>CM038146.1:335301165-338144131 GCA_021437245.1 Aegilops speltoides
TATTTACAGACGGCAAAGTGCTCACTTTGCCGTCTGTAAATAAAACACAGACGGCAAAGAAGAAACACAGCACACGGATCGATCTCCTGGATCGATGACATGGCACGATCTGGGCCACCCGCACCCGCCTCTCTCTCTCACCGTGCGCGCCCCAACCCATCCACGCACGCCCCACCCACTGGCCCACCACCATCCATGCACGCCCCAATGCGCTGGTGACTGGGCCACCACCACCCGCTGGCATGTGTTATCCTCTCCCCTCGTTCGTCTCTCTCTTCTCTGCCCGCATCTTTCTCTCTCTCTCGCCCGATGGCAGCCATCGCTCACCTCGCCTCTCGCCCGCTGCTCGTGCCCGCCCACGCCAACGCCGCCGCCGAAGCGCCGCCGCCTCCACGCGCCGAAGCGTGGCTGCCACCGACACCGCCGAAGCGCCGCCATCGCCCGCCTCTGCACTGCGCCACCGTCGGCGCGTCGGCGTGCCGCCAAGCACCGCCCGCGTCCGCACGCGTCGCACCACCAACCGCACCATGAGGTCCTGCAGGCGGCTCCCTCTCTCTTCTGACGACCTCAACATCGACCACGGGGGCGACCTCGACAATGACGCCGCACGGACGACATCACGGGATGTTGCAGCAGTGGACTACAACCCGAGCCCGTCCACACTCCGAGCTCCTCCTCACCCGCTGGTCGTGCTCTTCGCCTCGCGAGCTCCGCCGCCAGAGCGGTCGGGCGCTCCACCTCGTGGGCTCCGTCGGTCAAGCACCGCCCATCCCCGACCTCCCTCGCTGCCTCGTCGTGGCGTCGGAGCGAGTCAGCTCCCGAGCGCGGCTAGGCCGGAGCGACATGGCTGAGCAGGTCTTGGAGGCAGGCGCAGCAGCGAGCAGCAGCAGCGAGTAGTGCGGCGAGCGTTGAGGCCGGGCGGCGGGGCAAACAGAGCACTGCAGGGGAGAAGAAGGACCCGATTGATTTTTAGATTTACTTTTTAGGGTCTTTTGTGTTAATTTCCAGGACTATTATGTAGCTTTAGTTTTTTCGGGTCATGTTTACATTATGTACTGACGGCACTGTCATGCAATGAAAGCAATAAACATGGCCGAGCCTTTGCCTGTTAAGGGCCTCTTTGATTCACAGGATTCTGAAAACACGGGAATAGAAAAAACATAGGATTGGAATGTCATGCTCATCTCCATCCTATAGGATTTTGGGTTGTTTGATTGCATCATAGAAAAAACAGAGGATTCCTTCAAAGAGGTTTGAGTGGATGCTAGAAATCCTATTGGAAGTAGTACAAAGAAATCCTTAGGAAAAATTCCTGTAGGATTCAATCCTTTGAATCAAACAGCCAACATAGGAAAAAATCCTAAGGATTATGATCCTCCAAAATTCCTATGTAAATCCTTTGAATCAAAGGAGCCCTAAAAGAAGAAGAAACATCGGCAGTGCACTGCGTGCGTTGACCGCATCCCTCGGGAACAACACTGATGTGTGTGTTTTTTTATTTGATCCTTTTCTTTGCCGTCTGTGTATATGAAGCTGACGGCAAAGACAAAAATAGCTGACGGTAAAGATATAGTCTGGCTGACGGCTAAAGTACTTTTCTTTGCCGTCTGTGATTTATAAGGATGACGGCAAAGTAGATTTGGCTGACGGCAAAGTCTTTGCTGTCTGTTTGATGAAAAGCAGACGGCAAAGTATTCTTTGCCAACTTATCTTTGCCGTCTGACTTTGCCGTCTGGATTTAGGCCTTTGCCGTCTGTGATACACAGACGGCAAAGATAGTAGGGCTCGCTGGATGTCACTCAAATAAAATCATTCACAGACCAGTTGAGTATTTGCGGGTTTAATTTCCTTACACATTTATCTTATTCTTTCCTTGAGACAGACGGGCGCTGCAACGCGCGCATTCCTGTTCTAGTGAGACATGAAGAGCGACTACTATGGTGAAAACAAAACAGATGCACCAGTTTCATACCTATTGCGAAACATCCTTGCCTTGAAGGTACCGTTTTCTGCAAAATAGTCCTTGTGGAGGTTCTGAAAGCGTTCCGCAAAATCACACTGAAGAGATTGACATCTCGGTTGTTGACCTCCATGTCGTGGAGCATCCAACCGGGCTTGTTCTTCCTCTACTACGATTGCAGCCATCATGAGTTCCTCATATTCGGAGGAGGAATCTTCGCAAAATTGCCAGGGCAAGGTTCGACGGCGACTCATTTTGTCGTGGAGAGATGGCAAAGAGATGGCGAAAGAGAGGTACAAGAGGAGGCACGATCAGGATTGTGAGAGATATGAGGAGCGATCATGTATTTATAGAGCTAAATACTAGCCGGTAGTTATGAAATATTATTAAAATATAAAATAAGGGAGACGTTTAGGGAACTGCTCGAGTTTAGCAATTTTTAAGGGGGAATCCTTTTAGGGGAGTCCCCTGTTTTGAGATATAGGGGAAAAATTACAGGGGAACTGCTGGACTTGCCCTAAGAGCATCTCTAGTAAACCCCTTACAACGCACGAAACTGTAAAATAACCGTCTGTTTACAGTTTTAAACGGAAAAAACGACCGGAATAGAACCCGTAAATGACTCCGACCCGTAAAAAGTTTAAAGGGCGAGGAAAACATCCCGCCCAAACCCGTGAAAATAAGGATTTTGAAGACGACTGGAGGGTGCCCTGTATACGCGAAAGACCGTTGGCGGGAATCCAACCGCCATAGGAATCTTCATGAATCGCTCACGGCCGCCCATCCCCGGCCACCGCGCTCGCCCCGACCACCACCCCCGTCGGCCACCCCGGCTGCCCGCTTCGTCCGGCCTGGCTGCCGTCGCCTCCCCGGCGCCATGCCCAACCGTCGCATGAAGCTAGCTAGGTAGCTAGAGCGGACGGAGAGCTAGCTAGCTAGCTAGCTCTCCATCCGCTCGAATGGCTAGCTAGCTAGCTTCATGCGAGTCGGCCGCGAACGCCTTGGCGGCGGCTGCTGTTGCTGCATTCAACACTGCTGCTGGCCCCCGCCTTGTCGAGAGCTCGGTGGCGAGCACGAGGAGGCGGTCGCGGAGGCAGGACACTCACAAGCCGAGGGGACGGAGGTCGAGATGGGAAGGGTGTGATGAAGAAGATGGTATATTTAGAGAACTTTTTATTTTTATGGGTTGATTATACAGGCTATGTTCAGCTAAAATCGGTCCTTATAATACGTTTTTGTAGGTATGTAAAACACTTATACAGGTCGCAATTCTAAAGAGTCTTGCTAGAGATGATCTAAGTTTTTTTTTGAGAATCTCACAAAGCTTTATTACTGAAGCATAATGTTCATAGGTACAAAAAGAAGATCGCCGGGTTGTCCTAGCCAAGTGTGTCGGCCAAACCCTAAAGATAACGCATGCTTTGCGAGATTATGGGCCTCCGTATTGGAGGTCCTATACTCATGAGTAAACGAACATGAAATAAAGGTAGTTGCTCTAGCCTTGATTTCCTCGACAATGGCTCCAAATTCTGCTGAGCTTCCCTGTCTCATTGCGTCTACCACCACCTTGCAATCGGAGGCAACAAGTAAATGGTTGATATAGAGATCTTCCGAAAGTGCTAATGCCTCCCGAACAGCTAGTGCTTCTAGCACACAGGGGTTGTCTGATCCTCTGAAACGAGAGCCGACGCCCCATGAACAAACCTCTCTCATCCTGCAAACCACACCAATCGCTGCCAAACGCGTGCACAGGCGTGACACGGCCGCGTCCACATTGAGTTTGTAGTAATCTGTTGGTGGTGGAATCCATGTACGCGGTCGTGGTACTGCTATCCCATGTGCTTCCTCCTTCTTCAAAAACTCTATGTCTGATAAGTAAGCTTTGATGAAGTTGTCAGTGGCAAACGGAGTCTGGTATATATCCTCATGTATAGCTTTCCGTCTTGCACTCCAAATCGCCCATAAAGTAACAATCATCAACTGAAATTGCTCCGGTGGAAGAGAGTCATTCATGGCAAAGAGCCACAGCCGTGCGTCAGGTTCTGAGGTTGCCCACATGTGCTCGACCATCTCGGCTTCTGAAAGTGCCCACACACACCTAGACACATTACACTCCAGCAAAGAATGCCGCCAGCTATCCTGCCCTCCGCGCAGGGAGCAAGCACTCGTAGTGGCCATATGGCGATGGTTTAGGACATCTCCGTGGGGGAGTGAGTGTTATGCCAATCGCCAAGTGAAAAAGCGCAGTTTCGGTGGCACTGACATGTTCCATAGCGAGTTCCACCCCCTCATCTCATGTTCAGAGTTGGAAGGGTCCTCCCTTTCCTCCAGCCATGCCTCGCGCCCAATCTTGATCTTGACAATCATCTTATAAGCTGACCGTACAGAAAAACGCCCCCTTGGATCATCATTCCATGCCCATAAATCGTCCACAAGCCGTGTACAGAGCGGTATTTGCAAGATCGCCTCCACATCAATGGGTATGAACACCTGTCTAAGCAAGTCCTCTCGCCACGCAGCTCTAGTGTGGTCGATCGGATCGAAAACCGATTGCGGTGGGTCAAGAACTAAGGAGGCCACCGGCTTCATTATTCCGTCCCTTGGGATCCAACTATGTTGCCATATGTTCGTGGTAGTTCCATCACCAATCGCGGATAGCTCCTTGGGTGATAATATCTCTCCCATCAAGTATAGATCGCCACACAGAGGCGGATGTGGACCTAGTTGAGCTTCAAGGACTGTACATTGTGGAAAATATGATGCTTTAAGGATTTGTGCACTAAGAGAGGAGGGATCATTCAATAATCTCCAAATTTGCCGAGACAAAAGTGCCAAGTTGAAGATTTCTATATCCCGAAAGCCAAGTCCTCCCAAACTTTTCGGTCGGGTCATCAAATCCCAAGCTACCCAACATGGTTTCCTCTTGCCTCTCTTGCTCCCCCACCAAAATTGACGAATGAGTGACGTAATGCTTTCACAAAGGCCTCGAGGTAATCTGAAGCAAGACATCGAAAAAACTGGTAAAGCATGAGCCATAGATTTTATGAGAACCTCCTTTCACCATCGATAAAAGTTTCTCCATCCATCCCTTTATCCTTTCCCAAACTCTGTCTCGTAAATATTTGAAGGTGCCATTTTTGGACTGTCCAACATCGGTCGGCAGACCCAAATACTTTTCACTCAAAAGACTCAATCTGCACATTAAGTATATTCTTTATCTCCACCCTAAGGGTCTCCGGGCATCCCTTACTGAAAAATATGGACGATTTATCATAGTTTACCCTTTGACCCGAAGCCAAGAAATATGCATCAAGTAGGTTTGAAACCTCATTTGCCCCCTGGACACTAGACTTGAAAAGCAGTAGGCTGTCATCTGCAAACAAAAGGTGGTTCACTACCGGAGCCGTGGGCGCCACCTTTATGCCACCGAGCACTAATGACTGAGAACTGTGTTTCAAAAGGCACGAAAGGCCCTCCGCTGCAATCAAGAATAAGTAAGGGAAATAGGATCTCCTGCTCGATACCCACGGAAGGTGAGAAGCTCTCTAATCTTTCTCCATTAAACAAGACCGAGAATGAAATGCAGTGATCATGCTCATAATCGTATGGATCAATCTGGTGCAAAGCCAAGCAACCATAATTGCCTTTAGATAAGGCCACTCTAGTCTGTCATATGCCTTCATCATATCAAGCTTAAGTGCACAAAAGTTGTTTGTCTTCGATCTGTTTCTCTTCATGAAGTGCAAACATTCATACGCACAAATAATATTATCCGTGATCAACCTCCGGGGAACAAAGGCTGATTGCTCCTTTGAGATAATATCTGGCAATATCAACTTCAATCTATTCGACACCACTTTAGAAGCTATTTTATAAATCACATTGCAAAGGCCGATAGGCCTAAACTGGGGTAAGGAGAGTGGGATTTTGTACCTTGGGTATCAACATGAGTACCAGATCATTAATGCTTGCGGCGATCTCCTCTCCACAGACGATCCGAAGCACCACTTTAGTTACTTCATCCCCACAAATGTCGATGGGCGCTGATAGAAGTGTGCAGAAAACCATCATACTGGTGCCTTCGTAGGAAACATCTGAAACAGGGCTGCTTACTTCCTCATTTGCGTAAGGAGCATAAGCGAAGCATTCATCTCTGGTGTCACTTTCCGAGGCACATGTTGTAATACATCATCTACCCCTGTACACCTTCAAATGCGTGTACAAGGTTTTATAGAAATTTGTCACAAGTTGTTTCATCTCAGCCTTGTCCTCTACTCTTATACCTAGCGCATTGTGTAGAGCTCGAATCATATTCTTCCTCGCGCCGCATATTTGCTCTCATGTGAAAAAAATTTGTGTTGCAATCACCCGCAATCGACCCACTATCTGCGCGATCTTTGTCTCCACATTAACTCCTCCCTATGATAGAGCTCAACCAATCGTTCATTCAACTTTTGCTCAAGGTGATTTGGAGCAGTCCGAGGCGGAACACTCAAGCCTCTCTAGCTCCGCTTTTGCCTTCTTGATCTCCTTCCTAACACTTCCAAAGTTGCATCCTCCCATGCCGAGAGGTTCTTTGATAGAAGCTCCAATTTTCTGCGAATCCCTCAACTCCTTGATCCGCTTGCAGTTCGCTCCATCTGAGTGATAGTGTCACGCCATGATTCATGTGACTCCCACATCACTTCGTCTGGAGCTTCGGTTTAGGGCGTGGTAAAACCTCTTCAAACTGCACGTATTGGTCCATGATCCGAGGGCGCTTGAAGTTAAGTTTGTAACCTTGGCCATAAGGAAAAGCGCCGCCCAATCAGCTGTGGCCATCGCTCTGTCAAGCCTCACGCGGTGTAGGATCCCCGGTCACTTTTTCTCAAAGGTCCAAAATCTGCCATGACAGCCCAAGTCCATCAACATGCAAACGTCAACCGCATCCCGGAAACCTTGTATTTGTGCATTACTCCGATTAGCAGCTCCCTCATGTTCATCCGGACGTAAAACTTTGTTAAAATCGCCCAAACACACCCAAGGGAGGTTCTTTGAAGACGCCAACCCTTTAGGAGATCCCATGTTTGGTGTCTCAGTTGTGTCTGGGCCTCGCCATACACGCATGTCAACCTCCATGGGTCTTTCCCTTCCTCTACCACCTTTGCATCAATATGATAAACAGTAATCACTCAAGATCTCAACATTTATTGTATTATTCCAAAAATCCCTATTCCTCCACTTCTTCCTTGACTATCTATCGCATAGGCATTATCATAGCCAAAGTGTTAGCTAAAGCTTCTACGTGCACCCTTTATTTGAGTTTCAACAATACACAACACGGTAGGGGTAAATTTCTTCGCAAAGTCGCTGAAGCTCACGAACTGTCGCGGCTTTACCAGCGCGCATGACAGTTCAACAAAATGAACTCATTGCGTCCGGCGGCACTCCTCGGAGAGCCCGCCCGATCCATCATACCGGTCCTTGCCACGTTCCACCCATCCGTCACCATACTCGGTGTCCTCGCATCGACGGCTCCTTAAACAGGGCTCCTTTATTGCCAACATCTTTCTTCCGTCGCTTCACCTCTTTCCTTGGAGACACATATCTGGCGGCATCGGTGGAACCCGGCGGCTTTCGAGAGATTACAAGAGTCTGTAGAGCTCACTCGGACCACGTCCCTTCTCCATCATCGCCGATCGAACTGTCTCTGGATGGTTCTTGTCCAAGATTGCCTCTTGTTACTTGCCACCACTACCCGGCGTTGCGTGATCGGTTCCTCGATCATACCCTTGGGCTCGCTTGGCCCGATATTTCGTGGTCATTGCATTGTCCTCTCTTTCATCCTGCCTCCCGCCTCCTGCGAGGTTCATTCGATATGCATTGAAGCACCAACTTTGATTGGGGTTATCTTGCTCTCGCCCCTACCTCTTCCTCCTGCATTCCTTGGGCCGCCTCGTCCCCTCGGTTACCAAAACCACCTCTGCCGGGTTGCTGGGCGAATATTGTCGGCCGAACAAGGTCACCCCACTCAAACTTTGTCTCATCATGAACACCATCACCACACTCCTTGTGCCAATGCCCATTCACCACAGTTAAAGCAAAAGATGGTAATTTCTCGTATTTTACTTGATATCTAACTCGTTCATCCCCTTCTTTCCAAAGACAAACCTCTTAATTTTTGCGTTGATATCGATTTTCACCCTTACGGACAAATTCACCAAAGAAACCTGCGGTAGCTTGAGCTGCACTTCTTCCACCTCGCCAATTAGCGATGCCATCCCCACGATCGCAGGCTCGATCAAAAGTTGTCGAATGCGATGGATTTGTGCCCAAACTGCCAACTTATCCAACTTGATGCTATCGGGGTTTTGAACCCATCATACTCCACCAAAATCACTGCTTGGTCTCTCGAAAAGCCATGGCCCTCTAGCATGGCCTTATTCCAATCCCTAGACAACCAAACTGCGCTGTGAACAAGTTGTCCTTCACCTTCCTCCGGACCACCGTTTTATTGGATTCGGGCTGCACGCATGTCCCCATAAAGAGCATTAGGGCTGAAAGTCCTTGTAGTGTGTACCACAGCTATGGCTAGCCACTTCACGGCGCCCCGGATCCGCAACTCCTCCTCCCACACGAAATCATCATCTTCCTCCTCCTGCAAATTCAACCTGGCTAGCAGCTCCTCCGTCATCTCCTTGCCATGCCGCCCCTGCGAGCTTGATCCCGACGCCATGAACCAAGCAGTCTAGTCGCCGCCAACGAAAACCCTAGATCGATCTGCCGGAGAAACCACTAGAACCAAGGCCGGGTAAGGTCACGAGGGGCCTCCCTTGATCAGCCCGAGTCCAAGGGATCACCAGCAGGTTCGATCGGGGAAAAGAAGGTAAGATCCGGCCGCGGCGCCGGAGTATGTCGAAACCCTAGGCTATCGCCGTCGGGGAGAGAAAACGACTCGCTCGAAGAGCCGGTTCGTGTAATCTATGGAAGTGGCAGATTTGATCGATAATCTAGTGAAATTAGAGATGATCTAAGTGGCTGGAGCGAAAAGTTTACGCCCCTCGCTCCGGAAAGATGGTGGAGTAAATAGGTGGCCCACGAGCCAGCTGTCACGCCATGAGATTTTTCTTGCGAAAACCCATCCCGGGGGATGTCAGCTCCGTGAGCTTTCCAAAAAAATAGGTACCTGGCACTGCCACTCCTATATATATGTCAAGTGCCTCCTTTCTTTCGTGTTCGTTGTGCTCTGCTAATACTCTCGGTAGAACCATAAGACACATGGCCAGCCACCTTAAATCTGCCCGGACGAGAAACCTCGTCTTTCTGCTCTTTTGCACTGCTGCGATAGCAGCAGCATCCTCTCGGCCACAACTGTCCTACGAGACCAGCCATGAACATACTGCCCCACAGCCACAGGGCTTCCCTAATGAGAGACTCTACCAGGCCTACTTCGTCATCCAGCGCTTCAAGAACACTATCACATGTGATCCCATGAACATTACGTCGACCTGGACCGGCCATGACATCTGTGGTGAGAAAACCTACACTGGCTTCCACTGCACAGCACTGTCGGGGCACGGCCAGAATCTCACAATCACATCAGCCATTCTCAACGGCTTTGGCCTGTGTGCACCGAAGCTGCAAGGGTTCATTGATCAGCTCCCAGACATTGCACTCTTCCAGGCCTCCTCCAACAACTTTGCTGCCTTCGACGTCCCCAACCTTGCTGCACTCACCTATCTATACAAGCTCGACGCCATGCGTGATATCAACGGATTTTTTGACGAAAAGTATGATGTACCCGTACCACCTGTAAGTGTGAAAGCGAGATTATGCCCGTTGGGTCACTGTTTTGGTGCAGGTGTAGGTATTGGCGGTCACAAGACTCAGAACAGAGTCATTGCTAGTGCCACGGACGCTAAGGCACTCCTCCTCAATGACGACAACATGTCGGGCCCACTTCCGGCGAACATTGGCTTCTCCAAGTTGAGCTACCTGGCCCTCGCCAACAACAAGCTCACGGGGCCAATCCCGCCATCAATCGCGCACATGAAAGACTCCCTCCTCGAGATGCTCCTCCTCAACAACCACCTCTCTGGCTGCCTTCCCCACGAGCTGGGCATGCTGACCAAGACCGCCGTCATCGACGCCGGGATGAACCAGCTCACCGGCCCGATCCCCTCATCCTTCTCGTGCCTCAGCAGCGTCGAGCAGCTCAACCTCGCCGGGAACCGCCTCTACGGGCAGGTCCCCGACGCGCTCTGCAAGCTGGCCGGGCCGGCCGGCCGACTCTCCAACCTCACGCTGTCGGGCAACTACTTCACGTCGGTCGGGCCGGCGTGCTCGGCACTCATCAAGGACGGCGTGCTGGACGTGAAGCACAACTGCATTCCCGGCTTCGCCAACCAGAGGGGCCCGGCGGAGTGCGCCTCTTTCCTGAGCCAGCCCAAGACGTGCCCGTCGGCGAGCGCTCGCGTGGCGTGCCCCGCCGCGGACGCCAAGAAGAACGCGGCGGCGCCGGAGGGGAAGGTGGCCAAGGACTACTCCAGCTACGTGGTGTACGCCACTCTGCATGAGTGAGGTGCCACCGCATGCAGTGGGGACGCCCTGCCTAGCTACGTCGTCGTCGGTATTTGCTCTTGTATTCTTGTATGTGTTTGGTGTGCACGTGATTGCTGTTTGTTTTCTTTGTACGTGTGGCTGTCGGGTCTAGATCTCGGCTCTTGTGTGTGTTGTGCTGCTACGTCAGTTCTGTGGCAGTAAATTAATTTGGATTGTATGTTGCATGTTTCAATTATATATTTGTTGGGCTGCATATTTCAATTATATAATGTTGGAATTATGTGAATTGCTCCAATGTGCCATTGGTTACCATTGCTTGATCGGTGAAATACAAGGTAAATATGCCATGCGTCGTAGTTACTCTGTATTGCAGAACTAGCGTCTAGATTTATAAATATTACACCGGGCGAAAAATTAAATATAACATGCTTCACGTGTCATCATGCGACACTTTTTTAATTTGATCAAACCTTACAAATAAAGTTACACTGTGTATTTCTTTTCGGACCATGAAATTTTAATGTACCCTAACAATGTTTGTCATGATCTAGTTCAGCTCCTCATTTTCATTTCATCCTATGAAACAATAGTTGTGTATGGAATATTCTTTCAATAAACATGAATATTTTTGTACTTTTAAAAGGTGTTTTTTCAGATTTTCGAACATGCCCATGCGTTGCAACGGGAGGAAAAAAAAGTTCATGTGCTTCACTGAGAAGCAAACATCAATTATCATTAATCAGGCTGGCTAGGTAGAGAATAAGAAGCAGAAAAAATGTTACAACATTGTAGATGAGATCGTCGATGCCTAGTGAAAAATATACCACATCGGCAGATTAATCATTTTATTACAATAGAAAAGGGGTGTGCATGTAGCACTTCCAAAGTAATTTAAGCGTGGATGCAATTGTTGTTGTTCCTTCATAGCATCACTATTTAGCGCAAAAGTGTATATTAGGTGGTTATCAAGTTGCTCCATACCACGTCCAACATGTCCGTCATTAGGGACATTAGAGCATTAGGGCAAAAGTGTATATTAGGTAATTGTCAAGTTGCTTCATACCACCTCCAACATATCCATCATTAGGGACATCAGAGCATCTACAGCGGGAGGTTGCAAATTTGGGCCCTTAAATGTTCGTGGACGCGCCCGTGGACAGTGACCAGGCGGACTTCAAATTTTAACATTTGCAACCACATACCTTATTTCCAAAACAACAATTACATGCAGGCCATGCACGACGATCACAACGTCTATCTTAGGTCGGATGGGTTGTCCAAACACACCGGAAATTGCACGTTAATTAAGATTTTCGCATCCATTTAGTCCCACCTCGCCGCTTGATGAGCTTGTCGACCGGCTTAAATAGCCAGGTCGTCCAGAAGCGAAAAGCTTCTAACATCATTGCATCCTTTGTGGAGGAAATAGTCTCTCACTGTGAATCTTCTATAGTTAAAACATATAAGAAATCTTCTATGATTCATGGTGAGAACTCCTTCACAAGGAAACATTAATGTCCGTGTTTTTTTTCAATCACAATGTGTCTATAAACCTTGGTGAACAAAATAAAAATCGGTTGTCATTGTAGTAGGGGTTCAATGTATATAATCGAGACAAACTTGACACTCGATGAACAATTATCAGTCCATGAAATGCAATCTAGTTTCAAATTTATCTCAATCACACTTGCGAGAATTGATAGACCTACACAACAACAACCAAGATTGTTGCCATCAGCTGGCGCAGCTATTTAAGCCGAGCGGCGCGGGCCTCGCCCGGCGATGTGGGACTAAAACTTGGGTGCACCGATGGGAGAGGGAGGAGTTTCGGTCGCTGCAGGTGGGACCACTACGACCTGCAGCGGGATCGGTGGGCGTGCCTGGGCGCGCCAGGGCGACCATATCCGCCTCATATTTGGACTGGATATGAGGGGTGCCGGTTAGCCCGGGCGTTTGAGGTCCGTTTGAGGCGCCCGTCTGGGATGAAATCTCGCGACCGGGCAGTGACCGAGCGGCTTGCCCGGGCGTATGAGGCGGGTTTGAGAGGTCCGATTATAGATGCTCTTAGTCATTAGGCATGACATCCTTTTCCTGATGCAAAATAATAGCTTCATTGAGATCAATTAAAGACTATTACCATGACACGTAAAACGTCTGTGTTTTGGCGCCAACAATTTTTTATGCACTCGTATGAACCGGAATCAAAGACAAATTATTTTGTATGAACAATAGTCAAATTCAAATTTTTATAAAACCCAAATTCAACTTTTTTTAGATGAGTCAAATTCAACATTCAAAAAAAAAAGGCAACGCACGATTCGAAGAGCATGTGCCATAAAATGAGGATTGCCACGCTAGCTTGCTACGTTCGGCTGGGTAGATGAGGTGGCGCTCTTCCAGTGTTTTCTCGCACCCTCTTTTTCTCTTTTCGCGAGGCTCTCGCAGCCTCCACCACCACATCCCGATTTCCCTCACCACACATCTCTCACAGCCCCTGGCACGCGGGCCGCCGCTTGCCACCTGCGCCCACCACCGCCGCTGGGAGTACAACAAAAACAGAGACAACTCGGAGGCGGTTTCAGATAAATACACAGTGCTCGTAATTTTTGGTAGGCACCTCCACTAGGAACATGTTCCCCTAGGGCGAAAACCTAGGGTTTCGACATCTTCCGGCGGCGCACGCCGGAATCTACTCCTACCGATCGGCGATCAGCGCTGGGTTTCTCGCGCAAGGCTTGGGAGAGGTGGGGGGAGGCCCGCTCCGCTCCGCTCCACATCCGATCGCGATGGCAGAAGGCGCTGGCTCTCAGGGGAAGTACAGGAAGGAGACCGCGGAGGAGCTGTTGTCACGGCTTACTCTGCAAGAAGAGGAGGAGGACGAATTCATCTGGGAAGAGGAACTGCCGGACATGGTTGAGCCGGCGAAGTGGTTAGCGATTGTCCGTGTACACACGCCAAAATCGTTCAGCCCTAACGCGTTGTATGGAGATATGTATGCAGCCTGGAACCCCGCAAAAAAGGTTGAATGGAGGAAGATCAAGAGTAACTTGTTCACGGCCCAATTCGGGTGTCTGGGTGATTGGAGGAAGGCGATGCAGGAGGGACCGTGGCTGTTCAGGGATCAGGCTGTGATGATGGAGGAATACGATGGTTTCAAGAATCCAGAGTCTTTTAAACTTGATAAACTCTCAGTATGGGCGCAGATCCATCGCCTGCCGGATAAATTTTTGATTGAGCCAGCGGTGAGGGGCTTGGCGTCGAGGATCGGAGAGGTGGAGGAGGTGCAACTGAAATTGCCTGCTGGTTTCTTTGGAGAATTCGTGAGAGTCAAGGTAAAGATAGACATCAATAGTAAGATAAAGCGTTTTGTGACGGGCAAGAAGGGGGAAGAGAGGGTGAAGTACCAGGTGAAATATGAGAAGTTACCTATCTTTTGTTTCAATTGCGGTGAGTTTGGGCACTGGCATGAAGAATGCGGGGATGGAGTACATGATGAATCCATGTTTGAATGGGGTGACTTTGTTCTTGCTGATAATGTCAGGTTCAGGCAGGCTGGTAGGGGAGGTTTTACATCTCAAAGAGGAAGAGGGGGACCTGGGACAGCAGGAAGGGGGAGAGGAAGAGAACAGTACAATCCAAGTCAGAGCTGGCGTTTCAACGCACGCCCACAGCAGAACCAAGCGATGGATGATCAGACAGGCGACGCTACTGAGGATCCGTCAGCGGGGCAGATGACCACGCATGAAGTGGAGAGTCCAGAAGCTAGAAACAATCAGGTGTCGAACAAACGTACATCAGTTGAGAATATACCAAGCTCGTCGGGAACTGTCGTTACTGAGGAAAATCAGGATAAAGCAATGGTGTGCGTGCCCAGGGAGCCGGCTGCACCTCCCCTCCAGCCGGTGTATGTATCACCAAGGAAGGAACGGAAGAGGCCGAAGAAGTTAAATATGGGAGACAAGCCAGAGAGGGAGGAAGGGACAAGTGAGTTTGCAGAAGAGATGGGAAGGACAACAACCAATAATGAAGCATTATCGGCGGGCTCCGGCGAGGAGCACCGCCGGGCGCAATGAGTATCTTAAGCTGGAACTGTCGTGGCGCGGGCACAGTTAGAGAACTTCGCGAGATCGCGAAGGAGTTTGCCCCTACCCTTTTTTGTATCGTTGAAACGCAAATTGAAAGGACTAGGGTAGAAAATCTAGCAGGAACCATCGGCTATGATCATGGCTATGCTGTAAGTAGTCAAGGTAGGAGCGGGGGCTTAGGAGTATTTTGGAATAATCCAATAAAGATCGAAATTCTTGGTTACTCGGTGTACCATATTGACTGTCTGGTGGAAGAACCACACACTGATCCGTGGAGAATGTCTTTGTTTTATGGTGAAGCACAAACACACCTAAGATACCAGACTTGGGATGTTTTGAAAGGGATTGGGTCGTTGAGCAATCTCCCCTGGATTTGCATCGGGGATTTCAATGAAGTACTACGTCCATATGAACAAGAAGGTGTTGGAGAAAGGAGCAACGCACAGATTCAGGGATTTAGGGATGCGGTGGACATATGCATGTTGATGGACATTGGTTTTCAAGGCCATTTTTGGACTTATGAAAAGAAGGTGGCCGGGGGTAGCTACACCCGGGTGAGGCTGGATAGGGCTTTAGCCACTGCCGAATGGAGTGAGAGGTACCCGGACGCCCATCTACGGCATTTGACGGCTGCAACTTCGGATCATTGCCCTATCTTGTTAAATTACAATGGAACCCGACCTCCAGACCGGAAGAAAAGCTTTAAATACGAAGTAATGTGGGAGACCCATGAATCATGGTCATCGACTATAACATCAAGTTGGGCTGGGGGTGGCCCGACAGAAACCATGGCCGAACTGCGGACAAAGCTGAAACGGATATCACATGAGATCGGGGCGTGGAACAGGGATGTTTTCGGTTCTGTAAGGAAAGAGATCAAGAACTTGAAATGTGAACTGGAACGGCTGCGGGGTGACCCAGCCAGGGTGGCACCATCCCATGTAGAGTTGAAAATCAATGAAAGACTCATTGAACTTTACCACAGGGAAGAGCTGATGTGGAGGCAACGCTCTAGGCTGGAGTGGCTCTCGGCCGGAGATAAAAACACACGTTTTTTCCATTTGCGAGCGAGCCAGAGAAGGAAGAGAAACATGATCAAGGCCCTGGCTGATTCTTTGGGGGTGTTGATAGAAGACCCGGGCGCTTTAAGATCACTGGTAACGGATTTTTACAAGAGTTTATATACGTCAGAGGGAGTTTCAGGGATGCAAGAGGTTTTAACAAAGGTTCCAACTAAAGTATCTGAGGAGATGAATGCTATGTTACTTGCAGAGTACACGAAGGACGAGGTAAAAACTGCTCTTTTTCAGATGGTACCAACAAAGGCACCGGGACCGGATGGATTTCCGGCACACTTCTATCAAAGGCATTGGGATATGTGTGGGGATGAGGTGACGAATGCTGTGCTGAGAATTGTAAAAGGGGAGGAAGGAGCTGAATGTGTCAATGAAACGGTACTGGTACTCATTCCTAAGGTTTTGAACCCAACCCATCTATCTCAATTTCGCCCGATTAGTTTGTGTAATGTCATTTATAAAATTGCGTCCAAAGTGGTTGCCAACAGGCTTAAGAGGATCCTTCCTGATATCATATCTGAAGAACAGTCAGCGTTCGTTCCGGGAAGGTTAATCACAGATAACATTATTTGTGCCTATGAGTGTCTGCACTTCATGAAGAGAAGCAAAGCCAAAACAAATAGTCATTGTGCCTTAAAGCTTGATATGATGAAAGCGTATGACCGTCTAGAGTGGCCTTACCTAAAGGCTGTGATGGAGAAGCTGGGTTTTGCACAAGCATGGATACAGGTAGTAATGAACATGGTGGAGTCAGTTAAATTCTCAGTTCTATTCAATGGCGAGAAACTAGAACAGTTTGTACCCACTCGCGGTATCCGGCAGGGAGATCCTATCTCTCCTTACCTTTTCTTGATTGCGGCGGAGGGCCTTTCGTGCCTACTAAAATCGAGTTCTGAGTCGACTAGTCTGGAAGGGATCAAGGTGGCACCAACAGCTCCGGTTGTGAACCATCTCCTTTTCGCAGACGACAGCCTGCTGCTTTTTAAGGCAAGTGTTGAGGGAGCAGGGACGGTGTCAAACCTGTTGGAGATTTATTGCAAAGCCTCAGGGCAACGGATAAATACGGAAAAGTCATCCATCTTTTTTAGCAAGGGCTGTCCTCAGGTGATACGAGGTAATATAAAAGAAACATTGAATGTGCACAATGAATCCTTGAGTGACATATACCTTGGTATGCCTACTGATGTTGGGCAATCAAAAAGGGGCACGTTCAAATATCTGAGGGACAGAGTATGGGAGAAGATCAGAGGGTGGATGGAGAAATTATTGTCTGCCGCGGGCAAGGAGGTGCTTATTAAGTCAGTGGCACAAGCTATTCCAGTGTACTCTATGGCTTGTTTCAGGTTGCCCCGAGGATTGTGTGACAATATTACCTCAATAATCAGGCAATTTTGGTGGGGGAGCAAGCAAGGAAGGAGGAAGCCAGCATGGGTAGCATGGGACGTGATGACGCAACCAAAATACATGGGAGGTATGGGTTTCAGAGATATAGAAATTTTCAACTTGGCTTTGTTGGCTCGTCAAGCTTGGAGGATCCTGGATGACCCAAATTCGCTGAGTGCAAGGATACTAAAAGCTGCATATTTCCCAGCTTCTGGTTTCTTGGAAGCAGAGTTGGGGAATCACCCATCGCAAATTTGGCGAGCTGTTATTGATGGACGGGATGTGTTAAAGCAGGGACTTATTCGGCGCGTCGGAGATGGGAGTACTATAAGAATCTGGGAGACTAACTGGCTGCCGAGGGCGGGACCGATGCGCCCCATAGTGGCTATATCGGGTAATCCTCCAGAATTTGTCTCTGAATTGATTGATGCAACAACAGCAACATGGAGAGAAGAGCTGATAAGAGCAAGCTTTATACCTTTTGACGCGGATGCCATCATGTCCATCCCGCTGTGCACTAGGGTCGTGGATGATTTTTGGGCCTGGGAAGCCGAGAGGAGCGGTAGATTCACGGTGAGATCGTGCTACCGGATGGTCATGAACAAGAAATACCATAGAGAGAACTGGATAGAGGAAGGAGCAGCAGTATCTGATATGAGCGCTAGAGGCAAAGCTTGGACTGATCTTTGGATTACTAAAGTTCCATCTAAACTGAGGGTGTTCTTATGGAGACTGGCGCAACACTCCATACCATCGATGGATGTGTTGCATCGGCGCAACATGGCGACTACGCACCTATGTGCGCTGTGCGGGTGTGCTGACTCATGGAGACACGCTTTATTTGACTGCACAATGTCACGTTGCATTTGGGCTTTGTCTGAGTCTTCGTTGGTGGAACGAGTAAGCATGAACACTGATATGAATGCTCGGAATTGGCTATTTGCAATGCACGATCATCTGCCACAGAGGGATTTCGTGCTTCTAGTTGTAACACTCTGGTCGGTGTGGAGGGCAAGACGTAAGGCAATATACGAAGGTCTCTTTGAGAGCCCAGACTCCACTTATCAGTTTATTAAAGCCTACCTGAGGGATCTTGATACACTGGAGGATAAAGGAAACAAACCTGCGGACAGGCGACAAAGCAGACCGGTCCAGTGGCTAAAACCCCCTGACGGAGTTTTCAAATTCAATGTTGATGCGGCGGTACCCCAGAGCCGGAGTCGCGGGATAGCAGTAGCGATCTGCCGTGATCAGGATGGTGTGTTTCAGGGAGCATCAGCTTTAGTAGCTAAAGGAGGTTTTGATCCTCCGACGGTTGAGGCACTTGCTATACGGGAAGCTTTGGCACTTGCTGCAGATCTTAGCATTCAGAGTGCACAGGTAGCTTCAGATTGCAGAACAGTGGTAGAGGATATTAAGCAAAGGAACCCGGCAAGCTACGGGGCGATTCTGCATGAAATAATAGATCAAAGCTCTTCTTTAAATAGATGTAGCTTTGTGCATGAGTTTAGGAGCTCGAATTTCGAGGCTCACAATCTAGCGAAGCATTGTTCGAAATTAGGGGTGGGCCGCCATGTTTGGTTAGGGCACCCGGGTGATCTCTCTTTTGTACCTATGAACATTGTTTTGGTCTAAATAAAGCTTTCGCGAGATTGTCTCAAAAAAAAAAGATAAATACACAGTTGATTAGTTGGAGTAACTGAATGAAACACTTAAAGAAGGGAAAAACATCTACAGAACCAATCCCATTGAGCAACAGGCACTCTGTTTAAATATCCTCTCTCTCTAGTCAAGCAGTGAGCACACCAAGCAACGACGAAGAGCTCCATAAAGCTGGAGTAGAAGCCACTGCTAGCTACTCCCTTCGTTCTGATTTACTCGTCGTGGACTAAAACCATGACGAGTAAATCGGAATGGAGAGAGTAGTATTCACCGTGTTTGATGTGGGAATTACGTGTTGTATTTCTCATGTGCAAACACACGTATATATGTTGTACACGAGTAGGCCACGACCTCAACTATACAAGGCAACTAGGAGGTGGGCCCAATACACAAATATGCACAACATATATACTCAACACCCCCTGCAGTCGAAGCGGCACCGCGGCTGACGCAAAGACTGGACCAGAAATCCTCAAATGACGCCGTAGGCAAGCCCTTGGTTATGATATCTGCAAATTGTTGGGAAGTAGGGACGTGTAAAACACAAATATGGCTAAGGGCCACCTGTTCCCGAACAAAATAAATATCCAACTCAATATGCTTGGTCCGTTGATGATGCACCGGGTTAGCGGAGAGGTAGACCGACGAGACGTTGTCGCAGTAGACCACCGTGGCACGATCAACAGGGCAAGAGAGCTCCTGAAGCAGCTGACGAAGTCACGAACACTCGGCGACAGCGTTGGCCACCGCATGATACTCAGCCTCAGCACTAGAACGAGAGACCGTAGGCTGCCGCTTGGACGACCACGAGATGAGTGAGGGTCCAAGGTAGACACAATAGCCCGAGGTGGAGCGACGAGTGTCAGGGCAGCCCGTCCAGTCTGCATCAGAGTAGGCGGTGAGGGCGGTGTCGGCAGAGGCGTGAAGCGTGACGCCAAGATCCGTAGTGCCACAGACATAGCGGAGAATCCGCTTGACAGCAGTCCAGTGAACGTCACGAGGAGCATACATATGAAGACACACCTGCTGCACGGCATACTGGATCTCCGATCGAGTCAAAGTGAGGTATTGAAGAGCACCGACAATAGACCGATAGAAATCAGCATCCGAAGCAGGAAAACCATCCGTGGCAGAAAGCTTGGCCTTCGTATCAACAGGCGTAGCAGCGGGCTTGCAGTTAAGCATGCCGGCGCGCTGCAGGAGCTCATGAGCGTACTTCCGCTGATGAAGGAAGAAGCCATCCGAACGGCGCACCACCTCGACACCGAGGAAGTAGTGCAAAGGACCCAAGTCCTTAATGGCGAACTCAGCACGAAGACGAGCCGTGAGCTGACTGAGGAGACCAGTCGTACATGCCGTCAGGATGATGTCGTCGACATAGAGCAGCAAGTAGGCCGTGTCAGCCCTGATGATAGACGAAGAGTGAGGTGTCCGAGCGGGTGGAGCGGAACCCAAGCTGGTAGAGAAACACCGCGATGTGCTGGTACCAATTAAGCGCGCGGAGCCTACTTGAGTCCGTACAAGGACCGCGAAAGCAGGCACACGTGGTCGGGAAGCGTCGGGTCAACAAACCCGGTGGGCTACTGGCAGAAGACCTGCTCCTCGAGGTGACCATGGAGGAAGGCGTTGGAGACGTCCATCTGGTACACCGGCCAAGCACGGGAGACCGCAAGGTGGAGAACCGTGCGTATCGTGCCGGGCTTGACGACCGGAGCAAAGGTGTCGGTGAAGTCGATGCCAGCACACTGTCGAAAGCCACGAACGACCCAGCGTGCTTTGTAGCGATCAAGGGTACCATCGGGACGGAGCTTGTGTTTGAAGACCACTTCCCGGTAATCACGTTGGCGTGCCGGGGATGGGGAACAAGCTGCCACGTCTGATTGCGCAATAGGGCGTCAAACTCCTCTTGCATCGCAGCCATCCAGAGCGGGTCACGAAGAGCGGCTCGAACGGAGGATGGCAATGGCGACGGCTCAGAGGTGTACGCCGCATGGACGTAGGCATCCGAGGCGTAGCGCGAGCTCGGGCGAAAAACACCTGTACGGGCGCGGGTGACCGACCGGCCACAGGCGCCAGGAGGGCCGTGGGGCGAGGGGCCGGGCACCGGGGAACACTGGGCTGTGGCGCCGGGCGCCAAGGAGTCGTGGGCGCCGTAGGAGCCGCGGGGGCCGCGGGCGCCAATGTTGGGGGTGCCGAGGGCGCCAGCACCGTGGCTATAGGAGGCGCTGCATGCGGGGGACGCGCCTCAAAGCCAGTGGCGGGCCAAGAGAGGTGCGTGAGCGCCTTGGGAGAGGCGTCGAGGAGCCCGCGTCATCAGTGGCGGGAGGAACAGCCGAGGGTACCTGGTGAAATAGAAACACATGCTCATCAGAGTAAACGTGTCGGGAAGTGAACACACGGTGGGAGACGGGATCGTAGCACCGATATCCCTTGGAGTTGGAGGGGTAGCCGATGAAGATTCAAGCGACAAATCGAGGTGCAAGCTTGTGAGGGGCAGTGTCGGCAGTGCTGGGATAGCAAAGGCACCCAAAAATACGCAAGTCGTCATAAGACAGGGGCGTACCAAAGAGAAGATGGTGAGGTGTGTAGTTCCACCGTGGGCGGCAGAGTCCAATGTTAAGAAGAAGTGATGTAGTGGCGAAAAGGCCCAGCCGTAAACGAGGCGCACGCTGGCATGAACGTGAACGTCGCGAACGCAGCTGATTCAGAAGCGGCGACGATTCGCTCGACCGTTCTGCTGTGAAGTGTACGGGCATGTGAGGCGGAAAATTGTGCCGTGATGCGACAAAAAGGTGCGAAAAGTGAGGCTGTTGAACTCTTTTCCATTGTCCGTCTGAAGCGCAAGGATGGGACGCCCAAACTGCGTGCGGACTTAGGAGTAAAAGGCCGTCAAGGTACAGAGTGCATCGGACTTTCTGCGCAAAGGAAAAGTCCGCACATAATGAGAATAATCATCAAGAATGACCAGATAATATAAATAGCCTGAGTTACTGGGAACCGGAGAAGTCCACACATCGCTATGAATCAACTGAAAAGGAAAAGAAGCAATGGTGGTGGAATTAGTAAACGGCAGGCGAACATGTTTGCCGACTTGACAGGCATGACAAGTGTGATCCTCGATCTTATTGCAACTGAAACTGAAACTCCTAAGTATATGACGAAGTGTGACGGGGTTGGGATGACCCAAGCGAGCGTGCCAGAGATCGACGCTAGCGGAGAGAGCAACCGGTGCGGTGGTGGTGGATGAAGGCGAGTGCACCGGATAGATCTCGTTGGGGCTGTCACATCGGTGAAGTACCATCCTGGTTCGAGCGTCTTTGACACAAAAACCAAGCTCGTCAAATTCAACGGTAACAGGATTTTCATGAGTGAAACAACGAACGGAAATGAGATTCTTAATAAGATGAGGTGACACAAGTATGTTAGACAAAGATAATGGAGTAGAAGTAGAAGGGAAAGAAGTGTGCCCAACATGTGTGATAGAAAGTGTGGAACCGTCGCCGACAATGATGCGATGGTCAGTGGAGACATGAGTGAAGGAGGCAAGGTTACCAGGATTAGCAAACATGTGAGTCGTAGCACCGGTGTCCATGTACCAATCACCACCTCCAGTATAGTTGTTTGGCGTAGGAGCGGCATGCAGCCCGGTGAGGAGCACCGGATCCCAGGGCGCCGGCGGCAGGGCCGGCGAGGGGGACGGAGACGCCATGGGGAAGCCGTAGCCGCCGCTCAACGACGGTGGTGGGTAGGCCAGATGGCCTGCCAAAAACCTGCGGACCCGCTGACAGATACGGCAGTTGCTGGGCGCCGTCTGGCTGCTGCCCAAAGGGCGAGTGCTGGCCCGCTGACGACCCCCACCAGTTCCCGGGAGACTCGTACGCGGGCGGAGCCCCGTATGTAGGCGGAGACCCATACGTGGATGCGGCGGGAGTCCCATATGCCCAGTACGTAGGATACCTGTACGTGGGAACGGGTGTGTTGTAGGTGGCGGCCGCCCCGTATGGTGGCGGGGCCGCGCCGTAGGGCGCCCGCGGCGGGGCGGCAGAGGCAGCGACGGATGGGCCTAGTGATGTCATTGCGCGGTTGGGCGGCAGCAGCAGGAGGCTTCGGTTGGAGGCAGTAGCGACGCGCGCCTGGTGGGCGGCTTGAGGGAGCCGCGGGCGCTGGCGGGCTCGGGTGAACAGGTGCAGCAGCGGCTAGCGTGCGATGCGGTCCCGGCATAAGGCCAATGGGATGTGTATGGACTACAGGATGCAAGCACGGAACTATAACCTTGCTATTGGACGCAGCACGCGAGTGCAGACTACAGGATGCAACCATGCATTAACCAAGCCATGCAGGGGCGATCGGGTCAGCGGCGATTAGCGGGGCGATCGGGCTAGCGATGGCTAGCAGGGCGATGCGAGGCTAGCATGCATCATGATCTTGGAAAGAGCTGGGAAAAAAGGGCGAGGCAGCGGCAGCAGCGAGGAGAGGAGGAGCGGCGGCCGGCGCGGAGGAGGCGCACGGCGGCGGCGGCGGCGGCGGAAGGCTAGGGTTAGAACCCGGAAACTGATACCATGTATTATGTGGGAAGTACATGTTGTATTCCTCAGGTGCAAACGCACGTATATATGATGTACACGAATAGGTCACGACCTCAACTATACAAGGCAACAAGGAGGTGGACCCAATACATAAATATGCACAACATATATACTCAACACACCGGCTCAATAGTGCAGAACCGGGCTTTAGTGCCGGTTCGTAACGGCCTTTAGTGCCGGTTTGCCAACCGGTACTAAAGAGTGGGGACTAAAGGCCCCCCCTTTAGTACCGGTTCGTCACGAACCGGCCCTAAAGTGCCACCACGTGGCACGAGCCAGGCCCGGGGTGCACTAGGGCATTATTACCAGTTGGTAACACCAACCGGTACTAAATATTTGGGGGAGGGGGGGTTTGATTTATTTTCCATTCATTTTTTTTGTTTGCTGTTATTTCACGATATTACAAATTGTACACGTTATGCATATAATAAATAGATTTTCTCGTACGCAGAACCGCATATATATATATATATATATATATATATATATATATATATATATATATATATATATTGGAAATATGCCTAGAGGCAATAATAAATTAGTTATTATTACTATATTTCCTTGTTCATGATAATCGTTTATTATCCATGCTATAATTGTACCGATAGGAAACTCAGATACATGTGTGGATACATAGACAACACCATGTCCCTAGTAAGCCTCTAATTGACTAGCTCGTTGATCAATAGATGGTTACGGTTTCCGACCATGGACATTGGATGTCGTTGATAACGGGATCACATCATTAGGAGAATGATGTGATGGACAAGACCCAATCCTAAGCCTAGCACAAAGATCGTAGTTCGTATGCTGAAGCTTTTCTAATGTCAAGTATCATTTTCTTAGACCATGAGATTGTGCAACTCCCGGATACCGTAGGAATGCTTTGGGTGTACCAAACGTCACAACGTAACTGGGTGGCTATAAAGGTGCACTACAGGTATCTCCGAAAGTGTTTGTTGGGTTGGCACGAATCGAGACTGCGATTTGTCACTCCGGTAAACGGAGAGGTATCTCTAGGCCCACTCGGTAGGACATCATCATAATGTGCACAATGTGACCAAGAGGTTGATCACGGGATCATGTGTTACGGAACGAGTAAAGAGACTTGCCGGTAACGAGATTGAACAAGGTATCGGTATACCGACGATCAAATCTCGGGCAAGTACAGTACCGTTAGACAAAGGGAATTGTATACGGGATCGATTGAGTCCTTGACATCGTGGTTCATCCGATGAGATCATCGTGGAACATGTGGGAGCCAACATGGGTATCCAGATCCCGCTGTTGGTTACTGACCGGAGAACGTCTCGGTCATGTCTACATGGTTCCCGAACCCGTAGGGTCTACACACTTAAGGTTCGATGACGCTATGGTTATAAAGGAAGTTTGTATGTGGTTACCAAATGTTGTTTGGAGTCCCGGATGAGATCCCGGACGTCACGAGGAGTTCCGGAATGGTCCGGAGGTAAAGATTTATATATGGGAAGTCCTGTTTTGGTCACCGGAAAAGTTTCGGGTTTTATCGGTAGCGTACCGGGACCACCGGGAGGGTCCCGGGGGTCCACCAAGTGGGGCCACCATCCCCGGAGGGCAGCATGGGCCAAGTGTGGGAGGGGACCAGCCCCAGGTGGGCTGGTGCGCCCCCCCACAAGGGCCCAAGGCGCCTAGGGTTTGGGGAGGGGGCGCCCCACCTTGCTTGGGGGGCAAGTTTCCCCCTCTCCCCCTTGGCCGCCCCCCTAGATGGGATCTAGGGCTGGCCGCCGCCCCTAGGGGTGGAAACCTAGGTGTGGACGCAGTCCCCTCTCCCCCTATATATAGTGGAGGCATAGGAGCAGCCCAAGACACAAGTTTCTTCTCTTGTTGGCGCAGCCCTACCTCTCTTTCTCCTCATATCTCGCGGTGCTTGGCGAAGCCCTGCTGGATCACCACGCTCCTCCACCACCACCACGCCATTGTGCTGCTGCTGGATGGAGTCTTCCTCAACCTCTCCCTCTCTCCTTGCTGGATCAAGGCATGGGAGACGTCACCGGGCTGTACCTGTGTTGAACGCGGAGGTGCCGTCCATTCGGCACTAGGATCTCCGGTGATTTGGATCACGACGAGTACGACTCCTTCAACCCCGTTCTCTTGAACGCTTCCGCTTAGCGATCTACAAGGGTATGTAGATGCACTCTCCTTCCCCTCGTTGCTGGTTTCTCCATAGACTGATCTTGGTGATGCGTAGAAAATTTTGAATTTCTGCTACGTTCCCCAACAGTGGCATCATGAGCTAGGTCTATGCGTAGATTCTTTGCACGAGTAGAACACAAAGTAGTTGTGGGCATTGATGGTGTTCAATATGCTTACCGTTACTAGTCCAATCTTGATTCGGCGGCATCATGGGATGAAGCGGCCCGGACCAACCTTACACATACTCTTACGTGAGAAAGGTTCCACCGATTGACATGCACTTGTTGCATAAGGTGGCTAGCGGGTGCCAGTCTCTCCCACTTTAGTCGGAACGGATTCGATGAAAAGGGT
The DNA here is from genome assembly GCA_021437245.1 of Aegilops speltoides. Classification (NCBI taxonomy): domain Eukaryota; kingdom Viridiplantae; phylum Streptophyta; class Magnoliopsida; order Poales; family Poaceae; genus Aegilops; species Aegilops speltoides. The sequence continues at coordinate 335,326,985 of CM038146.1, forward strand.
CCTTATGAAGGGTAAATAGCAATTGGCATATCACGTTGTGGTTTTGCGTAGGTAAGAAACGTTCTTGCTAGAAACCCATAGCAGCCACGTAAAACATGCAAACAACAATTAGAGGACGTCTAACTTGTTTTTGTAGGGTATGCTATGTGATGTGATATGGCCAAGAAGAATGTGATGAATGATATGTGATGTATGAGATTGATCATGTTCTTGTAATAGGAATCATGACTTGCATGTCGATGAGTATGACAACCGGCAGGAGCCATAGGAGTTGTCTTTATTTATTGTATGACCTGCGTGTCATTGAACAATGCCATGTAATTACTTTACTTTATTGCTAATCGGTAGCCATAGTAGTAGAAGTAATAATTTGGCGAGACAACTTCATGGAGACACGATGATGGAGATCATGATGATGGAGATCATGGTGTCATGCCGGTGACGATGATGATCATGGAGCCCCGAAGATGGAGATCAAAAGGAGCAATATGATATTGGCCATATCATGTCACTTTTTGATTGCATGTGATGTTTATCATGTTTATGCATCTTATTTGCTTAGAACGACGGTAGTAAATAAGATGATCCCTCATTAAAATTTCAAGAAAGTGTTTCCCCTAACTGCGCACCGTTGTGAAAGTTCCTCGTTTTGAAGCACCACGTGATGATCGGGTGTGATAGATTCTTACATTCACATACAACGGGTGTAAGCCAGATTTACACACGCGAAACACTTAGGTTGACTTGACGAGCCTAGCATGTATAGACATGGCCTCGAAACACAAGAGACCGAAAGGTCGAGCATGAGTCGTATAGTAGATACGATCAACATGAAGATGTTCACCGATGATGACCAGTCCGTCTCACGTGATGATCGGACACGGCCTAGTTGACTCGGATCATGTAATCACTTAGATGACTAGAGGGATGTCTATCTGAGTGGGAGTTCATAAGATGAACTTAATTATCCTGAACATAGTCAAAAGATCTTTGCAAATTATGTCGTGGCTCGCGCTTTAGTTCCACTGTTTAGATATGTTCCTAGAGAAAATATAGTTGAAAGTTGACAGTAGCGATTATGCGGACAGTAGAAAGCTTATGTCCTTAATGCACCGCTCAGTGTGCTGAACCCCAAATGTCATTTGTGGATATTGCGAACATCGGACATACACGTTTTGATAACTACGTGATAGTTCAGTTAAATGGTTTAGAGTTGAGGCACCAAAGACGTTTTTCGAAACGTCGCGGAACATATGAGATGTTTTCGAGGGCTGAAATTGGAATTTAAGGCTCGTGCCCACGTCAAGAGGTATAAGACCTCCGACAATTTCTTAGCCTGCAAACTAAGGGAGAAAAGCTCAATCGTTGAGCTTGTGCTCAGATTGTCTGAGTGCAACAATCACTTGAATCGAGTGGGAGTTGATCTTCTAGATGAGATAGTGATGTTTCTCCAAAGTCATTGCCACCAAGCTGCTAGAGCTTCGTGATGAACTATAACATATCAGGGATAGATATGATGATCCTTGAGGTATTCACGATTTTTGACACCGCGAAAGTAGAAATCAAGAAGGAGCATCAATTGTTGATGGTTGGTGAAACCACTAGTTTCAAGAAGGGCAAGGGCAAGAAGGGATACTTCATGAAACGGCAAATCAGCTGCTGCTCCAAGTGAAGAAACCCAAGGTTGAACCCAAACCCGAGACTAAGTGCTTCGTGATAAGGGAATAGTCACTAGACCGAATTACCCTAGATACTTGGTAGATGAGAAGGTTGGCAAGGTCGATAGAAGTATATTGATATACATTATGTTAATGTGTACTTTACTAGTACTCCTAGTAGCACCAGGGTATTAGATACCGGTTCGGTTGCTAAGTGTTAGTAACTCAAATAAAAGAGCTACGGAATAAACGGAGACTAGCTAAAGGTGAGTCGACGATATGTGTTGGAAGTATTTCCAAGTTTGATGTGATCAAACATCACACGCCCTCTACCATCAAGATTAGTATTAAACCTGAATAATTGTTATTTGGTGTTTATGCTGAGCATAGACATGATTGGATTATGTCTATCGCAATACTGTTATTCATTTAAGGAGAATAATGGTTACTCTGCTTATTTGAATAATACCTTCAATGGTCTTGCACCAAAACGAATGGTTTATTGAATCTCGATCATAGTGATACACATTTTCATGCCAAAAGATATAAGATAGTAATGATAGTACCACTTACTTGTGGCACTGCCATGTAAGTCATATTGGTATAAAACACATGAAGAAGCTCCATGTTGATGGATCTTCGGACTCGCTCGTTTTTGAAAAGTTTGAGACATGCAAACCATGTCTATTGGTGTATACGCATGAAGAAACTCCATGCAGATGGATCGTTTGGACTCACTTGATTTTGAATCACTTGAGATATGCAAATCATACCACATGGGCAAGATGACTGAAAAAACCTCGGTTTCAGTAAGATGGAACAAGATAGCAGCTTGTTGGAAGTAACACATTTTGATGTGTGCAGTCCAATGAGTGCTGAGGCATGCAGTGAATATCGTTATGTTCTTACTTCATAGATGATTCGAGTAGATTTTGAGTATATTTACTTGATGAAACAAAAGTCTGAATTATTGAATGGTTCAAGTAATTTCAGAGTGAAGTTGAAGATCATCGTGACAAGAGGATGAAATGTCTATGATATGATCATAGAGATGAGTATCTGAGTTACGAGCTTTGGCACGCAATTAAGACATTGTGGAAATTGTTTCACAATTAATACCGCCTGGAACACCATAGTGTGATGGTGTGTCCGAACATCATAGTTGCACCCTATTGGATATGGTGCGTACCATGATGTCTCTTATCGACTTACCACTATCGTTCATAGGTTAGGCATTAGAGACAACCACATTCACTTTAAATAGGGCACCACGTAATTCCGTTGAGACGACACCGTTTGAACTATGGTTTGGAGAAACCTAAGTTGTCGTTTCTTAAAAGTTTGGGGCTGCGATGCTTATGTGAAAAAGTTTCAGGTTGATAAGCTTGAACCCAAAGCGGATAAAATGCATCTTCATAGGACACCCAAAACAGTTGGGTGTACCTCCTAATTCAGATCCGAAAGCAATAGGGATTGTTTCTTGAATCGGGTCCTTTCTCGAGGAAAAGTTTGTCTCGGAAAGTTGAGTGGGAGGATGGTGGAGACTTGATATGGTATTGAACCATCACTACAACTAGTGTGTAGCAGGGCACATGAAGTTGTTCCTGTGGCACCTACACCAATTGAAGTAGAAGCTTATGATAGTGATCATGAAACTTCGGATCAAGTCACTACCGTACCTCGTAGGGTGACAAGGATGCGTACTACTTCAGAGTGGTACAGTAATCCTGTCTTGAAGGTCATGTTGCTGGACAACAATGAACCTATGAGCTATGGAGAAGCGATGGTAGGCCCATATTCCGACAAATGGTTAGAAGCCATGAAATCCGAGATAGGATCCATGTATCAGAACAAAGCGTGGACTTTGGTAGACTTGCCCGATGATCGGCAAGCCATTGAGATAAATGGATCTTTAAGAAGAAGACGGACGTGGATGGTAATGTCACCATCTATGAAGCTCGACTTGTGGCGAAGAGTTTTTCACAAGTTCAAGGAGTTGACTACGATGAGATTTTCTCATCCGTAGCGATGCTTAAAGTCCGTCGGAGTCGTGTTAGCATTAGCTGCATTTATGAAATCTGCCAGATGGATGTCAAAATGAGTTTCCTTACCGCCAGAAGGAAAGGTTGTATGTGATACAATCAGAAAGGTTTTGTCGATCCTAAGGATGCTAAAAGGTATGCTAGCTCCAGCGATCCTTCCATGGACTGGATTAAGCATCTCGGAGTTGGAATATGCACTTTGATAAGATGATTAAAGATTTTTGGTTTATACAAAGTTTATGAGAAACTTGTATTTCCAAAGAAGTGAGTGGGAGCACTATAGAATTTCTGATAAGTATATGTTGTAACCATATTGTTGATCAGAAATGATGTAGAATTTCTAGAAAGCATATAGGGTTATTTGAAAAGTGTTTTTCAATGGAAAACCTGGATTGGGCTACTTGAACAATAAGCATCAAGATCTATAAGATAGATCAAAATGCTTAATAGTACTTTCAAAAGAGCACATACCTTGACATGATCTTGAAGGTGTTCAAGATGGATCAGTCATAGAAGGAGTTCTTGCCTGAGTTGTAAGGTATGATGTTAAGACTTAAAGCTCGACCACGGCAGAAGAAAGAGGAAGGACGAAAATCGTCCCCTATGCTTTTGTCATAGGCTCTATATTGTATGCCATGCTGAGTACCGCACCTGATGTGTGCCTTGCCACATGTCTGGCAAGAGGGTACCAAGGTGATCAAGGAGTGGATCACCAGATGGCGGTCAAAAATATCCTTAGAGGAATAAGGATATGTTTCTCGGTTATGGAGGTGATAAAGAGTTCGACATAAAGAGTTACGTCGATGCAAGCTTTAACACCTATCTGAATGACTCTGAGTAGCAAACCAGATACATATAGTGGAGCAACCATTTGGAATAGCTCCAAGTGGAGCGTGGAAGCAGCATTTACAATATGACCTAGAGATTTGCAAAGTACATACAGATCTGAATGTTGCGCACTGCTGACTAAAACCTCTCTTACAAGCAAAACATGATCAAACCCCGTAACTCATTGAGTCTTAATCACATGATGATGTGAACTAGTTTAGTGAGACTAGTAAACTTGGGTGTTGGTCACATGACGATGTGACCTGTGAGTGTTAATCACATGGCGATGTGAACTAGATTATTGACTCTAGTGCAAGTGGGAGACTGTTGGAAATATGCCCTAGAGGCAACAATAAATTAGTTATTATTACTATATTTCCTTGTTCATGATAATCGTTTATTATCCATGCTATAATTGTATTGATAGGAAACTCAGATACATGTGTGGATACATAGACAACACCATGTCCCTAGTAAGCCTCTAATTGACTAGCTCGTTGATCAATAGATGGTTACGGTTTCCTGACCATGGACATTGGATGTCGTTGATAATGGGATCACATCATTAGGAGAATGATGTGATGGACAAGACCCAATCCTAAGCCTAGCACAAAGATCGTAGTTCGTATGCTAAAGCTTTTCTAATGTCAAGTATCATTTTCTTAGACCATGAGATTGTACAACTCCCGGATACCGTAGGAATGCTTTGGGTGTACCAAACGTCACAACGTAATTGGGTGTCTATAAAGGTGCACTACAGGTATCTCCGAAAGTGTCTGTTGGGTTGGCACGAATCGAGACTGGGATTTGTCACTCCGGTAAATGGAGAGGTATCTCTGGGCCCACTCGGTAGGACATCATCATAATGTGCACAATGTGACCAAGAGGTTGATCACGGGATGATGTGTTACGGAACGAGTAAAGAGACTTGCCGATAACGAGATTGAACAAGGTATCGGTATACCGACGATCGAATCTCGGGCAAGTACAATACCGTTAGACAAAGGGAATTGTATACGGGATCGATTGAGTCCTTGACATCGTGGTTCATCCGATGAGATCATCGTGGAGCATGTGGGAGCCAACATGGGTATCCAGATCCTGCTGTTGGTTATTGATCGGAGAACGTCTCGGTCATGTCTGCATGGTTCCCGAACCCATAGGGTCTACACACTTAAGGTTCGATGATGCTAGGGTTATAAAGGAAGTTTGTATGTGGTTACTGAATGTTGTTTGGAGTCCCGGATGAGATCCTGGACGTCACGAGGAGTTCCGGAATGGTCCGGAGGTAAAGATTTATATATGGGAAGTCCTGCTTTGGTCACCAAAAGTTTCGGGTTTATTTCGTAGACGCACGGGACCACCGGAGGGTCCCGGGTCCACCAAGTGGGGCCACCATCCCCGGAGGGCAGCATGGGCCAAGTGTGGAGGGACCAGCCCTGTGGGCTGGTGCGCCCCACAAGGGCCCAAGGCGCCTAGGGTTTGGGGGGGCGCCCACCTGCTTGGGGGCAAGTTTCCCCTCCCCCGCCCTTGGCCGCCCCCTAGATGGGATCTAGGGCTGGCCTCCGCCCCTAGGGGTGGAAACCTGGTGGGGGCGCAGCCCCCTCTCCCCCTATATATAGTGGAGGCATAGGAGCAGCCCAAGACACAAGTTTCTTCTCTTGTTGGCGCAGCCCTACCTCTCTTTCTCCTCATATCTCGCGGTGCTTGGTGAAGCCCTCGCCGATCACCACGCCTCCACCACCACCACCACGCCTGTCAGCTTGCTGCTGGATGGAGTCTTCCTCAACCTCTCCCTCTCTCCTTGCTGGATCAAGGCATGGGAGACGTCACCGAGCTGTACGTGTGTTGAACGCGGAGGTGCCGTCCGTTCGGCACTAGGATCTCTGGTAATTTGGATCACGACGAGTACGACTCCTTCAACCCTGTTCTCTTGAACGCTTCCGCTTAGCGATCTACAAGGGTATGTAGATGCACTCTCCTTCCCCTCGTTGTTGGTTTCTCCATAGATTGATCTTGGTGATGCATAGAAAATTTTGAATTTCTGCTACGTTCCCCAACAATATACTCCCTCCGTTCGGAATTACTTGTCGTAGAAATGGATGTATCTAGATGTATTTTAGTTCTAGATACATCCATTTTCGAGACAAGTAATTCCGAACGGAGGGAGTATATATCATCGAATGTCTCACAAACCAACACCATTAATTATTCACACATACACATGTATATGCATATACAATTTCTCCTACATGTGTTGCCTTTGGTGCCTCCGGAGCACGATGACAAGTGGTTCATGGGGGCGGTAGCGGGTAATAGTATTCTCCTTTGGGATCTATGACCTGGTCGAGCAAAAATCCGGCTATTTCCTCTTGAAGTGCTTGTATGCGGTCCGATGGTAGGAGCTTATCCCGCACCAATCTGAACTGTTAAGAAGGAGATCAATATGCATGTGTGTTAGTTGTGTGACTAGATATCGAAAATTGTGTGAATAGTGTTCTGACAAAAACGTACCTAGTCCTCGCTTATCGATCTGCTCCTTTCGACGCGTCATCATGCGAATGTTCTCGCAAACGAGAATGCACATAGATTATTCCCGGCGCTGCCTCGTGGCCTTTACGAGAATGGAATTGAATCGATAATGATTAATCAAGCATGATAATTAATTAACGATATTGAAACAAGAATTAAAGTGATGGTAGCTAGCTAGTACTACTTAATTACTTACCAAGGGTCGATGCCAAAACAACTTTTTGGCCACGTGCCTGGAGTCACCTTGATGAACTTTGCCCATGCCCTGCCCGCCGTAAAGAAAATTAATAAAGGGGTTATTAAATAGTTCATATCGTGAACTAATAGTTAATAATGATTGAAATTACCCGTTGACTATCCCTTCACGATGGTGTAGTCTTTATCTTCTTTAGTTAGTGAGTCCAAGAATTCAACTTTTCCTTCCTCAACTTTAATGTCTAACAAGACCCAAGGCCAATCGTGATACGCACACGCTTGCATGTCTTAATTAAGCGGGCATGTGCATAAAATTAATCAACTACGGTAAACCGTATACACTTAATTATTAACATCTAGCTAGCTAGTAAGCAAAAACAGAATTTGTAGTACAAGAAAGTGTGACTCATGGGAAGTTGTAAGGAAGTAGTATATCTTCATTGGTATTCAGGCGCTTCAAGAACTCTAGCATGATTTCCTCTACAGCAGCTTGACAATGTTCAATCTGCCATATGTCCTGATTAATGGTATTTGGGTCAATGAACCCAACGCCATAGCGTCCAGCTTTTTCCATTTCATACATCTTCATCCTGCATATAATACCACGGAAAAAGAATATAGTGAGGATAATTACATGTAATGATTGATCAAAATTATCACTACATAACTAGCTTGAGACTTAAATTATAGAAAGGAATCACTTACGCACAATAGCAACCCATTTATAGACTTGTCGAAAAGGTCTTGATTAAATAACTGAAATAGTTCGGATACTCAATGGTCGAGCTTTCATGGTAATAATGCTCATGCTTGACATTCACCATGAGGGACTCTCGATTGGAAATCTTGGTAATGTTCATGTACCATTGATGCAATTGATACATTCTCGTTGGGAGGTCCTTGACCTTGTCTGGATGGACCAAAGGTTTGCCCCGGACATATTGCCATGTTATTTCCGATTCTTTAAGCGTAGGCATGGGCTCGATTTCGAGGAGTTGTCCAACAGAGATATTGAGCATTTGAGCCTGCATTATATGATCCTCTGTTATTACCACATCGCCATGCTGGGGAACGCTAACGGTTTGCCCATAATAATATTTGGCGCGCGTACTACTCCCCTCATGTGTTGTTGGCACAACAAGCGGGGGGGTCGCTTGCCGGTATTGTCCGTCATAGCTTTTACTTTACTAATACAGAAGAAATATAAAACAATTTAGTATTCAAATTACAATGCATGGATGCAATTAATCAATAAGGAAATACTGAATCTCGAATACATCGTCTCGAATATATAATCTCGAATACATCATCGATCGTCTTAACATATATAAACTCGAATACATCGTCTCGAATATTATATATCGAATACATCACTAGCTAGGTACCTAATAAAGATCGAGTACTACAGAAGAACCTAGGGCGCCACTCGCGGTTCCTGGGGCACGGGCGGTGCACACCCAAAGAGAAGGAACCATCACAGGATCATATCTCCGGTCATCTGCCCAAAGAACCCGCCAAGTAGTGGAGAACCTGATGTCGTCCATAGCAGCCATGTAGCGATGGACGTGCTCATCTTCCTCCCTGACACGGCGACGCACCACCTCCGGTGGGGCCAGCTGCCTCTGCACCGAATGTGGCCCACGCGAACGCCACCAAAGAAGATTAGGGTCGACGACGGGACTCGAGGTCGGGTTCTCACCAAGCGGCGCGCCTCCGTGTAGCACCTCCCAAAGCCAGCCAGCCTGGGCCCCAACATGGGTCCCTCAAGCAGGGCGTTGTCGCGAACGGGTCGACGGCGAGATGCGGGCCGGGCATATCGTCGAGAACAAATACTATATGCCCGCAAAAAGTAACATTTTTAAATGATTGGATTGTGATAACTAAAATTTATATATATGCAAATTCTAACAATTTGACATTAATCTAATTCATCTAACTAAAACTAATTCTAAAATTTCCTGATTATATAACTAACATTTCCATAACAATTCTAATATTTATATAACTAAAAAACAGAAAAATTGCTAACATTTTTATAAATATTTCTATAACTAAAAAATAGAAAACATTTATAACATTTCTATAAAACTAACATTTCTAATATTTATATAACTAAAAAACAGAATAATTTCTAACATTTCTATAACTAAAAAACGGAAAAATTTATAACAAACAAACTAGTGTGTGTGTGTAGTGTGTGTGTGTGTGTGTGTGTGTGTGTGTGTGTGTGTGTGGACATGGCGGCCGGGGCGAGCTCACCGGCGAGGCGACGACGGGGCGGCGACGACGGGGCGACGGGACGGGGCGGCGACGACGGGTGGGCGGCGGGCGACGGGACGGCGGCGACGACGGGCGGGCAGGGCGCAGCGACGGGACGACGGGACGGGACGGCGGGCGGCGCGGCGGCGTCGGCGGGCGGCGATGAGGGGCGGGGACGGCCGGGGTCGGCGACGAGGGGTGGGGGCGGCGACGATCGGGGCAGGGCGGCATGACGGAAGGAGGAAACAGAGGGAATAACAGAGGGAAACTGAATTTTTTTCAAGTGTTGTATATAGGATGGACCTTTAGTACCGGTTGGAGCCACCAACCGTACTAAAGGTCTGCTTTTGGTCGAGCTGTTGCGGAAGCGCAAGACTTTAGTAGTACCGGGTGGTGGCTCCAACCGGTACCAAAGGAGGGTCTTTAGTACCGCTGGAGCCACCACCCGGTACTAAAGGGGGTGCGCTGGCTCCAGGCGGTGCGCAAGTTTAGTCCCACGTCGCTAGCCGAGAGGCTACCGCACTTGTTTATAAGCTCCAGTGCGGCAGCTCTCTCGAGCTCCTCTCCTAATCAGGCCTACTTGGCCTACCTGTCCTCTTCGCCCAGTGGGCCTACTGGGCCTTTGCGGGCCTGCATCCTGGCCCAACAAAAGCTTATGTTCCTAGTCGTATGCAGGCCGCTTTGGCCCAGTAGGTGGGCTTTTTTATTTTCTAAATTTTTTTCGCTTTATTTATTTTTTAGTTGTTTTTTGCTGTATTTAGAGTTTCTTTGTGAATATTTTTGTGTTAGGTACAAAAAATTACAAACTTTCTGTTTGTGCCGGTAGTTTTCAAATTTGAATAGTTTAAATTTTGAATTATTTGAAATTTGTGTGAATCACTAGTTTGTGAATAACTTAACTTTGAAAAAAGTTTTTCAGTGATTATTTTTTTCTTATGTTTAATATTAGTGTGTTTTATCATTATATTCAATTTGGTAATGCTTAGGTTATTTAAAAATGAAATGCCTTTGTAACAGTTCAGTTTTTATTTGAAACCCCGATACAAAGAGATTGTCCATTTTGTACACGGTGCATCCAGCTTTTTGTCGTAACCCTCTCTACTTTCTTGCATATGCTATTTGTATGAAATTATGATACCATGCCAACTTTCAACCTTTTCTGAGTTCATTTGAAATGCTTTTCAATTTCAGGGTCATTTAATGGAAAAAATCAAGAAATGCATGAAAAGAATTTGTTTGCACATAAAATTTCTTCGCTTCAAATGCCAAAACACATAACTACCCTAACTATTACAGACATTCCCTCCTGGGTGTGAAACACGAAGAAAGTGATGATAGTGAAGCCGATCACATCCCGCATCTTTGGGTGTGAATCTTTTATTCGCGTGTGTCCCTTTGCGCCAGTAACCATGGAAAATCTTCATCATTTAACCGGATGCTCGGGTCAATATTCACCGTGAATGGAGCAATTTCATCAAACTTTTAATAATCTTCGACATGTCCGTCTTGTCATCCACTCCCACGATGTTTCTTTTTCCTAAAGAACTATGTGGCGCTTTGGCTCGTCAGATGATCCATTCGCTTCCTTATCTTTTCTTTTTCTCGGCCGAAGACATGTCTTTCATATAAAAACCCGCGCCACATCATTGGCTAGGACGAATGGTTCGTCTGCATACGCAAGATTGTTGAGATCCACTGTTGTCATTCCGTACTGCGGGTCTTCCGTTACCCCGCCTCGAGTCATATTGACCCATTTGCACCGAAACAAAGGGACCTTCAAATCACCCGATCCATAGTTAAGTTCCCATATGTCCTCTATGTAACCATAATATGTTTCCTTTCCCGTGTTGGTTGTTGCATCAAAGCGGACACCACTGTTTTGGTTGGTGCTCTTCTTATCTTGGGCGATCGTGTAAAATGTATTCCCATTTATCCGTACCCTTTGAAAGTCATTATATTCAAGATGGTAATCGGGACAATGAAAGTACAGTGTCATTTTGAATATCGCCATCATTCATGGCATCGTTTACGCAACCAACCGCGAAAGTCCTCGCTTGTTCGCGTAATCCAAATACGAGACTTCTCCGGTGTTTGACTGTAGAAAATTCTTGTGTTCCTCCATATACGGAGCCACGAAGGCGGAATTCAGAGAACTGTAGTATGCTTCAGGAGAGAATGCCCGTCCATACATATTATTTGATGCCCTCCTAGCGTGCCTTTTCCTTCCGGGCCCCCTTATGCCGCGATTCAGAACACCAATCGGCTTAAGGTCGAATGAAGTCAATACAAAACTCAATGACCTCCTCATTTTCATGGCCCTTCGAGATGCTTCCTTCGGCGTAGCACGGTTATGAACATATTTCTTCAAGACTCCCATGAACCTTTCAAAGGGGACATATTTTGTAGAAATACAGACCCAAAACGTTAATCTCTTCAAGAAGGTGAACTAGGACGCAAGGCCATGATTTTGAAGAAGGATGGTGGGAACACCAACTCGAAACCGACAAGACATTGCACCAAATCATTCTCAGAACCTTGGTATGATTTCTGGATCGATTACCTTCGAGAGATTGCATTGAGGAATGCACATAGCTTCACAATGGCTAATCGAACGCTTTTCCCGTAGAAGCCCCTCAATGCAACCGGAAGGAGTTGCGCCATAATCACGTGGCAGTCATGAGACTTTAGGTTCTGGAACTTTTTCTCTGCCATATTTATTATTCCCTTTATATTCGACGAGAAGCCAAATGGTACCTTCATGCTGAGCAGACATTCGGAGAAGATTTCCTTCTCTTCTTTGGTAAGAGCATAGCTGGCCTGACCCTGATGTATGTCGTCGTTTCCATGCATACGTTGCTGGTCCTCCCATGCCTCTGGTGTATCTTTTGTCTTCTCATACACGCCCAAAAAGCCAAGTAGGGTCACGCAAAGATTCTTTTGCATCACGTCGATTGCGGAGCGGACCTCTAGGTCTTTCCAATATGGCAGGTCCCAAAATATAGATTTCTTCTTCCACATGGGTGCGCGTCCGTCAGCGTCCCTCGGAACAGGTTTTCCGCCAGGACCCTTTCCAAAGATTACCTCCAAATCCTTGACCATATTATGTACATCAGCACCAGTACGGTGGCGAGGCTTCGTCCGGTGATCCGCCTCACCTTTGAAATGGTTGCCTTTCTTTCTTACGGGATGGCTTGTCGGAAGAAATCGACGATGTCCCAGGTACACATTCTTCCTACAACTATCCAAATATATATTGTCGGTATCATCCAAACAGTGCATGCATCCGCGGTATCCCTTGTTTGTCTGTCCTGAAAGGTTACTGAGAGCAGGCCAATCATTAATGATCACGAACAGCAACGCCTTTAGGTCAAATTCTTCCTGTCCGTGCTCATCCCACGCACGTACACCTGTTCCATTCCACAGCTGTAATAGTTCTTCAACTAATGGCCTTAGGTACACATCAATGTCGTTGCCGGGTTGCTTAGGGCCTTGGATGAGCACTGGCATCATAATGAACTTCCGCTTCATGCACAACCAAGGAGGAAGGTTATACAAACATAGAGTCATAGGCCACATGCTATGGTTGCTGCTCTGCTCCCCAAAAGGATTAATGCCATCTGCGCTTAGACCAAACCATACGTTCCTTGGGTCACCTGCAAACTCCTCCCAATACTTTCTCTCGATTTTTCTCCACTGTGAACCGTCGTGGTACTCTCAACTTTCCGCCTTTCTTACGGTCTTCAGGTGCCACCGCATCGCTTTCGCATGCTCTTTGTTTTGAATAAACGTTTCAACCGTGGTATTATAGGAGCATACCACATCACCTTGGCAGAATCTTCTTCCGGGCACTCGCCGACATCACCGTGGTCATCGCGATCGATCTTATAACGCAATGCACCGCATACCGGCAAGCATTCAAATCCTCGTACTCACCACGGTAGAGGATGCAGTCATTAGGGCATGCATGTATCTTTTGCACCTCTAACCCTAGAGGGCGACAACCTTCTTTGCTTCATACGCACTCTCGGGCAATTTGTTGTCCTTTGAAGCATATTCTTTATCATTACCGCAACTTTCCAAATCCCTTATCGGATACACCATTCTCGCCTTCCATTGCAGCAATTCAAGTGTGGTGCCCAACTTTTTTGGTCACCCGCGCACTGGGTACAACAATTCCTTGTGATCCTCTAACATGCGCCGCAACTTCGTCCTCTCCGCATCACTTGCGCAGCTTCTCTTTGCATCGGCAATGGCCCGACCTAGATCATCGCCAGGCTCATCGATGCCTCTTCTTCACTTCTTCCCGCATTGCCGCTCAGCTTCTTCTCCCATTGTTGTATCATCGTATTCAGGGAACCCATGGCCAGGATAGCCGTCGTCGTCCTCTTCTTCTTCATTGTCTTCCATCATAACCCCTATTTCTCCGTGCTTGGTCCAAACATTATAGTGGGGCATGAAACCGGACTGAAATAGGTGGACGTGAATGGTTTTTCCTGTAGAGTAATTGTGACCATTCTTACAGCCAAAGACATGGACAAGGCATAAAACCATCCGCCCGCTTGTTTGCCTCAATGCCCGCAGAAAAGTATGCACGCCATAATGAACTCGGGAGAGCATCGGTCATCATACATCCATTGTCGGCTCATCTTCATTACACAACACCAAATAGACCAAATTAATACAAGTTCATACATAAAGTTCATATACAGCACTTAATTAAATGCAACATACAAATAACTCTCTAGCTAAAGAATTTAAATGCAACAACAAATGCGATGAAGATCGCAATTAAGGTAACAATTGATCCAACAAAGATAATGATACCAAGCCACACTATCAATAGCATATTTTCTAATCTTTCTAATCTTCAACCTCATTTTCTCCATCTTGATCTTGTGATCATCGATTTACATCGGCAACATGCAACTCCAATTCCATCTTCCGCCTCAATTCTTTTCAATTTTTCTTTCAAATACTCGTTTTCTCTTTCAACTAAATTTAACCTCTCGACAATAGGGTCGGTTGGAATTTCCGGTTCACATACCTCCTAGATAAAAATATCTATGTCAACTTGATGGGCATAATTTGTCATAAAACGAAATGCAACAACTAGTTTTAAAAGAGAATATACCACATCTGAATCATAACAAGGACGAGGGCTGACGGGGACGGATATCAAAACCATGGCACTATGTATAACAAACAACGTATGGGTAAGATAATTATACGAGTAACTATATATCCAAATCACACAAACATCAATTTGGTAATGTAAAACATTCATGAACAAGAGCCTCACCACAAGGTGGTGCCGTCGACGGGACGGTGCGGGCGATCGACGGTGGTTATGACGGAGATTTAGAAGGCACTAAGTAAACCACACCTACATATGCAAACTAAGTGTTATTTTTGACCTCAAATTGCATATAAATCAAATACTGGCAAATATAATTCCTCCCAAATTAATCACTATACAAAGCATTGCAAGAGCTAATCTAGCAATGAGAGTTGAAAGAACAAAGTTGCTAACCTTTGTGATCATTTGAATGGATGGGGGCCTTCAAATCTTGACAAATTTTGGGCAAAATTTGTGAGGAGCTCGAGGAAGAGAGGGAAAGAACAGAGGAGAAGTGAGGGGAAAGGGGAAGAACAGAGTGGCTCGGGTGGACGAAGGGATTATGTACGTCGACCTTTAGTACCGGTTCGTGCCATGAACCGGTACTAAAGG
Source organism: Aegilops speltoides (assembly GCA_021437245.1). NCBI lineage: Eukaryota > Viridiplantae > Streptophyta > Magnoliopsida > Poales > Poaceae > Aegilops > Aegilops speltoides. The sequence continues at coordinate 335,342,227 of CM038146.1, forward strand.
TGCTGGACGGGCCCCAGACTGACAACACCCTGCCATCACCCTCTTTAGTACTGGTTCGTGGCACGAACCGGTACTAAAGATTCGCCACGAACCGGTACTAATGAGAACGGCCGGCTAGCCGTTGGAACCGGCACTAATGGACACATTAGTGCCGGCTCAAAACCAAACCGGCACTAATGTGTCTCATATTAGGTCCTTTTTCTACTAGTGGCTAATTGTTTTACCCAAGTATAACCAAACTTACTACTCAGAAGCAAGCCAACAAATGCCGTTATGTTGGCTTTCTAGCTCCACGCCACCGCTCATGACCTGGCGGCTACCAGAAGCAGACGAACACAGCATTTGCGGCCAGCGGCGCTTTTCGGGCGATGCGGCCGTAGCGGAACAGGTGGACGCCTGCTGTGTGAAGGAGCAGCGCCGGAGAGCAGGCGCGGCCCAGTCGAAGCATAGGTGGATGCACGCCCGGAGGCATCGGGGCCCCTTGGCGGCGCGCGCGTGGCGAGAGTTCAGCGTAACGGGAGGCCCGAACTAGTACCATTTTGCGTATATGTTTTAATTCAAACTGAAAGCGTAAATTCATGAAAAAAAAGCGTATTGTAACGGTGAACCCACGGAGCCAATCCGTGTTTTATTATTAGGGAAAGATTGTATTTGGTGTTGTTGTTCTTTTTATTTATCTGACTCCACTGTCAAGAATTGTTTTATTGTATTCATAGCAACTTCATTGGTTACAACGATTCAAAGTTTGTTAAATTGTTGCCCCTAAAATATATGTTGTCAACCTAAAAGGAGAATATGATGTCAGAAACACTAGCAAAACACGGACATCCGAGGGATTATAGACTACCCACTAGGGCTAACATGCGCTTCACCTCACGGTTCTTTGTTCCTGGGATTAACTCTTCACTAGTGTAGAAATCCTTTGTAGGATTTTGCTACTAGCAGCATGCAGTTAAAACGGGACACGGGTGCTAATGTGAAAAAATACCCACGACATTCTTGAAAATAGTACACGCTGCTAGTAACATCTTACTATCCGCGTGTGACACCGGTGCACGCTGCTAGTAAGGGGCACCCAGGAAGCCCTTCATCTCGAATATACTAGCAGTGTGTAGCGCAGCCAACCCCGCTAATGTAGAAAGAACTAGTGGCGCGCGCAGAAATCTGCGCCGCCACTAATACACAGTGTTGACCCCATGTGTTTGAATTATCCAATAGAAATGTTCAATTTTTAAAATTAATTTCATTAAATATAACTAAATCGGAACACAAAAGTCTCGTAGTTGTGTTTGAAATCCTAAAATGACACTCTGCATGAGTGAGGTGCCACCGCATGCATTGGGGAACGACGTGCCTATGTCGTCGGTATTTGCTCTTGTATTCTTGTATGTGTTTGGTGTGCACGTGATTGCTGTTTGTTTTCTTTGTACGTGTGGCTGTCGGGTCTAGATCTCGGCTCTTGTACTATGTGTTAGAAGGGAAAGAGGGATAGAGGATTGGTGGAATAGTTTTTTTATGTATTGTTTGAGCCTCGTGGGCATATATAAAGGAAAGACATGATCAACTTGGAGTCTGAAGACATGCCGAATAATTCCTAGTCTATCTTATGTTTCCTAACTAATCACGATACTCAACATCCCCCGCAGTCACAACGGTAGCGACGCAGACGGTGAGATCGGAGAAGAATCGAAGGCAAGCCGACGGACACCCCCACAACAGAATTGGCCGACGATCGCGGAGTCATGGCTGGAGTGGAAACCAACGAGGTTGCTCAAGCGGCGGTAGCCCTTTGTGCCGCTTTGTCGATGGAGCCAGAGCGTGGGTGGTGGAGCCGTGGTCGAGGTAGCCGTGCGAAGAATGCCGTGGTCGATGTCGAGTCTGGGTAGCCGTGACGAGGAAGTCGCCGTGGAGCCGCGGCGCAAAGCGCCGAGTTAGCATGGGCGCAGATGGTGTCGGGCAGCGGTGCGCCGGAAAGGAGATGTTGGTGACGACGCATCGCGCGGGTTTGCCAAGCCCGGGACACATCAGACGAAGGCACGCACCGGTGTTGCCAAAGACCGCATGCGAGAAACGGACGAAGACGAAGTTGACGGCGCCGCACCAGCTTGCGTGCCCGGGACACGCCGTGGATGAAGGCACGACGGTGTTGCCAAAGACCGGGCATGCGAGACGAGGACCTGCACGAGCTGTACGCCATGTCGGAGAAGTCGGAGAGGCCAGCAGAGAAGGACTCGACGACGGTTGCGGCGCCAATCGGAGCGGGGCCAATTTTGCCCGCGGTTGTCAGAGTAGATGAAGCGGTCGAGGTAGATGACGACGACGCCGGGCGACGAAGCTGGTGCTTTGACGAAGACGAAGGGGTGGACGGGCGGCGCGGCGGCTAAAAAATAGCGGCGGCGGCCAAAGAAGAGCGGCAACAGCTGCTCGACGGCGGCGGCGGCGGCTAGGTTAGGAGCGCGGCGGCGGTGCTCGGTAAGCGAAGAACCCGACAGCGGATTTAAGACCGGCGCGACGGTGGCGTTCAGCGCTAAAGAGAGACGGCGCGCGCGATACCACGAGAGGTCGACGCGCGATGACGGCTGGTGGACCGTGGGCAGGCGCTTCTGACGGCGGGCGACGCAGCGGCGGCAAAGCGGTCGGGCGACGGCGAAGACCTCGGGCGATGGCGAGACCGCGGGCCGCGACGCCGCGGCCGGAAGGGCGACGAACGGCGGTTCGCGAAGTCGGTGCAACCGCAGGACGGCCTCAGACAGCGGCGTGGACCACGTGCCACGCTTCGCTCTGGCCCGACGGGCGTCTGCAAGCAGCGAGGAGGGTCGTAGCCACGGGATGGCTCGAGCGGACGGCCCCAGAGCGGCGGAGGATCATGCGCGCGCACTACGGCCGGAAGGCGACGCAGCGGTGACACGGTCGGTGCGGTGTGAGGAGAACCACGTGGCGGCGGCGCTGCGTTCGACGGACGACGCAGCGGCGGCAGCCGATGCTCGATCGGTGGAGAGGCGCGCGAACTCGAGGACGATCTTCACGGACTGCGGTAGCGCGTAACCAACGGGCGGTCGGTCGCAAGGCGTAGATGAGGTGGATCGCGACGGCGGGCGGTGATCAATCCGACCGCTGCGAGGTCGGGACGCCGCCGATGGAGGAGTGGTGGCGGCGAGTCCGGATGAGGCCGGCGACGACGGACGGCCGGAGACGCCGGCACCGCACCGGGCTGCCAAAACAGCGCCGACGCCGGCAGCGAGGCCCGAACGACCAACGGAGCAGCGGCGCCGAGTTGAGGCCGCCGACGAGCTCGATGCAGCCGTGGACGAGGCCGGCGAGGTAGACCGCCGAGCCGCCGTGCGACGCGGCGAGGCGGGTGACGTGGATCGATGGGCGGCGGCGCGCGAAGCGCCGGCTATGATTGGCCGACGATGGCGCGAGGTCACGGGTCGGCGATGCGTGTGTCCCGTCGGTGCGAAGCGATGACGACCGGCGCAGGCGACGGCGACCGACGCTACGGACGGCGGCCGGTTCGACGGGCCGCCTCGGCGCGTGTACCGGATCGGAGAGAGGCGGCTGGTCGCGCCGGGTCGGAGTAGAGGCGAGACGGGATCGACGGCGGCGGCGACGCAAACCGATCACGAATAGATCGGAAAACCAAAAAACGCCGATCAAAACGACCGCGAGAGAAAAAAACCCGAGCAAGGGCTCGGGTAAAGACTCTCTAGGGCAGCCGCCAACACGGCGGCGGACGAACCCTAAATCGGAGGCGCGTGACCCGGCGGCGGTCATGGAGGTCGACCGCCGGGCGGCGACGCAGTCTTGAAGCGGTGGCGGCTAGGGTTTAGGATCGACTTGCGATAGATACCATGTTAGAAGGGAAAGAGGGATAGAGGATTGGTGGAATAGTTTTTTTATGTATTGCTTGAGCCTCGTGGGCATATATAAAGGAGTACATGATCAACTTGGAGTACAAGACAAGCCAGAATAATTCCTAGTCTATCTTATGTTTCCTAACTAATCACGATACTCAACACTATGTATTGTGTTGTTATGTCAGTTTTGCGGCAGCCGGCAGTAAACTAATTTGGACCGTATCTTGCATGTTTCAATTATATATTTTTTGGGCTGCATGTGTCACTTATATATTTTTTGGGCTGCAGATTTCAATTATATGATGTTGCGATTATGTGGATTGCTACAATGTGCCATTGGTTACCATTGCTTGGTCTGTGAAATACGGGATAAATATGTCATGCGTCGTAGGTACTCTGTTTTGCACAACTGGCATCCGTTTGTGCGGCTAGATTTATGTATTTGCTGATGTTTTCCTCATTATTTATTTGACTCTACTGTCATGAACTTTTTTTTTGTATTATAGCTACTTTACTAGTTATGATGATTTAGATTATTTTTTAAGTAGTTTCCCCTATTTTTGCGGGGGGTAAATATATGTTCTTAACCTAAAATGAAAATATGTCGTCAGAAACACTAGCAAAACACGTGTCCAAGGGAGTATGGACTACCCATATACTCCCTCACTTCCATTTTATCGCTCAAAGGGAGGGAGTATATCCGTTACCAAAAGGGTACTCCTACCTCTCCAATTAAGTATTCTTGATTCTGTAATTCAGGATCTTCTCTGAGAGAGTGCTTCCATGCTTGAACGGAAGGGGCTGCATTTTTGAAAACCTTCCCATTGCGTTGCATCCAGATATTCCAGCAAGCATGAGTAATTATATCCATGGCTATATGTGGTGGGAGCTGTCTAAGAGCCAAGACAGAGTCGTAATAAAAAAAGTAAGACCTCTGTTTCTGTTGGGATCAAGAAATCCCAGCACCTTATTAGAGCAAAATCACAATCCCAGATAAGATGAAGCAGAGTTTCCTTAGTGCCATGAGCACAAAGAAAGCAACAATAAGCATTCATAAAGAAACCTTTCCTCCTGAACAGAGCTTTGGTGTTGGTTATGTGATGTGCCAGCCAGAAGATCTTGTGCTTGAGTCTACTGGCACTATTCCAAAGGGTATTGAAAATGTATGGCCCTCCGAAATTTCCCATTAACTTCTTGTACATTGTGATTGAAGAATATTTTTTTGGTCACCGTTGCAGATCCAAACATCCTTTCCAACAGCTGACACATGATTGTTCATTGTATTTTGAATCCCAAGGAGTTGACCATATGGCTGCAAGGACAGAGGCCTATGAAGCATATCAGCAATGTCACCAGAGGATCTGACATTAGCCAAAGATTTGGATTCATCCATGGCAAAAGAGTGCAATTCTGGGTATATGTGAGTTGTGGGTCATCAAGCCATTTGTATGCCAAAATATTACAATTCTTTTCACCAAGTTTGGAGGAAGCAGATGCTTTGAATTCAGGCAAGAGCTTGAGAATATCTTTCCGCTCCATCTTGTCAGATGATAGCCCGGAATTGTAATATCTTGATTCTCAAAAAAAAAAAAAAAAGAATTGTAATATTTTTCTCATATCAGATTCACCCATGGGAGATTAGCTTTATTAAAGAATTTGAGAAGGAATTTGATGAGCAGATCCTTGTTGTGTGTCGTGACATCCAGTATTCCCATACCATGGATTGATACCACGGAGAACCAATACAGTGGATGCGTGACAATTCCTTTTATTTTCACATTTCTATTCTACAATAGCTTTCGGGCTGAACGAATAATTGTGTGATACTTCAATGACTGCTGTCAGGTGTACCCTGACTGTTTGTTCAAGAAGTTTCCTTTTGTTTTTATTTACTTTGAATGTTCAAAATTACTAATCATGATTTAGGAATCTCTGAAGCAGCCCTTCGTCAAAACTGAAATGCGTTGTAGCATTCGCTGATTACTTTTTTAGAGAGAGTGTAGCATTCGCTGATAGTTTCACCTCACACAGCACAGGGAAAAAAACACTACGGAAATGATGTTAGCAGGCCTAAAGAAAGCCCAAAGACGAACAGCAGCAACCAATATACTACTCCCTCCGTCCCAAAATAAGTGTCCTAGAGCTTAGTACAAATTTGGAGGGACGGAGGGAGTACAAGGGAAACAAAAGGAGGAACACATGATCAGTTGATCACACCCACATACTAAAACCCCACAGCCCCAAAGAACCCTAGAGCCTGAAGTTGAACCTTCTCCAACCAGAGGCTAGTGTCCGTTTTAACTGGCTGACGACCTGGAGAATGGGCGTGATCCTATTCTCAAACAACCGAGCATTACGTTCCCTCCAGAATCCAGATGGCCCAAACAGCCAGATGTCAAAAGTTAGACACATTTGCGTAGGAGTATGTGCTTTGTTATGGGCAATTTGGAACTGCAGAATGATTTGGCTTTTAACAGAACAACAAATATTCATTTTTTGCAGGTTATATTCCGAGCCACTGCGCTGATCCGTATATGGTCGTTACTCACTCCGACGGAGGCCAGGGAGCGTTTGGTTACTGGATCTATCCGGTGGGAGATGGTAGCACAGGATATCTTCAACCGGTTTGGATGGCGGTCATGTAATAGGATAGGCGATTAGTTTACCTATCTTTGTTATGCTAGCCGGTTGTGGCCTCTTGGCTTTTTGTTTTTGGCGTTGTGGCTCTCTGTGAGCTTGTCGTTACTTTGTTTTCAGACTGTAAGACCTTATTGAACCTCTTTATTTATCTATAAAGGTGGTCGTATGCATCGTTCTGATGCAGAGGCCGGGGAGTCCCCCTTTTTGAAAAAAAAAATCGGGCAAAGCTGTGCTGGAGACTGAGTACGTCGGTGACAAGAGGTGGGAATTTTTGCAGCTTCTTCACTGAGCTCACTATCTTACCTCTTCAGAGACATGTAACTCGCAGCAGGTGATTTTCTGATAGCATGTACATCTCCCATTTTGAACCCTTTAATTCTACACATTTTCAGATGCTAAACTTTCCAAATACTGTACATCAGTTTTTTCGACAAAGGGTGAATTTTATTGGCTCAAAATGAAGCATCAAGAGGATACAAGCACAGTGAGTGCACACCCGGCCTCTGCGTGGCTAGGATGCACACAGCCAAAGAAATGTATATCAGTAAGGCAAGCTTGGCTCAATTTTGTGAACTGCACAATTACCATGATTTGCTCAAACAAAATGCTAGTACAAAACTTTCGAACACTACAACCTTTCTAATCAGCTACAGAGTCATGACACAAGCAGGTGAATCATATCCGCGTACAACAATTCAAGCAGCTGTCAAAAGATATACCTCGCCGTTGAAATCATCAAGTAGCGAAATCCAGCACAGCCTCTGCCAGCAGCTCCTCCAGCACTCCCCCCTCGATCCGTTCCACGATGTCAACCACCTGTGACATCCTCATTTTCACCCAGCCACTTCCTTCAACCTCCTGCTTCACGATCCTATCCATCACAATCCCGGTGTTATCCCTCTTGCTCACCACGAACATCCGCGCCCCATAAATCCAGTCTTTCAGAATGCTCCACACTTCCACCCCCAAAGCAGGAGATGAGCCGTCCCTCCATGTTCCCGTGCGTGCTTTGCTCCACGGGAATGCGCTCAGCAGGGCGTTCTCGCCGATCTCGACCAGAGCAACATTGACACAGTCAAAAAGAAGTCTTTTGTATGACCTTTGTTCCCGTAACTCAAGAAGTTTGTTAAAAAGGACTGGGTCAAGGGGGCAGTCAGGTAAATGCCAGCCAGCAAATACCATGCTTGACCGTGCATCTTCTAACCCAGAAGATGACATTATGTTTTGCACAAGGACATGGCATTCCGATTCATCCTCGTCTACGTCAGAGGGAAGGTATGGCGGCCTTGGGATACCAAGTGATGGTGATTCTGAGGTGGCATCATCCCATGATAAGGAACACGCAACGGCCTCGATAGCTGAGGATCTTGAGGCAGCTTCTGACAAAATTAGAATATGTATCAGCATATAAACCAAACTGAGACAAGGAGAACTCTGACCATAGACCAATACTTACTCGCATTCTTCCAAGTAGTGCTTCCAGATGATTCAGGTTCGTTACAGCTGCTATCTTCAGAGGGTGCATCAAGAACTGAGGTCGGACTGGGCTGATCACGAGTGCAATTCAGGCCTTCATTTAATCCTGGTCTATCAAGTCTTCTGCTTCGACAAACCAATGATGTAGGCAGATCAACTGAAGCACTTCCCTGTCACGCAAACATGTCAACATAAGTCAGAACTCGACAGAGATGATCCACTCACTCAAAAACATTAGATGAATTTAGACACTAGGAAAAAGTATGAACTGTTGGAGTTTCATGATGTTTGAGATAAGAAGCCTACCTCTGAAGCGCTGGTAGAGTTCTGCATGGCAGAAATATCAATTTTCTCTTCACAAAGTGCCAGTTTTTCATCAGTTTCTAAACTATGACTAGCATGTGATTGACTATCACCAAGACAAGATTGAACCCTCTCATCAAAGCAATCAGATGGACGATGGTTGGTTTTCTGCGTTATTGGCTTTCTTTTAGGAAACAGAAAATCAGAAACTCTTCCCCTGAAAGATGATTTTCCTTTATTTGACAATAAAACCTCTGTTGCTGGTTTGCAGCTCTCAGGATTTGAAGCTTCAACTTTTGACACCATGTTATCAAATGTATCTGAAATCACTGGCAAAGACTTTGATCTTGGCAACTTACTAGACCTCTCGCCAGTTTTATCATCCTTTCTGCAAGCAGTGAAATCTTTCGTCTCTTCATTGAGGGAGAGCATCTCACCTAAGGTGCATGTGCTCCTTGGCGGCTGTACTTGCTCTTGACTGATCTCATCACAGGTTACCATTGCCCATCGCTGCGAAAGCCGTTGCTTAGCCTCTTTAGTAACCATTGACTCAGGAAAATGCGGGATCCTGCCAAAAGATGAGCCGGAGTAGGGACTTCCATATCTTCTGGTGTAATCCCATGAATACTTTGATGCAGGACTACCTTCCTCTGAGTCACTGAAGCTGCCACCATCTTCTTCGATATAATCAACCTCAGAATCTCCACTGTGATCAACCTCTGAATCGCTGAACGAGCTTTCATCACCACCATATCCGTTTGAGTGCGTTGAAGATAATAAAGAATCATCTCGTTGACGAGAGTCATATTGGCGGTGCCGAATGATATCATTTACTACTTCTGTGGAAGCTGGGGTTGCCGCATTATCAAGTAATACTCTGTTGAAATTGTTCCGGTCCGACCGGAATGGAGCTGCCTTGTGCGTCAGCTTTGCATTCGGTATACTTGGCTTCCCTGGGGTAGGCCTCAAGAGTACTATTCTACTACTTGGCTTCGAAGGGGTTCCTTCTTTTGAACTAGACCTCTGATGAAACTTTCTGAGCCCCAGTCCATTTTGCTCAATAGCCCGCTCTGTTCTTGATTGTCTTGCACCATTATACTGAACAGATCTCATCGGTTTCAGCACGGTAATGCGTCTTGTCGGAGGTGATCCTGGAGTCCGGTGAAGCCCGCTCATCCATCTTGGCAAAATGGGGTCAGGTTCTTCATGACATTTCAGAAAAAAATCGTTCTCTGAACTAAGAACATGGAGAGATTCTTCTAACTCCCCAGAATGAAGGAGCTTTTCTTCCATGGCAAGGCTTTTTCCTTGCCTGAACTTCTCTGGGACAGTATCCACTCTACCACTCTTGCTCTCAGAATGTCTTCCTTCCTGTGAAGATCGATCCTGAAACAAACTCATTCTGGCTTTCTCTTCACATCCTTCATATACACCATCACATTCAATTGTTTCACAGGATGTATGGATAACTTGTGTAATCGGCTGTATGGAATTCTGCTGTCCTTGCTGCTGCAAGGCCTTCTTTGTCACTGTTAAGTGGTTACATGATAGACTTTTCCTAAAATCTCTAGCATCGTATAAAACTGGTTCTTTGGCAGGGAAGTAATCCTCAAGGCCCATTAATCTTGCAACGACACTTGGTGCGTTGCTCTTCGACTCCACTTCTTTACTCGTCTCTTTTGCTAATAGCATTTTTAACGAAGTCGTACTTGATTTTGTGCTTGAAAAACTACCACCAGGTGCCTGCAGACAAATCCACAATAGCACACAAAAGAAGAATTAAGACAAGGAAAATCATCAAATGGAGCAGGTCGGCCAAATTCTCAGAAGCATATTATACAAAAACTATGTTTTTCTGTTAGCAACATGTTTTTAGTTAATAAAAGATATAACTCCATTGGTCTCTCCATCCGAAGATGCACACTGCCCAAATTATTCAGGGACAATATAACATGTGCACCCTTCTGCGACTAGGAACACAAGAAACTACATAACCAAGAAAAATCAAGTAGTACATAGCCTATTATTAAAACGCCATCCAAGCCGGGACATGAATCCATACTGTTCATTCGTTTAGCGGAGTACATTTCCTTTCCTTGTTCCTTTCTACAGTGTGTCTTGTAGCATTTCATTAAATTCATACAGCATTTTCATATCAAAAGAATATACTGATACAAAATTGTGAGGGTGCTAAATCTATATTATAAGTAATGATACAAGGTACTTACATCTCTTTCCTCCACGTGAACTTTATCCGAATCAATAGTCCTGTTCAATTCTGACTTGAAACTTTGAACTGAAACATGACAAGGACATGTTAAATAAAGTATCTTAATACTTGTTTCAAATATCAGAATGTTAATGTACATGGAAAACATGACCAAGATTTATTTAGTTTTGAATATTTCCAAAACCAAGCAACAAATCATTATCAGGAAAACAAAAGAATATTGCTATAGATATTTTTTCCACAGCAATCCTGCAAGTCTTAATCCCCATGGCTCCAACTACATTTCCAGTCATTACCACTTTCCACAAAATTTCGAAAAGGGGAAATTAGAAAAATGTCACCGATCACCAAATAACACATTTAGAACAGTTAATAGAGCATCCAATCAAGAAGCTCCGACGGAAATGGTAACCGGATATGAATTGCACAAGGAGTATCAAGGTCTCCAGAGAACTTTCACATCCCCACTTGAACATCGCTCTAACAAAAGGAAAAATGAGATGAAAATACATACCATCTCTATGAGTTTGTCCCATGGCTGAATTTGCTCTAGAAGTCCTTGTGCTTAGGTCGAACAAATTGATCGTCTCCTCATTATAATAGGTACTAGAGCTGGCTCAAGAGCATTCATCTGATGACTGGAATCCTGAAAAGTACAGAAAATATTAACAAAGCTTCGTGGACCCGACGCGGGCTGTCAATAAACTTAAGTCAAGCGAACCAACTTAACCACTTTAAGAAGAATCAGCAGACTAGTGGCTAGTTGGTAGAAGCAGAAGCATGCATAAGTACAACAATGTATTTTTTCCATAAAGCTCTTAGCATTTTAATCCCATAGAATTTAAGGGAGATAGAAACTGATGGCAATACTCCAGCAGGATGCACCCTTTTCGGAGAACTTCAGAAGACACATGCTCAAAGCGCGGTCAATTTTAGGCCATATTGGTGCGAGATAATATCTCGGTTTATGATCCGTCGTTGTTTAAAACCACCATGAAACAAAAAAAGGCGCACAGAATGAAAAGATTCGACGGGGAGGAAACAGAGCTTCGCAATATGGCAAAAAGCATAAGCGACCCGGATAAAAGGACACGATAAAGTAGCAGGCGTACATGAGCAAATGAGCAGGAGTAATTACAAAACATGGACCGATTGCAGTAACTAGAGCGTGCGTACTACGATATGGAATCTTGCAGCACAAAATAATGTCTGAAAGACTGCGTATTCCGTCAGAAATATCAGTTGAAGTTACCAATTCCTCCGGTCAGAGAAGTGTTAAAACGAGAAACGAACAGAGACCGGGTAATTACAAAGGCACACCCACAAATGCGCGGCCAAAATGCTGAGACTGTATGCTTAAAGACGACAAAGGAATCTCGGCAGCCGCAGCCGCAGCCGCGCCGTTCCAAAGGCTTGAGAATTTCGCAGGAAATCTGGTCAGCAGGTCGAATCTTGACAACGGGAGCCACGGGAAGGGTAAAAGAGAAAACAAAAACGACCGTAATAAAGTTGAGGAGGACAGGTGCTCCTCCAGCCTAGGTAGGATTAAGATAGAAAACTACGCCGGGTGGGGATACCGAGATCAGCCAAGTATGGGTATGTAGGCGTCCAATCCAGACGAGACCTGCAGCCGAGACAGTTCCTCGAAGCTGCAGATTTAGCAGGTTAAAAAACACAGGAAATGTATGCTTGGTTTAGCTAATCAAACTACTAGTAGTAAGTAGAGTCCACTGTTGGCACATGAAGCACGGAGCGGAGGCGTACGAGGCTAAACATAACGGCGGAGCTACGGAGCTTGCTGTTATATCAAGATAATACACAGGTGCCCGGACGTATCCAAAGAATCGTGCAGGTCTTTAAAGTCTGCTGATTCTAGTACTAAGAGAAGTGATATAATTTGATGGGAAAAGTGTATACTTTACTTAGGCCAAACTGATTGTTTCTATTTCGCTGACTGAATCGTAACTTCGCCTGAAATCCTAACTCGCATATTCCCAAATATCAAGCATTCGAGCCTACCCCAGATTAGCATGCTCAGCTGCCTAGGATCCAGAATTCCAGATGATAGGAAAATGTGGCAAGCAATCAATCCTATTTCCACATTGAGATCACGGACCGAATGCTTGGGGCACCCACCAACTCGCGGGCGAGAGAACGAATCATATACAGAAGAAAACTTGAGCGACTGAAACCATACGCTGGTGGCATTTGCCTTTCTTCGATACAGCGTGCTCCCATTGAATTCCCAGACTGGATAAGAAGGGCCAGAAAATAACCCGCGGAGGGAAAGGGAGGATGATAAGATGGAGCCGGAATGCTTGCTCACCTCAGGCGACGCGGCCGGCGGGCACTGGGCACCACTGGAAGGTGGGCGGCGGTGTCTTAATCCGGCGGCCGGGGATGGCGCAGCGGGGCTGAGGTGGCTGTACGCGCGGAGGACGGGCGGTGAGTTTCGGGGCTTGAGCGGGGCGGCGGTGGAGGCAATCAGGTGAAGGGACGGGGGGAGTGGAGGACTAGTGCTACTGCTACAACAGAACAGAGTAGTGGAATCTATCCCTCCGCCGTCGAAGTATCCGTCCTTTGGTTCGCCCTTGTTTTCGGCTTTTCGCTCTTCTCCGCGTTCGGGTGCGCCCATTACGTTATCGCGTTGTGGGCTGCGTACGTGCACGGCGTACCGCGTGCAAAAGATGGTGAACTCAATGGCGTGATGGCCTGATAGTCATCTATCTATATCAGTAGTATTTCTTAAAAGAAAGTCTATCTATATCTATATCCATATCCATATCATTACCTGTATTTATATCTAATATCAATATAACAAGACCCAAAGAGTAGATCCAACTAATCTCGACCATCAAACCACCTCAATCTAACGACCTAGATTGCTTCCATGACGAGCGTTCAATATATTTAGCGTGCAATTAATACCATAGCAAAAACGAGCGCTAATCACAAAATTATCATGCAAATAATATCCTACTACCTCCGTCCCGGTTTATTATTCCCCTTCGTATTTTGTGCCCAACTTTGACTGTAGATTTGACTAATAAATTGTAAGTTGTATGTCACAAAACGTATAGGACGCAGATAACGCCCAGACGTGTGGCATCTAACGGGGTTGTGCCGCACGTCCTGGGTGGCACGGAGACGATCCAGCCCGCACGATGGCGTCCGGGCACACCCAACCACAGCCCGCACGTCTGGTGTGAGGCACCATCGCCCACACGTCCGCGCGATCGAGCACGTTGCCCGCACGACCTAGCGCCCCCGTCGTCTCGGCCTGCCTTCCAACCCCATTCCGCCCTGCCGCAGTCGTATCCTACCTATCGATCCTCTACCTCCATTGTTGACCTTCTCTGGTTGCCATGGCAACCAGACCAGATCTCTAGCGCATCCCCATCCACCACCACACAGCCACCCCCCCCCCCACCCCCGCGACGATGAGCTAACAGGTAGATCTCAATCTCATCTTGTTTCTCGTCCTTCTTCTGTACAGAAAAGTGAAAACGCAAATTGCCCACGAACATGGCATCTAATGGATTGTGTGTATTCAAATTTGCCCACCAAAGTACACCACATCTGCCATACTCTATCATAGAGTTTAGCTAAGCTTATGGGTTGGGTTGGTGCGAGTAGTTGATGCATAAGATTGCGTATGAATCACTAAAATCAGGGGAAAAAGAAGGGAGGGATTTGGGTGGTGCATGTAGAGGGAGGAAAAATAATTGCCACATGTTTCTGATGTTAGTTGCCACCTGTCGTTGCCGTCAGCTGCCACCATATAGTGTTGTTAGTTGCCATCAAGTTATGTTAGCTGTTGCCATCGGTTCGAAATGATAGGTGGCATCCAGATTTTAGAAAAATAGAATGAAATTCCATGTCCTACTTGCCATGATGTGTTGGTTGTCATTACAAGAAATGTGATAAGATTGCCGTGTCTTCTTGTATGTGCAAACTGAAAGAATGCATTTTATGGATATTGATGCGTTCTTGTTCATGCAGTGACTCAAAACAAAAGTGGGAGAAAAAATGAGGAAAATGAATCATGAAGATAGCACTGATCCTTGGTTTTCTCAAAGGCCAGAAACGCCCCCTTGGGATGCAGCAGAGTACAATCAACTCATTTCTGCAGGACCGTTGCTGCCACTACTAGAGCAGTACGCAAACATCGGGACGATGCATGGTCAAAAAAAGGGGCAGTTGCCATATTTGTGATGAGGAAGATAGCATTATACTTATGTCCTACAATGTCATTTTTCGCAGGTTCTTACGACTCAACCACACACACAGGGATACCATGGCAAGTGCAAGCACATGGCGCAAACGCTAACAGATGTACGGGCGACCAACTTCAAGTAGACAATGTGGCAAATCAAGGTAACGTATACGAAAAGGAACACATACTGGTGTCGACACGAAATTAGACTTGCAAGCATGGCAAAAGACTTACGAATTGTATGGAAAAACGCAGGGCCTTCATCTAGCGCGTGGCAACGGGCGGCAACCATGTACCTGCCATCAATCGTACACAGGTGAGTCGAATGAAAGTGAATTTGTGGACAGCGATTCAGAAGAATGAACTTAGGACAAATGCAGTTGCAATGCCTGGACAACTGCATTTGCCATGATTTGGACAAGTGCAGTTGCCATTCATGGATAACTGCATTTGACATGCCTTGGACAAATGCAGTTGCCATGCCTGGACAATTGCATTTGCCATGATTTGGACAGGTGTGCAGTTGCCATTCATGGATAACTGCATTTGCCATGCCTTGGACAAATGTAGTGCTACTCCTGGGTTGCCATGCATGCATAACTGCATTTGCCATGTCTGGACAAATGCAGTGTCATGCCTATATAGGTGCAGTTGCCATGTCAAATCAATTGTAGTTGCCGTACCTAATCAAATGTGATTCATGTGTGTAAAACAAACTGTGGATAACAAGTGTGAACAAAAAATATGTGTGACATGGTGAACTACTACATGTGCCATGTTGTAAAAACTGCAGTTGCCATGCATTGACCAACTGCTAAATGATCACAGGTTGCTATGGTGGAATCACACCGGCAAACATCTCATGGCAAGCTTCACAGTTGCAGTCACATGCTGTTGCAGATAGAGCACATCAAGTTGGAATGACAAACCAGCTGCGGTTTGAACATGCGGCACAACAAGGTAAAAATGTGTGAACTAGCAAAACAAATAGTGCACTTGTTGTTGTGGAAAAGCATTGGGGAAAATGGATTTTGGCACGGTGGTGATGCAAAACAACAAAAAATGCTGACAAGTGGACACGTGCACCTAGAATGCATGTTTTGATGATAAAAGGAAGTTGGTTGCCATGCATTGGCAACAGTAGTTGCCATGGTTGTTGAACTGTAGCTGCCATGGCTCAAAAACTGCAGTTGCCATGCATGGCCAGATGCAAATGTCATGACTTGCTGTATGAATGATATTTTGCCAAGTCAGTTGCAGTTGCTATATTCCGTTACAATAAACCTGCCAAGCAATGCTTACGCACGTAACTTTTTTTGTAGGGCCTTCGACTACATTCAACAGCGGCGCGGGGACATCTACTGCGGGAAGCTCTGAGCGCACGGAAGAAGCGTTCCACCATCCAGTCAACAGTCCTGGCACAAACAACGCAGAATCAGTGTCGGAAATGGCAATCGTAACAGCAATGCCGACAAGCAAACCTTTGCGCACTAGCACAAAGCAACACTCAAGCAGATGAAACAGCCGCCAATACTGAAGTGAATGATGAAACTGATGACGAAGCCCAAGGGGATGAAGAAGATGGGCAATCAGAAATCATGGTGCCTCAGCCACCACATATTGGGCAGAGATTTGATTCGTTTGCAGATGCCAAAGAATTCTACCAGACGTATGCAATGTTCCATGGTTTTGCGGTGAACACCGAATACCATAGAAAAATTAAAAACACCAACAAGTACAGCAGAGGTGAGATAAGGTGCTACAAGGCACGAAGGAACCAGAATGGGAAAGGTGTTGCCCCTGTCATGCCGGAACGAAAGAGGGGTATCATTGTCAAGACAGAATGTCCTGTCCGGTGCAAGCTAAACGCAGAGCACAGTGGGTGGTCACCGACTATTTTGACAAACACAACCACAAACTCATAAAGAAGTTTGATCTGGTGAAATTTCTGAGCGCCCATGGAGGATTCGGCCCCCTCGAGAAGAAATTCATAAAGTTGCTACATGATTGTAACGTCGGTCCATCAAAAAGGGCCCAAATACTGTCCCTGATCCACAGCGGAGATGGTAGACTGAGTAGCATGCCCTACATACCAGTAGACATCATAAACCTAAAGGCAAAGTACCATAGAGAGAGCAGGTTGGCTGACGTAGAATCCACGATAGCCTACTTTGAAGAGAAAGCAAGAGCAGATGTTGATTTATTCTACGGGATAAAGATTGGACGATGAGGACCGTGTCAGAAACATGTATTGGGTGGATGGTGTTGCCAGAAGGGCCTACAAACATTTCCGTGATTGCATATAATTCAACGCGACATATCTCACTAATATGTACAAGATACATGCGCTCCATTCATAGGAATAAACAACCACAATCGGTCATTGCAGTTCGGTTGCGGACTCGTTCAGAACGAAGATACGGATGGTTACACTTGGCTATTGAAAACCTTCTTGGAGTGCATGGATGGACTTGCTCCGATGAACATAATAACAGACCAGGATTTTAGCATGCGTGCAGGTATAGGGAGGTCTTTCCGTTGGCAATGCACAGGCACTGCAGGTGGCATATTATTAAAAAGGCTGAGGAGACCCTAGGACCATTTTTTGCTGACCGTCCAGAGCTGCACAAGGCATTCGAGTTATGTGTGGACCACATCCTGACAGTGGAGGAGTTTGAATGGAGTTGGACGGCTATGATTGAAACATACCAAGTGCAAGACAACGAGACACTTACTGGCATGTGGGAGAAGCGAATGTACTGGGTGCCGGCCTACTTCATGCAATGCTTCTTCTCATTTCTGCAGACTACGCAACGCAGCGAGGGGTTCAACGCTGTTTTGAAGCGATACGTGAGCCCTGGTAACTCATTGTTGTAGTTTGTCAAGCAGTACATAGCTTTGTAGCAGAAAATACTGGGATCTGAGCTACAGCAAGAAGCGAACACCGCACTCAAGCAGCCTAAATTGCTAACATATTTGCCAATGGAGAGGCAGATGAGCAAGATATATACCAACAAGATTTTTAACAAGTAAGTCGATTATGCTACCCTCTTATTTGCACAAAGCATGAAGGCAGTAGGTGCCATATAGAATGCAATGCAGTTGCCATCTTTTTTGACTTGCTAATCTATTGAAAATAGCCATTGAATACAGAGTAGGCATGATATGTAGTTGCCATGTGGGTTAAGCTGTAGTTGCCATTTGGGATGAACTATAGTTGCCATGTGGGTTGAACTATAATTGCCATATGGGTTGAACTATAATTGCCATGTGGGTTGAACTGTAGTTGCCATGTGAAAATGATATGTAGTTGCCATGTGGCCCAAAACTACAGTTGCCATGTTTTATAAACTACATTTGCCATGTTTTATAAACTACATTTGCCAATTTGAAATGTTATGCATTTCGACATATGAAAAAATATTGTGCAATTGACATATGGAAACAAAAAACACAAGAACAGACATATGAAAAAGAACATGATTTCCATGCCATCATTGGTTTTAGTGATACATGTTGCTATGTTATGACCTACCTCAACATAAGGTGCTATAGAAAATCATCGTATAAGAGTTTAACAAAAGCACAAAAACATGCAGATTCCAGGAAGAAATAAAGCGTGCGAGCATGTACACTGCTTACCAGATGGACGAACATACGTTCAAGGTGTGTTCATTGTTGGGCATGTTGGATTCAGAACCTGAAGACCCAGACAAGGGAAGGAACTACTATGTGAAGGCAACGATAAGCGAAGACGAATACTACTGCCAATGTTGCAAATTCGAACGCGATGGGATTGTGTGTTGTCACATACTGAAAGTAATGGACATGCACGCGGTCACACGGTTGCCCCGCCATTTCATAAGGCAGCGATGGACTTGGGACGCTGACGATGCGTTGGGGCCACAAACATCAAATGAAGTGTTGGATGTGCATGACGAGAGACCGAAGGCAACCATGGAAGCAGTGAGGCACGTTGTATTGACCAAGAACTATGTTGAACTAATAGATGACGCATGCAAGAGCGATGAGACAGCGAGGGTGGAAGAAAAACACAGGAAAGCCCTGAAAAAGAGCTTGATGAGATCAAAAAGAGGAAGGCCGAAGAAGCCTTACACAGGTTCCCCCGCACCTCAAGTGTGCCTTCGTCCACGGGTCCGTCATCTGAAAACTCGGAGGTAGGGTCTGGAACAGCAAGCACGCAAACCCACGTCAGGAACCCGCCCCGTTCCATCACAAAAGGGCGTCCAAAAGAGATAAGATACAAATCGGGGTTGGAAATTCAAGCAAAACACAAGAAAACAAAGAAAGGGGCGGGCAATCCATAAAAGCAATTGTGGAGGATTCTAACTTATGTGCTGGTGACATTTTTTGTAAGGTATATGGTCAGGATTTTAAAAATTCGACAATGACTGTTGGTCGACAACAGGATTTGTAAGAAAATGGCATGTATGCCATGCATGTGCTACTAAATCTGCCATGCAGCTTCCATTGAATCCGCCATGTGATTTCTACTGAGTCTGTCATCGCGCATATTTTTTTTTAGACCACGCATTTTGTTTCTGTTTTTTGACATGCTGATCTATAGAAAAGTGGCGACTGGGTAGATTATAAGCATGAAAAAATCGTAGTTGCCATGTGAAATCATCTACAGTTGCCATGTGAAATCCTAAATACAGTTACCGTGTGGAATGGTATCTAGTTGACATGTGACGCAAAACTACAATTTCCATGTTTTATGAACTGCGTTTGCCATGCTATATGTTATCCATTTCCCATGTCAAAAATATCATGCAGTTGCCATGTCAAATATCATGCAATTGCCCAAACAAAGACAAAATAACAGAACGATTACTTTCACTAACCATGTCTGATCAACTATATTTGCCATGTTTCGGGCATCATAGACACATTCAAACAGCCAACTGGTACGACCAACCACAAACACATAAATAGTACTGAAACATAAACGTACCTGCTGTCAAAACCTAAGTAGGTTCACATCCACACATATATTACAAATATGTTCAATGCCACTCACGCGCCACCACTGCATACTAGACTACGGAAGGGTTGCAGCCATAACATAGTATACGGACATAGTTTTAAAAAGAACAAGTTGGTACCTAACATTCATCAGCCACAGAATGTAAGGTAGGCGTGCGATATGGAGCATCGCATGATCACTTGTACTTCTTGTTGGTTTTTTTGACAGCTTCCTCCATGAACTCCCGTGCGTTGGCACGCGTGTTGAAATCTTCAGTCATCAACCAGTTTCATGTGTATATTTTGCGAAGCTCAACGACCATTGCAGCTGTGACGACAGGGACCCATCGGCCTTCCCACTTAGCAAGGTATTCCAACGCGTGAAACCCACAGTCATGCCTATAAAAGAAAAAGAATCAGGCCAACTCGATAGAACAGAAAAAAATCATAAACTTTGATGCATGGGTAACAAAAGGTTTAGGATTGGTGTGGAGGACACATGAAAAAAAAAGATAGTAATTACCGGTTCCCTTGCTTCGTAGTCACGACATACTCGATTGGAAAATGAATGATCTGGACCCTTGAGTTTTCGTAGTGACGGGTCCATGTCTTTTTGAGGTTGTTGATGAAGAACTCAGCATGTGTGGTAAGGTCTGCATCAGCTTCTGAACGCATTGAATCGAGCACCTCAAATCGTTGGTTCTTTAGGTCAAGGCAAATCACATAGTGGTGACCACACTTTTCATGTGGGTCATGTGGTGCAAGCTCCTGGAACATGGGAAACAATACCTGCAAGCGAAAATAACAGGAAAAGAAAAAGCAGATTTCAAATCAATGGCAAAAGCAGCAAGTGACCAAAAAAACACCCCCACATAGAATGTTTATTTGCCATGTGTAATTAAAAGAAGTTGACATCCATGTATGGACAAAATTGCCCACTATTTTAATTCAACCTGCCACATGATTTACATTAAAAAACAGTCAAACTTAGATTGCATGGAGGCTGTTGCCACATGAAAACATCTGTCACAAAAACAGTATGAAGCCCAAAGTGTGAAGCATAGCTACTAACGAAACATAGCATTGAGAAAAAAGATGTGCAAAACAAGAAGGAACACCCACGCTTTTCTTCAGTGTGAGCTTGAAATCACCATGCTGGGCAAAATTCTTCCTCGGGATTTTATGGCTGAAGTCGCCATCCCATATTTTGCAGGTCACACTATACTGCATGACTGTTTTGTCAGGAGACATATCCACATGCCTGTTGATGAAGTCAACCCCACACGCAACTACATTCTTCGACATTTTGCCAAGTGGCATCACAGACTCGGCAAGATCACCCAGGTCGACGTACGTCACATCACATTGAATGACTTTGGTTCTGTCCAAACATAAGCTGTATGAAAATGATATAACATGAAAGAATCATGTCTACTAATTTAAAAAAAACATAAGCAAAAGCATGGTTGTAAGTAGCAAAAAGGAAAGCAAAAGTAAGAGAAAAGCAAGTGAGGGGTTATGTGGTGTGGACATTACGCTTTCAGCTCCTTCATGTGCTTGCTACTGGACCTCGCATTTCCAAAACGCTTGACAATATCATACAGCTGGTTCTGCTCCTTTATGGCCTTGACTTCAGGCACGTAGTCATCTGCGGGAGGTATGTGAACTACCCTATGCTGCCTCACAGATCCAGGGGTGGCACTTCTAATGGTATCTTCGGATACCGGCTCAGCAGCCACGTTAGAACTTGATTGCCCCTGACCCCGTGAGGACCTCCTATTTAATGCTTCATCCTCAATCCTACGGTAAGCGGCATCAAGTGACGCCGAAATCTCATCTGGGGTAGCTGCAAGGATCAAAAGAGTGTGTTAGGGTACTTGGAAACAAACAAGTTTATGTGAAAAAAGGGTGCAGAATATGAAATGTAGGTTCAAAAAAGTAGTGAGTTGCCATGTGGCATCAACTGCAGTTGCCATGTGGCAACAACTGCAATTGCCATGTGGCAACAACTGCAGTTGCCATGTGGTAGCAACTGTAGTTGCCAAGTACGTTCAACTGAAGTTGACATGTCGCAACAACTCCAGTTGCCATGTGCTTGGCGAATGGAATTGCAACATGGCAACAAACTGTAGGTGCCGTATTGCAGCAACTCCGGCTACTATGTGCATCAGATCTGATTTTCCATCACCGGTGATAAACAAAAAAAAGCTTGGGACAAACTTCAGACTAAAAAAATGTAGAAACCAAAATGATAAACAAGCATAGAAACGTACCTTGAACTATCACCTCTGCAAACTTCACAGTCTTCCTGCCCTCAGTCATTGGCTGTGCCATCATTAGAGCCATGCCTGCCGGAAAAGCAAAGGCAACTGGCATAGGATCTTGCGCCACTGGTTCATCTTGACTACGATCGATGCCAAGGCTACAGCTCGGTGGGGTGAAGGCCACTGCGTGCCTCTCCTCCCTACCAGCCAGACCGCGAACGAGATGTCCGGCAGAATCCAGGGGTGACAGATTAACAAACATTTCTGCCTCATCTGTTGCAGTATCATCAGGCTTATTAGTAGGGCAGGGCGTGTTGCCATCGGCATCACCAACACCTTTCTTGCCAATCTTCTTGTTTGGGCTGTAGGGGACACCAATGTTGACTGGTAGCTTAGAATTGCGCAGATTTAATCTGGGGTTCTCCGCATGATCTTTGAGAGCATCGCTTCCAGACGCTCACCTCCGCCCGATCGTGCTGTGCATGCTTTGCATGCCTCGGTTGTACCCTGGACTTCCGTTTTCTCCATAACATTGCTTCTGGCAGGTGGTGGGAACAGTGTGGAAGCAGGCACACACCTAGAGTTATCTCTGCTGCTCCTAGCTACATCTGGTGCATTGGGTATGTCTGCAGGTTGCTTGTGGGGGCTACGATGCCTAGGTGGAAGACCAGCTTGCGCAACGGTCACCGTAGCAACCTCTGGGCCACCAGAACCTGGAGCTGTTGTGCCATGAGACTCACCTGTGGATGGCATCTCATTCTGAATTGTCGCTGCAACCCCTTCTTTTGTAGACGCATGAGTACCAGCAGCCACGCGCTTGGAATCCGTATCAGATGAGCGGGAATCTTCCTTGCCTAGGTTCATATCGGGCGCATCCACTTCTACACTTGCTGATCGGGTGGCAGGGGTCACAACATCATCCCTCATTGCCAACAGCGTGGGCAATATCTCAGCAGTCCTGGCAGATACTGAATCATCACTCCCATATGTACGGATGCCTGTTGTTGTAGCATGCACATCTGCAACCGGCGGAGATGGTAGACCACTTGCATCAGATCTGGTGGGAACAGTGGACGCTGTAGCAGCAGTTTTCTCGATTGGCGCCTCATGAACATCTGAGTTGCCACCTGTTGACAGCTTTGAATGGATGCGTTCGAGTGAGTCTCTACCGTTCTGCTTGGTCACACGTGTAGTAGTCTTCTTCACCCTACAATAAAGAACATGAAGAGTATGAAAAATTTGAACAAAAATAGTTGCCATGGTAGTTATATTTAAAAATGGAAAAAATGTGTGATGTGGCAGAGCTGCCAGAGCTGACATTTGAGAACAAGGTATGGATGAGCACACAAGACAATTGTTGGGGGGTGGAAGCCACTGGAGAGCTGCTAGTTGCCATATGAGTCGGGTAAGAATTGCCATGTGGCCTACTTAGCAATTGCCATGGACTACAAACAAGAGTTGCCATGCAGCAAAAGAATAAATCATTAGAAAAAAATAAGAATAAGTTGCCATGTGGTACTGATGCCACTAACCCATATGGCAAACCGAATAGCTGCAACGAAAAACAGACAGATAGTTGCTGCAAAAATGATCAACTGAAAAAAGTTGTGTATGATCTGGAATGAAACAAGCAAAAAGAATAGCACTATGACAAATACAAAAACCAGGAGAACCTACTTCTTGGTTGTCTTCCTCAAGTCTTCCAACATGACAGGATCACCGGTGTTTGACGTCAACATACGAGGAGATGACCTAGTGGAAGTGGTGCCACCAACAATGGGAGCTCCCTTGTTCAATCGAGCAGAAGCACGGGTTGACGTTGGTGCTTGTTTCTTCTTAACTGCTCGTCCACCAGTTGTCGCCTCGCTGCACATAGAAAAAGATGGCAAAAAAGGATACCAAGTGCGAGACACAAAAATCATGCAACGCTTAGCAAAACAATGAAAAAGAGGGTCGGTCTGTTGAAAAGGAGAGAAACAAAACATTAAATAGATGTCGAACCTCCTCCTAGCAGCTACGGGATCGGTCCTAGACCTCTTGCCAATAGGGCCCTGCCCAACATCCTCTGAAACTGTGCCCCTCTTTGACGGCGACACCCCCGTGTCTCCCACAACTATTTGTTCAACTACTTCATCCGCTGGAGGGACATCTACTGCAGCCTTACCCTTCGTACCACCTGCATGAACTTCACCATGTTCATCATCGTCGGTTGCATGTTACACATTCTCCATGTCATCGTCCTCGTCCTTGTCGAGACCAGCGTCTCCATCTAGATCATCTTGCGTGTCAGGAAGCTCCTGTGAGCTGTTGTAGTCGTACCGGCCACGGCAACCAGTTGGTTGGTGTGTCCGTTCTTCAACGAATGATGTGAATTGCCTCGCAACCACGTCGCTGTCGGAGCCATTAAGTGTCGTCCAACCCTCAACCAACTTCCCGAGCAAGCTGGTCATGCCGGAGGCAAACTGCCCAACTAGATGCTCGACAGGTGCCCTCGCTTGAGCACAAAAAACAGAAAAGTAGCAAAAACCAAAGATACTAGAGTCATGTGCATAAGAACAAAAAAACCAAAACGACCATAAGATATATATCAAAAATGCAAAAGAGAAAAACACAATTTCCAAAAAAATGAACATCCTTGATTACCTCAGTAGGACAAGATGGAGCTGAATGCACATCCATCCACTTGCCAAAGTTTTGTGGCCCACCAAACACACTGTAGTCTATGGCATTCTTGGCCATCAGCTGTAAAACCAGCAAAAAACAGCTAAGATGTGAGAGAGAAGTAAGGTGCAGTGACTAACAATTCATGTATTGCAAAAAAGGGAAAATAAAAAAAGGACTTCCGACACGGATGGCGGAGTTGCCATATGTGGTCAGACATGGTTGCCATGTGCAGACAACCATGCATGCCAAAGGTATTTATCTCTTGTTAGTCATACATGATTGTCGTACGGGGATTTTCCACATGTTATACAACATCCAAAACTAACCTGCAGTTTTCCATATTTCGTATCGGTTATCCTGTCTGCGGCAAGCACAACCTTCACAGTAGCGTCCGTCCATGCAGAGACATCAAACTTATGTGTAGGCGGCGGGCCTCCTATCCCAGTAAAGTCAACGGTGGACAGATCAAGAGCATCAACATACATGAGCTGGTATACACAAAAAAAGGAACCTATGTCATTTTCAATCATGTTATAGTGAAAAAAGAAGCTTATGTAGCTTTCTTTAGTCATCAAGTTGAAGAGAATGGAGATAAAAGGATTTGCTATCTATCTATGTTGGTTGCCATCATGCTTGTGTTGCAGTTGCCATCTGGTTATACTAGTAGTTGCCATACAGATTGTATAAGAGATAATGAATGTATGAAATAAATCATTTTTTGTGTTGTTGAAAAATGCTGGTACACACAATAAAAAAGGAAGCTATGTGAGTTGCAATAATGCTATGGTGAAAAGGAAGCATGATGGTTGCCATCTTGAGTCATCAAGTTGAAGAGAATGAAAGAAAAAAATTTGCCATGTATCTATGTTATTTGCCATCATGCTTTGTGATAGTTGCCATCTTGTTATGATGGTAGCTGCCACCACCTCAGCATCCTGGTTGCCATACAGATTGTATAAAAAAGATTGAATGTATGAAATGAACACTTTATTGTGTTGTTGAAAATTCTATTGCCTTGTAGGCAGCAACAACAGTTGCCATGGATCAAACAAAAGTCACTTTCGCATGTAAAAGGATTCACATAAAAAATGAAACAAAAGGGTTGACGTGCATGATCTTGTACAGTTGCCATGCATGATCTTGTACGGTTCACACTTATCAACCGCTTGTGATGTTGATTTAGAAAAATCATTGAACCGTGATAAGAGTATTTGCAAAAGAGTGGGGGAATATACCATTAGGTGCAATTGACAACCCTTCTGGTACATCTTGGTTGAGAATGCATCATGCAGGAAGTCAGCGATGAATTTACACTAATTCATTTTCTTCATGTCTTTCAGCTTCACCTGCACAACACAAAAATGCAGGACAACAAAAGTTGCTGCATTAGCATTCAAATGAAAGCATCAAAACTGGCAATGCCTAGCTTCCAGATGACATCAGAATAAAAAAGAATTGAAGGGAACAAAGAAGTTGAGAAAGAGCATTCACCGAGATGAGGAAGCACTTGTTGCTTGGGCGAAGAGACGTGGTCGGTGCAAACACAGCTAAGATCAAGTACATGAGCAGCTTCATCTTAAATACCTCGACATAGGTTGTCATGCCTTCCAGCGAAGTTGCCAGCGCAGTCGTATTCGGCATGGTTGATGTCCCAGGAAACAAACGGGGGAACGGGGCTTCTTCAATCTGATTGTTCACCTCATACGGGACTTTGATTTCTCCACGGGGCACACACAAAGTGCAGAACACCGAATCCTCATCCAAAGGCAGTCTTCCCCATCCCGGAATCACAAATTCTCTAGAGGCAGGATCATAAATCTCACCGAGCCAGTCGCATACAGGGTTCACTAGGTTCTTGCAGCGAACATCCATCAGAGCCTGCATCCCCATGGCACCGGCAGCTCCCTTCTGCTCATCTGTAAATCCTTCATTCAAAATGGTCAGGCGTTCTTGCGAAGCCCTATTGCAAAGACGTTTCTTCTTCTGCATAACAACAAAAGGATCATTTGTTGCCACGTTCAATGTCATGAAAATTTTAGCTCTAACCGAAGATTGAAGACACAATGTGACATTGAAAAACACATGGGGGTGGAAAGTTACCTCTTCGCCATCTTTTGCCCGACCAGTCAGGCGGTTCTGTTGCAGTGCATCCATGAAGTCATCATCATCGTCTTGATGGTCGCCACAAGCCATTGTGCTACAACAAGAACAAAACACACATTATGCTGAAATGAAAACACAGCCGACGGATACAGAAAGAAATGCATAAAGTAAAATATTCACTGGATCTCATTGATGAACAAAAATAAAAACTCCATGGCTGCCCAAAGTTTAAACATCTGAAGAGGGCAGTAATTGCCATGTGCTGAACATGCACAAAAAGGCAAAAAAATAGTCAAATGCAAGAGCAACTGCAGAAACATGGCAACCGGGCATGTACGTGTTTCTCAAGGGAGCACTTGCCAGCTAGCGAATTCTACTTGCCATGTTGGCTCCAATTAAAGTGGAAAATGAAGTAGAGCATTTGAACACCCACTCCCCCACCCCCTAGGATTTCCCAACATGAGATGTGGCAACTAACACATTGGCTTTATAAAAAATGTACAGAACACATCTTATATGTTCAATTTGCCATGTTAAACACAAGGCACTCCAAAAAAAGGGCACACAACTTCCACTGCTCAGCATGTAATAAGGTCACTCACACCCTGGCATCACATAAAAATGAGATGCCATGTATACACAAGCAGCAACTGTACTATGTTCAAAGTTGCCGTGTCAAACAAAAGGCATTTGAAAAAAAGGCACACAACTTCCACTACACAACATGTAATGTGGAAACTCACACCCTGCCCTCACATAAAAATGAGTTGCCATGTAATGCAGTCAAGAAAGCATTCAGGTATCGCAAGCCAGCATGGAAAATGCGAACTGATTCCTGGATATGGCATGGCAATAGGCATAGTGTGCTCACAAAACTTGGTTGCCACATGGAAAGCGTAATCGTGGCAAAACTGACACGATTGTTCAGGAAATTAGTCGCCTTCAGTGATGATAGTGTCATGGCAACAGGCACAGTGTGCTCACAAAACTTAGTTGCCACATGTAAAGCATATTCATGGCAACTCACACACTTGATCACAAAATTAGTCGCCATCGGTGATGATAGTAGCATGGCAACAACATGGCGTGTTCGCAAAATTAGTTGCTACATGGTAAGCATATTGCTGGCAATTGACACAGTTGATCAGGAAATTAGTTGCCATCAGATGGCAGTTGCTGTAAATGCCATGGCTACCATTATCCTACACTTTGAAATGCAACTACCTAGATCTAGGGTTCATTCGCAACTATCATACCTTGAAAATTGACAAACAAAGTACTCACTACACTGATGGCCATAGCATTTCGAGGCAAATCGTCCGCTCAATCACAAGGCAAACAATGGATTAGGCTATGGATGGGGACGGGGACGGATTTGGCCCACACCAGCATGATTGCCGCGGCGGCGGCGACAAAACTGCACAATGTCACCCTAGATGGCAAAGCACGCGACTCCACCGCCGACGGGGACGCCGGAGCACCTTGAATCGGCCGGAGTCTCGACAAAACTCGATCAGAAATTGTCCAAAAAGGGAGGGGCGCAAATCATGGGCAGGAAAATGTGAGCATGGGAAGGAGCCTTACCTTCAATCTGCGGCTCTCCGGCGACGACACTCTGGTCCGACGAGCCCCACCAACGGTCGCGAATGCGGTCGACTCTTCTGCCGCCTCCGCTGTCGCCTTCTCCACTTGGTTTCTCCTTGCAATCGATTGCAACTGGTGTGAATGGGTGGGTTGGGGAGAAGTGAATGGGGAGGGGAGTAAACTAAACCGCGAGTGGAGAGCAAAGTGTCGAGATGAGGATGCGGCAACCAATGACGGGCGTGGCGTACGGGCGCGACGGCAGTTCCATCGCATGCCCGGACTTGCAACCGCTGACTTCAGAATGAAAATGGCGTGCGGACGAACTATCTTACATGCAACACAATCGACTTGTCCTACGTGGCACACAAAATCACCAGCTTCGTGCCAAGATTCGTGCAAATAGGAATGGACGACGATTGACGCGTGTGAGTGAGTTGGCTAACGCGGGCGTTAGTGTTTTTGAACTTATATTGTTGGATTCATATTTGAAAGAGGTTTCCAATGATACTATTTTTAAGGTATATAACTTAGTGTTTGATAGTTAAATCAAAGTCAAAATTTGACTCAAACAACAAGAAGGACTAATAAAGCAGGACCAAGGTAGTACCTAATATCTACATGCAATTACTATACTGCCTAATATTTACGTGCATTGCACGTATATATTTACTAGTAGGATGAAAAAATAGAGAAAACTGAATGTTAGGCTAGTCGTAATGGTAGTATCATAGCTAGTATCATGCATGCCAACTAGGCAATTTTGATGAGGTATCACAGAATTAAATGAAGAAAGAGATGGTTGCGTATCATATCATGAAAACCGTACCATAATAAATGCTATGCTACTATGTGTCATGCATGACAATAAATAAAGTACTACATGGTACAAATATATGATACTATGCATTAGGGGGTAGTATCATATACTAGTATCATATACATGATACTCCCCACTACAACCAACCTTATCCGTGGATCTTTGATGGATGCTCTAGATGCCATGTGGAAGCTGGTGGTAAGCACCCCTACATAACAAATAGGGAACCGGGTCCTCTAACATGAATGAGAGAGGTCAGGTAAGCTACATCACAAACTAGTGTAAAACAGAGAAGGAAAGCCAGAGTTGTTGTAGCGAACACTGCTTGAATCTACTATAGCAGATATTGTATGCAGTTACTGTTGACAAAAATAAATCCAAATTATTTTTATTGCACCATAATTTTGTTTGTATGTATTTTTGTAAATTTATATAGTAGATTTGTAATTTGCAAATTAATCAAGTCATTTTAGCCTTAATCATATGGATGTGAGATAGGGAAGTTAGGGCACTGTAGCTTACCTAACTTGTCTCCTTCATGTTAGAGGATCCGGTTCCACCAAAAAGAGCCCTCCCCCATCAGTTTCTACGTGACCAATTTAGAGGCTCAATCAAAGGGTTTGTCTGTAAAATAAATCATGGGTGAAACGACACCGATCATAGGCATTCTATAAAATCTTCTACTCCCTATTTGCAAAAATCTTATGGAATATTTTCTTTTGCGGGAAAAGGAGATTTGCTTAAACATGGGATTTCACTCGTTTTGACACAGCAAATGAACCTCATGAGGACCAGATCTCCATCATACAATAGTACGATTGCTATGGTACCCCGACTGAGCAAGGTAGTGTGCAACACTATTAATCAAATGTCGATGGAGGAGATGGAGTGATGGTAATCCAACTACAGGAGGCACTTGATCTCTCCGGTAAGGGTTGCCCATGACGAGATCAAGCTCGAGTTTCAATTTATTTGTTTATTTTGAACTGAGGGAGGCGCCCTAAGACGCCAAATTTTGAAGGAAATATGCCCTAAAGGCAATAATAAAGATATTATTTATTTCCTTATATCATGATAAATGTTTCTTATTCATGCTAGAATTGTATTAACCGGAAATTTAGTGCATGTGTGAATACATAGACAAAACATATTGTCCCTAGTATGCCTCTACTAGACTAGCTCGTTAATCAAAGATGGTTATGTTTTCTAACCATAGACATGTGTTGTCATTTGACGAACGGGGTCACATCATTAGGAGAATGATGTGATGGACATGGCCCATCCGTTAGCTTAGCATTATGATCGTTACAGTTTCATTGCTATTGCTCTCTCATGACTTATACATGTTCCTCAGACTATGAGATTATGCAACTCCCGAATACCGGAGGAACACCTTGTGTGCTATCAAACGTCACAACGTAAATGGGTGATTATAAAGATGCTCTACAGGTGTCTTCGAAGGTGTTTGTTGGGTTGGCATAGATCGAGATTAGGATTTGTCACTCCGTGTATTGGAGAGGTATCTCTCGGTGCTCTCGGTAATGCACATCACTATAAGCCTTCCAAGCAATGTGACTAATGAGTTAGTTGCGGGATGATGCATTACGGAACGAGTAAAGAGACTTGCCGGTAATGATATTGGACTAGGTATGATGATACCGGCGATCGAATCTCGGGCAAGTAACATACCGATGACCAAGGGAACGACGTATGTTGTTATGCGGTTTGACCGATAAAGATCTTCGTAGAATATGTGGGAGCCAATATGAGCATCCAGGTTCTGCTATTGGTTATTAACCGGAGATATGTATCGGTCATGTCTACATAGTTCTCGAACCCGTAGGGTCCGCACGCTTAACGTTCGATGACGATTTGTATTATGAGTTATGTGTTTTGATGACCAAAGTTTGTTTGGAGACTCGGATGAGATCACGGACATGCCGAGGAGTCTCAAAATGGTCGAGACGTAAAGATCTATATATTGCAAGGCTATATTCGGACATCAGAAAGGTTCTGAGTGATTCAGGTTTTTTTGGGAGTACCGGGGTGTTACAGGAATTCACCGGGGGAAGTAGTGGGCCTTAATGGGCCATACGGGAAAGGAGAGAAGGGCATCAAGGGGTGGCCGCACGCCCCCCCCCCCCTCATGGGCTGGTCCGATTTGGACTAGGAGGGGGCGCCCCCCTCCTTCTTTCTCCCCTCTTCCTCCGTCCCTTCCTTCTCCTAATTGGAATAGGAAAGGGGGGCGAACCCTACTTGGACCGGGAGTCCAAGTAGCACTTCCCCCTTTTGGCACGCCTCCTCTAGGATGGCCTCCTCTTCCTCCCTCCTTTATATAGTGGGCAGGGGGCACCCCAAAGGCACTCCAAGATTTGTCTTAGCCGTGTGAGGTGCCCCCCTCCACATTTATACACCTCGGTCATATTGTTGTAGTGCTTATGCGAAGCCCTGCGCCGGTAACTTCATCATCACTGTCGCGAAGCCGTCGTGCTGACGATACTCTCCCTCGGCCTCAACTGGATCAAGAGTACGAGGGACGTCATCGAGCTGAATGTGTGCTGAACGCGGAGGTGCCGTACGTTCGGTACTTGATCGGTTGGATCGTGAAGAAGTTCGACTACATCAACCGCGTTATTGAAACGCTTCCGCTTTCGGCCTACGAGGGTACATGAACACACTCTCCCCTCTCGTTGCTATGCATCACATAGATAGATCTTGCGTGATCGTAGGAAAAAAATTGAAAATACCACGTTCCCCAACAGTGGCATCCGAGTCAGGTCTATGCGTAGATGTTATATGCACGAGTAGAACACAAAGAGTTGTGGGCGATAACAGTTATACTGCTTACCAGCAGGTCACACTTTGATTCGGCGGTATTGTTTGATCAAGCGGCTCAGACCGACATTACGCGTACGCTTACGCGAGACTGGTTATACCGACGTGCTTCGCACACAGGTGGCTAGTGGGTGTCTGTTTCTCCAACTTTAGTTGAATCAAGTTTGACTACACCCGGTCCTTGTTGAAGGTTAAAATAGCACACTTGGCAAAAAATTGTTGTGGTTTTGATGCGTAGGTAAGAACGGTTCTTACTAAGCCCGTAGCAGCCACGTAAAACTTGCAACAACAAAGTAGAGGACGTCTAACTTGTTTTTGTAGGGCATGTTGTGATGTGATATGGCAAGATGTGATGAGATATAATTTGTTGTATGAGATGATCATGTTTTGTTAAAGTTATCGGCAACTGGCGGGAGCCTTATGGTTGTCTCTTTGTTGCATATGATGCAAGTGCCATATAATTGCTTTACTTTATCTCTATGCGATAGCAATAGTTGCGAAAGCAATAGTTGGTGAGACGACCATGTGACGACACGTTGATAGAGATCAAGATGATCGAGATCATGGTGTCATGCCGGTGACGATGGAGATCATGATGGTACTTTGGAGATGGAGATCAAAGGCACAATATGATGATGGCCATATCATGTCACATATTTTGATTACATGTGATGTTTATCTTTTATGCTTCTTATTTTACTTAGTTCGGCAGTAGCATTATAAAATGACCCCTTACTAAATTTGAAGGTATAAGTGTTCTCCCTGAGTATGCACCATTGCAACAGTTCTTCGTGCTGAGACACCACGTGATGATCGGGTGTGATAGGCTCTACGTTCACATACAACGGGTGCAAGCCATGTTTGCACACGCAGAATACTCGGGTTAACTTGACGAGCCTAGCATATGCAGATATGGCCTCGGAACACTGAGACCAAAAGGTCGAACATGAATCATATAGTAGATATGATCAACATAGTGATGTTCACCATTGAAAACTACTCCATCTCACGTGATGATCGGACATGGTTTAGTTTATTTGGAACACGTGATCATTTAGATGACTAGAGGGATGTCTATCTAAGTGGGAGTTCTTAAGTAATATGATTAATTGAACTTTAATTTATCATGAACTTAGTTCTGATAGTATTTTGCAAATTATGTTGTAGATCAATAGCTCGCATTAGAGCTTCCCTACGTTTTTTATATGTTCCTAGAGAAAACTATGTTGAAAGATGATAGTAGCAATGATGCGGACTGGGTCTGTGATCTGAGGTGTATCCTCATTGTTGCACAGAAGAATTATGTCCTTGATGCACCGCTAGGTGACAGACCTATTGTAGGCGCAGATGCACACGTTATGAACGTTTGGCGAGCTCAATATGATGACTAGTTGATATTTTAGTGCACCATGCTTTACGACTTAGAACTGGGACTTCAAAAACGTTTTTGAAACATCACGGAGCATATGAGATGTTCCAAGAGCTAAAATTGGTATTTCAGATGCATGCCCGTGTCAAGAGGTATGAGACCTCTGACAAGTACTTTGCCTAAAAGATGGAGGAGAATTGCTCAACTAGTGAGCATGTGCTCAGAATGTCTGGGTACTACAATCACTTGAATCAAGTGGGAGTTAATCTTCCAGATAAGATAGTGATTGCCAGAGTTCTCTAGTGACCATCACCAACTTACTGGAACTTCGTGATGAACTATTATATGCAAGGAATGACGAAAAATGATTCCTGAGCTCTTCGTGATGCTGAAATCGACAAAGGTAGAAATCAAGAAAGAGCATCAAGTGTTTATGATTGACAAGACCACTAGCTTCAATAAAAGGGCAAAGCAAAAGAAAGGGAACTTCAAGTAGAATGGCAAGCAAGTTGTCACTCCCGTGAAGAAGCCCAAAGTTGGACCAAAGCCTGAAATGAGTGCTTCTACTGCAAAGTAAATGGTCACTGAAAGCAGAAATGCCCTGAATATTTGGTGGATAAGAAGGATGGAAAAATGAACAAGGGTATATTTGATATACAGGTTATTGATGTGCACCTTACTAGTGTTTATAGTAGCCCCTGGCTATTTGATACTTGTTCGGTTGCTAAGATTAGTAACTCGAAACAGGAGTTACAGAATAAACATAGACTAGTTGAGGGTGAAGTGACGATGTGTGTTGGAAGTGGTTCCAAGATTGATATGATCATCATCGCACACTCCCTATACTTTCGAGATTAGTGTTGAACCTAAATAAATGTTATTTGGTGTTTGCGTTGAGCATAAATATGATTAGATCATGTTTATTGCGATACGATTATTCAACTAAGATAGAGAATAAATTTTTATTCTGTGTACATGAATAAAACCTTCTATGGTCATACACCCAATGTTGATGGTTTATTGAATCTTAATCGTAGTGATACACATATTCATAATATTGATGCCAAAAGATGCAAAGTTGATAATGATAGTGCAACATATTTGTGGCACTACCGTTTGGGTCATATCGGTGTAAAGCGCATGAAGAAACTCCATAAAGATGGACTTTTGGAATCACTTGATTATGAAGCATTTGATGCTTGCGAACCGTGCCTTATGGGCAAGATGAATAAAACTCCGTTCTCCGGAACAACGGAACGAGCTAGTGACTTATTGAAAATAATACATACCGATGTATGCGGTCCAATGAGTGTTGATGCTCGTGGCGGGTATCGTTATTTTCTGACCTTCATAGATGATTTGAGCAGATGTGGGTATATCTACTTAATGAAACACAAGTCTGAAACATTTGAAAAGTTCAAAGAATTTCAGAGTGAAGTGGAGAATCATCGTAACAAGAAAATAAAGTTTTTACGATCTGATCATAGAGGAGAATATTTGAGTTATGAGTTTGGCCTTCATTTAAAACAATGTGGAATAGTTTCGCAGCTCACGCCACATGGAACACCACAGCATAATGGTATGTCCGAACATCGTAACCGCACTTTATTGAATATGGTGTGATCTATGATGTCTCTTACCGGGTTACCACTATCATTTTGGGGTTATGCATTAGAGACAGCTACATTCACTTCAAATATGGCACCATCGAAATCCATTGAGACGACGCCTTATGAACTGTGGTTTGGCAAGAAACCAAAGTTGTCGTTTCTTAAAGTTTGGGGCTGCGATGCTAATGTGAAAAAGATTCAACCTGATAATCTCGAACCCAAATCAGAGAAATACGTCTTCATAGGATACCCAAAGGAAACTATTGGGTACACCTTCTATCACAGATCCGAAGGCAAGATCGTTGCTAAGAATGGATCCTTTCTAGAGAAGGAGTTTCTCTCGAAAGAAGTGAGTGGGAGGAAAGTAGAACTTGATGAGGTAATTGTACCTTCTCCCTAATTGGAAAGTACTTCATCACAGAAATATGTTCCAGTGATTCCTACACCAATTAGTGAGGAAGCTAATGATGATGATCATGAAGCTTCAGATCAAGTTACTACCAAACCTCGTAGGTCTTCCAGAGTAAGATCCGCTAGAATGGTACTGTAATCCTGTTCTGGAAGTCATGTTACTAGACCATAATGAACCTACGAACTATGAGGAAGCGATGATGAGCCCAGATCCCACGAAATGGCTTGAGGCCATGAAATCTAAGATGGGATCCATGTATGAGAACAAAGTGTGGACTTTGGTGGACTTTCCTGATGATCGGCAAGCTATAGAAAATAAATGGATCTTCAAGAAGAAGACCGACACTGACGGTAATGTTACTGTCTATAAAGCTCGACTTGTTGCGAAAGGTTTTCGACAAGTTCAAGGAGTTGACTACAATGAGACTTTCTCACCCGTAGCGATGCTTAAGTCTGTCTCGATCATGTTAGCAATTGCTGCATTTTATGATTATGAAATTTGGCAAATGGATGTAAAAACTGCATTCCTGAATGGATTTCTGGAAGAAGAGTTGTATATGATGCAGCCAGAAGGTTTTGTCGATCCAAAGGGTGCTAACAAAGTGTGCAAGCTCCAGCGGTCCATTTATGGACTGGTGCAAGCCCCCCAGAATTGGAATAAACGTTTTGATAGTGTGATCAAGGCCTATGGTTTTATACAGACTTTTGGAGAAGCCTGTATTTACAAGAAAGTGAGTGGGACCTCTGTAGCATTTCTAATATTATATGTGGATGACATATTGTTGACTGGAAATGATATAGAATTTCTGGATAGCATAAAGGGATACTTGAATAAGAGTTTTTCATTGAAAGACCTCGGTGAAGCTGCTTACAAATTGGGCATCAAGATCTATAGAGATAGATCAAGACGCTTGATAATATTTTTCAATGAGTAAATACCTTGACAAGTTTTTGAAAGAGTTCAAAATGGATCAGTCAAAGAAGGAGTTCTTGTCTGTATTACAAGGTGTAAAGTTGAGTAAGACTCAAAGCCCGACCACGGCAGAAGATAGAAAGAGAATTAAATTCATTCCCTATGCCACAGTCATAGGATCTATAAAGTATGTTGTGTTGCATACTAGACCTATTGTGTACCTTGCCATGAGTTTGGCAAGGGGGTACAATAGTGATCTAAGAGTAGATCACTGAATAGCGGTCAAAATTATCCTTAGTGAGGACTAAGGAAATGTTTCTCGGTGATGGGGGTGATAAAGAGTTCGTCGTAAAGAGTTGTGACGATGCAAGCTTTTACACCAATCCAGATGACTCTAAGTCTCAATCTGGATACATATTGAAAGTGGGAGCAATTAGCTAGAGTAGCTCCATGCAGAGCATTGTAGACATAGAATATTTGCAAAATACATACGGCTCTGATTGTGACAAACCCGTTGACTAAAACTTCTCTCACGAGAAAAACATGATCACACCTTAGTACTCTTTGGGTGTTAATCACATAGCGATGTGAACTAGATTATTGACTCTAGTAAACCCTTTGGGTGTTGGTCACATGGCGATGTGAACTATGGGTGTTAATCACATACATATGTGAATATCGGCGTTAAATCACATGGCGATGTGAACTAGATTATTGACTCTAGTGCAAGTGGGAGACTGGAGGAAATATGCCCTAGAGGCAATAATAAAGATATTATTTATTTCCTTATATCATGATAAATGTTTATTATTCATGCTAGAATTGTATTAACCGGAAACTTTGTACATGTGTGAATACATAGACAAAACATATTGTCCCTAGTATGCCTCTACTAGACTAGCTCGTTAATCCAAGACGGTTATGTTTCCTAACCATAGACATGCGTGTTCAGTTGATGAACGAGATAACATCATTAGGAGAATGATGTGACGGACATGAACCATCCGTTAGCTTAGCATTATGATCGTTACAGTTTCATTGCTACTGCTCTCTTCATGACTTATACATGTTCCTTAGACTATGAGATTATGCAACTCCCGAATACCGGAGGAACGCATTGTGCGCTATCAAAAGTCACAACATAAATGGGTGATTATAAAGATGCTCTATAGGTGTCTCCGAAGGTGTTTGTTGGGTTGGCATAGATCGAGATTAGGATTTGTCACTCTGTGTATCGGAGAGGTATCTCTGGGCCCTCTCGGTAATGCACGTCACTATAAGCCTTGCAAGCAATGTGACTAATGAGTTAGTTGCGGGATGATGCATTACGGAACGAGTAAAGAGACTTGCCGATAACGATATTGAACTAGGTATGATGATACCGATGACCGAATCTCGGGCAAGTAACATACCGATGACAAAGGGAGCAACGTATGTTGTTATGTGGTTTGACAGACAAAGATCTTCGTAGAATATGTGGGAGCCAATATGAGCATCCAGGTTCCGCTATTGGTTATTTACCGGAGATATGTCTCGGTTATGTCTACATAGTTCTCGAACCCGTAGGGTCCGCACGCTTAACGTTCGATGATGATTTGTATTATGAGTTATGTGTTTTGATGACCGTAGTTTGTTTGGAATATCGAATGAGATCACGGACGTGACGAGGAGTCTCGAAATGGTCGAGACATAAAGATCGATATATTCGAAGGCTATATTCAGACATCGGAAAGGTTCCGAGTGATTCGGGTATTTTTCAGAGTACCGGGGAGTTAGGGGAATTCGCCGGGGCCTTAATGGGCCATACGGGAGAGGAGAGAAGGGCCTCAAGGGGTGGCCGCACGCCCCCCATGGGCTGGTCCGAATTGGACTAGGAGGGGGTGGCGCCCTCCTCCTTCCTTCTCCCCTCTTCCTCCTTCCCTTCCTTCTCCTAATTGGAATAGGAAAGGGGAGG
Source organism: Aegilops speltoides (assembly GCA_021437245.1). Classification (NCBI taxonomy): domain Eukaryota; kingdom Viridiplantae; phylum Streptophyta; class Magnoliopsida; order Poales; family Poaceae; genus Aegilops; species Aegilops speltoides. The sequence continues at coordinate 335,380,459 of CM038146.1, forward strand.
GGGGGGGGCGAATCCTACTTGGACCGGGTGTCCAAGTCGGACTCCCCCCTTTTGGCACGCCTCCTCTAGGCCGGCCTCCTCTTCCTCCCTCCTTTATATACATGGGCAGGGGGCACCCCAAAGGCATTCCAAGATTTGTCTTAGCTGTGTGCGGTGCCCCCCTCCACAGTTACACACCTCGGTCATATTGTCGTAGTGCTTAGGCGAAGCCCTGCGCCGGTAACTTCATCATCACCGTCGCCACGCCGTCATGCTGACGATACTCTCCCTCAGTCTCAACTAGATCAAGAGTACGAGGGACGTCATCGAGCTGAACGTGTGCTGAACACGGAGGTGCCTTATGTTCGGTACTTGATTGGTTGGATCGTGAAGGCGTTTGACTACATCAACCGCGTTATTGAAATGCTTCCGCTTTCGGTCTACGAGGGTACGTGGACACACTCTCCCCTCTCGTTGCTATGCACCACATAGATAGATCTTGCGTGATCATAGGAAAAAATTTGAAATACCGCGTTCCCTAACAAAATTATTATATCAAACACATTTTACATCGAGGATCTTGAAATCCATGTGTACAAAGCTGCTGGGCACTGTACGGGTTGACAAGAATTACCATTGTGCTTATAATTTGAGTAGTAACCTGATGGAGCTACATTAGAAAGCTTCTTGAGAGTCTTGAGCACAGTTATGAGCAAATCCATTTAGATCCGTTTTTATATCGAAGATCTTCAGGGAATCATTTTTGGAAACCTCTTATTTGTCAACAAGGGTAGCTCTGATTTCCCAATGGTCGGGCTTGGATCAAATATCCCTTGAGAGTGATGCCTAGGCAAGATCTCGGTTGTCGGTGAACCAGTTAGCCTGATGGATGTGTGTTGCATTTGCAATTTCAATCGCAAGTTGAAGAGCTTTGGCTTCAACAAGGAGTGGTGAAAGGATCGAGAAGAGGGGTCTAGAGGGGGGATTAGACCCTCAACAAGTAAAACTGGCAATTTTTAAGTTCTTCAAGTTGAGGTGGAGTTTTAGCACAAGTTTAAGCATTCACAATACATTCAAGCAAACATGGCAAGAGTATGAGCAGTGGAAAGAGTAAAGCATGCTAATTGCAAGAAAGTAAAGGGATGGGATTGGAGTGTGCAAACGCAATGAAGATACAGAGATTTTTGGCGTGGTTCCGATAGGTGGTGCTATCGTATATCCACGTTGGTGGAGACTTCAACCCACGAAGGGCAACGGTTGCGCGAGTCCACGGAGGGCTCCACCCACGAAGGGTCCACGAAGAAGCAACCTTGTTTATCCCACCATGGGCGATGAGTTGCCTCACTCGGGTAGATCTTCACGAACCAGGCGATCTCCTTGCCCGTACAAACTTCTTGGTTCAACTCCACAATCTTGTCCGAGGCTCCCAAGCGACACCTAACCAATCTAGGAGACACCACTCTCCAAAAGGTAATAGTTGGTGTGTTGATGATGAACTCCTTGCTCTTGTTCTTCAAATGATAGTCTCCCAAAAACTCAACTCTCTCTCATGGATTTGACTATGATGGAAAGATGATTTGAGTGGAAAGCAACTTGGGGAAGGCTAGAGATGAAGAATCTTGTGGTAGGATTGGAATATCTTGGTCTCAACACATGAGTAGGTGGTTCTCTCTCAGAAAATGAGTAGTGGAAGTGTAGGGATGTTCTGATGACTCTCTCACATATGGAGAAGGGGGTGGAGGGGTATATATAGCCTCCACACAAAATCCAACTGTTACACATATTTGACCCAACTCGGTCAGACCGAATAGAGGAACTCGGTGAGACCGATTTAGTTCAAAATGTGAACGTTAGGAATCTCAGTGGGACTGACTGGAACAGCTCAGTGGGACCGATTTGCTGGAGCTAGGGAAAAACCTCATCTCCGTGAAGCCGATTGCTTGAACTCGGTGAGACCGATTTCAACAAAGAGCAAACAGAGAGTTGGTCAAGCAAACTCGGTGTGACCGATCGCTCATTTCAGTGAGACCGAAATGTTACAAAGGGAAACCGAGAGTTTGCAGGGCCATCTCGGTGTGACCGAAGTGTTAGGGTTTCTGGCACTGGCTATGTCAACTGAACTCGGTGGTGCCGGATGGATCATTTCGATGGGGCCGCGTTTGACTATGAGTTTTGGACATATTTGGAAATGAGAAAGTGGTGGAGGGCTTTGGAGCAATATCACTAAGCACTTTGAGCAACTAGACCATTAAGCAACACCTCATCCCCTTTTAATAGTATTGGATTTCCTATGGACTCAATGTGATCTTAGATCAATAAAATATAAATGAAGAGTCTTGAGCTTTTGCCAACATGTGTCTTGACACCTTGAAGGGGTTCCATATCCTCTTGTCCTTACCACACCATTGTTGAACTCATCTGAGATATACTAGATAAAATTATTAGTCCAACAAGAGATAAGTTGACATTAATTACCAAATATCACCCAGGGAGCACTTGTGCTTTCAAGTGGGGAGCTCACTGGCTTGCATGAAGCCCTGATCATGAGATGCAGCCTCCGGTCATCGTGCTCACTACAGACATATATTCCAACCCTAGAGCGCCCTGGAGAGGAGGACATCGCCAAGAAGCATATGCAAAAAAAATTACATGCAATAATAAGATCAGTTTTGATGGTAGATCCCTAAGGAGCCGCAAATCCTAGAATGAAGGTTGAGCCCGAAGAATAGCATTTTCACCAGTGCCATTCGCCTCCAAAGAAGATCCATGCATGATGGCTTTTGCGGCCGAAAAAACATATACTGAAGAGCTTCCTTCCTGTTGAATCTTTGGCCATCCCTAAATTTCCGCATGCACCATAGGAATCTCATTAGATTGCACATGGTGGCCTTTGGGTGACCAGAGGAGAGTATAGCCCAAATGATTTCAGAAATAGACATGATATGATTAGTAAAAAAATTAGAGTGAACAAATCAAGGTTTGCTAAACCATGCGCGCCTTAAAAATGGGCATAGAAAGAAAAGATGCAAGTCATCTTCATCAATGCCACACCTAGAGCATGTTTTAGCAATATGAGCTGAAAAACAACTTGCACACAAACCTATGGCCATAGCACATCTCAGAAGTCACCAAGCAAATGTTTGCACCCTAGAGGCCATGTTGTCTTTCCGAGCCATGTTCAGTAGTGTTGTGCTCAGCGGAGCAACCTGTCTTGGATGGGGTGCACCCTCATCTACAAAGTCTTAAAGCAGATTTTGTAGGCGTTTTTTTGGAGCACTTACCAAAAGGTGAGAGTTGCCAACACAAAATATTTTATTTGTCATAATTAATTATGGGTTTCCATAAAATAGTTTTTGCCATATTATGATCAAACAACAAAGTAACCATATTAGTGTTCATGACTTTTGACCAGGATTCCATAGATCCCAGACCCTTGTAGGTTAGGTGAAGTCAGAGCTGAATAATGAGATGGTCATAAATGTTTTCCCAATTGTGGCACCAAGGGGACCTCCAAACAGAGAGAGATATTTCCAACAGTGAGTTGGTAAGATGTGTGAGCTTTGAGAAGGTGGCAAACCTTAAGGATGGACGTCGAAAAAGCATATTTAGGGACACCCAACTTAGTTCTCAAAATGGAGGTATCAGAAAAATACTTAGACTTAAAAATCATGGAAAGATTGCTCTTGGGGTTCTCGGCTATTCTTCAGGCAGAAGAGATGATGAGACTTCTATTCATAATATTTTAACATTTTTATGCCTACACCGAGTTAATGATAACATAGTAGAGATAACGTATAGCACGACACCCAATGCAACTTCGCCTGTGCTTATAGCCTTGGTAACTGATTCGATCAAACAAGTCAGTCGGATGGGGTTCGAGCAAATTATAGGCATAGCGGAGGTGATCGTCGTTGTTGGGGAAGCCAAAGTAGTTGCATCACTTTGTGAGCGAGATGCTGAAAGTTTAGTCCATGAAACGGAAAGTGATTCGCTCCTCTTCTTGTCTAGGATTCAGCCAACATTGTGCGAGAGAGGACTAAGAAACTTAAGTGTCAATTGATGATACGTCACAAAGCCCTGAAACACAAAATGTTGCAAACCAACATTAGCACATAACAAATTAATATCGTTACCTAGGCCAAGCATGTGTTGTACCCTTTATTGTACCCTTTCTTCTTTTTTCATGAATACGCAAAGCTTGTGTATCATTTCATTGATAGAAGGAAGAAGAAACAGTACAACAAAGGGTACAACACATGCCATGAATGCAAGAAGGCATAAGCATGCTGTCCAGAGCATAGAGAGGCGGGGTGCTTAGCCCGAATAGGGGGAAGGACACAACTAAACCCACCAAACCTAAAACAGAGGAGCAGACAAACTCAGCAGGACGTCGAACATCTTCAAGATCCATCTAAGCCTCTGAATTACGTGAAAAATATTTTTTTTTTCTTCGGGCTTTTATTCTAACACATAGGAGGTTAGTTCCAACAGAGATAAAAGGCATCATTTCTGGATTTCAAAATACGTTGAGTAGATAGCAACTTCTGGATGGTCCACAACAACGACGATGATGTGCATGACAGGTAGATTGTCCCCGATTAAATGTACTGACTGTGATCACGATCTACCACATGCTCTCCCTTGAGTTGCCTCCTTGGTTGTTCATGGCGATCAACAAACTTTGTCGTAGTTTCTTCTAGAGGGGTCGAGGAGGCTAAAGGTGGGCATTTCCTAGTTGCTTGGAAGAAGATTTCCAAACCTGTGGAGTTAGTTGGCATTGGTTTGTTGGGTTATCTCAATCAGGCGCTGCATATTAGATGGCTTTGGCTGCAAAAGACTGGGCCGATCAGAGCGTGGTTTGGGCTATCCCCTTCTATATCTAAGGAGGCCACAGAGCTTATATGGCGGCAACAAAAGTGCATTGTGGGCAGAGGCAATTCGGTTTGTTTCTGGCAGGATCTGTGGATTCATGGGAGGAGTGCCATGGACATTGCACCCAAGTTGTTTCCGTTCGTGAGGGTGCAAGAAGGGAAAGGATGTTTGGTGGCGGACGGGTTATCCGACGGCAACTAGATCACAAACATCAAAAGATCCTCACCTTAGATACGATTGTTAAATTTGTGCAGCTCTGGTGGATCATCCAAAATACACCGCAGCTATATGTACACAAAGATTGCTTCAGGTGGAGACTGACGACATCGGGTACGTACACGGGGATCTCAGCCTATAGGGGTCACTTCTTTGGTACCTGATAACCCACAAGTGTATGGGATCGCAACAACTTTCGAGGGTAGAGTATTCAACCCAAATTTATTGATTCAACACAAGGGGAGCCAAAGAATATTCTTAAGTATTAGCAGTTGAGTTGTCAATTCAACCACACCTGGATAACTTAGTATCTGCAGCAAAGTATTTAGTAATGGTAACGGTGGCAAAGTAAAGATAATAGTTTTGTAGGAATTGTAACAGTAGCAACGGAAAAGTAAATAAGCGAAACGCAAGATGTGAAAAGCTCGTAGGCAATGGATCAGTGATGGATAATTATGTCGGATGCGATTCCTCATGTAATAGCTATAACATAGGGTGACACAGAACTAGCTCCAGTTCATCAATGTAATGTAGGCATGTATTCCGAATATAGTCATATGTGCTTATGGAAAAGAACTTGCATGACATCTTTTGTCCTACCCTCCCGTGGCAGCGGGGTCCTAGTGGAAACTAAGGGATATTAAGGCCTCCTTTTAATAGAGTAAGGGAACAAAGCATTAGCACATAGTGAATACATGAACTCCTCAAACTACGGTCATCACCGAGAAGTATTCCCGATTATTGTCACTTCGGGGTTGTCGGATCATAACACATAATAGGTGACTATAGACTTGCAAGATAGGATCAAGAACACACATATATTCATGAAAACATAATAGGTTCAGATCTGAAATCATAGCACTCTCGGGCCCTAGTGACAAGCATTAAGGATAGCAAAGTCATAACAACATCAATCTCAGAACATAGTGGATACTAGGGATCAAACCCTAACAAAACTAACTTGATTACATGGTAAATATCATCCAACCCATCACCGTCCAGCAAGCCTACGATGGAATTACTCACGCACGGCGGTGAGCATCATGAAATTGGTGATGGAGGATGGTTGATATGATGACGGCGACGAAGCCCCCTCTCCGGAGCCCCGAACGGACTCCAGATCAGCCCTCCCGAGAGAGATTAGGGCTTGGCGGCGGCTCCGTATCGTAAAACGCGACTTTCTCTCTGATTTTTTTCTCCGCGAAACAGAATATATGGAGTTGGAGTTGAGGTCGGTGGAGCGTCAGGGGGCCCACGAGACAGGGGGGTGCGCTCGGGGGGGGGGGGAGGGGGAGGGCGCGCCCCCACCCTTGTGGACAGGTTGTGGGCCCCCTGGCCTTGATTCTTTTGCCAGTATTTTTTATATTTTCCAAAACTTATCTCCGTGGATTTTCAGGTCATTCCGAGAACTTTTGTTTTCTGCACAATAAACAACATCATGGCAGTTCTGCTAAAAACAACGTCAGTTTGGGTTAGTTTCATTCAAATCATGCAAGTTAGAGTCCAAAACAAGGGCAAAAGTGTTTGGAAAAGTAGATACGTTGGAGACGTATCAACTCCCCCAAGCTTAAACCTTTGCTTGTCCTCAAGCAATTCAGTTGATAAACTGAAAGTGATAAAGAAAAACTTTTACAAACTCTATTTGCTCTTGTTGTTGTAAATATGTAAAGCTAGCATTCCAGTTTTCAGCAAATATTATGAACTAACAATACTGACAATAACACTCAAGTCTCACAATTACTCATATCAATGGCATCAGCTAGCGAGCCATAATAATAAAACTCAGATGACAACACTTTCTCAAAACAATCATAATATGATATAACAAGATGGTATCTCGCTAGCCCTTTCTGAGACTGCAAAACATAAATGCAGAGCACCTTTAAAGATCAAGGACTGACTAAACATTGCAATTCATGGTAAAAGAGATCCAGTCAAGTCATACCCAATATAAACCAATAGTAATGAATGCAAATGACAGTGTGCTCTCCAGTGGGTGCTTTTTAATAAGAGGATGATGACTCAACATAAAAGTAAATAGATAGGCCCTTCGTAGAGGGAAGCAGGGATATGTAGAGGTGCCAGAGCTCGATTTTAAAATAGAGATGAATAACATTTTGAGCGGCATACTTTCACTGTCAACGCAACAACTTTGAGATGGCAATATCTTCCATACTACATGCATTATAGGCAGTTCCCAAACAGAATGGTAAAAGTTTATACTCCCCCACCACCAATAAGCATCAATCCATGGCTTGCTCAAAACAACGAGTGTCTCCAACTAACAACAGTCCTGGGGGAGTTTTGTTTAATTAATTTGATTTGCTTTGATCTTTTTGGATCATGGGATGGGCATCCCTTTCATCGCCCTTTCTCGTGAATGAGGAGCGGAGTCCACCTCTTGAGAATAACACACCTAGCATGGAAGATACAGGCAGCCCTAGTTGAAACATGAGCTGCTCGAGCATACAAAACAGAATTTCATTTGAAGGTTTGGAGTTTGGCACATACAAATTTACTTGGAACGGTAGGTAGATACCGCATATAGGAAGGTATGGTGGACTCATAAGGAATAACTTTGGGGTTTAAGGAGTTTGGATGCACAAGCAGTATTCCCGCTTAGTGCAGGTGAAGGCTAGCAAAAGACTGGGAAGCGACCAACTAAGAGAGCGACAACAGTCATAAACATGCATTAAAATTAATTCACACCGAGTACAAGCATGAGTAGGATATAATCTACCATGAACATAAATATCATGAAGGCTATGTTGATTTGTTTCAACTACATGTATGAACATGTGCCAACTCAAGTCACTCAATTCATTCAAAGGAGGATACCATCCCATCATACCACATCACAATCATTTTAGTAGCATGTTGGCACGCAAGGTAAACCATTATGACTCATAGCTAAACAAGCATGGCACAAGCAACTATAATCTCTAAATGTCATTGCAAATATGTTTACTTCATAATAAGCTGAATCAGGAACGATGAACTCGTCATATTTACAAAAACAAGAGAGGTCGAGTTCATACCAGCTTTTCTCATCTCAATCAGTCCATCATATATCGTCATTATTGCCTTTCACTTGCACGACCGAACGATGTGTATAATAATAATAGTGCACGTGCATCAGACTAAGCTGGAATCTGCAAGCATTCAACTCAAAAGAGAAGACAAAGTAATATGGGCTCTAACTTAAATAAACAATCATGCATATGAGAGCCACTAAACATTTTCAATATGGTCTTCTACTCTCGACCCCCAAAGAAAAGAAAAGAAAATAAAACTATTTACACAGGAAAACTCACAACAAGTAAGAAGAAGAACGAGAAATATTTTTGGGTTTTCATTTTAATTTCTACTACAAGCATGGAAATTAAACTAATTAATTTTTTTGGTTTTCCTTAAGGTTTATCAAACACACAAGAAGAAAGCAAGAAAAAGAAATTAAACTGGCATGGATAATACAGTGAAAGAGTATGAGCACCGACAACTAGAATAGTGTGTGAACATGAATGTAAAATCGGTGAGAAATACGTACTCCCCCAAGCTTAGGCTTTTGCCCTAAGTTGGTCTACTGCCAAGGACCGCAACTACTCTCCCCGGTGTACTGAGGGGTGTAATCAGGATAACACTGGCTGGCCATCTCCTCCGGACCCCACTGGTAAGATGATGCACAATAAGGGTCCAGTGAAGGTTCTGGCTCAGGCTCAGGCTCTGGAGTGGATGCTTGGACTCGATGAGTGTACACCGCTTCCGGCATGACAAGATAATTAACTGCAGTCAAATCAAACAACAGAGGCGCAGGCAGAATAATACTCTCATTGTGTTTCTTATTAAATCTCAGGTTATACAGAAGCATCTTATCTTTGTTGTCAACAATAAACTCATGCGCTACCATGCTCCTGTAATCTAAAATGTAAGGAGGCAAAATTGTCTCCTCTTTCTCATGGTGCCTAATAGGTATCTCAAAATATTTAGCAAGACGTGCAGCATAGAAACCTCCAAAGATGGGGCCTTTCGTACGGTTTAGGCTTAGCAGTTTAGCAATGACGGCACCCATACTAAAACTATTATCACCAAACAAGGCATGGTGAAGAATAATAATATCAGGAACACTGAAGTTTCCACTATTTCCACGACCAATTAAGCATCTACTAGCAAATATGGCAAAGTAGCGTAAAACAGGAAAGTGTATGCTAGAGATTCTCGCATCGGAACCCTTCTTTGGATCCCCTACAGTGATGGTGTTAATAAAGCCATCCACGTCTTTACGATGTGGTTCATCTAATTTCCCCTCAAAGGGTATCCTACATACCGCACAAAAATTATGTAAAGACATTTCCCTGAATTCATCATATAGATGAAATGATATTGAAGGCGGTGACTTCTTAGGATAATAATAAAAGTTTTGCACGAAAGTATTGGTGAGTAAGAGATACTAATTGATCCGTTCGTGGAGGAAGTCGGTGAGGCCTGCATTCTCGATCAAAGAATAAAAGTCTTCATAAAATCCGGCATCTCTCAAGAAATTGTCACAGGGCCATTCACACGGCCGTACTTCCGCTATGCGAGGAAGATTATACTTGGCCTTTTCCTTCTCTTTAGCTTGTTTTTCCTGGGAGCCTTGGCTAGAAGAGCCCCTCAAAAATCTCCTTAACATTTTCTGAAAAAAATCTGAAATTTTAGTAACTTCAAAATAAAAGTGAATAAAACTAAACAAGTTTGGTAGCAACTACTCCTACAAGTGCCTAGAGCCCATATCATGCATTAGAATTACTTGGGACCTCATAAATTTGACATGCAAGCTCAAGAACAGGGTCACCTATGCAGCAAAAATTTGCAATGAATAAAGCACTAGAACAAAACTAATTGGACCAATGGAAGAGTCACATACCAAGCAACAATCTTCCAAAGCAGTTGTGAATGGAGCTTTGAGCAAGGAGATTGAAAATCGCAGCAAAATGAGCTAGAACTCGTGCTTGAGCTGGATGGGGATTTTTTTTGGGAAGAAGAAGGAGTGTGTGGGTGCAGGAATAAGTGGTGGGGGGCCAACGTGGGCCCACGAGACAGGGGGGCGCGCCCAGGGGGTGTGGGCGCGCCCGCCACCCTCGTGGCCTGGTGCTTGCGCCTCCTGCAGTGTTTTCAGTGCCTAAAATCCTCATATAATCCGTAAAAAATCATACTAAATTTGCAAGGCATTTGGAGCACTTTTATTTTCGGGATATTTTTTATTGCACGGATAATTCAGAAAACAGATAGATAATACTATTTTTGCTTTATTTATTTTAAATAACAGAAAGTAAAAAGAGGGTACGGAAGGTTGTGCCTTCTAGTTTCATCCATCTCATGATCATCAAAATGAATCCACTAACAAGGTTGATCAAGTCTTGTTAACAAACTCATTCCGAATAACACGGAACTGGAGAAATTTCGAATAACACTAAGTTACCTCAACGGGGATATGAACATCCCCAACAAAAAGAATATCATACTTTTTCTTGACAGTAGGAAGAGGAAATTCGAAACCTCCAATAATAATAGTTGGAACTTTTCCAATAGAATTGATGCTATGAACTTGAGATTGTTTCCTCGGAAAGTGTACCGTATGCTCATTACCATTGACATGAAAAGTGACATTGCCTTTGTTTCAATCAATAACAGCCCCTGCAGTATTCAAAAAGGGTCTACCAAGGATAATCGACATACTATCATCCTCGGGAATATCAAGAATAACAAAGTCCGTTAAGATAGTGACATTTGCAACCACAACAGGCACACCCTCACAAATACCGGCAGGTATAGCAGTTGATTTATCAGCCATTTGCAATGATATTTCAGTAGGTGTCAACTTATTCAATTCAATTCTACGATATAAAGAGAGAGGCATAACACTAACACCGGCTCCATGATCACATAAAGCAGTTTTAACATAGTTCCTTTTAATGTAGCATGGTATAGTAGGTACCCCTGGATCTCCAAGTTTCTTTGGTATTCCACCCTTAAAAGTGTAGTTAGCAAGCATGGTGGAAATTTCAGCTTCCGGTATCTTTCTTTTTTTGGTAGTGATATCCTTCATGTATTTAGCATAAGGGTTTACTTTAAGCATATCAGTTAAGCGCATACGTAAGAAGATAGGTCTAATCATTTCAGCAAAGCGCTCAAAATCCTCATCATCCTTTGTCTTGGATGGTTTAGGAGGAAAGGGCATGGGTTTCTGAACCCATGGTTCTCTTTCTCTGCCGTGCTTCCTAGCAACAAAGTCTCTCTTATCATAACGTTGATTCTTTGATTGTGGGTTATCAAGATCAACAGCAGGTTCAATCTCTACATCATTATTTTTGCTAGGTTGAGCATCAGCATGAACATTATCATTAACATTATCACTAGGTTCATGTTCATCACCTAATTGTGTTTCAGCATCAGAGATAGAAATATCATTGGGATTCTCAGGTGTGTCTACAACTAGTTCAATAGAAGCATGCAAAGTCCTATCGTTTTTCTTTTTCTTCTTTTTAGAAGAACTAGGTGCCTCTAAATTATTTCTCTGAGAATCTTGCTCGATTCTCTTAGGGTGGCCTTCAGGATACAAAGGTTCCTGAGTCATTCTGCTAGTTCTAGTAGCCACTCTAACAGCAAAGTCATATTTATTATTTAATTCATTGAGCAAATCACTTTGAGCTTTAAGTACTTGTTCAGCTTGAGTAGTAACCATAGAAGCATATTTGCTAATGAGTTTAAGTTCACCTTTAACTCTAGCCATATAATCACTCAAGCGTCCTATCTCAAAAGCATTATTCTTTAATTCTCTACCAACATAAGCATTAAAACTTTCTTGTCTAGCCATAAAGTCATCAAATTCATCTAAGCATGGGCTATGAAATTTAGTAGAGGGAATTTCAAATTTATCATATCTATTGAGAGAATTTACCTTTACTACCTGTGTCGGGTTATCAAGACAATGTGTTTCTTCAACAGGCGATATATTAAGACCAAGTATTTCCTCAATAGGTGGTAAATTCTTCACATCTTCAGCTTTAATTCCTTTTTCTTTCATTGATTTCTTTGCCTCTAGCATATCTTCAGGACTGAGAAATAAAACACCTCTCTTCTTAGGAGTGGGTTTAGGAATAGGCTCAGGAGTTGGCTCAATTGGTGCAGGAATTGCCTCAGGAATTGGCTCAAGGAGAGTCCAATTATTTTCATTAGTCAACATATTATTCAATAGTAATTCAACTTCGTCGACTGTTCTTTCCCTAAAAACACAACCAGCACAACTATCCAAGTAGTCCTCGGAAGCATCGGTTAGTCCATTAAAAAAGATATCAAGTATTTCATTTTTCTTAAGAGGATGATCAGGCAAAGCATTAAGTAATCGGAGAAGCCTCCCCCAAGCTTGTGGGAGACTCTCTTCTTCAATTTGCACAAAATTATATATTTCTCACAAGGCAGCTTGTTTCTTATGAGAAGGAAAATATTTAGCTGAGAAGTAATAAATCATATCCTGGGGACTACGCACACAACCAGGAGCAAGAGAATTAAAACAAGTCTTAGCATCACCCTTTAGTGAGAACGGAAATATCTTAAGGATATAATAATAGTGAGACTTCTCATCATTAGTAAACAGGGTGGCTATATCATTTAACTTGGTAAGATGAGCCACAACAGTTTCAGATTCAAGGCCATAAAAAGGAACAGATTCAACCAAAGTAATTATTTCAGGATCAACAGAGAATTCATAATCCTTATCAGTAACATAGATAGGTGAAGTAGCAAAAGCAGGGTCAGGTTTCATTCTAGTATTAAGAGATTGATGCTTCCATTTAGCTAATAACTTTTTAAGATCATATCTATCTTTGCAAGCAAATATAGCTCTAGCAGATTCCTCATCCATAACATAACCCTCAAGAACAACAGGTAATTCATAATCAGGGGGAGAACTTTCATCATCACTATCATCAATAATAGCATCTTCTATAATTTCATTCTCTCTAACCCTATCAAGTTGTTCATCAAGAAATTCACCTAATGGCACAGTAGCATCATGCAAAGAAGTAGTTTCATCATAAGTATCATTCATAGCAGAAGTGGCATCATCAATAACATGCGACCTATCAGAGTTCATAGCAGTAGCAGGTTTAGGTGTTGCAAGCTTACTAATAACAGAAGAAGAATCTAGTGCAGAGCTAGATGACAGTTCCTTACCTCGCCTCGTAGTTGAGGGCAAAATCTTGGTTCTTTCGTCTTTCAAGTTCCTCATAGTGATCAACAGATATAAATCCCAAGTGACTCAAAGAATAGAGCTATGCTCCCTGGCAACGGCGCCAGAAATTAGTCTTGATAACCCACAAGTGTAGGGGATCGCAACAACTTTTGAGGGTAGAGTATTCAACCCAAATTTATTGATTCGACACAAGGGAAGCCATAGAATATTCTTAAGTATTAGCAGTTGAGTTGTCAATTCAACCACACCTGGATAACTTAGTATCTGCAGCAAAGTATTTAGTAGCAAAGTAGTATGATAGTAATGGTAACAGTGGCAAAAGTAAAGATAATAGTTTTGTAAGAATTGCAACAGTAGCAACGGAAAAGTAAATAAGCGAAATGCAAGATGTGAAAAGCTCGTAGGAAATGGATAAGTGATGGATAATTATGTCGGATGCGATTCCTCATGTAATAGCTATAACATAGGTGACACAGAACTAGCTCCAGTTCATCAATGTAATGTAGGCATGTATTTCGAATATAGTCATACGTGCTTATGGAAAAGAACTTGCATGACATCTTTTGTCCTACCCTACCGTGGCAGCGGGGTCCTAGTGGAAACTAAGGGATATTAAGGCCTCCTTTTAATAGAGTACCAGAACAAAGCATTAGCACATAGTGAATACATGAACTCCTCAGACTACGGTCATCACCGAGAAGTATCCCGATTATTGTCACTTCGGGGTTGTCGGATCATAACCCATAATAGCTGACTATAGACTTGCAAGATAGGATCAAGAACACACATATATTCATGAAAACATAATAGGTTTAGATCTGAAATCATGGCACTCTCGGGCCCTAGTGACAAGCATTAAGCATAGCAAATTCATAGCAACATCAATCTCAGAACATAGTGGATTCTAGGGATCAAACCCTAACAAAACTAACTTGATTACATGGTAAATCTCATCCAACCCATCACCATCCAGCAAGCCTACGATGGAATTACTCACGCACGGCGGTGAGCATCATGAAATTGGTGATGGAGGATGGTTGATGATGACGACGGCAACGGATCCCCCTCTCCGGAGCCCCGAGCGGACTCGGATCAGCCTCCCGAGAGATTAGGGCTTGGCGGTGGCTCCATATCGTAAAACGCGATGAAACTTTCTCTCTGATTTCTCTCTCCGTGAAACGGAATATATGGAGTTGGAGTTGAGGTCGGTGGAGCGTTAGGAGGCCCACAAGACAAGGGGGCGCGCCCAGGGGGAGGGCGCGCCCCCACCCTCATGGATAGGGTGTGGGCCCCCTGGCCTTGATTCTTTCGCCAGTATTTTTATATTTTTCAAAACTTATCTCCGTGGATTTTCAGGTCATTCTGAGAACTTTTGTTTTCTGCACAATAAACAACATCATGGCAGTTTTGCTGAAAACAACGTCAGTCCGGGTTAGTTTCATTCAAATCATGCAAGTTGGAGTCCAAAACAAGGGCAAAAGTGTTTGGAAAAGTAGATGCGTTGGAGACGTATCAGTACCGAGCAAGTAGATTATACATGTACGCTATGGAAGAATGTGGTAGCCCCATTACTTTACTTGGCTCATGTTGAGAGACGAGACCGATGCTGAGCGGCGGACCGCTTAGCACAATGAGGTATGCAACATCCCGCACGCTGCATGCTCTGTGACCAAGCCCCGAAAATCATCGACCATCTGATGGTGCAGTGCTCCTTTGCTCGGCAGTTCTAGTTTGTGCTTTTAAATTTTAGGCTGCTGAGCTTGATCTCAAGCAGTGACTTGACGATGAGGGGTTAGTTGTGCAAGCTGGGCACTAGATTTCCGGAGATCGGGGTGAGGGAGATTGCTTTGATTTTGATTGTGGGCTTCATTAAACTCTGCTAGAGAGGAATGCCAGATTGTTTGATAGTAAAGCTTCAATGGTCCAAATAGTGCTTGCCCCCGAGATCTCCATCTCGGCACACAAATAGAAACCACCCAGAGGCGCCATCCTGATGTCCACTGTCCCCGCTGATGTAGCGACCTGACCTCAGACAGTCAAGTCTCTGTGCTTACGTGTCATCCCTGGATCAGTATGCTGACACACAAAGTACTCGAGGATTTATAACAGAGGTAAATCACATGTATAAATAACGTAAATATCATTACCTCAATCCAAAATATAGCGGAAGCAACAAGGTTGTGGATTCCCATCAACACCAACGGCAAAGTTGAGTATAGGAAATCGTAACCCTAACATATCACTTACTGTTGCTCGAAAAGTCTCGCAACATGAAACGTTGCGACTGAAAACAATTCAAGACATGGAATATCTGGCAATGTAACACATAGAGAGTAATGAAAGAATAAACTATACTACATGCATATATGGCTAGTGGAAGGCTCTATGGTTACAGTTTTGCATAAAGCCAATTTTTTCCTACTGCACAGGAATAAATTTTGTTTAACTATCATGGTGGTTGTTAAACATTGAGAATGGTTGACAGCATTCTCAATCCCAATTAAAAGTACTCATTAACAAACCCATCAATATTAAATTAGAGTAACATGTTGAGATTCACAGAATATTCAAGTACTAGATACTCAAGATGTCCATAACCGGGGACACGGCTAATCATGATTAGTTTGTACACTCTGCAGAGGTTTGCGCACTTTTCCCCACAGGACTCGATCGCCTCCGTTTGGTTTCTCGCACTACATGATGTTGAGAACCGGATGACCGAGACATAGTCTTTCAGAAGCGCTAGCACCTTACGATGGATAGACCGATACACCTACATCCCCTACATCTGCTAGTCCACCACTATAAGAGTTCACACAACTTAGTCAACTATGCCAGAGCCCATAATGGCTTGTGGCTGCACACGTAAGTTACTAGTATGAATTATCTTATGATCCCTTTGAGCCTGGGTGGCGGTCCATAGGAAAATCACACGGTACCCCCGGGATTTCAAAAAAAAAAACCAGGCAAGTCATGGTAACTCCAGGTGCCTCAATCCACCCAGATGTGTATTTAAGTTGCCACCTTAGATAAACCATTAATTATCAAACTCACATCTGTCATGGATATCACTCACCCAATCCACGTCTACTAGCATAGCATGGCATAATAAGTAAACGTAGAAGTAACTCCCAAAGGTTTCATAAGTAAAACAGGTAATAGGTACTACCTCATCTATTCCCATCCCACAATTTAATTAGATACTACTCATGCAGTGTTTGAGGATTGATCTAATGCAATAAAACTGGGTAGTAGAAAGGTATGATCAAGGGTTACTTGCCTGCAATGTTGATGAAGATGATTCGCACTCAAAACTCTTGATAGGTCTACTCGTCACACTCCGGTCAATCTATCGTAAGCAATCAATAGTAACCACACATAAGCAATCACTCAAAAGATCGGAAAGATCGAAGAAGACATTCGAAAAACATCAAAACCAAGCAAATAACTCTTGCAACATAAAACAATTTCTAACAGTACCAAAATTATGTGAATTTGGCCTTATCAGAAAGTTTAGGTCAAGAGCATCGATTGGCAAAAAGAATCAACTCAAACGGAGTTACGAAACTCAAGTTATGATCAAACGAAGTTCAAATTCAGATCTGATCTAATTCAAATTTTAAACTTTCAAAAACATGTTTGAGTTGGATTACTGGATAGAGGGGATCATAACGAAGAAGTGGGCATTGGTTTCGTTGGATTTGGACTAACGAGTAAAAAGTAGTGAGGGTTTGAAGTATAGGGACTAATATGTGAAGAAAATTATCACGAATAGGTCCCTGGCCGAAATTAAAGAAAAAAAGAAAAACCTATCGGGCGAACGCTCGCTACAGAAGCATAAGAGACGAAAACCGTTCGCTACAGATCATAACTAGCGAACGTCCACTAACTAACCTAACTAAAAAAATAAAACCGTTCTAATAATATAAAACCGACTAAACAACGAAAACCGAAGCGTTAATCGGTTTATACTGGGATTCGATGGTTCGCCGAAAAACCGGCGGCTCCGGCGAGGCATGGCAAATGGCGACGGCGTACTCCCATGCAGGCGGGCGAGACGCAGGCGGAGGCAAAGAAGAGGGCGGCGGCGAGGAAGGTGAGGGGTCATGACGAGAGCGCAGCAGCGTCGCAAGCGAGAAGAAGCGGCGGCGGATCTCTCTCGTCGGCGGCGGCGGTTGGCGAGACAGCAAGGCGAGGAGGAGAGAGAGAGAGAGAGAGGGTCGGCCCGCTCCCCGATTTATGGAGGCGGAGGGCAACGTGGCTTGCGGGAGGCGCGGCAAGAAGGCGGCGGCATGCAAGGTCCGAGAAGGACACGGTGAGGCAGATCGAGGGCCTTGGACGTCGAGGCGCCATGGCCGGGCCATGGCTAGCCGGGCAGGCCAGCCTATATATATATATATATATATATATATATATATATATATATATATATATATATATATATATATATATATATATATATATATAAACATTTTCCAAAGTAAATAAAAATAATAAAACCAAATAAATAAATATATTATATAGGCATATAATATATCAAAATTTTCAGAAAAAGATTTCCTACAGGATGAACATTTCTATAGCATTAAATAAAATATGCACAAAATCAAATAATTCAAGAAGTGCTACTGACCTAGTAAAATCCAATAAAATCATTTTGAAAATACCAAAATGGTTTCAAATTTATTTCTCTCCAATTTTCTGATGTAGGGAATCATGTTACCCTATTTTCCAGATATTTTATTTTTGGAGAAAAATAATTTGAATAAAACTCAAAGAACTCCAAATTGAAAATAAATTCAAAAGAACTTTGAATTTAATTCTTTTAAAACTGCTAACTCATATTTCATATGTTTTGAAGAAGTCATTTTATCTTCGCTCGTGAAAATCATTGAGTTGCTTGAAGTTTATGAATTGGAAATAATTGCAAATGAAATTCAAATATTTTCAACACCCCTTGTCATTTAAATAAATGGAAGAAGTCATGTCATCTTCTCTCCAGGGTTTTGTGGTGAAAAGAATTTGAATTTATGAAGATCATAAAAGCAAAAATGAAAGTTTGGGAAAGTCCTTTTATTCCCTCTCATTTAACTTTCAAAAGTTTCGAATCACTCAATTTCACACAATCAAACAAACAATCAATCAAATCTATCTATTTATTATAACATTCCAAAATTTAGAATTTTGGGATGTTACAGCTGACAAAGAGATCCGTGCAAACTGGCAGCTCTATGAGGTGGGGCTCTATCTTGACATTGGTTGGGTGGCATCCTTTGTCCCGCTTGGGCAGTGGGGGTGTCGACTCGGTCGATGCACCCAGAGGGGGCGTTCTGACTTTATGTCGGGGCGGCGACCCCGGATGTGGTGCGACGTTCGTGGTCTACGAGCGGTTTCCCCATGCAGCGTGGGTTGCGGGCAGCTAGGTTGTGCGGTGTTGCTGCTTGAGGGGAGTGGAGATATGTCGGGGCGGAGGCCCCGGAAGGCGGTGCCGGTGGAGTGCGTTGGGCGTGACGGAGCGGTGGATGTTGGGGCGGCGACCCCGAAAGGATCTCTATGGCGACTAGGCTTCTGTGGAAACGATGATGGTGGGAGCGATGTGGGCGACGCGACAATGTTGCGGTAGTCGGCTCTTCTCCGGCGTGTCCACGGTTTTGCCTCAGTTTGGTGCTGCGAAGTCGAAGCTACGGCGGCGGGGCCCTGTGGTATACGATGACTAGCTGCAAGTGGCCCATTCGGCGATCTTTCATGGAGCCAGCTTTCGCCTGGTTTTGTTCTTCTTCTTTTTTGAGACAATTCCACGAAGCTTTATTAATTCATCACAATGTTTACAGGGACGGACGGAAGATTCCCTGGATGCCCCAGCCAAACATGGCGGCCAGCTCCTAGGGTAAGTGCATGCTTCGTTAAATTGTGAGCTTCAGAATTTGAGCTCCTACGTTCATGAACTATATTACAGAAAGTAAAGGAAAGAGAATGGCTTATAATCTCTTGAACTATAACCCCATAACTCGACAAATTTTTCTTCTGAATGTCGTCAACCACCACCTTGCAGCCCGATGCCACATGAATTCTTTGGGCATAGAGATCATCTGCTAGATCCATAGCTTCTCTAACTGCCAATGCTTCAAGCGTTCTTGGGTCCGAAATATATCTGAAAACAATGGCAGAAGCGCCCATAAGCCACCTTGTTGGTCCTTGTAGATAACTGCAATCGCCCTAAAACCACGGCGTGACACCGCCGCATCCATGTTCAGCTTTGCACATCTGTCCTCCGGCGGAATCCAGCAAGGTATGTGCTGCGGTATGGCACTAGTCCGTGCGGTTGTAGCTCTTTCCTAGATCACCTGTAACTCTGATAAATAAGAGTTGATAAAACCTTGTACTGTATGCGGTGGCTGAAATATATCTTCATGAATGGCCTTTCTCCTTGCTCCCCAGATCGCCCATAGTGTCACCACCACACGAACAAAATCATCATCGGCTAGTATTTCATGTAAGGCAAACAACCAATCCTTTGCACTTTCCTCCAAGTGGCCGCTCATAGTCTCAACTATATTATCAGGTGCTAGCGCCCACACGCTCCCTGCCATCGGACAAGAGAGTAGATCATGCCACCAAGTATCACGGGCCCCGCACAGCAAACATGTCTCAGTCGTAGCCATATTCCGATGGTTAAGCAGAACCCCACATGGTATAGATTGTCTTGCGAGCCACCAAGCAAAAACTCGCAACTTTAGGGAACCTTGATGTGCCATATTGATGTCCAATGATTGCTCTCTGATTGGGAGACCGAAGTGCCAGCTTCCTGTTCAATCCAACTCTCTCTACTAAGCTTTGTATGTATGATCATTTGGTATGCCGACCGAACTGTGAAGATGCCCCTGCTTTCCTCATGCCAGGCCTAGAAATCCGAAATTATCCTTGTACACAAAGGTATCTTGAGAATCTCCTCTGCATCAAAACGTGTGAAAACTGTTCTGATCAAGTTCTCGTTCCAGGCAGCGGATGAGGTATCAATGAGCTGGCTCACCATATATAGCCGGTGGGTTAGTCACCAGAGACGTGACAGGCCTTTTGAAATTATCCCGAGGCATCCAGTTATGTCCATATGCACGTACTTGTCCCATCTCCGATTGTGCGTATGATTCCCTGTGCCAAAATATCACGCCCATACAACATCGCCCGCCAAATCTGAGAGGGGTGAGACCCTAACTCGGCCTCTAGTCGATCACATCCTGGAAAGTATATGGCTTTGAGCATTCGGGCACTCAAGGATGTATGATTGGTCATTATGCGCCATGCTTGTCTTGCAAGGAGCGCCAAGTTAAAAATCTCTAAATCCCGAAAGCCTAAACCTCCGAGGTGCTTTGGTCTTGTCAACACGTCTCATGCCACCCAACTTGGCTTTCTTCTTCCTTGCTTTGAGCCCCACCAGAACTGGCGTATGATTGAAGTGATGTTCTTGCACAGTCCTCGGGGAAGCCTGAAACATGACATAGAGAATACGGGAATAGCTCGTGCCACCGATTTGATTAATACTTCCTTCCCCGCTGCTGATAAAAGCTTCTCCATCCATCCTTTAATTTTCTCCCATACTTGATCTCTCAGATATTTGAAGGTCCCATTCTTGGATTGGCCAACATCAGTAGGCATCCCTAGATAACGCTCACTGAGAGATTCATTGTGGACCTGCAAAGAATTCTTCATTGCTTCTCCGACCGGCCCCGGACACCCTTTACTGAAGAAAATGGAGGACTTGTCATGATTAATTCTCTGTCCTGATGCACTGCAATATGTATCCAACAAGTTTGACACTTCAACTAACCCCTCCACATTAGCCTTGAAAAGCAACAGACTATCATCTGCAAACAAAAGGTGATTAATGGTGGGCGCCGAGGGAGCCACCTTACTACCTGCTAAATTTGATGACTGAGAACTGGATTTCAGGAAGCACGAAAGGCCCTCTGCTGCAATCAAGAACAAGTAAGGAGAAATTGGGTCTCCCTGTCGGATTCCTCTGGATGGTTTAAAGGCATCAAGCTTCTCACCATTGAACAACACGGAGAAAGAAACTAAGGAAACCATGCTCGTAACAATGCCAATCCACTGCCTTGCAAAACCAAGCTTGGCCATTATCGCTCTTAGGTAGGACCACTCTAATCCGTCAGAGTCGGAGCTGCATTGTCTGGCCGCGGGTCGACATGTTGTCGATTAGGATGGGCTTTGCCCTGTGTGTGTCTGTCTTTGGGAGTGGGCTTGGCCCTTGTTCCTCCGGTTTTTGCCCTGTTTTCCGTAATTAATTAAGTAATTCTCTTCTGCTTAATTAATAGATGAGGCAACCTTTGCTTCCGTTTTGGAAAAAAAAAATAGTGCTTGCCAGGCAGAAACAAGGGATGGTCTCACTAGATGGTAGGGGCAGGCCGCGGTGCTGTGAGTTTCTCTTTTGGGTGCCAAAGAGTGTACTCTTTGCGCTCAAAGTTTGTAATTAATTCTTTCTCTTTTTAATGAAAATGACAAGCAACATTGGTGTTTGGTTGTCATGAAAATATATATAATATATCCACGTAGGTTTAGGTATATGTTATGTAAACAATGTATAGTGAAACTTGCCAAGAATGATCAATGTTTGATTGTGACTATGTTTACCTTATGTAGCCACATTATTTTTGTCACACTTACCTAACTTGAGTTACTCAAATTGTTAGTCACATTTTGGCTTGTCTAAGGGAATTTTGCCATACTTTTCATGTTTATGACATGTGGGGTTCACTGCTCATAAAAAAAATTCCTTAGATGTGGCTAGAATCAAACACCCACCTAACTTGATCAAAATAATCAAACACCCACCTAACTTGATCAAAATTGCCTAAAATGAGATGTGGCAATATGTAGCTGGAAACCAAACAACCCCGTAAGCTCTCGGCGGGCAAAGCTCCTTCTAGTAATTTTACTAATCGCTACCTGTTTACTCATTTTCTACGCGCTGGAATCCCAGTTACTTTTACAAACTCCACCGTGTGGGTGGGGCATTGCTTTAGAGATCTCTTACTCATTTTCTACCTGTTCCTCGTCTCCTTGTTGCTTTCGACGAACAGCACTAGTGTTTCCTCCGGTAGAAGACGAGGAAGAAACCCAACGGAACCATGCACGCCCTTCCGAGACCGAGAGGGGGACGGAGGAACTGCAAGTGCACGAGGCGGAGGCCCTCCTACGTTTGTCGCCGCACCGCCACCACGGAATGCATGGTCCACCTGACGAGCGGAGGCGCGCGCTGTTGCCCACAGTACTACTACTACGCACATGGCTCGCTGCGTGCCTGCCTCGCTCGGAGCGCGCAGTCCCCGGTGCCACTCCCGGCCAGCACGGTGAACAGTCACGGCGCCTACACCTACCCAGCAGTGCACCTAGCGCTAGCAGCAGCAGCAGCATATGCGCGCGCGGGAACGTTGCCTTCCGCTAGTCGACGGCACGGCCGATGAGATGAAACTGCACGAGGCGCCACCTTTGCTCGGTCACATGCGGAGCTACTAGCCATGGATTCCCTCTTTCTGTCAGCGAGCAGAACAGGGCAGCGCAGCGGCAGCTACAGTTACTTTTGGGTACTTTTGCCCGGCGGGTCCGCAGCTTTTTGGGATTAAATGATGAGACTCAAATTGCAAATTTGTAGCCGTCTGCCTGCGCGCGCTTGCATCGGAATGTCAGATGCACAGCAATTTTCGCGTGCGCTGCGCAGGCAAGGGACTAGGAGCCAGCCAGCTCGGGGTACGCGTGAACAGTAGAAATGGCCGTTCCGTTGTGCAGTGCAGAGAGAGCTAGTCAGTTGTGGATTGATTTCTTCTGATACTAGTAGCATGGAGGGGGGCCGCATGAAACCAGCGCCCGTGACGACGTTGCTGGTTATATTGATGCTGACGGGACGGCAGACGCCGCTCCCATGCAGATGCAGCTTGGGAATCATGTTCATACTCACCGCCATGTCAAACTTGTGGAGACAATGGTAGTTGTACTATCGTTGAGCCCTCGAACTCGAAGCTGGTGAAATATTTCACAGTTGCCGCATTTTTCGGAGCATTATCTATTCTATATGGGCAAACATGGAAGCATTGCAAGGTATTACTATCATTTTGGGGCCATGAACGATGGATGCTTTCTGCCAGGCAAAAGTTTCATCGCGTTCGATATTGTATTGTTGTTTCCGCACTCGGAGAGGACAGCACTCAGAATGAGGCGAGGAACAATCTACAGGAGAGGATACGGGCATCAGAAAAGTCGTGCATTTTACGTGGCACGCTGCTACTCCATCACTAAAAGATGCCAAAGGGTCTACTAGCATAGTTGTTGTTCCGTTCGGTGGCAGCCGTACAATTTACATCTTACAATGGGTATCTCAAAGATTGTAATCTTATACAGTAGCACACTTAGATTTTGCTAGAAGAATCTGTCACGTGGATCATCGTGACTAACACAGATAAGTCACTTCAGTTATGACGGTGACAGGCTAGCATTAGGTCTAGGTTTGAAGAAGCAACAAAAAAGAACTCCCTCCGGTCCTATACAAGTTTTTTTTTTTGCGAGGTCTATACAAGTTGTTGTTTTTGATAAAGATGGGCAATCTTCTAAAATTTTAACCAGTGGTATCTTTGTAAGTATTCCATCTGTTCTTCTATGTGCAAGACCACTAAACAAATTAGAAAAGCGCAAAAAGAAATACAAGATCACTTGTCGTTCCCAAATTAATAATATAGCTATATGTTGTATGACATTTTGTTTGGTCAAATTGTTGGCCAAGTTAGACTCGAATTACCAAGTGTCGTGTATAAATAGACGGAGAGGGGCCACTCCAAGGACAACGCTGACAGGCTGAATTAACTACTGAAATCCATCAGCAGGTTGACTCCTCCCTCAAAAAAGTCTAGGTTTCCCTGCCTCCCGCAGTTGCCGCCATCGGTCCGCCTCGTCTTCGACGGCCTTTGGACCAAGGCGGAGCGGTGGATCTCGGCCCTTGCCGGCGGGACAACTCTGTTTTTAGTTGTTTCTTCGCGTTTTGTTAGGGTTTCTGTCCTGCTCAAAAAGACGAGACGGTGGTTGTCGTGGTATTAAGTCTCACAGTAAGAATATGGGGTATGTATGAGGAGGCAAGGCCCTAGCTACGGCGAGGATGTACACACGAGTTTTACGAGTTCATGCCCCTCTCGGAGGGGGTAAAAGCCTTACGTCTCGGTGCCCTAAGGCGGTCGACTGAAATATGGGTGTGTGTGTTACAGGGGGTGCGAACCCTTGTCCCAGAGGAGGGAGGTGGCTTATATAGAGTGCGCCAAGACCCAGCCCACCTCCCTTACAGGGGTTCAATGTACATAAAGATAGGGCATTACTGATAACGCCAGCTATAAAGTATATTTAATGACCTTTAAGACTACAGAGTGAACGCCTGACCGTTGCCATCCTGAGTGACTCCTGGTCTTCTGTAGGTCGAGTGGTTTCTTGTATAGCCGAATGGCTTCGTCTTGGTCTTGGTCGAGTGATACCAGGAGGGAGGGGTACCCGAGTGAGATGACTGGTCGAGTGGATTGCACTCGACGCCTTCAATTGGTACTCTCTGTTGTTCTTTGAATGTATTTGCTTCTAGGGTGGTGACCTTGGGTATGGCGTATAGGTCAGGCCCATGACCCTACCCTAGGTCTATGGCATCATCATTAGCCCCCAAATGGATTGAGATCCGAATGAAAAGAAGGTTGAAGTTAGTCCTGCCTTGGCTCTTGTGCTTCACAAGTACCCATGCTGGATTGGAGGCCCATGCTGGAACTTCGGCTTTATTTCAGTCGCCTTGATCGATTCAGAAGTTGTCGAGTGGATTTATACTGGCGCTCGTCGAGAGTTACTTCCATGCGAAATCTTCGGCGCGATTGGTTACTGCGGATCCCAGATCTCACGGGATTCAAAAATTTGGGGAAGCGCGCGAGGCAGAGCGTGCCATAGTAAACAGGACGGATAGACAGGGGCGCCTCGATTTCTGCGCCACCTTTTTCGCCACGTACCCGGCGTGCGACTGTTGCGGGATTTGACAGGATTGCTCGAGCCCACTCGTCAGCCACTCGGAAGTGGGTCCTTAAAAGGCATCGGGGCTGAGGCGTCTACACTGTGCGGCCTCAGTCCCCTTCTTCTTTCTCCGCTTCTCCACTGCATCCTCGACGCCGCCGTCCCGTCAGTGCGCCGCCCGCCACCATGGTGAAAGACAAGACGGCGGCGCCGGAGCGTGCGAAAAAGGCGACGGGGGCGACGAAAGGCAAGAAGACGAATCGGGGGTCGTCGTCGAGGTCTGCGGTGCCGCCGGGCTGGATCCAGGGCGATTGGATCCAATCTTCGCTCCGGCAAGAGGATCTGGAAGAGCTTGCCACCTCCGATTTGATCATTGCCGGGGCCGCAAGATTGCCGGAGGGGGAGACGGAGCCTCAGCCACGGTCGGGTGAGTGCGTCCTGCTTGCTACCCACGTCGACCGTGGCTTTTCTCTTCCTCCGCATCCTTTTTTCCGGGGCTTCTTGAACTTTCTCGGTGCTCAGCTCCACCACTTCTCTCCCAACACCATCACGTATCTCGCCGCGTTTGTGTCCATGTGTGAGAACTTTTTGAGCTGTCGACCGCACTGGGGTCTCTTTAAACACATCTTCACAGTTCGCTCCCAGGCTGTGAAGAAGGCAAATTCTAGGGACGAGAGGACGCGCGTGATCCAGATGTGCGGGGGTCTAGGGATCCAGATGAGGAAGAGGAGTGATTTCCCTCCCATGACACTTCCCGAGTCAGTCAGGGGTTGGCAATCGACCTGGTTCTATTGCCAGGATATTGCGACTCCTGGTCAGTCGACCGGTCTCCCCCTTTTTCCGTAGATCGCGCCCAGCAACCTTCTTCACTGAAAGTGACCGCTGCGGAGAGGGTGGAAACGAACATGTTGGTTGAGAGGGTGGTCCAGTTGGTCCGTCAGGGTGTAACTGGCATGGATTTGTTGGAGGTGTTTTTCAGTCAACGCATCCAACCGCTCCAAGCTCGTGACCACTCAATGTGGATGTACTCGGGAGCCAATGACACCTCTCAGGTTCACCCAGCGGAGGTTACGGATGAGACGGTGGCCCTGTGGCTGAAGGGCATTACAAGAAACAAGGATAACCCCAGGGGAGCCAGGAGAGTCGATCCATTTGACACCAACAACCAGCCAAACAAGGTCTGATCTTCGCTATCAAGTGTACTTCAATCTGTCTTGCAACTGTTTCTGAATCCGACTGATATTTGATTGACTTCTTGTCTTGTAGGTTTATACTGAGATGTACTCAATGCCCAATGGTGAACAAGCCCTAGAGCAAGACCACGAGGGAGAGGACAGCGCAGAAGAGAGCAGCGACTGGCAATCCCCAGAAGATGACGACGAGGAAGAAAGCGATGAGTCGGACGACGAGGAAGAAAGCGACGAGTCCGACGACGAAGAGGTACTCGACTCACCACCTCGCTCAGAGCGTTGATCCAAGCAACTCCAAGATCCAGCGGGTGAGCGTGGCAAGACCGTGGCTCTGAGTACCCAAGCACACAAGTGCACTCATACTTCGACTCCGGAGCCGACGGAGAAGGTCGCCAAGCGACCCAAGGTTGCCCCTTCGAAGCCTCGGAAGACCTTGCCCAAGATCAAGATGGACGTTCCTGTTGCCTCTAGGTGAGTGCTCTATCTTTCTGTGTTTTCTTCTACCGACTCATACTTTTGCTCTGACCGAGTGGATTATGAACTTTTTCAGCGCTGCAACTTCTGCGACTTTCATGGACGTTGACAAGGCCCCAGGTGATGAGGAGGCTGATGATGCGGCCACTTCCAAAGCTGGTACGCTCTTTCCAACTTGAATTTATTCTGCCGACTGGGTTGTTGGTCGATTGAACTCTTAAGGTTGCTTTTTGTTGCAGCTCCGCGTGACGTCATTGAGCTTCTGGATGATGAAGAAGAAGTGCCTCTGAGAGAGAGGAGAAGGAGGGGCAGGGCCTCAAGCGAGAGGACGACCGAGGGTCAGGTGCCTTAGTCGACATCGGTGCCTGAGATAGTGGTCCAGCGATCCGGAGATCCAGCTCGGGCCAATGTTACCTTTGGCAATCCATTATCGACTGACCATCCTTCGGCGTCGACTGCTCAGGTCTCTGCCGCTCCCGTACAACTCCATGCTTCAGACCCTGTGACTGCTCCGACTGTACTGCCGTCATCGCTCTTCGCTGCATATCATACTCCAGATGACCCGCCGAGTGCCACCAGGGAAGCCCTTCTCCAGGAAAACCTCGTGATAGAGCAGATGAAGGTAGTGCACGAGGCCCGCCAGGTTGCCTACAATGCCAGCACCGCTCTACAAGCCAACGTCAAGGTTAGTTGGTTTCCGACTAGTCTCTTAACTCGAGGTAATTGCAACTGTTGCTTCATTGTCCATGAGGTATCCTTGGATGAGTGTTTTGGAACCTTTTATGTGCATCTATCATGGGTCTGCATTTCACATCCAATCACCCACTGGGGTGTTTCTGACTTAGAGTTGAATAGTTCTTCCATTTGAGTCGACCAGGTTGAGTCGAGTGTTTTTCTGAACCAGTGGGGGCACGCACAGTGCACCCACTGGGTGTAGTCCCCGAGACCACGGTCGAATGCTGGTAGTCAGCTCGGGTCTGAGAATCTCTTCTTCTTTTTTCATGCTGGGCAGACCATGCCGAGTGTAAAACCGGACCAGTGGGGGCACACCAAGTGCACCCACTGGGTGTAGTCCCCGAGACTGGTGTTGAATGTTTGATCCAACGGTAATCTTAGAGCAACTTTCGCTGTGATTGACTTTTGGTTCCGTCGACTGACATATCTTATTTGCTGACTGCAGAAGTCTTCTGATCTTGGAGCCCAATTTTCTGAACTGGAGAAGAAGCAGATCAGCCTCAACTTTGATCTGGAACTGGCCAAGAAGAACCTCAAGAAGGCCCAGGATGAAGCAGCTACCATGGGAGGTAACCATTCGTCGACTCTCCACCTTATGACTCTCTCTCTTTTTTTTAGTTTCTTTGAACCGAGTGACTCCACTCGAACAGATGTGCATAGTGAAAACCGTCAACACAAAGCTCGTCTGAAGAATGTTATTTCTTTAGAGAAAATGAAGAAGACTCTGGAGAAGAAGGATCAAGATCTTGCCCCAGCCCAGAAGGAGGCACGAGAGAAAGCGGCACTTGCGGACAAGAAGTTGGCCTCAGTCGACAAGTTGGAAGAAGAGAACTCCAAGTTGAAGAATGCTGTTTCTGAAGCCAACCAGGAGGTTGCACGACTAAAGAAGGACAAGGAAAGCTTGACTGACGAAGTTGGAAGTCTCAAGGCCAAGAAGGGCGAATTGGAGTCTTATCTGGGGCAGCTTGCTGCGAAGTTGGTCTTGAAGCTTGAATCTATTTCCTCTTGTTCGACTGATTTGTCGATGTCGACTGACACGTTTTGTTAAACTGTCGACTCACTGATTTTTCCGACTGTGCATAACTTTGTCAGGATTTCGAAGCAGAAACTGGGCGGGTCGAGACAGGTCTTGACCCCATAAACTCTCCTTTCAAAGATGTCGTTGCGATGAATGTGCTGCGACTGGAGTCACGCCTGGATAGTGTTGTGGATTATCTCGCTCGTCTGAAGGCGGCAATGACACGGATTGATGCTGGACTCTGGCCTCAGATGGAACTCTCACAGGATCTCGAGTCTCTGATGACTCGACTGAATCAAATCCCTAGTCGAGTGCAGGAATGGAAGAACTCATCTGCTCGTTGTGGCGCCGATGTCGCTCTGTCATTGGTCCGAGTGCGCTGCAAGGATGTCAGATAAGACAAGCTGGCGGCTCTCAAGGTTGCCAACACCAAGAAGCTCAGCTTCCAGTCCTTTATGGACACATTCCTTGATGCCGCCACTCGCATTGCAGACAGCATCGACCTTGACAGCTTTTGTGATCCAGCAAGTCCTCCTCCTGCCGACTGAACAACCATTATGCCTCACCTTTATTTGCCTCGGAATGCCGAGTGGTTATGTAACCGTTAAACTCTTTCAGGCTTGATGTCTGAGTACTTCCGCCCGTTGCGGTTCTGAACTTTTGCGGGACTTATCTGAACTTGGTTTTCCTTGAATACGATGGCTTTGCCTTTATCTCTTTTGAATGTCTTTCGATTCTGAGTGAACTTGATCTTTTCACCTTTCGCCGAATGGTTCATACGATGTGTTCAATCGACACCTCGTCGTCCTTGTGGATCGAGATGGAGCATACATTGTACTTGTGGCGCAGCTCTGACGCTGTGTTCAATCGACACCTCATCGTCCTTGTAGATCGGGATGGAGCATACATTGTACTTGTGACGCAGCTCTGATGCTATGTTCGATCGACAACTCGTCGTCCTTGCGGACTGGGATGGAGCGCACGTTTATGCTTGTGACGTAGCTTAGAGGACCTTTGTGACTTAGGCGAGTACGGGGTCGCAGCTAAGCCTCCGAGTGGGAGGATTGCTCTCCACTCGGAATGTTTTCTAACTTAGGCGAGTACGGGGTCGCAACTAAGCCTCCGAGTGGGAGGATTGCTCTCCACTCGGCATGTTTTTGAACTTAGGCGAGTGCGGGGTCGCAGCTAAGCCCCCGAGTGGGAGGATTGCTCTCCACTCGGAATGTTTTTTAACTTAGGTGAGTATGGGGTCGCAGCTAAGCTCCGAGTGGGAGGATTGCTCTCCACTCGGAATGTTTTCTAACTTAGGCGAGTACGGGGTTGCAGCTAAGCCTCCGAGTGGGAGGATTGGTCTCCACTCGGAATATTTTTAACTTAGGCAAGTACGGGGTCGCAGCTAAGCCCCCGAGTGGGAGGATTGCTCTCCACTCGAAATGTTTTTTAACTTAGGCGAGTACGGGGTCGCAGCTAAGCCCCCGAGTGGCAGGATTGCTCTCCACTCGGAATGTTTTCTAACTTAGGCGAGTACGGGGTCGCAACTAAGCCCCCCGAGTGGGAAGATTGCTCTCCACTCTGAATGTTTTTTAACTTAGGCGAGTACGGGGTCGCAGCTAAGCCCCCGAGTGGGAGGATTGCTCTCCACTCAGAATGTTTTCTAACTTAGGCGAGTGCGGGGTCGCAGCTAAACCCCCCGAGTGGGAGGATTGCTCTCCACTCGGAATGTTTGTTAACTTAGACGCGTACGGGGTCGTAGCTAAGCGCCCAAGTGGGAGGATTGCTGTGACGCCCGTATAATTAAGCTACAGTAATTCCTTGTTAATGATGCCATGTCACCACGATTATTGTTGTTAATCTCGCATTGATTCAATCCAGTTCAAATTCAAATCTAAAGTAAAGTCAAACGATTAAAGCTTTCAAATATTAAAACTAAAATGTCCGGTTTGTGCCAGATAATGCATAGGTGATTAAGGTGAAGAAACCCTACTTTTATAAAATGTTTAAATGCTATAAGATGAATAAAACAGTAGCGAAAACTATTATTTAAATACTTTTAAATAATAAATAATTACAAAACTATTTTAGCTTAGGTAGCTAGTTAATGTGGTAATGGCATATTTGGTAACACCAAATTGGGTGCCATTTTGGTATTTTGAAACTAAGCTAAAACAAAAAAGAAATAAAATAAATAAAAGAAAAGAAAAAAAACAATAGAAAGGGAAAAAGACCCCCCCCTCTCCCTGGGCCAAATGGCCCAGCTAGCCAAGAGCCGGCTAGCCCATCCGGGCCGGCCCACTCCCTCGTTCCCCCTTGTCGGCTCCTTCCCCACGCCCTGTTCCCCCGACCGCGCCTTGAACAGGGGCGCGTCCCCGTCGCACCACCTCGCCGTCCCCGCCGATGGGATAAGGCCGCCACACCCACGCCTCCTCGGCTCCCTCTCCCACTCACCCCCGCTCTCCTCCCAGATCTCCGTCTCCCACTCGTTCCTCAGATCTGCCCTTGTCCGAGCGCTCCCATGGCCGTGACTGTCACGTAGCCGTGGCCACCGTCCTCCCCGCATCGCGCCAGCGAGTCGCCGAGCTTCCTCATCGCCCGCCTCGTCGTCCTCGACCATTGGTCCGAGCTCCGCGTCATCACAATGGCGTGGACGAGGTCGTCTTCAATCTCCGGACGCCGAGCTCCACCGCGTCGGAGTCCGCCTCGCCTCTGCGCTCCCATTCCCCGCAGGCCTTTCGTGTGCCGCTCGGTGAGCTCCACCCCCTTCTTCTCCCTGTTCTTGCTCCGTTTTTGCGCTGTAGCTCGTCGTGCGTGACGCACCACCATTGCTAAGCTACTGCTCCGCCGTCGAGCTCGCCGTCGCGGTCACCGCATGCACGGCTCGCGTTCGACCGTGTAACCGTGCTCCCTACAACACCGCGACACCGGTGCTCTCTCCAGTGCATCCTCTCGCTGCTCCTAGCTCCGTCCCTGTCGAGCTGAGATTCCGGCTGCCGCCTGATCTCGAAGCACCACTCAACCCCGGCCACCCCTGTGCCGGAGAACACCGCCACTCGACGCGCGTTGTCGCATGCGTTTGAACGCACCTAGCCCCGCAACGAACCATGCCCCGCAGCCCCGTCATCAAACTCGCCCGAGCCCCGGTGTCCGCCTGGCTCGCCGCCGGCGACACTTTGGTTCATCTCCAGCCAAGCCACCGCCCCCATTCAATGCGGCACGGCACGGGCGTTCGAAAGAGCTCACCCGCGGCCCCTTACTTGCGCCGTGGCGTAATTCCGGCGAGGTCCGTGCGACTCTGCCGGATTTTTGGTCACCGACGGTGAATCTCCGTCGCCCGCTGACGTGGCCTGCTGCTGGGGCTCATCTGGGTCACTGCCTGGTGGCCTGAGGGGCACGGCTGACCTGTTGACCGTGGTCAACTTGCTAACTGGGCTGGTCCCAACAGCTGACTAGTGGCCCCACCCTATAAGCTAATTAAATTAGTTTAATTAATTAATATAGGACAATTAGTCACTGACTAATGGGGCCCACACTTAGTTAATTGTAATTAGTTTAAAACAAATCCTATTACACCTCTGTCTCAATGATAGGTGGGTCCCACTGGACCCACAGGTCAGATTTGACCCAGTCAACCACACTGTTGACTAATGACCTCAGCATTGCATCATGATGACATCAGCAGACACTATCCTCGATAATGTTAGAATTAAATAGATACATAAATTAAAAAAATGATTAAAACTTTAGAAAAACATAGAAAATAAACCGTAGCTCAGATAATGTTTTCTACATGAAAGTTGCCCAGAACGATGAGACGAATCCGAATACGCAGCCTGTTAATCCGCCACACATCCCTAGCATAGTGAACACGCAACTTTCCCCCTCCGGTTCCCCTGTCCGAAAATGTGAAACATCAGGGATACTTTCCCGGATGTATCCCCCCTTCGCCGGTACCACCTACTGCCGCGTTAGGGCACACCGAGCGCGGTTACTTGTCATGTCATGCATTGTCATGCATATGTTTGCATTATATTTATTGTTTCTTCCCCCCCTCTTCTCTCGCTAGACTACGAGACCGACAATGCTGCTGCCCAGTTCGACTACGGAGTTGACGACCCCTCCTTCTTGTCAGAGCAACCAGGCAAGCCCCCCCCCCTTGATCACCATATATTGCCTATTCCTCTCTCTTCTGCTTGCATTAGAATAGTGTAGCATGTTACTGCTTTCGGTTAATCATATTCTTCTGCATAGCATGTCATTGTTGCTACAGTTGTTACCCTTACCTGCTATCCTAATGCTTAGTATAGGATGCTAGTGTTCCATCAGTGGCCCTACACTCTTGTCCGTCTTCCATGCTATACTACTCGGCCGTGATCACTTCGGGAGGTGATCACGGGCATATACTATATACTTTATACTGTTACATTACTTATGATACTGTTCGGAGATGGGGGCTGAAGGGGCAGGTGGCTCCATCTCGGTAGAGGTGGGCCTGGGTTCCCGACGGCCCCCGACCGTTACTTTGTGGCGGAGTGACAGGGCAGGTTGAGATCACCTAGGAGAGAGGTGGGCCTGGCCCTGGTCGGCGTTCGCGGTTGCTTTAAAATAACACGTTTAACGAGATCTTGGTATTTGATCTGAGTCTGGCCACTGGCCTATACACACTAACCAACTACGCGGGAACAGTTATGGGCACTCGTCGTCGTGGTATCAGCCGAAGCCTTCGTGACGTCAGCGACTGAGTGGCACGCGCTGGATTGGACCGTAAGCCTGCTCTTGTATTAAGGGGGCTAGGTGTCGTGGGAACGATTCCGACAGTAAGAGAGGGGTAGGATAAAGGAGCATGATCTATCGAGATGCAAATGGGTGACACAGTGGTTTTAGCGAGTTCGGGCCTCTCACGATGGAGATAACAACCCTACGTCTTGTGCTCCGGAGAGGCTTTGTTTATCTTAGTATGTATCCGGAGATTACAATTGGAGGGTAACGGATCCATGTAGTCCCAAGACTAATGGTGAAAAGAGAGAGAGCTAGAAGGAGAAGAATGAGGGCCTGCCCCCCAAGTCTAGTGGTGGGGGTGGCTTATATAGAGTGCGCCACCCCCTCACCTCCTATGTTACAAAGTGGGGCATGAATGCCATAATGCCAGCCCACTACCAAGCCCTCACCATGAGAATGATGTCGACTGCTTTGTTGCCTGCTGGTCTTCGTATATCCGAGTGAGTTGTACGGTCGAGTGGTGAATTGTTATCCGAGTGGATGGTATACTGCTTGGTCGAGTGGATAGTATGCTGCTTGTCCGAGTTGATAGTATGTTTGTTTGAAATTTATCTGGACCGACGTGTTGTGTGAACCCCATGCTTTATGATACTTCGACCCTTCGTGGGCCTACCTGTTATGTGTATCCCCAACATTAGCCCCCGAATCGATTGCGATTTTGCAGAACGAGTTTGTGAAAGACACAACTTGGCCCGAGTGATTACGGAAATACTCGATACCTGTCATCGTACTTTCAGACAACCAAGGTTTGAACAAAATCTCAATGGATTCCGGCACTGCGCTTCTGACTCATCTGGGGTAAGTGCCCGCAAGGAGAAATTTGGTGACATTCGATCATCTCTCGGAAGAGGTTAACTCGTGATCAGAATATGGATGTCTCATTAAATCCAGGCAACAAGATCGACGCATGGACTGCTCTCTCGGTGAGATGCCATTCTTATCCCGGAGGAACGTCAATACGAGTCGGCTCTAGATCCAAACTTATGAGTTTCACGCTTTGAGTCCTAGAAGAAGGCTCAAAACAGGTCCATGGAGGAGCCTTAAACTCACCTTATAGCAATTTTTTGGGAGTGATTTGGAGCTGGTCCTGCATCTAGTAACTGATTGCTCGAATTTCTTCACGCCTGGAACGTGTCTTTTTTTGTTGTTTGGCCGTCACTCGGACCGCGCGGACCGTTCCGAGTGGATACTATTCCAGTGGCGGCACGCTGAGTGCACCCACTGGGTGTAGTCCCCGAGACTGCCGTCGACTGCGGGCAGTCGGCGGGAGTCTTAGAGCCTATCTTTTTTTGTTGTTCATCAATCGGACTGGTCATGCCATACCGAGTGGAGATTACTCCAGTGGGGGCACGCTTAGTGCACCCACTGGGTGTAGTCCCCGAGACCGCCATCGACTGCGGGCAGTCGGCGGGGGTCTGAGAGAATTAAAACTCTTTTTAGCTGGTATTGATCGAACTTGTTCTTCTCTCGGATTGGTTTCTGTTTGCTTGATACAACTTCTGAAGAGGAATCAGCAGTCGACCAGTTGGACGATCCTTGAGCAGCATTGATCAGCTCATCAACAAGGCCCTCAGCAATGGCCTTGACGTTCCTGTCTCAGCTCGCCAGCAAGGCACTCAACAATGGTCTTGACGTTCCTGTCTCAGCTCACCAGCAAGGCACTCAGCAATGGTCTTGACGTTCCTGTCAGCCGTCTGCTTTGGCGCCAGCCGTTGGATGGGCCTTTCAGTGCGCACAATCTCGTCCTTCTTCTTGACGGTGCAGCCCTGAAGTGGTGGTCGTGGCGGACCCGCACTTTGCTAAGCCCCCAAGTGGGAGGATTGCTCACCACTCGGTAAGATTTTTCAAACTTAGGCGAGTACTGGACTGCAGCTAAGCCTCCGAGTGGGAGGATCGCTCACCACTCGGTAGGATTTTTCAAACTTAGGCGAGTACTGGACTGCAGCTAAGCCCCCGAGTGGGAGGATCGCTCACCACTCGGTAGGATTTTTCAAACTTAGGCGAGTACTGGACTGCAGCTAAGCCCCCGAGTGGGAGGATTGCTCACCACTCGGTAGGATTTTTCAAACTTAGGCGAGTACTGGACTGTAGCTAAGCCCCGAGTGGGAGGATTGCTCACCACTCAGTAGGATTTTTCAAACTTAGGCGAGTACTGGACTGCAGCTAAGCCCCCAAGTGGGAGGATCGCTCACCACTCGGTAGGATTTTTCAAACTTAGGC
Organism: Aegilops speltoides; assembly: GCA_021437245.1. Classification (NCBI taxonomy): domain Eukaryota; kingdom Viridiplantae; phylum Streptophyta; class Magnoliopsida; order Poales; family Poaceae; genus Aegilops; species Aegilops speltoides. The sequence continues at coordinate 335,416,202 of CM038146.1, forward strand.
GAGTACTGGACTGCAGCTAAGCCTTCGAGCGGGAAGATTGCCCTCACAATCTCATCCTTCTTATTGATGGTGCAACCCGGGGGGGCATGGCTGACCCGTACCGTTTGGTAGGACTTTTAAAACTTAGGCGAGTACTGGACTGCAGCTAAGCCCCCGAGTGAGAGGCAGGCTCACCACTCGGTAGGATTTTCCAAACTTAGGCGAGCTTGGACTGCAGCTAAGCCCCAGTGAGAGGCAGGGCTCACCACTCGGTGGGATTTTTCAAACTTAGGCGAGCTTGGACTGCAGCTAAGCCCCCGAGTGAGAGGCATGCTCACCACTCGGTAGGATTTTTCAAACTTAGGCGAGTACTGGACTGCAGCTAAGCCCCTGAGTGAGAGGTAGGCTCACCACTCGGTAGGATTTTTTCTTCGACTTAGGCGAAATGGATTCGCAACTAAGGCACCCGCTGGGGGATTTTAGAACATGCAAAATATTAACAACAATCATTTGGAAGACTGTAAAATCATGTCTTTTGATAATCAAACTAAAGGGTACTTGATACGTCTCCAACGTATCTATAATTTATGCAGTATTCATGCTATTATATTATCCATCTATGATGTTTTATAAGCATTTATATGTCATTTTATATGATTTTTGGGACTAACTTATTAACCTAGAGCCCAGTGCGGTTTACTTTTCTCCTTGTTTTAGTGTTTTACGAAAAGGGATACCAAGCGGAGTCCAATTGGCGTGCCAATTTTTGAGGATTTTTTATGGACCAAAAGAAGACCACGGAGCATCGGAGTTGGGCCAGGAGGGTCCCGGGCTACCCACGAGAGTAGGGGCCGCGCTCCCCTCCTTAGGGCGCGCCCCCCTATCTCGTGGACAGCCCGGAGACCTTCCTGACGTGAAACCAACGCCAAAAATTCCTATAAATACAGAAACCATCGGGAATGAACCTAGATCAGAAGTTCCGCCGCCGCAAGCCTCTGTAGCCACGAGAAATCAATCTAGGCCCTCTCCGGCACCCTGCCGGAGGGGGCCATCATCACCGGAGGCCATGGAGGAGGATCTCGGAGGGGCCATCATCGCCATGAAGGCCAAGGACGAGAGGGGGAAAGCCATGGAGGACGAAGCACAAGGGGGAGAACCTCTCCTCCTCTCTCTTGGTGGCACCGGAGTGCCATCGGGAGGGGAATCATCGCTGCGGTGATCGTCTTCACCAACATCACCATCATCATCACCATCCTCATATCTTTTACGCGGACCACTCTCCCGCACCCCGCTGTAATCCCTACTTGAACATGGTGCTTTATGCTACATATTATGATCCAATGATGTGTTGCCATCCTATGATGTTTTGAGTAGATATCTTTTGTCCTTGAGTTGATTGATGATCTAGATTGGTACGAGTTGTATGTTTTATTTTGGTGCTGTCCTATGGTGCCCTCCGTGTCGTGCAAGCGTGAGGGATTCCCGCTGTAGGGTGTTGCAATACGTTCATGATTCGCTTATAGTGGGTTGCTGGAGTGACAGAAGCTTGAACCCGAGTAAGGGGGTTGTTGCGTATGGGACAAAAGGGGACTTGATGCTTTAATGCTATGGTTGGGTTTTACCTTAATGAATCTTTTAGTATTTGCGGATTCTTGCTAGAGTTTCCAATCATAAGAGCATATGATCCATGTAGGATAAGTATGTTAGTTTATGCCTCTCCCTCATATGAAATTGCAATGATGACTATCGATCTTGTTAACAATTGCTTAAGACAATTTCGCACACCGATCCACCATTATTCCACACTCGCTATTTATATTATTAAGTAATATATTCTAACTTTATGATAACAGCACCTACTTTTATATTTTAGCTCCCCGATGTCATACAAAGTTATCCTCTTTATACCCACAACACAGTTCTATTTCTTGTTTCTAGTTGGAAGCAAACGTTCGGTGCACGTAGAGTCGTATCAGTGGCAGATAGGGCTTGAGGGAATATTGATCTTACCTTTGGCTCCTTGTGGGTTCGACACTCCATACTTATCACTTCCACCTTTGGGAATTGCTACGATGATTCCCTGCACTTGGGGATTATCAAGCTCTTTTCTGGCGCCGTTGCCGGGGAGCAATAGCGTGGGGTTGATATTTTCGTGTGTGCTTGTTTGCTTTCTTCACTAAGTAGATTTTGTTTTTCCTTTTTTGTTTCTGTTTAGTTGTGGGTGAAACATACAAATTATTTTCAAAAGAATGAAAATACCAAAAAATATATTTACTTGCCTCTCATGCTAAAAAAGTTTTTTAAAAAGAGAAGTGATTGGAAAGTTATGCATTGAAGAAGTGAGGGTCGACCTTGAGCACTTGTGTTCATGCTCACGGAAACAATGTAGAATTTTTCATGGAAGTTTATCTGTAAATAATTATCCCCTTGTATATAACCATTGTATTATAAAAATAATGTGCCAAGCTTTGGTTTTAGTATGATAAGATTGCTTGCTTACTTTGTGCAGAACAAAAACAGAAACTTTGGCTGTAGTGCATGAATTTACATTTTTTACTGGAAAGTCAAATGGGTCTGAAACTTTTTGCACATTACTTCTGTACAAAATTTTCAAATTCTCAAATTTATTTAATAATTTTTGGAGTTACAGAAGTTTACTAAACTTCCAGATTACTACAGACTGTCCTGTTCTTAACAGATTCTGTTTTTCGTGTGTTGTTTGCTTATTTTGATGCATCTATGGCTAGTATCGGGGGGTATAAACCATAGAGAAGTTGGAATACAGTAGGTTTAACACCAATATAAATAAATAATGAGTTCATTACAGTACCTAAAGTGGTAGTTTGCTTTATTACACTAACGGATCTCACAAAGTTTTTGTTTAAGTTTTTGTGAATGAAGTGTTTGAAGAACGAGGAGTTACAGATGTGAGAAGAATAAAGAGAGACAAGAGTTCAAGATTGGGGATGCCCAAGGCACCCCAAGTAAATATTTCAAAGGATACTCAAGCATCTAAGCTTGGGGATGCCCCGGTTGACATCCCATCTTTCTTCTTCGACAAACATCGGTATACCTCGATTTTGTTTTGTTCACATTTTTTGTGCCCTTTGTGCTTTTGTTTTTCTTTAAGAATCATGCTAGTATGAGATAGCTATTCATTGATTTATAGAATACTTCATGTGCTTCACTTATATCTTTTAAGTATGATCCTATAGAATTGCTCTTTGTGCTTCACTTAAATCGTTTGAAGTATGGCTTTATAGAATGCCTTGTGCGCTTCACTTATATATTTTGAGCTTGGATATTGGTTAGTCTATATTGATTGTAGAATGCTCCAGGAACTTCACTTATATCTTTTGGAGTATGAATAATACTATAATTTAAAGTGGGTTTGGAAGAGTGTCAACTTTAGGAATTAGTGATCCCACTATCTTGGAGGTGTTGAATCTTAAATGCGATATTTATGAAAGTGGATTTGGAAGAGTGTCAACTTTAGTTAGTATTCCACTATTTCGGAAGAGGTTCCAATTGAGTATGAGAACAAAGTTTCTATCTATGATGCTACTGAAAATTATTATGAGGGAGGAATATGTGCTTGTAGGAGTTGCAATAATATCAAGTTTCCTCTCTATGTGCTTAAAGTTTTGAAGTCATACTTGTTTTGCCTTCCTATGCTAGTTGACTTTTGTTCCTATAAATTGTGTGCTCACAAAATCACTAGGCATAGGAAGTGAGTTGGATTTAAATGTGCTAGTCATATTCTTCATGATGCTCTTTTTATGTTTCAACTCTTATCTTTTATGTGAGCATTATTGAAATCGTCATGCCTAGCTAAAAGGCATTAAAGAAAAGCGTTTGTTGGGAGACAACCCAATATTTACCCTTACTGTTTTTGTGTGTCTACATGATTAAGCTACTGTATTAATCATGTTTTATAGATTTTGTTTCAATAAAGTGCCAAGTAAGACCTTTGGGAAGACTTGGGTGAAAGTTAATGTGATCTTGCTGTAAAAGCCAGAAACTTTGCGCTCACGAGATTAGCTGTCAGTTTTTACAGAAGAGCGCTTTTGAGTTTATTATTTTTGCAGAAGATTAATAGACAAATTCCTCATTTCCACCAATTTATTTCATAATTTTTGAAGTAGCAGGAGTATTGTTATTGTTCAGATCATTACAGACTGTTCTGTTTCTGACAGATTCTGTTTTCATTGCATAGTTTGCTTGTTTTCTAGTTTCTATGGCTTATATTTTTCAATAAAAATTGTAGAAATGATATGGTACAGTAGGCATTATGTGAAAACAATTATGAATCTTGTCTTTTACAGTACCAAAGTGCATGGTTTACTCTTTATCATTCTAACCTATCTCACGAAGTTCCATTAAGTTTTGTGTGATTGAAGTTTTCAAGTTTTGGGTGAGATATCGATATGAGGAGAATAAGGAGTGGAAAGACCCTAATCTTGGGGATGCCCAAGGCACCCAAGGTAATATTCAAGGAAGACTCAAGCGCTTGAGCTTGGGGATGCCCCGGAAAGCATCCCCTTTTTCGTCTTCAAAACTATCGGTACATCTTACTCGGAGCTATATTTTTATTCGTCACATGATATGTGTTTTACTTGGAGCATCATTTTCTTTTGTTAGTATTAGCTTGCTGTTATTTAGAATAGTGTTTTGCATCTTTAGTTTCAATAAAAATGTCAAGGATAGCCTTTACCATGCTTATTTTGCTAGTATACATGTTACTGTTTGAAAACAGAAAGTTTACCGCTGTTGCAAAAATTCCCTAGAAAAGTCAGAGCATGATATAATGTTGAAACTTTTTGCATAATGAGATCTGATAAATATAATACAGTTGGCATTTTTTCTCATAATTGTTGGAGTTAGGGAAGTATTGATACTCTTGCATTCTTTACAGGATGTACTGTTTTGACAGATTGCTGTTATGTTTGCATTGTTTGCATATGTTTGCTTGTTTAATGATTCTATTTGAGGATAGGAGTATTAAATATGCAGAGACATTTAGTATGCAATGTTGAATAATAATTTTAGTGTTTTGTTACATTAGAAAATGATAAGGTTTTGCATTGGTTTATACTAACCTATCTCACGAGTTTTTGTTGAGTTTGGTGTGGATGAAGCTTTTGATAAAAAGAAAAACCATGATATGAGAAGAATTAAGGAGACACAAAAGTTCAAGCTTGGGGATGCACAAGGCACCCCAAGATAATATTCCAAGAAGTCTCAAGCATCTAAGCTTGGGGATGCCCCGTTAGGCATCCCACCTTTCTTCTTCAACAACTATCGGTTAGTATCGGTTGAGCCTAAGTTTTTGCTTCTTCACATGAGTTGTGCTATCCTTGCAATGTCATTTTATTTTGTTTTACTTGCTGTTTGAATAAAATCATTGGATCTGAATTATTAAATATAAAAAATAATAATAAAAAGGAACCCTCCCATGGCTAGTTAATTATTTGACTACTCAGTGTCTTCCATTCGTATCTTTTGGAGTAGTTTGTCATTCACTCATGCGCTTCATGTATATCCTATGAGTAAATGGGGGAATGAATTGAATGTCATGAATCTGAACTTTTATATGTTTCATATGCTTATAACATGGTTAGTGATGACTTCACACATAGAAAGTATGAGGCATAAAAGTTGTTGAGAGTTAGCAAATGTAGTTTCGATCATCGTTGGAATTAATAGGAAGTAATAAAGAAAGAGAGGTTCACATAAAAATATATTATCTTGGACCTCTTTTATTATTGTGAAGCACCCATTAAGTACGACATGCTAAAAGAGTTGACGTTGGACAAGATAGACAACGTAATGGTTTATGTTTTCCGACATCTCAGTTAAAGTATATTGTCATTGACCTTTCAAACATGTTGAGCTTGCCTTTCTCCCTCATGCTAGCCAAATTCCTTGCACCAAGTAGAGATACTACTTGTGCTTCCAAATACCCTTAAACCCAGTTTTGCCATGAGAGTCCACCATACCTACCTATGGATTGAGTAAGATCCTTCAAGTAAGTTGTCATCGGTGCAAGCAATAAAAATTGCTCTCTAAATATGTATGACTTATTAGTGCAGAGAAAATAAGCTTTGTACGAACTTATTGTAGAAGTAATAAAAGCGACGGACTGCATAATAAAGGTCCACATACAAGGGGCAATATCAAGTGACGTTCTTTTGCATTAAGATTTTGTGCATCAACCCTAAACGCGCATGACAACCTCTGCTTCCCTTTGCGAAGGGCCTATCTTTTACTTTATGTTTTTACTTTATGCTTGAGTCATGGTGATCCTCACCTTTCCCTTTTTCATTTTATCCTTTGGCAAGCTCCTCGTGTTTGAAAGATCATGATATATATATCCAATTGGATGTAAGTTAGCATGGCTTATTATTGTTGACATCACCTAAAGGTGAATACATTGGGAGGCAACACAATAAGCCCCTATCTTTCTCAGTGTCCGGCTGAAACTCCATAACCACAAGTATTGCGTGAGTGTTAGCAATTGTAGAAGACTATATGATAGTTGAGTATGTGAACTTGCTGAAAAGCTCTATTCTTGATTCTTTCCAATGTTATGATAAATTGCAATTGCTTCAATGACCGACATTATAGTTTTTTAGTTCTCAATGAAGTTTTTGAACCATGCTTGACATTGTGAATAGATTGTTACTTGATCATGAAAAATTTTATGAGATAAGCTACTATTATGACACATATTGATGCGAGAAAAGGTGATTGAAATTATCATTGATCAAACTTGTGCACCTTCTAGCATTCATACTTCATAAATTATTTCTTTTATCATTTACCTACTCGAGGACGAGCAGGAATTAAGCTTTGGGATGCTGATACGTCTCCAACGTATCTATAATTTATGAAGTATTCATGCTATTATATTATCCATCTATGATGTTTTATAAGCATTTATATGTCATTTTATATGATTTTTGGGACTAACTTATTAACCTAGAGCCCAGTGCCAGTTTCTGTTTTCTCCTTGTTTTAGTGTTTTAATTGACGTGCCAATTTTTGAGGATTTTTTATGGACCAAAAGAAGACCACGGAGCATCGGAGTTGGGCCAGGAGGGTCCCGGGCTGCCCACGAGAGTGGGGGCCGCGCCCCCCTCCCTGGGGCGCGCCCCCCTATCTCGTGGACAGTCCGGAGACCTTCCTGACGTGAAACCAACGCCAAAAATTCCAATAAATACAGAAACCTTCGGGAATTAACCTAGATCAGAAGTTCCGCCACCGCAAGCCTTTATAGCCAAGAGAAATCAATCTAGGCCCTCTCCGGCACCCTGCCGGAGGGGGCTATCATCACCGGAGGCCGTGGAGGAGGATCTCGGAGGGGCCATCATCGCCATGAAGGTCAAGGACCAGAGGGGGAAAGCCATGGAGGAGGAAGCACAAGGGGGAGAACCTCTACTCCTCTCTCTTGGTGGCACCGGAGTGCCATCGGGAGGGGAATCATCGCCGCGGTGATCGTCTTCACCCACATCACCATCATCATCACCATCCTCATCTCTTTTACGCGGTCCACTCTCCCGCACCCCGCTGTAATCCCTACTTGAACATGGTGCTTTATGCTACACATTATGATCCAATGATGTGTTGCCATCCTATGATGTTTTGAGTAGATATCTTTTGTCCTTGAGTTGATTGATGATCTAGATTGGTACAAGTTGTATGTTTTATTTTGGTGCTGTCCTATGGTGCCCTCCGTGTCGCGCAAGCGTGAGGGATTCCCGCTGTAGGGTGTTGCAATCGTTCATGATTAAACTTATAGTGGGTTGCTAGAGTGATGAAGCTTAAACCCGAGTAAGGGGGTTGTTGCGTATGGGACAAAAGGGGACTTGATGCTTTAATGCTATGGTTGGGTTTTACCTTAATGAATCTTTTAGTATTTGCGGATGCTTGCTAGAGTTTCCAATCTTAAGAGCATACGATCCATGTAGGAAAAGTATGTTAGTTTATGCCTCTCCCTCATATGAAATTGCAATGACGACTATCGATCTTGTTAACAATTGCTTAAGACAATTCCGCACACCGATCCACCATTATTCCACACTCGCTATTTATATTATTAAATAATATATTCTAACTTTATGATAACAACACGTACTTTATATTTTAGCTCTTCGATATCATACAAAGTTATCCTCTTTATACCCACAACACAGTTTTATTTCTTGTTTCTAGTTGGAAGCAAACGTTCGGTGCACGTAGAGTCGTATCAGTGGCAGATAGGGCTTGAGAGAATATTGATCTTACCTTTGGCTCCTTGTGGGTTCGACACTCCATACTTATCACTTCCACCTTTGGGAATTGCTACGATGATTCCCTGCACTTGGGGATTATCAGTACTTCTTTATGAGTTCTCTTCCAGTGGGGGCACACTGAGTGCACCCACTGGGTGTAGTCCCTGAGCCTCTGTCGGACTAGATGAGTCTGGCAGAGGGTTTAATCTCCCGGTAAACCTCCATGCAGTTGGCACGGTAAATATCTTTGTCTGGAATTGAATCAATCGGCTGGATGCGTAGCGAGGTGGTTGTACGAACGACGTTCGACGAGTAAGGCCGCCTGTACGATTCAGCGATGGCGCTTCTTTTTATCCTTTTGCATGAAAGGGGTATTTATCCAAGTGGACGTGCTTCCCGACTGATCGGGGTATGTTAACTGCAAGGAAAAACTTGTTGGCACTTGTATGTCTCCCGGAGGAGATAGACTAGTGGTCTGACATGGACGTGCCATGAAACCCAAGTGACGAGGCTAGTGTGCGGACTGACTCTCCAGAGAGAGGTCACTCATTATCCCGGGGGAAAACCAGCACATGCCATCTCTGAGTCCAAGTTTGTGAAACTGACGCCTTGGAGCCTAGGATAGGGCCAAGTGTATCCGTAGAGGAGCGTTGTTTTCACCCTTTTGCAGTCCTGAAGATGACTTTAGGTAATGATTTGGGCGATCGTCCGAGTGGACAGTACTACCCTTATAGATTTTCGGCAGACCGAGCAAGTACGGTCAGAAAGATATTCCTGATGTGATCAATGGGTTGATTGAATGGGCGTAACCCCTGAGGGCGGCATGGCCAACGACTGTGCGTAGCCCCCGAGTGATGCTCGAAAGAGGCAAGCTTGCTACAGAGTGTGATATGAGGTTTGATCATACGAGTAACTTACTCGTTCCCGTGTTGGGGGTGTAGAGGTAAAGACATGTCCAACTGATGGTGACACGCGAGGCGGCCGAGGGGCGATGATGTGTACAACCGAGTGACGACGCGCGGGGCGGCCAAATGGGGAATACGTGCACAACCGAGTGGCGATGCATGGAGTGGTCGAGTGGTGAAGACGTGCACAACCGAGAGGCGACGCATGGAGCGCTCGAGTGGTGAAGACGTGCACAACCGAGTGGTGTGGTGCGGGACGGCCGAGTGAGGATGTGCGAGATGGCCGAGTGAAATATTGCGTGTCCAGCCAAGTGGCTGAAATGGTCTTCGAAGGAGTTAGCCAAATGCTTTCAAAGCTAATGTAACAACGAGGTCGGTGTAGTTTGGTTGCGACACAACAAGACCGACGTGACAACTTAATCTGAATAAGAATGAAGATGGCGTGCAGAGTGTCTGGGTGATTATAAAACTTGTCAAAGTGGCGGATCGAAGGCACCTGTTGAAGTGAAGGATCTGACTGGTGATGAAGTACTTGACTACTCAGGAGAGTGTCATTCCAAATGAGATGCAGCCCCCAAGTGCGGCGTAGCCCCCGAGCGTACTACAGGCTTCGACAACGGACATGTTGGAATACGAGAAATATAGTTTTGAATGGATGATTTGCAATTCATAGAGTCGGACTCGGGTAAAGATGAGGAGAAGCTTCTGAGTGATGCTCGAAAGAGGCAAACTCGCAAAAGAGTGAAGTGTGTGAAGTTTAATTATAAAAGGGACTTATCTGTCTCATGCCTGACGAGGTCTATATCATTGATACGATGAAAAGGATTCCATAGAGGGGTTGGCTGGATGTGTTTGAAGTCAACAGAGCGACAAGGTTGGTGTTGTGGTGCGCTAGGACCGTTACGGTGATCGAGTCTGAGCAGCGATGAAGTTGGCACATAGGGCCGTCGAGTGATCGTGTAACTTGTGTAAAAAAATGGCACAAGCCAACGAAAGCGATCCGGTATCTCCTTCTTCGGCAGCCGTCGACCCAGTATCAGTCGGCTCCGATGGTATCTACCCTCCCCGCTATCCGTCGCCGCAAGCGATCCGGTCGATCGCGGCTTCAGCAGTGGGTGAAGCATGTGGTGGCTCGGCGTTCGGCCACCCATCAAGTCGCGGCAATCGAGCCCGACGAAATTCTCCACGGCCTGTTCTATCTGTCGACTGGCTCCGCGAAGACTGCATCCGAGTGCGATAGCAGCGATCCTGCGGCTGAAGTCCTGATGGTCGATGGTCCACGTGGCCCACCTGCCTTTCGCCGCGAGGACGGCGAAGATGCTGGTGGCGATCCATCACGAGTCCACGAGGAGTATCATCCCGAACCTCTTTCTTCGCAGCAGAGGGAGGAACTTCATCGCTGCAACATGGATGCACTCCACACGCCCATCGTTGGAGAAACTCCCGAGGCTCGGGCCTTGGAGGAGGCGCGCTTGGCTAATTTGGTTGAGCGCACTCGACTGGAGAACTTGCAACGCGCTCTCGACGAGCGAGCTCGGGAGCGGGTCCCTGAGTCCAGTCGACGGCAACTTTTCCCGCCTCCACCTAAGGTATACCATACTCCAATTCAGAACCTCACAGCTGCGGCCCGAATTGCAGAGTCGATCCAACCTTCCCAGTCAGAGGCTGGCCGAGGGTTGGAGCAGATCCGGGCCTTGCTCCGAGCAGGAGGAGAGTAGAATTCTGCAGTGTCTCAGTCGCGGAATAGGATCCACAGCAGATCTGTGGTAGCGGATACAGTCCAGTCGGCCCATAGCCCAAGATCGCCCCTGCGGCGTGAAGACCGTGGGCAGTATGATCGTCAGTTCGACCGCGACAATCCTCATCGAGTGCCTACACCTCCTCCTAGGAGTGCGTCATACGTGCCTCGGCAGAACGATGACAGACGCCATCACAGGGACGAGCGTAGAGCTCCAGTCGACCCAAGAGAGCTAGGCTTCGATGCGAGATCCATTCTCGTACAAGGCCTGGTCGACCGGAACGGAGCACATAGAGAAGACCCTGGCAAAGATCGCCTGAGTGGCAGCAGATTGCATATTTCAGGCCCAGAGTGTTTCAGCAGAGCCATCAGGGCAGCAGTGATTCCTCCCAACTTTAGGTTGGCAACCGGAGTCAGTAAGTTCACTGTAGAATCCAAGCCTGAAACCTGGCTTGAGGATTATCGAGTGGCTGTGCAAATTGGAGGCGGAAATGATGAGATAGCTATGAAACATCTCCCTCTTATGTTGGAAAGGTCGGCCCGAGCGTGGTTGACTCAGTTGACTCCATGCAGTATACACAGTTGGGAGGAGCTATCTCGAGTGTTCGTAAGAACTTTTGAGGGCACGTGCAAGCGACCAGCAGGGTTGCCCGACTTGCGGCATTGTGTGCAGAAGCCGAATGAGACTTTGAGGGAATTCATCCATAGGTGGACCACTTTGCATCACACCATTGAAAATGTATCAGAGCATCAAGCAGTGTGCGCTTTCAAGGATGGCGTCAAGTACCGAGAGTTGGTCCTGAAATTTGGTCGGACTGGGGATATGACTCTGACCCGGATGATGGAGATAGCCACCCGGTACGCTAACGGAGAAGAAGAAGATCGACTCCGTAGCAGGAAGAGTAAACCAGTCAGCCAAGAAGCCGGTGGGGGTAACTCCAATCAGAAACAGAAGTGTAAAGCCGGGCCAGCGTCACCCGGTGAGATTGCAGCAGTGGCTCAGGGAAAGTTTAAGGGAAAACCCAAGGGACCCTAGCCCCCTAAGAAGGTAAAGGATCAAGCAGGAAATGATGTGCTGGATTTGCCATGTCACATCCACACGAAGAAAGATGAAGAAGGTAATCTGATTTACCCAAAGCATACCACTCGACAATGTCGACTCCTGATCCAACAGTTCCGAGAGAAACAACCCAATGAGAAGGAGAAAGAGTCGGACGGAGATGAAGACGAAGAGGAAGACGATGGTTATCCCAAAGTCAATTCCACTCTCATGATTTTTGCTGATGTTGAGAGCTAGAGTCGGTTGAAGGTTATCAACAGAGAGGTGAATATGGTTGCTCCGGCAACAACGACCACGTACCTGAAATGGTCCCAGACAGCCATCACATTCGACCAGTCAGACCATCCTGCTCGTGTAGCCACCCCCGGGAGGCAAGCGCTGGTGGTCGACCCAGTGGTCGGATGCACTCGACTGACTAAAGTGCTGATGGGCGGTGGTAGCGGTCGAATATCCATTATCTTTGAAACCTTGAAGGGATGGGCATCCGATGTCCAAGCTTAGCGAGAGCAATATGAGCTTCCACGGTGTTATCCCCGGAAGGAAAGCCGAATCACTCGGCCAGATCGCTCTCGACGTGGTTTTCGGTGATTCCAAGCATTACTGTAAAGAAAAGTTGACATTTGAAGTCGTGGATTTCCAGAGTGCTTATCATGCCATTCTGGGAAGGCCTGCATACACACGTTTCATGGCTCGACCGTGTTACGTATACCTCAAGTTGAAGATGCCTGGCCCCAAGGGTGTGATCACAGTTACTAGCAATCGGCAAAAGGCGGAGGAATGCTTCCAGAAGGGTTCCAAAATTGCCGATGCGCAGATGGCAGCTGTCGAACTTCAAGAGTATCAGAAGAATGCAGATCTGAGTGATTTGCTCCAAGCCAAGAAGCCAGCCACCGATTCTGCATCTCAGTCGTATGGTGAAACAAAGCCAATTCATATTCATCCAACCGATTCCGATGCCGCGCCGACTCATATATCAACAACACTCGACAGCAAATAGGAAGAAGCGCTCATCCAGTTCCTCCATGAGAACTGGGACATATTCGCATGGAAACCCTTTGACATGCGAGGTGTACCCAGAGGACTGGCTGAGCACCGTTTGCGTGTCAAACCCAAGGCAAAACCCGTCAAAGAGCACCTTCGGCGGTCTGCCGTGCAGAAGAGGAAAGCGATTGGCGAAGAAGTGGCTCAGCTGCTAGCAGAAGAGTTCATCCGAGAGATCTACCACTCCGAGTGGCTTGCCAATGTCGTCATGGTCCCTAAGAAGGACGATTCACTTCGTATGTGCATTGATTTCAAGTATATCAATCGGGCCTGCCCGAAAGATCACTTCCCTCTCCCTCGTATCGATCAGATTGTTGACTCAACTGCGGGGTGTGAGCGCTTGTCTTTTCTAGATGCATATTCCGGGTATCATCGAATCCGACTGTACGGTCCCGATGAAATAAAAACAGCCTTCATCACCCCATTCGGGTGCTTTTGCTATGTCACCATGCCATTCGGTCTTAAAAATGCCAGAGCCACATTCATGAGGATGATTCAGAAGTGCCTGCTCACCCAAATCAGTCGGAATGTGGAAGCGTACATGGATGACATCGTGGTCAAGTCTCGCAAAGGTTCCGACCTATTGACTGACCTCGCAGAAACCTTTTCCAACCTAAGGAGGTACGATATCAAGCTTAATCCGTCAAAATGCATGTTCGAGGTTCCCGGAGGAAAGTTACTCGGTTTTCTCGTTTTCGAACGAGGGATCGATGCCAATCCAGAAAAAGTTGATACCATCCTCCAAATGAAACGCCCTGTGCGAGTGCATGACGTTTAGAAATTGACTGGTTGCTTGGCCGCCTTGAGTCGATTCATTTCTTGTCTTGGTGAAAAGGCATTGCCTCTTTATCGACTGATGAAGAAATCTGATAAGTTCGAGTGGACTGAGGAAGCTGATGCAGCATTTGTAGAACTCAAAACCCTGATTTCCACCCAGCCGGTGCTCGCTGCGCCAATCAGCAAAGAGCCTTTACTGCTTTATATTGCAGCCACTGGACAAGTTGTCAGCACAGTACTCACGGTCGAGCGAGTAGAGGAAGGAAAAGCTTACAAGGTTCTGTGCCCAGTTTATTATCTCTCTGAAGTTTTGACTCCATTCAAGCAATGATATCCTCATTATCAGAAGCTTGTCTATGGAATATACATGACCATGAAGAAGGTTGCACATTACTTCTCTGATCACTCTATTACAGTCGTCAGCGACCCACCGTTGTCTGAGATTCTGAATAACAGAGATGCAACTGGTCGAGTGGAAAAATGGGCGATTGAACTCCTTCCACTGGACATCAAGTTTGAGGCAAAGAAAGCTATCAAGTCCCAAGCAATCACGGATTTCCTTGCCGAGTGGTTTCAGCAGCAACTACCGACTCAAGTTCACTCGGAACATTGGACTATGTTCTTCGATGCTTCCAAGATGCTAAACGGATCAGGTGCTGGGGTAGTATTGGTGTCCCTCCATGGAGACAAGCTTAACTATGTTCTCCAGATTCATTTTGATTCCTCCAATAACGAGGCGGAATATGAAGCACTTTTATACGGGTTGTGTATGGCCATTACACTCGGCGTCCGTCGCCTCATGGTATACGGCGACTCATATTTGGTGGTTAATCAAGTGATGAAGGAATGGGATGTCAGAAGTCCAGCCATGACTAGCTATTGCAATGTTGTTAGGAAGCTGGAAAAGAAGTTTGAAGGGTTGGAGCTTCACCATGTACCCCGATTGAAAAGTCAAGCTGCGGATGAGTTGGCAAAGATAGGTTCAAAGAGGGAGGCCATTCCCCGCAATGTGTTCTTGGAACATATTCATTCACCTTCAGTTCAGGAGGATCCTTTCACTGAAGAGTCGCCACAGCCCAAGAGTGCCACGGATCCGACTGAAGTCGAAATTCCAGCTGTGGTCGACTTGATCATGGAGGTTTTGGTCATTACTCCCGACTGGACAGTGTCGTAAATTGCATACATTCTTAGGAAAGAACTTCCGGAGGATGAAGAAGAGGCTCGACAGATCGTCCGGCGATCTAAGGCCTTTACCATGATAAAGGGGCAATTCTTCAGAGAAAGTGCAACTGGAGTCTGCCAGAAGTGCATCACGCCAGAGGAAGGCCGGGTGATACTCAATGATATTCACTCGGGAACCTGTGGTCACCATGCATCCTCTCAGACCATCGTGGCCAAAGCATACCGAGCCGGATTTTACTGGCCGCGGGCCAATGAGATGGCTAAGGAAATAGTGGACAAGTGTGAAGGCTGTCAGTTTTACTCCAACATGTCTCATAAACCCGCGTCAACTCTGAAAACAATTCCACTCGTCTAGCCTTTTGCCGTCTGGGGACTGGACATGGTTGGACCCCTGAGGACTGGCAGGAGTGGATTTACTCATGTGCTGGTGGCAGTCAACAAGTTCACCAAATGGATCGAAGCCAAGCCCATTAAAAACCTTGAAGCAAGTACAGTTGTGAGTTTCATCAGGGAACTGATATTTAGATATGGCATCCCACACAGCATCATCACAGATAACGGCTCGAACTTCGATTCTGAAGAATTCAGAACCTTTTGTGCCTCCCAAGGCACGAGAGTCGATTATGCGTCAGTCGCTCATCCTCAGTCGAATGGGCAGGCCGAGCGGGCAAATGGATTGATTCTCAAAGGACTGAAACCCCGATTGATGCGTGACCTGAAGCATGCAGTAGGGGCTTGGGTCGACGAGCTCCGATCAATACTTTTGGGATTGAGGACAACCCCTAACCGGTCGACTGGAAGGACTCCATTCTTCCTAGTCTACGGAGCCGAAGCCGTGCTCCCTAGTGATTTGCTCCACAACGCGCCTCGAGTCGAACTCTTCTTAGAGGAAGAAGCAGAGTAGGCTCGGCAAGATGCAGTCGATCTCCTAGAAGAAGAAAGAGAGATGGCTTTGATCCGGTCGACCATTTATCAGCAAGACTTGTGTCGATTTCATGCCAGAAATGTGAGGGGTCGGGGATTTCAAGAAGGAGACCTGGTTCTTCGAGTGGACTAGCAGAGACCTCACAAGCTCGCTCCTGCTTGGGAAGGCCCTTTCGTCGTCACCAAAGTGCTCCACAATGGAGCGTATCGTCTCTTCAACGTCGAGCATAATAAAAATGAGCCACGCGCCTGGAATGCGGATTTGCTCCGCCCTTTTTACTCTTAAGTATTTAGAACTGATGAGATGTAATAAGAAGTACCCTTGTAGCTTGATTATCAAAAGACATGATTTTACAGTCTTCCGAACGATTGTTGTTCATTTTTTATGTTTTAAAAACCTTGCCGAGTGGTGAGTCTGTCTCTCACTCGAGGGGCTTAGCCGTGAATCCGTTTCGCTTAAGTAATAAAAATCCTGCCGAGTGGTGAGCCTGTCTCTCACTCGGGGGCTTAGCTGCGAATCCGTTTCGCCTAAGTAATAAAAAGCATGCCAAGTCGTGAGTCTGCCTCTCACTCGGAGGCTTAGCTACAGTCCAGTACTCGCCTAAGTAATATAAAAATCCTGCCGAGTGATGAGCCTGCCTCTCACTCGGAGGCTTAGCTGCAGTCCAGTACTCGCCTAAGTAATATAAAAATCCTGCCGAGTGGTGAGTCTGCCTCTCACTCGGAGGCTTAGCTGCAGTCCAATACTCGCCTAAGTAATATAAAAATCCTGCCGAGTGATGAGCCTGCTTCTCACTCGGAGGCTTAGCTGCAGTCCAGTACTCACCTAAGTAATAAAAAAATCCGGCCGAGTGATGAATCTGCCTCTCACTCGGAGGCTTAGCTGCAGTCCAATATTCGCCTAAGTTTAAAAAGTCCCCGGGTCAGCCATGACCCCCCCCCTGTAGCACCGTCAAGAAGAAGGACGAGATTGTGAGATCAATCCTCCCACTCGGAGGCTTAGCTCTAGTCCAGCGCTTGCCTAAGTTTGAAAATTCCTACCGAGTGGTGAGCGATCCTCCCACTTGGGGGGCTTAGCTGCAGTCCAATACTCGCCTAAGTTTGAAAAATCCTACCGAGTGGTGAGCAATCCTCCCACTCGGGGGCTTAGCTGCAGTCCAGTACTCGCCTAAGTTTGAAAAAATCCTACCGAGTGGTGAGCAATCCTCCCACTCGGAGGCTTAGCTGCAGTCCAGTGCTCGCCTAAGTTTGAAAAATCCTACAGAGTGGTGAGCGATCCTCCCACTCGGGGGGCTTAGCTGCAGCCTAGTAGTCGCCTAAGTTTGGAAAATCTTACCGAGTGGTGAGCAATTCTCCCACTCGGGGGCTTAGCTGCAGTCCAGTACTTGCCTAAGTTTGAAAAGTCCTACTGAGTGGTGAGCAATCCTCGCACTCGGAGGCTTAGCTGTAGTCCAGTGCTCGCCTAAGTTTGAAAAATCCTACCGAGTGGTGAGCGATCCTCCCACTCGGGGGGCTTAGCTGCAGTCCAGTACTCGCCTAAGTTTGAGAAATCCTACCGAGTGGTGAGCAATCCTCCCACTCGGGGGCTTAGCCGCAGTCCAGTACTCGCCTAAGTTTGAAAAATCCTACCGAGAGCAATCCTCCCACTCGGGGGCTTAGCTGCAGTCCAGTACTCGCCTAAGTTTGCAAAATCCGCTCCCCCCCTGAAAGCTGCACCATGAAGAAGAAGGACGAGATTGTGCGCATTGTCAAAGGCCTCTCCAACGGTTGACAGGAACGTCAAGACCATTGCTGAGTGCCTTGCTGATGAGCTGATCAATGCTACTCAAGGATCGCCCAATCGGTTGACAGGAACGTCAAGACCATTGCTGAGTGCCTTGCTGATGAGCTGATCAATGGTGCTCAAAGATCGTCCAATCGATTGACAGGAATGTCAAGACCATTGCTGAGTGCCTTGCTGATGAGCTGATCAATGTTGCTCAAGGATCATCCGATCGATCGAGTGGTGATTCTTCTTCAGAAGCTGCATCAAGCAAATAGACACCAATCCGAGAGAAAAACGAATTTCGCTCAAAGACAAATGCAATATATTAGACAATAAATCCAAATATTCCTAACCGTAGAATAAAGTGCTCAGGCATCAGGCCCGAAGGAGTTTTAATGGGTACAAAATCACTCAGCATTCCGAGGCCAACAAAGGTGAAGCATAATGTTTTTTCAATCACTCGGTGGGAGAAGGACTAGCCGGATCACAGAAGCTGTCGAGGTCGATGCTGTCGACGATGCGAGTGGCTGCCTTGAGGAAGGTGTCCATGAAGGTCTGGAAGGAGTGCTTCTTAGTATTCGCTACCTTGAGAGCAGCCAGCTTGTCTTCCTTAGCCTCCTTGCAGTGCACTCGGACCAATGACAAGGCGACGTCGGCACCACAGCGAGCAGAAGATTTTTTCCACTCTTGCACTCGGCCTGGAATCTGGTTAAGTTGAGTCCTCAGTGACTCGAGGTCCTGAGACAGCTCCACCTGAGGCCAAAGTTCAGCGTACTCTTGGGTCATCGCCGCCTTCAGTCGAGCTAGATAAGCAACTGCACCATCCAAGTGCGACTCCAATCACAGCAGATTCATTGCAACGCCATCTTTCACAGGGCGATTGATGGGGTCGAGACCCATCTCAACCCGCCCAGTTTCAGCTTCAAAGTCCTGACACAGTTTTGTCCCATCACGAAAAACGATGAGTCGACAGCATGACAACAAAGTTTAGTCGGTCACAAATTGACTAGTCGAATGAACATACCTTCAAGCTTCAGAACAAGTGTTGAAGCAAGTTGTTCCAGATATGACTCCAGCTTGTCTGTCTTGACTCTGAGGCCACCGACTTCTGAGCGGCAAGGTCCAGGTCCTTCTTCTCCAAGGCCTCCTTCATCCTCTCTAAATAAACAACACTCTTCAGACGAGACTGAAGTTGGCGATTTTCACTACGCACATCTGCTCGTGTGAAATCACTCGGTTCAAAGAGACTGAAAGAAAAACCAGTGCGAAGTGCAAGCTACAAAGCAGACAAAACGGCCGAATGGTTACCTCCCATGATGGCCATTTCTTCTTGAGCAGTCTTGAGATTCTTCTTCGCGAGTTCAAGGTCAAGTTCAACGCTGATATGCTTCTTCTTTAATTCGGTGAGCCGAGCTCCAAGATCACAAGACCTCTGCAGCCAGCAAAAGAGACATGTCAGTCGACAGATATAAGAGACAGTGAAGGAGAAAAAAATACTCTAAGACTACTGCCGAATCAAATATTCAACAGTAGTCTCGGGGACTACACCCAGTGGGTGCACTTAGCGTGCCCCCACTGAATCAGGTCAATACTCAGCAAGGGTTGCCCAGCGTGAGTTTAAAAAAAAGATACATCATTAGACCTCAGTCGACTGCCAGCTGTCGACCATGGTCTCGAGGACTACACCCAGTGGGTGCACTCGGCGTGCCCCCACTGATTCGAACAGTTTATTGAGACTCAGCTCGAGGCGAGCGGAGTTGAAAATTTCCTACACTCTAAACGAAGAAACACCCCAGTGGGTGATCAGATATAAAGCAACACTCAAAAGTTCAGTAGGAATTTTGCTGACCTGAACATCGGTCTGAAGGGCAGTGCTGGCGTTGTAAGCTACTTGGCTAGCTTCATGCATCAGTTTCACCTGCTCCATGACAAGGTTCACCTAACGAAGAGCTTCCCTAGCGGCGCCCGGCGAGTCGTCTGGAGTTTGATACGTAGCAAAGAGTGATGGCTCCAAGACGGTCGAAGCAGTTACCGGGTCGGACGAGTGGAGTTGCACCGGTGCAGCAGGTGTCTGTGCAGTTGACCCTGACGGACGATCAGTCGTCAGTGGGTTGGCGAATGTGACGTTGGTCCGAACCGGCCCTTCGAAACGTTCGACCATCGCCTCAAGCACCGGCGTCGACTGAGGGACTTGGATTTCAAGCCTCCTCCTGCTTGAGCCTCCACTCTTCTTTCTCCTCTACTGTAGAGGCGCTTCTTCTTCTTCTTCGTCATCAGGGAGCACAACGATCTCTTGTGGAGCTACAGAAAGAGAGAAGTATCAAATTTTCAGCCGATTGACCACCCACTCGATTAAATGAAACTCGGTCGAACGAACTTACCAGCTCGGGAGGTGGCCTCCTCATCTCCTGGTGCCTTGTCGACATCCATGTCAGTAGCAGCAGAGGTGGGTCTAGAAAGATGCATAATCTGATCGGTCAGAACAGAAATGTCAGTCTGTATGTATAAGCACAAGTGTTTTACTCACCCTGAAGCCACTGGGACGTCCATCTTGATCTGCAGCAAAGTATTCCAAGTCTTAGGAGGGGCAACTTTGGGCTGCTTGGCGGTCTTCTCTGTCGGTTCCGGAGTCGACGTCCGAGTGCGCTTCTGAGCGTGAGTACTCGGAGCCACGCTCTTCCCGCGCCCGCCCGCCGGGTCGTGATGCTGCTTGGATCAACGCTCGGAATGCGGCGGCGAGTCGACCTCTTGCTCGTCATCCGACTCCTCGCTCTCCTCCTCGTCCTCTTTGTCCGAAGACTCCTATTAGCCGCTCTCGTCTGCACTGACCTCCTCCTCCTGGACTTGCTCCAGGGCTTGTTCACCGTTGGGCATTGAATACATTTCAGTGAAGACCTACAAGATGAGAAGTCAAGCAAAAATCAGTCAACATTGAATGCAGTCGGAACTTATGCGCCAAGCAGTCAGAACAAAAGACATACCTTGTCGGGTGGGTTGTTGTCCCTGAAAGGAATAACTCGCCTGGATCCCCTGGGATTATCCTGATTGCCCGTGATACTCCTCAACCACATGGCCATAGTCTCGGACGACACTTCCTCTGGATGGACCCGAGCAGTGTCTTCAAGTCAAGAGTACAGCCACATGATATGATCACGGGCCTGGAGAGGCTGGATGCGTCGACTGAGGAACACTTCCACCAGGTCCAGGCCGGTAAAACCCTCGTTGATAAGCTGGACCACTTTCTCTACCAGCATCTTCGTCTCCACTTTCTTAGCCGCGGTCACTTTGAGTGGAGAAGGAGTTTGGATGCGGTCGAATGTGAAGTGAGGGAGGCCTGTCGACTGACTTGGAGCTTCCTGGTCCTGACAGTAGAACCAGGTCGACTGCCAGCCTCTGACTGAGTCAGGGAGTGTCATGGCGGGGAAAGAGCTCCTATGCCTTTTCTGGGTACCTAATCCCCCACACATCTGGATGACATTGGTCTTTGAGTCACTCGACTTCGACTTTTTGACGGACTGGGATCGGATGGTGAAGATGTGTTTGAAAAGACCCCAGTGCGGTCGACACCCCAGGAAATTTTCACACATCGACACAAAGGCGGCCAGATACGTGATGGTGTTAGGCGAAATGTGGTGGAGTTGAGCGCCAAAAAAGTTCAAGAACCCCCGGAAGAAAGGATGCGGAGGAAGCAAAAAACCGCGGTCGACGTGGGTGGCGAGCAGAACGCACTCACTCGGTCGAGGCTGGGGATTCATCTCCCCCTCTGGCAGCCTTGCCGCTCCCTTGGCGATTAACCCGGACTCCGCCAGCTCATCCAGATCCTCCTGCCGAATCAAAGAATGGATCCAATCGCGCTGGATCCAGCCCGGCGGTAGCCCAGGCGCGTGACGACGACCCACGTTGCTGCTTCTTTCCCTTCGCCACCCCCTTCGTCTTGTTTGCGCGTTCTAGCGCCGCCGTCTTATCCTTCACCATGGCGACGGAGCAGCGGCGTCGAAACGGAAGAACTGGGCGCGATGGAGAAGCGGATGAGGAAGAAGGAGGAAAGGGTGTGCACAGTACAGACGCCTCGGTCCCGTCACCTTATAAAGGGCCACTTCCGAGTGACTAACTGGTGGGACCAGGCGATCCTGTCAAATCCCGCAACAGTCGCACGCAGCGTACGTGGCAAAAAGGTGGCGTGTAAATCGAGGCATCACTGTTTATCCGCTCTGCCCGTTTCGGCACTCCCCGTCTCGCGCGCTTCCCTGAAATTTCGTATCCCGCGAAATCCGGGATGTGCAGTAGTCAATCATGCCCAAGATCCTGCATTCCAATACAACACTCGACAAATGACGTCACAAGTTCAGTCGACTATTCCCTGAATGGATCAAGGCGACTGAGTCGACGCTGAAGTACCAACGCGAGTTTTCCATCCTGCAGAAAACGCTCGCGAAGGCACAAGAGTCAGAACAAGTTCAACTCCAACCTAACTTCCCCTCGAACCTTAATCCATTCAGGGGCTACTGATGAGGATACCGACCTGAGGTAGGGTCATAGGACTGACCTATACATCCTACCCAAGGTCACTACCCAAGAAGGCAAGAAGGTCAAGAGACGCCATGAGACCCCCGGTCGAAGATGTCGAGTGCAATCCACTCGACATCATGTCACTCGGGAGTCTCCCTACCTACTGTCATTTGACCAACAAGAGAATCACTCGACCTCCCGAAGACCAGCCCTTCTCTGTATGCTCTGCTCCGGTCGACTAAACCCTACACAAGGACTGACCTTGCGTTGAAGCCAGGCTCTCTGGGGTCGACTGGAACTCTGTGGTCATTTCCATACGGACGCCTATCATCATACTGCTGGGGTGCGTATGACCCGTCCCTCGGAAGGGGCAAATGCGCTCAACGGTGGTTGACGCGGGCGTACTCACGATCATACTCTCCATGAGCTCTTCCCAGGTGCCTATCCCGGCGGTGATCACGACCTTCACATCGCAAAGATGACCCCGGATGTCAGGCGCCGAGCGAACGTGTCTACCCTTCATCGATTGTGGATTACTGCTCATGACCGACACGCGGAGTTCTGGTCTCCCACTACTCGGAGCAACGCCCTGATATGTTCCAAGCCTCTTCCAGCCTCTGAACGGGACGGCTGAATGGACTTTGTGATACGCGCACCAGCTGTAAGATTCTGGATCAGTGTGCAGAATACCTGAGTTTTTTATGGAAACAACTTTCGTGGACGTCGACTGCACTCGGGGATCAGTCAACGAGCACGCTCATCGAGAGAATGTTGGAGATTCTCCAAACGAGTGTGCTCAGCCAGCGTGGCCAGGCGCTGCCTCCAAGGCGCGAGCCTCAGCGGTTTCCCCTATGATGGGGATTTGGAGAGCCTCCACATTGCGGCGGTGCAGCTCCTCCCTCTGCTGCGAGCTGAGAGGTTGGGGCTGATACTCCTCATGGCCGAATGACATGCCGTCGCCGCCACCGTTGCCGCCGCTGCGACAAAAACCAGGTGGACTGTGATGGGAGTCGACCATAAGGACTTCTGCCGCGGGGTCACAACTCCCGCTCTCGGAAAATGTGTCTGTGAAATCAGTCGACAGGTCGACTGAACCGCAGTGAGATACGTCGGGCTCGATCGCTGTGACTTGGGAGGTGAACGCCTGACAAGCCACCGCGTGTTTCAAACACCGCTAGAGCCGCGATCGACCAGATCACTTGCGGCGGCGTCCAGCAGAGTGAGAAGGCGATGTGAGGACCGACTGGTACGGGGTCGATGGCTGTCAAAGGAGGACGTCGCAGGCACTCGCGTGGACGTGCGACGAACCACGAATCGGGAGAGCCTCGATGTCGAGGGGGGCCTCCTGGAGCCAGGCAGAGTCGTCGGCGACGAATGTGAGCGCGCCGAGTCGGAACTCGCGGCCCACGACCAAACCGCCGCCGGAAACCATGTCGATGAAGATCGGAGAAAATGCAACCTCGCCGGAAGTCGCTAAGACGCTTTGCCCCACGATGGGCGCCAACTGTCATGGTATTAAGTCTTCAATTGGTACGCTCCGTTGTTCTTTGAATGTCTTTGCTTCTAGGGTATTGACCTTGGGTATGGCGTATAGGTCAGGCCTATGACCCTACCCTTGATCTATGGCATCATCAATGGTGGCTCCTTGGAGATTGAATAAGTTTCTCCCCGCCTAGCCCCGTCTCGATGGTGTGTCTAACATCATCGCTGGGCGTGTAGAGGTGTGTATCCAGCAGATCTATCCTTGGTGGATTTGCTCGGATCTGGTCGTAGTTCGTCTACATTCATGTGTTTTCAGGTTGGATCTTTCCGATTTACGCTACTCTTCGTCAGCGGCGGTTGCCGTTCTGCTGCGCTGCTCCTATGGGGCCTTAGCACAACGACTTTCCGACTATCTACTACAACAAATTTTGCCCGGTTTCGGCAAGGGAGGGGCAATGACGGTGGCACACCTTTGGCTCGCTTCAGTACTTGTAGTCGTCGCTAGGTGGTCTACGAATCTGGATGTAATTTTTATTTTCTCCGGTGTTCGTTGTACTGTCATGATTAAAGATAAATAGATTGAAATTTTCTCGCAAAAAAATAGACGGAGAGAGAGTAGTATTGTTAGTTAAAACCAACACATAATTGGATGGTTAGGAGGATGGTTGTGCCCCTACCCAGAGAGCGGTGTTTCTGCTCCCAGGCTCAAATGAGCCCGGGCAAAATGAATAAAACATTAAAAATAGAAAAAAAATTGCAAGGAAGATGCTCATGTGCGTGATGTTCTTGAAAAAATTGGTGGAGTTTGAACAATCGAGGAGTGCACGACAAAAAAGCCAAAATTTGGCTCTATGAGTAAGGTTATTGTTCAAGCATTGTTTGGACCGATTTTCTCTTTTTTGCCACGAGCTTCTCATATGTCCAAACACGATAAAATTTTGCACGGACATCACGCACATGAACATCTTCCATACAAAAAAAATTCAGATTATTTATTTTTTTCTAGTAAATTTTTCAAATTTACTGTAGCTCAAGAGTAGATGAGCCCGGGCACCGAGTTGGATTTTCGCCCTACCCACGAGAATTCAAACTTAAGTTTGACGTCATGGGTATCGGCTAACACAGAATATTCTTTCAATAAAAAGTGACATTAACATGATCTAATTGTGGTCGTGAGTTAAGAATATGAGTTTCGGTAAAACTAGAGTTAAGAGCAACTCCAACGCGCCGACACAAACGGATGACGGATTTGTCCGCCTTTTGTCCGTTTGGGTCGGCTGCCCGCTCGGGGTCCGCCTTTTTTAAGATCTGGGTCGGCAGTGCGCCCAACAGCCGCGACCCATTTCATGTCCGCGCGTAAATTTCGAAAAGGCCTCACGGCCATAGATCATGCCAGCGGCCATGTCGTCGTCACGCTCACCTTGGGTGAGCTCTCCCCGAAGAGTCGGGAGGCTTGCGGGTAGACATGGAAGCCGGGCATTGGTTGCGTCACCGACGAGCGGGGCGACTCGAGCCGCACCATCCAAGGAAACGCAGATGAGCCGGTGCTGGCTGCGTCCACGGCGGCGTTGACGAGGCTGTGTTGGTCAGGGTTTAACCCTAGGTACATTAGCGCCTCCCTCGTTGCCGCCGCGACGCGGGCGTTGGTGGCCTTCTGCTGCACGGCAGCAGCAATGGCTTCCTCCCTCGCGTTCGCCGTGTGCCTCCGGCCCTTTCTCTTTGCCAACTCCCTTGCCCGCTCGTCGGCCGTTAGCTTCTTCTTCGGCTTGGGCGCGGCGGCGTTCTTGCCGGGGGGGGCAAGGCTTGCCTTTGTCGGTCTTGGCGTGATGCGTGATGCGAGAGAGGGAGGCGAGGCCGGCGGCGGCATTGAGGTCGGCGTCCATGGCGAGCAGCAGGAGGGTTTTGGGGGAAATTAAGGGAAATGGTGAAGGCTGTCACCGACCAACGGGCCAGGGGAAACAGTAGGCGGGCGTGCGCGTCCTTCTTGTGTCCGCGCCGACGCAAATTCGACTCAAAAATGGGTCGGGAATGGGTCGGCAGCGGACGAAAAGCGGACGTGCGTCCGTTTGGGTCGCTTTTTTGTCCGCGTTGACCCAAACGGACGCGCGCGGATGAAATGGGTCGCCGCGTTGGAGTTACTCTAAAAAGTTTTTACTCATACAAAGTTACAAAAATTCAGTAAAAAGTTTGATTATGCAGTTGAGAATTATCTTGAGATTATCGGGAATCATGCTTCAGGTTACTGTGCGTCTACCATGGGCAGAAGAGTTGTACATGCTAAATCTAGAGTTGTTGTAATGGAATAGGACGAACCATAGTTAATCTAACGGTAGAGACTGCCACACTATCCTTCTTGTTATATCGAGTGTTCCGATTGTTAGTTTCAATCTCTTTCATTATTTCGTATCTTCTTTGGAAAATGATTCCAATCATCTGAGTGATAACACGTTCGTCGCCTATGTGGTCATCGGTTCTGATTGTAATCAGATGGCTCAGGAGCAACGTATTATCTAGATTAAATTTTGCAACTGAGTAGTTGTTGCAATCTTCGCCCGCAACAGCCGGTGTGTGATCTGGATCCACTTGAAAGCAGTCGCCTTCCATGCTCCTCCCGAGCTCCTCATCAAGCCAAAGCCTCCACGCGGTTGCCGATTGCCGCTGTCAGCGAGGCCGCCGACAAGCACGACCACCGCCACTGGCAAGCACGGCGACGAGCCCGCCGGCAAGCACGAGCAGTCGCCTCACGTGATCCTCTTGAGTTCCCCCCAAGCTGACGCCTCCCCACGTTGCTCCGACCATTTCCATTGGGGTTCGCCGTCAGCAAGCATGCCGACGAGGCCGCTGGCAAGCACGCCGACATGGTTGCCCTAGAAAAGCACCAATGTCCATGGTTGTCACCTCCATGAGCTTCAGCCGCAATTGGTTCGTGCCGCCTCACAAAAGGTCCTGCAACATTAAATTTGTTGCATAAATTTTCTACGACTTGACCTTTATTGAAAAGAATCTGCAAATGTTTCTGTAACATCATCTCTGCAGCCAAAAAATTTGGCAACACAATCTCTGTTGCGAATGTTTTCGCAACAAGATCTCAAAGTGTTGTGCCACACGACTTTTGTTGCGAAGTAGAGGACGACGCTCTGTCACTAGACTGGATCAAATCTAACGGCTCGCGAGGCGGCGGACCTATTCAAAGATCCGCCGACCGACGCGTAGCACACCCCATCTTCTTTCCCGAGTTCCCTTTGCTTCTTTGCCTGCTGCATTTATTTTAGGGAGAGGCTATTTTTCGTCCCTGACTCTATCGATAGTTTAAAAATGGTTCCTCTACTTCAAAACCAGGATAACCTTTTCCCTCAAATGTCAAAACCGGATATTGCTTTGGGTGGTTTTATGCTGAGGTGGCATGGTTTGATCACTGAACTTTGCCATCTCATCACCACTCTCTCTACACGGTCACACGTCACCATCAATCAATCCATGCCGGCACCGAGGCTAATCATCTCGTCGTCATCAACGAGCACCAGCCCCGGATGTGGTCACACTGATGTTGGCTACCACTCACTCGTTGCTCCTCACACGACTCAATTTTTTTTAGAAAAGGAGGATGACCCCCGGCCTCTGCATCTGGAAGATGCATGCGGCCACTTTATTGATTATTCTCGAGGACCTTACAAAGTATTACAGCAATATGCCTGAATCCGCCATCTTGGCAATATATGCCACTACTCCTATTCAAATGATGAAAGCTTGCTAGCTGGGCCACTACCCAGACCACTCATCTAAGCCTAACATCAAAATAATGAAGGGGTGCTAGCTGGGACACTACCCAGACCACTCACCTAACCCTAACATCAAAAGCCGAAAGCCCCAGCCGAGCCACATACCGGGTGTGGAGTACAAACCGGTTTGACGCACTCGTGTGTCGTCGCCGCCATCTTCCACAGGTCCGTTTTCAGAGCAAATATTGAGGCTTCTACCTTGTCGGACCACTCAGCCATCGACGTCACCACGACACCAGACAACTTCGTCCTCCTGCGCGAGTCCATCGCCACACATCGGACGCTGAATCTCCACTACGCCACGCCGCCGAGATACACCGCCATCAATGAGTAGGATGAAGCACCGCTCCGCCGAGTCCGGCAGGGCTACTGAAGACCAAGCACCGTGGAAGGACTCCCAGGTTGAGCACATAGGCGGCAGAGCGCCAACGCATCGCCACCAGACGAACTCCGACCACGCCACCAACCGCCGCCAAGCAACCAAAGCATCACATCCACCCTAAGCTCACCACTTAACGACACCCCAAGAGGGTGACGACGCCGAGCCCATTGTCCGCCGATCCGCAAGGATTTGGGCTTCGCCCGATATCTGGTGGGTGGAAGGAAGAGGGGAAGGAGGCGACCTGGACGGCGCCTACAAGAAGGGTACGGCGCCCTCGGGCATCGCCGCCACCGTGGCCAGCACTGCGGCCCTCGGATTTCTCCGGAGCCACCTCTCACCTCCAGCCGCCCAACAGGTACAACTCCGGCCACAGGGACCGCCCAAAGCAGAACCATCGGAGGCAGCCCTGGTTGAAGTAGACGGAGGCCTTCAGATCTGGATCGGGCGCCACCGAGACGCCCGCACCCGGCACCACAGCCGCCGCCTCGCCGCCCCCGCTGCCAAGGAAGAACGGCCAGCACCAACGAGCACCGGTCACCGTTGACCCAGCGTCGATCCACCAGCCGAGGCCGCCGCCATGGATCGAAAGCCCCCCGAGAAAGAACGGGGCGGCCAGATCCTCGCCGCCACCTTCACCGGCGGCCACCTCCGGTGGCGACGAGGGAGGGGGGGGGAGGGCTGGCGGCGGGCTAGGGTTACGCCGCCCGAGTCGCCCCTGTGGGAGCGACGCTGGGGCCTATCACGTAGCGACTCTGCTCCGTTGTTTCTTGATGACCTCACACGACTCAATTGCGAGGTGCTCTTGTCATTCCACGGTGGTGGTCCACGGCGCAATGCGCCTCTCAACTGAGCCTTCCGCCGAAGACAGAATCATCATCGTCATCACCGACGATGCGAGGGACAGAACTGTGATGGGGCACATGCGAGCGAGGCTGGGGAGCAGTTCGACGCGACAAGCAGCAACCAGAAAGAAGCTCGTCGGCGCATGGTTCTAGTCCCAGCGCCACCGCACCAACTACTACTGCTAGACACTGCCGCTGCGCGTACTGGTGCTGTTCGCATCTCTTGGCCTCGGCACAGGCCGGCCGCATAGCCTCTTGCGCCCTGTACATTGGCAGCTGATGCGACGCATAGTCATGGCGCTCGGAGCAGGACCAATTACTGATTTCTATTAGCTTCACAAAATTCCTGTGTGTGTTTAATCCCATGAAAGAATCAATCAGCTGCTTGTTGTGCTCTCATCGAACAACCAATCTACTAGCAGTTTTCGTGTGTATTAGGTCTCGGCCAGAATCAATCAGCGACAGATAGATTCAGAGGCATTAGGTCTCGGTCGGACGGGTTAATGGTTTTAACAAGGTTATTAGGGTTGCGTAGAACTACTCCTACTTTTTTCGCTGACACCTACCCAAATTTGGTTTTTCTTTTCATAAAACACAAATCACCGTTTGCTTAAAATCTGAGCCGGATTATGACCGGGCGGCCCCACCCGTCAGGCCATGAGCGTGAGTCATCCTCTTGATGATCAAAACGGCCCGGCCCGTGTCTCTCACTCACTCGCTTCACTCTCCCTCTCTCCGTCTGCCATGAAGATCTTCATCGTAGATTTCTTGTTCCCCCAGCCATGCACGACCTGGACTCCGGCACATCGCTTCGTCTGTCTCCTGTTGGTACGGCAAAGCCACCCGCTTCGAGTCCCCGCGCCATGATTCCCTCTCATAGCATCCACTACTCATCAGGTCTGGCCTCAATCCGCCTCATTTTCAGCGTACGTGCGACAAGTTCGTGAGAAGAAACGGCGAGCGCAAACTTTGTGGCAGCAAAGGCAATGGCAAAAGTTTCATATTGTACTGTTGTTCCCGCACTCGGAGAAGAGCACTCAAAATGAGGCGAGTCGAGGAACAATCTACGCGAGAGGGATTAGACTAGCCACAGTGGGAGTAACTTGGAAGAATATCGAGTCCAACTCAAAGAAATTTGCTTATGTGGCAATGAGTTAATGAGGAGAGAGTAGTTCTGATAACTTAGCTAATTCTTGTAACATCACATGTCCCAATGCAATATGAGTCTATAACTTAATAAATGAAGCTTTGCATGTTACCACACTTATGTTACTACCCACTATGAAGGTAGTAACATAGTCTAGAGATTTGTGTATGTTAGTAGTGTATGTTACTATGCATTGTGGCTAGTCTTACGAGCACCAGAAAAGCCGTGCAGTTGTGCGTGGTTTTCTCCTTCTACTCCTAGAAAGGATCACCGTGACGCGCCGGCCGGCGGCACGGATTCGAGGTCGAGGCTACGTACTGCTGTCACGGAAACTCACAAGCATGTCGAGTGATGAGGAGAGCTCCTTTCCCTACCACGTTTCAGATGACAGTTACTGCTCGATGAGATGGCTCGTGTTTTCCTTCGCGAAAATGATCCATATATTATTAAAGTTCACCGAACCTCGAACATAATAAAAATTATATCAAGATTCTGAGACCACGCGAACGGCCACTATCGCTCCCAGAATGAGCCATCGACACGTCCTTGTTGCCGCTCCCCTATCGGCTTGACATTGTCGATGACGGCCAGAAAATCTGCATGCACGGGCCCAAAACCATAGTCGTCACGCTATGACAAGAGCGCTTCTTGCCACGTTATGCTCTCGTGTTTGTTTGGTCCGCACAGTATTGTTTTTTTAGGAAAAGAAAAAACAGGGGCCCTGGAGGGCAACAACAAAAAGTAAGTTTTGGCCGGGTAGATACTTCCAAGAAAAGCGTCCGTGAACTCAGGTGTGCAGAGGATGAGATGTACTCCAGCTTTGTCTACTGTGAGAAAGTACTCCCTCCGGTCCTTTTTACTCTGCATATTAGGTTTTTCTTAAGTCAATCTCATCCAACTTTGACCAAGTTTATATAAAAAATTATTGACATTTACATAACAACACCAATATCATTAGATTCATCTCGGAATATATTTTCATATTATATTTATTAGATATTATAGATGCTAATAATTTCTAATATAAATTTGGTCAAACTTAGCTAAGTTTGACTTTCGGCAAATCCAATGTGCAGAGTAAAAAGGACCGGAGGGAGTACTGTGCAGTACACATATATAATTTCTCCAAACGAAAGCTCGCATCACATGTTGAGCGGCAAAAGGCTTGGGAAATTGATCTTGTCACTTTGGAGAGTCTTTGACCGCCAACTTGTCGGTTTCCTTTAGCCACCATAATATAGTACAACTCTTTCTCTAAAACAAAACTAAAATACCCAAAGCTTTGATCAATCAACATGCCATGCCATCCACGCGTGCATGCTGAGACAACACTTTTCAATCAACAAAGATAATACAGTATGAAAAGATGAAATGGTTTGTTTATTTTGTCTGTCTATACATGCAGCATCTCTCTCATCAGCTCCCTGCCTTTGTTTTCACATCATCACCCTAATCCAACATCAAGAACAAACCCAGGAGGCAAATCAAATATATACATTTTCTGGCAATATTTACAAACTTCACACATCAGTTCAAGCACATCTCATTGGAACAATGGTAATATGGTATAAATAAAAACCAGAGCTAAACGGCTGCTAAAACTCAAGGAAGCCTACTAGTCTACGGAGAACCAAAGACAAACCAAGAAGAGAAAACTATACAAGAGGAGCTAGCACTCGCATGGGGCCCTTGCATGTGGTGATAACCGGTGGAGAGCCTTCACTCCAGCCAGCATCCACTGCTTCGCCTCGACCATGATCGATTCGACTGCTCATTGCAGTTCGGCGGCAAGGCGTCGTTGAAGACCAGTCGTTTTTCTCAGCTCGCCACATAGTCAGGATGTTGAGTGACCGTGCACCTCTCAAGATGTCTTCCCCGGTGCGTGCTGCAGCTTGCTCAAACCAGGAGTTGCAAGTCTTGCCTGATTGCGGACCAGTGGCCTGCAGCGACAAGGGCGAGAGGACCTCATGCCAGACCTGTCTTACAAATGGGCATTCAGTTAGCATGTCTGACAGTGTTTCAGCTGTCTGATCGCGAAGGTGGCAGCGACCAGACTGCTGGCGGAGCTAGACCAAGAAGATTGGGGGGCCAAAGAGAAAAGACAGTGGAAAACATGTCTATTTTTCCAATCTAAATCTCTCTGTAAAAAAATTTCTTCACTAAATTTGCCAAGGTTGGGGGGGCCATGGCACCTGCAGAAATGCACATAGCTCCGCCGGTGGACCAGACCATGGCGTTTGAGACGATCTGCCATCCAACATCTGTTTGCTGCACCAAGACAAGCAAGACCTTGCGTTTAAAAGGAGCCCATCCATCCCAAAGTGTTGACTCAAAAGTACCCCCGAAGAGGGCATTGTGCTGATTTAGCTGAATAGGAACCTGAGTCAGATAAATTCCAGATAAACTGGTCTTCCATGTCAGGGTAGATGGACCGGGTGTCGCTGATTTCCGCAGGATGGAGAAACTCCACAATGTCTTGCACATTCAGAGTTCCAGCAATGTCTCTGGTCCAGCGGTTGTTGAGGATGGCATCAGAAAGTGGCCTCTGCTAAGTGTTCACAACCCTGACCACGGCAAGAACTGTAGGTGCCAGCTTGGCTATGGACTGATCTGCGATCTATCTATTCATAACCGTGCAGGCATTCCATCACCGACAGCCACGGACGCTGCATGCACAAGGCCAGCGCCACGCTTATTCACCTTAATTAGGAAATTTGCCCCAAGGTTTGGAGGGGTCGACTTGGCACAGCCAGGGCCACCAAGCATGCAGTTGCATCCAGTGGAATTTATCGTCCACTACCAGGGTCAGTCTACACAGAAACAAATAGCACTTCAAGGAAGAACGGAGTGCAGAGCTACCACCTTACACCATCAAAAGACAACATGGGAGTTTCGCTGATGCCATCTCTAGTAGAGCAAGAACCAAATAATGCAAGATCCGATGTACCAAACAAGCCGCTCTTGGTGTTGCCTTCGACTAGTGTCATACTGTTGTCATCTTCAAAATCATTGCAAATACTTCCATTCGACGAGAAACCAAACATAGCTTCCAAACTACCACCACGAGATTGGACATGATGTGATGATGACCGCAATTCTGTGGAGAAATCACATAAGCTTTCCCAGTTTTGCTTACAAGAACGCTCTGAATACGAGGATAAGGAATCCAAACAAGTGTCATTTGCATCCATGCGCAAAATGCTGTAGCTGTCCTTTGGGTCATGATGATGATCAAGAATTCCAGACGTGTACTTGGAAAAACTTGAAGCGGTGAATTTCAAAGGTAGCTGATCCAGTCCCTTTACAAGCCCGGTATCAGGATCATCAAACAACTCTGCCTCTGTCAAATGTTTATCCACCATTCCATCCATACAAGATATACGGACAGCAGAGTCACAAAAGCTCCTTGACCGCTGCTCAAAAGGGTAATCTGAAGTTGAATATATGGAATTCAGGCAACTTCTGTCTGGATTCGGCACAATGCTCTTGTTCTCACTAGCATGGAAGTTGGAGATACTGCTAAAACCATTATTATCAAGAATTCCGTTTCTAAGGCCTAAAAAGCTTGAAGAAGTGCATTTCTCATGTGACTGATCAAATGCAGATTGAAGTCCAGCATCAGAATCATCAAACAATCCTGCCTCAATCAAGCCATCCACCTCCAGTCCAAGCGACCTAGAAGTACAATGCTCTAGGGATCTGGAAAACTGAGGTTGCCATGAAGTATCTGATATTGCACGCGACGCCACAGACTGCTCTCTGATCTGACAGGGGAAGGACAACTGATTTGGAATTGGTTCAGTGACTGCTAGCAACAGCATTGGATCCCATTCATCATGATCATATGGCTCAGATTGAATATTGCAGCCCAGTTCATTACCCGAAGCTAATTTGCCTTTGGGGAGGTGTTGAACATCCTCTAGCAACAAGTTGGAGACCTGGTTGTGAACAGTGTCCCTTTTCCAATCAGAACTTGAAAGTTTTGTAGTATATGCTGATGGTAATGACATGCCCTCATGTGCTTCATTGTCCCCACAAGATAAATCATCTTTCCAATCAGGAAAACTTGGAAGACCCTGGTTGTCTGCCCATGGCAACGTTAAGAATTGACGTGATTCGTCACTTGCATATGAGGATGACTCTTTGCCCAATATCAGTTTACTTGATGATTTGAAGTCACCCCCGTAATCAAGCATGTTTTCAAAATGACCTCTGGGATCAGAACGGGCACATCTGTGAACCATTTCCCTCTGTCTCATGGGCTCTTTATGTTGCTGCATTGCATTAGGTAGCTGTCAGAGGTAAACTAACTACATAACAGAACTTTAAGTAGGTGATGATACATTTGTAACTATAAGTGTTCAAACTAGAGGGGCTCAGCAAAGAATACCTTTCTTATTATGTCGTTGGCGCCTAACCTTTGCAAGATATCAGCAAAAAATTCTGATCTGAAAAGTTCAATCACCGCACCAACAATATTAAAGTACATGAAAATATAAAAAATAATTGAATTATTCAGTAATATAATAAAATAATTGAATTATTCAGTAATATAATAACAACCTTTTTCGCAACAACTCACAACTTTCCATTGACACAGTTTTTGCAGCTAGCTTTAATAATTTTCTTCTCTTTTCTGAAAACATCCGTCCACTCCCAGGTTCTGCGTCTATTACCGGTATACCATAAGTGGAAACATAATTGGATTAGCATCTCATCTGAATGTAGCAATTGTAAATTTGCTAGAAATACACTGCTAACAACATATGATCTCGCGGACATAACCTTACAAAAGATTTTCAGAACTTGGGAATTGCAGAATTTAGATACGGTGAATCATCATCCCAACAAGGTGATGTATCTAAGCAGTAACATGTGCTTGTAGCAGGAAACGATTGCAGGACACATATCAGCATCCACGCAAGGAAAAAATATGTACATTTCAGAAACAGATATCCGATAGCTAGCAAGGAAAAAGAGCATCTAAGACTAATAAAATACCATGATTAAAGGCATGATATTATTATATTCACATCTATTTTAGTTTTAGTACTAGTAGTAAATCTTTAGTTTGTTCACTCCCAAATTGCAAACATGGTAAATAAAGTTTCAACTATGTCATATGTCATATAACTGTATACAGCAAAACTTTCAGCAGTATGTAGTACGTATTTCTTTTGATAACAAAGCAGTAAAGTAGTGATTGCACTAAACGTTTGTATCGAGTAATGAGCATGTGCTCACCGGTATTTCTTGAAATCCCTGCAATTTCAAATGGTGTCTGAATCGTGGGTGTGAAAACATGACCCATTGGCAGGATATGACATGGTTTTAACTGAGGTGTATCATGATTGTGATATTCTGCAGAGAAGAGGATCAATAGTGAGAAGAGTCTAGCGACATATCACTAATAATCAAAAGAAGGGGCCAGAGAAAGAAAACAGGACCAGAATGTGAGGCTTGCACTTCCACTTGCTCATCAGAGATTACATTGTTCGAGGGTGTGGCTGGGGTCTCATCAGGACACAGAGTAGCATTCTGGGCAGGGAACTTCTTGTTCGACGTCATGTTTTGTGGTTCTACAAGATGCAGAAAGAACAGAAGAAGTTCATAGGACTGATCCATTGCAGCTCCTTTTAATGTATGAAGCAAGAAGAATCAAAGAGAATGATACTATAGGACAGCAAGAGTGGATAAAAAATTACAAACCCATTCTATCGCCCTCTTTTTGCTTGGAGATGCTTGGCACAATGTTTTGATGAGGTTGTCTGAGGGAACGGGATCTACATCCTGACTGCTCCCACAATTTCTTAAAGAATTTGAGTTCGGTAGTTTTCGCATCGGAACCTGCATAGGAAGTGATGCCCAAATAGGAGAGTCAAATAACACATTATTTATTACTATAGCTTTTTATTTTTATTTTCTGTTACTCCAATCTTAGGCAGACTTGATTGTCTGATTCTGTGTATTTTGCAAATTTGAATGTTTGAATACAAGTCATCAGGTGGGTTGTTCCCAGACCAGCATTGATCCTTCCAACAGAAAATTAAATATCACATGGTTCGAACAATCTAACAGGTACATTACAAGCAACCTTTTGAATTAGAGCATATTGAACCTTTGACTAGGAATTCCAATAAGCAAACAGGTTGACACATAAGAAAAGAACTAACGTTACCAGATTATAGTTGTGGCACAACGCCCCCTTTAAGCTGTGATTACAGAATTGCAAGATGCAGAAACATATGGCGTCTAAAAGAGCACTAATGCATAAATTCAGTACTGTGAAGAAAGACAGGAGTTCCAGTGAGACTAGAGGCACCTTGGGGATTAGTTTTCTCAGCTTTGCTTGTGTTAGCATCCTGTCTCGCATACATGTGATGACTACCAGCTTCACTTGCAAATCGAACCTTTTTTCTTGGCCTTCCATCTGCCATTAGATAGTGAATCATTACATGAAGCCATACAGAATTATTTCCAGGATGAAACTCTCATTCAAGAAAGGCTGCAATCACCAACATGTTGGTACTTGGGGCCAATTAGCTAGATTTTCGCAATAGCCAGAGTTGTACAAACAAAATTCAAAGAAGTGAAAAAAGATCCTATAATCCCGTGACCTCGCAGAAACCGAACACGCCACTCAAGAATCACAAGGAACAGACGGAAACCATCGACGTGTAGGTAAGGAACGGAAGCGTACGGACTTTAAACCGACAGCAAATCCTACTAAATCGAGAGTGAAATGATCCCAACTCTCCCCAAAATGCCATGAACTCTTCTGTTTTTCTTTGGGTGGGGGGACGCAGGACCAGCATTCCAGACCAATAAGAATCGAACCGCAGATTCAAATCCACGGCGTCTTCCTGAACCCCAAATCCCGACTCAACCCACAAGACGGGAACTTCTGCCTCGATCTTGGTTCCAAGAACTCGAGGGGTTATACAAGAATCGTAAAAGCGGTGGAGGTGGGGGGGACGAGCCTGGAGAGGAGGCCTCGGGGGCAGGCCTCGACGCCGGAGGGGGCCGGACGGCCGAGCCCCGTGGTGGCCGCGGCGGCTTAACAGGGCGGCTGCTAGGGTTCCGGAGCTGGGGGCGATCCATCGCCCGACGCCGCCGCCGCTTGGGTCGGTGCGCGCCAACAGTCCAGCGCAGGAAGCGGGGAAGTTTTTTTTTTTTTTTTGACGGGTAGGAAGCGGGGAAGTTTGCGCCTTCGGCTCTCGCGTGTGGTCAACTGACAAGTGGAAACCCACATGTTAAGTTTTTTTTTTCAAGTTCCCGTATGGTAAGTTGGAGTAGATTATTGCAGTTGTTGAAATATTAAGCAAATTCATGATTAATTTCAGTAAATAATTCATGACTAGAATATAAACTATCATGCAACAATCTACTAGCATACCAGATTAACATGAAAATATGCACAACAACATTGCGCATGTAACAACTACTACAGATAGAGACATAAACAGATCGCGATGGACGTACTGTTCGTTAGTTGCTGCATATCGTTGTTATTGATGATGATGTTGGCGATGATCTGTTGCTAACGACATTGTAGACGACTATGAGTAGTTCCGGAGATTTGCTCTCCCCCACGCCGATGCACGTCGGCATTCGGGACGGAGTAGACTACGACGGCGAGCAAGTTGCAAGATGATGCAAAACTCTATGTGTTTTCGATGTGTTTCTGGCCGTGATTGGTGGCCAATATATAATAGGACCGGAGGCGGTATCATGTCGCGGTCACAATCTCAAACGACTTGATTTCTAAGTCATACACTTATCGTATAAAAAATAAATAATTTGTCTGCCAAGACATCAAAAAATAAAACGGCAAAAGAAAGTTGCGCCCCTGCAAGGCACCGGACAGAATTTCGGCGGACCATTCACATTCATGTCTCACGTGCACGCTCAACCCTGAGCATCGTGCTCGTGCCCGTGTGGTCATCTATTTCTTTCCTTCACACATCACTAAATGTGGTGTAGAGAACTCACTATATAAAGTGGTCTAATACTTCCTTCACTAGCGGTATGGGACAAACTTTTAGCACCACCACTTGCATTTTTTCATGGGCCTAGTTTAAGGTTTCAGAAATTCTACGTGGGCTAGGCCCATTATTTCTAACAGGCACGTAAAAAACAGCCGAAGGTAAAGGAAGAGGGAATTGGAACCCTAAATTGGACAAAGTCAGGGTTTTTTCCGAGGGAAAGAGTGGTTTTAATTCAAAATTAAAGAATTAAAATCATTTACAATCATGAGGCAAGAGATCCTAGATACATGGGAGGCCTCTGCATACCATCCAGCTATGCTACTTCAGTGCGGCTATAACTTGCCAAACGATATGGTACTCTATTCTGGTCCATATGAAGTTTTTGTGGAATAGACTCCCACTCAACTATCAAGGCTTTAATCTCGAAGGCTAACTGAGAAGATGCGCATCGAGCCAGTGTTCACCAGAGAAGATCGTTGACGAGTCTGATTGCACCCTCATCGGGAGGTCCTTATGTTATATAGCCAAGATTATACCCTTCATTAACAAATGTACTTCCGCCTCCAAAGCATCATTGCAGTAAAACAAGAATCTGTATGTCGCAAAGATGACACTTCTGCCATGCCTCCTAAGGATCATACTGACGTTATGCCATCTAATGCTGAGTAGGAACCGTCCACCGAGAGGGCGGCCATATTGTTCAATGGCGGAGACCGGGGTAGAGCGAAAATAGTGGTTTTTGGCGATGACTTCTCCAAGGATTCCGTCATCAGCATCTTCCAAGGATTTCTTCAGTAGCTCAATTCAAATTGGAAAAAGGCAGGCTCATATGAATCTGGGCGAACATAAATTCTTTTAAATCTGAATTATCATTTTACAACAAGCATGTTTGTATGGTAGCTACGTGCAAAAGCTTCGTGAAGAGATGATATTCATGGTAGTGCTTAAAAAGGCTATTTTTGAAGTGGAATTTTACTTTTCTTTTTAGAGCACCATGAATGCTCTTTCTCCACCAAATTTGGCACCTAAGTAGAACACTTGTTTATTGCCAAAACAAATCGAAATCTTTGAATTTAGTTGCTATTTTCTAAATGTATCGTTCACAATGATCTTAAGGCTTCCCACCGATGGCGGGATCCACCTGACCACGGATCTCGGTGACATCGGTACTTGGAGTGTCGCTCACTGCTCAGACATACCCGCATCCATCAGGAAAATTTCTATGAATGCTTGTGTGGACTGTGGGCTCCGGACAACGTCCTTGTGAATTGTGTTTCATCAAGCATGTTAGGTAGCCCACAAAGTCATGGTTACCCTAGTGAACTCTTCATTGAATCCATAAAAAATGAAAAGCCACTATTGCGCCGATGGTTCTGAAGTCTCGATGAGGCGCTCTGCAATGAGTTTGTCTCCAAGAGCCCACACACAACATGCCATTGTACAATTGATGAGCGAATGCCGCCATGAGCCCTTGGCAACATAAATTTTACAAGCGTCGCTATCCGTCGTGTGTCTATGTGCCTCACCCGTGGGGAGGGAGTCAATCTCCATAGAAAACCTTGAGTTTCGATGGCACTTGCACATTCGAGAACTTCGTCCATTGCTTCCTCTGGCTTGCCGAGACGGGTCAACATGATGGTTAAATTGAGGAAATCCATTGTCAAAAGATACAAAACTTTTTAACACCCTTGGCTCAAATGAGGTAGGTTTGACCTCGCCCCTTGGAGATGCCTGGGGCATGAGGTACGGAAGTATGGGGAAACGATAGCTTTGGGCGGCTACATTCATTTTTTACCTTCAACGCAAAGTTGCCACCAGTGAGCCTCGTCAAGGAGAAGAAAATAGATACATTCATTTCTATCTTTTTAATGTTTTTTCATGAAAAGGAACCCGAATCAATTATACGAAGGAAATATGCCCTAGAGGCAATAATAAAGTTGTTATTTATATTTCTTTATATCATGATAAATGTTTATTATTCATGCTAGAATTGTATTAACCGGAAAGTTAGTACATGTGTGAATACATAGACAAAACATATTGTCCCTAGTATGCCTCTACTTAACTAGCTCGTTATTCAAAGATGGTTATGTTTCCTAACCATAGACATGTGTTGTCATTTGATGAACGGAATCACATCATTAGGAGAATGATGTGATGGACATGAACCATCCGTTAGCTTAGCATTATGATCGTTATAGTTTCATTGCTATAGCTTTCTTCATGATTTATACATGTTCCTCTGACTATGAGATTATGCAACTCCCGAATACCGGAGGAACACCTTGTGTGCTATCAAACGTCACAACGTAACTGGATGATTATAAAGATGCTCTACAGGTGTCTCCGAAGGTGTTTGTTGGGTTGACATATATCAAGATTAGGATTTGTCACTCCGTGTATCGGAGAAGTATCTCTGGGCCCTCTCGGTAATGCACATCACTATAAGCCTTGCAAGCAATGTGACTAATGAGTTAGTTACGGGATGATGCATTACGGAACGAGTAAAGAGACTTGCCAGTAACGAGATTGAACTAGGTATGATGATACCGACGATCGAATCTTGGGCAAGTAACATACCGATGACAAAGGGAATGACGTATGTTGTTATGTGGTTTGACCGATAAAGATCTTCATAGAATATGTAGGAGCCAATATGAGCATCCAGGTTACGCTATTGGTTATTGACGGGAGATGTGTCTCGGTCATATCTACATAGTTCTCGAACCCGCAAGGTCCGCACGCTTAACGTTCGATGACGATTTGTATTATGAGTTATGTGTTTTGGTGACCAAAGTTTGTTCGGAGTCCCGGATGAGATCACAGACATTACGAGGACTCTCTAAATGGTCGAGAGGTAAAGATTAATATACTGGAAGGTTACATTCGGACACCGGAATGGTTTCGGGAAGTATCAGATAAGTTTCGGAGTACCGGGAGGTTACCGGCACCCCCGGTGGGACTATTGGGCCTTCATGGGCCCTAGTGGAGAGAGGAGGCCGGCGGCCAGGTGGAGGCGCCACCCCCCAAGCCCAAACCGAATTGGACTAGGGGTGGGGCGCGCCCCTTCCTTCTTCTCCTCCACCTCTTTCCCTTGCCCCTTCTCCGAAAGGAAAGGGAATCCTTAGGACCGGGAGTCCTAGTAGGACTCCCCCCTTGGCGCGCCCCCTCTAGGTCGGCTGCCCCCTCTCCTCCTTTATATACGTGGGCAGGGGCACCCCAAAGGCACAACAATTGTTTCTTAGCCATGTGCGGTGCCCCCCTCCACAGTTTACTCCTTGGTGCGCCCCCTCTAGGTCGGCTGCCCCCTCCTCTCCTCCTTTATATACATGGGCAGGGGCACCCCAAAGGCACAACAATTGTTTCTTAGCCGTCTGCGGTGCCCCCCTCCACAGTTTACTCCTCCGGTCATAGCGTTGTAGTGCTTAGGCGAAGCCCTGCGCGGATCACATCACCATAACCGTCATCACGCCGTCGTGCTGACGGAACTCTCCCTCGACCCTCTACTAGATCAAGAGTTCGATGGACGTCATCAAGCTGAACGTGTGCTGAACACGGAGGTGTCGTACGTTCGGTACTTGGATCATTTGGATCGTGAAGACGTTCGACTACATCAACCGCGTTAAACTAACGCTTCCGCTTTCGGTCTACGAGGGTACATGGACATACTCTCCCCCTCTTGTTGCTATGCATCTCCTAGAGAGATCTTGCGTGATCGTAGGAATTTTTTTGAAATTGCATGCTACGTTCCCCAACAGTGGCATCCGAGCCAGGTCTATGCGTAGATGATACGCACGAGTAGAACACAAAGAGTTGTGGGCGATAATAGTCATACTGCTTACCACCAACGTCTTACTTTGATTCAGCGATATTGTTGGATGAAGCGGCCCGGGCCGACAATTACATGACCGCGTTCATGAGACTGGTTCTACCGACGTGCTTTGCACACAAGCGGCTGGCAGGTGTCTGTTTCTCCAACTTT
Organism: Aegilops speltoides; assembly: GCA_021437245.1. Taxonomy (NCBI): domain Eukaryota; kingdom Viridiplantae; phylum Streptophyta; class Magnoliopsida; order Poales; family Poaceae; genus Aegilops; species Aegilops speltoides. Next base: position 335,457,957 of record CM038146.1, read on the forward strand.
ATTTGAATCGAGTTTGACTACGGCCGGTCCTTGTTGAAGGTTAAAACAGCACACTTGACAAAAAATCGTTGTGGTTTTGATGCGTAGGTAAGAATGGTTCTTGCTAGAAGCCCATAGCAGCCACGTAAAACTTGCAACAACAAAGTAGAGGACGTGTAACTTGTTTTTGCAGGGCTTGTTGTGATGTGATATGGTCAAGAGATGATGTGACATAAATTGTTGTATGAGATGATCATGTTTTGTAACAAAGTTATCGGCAACTAGCAGGAGCCATATGGTTGTCGCTTTATTGTATGAAATGCAATCACCATGTAATTGCTTTACTTTATCACTAAGCGGTAGCAATAGTCGTAGAGGCAATAGTTGGCAAGACGACAACGATGCTACGATGGAGATCGAGGTGTCAAGCCGGTGACAATGGAGATCATGACGGTGCTTTGGAGATAGAGATCAAAGGCACAAGATGATGATGGCCATATCTTATTTTGCTTAGTACGGTGGTAGAATTATAAGATGATCCCTCACTTAATTTCAAGCTATAAGTGTTCTCCTAGTATGCACCGCTGCTACAGTTCGTCATGCCGAGACACCACGTGATGATCGGGTGTGATAAGCTCTACATTCACATACAACGGTTGCAAGCCAATTTTGCACATGCAGAATACTCGGGTTAAACTTGACGAGCCTAGCATATGCAGACATGGCCTCGGAACACTGAGATCGAAAGGTCGAACGTGAATCATATAATAGATATGATCAACATAGAGATGTTCACCATTGAAAACTACTCCATCTCACGTGATGATCGGACATGGTTTAGTTGATATGGATCACATGATCATTCAGATGACTAGAGGGATGTCTATCTAAGTGGGAGTTCTTTAGTAATATGATTAATTGAACTTTAATTTATCATGAACTTAGTCCTGATAGTTTTTTTGCATATCTATGTTGTTGTAGATCAATGGTCTGTGCTACCGTTCCCTTGAATTTTAATGCGTTCCTAGAGAAAGCTAAGTTTAAAGATGATGGTAGCAACTACACAGACTGGGTCCGTAACTTGAGGATTATCCTCATTGTTGCACAGAAGAATTATGTCCTTGAAGCGCTGCTAGGTGTACCACCTGCACCAGCAACAGCAGACATTGTGAATGCCTGGCAGTCGCGTGGAGATGACTACTCGATAGTTTAGTGTGCCATGCTTTACGATTTAGAATCGGGACTTCAAAGACGTTTTGAACGCCATGGAGCATATGAGATGTTCCAAGAGTTGAAGTTAATATTTCAAGCAAATGTCTGAGTTGAGAGATATGAAGTCTCCAACAAGTTCTATAGCTGCAAGATGGAGGAGAAGAGTTCTGTTAGTGAACACATACTCAGAATGTCTGGGTATCATAACCACTAGACTCAGTTGGGAGTTAATCTTCCTGATGATAGTGTTATTGACAGAGTTCTTCAATCACTGCCACCAAGCTATAAAGGCTTCGTGATGAACTATAATATGCAAGGGATGGAAAAGACAATTCCCGAGCTCTTCGCAATGCTAAAGGCTACGGAGGTAGAAATCAAAAAGGAGCATCAAGTTTGATGGTTAACAAGACCACTAGCTTCAAGAAAAAGGGCAAAGGGAAGAAGGGGAACTTCAAGAAGAATAGCAAGCAAGTTGCTACTCCCGGGAAGAAGCCCAAGTCTGGACCTAAGCCTGAAATTGAGTGCTTCTACTACAAAGGGACTATTCACTGGAAATGGAACTGCCCCAAGTATTTGGCGGATAAGAAGGATGGCAAAGTGAAAGGTATATTTGATATACACGTTATTGATGTGTACCTTACTAATTCTCGTAGTAGCGCCTGGGTATATGATACTGGTTTTGTTGCTCATATTTGCAACTCGAAACAGGGGCTACGGTTTAAACGAAGATTGGCTAAGGATGAGGTGACGATGCGCGTCGGAACTGGTTCCAATGTCGATGTGATCGCCATCGGCACGCTACCTCTACATCTACCTTTGAGATTAGTTTTAGACCTGAATAATTGTTATTTGGTGCTAGCGTTGAGCATGAACATTATATCTGGATCTTCTTTGATGCGAGACGGTTATTCATTTAAATCAGAGAATAATGGTTGTTCTATTTATATGAATAATATCTTTTATGGTCATGCACCCTTGATGAGTGGTCTATTTTTGTTGATTCTCGATCGTAGTGATACACATATTCATAATATTGAAGCCGGAAGATTCAAAGTTAGTAATGATAGTGCAACTTATTTGTTGCACTGCCATTTAGGTCATATTGGTGTAAAGCGCATGAAGAAACTCCATGCTGATGGGCTTTTGAAATCACTTGATGCTTGTGAACCATGCCTCATGGGCGAGATGACTAAGACTCCGTTCTCCGGAACAATGGAGCGAGCCACTGACCTATTAGAAATAATACATACCGATGTATGCGGTCCGATGAGTTTTGAGGCTCGCGACGGGTATCGCTATTTATAACCTTCACAGACGATTTAAGCAGATATGGGTATATCTACTTAATGAAACATAAGTCTGAAACATTTGAAAAGTTCAAAGAATTTCAGAGTGAAGTGGAAAATCATCATAACAAGAAAATAAAGTTTCTACGATCTGATCGCGAAGGTGAATATTTGAGTTACGAGTTTGGTCTTCATTTGAAACAATGTGGAATAGTTTCGCAACTCACGCCACCTGGAACACCACAGCGTAATGGTGTGTTCAAATGTCGTAACCGTACTTTATTAGACATGGTGCGATCTATGATGTCTCTTACTGATTTACCGCTACCGTTTTGGGTTTATGCTTTAGAGACGGCTGCATTCACGTTAAATAGGGCACCATCTAAATCCGTTGAGATGACACCATATGAACTGTGGTTTGGCAAGAAACCTAAGCTGTCGTTTCTTAAAGTTTTGGGTTGCGATGCTTATGTGAAAAAGCTTCAACCTGATAAGCTCGAACCCAAATCGGAGAAATGCGTGTTCATAGGATACCCAAATGAAATTGTTGGGTATACCTTCTGTCACAGATCCGAAGGCAAGATATTTGTTACTAGGAATGTATCCTTTCTAGAGAAGGAGTTTCTCTCGAAAGGAGTGAGTGGGAGGAAAGTAGAACTTGATGAGGTAATTGTACCTTCTCCCGAATTGGAAAGTAGTTCATCACAGAAGTCAGTTCCAGTGATTCCTACACAAATTAGTGAGGAAGCTAATGATGGTGATCATGAAACTTCAGATCAAGTTGCTACCGAACCTCGTAGGTCAACCAGAGTACGATCCGCACCAGAGTGGTACGGTAATTGTCGTGGAATAGTCATGGCAGATGTCCTAGTGAATGGACTTAGTCGTGGAGCCATCGCAACTAGGTTAGCTTAAAGGGGTTAAACGGGACAAAGGACACAGGAGTTTATACTGGTTCGGCCCCTTGCGGTGAAGGTAAAGGCCTAATCCAGTTTGAGGTGGTATTGCTTATGTCTCGATTACCAGGGAGCGAATCCGCTTGACCTAGCTTTCGATCTGTTGTTTCTTGCACTGAACCGCCACTGGGTCGTCCCTTTATATACACAAGTTGACACCCAGTGGCTCACAGAGTCCCGGCCGGCTCATAGACAATGTGTCCGGCTCGGTGACTATCTGTACATGCCTTACAATACAAGTTATACATATATGGCGGTTTACTCCTACGGGCCTTAAATCGCCCTTGGGCCTTGGGCCCTTTTCTATGAACCGCCATCTTTAATATCATCGTGGGCTTCATATCATGAGTCGCCATAGGTATAACCCGTCCCCTCCTAGGCGGGTCATACCTAATAGTTATATCCCCAACATTAGGCCCCAGGTTGATTTGAACTTGTTCATGTCAATCTTCAACTCTTAGGAAAAAATCTTCCCTTCTTCATTTGCGCGAGAATTCATAACCCGCCATGACGTCATCTCCTAGGCTTGTGATAACCCGCCATGACGTCATCTCCTGGGCTTGTGATAACCCGCCATGACATCACCTGTCATTAATTTACAAAATATCCAATATATCTCAACGGATCTTTATATTTAATAGCCGTCCCGAGAATCGAGGCGCCCGAGCAGCTGGATAACCATGTTTTTGGCCTCCTCATTTTTCGTGCCCACCTGTTACCTTTTCCTTATAAATAGGGTCGAGCAGCCTCTTCTCATTCTCCAAGTTCTCACCCTCGTACACTCCAGATCTATATTAGGATTTTTGAGTTCTTCGAGTTTTTCATAGTTCTTCTAGACAACCCTTGTTTTAGATCCGAGTATGTCTATTAGGACACGCGGAACCTGTTTCCCCTTCTTTTGTTATCTCAAAGACTGCTTCGCAGATGCATAAATTTTACCCTTGTACTAGTTCCTCTGCTGCTGCAATGCTTTAGGTTTTTGATTTATTTTTCTTTTTCTCAATTGCCGCTGATCCAAAATTATAACTGTAATCTACGAAACTTGTTTGTCCAGTACTTAGCGAAAATTTCTTCCTGATAGATCAACATGGTCATGACGGCTTACATCACCAGTTGTAGTTAGATTCAACACTTTAGCAAGCTTCACTCTTTGATGGATATCAATCTGTCCATGCGGCTTACATAAACCGTTGTAGCTAGTCATATACCATTAGGCCCCTTTTTAAGCCGCCATTCTGAGGTGTTGTAGAGCTTTTCCTCTGGCTTAATTTGAACCGGCAAACTTGTTTTTTTCTTTTTAGGTCTCTTTCTTCACAACTAGCAAAGTGGCCCGCTCGATGCGCGAGCTAGAATTTTACAAAGTTTAATGATGATAGCCTAATATTTGATCCGTCTAAAGAATTTTTTAAACCAAATGTGCTATCATTTTCAAATATAATCATTTTGCAATCATATTTTTGTCTTTGGTGTGTTTATGTATTTATTGATATATAATATATTTGTTATCCCATCATCATTTTCTTGCTAATTACATGGCTTACCTACACCATCTTTTATCCTCAATCACGTTGGTCAAATTTTAGTTTTATCATTTCTCTGGTGTTCCTTAGTTTTTTTCTCTTCTGTATAAACATAAGTTTAGTAGTTCTCATTGTTTCGATGTGGTCATAGCTACTTAAGATTGACATATTTTTAATGATTTTTTTCCTGTAAATGATTTAGTTTATTTATATAATATGATTTAGTTTATTTATATAATATACATATCCATGAATAGTTTTTTGGTAGGTATTTGCTTCCAATGATTTTATTTTTTTAGGGTCCTAGTGGATTTAGTTAAGACACGTACAGTCAACAGTATGAAAGGTGGCTTATATTTTCCTGTTACATAGTTTGATCTCGTAGTGTGACAGTGCCCACACTACTACATGGCACAAAGCGTCATTGGTTTAATGGGCCCCACCAGTCTATTTCTTCACTTTCCCAATTCTGTAGTCTTCTCGACTTCTTCTTCCCCACTCTCCACTTTCGCACAGTGACATGTTCCTCTGGCCCGATCCCCTTTCTCATTTCCTTATTCGCTCTGCTCACTCCAAAATTGCTGCTGCTGGATAGCTCCCATCAACTTGCTCGCTTGATTTGCTACCTTGAGGTCGTTCGTGCTCACCTGTAGCCACGTCCGCAGCTGGTGCTTCCAGTGTGGCCATTGACCGCGGTTGGTATGGTTCCTCGTATCTTAGGCTTTTGAAAGGCGATGGAGGGATAGTAGGGCCCAAGGATCAACTGCAGCAAGGAGGAGGCGTGGTGATTGACCTGCAAGGTGCCGTTGTTGTAGGTGTCCGTGCTGTTGATTTGGGCGTGGATATCGTCTCCCGCAGCTTGCTTGGATCCAGCTTGAGTGTTAGGATGTTAGCGACGTTGTCTTCCCCAAGTGCGCAAGCCAGGCACATCGTCGGTATTCCCGCTCGAGGTAGCCGGCAACGTGGTCCGAAGTTCGAAGTCTGACCTGCAGGTCCCCCTTCTTCTTTCCTTAGTCATATATTACCCCTTTTTCTTAATTTTTTTAGATTTTTTCAGATTTTTTAATCTATTATCTAATCACCTAGAGCATCATAGCTCAATTTCATCCAAATAGTAAGTGGCTTACCACACATACCATGTGGTTTTTTCTTAACATTTTGATGTGTTTATGCGATTCAACCAATACAATGTAATTAAGAAATGCTTGTTATTGGTAAATATTTCATCATTTTTCTTTCAATTTTTGGAAAAACCTGCGAATCTTTTTGTAAGTGCTCTATAATTGTTGAATGAGGTAGATACTAATAAGTTAGTTCTGTAAAAATGTAAGTATATGTGTGAGCAGACACACCAATGCAAATTAGTACATTCGATTGACCTATGGTGAAGGTACTCAACGATAATAGAATTATTTTTATATTATAGAAAATACAACTTAAGGCGTATTGTTAATTTGTTTATGCCCCCTTCACTTTTTTCCGGGCTTGGGACCGACATTGGCAATGTTAGGCCTTAATATTCAACAAACTTTAGAAATAATTAGTACATTTGTGATTAGCCATAGTTTTAATATTTCCCAAGGAAAAAGTAAGGTTTAATTACTAAATATGAAAACAGGTATGATCGCATTGTACATATGAATAGAGCAATCTCCTGATGCTCTCACTATTGGTTCGCACTAACTAATAAGCTTGTGTAATAAAATATCACATAATATATATGTCGATGTTTGGTAGTGATGAACTATTTCGACCAAATGTTGATGCATGTTTGCAATACTTCGGGATGGTAGTAGACCATATTCGTCCTACCATATCATGTTAGCATAGTTAAGTCAGTATTTATTTTTAGGATAGTTTGAAGTGTAACAATTTTTAACTTAATTATATGTGACTTTCGTGTAACGAAATTTGAAGAATCTTGTGTTCCTTGGATTTCCAGTACGACTTTTGATAAACTATTTCAAAATAATAAAATGTACATGAGCATACCTCTTCAATTCTTCCGTTTAGATATTCCATCTGAAGCTTTTCGACAATCTAAAAAATGTAGCTCACTTTAAAATTCTCCATGTACTCCAGTAGGTAAGGTCTTGAATAACAGTTGGGATTGTGTTTGTGAATCCATCATGTTGTTCTAGCAAGGTAGATGCACATATGTTGCCTAAGCGTCTTTGTGCTACCTCATTAAACATGATAAATGTTGTGTTGCTATCTCATCGCTTACCTTGAGTTAAAGTATGTACCTAATATGATGGAGAGTATACTCACCGTAGATCTACATTTTCAGCCACTCGTTACATGAATTGCAAATAGTTACCATATTCCTTTCTTGTCGCAGAAGCAAACTTTGCATACAATGTACCACCAACCTTATCAGTTATAATCTCATAAATTCTTGCTCTTGTTGTGCATACAGATTATTAATTTAATAGCAGACCATCAGATCAGATAATGTTACAATATTAAAAAAGGTATATTATAGCAGAGACAAATCTTTTGTGGCATCATCATACCGCAATTCTATAATTCCCTCAATGTTTTTCTGTTACAAAACATTTGTTGTTAAGTTTTTCCTTTGGTGCTTTCATCAACTTCCATCATTGTTTTATAAACACCTCCTTCAAAATAAATTACATGCATTTACTGTGTGCAATAATGACCCTGTTATGGATAAACGATTAAGAACATTGGATTTGAGGGGTATTGAAAAGAATTTAAATTTCTCACTTTTGATTTCTTTGATAAAATTTGGAGTGACAATCATGATCTTCTGTTTTGCAAAACCTCCATTTACCATATTTGTTAAAATATTTTCCCATAGAGTAATCCCTATATTATCACCACCGAAAGAATTTAACCTTGTAAAAGTAATGTTAAAAGTTTATATGTGTAATTTGAATAACTGACTCTAGCAAAAGGACTCAAATCTCGTGGATGTTTGAACTTTGCTCTCTGCTTGTCCGCCTGTTTTTCTGTAGTTTCTCTATTGGTTTCATCATGGTAAGCAACCCAATGATATCTCCACATAAACATATTTATAAATCTAGTTCATTTGAACTTGTTGTCCAATGTATATAAATCTCGTTCAACTGAACTTGTTTTACCTACATTTACCCTACTCTCTCTGGTATCTCCATCAGCAACTTATTTATTGATTAAGAATCATTTATCCATTAATCCGTTCATCAATTTGGCATACAGTGAATCATGCAAATGACTTTATTCGTGCAGAAGATGATACCGTTGGAGGTGTTGTTGTTTTGGACACGGACGGAGTTAATCTTGTAGTTTGCGACGTTCTTGGCCGGTGTTGATCGATCAATCCTCAATATTACATACAATGTTCTTGAAGCACAATATTGGTAATCAAGTAAAGGTAAGTGTCTTACCTCTTACTAACCTGAAAATTCTTCTCTGGTGACTTTCACAACACTTGTAAGCCAAGTATCCTACTTCACCAGGATAAAATATTAGGCATAACATCTCACTATAAAGAACTTCACAACTGCACAAAGAAGAACTATGCATTGCTAGGTAGTTGACATATATTTCAAGTTGCCTGAGAGCAAGTACAATTCTTTAAAGTAGTGCAGTTGACAAAACAATTATTAGCTTTGGGAGTTATCTTGAGCATCAAACTATATGGACTATTTGCGCGTCTGACTAACAAATACATACATTAGTCAAATTAAACTTTTTGGGCAGAAAAGTATGTGGACTGAAATGTCTATCAGTACTCTAATCTGGTAGTGAATTAATAGTTTTTTGTCTGATGCATATGCATATTTCGTTTTAATGTACCATTGTGATAGAAAAGAAACATTGTGTGCTTCATTGTCGATACATCATATTTTGGCAATGCACAAGTCAACTTATATATGTGCTATTAATTAGATAACAGAGTTCAAAGAAAACAGTGAAAGGGGGTATATGCAAATGATGGGTGCTATATCTTGGTAATGCATATGAACTTCTAGGTGTGCTATAGAGTATTATTAATTAAAGAACAGAACAAATCCTAGAAAAAAGAGGAGGTTGATGTGCCGGTCACCAGTCACCCGAGAGGGGCTAGCACAGCGCAATATAGTTTTTTGTCCGATGCATATGCATATTTCGTTTTAATGTACCATTGTGATAGAAAAGAAACATTGTGTGCTTCATTGTCGATACATCATATTTTGGCAATGCACAAATCAACTTATATATGTGCTATTAATTAGATAACAGAGTTCAAAGAAAACAGTGAAAGGGGGTATATGCAAATGATGGGTGCTATATCTTGGTAATGCATATGAACTTCTAGGTGTGCTATAGAGTATTATTAATTAAAGAACAGAACAAATCCTAGAAAAAGAGGAGGTTGATGTGCGGTCACCATCACTGAGAGGGGCTAGCACAGTATAATTCCAATGAAGATGGTGGACATGCTAGGACACCCCAGGTTCCTATTCTTGATTCGTCGGTCAGACACTGCGTCCAAAGCGATCGTCCGTGCTTGTGATGGAAGAGGCTGGTGGTGGATCCTCGTGAAGTTCGTGAAGTTCATGGTGTACCTCTGAGTCCAAGCTGTCGCTATGTGGTTGGAACTTCAAAATCCAGGACATCGTGTACGTCTGCGTCCAAGTTGTCGCTATGTTGGATGGAACTTAAAATCCAGGACATCATGGAGTTGTGGAGAAGAACAACGCTAGGATTCTCCCAAGGAAGTTTTTTCTCTCGAGGAAGTTTTGGTGCATGGGTGGAGTAGGAAACCCCGATGGTATCTTCAAGGAGATATTTCTTTACGGTAAAATATCGAGACGGAGGACAACTTCCTTTTTTGAGTTGGGATGTAATTTTTTCATACCTTCCTATGTAAGGGACGTGAGCGGTCTTTTGAAAAGATCTTCCTATGTACGGGATCTGAGAGATCCAATTCTAATTATTATGGGATTTTTAAAGATCTTCCCGTATGGGAAGTGGCGGGCGTGAATCGTTTTTAAAGAGCTTCCTATGTAGGGACTTGATCGGGCGTGGGGTGCATTAATGAAATTCATTGGCTGAGATCTAACTAATGATAATGGCTTATTAGATTGAACGGTTAGATCATGATATTTATGTTGTGGGATGGTCTAATCGCCCAACCTATTGGGGTCGTGAGAGATGTTTTTTTTAACTGATGGTGGGACGTTTTTTTTCTTTTTGACTAATCGTGGGATGGTTTGGTAGCTCAAACCTGTTGGGATCGTGATATTTAAAGGTCCAACCTGTTGAGATGTGAATGCATGGGCCCATCTGGTTTACGAAGATCTAACGGTTGTACCTGGTTGATTAGAAATAGACACACCGAATTAAAGGTCGGATATTTCTAATTATTGTGAGATTTTCTAAGCTAATTATCTTTATTCTGATGACTTCGTCAAGTACTTTTTATATATAAATATATGGCCCCGAAGACAGCCACTTTCTGTAACTGGGTTCCCTCCATTGTCACTGAGAAAACACTGCAGGACTTTGTAACAACCGGCTACTTGCCCAAAAAGACTGTCATGCATTATCGCGCCCCCAAGCCGGAAGAGGAGAAACCTCAGCCAAAGGATGATGTAGTCATTGTCTTTACTGATCACATGAACCGAGGCTTCTTACCGTCCGTCTCTAAATTCTTCTGGGACATTCTGCACTTTTTTAATCTTCATCCTCAAGACATCGGACCCAATTCTATGTCAAACATATGCAATTCCAAGTTTTCTGTGAGGTGTACCTTCAAGAGGAGCCTAGTGTGGAGTTGTTTAGAGAATACTTTTATTTGAACCGCCAGAATGAGTACTCAAATGGACCCAGCCTAGAACTTGGCGGGATCTCAACTCAGTGAAGGAGAGATGTTATCTTCCCTTATGCCCGCTTGTCGAGTCATCCCAAGGATTGAAATCAGACATGGTTCTATTGCAAGGACACTTATCCGGCTGACGAGAACCGACTGCCCGGCTTTCGCGCCCTACTTCTTGACTCAAAACATCATCTCCTTGACAAGCTGACAGCCGTTGAACGCAAGAAACTCGCCCCCATCATCGCCAAGGTCAAGGCTCTGTTGGGAAATGGCTTAACTGGCATTGACTTGGTTCGATGCTGGGTTGCATGGTGGGTCATTCCATTGAGTCGCCGTGCCGGCTTAATGTGCACTTACACTGGTGGCAAAAAGGATCCACTGCACCACAACTCTGAGGATTTAACTGACGATGCCATGAACAAAATGACGAAGTCCCTTCTACATGAAAGCCCGGTAGACTGTAGCAAAGTGGGTCTAAGCCCTTTCTGCACATCTAACCCAGCACCAGAAGTAAGTCTTCAAATTACTTACTTTACCTTCATCCTTAAATACTTTGTTTAACTCAACTTTGATGACTTTCATAGGCTGATGTTGACTTTTGGAAGAAAGAATATGACCATGAAGCTGCCAAAAGGGCCAGGAAAGTCAAGAAAGCCGCCAAGAGAACCGCCAAGAAGAGGGAAAAGAAACCCAGTGCTTCCGAGCTGCTTGAACTAGACGACAACTCTGAGTCGGAGGTAGCCCTTGATTCTCTTGGCTCCTTTTTCAACCATCTTATTGACATTGATTATCATCAGGATGACACGGGGACCAGTCAAGCAATTGAGGAAGAGGTAACTATTATTTCCTCCGACTCCGAGCCCTTGCCAAGACAGAAAATTTGAAGAGTAACCCGGAAAGTAAGCTTTTCACACCCCTTAGCTCATCTGGATCCTCACTTTCTTTTGAAGCAACAGCAGCACGAGAGCCGGCGACAGACTCAGACCAACAGGGACGAAGAATTATCCTCCGACTTACTGAACACTCCAAGGAAACGTCGAAATGAGGTCATCCCCGATTTAAACTCTTTTTATCCTTTGGCGAGTCTCCTCCGCCAACCACTTAATTCTTCCGACTCAAATTATCAGGAGACGTCACATTCCTCTTCCGGCGATTCATCTCAGTCTCATGTGCCGGCTTTCGAGACTTCTCCCGAGTAATAACAATTTACTTATCATTTGCTCATTATGATCCTTTTATACTGACCTCTCATGACTCATGCAGTGGAAAAGCCCAGTCTAGCAAGAAGGCAAAGGTGACTGAGCCGGCTAAAGACCCTAAAGTCAATAAGCCAGAGCAACAAACCCCAGCGCCTGAGATCTCCGTTCCTCAATCATCGGAGCCGGTTCTTGACGTTCCACCAGTGACTTCTGAGCCTCCTATTGATCAAGCCAGCGATGACCCTTTGAACCCTGAAGCATCAAGCCCCGTTAAGACGGCTGACACACATGATGATGATGTAGTGATTACCAACACCGGCTTTAGAGAGCCGAGAAGACCCACAACCCTTGCCAAGCACTCCGCCAAGGAAGAACACATTGAACAGCGCAAAATGAGATTTGATGTTGCCAATTACTCTCAACTGAGCATTGGTGAAATATATTCTGGCTTTCTCAGTCAAGTGCACAACAGCCGTGAACTTGAAGTTGACATGGTGAAACAAATGCACCAAAAATTTGAGGTATGAGCTCCTCCTTTATTGAGTTATGCACATCCTGTCAGCCCCCAAGTCTAGTGTTTATGATGAATATGTTGTAGACTTAGATTAATCATGAGCATAAATAATACCCTTTGTCAGACTCCTTCAAAATCCGGCTTAAAGTAGATCTATAATGATTAACATTGTGTAGTCTCATGAGCTGGCTGTGGCCGTTTGCAGCACAACCGGGTCATCGTAAAATAGTAACAAAACAGGCAATAGGCATTATCCCCCAAGTGCCAAGTACTCTTGCTTGCAAAATGCTTGGGACTTATTCACATAAGCCATTGCATGAATAGTTTTTTCGGTAGACATTAGCCCCCAAGTGCCAAGTGTTGTTGCTTGCAAAAGGCTTGGGACTTCATGTTTTCGCTAAATCTGAATTATGATTTTGATCCGGTGTATGTACAGACCACCACTGCTCAACTTCAACCAGAGCTGTCTAACTTGAAGACTCATCTGGAGCTGCAAGAATCTGAGACCCGGAAAGTGAACTCAAAGTTCCAGTTCAGCATGACGGAAACGGAAAAACTAAAAACCAGCTTTGAAGTGGAAAGAAATGCTTGGGCTAAAGAGAAGATGACCTTGACATAGCAAGCCGAGAAGACGGAGACGGCTCTCCAGGAGGCGACCACTGAACTTACCGGCTTGAAACGCCATGTGTCTCAGATAGTTTCTGCTATCTTTGGTAAGTCGCTGCACACGTATCCATTTAAATTTCTTCCTTGATTGATATAAGCCGCCTCTAATCCATCATGATTATTCTACAGGCCCTAGGAGCACCAATCTTAACCAGGATATGCTTGTGAAGCTGAAGGCGGTTTACACACTTGTGGAACAGCTTTATACTGGGGCTCAACCCGCATTGGCCACAATTCCACCATCTAACCAAGCCCCCACTCTCTTGGTTGACGTGTTGAGGAAGCTTTCGATTCTACTTGAGAGGTTTAATGAGATGAAGCGATCATCTACAAGAGCCGAAGCTGTGACGGCCTTAAGCCGGGCCAAAGCATGGTTACTGGAGCTAGACCCGGCCGATATATCTATCGGGTACCCAAGCTTGAAAGAAGACGGCACCCCTTTTGATAAGAAAGACTTTGCCGCCTGCGTGAATGACATACGTCACCTGGCCAGTCTGGTTGCTAATGAAGCAGATCTTTCCAGATATCAACCGGCTTATGACTTGGAAAATCAGAAGATGTCGACGCCGTCCACTACAAAAAAAATACACTTCCGTGATGATACGTGTTTGTCACAGTAGGTCACGTTTTCTGTCATGCATGTACATCCATGACGATTTTATGACAGAATCAAGATAGTCATACCTGTGTTGTCGTAGAAGTGTTCCATGACAATACCAAAATTATCATCACGGAAGTGTCCACTTCCATGACGATAAATCGCGCGTCACAGAAGTGCTTTCATCAAGGGTGACTGACATGTGGCATCCACTGTAACGGAATGCCATTAAGCTATCGGGTCGGGGTTTGGATCCGATAACCCGTTAACAGCCCCGACCAATGGGGATTTTCCATGTGTAAAATCATCATTGGCCGGAGGAAACACGTGTCGGCTCATTGTTGGGACAGATGTCATCCACTCATTGGACAGAAGGCGCCTATGATACGTCGACACGGGGGACGTCCCAACAGATGCCCATTCCTGTGAAAAGGCTAGCCCGTTTGACTTGGTCAAAAGGTGGCGAGCCGGCCCATGGAAAGCCTGTTAACGGCCTGTTCGCATATAGCCCATTTACAGCCCGCTAACCCAAGGCCCATTACGCCCTATCTGAATTAGGCCCAGTAGCGTCATCTGGGCCATCCAATATGATTCCAGCCCGTTTTCACTTCTGGCCCATGTATGGTCCATGACGTCTTTTGGCCCATATGAGGCCCTTTGCAACTCTTGGCCTATTAACGACCCGTGGTGAAACTGGCCCGTAATGAACAGTGTATCACTTTACACCCATTAACGGCTCGTGGTGAAACTGGCCCGTAATGAACAGTGTATCACCTGATACCCATTAACGGCCCATTATTCCGTTGGGTCGTTTCTAGCCCATGTTATCTTTCGGCCTTCTTAGAGCCCATTTATTCTTGGGCTCATTTCCAGCATTCGTTTACTTACGGCCCCGTTACTGTCATTTTCTGCTTGTGGGCCAAATTCAGCCCGTGGTTACAGTCAGCCCGTTTGTGGCCCGTTAATACGTTGGGCCGTTTTCATAGCGTCATCAAATACGGCCTATTAACGATGACCCATTATGGTCGGCCCATGAACGGACGATTCCAACTCTAGCCCGTTTACGGCCATAATGCGGTCTGTTTGGCCCATGTTTGGCCAATTGATCATACGGCCCATATAAGGCCCATTGATGATACGGTCCGCAGAAGGCCCATTGTTTCTACGGCCCGTAGAAGGCCCACTATTTCTATGGCCCGTAGGAGGCCCAGTGTCACTACAGTAAATATTAGCCCATGGTTATTGTGGCCTAGTTTTAAAAAATAGGTTATTACAGCCACTAGCAAACCGCGGAAAAAGAATTGCAATGACAACAAGCAAACAAATAAACAAGACAACAAGGAAATAAATAAGCAAGCAACTAACACTAGGCTATCACGACTATTACACATATTACATCCACTGGGCATCAAAGTTCACCACCAGTGCAAATATAGGGAACAAAGCAGCCTATCATATACACTGGTTGTCAAAGTTGGCGACCAGCGCAAATAAACGCCGCAGCAAAACAAATCCAGATCTGAAACCACTTCAGAAGATCTTAAGAAACAATATCCTAGGTACCCATAACGCTGGCAAGATGCTTAGCAAGCTCATTAACTTTCTCTTGTTTGGCGCTTAAATCCTCTAGCGCTTGCTGTTGCACCAGGAAATATGTATTTGAATTCTGCAGGGACTTCCTCAGTCCTTCAGCTTCCTGTTGCAGCACATCTGATCGATGTCTTTTCAAATTGAAGTTGAGACTCAAGAAGACGAACTGATTCAGGCAGCGAGCTCGAAGAGCTTGTGCCAGCAGTAGTGGCCAGTAACTCGAACACTACATCAAGACAGGACTTTTGGGTTCTCTCACTGTCGTCAAGATAGTTTTCATCAGCTTTCTTGGAGACCAACAGGGATGTCTCACTATCTTGAACCTTATCTGCATTACTTCCTTTACCATTGGATAACGCGGTATTGTTCTCCAATATTTTGTCCACATTCTAAAAGAGAAACAAGCAGGCACATCACATGTTTACCATGTTGTATATGAAACTCATTTTGGTAAATGAGTTCAGTAGTAAAGTGGACAGGATAACAGCATGAAACAAACATATATCTATGTACCATGGTCACTTTATGATCTATATCATTCTAGTTTTTGTTGCCAAATCAAGATAGAGACACATTTCAAATAGTATTTGTTCAAGACAAAGCATAATAGACAGAATATAAGTGTGGGAAACTATAGAGCAATAACAACACTTGTAATGTGCATGACATGAGAACATAACTGTTTATTCAATTGAAACTGAAATCAACATAAAGCAGGTTACAACAGCAAACTAGTTAAAGAAACAGGTTTAAAACATACCTGTTGCGCCATTGGAGTTTCAATTCCATCCTTCAAATTTGAAAATAGTTGGTATGAGTAAATACAGTAATGCAAGAGCAAAGGAGTATGAACCATAGCTACAGAACCTGACCTGAGAACAAATCTTCTTATCCTTTAAGCGTTGAGTTGGGATTCGGAGTGGTTGTCCTCGTGCTTTGGGCACTGCAGTTCCCTTACTAACTGCTCGTGTTTGGGTGCTCTGTGCTGGAGACGGTGCTGTGTCAACTGGAACTGGGTTACTATCTGCCGGGGTTGGGGTTAGAAGGGGTGTAGCTGTTTCTCTGTCCAACTGGGTAGGGGTACAATCTGCGAGAGTCTTGATTATGTGTGGTGGATCTGGTCCTTGGGCAAGTACAACCGTGGTTCTATCTGCATTAACTGGTAGCACTATCTTTTCTGAAGACTGTGTTGTTACTCCCTTAGATACTGCCATCACCCTCTCCAATTCAAATGGCTGATAAACAAGAAAAGTAATTGAAAGTATAGACATTGTATGATAGACAGGTGCAATGGATAGTGGGGAATAAAAGAGGGCATGAAATAATTCATATTTATGTTGTCTAACCAAACAGGATAGCATGACACAATTTCACATATATGATGGCTAACTAAACAGGATAGCATGACACAATTTCACATTATGATGGCTAACTAAAAAAGATGGAAAGACATAGTTCAAAATATGAGACTATGTAAACAGGATGACATGATATAACTATATAATGTGTTTATTAAATAGGTTGGCATGCCATAATTCACATACATTCACGGATAGAATGCCATAATTCAAAATATGATGACTGTAAACACTAAACAAGATGAGATGATATAACTATATGATGTCTTTATTAAATGGGTTGCCATGCCATAATTCAGATAGATGATGTGTATGTACTATGTAAACATGATGGCATGATATAATTCAAATATATGATTTATATAGTAAGCAAGTAAGCAGATGGCAATCCATATATGATGTAAAAACTAAGCAATGCAAGACAACATGCATGACATGGGTAATATAACCCTGCCAACTTTGAGCATAGACCTCAGGGGGGAAATAGGACTGGTCATTAGTCTCTGAATCCTCCTTTGAGGAGCTCTCTGTAACCAGCAAGATGTCTGCTTCAGCAGGTAGCATTGTCTGCTCTGAATACCTTGTTTTCACTCCAGATACTTCCATCACCGCTTCAAATGGATGATGCACAGGAAGAGTAGTTGAATATACAAACGTTGTCGACAAATGGAACACGTAACACAAAAAAATGATAGCATGATATAATTCACATACATGATGATTGGCTAAACAGCATGGCATTGCATAATTCACATACATAATACCTTTGCAACAAGATAGCATTGTATAATTCACATATATAATGTCTTGCAACAAGATGGCAATGCATAATTCACATATATGGTAATTAGACACTGAACAGGTGGCATTCACACAAAGCATGTCTAAACTAATCAAATGACATAGTAATGTGAGACACCATGATAGTGTGAGGTGGGCCATGTAATCACTGAGCCTGCGTGTTTTCACTCCTCTTGCACTCCTCCGCTGTAAGAATGGAGAAAATTGTAATCTAGTAGTACCTCCTTTCGCCGAAAGCGTGGGACATCCAGCAGCCCTACCACCTCAGTAATAAAGACCAACGAGTCGTCAAATCACATAGACCCAGCAGTAAGTTGGACGGACGAAGCAACCATCACTCTTGCGCCAGCGAGAGGTCGCGTCCACTCTGCCCGGGCATGAATGCGGCATCGATTCTTTGGAGCGGTGCTGACCGTTTCGGGCAGGAAGCACGCGCGGGCGATGGAGGGGCTTTGGGTGGGCCAGGCTGGTCAGGAGCGGGCGTGGCAGCTGTCCGCATGTCCCTACCAGACACGCCCGGAAACGAGAGGATGCACCGAGTCTCGCGGCTAAAATAGCACACTACACACCATCTCTCTATAGGTGTAGGTCGATCTGTCGCTCTCTCTAACACACACATGCTGTTAAACACACACACACACACACGTACACACCTTGGTCCCGTTGCACCTTCTAACGTGACTTATTACACCTAGATGGAGGGAGTAGTAAGTATACGAGATACGGTGGCACACTGACTTAAGTCGAATACAAGTGCCCAAAAATATGTGCATGTTATAATAAGGATTCACTTAAAATAGTACGTGAGCGAACAGAGGGATCAATTGGACAGCTGCGTTCGGCGATGGCGAGATGTGTGAGGTAAGATACACATTGGCGCTTTTAATTTTTCTTATTAATTTGTTGGTTTCACCCTCTGACTGGTGGGACCCAACGTACTACGTGGAGAGAGGTAAGGTGACTGAGGCTGCATTGTTTCTGCACCACTGTGGATAGTCTTACCACCAAAGGCACATGACACGATTATGATTGAAATCCCAATGACTCCCACACACACAAAAAAACACGACATGCTTGTCACACTAATGCAGGAATGTATAAAAGGTTATTTTCCTCTCGTTGAACATAACAGGAGGGTTGTGTAGCTGGTTAGCCTATTCGCTCATCAAACTTGAGGTCTCGGGTTCGATAACTACACTTGAGCATAATTTGTGCTAGGAGGATTCTTTGACTGGTCAAAATGGATGGATACGGAGCTATACGATCTCGTAGTGACCGTATAATCACCCCATCACGTATAAGCTGCAGCCTCGGCGCTTGTTTTCTAGGGTTTGCACGCTTCACGCTCTCTCTCTAGTATATATACACGCTAGAGCCTCATCGCTTGTAGTTGCTCTCTTCACACTCTCTCACCCTCTCTAGAACTAAACAAGACTTTGTTGGCCTCTCTCTCCCCTCACTGCTGCTCAAAGAGCCGGCAGGATTTGTCCGCCGGGAAGGGAAGGAGGCTTAACGCTGTCGCCGTCGGCGAGGGAGGGAATCCAC
The DNA here is from genome assembly GCA_021437245.1 of Aegilops speltoides. NCBI lineage: Eukaryota > Viridiplantae > Streptophyta > Magnoliopsida > Poales > Poaceae > Aegilops > Aegilops speltoides. The sequence continues at coordinate 335,476,990 of CM038146.1, forward strand.
TACCGGCGCAGCCATTCACTTTCACCCAGCGGCAGCACGGGAGGGCCTCCGACCCCTTCTTCTTCGCCGTCGTCCCGTCGCCCACCAAACCACACCCCAAGAACCTTAAGGTATAATTTACTTACTCCACATGCATTGCTCTAGCTGCATGTATACCATGAATCTAGTACGTGGTTCAAAGAGGAAAGGAGTGGGGGAAAGTAGTGGGAAAAGTTGTATATAGCATGAATCTAGGACGTGGTTCAAAGAGGAAATGAAGGGGTAAAGTTGTATAGCATGAATCTAGGACGTGGTTCAAAGAGGAAAGGAATGGGGGAAAGTAGTGGGGAAAGTTGTATCGCATAAATCTAGGACGTGGTTCAAAGAGGAAAGGAAGGGGCGAAAGTACTAGTACAGACTGGCTATCCAGCATCTACATTGGTCGAAAAGGGAAAACAATGACAACCGCAGTATGCACATCTATAATGAATTGATCTTTTGTTTTGGGGGACAAGACTGTAGAGTTTGAGCAGGACTAGATTTGCTGAGCTCACATAGGGAAAGGTGTCTAAAGATAACAAAACTGGGACCGACACAAATATGCTCCTTGGTTGTTTGTTCTTTGTTGCAACAGACTGTGCATGACCACAATACATCGGTAGATGCACATGGTGCTGGTGCGTCCACTCTCCCATGCAACTCATTAGCTGTTGTTAATCTAAGGCCTTGTTTGGTTAAAAACTCCCTAGTCCCTACCTGCTTGGTTCCAAGGACTAAACATGGACTAGAGGTTATTAAATGACATGCTAAAAGACCATGTTACCCCTAGTAATGAACTAATAGAGACAAGGTGCGATGCGTGGCAGGGGCAACTGTTGGAAAAAGTCCCAAAAGGACTCCCTCGGGGTCTTCTTTCTTTAGTCCCAAATGCCCACTTTTAGTCCCTAAAAGTCCCTCCTGTTTGGTTTAGATGGGACTGTCGGTGTACAAAAGTAGGGGCTCTCCTTTTGACCCCTTTACTTGTGCACGGGCAGTCGGAGCCACGCTCCATGACCGCACATGGCAGGGCAAAGGAGGGAAGCCGAAAGGAAGACGAAGGCTCGAGACAAACAAGGCAACATCAAGGACCAAGGCCACAAAGTGCAGATGGGCGAAGAAGGTTTCCCTGGCAAGGCCCTTGCCGGGGCAGCCTCCGCGGCCCCGGCAAGCCCCATGCCGGGGCGGCTCGCCCACACCAGCGAAGTAAGCCAGCCTTGAACCCACGGTTTCCAATGTCAACAACCACGTTGGACCAGGGCTCGGAAGGCACCTCCATGATGGCATGCAGATCTTTGTGAAGACAAAGAATACTCAAGATCAGATGATGATTGGAGGGCAACACTCCCCGTCAAGATCCTTACCGAAGAAACCCACAAGACCCCCGGCAAGATCCTTGTTGGGGACGCCAGCGCGCCACGGCAGGACCCTTGCCGGGCCACCCGGCAAGAACCTTGCCGGGCCACCCGACAAGGCCCTTGCCAGAGGCGACAGCAGGGCCACTGCCAGGCCCGCACCAACCAACTCCCCGCCGCCGTTTGCATGCAAATGCCCAGCCCAACCCGGTTAGGCGAGCACTGCGTGGCAACATGCAGCTTCCAGGCCAACTCAGCACTCACTTGCGTGGCGGCATGCAGATCTTCGTGGAGGCTCCACCACCGCGCCACCTCAGCTGCTTGCCTGCCTACATGGCATCGCATGCATCGTTGGCCAGGGCGCGTGTCAAAGCGAGGAGGAGCGGCGATGGACGGGACGGGCCTCGTTCCCTTCCCCGATAAAGTGAAGGGACACCTAAGACACATATTAAATGCATCTTGTCCTGTAATACGAGCGATAAGCTCAAAGCACTATAGGCCCTTTCCACCTCCTTTGTGCCACCGTGGCAGCCCCTTCCTCCTATAAAAGGAGGCCCATGGCATACAGGAAAAGGATTTGGCTCTTTCGAACCACGCAACATCCATAGCTAGTTAGAGAGCTCAAGAACACTCAATACATTCACCAAGCAGGACTAGGGTTTTATGCATCCTTCCGGCCCGAAGCTGGGTAAACGATCCTTGTGTCAATTACTAATCCTACTCTCCTCACAACCCTGCACCCCGCAACCGTAGTAGGGATTCTTGTGATCCCGTAGGTGTCGTTTCCCACCGACAGCTTTGGCGCGCCAGGTAGGGGGCGCAATTGTGAGAATCTGGTCTGGTAGTTGGCCTGGCAGTTCTCCGTCGCCACGACTCCCGCGGAGAAGGCAGCCAAGAGAGCGGCGCTGCCTGCAAGTGCAAGGGACGCCAGGGTGGCGACGAGAAAGCTAAGTCATGCCAATCTTTAAACTCTTCTCCGTAATATAAGGTTATCGTCCTAAGAGATTCTACCTATGTATGGAAAACCTGAATGCAGAGGGGCCCCCCGCGATTGGCAACGCCTTTGTTCTGTTTCGAGTCCGCTCAACAGTTCAAGCGGCCGCGTTGAGAGCGGCAGGGTAGCCTTCTGCCGTCAGCAACGCTCTCGACTCTGACTCGAGTCAAACTCGACAGATCGAGCGGCCGCGTTGAGGGCGGTAAGGTGGTTTGCCCGGCAGCAAGCACACCCGGCAGGCTAATGGGGATCCGTCCTCAAGACGCCACCCTGGGTTTACGCGCCGGCAAGCCTACCCAGTTAGCGTAGGGTGGACAGACAAAGGAAAATTGAACAGGGAAATAGCATGCAAAATGTCGGGAGTACTGCAGAGTTATATTACATAAATTGCCGCCGCGGTTCTTACTAAAGTTAGAAATTGTCTTGGTCATGAACTTGCAGCGGCGGTAAGGAACAGGGTGCCTAGTCCTGGCGATGGCCCTCCAACCTCTTGATTTTGTCGATGCGACTAAGGATGGGCTTGATACACTCATTGAGCGCCGCGATGTCAGCATCCTCCGGCAAGCTCTTCAGCACAGCTTCGAAGTCGAGGTCGGGATGCCAGTGCGCTATCTTGGCAAGCACCATGGTCATGACACCCCGGCAAATCATCCGGGACTCCTCGGCCAGGGAGGCCGTCCGGTCGGAGTGAAGCCGCTCCAGAGAGCGACGACCCTTTCAAAGTACATGGTCAGGTTGGCGTTGGGGCTCAGGCTCGTCTCCGAGGCGTACCTCATGTCAAGCATCCCCATGATGCCCAGCTGCGTGGTGGCCGATTCCGCAACGGCGGCAAGGCGTTCGAGCCAACGTTTCTCGCCCTCCACATGGTCTTTGAGGTTGGCGGTCTCGTTCATCCGCAACTGTTTCTCGGTTTCCAACTCCTTGGTCAGGATCCCCTCTCGGGCTTTGGCCTCCGACAGCATCTTCTCGAGATCTCCCAGCTTCAGCTTGAGGTCTCTGATGGAGTTGTTGGCTTTGGAGAGTTCTTCGGCCTTGCTGATGAACGCGCCCTGTGCCTCCACCAGGGCACCGTTGAGCGTGTCCTTCTCCGTGGACAGCTTCAAAGCTTGCTCCTCCAGCTCCTTCACCTTGCCAGCATGAGCTGAGCCTGGGCATTGAGTGCCTCCTGATGCCTCTGCTCTAGCTCTTGGGTCTGCTGCACGACGAGCTTGTCCACCTCTTCATCCTTGCCGCAGAGCGTGGCGGTAAGCTTTTCCTCGCGCTCGGCAAGATCCTCCTCCTGGGAGTTCAGTGCGGCCTCGCGCTGGGTCCGGGCGGCTTCGGCTTCGGCGGCCAAGTTCTTCGCCGCCTCTTGGGCCTTCTAGACGTTGGCCAACTTTAGGGTGAGCTCCACGTCACGCTTGGCCAGCTTGCCCTGGGCGGCCTTCAGCTCGTCTTGAGCCTGGAGGAACTAGTCTCGCGCCTCGGCGACGCGCCCCTCGAAGTCCGCCTCTGCCTTCTCCACCACCGCCGTCCTGGACTTGGCCTTGTCCAGACGGGCGCGGTGGAGTGCCTGAAGCTTCCGGACACCCATGGCCTGGAGCAGCCACTCCTCCTGGGAGCCGACGCCACCAACGCCCGGCTCATCGACGACCTCGAGCCCGGCAGCAGCGAGCACCTCCTCGTCGAACACCTCTCCCTCAAGGGGAGCCCTCGTGCTCGAGCGCCTAGGAGGTGGAGGAAGAGGTCATTGCTCACCCTCAAGTACCTGCCAGAGCCAGAGGTAGCGGAGGAGGAGGGCAGGTCGTCAAACACCACCTCCTCGGTTGCCGGCTTCCCCGACAGGTCCCTTGTCGGGCTCCTCAGCGGGCCCCTTGGCGGCGTCCTCAACAGCGTCCTTGGAGCTCTCCTCGACAGTGATCTTCTTGGCCTGCACCGCGGCATCCTCGGTGACGTCCTTGATGACAGTGTCGACTTCCTCTGGGTCCATCGAGGAGAAATCTGAAATGCCAAGAAAGGGGCAGGACGGAGCCAAGATCAAAGCCAGTAAAAAAAACAAAGAAAGAACATGAGCGGAAATGAAGGACGAGTGGCTTACCCGTGCCGGGCCAAGAGGCAGAAGTCCCTTCTCCGCCAAGGTTTGGCGTTGAGGCAAAGCCACCGGCGCCAATGTTCTCCTCCTCCTCCTCCGTGTGCATGGCCTCGGTGCTTGGTGCCCTTGCCGGGGACGCCCCTCGGGGCGGCGTGGTCGACGGGGGTGGCATGTTGGGAGAAGCCCTCTGCGGCTCCCCTTGATGATGCTCCCCTCCTACATGCACGGTAGGGTCAGTACCAAAGCATCGTGCATTGCGCACGTTGACGAAGGATGGGTGATGGACTCACGCTGGGGGCTGGGCTGGGGGTTGGGCTGGGGGCTGCTGTCTGGGCTGCTCAACACCACCAGTGGCGTGCTGGAGGTGCCTGCTGGGGGCTGGCCACTCATCGAAATCCTGGCCCTCTTCACCCTCTGGGCCAGCGTCTCCACGTCCCTGCAGGATAAGGATAATTCAGAATGGGCGGCACCATTGGAGGAAAAAGGAAAGGGCAGGGAGAAAGCAGAGCTTACTCTTCCTCCTCCTCCTCCTCTGCTGTTTTCCTCTTCTTCTCTGGGCTGAGGGGCCCAAAGTCAGACGCAATCCCCGCACCAACGTTTGCCGGCGAAGGGGGAGGCGATGGCGTCCGGGTGCGCTTGGACGACGAAGAAGCAGATGCCTTCTTCTTCGATGCCACGGCCTTCGCCGCTTTCTTTGTCGCCACCGCCCTCGTCTGGCGCACATGCGCCTCCTGGGCATGCCGCAGCTGTGCGGCCTGGTCAGGGTGGGCCAGCTCACCGGAGGTGGCCCGCCGCAGGACCCACCCTTTTCCGGCGATTGGAGGGTCGACGGTCGCGGTCTTCTCCCCCTCGCCCTCCTCCGACGACGACCCGTCAGCTGCGTCCTCGACGAGGGGAGCCTCAATGCTGGCGCCGCTGGCCTCCCCAGCGGCTGCTGCCCACTGGCGTGCTCTTCTTCCTCCGCCTCCGCCGCGGCCTTGTCCGCCCCGCCGCGGGCACTGCCAGCCTCCTAGATGAGCTTTGCCTCCTCCGCGGCTAGCCTCGCCTCCTCCACCCTGGCGGCGATGTAGTCTAGCTCCGCCGGAGAGGTGTCATGGATAAGCCGTGGCTCGGCGGTGATGTACACCTCATGCAAGGTTACAAAGAACTCCTGCACCTTAAGCTCGTCTGGCTCGACCCAGTTCGGGTCATGGCCATGCGCGTTGAAGAGCGACATCATGGCGATAATCTCGGACCGGCGAGAATTGTTGCACAGCGGGACCACCCCTGCCGGCAACTTGAAAACGGGCTCCTTGACAATCTTGCCGGCCTTCGCAGCAGCCCTGACAACATTGCCGGACCGCTCGACCTTGCCCTCGTCACTAACCTCAAGCTGGAAGATCCGTTGGCAGAGATGGGCGTGCCTCAACACTGTCAGGTTGTTGTCGAGGCCGGGGCGGAGCCTCATGATGTCGGCGGCGTTCACAAAGAGCCAGGTCGGCCTCCCCTCGTCGTGCAAAGGGGCAATTCGGCGACAGATGAAGTCTGCCCCGATCATTTCAAGGGCGAGCCCGCCCTGGGTGAGCCGAAGAATCCTGGTGGTGGCGACTGTAAGCTTTGCGTCATCAGCATCGACGTCGCCCCAATCGCTCCCATGGACCGACGACTCCTGGCGAACCTCGCAGAATGCTGGCGGGTCCTTCTCCTCAATCCAGCACCACCGGCCCCGCTATTCTTCCCACTTCTCCTTCGTGGCGCCGTCCGGGTACGCCCCCTTGGCCCTCGGGATCCAGGCGACGCAGCCAGAGATGGCGCCCCCTTTTTGGATCCGAGGGGAGAAGTAATGGCGGAAGAGCGCCATGTTGGGGTGCACCCCGGCGAAGCCCTCGCAGAGGTGTGCAAAGAGAGCCATACAGGCCACGACATTTGGAGTGAAATCCAAAAGGCGAAAGCCGTAGGTGTGCATGATATCCTTGAAGAAATCAGAAAAGGGGGGACAGAGCCCGCAGGAGAAGTAGTCGACGAAGAAGGGGTACCGATTTGGGGAGGCCCCGGCGCTGGCAGGGACGACGTGCGTGGCTGGATGCCCCGTCTTCTCTCCTCCCGTCTTCACCCCCCACAGATCCTTGAACATCTCCTAGAGCTCGGACACGTCGACCGTCGAGGGGAAGTAGGTGAACTGCGCCCCTCGTGCCACCAGCTTGCTCTCCGGCTGCTCCGCCACCCCGACGTCTTTAGCCACCCCTTGCTTTTGGTGGATTTAGGCGCCATGGCGAATGCGAGAAGCAAGAAAGCAGAGGATGGCAGAAGCGCAGCGGCGATCGACGGAGACAGAGGGGCTCGAGAAGAAGGAAGAAAGGGGGCGGCGGTTCTAAGATCGGAGAAGGCGCAAGGAGGAGGGTAAAGTGAGCAGCGCGCCCACAGTTATTCCTTTTTACGGGGAAGGCGCGAGCCGCCTCCTTTCCCATTAACTGCAATACGATGCATGCGTGCAGGAACCTTCCCACGCACGCCACCCACGTCATGCGCGTGCGCTCAACCTCCATGATGTGAGTTCTATGCGGGTTGTGGGGAAGCGCAGCGGATGGAGCAGTTACCACGGTAAAATCCACCCCGCCTGCCCGCACACCATTCTGGGCCTGGCCCAACAACGTGTCTCGCTTATGTATGGCCCAGGCGCGGGGGCTCCTATTGGTGTACAAAAGTAGGGGCTCTCCTTTTGACCCCTTTACTTGTGCACGGGCAGTCGGAGCCACGCGCCATGGCCGCACATGGCAGGGCAAAGGAGGGAAGCCGGAAGGAAGCCGAAGGCTCGAGACAAACAAGGCAACATCAAGGACCAAGGCCACAAAGTGCAGACGGGCGAAGCAGGTTTCCCCGGCAAGGCCCTTGCCAGGGCAGCCTCCGCGGCCCCGGCAAGCCCCTTTCCGGGGCGGCTCGCCCACACCAGCGCAGTAAGCCACCCTTGAACCCACGGTTTCCAATGTCAACAACCACATTGGACCAGGGCTCGGGAGGCACCTCCATGGTGGCATGCAGATCTTTGTGAAGACAAAGAATACTCAAGATCAGATGATGATTGGAGGGCAACACTCCCCGTCAAGATCCTTACCGAAGAAACCCATAAGACCACCGGCAAGATACTTGCCGGGGACGCCAGCGCGCCACAGTAGGACCCTTGCCGGGCCACCAAGGCCCTTGCCAGAGGCGACAACAGGGACACTACCAGGCCCGCACCAACCAACTCCCCACACATGCAGATGCAAATGCCAGCCCAACCAGGTGGGCGAGCACTGCGTGGCAACATGCGCTTTCAGTTAACTCAAGACGCACTGCGTGGCGGCATGCAGATCTTCGTGGAGGCTCCACCACCGCGCCACCTCAGCTGCTTGCCTACCTACATGGCACCGCATGCATCGCTACCAGGGCGCGTGTCAAAGCAAGGAGGAGGAGCGACGGACCGGACGGGCCTCGTTCCCGTCCCCGATAAAGTGAAGGGACACCTAAGCCACACATTAAATGCATCTTGTCCTGTAATACGAGCGATAAGCTCACAACACTGTAGGCTCTTTCCACCTCCTATGTGCCACCGTGGCAGCCCCTTCTGCCTATAAAAGGAGGCACATGGCATATAGGAAAAGGATTCGGCTCTTTCAACCACACAACATCCATAGCTAGTTCGAGAGCTCAAGAACACTCAATACATCCACCAAGCAGGACTAGGGTTTTACGCATCCTCGTGGCCCAAACCTGGGTAAACGATCCTTGTGTCAATTACTAATCCTGCTCTCCTCACAACCCCGCGCCCCGCAACCGTAGTAGGGATTCTTGTGATCCCGTAGGTGTCGTTTCCTACCGACAGGACTGACACGGAGTTTTTTAGTCCCTACACCAAAATGTCCCTGTAAAGAAACACCCTCTAATAATGCCGCTGGAAAATTGATGCAATGCCACAGTTAAAAGCAAATTACATGTTTAACGAATTTTATTGTTAATATAATCTCTATATTAATATTAATTAATGCCACCGTTTGAGAAATGCTACTGTCTTGCTTTCTTTCCCATTTAGACAAGGTAGATGCTTCTTTTTGTTGGCTTCTGTGTCATCCACCGTTATTGACCACTAATTGTTTCCTTTGCTCCTCTGTGTAAACAGGGTTATCTACTTCACCTCATTGCCATTGTGACCTTTTGTTGCACTGCACAAAACACTTTTGTTTTAAGAGTGTTTTGTGCAGTTCAACCAAAATGTCACACCGACAACGTTGCTTGATTGCTTGATCTTAGTGGAACTGCACAAGAGGAGATCTTACTTCCTATCTGTGTTGGCAAATTTGGTTCAGATCTTCTTCTTGTGAGTTGTTTGAATTCCGCATCACGAGAGGTCAGTACTAGCCTTCTTTCACATGATTCTGCAGTGTGCTTTCATATGTTGTGCTACTTGTACGATAATGTTGCTTGATTTTAGTGAACTGCACAAATGGAGACAAGACTTCTAATCTGTATGTGCACCGTAATATCCCATTGACGTAAGATAAGGATATTTCACAACTGTTAGCCTGTATTTTGCCACTTTCATTAGAAAATTAAGTTTAGTACTATACTTGTGCTTCCTAATTGACATGCCAAATCTTACATTGAAGGCGAAGCTTGTCTGTTATTGAACCAAGTGATGAAGGGGAAGAACAAGCAGAAGAAAAACAAAAATCAACTCTCGGTGCTGTAATGAAGCACTAGAACTGTGATGACACAAGTAATGATATAGTTTTGCATCTTAATTTATTGCTATGGCTGGAACGAGCAATTGTTTTGCCACTGATTTGATGCCACTCTTAATGCAATACGTAATTATCTCTACTTGTGCAAACAGGGATCTTCTTTGAAGATACCATATATTTTAGTGGAACTGCACAAGAAGATGTTGGAAACATTAAACTAATCGAGGAGTATATAGTAAGCATGGCCACCACCGTAGATAGCAATAGATGGTTCCGGAGAAGTGCTTCATCGTATCTTTGTACACAATAAGCCTCGACAAAGGTTGGTACTCGCCACCGATTTCATCCATATGATTGAGCTTTGTCATCTCTATTGGTGTTGTGCTACTGTTTAGATACTGTCATGAAAAAGTGGTATTATCCTTGAGAAGTGCTTCATCTGTGTTGTTTTAAATATTTCCCTTCCTTTTTTTCGAGCAAACAGGGATGCTAGCATTTAGTAGTCCTCTTGTCTTTGCACAACAGGATCATCTTCCTCTGAAGAAGAATATGGAGTACGTGAAGTGACTAGTTCCGATTATGTCGGGATGAAGAAGCCCTGTCTATCTTCTCATCAGAAGGAGCAGTTGAAGGATGGTTACATTACTCCCCACAAGACCAAACTAACTTCAGCTCAGAAGGACTGACAAATCTCCATTTTTTTCTTTGTGATCTTGTGAGTACAATGTTGTTCTAGGATTCTTTCTGGTGAGTTCCATTTTTCTAAAAGTGAGCTCTACATGGACCATGTAGGTGCCTGTTTAAACTATCAATTCATAGTACAATTTGCTTTATACTAATCACTTTTTTGTATTTGTGCAAACAGGGGTGCTCAGCTTGATTTCAATGGAAACTGCACAAAATGTTCATGAATAGATCGAATCATTCATTTCCACCACAAGAAAGGAGGTGCCGATAAGTTCAAGGCGTTGCAACATATAAGGGCGAAATCATACAAGCTACTGCGAATTTGGTTGATTTTGGTGGAACGCACAAAAAGAACATTGGTTTATTTAGCACAAGGTGCCATGTCAATGTCCGAACTGATGGCAAACCCTGCCCATTCCACAATCGTAGGCATTTGATATTTTGGAATGGGACAACCTTGTCAAATTTTGCTCATTGATTTTAGCAAGACATGCGTTTGATATTTTCGAATGGGACGCCCTTTGCTGTCAGCAACATCGATCAATTTTTTCTTTATTCTTTAGTTGTGAAGTAAATATTGCCTCTGACATGTGAGTCACTGAGATGCATAATCATCGATTGTTTTGAATGTTCTCTATGAATTGCCAATACATGTGTTTGATTGCAATGTACAGAAACGCTAAAAAGCTGCTCAAACTCTTTGTACTCCTTCTGTTCCTTTTTACTTTGCACATTATGAAAGTGCATACTTTTTTGTATAAGATTGGTCAAAGTAGAGATACTTTGATGCACACAAAACTTGTATGCAGACTAGAAAGGACCGGAGGGAGTACATGTGAAACTGCTGCAAACGAGGCGATCACCCTGGGAATAATGCTAGTACATATTGTTTTGCATGTTCATCCAATGCCAGTGATACAGGAATTCGAACTAATCGAAATAAATTCATTCATACATAGTCAGATTTCATATAAACATGCCGGATTTCATTACATTTCATACATTCTTCAACTAAAAAGGGGTGCACTGGAGGTATAATTAATTAACCGCTACCCACTGTGTCCCGCCGAGCGAGCAGAAGCTTGATGATTTAACTACAGAGTGCGATTCGAATCGATATGTGGCCTGTTGGGCCCATGTGTCAGTCAGCCAACTACACCAGCAGTTAAGTAGAAGCAGCGTTCTTCTCTAGCACAGCTCTTCGACTCCACATCGCCGCCAAGAAGCTAACCGGCCGTCAATGGTCAACCCGCCTAGCTTGGCTTCAACCGGAGGGTAGCAGCGGTGGCCTTACTTGGACCCGAGCGGCGGCGACCTACCGTGTTCTACTCTTCCTCATTTTTTGTGTGGCGCGGCCTCATTGGCAGTGGGGCGGGGCCTCGGCGGAGCCGGCGATGTCCTCTGTCTCGTTGCCGGCGGGCGGCGCCTCGGCGGAGCGGTGGAAATCCTCCCCCTTGTTGCCGGCAGGGTGGGGCCTCGGCTGAGCCGGCGATGTCCTCTGCCTCTTTGTTGGCGGGACGGGGCCTCGGCAGAGCCGGCGATGTCCTCTGCCTTGTTGTTGGCGCCGCGGGGCCTCGGCGGAGTAGGGCCTCGTCGACGCCAGCGGAGCGGGGACTCGTCGGAGCCGGCATTGTCCTCTGCCTCATCCTCGGTCTTACCAAACAGCGCCTCGCCTGCTTCATCGCCCTCTTTGTAGGCGGCCGCAGCCTCCGCCACCCGCATGCGGTACCGCCAGCGCTCGAGGCGGCCCTTGCGAGCGGAGCGGTACGAGTCGAGCAGCGCCTCTTGCTCCGCCCGCCCCGCGACGATCTGTTCCTCCGCCTGCAGGTGCTCCTGGAGGAGATGGTGGTTGTAGGCGGCGTCGGCCTGCGCTTCCTAGAACTGCTCCTCACGCATCTGCCTCACCGTGTCCATATATTGGGCATGGGCCTCGCCGATGGTCATGGTGCAATGCAACGGCGAGGATGGCGCGGAGGAGGGGGTTGGCGCTAGATCGTCAACTACCATGTTCTCCATTGGGACGTTGTCGTCCTCCGGCTGCCTGTCGGCCAGCCGGTCGGCAGCAATGGCTGACATCTCCTTGTGGTCCGTCGTCTGCCCATCCCGAAGAGCGCTGGAGCGTGAGGAAGCCATGGTGGGAAGTAGTGGTGTGGATAGGAGAAAGGGAACGGATGCGGATGACTGCGGCTATGGCCGGCGCAACAGTTTATATAGCAATGGTGGGCGGCGGAGGGACAGACATGTGGTGCCGGAGTAGCCACCTCGACAACCGTGTATCATTAATGTGGGCGGTAGATGGATGGACGGACAACACTTGTGTCGTTTGAAGGCGGAGCAATCGCCTGCACCAAGAAGCGGGGAGGGCGGCGCTGACTGTTTCGGGCGAAAAGCGCGCACGGGCGAGGAGATGACTTTACTTGGAGAGGATGACAACGGGGACCCACCAGGGCCATAGCCTCACGTACACAAGTGCCTCCTTATTATATATATAGGGATAATTAATTTGGTGCCCTTAGTTGTGTCCCACTCGGCAGGTTTACCCCTAGTTTCCGAAAACACTTGTTCCTGCCCAAACCACTTTGCTCCTCTTATGCTTTTGCCCTTTGACCGTTTGACCATCACTTTGAAAACTTCATAAAAATTTCATACTAACTCAGAAAAATTCAATAAGATGTCAAAATATTTAGAAAAGCATCACCTATATGTGTATGCCATTTGCATTCATGAAAAAAGTGTTGGGCAGTCCCCATCTCAGTTTTAGCTCATATGATCTTAGCATGAATAGTAAAATCTAAAAAAATTGGTGACAAACTTTGACCAATGTTTTGAGTGCTTGCCAAGTTTCATAAGGGAATGTAATTCGTGGAAGTCACGACAAAAAAACAAAAATCAATGCTCCAAATTTTCATTTTTTTGCCACGACTTGCACGAATGTCATTCCCTTATGAAACTTGGCAAGCACTCAAAACATTGGTCAAAGTTTGCCACCAATTTTGTTAGAATTTTTAGATTTTTTTAGATTTTACTATTCATGCTAAGATCATATGAGCTAAAACTAAGATGGGACTAGCCAACACTTTTTTCAAGAATGCAAATGACATGCACATATATGTGATGCTTTTCTGAACATTTTGATATCTTATTTGAATTTTTCTGAGTTAGTATGAATTTATTATGAAGTTTTCAAAGTGATGGTCAAATGGTCAAAGGGCAAAAGCATAAGAGGAGCAAAGTGGTTTGGGCAGGAACAAGTGTTTTTGGAAACTAGGGGTAAACCTGCCGAGTGTGACCCAACTAGGAGCACAAAATCAATTATCCCATAAAACTATAATTTATTTTGCTTCATCCTGGTTTCCTGACATCACGGTCCCACACCATTGTCAACCTATGTACTCCCTCCTTTCCGGTTTATAGGGCTTATCTCAAAATTTTAGTTTTCCCATTTTATAAGGCTCAATTTGGTTGTTTTCCATCACATGTTCAGATTCCAAGGTGCATTAAATCATTGCATGCAAGTATTAAGAGAAAATTGACCAATGCATGTACTTTATGCATGCATGCATTGCAATTAATGCATTGATAAACATAATTTTTTGAGGATAACAAGAGCATTAATTAAGTGCTTTTGCAAAACTACAAAAAGTACTCCACCACTCGCCATCTACCTTGATTGGTGAGATTTTTGAATTGAGCACTATAAACTGGAAAGGAGGGAGTAGTCAATAAATGAGAGAATTGCACAAGAAGCGCCGATACCGGGACCAAGCAGCTCGGCGATTTGTGTTTTTGAGGTGTGAGCACTTCAGAGTTTTTCGATGTTTAGCCCATTCTCCTTTGAACAACAATGAAAACATCGCTGCAGGTATTAACTGGGCGGGCTATGGCCCATCTAGCCCAGGCCAGATATCCAGCCCAAATATTAATTTTTTTCTAGCTGAAAATGGCCAGCCCAGCTATACTTTTTTTAGGAATACCCAGGCAAGGTCAAGTTGTTATTCTCCGCCCCGCTAGGCTGCACATCTTTCCTAGGAGGGATGCATTAGGCTTAACAAGAAAATGGGCTTTAAGAAATAATAAATGGGATGTAATTATAAAAACTAGGCAGTAACTATAAAAAATGCACCAAACACGTAATTACTTTATAAAATATTATTTTGGATATTGAAAATTTTAGTTTCATTAATTGTTGCGAGCGCAATGTTTCGTTGGAATTTTACGTAATATAAATTTATATTGAAATTGTATTTAATCTGACCAGAAATTTCGGGATAAAAATATTTCGGATCCCATCAAAATGTGGGAAATTTTATTGAATGCTATTTTGAACGGTTGGTTGAAATGGGCTGTACTTTTAACAAACTGTAAATGGGATGTAGTAAATTCCATTAGAATTCAAAAATGGGCTGCATATTCTTACAAATCTCAAATGGGCTATAAGTTCTCTGCCACACACTTCTGGCCTTACTAAGTTGACACGTTCCCTAAAAAAAAGAGAGTTGACGCGTATGCAAGGCTTTGTCAACTTATAGTCAACACATGGTTCTAGCAGCAGTGGCCGTTGGATGTCCATCCAACGGATGCCGTGCTTCTTCTTCAATCTCAGATATTCTAGCTTCACCTGCCCAAAAAATGATTCCTCCCCCTGACATCTGGGGCGCACCATTTCGGAAGCTGACCTGTGGGCCTACTAAGTTGACGTACCGAGGGCTTTGTCAACTTAGTCAATATAAACGATTCTAGCTGTAGTGACCGTACGATGTCCATCCAACAGCCATCGTGCTTCTTCAACCTTTGGTCTTCTTGCTCCAGCCACATAAAGCAGCGCCGGTTGTGCCGCCTGCTCCTGCCTCCCATGGCCGACTGTGCTGCCGCGGAGGCCTCATCGCCCCCTACTACTCCCACCGCTGGCCAGGCCATCCCTCCACTCACCCACACCCCCTGTTATTCTGCGGCGACGGCAGCGCAGCCGAACCAGTGAACCCTTGTACTCCTCTCCGCGTGTGCATCCACTACCACGTCTTCCCCGGCTCCGCGTTGTCCCCTTCCTAGGCCTCGCCATCGTCCACCGCCATGGTGCTCTCGGCGCGGCGTGGTCAACATGGTCAAGGAACGACTTCCATCGGACATGGACTGTACGTGGAGAGGCTGACAACTGGGTCCACGGCAGCCGCAAGGAAGTGCCTCCTTATTATGCGCAAAATAATAATTCCTCCACCTGACAGCGGGGACCCACCGGATGGGCCACCGTATTTTGCGAAAAAAATGATTCGCCCCTGACTGCTGGAACCCACCAGCTACATCTTCGCACGCAAGGAAGTGCGTCCGAAAAAAATGATTCGCCCCCTTGACTGCTGGGACCCACCAGCTACATCTTCGCACGCAAGGAAGTGCGTCCGAAAAAATGATTCGCCCCCTGACTGCTGGGACCCACCAGCTACATCTTCGCACGCAAGGAAGTGCGTCCAGAAAAAAAACGATTCACCCCCCTGACTGCTGGGACCACCAGCTACACCTTCGCACGCAGGGAAGTGCGTCCGGGCAAAAAAAAAACAATTCGCCCCCTGACTACTGGGACCCACCAGCTACATCTTCGCACGCAAGTAAGTGCCTGACAGTCGAGACCCACCTGGTCGAAGCGTACGTAGCGTTGTCATTCTGGTCGCGAACATGTAAGTACATACTGGTCGATATAGAGGCGCGCACGTGTCGTAGTAGAGGCGCGCACGTAGCATGTACACGTACGTACAACGTCTAGGGTGCAAGAAAGAAAATACGGCCACCTACGTACATACGGGGGGGGGGGGGTCTCGAACGCCTACTCGCGCATACGTACGGCCAGGGCTCGTGTAAATGGCTGGGTCGGAATGGAGAAACAGTGTCGTCATCGTGTTCATGGGGAGCCAACCGGCTGGGTCGGAACAGAATGCGTCGTCGTGTTCATCGGGAGGGCTTGGACGGAACAGGCAATGGAAACGAGGCTGGCGTCTTCGCGGAAACGGAGAAGCGGCGTTGTGTTCGACCGGCCACGTTCGAAACGGGATCCTGTTCATCGGGAGGGGTCTGGTGTACCGCAAAAGAGAGGAAACAGACCTCCTACGGTCGAAACGGGGGTCCTGTTGATCGGGAGGAGTGTGGCGTACCGCAAAACGGACGAAACAGACTTGTGTTGGAGCGCTACGGTCGAAACGGGGGTCCTGTTCATCAGGAGGGGTGTGGCGTACCACTGTAGGACCTTGAAGTATGTCTAGAGGGGGGGTGATTAGACTACTTGACCAATTAAAAACTTAACCTTTTCCCAATTTTAGACTTTGGCAGATTTTAGCTATCTTTGGACAAGTCAAGCAATCTTCACACAATTCAAGCAAGCATGCAAAGAGTATATGAGCAGCGGAAATTAAAGCATGCAACTTGCAAGAATGTAAAGGGAAGGGTTTGGAGGATTCAAACGCAATTGGAGACACAGATGTTTTTGTCGTGGTTACGATAGGTGGTGCTATCGTACATCCACGTTGATGGAGACTTCAACCCACAAAGGGTAGCAGTTGCATGTGAGTCCACAGAGGGCTCCACCCACGAAGGGTCCATGAAGAAGCAACCTTGTCTATCCCACCATGGCCGTCGCCCACGAAGGACTTGCCTCACTAGCGGTAGATCTTCACGAAGTAGGCGATCTCCTTGCCCTTACAAACTCCTTGGTTCAACTCCACAATCTTGTCGGAGGCTCCCAAGTGACACCTAGCCAATCTAGGAGACACCACTCTCCAAGAAGTAAAAAATGCTGCGTTGATGATGAAATCCTTGCTCTTGTGCTTCAAATGATAGTCTCCCCAACACTCAACTCTCTCTCATAGGATTTGGATCTGGTGGAAAGAAGATTTGAGTGGAAAGCAACTTGGGGAAGGCTAGAGATCAAGATTCATATGGTAGGAATGGAATATCTTGGCCTCAACACATGAGCAGGTAGTTTTCTCTCAGAACTAGTAAGTTGGAAGTGTAGGTTTGTTCTGATGGCTTTCTCCACGAATGAAGAGGAGGTGGAGGGGTATATATAGCCTCCACAGAAAATCTAACCGTTACACACAGTTTACCAATCTCGATGGGACCGAATCAACAAACTCGGTCGGACCGATTTAGCAAATCTAGTGACCGTTAGGATTTTCAGTGGGACCGACATGCAACTTGGTAGGACCGATATGGTTAGGGTTAGGGCATAATGTAATCTCGGTGAGACCGATTACACAAACTCGATGAGACCGATTTTGGTAATTAGCTAACCAGAAAGTTGGTCAGGTAAACTCGGTGGGACCGATTCGCTCTTTTCGGTGAGACCGAAATGTTACGAAAGGGAAACAGAGAGTTTACATTGCAATCTCGGTGGGACCGATCGGTCACTTTGGTTAGACCGAAACGTTACAAAGGGAAACAGAGAGATTACAGTCCCATCTCGGTGAGACCGAGATCCCTATCGGTGAGACCGATTTTCCTAGGGTTTGTGGTAGTGGCTATGACATTTGAACTCGGTGGCGCCGGATAGAAAGAATCGGTAGGACCGATTTTGACTTTAGGTTTAGGTCATATGTGGATGTGAGAAAGTAGTTGAGGGTTTTTGGAGCATATCACTAAGCACTTGAAGCAAGAGGCTCATTAAGCAACACATCATCCCTCCTTGATAGTATTGGCTTTTCCTATAGACTCAATGTGATCTTGGATCACTAAAATGTAAAATGTAGAGTCTTGAGCTTTTGAGCTTGAGCCAATCCTTTGTCCTTAATATTTTGAGGGATCCACTTTCATCATCCATGCCATGCCATTCATTGAGCTTTCCTGAAATATTTGTCTTGGAATAGCATTAGCTCAATGAGCTATATGTTGTTATGAATTACCAAAACCACCTAGGGATAGTTGCACTTCCAATCTCCCCCTTTTTGGTAATTGATGACAACATATAGATCAAAGCTTCGACAAATGATAATAAGATTGAAAAACATCGCCGCTTTGAGAAGTATGTGATAACCAAGAGCTCCCCCTAAATTTGTGCATAGTTTAAGATTTGCTTTGGACTGCAAATGCACAAGGAATTAGGCTCATGGGTTACTCTTCCATGTCACATACATATTGGTGGAGCGCTCAAAATAATAAAGAGTGAATACATGCACTCATCACCAAGCAAAGTGAATGATCATATAAGGATAAGTAAGAATATCATGTAGCAAGCATAAGTGTAGCATATGATCAAACACATGATCATCAATGTCTCACAGATAATAGCATAGTATCTCAAGCAATCAAAGGCAAACAAAGTTCAACCAAGAAGACAAGAGAGAACAAAAGCAAACTCTCTCTCTCGAAGCCTATGATCTATACATTTTTCTCCCCCTTTGGCAACAAGTTACAAAAAAGTTCCTAGAAAATGCATAGTACTATATCGTCTCTCAGGCTTGGTCTTCAGGTGGTGGTGCAGCATCCTCTTCTTCCTCTTCTTCAGAGTCTCTCCTCATAGAGGGATTGCCAAGAACTTTGGCAGTAGTGGTTCTGACTCTTTTTTTCTTTTTGTCTTGACTAGCAGCTTCATCTTCTGACTCAATAGTAAACTTCATGGTTTCTCCAGTGGCAACCTTCCTCGGTTTGGAAGTGGGAATCCTTCTTGCAGGTGCCTTCTTCTGCACTACTGGCTTATTGGCTGCAGCTGAACCATATTCTTTCTTGACCACCTTCTTCTTGGAAGTGGCCTCATCTTCAGCTGCCACATAATCTTCATCCTCAGATTCCGAGGTTCTTTTCTTCCTTGTCCTGGTGGCAGCTTTAGGCAAATTGCTGGGAGTGCTTCTGCTGCCATCATCTAAAGTGCTAGAGGGACTAGTTCCCTCACTCATGTGAATCTGCTCTTCTTCCCTGTTCTGGCTGTCACTTTGGTCTGACATGCTGCAAACACTGACTGCTGAACCTGTGAATAGTTATAGATGAGATAGAGTGGATGAGCACCACAAAATGCAGAGTTTTTTGCAAAAGAATGATTCAAAAACTTAGTTTTAGTTTTCCACAGAAAGCATTTCAGATCAACCGATTTTCAAACTTGGTGATACCGAAGCAGTTTTGGAACCTAAACTAGTGAACTCGGTCAGACCGAGTCACAGTTCGGTGGCACCGAGACTGCTAGGGTTTCACAAAGTTCTAAAATCGGTCACACCGATTAGCAATTCTTGGTCAGACTGAGAGTTACTAGTGCAATGGCGTTAGCCGAATCGGTGGGACCGAGTTTTTCAACTCGGTGGATCCGAGATGGTTTCGGCGGAAATCTAACCCTAAATTTTCAAATCGCATCTATTCTAAGGATTGTTTTGACTGGATAGAGGTGTTTCAATCGTGGCAAGAATCATAATGAACACAATGTGCTGAGTATCAGACGAGGATAGCACTGTGGTCGAGTTCATACCCTAGTTCGGCGATGAACTCGCTACGGCGGCAACGGCGGAGATGAAATCCGTTGACGGAGGCGGAGACCAGCGACAGGAGGCAGCTGGCGATGAAGTCGACGATCCGGAGACCTAGAGGGCAGAGCGAGCTATGCGCGGGCGAAGAGGTTTGGAGAAAGTTTTCCAAATTTTTGCCTGTGTGAAGCCCGACACTGTCGGTGTGACCGAGTGGAACGAATCGGTGGCACCGAGATGCATAACTTTTGACAGTTATAGCAACTCGGTGTGACAGAGAAGTTCAAATTGGTTGCACCGAGATTGAAAACCTAGATCGACTTAGTGATCTCGGTATGACCGAAATGGAAGAATCGGTCAGACCGAAAAGCACAAAGAAGTTTTGGAAGTTTAAGTCTATGACGAATCGGGGACTCCGAGTGCTCCTCACACAGAGTGGTTTGAAACTGACTTGATCAAATTTTGTGATGTAGCATGAATAAAGTTTGAGACGAGAAAAGCATAGATAGCTAGAGAAGGTTCTTAGGCATTCTTGTCCATCCACTTGGCAAAAGAAAAAGAAGCCAATCAATCAAAACAACAAGTCGATGTCCTTGAATGAGTAAAATATGCAACCAACATGCTCACACAATAAAATGGCAAATGAAATATGTGGCAAAGCATGCACAACCAATTCTAGCATCTATCAAACAATTGGCGATGACTAGGTCATCTATATATGAGTATATTGACTTAGGAGTCAAATGAGAACATTTGATCATAGGTCATACTCATCGTTTAAGCTCAAGTGGGGTTACCACTTTTACATAATGCATTGATGTGTTCACATCATTAGAGTTGCTTTGACTCAATTCTTAGAGTTAAGCTCCCCCTAGAAGTGAGATCCCCCCTTAGAGGGATGAACTAACCTTGGATTTTGTTGATGATGACTTCATGTAGGTGTTGAAGATGTGGATGCTCAATGTTGATGTAGATCATTTGAAGCAATCCTTTGGAGTGAGTTGCACTTTCAATACCTACATGGGTTAGTCCCACAAGGAACAAAATAGAATATCCATAGACATAGAGTGATGCACACACAAGATGATATCCATGAAAACATTAGGTTATCTTGTCCCTTGCCTTACCAACATGAGGGTTTGTGACTCCTTGAACTAGTGCAAGATATGGAGGTTGATAGCACTTGTCCTTGCCATAATGATATGAGTGAAGAATGTTGGCGGAGTCACCCTCAAGAACTCTCTAGTTCTTCTTCTTCGGGATCCACATCATCTTGATGGGAATCCTTGGAGTTGTAGTTGTACTTGATGAAGTAGAACTTGATGTAGTCTTGGGAACCCACTTGACCAAGGCCTTAGGTGCTTCTTAAAATGCATCAATCTCCTCTTGAAGCTTGTCCTTGCCTTTGTTCTTGTGGTCTTGTGGTGGAAGATCATCTTGTGTTTGTGTTCCCTTGAGGGAAGTAGGATCATACTTCTCTTGTTGAGGAACAAACTTCGTCTTGGGGTATTGATCTTCTTCCCACTCAACTCCATTGGCATTGAACTTTCGTTCAAAACCAACACCTTGATTCTTCCGGTGCCTTCCTTGCTTGCATACAATTTCCTCGAATTGCTTACTCCCGGCAAGGCTCTTGTATACACCTTTCTCTATAATTCCCTTCAATAAGCTATTTTCTTGCTCAAGTGTAACTTGGTTAAGAGAATCATTAGTGGAATCAAGAGAACTACAAGAAGCAACAATATTGGATTTAGCATTATTATTGTTACTACTAGAGGAAGAGTCTTTCTTGTTCTTGTTACTAGAATTGACTTGAGGCATGTAACTAGATAAGAGTAAACGCTTGGCAATGTAAGAAGAACTTTTCTTACAGATATCATCATTGATTGCCTTTAAGAACTCATGCTCTTGCTCAAGATTGAGCTTTTCAAAGCGTAACTTCTCATGAGCCCTTAAAAGTTCTCGATGATCTTCGAAGATAGTTTCATGAGCTAACTTAAGAGTGTTTAGTTCTTTAGTTAGAAGCTCAATCTTCTCCTTATCATTGTCATTCGTTTTATCTTGATTAGCTTGATTAATTGACGTTTCGTCATAGTATTCATTACTAGAGTTGTCAATAAGTAAATCATCATCACCTAACAAGTCATCTTCATCACTATTAAAATCAACATACTCGGGGCGTGTTACCTTAGGACCTTTGGCCATGAAGCATCTTCCAATTCCTTCATTTGGTGAATCAAATATGTCGTAGGAGTTGGTTGATACAAGTGCTAGACCAGCAACACCTTAATCTTGAGTATATTCGGAGTCGGAGTGATAGCTTCTCTTGGAGTGATTGTCGGAGTCGGAGCCGGATACCCATTCACCAACATGAGCTTGATGTCTTCGTTTTGTGTAGCTCTTTGATGACTTATCCTTCCTTATCGAATCCTTTCTTCTCCGTGAGGGTCTTCGTTCATAACGATCATCTCTACTCCTTCTCTCTCTTGGAGGTGATTCTTCTCTTCTACTTCTTCTTTTTGGAGAATCTTCTCTTCTTTCGTAGGGTGCCGTACACTCATTGGAATAGTGTCCGGGTCTCCCACAATTGTAGCAATTGCGCTCTCGACTAGAAGATCTTTTGTCATTGTAGGACCTTGACTTAGAGCTTCTTTCTTTGCTTCTACTCTTGTAAAATTTGTTGAAGTTCTTCACCATTAAGCTCAATTCTTCATTGAAGGTTTGTTTCTCACTTGATGATGTGGGGGCTTCACATGAGGCTTTGTAAGCACCACTTGACTTGTTGTGAAGTTCCTCCTTATCCTTGAGTGACATCTCATGAGCAACAATTCTTCCAATGACTTCCATTGGCTTGAGATCTTTGTAATTTGGCATCATTTGGATCAATGTGCACACGGTATCATACTTTCCATCCAATGCTCTTAGGATCTTCTTAATGATGAATCTGTCGGTCATCTCTTCACTTCATAAGCCGGCAATCTCATTTGTGATAAGAGCAAGCCTAGAGTACATTTCAGTGACACCTTCACCATCCTTCATTTTGAACTTTTCAAGCTGACTTTGGAGCACATCCAACTTGGATTCCTTGACGGAGTCGGTACCTTCATGCATATCAATCAAAGTATCCCAAATTTCCTTTGCATTCTCAAGACGGCTGATTTTGTTGAATTCTTCGGGGCACAAGCCGTTGAAGAGGATATCACAAGCTTGAGCGTTGTATTGCAGCATCTTCAATTCATCCGCACTAGCTTCACGGTTCGGCTCTCTCCCATCAAAGAATTCACCTTGCAAGCCAATACACACAATAGACCAAACGGCGGGGTTATGTCCAAGAATATGCATTTTCATCTTATGCTTCCAACTAGCAAAATTAGTACCATCAAAGTAAGGACCTCTACGGTGATAATTTCCCTCGCTAGACGCCATACTCTCCTAGGTTGTGAAACCAAGGCTATGACCACCAGAAGCTATGGAAATCAAAGCAAATGGAGACCAAAGCTCTGATACCACTTGTAGGACCTTGAAGTATGTCTAGAGGGGGGGTGATTAGACTACTTTCCCAATTAAAAACTTAACCTTTTCCCAATTTTAGACTTTGGCAGATTTTAGCTATCTTTGGACAAGTCAAGCAATCTTCACACAATTCAAGCAAGCATGCAAAAAGTATATGAGCAGTGGAAATTAAAGCATGCAACTTGCAAGAATGTAAAGGGAAGGATTTGGAGGATTCAAACGCAATTGGAGACACGGATGTTTTTGTCGTGGTTCCGATAGGTGGTGCTATCGTACATCCACATTGATGGAGACTTCAATCCACGAAGGGTAACGGTTGCGCGAGTCCACAGAGGGCTCCACCCATGAAAGGTCCACGAAGAAGCAACCTTGTCTATCCCACCATGGCCGTCGCCCACGAAGGACTTGCCTCACTAGCGGTAGATCTTCATGAAGTAGGCGATCTCCTTGCCCTTACAAACTCCTTGGTTCAACTCCACAATCTTGTCGGAGGCTCCCAAGTGACACCTAGCCAATCTAGGAGACACCACTCTCCAAGAAGTAAAAAATGCTGCGTTGATGATGAAATCCTTGCTCTTGTGCTTCAAATGATAGTCTCCCCAACACTCAACTCTCTCTCATAGGATTTGGATCTGGTGGAAAGAAGATTGAGTGGAAAGCAACTTGGGGAAGGCTAGAGATCAAGATTCATATGGTAGGAATGGAATATCTTGGCCTCAACACATGAGTAGGTAGTTTTCTCTCAGAACTAGTAAGTTGGAAGTGTAGGTTTGTTCTGATGGCTTTCTCCACGAATGAAGAGGAGGTGGAGTGGTATATATAGCCTCCACACAAAATCTAACCGTTACACACAATTTACCAACCTCGGTGGGACCGAATCAACAAACTCGGTCGGACCGATTTAGCAAATCTAGTGACCGTTAGGATTTTCGGTGGGACCGACATGCAACTCAGTAGGACCGATATGGTTAGGGTTAGGGCATAACGTAATCTCGGTGAAACCGATTACACAAACTCGGTGAGACCGATTTTGGTAATTAGCTATCCAGAGAGTTGGTCAGGTAAACTCGGTGGGACCGATTCGCTCTTTTCGGTGAGACCGAAATGTTACGAAAGGGAAACAAAGAGTTTACATTGCAATCTCGGTGGGACCGATCGCTCACTTCGGTTAGACCGAAACGTTATGAAGGGAAACAGAGAGATTACAATCCCATCTCGGTGAGACCGAGATCCCTATCGGTGAGACTGATTTGCCTAGGGTTTGTGGCAGTGGCTATGACATTTGAACTCGGTGGCGCCGGATAGAAAGAATCGGTAGGACCGATTTTGACTTTAGGTTTAGGTCATATGTGGATGTGATAAAGTAGTTGAGGGTTTTTGGAGCATATCACTAAGCACTTGAAGCAAGAGGCTCATTAAGCAACACCTCATCCCTCCTTGATAGTATTGGCTTTTCCTACAGACTCAGTGTGATCTTGGATCACTAAAATGTAAAATGTAGAGTCTTGAGCTTTTGAGCTTGAGCCAATCCTTTGTCCTTAATATTTTGAGGGATCCACTTTCATCATCCATGCCATGCCATTCATTGAGCTTTCCTGAAATATTTGTCTTGGAATAGCATTAGCTCAATGAGCTATATGTTATTATGAATTACCAAAACCACCTAGGGATAGTTGCACTTTCAACCGCAAAACGGGACTCCACAGGATACTGTTCATCTCCACCATCGACCTCCTCCAGCCTCCACGGGCTACCGTCGACCTCCTCCAGCCTCCACAGGCTCCTGTTCATCCGGCCTCCATCGCGCGCTACTCCACCGGCTACTATTCAACCACCCCTCCACGGGAACCCCTCCACCGTCTATTGTTCATCCAGCCCTCCACGGGGTCGTCCTATTCATCTAGCCCTCCACGGGGTCCTGTTCATCCAGCCCCAACCGGCTCGATCGAGGCAACGCCACGGGGTCCTGTTCATCCACCCCCACCGCTCACTGTTCATCCACCCCCCGCAATGCTCACTGTTCATCCACAGAGGCAGCATCGATCGGCTTTAGTTAGCAGCAGTAGCGAAGGAATCGCTCGATCGGGTTCAGTTAACAGCCATCGATAGGTCGCTCGGGTTCAGTAACCCGTAGCCTCTGATCTGTCGCCGGGTTCGATTAGAGCCCAACGCCTCGCTTCGGGTTCGATTAGAGCCAACGCCTCCACACCGCAGCAGACGTCGTGTACGAGAAACGCTTATCGCTTTCCCGACCGCCCACCGTGAATCGAAGTCCCCAAAATTTCCCGCCCTCGCTTCTACCACGGGTTTTTCCGTCATGGACGGCCCAAAGAATGTCATGCAGCTGCGTCTCCGCCCGCCTGGATGAAAAGCCCATTTTCATCATGATTTTTGTCATAGAAGTAGGAGCCCACCACATCTATGATGATACCGGGTTTTGTCACAATTATCGTCATAGAAGTGTCATAAGTATGATAGGAAAAAAATTCGTTCGGCCCAAAATGTCACGGATGTGTCTTTTTTGGTAGTGGTCTTACATAGTGACGGATCTAATTCCCCCAATCCGTAAGCACACTTTTGCTCCTGAAGTTGACCCGTCTGAGCTTATTGATGATGAAGCTGAATTTCAAGCCTTGAATGGCATTGACTGGTCATCACCAACCTTCCAGGAAGTAGAATAGGACAAAGAAGCGGAGAGGGATGATCCAGAAGCTTCAGGCCATCAGAGTCAAGAAGGTTGATCTGCTGGGCGGTTCATAGATGTGACCTTCTGAAAAATAGTTAATCATTTTGACTCCTTGAGTCATGTAATAGGGTAGCAATGACTTTGCTCTGCCATGCCATCGTGCACGGTTTTATGTTTCACCCAATAGTATTGAGCCGCCACTTGATAATTATCCTTTTAAACTTATCATGACATTGATTTGTGCAGATGAAAATTTTGAATTATCCTGCACACAAGTAGATCACAAGAGCCCTTGGCGGTTTACCGCAGGGCGGGTCATAATACCTCACATATAACCACTGATGTTTAAAATAGTTATAGATAGGGCTGGTTTAGCCAGAATTGAGACATAATTATAATAACAATATCATACCTGTGATATTGAATCATACTGCCGGTTTATGATACATGTGCAATAAGGGTGATAACCCAAAACTTTAGAAGCCAATACTTCCAAGTGCTTGATATCATCATGTATGGGCGACTTGTCACCTCACATTAAGCCGGGTTAACAGAGACCACAGGTATGCTTCAAATATGAGCTGTGAGATTGAAGGCTACATGGCCAGAATCACTTTAAACCAAAAGGCAAGATAGTATCAAGAAGAACCGAAAAAATCTTCAAAAAATCAAGCCAAATGAGAAAAATGAGGCTATGCTTCGAATATGAGCAGGAAGCTGGACCAAAAGGGTTAATAGCTATGATTCGAATACGACCAGGAAGCCCCTAAATGGTTTTTGGCATTGCGCCGATCACTAGGGTACCGACAGCTATGATTCGAATACAATCAGGAAGCCCCCTAGTGACCATAAGTTTTGTCATTGCGCCGATCAAAGGGGTACCGACAGCTATGATTCGAATACGATCAGGAAGCCCCCCAGTGACCATAAGGTTTGGCATTGCGCCGATCAAGAGGGTATCGACAGCTATATTCTCTTTGGTGAATACACCTATGTTTGAACAGGAAGCCCCCAAGTGACCATAAGGTTTGGCATTGCGCCGATCAAGAGGGTACCGACAACTATGTTCTCTTTGGTGAATACACCTATGTTTGAACAGGAAGCCCCCAAATGACCATGATATTATGACGAAGAAGACTCATTATTTGTGGAAACAAAATGACAAAGGCCCTGCTTTGTCAGGGATGCCAGCTTTATTATAAACATCATAATATATACATTTTCAAAGTATGTACATCATAAGAGCCGGTGGCTCATGTGTAGTAAGGCCGAAGATGAGCAATATTCCACGGCCGGCGTGTCTCCTCCTCTAATTGACATGAGTCCTTGTGGTCTCGAACATCGATGAGATAATATGACCCATTGTTCAAATTCTTGCTGACCAAAAAGGGTCCTTCCCAAGGTGGGGATAGCTTGTGCATGTCAGATTGATCCTGGATGAGCCGGAGCACCAAGTCACCTTCTTGAAAGGCTCTGGTCTTAACCCGGTGGCTGTGATATGTCGTAGGTCTTGTTGGTAAATTGCCGAACGAGCCGCCGCAAGGTCACGTTCTTCATCTAACAGGTCAAGTGAATCCTGATGTGCTCTTTCATTATCAGCCTAAACATAAGACGCCACACGGGGTGAGTCGTGATGGATGTCACTAGGAGAACCGCCTCTGCTCCATAAACCATGAAGAAAGGCGTGTAACCCGTAGACCTATTGGGGGTAGTATTGATACTCCATAGCACTGAAGGTAACTCCTCCACCCAACAACCCGGTGTCCTCTACAAAGGAACCATAAGCCGGGGCTTGATGCCTCTCAAAATTTCTTGATTGGCTCTTTCAGCTTGACCGTTGGATTGGGGGTGAGATACTGACGGCACATCAAGTCAAATATGCTCACGTTGACAAAACTCTTTCATAGCACCCTTGGACAGATTAGTGCCGTTATCAGTTATGATGTTGTGGGGAAAGCCGAAGCGAAAAATCTCCTTTTTGATGAATTGAACCGCTGTTGCCGCGTCACACTTACTGACCGGCTCGGCTTCAACCCACTTTGTGAATTTGTAAACCGCCACCAAAAGGTGGGTCTTTTTATCCTTGGACCTTTTAAAAGGCCATATCAAGCCCCCAGACTGCGAACGGCCAAGTAATTGGAATCATACTCAATTCTTGATCCAGTATGTGAGCTCGCCGTGAAAATTTCTGATAATCATCACATTTACTGACCAAATGCTCTACATCAGTGTGAGCCATCAGCCAATAAAATCCATGACGAAAAGCTTTGGCCACAAGGGACTTTGAACCGGCATGATGACCACAATCTCCTTCATGAATCTCACAAAGAATCTCACGACTCTCCTCAGGAGAGACGCAACACTGAAATGCCCCAGTAATACTGCAATGGTGTAACTCACCATTGGCAATTGTCATTGACTTAGACCGCCGGGTTATCTGTTTGGCCAAAGTTTTATCCTCGGGTAACTCGCCCCAGGTCATGTAAGCCAAATATGGTACTGTCCAATCTGGGATAGCATGAAGAGCCACCACCAATTGTGCCTCTGGGTCAGGAATAGCCAGATCTTCCTCTGTAGGCAATTTGACAGAAGGGTTATGCAGAATATCCAAGAAAGTGTTAGGTGGCACCGGTTTATGTTGAGACCCCAACCGGCTTAAGGCATCAGCCGCCTCATTTTTCCTGTGATCAATGTGTTCCACTTGATAACCCTTAAAATGCCCAGCGATAGCGTCAACTTCGCGGCGATAAGCCACCATGAGTGGATCCTTAGAATTCCATGTGCCTGAGACTTGCTGAGCCACCAAGTCTTAGTCGCCGAAACATCTCACCCGGCTTCAGTTCATCTCCTTAGCCATCCGAAGACCATGGAGTAAGGCTTCATACTCAGCTGCATTGTTAGTACAGGGAAACATCAACCTTAGAACATAACAAAATTTATCACCTCGAGGGGAAGTTAAGACAACTCCAGCCCCCGAGCCCTCCAGTTGCCTGGACCCATCAAAGTGAATAGTCTAATATGTGTTATTTGGCTTTTCTTCAGGCATCTGTAGTTCTGTCCAGTCGTTGATGAAATCCACAAGTGCTTGAGATTTGATGGCCGTGTGAGGCATATATTTCAAACCATGAGGCCCAAGCTCAATGGCCCACTTGGCTACCCGCCCTGTGGCTTCTCTGTTTTAAATGATATCCCCTAAGGGAGCAGAACTAACCACAGTGGTGGGATGACCCAGAAAATATTGCTTAAGCTTCCGGCTGGCCATGAGCACCCCATAAACAAGCTTCTACCAGTGTGGATATCTCTGCTTGGACTCAATAAGCATTTCACTGATATAGTAAACCGACCGTTGAACCGGATATTGTTTGCTTGCTTCCTTCCATTCTACCACAACAGCTACACTGACAGCCTGGGCGTTAGCAGCCACATATAATAGTAACAACTCCTTATCAATAGGGGCAGCAAGGACTAGTGGATCAGCTAACTGTTTCTTCAACGCTTCAAACACGTCATTAGCAGCATCACTCCACATGAAGTTATCTGTCTTCATCATCTGGTACAATGGTATGGCCTTCTCACCCAACCGGCTTATGAACCGGCTCAAGGCAGCAATATGACCCGCCAGACGCTGAACATCATTAATACACA
The DNA here is from genome assembly GCA_021437245.1 of Aegilops speltoides. Classification (NCBI taxonomy): domain Eukaryota; kingdom Viridiplantae; phylum Streptophyta; class Magnoliopsida; order Poales; family Poaceae; genus Aegilops; species Aegilops speltoides. The sequence continues at coordinate 335,506,081 of CM038146.1, forward strand.
CCGGCTTTGCCAGAGAGGTAATGGCCTTGATCTTCTCCGGGTTAGCCTCAATGCCTCTATTAGAAACCAGAAAACCCAAAAGCTTGCCTGCTGGGACACCAAAAACGCACTTGGTCGGGTTAAGCATCATCTTATAGACCCGGATATTGTCGAAGGTCCCCTTCAAATCATCTATCAAAGTTTCCTTCTCTCTGGATTTCACCACAATATCATCCACATAAGCATGAACATTGCACCCAATCTGACTGTGGAGACAGTTCAACACACACTCCTGGTAAGTCACTTGGGCACTCTTAAGCCCAAAGGGCATAGACACATAACAGAAGGCTCCAAAGGGAGTGATGAAATCTGTCTTCTCCTGGTCCTTAACTGCCATCTTGATCTGATGATAACCAGAATAAGCATACAAAAAACTCAAACGCTCACAACCCATCGTAGCATCAATGATTTGATCAATACGAGGGAGAGCAAAAGGATCAGCTGGACAAGCTTTGTTTAACTCCGTGTAGTCCACACACATACTCCAAGTGCCGTTCTTCTTAAGCACCAGCACCGGATTAGCCAACCACTCAGGATGAAAGACTTCAACAATGAACCCAACGGCCAAGAGCTAGGCCACTTCTTTACCGATGGCCTTACGCTTGTCCTCATTGAAGCAACGAAGGAATTTCTTGACCGGCTTAAATTTTGGATCAATATTAAGAGTGTGCTCAGCGAGTTCCCTCGGTACACCCGGCATGTGCTATGTCTTGAGCTTGTGTTGGTTTTCCTTGAAGAGGAAAGGGTGATGCCACAATAGTAGCGTAAGTATTTCCCTCAGTTTTTGAGAACAAGGTATCAATCTAGTAGGAGGCTCCTCAAAAGTCCCACGCACCTACACAAACAAACAAGAACTCGCAACCAACACAATAAAGGGGTTGTCAATCCCTTCAAGGCCACTTGCAAAAGTGAGATCTGATAGAGATAATATGATAAGATAAATATATTTTTGGTATTTTATAATATAGATTGGAAAAGTAAATATGCAAATAAAAGTAGATTGAAAGCTTATATGATAAGAGATAGACCCAGGGGCCATAGGTTTCACTAGTGGCTTCTCTCAAGATAGCATAAGTATTACGATGGGTGAACAAATTACTGTCAAGCAATTGATAGAAAAGCGAATAATTATGAGATTATCTAGGCATGATCATGTATATAGGCATCACGTCCGTGACAAGTAGACCGACTCCTACCTGCATCTACTACTATTACTCCACACATCTACCGCTATCCAGCATGCATCTAGAGTATTAAGTTCATAAAGAACAGAGTAACGCATTAAGAAAGTTGACATGATGTAGAGGGATAAACTCATGCAATATGATATAAACCCCATCTTTTTATCCTCGATGGCAACAATACAATACATGCCTTGTTGCTCCTGCTGTCACTGGGAAAGGACACCGCAAGATTGAACCCAAAGCTAAGCACTTCTCCCATTGCAAGAAAGATCAATCTAGTAGGCCAAACCAAACTGATAATTCGAAGAGACTTGCAAAGATAACTTTATCACACATAAAAGAATTCAAAGAAGATTCAAATACTTCTCATAGATAAACTTGATCATAAACCCACAATTCCTCGGATCTCGACAAACACATCGCAAAAAGAGTTACATTGAATAGATCTCCAAGAAGATCGAGGAGAACTTTGTATTGAGATTCAGAGAGAGAGAAGAAGCCATCTAGCTAATAACTATGGACCCGAAGGTGTGTGGTAACCTACTCACAACTCATCGGAGAGGCCTTGGAGATGATGTAGAGGCCCTCTGTGATCGATTCCCCCTTCGGCGGAGCGCCGGCGAAGGCTCCAAGATTGGATCTCGTGGATACAGAAGGTTACGACGGTGGAAATAGTTTTTTGTGGTCGCTTCTCATGTTTTCGGGGTACATGGGTATATGTAGGAGGAAGAAGTTGGTCGGTGGACGTTCGAGGGGCCCACGAGGGTGGGGGGCGTGCCGGGCACCCTCGTGGCCGCCTCCTCTTTTTCTTAACTTCCACTCCAAGTCCTCGGGATCACGTTTGTTCCAAAAAGATCGCTCCCGAAGGTATCATTCCGTTTGGACTCTGTTTGATATTCCTTTTCTTCGAAACACTGAAATAGGCAAAAAAACAACAATTCGGGTTGGGCCTCCGGTTAGTAGGTTAGTCCCAAAAATGATATAAAAGTGTAAAGTAAAGCCCATAAACATCCAAAACAGGTAATATAATAGCATGGAACAATCAAAAATTATAGGTACGTTGGAGACGTATCAGCATGTCAGAAGGCTTCCATGCAAAGATGTCCCGGTCCTCACGGGTGAACTTGATGAGCGCGCTTTCCTATTTTGGATCCAGGTTAGCACTGATACTGAACTGCTTGGATGAGTCGCCAGGAACAATGTCAACCAACTTAGTGTCATCGGCCAACTTAAACTTCAGCACCGGATCATGCTCTATAGTAGGCTTCTTCAGAGATGTCATATCAGCCGGGTCAACACTATCTTTATAGAACTTCAATTCCTCTGTTGCACAGACAGACTCAACATAAGCAACATCACCCTCTTCACACTCCAAAGCTATCTTCCGACTCCCATGCACTGTAATGGTCCCTTTGTAACCTGGCATTTTGAGCTACAAATAAACATAACAAGGCCGTGCCATGAACTTAGCATATTTCGGCCATCCAAACAGAGCGTGGTTCGGGCTTCTGATCTTGACCACTTCAAATGTTAACTTCTCGGCCCTGGAATCGTGCTCATCTCCAAAGGCTACTTCCAGCTCAATCTTGCCTACAGGGTACGCCGACTTACCAGACACCACTCCATGGAAAACAGTATTGGACGACTTAAGATTTTTATCAGTTAACCCCATGCGATGGAAAGTATCATAATAAAGGATATTAATGCTGCTACCCCCATCCATGAGTACCCTAGTGAACTTGTATCCACCAACTTGAAGCGCCACCTGATGGATTCATGTACCTAGGGTAGGGTCATAGGCCTGACCTAAACGTCCTACCCAAGGGCACCCTTAGAAGAAATCACCTTCCAGTCGACCAATGTGGAACCCACTCGACTGACTAGAAGGACTCGACCATGGAGATTCACTCGACCATGAAGATACACTCGACCACCAGGAGGTCAGAAGGCACTCCATAGCATAGCGGCCTGTAATTGAATAGACTTAATGATAGTTAAGGCACTTTATGAGGCGTTACGAACGCCTGTGCTTAATGTACTTTAACCTCTCCATTATGTGGGCTGGCTGGGGTCTGGCGCACTCTATATAAGCCACCCCCCTCCACAGGCAGAGGGGTTCGCATTCTTGTAATACTTACACACATAAACCACTCGACCGCCTCAGGGCTCCGAGACGTAGGGATTTTACTTCCTCCGAGAAGGGCCTGAACTCATACATCGCTTGTGTTCACAACCTCTCCATAGCTAGGACCTTGCCTCTCCATACCTACCCCCCACTCTACTGTCAGACTTAGAACCACGACAGTTGGCGCCCACCATGGGGCAGGTGTTTTAGCGATTTGTGGAGAAGTTGCGGTACTTCCGAGTACTTACGTCATGATGACTGCTGGAGTTTTGGTTGAGGGGCGCGAGATCCGTCTCGGTGCTCTCACCTTTGTCGCCGACGACTCCGCGTGGCTCCAGGAGGCTCCACTCGACATCGAGGCGCTCCCCGTCCGCGGTGCGACGCACTTTCGCGGATGTGTCCGTGGCGTTCTGCTGCGGCAACCCTCGACCCCGTATCGGTCGACTCCTTTATCGGTCGCCCGCCCGGTCTCCGGCCAGCGCAAGCGCTCTGGTCGGTCGAGACTCCAGCGGTGGGTGAAGCACGCGGTGGCTCGCCAGACAGCCATCGCCTGTGTCGCGCAATTGAGCCCGACGAGTCCCTCTGGCTGCTCGACCGCTCCGTGATCGCATCGAATGCGATAGCAGCGATCCAAATGCGGAAATCCTCATGGTCGACGGTCCCGCATCCTCCGGCCGCTCATGGGGGCGGAGCAAAGGTGGAGGCGATCCCATACAAAACCACGAAGAGTATCAGCCGAGACACTCGACTCTCTGCAGAGAGAGGAGCCGCCCTTGAGAACATGGATGCCACATACTCCCATCGCCGGAGAAACCCCGAGGCTCGCGCTTGGAGGAGGCACGTTTGGCCAATGTCGCGAGCAGCGCTCGCTTGAGAACCTTCAGCGAGCACTCGGCAGCCTGTGCAACGAAGTTCTGAAGCGGTCGACGTCGACTCTTCCCGCCGACTCGGGTATACCGCCGCCAATTCAGAATTTAGCGGTGCAACCCGTATAGCGAGTCCATCCAGCCATCGGTCGGAAGCGGAGAGGCTTGATGCAGATCGAGATTTACTCCGAGCAGCGGGAGACCGAAACTCAGCCGTGTCGCGATCGCGCAAGCAAATTCACGACGATCCGTCGCTGCGAATCTTGCTCGATCAGCCTCCACGATCCCGGATCGCCTCCAGCGGCGGGAAGGTGCGACAACCGGCGAGAGCGATCTGGAGACCGGTTCGACCGGGATGATAGGCGTCGAGTACCCATTTCCCCTCGAGGAAGGGTCTTACGCTCCTCGGCGGCAAGATGACAGACGTCGATTCGATGACGGGCGAAGAGTTCCAATGACCCGAGTGGAACCGAGCTTCGATGCACGATCCATTATCGTGCAAGGCTTGGTCGACGGAACATAGCCCATCGAGGCGGACCGAGAGGATGCACCCTGGCGATCGAGTGCATGTTTCGGTCGGAGTGTTTTAGCAGGCTATCGAGCCGTAGTGATCCCCCAATTTCAGGTTGGCAACAGAGTCGATAAATTCATCGGGGAGTCAAGCACGAAACTTGGCTTGAAGATTACCGAGTGGCTGTTCAGATTGGTGGTGGGAACGATGAGGTGGCCATGAAGCATTTGCCCCTCATGTTGGAAGGTTCTGCCAGGGCATGGCTGAATCAGTTACCTCCTAGCAGTATATACACTTGGGAGGATTTGTCCCGAGTGTTCGTCAGAACTTTTGAAGGAACCTGCAAGCGACCGATTGGCTTGACAGAGCTGCAAGTCTGTGTGCAGAAGACCAATGGGACTCTCCGAGAGTACATTCAGAGGTGGATCACTCTGCACCATACTGTGGAGAATGTGTCGGACCATCAGGCAGTTTGCGCCTTCAAAGATGGCGTCAAGAATAGAGAATTGAGTCTGAAGTTTGGTCGAACCGGCGACATGACCCTGAGTCGAATGATGGAGATCACTACCAAGTACGCCAACGGCGAGGAAGAAGACCGACTCCGAAGCGGCAAGTACAAGCCAAGTCAGTCGGAGAAGGGAAATTCGATCGGAAGCGAAGCGGAAGTCGAACCAGCAGCTCTGGAGAGGCCCCGCCGTCACTCGGGGAAGTTCAAGGGAAGCCGAAAGGATCACGGAATCCTAAGAAAGTTAAGGATAAAGAAGGAAATGGCGTGATGGATATGCCATGCCATATTCACACGAAGAAAGATGAAGAGGGCAACATCATTTACCCAAAACACACCACTGCCAATTATCGACTCTGATCCAAAGAAGTTTAGGAAAACAGTCTAAGGACAAGGAGAAGGAGCGAGACAAGGCGGAGACAAAGAAGACAAAGAGGAAGAATATCCACATGTCAACTCCACTCGATGATCTTCGCGGATGTGGAAAGCAAAAGTCGTCGAAAGTCATTAACCGTGAGGTGAACATGGTTGCCCAGTAAAACCAAGTTATGTGAAGTGGTCCCAAACACCCATCACATTCGACCAATCGATCATCCGACTCATATTGCCACCTGGGCGGCAAGCTTTGGTGGTCGATCCAATTGTCGAAGGCACTCGGTGACGAAAGTCTTGATGGATGGTGGTAGTGGGCTGAATTTGTTATATCTGAGACACATTGAAAGGGATGGGCATTCCGATGTCGGACCGAGCACCGAAGAACATGAGTTTCCGCGAGTCATACCAGGAAGAAGGCCAACTCACTCGGCAAATAGCTCGGGCGTGGTTTTGGTGATTCCAAGCATTTTCGCAAGGAAAAATTGACCTTTGAGGTTGTGGATTTTCAGAGTGCATACCACGCAATTTTGGGGAGGCCAGCCTACGCACGATTCATGGCTTGACCATGTTACGTGTACCTCAAACTGAAAATGCCAGGCCCCAAGGGGGTGATCACTGTCACCGGCGATCGGAAAAAGGCGGAAGAGTGCTTTCAGAAGGGCTCAAAGATTGCCGACTCCCAAGTGACAGCGGTCGAATTCGAAGAATACAAGCAAAACGCAGATCCGAGTGATTTGTTGCGATCCAAGAAGCCGGCCACAGAATCTGCATTTCAGTCGTCTGGTGAGACGAAACCAGTTCATATTCACCCGACTGACCCCAATGCAGCCCCGACCCACATCTCCACGACACTCGACCCGAAATAGGAAGAAGCGCTCATCCAGTTCCTCCGTGAGAACTGGGACATTTCGCATGGAAGCCACCGACATGCCAGTGTTCCTGTGCGGCCGAGCATCGCCTCGAGTCGACAAGTCAGCAAAACCGGTCAAAGAGCATCTTCGACGGTCCGCCGTCCAGAAGAGAAAGGCTATTGGTGAAGAAGTGGCTCGACTGTTGGCGGCAGGATTTATCCGAGAGATATACCACTCCGAGTGGCTCGCTAATGTCGTCATGGTTCCCAAGAAGGACAACTCGCTCCGCATGTGCATTGACTTTAAGCACATCAATAGGGCCTGCCCGAAGGATCATTTTCCTCTCCCTCGCATAGATCAAATCGTCGACTCGACCGCGGGATGTGAGAGATTGTCTTTTCTAGATACATATTGCGGGTATCATCAGATCCGTCTGTATGGACCCGATGAAATAAAAACAGCTTTCATCACTCCATTCGGGTGCTTCTGCTATATCACCATGCCATTCGGCCTCAAGAATGCGGAGCCACATTTATGCGAATGATTGAAGTGTCTTCTCACTCAAATCACCGGAATGTGGAAGCGATATGGATGATATCGCCGTTAAGTCGCGAAAAGGTTCCGACCTACTTGCTGACCTCGCGAAACATTTGCCAACCTCGGAAGATGCGATATCAAGCTCAATCCGTCAAAGTGCACATTCGAGTTCCCGGTAGAAAATTACTCGATTTTCTCGCTTCGAACGAGGATCGACGCTAATCCGCAGAAGATCGGCACTATTCTCTCAATGAAACATACTGTGCGAGTGCACGATGTCGAAGCTTCTTGGATGCTTGGCCGCTGAAGTCGATTCATTTCACGACTCGGTGAAAAGGCATTGCCTCTTTACCGATCGATGAAGAAGGCGAGACAAGTTCGAGTGGACTCGAAGTCGATGCAGCGTTTGCCGAGCTAAAAGCTCTGCTATCCACCCAGCTGGTGCTTGCTGCTCCAATCAGCAAAGAGCCTCTGTTGCTTTATATTGCAGCCACAGGACAAGTCGTCAGTACAGTGCTTACGGTCGAGCGGGAAGAGGAAGGAAAGGCCTTCAAAGTTCAGCGCCCGGTGTATTATTTGTCTGAAGTCTTGACTCCATCCAAGCAGAGATATCCTCATTATCAGAAGCTTGTGTATGGCATATACATGACCACGAAGAAGGTTGCTCATTATTTCTCTGATCATTCTATCACAGTCGTCAGCGACGCTCCTTTATCAGAGATTCTGCACAACAGAGACGCAACCGGTCGAGTGGCGAAATGGGCGATTGAACTTCTTCCCCTTGATATCAAATTTGAGGCAAAGAAAGCCATTAAGTCCCAGGCAATAGCAGATTTCCTCGCCGAGTGGATTGAACAACAGCAGCCGACTGAAGTTCACTCGGAGCATTGGACCATGTTCTTCGATGGCTCTAAGATGCTGAATGGTTCTGGTGCTGGGGTGGTTCTGGTTTCCCCCAGAGGAGACAAGCTTAGATATGTGCTCCAGATTCACTTTGATTCCTCCAACAATGAGGCAGAGTATGAGGCCCTTTTATATGGATTGCGCATGGCCATCTCACTCGGCGTCCGTCGCCTGATGGTTTATGGCGATTCAGATTTAGTGGTCAATCGGTGATGAAGGAGTGGGGCGTGAGAAGCCCAAACCATGATTGGATCTTGCAATGCAATGAGGAAGCTGGAAAAGAAGTTCGAGGGTTGGAGCTCCATCACATCCCCGACTGAAAAATCAAGCAGCAGATGACTCCGCAAAGATAGGTTCCAAAAGAGAAGCCATTCCGAGTGGTGTATTTTGGAACATATACACTCCGTCGCTTAAAGAAGACCCTTCACAGAGGAAGCTCCACAGCCCAAGAGTGCCACAGATCCGACTGAGGTTGAGGTCCCAGCAGTGGTCGACTTGGTCATGGAGGTTTTAGTGGTCACTCCCGATTGGACAATTCCTATATCGCATATATCCCGAGAAAAGAACTCCCGGAGGATGAGGAAGAGGCCCGCAGATCGTCTGTCGATCCAAAGCCTTTACCGTTATCAAAGGACAGTTGATAGAGAAAGCCCGATCGAGTTGGTCAAAATGCATAACGCCGATGAAGGTCGAGTCATTCTCCATGATATCCACTCGGGGACCTGTGGTCACCATGCGTCCTCTCGGACCATTGTAGCCAAAGCATACCGAGCTGGATTTTACTGGCCGAGGGCGAATGAGATGGCGAAGGAAATAGTGGACAAGTGCGAAGGATGTCAATTCTACTCCAATATGTCACACAAGCCTGCGTCAGCTCTAAAGACCATTCCGCTCGTCTGGCCGTTCGCAGTATGGGGGTTGGACATGGTCGGTCCCTTGAGAACGGGTCGTAGTGGTTTCACGCATGTACTGGTAGCAGTCGACAAGTTCACCAAGTGGATTGAAGCTAAACCCATCAAGAATCTTGGCGCCGCATCGCTGTTTCCTTCATCGAGAGCCGACGTTCGATATGGAGTCCGCACAACATTATCACAGATAATGGGTCGAATTTTGACTCGAAAGAATTCAAGATTTCGCAACGCTCAAGGCACGCGAGTCGACTACGCTTCATCGCCCATCCGCAATCGAATGGACAGCGTAACGAGCCAATGGCTTAATCCTCAAGGGTCGAAACCCCGATCGATGCGAGATCTCAAGCATGCGGTGGGGCATGGGTCGACGAACTCCTTGATGCTTTGGGGATTGCGGACCACACCTAATCGGTCGACCGGAAGAACTCCATTCTTCTTGGTCTATGGAGCTGAAGCAGTCCTGCCGAGTGATCTTCTTCACAACGCTCCCCGAATTGAACTTTACAACGAAGCAGAAGCTGAGCAAGCGCGTCAGGACGCAGTCGACCTTCTAGAGGAGGAAAGAGAGATGGCTCTGATCCGTTCGACCATCTACCAGCAAGACTTGCGTCGACTTTACGCCAGAAATGTGAGAGGCCGAGCCTTCTAGGAAGGAGATCTAGTTCTCCGAGTGGATCAGCAGAAACAACATAAGCTCGCTCCTTCCTGGGAAGGGCCCTTCATCGTCACCAAGGTTCTCCACAACGGGGCATATCGTCTCTACAATGTCGAACACAATATCGAAGAGCCCCGAGCTTGGAATGCGGATCTGCTCCGCCCGTTTTACACTTAAAGTTTTTCACTCGGATGAGTTGTAATAAAATACTTCTGTAGTTCATGGATTTCGAAATAATAGTGTCATAATTCCTTCATAATTTTTGTCACTTTTTATTTTTGTCCAGTAAAATTTTCCCCCAGTGGGTGGCTTAGCCGCGAATCCGTTTCGCCTAAGTTTGTACAAATCCTACCGAGTGGTAAGCCAAACTTCCACTCGGAGGCTTAGCCGCGAATCCGCTTCGCCTAAGTTATAAAAATCCTACCGAGTGGTAAGCCAGACTTCCACTCGGGGGCTTAGCTGCAGCCCAGTGCTTGCCTAAGATATAAGAAATCCTACCGAGTAAAGAGCAAACCTCTCACTCGGGGGCTTAGCTGCAGCCCAGTGCTCGCCTAAGTAACTAAAAATCCTACCGAGTGGTAAGCCAGACTTCCACTCGGAGGCTTAGCTGCAGTCCAAGTACTCGCCTAAGTACAACGTACGCTCGCAAGGAGGACGAGGCACAGGTCGACTGCGACCCTCTCCTCCGAGCTACACCATAAGTATAACATGTGGGCTTGCAAGGAGGACGAGGTGCAGGTCGACTGCGACCCTCTCCTCCGAGCTACACCATAAGTATGATGTGCGCTCGCAAGGAAGACGAGGTGCAGGTCGATTGCGGCCCTCTCCTCCGAGCTTCGCCACAAATACAACGGAAATCCTATCGAGTGAAGAGCAAACCTCTCACTCGGAGGCTTAGCTGCAACCCAGTGCTCGCCTAAGATATAAGAAATCCTACCGAGTGAAGAGAAAACCTCTCACTCGGGGGCTTAGCTGCAGCCTAGTGCTCGCCTAAGGTATAAGAAATCCTACCGAGTGAAGAGCAAACCTCTCACTGGGGCTTAGCTGCAGCCAGTGCTCGCCTAAGGTATAAGAAATCCTACCGAGTGAAGAGCAAACCTCTCACTCGGGGGTTAGCTGCAGCCAGTGCTCGCCTAAGGTATAAGAAATCCTACCGAGTGAAGAGCAAACCTCTCACTCGGGGCTTAGCTGCAGCCAGTGCTGCGCCTAAGGTATAAGAAATCCTATCGAGTGAAGAGCAAACCTCTCACTCGGGGGCTTAGCTGCAGCCCAGTGCTCGCCTAAGGTATAAGAAATCCTACCGAGTGAAGAGCAAACCTCTCACTCGGGGGCTTAGCTGCAGCCCAGTGCTCGCCTAAGGAATAAGTCGACTGCAGTAGGCATCTTGCTGTGAACCTGCAAAGGGCAATTCGAGCCAAAAGCAATCATATCCAAACATCAAATCCAAGTTTAGGTCGATACCTAAAGGAACCGAGAGTGCTCAGGCACTAAGCCTGTTAAGGTTTTATCGGTTACAATTCCACTCGGCATACCGAGGCAAATTTAAAGTGTCAGACTTAAAGGAAGTTTTTTACCCCTCCTGTGGAGGGCTGGAAGGAGCAACAAACTCATCGAGGTCGATCCCATCTGCGATCCGTGTAGCAGCAGTGATGAAAGTTTCCATGAAGGACCTGAAGTCGTGTTTCTTGGTGTTGGCCACTCGGAGAGCCGCCAGCTTATCTTCTCGTGCATCCTTGCAGTGGACTTGCGCCAGGCACAGGGCGACATCTGCGCCACACCGAGCCGAGGACTTCTTCCACTCCTGCACTCGGTCAGGGACGGCGTTCAATCGAGCCATCAGTGACTTGAGGTCATTTTGGAGTGTCGCCCCGGGCCAGAGCGTCGAGTCGATGCGGGACGTAGCAACCTTCAGCTTCGCGAGGTAGTCCACGACAGCTGCAACACGGGACTCCAGTCGGAAGACATTCATGGCAACTTCATCATTCACCGGGAATTGACGGGGTCAAGGTTCAGCTCAAGCGGCTGGTTTCTTCTTCAAAGTTGCGGCTGAATTCTGCAAAGACAAAACCCCGAGTCAAGACAATGGTCGAATGGGAACATCACAGTTGGAAGAGTTGGTCGAGTGTAAAGACTACCTTGAGCATAAGGAACAATTTCTTAGCAAGACCACCCAGAAGCCTTCGGTCATTCTTCTTCCCACCAACCGGTTGATCTTCTCGGTCGAGTGGTCTTGTCGACTTTCGATCGGTCAACATCCTTGGTGGCAATTGCCAGAGCAGCCTTCAGATTGGTGTTGTCCTATTCGAGCTTGGTGACTGAGGCTAACTTCTCGTCAGCAAGCTTGATCTTCTCAGACAGCTCAAGATCCTTCTTCCTCTGGGCCTCCTTCACCTTGCCTGCAAATTACAGCAAAGTCAGATTTGAAACAAATGAGGGGAGAAAGGAGTCGTCGAAGTCTCACCGAACATACCTTTGGTCTCTTCCTTCGCCTTCGTCAGATTCTCCTGCACTAGCTTCAAGTCCAACTCGAGCTGAATATGCTTCTGCTCCGGTTCATTATAGCGCGCCGCAAGATCACAGGATTTCTACGAAGAATCAATCGACAAAATGTCAAAGATGATTCACTCCCGAGTGAATAAAGAAAAATCATACGTTTCTAAGACCACAGTCGAATGCAAGCATTCGACCGTAGTCTCGGGGACTACACCCAGTGGGTGCACTCAGCGTGCCCCCACTGGTCCTATTCAAGACAAGAGTCGACCAGTCGACCAAAAAAAAGGGAAACTTCTTGATCGTAATCAATCGCGGTGATCGACCACGATCTCGGGGACTACACCCGATGGGTGCACTCAGCGTGCCCCCACTGGTTTGGCTCCCATTCGTTCTAGTCGAATGATGATCAATCTTTACTTGTAAAGCCTAAAGCCGATCGCCAGCAATGACCTTAGCCTTGGGGACTACACCGGCGGGTGCACTCAGCGATGCCCCGCTAACACGGAGTTTTATCAACACACCCGGTGGGTGACTGCTATGGATTTCGAAAGAAAAGAAGTTTTGATAGCATATCCTAACAGAGCAGGCGGTGGTCGATCGACCTGAACATTGCTTTGAAGAGCGGAGCTGGCATCATAAGCTGCTTGGCTTGCATCCCTGACGATCTTCACCGCTCCATCATGATCCCTGCCATGACGCCTCCTTAGCAAAGACTAGCTTGGTCCTCCGGGACGTGGTGCGTAGTGAAGAGCGAAGGTTGCCCAGCACTCGATGAAGTGGGTCGAGCACTCGTCAACGGCACCGCGAAGGACACGGTATGTCGAGTGCTGGCCTCCCCCTCCGTTGCAATAGTCTCGGGCGCCGTCACATCTTGGGCTGCTTTGCCAGTGGACGCCTTCCTGCTCCTCCTATGCCTCAATGGTTCTTCATCCTCATCATCATCAGGAAGGGTGATAATGTCATTGGTTGGAGCTTCAGAAAAGAATCAAAGTTAGAAACTATGAGTCAGTCGACTAAGAACAGAATTAAGGATCTGATGCAGGATTTGAGGTTGCCGCGTCCTCCATCTCATGGTCCTCGGCCTTGCCTGAGGTTTCAGAAGTCGCAGCACTGAAGTTCCAAAGAATTAGTCGATTAATTCAAGTATCAACCAGAGATAAAGCTTGTACAAAACAGGAAGGCTTAAATAATATATTTACCCTGATATGGTGGGGATGGACACCTTCATTTTTGGCAGAGGCTTGGTTGGCCTCGACGGAGCTACCTTCGACTGCTTCGGCGCCTTCTCAGTCGGCACCGGAGAAGCGGTCCGAGGGCGTTTGGTCGACTGCGAGGCAGTCGCAACCCCCTTACCGCGTTCAGTCAAAGGGTCATGAACAAGTTTCGACCGCCTTTTCGAGCGCGGTGGCGCAACCTCCTCCTCCTCCTCCTCTACTTCATCCTCATCATCGTCGTCGTCATCATCGTCATCCTCAGCATCGTCTGAATCCCACTCTTCCTGGCTCTCACCCCCGCTGGCTTCTCCCTCTTCAGTTGGAGCCTGAGCTCCATTGGGCATTGAGTACAGCTCGGTAAGGGCCTGGAAAACGTCAAGACAGAGCTCAATCGACCAAATTGTAGGACATACAGAAACACATTCAACAGACATACAATGGAAAGCAGAGCAAGTATACCTTTTCTGGAACGCTATTATGGTCGAGTGGAGAAATCCTCCTGGATCCGCGAGGGTTGTCCTTGTTCCCAGTGATCGCGGCCATCCATCTTTCCACTATGGCGTCGTCGACTGCCTCCGGGTGGACTCGAGTCTTGTCTTGGTTCCGCGAAGACAGCCACATGCGGTGGCTCGAATGAAGAGGCTGGATTCGCCTCGAAGGAAAACCTCCAAGAGGTCCATGCAGTCCACACCGTCCCGAACCAGCTGTACCACATGATCCATCAACATCTTCACATCAGCTCTCTCCTCTGGAACCACCTTCAGAGAGGAGGGTTTGTTCACTCGACTCATGGTGAATGGAGGAAGTCCACTCGACTGTCCCGGCGTCAGCTCATTCTAGCAGTAGAACCAGGTCGACTGCCAGCCCCTGACCGACTCGGGAAAAGACATAGCTGGGAAGGTGCTCTTATTCCTCACTTGGATTCCTAGGCCCCCGCACATCTGAACCACTTGGGTTTTCTCATCGCCTGGACTCGCTTTCTTCACAGTCTAAGAACGACATGTGAAGATGTGCTTGAACAATACCCAGTGCGGTCGACAGCCCAGGAAGTTTTCACACATGGATACAAATGCAGCAAGATACGCGATGGAGTTTGGAGTAAAATGGTGGAGCTGGGCTCCAAAGAAGTTCAAAAAGCCACGAAAGAAAACACTCGGCGGCAGGGAAAATCCTCGATCGACATGGGTGGCCAGGAGCACACACTCACCCTCCTCCGGCTGAGGCTGCCACTCTTTGCCAGGAAGCCTTGCAGCGCCATGGGGGATCAGCCCGTCGTCGGCTATGTCGAGGAGATCCTTCTCCCTGATGGTCGACTGGATCCAATCTCCCTGGACCCAGCCCTTCGGCAAGCGGGATCTCGACAAAGACCCGCTGCGGCTGGTGGATCTCCCCTTCACCTTCTCAGCCGCCGATGCCTTCTCCGCCGCCGACACCTTTTTCACGCGCTCCAGCACCGCCGTCTTCTCCTTGCCCATGGCCGCCGGTGAAGTGCGCAAGAGAGAGAGAGTTGTGGGGGCGACGGCAGTTGCGTTGGGCGGAGGCGAAGAGAGCAGAGGAGGAAGAACGGGGTACTGTGCAGAAACCCTCACAAATCGCATTTATAACATCCCTTCCGAGTGGATGACAGGTGGACCCGGGCGATCCAATCATATCCCGAAATAGTTGCATTGACACGATACGTGGCGGAAAAAGCGGCACGGAGATCGAGGCGTCCATGTCCTGTCCCGTCCGAGCGCGGCGGTCCGTTCCGCTTCGCGCGCTTCCCCAAATTTTGTATCCCGCGAAATCCGTGAGCAGCAGATCGGTCTGCCTGGTGCGAGATTTCCTGCGATCCGTCGCTCGGGAGCCGGCAAAGTATAAAAGATCAGTCGACGAAAGAACAAGAATGGATCGAGTCGACTGAAGAAAAGTTGCTCGTTATCAACAAAGAAGATCTTGGTCAAAGAAGAGGCATAACCAGCATGCCAAAGTTCAACCGGAACAGCATCAACTCCTTCCTCATTCAAGCCTCGACCCATTCGGGGGCTAATGATGGATTCATGTACCTAGGGTAGGGTCATAGGCCTGACCTAAACGTCCTACCCAAGGGCACCCTTAGAAGAAATCACCTTCCAGTCGACCAACGTGGAACCCACTCGACTGACTAGAAGGACTCGACCATGGAGATTCACTTGACCATGAAGATACACTCGACCACCAGGAGGTCAGAAGGCACTCCGCAACGCAACGTCCTGTAATTGAATAGACTTAATGATAGTTAAGGCACTTTATGAGGGCGTTACGATGCCTGTGCTTAATGTACTTTAACCTCTCCATTATGTGGGCTGGCTGGGGTCCTGGCGCACTCTATATAAGCCACCCCCCTCCACAGGCAGAGGGGTTCGCATTCTTGTAATACTTACACACATAAACCACTCGACCGCCTCAGGGCTCCGAGACGTAGGGCTTTTACTTCCTCCGAGAAGGGCCTGAACTCGTACATCGCTTGTGTTCACAACCTCTCCATAGCTAGGACCATGCCTCTCCATACCTACCCCCACTCTACTCTCAGACTTAGAACCACGACACCACCACCAAAGCCAAGTGACCCGGATTATCAACCCAGGGTGGGTGATACTCCCGGCTCCACATAATGGGTTGCTCAAACCATCACAAGTAGTGGGGAACCACCGGCTCAATGATGTTTACAACCCTCTTATGGAGCTTCTAGTCCTGCTTGCATAGGCTTGTGGTGAAAACGTGGTACTGCCCGCTATTCAACTGCTTCGGATGACTTTGATATCCAGACTGCTGCTGTTGTTGACTCCCTTGACCGGATTGTTGATTGTAACCACCTTGATTACCTTGATTATAACCACCCTGATTACCTTGATTGTAACCACCCTAATTACATTGATGATGTTGTTGACCCTGGAAGCCGGAATTAGAACTGCCACCTCTGTAGCCCAGGCCATGAGAACCGCCGCCACTGGAACCTGAGCCGCCGCCCGGCCCATGGTTGTTTTGAAACAAATTAGAATTTTTGAAATCCCTCATAATTGGACAATCTTTCCAAAGGTGAGTAGTTGGCTTCTCCTGCGTGCCATGCTTTGGACAGGGCTCATTTAGCAACTGCTCAAGATTGTGACCTGATCCACCGGTCCGAGGAGGCGACCTCCCCTTACGACGCTGATTATTGCTCTGCGTGTTGGTGTTAGTCACAAACTCCGAGTTACCATCAGCCTTGCGCTTACCATTGCCCCCTTGATTTGCCGGGTTATGCTGCGGACCCTTGGTGTTGCCACTCTTCTTTCCCTTTCCCGGCTTGTCATCATCAGACTCGGGGTCCTTGGAAACCATCCGAGTCGGCATATTTGATTAGATCCACCATCAGCTGCCCCATATCATTCCAATCATGCTTGAGCCGCCCTAGCTTCTGCTTAAGAGGCAAAAAACAGCAATTTTTCTCCAACATTAGGACTGCAGAGCTGGCATTCATGTTATCAGATGAGTGTATGATAGCCTTGACCCGGCGCACCCAATGGGTCGTTGATTCACCCTCCTCTTGGGTGCAAGAAGCTAAGTCCACAATTGACATGGGCTGTTTGCATGTATCTTTAAAGTTCTAGATAAATCGGGCCTTTAGCTCAGCCCATGACCCGATGGAATTGGCTGGCAGCCCTTTTAACCAAGTACGGGCTGTCCCATCCAGCATCATGGTGAAGTATTTAGCACACGCGGCATCACTGACCTCCAACAATTCCATCTCCATCTCATAACTCTCAATCCACGCCTCAGGGGGTAAGTCGGCTGTGTAGTTAGGCACCTTACGAGGTCCTTTGAAATACTTGGGTAAACGCTCATTACGTAGAGCCGACACCAAACAGGATACACCTGTAGTTCTAGAGTTCACGCCTGCCTCCAGTGCAGCCATTGGATAAACTAGAAGGGGCTGATGAGCCGCCCGCTGAACCTCCTGCTCAGCCTCCTGACGCACTCTGTCCTGACCGACCAAGTCATGAGCTCCATCCCGCATCGGGTCATGCCCACGTGGCTGGTTACGGCGATGTTCATTGCTTGAAACGGCCGGAGAGTCCATGTGTCTGCTATAACTCCGGCTTGGGCGAGGGGTTGAATGAATCCTATCCGACTGTAAGAATATGCATCCTGCTGCACCAATGCAGTTTGAAGAAGCTCCCTAGCCATTCATGTTTCAATCCCCGTTGGAGAGTCGCCATCTACTGGGAGAGCCGCCAGTCGTGTCGCTGCATCGATCATGTTATCCAAAGGGTTGTAATAATGACCCGGAGGTGTTGGCACATGCTGAGGCGGAGTATTATTCAAACGAGGGGGCTCCATCACGCGTGGCTGAACAGGTGTTCCAGCCCCAGGTGCTGCAACCCGGTTTGTCTGCGGCGGGTTACTAGTTCCCGCTCCAGGCGTGCAAAATAGGTTCTCGCATCATAAATCGGAGGTAGACGAGACTTGTGCCTCCTCCTCATGATTTCATTTGAAGCATTTTGATCCTTCGTAAGCTAGAAAGCCTCTGACTGAATCCGCTGGGCTTGAACATCTAGGGCAGCCCGCTCTGCGACTATTCTGACGTCCTCTGCCGCCAGGTCTTCCTTGGCTAGTGCTACCTCATCACGTAACTTTACAATCTCCGCATTATGCTAAGCTTGATTTGCTGGGTTGACCTCTGCTGTCAACAGATATGTCAGTTTATCCATTAAATCCGTCAAAAACTAAGCCGGCGGGCGCGCAGGGCCTCCTGCCTCGGCCGCCGTCGCTGCTGCTGACCCGGAGATCATTGCGGCTGCATTTGAAGAGTTCTGACGAGGCTGTGTACCGGCCATAAAGATCCCGACCATGTTTGGAGGCTCATAGGGGTCCGGAATACTGTCGCCATCGAAGCAGCCCCTCAAGCCTGCCATCTTGCAGTTGATACAATGAAGTAGTCTCGCCTGTGGACGACTCACCATCAAAATAGATGGCCGTCTCACCACCAGACATAGATCCTTCATCAAATTCCGCTCCATGGATGAATCCCACGAAGGCACGTTTCATGGCGGGCTGAGCTCGAGCGGGTCTTGCATGCTGAGCCGTCTCGATGATGTCGGTGCAGATGTCAGGCTCAGGGCCCGGCTCACCGATCTTGCCGATGAAGACATGGATTCTGTCGAAGGGGACCGGTACACGCACTCAATTGATCCAGCCTCGGGGCCCCATCCCGCATCATTGATGTAGAGCTTGCCGCGACGACTCTTAGTCATTGGGCCCACAACGTATCCCTTGAGCCCATCGAAGCTTCCCTTTAAGAACTCGAAACCACCGTGCGCTGGCCCCATGGTGGGCACCAACTGTCGTGGAATAGTCACGGCAGATGTCCTAGCGAAAGGACTTAGTCGTGGAGCCATCGCAACTAGGTTAGCTTAATGGGGTTAAACGGGACAAAGGACACATGAGTTTATATTGGTTCGGCCCCTTGTAGTGAAGGTAAAGGCCTAATCTAGTTTGAGGTGGTATTGCTTATGTCTCGATTACCAGGGAGCGAATCCGCTTGACCTAGCTTTCAATCTGTTGTTTCTTGCACTGAACCGCCGCTGGGTCGTCCCTTTATATAC
The DNA here is from genome assembly GCA_021437245.1 of Aegilops speltoides. NCBI lineage: Eukaryota > Viridiplantae > Streptophyta > Magnoliopsida > Poales > Poaceae > Aegilops > Aegilops speltoides. The sequence goes on from CM038146.1 coordinate 335,524,853, forward strand.
ATAGGTTGACGCCCAGCGGCTCATGGAGTCCCGGCCGGCTCATAGACAATGTGTCCGGCTTGGTGACTATCTATACATGCCTTACAATACAAGTTATACATATATGGTGGTTTACTCCTACGGGCCTAAAATTGTGGCGACCAGACCTCAAACAGTCTGATCTTTGTGCATCAGTGTCATCCCTGGATCGGTAATGCTGACACGCACAGTACTTGAAGGATTTATAACAGAGTAGCAATCACACACTTATTACATCGAATGCCTCAAAAGAGAACTTACTACAATAAATATGGCTTAAGGCTATCTAAAAACGATAACAGCGGAAGGCTTGGAAGATAAAGTGAGTCCATCAACTCCAATGGCATCACTGAGTGAAAGATCACGACCTAAGGCACCTTACTCGTCGTCTAAAAAGTCTGCAACATGAACGTTGTAGCCCGAAAATGGGTCAGTACATGGAATATGCTGGCAATGTAACAGAAGAGAGTAATGAACAGAATAATGCTATCACTACATGCATATATGGCTGGTGGAAAGCTCTATGGTTACAGTTTTGCATAAAGCCAATTTTTCCCTACAACAAAGGAATAAATTTTATTTAACTATCATGGTGGTTGTTAAACATTGAGAAGGTAATCCCCCTCTCAATCCCAATTAAGCATCATCATTAAATCCAATCAAATTATATTAAGAGTGATGAGATCCACATGATAATCCAAGAAACTAGATACTCAAAACGTCCATAACCGGGGACACGACTAACCATGATTAGTTTGTACACTCTACAGAGGTTTGCGCACTTTTCCCCACAAGACTCGAATACATCCATGGTCGGAGAAACGAGACATAGTTTTTCTGAAACAATAACTCTTTACACCGGGTGGACAGTTACACCTACTTTCCCCTACATCTGCTAGCCCACCATTGAAAGAGGTCATGCAACATACTCAACTAAGCTAGAGCCCATAATAGCTTGTGGCTGCACACAGAAGTTTCTAGCATGAATAATCTTATGATCCCTTTGAGCCTGGGTGGCGGTCCATAGGAGAATCACACGGTACCCCGGGATTTCCAAAAAATACAGGCAACACTGGGTTCCCCAGGTGCCTCAATCCACCCAGATGTGTATTAAAGTAGCCACCTTAAGTTAACCATTAAATACCAATACTCACATCTGTCATGGATGCACTCACCCAATCCACGTCTAGAAGCATAACATAGCAATATAAGCAACGTAGAAGTAACTCCCAAAGGTTTGATAAAAAAACAGGACAATAGGTACTACCTCATCTACTTCTCAAAAACCACATATTAATCAGATCCTAATCATGCAATTGTTTTGAGGATTGATCTAATGCAATAAAACTGGGTAATAAAGAGGTATGATCAAAGTGTTACTTGCCTTGCTGATGATCCGTGAAACCTAGAGACTCATAGTAGCACGCTTCACACTCCGGGTACTCTATCGCAAACAAACGAGCATACAATAAGCACTCAACTAGAAGCACAGATAAAACTCAAATAAGAGGTCTAACTAGAAACTTCAACTTAAGAACTTCGGTTTGCAAAAAGAATCAAACCAAACGAAACAACGAAACTCAAACTGTGAAAGAAACAAGCTTCATTTACTAATCTGGACTTAAGTCAAATTTTATAGTAGCAATATCTTGTTTAAGTTGGTTAAATAGAAAGAGGGTTTTGAGACGAAACTCTAGGCGCTTGAATCGCCTGATTCCGATAAACGAGCGAAAAGATAAACTAAAACGAAAATCAGGGCAGAAATTGTGATCGAAAATAATCATGGAAAACCCTAGAAAAAGAAAAACTGATGAACAGACTAACGAACGAACATTCGCTGTCTGCGGCTAACGAGTGAACACCGTTCGTTAAAATGAACGTACGGATGAATGTCCGTTAAATAAATAAACCAAAAAAATAAAACCGATCTATTCTAAAAAAATGAAACTAAGGTTTAAATTAAAACTGGTCGGTTTTTACCTAAACCGAAAAAAACCGGCGGCTCCGGATTGGATCAGAACGGCGGTTCCGGCAACGAGGCGGCGGCTCCGGAGAGGCGAGGTGGGCTGCGGGCGGCGGCTTGGGTGGCGATGTGGGGGCGGGGGCGATGGCTTATAAGGGGAGAGGGGGCGGGGTCGGCTTGGGGGAGGGGCAAACCGAGGCGGCGGCGGTCTCCCGGACTCCGGGGGAGTCTGGTGCGGGCACGGGGCATGCGAGCGAGGCGGTGGCTGGCTGGGCCTGCTGGGCTTTCGGCCCGGTCGGTCCGAAGCGAACTTTTTTTTTTAAATAATGTTCCGCCAAAAATAAATCCTAGAAAAATAAAAAAAAATCTAAAAATGCCAAAACAAATTTTCACCGTCTAAATAAAATATTTAGAACAAGATGATCGTTCATTTTCTTGGCCTAAAAATGCAATTTTGAAAACGTGGCAATTTTACTAATTCAAATAAAATTACAATAAAATCCAAATAAAAAAATTAAATTGATTTTAATATTTTTCCTCTAATATTTCATTCATTTTGGTGAAGTCATTTTATATCCTCTCATTTATTTTTATTTTAGAAATATTAGGAAGGAAAAATAATCAAAACCAATTGATCCTCTTTTCAAAATTTGAGAAAACTCAAATATGAAAATAACGAAATCCCCAACTCTCTCCGTGGGTCCTTGAGTTGCGTAGAATTTCTAGGATCAAGCCAAAATGCATTAAAATATGATATTCAATGATGATCTATTATATAACATTCCAAATTGAAAATTTGGAATGTTACAAAAATCGCCCTTGGGCCTTGGGCCCTTGTCTGTGAACTGCCATCTTTAATATCGTCGTGGGCTTCATATCATGAGTCGCCATAGGTATAACCCGGCCCCTCCTAGGCGGGTCTTACCTAATAGTTATATCCCCAACAGTAATCCTATTCTGGAAGTCATGTTACTAGACCATGTTGAACCTACGAACTATGAGGATGCGATGATGATCCTAGATTCCGCGAAATGGCTTGAGGCCATGAAATCTGAGATGGGATCCATGTATGAGAACAAAGTGTGGACTTGCCCAATGATTGGCAAGCCACAGAAAATAAATAGATCTTCAAGAAGAAGAATGACGCTGGTGGCAATGTTACTGTTTTGAAAGCACAAGTTCTCCCTAGGTGATTTTGGTAATTAATGTCAACATATCTCTTGTTGGACTAATACTTTTATCTAGTATATTTCAGATAAGTCCAACAGTGGAGTGGCATGGACAAGAGGATGTGGAACCCCTTCAAGATGCTAAGGACAAAGGATTGGCTCAAGCTCAAAGCTCAGGACTCTACATTTTTTATTTCAGTGATCCAAGATCACATTGAGTCCATAGGAAAGCCAATACTATTAAAAGGGGATGAGGTGTTTCTTAATGGCTTGCTTGCTCAAAGTTCTTAGTGATATGCCCCAAAGCCCTCAACCACTTTCTCATATCCACATATGTCCCATACCAAAAGTCAAACTCGGCCCCACCGATTTGATCTATCTGGCGCCAACAAGTTCACTTGACATAGCCATTTCCAGAAACCCTAATAAATTCGGTCTCACAGATGGGATCTCGGTCTCGTTGAGATGGGCTTGCAAACTCTCTATTGCATATTGCAATAATTTTGGTCTCACCGACATATGCAATCGGTCCCACTGAGTTTGCCTGACCAACTCTCTGTTTTGCTTATTACCAAAATCGGTCCCATCGAGTTTGTGTAATCGGTCAAACCGAGATTAGGTTTTACCCTAACCCTAGCACATCGGTCCTACCAAGTTGACCATATCGGTCCCATCGAAATGCCTAACGGTCACATTATGAACTAAATTGGTCTGACCGAGTTTTCGGATTCGGTCTCACCGAGTTTGGTAAATTGTGTTTAACGGTTATATTTTGTGTGGAGGCTATATATACCCATCCACCCTCTCTTCATTCATGGAGAAAGCCATCAGAACATACCTACACTTCCAGGATTCATTTTCTGAGAGAGAACCACCTACTCATGTGTTGAGGTCAAGATATTCCATTCCAACCGCATAAATCTTGATCTCTAGCCTTCCCCAAGTTGCTTTCCACTCAAAACATCTTTCCACCAAATCCAATCCTATGAGAGAGTTGAGTGTTGGGGATACTATCATTTGAAGCAAAAGAGCAAGGAGTTCATCATCAACACATCATCTATTACCTTTTGGAGAGTGGTGTCTCCTAGATTGGTTAGGTGTCACTTGGGAGCCTCCGTCAAGATTGTGGAGTTGAACCAAGGAGTTTATACGAGCAAGGAGATCGCCTACTTCGTGAAGATCTACCCTAGTGAGGCAAGTCCTTCGTGGGTGATGGCCATGGTGGATAGACAAGGTTGCTCCTTCGTGGACCCTTCGTGGGTGGAGCCCTCCATGGACTCGCACAATCGTTACCCTTCGTGGGTTGAAGTCTCCATCAACGTGGATGTACGATAGCATCACCTATCGGAACCACGGATAAAAAATCTTCGTGCCTCCAATTGCATTTGCACTCTCCAATCCCATCCCTTTACATTCTTACAATTGTCATGCTTTACTTTCCGCTGCTTGTCATGCTTGCTTGATATGTATGGTGAATGTTTAAACTTGTGCTTAAACTCCACCTCAACTTGAAGAACTTAAAAATTGCTACCTTTCTTGGTTGAGAGTCTATTCACCCCCCTCTAGACACCTCTTCTTGATCCTTTCAATTTGTATCAGAGCATTGGTCTCTATTGCTTTGGTTTAATCACCATTGGAGGAAGACGGATGAGTCTACGTTGGGGAGTCTTATACATAGAGTGCCTATATTTGATGGAGAGTACTTTCATCAGTGGAAAAATGAGATGCTTGAGATTTTCAATGAATATTATTTGAGGAAGTACATTACCAACCCTTGTGCTCGCCTTGTTGATCCTTTGCATCCCACTCCTGATGAGGATCTTCATATGATTCATAATCTTAGAACTATCAATATTATCACTAGAGGATTACCTAGAAACTTGATTGCTAGCTTGCCTGCTCTTGATTGTGCCTACACCATTTGGAGATTTCTTGAGGAAAGATTTCCAAACTATTCCTTGCAAAATCTAGATGAGATTCTTCATAAGTCAATTGCCTTGAATAAAATGAGTACTAGTGATCCTAAGTTTGATGATTGTCTATTTGAGCTTCGTGACCTTATGTGTGCCAAAGGAGATGTTGGAATCATTAGCAATATCATCTCCGAAGCCATTAGATTTCATAAATATGATTATTGTCATGATCATTTATCTAATGAATCACTCTATCTAGGAATTGATCCATCACGTGACGATGTTGAACATGATACTATGATGAGGATGATGCTAGTGACTATGATCTTGATGATGCAATGAGACACTTTGGTCTTATGGCTAATCTTCGCGGCTACATGGCAGGAGGAAAGGAATGGGTCCTTGATAGTGGATGTACTGATCATATGACAGGAGACAAGGATATGTTTCGTGAGCTTGCTGAAAACGACGGCCCTCGAAAGTATGTCACTTTTGGTGCTAACTCAAAGAGTAAGGTGGTTGGCCTCGGTAAGGTGGCCATCTCACATGATAGCTCCATACAAAATGTCATGGTCGTTGAATCTCTTGGCTATAATTTACTTTCTGTATCTAGACTTGCTGATTTCGGTTTCAATGTCCTATTTACTGAAGTAGATTGCCAAGTGTTTCGAAGAGATAATCATAAAATGGTCTTTACCGGTATACGTAGAGGTGATCTATACATTGTTGATTTCACTAAAAAGGCTCAACTTAGAACTTGCTTAATTGCTAAATCCTCTAAAGGCTGGTTGTGGCATAGAAGGTTAGGTCATGTGGGTATGCGAAATCTTGATAAGCTTATTAAAGGTGATCACATCCTTGGAATAAAAGATGTTATATTTTACAAGGATAGACTTTGTAGTGCTTGTCAAGCAGGAAAACAGGTTGGAGGAAGCCACCCCATGAAGAATATCATGACCACGAGAAGACTGCTCGAGCTCCTTCATATGGATCTCTTTGGTCCCAATGCCTACAAAATTCTCGGCGGAAACTCATTTGGTCTAGTTATAGTCGATGATTTTTCAAGATTTACGTGGGTGTTCTTTCTTGATGATAAATCGCAGGTCCAAAAGATCTTCAAGAACTTCGATAGGAAGGCCCAAAATCAATTTGAAGTGAAGATCAAGAAGGTTCGCAGCGACAACGGAACGGAGCTCAAGAACGCAAATGTGGATTCCTTCCTTGACGAAGAAGGGATTTCACATGAGTTCTCGGCTACGTACACGCCTCAACAAAAAGGTTTTGGGCGGAAGCGGTTGAGACAGATTGTCATGCAACAAATCGCTTGTATCTTCACAAGCTACTCGGCAAGAAGGCATACAAACTCCTCACCAGTAACAAACCCCAAGTAGGATACTTTCGAGTATTCGGCTCAAAGTGCTACATTCTTGATAAGCATCGTCGTTCTAAATTTGCTCCCAAATCTCATGAAGGTTTCCTACTTGGTTATGGCTCAAACTCTCACACCCATGTCTACAATAATTTCACCCGAAAGGTTGAAGAGACGGTAGATGTGAAGTTTGATGAATCTAACGGCTTGCAAGTAGAGCAATTGCCAATTGATGTAGGAGACAAAGACCCTTTGAAAGCAATCCAAGACTTGTCTATTGGCAAGATCTGTCCAACGGAGGTGAAGGAGAGTACCTCGTCCGTCCAAGTGGAAGCTTCTACCTCACGACAAGGTGAACCAAGAGTTGATACGGAAGCATCCACAAGTGGGACACACCAAGATGAAGAAAACGAGGAAGTACACCAAGATGAACCTCATCAACCTCCTTCTCCACCATGACAAGAGAACGACAATGTCAACAATGAAGAAGGCCAAGAAGAAGAACAAGATGATGATGAAGATGTTCCACCCCGAGCAAAACAAAAGCTCTCACGAGTTCAAGCAAGAGTCACCAGAGACCATCCCGTCGAGCAAATCTACAATGATGTCCAAACCGGGAGAATCACTCGCTCTAAAACTCGTTTGGCTAATTTCTGTGAACATTATTCATTCATCTCTAGCATTGAACACATGAAGGTTGAAGAAGCATTGGAAGATCCGTATTGGATAAATGCCATGCATGAAGAGCTACACAACTTTGAGAGAAACCAAGTGTGGACATTGTCGCCGGTTCATGTTGTGCTCAATTACTTTGGATGACCCAAACTCTTAAAGATTATGGGATATATGTGAAACATGTTCCATTGCTTTGTGACAATGAAAGTGCTATCAAGATTGCTCACAATCCCGTGCAACATTCTTGAACTAAGCATATTGCGGTTCGTCATCATTTCATTCGAGACCGTGTTGCTAAAGGAGACATTGACCTTAAGCATGTTCGTACCGATAAGCAATTGGCGGATGTATTCACCAAACCGCTTGATGAGAAAGTATTTTGCCGGTTGAGAGGTGAATTGAACATGATTGATGCTTCAAACTTGGAGTAGGAACTCCATTTGGATACATGCAAGGCATGAGCCTATGACTAATCCTTGACATTTCTCTTATGATGATATCATATGTCTTGGATATATTTGCACCCTTGCATGTTATCTAACCCTTGTAGGTACATGGATGAATCTAAATCTATGAGATTGCAACTCACTCACATCTTGAGCAATCTCTACATCACCAAGTCTCTACAATACGGTGGTTGAAGACAAGGAAGCATGAAACCCCTCAAACATATCCTTTGACAATTTATATATATCAAATTTCTTTTGGTATCATATTTCATGATTGACACTTTGGATGCACAAGTGCTCCTCCTTGCAAAGCTAACTCATGTAGGTAGATGAACTCCAATTACAAGTGGTGCTCCCAATGAACTACATCAACCTTGAGCATCCCACACAAGTTTAACTACATGATCAAGATCAACACCACTACCCAAGGTATGTTATTCCATATTAGAGAAGCTTTACCCCAAATCATGGGTCAAAGCATCTCAACAAGATGTGAATACATCAAAATGCTTAAACGAAAAATGGCAACCCCATTTTGAGCTTAAACGATGAGTATGACCTATGATCAAGTGTCTTCACTTGACTCCTAAGTCAATATTGAAAGTGCGTTATATCGACTAGAGGGGGGGGGGGGTGAATAGGCGATTTTTATGAATTCTTCACTGAGGAATTTGATGGTGAGGAAATTCCTTAGCGAAGAACTACTTGCAGCGGAATAAGTAATCAGAAGTAAGCATAACAGAATACAAGCATGGTCATCATGATGAAATGAAGACAAGCGCAGAGTACAGAAAGCGTAATCACAGGATAACACAAGATGAAGACAAACAGACTGAAGAAATTGAACTGAGGAAATTGAGAAAGTCTTCAGTCAATGTCTTCAAGCACAGATATGAACAAACACTCAACACATTAATGAGGAAATGAAAGGGTTGAGGAAATAGAACCAGTTAGTTGGTGAAGACAATGATTTGGTAAACCAGTTCCAACTCTTTGTCTCGGTTATACGTCTGGTTGGAGCGGCCGAGTATTTAAACTTGAGGACACGCAGTCCGGACACCCGATCGGCGAGCCGCAGCTCAGACACCCATCCTCACCGTACTATCCTTGAACTAAGACCACGCAGGCCTCGTCCAATCACTCATGGTAAGTCTTGGTGACTTCCAAACCTTCACAGACTTGGTCACTCGGCGATCCACAATTCCTCTTGGATGCTCTAGACCTTGACGCCTAACCGTCTGGAAGAAGCACAGTCTTCAAAGGTAACAAGCGTCGGATCCACGAGGTTCAATTTCTTCTGATGCTCAATCACTTTGGGTTTGTGGGGTTTGGTTTTGGGATTTTCCTCACTTGATGATTTTCGCTCAAAGTCCTCGGAGGATGGGTTGCTCTCAAATGACAAGTGTCAAGTTCTCTCAGAGCAGCCAACCAGCTAGTGGTTGTAGGGGCGGCTATTTATAGCCTAGGAGCAGCCCGACATGATAAGACATAAATGCCATTCAATGATATGACCGTTAGGTGGATAGGATATTTTGGGACAGCCGGCCAAGAAGACAAAGAACGGCCGGAAATTTGACTCTCAAATTCCTCGGGGCTATCATGTTCCTCACTGTAGGCAATTTGCCTCGGGCGAATTCCTAACTCCTCGGTCGAGCAAAGTCCTCAAGGACTGTAAGAATGCGTCTCACATCAAGAAATTGAGTGAACTGTATGAGATTTCCAATGGCTTCACTCGAAGGGATTGGTAGGTGTAGGATTTTGAGTTGAGTATCACATGGAAATTTTTCCTTAGTATTTCCTCGACCTACTTTAACAGTACGGTGTTTCCTATGACTCAAGAAAGAGAAAATGAAACTATGAAAACAAAAGTCTTCACGCTTCATGTTCCTCAAATGAATATCAAGTCTTCAAGGTCACACCAATTTCTTCACTTTCAAAGTCTTCAGAAAGTCTTCAGAATATCAAAGTCTTCAGTCGAAGAACTTCATTTTTTGGGGACGACTTTCTATGTAAATATCAAACTCCTCATAGACTTATAGACCTGTGTACACTCACAAACGCATCAGTCCCTTAACCTATAAGTCTTCAATACACCAAAATCACTAAGGGGCACTAGATGCACTTACAATCTCCCCCTTTTTGGTGATTGATGACAACATAGGTTAAGTTTTCAACGGGGATAAACATATGGAGTGTAAATACTGATATTGATGAATTTGATTGCACGATATAGAAGAACTCCCCCTGAAGATGTGCATAGTGAGGAATTTGCTTTTGAGGCAATGCACATTTGAAGAGTTGAATCATGGAGAACTCCCCCTATATCTTGTAATTCATACACGCATTTGATATATAATATGAAGAATTTGAAATGCATGATGAAATATGGTGCCTGATGAAATTCAGCATGCGTGCAATAATATTAACGAGGAATAAGCATGCCGAAAGCATCAAAAGTATCAGAGCATAGTGCAACAAAAGAACCATCCAAAAGTATCAGAGCACCATCGGGTTTAAGATTACAACTCGATCCAATAAAAGTTTTGGAAGAACGAGAGTTGCAACTTAAAAAAAACGCCCATAATATAGACCCGCCTGAAGACTAACTCAGATTTCTCCCCCTTTGTCATCAAATGACCAAAAGGATTGAAACTGAGGACTAACGCCCCTGAAGAATTTCAAGTTGATGGAGGAGCGCGGCGTTATCGGGGTTGTTTGTTGTAGCAGGGCCTGCCGCAGTTGTCGCCCAAATCTTCATACTCATCGGTGTCATGCGATGAAGAATAAGAGCTGGCCACCGATCAGAACTTTGACCCTCTTGAATTTCTTCTGAGGAGGTGCGACCACCAAATTCTTCCTTGAGACCCATAGTCTTCAGTTCTTCAGCGCTATAGACATGAGTGAGGACATCCCATGTGCGTTTGAGGGTTTCATGAAGGTAGTAGTGGTTTTTCTTCACTGCATTATGTGTTGAGGTCATGTTGTGAAGAATTGCACCAAACTGACGCTTCACCCATTTGTGATTGCGATCAACCTTCTGATGAAGACTGAGGAGTAACTCACGGTCAGTCATCACCCTGGGGGCTGTGGCTTGAGGATTTTGCTTAGCTGAGGTATTTGCGGCAGTGTCATGTGTAGCAGAGTCGTCATTGGTAGAGTAAGATGTAGCCAAGCGAAATTGACCATCCAATGGACGAATGCCTTCATCGATCACAGCAGCTACCTTGCCTTTATCATCAGATGATGAAACTGGCCGTTTTAGGACTTCAATGGTAGGCAAGTAGCTACCGTGGTTCAGAGTATTAGCTTTGTAATTCAGTGAAGATCTTGCCCTTATGAATCTCATAATCCAAGGCACACAGGGCTTCAGCTCAAAAGGTGACATAGCAACATTTGCCAGAGTCCTCATGAAGAAATCATGGAAGTTGACGGGAACGCCATGAATGATGTTGAAAAGCATATTCTTCATGATGCCAACGACATCTTCATCATTTGAGTCGTGGCCTTTGATAGGACTCATTGTCTTCGTCAGAATGCGATAGACAGTCCGAGGCACATAAAGCAATTCCTTGACGAGGAATTTGGTTCGTGGGGCCTGCCCAGGCTTCAAAGGCTTCATGAGCACTTGCATGTAGTGATTTGACAGTTCACGGTCATTGTAGATGCAACGTGCACTGTCATGGGGAGGATCGAGAGGAAGGACATGAAGCAATTCAGTTGTCGGTGCCTTGTAGTGAGTGTTTTCAGTCATCCAATCCAACACCCATGAATTGACATCTTCAGTGTCTCCAGTGATATGCAGTGTGGCGTAGAACTGAAGAATGAGTTCTTCATTCCAATCACGTATGTCATTGCGAAATTGAGTAATCCTGCATCGTGAAGAACACCGAGAACGGCTCAAGCATGGCACAGATTCCATATCCACGTGAGGAATATGTTCATGATCGAAGATTTTGTCTTTGTCAAACAGCACTGAGGAATAGAAGTTGGATTGACTAGCAGTCCAGAAACGCCTCTTCCTTATGCGGGCAGAGTCATATGGGTTGTAGTCAGTGAAGAACACATGCTCGGAAAAGAAGTCTTCAGCCTTGAACTTCTGTTTGCTTGAGAACGGATTCTTCGGCTTTGGCAGAGGGGTGTTAGTGATTTGCAGTACCACCTCAGGAATCGCGAGCTCAGGTGCTTCAGGCATAGGAATTTCTGGTTCCTCTTCTTGTGCAATCTATGGATCAGCAGCAGCAGGTTCTTCAGCACTAGTGGCTGGAATTTCTTCATGAACAGAGGAAGTGGGATGAGTTTCTTTAGAGCCCATCTGAACTGTTGTTGCCGGGGACTGAGGAATCTGTTGAATGGGAGTGAAGAGAGGAGTATTGGGATGCTAACTTTCCCAGAAGTCATCGTTCATCATAGGTGTGGTGCATCCAATATCCACATCTTCATCTTCTATTTCCTCAACACCAGCCTCTTCAGCTGTGAACTGAGGCATAGGTGAGGAAATGACTAGCGGTGAGGGGATTGTGTCCACTTCAATTTCTTCATCAAACTGCTCTGACGAAGCAGCAGAATGATGTTCTTCATCAGATCCGCTTGGGATCTTATAGTCTTCTCCAAAAGGAACAATTTCCTTTGATGACATGGAGGAAATTGGAACAGCATCAATTGGATGTTCAAGTGAGTTGGTCATAGGCTTCATTTTCTTCGCAGCCGAAGAATTTGACGCAGCTGATGCCTTCCTTTTCTTCACTACAGCTCGCTCTGCAGCCTTGGTCTTCTTCACTTCATAGGCAGAAGGAAGAATTGGAGTTAGTGTAGGCGCGGAAGGAGCTGAGGAATCTGGTTGATTTTCTTCAGGCGCACCACTAGTGGATGCCCTGGCAATTTCTTCAGCGGCTAGGATGGAGTCATCAGCCCTGGAACTTACATTTTCATCAGCAGGTTGAAAGTCATCATTGGTGCTGGCATGTTCTTCAGCAGGCTGAGCAGAGTCTGCAGCCTGAAGATTTTCTTGTTGCGATGGGGCTGCAACAGTTGTCATTTTCTTCGTCAGGTTGACGAATCTCACTTTGGCTCCTTGCCAATCAGCATAGTATGCATCAAGTCTTTGCCGAGGGCTTGGATTTCGATCGAGCACGAGAAGTTCCTCGTGTCATTCGACAACATTTTTCTTCGTGAGCTTCTCCTTCTGTATTGAGCCTTCTTGATCTCTCTTGCCTTTTCAAACTTCCATTTCTCTTGAGTGATGAAATGGGTCAAGATGTGACTTTGACCAGGTGTCGGTTGAAAATCAGGCATGGGGTGTTTGGATCCTTGTGCCAGAGGTCAATGTAGTCGAGGATTTTCCTCGGATCCAAAAGCAGTGGCACAGATGTGCCTTTGGCTCTAGCGGCCTTCACTTGCCTGTCTCTGATGATTTCTGCAAGTTCATCCTCAGAAGCTTCATCATCAGAGGGCACTTGGAATGCAACCTGTTTCTTCCTTGGACTGGGCCGAGGACCGCGTCCAGCTGTTGCTTTAGTCTTCAATAGTGTGGGGCCTGATGAGGACATTGGTGCAGCTGAGGAACTTGCTTTTGAGATTGCTATCTTCTCTTTCTTCTTCCTTGCATATGCTAGTTTTTGCTTGCTATGATAATTTGTTTTCCTATAATATGCCTATGCATAGGAAGTATGTTATACTTATATGTGTTTGTCGCTTGCTATATTATGCTCTTTTTTTGATTCAATTCTTGTCTTTTATGTGAGCATCATTGAAATCTCAATGCCTAGCAAGGGGCGTTAAACGATAGCGCTTGTTGGGAGGCAACCCAATTTTATTTTTGTTCTTTGCTTTTTCATCCTTTTAGTAATAAATAATTAATCTAGATTCTGTTTAGATGTGGTTTTATGTTTTAGTTAGTGTTTGTGCCAAGTAGAACCTTTGGGAAGACTTGGGTGAAGTCATTGCGATTTTGCTGTAAAAAACAGAAACTTTTGCGCTCACGAGAATAGCTGTCATTTTTTTTACAGGAGAGTGATTTTAGGTTTATTATTTTTGAAGATGATTATTACACAAATTCCTCACGTCCACCAATTTATTTCAGAATTTTTAGTGTAACAGAAGTATTCGAAAGTTACAGATTCCTATATAGTGTTCTGCTTTTGACAGATTCTGTTTTTCGCGTGTTGTTTGCTTATTTTGATGAATCTATGAGTAGTATCGGGGCGTATGAACCATAGAGAAGTTGGAATACAGTAGGTTTAACACCAATATAAATAAAGAATGAGTTCATTACAGTACCTTAAATTGGTGGTTTATTTTCTTATACTAACGAAGCTCATGAGATTTTTTGTTGAAGTTTTGTGTTGTGAAGTTTTCAAATTTTTGGGTAAAGATTTGATGGATTTTGGAATAAGGAGTGGAAAGAGCCTAAGCTTGGGGATTCCCAAGGTACCCCAAGGTAAAATTCAAGGACAACCAAAAGCCTAAGCTTGGGGATGCCCTGGAAGGCATCCCCTCTTTCATCATCATCTATTGGTAACTTTACTTGAGGCTATATTTTTATTAAACACATGATATATGTTTTGCTTGGAGCGGCTTGTATGATTTGAGTATTTTTTTAGTTTACCACAATCATCCTTGCTGTACACACCTTTTGGGATAGACACGCATGAATCGGAATTTATTAGAATACTCTATGTGCTTCACTTATATCTTTTGAGCTAGACAATATTGCTCTAGTGCTTCACTTATATCTGTTTAGAGCACGGTGGTGGTTTTATTTTATAGAAATTGTTGATCTCTCATGCTTCACTTATATTATTTTGAGAGTATTTTAGAACAGAATGGTAATTTTATTTGGTTATAAAATTACTCCTAATATGATGGGCATCCAAGATGGGTATAATAAAAACTTTCATATAAAGTGCACTGAATACTATGAGAAGTTTGATTCTTTATGATTGTTCTGAGATATGAAGATGGTGATATTAGAGTCATGCTAGTAGAGTAGTTGTGAATTTGAGAGATACTTGTGTTAAAGATTGTGATTCCCGTAGCATGCACGTATGGTGAACCGTTATGTGATGAAGTTGGAGCATGATTTATTTATTAATTATCTTCCTTATGAGTGGCGGTCGGGGATGAGCGATGGTCTTTTCCTACCAATCTATCCCCTTAGGAGCATGTGCGTATTACTTCGTTTCAATAACTAATAAATTTTTGCAATAAGTATGTGAGTTCTTTATGACTAATGTTGAGTCCATGGATTATACGCACTCTCACCCTTCCACCATTGCTAGCCTCTCTAGTACCGCGCAACTTTCGCCGGTACCATACACCCACCATATACCTTCCTCAAAACATCCACCATACCTACCTATTATGGCATTTCCATAGCCATTCCGAGATATATTGCCATGCAACTTTCCACCTTTCCGTTTATTATGGCAATGCTCCATCATTGTCATATTGCCTTGCATGATCATGTAGTTGGCATCGTATTTGTGGCAAAGCCAATGTTCATAATTTTTCACACATGTCACTCTTGAATCATTGCACATCCCGGTACACCGCCGGAGGCATTCACATAGAGTCATATTTTGTTCTAAGTATTGAGTTGTAATTCTTAAGTTGTAAGTAAATAAAAGTGTGATGTTCTTTATTATTAGAGCATTGTCCCAGTGAGGAAAGGATGATGGAGACGATGATTCCCCCACAAGTCGGGATGAGACTCCGGACGAAAAAAAAGAAAAGAAAATAGGCCATAAAAAAGGGAGAAGGCCCAATAAAAAATGAGAGAAAAAGAGAGAAGGGGCAATGCTACTATCCTTTTATCACACTTGTGCTTCAAAGTAGCACCATGATCTTTATGTTAGAGAGTCTCCTATGTTATCATTTTCGTATACTAGTGGAAATTTTTCATTATAGAACTTGGCTTGTATATTCCAATGATGGGCTTCCTCAAAAGTGCCCTAGGTCTTCGTGAGCAAGCAAGTTGGATGCACACCCACTTAGTTTCTTTTGTTGAGCTTTCATATACTTATAGCTCTAGTGCATCCGTTGCATGGCAATCCCTACTCACTCACATTGATATCTATTGATGGGCATCTATATAGCCCGTTGATACGCCTAGTTGATGTGAGACTATCTTATCCTTTTTGTCTTCTCCACAACCACCATTCTATTCCACCTATAGTGCTATGTCCATGGCTCACGCTCATGTATTGCGTGAAGATTGAAAAGTTTGAGAACATCAAAAGTATGAAACAATTGCTTGGCTTGTCATCAGGGTTGTGCATGATTAAATACTTTGTGTGATGAAGATAGAGCATAACCAGACTATATGATTTTGTAGGGATAGCTTTCTTTGGCCATGTTATTTTGAGAAGACATGATTGCTTTGTTAGTATACTTGAAGTATTATTGTTTCTATGTCAATATTAAACTTTTGTCTTGAATCTTTTGGATCTGAAAATTCATGCCATAATAAAGAAAATTACATTGATAAATATGCTAGGTAGCATTCCACATCAAAAATTCTGTTTTTATCATTTACCTACTCGAGGACGAGGAGGAATTATGCTTGGGGATGCTTGATACGTCTCCATCGTATCTATAATTTTTGATTGTTCCATGCTATTATATTATCTATTTTGGATGTTTAATTTGCTTTAATATGCTCTTTTATATTATTTTTGGGACTAACCTATTAACCAAAGACCCAGTGCTAGTTTCTGTTTTTTTGCCTATTTTAGAGTTTTGCAGAAAAGGAATACCAAACGGAGTCCAAACGGAATGAAACCTTCGCGATGATCTTTCTCGGACCAAAAGCAAACCAGAAGACTTGGAGTTGAAGTCAGAAACGCCATGAGGAGTCCACAAGGCAGGAGGGCGCGCCTAGGGGGTAGGCGCGCCCCCACCCTCGTGGGCCCCTCGTCACTCCATCGACATACTTCTTTTGCCTATATATACTCTTATACCCTAGAAACATCAGGGGGAGCCACGAAACCACTTTTCCACCGCCGCAACCTTCTGTACCCATGAGATACCATCTTGGGGCCTTTTTCGGCGATTTGCCAGAGGAGGAATTGATCATGGAGGGCTTCTACATCAACACCATTGCCTCTCCGATGAAGCGTGAGTAGTTTACAACAGACCTTCGGGTCCATAGTTATTAGCTAGATGGCTTCTTCTCTCTCTTTGATTCTCAATACAAAGTTTTCCTCGATGTTCTTGGAGATATATTCGATGTAATACTCTTTTGCTGTGTGTTTTCCGAGATCCGATGAATTGTGGATTTATGAACAAGATTATCTATGAATATTATTTGGTTCTTCTCTGAATTCTTATATGCATGATTTGATATCTTTGCAAGTCTCTTCGAATTATTGGTTTAGTTTGGCCTACTAGATTGATCTGTCTTGCAATGGGAGAAGTGTTTTGCTTTGGGTTCAGTCTTGCGGTGTCCTTTCCCAGTGACAGTAGGGGCAACAATGCACGTATTGTTTTGTTGCCATCAAGGATAAAAAATATGGGGTTTACATCATATTGCTTGAGTTTATCCCTCTACATCATGTCATCTTGCTTAATGCGTTACTCCGTTCTTATGAACTTAATACTCTAGATGCATGCTGGATAGCGGTCGATGTGTGGAGTAAAAGTAGTATATGCAGAATCGTTTCGGTCTACTTGACACGGACGTGATGCCTATGTTCATGATCATTGCCTTAGATATCTTCATAATTATGCGCTTTTCTATCAATTGCTCGGCAGTAATTTGTTCACCCACCGTAATACATGCTATCTCGAGAGAAGCCACTAGTGAAACCTATGGCCCCCGGGTCTCTTTTCCATTATATTACGTCTCATTTCCATTATATTGCATCTCTTTAAATCTAGTTTACTATTTTGCAATCTTTACTTTCCAATCTATACAACAAAAATACCAAAAATATTTACTTTACTATCTATATCAGATCTCACTTTTGCAAGTGACCGTGAAGGGATTGACAACACCTTTATCACGTTGGTTGCAAGTTTCTTGATTGTTTGTGCGGGTACTAGGTGACTTGTGCGTCGTCTCCTACTGGATTGATACCTTGGTTCTCAAAACTGAGGGAAATACTTATGCTACTTTGCTACATCACCCTTTCCTCTTGAAGGGAAAAAACAACGCAAGCTAAAGAGGTAGCACTCGTCTAGGTGAAAATTTCGTGACCGACCAGTGGTCGGGCGGCCCGCCCAGGCATTTAGGAGGAGCGATCTAGGTTTAGTCCTCCTTTGTTGGGAGGAGCTGCCTCAGATGGTGTTAGAGACAGGTTCTTCAAGTATAGATGGTGTGGTCTTGTGAAAATGGTTAAAAAAGGTGGAGTTCAAGTTGGTTAACTATTAATCGCATCCTCATGGGTAATTACTCTACTAGGGGACGTGGATGTGCCAGCTTGAATGTCCACGGGGAAGTTGGTGGGTCAACTACCTTACCCAGCGTGCAAGATGGGAATGGGATGGGATAGCATTACCCGTGTCTGTTACCCACCTTACCCGTGAAGGACTTACATATGAGATCTAAAATTAGTAGACCCCACGTAATTCCTGCCCTTACCCACCCAAGTTCCACACATCCCACCCCTTTGGCCTCCAAAGCCCTAAGAAATCCCTAACCTCGTCACAACATATTGTTTATTGTGTTGAAATGCTGTTTTTTAACTAAAATACTATTGAAGGTCGTTCTTCATTGCGTGTGTGGGTTTCCCGGCGGGGATAAAGAGCCCGACAGGGATGGGGGTGGGAAATTTTTATCCCCGCATAGGGGTATGGGATGGGGACGAGGATGGGAGAGGGCAATCACGGGACGGGGATGGGAGTCTAAAACCCGCCTGGGTAATCCCCATTGCCAGCTTGAGGTGGAGTGGAGGGCAATCTTCGAGCTGCTCTTTAGGCCATTGATCCTCCTTGAATTCGCCCATCAGATGGAGCTATAGTGTAGATTCATGTCATCTCTTTTGGGGTGTGAGGTTAGGTTTCCTTGTCATGCATGCAAGACAACAAGTTCAGATCAATTCAAGAGTTCGATGGCGACGACTCCAACTCTAGGGCGTTGGGCCTTAGGGGCATGTGCATGAAGACTTCTAGGTTGTCATCGACAAGGTCAGACCGGCTCTAGTAAGGGAGAACTGATAGTGGCGCTTTGATGGCTTGTTTTGGTGGTAGTAGTGGTTGTTCAATGGTTTAGTGACCTCGATGTAACTCTTATTATATTTGAGATGCTCTAGTAAACCTTTATAATGTTGGGGAACATAGCATGCAATTTCAAAAAAATTCCTACGATCATGCAATATCTATCAAGGAGATGCATAGCAACGAGAGGGGGGAGTGTGTCCACGTACCCTCGTAGAACGAAAGCGGAAGCGTTAGTTTAACGCGGTTGATGTAGTCGAATGTCTTCACAATCCAACCGATCCAAGTACCGAACGTGCGACACCTCCGTGTTCAACACACGTTCATCTCGATGACATCCCTCGAACTCTTGGTTCAATAGAGGGTTGAGGGAGAGTTCCGTAAGCACGACGGCGTGATGACGGTGATGGTGATGTGATCCGCGCAGGGCTTTGCCTAAGCACTACAACGCTATGACCGGAGGAGTAAACTGTGGAGGGGGGCACCGCGCATGGCTAAGAAACAATTGTTGTGCCTTTATCATGCCCCTGCCCACGTATATAAAGGAGGAGAGGAGGGGCGGCCGGCCTAGAGGGGGCGCGCCAAGGGGGGAGTCCTACTAGGACTCCCAGTCCTAGTAGGATTCTCCTTTCTGAAGAAGAGGGGAAGGGGAAAGAGGTGGAGGAGAAGATGGAAAGGGGGGCCGTGCCCCCCACCCCCCGTCCAATTCGGTTTGGGCATTGGGGGGCGCGTGCCTCCACTTGGCCGCCGGCCTCCTCTCTCCACTAGGGCCCATGAAGGCCCAATAGTCCCTCGTGGGGTTCCGGTAACCTCCTAGTTCTCCGAAACTTACCAGATACTTCCCAAAACCATTCCGGTGACTGAATGTAACCTTTCCATATATCAATCTTTACCTCTCGACCATTTAGAGACTCCTCGTCATGTCCGTGATCTCATTCGGGACTCCGAACAAACTTCGGTCACCAAAACACATAACTCATAATACAAATCATCATCGAACGTTAAGCATGCAGACCCTACGGGTTCGAGAGCTATGTAAACATGACCGAGACACATCTCCGGTCAATAACCAATAACGGAACCTAGATGCTCATATTGGCTCCTACATATTCTATAAATATCTTTATCGGTCAAACCGCATAACAACATACGGCATTCCCTCTGTCATCGGTATGTTACTTGCCCGAGATTTGATTGTTGGTATCATCATACCTAGTTCAATCTCGTTACCGGCAAGTCTCTTTACTCGTTCCGTAATGCATCATCCCATAACTAACTCATTAGTCACATTGCTTGCAAGGCTTATAGTGATGTGCATTACCGAGAGGGACCTGAGATACCTCTCCGATACACGGAGTGACAAATCCTAATCTTGATCTATGCCAACCCAACAAACACCTTCGGAGACACCTGTAGAGCATCTTTATAATCACCCAGTTACATTGTGATGTTTGATAGCACACAAGGTGTTCCTCCGGTATTCGGGAGTTGCATAATCTCATAGTCAGAGGAACATGTATAAGTCATGAAGAAAGCAATAGCAATAAGAGTTAACGATCATTATGGTAAGCTAACGGATGGGTCTTGTCCATCACATCATTCTCTAACGATGTGATCTCGTTCCTCAGATGACAACACATGTCTATGGTCAGGAAACATAACCATCTTTGATTAACGAGCTAGTCAAGTAGAGGCATACTAGGGACACTCTGTTTTGTCTATGTATTCACACATGTACTAAGTTTTCGGTTAATACAATTCTAGCATGAATAATAAACATTTATCATGATATAAGGAAATATAAATAACAACTTTATTATTGCCTCTAGGGCATATTCGGGTTCCTTTTCATGAAAAAGCATTAAAAAGATAGAAATGATTGTATCTATTTTATTCTCCTTGACGAGCCTCGCTAGTGGCAACTTTGCATTGAAGGTAAAAAATGAATGTAGTTGCCCAAAGCTATTGTTTCCCCATACTTTCGTAGCTCATGCCCCAGGCATCTTCAAGGGACGAGGTCAAACCTACCTCATTTGAGCCCAAGGGTGTTAAAAAGTTTTGTATATTTTGACAATGGATTTCCTCGATTTAACCATCATGTCGACCCCGTCTAGGCAAGCCAGAGGAAGCAATGGACGAAGTTCTCGAATGTGTAGGTGCCATCAAAACTCAAGGTTTTCAATGGAGATTGACTCCCTCCCCACGGGTGATGTTCTTGCGCATAGACACATGACGGATAGCAACGCTTGTAAAATTTATGTTGCCAAAGACTCATGGCGGCATTCGCTCATCAGTTGTACAATGGCATGTTGTGTGTGGGATCTTGGAGAAAAAACTCATTGCAGAGCGCCTCATCGAGACTTCAGAACTATCGGTGCAATAGTGGCTTTTCATTTTTTTTATGGATTCAATGAAAATTTCACTAAGGTAACCATGACTTTGTGGGCTACCTAACATGCTTTATGAAACACAATTCACAAGGACGTTGTCCGGAGCCCACTGTCTACACAAGCATTCATAGAAATTTTCCTGATGGATGCGGGTATGTTTGAGCAGTGAGCGACACTCCAAGTACCGATGTCACCGAGATCCATGGTCAGGTGGATCCCGCCATCGGTGGGCAGCCTTAAGATCTTTGTGAACAATACATTTAGAAAATAGAAACTAAATTCAAAGATTTTGATTTGTTTTGGCAATAAACAAGTGTTCTACTTAGGTGCCAAATTTGGTGGAGAAATAGCATTCATGGTGCTCCAAAAAGAAAAGTAAAATTCCACTTCAAAAATAGCCTTTTTAAGCACTACCATGAATATCATCTCTTCACGAAGTTTTTGCATGTAGCTACCATACAAACATGCTTGTTGTAAAATGATAATTCAGATTTAAAAGAATTTTTGTTCGCCCAGATTCATATGAGCCTGCCTTTTTCCAATTTGAATTGAGCTATCAAGAAATCCTTGGAAGATGCTGATGACGGAATCCTAGGAGAAGTCATCGCCAAAAACCACTATTTCTGCTCTACCCCAGTGTCGGTGTCAAAACCGGCGGATCTCGGGTAGGGGGTCCCGAACTGTGCGTCTAGGCGGATGGTAATAGGAGACAAGGGACACGATGTTTTTACCAGTGTTCGGCCCTCTCGATGGAGGTAAAACCCTACTCCCGCTTGATTAATATTGATGATATGGGTAGTACAAGAGTAGATCTACCACGAGATCGAGAGGCTAAACCCTAGAAGCTAGCCTATGGTATGATTGTTGTTCGCCCCACGGACTAAAACCCTCCGGTTTATATAGGCACCAAGAGGGTTAGGGTTACACAGAGTCGGTTACAATGGTAGGAGATCTACATATCCGTATCGCCAAGCTTGCCTTCCACGCCAAGGAAAGTCCCATCCGGACACGGGACGAAGTCTTCAATCTTGTATCTTCATAGTCCAGGAGTCCTGCCAAAGTGATAGTTCGGCTATCCGGACACCCCCTAATCCAGGACTCCCTCAGTAGCCCCTGAACTAGGCTTCAAAGACGATGAGTCCGGCACGCATATTGTCTTCGGCATTGCAAGGCGGGTTCCTCCTCCGAATACTTCATAGAAGATTTTGAACACAAGGATAGTGTCCGGCTCTGCAAAATAAGTTCCACATACCACTGTAGAGAGAATAATATTTACAAAAATTCAATCTGCTGACGTATTCCGTGGCGTGACATCACACCACGGCCAAGCGTTTATTTGAATCGTTTTTACTGTCCCACCTCAGCGCGTTTAGCGAGGTGGTTTCCTTGGCACGTCTTGTCAAAGCAGAAATCGTGTCCCCTTATTCCGGGATTCTCATCAATACGGGCGTGGGTAACCCAACCGCGCCATTGATTATGGCGCATGGGAGATAAGCGAGTTTTACCAGGCTGGTGGGGACGCATAGCTTCGTCCGTCCATATAAGGGGATAAGGATCCACCTTTTTACCTATGCCTTCTTCCTCCTTTACTCATCCATTTCCGCGTCCCACCTCAACCTTCTCCAGCCATGTCTGGAGCGAGAGGCAAGTGGATGGCCTCCTCCGTCACGGAGGGGCACATCAAAAAGCTGCGGAAGGCCGGATACTTGTCCAACGACATCGCGCATCGGCTCCCCGACAAGGGGCAGCTCATCCCCACCCCCAGGCCCCATGAGAGGGTGGTGTTCCTCACCCACTTCCTCCGCGGACTAGGTTTTCCACTTCACCCATTAGTCTGGGGGCTCATGTTCTACTACGGCCTGGATTTCCACGATCTGGCCCTGAATTTCATCCTCAACATCTCAGTGTTCATCGTCATGTGCGAGGCCTTCCTCTGCATCCAGCCCCACTTCGGCTTATGGCTGAAGACCTTCAATGTCAAGCCGAAGGTAGTGGGCGGCCGCCAAGCGGAGTGCGGAGGAGCCATGGTGGGCAAGATGGCCAACGTCCTATGGCTTGAGGGCTCCTTCGTGGAGACCATAAAGGGGTGGCAATCGGGGTGGTTCTACATCACCGAGCCGCGTGACCCTGAATGGGCAGCGGCCCCCAAATTCCGATCTGGCTTCCCTACACAGCTCACCTCTTGGAAAGAGACGGGCCTGACATGGGGTAATTCGGAAGAGCTGACCGTACTCCAAACCTGCGTCCAAAACCTGGTGAATAAGAAGCTCAAGCTTGTCAATGTAGTCCAGGTCATGCTGATCCGCCGGATCCTCCCGTGCCAACAACGGGCCTTAAACTTGTGGGAGTTTGATCCGGCACAACACCAAACCTTGAGCAGGCTCTTCGACACTACATACGAAGATGCCTAGAAGGTGCTGTTCAAGGGTGCCGAAGCTCCCGCATCCGCTACCGAAGATCGCGGATTCAGCTCGCAGCGTCAAGCCAGCGAGGTAAGCTATTTTACCCTTTACAGGACACTTGTTTTTCATAGTTTGACTCCATGCGGGATCTAAACTCCCTTACCTTTTACAGGCCTGGCAAAAGACGTCCGGGCAGGTTAACTGTCCGGCTCCCTTGCCAGAAGACCGAGCGGACGCCCGATTAACAGGGCTGCTGGTTCCGGCACCTCACGTGGTGCCGGAGAAGAAGGCCAAGAAGAAGGCCATGGGAACTCGAAGGAGTTCCCGGCGCCAGGTGTTGTCGGACTCATCGTCCGATGACTCGAGGCGGACTCCTCCAAGATGAGGAGGAGGAAGAGGCCTCTCCCGGGGAGAGAAGAAAAGGAAGGCCGCCCCAACTGGGGAGGCCGGAGGGTCCAAGAAGGGAAGGACCCTTCCTCCGGACTACTCCACCAACGACGACGACGACGAGGAGGAGTGGCCACCGAAGGCTAAGCCCCTAGCGACATCGTAAGTGTCCGGATACAAGAGTAACTCATGGCGTTTCGTTTCTCGTACAGAATCTCCTAACGCCGAATATAACCCAGCAGCCCGCCCAAGGTCGGGCTCGATGCTTCAACGAGCGGCTCCCTGGATTCGTCGGACGTGAATAGCACCTCACTTTCGGCTGCCTCCTCCCCTCGTGTTGCGGATGACACCAAGGTGGGGTCCCAAAAGGGGCCCAACCAGGAGGAGGCGGTCTCGAAGGTGCCACAAGGCAACCTCCCGGACTCCAGGCGCAAGGGGGATAAACCCCAAAGGGCTCTAAGTCCGGCCCTGGGCCGGACTCCGCACCCGAACCTTTAGTGGTTCCGGAGTCCAGCAGGCGGTCCCTTCGTAAGAAGGGCGAGACTGCGACACCGTGACCTCCGCCCATCCGGAGGCACGGATATTTTCTTGAGGCGCTTAACAGCCCATCCATCGACGGAGCACCGCCTTGTTATGAGTGTGGTGATCCAGAAAGTTCATCCGCCAAGATCGGGCCGATGAAGCATGTGCCAGCCTTCTAACAGGCTTTGAGGTATGTATTTAAGATATGTAAAAATATTACCGCATAGACAGTAGCCCCTGATGCTCAGTTTGGTGTTGGAAAGAAAAGCCGAACTGAGGATCTAAAAAGATGTACGCAGGAGTCTAACATAAGTATGTCAATATGCGAATGCAGGCTGCGCTGCTGACCTCTGCCGCACTGACTGCAGAGGTCAATGCATTGAAGCAGAGCCTCGAGCGGTCCGAGAACGAGCTCGGCCATGCCAAAAAGCAGCTCGAGGACAAGGAAGGTAAGTAATACCTTATGGAAGTATATAAAAGATGTGGTTGCAAAAGATGACAGGAATAACGTGAGTATTGTAGGGGCCACGAACAAGGTGGCAACCCTGAAGGAAGCGGTGTCCAAGGCCGAAAGCAATGCGGCCGCGGAGTGCACCGAGCGAGAGAAGCAGGAGGCGCGGGTGGCGGAGGTGCGGCAAGAGCTCTAGGCTCTCGTGGAAAAACACGAGAGTTTGGAGCGTGACTCAAAGACTCGAGAGTCCGAGCTCGCCTCGGCCCTTGAGAGCGCCAAAGCCGCTAAGGTCAAGCCCAAAAAGCCCTCCAGAAATTGAGGCAATGAAGAAGATAGCGGCGGTAAGTCATTCTTTATGCAAAGCAAGCACGTGAAAGTGAATTACTTGTTACTTACCCAATCCGGAGCTCTCCAGAGCATTCGCAGATCTGCCTGCAGCAGTGTCCGACGCTACCGTGATTCTACCGGCCAAGGAGGGAGCTCGACGGAGAAGGTGTTCTGGTCTCAGTATGCTGAGGCCGGACACCCGGTGCCCTTGAGCGACCAGCTGAAGCAGCTAGTCGAGCTCCCTAAGGTGGCCGAACAGGCCATGAAGGGCCTCATAGTTTGGCTGTGGCCTAAGGAAGCCATGCCTGGGAGCTACTTCAGGCTGGTGAGGCGGCCGGTGGACGCCTTTGCCCATGGATTGAAGTCGCCAAGCGCCTGCTCGCATCGAAGGTGCTCAGAGGGCCTTGCCCGTGCTAAAGTGCACTGGGCAAGATGGACGCTGAAGCTTGTGACAGACAGACCCTTCGCCGGGCGGGGAGTATCACAAGCCCGAGATGTATTATGAGGCGTCTCAAGGGTGCCCGCTTTATAGCGGTGAATGCTCCAAAGATGTAATTTTGAGTAAACTCGCATTTGTTATCCTGACGCTGAAAACTTGTTCATATGCGCTAAGCAACGCGTGTGAATTTAAAATAATACCTTCTGTGCGGTCGTTTATTAAATTTGAGAGATGGCGAGTCGTCGGCTTCTGCCCCCATGCACGAGTGCTGGGGTGTTCGGGATAAACTTGAGCGCTCTTTTTCCCATTCTTGGGTCCTTCGAGGGAGGCGCTCAACGCACCGAACAAGGCAACCGGACTATAATGCTTGAACACTCTCACTTAGCCATAGAATTATATAATTTTAAATTTCGGCGAAGCCCCTAGTATTCGGAAGACCGAGTTCGGGGCGCTATCCATGCCTGGGCCGGACAAAGCCGACTCCTCGCTCTAAGTGGCATAAGTCTTTAGGGACTCGAAAACCTCTCGAACAGCGACCAGCTCTCGCCCTATCATGACGGTCAGTTTTAGCTTTCCACCGAGGTGCTTAACCCAGCTCAACTGGGCACAATCGCAGTGGTTCCCCAGCGCTACCTTAGCCGATATAACGGAACGAAGGTACCAAAACATGGGAGCCGGGCAAACCCAACTATTGACCCAAGACATGATTCAGCCGATGCATATAATGCTATAAGTTTGGGGTGCCGCACTTGTGAAAGTGTTCGACTTATCACACCATATTTTGGGGTACTTAAGCCCTCGGTGTATTTGGCCGTACTAAAGTGTACAGGTGCAACATGTCATAAGTGAATATATATATATATATATATATATATATATATATATATATATATATATATATATATATATATATATATATATATATATATATATATATATATATATATATATATATAAAGGAATGCAATGATAGGCAGAAGCTATGTATGGTTTATTCAAAAAGGCTGCGGTAAAAGCAGAATGATACAAAAAGTGCGATAAGCAATGGACGGGACTATTTGACATGTCCCCCTCCAGGGGCGAGCTGCGGGATGATATGTGAAACAAGTATACTGCTCGTTATAGAGACCACCTGGACATTTGACGTAGCTTTCTGCTTCCCTGGCTGTTGCATCGTGTGTTCGGCGATTCTACTACCGGACAGGGCTTCTTGAGAATGGAGTCCTGAAAGTAAGAGAAAAAAGAATGACACAATTGGGAGCCCCTGGTGCGGTTGAGCCGCATTCTGGGCCCGCCATGGTCGTGCCCCTCCCCCTATGCCCATGGTATTTCCAGAGCGTAATTATGTACTCGTAGTACTGGTTTTGCAATTTCGCGAGGGCTGGGGTTGGGGCCGCACTGCTATGCGTGCTTGGGACGTGCCAGGCGGTCTTGTTGTAGGTTACTCCGGGCGCGCTTGACGGTGTCCGGACGTTTAATAGCCAGACTCGAGAATTGCCTTGAGAGGCTGCTTTGTACTTCCGCCGCGAGGGTCAGCCAGATGCTCCTCCGCTTGGAGAGAGCGCTCGTGTTTCCGTTGACCGTAATGACTCCTCGAGGGCCTGGCATCTTGAGCTTGAGGTATGCGTAGTGCGGCACCGCATTGAACTTTGCAATGCGGTTCGTCCGAAAGAAAGGCGTGATAGCCGCCATGAACGGGACTATGTCAAGATTAACTCCTTGCTTTGGAAGTTATCCGGGATCCAAGACCACTTCAAGTGTAATCGAGCCTGCATAGCTGGACTCTACACCTGGTATGATGCCTTTAAAGGTCGTCTTTGTGGGTTTAATCCTTGAGGGGTCTATGCCCATTTTGCGCACTGTATCCTAATAAAGCAGGTTCAGGCTGCTGCCGCCTTCCATCAGGACTCTAGTGAGGTGAAATCCATCAACGATTGGGTCTAGAACCAATGCGGCAAATCCGCCATGGCGGATGCTAGTGGGGTGGTCCCTTCGATCAAAAGTGATCGGGCAGGGGGACCACGGATTGAACTTTGGGGCGACTGGCTCCATCGCATATATGTCCCTTAGTGCATGCCTCCGCTCCCTTTTGGGTATGTGGGTCGCGTATATCATGTTCACCGTCTGCACTTGTAGGGGGAAGCCCTTCTGTCCTCTATTGTTCGGCGGCCGGGGCTCCTCCTCGTCGTCGCTATGCAGCCCCTTGTCATTGTTTTTGGCATTTAACTTGCCTGCCTGCTTGAACACCCAACAATCCCTGTTGGTGTGGTTGGCTGGTTTTTCGGGGGTGCCGTGTATCTGGCACGAGCGATCGAGTATTCGGTCCAAATTGGATGGGCACGGAGTATTTCTTTTGAATGGCTTTTTCCGCTGACCGGGTTTTGAGCCTCTGAATCCGCATTGATCGCCGATCTTCAATTTATTGCCATTAATGCGGCGCTTGTGCTTGTTGCGACGCGAACTGACGTTGCTGTCCTTGGTATCCGAATTACCAGGGCTCTTGGTCATGTTGTTACTACGAGCTAGCCAGCTGTCCTCTCCCGCGCAAAAGCGGGTCATGAGTGTTGTGAGGGCTGCCATGGATTTCGGCTTTTCCTGTCCTAGGTGCCGGGCAAGCCACTCATCGCGGATGTTATGTTTGAAGGTTGCAAGGGCCTCTGCATCCGGACAGTCGACGATTTGATTTTTCTTGGTTAGGAACCGTGTCCAGAATTGTCTGGCCGATTCCTCTGGCTGCTGAATTATGTGGCTTAGGTCATCGGCGTTTGGTGGTCGCACATAAGTGCCCTGGAAATTGTCGAGGAATGCGGCTTCCAGGTCTTTCGAACAACCAATTGACTCTGCTGGCAAGCTGTTAAGCCAATGCTGAGCTGGTCCTTTAAGCTTGAGTGGGAGGTATTTGATGGCGTGTAGGTCATCACCGCAGGCCATGTGGATGTGAAGGAGATGGTCCTCAATCCAGACCACAGGATCTGTTGTGCCATCATATGATTCAATGTTTACGGGTTTGAAACCCTCAGGGATTTGATGATCCATCACTTCATCTGTGAAGCATAGTGGGTGTGCGGCGCCTCTGTATTGGGCTATATAACGACGTAGCTCAAATGAGCTTTGTCTACTATGTTCGGCCCGGCCGGAAGTGCCATATCCGGCGTGACGGTTATCGTCACGTGTAGTGGGGCGCCCACGCGATCCGTAGATCGATCTTGTTTGCCTTGCCCTGTCCTCCAATATATCTCACAGGTCTGGCGCACTTCCACGTGCCTTGGTATTTTTTGAGCGGCGCCGGGGTGCGGCTTGAGTGGAGGGCCGAGAGGCCTCTCTATCGCGGCCACGAGGTGGTCGGTCGGCCGTATCATGCGCTGGTGATGTAGGTTTAGGTGCTTCCTCTAATCGGGGTAGCAGCCTGCGTTTTGGGTAGCTCTTGGAGGGGCGTTCGAGTTCATACTCTTCAGCCACAAGGACTTCAGTCCATCTGTCAGCTAGCAAGTCTTGGTCAGCTCTAAGCTGTTGCTGCTTTTTCTTGAGGCTGCTTGCCATGGCCATAAGCCTGCGTTTGAAATGCTCCTGTTCGACGGGATCCTCATGCATGACAAATTCGTCGTCGTTGAGGCTTGCCTCGTCTTTGGAGGGAGGCATGTAATTATCGTCCTCTACCTCTCTGTCTGCCGCTCTCTCATGAGGGCTGGCTTCTCCATCCTCCTGCGCTGAATCCTACTGGAGGGGGTTGTCTTCGGCACTGTCCGGGGTGTTATTGTCTCCCGTGCCAGAATCACCGTTTTGCTGTGGCGGGATTTAGAGCGGCGCCGCTGACGCCGGCGCTTAGGCCGTTTCTTGCAGGGGTCATCCTCCGTTGCTCCATCGCCATTCCCATCTTTTGGGATGTCCACCATGTATATGTCGTATGATGAGGTGGCCTTCCAAAGGTCCTCAGAGGCGCTGGTTCTTGGTCGTCTCCTGCATCGTCGTCCATACCGTCGATGTCTTCGGAGTCGAAGTCGAGCATGTCGGTTAAATCATCGACAGTGGCTATGAAGTGGGTGGTGGGTGGTGTCGGTGTCAAAACCGGCGGATCTCGGGTAGGGGGTCCCGAACTGTGCGTCTAGGCGGATGGTAACAGGAGACGAGGGACACAATGTTTTTACCTGTGTTCAGCCCTCTCGATGGAGGTAATACCCTCGCCCCGCTTGATTAATATTGATGATATGGGTAGTACAAGAGTAGATCTACCACGAGATCAAGGAGGCTAAACCCTAGAAGCTAGCCTATGGTATGATTGTTGAGATGTAATGTTGTGTCCTACGGACTAAAGCCCTCCGGTTTATATAGACACCGGAGAGGCTAGGGTTACACAGAGTCGGTTACAATGGTAGGAGATCTACATATCCGTATTGCCAAGCTTGCCTTCCACGCCAAGGAAAGTACCTTCCGGACACGAGCCGGAGTATTCAATCTTCCATCTTCGTAGTCTGGGAGTCCGGCGGATATTGATAGTCCGGCTATCCGGACACCCCCTAGTCCAGGACTCCCTCAGGTGGGCTTTGATTTTCTTCGTCGTCCCCATCCCAACCTTCCTGACCATAATCCGGCAAGGGCTCTCCTGATAAATAGAGAGACTTTAGCGAATTCAGGATGTCGCCAAAGGGCGAGTGCTGAAATATGTCCGTGGCAGTGAACTCCATGACCGGCGCCCAATCGGATTCGATTGGCAAGGGCGCGGAAGGTTCAGAGTCCAAAGAGGAGTCCGGCAACTTGGAGTCACGAGCTTCACAAAGGACAGGGTTGGTGTTCGGCTCAATCGCCGTAGAGATAGCAGCCACCGAGGCGGTGTCCAACCACCCGTCCTTGATCGGCGCAGTCGGCTCCGAGCTAAGGGTCGGAGCGGACACTTGTGCAGCCTCCAGGGCACTGTCCGGCGGCAGAGCTAGATCATGCCCATCGTGACAGTGCGGCGCGCTTGGCTGTGGCTCGAACTCGTCGAAGATCAAGTCTCCGCGGACGTCAGCCGTATAGTTCAAACTTCCAAATATGACCTGATGACCAGGGGCGTAGCTTTCAATCTGCTCCAGATGGCCAAGCAAATTGGCCCGCAGTGCAAAGCCGCCGAATACGAAGATCTGTCCGGGGATAAAAGTCTCACCCTGGACTGCATCGATGTTGATGATCGGAGGAGCCATCGGGCCTAAAGATGACGCATACGAGGAACTCTCGGTGAAAGCACCAATGTCGTGTCAAACCGCGGATCTCGGTAGGGGGTCCCAAACTGTGCGTCTAGGCGGATGGTAACAGGAGACGAGGGACACGATGTTTTTACCCAGGTTCAGGCCCTCTCGATGGAGGTAAAACCCTACTCCTGCTTGATTAATATTGATGATATGGGTAGTACAAGAGTAGATCTACCACGAGATCAGAGAGGCTAGACCCTAGAAGCTAGCCTGTGGTATGATTGTTGTTCGTCCTACGGACTAAAACCCTCTGGTTTATATAGGCACCGAAGAGGGTTAGGGTTACACAGAGGCGGTTACAATGGTAGGAGATCTACATATCCGTATCGCCAAGGTTGCCTTCCACGCCAAGGAAAGTCCCATCCGGACACGGGACGAAGTCTTCAATCTTGTATCTTCATAGTCCAGGAGTCCGGCCAAAGGTGATAGTTCGGCTATCCGGACACCCCCTAATCCAGGACTCCTTCACCCGGCCTTTGCCATTGAACAATATGGCCGCCCAGAGATACCTCTCTTATACACGGAGTGACAAATCCTAATCTTGATCTATGCCAACCCAACAAACACCTTTAGAGACACCTATAGAGCATCTTTATAATCACCCAGTTACGTTGTGACGTTTGATAGCACACAAGGTGTTCCTCCGGTATTCGGGAGTTGCATAATCTCATAGTCAGAGGACCACGTATAAGTCATGAAGAAAGCAATAGCAATAAAAATTAACGATCATTATGCTAAACTAATGATGTGATCCCATTCATCAAATGACAACACATGTCTATGGTCAGGAAACATAACCATCTTTGATTAATGAGCTAGTCAAGTAGAGGCATACTAGGGACACTCTATTTTGTCTATGTATTCACACATGTACTAAGTTTCCGGTTAATACAATTCTAGCATGAATAATAAACATTTATCATGATATAAGGAAATATAAATAACAACTTTATTATTGCCTCTAGGGCATATTTCCTTTAGTCTCCCACTTGCACTAGAGTCAATAATCTAGATTACATAGTAACGATTCTAACACCCATGGAGTCTTGGTGTTTTTCATGTTTTGCTCGTGGAAGAGGCTTACTCCACGAGTCTGCAACATTCAGATCCGTATGTATCTTGCAAACCTCTATGTCTCCCTCCTTGACTTGATCGCGAATGGAATTGAAGCATCTCTTGATGTGTTTGGTTCTCATGTGAAATCTGGATTCCTTTGCTAAGGCAATTGCTCCAGTATTGTCACAAAAGATTTTCATTGGACCCGATGCACTAGGTATTACACCTAGATCAGATATGAAGTCCTTCATCCAGACTTCTTCATTTGCTGCTTCCGAAGCATCTATGTACTCTTCTTCACACGTAGATCCCGCCACAATGCTCTGCTTGGAACTGCACCAACTGATAGCTCCACCATTCAATATAAATATGTATCCGGTTTGCGACTTAGAGTCATCTGGATCAGTGTCAAAGCTTGCATCGACGTAACCATTTACGACAAGCTCTTTGTCACCTCCATAAACGAGAAACATATCCTTAGTCCTTTCCAGGTATTTCAGGATGTTCTTGACTGCTGTCCAGTGATCCACTCCTGGATTACTTTGGTACCTTCCTGCTAAACTTATAGCAAAGCACACATCAGGTCTGGTATGCAGCATTGCATATATAATAGAACCTATGGCTGAGGCATAGGGAATGACTTTCATTTTCTCTCTATCTTCTGTAGTGGTCGGGCTTGAGTCTGACTCAACTTCACACCTTGTAACACAAGCAAGAACCCTTTCTTCGACTGATCCATTTTGAACTTCTTCATAACTTTATCATGGTATGTTGTTTGTGAAAGTCCAATTAAGCGTCTTGACCTATCTCTATAGATCTTGATGCCCAATATATACGCAGCTTTACCTAGGTCTTTCATCGAAAAATTCGTATTCAAGTATCCTTTTATGCTATCCAGAAATTATGTATTATTTCCAATTTATAATATGTTATAATAACATAAATGCTATAGAGCTCCCACTCACTTTGTTGTAAATACAGGCTTCTCCAAAAGTCTGTATAAAACCATATGCTTTGATCACATTATCAAAGCGTATATTCCAACTCCGAGAGGCTTGCACCAGTCCATAAATGGATCACTGGAGCTTGCACAATTCGTTAGTACCTTTTGGATCGACAAAACCTTCTGGTTGCATCATATACAACTCTTCTTTAAGAAATCCATTAAGGAATGCAGTTTTGACATCCATTTGCCAAATTTCATAATCATAAAATGCGGCAATTGCTAACATGATTCGGGCAGACTTAAGCATCACTATGAGTGAGAAGGTCTCATCATAGTCAACTTCTTGAACTTGTCGAAAACCTTTCGCAACAAGTCGAGCTTTGTAGACATGAAAGGATCGAGAAGAGGTGTCTAGAGGGGGGTGAATAGACTCTCAACCAAGAAAAGTAGCAATTTTTAAGTTCTTCAAGTTGAGGTGGAGTTTAAGCACAAGTTTAAACATTCACAATACATATCAAGCAAGCATGACAAGAGTATATGAGCAGCAGAAAGTAAAGCATGCAAATTGTAAGAATGTAAAGGGATGGGATTGGAGAGTGCAAACGCAATTGGAGACACGAAGATTTTTTATCCGTGGTTCCGATAGGTGGTGCTATCGTACATCCATGTTGATGGAGACTTCAACCCACGAAGGGTAACGGTTGCGCGAGTCCACGGAGAGCTCCACCCATGAAGGGTCCACGAAGAAGCAACCTTGTCTATCCCACCATGGCCATCGCCCACGAAGGACTTGCCTCACTAGGGTAGATCTTCACGAAGTAGGCGATCTCCTTGCCCGTACAAACTCCTTGGTTCAACTCCACAATCTTGACGGAGGCTCCCAAGTGACACCTAACCAATCTAGGAGACACCACTCTCCAAAAGGTAATAGATAGTGTGTCGATGATGAACTCCTTGCTCTTGTGCTTCAAATGATAGTCTCCCCAACACTCAACTCTCTCTCATAGGGTTGTATTTGGTGGAAAGATGTTTTGAGTGGAAAGCAACTTGGGGAAGCTAGAGATCAAGATTTATGTGGTTGGAATGGAATATCTTGACCTCAACACATGAGTAGGTGGTTCTCTCTCAGAAAATGAATGCTGGAAGTGTAGGTATGTTCTGATGGCTTTCTCCACGAAAGAAGAGAGGGTGGACGGGTATATATAGCCTCCACACAAACTCTAACCGTTACACACAATTTACCAAACTCGGTGAGACCGAATCAGGAAACTCGATCAGACCGATTTAGTTCATAATGTGACCGTTAGGCATTTCGGTGGGACCGATATGATCAACTCGGTAGGACCGATGTGCTAGGGTTAGGGTAAAACCTCATCTCGGTTTGACCGATTACACAAACTCGATGGGACCGAATTTGGTAATAAGCGAAATAGAGAGTTGGTCAGGCAAACTCAGTGGGACCGATTGCATATCTCGCTGAAACCGAAATTATTGCAATATGCAACAGAGAGTTTGCAAGCCCATCTCGACGAGACCAAGATCCCATCGGTGAGACCAAATTGATTAGGGTTTATGGAAATGGCTATGTCAAGTGAACTCGTTGGCGCCAGATAGATCAAATCGATGGGGCCGAGTTCGACTTTTGGTATGGGACATATGTGGATATGAGAAAGTGGTTGAGGGCTTTGGGGCATATCACTAAGCACTTTGAGCAAGCAAGCCATTAAGCAACACCTCATCCCCTTTTAATAGTATTGGCTTTCCTATGGACTCAATGTGATCTTGGATCATTGAAATAGAAAATGTAGAGTCCTGACTTTGAGCTTGAGCCAATCCTTTGTCCTTAGCATCTTGAAGGGGTTCCACATCCTCTTGTCCATGCCACTCCACTATTGGACTTATCTGAAATATACTAGATAAAAGTATTAGTCCAACTAGAGATATGTTGGCATTAATTACCAAAATCACCCAGGGAGCACTTGTGCTTTCAATCTCCCCCTTTTTGGTAATTGATGACAACATACATCAAAGCTTTAGATAAAGATATAGAGAAAGGCAGGTAAAGCTTTGGAAGGACATGTAACATGCATAGGCTCCCCCTACATGTATGCAATCATGTAAATATGGAACATAAGAGCATGTGAGTGCATACTCATGACAGAGCAGGCAATGAGTTACATGTATCTTGGCTATATGCATCAGAGAAAGTGGTGTGAATATAGGAAATGTACCTTCATGAGTCCTTCTTGCACACAATATGTACATCAGCAAGAGATCCTCATGCACATGAGTGTGATGCATATACTTACCTTGTGGTCTTGAGCTAGCTTTGGAAGAGATGAACCTGAGTAGACAAGGTTAGACAACACAGAAACATCTACTAAACAGAGCAAGAGCAGCAAACCACAAGAGTACAAAGATTGGGATGACATGTAGAGAGTGAGTACTAGGTACTCTATTTGAGTGTAGACATGTCCCCAAAGGTAAAGATATGCAATGAATTCGAAGATTTCCTTCCCTTAGATGTCTTGCTCCCCCTGAATCTTATATGGGATACTGGGAGAAGATAAGGAATAGAAAATCAGAGCAAAGCAAACACACAAACAACATGAACATGTCTTTCCCCTCTAAAGACATGTGACTTCTCTCCTCTTTGAATACCAAGCATCTAGGGTCTCTCTTTGATGTGATTATTTATCTCTCTTTCCCCCTTTTGATACGATTAAGCTCTTATGTGAGCTCTCTCTCCCCCTTTGACATCAATTTCCAAGAAGGGGTCTTCTGGAGTGTGAGTCAAAATATGTTTGGTCCTTGAGTCACATAGCAAAGTAGCAGTGAAAAATAAGGTGCTGGTAGAGGATAAGAATCATCGAGTGGAGCTGGAACAAAATGTGCAGGATGCAAATGACAAAGTGTCTCCTCAGCATTTGAAATCGGTAACACCGAGTTGTTGTCTTTGGTGGCATCGAGGTGATTCGGTTTGACCAAAAGAGACAAACCGGTTTGTCCGAGTTCATTACAGAGATAAAGCACTTGTCACCTCAGCTCACTAAGCAAATAAGATCTCAGAAGGATTTGCAGGGAATTAACTAAAGGATTTGCAACGAATGGGATGCAGGGAGTGCAAAACAAAAAATTAAAAAGAAAAGAGATCTAGATGAATTACAAAGGGAAACAAATATGCAAGAGACAAATGCAAGAACAAGGAGAAACACTAGAGAACTTCATCTAGAATTGGTCGGCGACAAAGTCACCTATGTTAGAGTATATTTGTAAGTGCATCTAGTGCCCCTTAGTGATTTTGGTGTATTGAAGACTTATAGGTTAAGGGACTGATGCGTTTGTGAGTGTACACAGGTCTATAAGTCTATGAGGAGTTTGATATTTACAGAGAAAGTCGACCCCTAAAAATGAAGTTCTTTGACTAAAGACTTTGATTCTGAAGACTTTCTGAAGACTTTGAAAGTGAAGAAATTGGTGTGACCTTGAAGACTTGATATTCATTTGAGGAACATGAAGCGTGAAGACTTTTGTTTTCGTAGTTTCATTTTCTCTTTCTTGAGTCATAGGAAACACCGTACTGTTAAAGGGGGTCGAGGAAATACTAAGGAAAAATTTCCATGTGATGCTCAACTCAAAATCCTACACCTACCAATCCTTCGAGTGAAGCCATTGAAATCTCATACGATTCAGTCAATTTCTTCAAGGATGTGAGACGCAGTTCTTCCAGTCAATGAGGACTTTGCTCGATCGAGGAGTTAGGAATTCGCCAAAGAATTGCCTACAAAGGAGGAACATGATATCCCCGAGGAATTTGAGAGTGAAATTTCCGATCGTTCTTTGTCTTCTTGCTACTGTCCCAAAATATCCTATCCACCTAACAGTCATATCATTGAAGGGCATTTATGTCTTATCATGTCGGGCTGCTCCTAGGCTATAAATAGCCGCCCCTACAACCACTAGCTGGTTGGCTGCTCCGAGAGAACTTGACACTTGTCATTTGAGAGCAACCCATCCTCCGAGGACTTTGAGCGAAAATCATCAAGTGAGGAAAATCCCAAAACCAAACCCCCACAAACCCAAAGTGATTGAGCATCACTGAAGAAATTGATCCTGCGTGGATCCGACGCTTGTTACCTTTGAAGACTGTGCTTCTTCCAGACGGTTAGGCGTCAAGGTCTAGAGCATCCAAGAGGAATTGTGGATCGCCGAGTGACCAAGTCTGTGAAGGTTTGGAAGTCACCTGTGTTGGAAATATGCCCTAGAGGCAATAATAAATTAGTTATTATTATATTTCCTTGTTCATGATAATCTTTTATTATCCATGCTATAATTGTATTGATAGGAAACTCAGATACATGTGTGGGTACATAGACAACACCATGTCCCTAGTAAGCCTCTAGTTGACTAGCTCGTTGATCAATAGATGGTTACAGCTTCGACCATGGACATTGGATGTCGTTGATAACGGGATCACATCATTAGCAGAATGATGTGATTGACAAGACCCAATCCTAAGCCTAGCACAAAGATTGTAGTTCGTATGCTAAAGCTTTTCTAATGTCAAGTATCTTTTCCTTAGACCATGAGATTGTGCAACTCCCGGATACCGTAGGATTGCTTTGGGTGTACCAAACGTCACAACGTAACTGGGTGGCTATAAAGGTGCACTACAGGTATCTCCGAAAGTGTCTGTTGGGTTGGCACGAATCAAGACTGGGATTTGTCACTCCGTGTAAACGAAGAGGTATCTTTGGTCCCACTCGGTAGGACATCATCATAATGTGCACAATGTGACCAAGGGGTTGATCACGGGATGATGTGTTACGGTACGAGTAAAGAGACTTGCCGGTAACGTGATTGAACAAGGTATCGGTATACCGACGATCGAATCTCGGGCAAGTATAATACCGCTAGACAAAGGGAATTGTATACGGGATTGATTGAGTCCTTGACATCGTGGTTCATCCGATGAGATCATCGTGGAACATGTCGGAGCCAACATGGGTATCCAAATCCCGCTGTTGGTTATTGACTGGAGAACGTCTCGGTCATGTCTGCATGGTTTCCGAACCCGTAGGGTCTACACACTTAAGGTTCGATGACGCTAGGGTTATAAAGGAAGTTTGTATGTGGTTACCGAATGTTGTTCGGAGTCCCGGATGAGATCCCGGACGTCACGAGGAGTTCCGGAATGGCACGGACGTAAAGATTTATATATGGAAAGTTGTTGTTCGGGTTCCGGAAAAAGTTCGGGTTTTTTCGGTATTGTACCGGGAAGCTTCCTGAAGGTTCCGGAGGATTCCGGAGGGGTCCGGAGTTCCGGAAATTGTTCCACCATGTCTAATACAGTAGCATGGGCTGTAGGGGGGTGCCCTAGCCTTAATGGGCCAGGGGCACCAGCCCCCCCCAAGGCCCATGCGCATGGGAGAGGGAAAACCCTAAGGGGGAGGGCCTCCACTTGACTTGGGAGGCACCTCCCCATGGCCGCCGCCTCCTCCTCGATTGATCCGAGGGGCCGCCCCTCTCCTTGCCCCTATATATATGGGGGGTGGGAGGGCTGCCGCACCACAAGTTCTGGCGCAGCCCTCCCCCTCTCCCAAGTACTCCTCCTCTCCCGCGGTGCTTGGCGAAGCCCTACAGGATTGCCACGCTCCTCCACCACCACCACGCCGTTGTGCTGCTGCTGGATGGAGTCTTCCTCAACCTCTCCCTCTCTGCTTGCTGGATCAAGGCGTGGGAGACGTCACCGGGCTGTACGTGTGTTGAACGCGGAGGTGCTGTCCCTTCGGCACTAGGATGTCCGGTGATTTGGATCACAACGAGTACGACTCCTTCAACCCTGTTCTCTTGAATGCTTCCGCTTAGCGACCTACAAGGGTATGTAGATGCACTCTCCTTCCCCTCGTTGCTCGTTTCTCCATAGATAGATCTTGGTGACACGTAGGAAAATTTTGAATTTCTTCTACGTTCCCCAATAGTGGCATCATGAGCTAGGTTTATTGCGTAGATTCTTTGCATGAGTAGAACACAAAGTAGTTGTGGGCGTTGATGTTGTTCAATATGCTTACCATTACTAGTCCAATCTTGATTCGGCGGCATCGTGGGATGAAGCGTCCCGGACCGACTTACACGTACTCTTACGTGAGACAGGTTCCACCGATTGACATGCACTTGTTGCATAAGGTGGCTAGCGGGTGCCAGTCTCTCCCACTTAAGTCGGATCGGATTCGATGAAAAGGGTCCTTATGAAGGGTAAATAGCAATTGACATATCACGTTGTGGTTTTTGCGTAGGTAAGAAACGTTCTTGCTAGAAACCCATAGCAGCCACGTAAAACATGCAAACAACAATTAGAGGACGTCTAACTTGTTTTTGCAGGGTATGCTATGTGATGTGATATGGCCAAGAAGAATGTGATGAATGATATGTGATGTATGAGATTGATCATGTTCTTGTAATAGGAATCACGACTTGCATGTCGATGAGTATGACAACCGGCAGGAGCCATAGGAGTTGTCTTAATTTAATGTATGACCTGCGAGTCATTGAACAACGCCATGTAATTACTTTACTTTATTGCTAACCGGTAGCCATAGTAGTAGAAGTAATAAGTTGGCGAGACAACTTCATGGAGACACGATGATGGAGATCATGATGATGGAGATCATGGTGTCATGCCAGTGACGATGATGATCATGGAGCCCCGAAGATGGAGATCAAAAGGAGCAAAATGATATTGGCCATATCATGTCACTATTTGATTGCATGTGATGTTTATCATGTTTATACATCTTATTTGCTTAGAACGATGGTAGTAAATAAGATGATCCCTCATTAAAATTTCAAGAAAGTGTTCCCCCTAACTGTGCACCATTGCGAAAGTTCGTGCTTCAAGCACCACGTGATGATCGGGTGTGATAGATTCTTATGTTCACATACAACGGTGTAAGCCAGATTTACACACGTGAAACACTTAGGTTGACTTGACGAGCCTAGCATGTACAGACATGGCCTCGAACACAAGAGACCGAAAGGTCGAGCATGAGTCGTATAGTAGATACGATCAACATGAAGATGTTCACCGATGATGACTAGTCCGTCTCACATGATGATCGGACACGGCCTAGTTGACTTGGATCATGTAATCACTTAGATGACTAGAGGGATGTCTATCTGAGTGGGAGTTCATGAGATGAACTTTATTATCCTGAACATAGTCAAAAGATCTTTGCAAATTATGTCATAAGCTCGCGCTTTAGTTCCACTGTTTAGATATGTTCCTAGAGAAAATATAGTTGAAAGTTGAAAGTAGCGATTATGCGGACAGAAGAAAGCTTGTGTCCTTAATGCACCGCTCAGTGTGCTGAACCCCAAACGTCGTTTGTGGATGTTGCGAACATCGGACATACACGCTTTTGATAACTACGTGATAGTTCGCTTAAACGGTTTAGAGTTGAGGCACCAAAGACGTTTTGAAACATCGCGGAACATATGAGATGTTTCGAGGGCTGAAATTGGGATTTCAGGCTCGTGTCCACGTCAAGAGGTATAAGACCTCCGACGATTTTCTTAGCCGGCAAACAAAGGGAGAAAAGCTCAATCGTTGAGCTTGTGCTCAGATTGTCTGAGTGCAACAATCACTTGAATCGAGTGGGAGTTGATCTTCCAGATGAGATAGTGATGTTTCTCCAAAGTCATTGCCACCAAGCTGCTAGAGCTTTGTGATGAACTATAACATATCAGGGATAGATATGATGATCCTTGAGGTATTCGCGATGTTTGACACCGCGAAAGTAGAAATCAAGAAGGAGCATCAATTGTTGATGGTTGGTGAAACCACTAGTTTCAAGAAGGGCAAGGGCAAGAAGGGATACTTCATGAAACGGCAAATCAGCTGCTGCTCTAGTGAAGAAACCCAAGGTTGAACCCAAACCCAAGACTAAGTGCTTCTATAATAAGGGGAACAACCACTATAGCAGGATTACCCTAGATACTTGGTAGATGAGAAGGCTGGCAAGGTCGATAGAAGTATATTGGATATACATTATGTTAATGTGTACTTTACTAGTACTCCTAGTAGCACCAGGGTATTGGATACCGGTTCGGTTGCTAAGTGTTAGTAACTCGAAATAAAAGCTACAGAATAAATGGAGACTAGCTGAAGGTGAGCTGACGATAAGTGTTGGAAGTGTTTCGAAGGTTGATGTGATCAAAACATCGCACGCTCCCTCTACCATCAAGATTAGTATTAAACCTGAATAGTTATTTGGTGTTTGCGTTGAGCATAGACATGATTGGATTATGTCTATCGCAATGCGGTTATTAATTTAAGGAGAATAATAGTTACTCTATTTATTTGAATAATACCTTCAATGGTCTTGCACCTAAAGGAATGGTTTATTGAATCTCGATCGTAGTGATGCACATTTTCATGCCAAAAGATATAAGATAGTAATGATAGTACCACTTACTTGTGGCACTGCCATGTAAGTCATAATGGTATAAAACGCATGAAGAAGCTCCATGTTGATGGATCTTTGGACTCACTCGTTTTTGAAAAGTTTGAGATATGCGAACCATGTCTATTGGTGTATACGCATGAAGAAACTCCATTCAAGATGGATCGTTTGGACTCACTTGATTTTGAATCACTTGAGATATGCAAATCATACCACATGGGCAAGATGACCGAAAAGCCTCGGTTTCAAAGAAGATGGAACAAGATAGCAACTTGTTGGAAGTAACACATTTTGATGTGTGCAGTCCAATGAGTGCCGAGGCATGCAAATGAACATCGTTATGTTCTTACTTCACGATGATTCGAGTAGATGTTGAGTATATTTACTTGATGAAACACAAGTCTGAATTATTGAATGGTTCAAGTAATTTTAGAGTGAAGTTGAAGATCATTGTGACAAGAGGATAAAATGTCTATGATATGATCATAGAGATGAGTATCTGAGTTACGAGTTTGGCACACAATTAAGACATTGTGGAGATTGTTTCACAACCAATACCGCCTGGAACACCATAGTGTGATGATGTGTCCGAACATCATAACTGCACCCTATTGGATATGGTGCATACCATGATGTCTCTTATCGAATTACCACAATCGTTTATGGGTTAGGCATTAGAGACAACCGCATTCACTTTAAAATAGGGCACCACGTAATTCCGTTGAAACGACACCGTTTAAACTATGGTTTGGAGAAACCTAAGTTGTCGTTTCTTAAAAGTTTGGGGCTGCGACGCTTATGTGAAAAAGTTTCAGGTT
Organism: Aegilops speltoides; assembly: GCA_021437245.1. Classification (NCBI taxonomy): domain Eukaryota; kingdom Viridiplantae; phylum Streptophyta; class Magnoliopsida; order Poales; family Poaceae; genus Aegilops; species Aegilops speltoides. The sequence continues at coordinate 335,566,988 of CM038146.1, forward strand.
GATAAGCTCGAACCCAAAGCGGATAAAATGCATCTTCATAGGACACCCAAAACAGTTGGGTATACCTCCTAATTCAGACCCGAAAGCAATAGGGATTGTTTCTTGAATCGGGTCCTTTCTCGAGGAAAGGTTTGTCTCGAAAATTGAGTGGGAGGATGGTGGAGACTTGATGAGGTTATTGAACCGTCACTTCAACAAGTATGTAGCAGGGCACAGGAAGTTGTTCCTGTGGCTCCTACACCAATTGAAGTAGAAGCTTATGATAGTGATCATGAAGTTTTTGGATCAAGTCACTACCGTACCTCGTAGGGTGACAAGGATGCGTGCTACTTTAGAGTGGTACAGTAATCCTGTCTTGAAGGTCATGTTGCTAGACAACAATGAACCTACGAGCTATGGAGAAGCGATGGTGGGCCCAAATTCCGACAAATGGTTAGAAGCCATGAAATCCGAGATAGGATCCACTTATCAGAACAAAGCATGGACTTTGGTGGACTTGCCCGATGATCGACAAGCCATTGAGATTAATGGATCTTTAAGAAGAAGACGGACGTGGACGGTAATGTCACCGTCTATGAAGCTCGACTTGTGGCGAAGAGTTTTTCACAAGTTCAAGGAGTTGACTACGATGAGATTTTCTCATCCGTAGCGATGCTTAAGTCCATCGGAATCATGTTAGCATTAGCTGCATTTATGAAATCTGGCAGATGGATGTCAAAAACGAGTTTCCTTACCAGTTTTCGTAAGCAAAGGTTGTATGTGATACAATCAGAAAGGTTTTGTCGATCCTAAGGATGCTAAAAGGTATGCTAGCTCCAGCGATCCTTCTAAGGACTGGAGTAAGCATCTCGGAGTTGGAATATGTACTTTGATAAGATGATCAAAGATTTTGGGTTTATACAAATTTATGAGAAACTTGTATTTCCAAAGAAGTGAGTGGGAGCACTATAGAATTTCGATGAGTATATGTTGTCGACATATTGTTGATCGAAAATGATGTAGAATTTTCAGAAAGCATATAGGGTTATTTGAAAAGTGTTTTCAAGTGAAAACCTGGTTTAAGCTACTTGAACATTGAGCATCAAGATCTATGAGGATAGATCAAAACCGCTTAATGGTACTTTCAAATGAGCATATACCTTGACATGATCTTGAAGGTGTTCAAGATGGATCACCAAAGAAGGAGTTCTTGCCGAGATGTAAGGTATGAAGTCAAGACTTAAAGCTCGACCATGGCGTAGAAAGAGAGAAAGGACGAAGGTCGCCCCTATGTTTCAGACGTAGGCTCTATAGTATGCCATGCTGTGTACCGCACCGAAGTGTGCCTTGCCATGAGTCATCTAGGGGTACAAGAATGATCCAGAATGGATCATTAGATCTATGATCAAAATTGTCCTTGGAGTAAATAAGGACATGTTTCTCGATTATGGAGGTGATAAAGAGTTCGCGTAAAGGGTTACGCCGATGCAAGCTTTAACACCTATCCGAATGACTCGAGTAGCAAACCGGATACGATAGTGGAGCAACCATTTGGAATAGCTCCAAGTGGAGCGTGGAAGCAACATTTACAACATGACCTGGAGATTTGCGAAGTACATACGGATCTGAATGTTGCAGACCCGTTGACTAAAACCTCTCTCACAAGCAAAACATGATCAAACCCCAGAACTCATTGAGTCTTAATCACATGGTGATGTGAACTAGTTTAATGACACTAGTAAACTCTTTGGATGTTGGTCACATGGCGATGTGACCTGTGAGTGTTAATCACATGGCGATGTGAACTAGATTATTGACTCTAGTGCAAGTGGGAGACTGTTGGAAATATGCCCTAGAGGCAATAATAAATTAGTTATTATTATATTTCCTTGTTCATGATAATCGTTTATTATCCATGCTATAATTTTATTGATAGGAAACTTAGATACATGTGTGGGTACATAGACAACACCATGTCCCTAGTAAGCCTCTAGTTGACTAGCTCGTTGAACAATAGATGGTTATAGTTTCCTGACCATGGACATTGGATGTCGTTGATAACGGGATCACATCATTAGCAGAATGATGTGATGGACAAGACCCAATCCTAAGCCTAGCACAAAGATCGTAGTTCGTATGCTAAAGCTTTCTAATGTCAAGTATCTTTTCCTTAGACCATGAGATTGTTTAACTCCCGGATACCGTAGGAATGCTTTGGGTGTACTAAACGTCACAACCTAACTGGGTGGCTATAAAGGTGTACTATAGGTATCTCCGAAAGTGTCTGTTGGGTTGGCACGAATCAAGACTGGGATTTGTCACTCCGTGTAAACGGAGAGGTATCTTTGGGCCCACTCGATAGGACATCATCATAATGTGCACAATGTGACCAAGGGGTTGATCACGGGATGATGTGTTACGGAACGAGTAAAGAGACTTGCCGTTAACGAGATTGAACAAGGTATCAGTATACCGACGATCGAATCTCGGGCAAATATAATACCGCTAGACAAAGGGAATTGTATACGGGATTGATTGAGTCCTTGACATCGTGGTTCATCCGATGAGATCATCGTGGAACATGTGGGAGCCAACATGGGTATCCAGATCCCGCTGTTGGTTATTGACTGGAGAACGTCTCGGTCACGTCTGCATGGTTCCCAAACCCGTAGGGTCTACACACTTAAGGTTCGATGACGCTAGGGTTATAAAGGAAGTTTGTATGTGGTTACCGAATGTTGTTCGAAGTCTCGGATGAGATCCCGGACGTCATGAGGAGTTCCGTAATGGTCCGGAGGTAAAGATTTATATATGGAAAGTTGTTGTTCGGGTTCCGGAAAAAGTTCGGGTTTTTTTGGTATTGTACCGGGAAGCTTCCAGAAGGTTCCGGAGGATTCCGGAGGGGTCCGGAGGTCCGGAAATTGTTCCACCACATCCAATACAGTAGCATGGGCTGTAGGGGGGCGCCCTGGCCTTAATGGGCCAGGGGCACCAGCCCCCCCAAGGCCCATGCGCATGGGAGAGGGAAAACCCTAAGGGGGAGGGCCTCCACTTGACTTGGGAGGCACTCCTCCCCCCTTGGCCGCCGCCCCTCCTCAGATTGATCTGAGGGGCGGCCCTCTCCCTTGCCCCTATATATATGTGGGGGGTGGGAGGGCAGCCGCACCACAAGTTCTGGCGCAGCCCTCCCCCTCTCCCAAGTACTCCTCCTCTCCCGCGGTGCTTGGCGAAGCCCTACAGGATTGCCACGCTCCTCCACCACCACCACGCTGTTGTGCTGCTACTGGATGGAGTCTTCCTCAACCTCTCCCTCTCTCCTTGCTGGATCAAGGCATGGGAGACGTCACCGGGCTGTACGTGTGTTGAACACGGAGGTGCTGTCCCTTCGGCACTAGGATCTCCGGTGATTTGGATCACGACGAGTACGACTCCTTCAACCCCGTTCTCTTGAACGCTTCCGCTTAGCGATCTACAAGGGTATGTAGATGCACTCTCCTTCCCCTCTTTGCTGGTTTCTCCATAGATAGATTTTGGTGATACGTAGGAAAATTTTGAATTTCTGCTACGTTCCCCAACAACCTGAAGACTTACCATGAGTGATTGGACGAGGCCTGCGTGGTCTTAGTTCAAGGAGAATACGGTGAGGAGTGGGTGTCCTGAGCTGCGCACACGATCGGGTGTCCGGACTGCGTGTCCTCGAGTTTAAATACTCAGCGCCCAACCAGACGCATAACCGAGACAAAGCAGTTGGAACTGGTTTACCAAATCATTGTCTTCACCAACTAACTGGTTCTATTTCCTCAACCCTTTCATTTCCTCATTACCGTGTTGAGTGTTTGTTCATATCTGTGCTTGAATACATTGACTGAAGACTTTCTCAATTTCCTCAGTTCAATTTCTTCAGTCTGTTTGTCTTCATCTTGTGTTATCCTGTGATTACGCTTTCTGTACTCTGTGCTTGTCTTCATTTCATCATGATGACCATGCTTGTATTCTGTTATGCTTACTTCTGAGTACTTATTCTGCTGCAAGTAGTTCTTCGCTAAGGAATTTCCTCACCAGCAAATTCCTCAGTGAAGAATTCATAAAAATCGCCTATTCACCCCCCTCTAGTCGATATAACGCACTTTCAATTGGTATCAGAGCAAGGTACTCCCTTGTTCTGTGTGATTTTGGTTTAACCGTCTGGAGTTTTAGTTATGTCGACCGCAGGTATGATCAAGGTCTCGGCTGGGTGTCCTACCTTTGAAGGGACGGACTACCCCTCTATCGAAGAACAAGATGCGAATGCATCTTGAGGCAATTGATAACGATCTCTGGTATGTTGTGGAAAATGGTGTTCCCTCTGTCTCACCCTCACTGAACGCTACCGATGTGAAGAGATTCAAGCAACTCGATTCTCAAGCGAAGAATATCATATGTGGCCATCTGAGTAATGTACAGTATGGAAGAGTGAGTGCTTTGGAAACTGCTAAGCTTATCTGGGATAGGCTGTCCAAAGTGAATGAAGGAGTCTCAACTCAGCGTGACTCTCGAGTTGATGTTCTTCGGAATCTCTTCAACCGCTTCAAAAGACTCGACAATGAAAATGTCCGACAAACCTTTGATTGCCTCACTGACATCTCAAATGAGCTTCAAGCCCTCGGTGCCACTGACATCACTGATCATGAAGTGGTGAAGAAACTGTTGAGATCGCTTGATTCCTCATTTGATACTCTGGGACTGATGATACAAGAACGTGCTGATTACAAGTCTCTTGATCCTGCCGATATCCTCGAAAGGCTAAATACTCACGAGTTCCAGCTTGCTGAAAAGAGAGATCTCTATGGTTCAAACTATGGCAAACCACGTGCCCTGAAGGCCAAGGCTGTGTCTGACTCTGAATATGAGGATTCTGGTAGTAGCCTTGGTGATCCTGAAGAATTGAGCGAGGAGCTAGCACTGCTCGTGAAGAAATTCTAGAAGTTCTCAAGACATGGTCGCTTTGGAAAATCCTCAAGAAGCAGTGATTCCTCATCCAGTGACTATAAGAGAAGACTGTGCCACAAATGCAAGAAACCTGGTCACTACATTCAAGATTGTCCTCGGTGGGAAAAGGAAATGAAGAAGAAATACAAGGATTACAGTTCTGATGATGCGAAGAAGAAGAAGAAATCGTCAAAATCTTCATCATCAAAATCCTCGAAGTCTTCATCTCACAAGAAGAGCAGCTCCAAGAAGGCTCGGGCTTTTATTGGCAAGGAAATGGACTCTGAAGCTGAATCTGAGGAAAATGAGGAAGAGGAGGCGTCTGAAGAATCCGAATCTGGTGTGGCGAGTCTGGCCGTCGCTCATCGCTTCGTCAGCAAGTCCATCTTCAACATCAAGAAACTGACCCCACCGACAAGCCCGATGAAGATAATGATGGCTACGCCCCACCTATTGCTTCATGGCGAAAGGTGCAAAGGTACTCAAATACAACTCCTCCTAATCTAGTGAAAATGAATCGATGAGGATCTCAAGCCCAGCTACTCTAAACTTGCTAAGATTGTTGTAAAACAACAACGGGCTTTTGAAAAGGTTCAAAACATGCTAGACAAAAGTGATGATATGTTGGGTGAAGAAATGGATCGCACTAAAGCCCCGATCGAAAATCTTCGATACTTCATCTAGGTTTGATAACCTTCAAAGTCATCATAACACTCTCTTATCGATCATGAGAAACTTTCTTATGAATTTCTTCAAGAAAAGCAAGATCACGAGAAGCTTTCTTACTAATCTCTTCAAAGAAAAAAGATCTTGAAAAGCTAAGAGTGTGTTATGAAGATCTTCGAAGGAGCGTGATTCATTACTAGCTCAACAAATCGATGCTTCTCGTGAAGAATTTGTTCCTCCATGCTTAAAGTGCATTGAATGTGAATCGCTAATTCTTCACCAAATGTTCAAATGCTTCAACTGTTACAAATTCTTCATCTGCCTCTTCTATCACTAATTCCTCACCTGAGGACATTGCTAGTATCACTGACAATGCAGGGCTGAAGGAATTATACATGACAGGCATGTACAAAAGCCTCAAAGGGCATCAGACACTTTGTGATGTGCTTAAAAAGCAGATCCTCAACAGAAACCCTAGGAAAGAGGGTATTGCCTTTGAGAGGAAACTCAATGCTGATGGAACATATTGAAGCTGAGCAAGTACCCCAAAACCTCATGGGTTGTTTGCAAAGGACCTCCATTGATCCATCTAACTTATCTCGCTTTACATGTGAATCTCCTCATTCTTCTGATGAGTCATTTGACTCCAACTATAAACTGTTCAAAAATCAGAATGGTGAAGTATTTGCTAGATATGTTGGCACTAACTGCAGGAATGGTTCCCCTATGAAGAAAATCTGGGTTCCCAAAAGTTATGTTGAAAGTCTTCAGGTGAATGTCCTCATGACACCACCTATGAAGAACAGGAACCCCAGATCGAATTCTTCATATGGACCAAATTCTTCATATGGATCCAAGTCCTCTTACGGACCAAATTCCTCACATGGATCAAATTCCTCAAAAGGATCAAAGTCCTCATATGACTATCATCGTGCTGACAACTCTGTCTCGCAGGGTAGAGCTAAGGGCTATGAATATGTGCATTATTCTTTAAACCATTATGTTCATAAGTCCTCGAAGAATTTCTTTGCTTATTCATATGCTTACCCTAACCCCTCTTATGTGAAACGAAATGGTTTGGCATCTTTGCCACCATTCTCACATGGTGCTCGCAGAATGATGAACTCTTTGCCACCCCTTCAGATGTGGGTGGTGAAGAAAAAGAACTAATCTCTTCTGCAGGGTCAGGTCCCCAGATGTGCTTTAACGTCTGAAGAATTTGTTAGGGACCTGACGAAATTGCCTGAAAGGACGCAGGCGAATCATGATGAAATGAACTTTCATTTCACACGCCCTCATACCGCTATATCTGTTTCTTTGCTTGATGGAATTCATCGATGAACTTGATATCATATTCTTCACCGATGAAGCATATGAGATTGTAAGCTACACTAATTCATCTGCAGGATGATCAACCCAAAACTACCGAATGGGTCCTCGATAGTGGATGTACGAATCACATGACTGGTGACAAGAATCTATTGATGGATGCTCCTTATCACCGTCACCTCTGAAGCATATCATCTTTCTTGACAAAGGCAAAAGTCGTATTGGGTCTTGGTAAGGTTGCAATCTCTAAGGATAAACACATGGACAAAGTCATGCTTGTTGAGTCCTTAGGATACAATCTCATGTCGATCTCAATGCTTTGTGACCTTGATATGGTTGTTGTCTTTGGCAAGTATCGCTGTGTTGTGATTATGGAAGTGACAATTCCAAAGTCTTCAAGGCTTTAGGAGAGGAGATTTGTATATTGTTGATTTCTCTAGGACCACAACCAGCCGTGTGTCTAGTTGCAAAGCTTCGTAAGGCTAGCTATGGCATCGATTTAATTGGTCACGCAGCATGAGGAATTTGCACACGCTTGCGAAGAAGAAGCATGTCATTGGCATTGAGAATGTCAAATTCCTCAAGGATCATTTATGCGGAGCCTGTGAAGCTGGAAAAATGACCAAGGCCAAGCATCCAGCAAAGACTATCATGACCACTACCCGTCCATTCGAATTGCTTCACATGGACCTCTTTGGACCTAATCATTACTCAGCAGTCACTAATGATGCATCTCTATATGGTTTTGTCATTGTTGATGATTACTCTCGATATACATGGGTACACATTGTTACTTACAAACATGAAGTGCAGGAAGTCTTCAAACGATTTTCCTCGAGGGCTTCAACCAACTTTGGTGTGAAGATCAAGCACATCAGAAGTGACAATGGAACTGAGTTCAAGAATTCCGGTCTTGATGCCTATCTTGATGAACTTGGTATTACTCATGAGTTATCTGCTCCCTATACTCCTCAACAAAATGGCGTCGTGGAGCGCAAGAACAGAACTCTTGTTGAGATGGCTCGCACTATGCTTGATGAATACAAAACGCCTCAGCATTTTTGGATTGATGCAATTGATACTGCGTGCCACATCATCAACAGAGTATATCTTCACAAATTCTTTAAGAAGACAGCCTATGAACTCCTCACTGACAAGAAACCCAATGTGAGTTATTTCAAAGTCTTCGGTGCTAAATGTTGGATTAGAGATCCTCACCACAACTCTAAATTTGCACCGAAAGCACATGAAGGTTTCATGCTTGGTTACGGAAAGGACTCGCACACCTACAGAGTCTTCAACATTGTTCTTCACAAGATTGTTGACACTGTAGATGTGCGGTTCGATGAAACTAATGGCTCGCAAAGAGAGCACCTACCTTCTGTGTTAGATGAACCAGCACCTGAGGATTCTATCAAGTTCAAGGCAACTGAGGATGTAATTCCTACTGAAGAATCTGCTGAAGAATTCATTCCTGTTCATGAAGAACGTCGAGCTGATGCACATGAAGAACATGATGAGGAAAATGGTGCTGAAGAAAATGCTGATCAAATTCCTCAGCGACAACCAGCTCATCCTCGCGTTGCAAAAGAAGTACAAGTGGAGAAGATCATCGATGACTTTAGCGCACCAGGTCCTCTCACATGCTCAAAAGCTTCACATTTATCTAACTTTTGTGGGCACTATGCTTTTGTCTCTATCACAGAGCCCACTAAGGTAGATGAAGCATTTCTGGAGCCGGAGTGGATTCAGGCTATGCAAGAAGAATTACATCAGTTTGAGCTTAACAATGTCTCGAACCGGTCAATCGCCTGATCCTCGCAAGCATAATATCATTGGCACAAAGTGGATCTACCGCAACAAGCAAGATGAAAATGGCCTTGTGGTGAGGAATAAGGCACGACTAGTAGCTCAAGGCTACACACAGGTTGAAGGAATTGATTTCGATGAAACTTTTGCACCTGTTGCTAGACTTGAGGCTATCCGCATATTACTTGCTTATGCTAACCATCATGATATCATCTTATATCAAATGGATGTGAAAAGTGCATTCCTCAATGGTAAGCTTGAGGAAGAAGTATATGTTGCTCAACCCCTAGGTTTTGAAGATCCAAAGAATCCTGACAAAGTCTTCAGACGCAATAAGGCCCTGTATGGCCTCAAGCAAGCCCCACGGGCGTGGTATGATACATTGAAGGAATTCTTCGTGAAGAATGGCTTCACACCCGGTTCACTCGACCCTACTCTCTTTACTAAATCTTATGATGGTGAACTGTTTGTGTGCCAAATATATGTTGATGATATTATCTTTGGCTGTACTGACCAACGTTATAGTGATGAATTTTCCTATACGATGAGTGAAGAATATCAAATGTCTATGATGGGAGAGTTGAAATTCTTCTTAGGTCTTCAAATTAAATCGAACGCAATGGCATATTCATATCTCAGAGAAATACCTCAAAGATGTGCTTTGAGGAAATTCGGCATGCAAGATTGCAAAGGCGTCAAAATTCCTATGCCCACAAATGGCCATCTATGCACTGATGAAAATGGTATTGACTTCGATCACAAGGTATACCGCTCCATGATTGGTTCTTTATTGTACTTATGTGCATCTAGGCCAGATATAATGCTTAGTGTTTGGATGTGTGCCCGATTTCAAGCTACACCGAAGGAATCACACCATAAGGCTGTGAAGCATATTCTTCGATATCTAGCTCACACACCAACACTAGGATTATGGTACCCCAAGGGCTCTGCTTTTGATCTCATTGGATATTCTGACTCTGACTATGCTGGTGATCGTGTGGACCGCAAGTCAACATCTGGCACTTGTCATTTCCTCGGACGATCTTTGGTCTGTTGGTCCTCGAAGAAACAGAACTGCGTATCACTATCTACTGCTGAAGCTAAATACATTTCTGCTGGCTCTTGCTGTGCTCAACTGCTTTGGATGAAGCAAACCCTCAAGGACTATGGCGTCAACGCGAAGAATGTGCCTCTCCTCTGCGACAATGAGAGTGCCATCAAGATTTCTCACAACCCAGTTCAGCACTCGAAGACAAAGCACATACAGATTCGTCATCATTTTCTTCGTGATCATGTGTTGAAGGGCGACATCTCCATCAAACATGTGAAGACTGAAGAACAGCTAGTTGATATCTTCACTAAGCCCTTGGATGAGAAGAGATTTAGCTAGTTGCGGTGTGAGCTAAATATCTTAGAATCTTCGAATGTTCTTTGAAAAGGACACACATCCTAACACTTATGCAAAATTGATGACTTAGATGTGCAACACATGAAGAAACATTTTTCTTCAATCAATGAAGAATAACACTCTAAGTGTGAAGAAATTAATGAAGAATTTGATTCTCAGAACCCTACGACAATTGTACGCGGTGTCTGAAATCATCATTCTTATACGGTGGGCCACGCCACCACAAAAAGTTGAAAATCTTCAATTTGGGATTTTCCTCGATGAAATTCTTCAGTTTTTCAAATTCTTCAACTTTGCAAAATCTTCACTGTTTCCGTCGTTTTTCTTCATTGGCTATATATATATATATATATATATATATATATATATATATATATATATATATTCCTCTACAGCATTCACTTATGGCTATTTCTTCAAGTTGCGTTTTCTGCTATACTCAACCCAATCTATTCACAAATTCTTCATGTGCGTTCTATTTGAAACTCGTTCGAAGTCTTCACTATGTCCTTGTCAGCTGAAGAAATTGGGAACGAAACGTTAAAACAAATCTTATACAGATTTTCGGTTTTGCCGCTCAAACCGTTCTGCATCCCATGATGCATTATTATATTCACCCACGATCTTACACGATCTCATCTGCACAGTACGTGGGTGACACATGTCGCGTGAAGGAGAAAGGGCAGGGGCATGTTCGTCCCAAAATCTTTGGGCGAACAGTTTTTCACCATGGCTATAAATACCCCTCTCCCCTTCCTCACTTCATTTACTCCGCTCGACCGCTGTCTTTCGCTCGAGATCCTCAAACCCTAGCGCCGCTGCTACTCCATCGTCACCGGTGAGGAAGAGCATCGCTGCCTCGACCTCGTCGCCGTCGTACCCGCGCCGGTTGCGGAAATCTTCACTCCGCCGCTGTCGTAGCTGTCTCCCTCTGCCAAGTTAGGGCGTGGGAGATCTAACTTGACGAACTTCATCTCTGTTCATCCCAGTTCATCGTGTTCTTCAGTTCGGGTAATTAAAAGTTACTTTTATTACTCACTTTGATTCTCAATCTTTCCTGAAAATCTTCAAAGGTGTTTATTCTTCAAATCTTCACACATCTGAACACCTCACACACTATATGTTCTTGATCCATTTCTCTAAGCAATCATTTTTCTTCAAGATTCCTCAATTGTGTGGATCTTCGATCTGTACAACTTTGGAACCTAAGACAAGAACGCTTAGTGAAATTCCTCAAGGCACAACTGGTCAAATTCCTCAATACTTGTCTTTTCGAAAAACCTTCTGAGAACGCATATGACCTCTCCAAATTCCTCGCACCTACACTCTGTTCACAGGTACTCATGTCCGCTGCTGAATCACTAGGTTCTCATCAACTTAACTCATTTCCAGCATTCCTCAAACAAAAACTGCATACTTCTTCAGAGTGCTCAATTGTTCAAATTCCTCATCTGAAGAATATGGCTGAAGGAAAGAGACCGCAGAAAGGAGGAAAGAAGCCTGAGGTCATGACCGCTTTCGAAATCCCTGATGACATATACAAAGACTATTGCACACCTGATGAAGCCAAATTTGGCAAAGAGAACAAAAATCAGCGCAAAGTGCGCATTCAGAGGATTGAACGGAGATGGGCAAGAGAATGGAGGGAGTACAGATATGTAACTCCGAAGTACATGAAGAAATTCGCTTTAAATCCTCCATGCCCAAGAGCTCCATTGGCACCTGGCCAAGTAGCTGATCCCACCAGCATCAAGCGTGGTGAGGACTTTCCTGAAGAATGGGCTAGGCGCCAAGCAAAATTGGCACGACAAGCCAAGGAGGCAGTGAGGAAATTCAATGAGGATTCTGCTGCTCCTGCTACTACTGAGGCCTCGGTCAAGCCGAGGAAATCAATGCCAAAGAAGCCTGCTTGCAAGCCAAGTGCTTCACCAACAGCGCCCTCACAGCCAAGTTCCTCAGCTATGCCCTCACGACAAATTCCTCAGACCGCTACTGCTCCACCAAAGTCCTCAACTCCTGTGCATCTGGCTACATGTCAAAGGACTACGGGTTTCTCAATTGCTTCTGGTGTCTCACATGAAGAGAGGTAATTTACTAACATGAAATTTTTTACAACCATATTTTCCTCTTTCATAATAATTACATGTGGGATCATAAGCAAATTCAACAAAATAGCTATCACATAAAATATTTTCAACACGATCCACATGCATGCGAAGTTGAAACTCTTCCAAAATAGTGGGATTAACATTAACTAAAGTCATGACCTCTCCAAACCCACTTTTATCAAAAATTTCATCAGATTGAACATCCTCCAAATATGTGGGGTCTAAAGTTGACACTCTTCCAAACCCACTTTCAATATTATTGCAAACATTATTATCAATCGCATATTAATCATGGGGCTTAAATAAATTTTCAAGATCATAAGAAGAATCACCCCAATCATGATCATTTGAACAAATAGTAGACATAGCAAAATTAGCATCCCCAAGCTTAGGATTTTGCATATCATTAACACAATTGACATTAATTGAATTTATAATAAAATCATCATGCTTTTTATTCAAGGAGCTATTGTGAATCTCTTCATAAATTTCTTCATCACAATTTTCAGATTCACGAATTTCAAGCAAAACCTCATACAGATAATCTAGTGCACTCGACTCACTAGCAATTCGTTGATCATAATTGGATCTCTTAAAATGATTAGCAAGTGTATGAGGATCCATAAACTTTTAGCAAGCAAAGATGCAAGCAAAAAGAAGGCACATGGTACACAAACGAACAAAAGATCGAACGGAAGAGGGACATAGAAAAGGAAAAGGTTTTCGAAAATAGTTTTAGAAGTGGGGGAGAGGAAAACAAGAGGCGAATGGCAAATAGTGTAATGCAAGGGAGAAGAGTTTATGATGGGTACTTGGTATGGCTTGACTTGGCGTAGATCTCCCCAGCAACGGACCCACAAATCGGCAAGTTGCCGGGAGATCAAATCTTGTCTTGACTTGGCGTAGGTCTCCCCGGCAACGACGCCAAAAATCCTTCTTGCTACCTCTTGAGATTGCATTGGTTTTTCCCTTGAAGAGGAAAGGGTGATGCAACAAAGTAGCGTAAGTATTTCCCTCAGTTTTGAGAACCAAGGTATCAATCCAGTAGGAGACGACACACAAGTTACCTAGTACCTGCACAAACAATCAAGAACCTTGCAACCAACGCGATAAAGGGGTTGTCAATCCCTTCACGGTCACTAGCAAAAGTGAGATCTGATAGAGATAGTAAAGTAAATATTTTTGGTATTTTTGTTGTATAGATTGGAAAGTAAATATTGCAAAATAGTAAACTAGATTTAAAGAGATGCAATATAATGGAAAAGAGACATAGTATAATGGAAAAGAGACCCGGGGGCCATAGGTTTCACTAGTGGCTTATCTCAAGATAGCATGTATTACGGTGGCTGAACAAATTACTGCCGAGCAATTGATAGAAAAGCGCATAATTATGAAGATATCTAAGGCAATGATCATGAACATAGGCATCACGTCCGTGTCAAGTAGACCGAAATGATTCTGCATCTACTACTATTACTCCACACATCGACCGCTATCCATCATGCATCTAGAGTATTAAGTTCATAAGAACAGAGTAACGCATTAAGCAAGATGACATGATGTAGAGGGATAAACTCAAGCAATATGATATAAACCCCATCTTTTTATCCTCGATGGCAACAATACAATACGTGCTTTGATGTCCCTACTGGCACTAGGAAAGGACACCGCAAGATTTAACCCAAAGCTAAACACTTCTCCCATTGCAAGAAAGATCAATCTAGTTGGCTAAACTACACCAATAATTCGAAGAGACTTGCAAAGATATCAAATCATGCATATAAGAATTCAAAGAAGAACCAAATAATATTCATAGATAATATTGTTCATAAATCCACAATTCATCGGATCTTGAAAAACACATGCAAAAGAGTATTACATCGAATAGATCTGCAAGAACATCGAGGATAACTTTGTATTGAGAATCAAAGAGAGAGAAGAAGCCACCTAGCTAATTTCTATGGACCCGAAGGTCTATGGTAAACTACTCACGCTTCATCGGAGAGGCAATGGTGTTGATGTAGAAGCCCTCCATGATGGATTCCCCCTCCGGTAGATCGCCGAAAAAGGCCCCAAGATGGGATCTCACGGGTACAGAAGGTTGTGGCGGTGGAAAAGTGGTTTCGTGGCCCCCCTGATGCTTCTAGGGTATAAGAGTATATATGGGCGAAATAAGTAAGTCAGTGGAGCTACAAGGGGCCCACGAGGGTGGGGGTCGTGTCTACCCCCTGGGCGCGCCCTCCTGCCTCGTGGACGCCTCGTGGCGTTTCTGACTTCAACTCCAAGTCTTCTGGTTTGCTTTCGGTCCAAGAAATATCATCGCGAAGGTTCCATTCCATTTGGACTCCGTTTGGTATTCCTTTTCTGCAAAACTCTAAAGTAGGCAAAAAACAGAAACTGGCACTGGACCTCCAATTAATAGGTTAGTCCCAAAAATAATATAAAAGAGCATATTAAAGCCCATTAAACATCCAAAACAGATAATATAAAGCATGGAACAATAAAAAATTATAGATACGTTGGAGACGTATCAACGAGCGCCTCAAACGGGCCTCAAAAGCCCGGGCTGACCGACGCTCCTCATATCCAGCCCAAATATGGGGTGGATATGGGGGCGCCACGACACGTCCGCCACGTCGGACTGACGTCGGGGTCCCACGCGGAATTGCCCGGAAACCCAGCGGTCCGAAGAACGTCTCCTCTAGTGGAAGGGGTGTGAACGCCGCGTGGTGCCGGTTCGGCTCGCCGCCTGAGGCCAAATACGGCTATTTAAGCCGGTCGACGTCTGATACGTCCATTTTGCATCATGTTTTCCTACTGATATTTATATTGGTTTTAGTCATTATTCCACTTTATGATGCAATTCTAATGCCTTTTCTCTCTTAATTTGCAAGATTCACGTGGAGAGGGAGATTACTGGCAGCTGGAATTCTACAGAGCTCCAAATGACCTAAAATTACATGAAGATTCTTTATTGAATATATAAAAAATACTGGAGTAAACAAATACCAGAGGGGGCCACCAGTTGGCTACAAGGCAATAGGGCGCGACCATCCCCTAGGCGCGCCCTGATGCAAACATGTTTGATCATAATGTGCCGAATCATGGATACTAAGTTAAACATATTTAAAAAAATAGAACAAGTCGAGTTCATACCCGCTTTTCTCTACCGTAGTCACTTCATAAAATATCGTCATTATTGCCTTTCACTTGCACGACCGAATGATATGAAAATAATAATAGTGCAAGAGTATCGTGGATTAAGCTGGAATCTTCAAACATTTATCCAAAAGGAGAAGCCAAGGTAATTTGGGCTCTTTAATAGATAAAAAATAATGCATATGAGAGCCAGTCAACATTTTTATCGTGGTCTTCTCCTCGGTAAGACTCAACAAAGAGAAAAGAAATTCAGAAAAACACACTGAAATATTTTTGGATTTTTTATTTTTCTTGAAGAAAGCAAATTAAAGAAAAGGAAAAGAAAAACGAGAAAAACTATTTACACGGGAAAGCTCCCAACAAACAAAAGAAGAAATGAGAAATCTTTTGGGGTTTTCTTTTAATACTACAACTAATTAATCTAGAAAGAAAACCCGAAAAGAAGCAAGAAACATTTTTTTGGATTTCTCAAAGTTTTTCAAACACACAAGAAGAAAGCGAGAAAATAAATCTAGCATGGATAATACAATGAAAAAGTGTGAACACCGACAACTGGAATGAAATGTGTGAACATGAATATAATGTCGGTGGAAATACGTACTCCCCCAAGCTTAGGCTTTTGGCCTAGCTTGGTAATCACCATCCGCGGCCTGGGTAATAATCTGAGTGGTAGCTCAGGGAGGCTCTTGGTGCGACCACCTCAGCCTGTTTGGCGGCCTCGACCTCTGCATTGTACGTGCAGGCCTTGCTCTCAAGAACATAGTATCTTCTCTTACTGTCATAGTCAAAAAGATCAGGTGTAGGCAAGTCAACAGGTACAATGGATTCTTTATTAAATCTCAAGTTATAAGTATAATCATCGATTGTGCCTGCAAGGAACTTATGACATTTCATGCCCCAAAATCTAAATACTGAGTGGGTAAGATGGGATCGTCGGGCAGAGGTGTCACACCAACCTCTTTAGGTAGACGAGAAGCATAATCCCATCATAAAAGTGACCACTACCAGCGTTATGTTGCAATCTTCGTGCAACAATCGCCCAGATTATAACATTTAATTCCGGTCAGGGCAGTGTGTATGAGGCTCAAGTCAGGGGCACATGGTGTGCTACGATCTTGCTTGCCTACTATGTAGTTTCCATTAAAGAGTGCAAAGTAATTAATTGATGGGAAATGAATACTTTTTTTCTACCTTGTGCCACTCCTCTATCCTCACCGTAACAAAGACTAGTCAGAAATGGCTCATAGTCAGCCTTGTGTGGTTCATCTAGCAAACCCCAAAATATAATTTTGCAAGCATTACAAAACATCTCTAAATGCATGGTATATGGATGTTATAAAGACTAAATGAAACTCTAGACTCATGTGGATGAAATTTAAATTTCCTAGTGAATGTTTCTATGAGGTTGAGACGCTGAATGCACTTATCATTGATGTAGGGACCGAGCTCGGTGTTGTGAACATACTGCTCAAATTCTTCCTTAATACCTGCGCTCACCATGAAATTGTTACACGTCCATAGGCATGATTTGATAGCCGCATTTCACTTGCGCTTGGTTCAATATAAGACCGACATATCGAGCCATGATGCCTCTATAGACCTATTCCTCGAAGAACTCCTAAATAATTGCATTTTTATTTGCGAAGAATTTTTGAAAAAATTTGGGACACAAATTTTTTGTCAACAAAACTTCGTAATAGTGATATCAACTACTCATATGGATGCATAGAGGCTATATTAAGCATTCAAACTACTTAGAACTCTAACAATTCAACATGAAAGCTCATCTAAAGCAGCACCAAGAGTAGTTAATTATTGAAAATATAATCCACTAAAGCAAAAACTAATTGGAGCAATGAAGGAGTCACATACCAAGTAGCAATCCCCCAAAACAGTTTCAGAAACAAAACTTCGAGCAAAGAGATCAAAATCCGCGGGTTTGAGAGCAAGAACACGAGAAAGAGAGCTGTGCTGATCTTTTCTGGAGGTAGGAGATGTCATGGGCTAAAGAGATAAGTGAGGGGACCCACGTGGGGACCACAACCTACCAGGGTGTGCCTAGGGGTGCTAGCGCTCCCTAGTGTCTTGTGGTCACTAGGTGCACCCCTCTCTGATGTCCTTTGCACCAGAAATTCAGAAATATTCAGAAAAAATCATATTAAATTTTCAGAGCATTCCGAGAACTTTTATTTTTGGGTCATCTTTTATTGCACGAGAAATTCAGA
Organism: Aegilops speltoides; assembly: GCA_021437245.1. Taxonomy (NCBI): domain Eukaryota; kingdom Viridiplantae; phylum Streptophyta; class Magnoliopsida; order Poales; family Poaceae; genus Aegilops; species Aegilops speltoides. Next base: position 335,584,639 of record CM038146.1, read on the forward strand.
AAACAGACAAAACATGGCATTTTATTTTATTTAAGTAAGAAAAATAGAAAACAAAAGTTGGGACCAGAAGGTTGTTCTTACTAAATTCATCGACTTCATACCTCTCAAAAATGATCCATTAATAAGGTTGATCAAGTCTTATTAACAGCCACCTTCAATTAGCATGGAACCGAAGAATTTTCGTAAAACACTAAGTTACCTCAATGGGGATATGCATGCCCCAACAATAAGCATTTCATATTTCTTTTTGGCAGTAGGTAAAGGTAGTTGAAAACTTCCAACAGTGAGTGTTGGAGACTTTTCAATAACATTAATACCATTCACTTGGAATTGTTTCTTCGGAAAGTGCATTGTATGCTCATTACCATTGATATGAAAAGTGACCTTGATTTTATTGCAATCAATAACATTCCCTGCAGTATTCAAGAAGGGTCTACCAAGGATAATCGACATGTTGTCGTCCTCGGGCATCTCAAGTATAACAAAGTCGGTTAAGATAGTAACATTTGGAACAACAACGAGCACATCCTCACAAATACTGATAGGTATGCTAGTTGATTCGTCAGCCATTTGCAAAAATATTTCAGTAGGTGGGAGTTTATTTAAATCAAGTCTTTTATATAAGGAGAAAGGCATAACACTAACACCGGCTCCTAAATCACATAAAGCAGTTTTGATATAATTTCTTTTGATGGAGCAAGGTATAGTTGATATTCCAGGATCTCCAAGTTTTTAGGTTCTCCATTCTTAAAAGAATAATTAGCAAGCATGGTGGAGATTTTAGCTTCAGGTATCTTTCTCTTATTAGTGATGATGTCTTTCATGTATTTTGCATAATGGGCCATCTTTAAAATATCAGTGAAGCGAGTACACAAAAAGACCGGCCTAAGCATTTCAACAAAGCGTTCAAATTCTTCATCGTATTTTTTCTTAGTTGGTTTAGTTGGAAAGAGCATGCGTTTTTGAAACCATGGTTCTTTTTCTTTACCATGTTTCCTAACAACAAAGTCTCTTTTATCATATCTTTTATTTTTAGGTTGTGGGTTATCAATATCAACAACTGGTTCTATTTCAACATCATTATCCGGTTGTTTATCATTGTCTGGTTGAGTGTCTTCATGAACATCATCATTTTCTTTTTCATTATCAAAAGATGAATGTTCATTACCAGATTGAGTTTCAGCATCAAAAATAGAGACATCATTGTTATCTTCAGTAGGTTTTTCTATCTCAAGTTCACTCGATGTATGCAAAGTCCTATCATTTTTCTTCTTATTTTTCTTTTTATAAGGACTAGGTGCATCAATGTTAATTCTTTGAGAGTCTTGTTCACTTCTTTTAGGGTGTCCTTCAGGATATAGTGGTTTCTAAGTCATTCTACCTCCTCTAGTCACTACTCTAATAGCATGATCATTTATATCATTATTCATTTCACCAAGCAATTCTTTTTGAGATTTAGCAACTTGTTTTAACTGGGTTTGAACCATAGAGGCATGTTTTCCTACACCTCTAACATCATTAGATATTCTAATAACAAGTCACTCAAGCAAGCAATCATATCAGAATTATATTTCAATTATTTCATAACATTGGCATTGAAGTGACCTTGTTTTCTGATGTAGTTATCAAATTCATAAAGGCATTGACTAGGATGTTTATTGTATGGGATATCACTTTCACTAAAAAAATTACCACTACCACCCATGGGGGTGGTGTATCAAGTCCATGTATTTCTTCAATAGGTGGTAAAATCTTAACATCCTCTGCTTTAATACCTTTTTCCTTCATACTTTTCTTTGCCTCTTGCATATCTTCAAGACTGAGATATAAGATACCCCACTTCTTCGGAGTGGGTTTAGGTGGTGGTTCAGGAAGAGTCCAATCATCATAATTTTTCAATATATTATTCAATAATTTCTCAATTTGTTCAACAGTTTGTTCCTTGAAAACACAACCAGCACAACTATCTAGGAAGTCCCTAGAAGTATCGGTTAGTCCATTATAGAAGATATCAACTATTTCATTTTTCTTAAGTGGATGATCAGGCAAAGCATTAAACAATTGGAGAAGCCTCCCCATATCTTGTGGGAGAATCTCTTCTTCAATCTGTACAAAGTTAAATATTTCCTATAAGGTAGCTTGTTTCTTATGAGCAGGAAAATATTTTTCAGAGAAGTAGAAATCATGTCCTAGGGACTATGCACACAACCAGGAGCAATAGTATTGTATCATATCTTTGCATCACCCTTTAATGAGAACGGAAATAATTTGAGAATATAATAGTAGCAAATTTTCTCATTAGGAGCAAAAAGGCTGGCTATACTATTTAACTTAGTATGATGCGCCACAATAGTTCCAGTTTCATAACCATGGAAAGGATCAGAGTCAACCAGAGTAATTAACTTTGGGTCGACAGAGAATTCATAATCCTTATCACTAAGAAAGATAGGTGAGGTAGCAAACTGAGGATCACATTTCATTCTAGCATTCAAAGATTTCTCTTTCAGTTTGTATAATAATTTCTTAAGATCTTCTTATCATTGCAAGCAAGAAAGTCTCTAGTTGTATCCTCATCCATAACATAACCTTCAGGTATCTTAGGCAATTCATATCTAGGAGAGCTAGGTCTAACAGGTGTGTCAAGATTTTCAGTTTCAAGTACTTCATCAGTTTCAATGATTTCATTTTCTTTAGCTCTAGCAATTTGTTCATCAAGAAAATCACCTAATGGCACATCATCATCAAGCATAGTACTAGCATCATCATAAGCATCATTCATAATAGAGGTAGCATCATCAATAACTTGTGACATATCAGGATTAATAGCATGTGGTGGTGTTGCAAGTTTACTCAAAATAGAAGCTGAATCTAGTGCAGAGCTAGATGGCAGTTCCTTACCTCCCCTCGTCTTAGAGGAAAAAATCTTGGTTTTGGTATCCTTCAAATTCTTCATAGTGATAAATAGATAATAATCCCAAGTGACTCAACAAATATAGCTATGCTCCCCTTCAACGGCGCCAGAAAAAGGTCTTGATAACCCACAAGTATAGGGGATCGCAACAGTTTTCGAGGATAGAGTATTCAACCCAAATTTATAGATTCGGCACAAGGGGAGCCAAAGAATATTTCTAGGTATTAGCAGTTGAGTTGTCAATTCAACCACACCTGAATAATAAATATCCGCAGCAAAGTGATCAGTAGCAAAGTAATATGATAGTTTTAATAGAAGTGGTAACAGTAGTAGTTGAAGGATATATGCCCTAAAGGCAATAATAAAACTGTTATTTTATATTTCCTTATTCATGATAAAGGTTTATTATTCATTCTATTGTATTGATTGGAAATTTAAATACATGTGTGAATACATAAACAAATACCATCTCCCTAGTAAGCCTCTACTAGACTAGCTCGTTGATCAAAGATGGTTAAGGTTTCCCAACCATAGACATGTGTTGTCATTTGATAACGTGATCACATCATTAGGAGAATGATGTGATGGACAAGACCCATTCGTTAAGCTTAGCATATGATCGTTCAATTTATTGCTATTGCTTTCTTCATGTCAAATACATATTCCTTCGACTATGAGATTATGCAACTCCCGGATACCGGAGGAATACCTTGTGTGCTATCAAATGTCACAACATAACTGGTTGACCATGAAGATGCTCTATAGGTATCTATAAAGGTGTTTGTTGAGTTGGCATAGATCAAGATTAGGATTTGTCACTCCGAGTATCCGAGAGGTATCTCTGGGCCCTCTCGGTAATACACATCATAAGAAGCCCTGCAAGCAAATGACTAATGAGTTATTTACGAGATGTGGTATTACGGAACGAGTAAAGAGACTTGCTGATAACGAGATTGAACTAGGTATAAAGATATCACGATCGAATCTCGGGCAAGTAACATACCGATGGACAAAGGGAATTGTGTATGTTATCATAATGATTCTACCAATAAGGATCTTCGTAGAATATGTAGGAACCAATATGGGCATCCAGGTTCCGCTATTGGTTATTGAACGAAAAGGTGTCTCGGTCATGTATGCATAGTTCTCGAACCCGTAGGGTCCGCACACTTAACTTTCGTTGACGATATAGTGTTATATGAGTTATATGATTTGGTGACCGAATATTGTTCGGAGTCTCGGATGAGATCATGAACATGACGAGGAGCTCCGGAATGGTCTGGAGGTAAATATTGATATATAGGGCGATGATATTCGGACACCGGAAGAGTTTCAGAGTACACAGGGTAGTCATCAGGGCACCGGAAGGGGTTCCGGACAACCCCGAGAAGTATATGGGCCTAATGGACCAAAGGGAGGACATACCAGCCCATTAGGGGGCTAGCGCGCCCCTCTCCCTGGCCAGCTGGCCCTAGGAGAAGGAAAGGGGAGGGGTGGCCCCTCCTGCCTTTCCCTCCTCATGAGAGAAAGGAAAGGGGGCCGCCACCTCCCCCTGCCTTCCTCCCGCACTCAAATAAGGAAGGGGGATGCGGCTTGGGGAAGACCCCAAGTAGGATTCGGCCCTACTTGGGGCACCTCCTGGCCTCTCCCCTCTCCCCCACCTAAATATATGTGGGAGGGGGGCGCCACACATAACCGTGACAATCTCTTAGCTGTGTGTGGCGCCCCCTCCACCGTTTACACGTTCGGTCATATTTTCGTAGTTCTTAGGCGAAGCCCTATAGAGATAGGATCACCGTCACCATCACCATGCTGTCGTGCTACCGGAACTCATCCACTACGTCGATGTCTTGCTGGATCAAGAAGGAGAGGACGTCATCAAGCTGATCGTGTGCTGAACGCGGAGGTGTCGTACGTTCGGTACTTGATCGGTTGGATCGCAAAGAAGTTCGAATACATCAACTGCGTTGCTAAATGCTTCTGTTTATGTTATACAAGGGTATGTAGACACACTCCCCCACTCGTTGCTATGCATCTCCATGGATAGATCTTGCGTGTGCATAGAATTTTATTTTTTTGTTTTCCATGCAACATTTCCCAATAGTGGTATCAGAGCCAGGTTTATGCATAAGTGATATGCACGAGATAACACAAAGCATTGTGGGTGGTGATAGTCATACTTCTTACCACTAACGTCTTATTTTGATTCAGCGGTATTGTGGGATGAAGCGGCCCGGACCAACCTTACATGTCCACGCACATGAGACCGGTTCCACCGACTGACATGCATCTTATTTTGCATAAAGGTGGCTGGCGGGTGTCTGTTTCTCCTACTTTAGTTGATTTGAATTTGACAACAGTCGGTCCTTGAAGAAGGTTAAAACATCAAACTTGATGAATCACCATTGTGGTTTTTGCGTAGTTAAGAACGGTTCTTGCTAGAAGCCCATAACAGCTGAAAGAACATGCGGTGCCCCCATGTTTGGTTTTGGCAATTGATGACAATCTCTATGGACTAATGGTTGCCTTGAGTTATATTTGAAGGGTTTGTCCATAGGCTTTTCTTGGAGTCCATTTGTTGGTCTCAAGGAGAGTTTGTGATGACCACGGTGCTATTAAGGAATTATCCAAAGATCGGTCATGTGAGTGTTGAGCTATTGCAAGCATGTCTTGAAGAAGAAGATTGTGTGATCATTCATGTCTACCTTCAAGACATCATCCAAATGAAGAGAGTTGGAAAGATTCAAGGTTGATCAAGACTAAGTCAAGAGTGAATCAAGTTGATCAACTCACAAAGTGTAGAAGATGTATCGAGAGGGATCAAATGATCCCATGGTATGGTAAGCATTGTTCATTGCACTTTGTGTACGAACCCATGGTCTATGTGAGAGTTCTATGTGGGGTTAGGTACGTATCCATGGGCTTGCATCCAGAGGAAGATATCATACAACCCATGGAAAGGATGACATCAAGTGGTGATCGTCATCAAGATTGCCGTGTGCAAGTTCAAGTGGAGCATCACGAAGAGATCAAGTGCTTGAATCTTTCCATCCATTGTGGTGTCAATGGACTTGTGAAGATGAGCCGAAGAGTGGCTCACCCATAGTGGACTATGGGGGAGCAATCATCTAGTCTTCATCGAGCCAACGCAATCAAGAAAGGTGGTCCAACTTGAGGGAGTGAAGATCATCATCATCTAGCTCAAGTGGACCATGTGCAAGGCAAATGTTTGCCCTTGATAGGTTTTCTATTTTACCGGTCTCATGGTACTTGTGGGAGACCGGGTTATAGGATCGATTGTCGTAGTATCAAGGGGGGCTCTCGATGAGTTGCTTGATCGTATCGTTCGTAGAGAGCTCAAACCATTGCATCCTTTCATCATTTTTCTTGGTTCTTGTTTGATTCTCTTTGTGAGTCTTAGAGATTATGGTCATCTTGATGACAAGCTTGAGTTCATCGAAAACGGAGTTTGCATGCGTCTTCTATGATGTTTTCGGTGTTGGAGGTTTTACCGGTCTTCTCCGAGGAAGGGTACTCACCATTTTCTTTTGGGCCTTTTCTCATTTGCTTATTATTGGTATTTCTATCAAGATTGTGTTAGCCCTTGTCGTTAGCTTTGCAACAAACTTGGTTTCGTTGAATTCGGAGTCCGTTTGCAAAAGTTGTGGCTGTTTTGGTGAAGGCTGCAGCGGTACTACCGCGACTAGAGCGGATGTAATTTTTTAGTACCGCTCCAGAGCAGTACTACCGTGGCTCCTGAGTGGTAGTACCGCTCCAGAGCAGTACTACCGCGGCTCCTAAGCGGTAGTACCGCTCCGGACCAAAATCTCGTGTTTTGATCAGCGGAAGTAGGCACGGAAGTATTTTTTTTAGTACCGCTCGCAAGCAGTAGTACCGCTACCACTTGCGGTAGTACCGTGAGGTCGAGTGTGTTGGGGAACGTAGTAATTTCAAAAAATTTCCTACGCACACGCAAGATCATGGTGATGTATAGCAACGAGATGAGAGAGTGTTGTCTACATACCCTTGTAGACCCGAAGCGGAAGCGATCACAACGTAGAGGAAGTAGTCGTACGTTCTCCTCGCGATCCGACCGATCCCGGCGCCGTTACTCCGACGCCCCCGAGTTCTTGACACACGTACAGCTCGATGATGTCCCTCGTACTCCGATCCAGCCGAGTGTCGAGGGAGAGTTCCGTCAGCACGACGGCGTGGTGACGATCTTGATGTTTCACCGGCGCAGGGCTTCGCCTAAGCTTCGCGACGGTATGACCGAGGTGGAATATGGTGGAGGGGGCACCGCACACGGCTAAGGAACGATCCGTAGATCAAACTTGTGTGTCCTAGGGTGCCCCTGCCCCGTATATAAAGGAGGGAGGGGGAGGTGCGGCCGCCCAAGGGGCGGCGTCGGAGGAGTCCTACTCCCACCGAGTAGGACTCCCCCTCCTAGTTGGAATAGGATTGGGGAGGGGAAAGAGGAAAGGGCGCCGCCTCCTTGTCCTATTCGGACTGGGGGGGGGCGCCACCCCTGGCCGGCCCCTCCTCTTCTCCCTCGAGGCCCACCGAGGCCCATTTACCCCGGGGTTCCGTAACCTCCGGTACTCCGTAAATTCCTGTTTTCACCCGAACCATTCGAACTCCAAACATAGGCTTCCAATATATCAATCTTTATGTCTCGACCATTTCGAGACTCCTCGTCATGTCCGTGATCACATCCGGGACTCAACTTCTTCGTACATCAAAATACATAAACTCATAATAACTGTCATCGAAACCTTAAGCGTGCGGACCCTACGGTTCGAGAACAATGTAGACATGACCTAGAACTATTCTCGGTCAATAACCAATAGCGGGACCTGGATGCCCATATTGGTTCCTACATATTCTACGAAGATCTTTGTCGGTCAGACCGCATAACAACATACGTTGTTCCCTTTGTCATCGGTATGTTACTTGCCCGAGATTCGATCGTCGGTATCCAATACCTAGTTCAATCTCGTTACCGGCAAGTCTCTTTACTCGTTCCGTAATACATCATCTCACAGCTAACTCATTAGTTGTAATGCTTGCAAGGCTTCAGTGATGTGCATTACCGAGAGGGCCCAGAGATACCTCTCCGACAATCGGAGTGACAAAACCTAATCTCGAAATACGCCAACCCAACATCTGTCTTTGGAGACACCTGTAGTACTCCTTTATAATCACCCAGTTACGTTGTGACGTTTGGTAGCACCCAAAGTGTTCCTCCGGCAAACGGGAGTTGCATAATCTCATAGTTACAGGAACATGTATAAGTCATGGATAAAAGCAGTAGCAACATACTAAACGATCGTGTGCTAAGCTAAGGGAATGGGTCATGTCAATCAGATCATTCTACTAATGATGTGACCTTGTTAATCAAATAACAACTCCTTGTTCATGGTTAGGAAACATAACCATCTTTGACTAACAAGCTAGTCTAGTAGAGGCATACTAGTGACATCTTGTTTGTCTATGCATTCACACATGTATCATGTTTCCGGTTAATACAATTCTAGCATGAATGATAAACATTTATCATGAAATAAGGAAATAAATAATAACTTTATTATTGCCTCTAGGGCATATTTCCTTCAGTCTCCCACTTGCACTAGAGTCAATAATCTAGATTACATAGTAATGATTCTAACACCCATGGAGTCTTGGTGCTGATCATGTTTTGCTCGTGGAAGAGGCTTAGTCAACGGGTCTGCAACATTCAGATCCGTATGTATCTTGCAAATCTCTATGTCTCCCACCTGGACTAAGTCCCGGATGGAATTGAAGCGTCTCTTGATGTGCTTGGTCCTCTTGTGAAATCTGGATTCCTTCGCTAAGGCAATTGCTCCAGTATTGTCACAGAAGATTTTCATTGGACCCGATGCACTAGGTATGACACCTAGATCGGATATGAACTCCTTCATCCAGACTCCTTCATTAGCTGCTTCCGAAGCTGCTATGTATTCCGCTTCACATGTAGATCCCGCTACGATGCTTTGTTTAGAACTGCACCAACTGACAGCTCCTCCGTTTAGTGTAAATACGTATCCGGTCTGCGATTTAGAATCGTCCGGATCAGTGTCAAAGCTTGCATCAACGTAACCGTTTACGATGAGCTCTTTGTCACCTCCATATACGAGAAACATTTCCTTAGTCCTTTTCAGGTATTTCAGGATGTTCTTGACCGCTGTCCAGTGATCCACTCCTGGATTACTTTGGTACCTCCCTGCTAAACTTATAGCAAGGCACACATCAGGTCTGGTACACAGCATTGCATACATGATAGAGCCTATGGCTGAAGCATAGGGAACATCTTTCATTTTCTCTCTATCTTCTGCAGTGGTCGGGCATTGAGTCTTACTCAACTTCACACCTTGTAACACAGGCAAGAACCCTTTCTTTGCTTGATCCATTTTGAACTTCTTCAAAATTTTGTCAAGGTATGTGCTTTGTGAAAGTCCAATCAAGCGTCTTGATCTATCTCTATAGATCTTAATGCCCAATATGTAAGCAGCTTCACCGAGGTCTTTCATTGAAAAACTCTTATTCAAGTATCCCTTTATGCTATCCAGAAATTCTATATCATTTCCAATCAGCAATATGTCATCTACATATAATATCAGAAATGCTACAGAGCTCCCACTCACTTTCTTGTAAATACAGGCTTCTCCAAAAGTCTGTACAAACCCAAATGCTTTGATCACACTATCAAAGCGCTTATTCCAACTCCGAGATGCTTGCACCAGTCCATAGATGGATCGCTGGAGCTTGCACACTTTGTTAGCTCCCTTTGGATCGATAAAACCTTCCGGTTGCATCATATACAACTCTTCTTCCGTAAATCCATTCAGAATGCAGTCTTTACATCCATTTGCCAAATTTCATAATCATAAAATGCGGCAATTGCTAACATGATTCGGACGGACTTAAGCATCGCTTCGGGTGAGAAGGTCTCATCGTAGTCAATCCCTTGAACTTGCCGAAAACCTTTTGCACAAGTCGAGCTTTATAGACAAGAACATTACCATCAGCGTCGGTCTTCTTCTTGAAGATCCACTTGTTTTCTATTGCTTGCCTACCCTCGGGCAAGTCAACCAAAGTCCATACTTTGTTTTCATACATGGATCCCATCTCAGATTTCATGGCTTCAAGCCATTTTATGGAATCTGGGCTCACCATCGCTTCTTCATAGTTCGTAGGTTCATCATGATCTAGTAGCATGACTTCCGAACAGGATTACCGTACCACTCAGTGCGGATCTTACTCTGTTGATCTACGAGGTTCTGCAGTAACTTGATCTGAAGTTTCATGATCAACATCATCAACTTCCTCACTACTTGGTGTAGATGTCTCGAAACCGGTTTCTGCGATTTAACTACTTTCAAGTAAGGGAGAAGGTACTATTACCTCATCAAGTTCCACTTTCCTCCCACTCACTTCTTTCGAGAGAAACTCCTTCTCTAGAAAGGATCCATTCTTAGCAACGAATGTCTTGCCTTCGGATCTGTGATAGAAGGTGTACCCAACTGTTTCCTTTGGGTATCCTATGAAGACACATTTCTCTGATTTGGGTTCGAGCTTATCAGGTTGAAGTTTTTTCACATAAGCATCGCATCCCCAAACTTTAAGAAACGACAACTTTGGTTTCTTGCCAAACCACAGTTCATAAGGTGTCGTCTCAACGGATTTCGACGGTGTTCTATTCAGTGTGAATGCGGCCGTCTCTAGAGCATAACCCCAAAACGATAGCGGTAAATCTGTAAGAGACATCATAGATCGCACCATATCTAGTAATGTGCGATTCATGACGCTCGACACACCATTACGCTGTGGTGTTCCGGGTGGCGTGAGTTGCGAAACTATTCCGCACTGTTTCAAATGTAGACCAAACTCGTAACTCAAATATTCACCTCCACGATCAGATCGTAGAAACTTAATTTTCTTGTTACGATGAGTTTCAACTTCACTCTGAAATTCTTTGAACTTTTCAAATGTTTCAGACTTATGTTTCATTAAGTAGATATACCCATATCTGCTTAAGTCATCTGTGAAGGTGAGAAAATAACGATATCCGCCACGAGCCTCAACATTCATCGGACCACATACATCTGTATGTATGATTTCCAACAAATCTGTTGCTCTCTCCATAGTACCGGAGAACGGGGTTTTAGTCATCTTGCCCATAAGGCACGGTTCGCAAGTGCCAAGTGATTCATAATCAAGTGACTCCAAAAGTCCATCAGTATGGAGTTTCTTCATGCGTTTTACACCGATATGACCTAAACGGCAGTGCCACAAATAAGTTGCACTATCATTATCAACTCTGCATCTTTTGGTTTCAACATTATGAATATGTGTATCACTACTATCGAGATTCATCAAAAATAGACCACTCCTCAAGGGTGCATGACCATAAAAGATATTACTCATATAAATAGAACAACCATTATTCTCTGATTTAAATGAATAACCGTCTCGCATCAAACAAGATCCAGATATAATGTTCATGCTCAACGCAGGCACCAAATAACAATTATTTAGGTCTAAAACTAATCCCAAGGTAGATGTAGAGGTAGCGTGCCGACCGCGATCACATCGACTTTGGAACCATTTCCCACGCGCATCGTCACCTCGTCCTTTGCCAGTGTTCGCTTAATCCGTAGTCCCTGTTTCGAGTTGCAAATATTAGCAACAGAACCAGTATCAAATACCAGGTGCTACTGCGAGCTCTAGTAAGGTACACATCAATAACATGTATATCACATATACCTTTGTTCACCTTGCCATCCTTCTTATCCGCCAAATACTTGGGGCAGTTCCGCTTCAAAGGACCAGTCCGCTTGCAGAGAAGCACTCAGTTTCAGGCTTAGGTCCAGACTTGGGTTTCTTCTCCCGAGCAGCAACTTGCTTGCTGTTCTTCTTGAAGTTCCCTTCTTCTTCCTTTGCCTTTCTTCTTGAAACTAGTGGTCTTATTGACCATCAACACTTGATGCTCCTTCTTGATTTCTACCTCCGCAGCCTTTAGCATTGCGAAGAGCTCGAGCATAGTCTTTACTAACCCTTGCATATTATAGTTCATCACGAAGCCTTTGTAGCTTGGTGGCGTGATTGAAGAATTCTGTCAATGACACAATCATCCGGAAGATTAACTCCCAATTGTGTCAAGTGATTGTAGTACCCGGACATTCTGAGTATGTGCTCACTAATGAACTGTTCTCCTCCATCTTACAGCTATAGAACTTATTGGAGACTTCATATCTCTCAATCCGGGCATTCTGTTGGAATATCAACTTCAACTCCTGGAACATCTCATATGCTCCATGACGTTCAAAACGTCGTTGAAGTCCCGGTTCTAAGCCGTAAAGCATGGCACACTGAACTATAGAGTAGTCATCAGCTTTGCTCTGCCAGACGTTCTTAACGCCGTCGGTTGCATCAGCAGCGAGGTCTGCACCTAGCGGTGCATCCAGACGTAACTCTTCGTGCAGCAATGAGGATAATCCTCAGTTACGGACCCAGTCCGTGTAATTGCTACCATCATCTTTCAACTTTGCTTTCTCAAGGAACGCATTAAAATTCAACGGAACAACAACGAGCCATCTATCTACAATCAAACATAAACAAGCAAGATACTATCAGTACTAAGTTCATGATAAATTTAAGTTCAATTAATCATATTACTTAAGAACTCCCACTTAGAAAAACATCTCTCTAGTCATCTAAGTGATCACGTGATCCAAATCAACTAAACCATAACCGATCATCACGTGAAATGGAGTAGTTTTCAATGGTGAACATCTTATGTTGATCATATCTACTATATGATTCACGCCGACCTTTCGGTCTCCGTGTTCCGAGGCCATATCTGCATATGCTAGGCTCGTCAAGTATAACCCGAGTATTCTGCGTGTGCAAAACTGGCTTGCACCCGTTGTAGATGGACGTAGAGCTTATCACACCCGATCATCACGTGGTGTCTGGGCACGACGAACTTTGGCAACGGTGCATACTCGGGGAGAACACTTCTTGATAATTTTAGTGAGAGATCATCTTATAATGCTACCGTCAATCAAAGCAAGATAAGATGCATAAAGGATAAACATCACATGCAAATCAATATAAGTGATATGATATGGCCATCATCATCTTGTGCTTCGTGATCTTCATCTCCGCAGCACCACCATGATCACCATCGTCACCGGCGCGACACCTTGATCTCCATCGTAGCATCGTTGTCGTCTCGCCAAATATTATGCTTCTACGACTATCGCTACCGCTTAGTGATAAAGTAAAGCATTACAGGGCGATTGCATTGCATACAATAAAGCGACAACCATATGGCTCCAGCCAGTTGCCGATAACTTCGGTTACAAAACATGATCATCTCATACAATAAAATATAGCATCACGTCTTGACCATATCACATCACAACATGCCCTGCAAAAACAAGTTAGACGTCCTCTACTTTGTTGTTGCAAATTTTACGTGGCTGCTACGGGCTTAAGCAAGAACCAATCTCACCTACGCATCAAAACTACAAAGATACTTCGTCAAATAGACTCCGTTTTAACCTTCTCAAGGACCGGGTGTAGCCACACTCGGTTCAACTAAAGTGAGAGAGACAGGCACCCACCAGTCACCTTTAAGCAACGAGTGCTCGTAGCGGTGAAACCAGTCTCGCGTAAGCGTACGCGTAATGTCGGTCTGGGCCGCTTCATCTCACAATACCGCTGAACCAAAGTATGACATGCTGGTAGGTAGTATGACTTGTATCGCCCACAACTCACTTGTGTTCTACTCGTGCAAAACATCAAACCATAAAAACCTGGCTCGATACCACTGTGTTGGGGAACGTAGTAATTTCAAAAATTTCCTCGCACACGCAAGATCATGGTGATGTATAGCAACGAGATGGGAGAGTGTTGTCTACATACCCTTGTAGACCCGGCGCGAAGCGATCACAACGTAGAGGAAGTAGTCGACGTTCTCCTCGCGATCCGACCGATCCCGGCGCATACTCGACGCCCCGAGTTCTTGACACACGTACAGCTCGATGACGCCCTCGTACTCGATCCAGCCGAGTGTCGAGGGAGAGTTCCGTCAAGACGACGGCGTGGTGGACGATCTTGATGTTTCACGGCGCAGGGCTTCGCTTAAGCTTCATGACGGTATGACCGAGGTGGAATATGGTGGAGGGGGCACCGACACGGCTAAGGAACGATCCGTAGATCAAACTTGTGTGTCCTAGGGTGCCCCCTGCCCCAGATATAAAGGAGGGAGGGGGAGGTGCGGCCGCCCAAGGGGCGCTGAGGAGTCCTACTCCCACCGAGTAGGACTCCCCCTTCCTAGTTGGAATAGGATTGGGGAGGGGAAAGAGGAAAGGGGCGCCGCCCCTCCTTGTCCTATTCGGACTGGGGGGGGGCGCGGCCCCCCCGGCCGCCCCTCCTCTTCTCCCTCGAGGCCCACCGAGGCCCATTTACCCCCGGGGTTCCGTAACCTCCCAGACTCCAGAAATTCCTGTTTTCACCCGAACCATTCGAACTCCAAACATAGGCTTCCAATATATCAATCTTTATGTCTCGACCATTTCGAGACTCCTCGTCATGTCCGTGATCACATCCGGACTCAACTTCTTCGGTACATCAAAATACATAAACTCATAATAACATCGCCATCGAAACCTTAAGCGCATGGAACCTACGGTTCGAGAACAATGTAGACATGACCTAGAACTATTCTCGGTCAATAACCAATAGCGGGACCTGGATGCCCATATTGGTTCCTACATATTCTACGAAGATCTTTGTTGGTCGACCGCATAACAACATACGTTGTTCCCTTTGTCATCGGTATGTTACTTGCCCGAGATTCGATTGTCGGTATCCAATACCTAGTTCAATCTCGCTACCGCAAGTCTCTTTACTTGTTCCGTAATACATCATCTCACAGCTAACTCATTAGTTGTAATGCTTGCAAGGCTTCAGTGATGTGCATTACCGAGAGGGCCCAGAGATACCTCTCCGACAATCGGAGTGACAAAACCTAATCTCGAAATACGCCAACCCAACATCTGCCTTTGGAGACACCTGTAGTACTCCTTTATAATCACCCGATTACGCTGTGACGCTTTGGTAGCACCCAAAGTGTTCCTCCGCAAACGGAGTTGCATAATCTCATAGTTACAGAACATGTATAAGTCATGGATAGAAGCAGTAGCAACATACTAAACGATCGTGTGCTAAGCTAAGGGAATGGGTCATGTCAATCAGATCATTCTACTAATGATGTGACCTTGTTAATCAAATAACAACTCCTTGTTCATGGTTAGGAAACATAACCATCTTTGACTAACAAGCTAGTCTAGTAGAGGCATACTAGTGACATCTTGTTTGTCTATGCATTCACACATGTATCATGTTTCCGGTTAATATAATTCTAGCATGAATGATAAACATTTATCATGAAATAAGGAAATAAATAATAACTTTATTATTGCCTCTAGGGCATATTTCCTTCAGAGTGGTAGTACCGTGAGGACGAGCGGTAGTACTGCTCCGGCGGTTCTACTGGCCTTTTGCCTCCTCTCTGTTGTTTTTCAAAGGGGTACTACCGCTCTAGTGGTAGTACCGCTCCTTGGAGCAGTAGTACCGCTCTGTGCGGGCTGTGAGCATAACGGTTGGATTTTTTGCCACCTATAAAAGGGGGTCTTCTTCCCCAATGAACCTTATCCTTTGAGCTCGTGTTCTTCCCCCATTGTTGACCTTCCTCGAGCTTGCTAACTCTCAATCTCTCCAATGATTCTTGCTAGTTCTTGAGGGAAAAGAGAGAGGAGATCTAGATCCACGTTTCCACCAATCACTTTCTCCTCTAAGTGAGGGGAACCCCTTGGATCTAGATCTTGGAGTTCTTGGTGTTCTCCTTCTTGTTCTTCCTCTCATTTTCCTCCCTAGCATTAGTTGCTTCGGTGGGATTTGAGAGAGAAGGACTTGGGCACTCCGTGTGCCCTTGCCATTGCATTTGGTGCATCGGTTTGAGTTCTCCACGGTGATACGTGGAAGTGAATTTTGAGAAGCTTATTACTCTTGGGTGCTTGGTGCCCTTGAGCTTGTTCCTCTTGGGTGCTTGGGCGCCCTAGATGGTTGGTGGTGTTCGGAGCTCAATCATTGTGGTGTAAAGCTCCGGGAAAGCGTCGGGGTCTCCAATTAGGTTCTGGAGATTGCCTCGAGCATCTTGATGGGTTCCGGTGACCGCCCCCAAGGGTTGCCAAAGTGTACGGGTTCGGTGACCGCCCCCAAGGGTTGCTATTTGTACGGGTTCGGTGACCGCCCTCAAGGGTCCCTTAGTGGAATCACGGCATCTTGCATTGTGCGAGGGCGTGAGGAGATTACGGTGGCCCTAGTGGCTTCTTGGGGAGCATTGTGCCTCCACACCGCTCCAAACGGAGATTAGCATCCGCAAGGGTGTGAACTTCGGGATACATCGTCGTCTCCGCATGCCTCGGTTATCTCTTACCCAAGCCCTTTACTTATGCACTTTACTTTGTGATAGCCATATTGTTCTTTGTCATATATCTTGCTATCACATAGTTTCTTTTCTTGCTTAGCATAAGTTGTTGGTGCACATAGGTGAGCCTAGTTGTTTTATGTTTTGTGCTTGACAAATTAACCGTTAGGTTTATTCCGCATTTGTTCAAGCCTAAACCGTAATTATTTTAAAGCGCCTATTCACCCCCCTCTAGGCAACATCCTCGATCTTTCAATTGGTATCAGAGCCTCGTCTCTCTTTAGTAGCCTTTACCGCCTAGAGAGTATAGATGTCGACTAGGGGATTAGGATTCTCTGACACTCTTAGTTTTGATGGCACAAATTTTGATGTTCGGGTAATTCGCATGCTTAATCTCTTTAGGGTCATGGACCCAAATTTAGAGCGAATTGTAGATATGGGTTTTTCTCCTCCAAAGGATCCCCAAAGATTATCTTGAGAGGATGACAAAAACTCTTATCTCAATGCTCAAGCTTCTAATGTGCTTTTCGATGCTTTAAGCAATGTAGTTATATTTCAACTCATGTCGTTCCGAGATGCTCATGAGTTGTGGACGAAGCTTCAAGATAAATATGGTGTGTCCAAGATTTGTGGGGATGATTGTTCTCCCTCCATCTCCAGTCGTATAGTCTTCTCAACTTCTTCTACTTCACCTACATGTGGTTTGCCACAAGGTAATGATATGGTGAGTAGTGTTGGTCATTGCAATGATGATAGTATGCTTATTGTGGATGATCCTTCATCACTATATTATTGCAATGCTCCTTCTTTGGGCTTTGACACTTCGAGCACTCCAAATGTTTCACATGCTTGTGTTGATAGTCCTTGCATATCATGTAGAAATTGCTTGACTAAATCTCATGATGATATGCTTGCTATGTCTTGTTGCCATGATAAAAATGCATCTATTTCCTCGAATTGTTGTGCTAACAATGTTGAGGAAACCCAACACTCCATGGAACAAGATGTGGTTTTTAATGGTGCCTCAAGGGATCCTACACCATCATCTATTGCTTTTTGCCTTATGGCTAAGGCGTCAAAGGTATCTCCTACTTTGTACCCCAATATGTCTCTTGATGATGATGTTGATGCTAATGATGATGAGGATAATGATGAAGAGAATGATAATGTTGCCTCCTTAAAAAACTAAGGGGGAAATGATTTTTGAAGCTCTTTCTCGTTCCAACTTCATGGAAATAATGTCCATTGCCATTGATGGCAAGAAATACATTGAGCAGTTGGAATCTCATCTAGAGGAGCATGAGGTCACCATTGAGAAAATGCAAGCTCATGGGCGTGATTACGCAAATGAGATCGCAAAGCTATCTCAAGCTCTTGAACATGAACAAACCACCTCCGAATCTCTTGAGGAGACTTTTGCTCTAGAATTATCTAGAGTGAGGGAATCTCATGATAGAGCTCTTGAGGTGGCCAACGATTTCAAAACTAAAAATGCTAAGCTTGAAGTTTCTCATGCTAGACTCCTTGAGGATTTTGAGCACCTCGAAAATGGCTCAAGGGTTATCAAGGGTGAGCTCATCAAACTCACCGAGTCTCATGCCCAACTTGAAGCTTCTTATTTAAAAGAGCTTGCCAAGTTTCCTTCTCCTCTTGATGTTAATGATGATGCTTGTGCTACTAATTCTATTACTTGTGAAGCATCCATTTTGAAGGAGAATGTTGAGCTACGGGCTCAACTTGAGGTGCTATCTAGCAGTTATGGGAAATTGGAAGAAAGTCATGAAAAGCTCTCAAGCTCTCATGATGATCTTCTAGTATCCCATAGTGTGCTAAAGATAGCTCATGAGGCCATGATTGCTAAGGTAACATCTAGTGAGCCTCATGTGGATACTAGCACTACTTCTAGTCAAAATAGTATATTGCCATGTGCTAGTCCTTGTAATTCATCTACTCACTATGTTGGTACATCTTGTGATGAATTGCTTTCCTTGCCTTGTTGCTCTAACAATGAAGCTTATACTTCCTCTAGTACTTGTGTTGAGACTAACCATGTAGAGGAAATCAAAGAGCTCAAGGCCCAAGTCACTTCTTTGAAGAAAGACTTGGAAAAGTGTCATGAAGGGAAGGCCACACTCAACAATATCTTGAGTGTGCAAAAATCCCCCAATGACAAAGGTGGACTTGGATTCAACTCCAACAAGAAGAATAAGTCCAAGTTGAACAAGAAGAAGAGCCAAGAACAAGTCAAGAATTCGGCCAAGATTGTTTTCTTCAAGTGCAAAGTCGAAGGGCATCATGTTAGATCTTGCCCATTGAAGAAGAAGGCCATTAGTGTCAAGCAACAAGGGAAGAGGGCACAAGTTCAATCTCATGCTCAACATCAAGTTGAAGAAAGGCCTCTTCCCAAGAAGACTCAAGTTAATGCTTCTCAAATTGAGAAATCAAGTGAGAAGAAAGTGAAGAGTAGACATTGCTACTTATGTCGTGAGAAAGGTCACGTCGCTTCTTCATGCACTAGTGGTAACTTATCCAATCCAGCTATTATTGATGATGTCTATTCTCTTGGTAAGGATAAGGTTGGCAATGTGTTTGCCAAGTTTGTTGGTACTCAAAGTGGTGTCAAGCAAAGAACCATTTGGGTAGCCAAACCTATTGTGACTAACCTCTTAGGACCCAACTTAGTTGGGGACCAACAAGCTCAAACTTGATCAATAGGTGTTGTTGGAGGGCATTGGAGACTTGGCTACATTATGAAGAATTAAGGGGACTTCATCATTCTCTTTGTCTCAAGCCAAGTCAATTGGATTATCAAGTTTCTATCTTATATCCAGTGTGCCTCCTTGCGGTAACTTGTACTTAAATTGTTTGCCTTGAAAGTTACTTGCCCCTTGCATGTTTTGGTTTTACTCCTTGCATGTGTTTGTATATGTTGCGCTTCCAACTTGCTTATCTTGAGCAATCAAGTATGTGTGTGTTGGTTTGCACATCATGTACGTGTGCGTCGTGCGTTGAGACTTTTTGCTTCCTGTTTGTATCCTAGTTGGCTCGTGTGAGAAATCAATGGAACATCCCATTTTGGGGGTGAGGGAGTCCTGGACTAGGGGGTGTCCGGACAGCCGGACTATCATCGTCCGCCGGACTCCAAGACTACGAAGATACAAGATTGAAGACTCCGTCCCGTGTCCGGATGGGACTTTCCTTGGCGTGGAAGGCAAGCTTGGTGATACGGATATGTAGATCTCCTACCATTGTAACCGACTCTGTGTAACCCTAGCCTCCTCCGGTGTCTATATAAACCGGAGGGCTTTAGTCCGTAGGACACAACATACATTACAACAATCATACCATAGGCTAGCTTCTAGGGTTTAGCCTCCTTGATCTCGTGGTAGATCCACTCTTGTACTACCCATATCATCAATATTAATCAAGCAGGACGTGGGGTTTTACCTCCATCAAGAGGGCCCGAACCTGGGTAAAAACATTGTGTCCCTCTTCTCCTGTTACCATCCGCCTAGACGCACAGTTCGGGACCCCCTACCCGAGATCCGCCGGTTTTGACACCGACATTGGTGCTTTCATTGAGAGTTCCTCTGTGTCGTCACCGATAGGCTTGATGGCATCTTCAACCAACAACGCTGTCCAGGGTGAGAATTTTCTCCCCGGACAGATCTTCGTATTCGGTGGCTTCGCACTGCGGGCCAATTCGCTTGGCCATCTGGAGCAGATCGAAAGCTACGCCCCTGGCTGTCAGGTCAGATTCCTAAGCCTAAACTTCATGGCCGATGTCCACGGAGACTTGATCTTCGACGGACCCGAGCCACAGCCAAGCGCGCCGCACTGTTGCGATGGGCATGATCTAGCTCTGCCGCCGAACAGTGCCTTGGTGGCCGCACACGAATCCGCTCCGGCCATTAGTCCGGAGCCGATCGCCCGGATAGAGGATCGGTGGATAGACACCGCCTCGGGGGCTTCAACTTCCACGGCGATGGAGCCGAACACAGATCTTGTCCCCTGCGAAACTCGTGATTCCGAGGCGCCGGACTCCTTGCCGGACTCCGAACCTCCCGTGCCCCTACCAATCGATCCAGATTGGGCGCCGGTTATGGAATTCACCGCGGCGGACATCTTCCAACACTCGCCCTTTGGCGACATCCTAAACTCGCTAAAGCATCTCTCGCTATCGGGAGAGCCCTGGCCGGACTATGGCCAGCATGGTTGGGGTACGGACGTCGAAGAAATTCAGAGCCCACCCACCACCCACTTTGTAGCCACCGCCGATTTATCTAACCGACATGCTAGACTACGACTCCGGCGACATCGACGCTATGGACGATTTATGCCGAGACGAACAGAACTAGCGCCTACAGGCAATCGAAGACCACCTCGTCATACGACATATATATGGTGGACACCCCAAAAGACGGGACGGCGAAGAAGCAGCGGAGGCGACTCTTTAAAGAAGCAGCCCAAACGCCGGCGCCGGCGGCGCCGCCTAAATCCCGCCACAGCAAGAATGGAGATTCCGCACAGAGATAATAATACTCCGAGAGTGCCGAAGACAATCCCTCCAAAGAAGACTCGGCGCAGAGGATGCGAAGCAAGCCCTCACGAGAGGGCGGCAGACGAAGAGGTTGAGGATCATAACTATATGCCTCCCTCCGAAGAAGAAGCAAGCCTCAACGATGACGAATTCGTTGTACCTGAGGATCCCGTCGAACAAGAGCGTTTTAAACGCAGGCTTATCGCCACAGCAAATAGCCTAAAGAAAAAGCAGCAACAGCTTCAAGCTGACCAGGACCTGCTGGCCGATCGATGGACCGAGGTCCTCGCGGCCGAAGAGTATAAACTCGAACGCCCCTCCAAAAGTTACCCAAGACGCAAGCTGCTCCCCCGATTAGAGGAGGAAGTATACATACCACCATCACCAGCGCACGATATGGCTGACCAACCACCCCGTGGTCGTGACAGAGAGGCATCCAGGCCCCCAGCCAAGACCATACCCCGGCATCGCTCCAAAAGTACGAAGCCAAGAGGGAACGCGCCGGACTTGCGAGACATATTGGAGGACAAAGCAAGGCAATCCAGATCCATCTACGGATCACGTGGACGCCCCACGACCCATTACGAATACCGTCGCGCCGGATACAATAACCCCGGCCGGGCCGAACACAGCAGACAGCGCTCTCTCGAGCTGCGTCGTGATATTGCTCAATACAGAGGCGCCGCACACCCGCTATGCTTCATCGACGAAGTAATGGATCATCAAATCCCAAGTGTTTAAACCCAGAAACATCGAATCTTACGATGGCACAACAGACCCCGCGGTTTGGATCGAAGACTATCTTCTCCACATCCATATGGCCCGCGGCAACAATCTCCATGCCATCAAGTATCTCCCACTCAAGCTTAAAAGACCAGCTCGGCATTGGCTAAACAGCTTGCCCGCAGAGTCAATTGGGTGCTGGGAAGACCTGGAAGCTGCATTCCTCGACAACTTCGAGGCACACGATAAAGCGACCACCAGCGCCGATGACCTAAGCCACATTATTCAGCAGCCGCATTTAATCGCCGCATAATTCGACACGGTTCTTGACAAAGAAAACCAAATCATCGATCGTCCGGATGCAGAGGCCCTTGCAGCCTTCAAACATAACATCCGGGACGAATGGCTAGCCCGGCACCTGGGGCAGGAAAAGCCGAAATCCATGGCAGCCCTCACATCGTTAATGACCCGCTTTTGTGCGGGAGAGGACAGTTGGCTAGCTCGCAGCAACAATCTCCGTAAAAATTCTGGCAGTCCGGATACTAAGGACAACAAGGGCAGGTCACGTCGAAACAAAAACAAACGCCACATTAACGGCGACAATAAGGAGGATACGGCAGTCAACGCCGGATTCCGAGGCTCTAAACCCGGTTAGCGGAAGAAGCCGTTCAAAAGAACCACTCCGGGTCCGTCCAACTTGGACCGAATACTCGACCGCTTATGCCAGATACATGGCACCCCTGAAAAACCAGCTAATCACACTAATAGAGATTGCTGGGTGTTCAAGCAGGCAGGCAAGTTAATTGCCGAAAACAACGACAAGGGGCTGAACAGCGACGACGAGGAAGAGACCCGACCGCCGAACAATAGAGGACAGAAGGGTTTTCCCCCACAAGTGCGGACGGTGAACATGATTTACGCGACCCATATACCCAAGAGGGAGAGGAAACGCACACTAAGGGACGTCTATGCGCTGGAGCCAGTCGCCCCGAAGTTCAATCCATGGTCCTCTTGTCCGATCACTTTCGATCGAAGAGACCATCCGACCAGCATACGCCATGGCGGATTCGCCGCATTGGTTTTAGACCCAATCGTCGATGGATTTCACCTCACGAGAGTACTGATGGACGGCGGTAGTAGCCTGAACCTGCTTTATCAGGATACAGTGCGCAAAATGGGTATAGACCCCTCAAGGATTAAACCTACAAAGACAACCTTTAAAGGTGTCATACCAGGAGTGGAAGCTAATCAGCAGGCTCACCACACCGAAGTGGTCTTGGATCCTCGGATAATTTCGGAGCGAAGAGTTAATCTTCGACATAGTCCCGCTTCGCAGCGGCTATCACGCTCTGCTTTCGGACGAACCGCATTTGCAAAATTCAACGCGGTGCCGCATTATGCATACCTAAAGCTCAAGATGCCAGGCCCTCGCGGAGTCATCACGGTCAATGGGAATACGGAACGCTCCCTCCGAACGGAGGAACATACAGCGGCTCTCGCGGCAGAAGTACAGAGCAGCCTTTTAAGGCAATTCTCGAGTCCGGCCGCTAAAAGGCCGGATACAGCAAAACGCGCCCGGAGCAATGCCAACCAAGACCACCTGGCGCGATCAGAGCACGCGTAGCAATGCGGCCCCAACCCTCGCCCGTGCATGATCGCAAGAATAACACTCCGCGTACATCATTACGCTTTGGAGATACCATGGGCACAGGGGAAGGGGCACGATCGCAACGGACCCAGAGTGCGGTTCGACCACACCGGGGGCTCGCAAGTGTGCCCCCTTTTTTATTTTTTATTTCCCTTCTTTGTGTACACAGGACTCCGTTAACCAGAGGCCCTGTCCGGCGATGAACCTGCCGAACTCATGATGCAACAGTCAGGGACGAAAGAAGGCTGCATTTAACACTCGTGTGGTCTCAATTACGAGCATTAAATTCGATTATATATACCAAGTCCGCAGCTCACCCCTGAAGGGGGACATGTTTACTTAGTCCAAATCCCTTGCTTACCGCACTATTTGTATCAGTCCGCACTCATAGCAGATCTCCTTTAATAAATAATGCAGCACTTTTCGACTGCAATTACATCACCTTTTTATATATATGTTTATTACATGACATCTTCCACCCGTATATTTTGGTACGGCCGAATACGCCAGGGGCTTCTGTTCCCCAAATTATGGTGTGATAAAGTCCGAACACTTTCATAAGTGCGGCACCCCGAACTTATAGCATTATATGAATCGGCTCCGAATCATGTCTTGGGTCAATAGTTGGGTTTGCCCGGCTCCCATGTTTTGGTGCCTTACGTTCCGTTCTGTCGGCTAAGGTGGCTGTAGGATCGAAAGTATGTCTAGAGGGGGGGTGATTAGACTACTTGTCAATATAAAAATTCTGCCTTTTGACAAAGAACAGTTTTTGGCAGATTCACAATTATGATCAAGTCAAGCATCACCCTACACATGCAATTCTAGAGTATAGGCAGCGGAAAGTAAATTGCACATGTAGTAAAGAGAGGTGGAGAAGAGCAAACGCAATTTTGGAGACGCGGTGATTTTTCTCGTGGTTCCGATAGGTGGTGCTATCGCATTTCCACGCTGATGGAGACTTCAACCCACGGAGGGTAACGGCTGCACGAGTCCACGGAGGGCTCCACCCACGAAGGGTCCACGAAGAAGCAACCTTGTCTATTCCATCATGGCCTCGCCCACGGAGGGCTAGCCTTACTCGGGTAGATCTTCACGAAGTAGGCGATCTCCTTGCCCTTACAAACTTCCTGGTTCAACTCCACATCTCGACGACGGAGGCTCCCAAGCGACACCTAACCAATCTAGGAGGCACCACCTCCAAAAGGTAATAGATGTTGTAGATGATGATGAACTCCTTGCTCTTGTGCTTCAAATGATAATCTCCCCAACACTCAACTCTCCTCACTGATTTGGCTGTGGTGGAAGAAAGGATTGAGTGGAAAGCAACTTGGGAAGGCTAGAGATCAAGCTTCATATGGTGGGAGTGGAGCAACTTGATCTCAACACAAGGGTAGGTAGTTCTCTTCTCGTAAATGTAAGGTAGGAGTGGTAGTTCTTTCGATGGCTCTCTCCACGAATGAAGAGGGGTGGAGGGTATAAATAGCCTCCACACAAAATCCAACCGTTACACACATTTGAGCAATCTCGGTGGGACCGAAGTGGACAACTCGGTGAGACCGATGGTTCAAATAATGTGAACGTTGGGATTTTCGGTGGGACCGAATATACAATCTCGGTTAGTCCGATTCGTGCAATGACAAGAGCATGCTAGTTTCGGTGGGACCGACTTCATCATCTCGGTGACACCGATTTGATGATAGAAGGTTACAGAAGCTTGGCAACTCATGTTTCGGTGAGACCGAGTTCAGAATCGGAAAATCCGAGTTTACTAGGGTTTGGCTTATGGCTGAGGTGGTTCATCTCGGTGTGACTGAGTTTGGAATATCGGTGGGACCGAGACTACTTATGAGTGTATATGGCAGTGAAAGTTGCTGATAGTTTAGGAGATGTATCACTAAGCACTTGAGCAACCAGATCATCATCATAACCTCATCCCTTTAATAGTATTGGCTTTTCCTATGGACTCAATGTGATCTTGGATCACTAAACCAAAATGGAGTCTTGAGCTTTTGCCAATGCTTGTCTTAGCATTTTGGGGGGTCCACTTCTTCAGTCCTTGCCATACCCATATCACTGAACTCTCTGAAATGATTCTCAAGTAGCTATTAGTTCAATGATATATATGTTGTTATTAATTACCAAAACCACCCGGGGATTAGTTGCACTTTCAATCTCCCCCTTTTTGGTAATTGATGACAACATATAGATCAAAGCTTCGACAAAGGATATAATCAATGAATAATATCGTCGCTTTGAGAAGTATGTGATAAGCAAGAGCTCCCCCTAAATTTGTGCATTATTTAAGATTTGCGTTTGAATGCAAATGCACAATCGATTAGGATCATGGGTCACTCTTCCATGTCACATACATCTTGGTGGAGCGCACAAAATGATAAGAATGAACAGCATGCACCCAATCACCAAGAACAGCATGCACCCAATCACCAAGACATGAGTAAATGGTCATACGAGATAGGAATGGCATATGATAAGCGTTAAGCACACATTAAAGCATAGTACGACCAAGCACTCATTAAGGTAGAATCAAACGGAGTACCAAACACACTGAATGTCTCGAAAACCAAAAGTATCTCAAAGAAACCGCAAAAGAACGAAAGAGCAAAAGCGCAAAGACAACAGCACTCTCTCTCTCTCGAAGCCCTATGATCTATACAATTTCTCCCCCTTTGGCAACAAGTTACCAAAAAGTTCGAAAAAGCATAGAGCTAAGCGTCCACCGTGGACTCTGCTGGCGGCTCCGTGGGTTGATGTCGGAGTGGATATGACAAAGATCGGCGAAGACTTCAGTGATGTCTCAGGCTGGAGGAGTGGACACCGAGCTGGAGCTGGAGTAGGAGCAACTGCTGAACTGTGGAGGTGCTTTGAAGCTGTAGTCCTAGTGTCGATCATCGAATTGCAGCTGATCGGGAACCTTTGGGAACCGGAGCGATCTGTCGATGAGAATCTGGACTAAGTCATCCTGCAACTCACGATAAGCTCTGCCTTGTCCTGCTTTGCTTCCTCAATGTCTGCCTCGAGCTTGTTGACGGTCACTTGTACTTCATCGACTTCACGCCCAGAGCGTAGATCTTCTCGTCAACAATCCTCTCTAAGCTCTCCCGAGACTGTTCAATGCTGGCCAGCGTTGTTCAATCCTTTGAGTAGCTTCAAGAATTTGCTCTCCGAAACTCTTTGGTTTAGCTGCTGCTGCTGCTGCTTCCTTGTCAGCTTTGGCTTTCTTAGCAGCTGCGATCTTGGCTTGACCTTCAACAGATGTCGGATCCTCCTCATCCATCACAACAACATTGTCTTTATGCTCGCTGCAACGGTAAATGTTCTCTATCCAACAAGAATGTGCCCGTGCCAAACTTGGCATTGATAAGCATCTGAATCATGGGCAAATCCACATGACCTTTTCTCGTCACCGCAGTCCTCTTAATGGTCTCTACCATCAAGTCCATCACCTTGAAAGGTGCTCTCTCATCAAGTATGTGCAGCATGTTGATAGAGTATCCTCGATCATGCGATCATCTCCAGATTTGGGCATCAAGGTATGCCTCAAAATGGTATTAGTGGTAGGTAAGCCTGCTCGAGATGGTAGATCGAGCCGAGCTTCCATTCCCAAATCCTCTGCTGGAATCTCTTTGTACATGTTTTCATGGATTCATGATTCTTCTTTGGAATCCCATATACATCAATATCATCTTCTCGTTGCCGAGCATTCAGAATTTCTGCCCATTCTTCAACAGAAGAAGAAAACCTTTGACCTTCACCATCCACATAATCTTTCCATCAAGGTAGAAGTGAGCTGTGGCATAAAATTGCATTATCATCTCATCGTTCCAACTGGTCAATTTCGACCTACAAAATCTGCAACTCCACATGCAATGAAACTTTCATGCACATGTGGAAAGAAATCTCTGTGCTCTTCGCTGTCAATGTACTTCCAAATAACATATCGGTGTCTGCGACTATGGGCTTCTTGTCCATCAAGACGGTCTCATAGAAGTCCTGCTGCTCTCTGGTGTGAAATTTGGGATCTACAGCAGTTCTTCTCCTCACGGCATATGGGTCAGTTTGTCTCCATAGCCTGAGACCTTTATCTTTCCTTGCCTTCATATCCTCAGCTTGAGGATGAGCATCATTATGGAGTGGCAATTTTGGACGAAGTTTCAGCAAAACTGGTCCTTCATCGTCAGACTCAGCTGGTGGCACATCATCCTTGTTCCTTTCAGACGCTGGAATGTTTCTGACGGTCCTCTTTGGCTTGGCAGCAGGCTTTGCTGGAGCTGCCTTAGCTGGAGCAGATTTCTTGGGCTTTGATGTGGCTCCAGCCTTAATGGCATCACCCATGAGCTTGACTTCGAGGAGGAGGCTGGGGTGCTTCCTCATCCTCATCCTCTCTCGCTGCATCGCACTATCCTCTTTCTCTTGGTGGTTTTCTTCACTTTGCTTGCAGCTGCCTCTCCCAAATTCAGCTTCTTAGCAACAGTTGATCGCTTGACTTTGCTGGTGCCCTTCTTAGATTGTTGATCTTGTTGCTCTTTGGCAACAACCTTCCTTTAGGCTTTGAGGTCACCTCTTCCTCAACAACAAAATCTGAATCCTCATCATCTGAATTCCTCTTCTTTCTCGCTCTGGTGGCTGCAGGAGGCATGCCACTTGGTGTACTCCTCTCACCATCATCGATGAGCTACTAGGATCGGGACTAGTGCCTGCCTCGAATGTCTCAATGGGTGTCTCGACCTGTTCTCACCGCCATCGCATCCGACATGGCCGACAACCCGTGAATAGATAAGGTGTAGGCAAAGAAGAAGAGTCATCACAAAATGCGAAGTTTTGCAAAAAATGAGTTCAAATTCTAGTATTAAGTTTTCACGAAGACATTTCGATCGACCGAAGTTTAAGGTTCGGTGAATCCGAAGTGTTAAACAGGAGCTTGGCACACCACTTTCGGTTTGACCGAAGTGGGTTTCGGTCCTGCCGAAAACACTAGGGTTTCACAGAATTTTCATTTCGGTCACACCGATTTTGCACAACTCGGTTGGACCGAAGGGTGCAGTGCAATGGCCATAGGCCAAATCGGTCATACCGAAAATATAAAATCGGTCTCACCGAGATGTGTTCCGCGGAAACCTAACCCTAAAACTTTTACTCGAATCTAGTTCAAACGAACCAATCTGGTGTACAGGAGAATTTCAATCGTGGCAAGATACTAGGCAATCCAAACGTGCATTGAATCGGAGATGGGAGCACGAGTGGGATCAAAACTCACCCTAACTTGGTGGAGTTTTTCTACGGCGGCAACGGCGCGGAGGAGATGGCCGTTGACGGCGACGGAGACCTGCGGCGAGGGCGCACAGGCGACGACGGCGACGATCCGGAGACCAAGGCGACGGCAACAAGGGGTGTGGGGGCGAAACGTTTGAAGGAGGAATCAACGCGTGCGGCCCTCGGAATATATACCCCTTCGCTGTCGGTGGGACCGAGTTGTAAAACTCGGTGGCACCGAGATGGATAACTGCTAGGCAGTTATGCACTTCGGTCACGCCGAAAATCACAACTCGGTTTCACCGAGATGAAAACCTAGATCAGTCTAAATGCTTTCGGTTCGACCGAGTTTGAGTGAGTTGGTCTGACCGAAATCAATTAGAAGGTTTTGGAAATTAGCCCTTGACGGATCGGTGGCTCGAAAGTGCTCCTCACCGGAGGGTCCAAAATGACTTGTTCAAAATTTGTGATGTAAGCATGAATAGAATTTGAGACAAGAAAGCATAGATAGCTAGGGAGGTATTTAGGCATTCTTGTCCATCCATTTGGTCGAAAACTCAAAACGACCAAAACAACAAATGGATGTCCTCGAATGGATAAAATCATGCATCCAACATGCTCACACAATAAGATAGCAAATGAAATATGTGTCAAACATGCACAACCAAAACTCTAGCAACTAACACACAATTTGTCGATGACTAGGTCATCTTTATATGAGTATATTGACTTAGGAGCCAAATGAGAACATTTGATCATAGGTCATACTCATCGCTTAAGCACAAGTGGGGTTACCACTTTTACATAAAGCATTGATGTGTTCACATCATTTGAAGATGCTTTAGCTCAATTTTTAGAGCAAAGCTCCCCTAGATGTGAGAACCCCTTTAAAGGGTCAAACTTACCTTGGGTTGTCGAGAAGACTTCATGTAGATGTTCAAGATGTGGATGCTCAATGTTGATGGAGATCATCAAGAGTTGGGAGCTATCCTTTGGATTCGGGCACTTTCAATACCTACATGGGTTAGTCCCACAAGGAACAAACAAGGATATCCATGGACATAGATTGAAGTTCACAATAGATGATGTCCATGAAAGCAATGATTACCTTGTCCCTTGACTTACCAACAAGAGGGTTTGTGACTCCATGAAATAGTGCACAATGTGGAAGTTGATTGCACAAGTTTTTGCCAAAATGAATGTGAGTGAAGTATGTTGGCGGAGTCACCCTCAAGAACTTTCTAGTTCTTCTTCTTCGGGATCCACATCATCTTGATGGGAATCCCTGGGGTTGTAGTTGAGCTTGACGAAGTAGAACTTGACGTTTCCTTGGGAACCCACTTGACCATGGCTTGAGGTGCTTCAACAAATACATCAATCTCCTCTTGAAGCTTGTCCTTGCCTTTTAGCTTGTGGTCTTGTGGTGGAAGGTCATCTTGAGCTTGTTCCACCTTGGAAGAAGTAGGATCATACTTCTCCTTTTGAGGAACAAACTGTGGAGTAGGATATTGACCTTCTTCCCACTCAACGCCTTCGGCGTTGAACTTTCGCTCAAAACCAATTCCTTGATTCTTCCGGTGCCTTCCTTGCTTGCGAACAATTTCCTCAAAGTTCTTGCTTCCGGCAAGGCTCTTGTAGACACCTTTCTCTATGATCCCTTTCAATAAACTATTCTCTTGCTCAAGTGTAACTTGGCTTGAAACATTGTTAGTGGAATCAAGAGAACTACTAGAAGCAACAACATTGGATTTAGCATGGTTATTGTTACTGCTAGAAGAATTTTTCTTATGCTTGTCATGCTTAGTCTTAATGGGTGGCAAGAAATTAGACAAGAGAAGTCGTTTGGCAAGATATGAAGAACTCTTTTTCAAGATCGTCATTGATTGCTTTTAGAAACTCATGTTCTTGCTCTAGAGTGAGCTTCTCGGCGTAGCTTCTCATGAGATCTTAGGAGCTCTCTATGATCTTCTTGAGTTGTTTCATGAGCTAACTTAAGAGTGTTTAGTTCTTTAGTTAGACGCTCAATCTCCTTCATAGCATTGTCATTCGACTCTTCTCGACTATAAAGACTACTAGCATGTTCATCGTTACTAGGCTCATTGGATTTATCATGCAAGAGCTCATCTTCACCAAGCAAGTCATCCTCATCACTATCAAGTCAATGAATTCAGGTGTGATACCTTGGGGCCTTTAGCCATGAAGCATCTTCAATTCCCTCATTTGGTGAATCAAATAAGTCGAGGAGTTGGAGTTGGAGGATACGAGAGCAAGACCGGCAACACCTTCATCTTGACTGTAGTCGGAGTCGGAGTGATAGCTTCCTTCGGATTGATTGTCGGAGTCGGAGCCGGAGACCCATTCACCTACATGAGCTTGATGTTTTCTTCTTGTGTAGCTCCTTGATGACTTGTCTTTCCTCTCCGAATCCTTGCTTCTCCGAGAGGGTCTTCGTTCATAACGATCATCTCTGCTCCTTCTCTCTTTCCGAGGTGACTCATCTCTTGAGCTTCTTCTTCTTGGAGATTCTTCTCTTCTCTTGTGGGGAGCCGTACACTCATTTGAGTAGTGTCCGGGTCTTCCACAATTGTAGCAGTTTCGATCACGACTAGAAGATCTCTTTTCATCATATGATCTAGACTTTGAGCTTCTCTCTTTGCCTCTATTCTTGTAGAATTTGTTGAAGTTCTTGACCATTAGGCTTATCTCTTCATTGGAAACTAACTTGTCACTTGAGGTTGTGGGAGCATCACTTGTAGCTTTGTAAGCACCACTTGACTTGTTGTGAAGCTCTTCCTTATCCTTAAGTGTCATCTCATGAGCAACAATTCTTCCAATGACTTCGGTTGTCTTGAGAGTCTTGTAGTTTGGCATCATTTGGATCAAAGTGCACACGGTGTCATACTTTCCATCCAAAGCTCTGAGAATCTTCTTGATGATGAATCGGTCGGTCATTTCTTCGCTTCCTAAGCCGGCAATCTCATTTGTGATGAGAGCAAGCCTAGAGTACATTTCAGCGACTCCTTCACCATCCTTCATCTTGAACTTGTCAAGTTGACCTTGAAGAATATCTAGCTTTGATTCCTTCACGGACTCGGTACCTTCGTGCATTTCAACCAAAGTATCCCAAATCTCTTTTGCATTCTCAAGACGGCTGATTTTGTTGAACTCCTCGGGACACAAGGCATTGAAGAGAATGTCACAAGCTTGAGCATTGTTTTGCAACATCCGCAATTTTTCCGGTGTAGCTTCGCGATCCGGAACTTTTCCTTCCTCGAAGAATTCAACTTGCATACCAACACAAATAATGCCCCATGCGGCTGGGTTATGACCAAGAATATGCATTTTCATTTTATGCTTCCAACTAGCAAAATTTGTACCATCAAAGTAAGGACCTCTCTTAAAATTACCCTCACTAGACGCCATACTCTCCTAGGTTGTGAAACCAAGCTTATGGAGTCCAATGCAATGGAAACCAATACAATGGAGACCAAAGCTCTGATACCACTTGTAGGATCGAAAGTATGTCTAGAGGGGGGTGATTAGACTACTTGTCAATATAAAAATTCTGCCTTTTGACAAAGAACAGTTTTTGGCAGATTCACAATTATGATCAAGTCAAGCATCACCCTACACATGCAATTCTAGAGTATAGGCAGCGGAAAGTAAATTGCACATGTAGTAAAGAGAGGTGGAGAAGAGCAAACGCAATTTTGGAGACGCGGTGATTTTTCTCGTGGTTCCGATAGGTGGTGCTATCGTACTTCCACGTTGATGGAGACTTCAACCCACGGAGGGTAACGGCTGCGCGAGTCCACGGAGGGCTCCACCCACGAAGGGTCCACGAAGAAGCAACCTTGTCTATTCCATCATGGCCTACGCCCACGGAGGATAGCCTTACTCGGGTAGATCTTCACGAAGTAGGCGATCTCCTTGCCCTTACAAACTTCTTGGTTCAACTCCACATCTCGACGACGAGGCTCCCAAGCGACACCTAACCAATCTAGGAGGCACCACCTCCAAAGGGTAATAGATGTTGTAGATGATGATGAACTCCTTGCTCTTGTGCTTCAAATGATAATCTCCCCAACACTCAACTCTCCTCACTGATTTGGCTGTGGTGGAAGAAAGGATTGAGTGGAAAGCAACTTGGGAAGGCTAGAGATCAAGCTTCATATGGTGGGAGTGGAGCAACTTGATCTCAACACAAGGGTAGGTAGTTCTCTTCTCGAAATGTAAGGTAGGAGTGGTAGTTCTTTCGATGGCTCTCTCCACGAATGAAGAGGGGTGGAGGGGTATAAATAGCCTCCACACAAAATCCAACAGCTACACACATTTGAGCAATCTCGGTGGGACCGAAGTGGACAACTCGGTGAGACCGATAGTTCAAATAATGTGAACGTTGGGATTTTCGTGGGACCGAATATACAATCTCGGTTAGTCCGATTCGTGCAATGACAAGAGCATGCCAGTTTGGTGGGACCGACTTCATCATCTCGGTGACACCGATTTGATGATGAAGGTTCTGAAGCTTGGCAACTCATGTTTCGTGAGACCGAGTTCGAATCGGAAAATCCGAGTTTACTAGGGTTTGGCTTATGGCTGAGGTGGTTCATCTCGGTGTGACTGAGTTTGGAATATCGGTGGGACCGAGACTACTTATGAGTGTCTATGGCGGTGAAAGTTGCCGATAGTTTAGGAGATGTATCACTAAGCACTTGAGCAACCAGATCATCATCATAACCTCATCCCTTTAATAGTATTGGCTTTTCCTATGGACTCAATGTGATCTTGGATCACTAAACCAAAAATGGAGTCTTGAGCTTTTGCCAATGCTTATCTTAGCATTTTGGGGGGTCCACTTCTTCAGTCCTTGCCATACCCATATCACTGAACTCTCTGAAATGATTCTCAAGTAACTATTAGTTCAATGAGATATATGTTGTTATTAATTACCAAAACCACCCGGGGATTGGTTGCACTTTCAGTGGCACTGGGAGAACCACTGCGATTGCGCCCCGGTTGAGCCGGGCGACCGCCTCAGTGGAGAAAGCTAAAACTGACTGGCATGATAAGGCGAGAGACTGGTCGCTGTTTGAGAGG
Organism: Aegilops speltoides; assembly: GCA_021437245.1. Classification (NCBI taxonomy): domain Eukaryota; kingdom Viridiplantae; phylum Streptophyta; class Magnoliopsida; order Poales; family Poaceae; genus Aegilops; species Aegilops speltoides. The sequence continues at coordinate 335,618,354 of CM038146.1, forward strand.
TTTTTTCGGGTCCTTAAAGACTCACGCCACTTCGAGCGAAGTTCCGGACAATGTCCCACAAAGGCGTGGATAGCGCCCCGGATCCGGTCTTCCGAATACCAGGGGCTTCGCCGAAATTTAAAATTATAGAATTCTATGGCTAAGTGAGAGTGTTCAAGCATTATAAGTCCGGTTGCCTTGTTCGTTGTGTTGAGCGCCTCCCTAGATGGACCCAAAAATGGGAACAAGAGTGCTAAAGTTTATCCCGAACACCCCAGCACTCGTGGCTTGGGGGCTGAAGCCAATGACTTGCCATCTCTCAGATTTTATAAACGGCCACATAGAAGGTAATCTTCTAAATCAAACAAGCGTTGCTTAACGCGCACATGAACAAAGTTTCAGCGCGCAGGATAATACATAACGAGTTTACTCAAAGATTACATTTCGGGGGCACTCATCCGAAATATCGCGGGCTCCCTTCAGGACAGTTTTATAATACATCTCGGGCGTGCGATACTCCTTGCCCGGTGGCGGTGGGTCCGTGAGAAGCTTCTCCGCATCCAACTTGCCCCAATGCACCTTTAATGTGGGCAAGGGCCCGACGAGCACCTTCAATACAAAGGAGCGCTTGATAACCTCCACCCAGGGCACGCATCCACCAGCCGCCGACGAGGCGAAGTAGCTTCGTGCATGGCCTATCCAGGCCACAGCCGGACTATAAGGACCTTCATGGCCTCCTCAGCTACCTTGTGGAGTTCGACCAGCTGCTTCAGCTGGTCGCTTGGGGGCACCGGATGGCCGGCCTCAGCATACTGAGACCAGAAGACCTTCTCCGTCGAGCTCCCCTCCTCGCCATGATAGAATGCGGCGGCATCAGACGCACTACGCGGCAGATCTGCAAACGCCCCTGGAGAGATCCGAACGCGGGTAAGTGTCAGGTAGTTTACATTAACATGCCTGCATTGCATGAAAAATGCCTTACCCGCCGCTATCTTCTTTATATCCTCAACCTCCTGAAGGGCCTTATGGGCCTCGTCCTTGGCGGACTTGGCACTTTCGAGAGCCGAGGCAAGCTCGGACTCTCGAGTCTTGGAGTCACGCTCTAAACTCTCATGCCTCTCCATGAGAGCCTGGAGCTCTTGCCGTACTTCCGCCACCCGTGCCTCCTACTTCTCTCGCTCCTCCTGCTCCACGGCCGCACTGTGTTCGGCCGCGGACACGGCCTCCTTCAGGGCTGCCACCTCGTTCGTGGCCCCTGCAATACCCATATTATCCTTGTTAATTTTATTGCAACCAAAATCCTTTTCTGTAAGGTAACCATTCAAAGTGGTGTTACTCACCTTCTTTATCCTCGAGCTGCTTCTTCGCATGGCCGAGCTCTTGCTCGACCCGCTCGAGATCCTGCTTTAGCACATCGACCTCCGCCATTAGTGCGGCAGAGGTCAGCAGCGCAGCCTGCAAACCCATATTGACATATTTTAAGCAACCCTGCGTATATCTTGTTAGATCCTCAGTCCGCCTTTTTCTTTCCGAACACCGAACTGAGCATCATGGGCTACTGTCTATGTGGTATTACATTACATAATTTTAACTTCTTACCTCAAAGCCTGTTAGAAGGCTGCTGCAGGCTTCGGTCAGCCCGCTTTTGGCGAGCTGAACCTTTTGAATCACCGCACTCATGATAGTGGCGGTGTTCTTCCTCGATGGAAGCGCCTCCAACAAGTTATCCGGCGCCTCTGGTTGGACGGAGGCCGCCGGTGTCACGGTCTTGCCCTTCTTTCGAAGGGGCCGCTTGCCGGACTCTGGAACCACTGCGGGTTCTGATGTAGAGTCTGGCGCAAAGTCCGGGAGGCTGCCTGACGGCGCCTCCGGAGCCTCCTCCTGATGGGTCCCTCTCTGGGATCCCACCTCGGCGTCCTCGTCGGCGCGTGGGGTAGAGGCAGTCGGAAGTGAATCCACATCCGACGGGGCCAGCGACCCGCTCGATGAGTCGGGGAGATCATCATTGGCCGGACTACGGACAGAACGCGGCATTAGAAGGACACTACGTGGCACGAAAGAAATTACATATCAAGGATCCGGATACTTACGATCTTGCCGGACGCCTGGCCCTTGGGGACCATTCATCCTCGCCGACGCTGGTGTTGGCGAAACTGGGGGGGGGGATAGTCCTTCCCCTCTTGGACCCTTCGGCCTCCCCTATTGGGGAAGCCTTCCTCTTCTTCTCTCCCTCCTCTGGGAGAGAGTCCTCCTCCTCCTCCTCGTCTTCGGGGGAGGAGTCCACGTCGTCGTCAGATGCCTGATTGCGGGAACTCTTTTGAGTCCCCGCGGCCACCTTCTTGGCCTTCTTCTCCGGCACCACGTGCGGTGCCGGAACCAGCAGCCCTGCTAAACGGGCGTCTACTGGGTCTTCTGGCATGGGAGCCGGGCTGATAAGCAGCTTGGCTTTCTCCATCCATTCCTGTCAAAGGAAGAGACAGAATGAAACCCCTCTAGAATCAATTTGATTACCACAAGTGTCCCGTAAAGGGGTTGAATCACTTACCTCATCAGTTGGATGTTGCGAACTGAATCCGCGATCTTCCGTCGCGGATGCGGGGGCTTCGGCGCCCTTAAACAGCACCCTCCAGCGCCTTCAGATGTCGATCAAGAGCCCGCTCAGCGCCTGGTGCTGTTCCGGATTGAACTCCCACAGATTAAATGCCCGTTCTTGGCATGGGAGAATCCGGCGGATGAGCATGACTTGGACCACGTTGATGAGCCTGAGCTTATTGCTCACCAGCTTCTGGATGCAGGCTCGGAGTCCTGTCACCTCCTTCGGATCGCCCCACAACAAGCCCTTCTCTTTCCAGGAGGTGAGCTGCGTGGGGACGCCAGATCTAAACTCGGGGGCCGCCGCCCATGTGGGCTTGCGCGGCTCGGTGATGTAGAACCACCCCGATTGCCACCCCTTGACGGAGTCCACGAAGGCCCTTCGAGCTGAGGGATGTTGGGCAACTTACCCAACATGGCGCCTCCGCATTCCGCTTGCGTGCCCTTCACAACCTTCGGCTTGACGTTGAAGGTCTTGAGCCACAGGCCGAAGTGGGGCCGGATGCAGAGGAAGGCCTCCCACACGACGATGAACGCCGAGATGTTGAGGATGAAGTTCGGCGCCAGATCGTGGAAATCCAGGCCATAATAGAACATGATCCCCCGGACGAATGGATGGAGCGGAAAGCCCAGTCCGCGGAGGAAGTGGGGGAGGAAGACGACCCTCTCATGGGGCCTAGGGGTAGGGATGAGCTGCCCCTCATCGGGCAGCCGATGCGCAATATCGCCAGAAAGGTATCCGGCGCTGCGCAGTTTGGTGATGTGCTCCTCCTTAATGGTGGAGGCCAACCATTTGCCTCCCACTCCGGACATATTCGGAGAAGGTCGAGGCGAGATGCGCGAACTTGGGCATTGGAGCTTGAGTGCGCGGAGATGGATAAGCAAAGGAGGAAGAAGGCGTAGGTGAGAAGGTGAATCCTTATCCCTTATATATAGGCGGACGAAAACTATACGTCCCCACCGGCCTGGTAAAACTCGCTTATCTCCCAAGCGCCACCATCAATGGCGCGGTTGGGTTACCCACGTCCGTATTGATGAGAATCCCGGAATAAGGGGAACACAATCTTTGCTTCGCTAAACGTGCTGAGGTGGTATAGTAAAAAACGATTCAAGTAAAAGCCTGGTAGCGGTGTGATGTCACGCTGCATAATACGTCAGCAGATTGAACTGGTGTACATTTTATTCTCTCTACGGTGGAATGTGGAATTTATTTTGCAGAGCCGGACACTATCCTGGTGTTCATGATCTTCTCTGGATTATTCAAGGGAGGAACTCGCCTTGCAATGCCGAACATTATGCGCGCCGGACTAATCGTCATTGAAGCCTGGTTCAGGGGCTACTGAGGGAGTCCTGGACTAGGGGGTGTCCGGACAGCCGGACTATCATCGTCCGCCGGACTCCAAGACTACGAAGATACAAGATTGAAGACTCCGTCCCGTGTCCGGATGAGACTTTCTTTGGCGTGGAAGGCAAGCTTGGCGATACGGATATGTAGATCTCCTACCATTGTAACCAACTCTGTGTAACCCTAGCCTCCTCCGGTGTCTATATAAACCGGAGGGCTTTAGTCCGTAGGACACAACATACATTACAACAATCATACCATAGGCTAGCTTCTAGGGTTTAGCCTCCTTGATCTCATGGTAGATCCACTCTTGTACTACACATATCATCAATATTAATCAAGCAGGACGTAGGGTTTTACCTCCATCAAGAGGGCCCGAACCTGGGTAAAAACATCGTGTCCCTCGTCTCCTGTTACCATCCGCCTAGACGCACAGTTCGGGACCCCCTACCCGAGATCCGCCGGTTTTGACACCGACAGGGGGAGTGATGTGCTTTGTGCACCTCACAATCCTATAAATGTGTGTACATTAGGAATACCATCTAGTATTGATATTACAAGATTATCTAGTCGCTAGGTGGTATATCTCTCATGAGAAATTCAAATTCTAAAAATTCCATTGATTATCTCGTGTTGGATCCTCTTATTGCCTCTTGTTAACTTCTTATTGGTATCACATTATGGGGGAGTAATATGCTAAGTGCATATTACAAGCCTAGAAAATGTGTACATTTTAGATATTGTCACCTAGAATTGATATTGTAAACTATCTTGTTCCTAGGTGGCATGTTAGCTCTACAAGTTGCAATTTGCTTTTTGTTTGGAGTGGAGATGATGTCGGATATCCTTGCTATCTACCAGGAATTATTTCCAAATACTTCTTGTCTTTTGACAATTGGTAATCACTTATGTGTGGTAGAATTTAATTGATCATCTTTGCATTGGCTTTTGTTTATTTGCCTTTTTCTCTTGCCAAGGTTTGTGTCAACTCCCGTTATCTTCCCTACCACTTGTGGATCTTGTTTATTTCTTGTTCTTGTCTAGTGTTTTCTAGATATAGTGAAAGTGGTGATCCCACCTTGTGCATTTTGTATTCAAATGCAAATCCTATATAATGCACAACTCGTGGGGGAGCTATCCTATTTTCTTTAGAACACTCTTCTTGTGATCCTTATCAAGTGTGTTTTGGTGGAAGGCAAGCCATTTCTTTTTGGTACTTTGTGCCATCATGAAACTTTGTTGAGATCCTGGTTTGTTTGGAACCATCATCTCTTTGGGAGTTTGACATCTTTAGTTTAGTGTGTATCAATGGATATCTCATTCCTTGATGTATCTTTAATGATATCTTCCAAGTGATGATTTCTCCATTTGGTATCCTTTTCACTTGGCATTTCTTTGTTTTTGGTTTCGGATTTTGAAAGTCTTGAGCATGCATGTTTACTTCATGTATTTCATTTGGCATGCTTTCTTTCTTTGACTCAATATATAGGGGAAACTCCACCTAGTCTCAATTTGGATGAGATGTGCATGAAATTCATTTTCATATCTATATGCACATATTTATGTGGAGTTTGTCCTATGTATTGGTGTTTCTAACTATTTGGTCCCGATGAGTTTGGGTACCGTTTAGTTTGTGTTGTTCTTCTAGGAACATTTGGAGATGCATTGGATGCTCGGCTCACTCACAAGGAAGGTGTTGTCACCATGTGCATATTGGAGTCAAGCTAGGATGATCAATGAACTACTATATACCTTCAATTAGTATCTACTACATTCTTCCAATGATATCTCGGTAACAAGTATCTATTCATGCTTTCCCCTCTTGCATTCAACCTTGTGTAGGTTGTATCTTGGCATGATATTCATTTCATATCTTGTGATACTTGTTTCCTTTCTCAAAGCATCCCAACGATGATATCTGTTGCTAGTTGTGATGCCCTTGATGGATATGTGTGTGGACTTCATTTATATACAATAAGACCATATATAGCCAAGTGCTATGCTTTCAAGCAAATATCTTATTGGTATATTTATGACTTCCTTGTGGATATCTTGTTCCTTCGTGTTGTAACTATTTCGGGTGTACATCCTTCTTTGTAGATATATATATCATCATGATTTCGTCTACATAGAACCTTATACACTTGAGAGAAATTACATCTCTAGTTGATATCCTTTCTTTCACGTCCACCTTGTCTTTCTTATGTTATTTCTTTGGTGGCTCCGTGAAAGCTTTTGCTTTGAGTGTGTGTCCGCTATCGTTGCATCTTGATGCACTCTTGTGTGGTGAAGATTATTTTCCTCATGCTTATCTTTACGAGGCTTTTGCCATCTTTGGCATCCCTTGTCTTGATGAGGCTTTCATCTTCTATCTTAACCACAGGTTGTCACAAGCATAAGTTCTTTATATGCTTATTAGTAAGCTTTTGAACCCATTTGCTAGTTGTGTGTGGGAATGATAGGCCTTGCACCGTGTGCCTCATTCTTTCAAGACTATGTTGATGCTTAATGCTCATCCTAATTTTAGTCTTCTCAAGTGCTTCGCCATGACTCACACACATCATTTTGGTTGAGCCTATTCTTAAGTTTCCTCTTTTACATGTTGCTCAACCATGTGCTTGTTGCAAGCGCTAGGCTTTGTTTCCTATATCCTCACTTGCACTGGACATGAGTTTCTATTGATTTTGGGGGAGCTATGATCCTATTTTGTGCACTTTGTATTCAAATACAAAAATTCTTATGTGTGCACAAATCATGGGGAGCTTCTCTAGTTTCTTTAGAACACTCCTTTGCGCTTATCATAATATCTTTATTCTTGTGGCATGTAGGATCATTGGTCTAGTTGGTTCAATTGATATCCGTTGATTGCTTGCTTCAATTGGTATCTTTTGATTGCTTGTGTCTCTCTTTGTTATGTCTTTGTGTCATATCTTTTTGTTGCAATCTTTGGGCCTCAATATAGTTTGTCTTCCTCCAAGTATCGGCAGTTGGATATGTGTATCGCATTCCACTCTCTTGTTGAGAAATACACAATTTATGGAGGAACACCTTTTATTTTGGCATTCTCAGCTTTTCACCCATTTTGGCAATCGATGCCAATGGGGGAGGAGTTTCAGAGAGTTTTGTGGAGAAGTCTTCTGAGTTTTCTCCTTGCTTTGGTTTTGGTTCCTAAGCATTTGCATCTCATTCTCATGCATCATTGGTTGTTGCATTGCATGGTGATGCATAATTCCTTGTATAAACTCTCTTCAAAGTGATTGTTATCAATTACCAAAATGGGGGAGATTGAAAGAACATGCGGTGCCCCCATGTTTGGTTTTGGCAATTGATGACAATCTCTATGGACTAATGGTTGCCTTGAGTTATATTTGAAGGGTTTGTCCATAGGCTTTTCTTGGAGTCCATTTGTTGGTCTCAAGGAGAGTTTGTGATGACCACAGTGCTATTAAGGATTTATCCAAAGATCGGTCATGTGAGTGTTGAGCTTATTGCAAGCATGTCTTGAAGAAGAAGATTGTGTGATCATTCATGTCTACCTTCAAGACATCATCCAAATGAAGAGTGTTGGAAAGATTCAAGGTTGATAAAGACTAAGTCAAGAGTGAATCAAGTTGATCAAGTCACAAAGCGTAGAAGATGTACCGAGAGGGATCAAATGATCCCATGGTATGGTAAGCATTGTCCATTGCACTTTGTGTATGAACCCATGGTCTATGTGAGAGTTCTATGTGGGGTTAGGTACGTATCCATGGGCTTGCATCCAAAGGAAGATATCATACAACCCATGGAAAGGATGACATCAAGTGGTGATCGTCATCAAGATTGCCGTGTGAAAGTTCAAGTGGAGCATCACGAAGAGATCAAGTGCTTGAATCTTGCCATCCATTGTGGTGTCAATGGACTTGTGAAGATGAGCCGAAGAGTGGCTCACCCATAGTGGACTATGGGGGAGCAATCATCTAGTCTTCATCGAGCCAACACAATCAAGAAAGGTGGTCCAACTTGAGGGAGTGAAGATCGTCATCATCTAGCTCAAGTGGACCATGTGCAAGGCAAATGTTTGCCCTCGATAGGTTTTCTATTTTACCGGTCTCATGGTACTTGTGGGAGACCGGGTTATAGGATCGATTGTCGTAGTATCAAGGGGGGCTCTCGATGAGTTGCTTGATCGTATCGTTCGTAGAGAGCTCAAACCATTGCATCCTTGCATCATGTTTCTTGGTTCTTGTTTGATTCTCTTTGTGAGTCTTAGAGCTTATGGTCATCTTGATGACAAGCTTGAGTTCATCAGAAACGGAGTTTGCATGCGTCTTCTATGATGTTTTCGGTGTTGGAAGTTTTACCGGTCTTCTCCGAGGAAGGGTACTCACCATTTTCTTTTGGGCCTTTCATCATTTGCTTATTATTGGTATTTCTATCAAGATTGTGTTAGCCCTTGTCGTTAGCTTTGCAACAAACTTGGTTTCGTTGAATTCGGAGTCCGTTTGCAAAAGTTGTGGCTGTTTTGGTAAAGGCTGTAGCGGTACTACCGCGACTAGAGCGGATGTAATTTTTTACTACCGCTCCAGAGCAGTACTACCGCGGCTCCTAAGCGGTAGTACCGCTCCAGAGCAGTACTACCGCGGCTCCTAAGCGGTAGTGACGCTCCGGACCAAAATCTCGTGTTTTGATCAGCGGAAGTAGGCACGGAAGTATTTTTTTAGTACCGCTCGCAAGCAGCAGTACCGCTACCACTTGCGGTAGTACCGTGAGGTCGAGCGGTAGTATCATGAGGACGAGCGGTAGTACCGCTCCGGCGGTTCTACTGGCCTTTTGCCTCCTCTCTGTTGTTCTTCAAAGGGGTTCTACCGCTCTAGCGGTAGTACCGCTCCTTGGAGCAGTAGTACCGCTCTGTGCGGGCTGTGAGCATAACGGTTGGATTTTTTCCCACCTATAAAAGGGGGTCTTCTTCCCCAATGAACCTTATCCTTTGAGCTCGTGTTCTTCCCCCATTGTTGACCTTCTTCGAGCTTGCTAACTCTCAATCTCTCCAATGATTCTTGCTAGTTCTTGAGGGAAAAGAGAGAGGAGATCTAGATCCACGTTTCCACCAATCACTTTCTCCTCTAAGTGAGGGGAACCCCTTGGATCAAGATCTTGGAGTTCTTGGTGTTCTCCTTCTTGTTCTTCCTCTCATTTTCCTCCCTAGCATTAGTTGCTTCGGTGGGATTTGAGAGAGAAGGACTTGGGCACTCTGTGTGCCCTTGCCATTGCATTTGGTGCATCAGTTTGAGTTCTCCACGGTGATACGTGGAAGTGAAGTTTGAGAAGCTTATTACTCTTGGGTGCTTGGTGCCCTTGAGCTTGTTCCTCTTGGGTGCTTGGGCACCCTAGACGGTTGGTGGTGTTCGGAGCTCAATCATTGTGGTGTAAAGCTCCGGGCAAGCGTCGGGGTCTCCAATTAGGTTGTGGAGACCGCCTCGAGCATCTTGACGGGTTCCGGTGACCGCCCCCAAGGGTTGCCAAAGTGTACGGGTTCGGTGACCGCCCCCAAGGGTTGCCATTTGTACGGGTTCGGTGACCGCCCTCAAGGGTCCCTTAGTGGAATCACGACATCTTGCATTGTGCGAGGGCGTGAGGAGATTACGGTGGCCCTAGTGGCTTCTTGGGGAGCATTGTGCCTCCACACCGCTCCAAACGGAGATTAGCATCCGCAAGGGTGTGAACTTCGGGATACATCGTCGTCTCTGCATGCCTCGGTTATCTCTTACCCGAGCCCTTTACTTATGCACTTTACTTTGTGATAGCCATATTGTTCTTTGTCATATATCTTGCTATCACATAGTTGCTTATCTTGCTTAGCATAAGTTGTTGGTGCACATAGGTGAGCCTAGTTGTTTTAGGTTTTGTGCTTGACAAATTAACCGTTAGGTTTATTCCGCATTTGTTCAAGCCTAAACTGTAATTATTTTAAAGCGCCTATTCACCCCCCCTCTAGGCGACATCCTCGATCTTTCAGCAGCCATGTAAAACTTGCAACAACAAAGTAGAGGACGTCTAACTTGTTTTTGCAGGGCCTATGTGATATGGTCAAGACGTGATGTGATATATGTTGATGTATGAGATGATCATGTTTTGTAATATCGACAACCGACATGAGCCTTGGGGTTGTCTCTTTATTGTATGAAGTGCAAATGCCATGTAATTGCTTTACTTTATCGCTATGCGTTAGCAATAGTTGTAGTAGCAATAGTTGGCGAGACGACCCCGAAACAATGGAGATCAAGGTGTCGAGCCGGTGACGATGGATATCATGGCGATGTTTTGGAGATGGAGATCAAAAGCACAAGGTGGTGATGGCCATATCATGTCACATATTCTGATTGCATGTGATGTTTATCCTTTATGCATCTTATTTTGCTTAGAACAACGGTAGCATTATAAGATGATCCATTCACTAAATTTCAAGGTAATAGTGTTCTCCCAGAGTATGCACCATTGCCAAAGTTTGTCGTTTCGAAGCACCTCGTGATGATCGGGTGTGATAGACTCTACATTCACATACAACGGGTGTAAAACAATTTTGCACATGCAGAATACTTGGGTTAAACTTGACAAGCCTAGCATGTACAGACATGGTCTCGGAACACTGGAGACTGAAGGGTCGAACGTGAGTCATATAGTAGATGTGATCAACATAGAGATGTTCACCATTGATGACTACCCCATCTCATGTGATGATCAGACATGGGTTAGTTGATTTGGATCATGTATCACTTAGATAACTTGATGGATGCTTATTTAAGTGGGAGTTCATTAGTAATTTGATTAATTGAACTTAATTTATCATGAACTTAGTCTTACACTTTTGCATATCTATGTTGTATATCAATGGCCCGAGCTACCGTTCCCCTGAATTTTAATGGTTTCCTAGAGTAAGCTAAGTTGAAAGATGATGGTAGCAACTACACAGAATGGGTCCATAACTTGAGGATTATCCTCATTATTGCACAGAAGAATTATGTCCTTGATGCACCGCTAGGTGGCAGACCTGCTGCAGGAGCTACAACAGATGTTATGAACGTCTGGAAGGCTCGATCTGATGACTACTCTATAGTTCAGTGTGCCATGCTTTACGGCCTAGAACCGGGACTTCAAAGACATTTTGAATGTCATGGAGAATATGAGATGCTCCAAGAGTTGAAGTTAATATTTCAAACAAATTCCCGGGTTGAGAGATATGAAATCACCAACTAGTACTATGGCTGCAAGATAGGGGAGAAAAGTTTTGTCAGTGAACAGATACTAAAAATGTCTAGGTATCATACTCACTTGACTCAGCTGGGAGTTGATCTTCCAATTGATAGTGTTGTTAACAGAGTTCTTTAATCACTGCCACCAAGCTACGAAGGCTTCGTGGTGAACTATAATATGCAAGGGATGAATAAAATTCATGAGCTCTTCGCAATGCTTAAGGCCGCGGAGGTAGGAATCAAGAAGGAACATCAAGTGTTGATGGTTAACAAGACCCCTAGTTTCAAGAAAAAGGGCAAGGGAAAGAAAGGGAACTTCAAAAAGAATGGCAAGCAAGTTGCCACTCCTAGGAGGAAGCCCAAAGATGGACCCAAGCCTGAAATTGAGTGCTTCTACTGCAAAGGGAATGGTCACTGGAAGCGAAATTGCCCCAAATACTTGGCGGATAAGAAGGATGGCAAAGTGAACAAAGGTATATTTGATATACATGTTATTGATGTGTACCTTACTAATGCTCATAGTAGCGCCTGGGTATTTGATACTGGTTCGGTTGCTCATATTTGTAACTAGAAATAAGAGCTGCGAAATAAATGAAGATTGGCTAAGGACGAGGTGATAATGCGCGTCGGGAATGGTTCCAAGGTCGATGTGATCGCCGTCGGCACACTACCTCTACATCTACCTTCAGGATTAGTTTTAGACCTCAATAATTGTTATTTGGTGCCCGTGTTGAGCATGAACATTATATCTGGATCTTGTTTATTGCTAGATGATTATTCATTTAAATAAGAGAATAATGGTTGTTCTATTTATATGAGTAATATCTTTTCTGGTCATGCACCCTTGATGAATTGACTATTCTTGTTGAATCTCAATCGTAGTGATACACATATTCAAAATACTGATGCCAAAAGATGCAAAGTTGATAATGATAATGTGACATACTTGTGGCACTACTGTTTAGGTCATATTGGTGTAAAGCGCATGAAGAAACTCCATGCAGATGGACTTTTGGAATCACTTGATTATGAATCATTTGATACTTGCAAACCATGCCTCATGGGCAAGATGACTAAAACTTTGTTCTCCGGAACAATGGAGTGAGCTAATGACTTATTGGAAATAATACATAACGATGTATGTGATCCAATGAGTGTTGAAGCATGTGGTGGGTATCATTATTTTCTGACCTTCATAGATGATTATGGGTATACTTGATGAACACTAGTCTGAAACATCTGAAAAGTTCAAAGAATTTCAGAGTGAAGTGGAGAATCATCATAACAAGAAAATAAATTTTCTACGATCTCATCACGGAGGCGAATTTTGAGTTATGCGTTTGTCCTTCATTTAAAACAACGCGGAATTGTTTGACAATTCACGCCACCTGGAACACCACAGCGTAATGGTGTGTCCGAACGTCGTAACCGTAATTTATTAGATATGGTGCATTCTATGATGTCTCTTACCGATTTACCACTATCATTTTGGGGTTATGCATTAGAGACAGCCGCATTCACGTTAAATAGGGCACCGCCTAAATCCATTGAGATGACACCGTATGAACTATGGTTTGGCAAGAAACCTAAGTTGTCGTTTCTTAAAGTTTTGGGGATGCGACGCTTATGTCAAAAGACTTCAGCCTAATAAGCTCAAACCTAAATCGGAGAAGTGTGTCTTCATAGGATACCCTAAAGAAACAATTGGGTACACCTTCTACCACAGATCTGAAGGCAAGAACTTTGTTGCTAAGAATGGATCCTTTCTAGAGAAGGAGTTTCTCTCAAAATAAGTGAGCGCGAGGAAAGTAGAACTTGATGAGGTAATTGTACCTTCTCTTGAATTGGAAAGTAGCACATCAGAGAAATCCATTCCCGTGATGCCTACACCAACTAGAGAGGAAGCTAATGATGACGATCATGAAACTTTGGATCAAGTTACTACTAGACCTCGTAGGTTGAACAGAACACGTTCCGTACCAGAGTGGTATGATAATTCTGTCCTAGAAGTCATGTTATTAGACCATGGTGAACCTACAAACTATGAAGAAGCTATGATGAGCCTAGATTCCGATAAATAGCTTGAGGATATGAAATCTGAGACAGGATCCATGTATGAGAACAAAGTATGGACTTTGGTGGACATACTCCATGATCGGCAAGCCATACAAAATAAATGGATCTTCAAGAAGAAGAGTGGCGCTGATGGTAATGTTACTGTCTACAAAGCTTGACTTGTCGTGAAAGGTTTTCAACAAGTTGAAGGAGTTGACTACGATGAGACTTTCTCACCCGTAGTGATGCTTAAGTCTGTCTGAATCTTGTTAGCAATTTCCGCATTTTATGATTATGAAATCTGGCAAATGGTCGTCAAAACTTCATTCCTTATTGGGTATCTTGAAGAAGAGTTGTATATGATGCAACCAGAAGGTTTTGTGGATCCTAAAGGTGCTGACAAAGTGTGCAAGCTCCAGCAATCCATCTATAGACTGGTGCAAGCATCTCAGAGTTGGAATATACGCTTTGATGAGGTGATCAAAGCATATGGTTTTATACAGACTTACTATGAAGCCTGTATTTACAAGAAAGTGAGTGGGAGCTCTGTAGCATTTCTGATATTATATGTGGATGACATATTGTTAATTGGAAATGATATAGAATTTCTGGATAGCATAAAAGGATACTTGAATAATAATTTTTCAATGAAAGACCTCGGTGAAGCTGCTTATATATTGGGCATCAAGATCTACAGGGATAGATGGAGATGCTTAATAGAACTTTCGCAAAGCACATACCTTGACAAAGTTTTGTAGAAGTTCAAAATGGATTAGTCAAAGAAAGGGTTCTTGCCTGTGTTGCAAGGTGTGAAGTTGAGTCAGACTCAAAGCCCGACTACTGCAGAAGATATTGAGAAAATGAAAGTCATTCCCTATGCCTCAGCCATAGGTTCTATCATGTATGCTATGTTGTGTACCAGACCTGATGTGTGCCCTGCCATAAGTTTGGTAGGGAGGCACCAAAGTAATCCAGGAGTGGATCACTGGACATCGGTCAAGAACATCCGGAAGTACCGGAAAAGGACCAAGGATATGTTTCTTGTTAATGGAGGTGATGAAGAGCTCATCGTAAAGGGTTACGTTGATGCTAGTTTCGACACTGATCTGGATGACTCTAAGTCACAAACCGGATACATATTTTTTTTGAATGGTGGAGTTGTCTGATACGTCTCCAACGTATCTATAATTTTTGGTTGTTCCATGCTGTTATGTTATCATTCTTGGATGTTTTATAATCATTTTATAGTCATTTTATATCATTTTTGGTACTAACCTAATGACATAGTGCCAAGTGCCAGATGTGTTTTCTGCATGTTTTTACTTCGCAGGAAATCAATACCAAACGTAGTCCAAACGCAGTGAAACTTTTTGTTGATTTTTTTGGACCAGAAGACATCTAGTGGGCAAAATAAGTACCAAGGAGGGGACCCGAGGTGAGCACAAGACACCTGGGCACGCCTGGAGGCCCAGGCGCGCCCTGGTGAGTTGTGCCCACCTCGGTGGCCTCCCACACCGCCTCTTTGCTCTATAAATACCCCAATATTCCAGAAACCCTAGGGGAGTTGACGAATATCAATGCCAGCCGCCGCAAGTTCTAGAACCACCAGATCCAATCTAGACACCATCAAGGAGGGGTGCATCATGTCCATTGGTGCCTCTCTGATGACGCGTGAGTAGTTCTTTGTAGACTTATGAGTCCGTAGTTAGTAGTAGATGCAGGAGGGAGTTGGTCTACTAATATTGGACGTGATGCCTATAGAATGATCATTGCCTGGATATCGTCATGATTATTTGAAGTTCTATCAATTTCCCAACAGTAATTTTTCCATCCAAAGTTTGCTATTTTTCTCGAGAGAAGCTACTAGTGAAATCTACGGCCCCCAGGTCTCTTCTTTAATATATTTGCCTTTGCGATCTATTTTCCTTTGCCTTTATTTTCAGATCTATTAAACCAAAAATATAAAAATAGCTTTCTACACTTTATTTTATTTGGCGTTCGATCTATCAATATTTACAACTCTCTCACGTCAGTTTACCAATTTCTGGCGCCGTTGCCCGAAAGGGATTGACAACCCCTTTAACATGTCGGGTTGCGAGTAGTTGTTATTTATGTGCAGGTGTTGTTTACGTAGTGTTGCTTGCTTCTCCTACCGGTTCGATAACCTTGGTCTCATCACTGAGGGAAATACCTACCGTTGCTGTTGTTGGGGAACGTAGTAATTTCAAAATTTTCCTACGCACACGCAAGATCATGGTGATGGCATAGCAACAAGAGGGGAGAGTATTCGTCCACGTACCCTCGTAGACCGTAAGCGGAAGCGTTATGACAATGTGGTTGATGTAGTCGTACGTCTTCACGATCCGACCGATCCAAGTAACGAACGTACGGCACCTCCGAGTTCAGCACACGTTCAGCTCGATGACGATCCCCGGGCTCCGATCCAGCAAAGCGTCGTGGATGAGTTCCGTCAGCACGACGGCGTGGTGACGATGATGATGTTCTACCGGCGCAGGGCTTCGCCTAAACTCCACGACGATATGACCGAGGTGGAATATGGTGGAGGGGGGCACCGCACAAGGCTAAGGAACGATCCGTAGATCAACTTGTGTGTCATGGGGTGCCCCCTGCCCCCGTATATAAAGGAGCAAGGGGGAGGGGGCGGCCGGCCAAGGGAGGGTGCGCCAGGGAGGAGTCCTACTCCCACCGGGAGTAGGACTCCCTGCTTTCCTAGTCCAACTAGGAGAGGGGAAGGAAGGGAAGGAGAAGGAGAAGGAAGGAGAGGGAGGAAGAGTATGAAAGGGGGGCCGGCCCCCTAGTCCAATTCGGTTTGGGCTAGGGGGGCCGCGCACCCTGCCTCCTCTCTTCCACCACTTGGCCCATGAGGCCCATTGCTTCTTCCTCGTATTCCCGTAACTCCCGGTACCCCGAAAATACCCAATCACTGAACCCTTCCGATGTCCGAATATAGTCGTCCAATATATCGATCTTTACGTCTCGACCATTTCGAGACTCCTCGTCATGTCCCCGATCTCATCCGGGACTCCGAACTCCTTCGGTACATGAAAACTCATAGACTCATAATAAAACTGTCATCGAAACCTTAAGCATGCGGACCCTACGGGTTCGAGAACTATGTAGACATGACCTAGAACTATTATCGGTCAATAACCAATAGCGGAACCTGGATGCCCATATTGGCTCCTACATATTCTACGAAGATCTTTATCGGTCAAACCGCATAACAACATACGTTGTTCCCTTTGTCATCGGTATGTTACTTTCCCGAGATTCGATCGTCGGTATCCAATACCTAGTTCAGTCTCGTTACCGGCAAGTCTCTTTAACTCGTTACGTAATGCATCATTCCGTAACTAACTCATTAGCTACATTGCTTGCAAGGCTTATAGTGATGTGCATTACCGAGAGGGCCCAGAGATACCTCTCCGACAATCGGAGTGACAAAACCTAATCTCAAAGTACGCCAACCCAACATGTACCTTTGGAGACACATGTAGTACTCCTTTATAATCACCCAGTTACGTTGTGACGTTTGGTAGCACCCAAAGTGTTCCTCCGTGGTAAACGGGAGTTGCATAATCTCATAGTTACAGGAACATGTATAAGTCATGAAGAAAGCAATAGCAACATACTAAACGATCAAGTTCTAGGCTAATGGAATGGGTCATGTCAATCACATCATTCTCCTAATGATGTGATCCCATTAATCAAATGACAACACATGTCTATGGTTAGGAAACATAACCATTTTTGATCAACAAGCTAGTCAAGTAGAGGCATACTAGTGACACTATGTTTGTCTATGTATTCACACATGTATTATGTTTCCGGTTAATACAATTCTAGCATGAATAATAAACATTTATCATGAAATAAGGAAATAAATAATAACTTTATTATTGCCTCTAGGGCATATTTCCTTCAGTCTCCCACTTGCACTAGAGTCAATAATCTAGTTCACATCTGCATGTGATTTAACATCAATATTCATATCTGTATATGATTAACACCCATTGTTCACATCGTTATGTGACCAACACCCAAAGGGTTTACTTGAGTCAATAATCTAGTTCACATTGCTATGTGATTAACACCCAAAGAGTACTAAGGTGTGATCATGTTTTGCTCGTGAGAGAAGCTTAGTCAATGGGTCTGTCACATTCAGAGCCGTATGTATTTTGCAAATATTCTATGTCTACAATGCTCTGCACGGAGCTACTCTAGCTAATCGCTCCCACTTTCAATATGTATCCAGATTGAGACTTAGAGTCATCTGGATCGGTGTGATTTTTACGACGGGCTCTTTTATCACCTCCATAATCGAGAAATATTTCCTTAGTCCTCACTAAGGATATTCTTGACCAATGTCCAGTGATCTACTCCTAGATCACTATTGTACTCCCTTGCCAAATTCAGAGCAAGGTATACAATAGGTCTGGTACATAACATAGCATACTTTATAGAACCTATGACTGAGGCATAGGGAATGACTTTCATTCTCTTTTCTATTTTCTGCCGTGGTCGGGATTTGAGTCTTACTCAATTTCACACCTTTGCAACACAAGCAAGAACTCTTTCTTTGACTGTTCCATCTTGAACTATTTCAAAATCTTGCCAAGGTATGTACTCATTGAAAATCTTATCAAGCATCTTGATCTATCTCAATAGATCTTGATGCTCAATATGTAAGTAGCTTTTACTGAGGTCTTTCTTTTTAAAGAACTCCTTTAAAACACTCCTTTATGCTTTGCAGAATAATTCTACATTATTTCTGATCAACAATATGTCATTCACATATACTTATCAAAAATGTTGTAGTGCTCCCACTCACTTTCTTGTAAATACAGGCCTTTTCAAAAGTCTGTATAAAACCATATGCTTTGATCAACTCATCAAAGCGTATATTCCAACTCCGAGATGCTTGCACCAGTCCATTGATGGATTGCTAGAGCTTGCACACTTTGTTAGCATCTTTAGGATTGACAAAAACTTTCTGGTTGCATCATATACAACTCTTCTTTTAATAAATCCATCAAGGAATGCAGTTTTGACATCCATTTGCTAGATTTCATAAAATCTAGCAATTGCTAACATGATTCAGACAGACTTAAGCTTCGATACGAGTGAGAAAATCTCATCGTATTCAACACCTTAAACTTGTTGAAAACCTTTCGCAACAAGTCGAGCTTAGTAGATAGTAACACTACTATCAGTGTCCGTCTTCTTCTTGAAGATCCATTTATTTAACATGGCTTGCTGATCATCGAGCAAGTCAATCAAAGTCCATACTTTGTTCTCATACATGGATCATATCTCAGATTTTATGGCCTCAAGCCATTTCGTGGAATCTGGGCTCATCATCACTTCCTCATAGTTCGTGAGGTTCATCATGGTCTAGTAACATGACTTCCGAACATGATTACCGTACCACTCAAAAGCGGATCTTACTCGAAGACCTACGAGGTTTGGTAGCAACTTGATCTGAAGTTTCATGATCATCATCATTAACTTCCTCACTAATTGGTGTAGGAATCATCGAACTGATTTCGTGATGAACTACTTTCCAATAAGGAGAACGACAATTACCTCATCAAGTTCTACTTTCCTCCCACTCACTTCTTTCGAGAGAAACTTCTTCTCTAGAAAGGATCCATCTTAGCAACGAATAACTTGCCTTCGGATCTGTGATAGAAGGTGTACCCAATAGTTTCCTTTGGGTATTCTATGAAGACGCACTTCTCCGATTTGGGTTCGAGCTTATCAGGTTGAAACTTTTTCACATAAGCATCGCAGCCCCAAAATTTAAGAAACGACAGCTTAGGTTTACTGCTAAACCATAGTTCATATGGTGTCGTCTCAACGGATTTAGATGGTGCCCTATTAAACGTGAATGCAGCTGTCTCTAATGCATAACCCTAAAACGATAGTGGTAAACTGATAAGAGATATCATAGATTGCACCATATCTAGTAAAGTACGATTACGACGTTCGGACACACCATTACATTGTGGTGTTCCAGGTGGCGTGAGTTTGTGAAACTATTCCACATTGTTTTAATTGAAGACCAAACTCGTAACTCAAATATTCATCTCCACGATCAGATCGCATAAACTTTATTTTCTTGTTATGATGATTTTCCACTTCACTCTGAAATTCTTTGAACCTTTCAATTATTTCAGACTTATGTTCATTCAAGTAGATATTCCCATATCTGCTCAAATCATCTTGTGAAGGTCAAAAAATAATGATACTTGCCACGAGCATCAACACTCATTGGATTGCATACATCGGTATGTATTATTTCCAATAAGTCAGTAGCTTGTTCCATTGTTTCGGAGAATAGAGTTTTAGTCATCTTGCCCAAAAGGCACGGTTCGCAAGCATCAAATGATTCATAACCAAGTGATTCCGAAAATCCATCTTTATGGAGTTTCTTCATGCGCTTTACACCGATATGACCCAAACGGCAGTGCCACAAATAAGTTGCACTATCATTATTAACTTTGCATCTTTTGGCATCAATATTATGAATATGTGTATCACTACGATCAAGATCCAACAAACTATTTTCATTGGGTGTATAACCATCGAAGGTCTTATTCATGTAAACAGAATAACAATTATTCTTTAACTTCAAATGAATAACCGTATCGCAATAAACATGATCAAATCATATTCATGCTCAACGCAAACGCTAAATAACATTTGTTTAGGTTTAACACTAATCTTGAAAATATAGGGAGTGTGTGATGATGATCATATCAATCTTGGAACTATTTCCAACACTCATCGTCACTTCCCCTCAACTAGTCTCTGTTTATTATGTAACTCCTGTTTCGAGTTACTAATATTAGCAACCAAACAAGTATCAAATACTCAGGGGCTACTATAAACACTAGTAAGGTACACATCAATAACTTGTATATCAAATATACCCTTGTTCACTATGCCATCTTCTTATTTACCAAATAATCAGGGCATTTCCGTTTACAGTGACCATTTCCTTTGCAGTGTAAGTACTCAGTTTCAGGCTTTGGTCCAGCTTTGGTCTTCTTCACGGGAGTGACAACTTGTTTGCCATTCTACTTGAAGTTTCCGTTTCTTTCCCTTTGCCCTTTTCTTGAAACTAGTGGTCTTGTCAATCATCAACACTTGATGCTCTTTCTTGATTTCTACCTTCGTCGATTTCAACATCACGAAGAGCTCGGGAATCGTTTTTGTCATCCCTTGCATACTATAGTTCATCACGAAGTTCTAGTAACTTAGTGATGGTGACTAGAGAATTCTGTCAATCACTATCTTATCCGGAAGATTAACTCCCACTTGATTCAAGCGATTGAAGTACCTGCATAATCTGAGCACATGCTCACTAGTTGAGCGATTCTCCTCCATCTTTTAGCTATAGAACTTGTTGGAGACTTCATATCTCTCAACTCGGGTATTTGCTTGAAATATTAACTTCAATACCTGGAACATCTTATGTGGTCCATGACGTTCAATACGTCTTTGAAGTCCCGATTCTAAGCCGTTAAGCATGGTGCACTAAACTATCAAGTAGTCATCATATTGAGCTAGCGAGACGTTCATAACGTCTGCGTATGCTCCTGCAATAGGTCTGTCACCTAGCGGTGCATTAAGAACATAATACTTCTGAGCAGCAATGAGGATAAACCTCAGATCACGGATCCAATCCGCATCATTGCTACTAACATCTTTCAACACAGTTTTCTCTAGGAACATATCAAAATAAACATATGAAAGCAACAACGCAAGCTATTGATCTACAACATAATTTGCAAAATACTACCAAGATTAAGTTCATGATAAATTTAAGTTCAATTAATCATATTACTTAAGAACTCCCACTTAGATAGACATCTCTCTAGTCATCTAAGTGATTACGTGATCCAAATCAACTAAACCATGTCCGATCATCACGTGAGATGGAGTAGTTTCAATGGTGAACATCACTATGTTGATCATATCTACTATATGATTCACGTTCGACCTTTCAGTCTCCGTGTTCCGAGGCCATATCTTTATATGCTAGGCTCATCAAGTTTAACCTGAGTATTCCACGTGTGCAACTGTTTTGCACCCGTTGTATTTGAACGTAGAGCCTATCACACCCGATCATCACGTGGTGTCTCAGCACGAAGAACTTTCGCAACGGTGCATACTCAGGGAGAACACTTCTTGATTATTAGTGAGAGATCATCTTAAAATGCTACCGTCAATCAAAGCAAGATAAGATGCATAAAGGATAAACATCACATGCAATCAATATAAGTGATATGATATGGCCATCATCATCTTGTGCTTGTGATCTCCATCTTCGAAGCACCGTCGTGATCACCATCGTCACCGGCGTGACACCTTAATCTCCATCGTAGCATCGTTGTCGTTACGCCATCTATTGCTTCTACGACTATCGCTACCGCTTAGTGATAAAGTAAAGCAATTACAGGGTGTTTGCATTTCATACAATAAAGCGACAACCATATGGCTCCTGCCAGTTGCCGATAACTTCGGTTACAAAACATGATCATCTCATACAATAAAATATAGCATCACGTCTTGAACATATCACATCACAACATGCCCTGCAAAAACAAGTTAGACGTCCTCTACTTTGTTGTTGTAAATTTGACGTGGCTGCTACGGTCTTAGCAAGAACCGTTCTTACCTACGCATCAAAACCACAATGATAGTTTGTCAAGTTAGTGCTGTTTTAACCTTCGCAAGGACCGGGCGTAGCCACACTCGATTCAGCTAAAGTGAGAGAGACAGACACCCGCCAGCCACCTTTAAGCACGAGTGCTCGTAACGGTGAAACCAGTCTCGCGTAAGCGTACGTGTAATGTCGGTCCGGGCCGCTTCATCTCACAATACCACCGAACTAAAGTATGACGTGCTGGTAAGCAGTATGACTTGTATCGCCCACAACTCACTTGTGTTCTACTCGTGCATATGACATCTACGCATAAAACCTGGCTCTGATACCACTGTTGGGGAACGTAGTAATTTCAAAATTTTCCGACGCACACGCAAGATCATGGTGATGGCATAGCAACGAGAGGGGAGAGTATTCGTCCACGTACCCTCGTAGACCGTAAGCGGAAGTGTTATGACAACGCGGTTGATGTAGTCGTACGTCTTCACGATCCGACCGATCCAAGTACCGAACGTAGGGCACCTTCGAGTTCAGCACACGTTCAGCTCGATGACGATCCTCGGGCTCCGATCCAGCAAAGCGTCGGGGATGAGTTCCGTCAGCACGACGGCGTGGTGACGATGATGATATTCTACCGGCGCAAGGCTTCGCCTAAACTCCGCGACGATATGACGAGGTGGAATATGGTGGAAGGGGCACCGCACACGGCTAAGGAACGATCCGTAGATCAACTTGTGTGTCATGGGGTGTCCCCTGCCCCAGATATAAAGGAGCAAGGGGAGGGGCGGCCGCCAAGGGAGGCGCGCCAGGAGGAGTCCTACTCCCACCGGGAGTAGGACTCCTCCTTCCTAGTCTAACTAGGAGAGGGAAGGAAGGAAGGAGAAGGAGAAGGAAGGAGAGGAGGAAGAGTAGGAAGGGGCCGCCCCTAGTCCAATCGGTTTGGGCTAGGGGGCCGCGACCCTGCCTCCTCTCTTCCACCACTTGGCCCATGAGGCCCATTGCTTCTTCCTCGTATTCCCGTAACTCCCCGGTACCCCTGAAAATACCCGAATCACTCGGAACCCTTCCGAAGTCCGAATATCGTCGTCTAATATATCGATCTTTACGTCTCGACCATTTCGAGACTCCTCGTCATGTCCCCGATCTCATCCGAGACTCCGAACTCCTTCGGTACACTCATAAACTCATAATAAAACTGTCATCGAAACCTTAAGCGTGCGGACCCTACGGGTTCGAGAACTATGTAGACATGACCTAGTACTATTCTCGGTCAATAACCAATAGCGGAACCTGGATGCCCATATTGGCTCCTACATATTCTACGAAGATCTTTATCTGTCAAACCGCATAGCAACATACGTTGTTCTCTTTGTCATCGGTATGTTACTTGCCCGAGATTCGATCGTCGGTATCCAATACCTAGTTCAATCTCGTTACCGGGAAGTCTCTTTAACTCTTTACGTAATGCATCATTCCGTAACTAACTCATTAGCTACATTGCTTGCAAGGCTTATAGTGTTGTGCATTACCAAGAGGGCCCAGATATACCTGTCCGACAATCGGAGTGACAAAACCTAATCTCGAAATACGCCAACCCAACATGTACCTTTGGAGACACCTGTAGTACTCCTTTATAATCACCCAGCCACGCTTGACGCTTTGTTAGCACCCAAAGTGTTCCTCCGTAAACGGAGTTGCATAATCTCATAGTTACAGAACATGTATAAGTCATGAAGAAAGCAATAGCAACATACTAAACGATCAAGTGCTAGGCTAACGGAATGGGTCATGTCAATCACATCATTCTCCTAATGATGTGATCCCATTAATCAAATGACAACACATGTCTATGGTTAGGAAACATAACCATCTTTGATCAACAAGCTAGTCAAGTAGAGGCATACTAGTGACACTATGTTTGTCTATGTATTCACATGTATTATGTTTCCGGTTAATACAATTCTAGCATGAATAATAAACATTTATCATGAAATAAGGAAATAAATAATAACTTTATTATTGCCTCTAGGGCATATTTCCTTCTGCTGTGCTGCATCATCCCTTCCTCTTTGGGGAAATACCGACGTAGTCTAGCAGATATCAAAAGGAATTTCTGGCGCCATTGCCGGGGAGTCATCATCAATATCTACCAGGTTCCTAATCACAAATCTCATCTCCTCGCAATTTACACTATTTTCCATTTACCTCTCATTTTCCTCTCCCCCACTTCACAAAAATTTGCGGTTTTATCCGCCCTCTTTTTTGTTCGCCTTTTTCTCGTCAGATCTCATGTTTGCTTGTGTTGCAATGTGTCTTCTATTTGCTTGCTAAAAATCTACTGTTATGGATCCTCATCCACTTGCTAATCTTTTCAAAAGATCCAATTATGATAAACCAGTTGCTAGTGATTTGAGTTCACTAGGTTATCTTTATGAAGTTTTGCTTGAGATTTATGAATCTGAAAATTGTGATGAATTGTCAAATGAAGAAATTGCAAAAGTGATTCGTGATAGCTCCTTGAATGAAAATCATGATTGCAATGATGTTATTATAAATTATATTAATGTCAATTGTGCTAATAATATGCAAAACCCCAAGCTTGAGGATGCCAATATTGACATGTCCACCACTTATTGCAATGATCATGATTGGGGTGATAATGATTCTTATGAACTTGAAAATTTATTTAAACCTCATGATGAATATTCTTGTGATAATATTAAATGTGGGTTTGGAAGAGTGTCAACTTTAGCTAAAAATAATCCCACATATTTGGAGAGTGTTCTATCTTATGAAATTTTTAATAAAAGTGGGTTTGGAGAAGTCATGACTTTTTTATGATAATCCCACTATTTTGGAAGAGTGTCAACTTTGCAAGCATGTTAATCATGAAGAGAAAATGTTATGTGATAGCTATATTGTTGAATTTGAATATGATCGTACATATAATTATTATGAGAGAGGAAAACATGGTTGTAGAAATTTTCATGTTACTAAATTACCTCTCGTCGAGTTGAGATCGGCAATGTTTTATTCCTCTTCTTTGCATATGTTAGATGTTTCTTGTCTTGATAATTTCTTTGCTTATAAAATTCCTATGCATAGGAAGTATGTTAGACTTAAATGTGTTTGTCATATGTTTCATGATGCTCTCTTTGTGTTTCAATTCTTATCTTTCATGTGAGCATCGTTGAAATCTTAAGCCTATCTTAATGGCTATAAAGAAAGAGCTTGTTGGGAGGCAACCCAATAAATAAAATTTATTTTGTCTTTTCTTTATGTTCTTGAGTGTTTACCCAATTATGCCTCTGGTTAGAAGTGTTTTTTTGGATTAAATTAGTGGTTGTGCCAAGCAAAGCCTTTAGGATCTTCTTGGGTGATAGTTGTTTGATCTTGCTGAAAAAACAGAAACTTTTGCACTCACAAAAATAATTTTAATAAAACATAGAAACGTGGTTTTGCTCTGATTCCTTTTTAATAAGATTAATATACAAATTTATTAGGTCGTCCTAATTTTTCAGAATTTTTGGAGTTTCAGAAGTATTCGAAATATCCAGATTGCTGCAAACTATTCTGTTTTTGACAGATTCTGTTTTCTTTGCGTTGTGTGCTTGTTTTGATGATTCTATGGTTTTCTTTGATGGATTTTTGCCATAGAAAAGTTGGAATACAGTAGATATAATGCAATAATAAAATATTAATGGGTTTGCAACAGTACTTATAGTATTTATTTGCTTTCTTATACTAACGGATCTCACGAAGGTTTTGTTGAGTTTTGTGTGATTGAAGTTTTCAAGTTTTGGGTGATGTTATGATGGATGAAGGAATAAGGAGTAAGAAGAGCCTAAGCTTGGGGATGCCCATGGAATCCCAATCTATTATCCAAATAGAAGCAAGAAACTAAGCTTGGGGATGCCCCGAGTGGCATCCCCTCTTTCTTCTAACCTCCATCGGTATTTTACTCAAAGCTATATTTTTATTCGTCGCATACTTGCTTGGAGCGTCTTGTATGTTATGAGTCTTTGCTTGCTTTGATTTGTGTTCTAAGTCATGAATACTTGCTGGACACACCTATTTGAGAGAGCCAAAATTATGCCATGAATTGTTAGAATTGCTCTCTATGTTTCACTTAAATTTTTATGAGCTATGGAATTGCTCTAGTGCTTCACTTATATCGTTTTCAGCACGGTGTGCTTTGTTATTTTTGAAGAAATGCTCTCATGCTTCACTTAGATTTATTTGAGAGTTAGTAAATTTTTAAGAACTTCTATCTTTCTTCACTTAAATTAATTTGGGAGAAAGAAAAATTATGCTCATGATCTTCACTTATATTTGTTTGAGCTTATCAAAAGCAACACATGAAAATTAGTTCCAAAGTGATAGATATCCAAGAAGGATATAATAAAATCTTTCATGAAGATCATTGGACAAAATAAACTTGATTCCTTGTAATAGTTTTGAGATATGATGATGTGATATGTGAGTCATGTTGACGAGTAATTGTGCTTTAGTAAGAATATTGGTGTTAAGATTGTGATTCCCTATGCAAGCACGAAAGTCAATATTTATGCAATGAAATTACATCCTACTTGTGGTGCATTGTTCGATGCTAATTATTCTTAATGCTCACTTATCAGATTATTCGTTTCTTGGTTGGTCGCTTCTCAATCTTTTGCTAGCCTTGATTTTGCACTAAGAACGATCACTACTTGTGCATCCAAAATCCTTTAAACCAGTTTTGCCACATGAGTACACTATACCTACCTATATGTGGTATTCTTTTGCCGTTCTAAACAAATTTGTATGTGTCATCTCTAATATTCAAAATAAATTTCTCTTTTGTGTGGTCGTACCGCTCGCGAGGCGGTGAGGGGTGGCCAATATTTTCCATGCTAGATGTGTTATTCTCACAATGAGTGTTTATTCACTGTCATTGCACGAGAGTAAGGCAAAGGTATTAGGGATGCCCAGTCCTGAAATGAAAAATGAATTTACTTTATGTTGTCAAATAATAAATTCGTTGGAAAGTGTTGGTATGGAGGGCAACTGTGGATACGGCTAGCAATGGAAAGTGAAAGTATGGTTGAAAACGGAATAAGCTTTATTTTCTGTTTGGGAACCGCCTATGATATATCTAGCATGGAAAGTGTTGGGGGCTCTAAGTTGTTTTCGTTGGTGGGAAAAGTATGCCTCTCAAAATGTTTTTATCCCTAAGTTTTTTGCTTTGAGCTCTAGCACCTCTACAAATCCCTACTTCCCTCTGTGAAGGGCCTTTCTTTTACTTTATGCAATTTTTATTTGTAATTTGAGTCTCCATCCTCTCTTATAAAGCACCAACTAGGGGGCACTATGATCGTACTTGAGCATTGGGTGTAGCTAATGTGCCAGTGTGTTTCATGAATGGATCAATGATTGTGCATGATGGGCTAGGGATAACTTATTTTAGCGTTGATATTTTGAAAGACATGGTTGCTTGTTGGTATGCTTGAGTATTTATGTCTCATGTCAAAACTAGACTATTGCTTTGAACCATATAAAAGTCCAAATGTCCATGCTATAAAGAAACGAATATGAGATGACATGTTAGGCAACATTCCACATCAAAAATTCTGTTTTTATCATTTACCTACTCGAGGACGAGCAAGAATTAAGCTTGGGGATGCCGATACGTCTCCAATGTATCTATAATTTTTGATTGTTCCATGCTGTTATATTATCATTCTTTGATGTTTTATAATCATTTTATAGTCATATTATATCATTTTTTGGTACAAACCTATTGATATAGTTCCAAGTGCCAGTTGTTATTTTCTGCATGTTTTTTACATCGCATGAAATCAATACCAAATGGAGTCCTAACGCAGCGAAACTTTTTGTGGATTTTTTCAGAAGACATCCAGTGGGCCAAATAAGTACCAATGAGGGGGCCCGAGGTGAGCACAAGACACCTGGGTGCGCCCTGGTGGGTTGTGCCCACCTCGGTGGCCTCCTGCACCGCCTCTTTGCTCTATAAATACCCCAATATTCTAGAAACCCTAGGGGAGTCGATGAAAATCAATTCCAGCCATGCAAGTTCTAGAACCACCAGATCCAATCTAGACACCATCAAGGAGGGGTGCATCATGTCCATTGGTGCCTCTCCGATGATGCGTGAGTAGTTCTTTGTAGACCTACGGATATGTAGTAGTAGATGCAGGCAGGAGTCGGTCTACTAATCTTGGACGTGATGCCTATATAATGATCATTACCTGGATATCATCACGATCATTTGAAGTTCTATCAATTGCCCAACAGTAATTTGTTCATCCACCGTTTGCTATTTTTCTCGAGAGAAGCCACTTGTGAAATCTACGGCCCCCGGGTCTCTTCTTTCATATATTTGCCTTTGCGGTCTATTTTCCTTTGATTTTATTTTTAGATCTATTAAACCAAAAAATACAAAAATACCTTGCTGCACTTTATTTTATTTGGCGTTCGATCTATCAATATTTACAACTCTCTCACGACTGTTTGCCAATTTCTGGCGCCGTTGCCCGAAAGGGATTGACAACCCCTTTAACACGTCAGGCTGCGAGTATTTGTAATCTATGTGCAGGTACTGTTTACGTAGTGTTGCTTGGTTCTCCTACTGGTTCGATAACCTTGGTCTCATCACTGAGGGAAATACCTACTATCACTATGTTGCATCATCCCTTCCTCTTTGGGGAAATACCGATGTAGTCTAGCTGACATCACTATCAGTTGGTGCAGTTCCAAGCAAAGCGTCGTGGCGGGATCTACGTGTGAAGCGGAGTACATAGCTGCTTTGGAAGCAGCATGAAGGAGTCTGGATGAAGGAGTTCATATCCGATCTGTGTGTAATACCTAGTGCATCGGGTCCAATGAAAATCTTTTGTGACAACACTAGATCAATTGCCTTGGCGAAGGAATCCAGGTTTCACAAGAGAACCAAACACATCAAGAGATGCTTCATCTCCATTCGTGAAAAGGTTAAGGATGCAGACATAGAGATTTGCAAAATACATACGGATCTGAATGTAGCAGACCCATTGACTAAGCCTCTTCCACGAGCAAAACATGATCAACACCAAGACTCCATGGGTGTTAGATTCATTACAATGCAATCTAGATTATTGACTCTAGTGCAAGTGGGAGACTGAAGGAAATATGCCCTCTAATCAAAAATAAAGTTGATATTTTATATTTCCTTATTCATGATAAAGGTTTATTATTCATGCTAGAATTGTATTGATTGGAAACTTAAATACATGTGTGAATACATAAACAAATACCATGTCCCTAGTAAGCCTCTATTAGACTTGCTCATTGATCAAACATGGTTAAGTTTTCCTATCCATAGACATGTGTTGTCATTGATAATGGGATCACATCATTAGTAGAATGATGTGATGGACAAGACCCATTCGTTAAGCTTAGCATATGATCATTTAGTTTATTGCTATTGCTTTCTTCATGTCAAATACATATTCCTTCGACTTTGAGATTATGCAACTCCCG
Source organism: Aegilops speltoides (assembly GCA_021437245.1). Lineage (NCBI taxonomy): Eukaryota > Viridiplantae > Streptophyta > Magnoliopsida > Poales > Poaceae > Aegilops > Aegilops speltoides. Next base: position 335,647,770 of record CM038146.1, read on the forward strand.
GATATCGGAGGAATACCTTGTGTTCTATCAAACATGACAACATAACTGGGTGATCATAAAGATGCTCTAGAGGTATCTCCAAAGGTGTTTGTTGAGTTGGCATAGATCAAGATTAGGATTTTTCATTCCGAGTATCCAGAGGTATCTCTGGGCCCTCTCGGTAATACACATCATAAAAAGCCTTGCAAGCAAATGACTAATGAGTTAGTTACGAGATGATGTATTACAGAATGAGTTAAGAGACTTGCCGGTAATGCCACTGAACTAGGTATGAAGATACCGACGATCCAATCTCGGGCAAGTAACATACCGATGAACAAAGGGAATTGTGCTTGTTGTCATAATAGTTCGACCCATAAAGATCTTCAGAGAATATGTAGGAACCAATATGGGCATCCAGGTTCCGCTATTGGTTATTGATCGGAAAGGTGTCTCGGTCATGTCTACATAGTTCTCAAACCCATAGGGTCCGCACGCTTAAATGAAGGAGTTTGGATGAAGGAGTTCATATTCGATCTAGGTGTCATACCTGGTGCATCGGGTCCAATGAAAATCTTTTGTGACAATACTGGTGTAATTGCCTTGGCAAAGGAATCTAGATTTCACAAGATGACCAAGCACATCAAGAGACGCTTCAATTCCATCCGTCATCAAGTGCTGGAAGGGGACATAGAGATTTGCAAGATACACACGGATCTGAGCGTTGCAGACCCGTTGACTAAGCCTCTCTCACGAGCAATACATGATCAGCACCAAAGCTCCATGGGTGTTAGAATCATTACTATGTAATCTAGATTATTGACTCTAGTGCAAGTGGGAGACTGAAGGAAATATGCCTTAGAGGCAATAATAAAGTTATTATTTATTTCCTTAATTCATGATAAATGTTTGTTATTCATGCTAGAATTGTATTAACTGAAAAATTAGTACATGTGAATACATAGACAAAACATATAGTCCCTAGTATGCCTCTACTTGACTAGCTCGTTAATCAAAGATGGTTATGTTTCCTAACCATAGACATGTGTTGTCATTTGATGAAAGGGATCACATCATTAGGAGAATGATGTGATGGGCATGACCCATCCATTAGCTTAGCATTACGATCGTGTTAGTTTCATTGCTACTGCTTTCTTCATGACTTATACAAGTTCCTCAAACTATGAGATTATGCAACTCCCGAACACCGGAGGAACACTTTGTGTGCTACCAAACATCACAACATAAAAGGGTGATTATAAAGGTGCTCTACAGGTGTCTCCGAAGGTGTTTTTTGGGTTGGCATAGATCGAGATTAGGATTTGTCACTACGTGTTTCGGAGAGGTATCTCTGGGCCCTCTTGGTAATACTCATCACTATAAGCTTTGCAAGCATTGTGACTAATGAGTTAGTTGCGGGATGAAGTATTACGTAACGAGTAAAGAGACTTGCCGGTAATGAGATTGAACTAGGTATTGACATACCGATGATCGAATATCGGGCAAGTAACATACCGATGATAAAGGGAACAACGTATGTTGTTATGCAGTTTGACCAATAAAGATCTTCGTAGAATATGTAGGAACCAATATGAGCATCCAGGTTCCGCTATTAGTTATTGACCGGAGACATGTCTCGGTCATGTCTACATAGTTATCGAACCCGTAGGGCCCGCCCACTTAATGTTCAATGACGATTGGTATTATGAGTTTATGTGATTTGTTGCACCGAATATTGTTCGGAGTCCCGGATGTGAACACGGACATGACAAGGAGTCTCAAAATGGTCGAGACATAAAGATTGATATATTCTACAACTATATTCGGACACCAGAAGTGTTCCGAAGAAGTTTCGGATAAACCGGAGTGCCAGAGGGTTACCGGAACCCCCCGAGGAACTAATGGGCCTCGATGGGCCCTAGTGGAGAGAGAGAGAGGAGCCGGCCAGGGTAGGCCATGCACCACCTCCCCCTGAGTCCAAATAGGACAAGAAAGGGGGGTGGCGCCCCCCTTGCCTTCCCTCTCTCCCTCTCCTTCCTTCCCCCTCCCTTCCCCAAGTTTGATACCTACTAGGAATAGGATTCCTAGTAGGAATCGTACTTGGGGCGCGCCCTACAGGGGCCGGGCGGCCTCCCCCTTGCTCCTTTATATACAGGGGCATGGGGGCACCCTAGAACACACAAGTTGGCAATTGTTTAGCCGTGTGCGGTGCCCCCCTTCATAATTACACACCTCGGTCATATTGTCGTAGTGCTTAGGCGAAGCCCTGCACCGGTAACTTCAACATCACTGTCACCACGCCATCGTGCTGACGAAACTCTCCCTCGGCCTCAACTGGATCAAGAGTACGAGGGACGTCTCCGAGCTGAACGTGTGCTGAACACGGAGGTGCCGTATGTTCTGTGCTTGGATCGGATGGATCGTGAAGATGTTCGACTACATCAACCGCATTAACTAAACGCTTCCGCTTTCGGTCTACGAGGGTACATGGACACACTCTCCCCTCTCATTGCTATGCATCACATAGATAGATCTTGCGTGATTGTAGGAATTGTTTTGAAATTAATGCATTCCCCAACATAATGGGCCAAGGGGGGGACAGACCATCCCACTAGGGGGCTGACACACCCATCTCCCTGGTCGGCTAGCCCAAGGGGAAGGAAAGGGGAGGGGTGGCCCCTCCTGCCTTTCCCTGCTTGTGAGAGAAAGGAAAGGGGGGCGCCACCTCCCCCTGCCTTCCTCCCTCACTCTAATAAGGAAGGGGCGAGGCTTGGGGAAGACCCCAAGTAGGATTCGGCCCTACTTGGGGTGCCTCCTGGCCTCTCCCCTCTCCCCCACCTATATATATGTGGGAGGGGGTGTCACTCATAACCATGACAATCTCTTAGCCGTGTGCAGCGCCCCCTCCACCATTTACACGCCCGGTCATATTTTCGTAGTGCTTAGGCGAAGCCCTGCGGATAGCATCACCGTCACCGTCACCACGCCGTCGTGCTGCCGAAACTCTTCCACTACTTCACAGTCTTGCTTGATCAAGAAGGCGAGGACGTCACCGTGCTGAACGTGTGCTGAACGTATATGTGTTGTATGTTCGGTACTTGATCGGTTGGATCGCGAAGAAGTTTGACTACACCAACCGCGTTGCTAAATGCTTCTGCTTACGGTCTACGAGGGTATGTAGACACACTCTCACCCACTTTGCTATGCATCTCCATGGATAGATCTTGCATGTGCATAGAATTTTCTTTGTTTTCCATGCAACATTTCCCAACAATAGTAATGATAACAGTGATAGCAATGATTTTGTAGCAAGTATAACAGTAACAGGAGTAGTAGTAACTTAGCAGAAACAATATGTGAAAACTCGTAGGCATTGGATCGGTGGATCCGTTGGATGATATTCATGATATAATAGTCATAACCTACGACGACACAAAACTAGCTCCAGTTCATAAATATAATGTAGGCATGTATTCCGGAAATAGTCATATGTGCTTATGGAAAAGAACTTGCATGACATCTTTTGTCCTACCCCCCATGGCAGCGGGGTCCATAAGGAAACTAAGGGATATTAAGGCCACCTTTTAATAGAGAACCGGAACAAAGCATTAACACATAGTAAATACATGAACGCCTCAAACTACGGTCATCGCCGGAAAGTATCCCAATTACTTTCACCCGGGGTTTACGGATCATAACATGTAGCAGGTGCATATAACTTGCAAGATCGGATCTAGAACTTGGATATAATGGGGAAAACATAAACGGTTCAGATCTGAAATCATGGCACTCGGGCCCTAGTGACAATTATTAAGCATGGCGAAGTCATAGCAACATCAATCTCAGAACATAGTGGATACTACGGATCAAGCCCTAACAAAACTAACTCACTTATATGATGAATCTCATCCAACTCCTCACCGACCAGCGAGCCTACGAAGGAATTACTCACTCCCGGTGGGGAGCATCATGGAATTGGCGATGAAGGAGGGTTGATGATGAGGAAGACCGAAGATTCCCCTCTCTAGAGCCCCAAACGGGCTCCAGATCTAGCCTCCCGATGAAGATAAGGAGGCGGCGGAGGCTCCGTCTCGTGAAATGCGGTGAAACTCCCTCCCCTATTTTTTTCTCCAAAAATAGGATTTTATAGCGTTGGAATTAGGGTCTACGGGGCCACGAGGTGGGCAAAACCCACCTGGGTGTGCCAGGAGGGGGGGCCTAGTGGATTGTGCTCAACCAGGTGCCCCCTCCGGTGGTTCTTGGCTCCAGTATTTTTCTTTTATTTTAAAATAATTCTCCAAATTTTTTTGTTCCATTCCGAGAACTTATATTTCTGCAAAAACATAACACCATGGTTGTTCTGTTGAAAACAGCGTCATTCCGGGTTAGTTTCATTCAAATCATGTAAATTGGAATCCAAAACAAGAGCAAAAGCGTTAGGAAAAGTAGATACGACAGAGATGTATCCGATGCTTGCGAGAGAGTGTAATCATAAGTGGATTGCTTGTTCAAGTAAGAAGACCACCCAAGCACTGGTCCACCCACATATCAAACTATCAAAGTAGGGAACGCAAATCAACTAAACATGATTGATATGTCTCCAACGTATCTATAATTTTTTATTGTTCCATGTTGTTATATTATCAATCTTGGATATTTTATATACATTTACTAGCAACTTTATATCATTTTTTGGGGACGTATCAGTTGTTGTTTTTTGCTTGTTTTTCCTCCACGACATACACCAAGTCCAAGTGCCACAAAACTTTTTGGAGATTTTTTCTGGCCAGAAGACACCCTAGGAGCTAAAGGAGCACACGGGAGGAGGCACGTGGGGCCCACTAGGCACCAGAGCGCGCCAGGGGGCCCAGACGCGCCCTGGTGGGTAGTGGAGCCCATGAGGAGCTTCTTGACATACCTCCGCCTCTATAAATACTCTAAAATCCCAAAAACCCCAGGGAGTCAAGAAAATACAGTTTCCGCCGCCGCAAGTTCCAGAACCACGAGATCCAATCTAGAGGTCTTTTCCGGCAGTCTGCCTGTCATGATGGGCGCACGGCAAATGCCATGGGGATGGCTAAAGAGAGGAGGAGGCTCGAGGGCACTGGTGGGCTCCAGAGGCAGGGTTGGCATGAGCGAGCGCGGGACGCAAGACATACCCAGGTTTGGGGCTCTCCGGAGAGATAACACCCCTAGTCTTGCCGAGTGCGGTTTATATGCGACAATAAAAGGTTGCTCCTAGAGCTGTATGGCGGAAGAAGGAAGGTTGGCCAAGGCTTAGGCTGTTCCTTCTTCTCGGGTGAGTTCTACTGACTGGTGGCTAATTTCTCTATCCTTGCTTGCTTACTTCCTCCCTTGCATGAGGGCTCCTGGGGGGTTTTATAGGCCAACCCCCCCGGGGTACAATGGTAATGTTACAAGTTGGTGGGGTCGGGTTGTCAGCATCTGAGGACCCGGGCTGGGACCCACTAGGGGCCCGTGGTTCGCCGGGTTCCCTTAGGCACGGGTCCCACGTGCATAGGGGGGTTGTGCGCCGTCTTGTCGATCGTCAGGGCGTGGCCGAGTCGAGTCGTGCATAGTGGCACTCCGTCAGGTCGCCTCTTGCTGTCATCAGCAGTGACGACAGGGGCAATGTTGCCACGCCGGGCCTGGTCAGCGGGTAGGTGAGGGGCACTGTTGCCACGCTTCGGCTGACTAGAGGCATGGGTGGGGCACTGTTACCTTGGTCATCAGTGGCTGAAGACTCGTCCCATCATACGGCCTGGATGGGACGGGACCTGACCCATGGCTGGGTTGCGGAGCACGCCACGGGTGGAGCTGGCTTGTTGAGGAAGCCTTGGTTGTGCCGAGTTCGGCTGTCATGTATTGGTTGTCGAGGCCGAGTCGAGGTGCCTGGCCAGGTTGGAGAGTTCAGCCGGGTCGCAGGCCTGGCTAGGTCGAGCGACCCGGCCAAGCGCGTGCTAGCTTGAGGGGCGACGCCGGACCCGTTGTTTTTGAAAAGGATCCGAGTTCCGTTGCCTGCCCGGGGTTCATCCCCCCGACAGTAGTCCCCGAAGATGTGAAGGTCCACCGTCTTCGGATGGGAGGGCCTTCGCAGTTCCCCCTTTAAAAAGGGTGAATTCTGCGAGCGCCAGGTCCGGCAACACCCACTGTGTGCCGGCTTTTCCAGAAACCGGATCGCGGCTTGTCGGCGATGGCAGGAACCGAGGAGTCCATCGAATCTCGGGGCAATCCGTCGGGCTTCGCGTGGGCGCCATGTGGTGCCCGGAAGTTGGAGGGGCCTGATAGGCCACACGCGTGACGGGACTGGGCGATGGGCTGGAACCCGCCGCCGCATGCCCTTGGCCCACGCGTGCGCATTTATTGCAGCGTCCGGGGGTTGGTTGCTCTTCCCCGTGCAGTTACTGCGCGCGTACGTGCGCACTTATTGCAGGGTAGTGGCAAAGGCGAGTGCAGACAATCCCACTCCCCGACGTTCAAACCGAGGCCTATAAATTTGGGGTAAGGGTAGCGGCGGACATCATTCTCGCTCGCGCTCCCCTGCCTCCTTGCCCTTGCTCTGCTTCTTGCAACCGCCGCGCTGCAACGCCCGCTGCTCCGAGCAGAGCTTTGTCGTCGTCCATCTTCTTTCTTCCTTTCTCGTCTTCATTGATGGCACTGTCGTCGGGCTCCTGGATGGGCTCGACTATCACCCTCGAGGACATCGCCCATCTCCGCTCGTCCCGGCGCTTGTCGCGGGAAACGGAGGTCGTCGTCCGCCTGCCGCGCGGCGACTAGAGGCCGCAGCCCCAGGGGACGGAGCGTGTTGTATTCCTCCCGCATTTCAAGTGCGGGTTTGGGCTACCGGCGAGCACCTTCTTCCGCATGTTCTTGGAGTTCTTCGGGCTCCAGCCCCACCATCTTGGCGTCGACGCCGTCGTCCAGCTATCGGGCTTTGTCACCCTCTACGAGGGGTACCTGGGGGTCGAGCCACAATCGACCTCTGGGCGCGTCTCTTCTCCCTGAAGCAGCAGGGGCCGACGGCCGGGGAGTTCGCCGATTGCGGCGCTGCCGTCATCTCGAAGCAATCGGGGGCGGATTGCCCCAAGATTTCGCTGGAGCACTCCGCCAAGAAATGGCAGAATTCCTTCTTCTACGTCTGCAACTTTGGCGCGGACCACATCAACCTTCCAGCCTTCGCCATCGCGCCACCGCGGGGGAAGATTAACTGGGGCTACTACCCCAGGAACCCGTCGCAGGAGATCCTTAATCTTTGTGAATAGGTAGCGGTGATGAAGACGCGGGAGGGGCTCACCGGCAACGACCTCATCACTGCGTTCATCATGCGTCAGGTGCTCCCGTTGCAGCGGCGCACCTACCTCATCGGCGAGATGGCCGGTCTTCAGGACACCAATCGCATGGGGGCAGCGCGCCTGTCGGCGGACCAGATTGTGCGCCGGGTGAACGACATCTCCAAGGCCAACCTTGGGGACGACTAGCGGTTTGGCAAGGCGCCGTACAGCCAATCGAATCATGCGCCTCTGGTGAGTATTTGGTCTTCTTACTGTGCTGCTGCGCATCTCCTCGTTCATCCCGACGCGACACGGGAGGTGCTTCTGAATGCCATCCGGCACCCTTACGCCCGGGCTCCATTGCAGGTGGTGCGGAAGGCGTCGGAGGAGCCCGCGGCCCACGGCGGAGAGGAGGAGGATGAGGTCGATGTTGTCGCTGGGCGTCGTGCAGATAAGTCATGCGTTCCTGCCTTCTCTTTTGTGTTTCTTGAGTTGTCAGTCGCAACACGGCACGGGCAACGCTGACGCCGATTGCTGATGTAGTGGCGTTGGGCGGAGGAGTCGGCGACGCGGGCAGACCCGGGTCATCGCGCAGAGCGGTGCCGAGCCATCCTCATGGGAAGGACAGTGTTGCGCCGTGGCCCTGGGCCCCGAAGCACGCTGCGGACCCGGCCGGGAGCGCGAGGCCGGCCAAGAGGAAGCGTGGCGCCGGGTAGGGGAGGCCGGCCCCCGTCCTGGTCCTGCAAGGGTAAGCTTCTTCTCATGTCTGCGTTCGAGCAGTCGAGCCAACTTTGCTTTTGTTCATTCCGTCTTTTTCTTCAGGTTGTCGATCACACTGGCGAGGGTGGCGGCGGATGCCGCGACCGCCGAGGCGGCCGCATTCCGCAGGAACCGGTCTGATCCCGTCGGCCGAGTCGAGGAGGAGGGGCCGGCCGACTCGGACCTCGGCCTAGACCCGACCGATACCGAAGGCCTGGCCTGGCGGGACAGGAACAGGGCCAAGGCGGAGCTAGAGGCGGCGTCGGTCCGGGCTTGGACCCATGCTGTGGCGGTATGGGCGCGAGCTGGTGAAGAGCCGGCATGGCGCGAGATGCCGGAGGGCACGATGGTGGCGGTGACGGTCTTCGAGCCATCGTCGATGAGAGAGCGCGGCCGAGGAGGCCGGGCTGACGTGGTGATCCTCGACCGGGAGGTCGTGGAGGTGGAGGACGACACCCCGCCGCGTGTCGACGCTGTCGAGCAGGCGGGGGCCGGCGGAGGCGGCGATGGTGTCGTCTTGGAGGAGGCGCCACGTGTGGCACCACAGGAGACGCCAACATCGGTGGAGGCGCCGCGGGTGGTGGCACTGCAGGGGACGCCGCCAGCTTTGGAGGAGGCGCCGCGGGTGGTGGCGCCGCAGGCCACCCCGGCTGCCGAGCCGACGGTGGCATCGCAGGCCATCCCGACGTCTGTGTCATCGGTGGCGTCGGAGGAGGGGCTGGTCGCGGCAGGAGCTGCCAGCGGGGAGCATGCCCTGGTGCCCCAGCAAGGAGGGCGTCGGGCCGCCACCTCGCAGCCGGCATGGAGTGGGAGCGACGTGATCTTTGGGCCCTAGACCCAGGAGGAGGCGGTGATTGACGCCATCAGTCGCCGCCTGCGCGGACAGACGGACTGGCTCGAGGCCTTCGCCCAGGCCGAGGTGGAGCAGACGCGGGATTTGGAGCGCGCCGTGCTGGTAAGCTTCTTCTGCAGCTTCTTCTTTGTGGGAGCGCGCTAGCGCACCCACTGGATGTAGCCCCCGAGGCTCAGGCCAACTATGTAGTAGTTCGGTCGAATCTTCAGAAAGCCGTCTTTGTTCTGATTGCTGCCTTTCACAGCAACTTGACGCCTACCGGGTCGGCGCCTTCAACTGCCTCCTGGGTAAATACCGGGAGCTCAAGGAGGAGCTCGCCGCCAAGGAGGAGGAGCTTCGTGTTGCCGCAGGTATCTTCGTGCTCTTTTCTAGTGGGGGCGCGCTAGCGCACCCACTGGGTGTAGCCCCCGAGATTCGGGCCAACTGTGTAACAGTTGGGCCAAATCTTTAGTCTTGCTCTTTCCTTTTTTCTTTTTTGAATCTTCTTTTTGTAGCCGAGGTGATGTCCCGGCAGACCCGACTGCTCCGGGCCGGTCATCACTATGACCGACTCGTTGCCGACACCGGCCGTCTCGGTGCCAAGGTGGTGCAGGCGAAGGCAGAGGCGGCGGCGGCCCGGCAGTCGCTTGACGAGGCCAACCAGCTGCGGGAGCAGTTGGCGGGCCACAAGAGCCGCCTTGAGGCCGAGGTGGAGCTCCTTAAGGCGGAGGCCGCCAAGGTGGTGGAGGCGCAGCAGGCCCTGGTCGAGGTAGACCAGCAGCGCAGCAGGCTGGCCGATGATAAGGGTCGGCTCTAGGCCGAGGTGGAGCGCCTGAAGGAGCAGGCTACCGCGGCGGAGGGGGCCCGTCAGGATGAGGCCCGCCGTCACAAGGCGTCCGAGCAGGTGACCAAGGACAAGGACGCCGAGTTGGAGGCGGCCCTTGCCAAGGTGGCCGACTTGGAGAGGGCGTTCATCGGGAGCGGTGTGGTACGTTGCTTGAAGTGCAGCACCTGGAAGAATCCTTCTCCGGTATGTGCTTTTCTTGAGTTTTGCCAGGTTGGGATCCGGCTTTTCGTCCTTGTTGTCCTTTTTCCTGACTTTGTTTTCTGGCAGGGGCCTTCTTGGAGACGCATCGGCTGGCGGAGGAAGCCGTCTCCTTCCAGCGCGATCCGCTGGGGGTTGTTGGATCCGGGACAGACCCGCAGGTGGCGTGGACCTTCCCGGAAATCATGACCGCCGTCGAGGCTCGCCTGCGGGTCCTGGGGGAGTAGATGGGGCGGCTATTCCAGGCCGGCAGAGCGATGACGACGGCCCTTTGGCCGGTCTCCATTGCGTCGAACAGCTTCACGTGGCTCACACGCTGGCTGGAGATGGGGCCGGACCGGCTCCACGAGTAGCGCGTCTCCGCCGCTGCCGAGATGGCGTTCCAGTTCACGTTGTCCTGGCACCCGGACCTGCAGCTGGACGCGCTGATGGGCTAGCGGGCCGGCTCAGAGCAGTAGCTGCAGGAGCAAGCTGGCCGGATAGCATCCCGGGCCAGCTACATCACCGAGTTCGCCTTCCATGACGAATTCCACCCGGAGCGGGGAGAAGACGGCGCAGTCATGGCTGGCGACGACTACGGCCTGCTTCTTCAAGACGCAGAGGGCATATCCGAGGAGACGGGAGTCTACCGTGACGGGGGTGCCGAGGAGGACACCAGTACCTCACTGGACCCAAAGGCCGCCAGGGGAGAGCCGTCGACGTCGCGACCCGGCCTGGAGATGCCTGAGATGCCTTAGTAGAATCTGTTAGGTAGCAGGTCCACCCACCCACTGGGGGTTTCTGGGTGTAATGAACTCTGGCCGTGGGCCTTTAAATATTTATGTGTATATGGCGTGAATGTTTTATCTCTTTATTTTCATTTTTTGAATCGATTTCTTGTGCTTTTCCTTTCTCAAACCTCCCCCCCCCCCGCGAGTCAGACGACCGAGGCTTCGGTCCGTGACAACGAGTTCGGCTCTTTGAGAGGAGCGTGCAGTACTTAGGTTTTCAAAATGTTGAGCGCGATCAAAACACCCACTGGGCTGGCTGGCGGCAACCCGGCGGAGCCGATTGGCGAGCAGCCGGTCGTGCAACTATTTTTTAAAGTGACGGGCCGGGTTGATCAACTCGGCAACCTTTACCTTAGTGTTTGAAGCGCACAAGAGCTCTGGCCTGTTGTGCCTGCAGCCGACAGCCGAACCCGGGTCTGTGGCTGATGACCCACAAGTATAGGGGATCTATCGTAGTCCTTTCGATAAGTAAGAGTGTCGAACCCAACGAGGAGCAGAAGGAAATGACAAGCGGTTTTCAGTAAGGTATTCTCTACAATCACTGAAGTTGTAGGTAACAGATAGTTTTGTGATAAGATAATTTGTAACGGGTAACAGGCAATGAAAGTAAATAAAGTGTAGCAAGGTGGCCCAATCCATTTTGTTGCAAAGGACAAGCCAGGACAATTTCTTATAATAAGAAAAAGCGCTCCCGAGAACACATGGGAATTATCGTCAAGCTAGTTTCACCACGCTCATATGATTCGCGTTCGGTACTTTGATAATTTGATATGTGCGTGGACCGGTGCTTGGTACTTTTCTTTCTTGGACAAGCATCCCACTTATGATTAACCCCTATTGCAAGCATCCGCAACTACAAAAGAAGTATTAAGGTAAACCTAACCATAGCATGAAACTAGTGGATCCAAATCAGCCCTTACGGCAACGATAAACTAGGGTTTAAGCTTCATCACTCTAGCAACCCATGATCTACTTATTACTTCCCAATACCTTCCTCTAGGCCCAAATAATGGTGAAGTGTCATGTAGTCGACGTTCACATAACACCACTAGAGGAGAGACAACATACATCTCATCAAAATATCGAACGAATACCAAATTTACATGACTACTAATAGCAAGACTTCACCCATGTCCTCAGGAACAAACGTAACTACTCACAAAGCATATTCATGTTCATGATCAGAGGAGTATGAATATGCATTAAGGATCTGAACATATGATCTTCCACCAAGTAAACCAATTAGCATCAACTACAAGGAGTAATCAACAGTACTAGCAACCCATAGGCACCAACTTGTGGTTTTGATACAAGATTGGATACAAGAGATGAACTAGGGTTTTGAGAGGAGATGGTGCTGGTGAAGATGTTGATGGATATTAACCCCCTCCCGATGAGAGGATCGTTGGTGATGACGGTGGTGATGATTTCCCCCTCTCGGAGGGAAGTTTCCCCGGCGAAACAGCTCCGCCGGAGCCCTAGATTGGTTCCGCCAAGGTTCCGCCTCGTGGCGGCGGAGTTTCATCCTGTAAACTTGCTTATGATTTTTTCCAGGGTAAAAGCCTTCATATAGCAGAAGATGGGCACCGAAGGGCCACCAGGGTGCCCAGGAGATAGGGGGCGCGCCTAGTAGGGGGTGGGGCGCCCCCACCCTCCTGGCCAAGGTGTGGGCCCCATCTGGTACTTTCTTTGCTCTATAATTCTTATTAATTACAAAAATGATGTTCGTGGAGTTTCGAGACTTTTGGAGCTGTGCAGAATAGGTTTCCAATATTTGATCCTTTTCCAGCCAGAATCCCAGCTGCCGGCATTCTCCCTGTTCATGATAAACCTTGTAAAATAAGAGAGAATAGCCATAAGTATTGTGACATAATGTGTAATAACAGCCCATAATGCAATAAATATCGATATAAAAGCATGATGCAAAATGGACGTATCAACTCCCCCAAGCTTAGACCTCGCTTGTCCTCAAGCGGAAGCCGAAATTAAAAAATATGCCCACATGTTTAGAGATAGAGGTGTTGATAAAAATAAAATACGGACATGAGGGCATCATGATCATTCTTATAACAGCAACATATATAGATTTTTTCATATGATCTCTTATGTTCAAGTAACAATCTATTCACAATGTCAAGTATGGTTCAGAAACTTCATTGAGAACTAACAAACCATAATCTCTGTCATTGAAGCAATTGCAATTTATCATAACATTAGAAAGAATCAAGAATAGAGCTTTTCAGCAAGTCCACATACTCAACTATCATATAGTCTTCTACAATTGCTAACACTCACGCAATACTTATGGTTATGGAGTTTTAATCGGACACTGAGAAACATAGGGGCTTATAGTTTCACCTCCCAACTTATTCACCTTTGGGTGATGTCAACAATAATAGTTCATGCTATACATCCAATTGGATATATATATATATATATATATATATATATATATATATATATATATATATATATCAGATCTTTCCAACACGAGGTGCTTGCCAAAGGATAAAATAAAAAAGGGAAAGGTGAAGATCACCTTGACTCTTGCATAAAGTAAAAGATAGGCCCTTCGCAGAGGGAAGCAGAGGTTGTCATGTGCTTTTAGGGTTGGATGCACAAAATCTTAATGCAAAAGAACGTCACTTTATATTTCCACTTGTGATATGAACCTTTATTATGCAGTCCGTCACTTTTATTACTTCCATATCACACGATCGTATAAAGCTTATTTTCTCCGCACTAATAAGTCATACATATTTAGAGAGCAATTTTTATTGCTTGCAACATGACAACTTACTTAAAGGATCTTACTCAATCCATAGGTAGGTATGGTGGACTCTCATGGAAAAACTGGGTTTAAGGATATTTGGAAGCACAAGTAGTATCTCTACTCGGTGCTAGGAATTTGGCTAGCATGAGGGGGAAAGGCAAGCTCAACATGTTTGAAAGATCCATGACAATATACTTTAACTGACATGTGAGAAAACATAACCCATTATGTTGTCTTCCTTGTCCAACATCAACTCTTTAGCATGTCATACTCAATGAGTGCTCACAATCATAAAAGATGTCCAAGATAGTATATTTATATGTGAGAACCTCTCTTTCTTTATTACTTCCTATTAATTGCAACGATGACCAAAACTATGTTTATCAACTCTCAACAACTTTTATGCCTCATACTCTTTATATGTGAAGTCATTACTATCCATAAGATCAATATGAACTCTTTTATTCCTTTTTATTCTGTCTATTTTCTCAAGATCATAGCAAGATAGCAAAGCCCTTGACTCAACACTAATCTTTATTATATAGCTCACATACTGGATTACATAAAGGGATCACAAAGCAAAACTCGAAACTAATTCATACCAAAACTTTATTCTACTAGATCAAGATATTACTAAAAGGATCGAACTAAGAAAAACGGTAAAGATAGGATTGCGATGGTGATACGATACCGGGGCACCTCCCCCAAGCTTGGCAGTTGCCAAGGGGACTGCCCATGCCCATGTGATTATGCCTTCGGAGGTGATGAAGGTGGTGATGATGATGGTGGATAATCGCACATCGAGAGTAGAAGCTCCTCCAACTTGCGGATAATGCCCTTGAGTGCAATGATATGATCCTTCAACAAAATATTTTCCTGTGTGAGATACTTGTTTTGTATGCGAGCTAACTCAATCATCTTGAAAGCTTCAATCTCAGTTGCAGTAAAGAGGTTAGGTAGAGGTTGAGGGATGTTTTCTTCTTCCGCCATCGGAGCTTGATCCTCCATGGCCTTCTTGATCCCTTCATCCTTGTTGATCTCCTCCGGTTCTTCTCTTTTCAGCACTCTCTTCAATAGCCAAGCATCCTTGTCTTCATTGTTGGAGGAGGGTGACGTCATGATGCTTTAGATCTGTAACAGAAATAGCTCGAAACAAAAACAGAAGATTTTTGCGTGATACGGTGGTCAAAACCTTCGGGAGATTATATAATGAATTTTTACCGACCAAAAGAAGTAACGTGCAAGAAAACGGAGTCTGGGAGGCACATGAGGTGCCCACGAGACAGGGGGCGCGCCCAGTAAGGGTGGGCGCGCCCTCCACCCCTGTGGAGGCCTCGTGTCCTTCCCGGATTACTTCTTGCTTCCCAAAATTATTAAATACTCCAAAACGGAGAAAAATTGCCATTAGAATTGTTTTGGAGTCGGTTTACTTACCGTACCACATACCTATTCCTTTTCGGAGTATGAAACGTTATGGAAGGTGTCCCTTATGTATTCCTCCGGGGTTACGGTTTCAATAATATTAGTTTCAACATTTATAGGATTACTTGAGATATAATGTTTGATTCTTTGACCGTTCACCACCCACAGACTTGTGCCTTCGAATTGTTGATTTTTATGGCACCGGAACGATAGACCTCCTCGATAACGTAAGGAACTTCCCATTTAGAGAGAAGTTTTCCTAAAAAAAAATCTTAAACGAGAGTTGAATTGCAACACATAATCACCTACGTTAAACTCACGCTTTTGTATCCTCTTGTCATGCCATCTTTTAACTTTTTCTTTGAACAGCTTGGCATTCTCATAGGCTTGGGTTCTCCATTCATCAAGTGAGCTAATATAAAATAACCTCTTCTCACCGGCAAGTTTGAAATCATAGTTGAGCTCTTTAATAGCCCAATATGCCTTATGTTCAAGTTTGAGAGGTAAGTGACATGCTTTTCCATATACCATCTTATACGGAGACGTACCCATAGGATTTTTATAAGCAGTTCTATAAGCCCATAATGCATCATCGAGTTTCTTGGACCAATTCTTCATAGACTTATTGACAGTCTTTTCTAAAATTAATTTGAGCTCTCTATTACTCAACTCTACTTGACCGCTAGACTGTGGGTGATAAGGAGATGGAATTCTATGATTAACATCATACTTAGCAAGCATTTTATGAAAAGCACCATGAATGAAATGTGAACCACCATCAGTCATGAGATATCTAGGGACTCCAAACCTCGGAAAAATAACTTCTTTAAGCATATTAGTAGAGGTGTTATGATCAGCACTACTAGTTGGAATAGCTTCTACCCACTCAGTAACGTAATCAACAGCAACTAAAATATGTGTATATCCATTAGAGGCAGGAAAAGGTCCCATATAATCAAAGCCCCAAACATCAAATGGTTCAATAACAAGAGAATAATTCATAGACATTTCTTGACGTCTACTAATATTACCAATTCTTTGACATTCATCACAATACAAGACAAACTTACGGGCATCTTTGAAGAGAGTAGGCCAATAAAAACCGGATTGCAATACCTTATGTGCAGTTCTATCTCCAGCGTGGTGTTCTCCATATGGTTCGGAGTGACACTTGCATAGGATCTATTCCTGTTCATGCTCAGGTACACAACGTCTAATAACACCATCTACTCCTTCTTTATAAAGGTGTGGGTCATCCCAGAAGTAATATCTTAAATCATAAAAGAACTTTTTCTTTTGCTGGTATATGAAACTAGGTGGTATAAATTTAGCAACAATGTAATTAGCATAATCATCATACCAAGGAGTAGTACAAGAAGAATTAATGACCGCTAATTGTTCATCAGGAAAGCTATCATCAATATGTAGTGGGTCATCAAGAACAATCTCTAACTTAGACAAGTTGTCTGCAACGGGGTTCTCAACTCCCTTTCTATCAATAATATGCAAATCAAATTCTTGGAGCAAGAGAACCCATCTAATAAGTATAGGTTTAGCATCTTTCTTTTCCGTAAGATATTTAATAGCAGCATGATCAGTGTGAATAGTAACTTTAGAATCAACAATATAAGGTCTGAACTTATCACAAGAAAATACAACTGCTAAGAATTCTTTTTCAGTAGTTGCATAATTTCTCTGGGCAGTATCAAGAGTTTTACTAGCATACTGGATAACATTTACTTTCTTATCAACTCTTTTCCCTAGAACAGCACCTACAACATAATCACTAGCATCACACATAATCTCAAAGGGTAAATTCCAATCAGGTGGCTGAACAATAGGTGCAGTGATCAAAGCTTTCTTACATATTTCAAATGCTTCTATACAATCATCATCAAAGACAAAAGGAATATCTTTTTGTAATAAATTAGTCAGAGGCCTAGAGATTTTAGAAAAGTCCTTAATGAACCTCCTATAAAAACCGGCATGACCAAGGAAACTTCTTATACCTTTAATGTCCTTGGGGCATGGCGTCTTTTCAATAGCTTCAACTTTAGCTTTATCAACTTCAATACCACTTTCAGAAATTTTATGCCCCAAGACAATGCCTTCAATAACCATAAAGTGGCACTTTTCCCAATTCAAGACGAGACTAGTGTCTTTGCATCTCTGCAAAACTAGATCAAGGTTGCTCAAGCAATCATCAAACTAGGATCCATAAACGGAGAAGTCATTCATGAATACCTCACAAATCTTTTCAAAAAAGTCAGAGAATATAGCCATCATGCATCTTTGAAAGGTAGGAGGTGCATTACATAAACCAAAAGGCATACGTCTATAAGCAAAAGTACCGACAAGTAAAAGTAGTTTTTGATTGATCCTCCACTGACACAGGTATTTGAGAGAAACCAGAATAACCATCTAGAAAGCAGAAATGTGCGTGTTTGGATAGTCTTTCTAGCATTTGATCAATAAAAGGTAAAGGTTAATGATATTTCTTAGTAGCTTTATTTAATTTACGGAAATCAATTACCATCCTATAGCCTGTGATAATTCTTTGCGGAATCAATTCATCTTTATCATTAGGAAGGACAATAATACCTCCCTTCTTAGGGATGCAATCGACAGGACTTACCCAATCACTATCAGCAACAGGATAAATTATACCCGCCTCAAGGAGCTTTAGTACCTCCTTCCTTACCACTTCTTTCATCTTAGGATTTAACCGTCGTTGAGGATCTCTAACTGGTTTGGCATCTTTCTCCAATTTTATTTTGTGTTGGCATAGAGTGGGACTAATGCCCTTAAGATCATCCAGAGTATATCCAATAGCAGCACGGTGCTTCTTCAGAATTTTCAATAATCTTTCCTCTTCTTGCTCTGAAAGGTTAGCACTAGTAATAAAAGGATATATCTTCTTTTCATTAAGATGAGCATATTTAAGATTATCAGGTAATGGTTTGAGCTCAAACACGGGATCACCCTTGGGTGGAGGGGGATCCCCTAGGATTTCAACAGGTAAGTTGTGTTTCAGAATAGGACCCTGTTGAAGGAATACTTCATCTATTTCCCTTCTTTCATTCATAAACATATCATTTTCATGGTCTAGCAAATATTGTTCTAACGGATCAATAGGAGGCACGACAATAGAAGCAAGACCAATAATTTCATCCTTACTAGGCAATTCTTTATCATGGGGTTGTCTACGAAACTTAGCAAAGTTAAACTCATGTTTCATATCCCCCAAGCCAATTGTAACAATATCCTTTTCACAATCAATCTTAGCATTGATAGTATTCAAGAAGGTTCTGCCAAAAATAATGGGACAAAAGCTATCTTGTGGGGAACCAAGAACAAGAAAATCAGCAGGATATTTAATTTTCCCACACAAGACTTCTACATCTCTAACAATCCCAAATGGCGTAATAGTATCTCTATTGGCAAGCTTAATTGTAACGTCAATATCTTCTAACTCAGCGGGTGCAATATCATGCATAATTTCTTTGTACAGGGAAATAGGTGTTGCACTAGCACTAGCACCCATATCACATAAGCCATGATAAGAATGATCTCCTATTTTAACAGAAATAACAGGCATGCCTACAATAGGTCTATGTATCTTAGCATCAGGTCTAGCAATATTAGCAGTTTCACCATAGAAGTAAATAACATGCCCATCTATATTATCATCCAAGAGATCTTTAACCATAGCAATACTAGGTTCAACTTTAATTTGCTCAGGAGGTGTATATGTTCTAGTATTACTCTTATGAACCACAGTTGAAGCTTTAGCATGATCCTTTATTCCGACAGGGAAAGGTGGTTTCTCAACATAAGTAGTAGGAACAATAGGATCATTATACGTGATAGTCTTTTCTTCAACTGTAATAGGTGCAACTACTTTTACTTCAATGGGAGGATTATATTCAAACCACTTCTCCTTAGGGAGATCAACGTGAGTAGCAAAAGATTCATAGAAAGAAGCTACTATCTCGGAGTTGTGACGCCCGGATAATCATGCTACAGTAATGTCACGTTAATGGTGCCACATCACCTTTGCCACTGTAATTAATCTCGGGTTAATTCAAAACCGTTTCAAATTTAAATCCTAAATAAAGCAAACAACAAAATTTTTTTCAAAAATTAAAACTAAAATGTTCAGTTTGTTTCAAATAAATCGTAAGCAATTATGGTGGAGAAGCCAAGCTTTTATAAAATGCCTAGATGCCCTAAAACTAAATAAAACAGAAGAGAAAATAAATAAAAAGAAAGAAAATACAAAAGAGACAAAAAAAAAAGGAAAAGGAACCCCCCATCTGGCCTCGCCCAAAGAGTCGACGGACCGCCAGGCCGGCCCACCCCGGTCCCCTTTATTCCTCGCGACCTCACCCAACCCTAACCTAACCACCCCCACTCGCACCACTCCACCCCCCGCTGGATCTGGATCGGGAGGGCTCCCGATCCCCTCGCCCCTGCTCATCGACGCCGATGCCGGCGCCAGGAGCTCCACCCCCCCGCCGGACTTCTTCCTCCACCCCACCGGCCTGCCTCCCGCTCCGCCGTGTCGTCCCCATCGTCCTCCCCAACCTTCCCCGAGCCCACTGTCCCGGACCCCACGAACCCCCGTGAGCATCGCCTCTCCTCTCCCTTGCTTCGCTCGCCGCTGCTGAGGCTGCTCCGCGCCGGCCGCCATGGCCGGAGCTCACCCGTGCTCGCCCTCACCAAGCCCCGCCCCGCGCGCCACCACGCCGACGGCCGGCCAGAGTCGACTTCGTCGCGGCCACATCAAGGCCACCGCGCCCCGTCCCTCCTTTCTTCTCGTCATGCGCTGTTTCCCCGCGCGCCAAGCGGCAGGCAGCGCTTCTCGCGCCGCACCTGTGGTCCACGCCGCCGTCCGCCACAGCCCGTCGTCTGCCCCGCTACCCTCATGCCCCACGACGACGCGCCCAAGATCGCCATGGGTCGCGCCACTGCTGCTCGCCTCCGTGCTCGCTGCGACCAGACGCGCCTCAGATCCCCGCCCGCCTCGCCACCTCGCCGCTTGCCTTCGCTCCGCCGGCCGGCCTTCTTTGGTCACAAGGCGCTAGCCAAGGCCAGCCGCCTCGCATTGTGGTTGCTCCGATGAGCCTCGCCAGGCCACGGCCCTATCTCGCCTCGGCGGGCGGCGCCCGCCGCGCCTGGCTGGGTTCGTCCGGCCGCACTCGAAGGCAGTGTGCCCGCTCGCGGCGCCCTTCGCTAGCGCCTCGATCCACTAGGCCCCCGGGTCACGACAGAGGGCCTCGCTGTAACGTTTTTTTAAAAAGGAGTTTAAAAAAAAATAATAAAAATAATTAAATAAATAATAATAATTAAATTAATTAATTAAGGAATTAATTAAGTTAATTAATCATGATTAGGTTAACCTAATTAAACTAATTAGTTTAGTTAAACAAGAATTAGTTTAGTTAAATCTTAATTAGCATAATCGAGTATGACATGCGGTCCCACTGTCAGTCGACCAGGTCAACGGTCAACGTTGACTGCTGACGTCATGCTGACATCGGCAAACACTATTCTGGATAATGTTAATTTAATTAATAAATAATAAATTAGAAAATGATTAAATCCTTTTAAAATCAATATAAAATAAACCGTAGCTCGGATGGAAAAACTTTGTACATGAAAGTTGCTCAGAACGACGAGACGATTCCGGATACGCAGCCCGTTCGTCCGCCACACATTTCTAACATATCAAACTCGCAACTTTTCCCCCTCCGGCTCCTCTGCTCGAAAACATGAAACACCGGGAAAACTTTCCCGGATGTTTCCCCCCTTCACCGGTATCATCCCATACCGCGTTAGGGCACCTCTAACGCTGTTACTTGTCATGTCATACATCACTATACATCTGCTTGCTTAAATATTTATCGCTTTCTCCCCTCTTCTCTCGATAGACACCGAGACCGACGCCGCTGCTGCCCGGTTCGACTACGGAGTTGACGACCCTCTCTCTTGCCACAAAGAACCGTGCAAGCCCCCTTGATCACCAGATATCGCCTATTCTCCTCTATACCGCTTGCATTAGAGTAGTGTAGCATGTTATCGCTGATAATCCTATTCGATGCATAGCCCGACATTGTTGCTACATCCGCTGATACCTTACCGCAATCCTAAATGCTTAGTATAGGATGCTAGTTTATCATCATTGGCCCTACATTCTTGTCACCGCTTGCTATATTATTGGGCCGTGATCACTCGGGAGGTGATCACGGTATATACTACATACATACATACTATACAGATGGTGACTAAAGTCGGGTCCGCTCAAGAGTACCCGCAAGTGATTCTCATGAGGGGGGCTGAAAGGACAGGTGGCTCCATCCCGTAGAGGTGGGCCCGGGTTCCGACGGCCCCGATCACATTTTTATAGCGGAGCGACAGGCAGGTTGAGACCACCTAGGAGACAGTGGGCTGGCCCTGCTCGGCGCTCATGATACTTAACACGCTTAACGAGATCTTGGTATTTGATCCGAGTCCGCCATTTGGTCTATACGCACTAACCATCTACGTGGGAGAAGTTATGGGTATCCCGACGCCGTGGTATCAGCCAAGCCTTCTTGACGCCGGCGACGAGCGCGCGCTGCGCCGGTTGGACTGCGTTAACGCAACTTCCTTTGTAATGGAGGTTGCTAGGTCTGCTCACCGTCACAGACGCAACGCAGTGTGTGCTCAGTATGGCGGGCCTGCACTTCGCGCTTAGGTTTAGACCGGCGTGTTTGACCTCTCTCAGTGCCTAGGTGGGGCTGCGACGTGTTGATCTTCCGAGGCCGGGCATGACCCAGGAAAGTGTGTCCGGCCAAATGGGATCAAGCGTGTTGGGTTATGTGGTGCACCCCTGCAGGGAAGATTAATCTATTCGAATAGCCGTGTCCCTCGGTAAAAGGACGACCCGGAGTTGTACCTTGACCTTATGACAACTAGAACTGGATACTTAATAAAACACACCCTTCCAAGTGCCAGATACAACCCGGTGATCGCTCTCTAACAGGGCGCCGAGGAGAGGATCGCCGGGTAGGATTATGCTATGCGATGCTACTGGAGATGCTACTTGGAGATGCTACTTGGAGGACTTCAACCTACTCTCTTCTACATGCTGCAAGACGGAGGCTGCTGTGCGTAGTCTTCGACGTGATTAGCTATCCCCTCTTATTCTCGCATTCTGCAGCTCACCCACCGATATGGCCCTTTACACATATACCCATGCATATGTAGTGTAGCTCCTTGCTTGTAGTACTTTGGATGAGTACTCACGGTTGCTTTCTCCCCTTTTCCCCTTTCCTTTCTTTTTCGGTTGTCGCAACCAGATGCCGGAGTCCAGAGCGACGCCACCGCCGAGGACGACTACTACATCAGAGGTGCCTACTACTACGCAGCCCGCCGACGATTTACCAGAGTAGTTTAGGAGGATCCTGCAGGAGGCCTCGCGCTTCTTTCGATTTGTATCCTGGTTTGTGCTAGCCATCTTATGGCAACTTGTTTAACTTATGTCTGTACTCAGATATTGTTGTTTCACTGACTCGCCTATGATCGAGCACTTGTATTCGAGCCCTCGAGGCCCCTCGGCTTGTATTATGATGCTTGTATGACTTATTTTACTTTTAGAGTTGTGTTAGATATCTTCCCGTGAGTCCTCGATCTTGATCGCATAACGCTTTGCGTGCATGATTAGTGTACGATTAAATCGGGGGCGTCACAGGAGTCAAGTCCATATTTAGCGCTAAATCCACGAAAAGCATCGGTATCCATAAAAGATTTAACACAATCAAACTTAGGTGTCATACCTGAGTCCTTACCATCGTCGGAACCCCAATCTTCAGAGTTGCGTTTAATTCTTTCCAATAAATCCCAGTTGAATTCAGTAGTCTTCAGCATATAAGAACCAGCACAGGAAGTATCAAGCATGGTGTGATCATTGAGAGAAAGCCGAGCATAAAATTTTTGAATGATCATTTCTCTTGAGAGCTCACGATTGGGGCATGAATATAACATTGACTTAAGCCTCCCCCAAGCTTGAGCGATGCTTTCTCCTTCGCGAGGCCAGAAATTATATATGTATTTACGATCACGATGAACAAGATGCATAGGATAGAACATCTGGTGAAATTCCAACTTCAATCTTTTATAGTTCCAAGATCCCGTATCATCACATAGCCTATACCATGTCAATGCATCTCCCTTCAAAGATAAAGGGAAGACCTTCCTCTTAACAACATCATCGGGAATACCTGCAAGCTTAAATAATCCACAAACTTCATGCACAAAGATAAGGTGTAAATCGGGATGCAATGTTCCGTCTCCTGCAAAGGGATTAGCTAGCAGTTTCTCTATCATACCCGAAGGAATCTCAAAGTAAACATTTTCAATAGGGTTAGTAGGTTGTGGAGCAACTCTTTGCTCTACTGGTCGGGGCGAACATGCCCCGAACAAGCCCCTCAAAGGATTAGTTTCCATAGTAACAAGTGACAGAAAATTTCAGCACACTATATAAATGTTTCCTTACCAAGTTCCACTCACCAAAGGCGCTTCACTCCCCGGCAACGGTGCCAGAAAAGAGTCTTGATGACCCACAAGTATAGGGGACCTATCGTAGTCCTTTAGATAAGTAAGAGTGTCGAACCCAATGAGGAGCAGAAGGAAATGACAAGCGGTTTTCAGTAAGGTATTCTCTGCAAGCACTGAAATTGTAGGTAACAGATAGTTTTGTGATAACATAATTTGTAACGGGTAACAAGCAATGAAAGTAAATAAAGTGCAGCAAGGTGGCCCAATCCTTTTTCTAGCAAAGGACAAGCCTAGACAATTTCTTATAATGAGAAAAGCGCTCCCGAGGACACCTGGGAATTATCGTCAAGCTAGTTTCATCACGCTCATATGATTCGCGTTCGGTACTTTGATAATTTGATATGTGGGTGGACCGGTGCTTGGGTACTATTATTTCTTGGACAAGCAACCCACTTATGATTAACCCCTATTGCAAGCATCCACAACTACAAAAGAAGTATTAAGGTAAACCTAACCATAGCATGAAACTAGTGGATCCAAATCAGCCCCTTACGAAGCAACGCATAAACTAGGGTTTAAGCTTCTGTCACTCTAGCAACCCATCATCTCCTCATTACTTCCCAATCCCTTCCTCTAGGCCCAAATAATGGTGAAGTGTCATGTAGTCGACGTTCACATAACACCACTAGAGCAGAGACAACATACATCTCATCAAAATATCGAACAAATACCAAATTCACATGACTACTAATAGCAAGACTTCACCCATCTCCTCAGGAACAAACGTAACTACTCACAAAGCATATTCATGTTCATGATCAGAGGAGTATTAATATGCATTAAGGATCTGAACATATGATCTTCCACCAAGTAAACCAATGAGCATCAACTACAAGGAGTAATCAACACTACGAGCAACCCACAGGTACCAATTTGTGGTTTTGATACAAGATTGGATACAAGAGATGAACTAGGGTTTTGAGAGGAGATGGTGCTGGTGAAGATGTTGATGGAGACTGACCCCCTCCCGATGAGAGGATCATTGATGATGACGATGGTGATGATTTCCCCCTCCCGGAGGGAAGTTTCCCCGGCAGAACATCTCCGCTGGAGCCCTAGATTGGTTCCGCCAAGGTTCCGCCTCGTGGTGGTGGAGTTTTGTCCCGTAAGCTTGCTTATGATTTTTTCCAGGGTAAAAGCCTTCATATAGCAAAATATGGGTACCGTAGGGCCACAAGGGGGCCCAGGAGACAGGGGCGTGCCCAGTAGGGGGGGCGACCCTCCTGGCCAAGGTGTGGGCCCCCTCTGGTACTTCCTTTGCTTAATAATTCTTATTGATTCCAAAAATGACTTTCGTGGAGTTTCAGGACTTTTCGAGCTATCCAGAGTAGGTTTCCAATATTTGCTCCTTTTCCAGCCAGAATCCCAGCTGTCGGCATTCTCCCTCTTCATGATAAACCTTGTAAAATAAGAGAGAATAGCCATAAGTATTGTGACATAACGTGTAATAAAAGCCTATAATGCAATAAATATTGATGTAAAAGCATGATGCAAAATGGACATATCAGTGGCTTACGACGAAGTGGGGGGCCACAGCGCCCTTAGTGCATCAGGAATCACCAAGGAAGGCGGCGGGTGGCGATTGAGCCGGCTAGCCCCTGAGCCCCCGGGTCGAGCGAGTCGGACCGGTGGCCGGGTTCAGTAGCATAGTTATGCATAAAAGTAGGGGACACAATAACTTGGTCGACAAAAGGCAGCCTCTGAGCATTGTTCGGGGACCCCATAGTTTCACACGTTTACAAAAGGAAGCGATACATACACTCGTACGGCTAACTGTAAAGCGGGCGAAGGAGTTCCTCGTTCCACGGCCGGGTTGTTTCTTCACCGGCGGTGTCTCTCTTGCACTTGTTTGATTTGCGTGCATCGATGAGGTAGTAGGAATTGCGGTCGCGTAAGGCCCTTCTCATGACGAATGGGCCCTCCCATGGAGGGGACAGCTTGTGCTGGCCGGCTTTCTCTTGGACGAGTTGGAGGACGAGGTCGCCTTTGTGGAACGCGAGGTGCTTGATCTTCTTGCTGTGGTAATGCCTCAGGCCTTGCTGGTATAGGGCCGAATGGCTGAGCGCCAGGAGGCGGGCTTCTTCGAGTAGGTCGACACCATCTTCGCGGGCTTCTTTGCCTTCGGCTTCAGTATACATCGTGACACACGGCGAGTCAAACTCGATGTCGATTAGGATGACGGCTTCGGCTCCATAGACGAGGAAGAACGGGGTGAACCCGGTCGACCAATTCGGCGTAGATCGGAGACTCCAGAGGACGGCCGGCAACTCGTCGAGCCAGCTGCCGGGTGAGCGGATGAGTGGCTCGACGAGCCGCGGCTTGATGCCGGACAGGATGAGGCCGTTGGCCCGCTTGACCTGCCCGTTGAACTGTGGGTGTGCGACAGAGGCCAGGTCGAGGCGGATGCCGGAGACGGAACAGTATTGCTCGAGTGCGCCCTTGGCGAAGTTGGTGTCATTGTCCGTGATGATGCTATTCGGCATGCCGTAGCGAACCGCAGTGTCTTTGATGAACCGAACAGCTATTGGCCCATCTAGTTTCTTGATTGGCCATGCTTCGATCCACTTGGTGAACTTGTCCACCGCCACCAGCAGATGCGTCATGCTGCCTCGGGCGGTTTTGAAGGGTCCCACCATGTCAAGTCCCCAGACCGCAAATGGCCAGGTGATCGGAATGTGCGGAGTGGTGATGCCGGCTGGTGGCTGCGCTTGCTGAAGTGCTGGTATCCCTCACACTTGAGGATGAGCGACTTGGCATCTTGGAGGGCCGTGGACCAGTAGAAACCGTGGCAGAAAGCCTTGGCCACCAGGGATCGTGATGCGGTGTGGTGCTCGCATTCGCCCTGGTGTATGTCGAGGAGGATGTCGATGCCTTGGTCCTACTCACCGCAGCGTTGGAACACACTGGTGGAGCTGCGCTTGACGAGCTCATTGTTGATGATGCTATAGGCGGACGCCCGGCGTTGCACCTGCCGGGCCTCGGTCTCATCCATGGGGAGAACCCCGTTCTCCAGGAATTCTGAGATTGGCAAGGCCCAAGACGGAGCCGCCACCATGGCGAAGACGGCCACCTGGGTGGGCTCCGGGTCGTCAGCCCCCGAGCCGGGTTGAGCAGCCCCCGGGTCGGGGGTGGCGACAACCGGGTCTAGGGCGATGGTGGCTGGGTCGAGCTGAGCAGCCCCTGGGCCGGGTTCAGCAGTCCCCGGGCTGGTTTTGGTAGTCCCTGAGCCGGGTTCAGCAGTCCTCGGGCTGGGTTTGGTAGTCCCTGAGCCGGGTTCAGCAGTCCCCGGGCCGGGTGGAGATGCGACCGAGTCGTTTGGAACGTGGATGGACTCAGAGTCCGGCGACGGCTTGACGGATGGCTTAGGCAGGTGCTCGAGGGAGACACCGGGCGGGATGGACTGCCGGGACAAGGCGATCTTGCCGAGCGTATCAGCCGCTTCGTTCTCCGCGCGCGGAACATGGAGGAACTTGCAGCCCTTGAAGGACCTGGAAAGTTCTGGACAAGGAAGCGGTAGTTTGCCATGTTGGAGTCACGGGCGTCCCACTCGCCGGAGCACTGTTGCACCACCAGATCCGAGTCGCCGTAGCACAGGATGCGTTGGATGCCGAGTTCCTTGGCAAGCGGGAGGCCGTGCACAAGGGCTTCGTACTCAGCGACGTTGTTGGAGGCGGTGAAGTCGATCTGGAGTGTGTAGCGGAGTCGGTCGCCCTTTGGAGACCACAGCACGATGCCGGCCCCTAAGCCGAGTCACATCTTGGACCCGTCGAAATGCATGCGCCAGTGCGTTGAGTCGGGAGGCGGCGGTAGGTACTGGGTGTTAGTCCAGTCGACGAGGAAGTCGGCCAGGGCCTAAGACTTGATCGTGGTGCGGGGCTCGTAGAGGATGGTGTGGCCGGCTAGCTCGAGCGCCCACTTGCCGACCCGGCCAGAGGCGTCCCGGCACCCGATGATCTTGCCAAGAGGGGCCATGCTGGCCACGGTGATGACGTGCTCTTGAAAATACTGCTTCAGCTTCTTGGCAGTGAAGTACACGCCGTAACACATCTTCTGGTAGTGCGGGTAGTTCTGCTGGGAGTTGGAGAGCACCTCGCTCAGGTAGTAGACCGGGCGCTGGACGGCTTGGATCTTGCCCTTCTCTAGTCGCTCGACCACCAACACCGTGCTGACCAACTGTGAGCAACAGCGGCTCCTTGTCGGCTGGCGCGGCCAGGACTGGTGCAGTGGAGAGCATGCGCTTGAGGTCTCGGAAAGCCTCGTCCGCCTGGTCGTTCCATTCGAACGGCGTCGTCTTCTTCATCAGTTGGTACAGGGGCAGGGCCCTCTCGCCCAGCCGGCTGAGAAACCGGCTGACCGAGGCCAAGCAGCCAGTGAATTTCTGGACATCGCGCAGCCGAGCCGGCTTGCGCGTGCGCTCGATGGCCTTGATCTTCTCCGAGTTCACCTCAATGCCGCGTTTTGAGACGAGGAAGCCGAGTAACTTTCCGGTCGGGACGCCGAAAACGTATTTCTCCGAGTTGAGCTTGACCTTGTATTCACAGAGTCGGTGAATGTTTCCTTTAGGTCGTCGAGGAGCGTGAGGTGCTGCTTGGTCTTCAAGATGATGTCGTCGACGTAGACGTGGATATTGCGGCCGAGTTGCTGCAGCAGGCATTTCTGCATGCAGCGCTGGAAGGTGGCGCCAGCATTCTTCAAGCCGAACAACATGGTGATGTAGCAATATGCCCCAAAGGGCGTGATGAAGGACGTCTTCAGGGTGTCGGCCGGGTCCAGCTTTATCTGGTGGTAGCCAGAGTAAGCATCCAGGAAGGACAGGAGCTCGCACCCGGCGGTCGAGTCGATAACTTGGTCGATCCGCGGGAGGGCGAACAAATCCTTGGGACATGCCTTGTTGAGGCTGGTGTAGTCGATACACATGCACCAGGTCTTGTTCTTCTTCTGGACGAGGACTGTGTTGGCCAGCCACTTGACATGAAACACTTCCATGATGAAGCCGGCCGCCAAAAGCTTGGTGACCTCTTCACCGATGGTTCTTCTCTTCCCTTCGGAGAAACATCGCAGGGGTTGACGGACAGGCTTGGCGTCCTTGCGGACATGGAGTTTGTGCTCGGCGTACTTCCTCGGGATACCCGGCATGTCCTTGGGGGTCCATGCAAAGATATCCCGATTCTTACGGAGGAAGTCGACGAGCTCGCCTTCCTATTTGCTGTCGAGGCGGGCGCCTACGACAACGTATTTGCTGCAGCTGGGATCTTCCTGGTTCAGCTTCACTTTGTTGGTCTCCTTTGAGTGCTTGAAGGCGGCTTCGTCGGCCGGCTCCTCGGTCGGGATCGACGCAGCCGAGGCTTTGCCCACCATGGCGACGATCCGGTCGAGCTCGCGCCGCTCCTCGGCAATGACCAGCGACTCGGCCAGCTTGGCGCCGTCTCGGGCGCACTCCAGGGACTTGCGTAGTCACCGGTGATGGTGATGAGGCCCTTCGGACCCGACATCTTCATCTTTAGATACACGTAGTGGGGGACCGCCATGAATTTGGCAAGCGCGGGTTGGCCCAACAATGCATGGTACGCGCTGGACAGGTCCACCACCTTGAAATATATCGGCTCGCACCGGAAATGGTTTCTATCGCCGAATAGGACATCGAGCCGGACCCGGCCGATTGAAGAGCAGGAGAGGCCGGGGACGATGCCGTGGAAGACCGTTCGGGTCGGTTCCAGGTCCTTGGCCTCAAGGCCGAGTTTGGTCATGTTGTCGCGGTAGAGGATGTTGATGCTGCTGCCGCCGTCGATGAGGACTCGGGAAAACTTGCATGTACGCCGCGCAACAATGGTGGGGTTGAGGATGAGGGCGTGGCCACCAGAATTTGGCATGACAGCCAAGTGATCTTCCTGGGTCCAGGTGACTAGGCGGTCCGACCAGTGCATGAACTCTGGTTTGGCTGGGACGACGGTGTTCACCTCCTGCCGATGGAGGCTCTCGCTTTGCTTGTCATCGCCGAGGCTGGTGAAGACGACGCATGCCGCATTCTGGTCCGGGTAGGCGTCGTCGCGCATCGCGCCGCTGGCCGGGGGCGATGGTGGAGGCGGAGGCGGCTGCCCTGCGCCTGGAGACGGAGCCGGAGGAGGCGGGACGTCGCCCCTCATGATGCGCTTGGTGATGTCGCACTGCCGAAGCATGTGCATGGACGGCCTTGCGCCGCTATGGTGCTTGCAGGGAGCATCGAGCATCTCTTCGAAGCTCATGGCGCGCTGCCACGCCGTCTTGCCGGTCTGCCAATGCTTGGCTGCCGGGTCCGCCACAGGCTCGGTGGCCACGACAAGCCGATTGTCGTAGCGCTGAGCTGGCTGGTCGGCCTTGCACTTGTTGTTCTGGTGATGTTGCTGTCGGCTGCTCTCGCCGGCCGGCTTCGGAGGGGGAACCGGCTTTGCCTTGCCGGCTTCATCCAGCGCCACCTGGATCTTCATGTGTCGGTGTACTAAAGTAGGGGTACCTTAGTACCCCGAACTTGGGCACGGGCAGTCGTAGCGTCCCGCGGCAAGGCTTGCCGGGCGTCCGCCAAGATCCTCCGCTATTCCTATTTACTGCCATTCTAGAACAAAGTGTTAACTAAGAAGACAAGGCCCCGAGAAGAGGAGCTTGCCGGGAAGGGCAAGACCCCGGCAAGCACAAAGACCCCGGCAAGAGGAGCTTGCCGGGAAGACCAACCAAGGCACTTCAGAAAACTTGTCGCGATGCTCCGCGCGTCCCGGCAAGACCCGACGAGCGGCAAGCTCGTGGGTGCGACAAGACAGAGACCGCGGCAAGGCACCTGCCGTGGCGAAGCCACCACTCTGCGCCCACGCTCCAGCTCACCCGACGATGTGTCGCCGCAGGATCGCTCCTGGTGCACGTGGCGGGTAGCTGCGCAGCCAGGTGGTGCGAGGTGGCAAGCGAAGCTGACAAGGAGGCCATCGTGGCGATCGGTGGCGCTCCTAACGGTCGCTTCCTTGCACTGTTGGGGCGACCGGACGGGCATTAAAAGCCCTTGTCCCCTGCCGTCAGAGTTAGGTAGGGGGCACTGTTGATAGTGGTTGTACCATCCCGCGTTTTTACTGTTTTACCCCTCTTTCTACGCTGCCACCTGTCGGTGGCCCCTTTAACCTATAAAAAGGAGGCCCATGCGCACGTGGAAGGGGTTCGGTTGGGTTCGACTCATTCGAAACCACAGCGCACCACACGCTCTCAACCAAGAACAAATACAAACACAAAGCAGCAGTAGGAGTTTTATCTCTCCGGAGAGCTCCGAAGCTGGGTAAAATCCCCCGCGTGCTTTCGCCGATCTGCTCTTCAGGCGCCTCCGCCCCTTGCCGGACGAAGGGCCCTGCCCCATAGGTTTTCGCTTCCCACGACATCTTTGGCGCGCCAGTAGGGGGCGCCGAGGTCGTATGATCCGATCCGGCGTCTGCGCGCGCTACATCAACATCTTCATCGACATGCCACCGAAGAAGAAGACTTCGGAGGTGGTCGCCCGCTCGCAACTATCCTACCGCCACCGAGCAAACGGGCGGGGGTGGACGCCGCGGAGGAGCGGCGCCGCGGGGGACTCACATCGCCACCCGGCTCTAAGGACAAGGCCCCGCAAGGTTCAGCGTCGACATCCACCGCACCCTCCCGTGAGGTGCAGGATCGACAACGCCACGGTGCTCCTAGCACCGCATCGCGATGGAACAAGGCTGCTGGTGGGTCGCGGACGCCATAGGCCGATATGCGCGTCAACACGCCGCACGAGCGCAAGGCGGTCGCTGAACGAGATGTTGCTCCTTCTAACACTGTTAGAGTTTGAGCATGTCCCGCACTCGCCGCCACCACCGCCACCCAAGACGCCAGCGAAGCGCTGGCCCGAGCCCAGCTGCTTTAGATTACCCTCCAGCGCTGCATAAGATCGACGACTTGAGGGCCGCCATTTATAGCCTCATTGGCTTTCGCTTAACGGCGATAAGCCCCGCAACCGAAAGCACATTGAAGCCCGCAAGACGCCCAGCGCAAGCCGACGCAGATAAGACCGCTGGGGTGCCACCATCGCATTCTCGCCTCAAGGCCAAGATCGCCGACTCACCGAGCCAACCTCGACGCCGACTCCACTGCTCGCCGGACCATGAGCTCGCCGCGATCAACGCCAAGTTCTCCAAGAACGACGACATCGAAGACGCTTTACTCGTGACGAGCGCAGAAGAGAAGCGCAGCGCCAATCTGACCAGCGCTACCGGGCCCATCGTCGATATGCATGCGCCCGGGAACCAGCGACTTATCAGACGCGGCGGTTGCCCTGCGTCACCCGTGAGCTGCGGCAAGTCCAAAGGCTCAAGACCAAGAACTTCAAGCCGACGCGTTCGAGAAGTACGATGGCAGGATACATCCGTCGGAGTTCTCGCGCCTACACCATCGCGGTGCAGGCTGCCGGAGGGCGCGACGAGAAGATCCTCGCCAACTACTTCCGCGGTGCTCAAGCCCAATGTCGATCTTGGCTCGTGCACTTGCCGACAACTCCATTTCTTCGTATGACTCACCTGCCATCGCTTTGTCGGCGCCTTCACAGCCGGCCACAAACCCCATGGCCAGGAGAGCGATCTTCATCTGCTCATCCAGAAGGAGGAGAACCCCTGCGCAAGTACATACAGAGATTCAGCCAGTGCAGCACAACATCCCGTGACGCCCACCCGCCATGTTATTAGCGCGCTCCATCGAACGCGCGTAACCGCAGGATGAGGGAGGAGATGGCGATGTGCAAGATCAGAGATGTCAGCAAGCTATACGCTCTGGCCGACAAGTGTGCACGGGCTGAGGAGGGGAGGAAAATACCTGGAGAGAATGCAGGAGCAGAAGGATCTGACAGTGAAGATGCCCCTCCGGCAAAGAAGAACCGGAGGCGGAATAACAGAAAGAGAAAGGCTAAGGATGTGCTAGTTGTCGAGCAGTCCGGCAACGGAGGCTGTTCCAACAAGGCCAAGTCTGGCGACTCCGGCGAGGCTGTGGTGGCCGCCGACAAGCAGGACGGCTCCGGCAAGCAGTACTGCAAGATCCATCGCACCAAGGGCCATGACCTCCAAGCATGCAAGAAGGTTGAGCAGATGGCAGAGCTACAGAAAGCTGAATACGAGCGCCGCGACAAGGAGAAGGCCCGGGAAGGTGGCGGAGGATCCGGCAACAAGCGTCCCGCCCGGGGAGGGCGCCGCGGCAAGGCCAAGCAGCGGCAAGGAGACAGGCCTCCCCGTGGCCGCGACAAGGATGAAGACGAAGATGAAGATGATGAGATGGAGGAAGATGAGACCGACGAGCAAGAGTTTCAGAAGGCAACGGAGGTTTTGTGCGTCGACGGCGGTGCTTCTCTGCACACCTCGCACCGCCAACTCAAACAGTGGGTGCGAGAAGTGAACGCAGCAGAACCGTCCGTCGAGTCGCGCAAACCCCTGAAGTGGTCCAGCACGCCCATCATCTTCGACGTTGAGGATCACCCTGACCGCATCACTGCGGTCGGGTGCTTGCCGATGTTGGTTTCACCAACCATCCGCAACCTCAAGGTCACTAAGATGTTGGTTGACGGCGGGGCCGGCCTGAATCTGATCTCTTCCACGGTGCTCAAGAAGCTCCAGATCCCTGACAGCGAGCTCGAAGAGACCGGCACTTTTCAAGGAATCAACCCGGGAAGGAGCAAGCCGAAGGGGAAGATCACACTGCCAATGACTTTTGGCAGCGAGCTGAACTTCAGGACAGAGAGAGTCACGTTTGATGTTGCTGATTTCCCATTGCCCTATAATGGGATACTCGGCCGTCCGGCGCTTGCCAAGTTCATGGCAGCCTCTCACTACGCCTAAAATGTGCTCAAGATGCCTGGTCCGATAAGTGTCATTTCTGTCCAAGGCAGCAAGAAGGATGCACTTATCTGTACCGACAAGATCTACCGGGAAGCAGCAGCGACAGCAGAACGCAAACCACTTGCCGCTGAAGCTCCCGGGGGGAAGAAGAAGATCAAGTCCGGCAAGAGTAGCTCTGATGCCCACTCCGGCAAGCGCACCTCTTCGGAGTGCTGCGCTACCGTCGAGGACGCCCCATCGAGCTCCACCGGCAAGTGCAAGAAGGCAAAGACAGCTTCACCAGAGACAAAGAAAGTGGCCGCTTAAGGAGGACGGCACCGGTGGTACCTTCACCATCGCTGCCACGCTTGATCCTAAATAGGAAAGCGCTCGTTGTTTTCCTGCGGGCGAATGTCGGCGTGTTTGCATGGCAACCATCCGACTTCCCGGTGTTCCCATGAAAGTAATTGAGCACCACCTTGCCGCCTCGCCTCACGCCGCAGCCCGCCAAGCGAGCAGGTTAGGAAACAAGCAAAGGAGCGCCAAGAGTTCATTGCGAGGAGATCAATAAATTGGAAGCAGCAGGCCTGGTCCGAGGAGTACTCCATCCAACGTGGTTAGCCAATCCAAAGAGTCGTGGCGCAAAGCAAACGAGAAGTGGAGGCTTTGTATTGACTTCACCGATGTTAATAAAGCTTGCCCCAAGGATCCATTTCCTTGCCGCACATTGACCAGATTGTCGACTCCACAAAGCAGGATGTGATCTGCCATTCCTTGACGATACTCGGGATATCATCGATCTTCATGGCGTAAGAGGATGAAGAGAAACCGCATTCATTACTCCATGTGGCACGATCGCTTTGTACGGATGCCTTTCGGACTAAAGAATGCCGGTTCAACATTTGCAAGAGTAGTTAGTCATGCTTTTGAGCCACAGCTGCACAGAAATGTAGAAGCTTACATGGATGACATAGTGGTCAAGAGCAGGGACAGAGCAACTTTGATCCAAGATTTGGACGAGACCTTCACAAATCTGCGCAAGATCAATCTCAAGTTGAATCCCGAGAAGTGTGTGTTTGGAGTTCCTTCCGGCAAGCTTCCCGGATTCTTTGTATCTCAGCGGGGGATCGAAGCCAATCCCGACAAGATCAAAGCCATTGAACAGATCGGCACCGGAGCGCGCCAAGGACGTGCGAAGACTTGCCGGGTGTGTTGCTGCTCTCAAGAGGTTCATCTCTAAGTTCTGCTGAAGGCCGCCTGCCGCTTTTCAAAGTTTTGAAAAGGCAGGTCCAATGAAATGGACTCGGAAGCGGAGGCTGCGCTGCAGGACTTGAAGAGATACCTATCCTCCACTCCAACACTTGTCGCACCTAAGCCACAAGAGAAGTTGCTGCTATATCTGGCGGCAACCAATCAAGTGGTTAGTGCTACGTTAGTAGCGGAGAGGGAGGCGGATGATGAGCCAGCAACCACGGCAAGCGAGTCCAGCGACAAGCAGGGGGCTTCCCCGACAAGTTCTGGCTCTAGCAAGGATGGATCTATGCAGCCACAAGAAGAGAAACAGAAGAAGATGGTGCAGCGCCCAGTTTACTTTTGTCGGCCCTTCTATAGGGGCTAGATCAAGGTACTCGTGTGCGTGGTTGCTTTTCGGCCTTCTCATGGCCTCGAGGAAGTTGCGCCATTACTTTAAGCACATGAGATCACAGTTGTCACTCGCTTTCCGTTGAAGAGGATACTGCAAAATCCAGAAGCAACAGGCAGGATTGTCGAGTGGGCACTGGAATTGTCAAGCTTCGGCCTCACGTTTGAAAGTACTTCAACTATTCAGAGCCGAGCATTGGCAGAATTCATAGCAGAATGGACGCCAACACCCGATGAAGAAACTCCGGAGAGGAGCATCCCCGTCAAGGAAGCGAGCAAAGAATGGATCATGAACTTTGATGGTGCCTTCTCGCTGCAAGGTGCCGGTGCAGGCGTACTACTTGTCGCACCCACCGGAGAGCACCTCAAGTACGTGGTCCAGATGCACTTTCCCAAGGAGCAAGCAACAAACAATACTGCAGAGTATGAAGGCTTGCTTGCCGGACTCAGGATCGCGGCAGAACTTGGGATCAAGAAGCTTATTGTTAGGGGTGACTCACAGCTTGTCGTCCATCAAGTTAACAAAGATTATCAGAGTCCGTTGATGGAAGCTTACATTGATGAAGTGAGAAAGCTAGAAGAACATTTTGACGGCCTGCAGATGGAGCATGTTCCAAGAGCTCAGAACGACATTGCAGATGGCCTATCAAAATGCGCCGCACTTAAGTTGCCTGTGGAACCAGGGATTTTTGTGCTCAAGCTGACTCAACCATCTGTAACACCATCATCTGGACAGAACAAGAAGAGAAAGTTGGTTACTGGCGACTACTTTCCAGCAGGGCTCCCCGAAGCCGCCGCCAAGAAGGTCCCCAGGATCAACACAGAAAGTGCTGAGGAGCAGTCTTCTCCGACAAGCCCTAGGGTTTGTTTCGTTGAAGCAGACGCTCCCGACAAGCTGTGTCCAAACACGCTTGCCGGGAGCATCACGCCCGGCAGATCCCGATTCTTGCCGTGAAGCGGATGTTCCCGCAGCAGTATTTGCGCCTTTAGTCCTTGTTGTCAGAGCTTGATAACGATGTGGACTAGGCGTCATTCAAAGAAGCATAGCCTTGCCGGAACGCAGAAGACAAAGAAGCTAAGTTGCCAAAGTTTGAGCACAATCAGTTTTAAATTTTTAAGTTATATTCCTTGAACGACCGTGCCTTGTATGAAAAACCTGTGCGCGGAGGAACCGGCTCGTGGTTAAGTTGCGCCCTTACTTTGTTTCGAGTCCGCTCAACAATGAAAGTGTGCTGCGACTAGCCCCGACAAGGTTTCTTGCCGGAGGCAACACCGCCAGCAGGCTGCTGATGTTCCGCACTCAGCGCTCGCGGCAAGCGTGTTTGCGCCGGCAAGTTCCCCAAAAGCGTAGGGCGAAAACATGCAAGGGATGGAATCAAGTAAACGAAGTAACGTAGCCGATAGTATCCAGAATAAAGTTATATTACAATAAATAACTTGCCGCGCTCTAAGAGATTGTTCCTATGACACGTCTAGTAGCAGCAAGAACAAGGAAAGGAGAAAAGGGTGCGCTGGCACCTGGGTCCCGGCAAGCCAGTGTTGCTGGGGGCTGCGAGTACCAAGATTCATCCACGGCAAGCCAGAGTTGCCGGGGGCTGCGATATCAGATAAGTTTTGCGTCCCTCATCATGCATCCTCTTATGGACTAGGGAATGCGAAGCCGCGTCCTCCCCGACCGCGCCTTGTATGGAAAACCTGTGCGCAGAGAAATCGACTCGTGGCTAAGTTGCGCCCTTAATTTGTTTCGAGTCCGCTCAACAATGAAAGTGTGCTGCAACTAGCCCCGACAAGGTTTCTTGCCGGAAGCAACATCGCCGGCAGGCTGCTGATGTTCCGCATTCAGCGCTTGCGGCAAGCGTGTTCCCACCGGCAAGTTCCCTAAAAGCATAGGGTAAAAACATACAAGGGGTGGAATTGAGTAAGGGACATAACGTAGCAAGCACCCTCTTTTCATTAAAAAACATCCCACTCGGGTACAGTCCATAGAGGATGAAAAACATGAAAGAGAGGATTACAAGTTTTAGATGCAGCTAAGGCCCAAAGGCTTACAAATTAAAAAGATAAGATGCACGTAATCCCTTTCCTGTCCTTCTCTTCAGGAGATAGGTCAAGGAGGCGAAAAGGGCAAAAGGGGCGCCTAGGCGAGCTACAGGTGCCAGAAGACACCAAGAGAACAATCCGGGGGCCGTCCGAAGGCCGGACGGTGATGGCGGCGCCGGAAGCGTGGCTCGAAGACGCCCCGAACTTGGGCACGGGCAGTCGCAGCGTCCCGCGGCAAGGCTTGCCGGGCGTCCGCCAAGATCCTCCGCTATTCCTATTTACTGTCATTCAAGAACAAAGTGTTAACTAAGAAGACAAGGCCCCGGCAAGAGGAGCTTGCCGGGAAGGGCAAGACCCCGGCAAGAGGAGCTTGCTGGGAAGGACAAAGACCCCGGCAAGAGGAGCTTGCCGGGAAGACCAACCAAGGCACTTCAGAAAACTTGCCGCGACGCTCCGCGCGTCCCGGCAAGACCCGACGAAGCGGCAAGCTCATGGGTGCGACAAAACAGAGACCGCGTAAGGCACTGCCGCGGCGGTTACCACTGCTCGCCACGCCCAGCTCACCCGATGACGGTCGCCGCAGATCGCTCTGGTGCACGTGGCGGGTAGCTGCGCAGCCAGCGGTGCGAGGTGGCGTTTTGCCGACAAGGAGGCCATCGTGGCGATCGGTGGCGCCCTAACGGTCGCTTCCTTTGTATGCTAGAGGCGACGGACGGGCATTAAAAGCCCTTGTCCCCTGCCGTCAGAGTTAGGTAGGGGGCATTGTTGATAGTGGTTGTACCAACCCTCGTTTTTACCGTTTTACCCCTCTTTCTACGCTGCCACCTGTCGGTGACCCCTTTAACCTATAAAAAGGAGGCCCATGCGCACGTAGAAGGGGTTCGGTTGGGTTCGACTCATTCGAAACCACAGCGCACCACACGCTCTCAAGCAAGAACAAATACAAACACAAAGCAGCAGTAGGAGTTTTATCTCTCCGGAGAGCTCCGAAGCTGGGTAAAATCCCCCGCGTGCTTTCGCCTCGATCTGCTCTTCGTGCGCCCTCCGCTCCCTTGCCGGACCAGAAGGGGCCCTGCCCCATAGGTGTTCGTTCTCCCACGACATCATGGCGGAGTCGGCGTTGGCGTACTTGTCCGTCGTTACCATGAGCGCGGCCATGGTGGCTGGCTCGGAGCGCAAGAGCTTGTGCTTGAGGAGGGTGCCATCTGGGCACCCTTTGACGAAGTACTAGATTGCTTGGACCTCATGGACACCCTCGTAGCTGTTCTGGAGCTCGGTCCAGCGTGCGAGGTACTCGCGGCCGGTCTCCATCGGCCCCTGCACGCACATGGTGAGCTGGCTAGGGCAGACGGGTCGCTTGTAGGTTCCCGTGAAGTTGCGGATGAAGGCCTGCTCGAAATCGACCCACGTATTGATGCTGCCCATCGGCAAACTGTTCAACCAGGTGCGGGCCGACCCTTGGAGCATGAGCGGTGTGTAGCGCACGGCGAGTCGGCGATTGGCGCCGGTGATGCCAATTGCGGTGGTGTAGTCAGTGAGCCAGTCCTCTGGCTTCACGGTCCCATTGTACTTGGGAGTGTCGCGGGGAATCATGAACCCTTTGGGAAAAGGCTCTTCCCGGATGCGTGGGCCGAAGCACGCCGGCCCAATGGCGCCGCTTTCCTCCACCTCCAAAGAGTGAGCGAGCTGGTCGAGGCGGTGGTGAGCATCGGTGTCGTCGACGTGCGCCGAGTCGACGGGCGACCGGGCCACGGGTGGCCGGGTCGGTCAGATCCGGACGTCGTCCAGGCTGGCTGGGTTTGCGCGGGTTCTCCGGGATGAGCTCGTTGCCCAAGCCGCCGGCGGCCGTAGCGGCCGGGTCGCACCGAGTCCGGGCTCGGCCGGAATGCGCCTCGCCGGGTGGCGAGGACGCTGTGTGCTGAAGTTCACCGGGTCCGCCGATGTGGGTGGAGCCGGATCCCGCTGGCTTGGCGAGCTGGTCGAGGCGGTCTTGCTGCGCCTTGGCCGCGTTGAGGAGGTCGTGCATTCACTTGATGCGCTCCTTCAGCTCCTCGCCTGTGAGCTGGTCCAGGCCGACCGCGACCGCCTGGGCAGCACGCATGTTCTTCACTGCGGTCTCGTAGACGGTCGGGTTGTCGCTGAGGGCGCAACCTATCGCTCCTCCTCGGGCTCGCACGTTAGCGACCCGGCTCGGCTCGGCTGCGGCGGGCATGAATCCGTAGGCGGCATTGCGCTCCAGCTAAGCGGAATCGAGGCGACGTTGTGTGGCGGCGAGCTTCCCGGTCAGGTCCAGCTTCTGCTGGCGCCTTTCCTCGAGCTGGGCTCAAGACTCAGCGACGTTGGTGGCATTGATGTCGGTACCGATGGGGACGCAGAGGCTCTGCATCGCAGTGCGCAACGAGTTGGACGGCTCGGTCTGTTCCGTTGCGGCCTCGGCGTCAGCAGCCTTCCTCGTCTTGCTCGACGAGGAGGAGGCGTCGGTGCGAGTGACGAAGACCTCCATGTGGACGTCCATTGCCCCGGTCGAAGTGCCACCGCCGAGGGAGAGGGGGGAGTCGAAGTAGTTGAGTACCTCGCTGAGGTACTCGTCGGTCGCGGGCGCATTGGAGATGCTCAGCGCGGCGAAGGAGGCGGCGACTGCGTCGACGATGTCGTCCGCCAGCATGACGGGCTCGTCGGAGTCGGAGAAGAGCCCCGTCTGAAGCATGCTCCCAGACAGCTCCTCGAGCTGCCCCACGGTGGGTGCACGGTGGATGCCACGGGATGGCTAAAGAGAGGAGGAAGCTCGAGGGCACTGGTGGGCTCTAGAGGCGGGGTTGGCATGAGCGAGCGCGGGACGCAAGACATACCCAGGTTTGGGGCTCTCCGGAGAGATAACACCCCTAGTCCTACCGAGTGTGGTTTATATGCGACTGTTCAAGGTTGCTTGGAGCTGTATGGAGGAAGAAGGAAGGCTGGCCAAGGTTTAGGCTGTTCCTTCTCCTCGAGTGGGTTCTACTGACTGGTGGCTAATTTCTCTACCCTTGCTTGCTTACTTCCTCCCTTGCGTGAGGGCTCCTGGGGGTTCATAGGCCAACCCCCAGGGGTACAATGGTAATGTTACAAGTTGGTGGGGCCGGGTCGTCAGCGTCTGAGGACCCAGGCTGGGACCCGCTGGGGGCCTGTGGTTCGCCGGGTTCCCCTAGGCGCCGGCCCCGCGTGCCTACGGGGACTGTGCACCGTCTTGTCGATCGTCAGGGCGTGACCGTCAGGTTGCCGCTTGCTGTCATCAGCAGTGATGATGGGGGCACTATTGCCATGCCGGGCCTGGTCGGTGGGTAGGTGAGGGCACTGTTGCCACGCTCCGGCTGACCAGAGGCATGGGCGGGGCACTGTTGCCTTGGTCATCAGTGGCTGAAGACTCGTCCCATCTATGGCCTGGATGGTACGGGAGCTGACCCGTGGCTGGGTTGTGGAGCACGCCACGGGTGGAGCTGTCTTGTTGAGGAAGCCTTGGTTGTGCCGAGTTCAGTTGTCTTGTACTGGTTGTCGAGGCTGAGTCGAGGTGCCTGGCCGGGTTGGAGAGTTCAGCCGGGTCGCGGGGCCTGACCGGGTCGAGTGACCCGGCCAAGCGCGTACTGGCTTGAGGGGCGACGTCGGCCCTATTGTTTTTGAAAAGGATCCGGGTTCCGTTGCCTGCCCGTGGTTCATCCCCCCGACACTGTGATGTCTACTACACAACCTTCTTCTTGTAGACGTTGTTGGGCCTGCAAGTGCACAGGTTTGTAGGACAGTAGCAAATTTCCCTCAAGTGGATGACCTAAGGTTTATCAATCTGTGGGAGGCGTAGGATGAAGATGGTCTCTCTCAAACAACCCTGCAACCAAATAGCAAAGAGTTTCCTGTGTCCCCAACACACCCATTACAATGGTAAATTGTATAGGTGCACTAGTTCGGCGAAAAGATGGTGATACAAGTGCAATATGGATAGTAGATAAAGGTTTTTGTAATCTGAAATAATAAAAACAGCAAGGTAACTAATGATAAAAGTGAGCGTAAACGGTATTGCAATGATAGGAAACAAGGCCTAGGGTTCATACTTTCACTAGTGCAAGTTCTCTCAACAATAATAACATAGATAGATCATATAAAAAGCCCTCAACATTCAACAAAGAGTCACTCCAAAGCCACTAATAGCGGAGAACAAACGTAGAGATTATGGTAGGGTACGAAACCACCTCAAAGTTATTCTTTCGGATCAATCTATAAAAGAGTTCGTACTAGAATAACACCTTAAGACACAAATCAACCAAAACCCTAATGTCACCTAGGTACTCCATTGTCACCTCAAGTATCCGTGGGCATGATTATACGATATGCATCACACTATCTCAGATTCATCCAACCAACACAAAGTACTTCAAAGAGTGACCCAAAGTTTCTACCGGAGAGTCAAGAACGTGTGCCAACCCCTATGCATAGGTTCATGGGCGGAACCCGCAAGTTGGTCACCAAAACATACATCAAGTGGCACATGATATCCCATTGTCACCACAGATAAACACGGCAAGACATACATCAAGTGTTCTCACAAAAGACTCAATCCTATAAGATAACTTCAAAGGGGAAACTCAATTCATCACAAGAGAGTAGAGGGGGAGAAACATCATAAGATCCAACTACAATAGCAAAGCTTGGGATACATCAAGATCGTGCCATAGAGGGAACACGAGAGAGAACACGAGAGAGAGAGAGAGAGAGAGAGAGAGAGAGAGAGAGATCAAACAGATAGCTACTGGTACATACCCTCAGCCCCGAGGGTGAACTACTCCATCCTCGTCATGGAGAGCACCGGGATGATAAAGATGGCCACCGGTGATGGGTTCCCCCTCCGGCAGGGTGCCGTAACGGACTCCCGAGAAGTTTTTGGTGGCTACAGAGGCTTGCGGCGGCGGAACTCCTGATCTATCTTGATATTCGATGGTTTTTGGGGTACATAGGCATATATAGGCGAAAGAAGTCGGTCGGGAGGTGCTCGAGGGGTCCACGAGACAGGGGGCCGCGCCTTGTAGGGGGGCGCCCCCTATCTCCTGGGCTCCTCGAGGGTCTTCTGACTTGATCTCCAAGCCTCCAGGATGATAATCTTCCAAAAAAATCACGATGCCGAAGGTTTCATTCCATTTGGACTCTGTTTGATATTCCTTTTCTTCGAAATACTGAAACAGGCAATAAAGCAACAATATGAGCTGGGCCTCCGATTAATAGGTTAGTCCCGAAAATGATATAAATGTGTAAAATAAAGCCCATAAACATCCAAAAGGGGTAATATAATAGCATGGAACAATCAAAAATTATAGATACGTTGGAGACGTATCAAGCATCCCCAACCTTAATTCCTGCTCGTCCTTGAGTAGGTAAATGATAAAAACAGAATTTTTGATGTGGAATGCTACCTAGCATAATTCTCAATATAATTTTCTTTATTGTGGCATGAATGTTCAGATCCAAATGATTCAAAATAAAAGTTCATATTGATAAAAGAAATAGTAACACTTCAAGCATACTAATCAAAGTAATCATGTCTTCTCAAAATAACATGGCAAAAGAAAGTTCATCCCTACAAAATCATATAGTTAGGCTATGCTTCATTTTCGTCACACAAAGATGTTCCCAACTTCTATACCCCCGATGACAAGCCACAATTGTTTCATACTTAAATAATATCAAACTTTTTCAACCTTCACGCAATACATGAGCGTGAGCCATGGATATAGCACTATGGGTGGAATAGAATATGATGATGGGGATTGAGTGGAGAAGACGAAAAAGGAGAAAGTCTCACATTGACGAGGATAATCAACGGGCTATGGAGATGCCCATCAATTGATGTCAACATGAGGAGTAGGGATTGCCATGCAACGGATGCACTAGAGCTATAAATGAATGCTCAACAAAAGAAAACTAGTGGGTGTGCATCCAACTTGCTTGCTCACGAAGACCTAGGGCATTTGAGGAAGCCCATTGTAGGAATATACAAGCCAAGTTCTATAATGAAAAATTCCCACTGGTATGAAAAAGACAACTTATGAGACCCACTACATGAAGAACAATGTGCTACTTTGAAGCACAAGTGTGGAAAAAGAGATAGTAACATTGCCCTTTTTATTTTTTTTTATTTTTTTTCTTTTTCTTTTTCTTTTTTTTCTTGGGCCCCTTTTTTCTTTTGTCCTTTCTTCTTTTTTTTTCTTTTTTTTCTTTGGGCAATGCTCTAATAATGATGATCATCACACTTCTATTGATTACAACATATGAATTACAACTCGAAACTAGAACAAGATATGACTCTATATGAATGCCTCCGGCGGTGTACCGGGATGGTGCAATGAATCAAGAGTGACATGTATGAAAAAAAATGCATTGTGGCTTTGCCACAAATACGATGTCAACTACATGATCATGCAATGGCAATATGACAAAAGTAAAGTATGTCATGATGATGCTAAACGGAATGGTGGAAAGTTGCATGGCAATATATCTCGGAATGGCTATGGAAATGCCATAATAGGTAGGTATGGTGGCTGTTTTGAGGAAGATATAAGGAGGTTTATGTGTGATAGAGCGATCGATATCACGGGGTTTGATGCACCGCTAAGTTTGCACCAACTCTCAAGGTGAGAAAGGGCAATGCACGGCATCAAGAGGCTAGCAAAGGTGGAAAGGTAAAAGTGCGATAATCCATGGAATCAACATTAGTCAAAAGAACTCATATACTTATTGCAAAAATTTAGAAGTCATCAAAATCAAGCACTATCGCATG
The DNA here is from genome assembly GCA_021437245.1 of Aegilops speltoides. Classification (NCBI taxonomy): domain Eukaryota; kingdom Viridiplantae; phylum Streptophyta; class Magnoliopsida; order Poales; family Poaceae; genus Aegilops; species Aegilops speltoides. The sequence goes on from CM038146.1 coordinate 335,691,529, forward strand.
CTCCTAGGGGATAGATTGGTAGGAAAAGACCATCGCCGTCCCGGACCGCCACTCATAAGGATGCACAAGCCAGGTACACTTCATGTTTCAAATTTGTTACACAACTTTAACCATACGTGCATGCTACGGGAGTTGCTAACTTCAACACAAGCATTCTTTAAATTCATAATCACCCAACTAGCATGACTTTAATATCACTACCTCCATATCTCAAAACAATTATCAAGCATCAAATTGATCATAGCATCCAATTCACTTTCTATTATACCCAACTTGGATGCTCATCATTCTAGGACCAACTTTATGAACATAGCAAATACCATGCCGTTCTAAAAGACTCTCAAAATAATATAAGTGAAGCATGAGAAACTAATAATTTCTTCAAAATATAACCACCGCCGTGCTCTAAATGATATAAGTGATGCACTAGAGCAAATGACAAACTACTCCGAAAGATATAAGCGAAGATCAATGAGTAGTCGAATAATTGTGCAACTATGTGAAGAATCTCTAATATTAAGGAATTTCAGATCTTGTTACTCTAATCAAACATAAATTAAAGCAAAATAAAATGACAATGCAAGGATAGCACAACTCATGTGAAGAAGCAAAAACTTAGGCTCAACCGAAACTAACCGATAGTGATTGAAGAAGAAAGGTGGGATGCTTACCGGGGCATCCCCAAGCTTAGATGCTTGAGACTTCTTGAAATATTATCTTGGGGTGCCTTGGGCATCCCCAAGCTTGAACTTTTGTGTCTCCTTAATTCCTCTCATATCATGGTTTCTCTTTTTATCAAAAGCTTCATCCACAACAAACTCAACAAGAACTCGTGAGATAGGTTAGTATAAACCAATGCAAAACCTTATCATTTTCCACTGTAACAAATCACTAAAATTATTATTCAACATTGCATACTAAATTCCTCTGCATATTTAATACTCCTATCTTCAAATAGAATCATTAAACAAGCAAACATATGCAAACAATGCAAACATAACAACAATCTGTCAAAACAGTATAGTCTGTAAAGAATGCAAGATTCATCATACTTCGCTAACTCCAAAAATTATGAAATAAAATTCCCACTGTATTAAATTTATCAGAGCTCATCATGCAAAAGGTTTCAACATTATACCACTCTCTGACTTTTCTAGGGAATTTTTGCAACAGCGGTAAACTTTCTGTTTTCAAACAGCAACATGTATACTAGCAAAATAAGCATGGCAAAGGCTATCCTTGACATTTTTATTGAAACTAAAGATGCAAAACATTAATCTAAATAACATAAAGCAGATACTAACAAGAGAAAATGACGCTCCAAGCAAAACACATATCATGTGATGAAAAAAAATGTAGCTCCAAGTAAAGTTGCCGATGAACAAAGACGAAAGAGGGGATGCCATCTGGGGCATCCCCAAGCTTAGGCTCTTGATTGTCCTTGAATATTACCTTGGGGTGCCTTGGGAATCCCCAAGATTAGGCTCTTTCCACTCTTTATTCCATAGTCCATCGAATCTTTACGCAAAACTTGAGAACTCCACAACACAAAACTCAACAGAAAACTCGTAAGCTCCGTTAGTATAGGAAAATAAAACCACCACTTTAGGTACTGCAATGAACTCATTCTAAATTCATATTGGTGTAATATATACTATACTTCAACTTATATATGGTTCATACCCTCCTATACTACTCATAGATTCATCAAAATAAGCAAACAACACATAGAAAACACAATCTGTCTAAAACAGAACAGTCTGTAATAGTCTGTATCAAACGTATACTTCTGGAACTCCAAAATTTCTAACAAATTACGAAGTACTAAGCAATTTGTATACCAATCCACAGCAAAACGAATCAGATCAGAACCACGCCTCTGTGATTTAACAAAACTAATTTACTGGGTGCAAAAAGGATCAACACAACTATCACCGTAAGCTATCCTAAAGGTCTTACTTGGCACTTTATTGAAATAAAAGCTATAAAACATGATTACTAAAGTAGCAAAATCAGATGAACACACAAAAACAGTAAGGATAAATATTGGATTGTCTCCCAACAAGCGCTTTTCTTTAATGCCTTTGTAACTAGGCATGATGATGACAATGATGCTCACATAAAAGATAAGAATTGAAACACAACGGGAGCATCATGAAGCATATGACTAGCACATTTAAGTCTAACCCTCTTCCTATGCATGGGGATTTTGTGAGCAAACAACTTGTGGGAACAATAATCAACTAGCATAGGGAAGTAAAACAAGCATAGCTTCAATATTTTAAGCACATAGAGAGGAAACTTGATATTATTGCAATTCCTACAAGCATAAGTTCCTCCCTCATAATAATGTTTAGTAGCATCATGAATGAATTCAACAATATAACCAGCACCTAAAGCATTCTTTTCATGATCTACAAGCATAGAAAATTTACTACTCTCCACATAAGCAAAATTCTTCTCATTCGGTATAGTGGGAGTATCATAAGAGACTTGAATACTATAAATTATTTCCACATTAAAAGAGTAATGTTCAGAAAAAGGGTAATCATTGTCGGGAGTTGGGTGCGACATATGCCAAAGGATGGCTTATCATGGTGGGGGCGAGTAGAATGTCGCCGGTGCCTGGAAACGGAATGAGGAGAAGACATGCACGCCGGCGGATCTTGCCCAGCTTCAGGGCTCTCCGTGGAGATAACACCCCTACTGCTGCTCTGCGGGGTCTCCGCATGGTCACTAAGGCAAAGTGAGTACAAGGTTGCTCCTTGAGCTGTTTCTGGAGGTAGGAGAAGGCAGGGTGTCACGCCCAAGATGCAACCCTATCCTAAAGGAACTCGAAGGTCCCACCAAGGATAGAAGCGCATCTTGAAGACGCTTTTGCAAGGTGGATATCATTACATCAACATTACATGATAGACGGGGATACATACAAAAGGCATACAATGCCGCACAAATACAATATCATCATACAAGAGATCAACATCCGACTACGGATGAAACATAAACAGAAACTCAAACAATATCCACCCTGCTAGACCAGGCTGCCGACCTGGAACCTATCCCCTGATCGAAGAAGCAGAAGAAGAACTCCAAACAAGCAAACATCGCTCTCGCGTCATGATCATCGCATAACCTGTACCTGCAACTGTTGTTGTAGTAATCTGTGAGCCACCAGGACTCAGCAATCCCATTACCATGAGTATCAAGACTAGCAGAGCTTAATGGGAAAGGAAGGGGTAAAGTGGTGAGGTTGCAGCAGCGGCTAAGCAAGATATGGTGGCTAACATACGCAAATGAGAGCGAGAAGAGAGACAAAGGAACGGTCGTCAACTAGCAATGATCAAGAGGTGATCCTGAACTCCTACTTACGTCAAATATAACACAGAAACCATGTTCACTTCTCGGACTCTGCCGAGAAGAGACCATCACGGCTACACACGCGGTTGATGTGTTTTAATTCGGATCTGGTGTCAAGTTATCTACAACCGGACATTAACAAATTCCCATCTGCCACATAACCGCGGGCACGGCTCTCGAAAGTTTATACCCTGCAGGGGTGTCCCAACTTAGCCCATGACAACCTCTCGCGATCAACGAAGGAATAGACCTTCTCCCAGGAAGACCCGATCAATCTCGGAATCTCGGTTTACAAGACATTTCGACAATGGTAAAACAAGACCAGCAAAGCCGCCCGGATGTGCCGACAAATCCTGATAGGAGCTGCACATATCTCGTTTTCAGGGCATACCGGATTGTCCAAACTTCCGGTAGGCGAGCCCAGAGTTGCCCCCCCGGTACACCGGCGGTGACGGTTTGACCAACACTCACAACGAGCACGGCCGGGGTAATAAAGATGACCCTCGGGCTCCGGAAACCCAAGGGAAAAAGGGCTAGGTGAGGCAAAAGGTAAAACCAAGGTTGGGCCTTGCTGGACAAGTTTTATTCAAAGCGAACTGTCAGGGGGGTCCCATAAATCACCCGACCGCGTTAGGAACGCAAAATCCGGGAACATAACACCGGTATGACGGAAACTAGGGCGGCAAGAGTGGAACTAAACACCAGGCATAAGGCCGAGCCTTCCAGCCTTTACCAAATATATAGATGCATTAATAATATAAGAGATATTGTGATATCCCAACATAAACCCTGTCCACCATGGAGAAATCTTCATCTTCACCTGCAGCTAGCAACGCTATAAGAGGGGCTGAGCACAGCGGTAACATAGCCAAACAACGGTTTGCTAGGAATGGTGTCAAAGGTTAGAGGTTCATGGCAATTTGGGAGGCTTGACGAGCAAAGATAGGTAACGCAGCATAGCGATAGAACGAAACAACTAGCATAGCAATGATAGTAGTGAGATCCAGGGTAGCGGTCATCTTGCCTGAAATCCCGCTAGGAAGAAGAACGAGTCCATGAAGAAGACAAGCGGACGTAGTCGAACGAATCCTCACAATCGCAACATTACCGGAACTAAGAAGCAACACCGGAAAGAAACAAACAACATGGTAAACACACAAGCATAATCATGGCATGATGCACAATCAAGTATGATGCATGTCCGGTTTAATGAGGCATGGCATGGCAAAGTGCAACAACCAATACTACAAGTTAAGTGGAGCTCAATATGCAACGAGTGGCATATTGACAAAACACCACATTCAAGTTATTTAGTTTGATCTCGTTTAAGCTACCAAACAATACTAAATGTTGTTAAACATGGCAAGGGGTGTAACAAAAGTAAACTAACTATTTAGGCAAGTTTAAATGAGGCCGGAACGACAAACAACAATTCCGGAAAATCCCCATGTGCATATTTTAGATTCGGTAATGTTCTGCCCTAAACCATATTTTATTGTTGTTAAACAGGAAAATAAAGTGCACCATGTTAAACTAGGCATTTTTCCATCCCATTTACATATAAAGTTTATTTAAAACCGAGCTACGGTTATTTAGTTATGAAATAAATCATTTTAGCATGGCATTTGGGCAAAATTAAACAAACAACATTTTATACATTTTAAACATGGATGAAAGTGGCATATTATTAATCTACACAAAATTCTAAGCATTTTACATGTTTAAATCATTTTAATCCGATGCACGGTTGTGATGTTTTTATATGCATGAACAACAGGGGTCAATCTGTAAAACATAAATTCCTGGGTTAAAAGCTAAATTCGCAGATCTGAAAAAAATGCTACGGGCCGAATCTGCACTTGGGCCAACAGTGGAAGGGGGGCGCAGTGGGTCTGATGCTCACCATGGGCCTAGGCCCGGTCGGATCTGGAGGAGGCCGGCATGGGGCTGCTGGGGTGTGGCCTCACCCATGGGCTCTGGCCCGCTTGGTGGAGGAGGCTGGCCGACGTAGGGGCTTGGCGCGGGATGCGGCCCACGCGGTCGAGCAGAGGAGGCTCGCGCGGCCGACGTGGCTGGCGACGCGGTCAACGCGGGAGGCAGAGGGACTCAAACTCGAGCTCCTGAACGAAGACAAACGCGGCAGCGGGCGCATGCGAGAACGGGGTCTACGGCGCGGCAGCAGGGAAGGCCGGCGAGGTGGAGATGGGGCGGATCCAGCTGGCCGGCGCCGGATCCGGGCAACGACGACGCGGACGGAGCTCAGGGGCGGCCATGGCGTTTTCCTGTCCAGCAAGGAGAGAGGGAGATGAGTCCGAGATGATGAGCAAGGGAAAGGAGAGGCGCGCGACGGGGGCTCGCCTGGGGCTGCTGCTGCGGCGGCGCTCAACGGCGGCGTGCTGGAGAGGAGCTCCGACGAGGGGAAACGGGCGTCGAGGGAGACGAGGACGAGCGTTCCTGCTCGGGACGACGAGGCACGGTCCAGGTGGCTGGGACGCTGGTGTGAGGACGCTCGGGGTGGCACGAGGCCTCGGGAGGCGACGGGCAGAGGAGCTCGGGCTCCTGCAGGATTTGGGCGTCGATGGTGGTTGGGCAGGAGGGAAATAACGAGGAGAAGGTGGAGGCTGCGAGGGGATTGGGCGCTGGTGGATCCTGAGGGGATTTGTTGGAGTGGCGGCACGGCTGTGAGGATGGGACATGAGGCCTAGAAATTAGGGTTGGGCTGTATAAATAACTAGGTGGACTAGCTTAGGGGCAAAACGGACCCTCCGATCAAGATCGAACGGTCGAGAAAAATAGACTAGGAGAGTCCAAATAAGAAAATGGAGATGTTTTATAGATATTTGGAGATGATCCGGATCCAACAGTCACGACCGACCGGTTCGGGTTCGGGGCAGTTTCGGACATGTGCGAGGGGGGTTTGGTCATCACGGTCAAGAGGGAAGCAAAAACCCGATTGGTCTGGAACGGTCAGCGCGGGCAAGGCGATCCGAGGGAAGGTGATGAAGGCAAAAGGGAGAAACGACAACGACGAACGAATGCAAGTTTTTAAGAAAACGATGCCGTGCGAATGATGACATGAGATGAGATGCATAACAAGAACAAAATGCAAAACAACAGACAAATATCATATCGCATCTCCGGAAAAGGCAAGAGTTGGAGTTACGAATATGGAAAGTTGTATCCGGGGCGTTACAACACTCCACCACTACGAGAGGATCTCATCCCGAGATCTAGGATGGCACCGGAGGGAAAAGGAAGAGGAAGATAAGAGGTAAACTAAGTTGCTTCTTTGATGAACGAGTGAAACCACGAACCTTGAGAGGTTGAGCAATTTAAAAGAAAGAGTACAACAGAGATGAACGAGATTGCAAACAATCTGTTAGAAAAGAGGAACAAGCAGTATTACGAGAACGTGAAGGTTGAAAGACATGGAAATAAGAGCTTCACGAACGAAAAGAATATGACCACCTCGGTATAATGAGATAGCCAAGGAATAAGAATGACAGAATTTGGACAGCACTACGGTAGAAAAGAGAAGAAAACTTGATAAGATGAAAAGATATTGAAGAGATGATACAACACTCCGGTTGGAAATGGAAGTAATAGAATTTTTAACTTGGCAAAATGCAAGCACTTGGATGAGACTCCGGTTAAAAGAGGAATGATAGACACAACAGTCTGGTGAAATGGATAAGCATGTAAAAGAACATGATCTTGACAAAACGAGATGATGGGTCAATGAGAGCAACCTCACAAAGCCTCCGGAAGAAAGAATAGAAGATAGATCATTGGAATAGCAGAATGGAGTAGAAAATGCCAACTTCTGCCACAAATGAGCTTGGAAAGCACCCTTCCAAGAAGGTTATAATGGAGTTGTTGGAAAACCAACAACGAAAAGAATAGGCTTGCAGTGGGCTTATGGAAACATCTCAACACTTGAGGTGAAATTCTGCCACTAACGAAAACAATTGCTTGCTTGAGATCAACGAAGAGATGAAAACTTCTTCCACCAAGAGGATAAAGAGCAAGCTTGGGTCATGCGTAATCACCACAAATAGCAACATTCCTTAGGGAAGGCTTTAGGTGAAATATAACCCAATATAATTCCAACAAAAGATTGATTGGTTGAAAAGATCTCTTGAACGAACAGAAAATGATGGATTTAAATATGTCAGTCTTGAAAACTTGTGAATCATGACACACGAAGGAAAATAATCAAGAATGACATAACACCGCCTCAAAAGATAAGGTAGGAAGAATTGCACTTTGGATGCAAGATGAAGAATGCTAGAACTCCTCAAAACAAAACATGTGTTGGGCACCATGTTTATTTTAGAGTATAGCTTGGTGGGTCATAACTCCGAGAGAAATCATGAAGATCAATTGAATAATTAAAAGAATCCTTGATGAACCACCATGTAGAGCCTCCATGAAGAACTCCGGTAAACAAAAGGATGATAGAAAGAAAGAGAAGTTGACAACACAAGGTGAAGCCTTGCAATGATTTAGATGGAGCTTCGCGACGAGATAAAACGGAAAACTTGGAACTCCGGAAAAGAAAAGATTAAGCATCTCGAACCGAGAAATGTGACATGATGAACAACTCTGGAAAGAAGAAACTAGATCACTTGGATGAAATAATAATAAGAATTACATTATGCGTATCCTTCACCAATTTAAATTGATGACAAGCAATGGATTTGGCATACTACTTATCCTCATTGAAAAAGGATTAAGAGAGATATAGCGTAAACTTGAGAAGGTATTGATGGAACCACCGGTGGGATTGAAACAAAAAAAATGAATGAATTGATACGATGATGAAGGAAGAGGATTCTTGAACGAACCACCGTAAGAATTGACAATGAAAATAGCAAAGGCACAATTCACCGGGAAGAATTGGAAAAGGAATGAAGATACTTGAGGGGATTTAGATACATGAGAACGAAGAGGCCATGAACTGATTAGAGGTTATTTGAACGATGCACCGGTAAGATTTGGAGAACGAGAGCTGAAAGCTTGAATGAATAATTCTGAGATGATGGCCTCTGGAGAATCAAATTGAAAAGACTCCTGAAATGCTCCAGATGCTTGAAAAGAATTCTCACAATCGAAAACAATTATGGGAGGATGGCCCCAAGCTAGAATCATGAATCTTCAAGAGAATGGACCAAGATTTAGAGGAAAACTCTTCTTCGGTCTTCAAATGTTGAGAATGAAGATGAGAACCACCATGAATTGTTGAGACACTCCGGGATGAAGAATAGAAAGGTTGAACCAACGATCAAAAGAATTTGAAAGTGATCTAGAAGAAGACATCTGGCTGATGAAAATTCATTCTTACGTCAAACTTGGAAATGAATTTGAGAATCGCTCCTGATAATTAGAAGAGTCAGGTAAGATCCTGGGAAAAGACCTGTGGGTTAGGGCCCACTCGAAAGAACCATCGTTGAAGGATTGCTTGAAATAGAGATTACACCGGTAGAATTAAATAGCTTCAATGAGAGAAAAACCTCGAAGTACTCGAACGGATTAAGAATGGAAACATGATTCTTTTGAGATATCTTCAGCACTCCAGAACAAATGAATAGGAAGAAGTGAATGATTAAGAGGTGCGTCGGCACGAGAAAGTATTAGAAAACGAGGAAAGGAATATGATGGATATCGAAAGCTTGAATTGGATCCACCGGAGAAGAAACAATAATGAAGGATGATGAACTTGAAGCTCGTGAGCATCTTCACAAGGGATCACTAGATCAGAACATTGATTGAAAAGAGTGAAGTGACTTCACATGAATAAATGGATACTTGATTAAAATAAATGAGTCCTTGAAGAAAAGGGTGGGAGGGTGGGGAAAAACAAGGACAACTTGGGATGAACGAAACAAACACCGTTGAGAAAACTTAGAATTGATCTTGCGGATGGGGAGAATGATGGGATCATCTCGAAGAGAAGCGCACCGGTTGGAAAAGAATTAACATGACAACCTCAATGATAAAAAAGGATTAGTATTCACATAACAATATGAGAACACCGTTTAGGAAAGGTATGGCATTCAACATTTGACTTCGAAGCAACTCGAATACCACAAATAAAACAAAACAAAGGATTTGGCTTGCAGAATAAGCCGGAAACAAACATATGATAGAGATTTACCCAATCCCATATCATGCATTTGTCGGAAAGATATTCTAGGAGCTACTTGAATTCCCACCTATAAACTCCCGAAACTTTCTGGTTATGCAATCAGGTGTTGGGGATACAGGGGAAGCAATATATCTCACCCAAACTAACAATCCCTACATCCAGCTGTATCCATCCGTCAACACATAACCAAGAAAACTCCGGAAATCGTGTACCTCAACCTTCGAAAAGCATCCGTTATACGAGTTATGGCAATACTCCCGAACTCCCCAGTACTGGGTGACGTCGAGGTTATCTCACCAACAACTGCATAAAAAAGATTCTCAATGTCGGCAAAACTTAGGTATTCCAGAACTGCAATGATAAAATTATGACGACAACACCTCGGAGCACAACTCCCGGGGACACTGCCACAACCCCTAAATGTCAGGAGGCACCAAGAACAATGTTCTCGTCATAAGAATATCGGAACGATCCCAAGATACCCGCGTGATCCTAAAAAAAAATTAGTGAAATTTGAGGAGAGGAAAGACAAAACATCTACGTTAGGAGTCCTCACTAGAGTGACGAAGGGATTGAGGAGTAAAAAGAATCCTACTCTCCGATATATATAATCCTAAGACTCAAAACTTTTTTTTTCTAGACTCAACAACGGCCAACAATCAAGGGGGCTCCTAGGGTCGGTCAAGGCTCTGATTACCAACTTGTCACGCCCAGGATGCGACCCTATCCTAAAGGAACTCGAAGGTCCCACCAAGGATAGAAGCGCATCTTGAAGACGCTTTTGCAAGGTGGATATCATTACATCAACATTACATGATAGACGGGGATACATACAAAAGGCATACAATGCCGCACGAATACAATATCATCATACAAGAGATCAACATCCGACTACGGATGAAACATAAACAGAAACTCAAACAATATCCACCCTGCTAGCCCAGGCTGCCGACCTGGAACCTATCCCATGATCGAAGAAGCAGAAGAAGAACTCCAAACAAGCAAACATCGCTCTCGCGTCATGATCATCGCATAACCTGTACCTGCAACTGTTGTTGTAGTAATCTGTGAGCCACGAGGACTCAGCAATCCCATTACCATGGGTATCAAGACTAGCAGAGCTTAATGGGAAAGGAAGGGGTAAAGTGGTGAGGTTGCAGCAGCGGCTAAGCAAGATAAGGTGGCTAACATACGCAAATGAGAGTGAGAAGAGAGACAAAGGAACGGTCGTCAACTAGCAATGATCAAGAGGTGATCCTGAACTCCTACTTACGTCAAACATAACACAAAAACCGTGTTCACTTCCCGGACTCCGCCGAGAAGAGAGCATCACGGCTACACACGCGGTTGATGTGTTTTAATTCGGATCTGGTGTCAAGTTATCTACAACCGAACATTAACAAATTCCCATCTGCCACATAACCGCGCGCACGGCTCTCGAAAGTTTATACCCTGCAGGGGTGTCCCAACTTAGCCCATGACAAGCTCTCGCGATCAACAAAGGAATAGACCTTCTCCCAGGAAGACCCGATCAATCTCGGAATCCCGGTTTACAAGACATTTCGACAATGGTAAAACAAGACCAGCAAAGCCGCCCAGATGTGCCGGCAAATCCTAATAGGAGCTGCACATATCTCATTCTCAGGGCACACCGGATTGTCCAAACTTCCGGTAGGCGAGCCCAGAGTTGCCCCTGGTAGCCACCGGCGGCTGACGGTTGGGACCAACACTCACAACGAGCACTGGCCCGGGGGGGTAAATAAAGATGACCCTCGGGCTCCTGAAACCCAAGGGAAAAAGGGCTAGGTGAGGCAAATGGTAAAACCAAGGTTGGGCCTTGCTGGACAAGTTTTATTCAAAGCGAACTATCAGGGGGGTCCCATAAATCACCCGACCGCGTTAGGAACGCAAAAATCCGGGAACATAACACCGTATGACGGAAACTAGGGCGGCAAGAGTGGAACTAAACACTGGGCATAAGGCCGAGCCTTCCACCGCTTACCAAATATATAGATGCATTAATAATATAAGAGATATTGTGATATCCCAACATAAACCCCGCCCACCATGGAGAAATCTTCATCTTCACCGCAGCTAGCAACGCTATAAGAGGGGCTGAGCACAGCGGTAACATAGCCAAACAACGGTTTGCTAGGAATGGTGTCAAAGGTTAGAGGTTCATGGCAATTTGGGAGGCTTGATGAGCAAAGATAGGTAACACAGCATAGCGATAGAACGAAACAACTAGCATAGCAATGATAGTAGAGAGATCCAGGGTAGCGGTCATCTTGCCTGAAATCCCGCTAGGAAGAAGAACGAGTCCATGAAGAAGACAAGCGGACGTAGTCGAACGAATCCTCACAATCGCAACATTACCGGAACTAAGAAGCAACACCGGAAAGAAACAAACAACATGGTAAACACACAAGCATAATCATGGCATGATGCACAATCAAGTATGATGCATGTCCGGTTTAATGAGGCATGGCATGGCAAAGTGCAACAACCAATACTACAAGTTAAGTGGAGCTCAATATGCAACGAGTTGCATATTGACAAAACACCACATTTGAGTTATTTAGTTTGATCTCGTTTAAGCTACCAAACAATAGTAAATGTTGTTAAACATGGCAAGGGGTGTAACAAAAGTAAACTAAATATTTAGGCAAGTTTAAATGAGGCCGGAACGACAAACAACAATTCCGGAAAATCCCCATGTGCATATTTTAGATTCGGTACTGTTCTGCCCTAAACCATATTTTATTGTTGTTAAACAGGAAAATAAAGTGCACCATGTTAAACCAGGCATTTTTCCACCCCATTTACATATAAAGTTTATTTAAAACCGAGCTACGGTTATTTAGTTATGAAATAAATCATTTTAGCATGGCATTTGAGCAAAATTAAACAAACAACATTTTATACATTTTAAACATGGATGAAAGTGGCATATTATTAATCTACACAAAATTCTAAGCATTTTACATGTTTAAATCATTTTAATCCGATGCACGGTTGTGAAGTTTTTATATGCATGAACAACAGGGGTCAATCTGTAAAACATAAATTCCTGGGTTAAAAGCTAAATTCGCAGATCTGAAAAAAATGCTATGGGCCGAATCTGCACTTGGGCCAACAGTGAAAGGGGGCGCAGTGGGTCTGATGCTCACCATGGGCCTAGGCCCGGTCGGATCTGGAGGAGGCCGGCATGGGGCTGTTGGGGTGTGGCCTCACCCATGGGCTCTAGCCCGCTTGGTGGAGGAGGTTGGCCGACGTAGGGGCTTGGCGCGGGATGCGGCCCACGCGGGCAAGCAGAGGAGGCTCGCGCGGCCGACGTGGCTGGCGACGCGGTCAACGCGGGAGGCAGAGGGACTCGAACTCGAGCTCCTGAACGAAGACGAACGCGGCAGCGGGCGCAGGCGAGAACGGGGTCTACGACGTGGCAGCAGGGAAGGCCGGCGAGGTGGAGATGGGGCGGATCCGGCTGGCCGGCGCCGGATCCGGGCAACGACGGCGCGGACGGAGCTCAGGGGCGGCCATGGCGTTTTCCTGTCCAGCAAGGAGAGAGGGAGATGAGTCCGAGATGAGGAGCAAGGGAAAGGAGAGGCGCGCGACGGGGGCTCGCTTGGGGCTGCTGCTGCGGCGGCGCTCAACGGTGGCGTGCTGGAGAGGAGCTCCGACGAGGGGCAACGGGCGTCGAGAGAGACGAGGACGAGCGTTCCTGCTCGGGACGACGAGGCACGGTCCAGGTGGCTGGGACGCCGGCGTGAGGACGCTCGGGGTGGCACGAGGCCTCGGGAGGCGATGGGCAGAGGAGCTCGGGCTCCTGCAGGATTTGGGCGTCGATGGTGGTTGGGCAGGAGGGAAATAACGAGGAGAAGGTGGAGGCTGCGAGGGGATTGGGCGCTGGTGGATCCCGAGGGGATTTGTTGGAGTGGCGGTGCGGCTGTGAGGATGGGACATGAGGCCTAGAAATTAGGGTTGGGCTGTATAAATAACTAGGTGGACTAGCTTAGGGGCAAAACGGACCCTCCGATCAAGATCGAACGGTCGAGAAAAATAGACTAGGAGAGTCCAAATAAGAAAACGGAGATGTTTTATAGATATTTGGAGATGATCCGGATCCAACGGTCACGACCGACCGGTTCGGGTTCGGGGCAGTTTCGGACATGTGCGAGGGGGGTTTGGTCGTCACGGTCAAGAGGGAAGCAAAAACCCGATTGGTCTGGAACGGGCAGCGCGGGCAAGGCGATCCGAGGGAAGGTGATGAAGGCAAAAGGGAGAAACGACAATGACGAACGAATGCAAGTTTTTAAGAAAACGATGCCGTGCGAATGATGACATGAGACAACATGCATAACAAGAACAAAATGCAAAACAACAGACAAAAACCCAACCACGAAGGGCAAATATCATATCGCATCTCCGGAAAAGGCAAGAGTTGGAGTTACGAATATGGAAAGTTGTATCCGGGGCGTTACACAGGGCCAACTCTCTCCTTCCTATATGATCTGGTCTAGTGCTAACGGATTCGAACCCTTTGCATGGGTTCCCTGGGGGTTTATATAGGCCTACCCCCCAGGGGTACAATGGTAACCCGGCTGGGCGCGGGTCCCAGCCGTCTATCTCTCAGACCGCCATCTTCTCTGCCGACTACTGGGTCCTGCCGACTGGTGGGCCCCGCCGGCTTGTCCGGTACGGGGCCGACAACCCTTGTCCACCGCGGGCGGTTCTTGCCGGCTGCAGATTACTGTAGCCGTGCTTCTAATGACGCCGGCCTGGTCATGGGGTCATGGCAACAGTGCCGCCGCCTGACGGGCGATCACTGTCGCCATTCCCCGTCGTGTTTGGTTAATGGCGTGTGGGGCCCGTGGGAGGGGCCGGCCGACTCCTGGGGGCCGACTCCCAACGGGTCCGTCTTGTGGCGCTCTTGCCGTCTTCAGTACTCCCGTTGACTGGTGGGACCCGGCGTCTCTGGGTCGTACAGATAGGCCGTCGTGGGCACAGGGCTCCACCCCCAAGGGCTGATGTCAGGGCCGGCATGGCAACAATGCCGCGCCGGACGGAGATCTCCGTCGGTATGGCGCACTGTGGCCATGCATGCCCTCAATAAACAGGGTGGTTGGAGTTGCAGGCCGACTCCCTGTAGCCGGCCTCTCCGGAAGTCGTCGGCCAGGAGTCGGCTTATCTTGGAGTCGCCTCCGGGACTCGGCTTATCTTGGAGTCGCCTCTGGGACTCGGCTTATCTTGGAGTCGCCTCTGGGATTCGGCTTATCTTGGAGTCGCCTCTGGGACTCGAGGGGCGTAGCCTGCCCCGATGTCTTGAAAGGTCCTGGGACTCGGGTTAGCCTACCCGTGGCCCATTACTCCGACAGTAGCTCCCGAAGCTGGTGAGGCTCCGAGGGTGATACGTCGTGGGGCCTCAACAGTTTCATTCTTCTGGTGGTGGGATCTTGGCCTTGCTTGTCGTCTTCCTTCAGGCCGACTGAGGGAGTCCTGGACTAGTGGGTGTCCGGACAGCCGGACTATCATCGTCCGCCGGACTCCAAGACTACGAAGATACAAGATTGAAGACTCCGTCCCGTGTCCGGATGGGACTTTCCTTGGCGTGGAAGGCATGCTTGGCGATATGGATATGTAGATCTCCTACCATTGTAACCGACTCTGTGTAACCCTAGCCCTCTCCGGTGTCTATATAAACCGGAGGGCTTTAGTCCGTAGGACACAACAACCATTACAACAATCATACCATAGGCTAGCCTCTAGGGTTTAGCCTCCTAGATCTCGTGGTAGATCCACTCTTGTACTACCCATATCATCAATATCAATCAAGCAGGAGTAGGGTTTTACCTCCATCGAGAGGGCCCGAACCTGGGTAAAAACATCGTGTCCCTTGTCTCCTGTTACCATCCGCCTAGACGCACAGTTCGGGACCCCCTACCCGAGATCCGCCGGTTTTGACACCGACACCGACTATCTGGAGTCGGACTCGTAGAGGGCCGTCTTGCCCCCTAAGGAGTTTGAAAGTCGTGGCGGGAACCAGGCGGCGTGCCTGATACGCTTCCCGCAGTCGCCCGCCGCAAGCCCGTCTCGTGGCGCTACGCGGCAGGGACAGTCTACCTACCCACGCGCGCGATGGGACAGGCCGTCAGGCGGGGCCCGCCACTACCGTGCCTCGGCACGCGAACGGATCCATTGCGGCTGTGCGGACGGTTGGGGTTTCCCACGTCGTTACTGCGCGCAGTAACTTCATGGGGTAAATCATGGGGGGCGTGGGGTCCCGTGCGTAGTTAATCCCACGCCCGCCCCATCGGCTTCTCAGCCTATGGGCCTATAAGTAGGCGGGGTGAGCGGGACGGCGAAGCACGCGCGCCCATTCTTCCCTGCTCCCCCGCCTTCTCTTGCTTCCTCTTGCTTCCTCTGGCCGCCATCGCCTCAAACCACGCCGCGCCCGCAGCGATGAGATCTTCCTCCGCCGCCGCGGCTCCTGCCGTGCGCTCCGGCGTGTGGGACGGCTCCGAGGTGGACGATGACCTCATCGAACTCCTTCGCAAGACACGTCGGCTCCCCGGCGCGAACCTGGTGCAAGCCCGTGCCGCGCCGGCGAGGGAGATAAGGCCGGCACCGGAGGAGGGCGAGCGGGTCATATTCCGCTCGCACCTCATGCGCGTCCTGGGGCTGCCGGTGAGCGGTTTCTTCCGCTCCTTCTTGGAGATCAACGGGCTCCAGCCGCACCACCTTGCTCCGAACACGGTGGTGCTGCTGGCCGCCTTCGCCACCCTATGCGAGGGCATCCTTGGTGTTCTCCCCACCATCGAGCTGTGGGGAGAATTCTTCCAACCCAAGCTCGGCACGCACGTCGTCGGCGTGCCAGCTCAATGTGGCGCCTTCATCGCGATGCGAAGGTCGACAGCTGACAATCCATTCCCCTCCATCCTGCTGATTAAGTCGGCGAAGATGTGGCAGTGGTCGTACTTTTACGTGAAGAACGTCGCCCCAGAAGGCGACTGGGTAAATCTGCCGCCCTAGAAGCCGGCGCGCCGGCTGGGAGGCTTCCCAGCTGGTCCCACCGGGTCAAGACACTGGCTCCCGCCAGTGCCGCCGCTGTTGCGCGACTCCGAGTCTTGACGCAGTCGGAGGGCTTGGTCGGGGCCGACTTGCTGGCTGCCTTCGTGGCGCGCCGAGTCCTCCCACTCCAAGGCCGACCTCATCTGATCAATCAGATGAGCGACCACCAGGACCCGAGTCGGATGTGCACCAGGGACATGCCCCACGCGAAGGTGGCGAACATGGTGAACCACATCGCGAACTGCGAGCTCGCGGCGGACTGGCAGTTCGGCAAAGAGCCGTACTCGCGCGCCAACCCCCCGCCAGTGGTAAGTCGTATCTTTTGTTCTTCTGTTTTCTTTTGCAGCCGAATCCGACTTCTGATCCTCTTGGTTTCTTCGAGTCAGAACCCCCTCATCCAGCCTGCAGTCGGCGCCTCGGGACCGCCCCGTGAGTTCGTCCCCAACCGAGCGGAGAGCGACGTCGACGACCCCGACTTGGGGGCAGCGGCGATGGAGGCCGACGCCGAAGGCGGAGGAGGAGGAGCGGAAGGCAGCTTCAGGCCCTCGGCCACCTTCGCCGACTGGCCTGATGACGACGCCGAAGGGGAAGTCACCCCGCGCCACCAATTGAAGATCGGTCAGCCAGGCGCGAGTTCCTCCGCCGGCTTGGCCGGTCAAGTCGGCGCGAAGAAGCGTCGGGCCGGGCCGAGTTCGCTTGACGGCCGGCCGAAGAAGTTCAAGGGGGCGACCGCCGTGACCAAGCGGGAAGAGGCGGTCGCGAAGGCCAACCGCTTCCGCAAGGAAGTAAAACGGCCGCCACTCGCCTCTGCGTAAGTGCTCCGTCTTTGACTTGCTTTCCTTTATCGAATCTCGTCATAATTCTTTACATGCCTTCTCCGCTTCAGGGCCCCCCTTTCCCTTGAGAGGGTCGCCGTCCCCTCAGTCATGGGGTCGGCCAAGACGTCCGCCAGTACTTGGCGGATTGACCCCGCCGCCGACATTCGGGAGGCGACGGAGCGAAACGCGCAGGAGAAGCGCGACGAGGAGGAGGCCAACCGTCTGGAGAAGGCGCAGGGCGAGAAGGCGGCGGCCTCCGCCCAAAAGAAGCTGGAAGAGGCCGAAGCCGCCGTCGCAGCAAGACAGCGGGCTAAGGAGACCACGCACCACCAATCGGCGTTGCTCGTCATCCCGTTGAACTCCGCACCGCCGCCCCCGGAGTTCACGGGGCAGACTGGAGAAGCCGGCAGGGACAACTCCATCATGGAGAAGGACGGCGGCGAGGCCTCCGCATCGGGCACGGCCGCGCCGCCACCGCCGCTTCCGCCGCCGCCTGGGAGCGCGCATGGTAAGCAGCCGGCGGGCCCGTCAGTGCCGCCGACTGAAGACGAGGCCGTGGCAAAGCTGCTCCTTCAAGTCGCCGCGCAAGCTGTTGCCGCTTTGAGAAGGCGATTTCGCGCGACACCCTTGAGGCCGGGCGCCGCCCGGTTATCCATCGGACACCGAGGCGACAAGCGCCGCGTGTGTTGGGTGGGTGCGAGGAGGCAGCAACGGTCCGCTGAACCAGGCGCTCCTGGATGTCCAGGCGAAGCTGCGAGCTGAGGGCGACGCCATCCAGGGCTGCACCAAGGCGCATCTGGCGTCGCGAGCAGCTATCCGGGTATGCTTTCTCCTTTGACTTTGTTTTGTCTCGTTCTTCTTTGTGGGGGCACGCCAGCGCACCCACTGGGTGCAGTCCCCGAGTTTCGGGCCGACTGCTGAGCAGGCGGCCCGGAACTCCATCTGGCGAGTTCCTCATATTTATCTTTGTCTAAAATACTTGTTATAGGAGTATCACAAACTCCGCGTCACTGCCTTTAACCGCAACGTTGAGCAGCTGGGGAAGCGGACTGCCGACTTGTCAGAGAGCTGGAGTGAGTCCTTCTTCTTTTTCGCGAGGGCGCGCTGGCGCACCCGCGGGCTGTAGTCCCCGAGATTCGGGCCGACTGCTGAGCAGTCGGGCCGGATCTTCCCGGCGACCTTCTTTGTTGACGACTTAATGTCTTTTTCCTTTTGTTCTTCAGAGGCCAATGCCGTTCTTCAGGAGCAGCTGGGTGAGGCCAACACTGCTTTGCGCGCCAAGGGGGAGGAGTGCAACAAGCTCGCCACAGAGCGCGACCTGCTGGCTGCACAGCTGGCGGAGCAGAAGGAGCTGCTTAAGACAACGCAGGACGAGGCAAAGAAGATAGAGACTACTCTCCTGGCCGAGTTCGAAAGTGAGCGCTCCTCCTGGACCGACAAGGAGGCGATGCTGACCTCTGGCTTCCATGAGATCGAAGACATCGTCGATGGTGAGTTTCTTTGCTTTCTTTCTTTGAGCCGCTGACTGTAAGTCAGGCCGACTCCTGACTCTTTGTCTTGCTTCTTCTTTGTTTTGGCAGACTTCTTCCCTGGCCACTCACAGGCGGTCACTCGAGCCATCGAGGCTGATCGCGAGCCGCAGAGGGCAAATGGCGTGGAGATTGCCGCCAACGCCCCCCTGACCATCGACGAGCAGCTCCTGAGCATCGAGACTCGTCTGCGGCCGACCCATCAGCTGCTGCGCCGGCTTCAACGTGCCGGTACTCAGGCGGTTGCCGCCCTATGGCCAAACATGCCGGCTCTACGCACTCCCAGTTGGACTGCCGACTGGCTGGAGGTCGCGGCTGGCCGTCTTGAGGCCTGGAAGGTTCCTCGGCCCGGGCTGGAGCGCGCCGGGCCTTGGAATTTGTCAAGGCTTGGTATCCAGGGCTGGACCTGGACCGGCTGGCCGCGTTCCGGTCAGAGGCCCAGGTAGAGCTGGTGGCTGTGGAAGGCACCCTCGTTGAGCATGCGGCAATGATTGCCGATAATACCGACACCAGCGTCTTCGTCCCTGAGCGGGTTGCAAACGGCGAGGAGGTGCCGCCGGAGTGGTTCGGGATGAACCCGGACTACGACGAGGACTCGGCGGAGGTGATCGGCTCCAGCGCCGAGGTGGAAGGCGAGGCGGAGGACGGAGGCGAGACGGAGGCGCCAGAAGACGGAGCGGGCGACCAGCCTCAGCTCGACCGCGCCTCCAGCAACGAGCCGCGTCCGGCCGAGCCGGCTGCCGCCGGAGACGATCAAGCCGAGACTGCCCAGCCGGCCGCCCGGCGCCTGACACCGCCGTCTCCTCCGACCCTCCGAACTCGTCTGCCGCTTCTTAGGCTGCCGTCTTGCCTTTATTTTATCTGCTTTAACAGTCTTTTGAAAGAACTTGTTAATTTGCACAATTCCACCTGCGGGGTGTATTTTGAACTTGTCCAAGGGCCTATGTTATGTAAATATTTATCTGAATTCTATCTTTCCTTGCTCATCGCTCTTTTGGCTTTTTCCTTTGCCGCCTTCCCTCAGTCACCGCCTTGCCAGACGGACAACCGCTCTGCGGACTGTCGCTGGGTCAACTGCTTGGCTACCTTAGGGAAGGCAAGTACTTGGTCTTTTTTAGAATCTTTTAACAAGTTGGATAGAAGGCGGCAAGCCGACTATTCAAGAGTCGGCTCTGCGAAGAGAGGCTGGAAGCCGGCTTGGGCTATGCTTATGCTTTGAGTCCTTAGCCATTTTTCGTGTGGGCGCTCATTCTTCCTTACTCTCTGCCCACCAACAGCCGCTCTGCAAGCTGCGGCTTCTGACAGGAGACGGCTTAAGCGCCGCACACTACTTGTCCGACTGCAGGAAGCATTTCATAGCACAAGACGGCGAGTCCCTGGGCCGACTAGTCGAACCCAGTGCCAAGCGGCATAACAAAGAGTAGCATACTCGAAGGCATAATTCTTGTCGTACAGATAACAAAAAGGGCAGTCCCCGAGCTCGTCTCGGGGTGCCCAAGGTCTCGGTACTTTGATACAAAGGATAGCGTGGTACATACTGCATCAACTGTAAAATCTTCGGAGAAGATTTGTGTTCCATGGACGTTCCGACTCTTTCCCGGAGTCGTCCCTCTTGCGTGCTCGGGGCTTCTGGGCGTCGATCAAGTAGTAGGAGTCGTTGCCCAGCACTTTGCTGATGATGAAGGGGCCTTCCCAAGGCGCCGACAGCTTGTGCTGGCCGGCTGTTCGCTGGATTAGTCGGAGCACAAGGTCGCCCTCTTGGAAAGATCTCGGCCTGACCTTCCTGTTGTAGTATCGGGCGCAGCTCGCTGGTAGATGCTTTGGACCGGCCGAGTGCCAACAACCGGCCCTCTTCCAAAGCAGATCGACGCCGTCTTGACGTGCTTCTTCTGCTTCCTCCTCAGTGTACATGGTGACTCGCGGAGAGTCGAACTCTATGTCCATTGGGATGACGGCTTCAGCACCGTAGACGAGGAAGAAAGGCGTGAAGCCTGTTGACTTGTTTGGAGTCATGCGCAGACTCCAGAGGACGGCTGGCAGCTCCTCAAGCCAACAGCCGGCCGAACGCTCGAGTGGTTCGACCAGTCGAGGCTTGATGCCGGATAGGATGAGGCCGTTTCCTTGCTCCACCTAGCCGTTTGACTGCGGATGGGCAACGAACGCTAAGTCCAGTCGGATGCCCTGCATCGCGCAGAAACGGGCCAAGGCGCCTTTGGCAAAATTTGTGCCATTGTCGGTGATGATGCTGTGCGGTATGCCGTACCGAACTGTGATGTCGGCGATGAAAGTCACTGCAGTCGGACCATTCAACTTCTTGATGGGCTTTACTTCTATCCACTTGGTGAACTTGTCCACCGCGACAAGTAGATGAGTTAGGCTTCCTCGTGCCGTCTTGAATGGTCCCACCATGTCCAGGCCCCAAACCGCAAAGTGCCAGGCGATAGGGATGGTCTTGAGCGCAGAAGCCGGCTGAAGCGGCTTGGAGCGGAACCTCTGGCACCCCTTGCATTTTTGGACTAACTCCTTGGCCTCTTCTAGGGCAGTTGGCCAGAAGAAACCGTGCCGAAAGGCTTTGGCGACGAGTGCTCTTGAAGCCACATGGTGGCCACACTCGCCTTGATGGATGTCTCTGAGAATTGCTTGGCCTTGCTCTGGCTCAACGCAGCGCTGGTAGACACCATTGACGTTGCGCCTGACCAGCTCTCTGTTGATTATGGTGTAGGCTGCCGCTCGGCGTTGCACTTGCCGAGCCAAGATTTCATCGGTTGGCAACTCTTTGCTCGCTAGAAACTTGAGGATGGGCTGAGCCCATGAGGGTGCTGCTACTTCTTCGATTGCCACCAGTGCGACTTGGACGAGGGCGGCTGGGCTGGGAGGCGGCAGGCTGGAGTCTGCGGCCGCTTGCTGGATCGCTGAAGTCCCCGGGCCGACTAGCACAGTCCCCAGGCCGAGCTCTGGAGTCTTCAGACTGGTTGCCGCAGTCCCCGGGCTGGGTTCTGAAGTCCCCGGGCCGGCTTCGACTGCGGTTTTCTTGGAGCCGTCTGTAAGAATTCTTGTGCCGTCTGCTGGGGCTCTTGAGTCGGATCTGACTACTTCGGGGGGGAGCCGGCACAAAGATGGAGTCTGATTCTGGTGAAGGCTTGATAGACGGCTTGAGGAGGCGCTGAAGAGCGACGCCGGATGGTATCTCTTGGCGGGTGGAGCCGACTCGTGCCAAGGCGTCTGCTTGGTCGTTGTCATTTCTTGGTACGTGAAGGAACTAGCACCCCTCGAAGTATCCACTGAGTTGCTGCACCAGGAAGCGGTAGCTCGCCATGTTTGCGTCTTTGGTGTCCAAGTCGCCAGACGACTGCTGGACCACCAAATCGGAGTCGCCATAGCATAGTATCCGGCGAATGCCAAGTTCTTTGGCAAGTCGGAGCCCGGGAATGAGCGCCTCGTATTCGGCAACGTTGTTGGAGGCGGCGAAGTGGATCTGCAGCGCATACTTGAGCTTGTCGCCTTTAGGGGAGGTGAGGACGATGCTGGCTCCCAAGCCGGTGTGCATCTTGGAGTCGTCGAAATGCATCCGCCAATGGGTGGAGTCGGTATTTGTGGCAGGTATCGGTCTCGCCCAATGACGAGGAAGTCGGCGAAGGTTGCGATTTGATGGCGGCACGGGGCTGGTAGTAGATGGTGTAGGGAGCCAACTCTATGGCCCATTTGGCCACTCGGCCAGAAGCATCTTGGCTCCCGATGATCTCGGCCAGTGGGCTTGTGCAAACCACAGTGATTGGATGCTCTTGAAAGTAAGGCTTCAACTTCTTGGCAGCAAAGTGCACGCCGTAGCACATCTTCCGGTAGTGGGGGTAGTTACGCTTGAGGTCGACGATTACCTCGCCGGAGTAATATACCGGTCTCGGACAGGGCGCCTTTGCCTTCCTCCTTGCGCCGACTACAATGATCGGGCCGACTACCCGGCTGGTGGCGGCAATGTATAGGAGCATGGGCTCTTTAGGAGTCTGAGCCGCCAAAGACAGGGGAGTAGTCAACATCTTCTTCAACTGGAGAAATGCTTCATCCGCCTTGTGGTTCCACTCGAAAAAGGTGGTCTTCTTCATCAGCTGGTACAAAGGGAGAGCCTTCTCGCCCAGCCGGCTGATGAATCGGCTGATGGACGCCAAACAGCCGGTGAACTTTTGCACATCTAGCAGTCGGCTGGGTACCTCCATCCTCTCGATGGCATTGATCTTCACAGGGTTGCATTCTATGCCACGTTCAGAGACCAAGAAGCCAAGGAGTTGGCCGGCTGGTACTCCGAAGACGCACTTCTCAGGGTTGAGCTTGATCTGGAACCGGCGCAGGTTCTCAAAGGTTTCTTTGAGGTCTTCCATCAGTTTCCCACGCTTTTCCGTCTTCACCACTCCATCATCCACGTAGACGTGGGCGTTTCTGCCGAGTTGCTTGAGGAGGCACTTCTGCATGCAACGCTGAAAGGTGGTGCCGGCATTCCTCAAGCCGAACTTCATGGTCAGGTAGCAGAAGGCTCCAAACGGCGTGATGAAGGCAGTCTTCAATCTGTCTGCCGGGCTCAGTTTGATCTGGTGATACCCTGAGTATACATCTAAGAAGCTCAACAGCTCGCATCCGGCTATGGAGTCTATCACCTGATCAATTCTTGGCAGAGCAAATGGGTCCTTGGGACAAGCTTTGTTGAGGCTTGTGTAGTCAATACACATCCGCCACTGCTTGTTCTTCTTCAACACCAGGACCGGGTTTGCCAACCATTCTGGAAAAAACACTTCCATAATGAAGCCGGCTGCCAGGAGCCGGGCTATCTCCTCTCCAACAACTCTTCTCTTCTCTTTTGACAAGCGGCGCAAAGGCTGCCTGACGGGCTTCACATCAGGTCGGACATGTAACTTGTGCTCGGCGAATTCCATCGGTACACCTGATATGTCTTTGGGGGACCATGCAAAGATGTCTCGATTCTCACGGAGGAAATCAACGAGCTTGCCTTCCTATTTGCTGTCAAGGTTTGCACCTATGACAGCATACCTCTCTGGGTGCTCCGGGTCCAAGGGTATCTTCTTTGTTTCTTTGGCCAGCTTGAACGAACCCTCAGCTTCCGACTCCTTGGGGTCGGGCGACATCTCTGGCTGCTTGCCGGCCATCGCCACAACCCGATCAAGAAGCCGCTTCTTAGCTGCGATCACTAGGGACTCGGCCAGCCGACTACTCTCAGCCGCGCAAGCGGACGACTTTCTGTAGTCGTCGGCTATGTTCAGAATTCCCTTAGAACTCGGCATCTTCATCTTGAGGTAGGCATAGTGGGGGACCGCCATGAACTTGGCCAAAGCAGGTCGGCCAAGCAACGCATGGTACCGGCTTTCGAGGTCCACCACTTCAAACCAAACTGGCTCTCGGCGGAAATGATCTTTGTCCCCGAAGAGAACGTCTATCAGGATCTTGCCGATTGGCGAGGAGGAAAGGCCAGGTACAATGCCGTGCAACACAGTCCGGCTGTTCTGAAGCTATCTTTGCTTGATTCCTAATTTCTCCATGGTATCCTTGTACAAGATGTTGATGCTACTGCCTCCATCTATCAGCACTCGCGAGAAGCGAGCGGCCCGCCTATCTCTGGCTAAGGTGGCACTCAAAGCCAGTGATGGATTCATGTACCTAGGGTAGGGTCATAGGCCTGACCTAAATGTCCTACCCAAGGGCACTCGCAGAAGAGATCGTCTTCCAGTCGACCAAAGAGGAATCCACTCGACTAAGACTGGAATGACTCGACCATGGAAGACTCACTCGACCATGAAGATTCACTCGACCACCGAAGGTCAAAGGCACTCCATGGCTAACGGTTTGCTATTGAATAGACTTAATGATAGTTAAAGCGCCTTATGAGGGCGCACAAGAACCTCCCTAGCTTAATGTACTTTTAATCCCTCCATAATGTGGGCTGGCTGGGGTCCTGGCGCACTCTATATAAGCCACCCCCCTCCACAGATAGAAGGGTTCAGATTCTTGTAATACTCATATTCATAATCCACTCGACCGCCTCAAGGCTCCGAGACGTAGGGCTGTTACTTCCTCAGAGAAGGGCCTGAACTCGTACATCCTTTGTCTCCACAACTGCTCCATAGCTAGGACATCGCCTCTCCTTAACCTACCCCTACTTCTACTGTCAGACTTAGAACCACGACAGTTGGCGCCCACCGTGGGGCAGGTGTTTTAGCGATTTGTGGAGGAGTTGCAGTACTTCCGAGTACCTTCATCATGATGACTTCGTGTTTTGAGCGGGGCACGAGATCCGTCTCGGTGCTCTCACTTTTGTCGCCGACGACCAAGATGGCTCCAGGAGGCCCCTCTTGACGCCGAGGCGCCCCGTCCACTGGGCGACGACTTTCAGCGCATGTGTTGCTGCGGCAACCGTCGACCAGATCGGTCGACTCCTTTTGATCGCCCGCCAGCCTCCCACCAGCATAAGCGCCTGGTCGGTCGAGGCTTCAGCGGTGGGTGAAGCACGCGTGGCTCGCCAGACAGCCACCGCCCAAGTCGCAGCTTATTGAGCCCGACGAATCCTCTACGGCTGCTCGACCTGCCGACCGGCTCAGAGAGAGCTGATCCGAGTGTGATAGCAGTGATCCGCGGCGGAGATTCTCATGGTCGACGGCCCTCGCAGATCCTCCGGTTTAAGCCACGGCGGTGGAGCCGGAGGAGGTGACCCTGTGCATGAACACGAGGAGTACCAGCCCGAGACACTCGACTCTCTGCAGAGAGAAGATCTTCGCCGCAGAACATGGATGCACTACATACTCCCATCGCGGAGAAACCCCGAGGCTCGTGCCTTGAGGAAGCACGCTTGGCCAATGTGGTTGAACGCGCCGCTGGAGAATCTTCAGCGAGCACTCGACGAGCGTGCGCGGCAACGACTCCCTGAATCCAGTCGACGTCGGCTTTTCCCACCGACTCAGGTATACCGCACACCAATTCAGAATTTAGCAGCTGCAACTCGCGATAGCGAGTCCATCCAGCCGTCCCCAAATGGTCGGAAGAGGCTTGCAACAGATCGAGATTTACTTCGAGCAGCAAAGCATCGAACTCAGCCGTGTCGCAGCCGCGCAACAGATTCACGGTCGATCCGTCGCTGCTAACACCGGCCCGCCGGCTCACAGCCCGGATCGCCTCCGCGGCGGGAAGGGCGCGACAACCGGCGAGAGCAGCTTGAGACCGATTCGACCGAGACGACAGCGTCCGAATGCCCTTTCCTCCGAGGGAAGGGTCGACGCCCTCGGCGGCAAGATGACGATTTACGCTTCAAGACATGGCGGAGGATTCCAAATGACCCTGTGGAACCAGGCTTTGATGCACGATCCATTATCGTTCAAGGCTTAGTCGACCGGAACAGAGCCCATCGAGGAGGGCCCGAGAGGGATGCAGCCACCAGCAGTCGAGTGCATGTCTCTGGTCCGGAGTGTTTTAGCAGGGCTATCAGAGCTGCAGTGATCCCCCCCAATTTCAGATTGGCAGCAGGAGTATGCAAGTTCACTGGGGAATCTAAGCCTGAAACTTGGCTCGAGGATTACCGAGTGGCTGTTCAGATTGGTGGTGGGAATGATGAGGTGGCCATGAAACATTTGCCCTCATGTTGGAAGGTTCGCCGAGCATGGCTGAGTCAATTACCTCACAAAGAAGATATATACTTGGGAGGATTTGTCCCAGTGTTCGTCAGACTTTTGAAGGGACTTGTGTTTACCGCTGGTTTGACAGAGCTGCAAGTTTGTGTGCGTAAGACCAATGAAACTCTCCGAGAGTATATTCAGAGGTGGATTACCTTGCACAATACTGTGGAAAATGTAATCGACCATCGGCGGTTTATGCCTTCAAGGACGGTGTCAAAAGCAGAGAATTGAGTCTGAAGTTCGGTCGAACCGGGACATGACCTGAGTAGAATGATGGAGATTGCTAGCAAATATGCTAACGGCGAAGAAGAAGACCGACTCCAAAGTGGCAAGTACAAGCCGAGCCAGTCGGAGAAGGGCAATTCCAGTCGGAAGCGGAAACGCAAAGCCGAGCCAGCAGCTCCTGGAGAGGCCCTGGCCGTCACTCAAGGGAAGTTCAAGGGGAAACCCAAAGGATCCCGGAATCCAAGAAAGTGAAAGATAAAGAAGGAAATGACGGTTGGATATGCCATGCCATATTCACACGAAGAAAGATGAAGAGGGCAACATTATTTACCCGGCACACCACTGTCGATGTCGACTCTCGATCCAGCGGCCAGGCAAACAGTCTAAGGACAAGGAGAAGGAGCCGATAAGGCCGGAGATAAAGAGGACAAAGGTGAGGAGGAATACCGCATGTCAACTCCACTGGCGATCTTCGCGATGTGGAAAGCAAAAGTCGATCGAAAGTCATCAATCGAGAGGTGAATATGGTTGCCCCAGCTTAAGCCAAGTTATGTGAAGTGGTCCCAGACACCCATCACATTCGACCAATCTGATCACCGACTCACATTGCCACCCCGGGCGGCAAGCGTTAGTGGTCGATCCAGCTTGTCGAAGGCACTCGATCGACAAAAGTGCTTGATGGATGGTGGTAGTGGGCTGAATTTGTTATATGCGGATACTTTGAAAGGGATGGGCATTCCGATGTCCCGATTGAGCGCCAAAGAATATGAGTTTCCATGGAGTCATACCAGGAAGAAGGCCAATTCACTCGCCAAATTGCCCCGGGCGTGGTTTTTGGTGATTCCAAGCACTTCCGCAAAGAAAAGTTGACCTTTGAGGTTGTGGATTTTCAGAGTGCATACCATGCCATTTTGGGGAGCCCGCCACGCATCGCGATTCATGGCTCGACCATGCTACGGTACCTCAAACTGAAAATGCCAGACCCAAGGGAGTGATCACCGCCACCGGCGATCGGAAGAAGGCGTAAGAGTGCTTTCGAAGGGCTCAAAGATTGCCGACTCGCAAGTGTCGTGATCGAATTCGACGAGTACATGCAAAACGCAGATCCGAGTGATTTGCTACGATCTAAGAGGCCAGCCACGAGTCCGCATTCAAGTCATCTGGTGAGACAAAGCCCGCCCATATTCATCCGACCGACCCGATGCAGCTCCACCCACATATCCACAACACTCGACTCAAATAGGAAGAAGCGCCATCCGGTT
Organism: Aegilops speltoides; assembly: GCA_021437245.1. NCBI lineage: Eukaryota > Viridiplantae > Streptophyta > Magnoliopsida > Poales > Poaceae > Aegilops > Aegilops speltoides. The sequence continues at coordinate 335,719,603 of CM038146.1, forward strand.
CCTCCGTGAGAATCGGGACATTTTGCATGGAAGCCACCGACATGCCGTGTTCCTGTGGAGCTGGCTGAGCATCGCCTCCGAGTCGACAAATCAGTGAAACCAGTCAAAGAGCATCTTCGGCGGTCCGCCGTCCAGAAGAGAAAAGCTATTGGTGAAGAAGTGGCTCGACTGTTGACAGCAGGATTTATCCGAGAGATTTACCACTCCGAGTGGCTCGCTAATGTTGTCATGGTCCCCAAGAAGGATAACTCCCTCCGCATGTGCATTGATTTTAAGCACATTAATCGGGCCTGCCCGAAGGATCATTTTCCTCTCCCCCGCATTGATCAAATTGTTGACTCGACCGCGGGGTGTGAGAGGTTGTCTTTTCTAGATGCATATTCCGGGTATCATCAGATCCGTCTGTATGGACCCGACGAAATAAAAACAGCTTTCATCACTCCATTCGGGTGCTTCTGCTATATCACCATGCCATTCGGCCTCAAGAATGCCGGAGCCACATTTATGCGAATGATTCAGAAGTGTCTTCTCACTCAGATCAGTCGGAATGTGGAAGCGATATGGATGATATCGTCGTTAAGTCGCGAAAAGGTTCCGACCTGCTCGCCGACCTCGCCAAACATTTGCCAACCTCCGAAGTACGATATCAAGCTCAATCCGTCAAAGTGCACATTCGGGTTCCCGTGGAAAATTACCGGTTTTCGCTTCCGAACGAGGAATCGACGCTAACCCGAGAAGATCGGCACCATTCTCCGAATGAAACGCCTGCGCGAGTGCACGACGTCGAAGCTTCTCGGATGCTTGGCCGCTTTAAGTCGATTCATCTCACGACTTCGGTGAAAAGGCATTACCTCTTTACCGACCGATGAAGAAGGCTGACAAGTTCGAGTGGACTCCGGAAGTCGATGCAGCGCTTGCCGAGCTAAAAGCTCGCTCTCCACCCAGCCGGTGCTTGCTGCTCCAATCAGCAAAGAGCCTCTGTTGCTTTACATTGCAGCCATCGGACAAGTTGTCGGGCCTGCGTGCTTACGGTCGGCGGGAAGAGGAAGGAAAGGCCTTCAAAGTTCAACGCCTCGTGTATTATTTGTCCAAGTTTTGACTCCATCCAAGCGAGATACCCTCATTATCGAAGCTTGTGTATGGCATATACATGACCACAAAGAAGGTTGCTCACTATTTCTCCGATCATTCTGTCACGCTGCCAACGACGCCCTTTATCGAAGATCTTGCATAACAGAGACGCAACCGTCGAGTGGCTAAGTGGGCGATTGAACTTCTTCCCTTGATATCAAATTCAAGCAAAGAAAGCCATTAAGTCCCAGGCTATAGCGGATTTCCTTGCCGAGTGGATTGAACAACAACAACCGATCGAAGTTCACTTTCGAGCATTGGACCATGTTCTTTGACGGCTCCAAGATGCTGAATGGTTCTGGTGCTGGGGTTGTTCTGGTTTCCCCCAGAGGAGATAAGCTTAAGTATGTGCTCCAGATTCACTTTGATTCCTCCAACAATGAGGCAGAGTACGAGGCCCTTTTATATGGATTGCGCATGGCCATCTCACTCGGCGTCCGTCGCCTGATGGTTTATGGCGACTCAGATCTAGTGGTCAATCAAGTGATGAAGGAGGACGTGAGAAGCCCAGCTATGATCTGGATACTGCAATGCAATGAGGAAGCCGGAAAAGAAGTTTGAGGGTTGAGCTCCATCACATCCCCGATCAAAAAATCGGCAGCAGATGATCTGGCGAAGATAGGGTCCAAGAGGGAAGCCATTCCGAGTGGCGTGTTTTTGGAACATATACACACTCCGTCAGTCAAAGAAGATCCCTACACAGAGGAAGCTCCACAACCCAAGAGTGCCACAGACTCGACTGAAGTTGAGGTCCCGGCGGTGGTCGACTTGGTCATGGAGGTTTTAGTGGTCACTCCCGATTGGACGATTCCATACATTGCGTATATTCTGAGAAAGGAACTCCCAGAGGATGAGGAAGAGGCTCGACAGATCGTCCGTCGATCCAAAGCCTTCTATCATTATCAATGGGCAGCTTATAGAGAAAGCCCAATGGGAGTCGGACAAAATGCATAACGCCGTAAGAAGGTCGAGTCATTCTCAATGATATCCACTCGGGGACCTGTGGTCACCATGCGTCCTCTCGGACCATTGTAGCCAAAGCATACCGAGCTGGATTTTACTGGCCAAGAGCAAATGAGATGGCAAAAGAAATAGTGGACAAGTGCGAAGGATGCCAGTTCTACTCCAATATGTCACACAAGCCTGCGTCAGCCTTGAAGACCATTCCGCTCGTCTGGCCTTTCGCAGTATGGGGGTTGGACATGATCGGTCCCTTGCGAACGGGTCGGAGCGGCTTCACGCATGTACTGGTAGCAGTCGACAAGTTCACCAAGTGGATTGAGGCTAAGCCAATCAAGAAACTTGATGCTGGTACTGCTGTTTCCTTCGTCAGAAAGTTGACGTTCAGGTATGGAGTCCCGCACAGTATTATCACGGACAATGGGTCGAATTTTGACTCGGAAGAATTCAAGGATTTCTGCAACTCCCAAGGCATACGAGTCGACTACGCTTCAGTTGCCCATCCACAGTCGAATGGACAGGCAGAACGAGCCAATGGATTGATCCTCAAGGGTCTGAAGCCCCGTTTGATGCGAGATCTCAAGCATGCGGCTGGAGCTTGGGTCGACGAACTTCCTTCAGTGCTTTGGGGTTTGCGGACCACGCCAAATCGGTCGACTGGGAGAACTCCTTTTTTCCTGGTCTATGGAGCAGAAGCAGTTTTGCCGAGTGATCTCCTTCACAATGCTCCGCGAATTGAACTTTATAATGAAGCAGAAGCTGAGCAAGCGCGCCAGATGCGACCTCTGGAAGAGGAAAGGAAATGGCTCGATCCGCCGACCATTTATCGCAAGACTTGCGCCTACCGACGCCGAAAATGTGAGAGGTCGAGCCTTCCAGGAAGGAGATCTGGTCCTTCGGGTGGATCAGCAGAAGCAACATAAACTTGCTCCCTCGTGGGAAGGTCCCTTCATCATCACAAAGGTGCTCCACAATGGGGCATATCGTCTCTACAATGTCGAACACGATATCGATGAGCCCCGAGCTTGAATGCGGATCTGCTCCGCCTGCTTTACACTTAAAGTTTTTTTACTCGGAAGAATTGTAATGAAGTACTCTTGTAGCTCACGCTTTGAAGTAATAGTGTCACAATTCCTGCATAATTTTTGTCACTCTTTATTTTAAAATCGAGTAAAATTTTCACTTCCCCAGTGGGTGGCTTAGGCGCGAATCCGTTCCGCCTAAGTTTTTACAAATCCCACCGAGTCGGCCGGACTTCCACTCGGGGCTTAGCTGCAGCTCGATGCTCGCCTAAGTTATTAAAATCCTACCGAGTGGTAAGCCGGACTTCCACTGGGGCTTAGCTGCAGCCCGTGCTCGCCTAAGTTATTAAAAATCCCACCGAGTGGTAAGCCGGACTTCCACTCGGGGCTTAGCTGCAGCCCAGTGCTCGCCTAAGTTATTAAAAATCCTACCGAGTGGTAAGCCAGACTTCCACTCGGGGGCTTAGCTGCAGCTCAGTGCTCGCCTAAGTTATTGAAAATCCTACCGAGTGGTAAGCCAGACTTCCACTCGGGGGCTTAGCTGCAGTCCAAGGACTCGCCTAAGTATAAAGTACACTAGCAAGGAAAACGAGGCGCAGGTCGACTGCGACCCTCTCCTCCGAGCTACACCATAAGTATGATGTGCGATTGCAAGGAAGATGAAGTGCAGGTCGACTGTGACCCTCTTCTCCGAGCTTCGACACAAATACAACAGAAATCCTACCGAGTGGAGAGCAAACCTCCCACTCGGGGGCTTAGCTGCAGCCCAGTGCTCGCCTAAGATATAAGAAATCCTATCGAGTGGAGAGCAAACCTCTCACTCGGGGGCTTAGCTGCAGCCCAGTGCTCGCCTAAGGTATAAAAAATCCTACCGAGTGAAGAGCAAACCTCTCACTCGGGGGCTTAGCTGCAGCCCAGTGCTCGCCTAAGGTATAAGAAATCCTACCGAGTGAAGAGCAAACCTCTCACTCGGGGGCTTAGCTGCAGCCCAGTGCTCGCCTAAGGTATAAGAAATCCTACCGAGTGAAGAGCAAACCTCTCACTCGGGGGCTTAGCTGCAGCCCAGTGCTCGCCTAAGGTATAAGAAATCCTACCGAGTGTAGAGCAAACCTCCCACTCGGAGGCTTAGCTGCAGCCCAGTGCTCGCCTAAGGAATAAGTCGACGGCAATCAGCATCTCGCTGTTAACCTGCAAAGAGCAATTCAAGCCAAGAGCAATCATATCCAAACATCCAATCCAAATTTAGGTCGATACCTAAAAGAACCAAGAGTGCTCAGGCACTAAGCCTGTTAAGGTTTTATCGGTTACAACTCCACTCGGCATACCGAGGCAAATTTAAGGTCAAAGAAAGTTTTTTACCCCTCCTGTGGAGGGCTGGATGGAGCAACGAACTCGTCAAGATCAATCCCGTCGGCAATCCGCGTGGCAGCAGCGATGAAAGTCTCCATGAAGGTCCCGGTCGTGCTTTTGGTGTTGGCCACTCGGAGAGCCGCCACTTTATCTTCTCGAAGCTTCCTTGCAATGGACTCGCGCCAGACACAGGGCAACGTCCGCACCGCACCGAGCCGAAGATTTCTTCCACTCTTGCACTCGGTCAGGGACGGCGTTCAGTCGAGCCATCAATGACTCAAGGTCATTTTGGAGTGTCTCATTGGGCCAGAGCGTCGAGTCGATGCGGGACGTAGCCACCTTCAGTCTTGCGAGATAATCCACAACAAAGAGAACGCTGACTCCAATGAAGATGTTCATGGCAGTTTCATCGTTCACCGGGGAATTGACAGGGTCAAGGTTCGTCTCCAGCTGGCTGGTTTCTTCTTCGAAGTTGCGGCAGAACTCTGCAAAGACAAAACCCCGAGTCAGGAAAACAGTCGAATGGAAACATAACAGTTGGGAGGATTGGTCGAGTGGAAAAGGTTACCTTCGAGCTTAAGAAACAATTTCTTAGCAAGGCCGCCCAAGAGGCTTTCCATCTCGTTCTTCTTCCCAGCCAGTTGGAGGATCTTCTCGGTCAGGTTCTTCTTGTCAGCTTCATCCGTTCAAAGATCCTTGCGGCAGCGGCCAGAGCAGCCTTCAGATCGGCGTTATCCTGTTCGAGCTTGGCAACAGAGGCCAGTTTTTCATCAGCAAGCTTGATCTTCTCAGACAGCTCAAGCTCCTTCTTCCTTTGAGCCTCCTTCACCTTGCCTGTAAATCGCAGCAAAGTCAAACTTGAAGCAAGTGGGAGGAGGACAGAGTCGTCAAATCTCACCAAACATTACCTTTGGTCTCCTCCTTCGCCTTCGTCAGATTCTCTTGCACCAGTTTCAAGTCCAACTCGAGCTGAATATGCTTCGCTCCGATTCGAGATAGCGTGCATAAGATCACAAGATTTCTACGAAGAGTCAGTTGCAAAAATATCAGAGATAATCCACTTCCGAGTGAATCAAGAAGAATTGTGCGTTTCTAAGACTACAGTCGAATGCAAGCATTCAACCGTAGTCTCGGGGACTACACCCAGTGGGTGCACTCAGCGTGCCCCCACTGGTCTTATTCACATAGTCGACCACCGACCCGATAAAAAAAGCGAGTCGACCAACGACCAGTTCCATTCTTAGTAAGCCTAAAGACAGAACGACCATCGACCAACAAAAAAAAAGTCTTGATCAGTAATCAACCGCCAACAGCTGATCACGCCTCGGGACTACACCTGGGTGCACTCAGCGTGCCCCACTGGTCTCGTAAACACATTCGCTTCATTCGAGTGTTGATCAATATTTACTTATGAAGCCTAAGACCGACCGCCAGTGATGACCTTAGCCTTGGGGACTACACCCGCGGGTGCACTCAGCGTGCCCCGCTAACACGGAGTTTTTATCGACACACCTAGTGGGTGACTGCTATTGCTATAAATTTCGAGAAAGAAAAGTTTTGATAGCATATCCTAACAGTAATGTGGTGGTCGATCGACCAACATTGCTCAAGGGCGAGCTGGCATCGTAAGCTGCTTGGCTCGCATCCCGAGCGATCTTCACTGCTCCATCATGATCCCCGCTGACGGATCGCCTCCTTAGCAGCATCGCTTTGGTCCTCCGGGGCGTGGTGCGTGGTGAAGATCGAAGGTTGTCCAGCACTCGACGGTGGGCCGAGCACCGGTCAGTGACACCGCGAAGGTCACGCAGATGTCGAGTGCCGCCCCTTCCGTCACGACGGTCTCGGGCGCCAAGCACCTTGGGTTTCTCTGCCAGCAGATGCCTTCCTGCTCCTCCTAGCCCTCAGTGGCTCCTCATCCTCATCATCGTCGTCAGGGAGAGTGATGATGTTATCGGTTGGAGCTTCAGAAAAGAGTTAGAGTCAGAAATCTTGAGTCACCGACTAAGAACAAGAATTAAGGATATAATACCAAGATTTGAGGTGGCGGCGTCTTCCATCTCATGGTCGTCAGCCTTAGCTGAGGTTTCAGAAGTCGCAGCACTGAAAATCCAAAGAATCAGTCGACCGATTCAAGTATCAATCAGAGACAAAATCTGTATAGAATAAGAAGATTTAAACAAGATGTTTACCCTGAGATGGTGGGGATGGACACTTTCATCTTTGGCAGAGGCTTGGTTGTCCTTGGCGGAACTACCTTCGCCTGCTTTGGCACTTTCTCAGTCGGCACCGGAGAAGCAGTCCGAGGGCGTTTGGTCGACTGCGGAGCAGTCGCAACTCCCTTACCACGCTCAGCCGAAGGGTCGTGCACAAGTTTGGACCGCCTTTCCAAGCGCGGTGGTGCGACCTCCTCCTCTTCATCCTCGTCATCATCATCCTCGTCATCGTCATCATCGCTGCCGCCGCGTCTCCTGCAACATCTGAATCCCACTCTTCTGGCTCTCACCTCCACCTTCTTCCCTCCTCGATCGGAATCTGGGCGCCGTTGGGCATCGAGTATAGCTCGGTGAGGGCCTCGAAGTATCAAAGCGAGTTCATCGACCAAATTCTGTAGCACACTCGATGCATATACAACAGAAAAATGAACAAGTGTACCTTATCCGAACGCTGTCATGATCAAGCGGAGAAATCCTCCGGGATCCGCGAGGATTGTCCTTGTTTCAGTGATTGAAGCCATCCATCTTTCCACTACGGCATCGCCGATCGCCTCCGGGTGGACGCGAGTCTCGTCTTGATGCCGCAATACAACCACATCTGATGACTCCGAACTGGAGGGGCTGGATTCGCCTCAAGAAAAACCTCCAGAGGTCCATGCCATCACTCCGTCCCTAACCAGCTGCACCACGCGTCCATCAAGCATCTTCACTTCAGCCCTCTCTTGAGAACAACCTTCGTGGAGGAGGGTTTATTCACTCGACTCATGGTAAATTCAGGGAGGCCGGTCGATCGCCCGGCGTCGTCTCGTTCCGCAATAGAACCAGGTCGATCGCCAACCCCCGACCGACTCGGGAAAATGCATAGCTGGAAAAGTGCTTTTGCTCCTTAACTGACTCCTAAACCACCACACATCCGGACTACTTGGGTCTTCTCGTCTCCAGGGCTTGCCTTCTTCACAGTCTGAGAGCGACATGTGAAGATGTACTTGAACAAACCCCAAAGCGGTCGACAACCCGTGAAGTTTTCGCACATAGACACAAACGCTGCAAGGTATGCGATGGAGTTTGAGTAAAATGGTGGAGCTGGGCTCCGAAGAAATTTAGAAAACCCCGAAAGAAGACACTCGGCGGCAACGAAAAACCTCGGTCGACATGGGTGGCCAAAAGCACGCACTCACCCTCTTCTGGCTGAGGCTGCCACTCTCGGCCAGGAAGTCTCGTGGCGCCGTGGGGAATCAATCCGTCGTTGGCCATGTCGAGGAGATCCTTCTCCCTGATGGTCGACTGGATCCAGTCTCCCTGGACCCAGCCTTTCGGCAGGTTGGATCTCGACGAGGAACCACCGCGACCGGTGGATCTCCCCTTCGCCTTCTCGGCCGCCGACGCCTTCTCCGCCACCGACGCCTTCTTCGCACGCTCCAGCATCGTCGTCTTCTCTTTGCCCATGACCGCCGGCGGAATGCACAAGGAGAGAGATGACAAGGGAGCAGCAGCGGAGGTGGAGAGCGGAGACGGAGAGAACGGGGGAGGAAGAACAAGGTACTGTGCATGAGCCTCCGGGAGTTACTTTTATAGCATCCCTTCCGAGTGACAGGTGGACCCAAGCAATCCAATCATATCCCGAGCAACCGCCTTCTGCGCGATCGTGGCGGAGAAAGCGGTAAAATCGAGCGCCCTCGTTACGTCCCATCCAAGCGCCGCGATCTGTTCCGTTTAGCGCTTCCCCAAATTTCAGATCCGCGAGATCCATGGGCGACGGATCGATCATCAAGTCGCGAAATCTCCTGCGATTTGTTACTCAGGTATAGCAGAAAAAGTCACTCGACTAAAGAACAAGAATGGATCAAGTCGACTGAAGGAAAGTTTCTTGTTATCAACAAAGAAGATCTTGATACGAGACAACACGTAGCCAGAATGCAAAAGCAGTCGGAAACAACGTCAACTCCTCCTTCACTCAAGCCTCAATCCATTCGGGGGCTAATGATGGATTCATGTACCTAGGGTAGGGTCATAGGCCTGACCTAAATGTCCTACCCAAGGGCACTCGCAGAAGAGATCGTCTTCCAGTCGACCAAAGAGGAATCCACTCGACTAAGACTGGAATGACTCGACCATGGAAGACTCACTCGACCATGAAGATTCACTCGACCACCAGAAGGTCAGAAGGCACTCCGCAGCGCAACGGTTTGCTATTGAATAGACTTAATGATAGTTAAAGCGCCTTATGAGGGGCATTACCAGTAACCTCCCTAGCTTAATGTACTTTAATCCCTCCATAATGTGGGCTGGCTGGGGTCCTGGCGCACTCTATATAAGCCACCCCCCTCCACAGATAGAAGGGTTCAGATTCTTGTAATACTCATATTCATAATCCACTCGACCGCCTCAGGGCTCCGAGACGTAGGGCTGTTACTTCCTCAGAGAAGGGCCTGAACTCGTACATCCTTTGTCTCCACAACTGCTCCATAGCTAGGACATCGCCTCTCCTTAACCTACCCCTACTTCTACTGTCAGACTTAGAACCACGACAGCCAGGGCATAGGAGCCTGGATTCGGCATCACCTCTGGGTGATCAACTCTGCTCCAACTGATAGGCTTCTCGGACCAATGCATAAATTCTGGAGTATCTGATGCTACTGCATTCACTACTTGCTGTTGCAGCCGCCTGCTGCGTTGATCGTCAGCCACACTGGTGAACACCACATAGGCTTCGTGCTCTTCTGGGTACTCATCTCGTACTGCGCCGACTGGCCTAGCAGCTGGCTGCTGGGGCGGCGGTGGAGGCGGCGTCCCGGCAGGCGAGGGAGGGAGGAGGCCGTCTCCCTTGGCGATTCTGGTGAGCCAGTGGCACTTTCGGGTGGTATGGTTTGACGGCTTCGCGCCGCTGTGGAACTTGCAGGGACTATCTAGAGTCTGCTCGTAAGAGAAGGCCGGCAACCAGTTGGACTTGCCGCCTTTCTGTCGCTTGGTCGGAGCCTGCCCCTCCGGCTGTTGGTCTTCGACTATCGCAACTTGCCGACTGCTAGAAGTCGGCTGCGAGGCCTTGCGCTTGTTACCGCTCTATTGTTGTCGCTGACTGGCGTCTCCAGCCGGAGTTCTGGGAGCCTGAGGGGCCGTTTTGCCAGTCGCACTAACTTGAATCTCCGTCTTCATGGAGGAGTCGGCCGTGGCGTACTTGTCTGCTATGATCAGTAGCTCGTCGAGGGTCTCCGGCTCGTCGCAGAGGAGCTTGTGCTTGAGGAGGGTGCCTTCTCTGCACCCGGCGGTGAAGTACTCGATAGCCTGCACCTCCTGCACGCCCTTGCAGGAGTTCTGAAGCTCGGCCCAGCGCGTGAGGTAGTCGCGTGTTGACTCGTCGGGGCCTTGCACGCACAGGGAAAGCTGGCGAGGCTTGGGAGGTCGCTTGTACGTGCTTGTGAAGTTGCGGCCGAAGGCTTCGGTCAAGTCGACCCAGCTGTTGATGCTGCGGGGCTTCAGGCTGTTCAACCACGTCCGGGCCGTGCCCTGGAGCATGAGTGGAACATACTTCACGGCAACTCGCTTGTTGCTGTTCGCTATGTTGATGGTCGTGGAGTAGTCAACTAGCCAGTCTTCCGGCTTCATGGAGTCGGTATACTTGGGCGTGTCTCGTGGGAGCGTGAACCCTTTGGGAAAGGGCTCGTCTCGGATGCAAGGTCCGAAGCAGGGCGGACCCAACTCGTCTTCTTCTTCCAGCGCCAGGGACCGGTGGAGTCGGTCGATCCGGTGGCGGGCGTCATTCTCTCCGGCTCCCTCTCGGCGGCCAAGGCGGCCACCGAGAGTCGGATGCTCAACGGGCGGCGGGGAGACTCGCCTTTCTCTTCGCGGTGGGGGAGGCAGATAGTCACCCTGCCGTTCCACCGCTCTTGGGCGGCCGTCTTGGTCGCGTTCGATGGTGATGCGAGTCTGACTGTAGCTGACAGCCGGCTCTTTGTCTTTTCTTCCACGGACTCCGCCAGTTGGCGTTCGAGACGTCGCACCTTGATCTCGGCGGGGAGGCAGGTCGTCATTTGGTTGCTGCGGCGCCTCCGTGCGGCCGCCGGCTGCATTCTGCGCGACAGCCGCGTCGAGGAGCTGCTGGACTTGCTCCGTCATCAGGCGGCGCTCTTCTCCTTCGAAGTTTTTTAGCTCGTCCGTCGCCGCCTGGGCGGCGCGGATGTTCTCCATAGGGGTGGCGTACACGGGGTGATTGGCCCCGAACAGGTGGGCGATGGCCACGCCGCGCTGCTGGACCGCGCCTAGGCGGCTGGGTCCAGTTGGAGCCGGCGTGCCGCCCACAGCGCGATTCATCTCACGCTGGTAGGCTTCTGACAAGCGCCTCATGCTTGCCAGCTTCTTCGTGCCTTCGATGATCTGAAGGCGGCGCGCCTCCAGCGTCTCGGCGTCAGCGTCCTCCGGAATAGGTGCGGTCAGGTCTCATAGAGCTGCGTCGAGTGGGTCATGAGCTCCATCGCCGGAACGCTCGCCATGACTGATGACGAGCACCTCCGTGACGGCGCTTCCGCCGCTCTCCTCGTGAGGAAGCGGCTCATCGTAGACCACCATGTTGGTGGGGAACGCGTCGAGCAACGCGGCATCGGAGTCGACCAGCATCGGGACGGTGGAGCCTACGGACTCCAAGTCCACGGCAGGCTCGCCGGTGACGTGGAGTTGGTCGAGAAGGCCCGCGAGGAGGTTCTCGGGGCCACCCGTGCCTGCGTCGGATGCAGGCTCATCTTAGAGGCGAACCTCGCCGACAAGTTCGGCGAGGCAGCTGGCTGCACAGGCAGCCTCAGCACCGCGCAGCGCGTCGATGCAGACTCCGTGTGGTGAGCCTGGCTGGCTGCGCTTGCCAGGGAGGAAAAGGGTTCCCGTCCAGAACAAATCTACGGACAATGGTGCACCAGGCCCCACGGTGGGCGCCAAATGTCGGGGGTTGGGTGCGACACATGCCAAAGGATGGCTTATCATGGTGGGGGCGAGTAGAATGTCGCCGGTGCCTGGAAACGGAATGAGGCGAAGACATGCACGCCGGCGGATCTTACCCAGCTTCAGGGCTCTCCATGGAGATAACACCCCTACTGCTGCTCTACGGGGTCTCCGCATGGTCACTAAGGCAAAGTGAGTACAAGGTTGCTCCTTGAGCTGTTTCTGGAGGTAGGAGAAGGCAGGGCCAGCTCTCTCCTTCCTATATGATCTGGTCTAGTGCTAACGGATTCGAACCCTTTGCATGGGTGCCCTGGGGGTTTATATAGGCCTACCCCCCAGGGGTACAATGGTAACCCTGCTGGGTGCGGGTCCCAGCCGTCTATCTCTCAGACCGTTGTCTTCTCCGCCGACTACTGGGGCCCATCGACTGGTGGGCCCTGCCGTCTTGTCCGGTATGGGGCCGACAGCCCTTGTCCGCCGTGGGCGGGTCTTGCCAGCTGCAGATTACTGTAGCCGTGCTTCTAATGACGGCGGCCTGGTCATGGGGTCATGGCAACAGTGCCGCCGCCTGACAGGCGATCACTGTCGCCATTCCCCGTCGTGTCTGGTTAATGGCGTGTGGGGCCCGTGGGAGGGGCCGGCCGACTCCTGGGGGCCGACTCCCAACGGGTTCGTCTCGTGGCGCTCTTGCCGTCTTCAGTACTCCCGTTGACTGGTGGGACCCGCTGTCTCTGGGTCGTACAGACAGGCCGTCGTGGGCACAGGGCTCCGCCCCCAAGGGATGATGTTAGGGCCGGCATGGCAACAGTGTCGCGCCGGACGGAGATCTCCGTCGGTACGGCGCATTCTGGCCATGCCTGCCCTCAATAAACAGGGTGGTTGGAGTTGCAGGCCGACTCCCTATAGCCGGTCTCTCCGGAAGTCGCCGTCCAGGAGTCGGCTTATCTTGGAGTCGCCTCTGGGACTCGGCTTATCTTGGAGTCGCCTCTGGGACTCGGCTTATCTTGGAGTCGCCTCTGGGACTCGAGGGGCGTAGCCTGCCCCGATGTCTTGAAAGGTCCTGGGACTCGGGTTATCCTACATGTGGCCCATTACTCCGACAATCATAATCATGACAAAATTTGTAAATATAATCATCACTACTTTTTATAGAATAAGTTTCATCACAATAATCATCATAAGTAGCAACTTTGTTCTCATCATAATCGATTGAAACCTCTCCCAAGATAGTGGAATCACTAAATAAAGTTGACACTATTCCAAATCCTCTTTCGTATTCATCACAATAAAATTCAACATCCTCCAAAATAGTGGGATCACTACTTCCTAAAGTTGACTCTCTTCCGAACCCACTTTCATCAATATAATCATCATAGGTAGGAGGCATGCTATCATCATAACAAATTTGCATATCAAAACTTGGGATGCTAAAAATATCATCTTCACTAAACGTAGCATCCCCAAGCTTGGGACAAACATTAATTTCAGCAAATATATTCTCAAATATGTCATTTTCATCAAACATAGCTTCCCCAAGCTTGGGCCTTTTCATATCATAAGCATATTCACTCTCATCATTAATAGTATGGATAGCACCAATAGTATAGCAATTATCATCATCACAAGTAGTAGGAGCAACATCATTTGGAAGGGATACCTTTTTTACCTTTGTTGCCCCTTCTTTTCCTTTTCTTCTTCACATTATGTGTGGGTTCAACCTTCCTCTTTGAGCTCCTTATTGATGAGATTGGTTGAATAGAAAGCTCCTCCTCGTTACCTGATTCATCATAAGAAATAATAGGAGGAGATTGGGAAGTCTCTTCCCTTTCATTAGCATTCTCATCATCTTCCATTTGCTTTCTTTTCTTTAGGTAATTGGCAATATAAGGATTTTCAATGCAATTGTCCGCACAAAACATATAAATCTTTTCTAAATCAATATCAAGAAAATGCTTAAGATTAAATTTTGGAATAGGCTTAGTTAAACGTTTCAACTCTTCACAACCCAAAAGCAATCTAAGTTCATTGTAATGAGAAAGGGAGATCAAATCATCACAATTTTTGGACACGATCCGATCATGAAACAATTTGCATTGGAGATGTAAATGATCTTGTTTATTGCAAAATTCACAACGGGAAAGATATCTTAAATTCTCCGCACTCTTATCTAGGCTTTCTTGCAACTTCTTAGTTTCCAAATACTTATGCCTCTTGCAATATATATCTTCTTTATTTGGTGTGTTCATGCAAACATGCACTCCACAAAAGTTGACATGCTTATGAGAGATATTTTCATCATGACTAGAGCAATCATCATTAGTACTATGGATATTTAAGGAGTTTATACTAACAACATTGCAATCATGCTCATCATTCAAAGATTTAGTACCAAGCATTTTAATGCATTCTTCTTCTAGCACTTGAGCACAATTTTCCTTTCCATCAAACTTGCGAAAGATATTAAAAAGACGAAGCGTATGAGACAAACTCAAATCCATTTTTTTAGTTTTTCTTTTATAAACTAAACTAGTGATAAAACAAGAAACAAAAAGATTCGATTGCAAGATCTAAAGATATACCTTCAAGAACTCACTTCCCCGGCAACGGCGCCAGAAAAGAGCTTAGTTGACGGGGTGTGAGTGCCGCTTACCTAGCCTCCCCGGCAACGGCGCCAGAAAAGAGCTTGATGTCTACTACACAACCTTCTTCTTGTAGACGTTGTTGGGCCTGCAAGTGCACAGTTTGTAGGACAGTAGCAAATTTCCTCAAGTGGATGACCTAAGGTTTATCAATCATGGGGAGGCGAGGGATGAAGATGGTCTCTCTCAAACAACCCTGCAACCAAATAGCAAAGAGTCTCTTGTGTCCCCAACACACCCAATACAATGGTAAATTGTATAGGTGCACTAGTTCGGCGAATAGATGGTGATACAAGTGCAATATGGATAGTAGATAAAGGTTTTTGTAATCTGAAATAATAAAAACAGCAAGGTAACTAATGATAAAAGAGAGCGTAAACGGTATTGCAATGATAGGAAACAAGGCCTAGGGTTCATAATTTCACTAGTGCAAGTTCTCTCAACAATAATAACATAGATAGATCATATAAAAAGCCCTCAACATGCAACAAAGAGTCACTCCAAAGCCACTAATAGCGGAGAACAAACGTAGAGATTATGGTAGGGTACTAAACCACCTCAAAAGTTATTCTTTCGGATAAATCTATAAAAGAGTTTGTACTAGAATAACACCTTAAGACACAAATCAACCAAAACCCTAATGTCACCTAGATACTCCATTGTCACCTCAAGTATCCTGGGCATGATTATACGATATGCGTCACACAATCTCAGATTCATCCAACCAACACAAAGTACTTCAAACAGTGCCACAAAGTTTCTACTGGAGAGTCAAGAACGTGTGCCAACCCCTATGCATAGGTTGATGGGCGGAACCCGCAAGTTGGTCACCAAAACATACATCAAGTGGCACATGATATCCCATTGTCACCACAGATAAACAGGGCAAGACATACATCAAGTGTTCTCACAAAAGACTCAATCCGATAAGATAACTTCAAAGGGGAAACTCAATTCATCACAAGAGAGTAGAGGGGGAGAAACATCATAAGATCCAACTACAATAGCAAAGCTCGGGATACATCAAGATCGTGCCATAGAGGGAACACGAGAGAGAACATGAGAGAGAGAGAGAGATCAAACACATAGCTACTGGTACATACCCTCAGCCCCGAGGGTGAATTCCTCCCTCCTCGTCATGGAGAGCGCCGGGATAATGAAGATGGCCACTGGTGATGGGTTACCCCTCCGACAGGGTGCCGGAACAGACTCCCGAGAAGCTTTTGGTGGCTACAGAGGCTTGTGGAGGCGGAACTCCCGATCTATCTTGATATTCGATGGTTTTAGGGTACATAGGCATATATAGGCGAAAGAAGTCGGTCGGGAGGTGCTCGAGGGGTCCACGAGACAGGGGGTCGCACCCTGTAGGGGGGGCTATCTCCTGGGCTCCTCGAGGGTCTTATGACTTGATCTCCAAGCCTTCAGGATGATAATCTTCCAAAAAATCATGATGCCAAAGGTTTCATTCCGTTTGGACTCCGTTTGATATTCCTTTTCTTTGAAATACTGAAACAGGCAATAAAACAGCAATATGGGCTGGGCCTCCGGTTAATAGGTTAGTCCCAAAAATGATATAAATGTGTAAAATAAAGCCCATAAACATCCAAAAGGGGTAATATAATAGCATGGAACAATCAAAAATAATAGATACGTTGGAGACGTATCACAGTGCCGGAGGAGGCAACAATCAGGGAGGGGTTCTTCGTCATCCTTGTTGCCCCTTCAATGATGTGTGAGTAGTTTACCATAGACTTGTGGGTCCGTAGTTCGTAGCTAGATGGATTCTTCTCTTTTTGATCTTCAATACAATGTTCTCCTCAATGTTCTTGGAGATCTATTTGATGTAACTCTTTTTTATGGTGTGTTTGTTGGGATCCGATGAATTGTGAGTTTATGATCAGTTCTATCCATGAATATTATTTGAGTCTTTATTGAACTCTTATATGCATGATTGTTATAGCCTCGTATTTCTTCTCCAAAATTTTGGTTCGGTTTGGCGAACTAGATTGATTTTTCTTGCCATGGGAAGAGGTGCTTTGTGATGGGTTCGATCTTGCGGTGCCCAATCTCAGTGACAGAAAGAGACATGACATGCATGTATCGTTGCTATTAAGGGTAACAAGATGGGGTTTATACATATGTGGGTTTATCTTGTCTACATCATTTCATCGTTCTTATTGCATTACTCCGTTTTTCCATGAACTTAATACACTAGATGCATGCTGGATAGCGGTCGATGTGTGGAGTAATAGTAGTAGATGCAGGCAGGAGTCGGTCTACTTGTCTCGGACATGATGCCTATGTACATGATCATCGCCTTGGATATCATCATGATCATTTGCTTTTCTATCAATTGCCCAACAGTAATTTGTTTACCCATCGTACGCTACTTTCTTGAGAGAAGCCTCTAGTGAAACTTCCGGCCCCCGGGTCTACTATCCTATCATATTAAACCAAAAATACCTTGCTACAATTTTCTTTATTTATTTTGTTTTGTGTTCTAGTTTGATCTATATATCAAAACCTATAGAATTTAATCTATCTCAATACGAGGAGGGATTGACAACCCCTCTTACGCCTTGGTTGCGAGTTTTTGTTGTTTGTGTGCAGGTGCTGTTTACATAGTGTCGCTTGGTTCTCCTACTAGATTGATAACCTTGGTTCCATAACTGAGGGAAATACTTACCTTTGATGTGCTGCATCATCCTCTCCTCTTCGGGCAAATACCAACGCGGATACAAGCAATCAGGAAGAATTTTTGGCGCCGTTGCCGGGGAGGATCAAGTCAAGATAGTCTCCCGTCAACTTGCCAATTTATGGCTCAGTTGCCGGGGAGACATCATCAACATCTATAAATTACCTACATATAAACTCCCATCTCCTTGGAATTGCTTTATTTGACATGTGCCTCTCGTTTTCATCTCCTCCACTTCTAAAACCTTTTTACAAAAATACTAAAATATTTTTCATTCACCTTTTTCTTGTTTGATCTTTTGATTGCTTGCGTTCTTGTTTGCGTGGTCACAATGTCTCAAGAAAATACTACATTGTGTGATTTTTCCAACACTGATAATAATGATTGTATTAGTACTCCTATTGCTCCTCCTGTCGCTAGTGCAGAGTCTTATGATATTAATGTCGCTTTGTTAAATCTTATTATGAAAGAGTGAGAGGATTGAGAAGAGAGGTCTAGACACTACAAAAAAATCACGTCCGTGATGATATGTCTTTGTCACAGTAGGTCATGGTTTCTGTCATGCATGTACATCCATGACGATTTTATGACAGAATAAAGATAGTCATACCTGTGTTGTCGTAGAAGTGTTCCATGACAATACCAAAATTATCATCACGGAAGTGTCCACTTCCATGACGATAAATCGCGTGTCATGGAAGTGTTTTCGTCAAGGGTAACCGACACATGGCATCCACCGTAACGGGTCGTTTTTAAGCTATCGGGTTCCATTTTGGATCCAGTAACCCGTTAACAACCTCGACCAATGGGGATTTTCCACGTGTAAAATTCTCATTCGCTGGAGTATCCACGTGTAAGCTCAGTGCTAGGCCAGATGTCATCCAGCGAATGGACGGGACATGCCTTTGATGCGTTGACACGTGGCTTGGACCAACAGTGGCCCATTCAGGTCAAAAGGCCGGCCCATTTGACTTAGCGACCCGGCCCATGGAAGGCATGTTAACGGCCTACTCGCGTATAGCCCATTTACAGCCTGCTAACTCACGGCCTGTTATAGCCTATCTGAATTAGGCCCAGTAGCGCCATATGGGCCGTCCAATATGATTCCAGTCCATTGTAACTTCTGGCCCATTTATGGCCCATGACTTCTTTCGGCACATATGAGGCCCTTTGTAAATCTTGGCCGATAAACGGCCCGTGGTGAAACTGGCCCATAATGAACAGTGTATCGCTTTATACCCATTAACGACCCATTATTTCATTGTGCCATTTCAGCCTGTGTTATCTTTCGGCCTTCTAAGGGACCATTTATTGTTGGGCTCATTTCCAGCACTCGGTTATACAGTTCGTTACTGGCATGTTCCGCTTGTGGGCCATATTCAGCCCGTGGTTAAAGTCGGCCCGTTTGTGGACCTTTAATCCATTGGGTCGTTTTCATAGCGTCATCAAATATGGCCCATTAACGATCCGTTATGCCTGCTGATAGAATTAAGCCCGTTGTACACATGGGCCTATTAATGGCCCGTTATGGTCAGCCAATAAACAGGTGATTCCCATTATAGCCCATTTACGGCCCATATTGCGGTCCATTAGTTGTCCACGAAAGTACGACCCATGTTTGGCAAATCCATCATACGGCCCATAGAATCCCCATTGAATCTACGGCCTGTAGAAGGCCCATGGATCATATGGACCTTAGGAGGCCCACAACAGCAGGCAGCAGGACCCACAGTCCGTATGTTTCCCATGGTTATTGTGGCCTAGTTCTAAATAAAAAGGTTAGCGCAGAAAAAGAACTACAATGACTACAAGAAAAAAACAAGACAATAAGGAAATAAATAAGCAAGCAACTTACGCTAGGCTATTACGGCTATTACAAATATTACATCCACTGCGCATCAAAGTTCGCCACTAGTGCAAATATAGTGAACAAAGTAGCATATTACATACACTGGTGGCCACCAGTGAAAATAAATGCGGCAGCAAAACAAGTCCAGAACTGAAACCACTTCAGAAGAGCTCAACAAACAGTATCCTGGATACCCACCATGCTGGCAAGAAGCTTAGCAAGCTTATTAGTTTTCTCTTGTTTGGCGCTATAATCGTCCAGCGCTTGTTGTTGCACCAGAAAGTATGCATCCGAATTCTGTAGGGACTTCCTCAGTCCTTTGGCTTCTTGGCGCAGCACACCTGACTGATGCCTTTCAGCTTGTAGCTGAGACTGCAGAAGCCGAAGTGATTCAGGCAGCGAGTTCACAGAGCTTCTGCCAACGATAGTGGCCAGTAATTCGAACACTACATCAATGCAGGACTTTGGGGTTGTCTCACTGTCTACAAGATAGTTTTTATCACCTTTCTTGGAGAACAACAGGGTTGGCTCACTATCTTGAACTTTATCTGCATTGCTTTTGAAAGTGCAACTAATCCCCGGGTGGTTTTGGTAATTAATAACAACATATATATCATTGAACTAATAGTTACTTGAGAATCATTTCAGAAAGTTCAGTGATATGGGTATGGCAAGGACTGAAGAAGTGGACCCCTCAAAATGCTAAGGCAAGCATTGGCAAAAGCTCAAGACTCCATTTTTGGTTTGGTGATCCAAGATCACATTGAGTCCATAGGAAAGCCAATACTATTAAAAGGGGATGAGGTTATGATGATGATCTGGTTGCTCAAGTGCTTAGTGATACATCTCCTAAACTATCAGCAACTTTCACTGCCATATACACTCATAAGTAATCTCGGTCCCACCGATTTTCCAAACTCAGTCACATCGAGATGAACCACCTCAGCCATAAAGCCAAACCCTAGAAAACTCGGATTTTCCGATTCTGAACTCGGTCTCACCGAAAAATGAGTTGCCAAGCTTCTGTAACCTTCTGTCATCAAATCGGTGTCACCGAGATGATGAAGTCGGTCCCACCGAAATTGGCATGCTCTTGTCATTGCACGAATCGGACTCACCGAGATTGTATTTTCGGTCCCACCGAAAATCCCAACGTTCACATTATTTGAACTTTCGGTCTCACCGAGTTGTCAACTTCGGTCCCACCGAGATTGCTCAAATGTGTGTAACGGTTGGATTTTGTGTGGAGGCTATAAATACCCTCCACCCCCTCTTCACTCGTGGAGAGAGCCATCGAAAGAACTACCACTCCTACCTTACATTTCGAGAAGAGAACTACCTACCCTTGTGTTGAGATCAAGTTGCTCCACTCCCACCATATGAAGCTTGATCTCTAGCCTTCCCAAGTTGCTTTCCACTCAATCCTTTCTTCCACCACAGCCAAATCAGTGAGGAGAGTTGAGTATTGGGGAGATTATCATTTGAAGCACAAGAGCAAGGAGTTCATCATCATCAACACCATCTATTACCTTTTGGAGGGTGGTGCCTCCTAGATTGGTTAGGTGTCGCTTGGGAGCCTCCGTCGAGATGTGGAGTTGAACCAAGAAGTTTGTAAGGGCAAGGAGATCGCCTACTTCATGAAGATCTACCCCGAGTAAGGCTAGCCCTTCGTGGGCATAGGCCATGATGGAATAGACAAGGTTGCTTCTTCGTGGACCCTTCGTGGGTGGAGCCCTCCGTGGACTCTCGCAGCCGTTACCCTCCGTGGGTTGAAGTCTCCATCAACGTGGAAGTACGATAGCACCACCTAACGGAACCAACGAGAAAAATCACCGCGTCTCCAAAATTGCGTTTGCTCTTCTCCACCTCTCTTTACTACATGTGCAATTTACTTTCCGCTGCCTATACTCTAGAATTGCATGTGTAGGGTGATGCTTGACTTGATCATAATTGTGAATCTGCCAAAAACTGTTCTTTGTCAAAAGGCAGAATTTTTATATTGTCAAGTAGTCTAATCACCCCCCCTCTAGACATACTTTCGATCCTACAAGTGGTATCAGAGCTAGATGTTCTTCAAGGTCAACTTGACAAGTTCAAGATGAAGGAAGGTGAAGGAGTCGCTGAAATGTACTCTAGGCTTGCTCTCATCACAAATGAGATTGCCGGCTTAGGAAGCGAAGAAATGACCGACCGATTCATCATCAAGAAGATTCTCAGAGCTTTGGATGGAAAGTATGACACCGTGTGCACTTTGATCCAAATGATGCCAAACTACAAGAATCTCAAGCCAACCGAAGTCATTGGAAGAATTGTTGCTCATGAGATGACACTTAAGGATAAGGAAGAGCTTCACAACAAGTCAAGTGGTGCTTACAAAGCTACAAGTGATGCTCCCACAACCTCAAGTGACAAGTTAGTTTCCAATGAAGAAATAAGCCTAATGGTGAAGAACTTCAACAAATTCTACAAGAATAGAGGCAAAGAGAGAAGCTCAAAGTCTAGATCATATGATGAAAAGAGATCTTCTAGTCGTGATCGAAACTGCTACAATTGTGGAAGACCGGACACTACTCAAATGAGTGTACTGGCTCCCCACAAGAGAAGATAAGAATCTCCAAGAAGAAGAAGCTCAAGAGATGAGTCACCTCGGAAGAGAGAAGGAGTAGAGATGATCGTTATGAGCGAAGACCCTCTCCGAGAAGCAAGGATTCGGAGGAAAGACAAGTCATCAAGGAGCTACACAAGAAGAAAACATCAAGCTCATGTAGGTGAATGGGTCTCCGGCTCCGACTCCGACAATCAATCCGAAGGAAGCTATCACTCCAACTCCGACTACAGTCAAGATGAAGGTGTTGCCGGTCTTGCTCTCGTATCCTCCAACTCCAACTCCTACGACTTATTTGATTCACCAAATGAGGGAATTGGAAGATGCTTCATGGCTAAAGGCCCCAAGGTATCACACCCTGAATTCATTGACTTTGATAGTGATGAGGATGACTTGCTTGGTGAAGATGAGCTCTTACATGATAAATCCAATGAACCTAGTAACGATGAACATGCTAGTAGTCTTTATAGTCAAGAAGAGTCGAATGACAATGCTATGAAGGAGATTGAGCGTCTAACTAAAGAACTAAACACTCTTAAGTTAGCTCATGAAACAACTCAAGAAGATCATAGAGAGCTCCTAAGATCTCATGAGAAGCTACGCTTCGAGAAGCTCACTCTAGAGCAAGAACATGAGTTTCTAAAAGCAATCAATGACGATCTTCGAAAGAAGAGTTCTTCATATCTTGCCAAACGACTTCTCTTGTCTAGTTTCTTGCCACCCATTAAGACTAAGCATGACAAGCATAAGAAAAATTCTTTCTCTAGTAGTAACAATAACCATGCTAAATCAAATGTTGTTGCTTCTAGTAGTTCTCTTGATTCCACTAACAATGTTTCAAGCCAAGTTACACTTGAGCAAGAAAATAGTTTATTGAAAGGTATCATAGAGAAAGGTGTCTACAAGAGCCTTGACGGAAGCAAGAACTTTGAGGAAATTGTTCGCAAGCAAGGAAGGCACCGGAAGAATCAAGGAATTGGTTTTGAGCGAAAGTTCAACGCCGAAGGTGTTGAATGGGAAGAAGGTCAATATCCTACTCCACAGTTTGTTCTTCAAAAGGAGAAGTATGATCCTACTTCTTCCAATGTGGAACAAGCTCAAGATGACCTTCCACCACAAGACCACAAGCTAAAAGGCAAGGACAAGCTTCAAGAGGAGATTGATGCATTTGTTGAAGCACCTCAAGCCATGGTCAAGTGGGTTCCCAAGGAAAAGTCAAGTTCTACTTCGTCAAGCTCAACTACAACCCCAAGGATTCCCATCAAGATGATGTGGATCCCGAAGAAGAAGAACTAGAAAGTTCTTGAGGGTGACTCCGCCAACATACTTCACACACATTCATTTTGGCAAAAACTTGTGCAATCAACTTCCACATCGTGCACTAGTTCATGGAGTCACAAACCCTCTTGTTGGTAAGTCAAGGGACAAGGTAATCA
This sequence comes from Aegilops speltoides, assembly GCA_021437245.1. Taxonomy (NCBI): domain Eukaryota; kingdom Viridiplantae; phylum Streptophyta; class Magnoliopsida; order Poales; family Poaceae; genus Aegilops; species Aegilops speltoides. Next base: position 335,742,429 of record CM038146.1, read on the forward strand.
TTGCTTTCATGGACATCATCTATTGTGAACTTCAATCTATGTCCATGGATATCCTTGTTTGTTCCTTGTGGGACTAACCCATGTAGGTATTGAAAGTGCCCGAATCCAAAGGATTGCTCCCAACTCTTGATGATCTTCATCAACATTGAGCATCCACATCTTCAACATCTACGTGAAGTCTTCTCGACAACCCAAGGTTAGTTTGACCCTTTAAAAGGGTTCTCACATCTAGGGCTAGCTTTGCTCTAAAAAATTGAGCTAAAGCATCTTCAAATGATGTGAACACATCAATGCTTTATGTAAAAGTGGTAACCCCACTTGTGCTTAAACGATGAGTATGACCTATGATCAAATGTTCTCATTTGGATCCTAAGTCAATATACTCATATAAAGATGACCTAGTCATCGACAAATTGTGTGTTAGTTGCTAGAGTTTTGATTGTGCATGTTTGACACATATTTCATTTGCTATCTTATTGTGTGAGCATGTTGGATGCATGATTTTATCCATTCGAGGACATCCATTTGTTGTTTTGGTCGTTTTGATTTTTCTGACCAAATGGATGGACAAGAATGCCTAAGTACCTCCCCTAGCTATCTATGCTTACTTGTCTCAAATTCTATTCATGCTTACATCACAAATATTGAACAAGTCATTTTCGGACCCTCCGGGTGAGGAGCACTCGGAGCCACCGATCCGTCAAGGGCTAACTTCCAAAACCTTCTAAGTGATTTCGGTCAGACCAACTCACTCAAACTCGGTCGAACCGAAAGCATTTGGACTGATCTAGGTTTTCACCTTGGTGAAACCGAGGTGTGATTTTTGGCGTGGCCGAAGTGCATAACTGCCTAGCAGTTATCCATCTCGGTGCCACCGAGTTTTACAACTCGGTCCCACCGACAGCAAAGGGGTATATATACTCCGAGGGCCGCGTGCGTTGATTTCTCCTTCAAACGTTTCGCCCCCACACCCCTTGCTGCCGTTGCCTTGATCTCCGGATCGTCGCCGTCGTCGCCTGTGCGCCTTGGCCGCAGGTCTCCGTCGCCGTCAACGGACATCTTCTCCGAGCCGTTGCCGCCGTAGAGAAACTCCACCAAGTTAGGGTGAGTTTTGATCCCACTCGTGCTCCCATCTCCGATTCAATGCACGTTTGGTTTGCCTAGTATCTTGCCACGATTGAAATCTTCCTGTACACCAGATTAGTTCGTTTGGACTAGATTCGAGTAAAAGTTTTAGGGTTAGGTTTCCGCTGAACACATCTCGGTGAGACCGATTTTACATTTTCGGTATGACCGATTTGGCCTATGGCCATTGCACTGCACCCTTCGGTCCAACCGAGTTGTGCAAATCGGTGTGACCGAAATGAGGATTTGGTGAAACCCTAGTGTTTTCGGCAGGACCGAAACCCACTTCGGTCAAACCGAAAGTGGTGTGAAAGCTTCTGTTAAACACTTCGGATTCACCGAATCTTAAACTCGGTCTGACCGAAATGTCTTCTGTGAAAACCTAATACTAGAGTTTGAACTCATTTTTTTTTGCAAAAAACTTCTGCATTTGTGATGACTCTTCTTCTCTGCCTACACCTTATCTATTCACAAAGTTGTCGGCCATGTCGATGCCGTGATGAATCGTAACAGGTCGAGACACCCATTGCAGATATTCCAGAGGCAGGCACTAGTCCTGATCCTAGCAGCTCATCAGATGATGGTGAGAGGAGTACACCAAGTGGCTTACCTCCTGCAGCCACCAGAGCCAGAAAGAAGAGGAACTCGGATGATGAAGACTCAGATTTTGTCGTTGAGGAAGAGGTCACCTCAAAGCCTAGAGAGGATTGTTGAAGACAAGATCCACGCCTGGATGTGAAGTCGATCAAGTGCAAGTGATCACAACAAGCTTGAGGCGACATTGAGGAAGCAAAGCGGGAGAAGGAAGAGCTTATGCGTGAGATGCGGGATGACTTAGTCCAGATGCTTATCAACAGATCGCTCCGGTTCCCACAGACCCGATCAGCTGCTATTCCAAAGGATCGACACCAGACTACAACTTCAAAGACCTCCACAGTTCCATCGGTTGCTCCAGCTCCAGCTCCAAAGTGACCACTCCTCCAGCCTGAGACATCAGCTGAAGTCTTCGCCGATCTTTGTCATATCCACTCCGACATCAACCCAGACGGGAGCCGCCAGCAGAGTCCCCAGTGACGCTTAGCTCTATGCTTTTTCGAACTTTTTGGTAACTTGTTGCCAAAGGGGGAGAAATTGTATAGATCATAGGACTTCGAGAGAGAGTGATGTTGTCTTTGCGCTTTTGCTCTTTCGTTCATTTGCGGTTTCTTTGAGATACTTTTGGTTTTCGAGACATTTAGTGTGTTTGATACTACGTTTGATTCTACCTTAATGAGTGCTTGGTCGTACTATGCTTTAATGTGTGCTTAATGCTTATCATATGCCATTCCTATCTTGTATGACCATTTACTCATGTCTTGGTGATTGGGTGCATGCTGTTCATTCTTATCATTTTGTGCGCTCCACCAAGATGTATGTGACATGGAAGAGTGACCCATGATCCTAATCGATTGTGCATTTGCATTCAAACGCAAATCTTAAATAATGCACAAATTTGTGCGCTCCATTTTTGGTTTAGTGATCCAAGATCACATTGAGTCCATAGGAAAGCCAATACTATTAAAAGGGGATGAGGTTATGATGATTATCTGGTTGCTCAAGTGCTTAGTGATACATCTCCTAAACTATCAGCAACTTTCACTGCCATATACACTCATAAGTAATCTCGGTCCCACCGATTTTCCAAACTCAGTCACACCGAGATGAACCACCTCAGCCATAAAGCCAAACCCTAGAAAACTCGGATTTTCCGATTCTGAACTCGGTCTCACCGAAAAATGAGTTGCCAAGCTTCTGTAACCTTCTGTCATCAAATCGGTGTCACCGAGATGATGAAGTCGGTCCCACCGAAATTGGCATGCTCTTGTCATTGCACGAATCGGACTCACCAAGATTGTATTTTTGGTCCCACCGAAAATCCCAACGTTCACATTATTTGAACTTTCGGTCTCACCGAGTTGTCAACTTCGGTCCCACCGAGATTGCTCAAATGTGTGTAACGGTTGGATTTTGTGTGGAGGCTATAAATACCCCTCCACCCCCTCTTCACTCGTGGAGAGAGCCATCAGAAAGAACTACCACTCCTACCTTACATTTCTGAGAAGAGAACTACCTACCCTTGTGTTGAGATCAAGTTGCTCCACTCCCACCATATGAAGCTTGATCTCTAGCCTTCCCAAGTTGCTTTCCACTCAATCCTTTCTTCCACCACAGCCAAATCAGTGAGGAGAGTTGAGTGTTGGGGAGATTATCATTTGAAGCACAAGAGCAAGGAGTTCATCATCATCAACACCATCTATTACCTTTTGGAGGGTGGTGCCTCCTAGATTGGTTAGGTGTCGCTTGGGAGCCTCCGTCGAGATGTGGAGTTGAACCAAGAAGTTTGTAAGGGCAAGGAGATCGCCTACTTCGTGAAGATCTACCCCGAGTAAGGCTAGCCCTTCGTGGGCGTAGGCCATGATGGAATAGACAAGGTTGCTTCTTCGTGGACCCTTCGTGGGTGGAGCCCTCCGTGGACTCTCGCAGCCGTTACCCTCCGTGGGTTGAAGTCTCCATCAACGTGGAAGTACGATAGCACCACCTATCGGAACCACGAGAAAAATCACCGCGTCTCCAAAATTGTGTTTGCTCTTCTCCACCTCTCTTTACTACATGTGCAATTTACTTTCCGCTGCCTATACTCTAGAATTGCATGTGTAGGGTGATGCTTGACTTGATCATAATTGTGAATCTGCCAAAAACTGTTCTTTGTCAAAAGGCAGAATTTTTATATTGTCAAGTAGTCTAATCACCCCCCTCTAGACATACTTTCGATCCTACAGCTTTCTCTACCATTGCATAATGGGGTGCTCTTCTCCAATATTCTGTTCACAATCTACAAGAGAAACAAGCAGACACATCACAGGTTTGGCATGTAGTATATGAAACTCATTTTAGTAAATCGGTTCAGTAGTAAGGTGGACAGGATAATAGCATGAAACAAACATATATCTATGTACTATGGTCACTGTATTGTCTATATCATCCTAGTTTATGTTTCCAAATGAAGATAGAGACACAATTCAAATCATATCTATTTAAGACAAAGCAGCATAGAAAGAATATAAGTGTGGGAAACTACACAACACGAACAACACTTGTAATGTGCGTGACATGATAACATAAATTTTTATACAACAAAAACTGAAATCAACATAGAGCAAGAAGTTAGAACAGCAATACAGTCAAAGAAATAGATTTAGAACATACCTGTGGCGCCATTGGAGTTTCAATTGGATCCTTCAAATTTGAAATTAGTTGGCATGAGTAAATACAGTGAAGCAAGAGCAAAGTAGTATGGACCATAGCTATGGAATCTGACCTGAGAACAGTTGCTCCTCTGCTTTATATGTGGAGCTTCGGTTCGCTGTGGTGGTCTTCATGCTTTGGGCACTGCGGTTGCTTTACAAACTGCTCGTGTGGGGGTACTCTCCGGTGGACATGGTGTTGTGTCAACTAGAAGTGGGTTACTATCTGCTGGGGTTGGGGTTAGATAGGGTGTAGCTGGTTCTCTGTCCAACGGTGTAAGTGTACAATCTGGAAGAGTCTCGATTATGTGTGGTGGGGCTAGTTCATGGGCCATTACAACCATGGTTCTATCTGCATAGATGGGTAGCACCGTCTTTTGTAAAGAACAGGTTTCTACTCCCTTAGATACTGCCATCACCCCCTCCAATTCAAATGGCTGATCAACAAGAAAAGAAATTGAATGTACATATATTGTATGATAGACAGATGTGGTAATTCACATATATGTTGTCTAACCAAACAGGACATCATGACACAATTTCACATATATGATGGAAAACTAAACAGGATAGCATGTCACAGTTTCAGATATATGATGGAAAACTTAACAGGATATAATGGCATAATTCAATATACGATGAGTATCTAAACAGGATGACATGACGAAAATAATATGATGTCTTTCTAAAATAGGCTGGGATGAAATAATTCACATACATGTTGTTTAAGTATACATGATGGCATGATATAATTCACATAATTGATACATATACTAAGCAGCTGGCACTCGCATGTATGATCTCTAAACTAAGCATATGGCATTGAATATTGTGTATATGATGTCTAAACTAAGCAATGCAAGACACCATATGCATGATATGAGAAATATAAACATTGCAAGTTAAAGCATACACCTCAGATGGGATATAGGACTGGTCAACTGTCTCTGAATCCACCTCTGAGGAGCTATTTGTAACCATCGAGATATATGCTTCAACATGTACCATTGCCTGCTCTGAAGACCTTGTTTTCACTCTAGATTTTCCCATAACCTGCTCAAATGGCTGATACACATGAAGAGTAGTTCAATATACACAGATTATCGACAAATAGAATACTTAATGAAAAAAAAGATGGCATGAGATAATTCATATATGATGCCTGGCTACAAAGGATGGCGGTGCATAATTCACATATATGATAACTGGCTAAAAACATGGCATTGCATAATTCAGATATCTAATATAGAAAGCAAACAGGAGGCATTCACACAAAGCATGTCTAATATAAGCAGATGGCATGGCAATGCAAGACACCATATGCATGATATGAGCAATATAACCCTACCAAGTTAGAGCATACACCTCGGAGGGGATACGACTGGTCATCTGTCTCTGAATCCTCCTCTGAGGAGCTATCTATGACCAACAAAAATCTGCATTCACAGGTAGCACTGACTTCTCAGAAGACCTTGTTTTCACTCCAGATTTTCCCCTCACCGACTCAAATGGTCGATGCACAGGAAGAGTAGATGAATGTACAAACATTGTTGACAAATGGAATACATTACGAAAAAAATAGTATGGCACGATACAATTCACATATACGATGACTGGCTAAATGGGATGGCATTGCATGATTCACGTATATGATGCCTGGCTAAAGAAGATGGCATTGCATAATTCACATATAGGTGTATGATATAGAAACCAAACATGTAGCATTCACACAAAGCTAATCTAAACTATGTTGTGTCACGCCCAAGATGCGACCCTATCCTAAAGGAACTCGAAGGTCCCACCAAGGATAGAAGCACATCTTGAAGACGCTTTTGCAAGGTGGATATCATTACATCAACATTACATAATACATAGGGATACATACATAAGGCATACAATGCCACACGAATACAACATCATCATACATAAGAACACCATCCGACTACGGATGAATCACAACCAGAAACTCAAATGACATCCACCCTGCTAGCCCAGGCTGCCGACCTGGAACCTATCCCCTGATCGAAGAAGAAGCAGAAGAAGAACTCCAAACAAGCAAACATCGCGCACGCGTCAAGATCATCGCATAACCTGTACCTGCAACTGTTGTTGTAGTAATCTGTGAGCCACGAGGACTCAGCAATCCCATTACCATGGGTATCAAGACTAGCAAAGCTTAAAGGGAAAGGAAGGGGTAAAGTGGTGAGGTTGCAGCAGCGACTAAGCATATATGGTGGCTAACATACGCAAATGAGAGCGAGAAGAGAAACAAAGGAACGGTCGTGAAGCTAGCAATGATCAAGAGGTGATCCTGAACTCCTACTTACGTCAATCATAACACAGAACCGTGTTCACTTCCCGGGCTCCGCCGACAAGAGACCATCACGGCTACACACGCGGTTGATGCGTTTTAATTCGGATCTGGTGTCAAGTTATCTACAACCGGACATTAACAAATTCCCATCTGCCACATAACCACGGGCACGGCTCGAAAGTTTATACCCTGCGGGGTGTCCCAACTTAGCCCATGATAAGCTCTCGCGATCAACGAAGGATATACCTTCTCCGTGAAGACCCGATCAGTCTCGGAATCCCGGTTTACAAGACATTTCGACAATGGTAAATCAAGACCAGCAAAGCCGCCCGATGCGCCGACATCCCGATAGGAGCTGCACATATCGCGTTCTCAGGGCAACACCGGATAAGTCAAGCTACGAGTAAAACCAGACTTCGAGTTTCCCCGAGGTGGCCCCAAGAAGTTGCTCGATTCGGACCAACACTTAGACAAGCACCGCCCGGGGCTATAATAAAGATGACCCTTGGGTTAATTACTCCCAAGGGAAAGGTAGGTGGTGGTGAGGCAAATGGTAAAACCAAGGTTGGGCCTTGCTGGAGGAGTTTTATTCAAAGCGAACTGTCAGGGGGGTCCCATAAATCACCCGACCGCGTTAGGAACGGAAAATCCGGGAACATAATACCGGTATGACGGAAACTAGGGCGGCAAGAGTGGAACAAAACACCAGGCATAAGGCCGAGCCTTCCACCCTTTACCAAATATATAGATGCATTAATAAACATAAGAGATATTGTGATATCCCAACCAAAATCCTGCCCACCATGGAGAAATCTTCAACTTCACCTGCAACTAGCAACGCTATAAGAGGGCTGAGCAAAGCGGTAACATAGCCAATCAATGGTTTGCTAGGAATGGTGTCAAAGGTTAGAGGTTCATGGCAATTTGGGAGGCTTGATGAGCAAAAGATAGGTAACCCAGCATAGCAATAGAACGAAGCAACTAGCATAGCAATGATAGTAGTGAGATCCAGGGTAGCGGTCATCTTGCCTGAAATCCCGCAAGGAAGAAGAACGAGACCATGAAGAAGATGAAGCCACGAAGACGAACCACACGTAGACGAACGCATCCTCACGATCGCAACGAAACGGGAACTATCGAGAAGAAGCACACAACATAGTAAACACACCACACATGAACAAGGCATGACGCACAACAAGCATGATGCATGACAAGGCTACATGAAGCTACTCATGGCAAGAGATGATGCAAACAAGAACAACACATCAAGGCAAGTTTAAATGAGGCCGGAAACAACATATAACAACTCCGGTAAGTCCCCATATGCATATTTCGATTTTGGTCCAGAACTGAATAAACCTTATGTTCAAGTTGTTAAACAGCAAGTTAAAGATCACCAAGATGATCTACACGAAATTCTAGTCAAGTTACATATAAAGTTCATTAGATTTGGAGCTACGGCCTAGAAGATATGAGCAAAACAAGTTAAACATGGCATTGATGCAAAATGCATACAAACATCAAGCAAACACACCAAAACAAGGATGCAACATGATAATATGAAGCTACATGCAAAATCAAGCAAGTTTCATATAGAGCACACTCAAAACGAAGCAACGGTTCAACACATACACTCTATACAAGTCATAGCAACAATCTGTCCAAAACAGCAAGTAGGCATATTGCAAGCATCATAACAATATGCTACAGCACCCCAACATAATAACAAAGGGCATGGGCATGAAGTACAGGTAAAGCACTACAAAACATGAACACTGAGCTATCTCCAGAAATCACTAGAACATGCTCAAACACACATGGTAAGATTGCAAATAATAACAGCTTCAGACTTTGCAGGAATAACATCAGGTTGCAATGTTTAGAGCTATCAAACAACATGTTACAGGAACTTATCATGGCAAACAAAGGCATGGCATGATACTACTAAATTCATAGATCAAAAGTCCCTTACTGACCATGTGCCAAAAAGGATCGGAAAATATGATAGCACCCATGTAAACATGGCAAGTTATATAACGGATTCATACATGGCAGGAACAACAATAAGTAGGCATGTTGCTGAGCTTGAACCACTCACCACAGAGCAATACATAGCATGACAAGGCAACCAACAATAAGAAGACATATTTATGAAGCTAAACATGGCAAGAACATTGTTCATAGGATGCATGGATCACTAGCAAACAATCATGGAAACATTGAACTTAATGTTAACAGGCTGACAGCAACATTATTTAGCAAGTTTGGAGCAAGATTACAACAAGCTACAGTGGGCTATAATTGCAACCAAGGTCATGAATGGATAGAGCAAGACATGTATAACAAAACATCATTAGTGAACATCTCCAGAATAATGCACGAAATGACTTGTAGCAGCAGGTTTACATAGCAACAAAATATAACAGAATCTGTCAGGAAAACAGCAACAGCAAGTACCCCACTTAACAAGCTTGATGCACTCAGTACACAAGCCACAAAAATACATGGATTGCACCTCTGGAAAGTTGGCATGGCATAGATTAAAACACATATAGACATCAACCTCATAGGATGCACACATCAAACATGGCAAAAATGACAAATAAGCATGTTATAACAGTTTCAGCAGATTAACATCAACATGCACTCTTCCAACAACATTTCGGGCATCAAGATGAGCTCAAATGAAAATGATGCAATGGAATGAAATGAAGTACTGATCGAGGTGAACAATTTGACATATTACAGGCGCGAAACAGAGCTACGGGTGCAGAGATACAATGTGATGAACATGGCATGAAAATACTGAAATCTGGGGACTTGGTGGATTTTCACCTCACGAAAAACGTGGACGGGTAAGACCCGGGACGGGGGGAACTGGGGAAGGGCCGGCGTTTGGATGGCGGGCCTGGTGGATCTGGTCCAGGCCGCCGGATCCGGATCGGGAGCGGGTCGGGTCCGGCGCCGACGAGGTGGCTGGAGCCGTGGAAGACGGCGGAGGGGCGCGGGGAGCTTGGGCGGTGGCACCGGGACGGCGAGGAGCGATGGCCGGCGGCGGGGAGGCGCTCGGGGGCGCCCGTGAGCTTCGCTGGCCGAGCAAGCGGCGGCGCTGGACGCGAAGGCCGGCGAGGGAGGCGGCGCGGGGCCCGGTGGCTGAGGAAGGAGCTGCGGCGCAGCTCGGGCCGGCGGAGGGAGGCGACGGCGGGTGCCCGGCACGGCGGCGGCGAGGGTGCTCGCCGGCGATGAGCGCGGGCGGCGCGCATGGTCGCGGCGGCGGGAGATGGGCCTCAGGCCCGATTCGCCGCGCAAGGGCCGCGGCGACGAGGGCGGCGCGGGGACAGTGGCGGCGCGCCATCGGCTGTGGGAGGCGGCGGGCTGACGGGCGGCGGTGGACGTGTCCGGCGGCGGAGTGGGCATGTCTGACGCGCGGAGGTGGAAGAGACTAGGGTTTGCACCGTGAATTTCGGAAGGGGAGGTGTTTATATAGGTAGAGGGAGCTAGGAGACTCCAAATGAGGAGCGGTTTTCGGCCACGCGATCGTGATCGAACGACCGAGAGCATGGAGGGGAGTTTGCTGGGCTTTGGGCCACTTTAGAAGGGGTGTTGGGCTGCAACTCAAAGAGGGCTTTACGGTTTACCCGGTTAACCGTTGGAGTATCAAATGACCTCCAAATGGCACGAAACTTGACAGGCGGTCTACCGGTGGTATACCAAGGCCGCTTGGCAAACCTCGGTCCATTCTGAGAAAGTTTAATACCAGCACAAGAGAAGAGGCAAAAAGGGGAACGCTGGAGGGCATAGGAGTGCCGGATTGCAAAACGGACAACGGGGAAAATGCTCGGATGCATGAAACGAACACGAATGCAAAATGAGATGCACATGATGACATGACACAAAATGCATATGATGACATGGCAAAGTGCAACACGCAAGCAAATGACATGGAAACGACGGCGAATAACTGGCAGACACCTGGCGCAACAAATCCGGGGCGTTACAACAGTCCCCCACTAACAAGAGATCTCGTCCCGAGATCTTAGGACCGAGACGGAAGTGAAAAGGGATGGGTGAAACAAAACTCAAGAGAAGAAGCAAAGAATCGAGAGCACTCGAGAAGAAGAGAGGAACGACGAGAATGACGAGAATGGAAAGCTCATTGAATCAGATAGGCTATGAAACCATTCGTTCTAACCGGAGTGGTTAGAATGAGAAAAGAAACGGATAAGACTAAAAGGATTTAGGCAGCACTTCAGCTGAAACATGGGGGAATAGAACACGAGCTTGAGAGGATGGAATGATACTTGACGAGAGGAACGACACAATGCCTCCGGGAGAATTTTAAAAATTGAAAGAAAAGAACGGAGAAGAAGATGACATCTTCTAGCACGAATGAATTTGAAAAGCATCCTTGCGAGAAAAGATTGAACAAAGTTGTTGAGAAAATCAACAACGAAAAGAATAAGCTTGTTGTGGACTTATGGATGACATCTCAAAATTATGAGGTGATCTCCGACCACAAGCGGAAATGATTGGATAGCCGAGAAGAACGAAGAAATGCAAAACTCCACTTCAAAAGAATACGGAGAATTAATTGCACCTCGAGATGCAAAAACAAAAGATACTAGAACTCCTTGAATAAGAATCTTGATGAACACTTGAAAGAATGAATTATATCATGAAGAACCACCGTGGAGAACTCCGGTGACGAAAGGATGACGAGATAGAATGAAGGAAGAAAGAATAAGATGAGCCTTGCGATGATTTAGATGAAGGTTCCGACGAGATGGCCGAGGAAAAATTTGAACTCCGGAAAAGAAAAGATGAAACACTTGGAACTAGAATTTATTCATCAAGAACAAACTCTGAAGGAAAGGATTAATCACTTGGATGAAATAAGAATAAGATTTATTGTATGCTTATCCTTCATCAAATTAAATTGATGACAAGCAATGGATTTTTGCATACTACTTATTTTTCTTGAAAAGGATTGAGAAGTGACATATCGCAAACTTGAGAAGGTCTTCATGAACCATCGGTAGGATTGAAAGAACGAATGGATTAAAAAGATAATCCAAGAAAAAGAATCTTGAACGAACCACCGTAAGAATTCGAAAATGACTGACGAAAGAGAATGAATCACCGGGAAGAATTAGAAGACAAATATGCTTGAGGGGATTTAGATGCAAAAGAACAAAGAGATCATTAGCTGATTAAAGAACAGTTGAACGAAGCGCCAGGATAAATAGAGAATGATAACTGGGATGATGGCCTCCGATGAAAAGAAATGGAAAAACAACTCCTGAATGCTCCAGATGGATGAAAAGAATTTGCAAGACTTGAAACAATTTGATAGGATAATATCAAGATAGCACCGCGAATCTCCGGGAGAACGGACAAGATTTAGAGGAAAAACTCTTCTTCGGTCTTCAAATGACGACGGGAAACACCACCAAAATTACTGAGGTACTCCGGGAGAACGAAAAGCGAAGAGGTTGAGCCAACAATGAAAAGAATTTGAAAACGAACTTGGAGAAGGCATGTGACTGATGGAATCCATTCTTACGACACACTTAAAAAGAATTTGCGAATAACTCCGGGGGAATTAGAAGAGCCAGGTAAGATCCTGGGAAAAGACCTGTGGGTTAGGGCCCACTAAAGAGATAACCCCGTTGGAAAGGATTGTTGAAGAGATAGATGATGCACCGGAACAATTGAAATATTTGAATGAGGTGGCAACCTCGAATTAATTGAATGCAAACAGAATCTCCTGAGATGTCTTCCGAACTCCGAAATGATTGAATGACGAGAGGCAAACGAGTAAGGAGAACACTTGAGCCGAGGAAAAGAATATAATCAACCCAAACAAAAAACTTGAATTGAGTGCACTGGAAAAAGAAAGGGATGAAGAATGACGAACGAGACGAGAATTCACCGGTTGAAATAATTGAGGGAAGACTGAAGAGGCTCCGTGCGAATGAAATAGATGGTCGAAAGAGACTCAAACTCCGGGAAGAAGAGGGTGGGAGGGCGGGAAAAACAAGAAAGGGGAAATCGACGAATATCTTGAAAAGAAAACACCGGTTGAATTCATTGAGGAAAGAAAGCAAAGACTTCGCACGAGTAGGATGGATATTTGATTACAGACTCCGGGTCCGAGAAGAAAAAGGGTGGGCGGGTGGGAAAAGAAAACAACTGAGGATTGAACTTGGCAACGATGAAGAGGCTCGAGTCAACTTGACGAGAAATGCACCGGATAAAAAGAGCTGAGGAACCACTACCAGAAAACCAACTGCGTGATCCTAGAGAAAATTTTTGAAGGGGAAGAGGAGTAATTCAAAACACCTACGTCAAGATTCCTCACTAGAGCGATTTAAGGGCTGAGGAGTAAAAGAATTCCTACTCTCGATATAACTAGACTCAAAACAGTTTTCTTCTAGACTCAACAACGACCAAACTACACGATCAATCAAGGGGCTCCTAAGGTCGGTCGAGGCTCGATACCAACTTGTCACGCCTAAGATGCGACCCTATCCTAAAGGAACTCAAGGTCCCACCAAGGATAGAAGCGCATCTTGAAGACGCTTTGCAAGGTGGATATCATTACATCAACATTACATAATACATAGGGATACATACATAAGGCATACAATGCCACACGAATACAACATCATCATACATAAGAACACCATCCGACTACGAATGAATCACAAACAGAAACTCAAACGACATCGACCCTGCTAGCCTAGGCTGCCGACCTGGAACCTATCCCCTGATCGAAGAAGAACTCCAAACAAGCAAACATCGCGCTCGCGTCAAGATCATCGCATAACCTGTACCTGCAACTGTTGTTGTAGTAATTTGTGAGCCACGAGGACTCAGCAATCCCATTACCATGGGTATCAAGACTAGCAAAGCTTAAAGGGAAAGGAAGGGGTAAAGTGGTGAGGTTGCAGCAGCGACTAAGCATATATGGTGGCTAACATACGCAAATGAGAGCGAGAAGAGAAACAAAGGAACGGTCGTGAAGCTAGCAATGATCAAGAGGTGATCCTGAACTCCTACTTACGTCAATCATAACACAGAAACCGTGTTCACTTCCCGGGCTCCGCCGAAAAAAGACCATCACGGCTACACACGCGGTTGATGCGTTTTAATTCGGATCTGGTGTCAAGTTACCTACAACCGGACATTAACAAATTCCCATCTGCCACATAACCGTGGGCACGGCTCTCGAAAGTTTATACCCTGCAGGGGTGTCCCAACTTAGCCCATGAAAAACCAGACTTCGAGTTTCCCCGAGGTGGCCCCGCAGGCTGCTCAGTTCGGACCAACACTTAGACAAGCACTGGCCCGGGGGGGCTATAATAAAGATGACCCTTGGGTTAATTACTCCCAAGGGAAAGGTAGGTGGTGGTGAGGCAAATGGTAAACCCAAGGTTGGGCCTTGCTGGAGGAGTTTTATTCAAAGCGAACTGTCATGGGGGTCCCATAAATCACCCGACCGCGTTAGGAACGCAAAATCCGGGAACATAATACCGGTATGACGGAAACTAGGGCGGCAAGAGTGGAACAAAACACCAGGCATAAGGCCGAGCCTTCCACCCTTTACCAAATATATAGATGCATTAATAAACATAACAGATATTGTGATATCCCAACCAAAATCCTGCCCACCATGGAGAAATCTTCAACTTCACCTGCAACTAGCAACGCTATAAGAGGGCTGAGCAAAGCGGTAACATAGCCAATCAATGGTTTGCTAGGAATGGTGTCAAAGGTTAGAGGTTCATGGCAATTTGGGAGGCTTGATGAGCAAAAGATAGGTAACGCAGCATAGGAATAGAACGAAGCAACTAGCATAGCAATGATAGTAGTGAGATCCAGGGTAGCGGTCATCTTGCCTGAAATCCCGCAAGGAAGAAGAACGAGTCCATGAAGAAGATGAAGCCACGAAGACGAACCACACGTAGATGAACGCATCCTCACGATCGCAACGAAACGGGAACTATCAAGAAGAAGCACACAACATAGTAAACACACCACACATGAACAAGGCATGACGCACAACAAGCATGATGCATGACAAGGCTACATGAAGCTACTCATGGCAAGAGATGATGCAAACAAGAACAACACATCAAGGCAAGTTTAAATGAGGCCGGAAACAACATATAACAACTCCGGTAAGTCCCCATATGCATATTTCAATTTTGGTCCAGAACTGAATAAACCTTATGTTCAAGTTGTTAAACAGCAAGTTAAAGATCACCAAGATGATCTACACGAAATTCTAGTCAAGTTACATATAAAGTGCATTAGATTTGGAGCTACGGCCTAGAAGATATGAGCAAAACAAGTTAAACATGGCATTGATGCAAAATGCATACAAACATCAAGCAAACACACCAAAACAAGGATGCAACATGATAATATGAAGCTACATGCAAAATCAAGCAAGTTTCGTATAGAGCACACTCAAAACGAAGCAACGGTTCAACACATACACTCTATACAAGTCATAGCAACAATCTGTCCAAAACAGCAAGTAGGCATATTGCAAGCATCATAACAATATGCTACAGCACCCCAACATAATAACAAAAGGCATGGGCATGATGTACAGGTAAAGCACTACAAAACATGAACACTGAGCTATCTCCAAAAATCACTAGAACATGCTCAAACACACATGGTAAGATTGCAAATAATAACAGTTTCAGACTTTGCAGGAATAACATCAGGTTGCAATGTTTAGAGCTATCAAACAACATGTTACAGGAACTTATCATGGCAAACAAAGGAATGGCATGATACTACTAATTTCATAGATCAAAAGTCCCTTACTGACCATGAGCCAAACAGGATTGGAAAATATGATGGCACCCATGTAAACATGGCAAGTTATATAACAGATTCATCCATGGCAGGAACAACAATTAGTAGGCATGTTGGTGAGCTTGAACCACTCACCACAGAGCAATACATAGCATGGCAAGGCAACCAACAATAGGAAGACATATTTATGAAGCTAAGCATGGCAAGAACAAGTTCATAGGATGCATGGATCACTAGCAAACAATCATGGAAACATTGAACTTAATGTTAACAGGCTGACAGCAACATTATTTAGCAAGTTTGGAGCAAGATTACAACAAGCTACAGTGGGCTATAATTGCAACCAAGGTCATGAATGGATAGAGCAAGACATGTATAACAAAACATCATTAGTGAACATCTCCAGAATAATGCACGAAATGACTTGTAGCAGCAGGTTTACATAGCAACAAAATATAACAGAATCTGTCAGGAAAATAGCAACAGCAAGTACCCCACTTAACAAGCTTGATGCACTTAGTACACAAGTCCCAAAAATACATGGATTGCACCTCTGGAAAGATGGCATGGCATAGATTAAAACACATACAGACATCAACCTCGTAGGATGCACACATCAAACATGGCAAAAATGACAAATGAGCATGTTATAACAGTTTCAGAAGATTTACATCAACATGCACTCTTCCAACAGCATTTCGGGCATCAATATGAGCTCAAATGAAAATGATGCAATGGAATGAAATGAAGTACTCATCGAGACGAACAATTTGACATATTACACGCACGAAACGGAGGTACGGGTGTAGAGATACAACGCGATGAACATGGCATTAAAATACTGAAATCTGGGGACTTGGTGGATTTTCACCTCGCGAAAAAACGTGGACGGGGAAGACCCGGGGCGGGGGGAACCGGGGAAGGGCCGGCGTTTGGATGGCGGGCCTGGTGGATCTGGTCCAGGCCGCCGGATCCGGATCGGGAGCGGATCGGGTCCGGCGCCGACGAGGTGGCCGGAGCCGTGGAAGACGGCGGAGGGGCGCGGGGAGCTTGGGCGGCGGCGCCGGATGGCGAGGGAGCGATGGCGGCGCGGGGAGGCGCTGGGGCGCCCGGCGAAGCTTCGCCTGCCGGAGCAGCGCGGCGGCGCTTGGACGCGAAGGCCGGGCGAGGGAGGCGACGCGGGCCCCGCGGCCGAGGAAGGAGCTGCGCGCAGCTCGGGCCGCCGGAGGGAGGCGACGGCGGGAGCCCGGCACGGCGGGCGGCGAGGGTGCTCACCGGCGATGAGCGCGGGCGGCGCCGTGGGTCGCAGATGGCGGGAGATGGGCCTCAAGGGCCCGATTCCCCAGCTGCTGGCCGCGACGACGAGGGCGGCGCGGGGACAGTGGGCGCGCGCCATCGGGCTGTGGAGGCGGCGGGCTGACATGGCGGCGGCTGATTCGTCCGGCGCAGCGGCTGGACGTGTCCGGCGGCGGAGTGGGCATGTCCGGCGCGCGGAGGTGGAAGAGACTAGGGTTTGCACCGCGAATTTCGGAAGGGGAGGTGTTTATATAGGTAGAGGGAGCTAGGAGACTCCAAATGAGGAGCGGTTTTCGGCCACGCGATCGCGATCGAACGACCGAGAGATTGGAGGGGAGTTTGCTGGGCTTTGGGCCGCTTTGGAAGGGGTGTTGGGCTGCAACTCAAAGAGGGCTTTACGGTTACCCGGTTAACCGTTGGAGTATCAAACGACCTCCAAATGGCACGAAACTTGACAGGCGGTCTACCGGTGGTATACCAAGGCCGCTTGGCAAACCTCGGTCCATTCCGAGAAAGTTTAACACCCGCACAAGAGAAGAGGCAAAAAGGGGAACGCTGGAGGGCATAGGAGTGCCGGATTGCAAAACGGACAACGGGGAAAATGCTCGGATGCATGAAACGAACACGAATGCGAAATGAGATGCACATGATGACATGACACGAAATGCATATGATGACATGGCAAAGTGCAACACGCAAGCAAATGACATGGCAACGACGGCGAATAACTGGCAGACACCTGGCGCAACGAATCCGGGGCGTTACATGCTGATGACATATAAGATGTATAAAGTAAGCAATGTGAGGTGCCATATGCATGATATGACAAACATCATCATGCCAGGTTAGAGCAAACACCTCAGGGGGTAAATAGGAGTGGTCGGCTCCCTCTGAATCCCCCTTTGAACAGTCATCTTCCTCTGGAGAACAATCTAGAATGGGGGAGGGGGGCCCACTCCGCCCAGCATGGAGCAGCGTATGCGTGACGTTACATTCCCACGCAATTGTCTTCTCCTTTTCTCCACATGTTCAGTATGATTGTGTACAATAACTGACATACATAATAAAAAACATAGTTAGATTATGTAAGGCCTAAGGGGTGCATGCAGAAATCAAGACTAATGGTAGCAAACGAGTGGATAGGTTCAAAACTAATGATATCAGGCAGATGATAGCTTCAGTTTAAAAAGATAGACGATGGCTCATCTACTGTTTGTTGCCCATCGAACATGAACCACATAGAAGACCCCAGATGAACCAAATACTAGACAAATACTATTCGTTGTTGCCTCAATATGTGCCCAACGGGCATTTTAAAACTCAAGTTGGAACATTAGTTTGGACTTAACTTGGAGTCTAAGAGGTGAACATGACGATAAAGTAGTAGGTAATAATAACTGATGTATAACGTAAGCAAACACGAAAGAGTGCGACCTCTCTTCTGGAACTGTGTAGTCCTTAGGTTCATCTGCTCAGTTGATGATGGTAATGCAGTTGGCATGGCTGCCGACAATGGGGAAGATGAACTGAGGCGGCGAAAGGTCTACAGGGGGGATCTCTAGTGTCGTGCATGCTTCCGTCAATGGTGTACCTCAGGTGGGGTGGATGACAGCACGGCATGAGCAGGACAAAACACACAGAGTTTTCTTTGACACCTATCTGAAAATGAAGTAAATCTGTAAGGACTCCTTAGAATTGGAGGATTCTAAAAACGCAGGGACAGGAAAAACACGGGAATAGGATAGGAATGCACGTGCAAAACAGAGCATTTGCAAACATAGGATTTCTGTCAATGTGGGTGTTTGGTTCACACGAATTGGAAGAACACGGGATGGAAAAACATGGTCAAATTAAAGTCAAACCACATGAAAGTGTAAAATAAGAATCTTATTATGCCGGTAATGCACTTACTCCTATTCTTCATGCATATTAATTTGAAAAGGACGTCCAAGTGGATATTAAAATTCCTACGTTTTTCTTTAAAGAGACACCAAAGGAAAAAATCCTCCAGGTTTGCTTTGTTCCATTCCTTCTAACCAAATGCACGAATAGTAGTACCATAGTAAAGTTTCCAATTCCTATGTTTTCCTTCACTTTTTATTTGAACTAGTGGCGATTGTACTAGGCAGTCTTCAACAGGTTGAAGTATGCCCTCGAAATATTTTGTGAGCTTAGATTTGGTCCACATGAATACCATATAATGGCTGTCTTGTTAAACCAATTCAAATTGTGGTTCAAAAGAGCACTTAGTTTTCTCCCTCTTAACTCTGTGGCCATGATTCATTTCTTTCTAGATTTGCAACTACTTTGAACCAAAGGATCCCTGAGGGGTCGACATGAATCTAGAGTAAAAAAGTTATGCGATGAGTGTACAACTCTTTGGCATAGCCTTGTCGACCTCAGCATCATTGGGTTGGACGTGGAGAATGGTGATGCTGTTGTGACTGTCGGAGGCACGGAAGAAGATATGAGGCCTCTAGAGACGGCGCCGAGGGTACTTCTTCACTGTGATGGATGGTTCCTTCGTTTGAGTAGCTCCGGTGAGGTGTACGATGGCGAGGCTGAAGCAGGAGAAGACATACCACGTTAATCTGAAGTGGGAGTCTAATAAAATGTGCAATAGATGACGTAAAATACATCACCAAAAGGTGCTAGATGTAAAATGCATCAGCCACGCCGTGGCCGCTCCGACAGATGTTGTAAATACCGTTGGCTCTGAACTTAACTAAATAAACTGAACTTTACAGTCAAAACTAAATTTTACTGAAAAAACTGATTGAACTAGTGGTAGAGAAGTTTAGGGCGTTCGAGCACTGGTAGCAGAGAGCAACTCATGCAGCAGCAATGCGAGCGAGTGCTAAAGCAGCAACTCATGTAGTTGTTGCGGGTCATGCAGCAGCAGCAGCAAGAGCAAGAGCAGACCAGAGTAGCAATAGGAACGAGAGCAAGAGCGGAGCAGCAACAGGAACGGGAGCAAGAGCGCAGCAGCAACGCGACCGACAGCAAGAGCAGAGCAGAGCAGCAGTGCGAACGAAAGCAAGAGCAGTGCAGCAGCGCGACCACTAGAAAGTGCAGAGCCGCAGTGCGAGCAAGAGCCAGAGCAGAGCTGCGGCGCGAGCGAGAGCCGGAGCAGCAGCAGCTAGTGCTGGTGTGGAAGTCGCCGCCGAGGAAGCAACGACATGGGGGAGAGACGCCATGGAGGAAGTGGTCGGCAACGGTGCCATCGATGGAGACCCGCCATGGCTACTCGGTATCGAGCACCGGCAGTCCCGTGAGATGAAATAAAGGATAAAATGCAGCAGTGAGTGCAGAACCTCCTTGGTGGTGCCGAGTAGGCCTCGGCTTAATCGGACAAATTGGTGAGGGTGATGCGGTTCCGGTGGGGCAGGTCAAGACGATGCTATGGGGATGGAGGTGGCGCGATGATGAGGCGAACATCAGGGTAGCTCCTTGGAGGTGGAGGACAGGGTGGCTGATCCAGCGGGACGACGAGATTGATGATGGATCCTCATCCAGTGTGGTGGACGAGGGATGACGAGCTGTTGCTGTGGACCACGTAGTCGGGGAAGAGGCTCCGGCTGGGCGGCGGTCGGGAGGCTGACGGAGGAGCGTGGGGTTTCGCGGCTTTCGGCGGCCTTAGTGTATGAATGGCAGGGTACGAAGGGAAGGTAGGGGGATCCATGGCTTAGGGATGGGCTTGTCCGAAATGTGGGATAAGTTACGAACGAACCCCCACCGGTTTTGACCACGTGACGTTGAGGAGGCACTTCCGGCTGAGGGGTAGAAGGGGGATTTCACGTGTCTGGGCTGCGGGGCCAATTTTGGATAAGAAGGGTGTTTTTTCGCGCGTCTAAAGTTCGAGATAGCGGGTTGAAGAGGTGGGAGTTTTGCAGCAGAAGAGACAAAAAATACTCGAGCTTGAAATTTCGGGATAATAAGGCGCGGATTCCATATTCGGTAGAACAAACTTAATGTGTAAAAAAGACAATTCATACAAGACACAAGAGATTCACGTCCCCTTTTACTATAGTGCTATAAATTCCATTGAAAAACTACAAGAAAAATATAAAAAAGATCGGGAGAACAAGATTAGCATGTATAGTACCAAATCAATTCGCACTTCCCTCACCAACAACAAAAACAAATCAATTCCCACCACAAGAAATAGTCGTGTCCCTTTTTATATGATTACAAATACCAGGATCTCAAATTTCAATTTTTGGATCCATGTTATGTTGAATTTGAATATATCGTTAGGTATCTTGCGGTTTACAACAGATGTAGTCCTACAATTTGATCTTCCATCTTATATGAACATTTTACTCCACTCTGTGAATATATATATTTTCGTCTACCATATGGACTAAATTTGAATCAATTTTCCTTATTTGAATACGATTGTTGTGAAGTTATACCATCATTTAATTATTATCTTGATAACAGGAAACATGCATATAGTAGTAATCATATTTAAATATGAATTACATGTACCATACGATCTCCAATTCAGATATTTGTATCCATTTTATATTGAATTCAAATCATAGTACATTGGTTTAGGTAGCGAGATGTTCAGGATAATCTAAACCCTGTTTTCATATGTATAAAATTTGGCCGAATTGGGACAAGTTTTGGTATAAGCTTCTTGCAAACCAGAGCTTCTCTCGAGAAGCCTCGTGGTTCCGAGAGGGAACATATCACCATAGAACTCTATGTGTCGTGTTAAATTTTGGAATTATTCCGGGTTCGTTTGGCCTTTTTTATACATTAATTGAGTTTTCTGGTCATTTAATGTGCATAATTCAAATTTGAACTGCAAGCACATGCTCCAGCGCACCAAACTTGGTTGAAAAATCACATGTGCGTCCTTGGGTGAATTTCTAGGTCCCATGCAAGAAATGGGAATGAAATTGAAACATCTGGGTGTCGTGGCTCCGCCGAGAACATTGAGAAATTTGGTTTTTAAATCCCTGTAAATCCCAAACTCGTCTGAAGATCATGAAACTTGGTATCGTGTTATGTCATGGCACTAACATGCTGTGGTAAAAATTTTGGCCAAATTGGAACAAGTTTTGGTATAAACTTCTTGCAAACCGGAGCTTCTCTCAAGAAGCCTCATGGTTCCAAGAGGGAACGTGTCACCTTTGTGTCCGACACGATATATGCTGCCTCCCCCTGATTTTCTTCACAGAGGCAACATAGAACTATATGAGGGTTGTGTTAAATTTTGGAATTATTCCGGGTTCATTTGGTTTCTTTTATACATTAATTGAGTTTATGGTCATTTAATGTGCACAATTCAAATTTGAACTCAAGAACATGCTCCAGTGCACCAAACTTGGTTGAAAAATCACATGTGTCCATGGGTAAATTTCTAGGTCCCATGAAATGGGAATGAAATTCAAACATCTGGGCGTCTGGCTCGGCCGAGAACATTGAGAAACTTTGTTTTTAAATTCCTGTAAATCCAAAACTCGCCTGAAAATCATGAAACTTGGCATGGATTTATGTCATGGCACTAACATGCTGTGGTAAAAAAAGTTGGCTGAATAGGAACAAGTTTTGGTATAAGCTTCTTGCAAACCGGAGGTTCTCTCAAGAAGCCTCATGGTTCCGAGAGGGAACGTGTCACCTTTGTGTGCAAAACGATATACGCTGCCTCCCCCCTAATTTTTTTTACAAAGGCAACACAGAACTATATGAGTGTCGTGTTAAATTTTGGATTTATTCTGGGTTCGTTTGGCCTTTTTATACATTAATTGAGTTTCTAGTCATTTAATGTGCATAATTCAAATTTGAACTTCAAGCACATGCTCTAGTGCACCAAAGTTGATTGAAAAATCACATGTGGGCGTCGTGGCTCGATCGAGAACATTGAGAAACTCGGTTTTTAAATTCCTGTAAATCCAGAACTCATCTAAAAATCATGAAACTTTGCATGGTGTCTTGTCATGGCACTAACATGTTGTAGTAAATTTTTTGGCCGAATTGGAACAAGTTTTGGTATAAGATTCTTGCAGACTAGAGCTTCTCTCAAGAAGGCTCGTGGTTCTCAGAGGGAACGTGTCACCTTTGTGTGTGAAATGATATACGCTGCCCCCTGATTTTCTTTATAGAGGCAACACATAACTATATGAGTGTCGTGTTAAATTTTGGAATGATTCCGGGTTTGTTTGGCCATTTTTATACATTAATTGAGTTTATGGTCATTTAGTGTGCATAATTCAAATTTCAACTACAAGCACATGCCCCAGTGCATCAAAGTTGGTCGAAAAATCACATGTGTGTCCTTGGGTGAATTTATAGGTCCCATGCAAGAAATGGGACTGAAAATAAAACATCTGGGTGTCGTGGCTCAACTGGAAACATTGAGAAACTTGGTTTTCTAATTCCTGTAAATCCAAAACACGCATGAAAATCATGAAACTTGGCTTGGTGTCATGACATGGCACCAACATGATGTGGTAATTTTGTTGTCCGATTTGCGAAGGCGGACACATTAACAATCAACAAAGTCATTTTGGAAAAAGTGTTGTTACATTACAATCGGAAACACAAGTATTATTGTAACCGTGGGCGTTCTACTTACCATTTACATGCCGCCATGCGTCCCCTTTTTTATTGGCTAGGAGGCGTCATGCGGAGTAGCTATTTGAGTACGGGAGGCATGCGATCAGACCCCTTGAAAGTGCAACTATCCCTAGGTGGTTTTGGTAATTCCTAACAACATATAGCTCACTGAGCTAACATTATTCCAAGATAAATATTTCAGGAAAAGCTCAATGAATGGCATGGCATGGATGAGAAAAGTGGACCCCTCAAAATACTAAGGATAAAAGGATTGGCTCAAGCTCAAAGCTCAAGACTCTACATTTTATATTTTAGTGATCCAAGATCACATTGAGTCTATAGGAAAAGACAATAGTATCAAGGAGGGATAAGGTGTTGCTTAATGAGGTTCTTGCTTCATAGTGCTTAGTGATATGCTCCAAAACCCTCAACTACTTTCCCACATCCACATATGACCTAAACCAAAAATCAAACTCGGCCCCACCGATTCTTTCTATCCGGCGCCACCGAGTTCAGATGTCATAGCCACTACCACAAACCCTAGGCAAATCGGTCTCACCGATAGGGATCTCGGTCTCACCGAGATGGGATTGTAACCTCTCTGTTTCCCTTCGTAACGTTTCGATACCACCGAGATGAGCGATTGGTCCCACCAAGATTGCAATGTAAACTCCCTGTTTCCTTTTCGTAACATTTCGGTCCCACTGAAATGAGCGAACCGGTCCCACCGAGTTTACCTGACCAACTCTCTGGTTAGCTTATTACCAAAATCGGTCCCATCGAGTTTGTGTAATCGGTCTCACCGAGATTACGTTATGCCCTAACCCTAACCATATCGGTCCTACCGAGTTGCATGTCGGTCCCACCAAAAATCCTAACGGTCACTAGATTTGCTGAATCGGTCTGACCGAGTTTACCAATTCGGTCCCATCGAGTTTGGCAAGTTGTGTGTAATGGTTAGATTTTGTGTGGTGGCTATATATACCCCTCCACCTCCTCTTCATTCGTGAAGAGAGCCATCAGAACGAACCTACACTTCCAACTTGCAGTTTTTGAGAGAGAACCACCTACACTTGTGTTGAGGCCAAGATATTACATTCCTACCATATGAATCTTGATCTCTAGCCTTCCCCAAGTTGCTTTCCACTCAAATCTTCTTTCCACCAAATCCAAATCCTGTGAGAGAGAGTTGAGTGTTGGGGAGACTATCATTTGAAGCACAAGAGCAAGGAGTTCATCATCAACACACCATTTGTTACTTCTTGGAGAGTGGTGTCTCCTAGATTGGCTAGGTGTCACTTGAGAGCCTCCGACAAGATTGTGGAGTTGAACCAAGGAGTTTGTAAGGGCAAGGAGATCGCCTACTTCGTGAAGATCTACCGCTAGTGAGGCAAGTCCTTCATGGGCGACGGCCATGGTGGGATAGACAAGGTTGCTTCTTCATGGACCCTTCATGGGTGGAGCCCTCCGTGGACTCGCGCAACCGTTACCCTTCATGGGTTGAAGTCTCCATCAACGTGGATGTACGATAGCACCACCTATCAGAACCACGACAAAAACATCTGTGTCTCCAATTGCGTTTGAATTATCCAAACCCTTCCCTTTACATTCTTGCAAGTTGCATGCTTTACTTTCCGCTGCTCATATACCATTTGCATGCTTGCTTGAATTGTTTTAAGATTGCTTGACTTGTGCTAAGTTAGCTAAAATCTGCCAAAGACTAAAATTGGGAAAAGGGTAAGTTTTTATTTGGTCAAGTAGTCTAATCAACCCCCCTCTAGACATATTTTCAATCCTACAAGTGGTATCAGAGCTTTGGTCTCCATTTGCTTTGATTTCCATAGATTTTGTGGTCATAGCCTTGGTTTCACAACCTAGGAGAGTATGGCATCTAGCGAGGGAAATTATCACCGTAGAGGTCCTTACTTTGATGGTACTAATTTTGCTAGTTGGAAGCATAAGATGAAAATGCATATTCTTGGACATAACCCCGCCGTTTGGGCTATTGTGTATATTGGCTTGCAAGGTGAATTCTTTGATGGGAGAGAATCGAACCATGAAGCTAGCGTGGAGGAGTTGAAGATGTTGTAATACAATGCTCAAGCTTGCGATATCCTCTTCAACGGATTGTGCCCCGAAGAATTCAACAAAATCAGCCGCCTTGAGAATGCAAAGGAAATTTGGGATACTTTGATTGATATGCATGAAGGTACCGACTCCATCAAGGAATCCAAGTTGGATGTGCTTCAAAGTCAACTTGACAAGTTCAAAATGAAGGATGGTGAAGGTGTCGCTGAAATATACTCTAGGCTTGCTCTTATCACAAATGAGATTGCCGGCTTAGGAATTGAAGAGATGACCGACAAATTCATCATCAAAAAGATCCTAAGAGCTTTGGATGGAAAATATGATACGTGTGCACATTGATCCAAATGATGCCCAATTACAAAGATCTCAAGCCAACGGAAGTCATTGGAAGAATTGTTGCTCATGAGATGTCACTCAAGGATAAGGAGGAACTTCACAACAAGTCAAGTGGTGCTTACAAAGCCTCATGTGAAGCCCCCACATCATCAAGTGAGAAACAAACCTTCAATGAAGAATTGAGCTTAATGGTGAAGAACTTCAACAAGTTCTACAAGAGTAGAAGCAAAGAGAAAAGCTCCAAGTCAAGGTCCTACAATGACAAAAGATCTTCTAGTCGAGAGCGTAATTGCTACAATTGTGGAAGACCCGAACACTATTCCAATGAGTGTACGGCACCCTACAAAAGAAGAGAAGAATCACCTAAAAGGAGAAGTAGAAGAGAAGAATCACCACCAAGAGAGAGAAGGAGTAGAGATGATCATTATGAACGAAGAACATCCCGGAGAAGCAAGGATTCGGAAAGGAAGGACAAGTCATCAAGGAGCTACACAAAACGAAGACATCAAGCTCATGTTGGTGAATGGATATCTGGCTCCGACTCCGACAATCACTCCGAGAGAAGCTATCACTCCGACTCCGAATATACTCAAGATGAAGGTGTTGCCGGTCTAGCACTTGTGTCAACCAACTCCTACGACATATTTGATTCACCAAATGAAGGACTTGGAAGATGCTTCATGGCTAAAGGCCCAAAGGTAACACACCCCAAGTATGTTGATTTCAATAGTGATGAAGATGACTTGTTAGGTGATGATGATTTACTTGTTGACAACTCTAGTGATGAATACTATGATGAAACGTCAATTAATCATGCTAATCAAGATAAAACGAATGACAATGATAAGGAGAAGATTGAGCTTCTAACTAAAGAATTAAACACTCTTAAGTTAGCTCACGTAACTATCTTAGAAGATCATCGAGAACTTTTAAGGACTCATGAGAAGTTACGCTTTGAAAAGCTCAACCTTGAGAAAGAGCATGAGTTCTTAAAGGCAATCAATGATGATCTTCGTAAGAAAAGTTCTTCTTACATTGCCAAGTGTTTACACTTATCTACTTACATGCCTCAAGTCAAGTCTAGTAACAAGAACAAGAAGGATTCTTCCTCTAGTAGTAACAATAATCATGCTAAATCCAATGTTGTTTCTTCTAGTAGTTCTCTTGATTCCACTAATGATTCTCTTAGCCAAGTTACACTTGAGCAAGAAAATATCTTATTGAAGGGAATTATAGAGAAAGGTGTTTACAAGAGCCTTGCCGGGAGTAAGAAATTTGAGGAAATTGTACGCAAGCAAGGAAGGCACCGGAAGAACCAAGGTGTTAGTTTTGAACGAAAGTTCAATGCCAGTGGAGTTGAGTGGGAAGAAGATCAATACCCCAAGACGAAGTTTGTTCCTCAACAAGAGAAGTATGATCCTACTTCCTTCAAAGGGACACAAGCTCAAGATGATCTTCCACCACAAGACCACAAGCAAAAAGGCAAGGACAAGCTTCAAGAGGAGATTGATGCATTTGAAGAAGCTCCTAAGGCCTTGGTGAAGTGGGTTCCCAAGACTACGTCAAGTTCTACTTCATCAAGTACGACTACAACTCCAAGGATTCCCATCAAGATGATGTGGATCCCGAAGAAGAAGAACTAGAGAGTTCTTGAGGGTGACTCCGCCAACATATTTCACTCATATCATTTTGGCAACAACAGGTTCAATCAACTTCCACATCTTGCACTAGTTCAAGGAGTCACAAACCCTCTTGTTGGTGAGACAAGGGACAAGGTAACCTAATGCTCTCATAGACATCATCTTGTGTGTGCATCACTCTATTTCTATGGATATCCTTGTTTGTTCCTTGTGGGACTAACCCATGTAGGTATTGAAAGTGCAACTCACTCCAAAGGATTGCTCTAAATGATCTACATCAACATTGAGCATCCACATCTTCAACACCTACATGAAGTCATCATCGACAAAACCCAAGGTTAGTTCATCCCTCTAAGGGGGGATCTCACATCTAGGGGGAGCTTTACTCTAAGAATTGAGTCAAAGCAACTCTAATGGTGTGAACACATCAATGCATTATGTAAAAGTGGTAACCCCACTTGAGCCTAAACGATGAGTATGACCTATGATCAAATGTTCTCATTTGACTCCTAAGTCAATATACTCATATATAGATGACCTAGTCATCGCCAATTGCTTGATAGATGCTAGAATTGGTTGTGCATGCTTTGCCACATATTTCATTTGCCATTTTATTGTGTGAGCATGTTGGTTGCATATTTTACTCATTTGAGGACATCCACTTGTTGTTTTGATTGATTGGTTTCTTTTTCTTTTGTCAAGTGGATGGACAAGAATGCCTAAGAACCTTCTCTAGCTATCTATGCTTTTATTGTCTCAAACTCTATTCATGCTACATCACAAAATTTGATCAAGTCGGATTCGAACCACTCTGTGTGAGGAGCACTCGGAGTCCCCGATTCGTCATAGACTTAAACTTCCAAAACTTCTTTGTGCGTTTTGGTCTGACCGATTCTTCCATTTCGGTCATACCGAGATCACTAAGTCGATCTAGGTTTTCAATCTCGGTGCAACCGATTTGAACTTTTCGGTCACACCGAGTTGCTGTAACTGCTAGCAGTTATGCATCTCGGTGCCACCGAGTTGTTCCACTCGGTCACACCGATAGGGTCGGGCTATATATACCCACGGGCAAAACTTTGGAATTTTTCTCCGAACTCTTTCGCCCTCGCTTAGCCCACTATGCCTCCAGGGTCTCTGGATCGTCCTCCTCGTCGCCCGCTGCCTCCTGCCGCTGGTCTCCGCCGCCATCAACAGGAATCATCCCTGCCGTTGCTGCCGTAGCGAGTTCATCGCTGAACTAGGGTATGGACTCGATCACTGTGCTATCCCTATCTGATTCCTAGCACATTGTTTCGCCATGAATCTTGCCACGATTGAAACTATCTTATCTAGTCAAAACACTCCGTAGATTAGAGGTGAATTGAAAATTTAGGGTTAGGTTTCCGCCAAAACCATCTCAGACCCACCGAGTTGTAGAACTCGGTTCCACCGATTCGGCTAAGGCCATTGCACATGTGATTCTCGGTCTGACCAAGAATTTCAAATCGGTGTGACCGAGTTCAGGACTTTGTGAAACCCTAGCAGTCTCGGTGCCACCAAACTGTGACTCGGTCTGACCGAGTTCACTAGTTTAGGTTCCAAAAGCTACTTCGGTATCACCGAGTTTACAAATTGGTAGATCCGAAATGCTTTCTGTGGAAAACTAAAACTAAGTTTCTGACTCATTGTTTTGCAAAAACCTCTGTATTTTGTGATGCTCATCCACTCTATCTCATCTATATCTATTCAGAGGGTCTGCTGTCAGTGTTTGCAACATGTCTGATCAGAGTGACAGCCAGAACAGGGAAGAGGAGCAGGTTCAAGTGAGTGGGCACTAGTCCCTCTAGCAGCTATGATGGCAGCAGGAGCACCCCAAGCTACTTACTCAAAGCTACCACCAGGGCCAGAAAGAAGAAAACCTCAGATTCTGAGGATGAAGACTATGTGGCTGTTGAGGATGAGGCCACTTCCAAGAAGAAGGTGCTCAAGAAAGAATATGGCTCAGCTGCAGCCACTAAGCCAGGAATGCAGAAGAAGGCACCTGCAAGAAGGATTCCCACTTCCAAACCTAAGAAGGTTGTCACTGGGGAAACCATGAAGTTTACCATTGAGTCAGAAGATGAAGCTGTTGGCAAAGACAAGAAGAAGAAGAGAGTGAGAACCACCACTGCCAAAGTTCTTGGCAACCCCTCTATGAGGAGAGACTCAGAAGAAGAAGAAGAAGAAGAAGAAGAAGAAGAAGAAGAAGAAGAAGAAGAAGAAGAAGAAGAAGAAGAAGAAGAAGAAGAAGAAGAAGAAGAAGAGGTTGCTGCACCAGCACCCAAAGCTCAGAAGCTCATGGGTGATGCTATCAGGTCAGGGGCTGCTTCATCAAAGCCCAAGGAAGCACCCAAGGCTGCCTCCAAGCCCAAGACTACACCTAAGAGGAATACCAGGAACATATCAGCTGCTGAGAAGAATAAGGCCCGAGTGCCTGAAACTGTTGCTGAAGAGGAAGATGAGGAAGAGCATGTCTTGAGAAAATTAAAGCCAAAAATTCCAGATCATAATGATGCTCATCCTGTAGCTGAGAACATGAAGCTGAGAAAGGATGCAGGACTTAGACAATGGAGGTTGACTGGTCCTTATGCAGTCAGGAGGAGAGCTGTTGTAGACTACAGGTTCCATACAAAGGAACAATAGGATTTCTATGAGACAGTGTTGCTGGACAAGAAGCCAATAGTGTGTGACATGAGGTGGGTGGACTGGAAGTACATCAAGGAGAATGAAGAACACTATCCTGGTGTGTATGACAGCTTCAGTGCTTGTGGAGTGGCAGACTTTGTTGGGCAGAAGCTCACAAAGTGGAATGATGAGCTAATAATGCAATTCTACTCCACAGCACACTTCTATCCAGATGGCAGGATAGTATGGATGTCTGAAGGTACTAGGTACCAATCATCAATTGAAGAATGGGCTAATCTGATCAATGCACCTAAGGAGAAAGAGAATGACTTGGATGTCTATGCCAAGAAGAAGATGGATCACAACACTATGGCACATATGTACAAGGAGATCCCAAATGCTGCTGTTGAAACATGCAAGTTTGGATCAGTACATTACCTTCTGTCAGGACTGCCAACCATCAACTGGATCCTCAGGCACACTCTCTTGCCCAAGTCAGGTGATCACAACATGATCAGAGGCCATGCAATAAATCTGCTACACTTATTTGATGTGCCACAAAATTCAAGGTCATGAGCCTTATAGTTGAAACTATCAAGAGGACAGCTGCTGACCAAAAGAGAAGTTGTGGGTATGCCCCACAGATCCAGGAGTTGATTAACTCCAAGATGGGCACTGGCACATACTTGTTGGACAAGGATCACATGCCTATCTATCCAGATTTTGAGGACAACCAAGTGGTTATGGATGAAGATGAACCATCTTCTATGCAAGCACAAGCAAAGAAGGAGAAGGCAAGGACTGAGAAGGATGCCAAGATGCCAACAATGGAAGAGGCATCTCAGTACTTTTTGAAGAGCAAACATGATTAGCTTGGCTACTTGATTGCATCCACTCTGAGGATTGAGAAGGGGCTGGCCACCTTAACTCAAAACTAGGAGAGCCTGGAGAGGATCATGGAGCAGAAGTTCTATGACTTGGATGTGAAGGTAACTGAGATCCAGTCTGTTGTTGAGCAACTCCAGGATGATATGTAGGAGAGGAAGGGCAAGACAACCACTGAGGCATTTGCCAGAGTGCCTAGAGCTCAGAGATTAGCTGTAGTGTCAGTGACAGACACCAGAGCCACTTCATCTGCACCAGCTACTGCACCAGTGCAACTAGCTCCAGCACCTACTCCACCAGCTCCATCCACATCTACTGAAGTCTTCGTCCAAGGAGCCATCACTACACCACCACCTGAAGATCAAGCCTGAGAGACGATTTAGTGCTATGCATTTTCTATGAACTTTTTGGTAACTTGTTGCCAAAGGGGGAGAAAATGTATAGATCATAGGCTTCGAGAGAGAGAGCATTGCTTTTTATTCTCTCTTGCTTTGGTGGTTGAACTTTATTTGCTTGATTGAGATACTTTATGTCTGTGTGATACTTGGATGATCATGTGTTTGATCATATGCTACATTAATGCTTGTTGGATGACATTACCCTTTTATCCCTATATGATCATTCACTTTGCTTGGTGATGAGTGCATGTATTTAAATTATTATCATTTTGAGCGCTCCACCAAGATGTATGTGACATGGAAGAGTAACCCATGAGCCTAACTCTTTGTGCATTTGCAGTCCAAAGCAAATCTTAAACTATGCACAAATTTAGGGGGAGCTCTTGCTTATCACATACTTCTCAAATCGACAATGTTTTTCACTCTTATTATCATTTGTTGAAGCTTTGATCTATATGTTGTCATCAATTACCAAAAAGGGGGAGATTGAAAGTGCAACTATCCCTAGGTGGTTTTGGTAATTCCTAACAACATATAGCTCATTGAGCTAACATTATTCCAAGATAAATATTTCAGGAAAAGCTCAATGAATGGCATGGCATGGATGAGAAAAGTGGACCCCTCAAAATACTAAGGATAAAAGTATTGGCTCAAGCTCAAAGCTCAAGACTCTACATTTTATATTTTAGTGATCCAAGATCACATTGATTCTATAGGAAAAGCCAATACTATCAAGGAGGGATGAGGTGTTGCTTAATGAGGTTCTTGCTTCATAGTGCTTAGTGATATGCTCCAAAACACTCAACTACTTTCCCACATCCACATATGACCTAAACCAAAAATCAAACTCGGTCCCACCGATTCATTCTATCCGGCGCCACCGAGTTCAGATGTCATAGCCACTGCCACAAACCCTAGGCAAATCGGTCTCACCGATAGGGATCTCGGTCTCACCGAGATGGGATTGTAATCTCTCTGTTTCCCTTCGTAATGTTTCGGTACCACCGAGATGAGCGATCGGTCCCACCAAGATTGCAATGTAAACTCCCTGTTTCCTTTTAGTAACATTTTGGTCCCACCGAAATGAGAGAACCGGTCCCACCGAGTTTACCTGACCAACTCTCTGGTTAGCTTATTACCAAAATCGGTCCCACCGAGTTTGCGTAATCGGTCTCACCAAGATTACATTATGCCCTAACCCTAACCATATCGGTCCTACCGAGTTACATGTCGGTCCCACCGAAAATCCTAACGGTCACTAGATTTGCTGAATCGGTCCGACCGAGTTTACCAATTCGGTCCCACTGAGTTTGGCAAGTTTTGCGTAACGGTTAGATTTTGTGTGGAGGCTATATATACCCCTCCACCTCCTCTTCATTCATGAAGAGAGCCATCCGAACGAACCTACACTTCCAACTTGCATTTTTGAGAGAGAACCACCTACACTTGTGTTGAGGCCAAGATATTCCATTCCTACCATATGAATCTCGATCTCTAACCTTCCCCAAGTTGCTTTCCACTCAAATATTCTTTCCACCAAATCCAAATCCTGTGAGAGAGAGTTGAGTGTTGGGGAGACTATCGTTTGAAGCACAAGAGCAAGGAGTTCATCATCAACACACCATTTGTTACTTCTTGGAGAGTGGTGTCTCCTAGATTGGCTAGGTGTCACTTGGGAGCCTCCGACAAGATTGTGGAGTTGAACCAATGAGTTTGTAAGGGCAAGGAGATCGCCTACTTCGTGAAGATCTACCGCTAGTGAGGCAAGTCCTTCGTGGGCGACGGCCATGGTGGGATAGACAAGGTTGCTTCTTCGTGGACCCTTCGTGGGTGGAGCCTCCATGGACTCACAAGAACTGCTACCCTTCGTGGGTTGAAATCTCCATCGACGTGGATGTACGATAGCACCACCTATCGGAACCACGACAAAAACATCCGTGTTCCAATTGCGGTTTGAATTCTCCAAACCCTTCCCTTTACATTCTTGCAAGTTGCATGCTTTACTTTCCGCTGCTCATATACTCTTTGCATGCTTGCTTGAATTGTGTTAAGATTGCTTGACTTGTGCTAAGTTAGCTAAAATCTGCCAAAGACTAAAATTGGGAAAAGGATAAGTTTTTATGTGGTCAAGTAGTCTAATCACCCCCCCCCCTCTAGACATACTTTCGACCCTACACCCTTGCGCATGCTTATCAAGAGGAGAGCCCTTTGACCTTCATCTAAAGCCCACCTCTCCTAAAGTCTCCATTAATGGTGCCCGAAACCCTATTTACTAGTGTGGCTATGTCTCACTCGACTGAGATTTAAGAGAGAAAAAAGAAAATCCGAAAATAAAACTTTGCACGGATCTTGATATAAGATCGGATGGACCTATACAGCATCTACTATGACTTATAGTAAGACTGATGAAAATATAAGCACGATCACAGTGGATAATAATCGCCTTACATATTTAGGAAGATAATTAAAAAAGCCACATGCGGCTATGCCCGAAATACACAAGGGCAAAAGAAGAAGGGAGACGCATACAATGCTCTGGCTCGCTGATCGCTACTTTCTTGATGCACTACAGGTCACGGAGACTACTTCTCACGGCGAGCGGCGATGATATCGTTCATCAGTTTCATGTCCTCAATACACTGCTTGGAAGCATCCATGGATTCCTCCACCAACCTTTTGCGCTTGATGCAGAGTATTGCCTTCTCGTCCATAAGTTTCTTGACGATGACGCCCATCCTCTTCAATAAGGCAGCAGTCTCCTCCGCCTGCTTCGCCCTTCCGGCGATCTTCCCCTCAGCAGGTTGCACTCGGTATGGAGCTTCGTCTTGTCCTCCCCTAGTCGTCTGATGATGCCGGTAGCATTTTCAAACGAGGCATTCATCTCGTCATGCAGCTTCATCCAGCCGGTGATCCGACTTGTCAGGACATTGAGCATAGCGCGCATGCGCCTGTGAGAGTCCTCGCCTACCTCGAGACATTTTCCCGGGCCACCGCGTTGCAGGAGGACCTCCCTACTGCATTCACGGTGCGGTGGCACATCTCTGTTGCTTCCACGGCGCGGTTGGACCAGTCAGTTGCATCGTCGGAGCGGCGGGACCTCTATGCAGCTTCGGCGGCGAGGCGGGACATGTCGGCTGCTTTCGCGACGAGGCGGGACAACTCTCGTGCTTCCGCTTCCATGCTCTCGCCTCTCCCTGGTAGTAATCTCTCAACCCAGAACTCATGCGGGTCATGGCAGACGCAAGGGAACGACGATGAAAGACTTTTGTTTTTGTGGATGAGGAGTTGATGAGGAATGTGCAATCATCTTGGAGTAGAGTATTCATAACCGAGTACTAATATGCTCCTAAGTGGGAAACCGTTTAGGTTTTGATTGGTGTGAACAGGTTTGCAATTAAATATAGCGTGGTAGTAATTTGGAATGTGACGAGACGCAAGCTCAAAAGTTACTGACGGTTCGAATTTCAAAGTGCGGCACTATTCCCGGATGGCGTAACGTGGGCATGTGTTCACGGCCGTGGTGTAGCAATTTTGTAATATGCCACGGTGGCGACCTATAGACTAGTCTTTTTTTCACACGCATTACATCGACAAATATAATCTCTCTCCCTCTTTCCCACGCACACACCTAGTCTCTCAGGACTTCTCACACGCACCATCTCTAGCTCCCTAGGTCGATGCCACCCACATACACGTGTACTCTGAGTTTAATACGTTATACACGAAGAGAATAGGTGCACGCACGCACTCATCCTCTCTCACAAACGCATGTGTAGCTACAAATTGTAGTGTCTCAACCATCCGATTGGCTATATCATAGGTTCCGTTGCTCCTTGGCCTTGAGATTGAGAAGTTTAAAATGCGGAGGCTAAGCTAGTGGCGCGAGGTTTTGGTTAATGTGCGGGACACACACGGCACCAACATGACACGAGGTTCGTCTGTCTGGTGCGCAGTCGGGTGAGTACTTTGATGTGTCGTGTCAACTCGCAGAAGTATGCAACACTTCCTCAACAAACAAACATATAAGCATCTTATACTCCTTACCCAAAGGATCTTTATATCCAACAGACACAAAATATCCATTTGATTGTTGGAAATTACTTTAATTTTGTCGAAGTAATTGCTGCATCGCCACCAAAATCCACCATCTCATAAGCTAAAGTAGACCAAGCTAACCCCTATATTAGCATATTACTAAGAGAAACAAAAGGCGCCGTAGAATCATTTAGGAGGTGAGCTTGTCAATCTGAATGTGGAGGGACACCGTCCTCGACAATCCAGCCCCGGCCAGCAGCTTGGGTGGAACTGTGAAGAAGGTCAGCTCCTGCACGGTGATGGCGCCGAGATCCTTGCTCCTTGTCACCTTGATTTCCACCTTGACAGCATCGGCCCTGCCTTTGGGCTCCCTTGGAGGGCCGTTCGCCCACACCTTGGCCGCATAGTGCGGTAGTGGGGACACCCCCGCTCTGATGCCAACGACCAACACGGCGATAGGCGCGCCAATATCAAGCACGGCGTCGCCCAAGAAAAACGCGCGGTCGTCCTCCTCCGTGAATAGCATGAGCCATGGCTCCAACACTGGCACTTGCAGCTGGAGCACCTTGTTATACTGTATCCTATGCACGGGCATGGGATGCATGGTGCTGATGTGGTGGGGGAGCGCCGGTGGCGGGCCTTTGTAGCCGCAGACGGGCACGAGCCATTTGTAGGGCGCGAGCGGACAGACGCTCTAGTGATCGGCGAGCTTGTGGTAAGTGATGTAGAGCTCACAACCTTCGTGCGGGCACTCCACCCTCACCCAGAAGAGGATGGCGTCCATCAGCGTGTTGCTCATGCCGAAGCTGCCACCGTGCTCGCACTTCTAGCACTGCCGCTGGTTCCCGGGGCTCTCGCCTCGGCAGTCAACACGGGCCAGGTGCCCTCCCTTGCACTGCACAAATCAATCGAACAGCTCATCAATCAAGAAACCTACACCTTCCTCGATCAGCCGAACAGACGAGGTGTATTCGAACCTCATACACTGGAGGCTTCACGGGGCGGAGGCACAGGGGGCAGTGGAGCAAGGTGAGGTCCATAGAGACCATAGAGAGCTCCATCGTTGGGTCTTGTTCTGTCGGCATGATCTCGCCCTCCTTGTGCACCACCATCTCTTGCTTTAGGGCCGGGGCATTAGGAAGTTTTACCATCACATATTCATACTACTTCAAGGTACATTAAACCAACACATGCAAGTATCAAAAGGAAAGTCACGGCATGCATGCATGCATTGTAATTAATGCATCTGTAAATGCAAATTATTGAAATATATCGAGTGCACTGCTTTGATGTGTCGCGTCAACTCATACAACAAGGAGAAGTTTGATTGCAATGCCCTCTCCCTCGCCCATGAGTGTGGTGGCTCGCAGGACTAGGGGAAGCTTTCGCTACACACTCTCCCTCCCACACGCGGTGGACATGCAGCAGTTCATTTGGTGTCAGATGGACAGAAGCATACTAGTAGTACTCCACTGTAGTAGTACCATCATTGTTTGACTTCCCGAAGAGGCTAAGAGCCAAGCACAAGCCGAACGCTCGTGTGGCAGTTTCATGTGCAGGGGAGGTAGTATAGTAACATAGTCTAGGATAGCATGTACCATGCCTCTAAGCTTAAAATCGTTGGAGTCGGCTCCATGCTATGAGGCCGTCTCGAAGCATTTTTTTTGATTAAAATAATCTTGAGGACCTACCTGTCATCCTAGTGATTGTAGTTTGCACGCTTATTTGGTCAAGAGAGGAATATATATTTTAATTTATGGTGGGGTAAATGTGAGAGGTTGCAGAAAATACATTGTACACTTCGGGTCTTTTAGCCAAGTTTAGAGGCAAGCATGTGGGGCTAGTGCTATGATGTGTCGCGTCAACTCATACAACGAGGAGAACCTTGATTTTACTACTAGTATGCCCTCTCCCTCGCCCATGCGCGCGGTGGCTCGCAAACAAGGAGAGGCTTTTGCTTACTACAATAAGTTATCCCTCCCGCACATGGCGGATGGACATGCAGCAGTTCATTCGATACTGTAGAAGTAGTACATCATTGTTCGTCTTCTCGAAGAGGCTAAGAGCCAAGCACAACCCGATCGTGGCAGTCTTTGTGTAGGGCTGGGGCGTGGTGCGGCAGTTTTGTGACACGCATTTACGTTGATACGGCTTGAATGCCAACGAGGGAGAGGGTAGCGGTTCCAGAAATATTGAACGGTCAATGATGCCTCCGCATTCAATTAACATGCAGAGGTAAGTAATTTGAGAAGCAGAATGGAGCCAGCACGATGTGAATGCAATGCAGTTTGGACTCTCATATAAAGGCGCCCCACCACTCCAATCCATCTACTCCTAGTCTCTGCGCAACACTGCCCACTCCAATCCAAGACCAAGACCAAATGACCAGAAGCCAAAAGCACCAATGGCGTTGATGGACGCGAGCAGCAGTCGCTGTGCCGGATCGTCCAAGACGCCGGCCTATGGCCCCGCATCGTGCAGCGTTTCCAGACGGTGTTGACGACCGCCGGCGTCATAGCCCTCGTCAACGCCGGCTTCGCCTCTCGCATGTGCGAGATGATGGTCGGCTCCATTCGCAAGTTCACCGCCGTCAAGAAGCGCATGAACGACCTTGCCGTACTGCTCCAGCCCGCGCGCCCAGGCTCCTTGTTGCCTGCCACCCTCATCAGCCTCCAAGGTGACAAACTCTTTGAAGCACTAGTGGCCCTGCAGCTGCCGGAGGTCGCGATGAAGAATGTGCACCTCGAGGCCATGCTCGCCGCCCAACACCTCGCCATGCAAGAAACTGTCGACCTGCACATCCACGTCTACAAGGAAATAGTCTACTCAGGCCACTACAAGGCCAACAAGGAAAGAAAGACATTGGCCTTATTCCAGCGGCTGGAATCTTTGGACGCCATTGTTCATAAGCACGTCAACCTGGCCACAAAAGCCGCTGCTACTTAGCCGCCGTTTAGTGGGTCGGCGCCCTGAGTCGAGGACGTGGATTTCGTCGATGGATGCATCTTCCTTCTTGCCTCCTCTAACCAGCACTGCATCACCTCGTGGCCTTAATATTTTATTAGTGTATGACATTTTTATTCCAGTCGTAAATAACATGTGTGATCCCTTGCTCTTATTTGGAGTTAATTATATGTAGTATCACTGTCTTTGTCCTGGTTTATTTGTCCCTTTTGTAATTTGTGCTAAATTTTGACCAAAGATTTGACTGACAAAATGTTAGTGCGTATCAACAAAAATTATATGGTTTGATTTGTATTGGAACATAGTTTTCAATGATATAATTTTGGTGACATACATGAACCTTTTGTTAGTCAAATTTATGGTCAAAATTTGGCACAGATTACGACGAAGAGCAATAAACCAGGACAGAGGTAGACTGGTCCATCACAATCATGTTCTGTGTCAAATTTTGACTTCAGTGACCCAACCTACATGGAGGAAGTATTGTATGTATTGGCACGACAACCAAACTTATATATACAAAATTGCGAGTTACTACATGTCACGAGTTCAAAACAAGAAAGTAGAACAAGTATAGCATGCCTGTGCCGTTTGTCGGTGTTTTAGGAACGGGGGTACCTAGACTTGCCTGCCTACGGCCCACGGCGTGGCTCCATAAATGGCCCACCTTCAGCATCAACAACTCAAGACCCTCATGAGGGGACAAGCCTCGCGAGGCGGGTAACCCCAAGACCTCCAGGAGGGGCATCCTCCTCAAGCTGGCTCCTAAGGAGCGGAGGTTTCTATGCGTGCCTCACCTCGTGAGGCTTCAGATGATGTGAGCCTTGACGACCAAGGCCAGGTGGGCGCCAGCGGGCACAGGACAGCAGTTTCCTCTTTAGAGCTAAGGAGGCAAGCGCAGGCGCGGAATCGCGAGGAATCAGCCAAAGGTTTCCATTCCCGTTCAACAAGACCAAGACCGCCAGGACGGCAGGACGGAGGTCATTGCCGATCCCACCACGACGTCATGACCAGAAGCTTTGTAGGCGGAGACTACTTTTGTCAGGATAAGATGTACTAGTTGCTCCCTTCGAATTTGGCCCTTGTGGGATCCCTTCCCACCTTCATTTGGGAAGAGGACTGAGGCCACTATAAATAGGACCTAGCCACCACCATAGAGAGATCCCGGATCTGAATCCTAGGGATCATCCTCTCCCCCACCAGCTCAACAACACACCTCCTGAGGTTCTTCTCACACTATACTAGTTCATCCTCAACCCCTCGAGGCCAATCCACCACAAAGCAGGAGTAGGGTTTTACACCGCAAGGTGGCCCGAACCTGGGTAAACTGTCGTGTCCTCTTTCCTTGGAGTTCATCAAACTAGGCCATGAGATTGGAGAGTAGGCTGACTGGGGAGGTTGAGTTCTTCACACGCACCCCAGAGTTCAAACCTCTCAAGGTCTGCAGAACCTGAAATCTGACATTTGGCGTGCCAGGTAGGGGTGCGTCGGAGCCTCTCTTCCGCCGGTCGATTCGCCATCGCTCCACCGCTTCCATGGCTGATGCTCGTCGAGCTCGTGCTGAGCGTCGGGCCGCTCTCACCACCCGCGTCACTCAGACAGCACCGACGGGCGACGGCTGCCCTCATCGTCCCCGCCGCCAGTGGCAAACGTAGCCACCGGCCCCTCGGGCCATGAGCAACATGCCTCGTCACTGCATCCTTCCGTGCGGCGAGACGGGTGCACCGCCACTCCGTCGATGACTCTGGCTGCTTCATCCTCCCATGCTCGTCATGGCCCGCGAACATGCAGGCCGCGCTGCTCATGGCGCGCGACCTCCTGCGCTACCGCCCGGTCGACCACTTCTACGAGGACTGGCTCGACCGCTTCATCGAGCTCATCAGCGCCGCTGGAGAGTCTGCTGCACCATCTCACTCGCTACCTCAACCGCCGCCTGCTGTGGGTGACGTAGCTCACGGAGCACCTCCTCCACCTCCCAGGCAGGACGCCATCATCGAGCCAAGGCGGGAGGCCCCTCGGCACGATCCGCAGTGCCGGGCGCCCGCGTGCAATGAGGTAAGCTACCAGGTGCTGCAGTAGCCACAAGAAGATGCGCGTGCGCTCCCAGCATCGCCACGCCAAGACCGTGTGCCGCCTACAGTGGTGGCGCACGGGCGTCAAGATCAGGCTCCACTCCCATGACGGGCTCCCATGACCACAGCAGGGTGTCGCGCATTCACTCCAAAGTTGCGCAGCGTCGTCTGGCCAGGGAAGTTCAAGCCCGACCGGCCTCCATGCTATGACGGCACCCCCGACCCTGTTGAGTTCCTGCAGCTCTACGAGCTGAGCATCAAGGCGGCCAACAACGACGAGAAGGTTATGGCGAACTAGTTTCCCATGGCCCTCAAGGACGGCGCACGCTTGTGGCTCTTGAACCTCCCCGCGGGATCGATCTCCTCCTGGGATGAGATGCGAGAGCATTTCGTAGCCAACTTGCAGGGCACTCGCGACTGCCTGCTAGCCGCAGGTGACCTACAGCGTATCAAGCAGCAGCCAGAAGAGACCATGCAAAAGTTGTTGCGGGGAACCACTGCCACCTATGAGGCCATGGCGGCCCCTTGCTGGTTCGGCAGGAGGACACCGCGTTGCACAAAGAGCATACCAACGTGGGGCAGCGCAGCATGGATCACACGGGCAGTTTTACCAAGGTTCGGGCCGCTGCGAGGCGTAAAACCCTACTCCTACTTTGGTGGATTGATGGTAGAAATGTGGTGGTGGGGCGTAGTACACTTACCCGGCAAGAGTTGCCTCGAGGCAGCAGCGACTACGCGCGTATGGGCGTGTGAGGCCTCTAACTTTTCCAACCCCTCGAACCATTGCCATGAGCCTCCTTTTGTAGGTTAAGGGGTCACCACAGTGGCAAATTAGTCATTAGACACTGATAAGATAGCAAATAGTGCTATCATACCTAACTCTGCAAGCTGACAGTGTGCATTTAATGCGCCGCTTAGTGTCACGTCATTCGTTTCCCAGCAAGGCTTGCCGGGCTATCTTGCCAGCTCCATGTCTGCTTGCCTGACACGTCATAGGATGGGTGTCATCTGTGGGTTCTCTTGGTAGAAAGTGGCTGCCATGTGGCGAATGGCT
Source organism: Aegilops speltoides (assembly GCA_021437245.1). Classification (NCBI taxonomy): domain Eukaryota; kingdom Viridiplantae; phylum Streptophyta; class Magnoliopsida; order Poales; family Poaceae; genus Aegilops; species Aegilops speltoides. The sequence goes on from CM038146.1 coordinate 335,783,971, forward strand.
GCCACTTAATCACTCCGCAGCTTGACACCGCACTGATCAACGACGTGAGTCGTAGTGGAGTGGTCGAGGAGGTGATCTGGCCTCCACAGGTCCCGACAGGCCCTGCCGGGACGCTTGGTCATCGTCTTTTGGGGGTGGCCTCGCCCCTTGCCGGGCAGGCACCTCTTTCTAGACGATATCTTGTTCTTTTGGCTTGGCCTTGGTCCCGTTGATCTGCTTGTTAGTTCTTCAAATCTCTTGGTTTCTTGCCCTTTGTCTTGCACTGGTGCTTCAATCTTGATCTTGTGCCTGTGCACAGTCAGGGCAACAGACCCGGGGTCTGTTATACTGACAGAAGCCCCTAGGCCTACCCCAAATGCGCTGCCGAGCATGTCGGGGTAGGGCCTAACAAGTGCACAGGCAGAGTTGCTGAAGAGGTTGGTCTCTTGAGATCTTCTTTGCTTCTTCATTAGTCTTGATTTCGGGCCAGATTCCTGTTTCCCCGCGCGTCGTGCGAAGCCAATAGTGGCCCATGAATGACTTTAATGCATGAGACAATGAGCTGCGCGTCTGCATCAACATCCCTGGGCTCAATAGGGCCGCGTCTCAGGAGCTCTTCTGGCCGTCCTGCGTTGGCCGATGCGAGGGCCCCCCTCACAGGTACGTTCGCATGCCCTTCAGTTTGCTGAACACGGCCGCTATGTTCCAACGCCACATGCGGGTCGTCCGAGCAGCTCATGAGGCCAGGCACCAGGCGATCCGGGCAGAGATGGTGATGGGTCCTCGCGAGCCCCCCGGATCTCCAGAGCCTCCCAAAGTTCAGGACCTGGGTGGCCCATGAGGAGCGACTTCTACAGCGCGCGTCCTCGACTACTCCAACACCTCTTCAGCAACGGTGCCAGGTGACATCCTATGGTTTGTTCAGTTGGGGGCGCCCCTCAGGCTGCATCATCCCCAAGCCGCATGGGACCGTCCCTGCGGCATGTATCATTCTTGCATCTATCAGAACTAGCTTTACCTTATTCCATGTGTTGCCTTATGATTATCACCCACTTGCCGGGCGTTCTATTTCTCTTTGCGGCCTCCCCTCATTGCTGACCCGCCTCTTGCTCATCCCACAACGGGGGCTACACATGTTAGCATGGCGCTTGTGCTTGGGTCCGTCCCTGCAATGCTGACAAATCTAAGAGATCGAGCTCTGGCTCGCGGCCTGCCCCGCACATGTCACCTCACCAGATCCTCAATGCCTTCATCTTCTTGCGGAAAGATCAACGGCAGGACAACAAGCACGGTTATGTGATTATATTCTCCTCCGCAGACTAACTCCCAGGAGTCTCCAGAGCTTAACTGCGGGCAGGCCAACCGGTCGTCCCTTTTTCACACAATTCACATGCACATTAAAGGGGGGCTCCTGAGCATCGCGCCTCAGGAGCTCCTACTGGCTCTCGAGCCCTCACCTCTGGCCTTGACCACGACAGCGTGACCTGGCATACCAGCGGCAGCCGAGCCTCGCTCGAGGGCCGGGACCTGAGGACATAGAGCATCTACATGACCAAGGAAAGGGGAGGCCGGCGCGAGCCCTACCTAAAAGCGCCACCACTAAGGCACGATCGGGCACCGCGCAAGGGAGTCGCTGTAGGCTCACTAAGATAAGTCACCCATGCATATCAGCGTTAACCTCACAACCTAGTCCCTCGACCCTCGCAACCTCGCTCGGGCAATGTCGCCTTCCTTTTTGGCCTTTAGGGAGCTGCTTGCACACCAAAGGGGGCCTCTTGAGCATCACGCCTCAGGAGCTCTCGCCGGACCTCGGGCCGCTCACCTCCTGGCCTTGACCACAGCATCGCAACCTGGCATACCAGCGATGGCTGAAGCCTGCCTGGGGACTGGGTCCTGTCGGCGTAGAGCACTAAGCTACCATGAGAACGAAAAGGGGGAACCGTGCCGGAGCGGGATATGCAATTTCAACGCCATACTAGGGAGGATAATATTGGAAGCAAAAGTTCTACGGTTTTTACATACCCCCACAGGGCTCGTCATAATTCCGCATAGGGAAACAAAATAAGAAGATCATGAAGGACCCCAGCCGCTGGGTATCACCAACGACGCCGAGCAGACGTCGTTGCTGTGCTCCGGACGCGGCGAGAGCTCGGAGGCATGTAGCTATCGTCGTTGGACTCCGGAGACTTCCTGGGCTCGGGAGAGTTGCTAGACTCCAAGGAGTTACCGCTGCTGCCGGAAGAGTTGCCTGCGAGGCCAGGGGCGGGTTCAACACCCATGGCCGCTGCGCGTCAGCTGCCTCTCCCGGAATAGCACTCCGGGCGCTAGCCATCCTCGTCGAAGACCTTTAAGAATAACATGGAGGTGCCATCATATTTGAAGTGGATGGTGAGGGGCCCCTCTGGGCAATAGGCACGGGCGACCTCGCCCCATCCACGAGTCATGAAGACGTCGCTCGGGGGGACGACCTCAACCTCCGCCCCCATAGCCAGGCTCCACCACCCGGCATGCTGCAGCCACAGCTCAAGTGGCCCCCTCGGGGGGCATCTCCTCGGCAAAGAACCTCAGAAGCCGGATCCACGTGCGCGGCGGCATTGCCGCCCACACCACGAACTCGCGCGAGGTGCCCTCAGCGTGGATTCGCGAGCCAGCCGGCCACGCAGCCTCGGCCTGTCCACCGCGATCCCGGATTGTGCGGCGCTGGGCACTGCCTCCCCGCCCGGAACCTTGTGCACAGGCGTACAGAGGGATCGGGAAGATAGGCGGAGTCCACTCATACCAAGGCCGCGTCACCTCGTGCCCTTTGCCGGCATCGCGAAAGCTGATAAACCTTTTATTCTGCGGGAGTGACTCAGGCTCCACCCGAGGGGTTTTTCCCTTCTCCACCGCGAAAAACCTCCTGATCAGCGCCATGGACTCTACAGCAATACAGTGAGACGAAGAAGAAGAAGGAGCGGGCAGCGAGAAGATGGAGATGAGTGAGTGGGGCTCCACCCACCCCTCATTTATAGCCGGAGGAAGGCCAACCGCCAGCCTCCACGATCCCATGCAATGATGGTTTTTCTCTGCATGCAGTAGGGACTCGTCAAGTCAAATGGTTGCTGAGGCAGCATGGGGAAGCGAAGACGCCCACGTCCCATCAAACGCCACGCGTCGACCAAGGCAACAGGCGGTTAGGGACCGTGGCGCTCCGCACTTGCCTGTTGGCTTTGCCTCGAAGCCAAGTTTGAGCATGCATTAGGCCCGGGGGCTACTGTCTGCGTTCTGGGAACGGGGATACCCAAACTTGCCTGCCTGTGGCCCACGGCATGGCTCCTCAACGGCCCGGTATGGCCCACTTTCAGTATCAACGACTCAAGACCCTCGCGAGGGGCCAAGCCTCGTGAGGCGGGCAACACCAAGACCTCCAGGAGGGGTAGCCTCCTCAGGCTGGCTCCTGAGGAGCGGAGATTTCTATGTGTGCCTCACCTCGTGAGGCTTCATATGACGTGAGCCATGACAACCAAGGCCAGGCAGGCGCCAGCGGGCGCAGGACATCAGTTTCCTCTTTTGTACTAAGGAGGCAAGCGCAGGCATGGAGTCCCGAGGAATTAGCCAAAGGTTTCCATTCCCGTGCAACAAGACCAAGACCGCCAGGATGGTAGGACGGAGGTCATCGCCGAACCCACCACGGCGTCACGACCAGAAGCTTTGCAGGTGAAGACTACTTTTGTTAGGATAAGATGTACTAATTCTCTCCCTTCGAATTTGGCCGTTGTGGGATCCCTTCCCGCCTTCGTTTGGGAAGAGGACCGAGGCCACTATAAATAGGACCTAGCCACCACCATAGAGGGATCCCGGATCCGAATCCTCGAGATCATCCTCTCCCCCACCATCTCAAGAACACACCTCCTGAGGTTGTTCTCCCACTGTACTAGTTCATCCTCAGCCCCTCGAGGCCAATCCACCACAAAGCAGGAGTAGGGTTTTACACCGCAACGTGGCCTGAACCTAGGTAAACTGACGTGTCCTCTTTCCTTTGAGTTCGGCGAGCTAGGCCGTGAGATTGGAGAGTAGACAGACTGGGGAGGTTGAGTTCTTCGCACGCACCCCAGAGTTCAGACCTCTCAAGGGTCTGGAGAACCTGAAATCCAACACCGTTCATGTCGCTCACCCACACGGTCTGTCCGGCATGCCGCTCAAGCTAGGGAACGCTTATTGTCTTAGCATTTTCACTGTCAGGTGGGGCCGCAGTTGAGCAAACCGACTATCGGCAAATCCCTACCCTGCCCACCGCCCGTCGACTGAGTTAGAATTAGAAGATAGAAACGAGGGAGAAGAGCTAGTTGTAGCATGAACGCTGTGGTCAGATGGGACTCGTGTTGATAGAATAGGAAAACTGAGTACGCATACGTCTTTTTTAAGGAAAAGGTACTCGTACGTCTAGTACCACTAGTTGGGTATGTGTGACCTATACATGTCATCGCTTTAGTTCTCCTTTTTGAATCGCAACTATGCTTCATAGTACATATTTTTTCATGCATTTATCCTCCTATATGTACTCCTAGGCTATTTCCATGTGCTTCCTTTCACCGACATGTGGGACATAGAGCATCTGGGTCGTAGTGCATGCACGACTCGGAGCATATGCAACCATGCCGGCATACTTTACATTTCAGACCTCACGAATTACATGCAAACCCCCTGCAGAAGTATAAATAAATGAATGAATCACTACATGCAAACAACATTATTTTCATAGAAACCGGAGCATGTTCATTAAATTATGGACATAACACATTTATAAAAAAAGACCGAACCTAAACCAGTCTAAGGGCCTCTTTGATTCGGAGGATACTGAAAACACAGGAATGGGGAAAAAGTATGATGGCGATGAATCGAGAGGAGTATTGTACATGCTAGAGACTGGACTGTAGCACATTGTTTTTACCTATCGCCTGCTGGTTCACTAGACTGCCGTGGTTCGCACTCCTCTGACGGGAGTAGTACTAGTATATACACTATATATACCTCATGATTCTTTACTCCTTACTTTGCCAACATGTGGGAGAGCCAGCATCCGGGTCGACGTGTCATGCACCAGATTAGAGTGGGGAACGGAAGGGGGCATCACCCCAGTCATAGCGCCAGTAATTAATGACTGTAGTGAGTAGTCATATCACAAGGCCCCATCTTTCGAGCAGTAACGCGCCGTCAAATCACACAGCCCGACCTTTCCAGCGGTAAGTTGAATCCGCTACTCCCTCACCCTCCTCACCTCTCTGTCAAACTTACTATGCGAAAACTGCCGCGCGTACTGCCCGGGAAAAGCCCCGCCCTCAACTTTTAACTACTCATAGTATAATTTTGTATCAATGAATTGAGCCATGGAGCAGAAAACCAAAAGAAAAAGGTGGTACATGTAAACAAATACAGTTCAAGCTCTAGCTAGTGATTCGGAATGAAACCGTGCATGTGCTTATATGTATAGGTTACTTCAAAGTACTGAGTCCATTGATGCAATGCGGTCAAACTGTAGCATCGGTACCTCAAAGCCAAAATAGTTCAAGCTTGTTCGTTCTATATATATAGTACTGTATGTTCATTCACCCGTGGGGTTGTTCAATGAATGGAGGGCCAGGGAGCACAAGTGAACAATACTACTACTAGTAAGTAGGAGTAGTACAGTTAGTCACGTTAAATAGAGAGTTCCTTTTCTTTAATGCGACGTACACAAATTGAAATGCGTGTTGTGGAGAGAAAAAGATAATCACTCCACTATATATATAGGCAGGGGCCTGAGTGCTTGCTTTACTAGGGTTGCTCTCTTCATTCTCTCATCCTCTCCAGATCTAAACAAGACAGCAGTAGCGACATTGTCTCTCCTCACTGCTGGTCATAGATCCGGGCGGATCCCTTCGGCTAGTGTGTGTAGGGGACTAGGTGCATTGTTCACGCGGTCATCGACGACGAGGGAGGAAACCCATAGCTGCCGGTGGATCCCGATCCTCTACCGTCTCGTTCTCTCCGACACAGAGCCGGCTCAGGAGGTCCTCCGACCCTTCTTCCTCCCTATCGTATTGTGCGCAGATCCGACCTGCCGCCGGCCTCCTAGCCACATCTCGACGACCCTCAGGTATAAGTTTCTTTGAAAGCGGCCTTGCTCTACTGCCCTAGCTCCCCACATGTGTGCATGTGGATCTTTTTCTACTTCCATCAGCTATTCCAAAGCCACCTAAACTTTTAGTATTTTTAGAGGTAAAGCTACTTCATGCAATCGAATCTAGGACTTGGTTCAAACAACGAATAAAGGGGGAAGTTGTAGCATGAATCTGGGACTTGATTCAAAGAGGAAATAAAAGGGGGAAAGTAGTAGAGACTGGATACCCAACCGGTCTCTTGGTAGAAAAGGGAAATAAAGGGAAAAGGCAGTACAAACCGGATAAGGAACAGATCTATTATTGGTTGAAAAAAGGATAGAAAGTGACGGCTGGTGGACAAGTCAACAGAGTATGTCCAGGATTAGATTTGCTGCCCTCACATAGTAAAAGGTCTCCAGGATTAGATTTTCTGCCCTCACATAGTCAAAGGTCTCCAGGATTAGATTTTCCGCCCTCACAGAGTATGAACAAACTCGGCATCACCACTTTATGCCTCCTCGTAGGTACATTGTGTTTATGCATCCAATATCGCACGTCCTTATACCAAATTTTTGGTTTTGTTATTGTAAGGGCGCATGTAAAATGAAGCAATCACACTGTTACCGTAAGGACATGTCTAACCAGTGTTATTGTTAATCTAATGCCTCCCATAATATGATGCAATTAAACTGTGTTACAAATTATACTCCTATTGTTTTCCCCAGTATGATAAGTAAGTTGCTTCTTTACGCTACTGAGTGTCCTAGTGTCCCCACTGTCCCATGCCCTTAAACTAACTCTTTAGCTGCTATTGATCTACTGTATCTGGTAAACAAGCAATGCCACCATTAAAATAATCCCATATTCAGCGATTGTCATTGTTGATGGCAATGCTTCCAGTAACATGAAGCAATGCTACCGTTTTAAATTTTCTATTGTCCTTGCGTGATTGCCATGAACATAATCAAGATGCTTCTTTTCATTTCGTGTATGTTTCATATCTTGTTATTGACCAATAACTGATTTCTTTCTATCTTTTTGTGTGGATAGGGATATCCATTTCACCTCATTACTATTGTGACCTTTTGGTGAACTGCACAAAACACTTTCTTTCGGAATGAGTGTCTTGTGTAGTTCAACTAAAATGTCACGTGGGCAACGTCTCGCAATTTTGGTTGAACTACACAAAGGTTTATTGGAGTTTCCAACATCTCCATCAAACTCTGTTGGTAACCTTATGCAACATTTTATTTGCCTTTGCAAGATGAGCCATCATTGTCGCCACAATGGCACTTTATTTTAGTGGAGCTGCAGAAAAGGTTAACCGAATTATAGTTGCACCTTGCATTAGCAGGATAGCTAACCTTAATGTTGCTCAATTTTAGTGCAACTACTAAAGAAGAACCTGTCAGCTCATGAGAGCAAGTACTTCTTGCTAGCTGCATGATGCAATCTTTGCTTCATTTCAGGCAGACTGCAGAAAAGGTTCGCATGAATTGAATCATCCGAGAGGATCTGCAGGTTCACCACTGTAGCGACCCGACTCGGTAAGAGTCGAAGTCTCTGTGCTTACCGTGCTAGTCCCTGGATCGACTTGCTAGCACACACAGTACTCGATGAAATAACAGAAATAACACACATCTCTTTATTACATCGATAGTCCAGGAGTAATACATTTATTACAAAATAGGGCATAGAGCCAATAACAAATACTGCGGAAGCAAAGTAGTAAATGAGTCCAACTCCACGAGCAAGGTTGAGTGTAGAACATCGACCTATCGCACCTTAATCCTCGTCGGATATATCTGCAACGTGATAAGTTGCAGCCATATAGGTCAGTACATTGAATGTACTGGCAAGTCACATCATAAGTGTAATGACCCTACTTGTACATGCAATTTGGCTGGTGGAAGGCTCTAAGTTTAGTTTTTGCATAAAGCTAGTTTTATCCTATTAGAAAAGATGTTATTCTACTACTACACATTTGCATAGGATGAGTTGGCAAACCCAACTCCATCCGTTCCCAAGTTTCATTTAAATCCCAACTGTTTAATTAAAGGTGAGGAGATCTCCCGGCATTTTCACTACTAGATGCTCAAGATGTCCGTGAATCGGGACACGGCTAATCGATTAGGTTGACACTCTGCAGAGATTATGACTTTTCCCCACAAGACTCGACCACCTCCATGATCGGAAGATCGAGACATAGTCTTTCAAAATGTTCCCCTTAACCCACGGATAGGCGGTACACCTACATCATTCTACATCTGCTAGCCCATCCCTGAAGGGGTCACACTAACTACTCAACTAAGCCAGAGCCCATATTGACTTGTGGCTGCACACGTAAGCTTCTAGACATGAGAATACGATTGATCTCTTTGAGCCTGAGCGGACGGTCCACTAGTGGTGCACCACCATGGATTTCCCATGCGTGCTAATCGCATTTCGCCACCATTCCCTCAAGTTTCCGCCTGTAGTTCATTAATTAACTTAGGTCCTACTTACTACATTATCACTCATACTTTACAATGTTCACTCCCCAATCCACGTCTACTTAGCGAAGCAACATAATGTAAAACGACGGCGACAATGTCATATGGTTCAGACCTACCTCAATGAACTACTGGGTGAAAAGCATAGTCATGCGGCATCAAGTCCTATCATGCAGTCCTACCGCAAAGAACTAAGTGCATAATAAAAACATAGGAAATAAAACATGATCAAGATGCAACTTGCCTTGGTACTGCTGGTTGAATTCTAAGGACTGAAAATATTCTGCTTCGCACTCCGGGCAATCTATCGCAAAGGAGATAAACAAACATAAGCAAACATTCTAGAGAACCAAGAAGAACATGCAAAGCAAAAGTCTCGGAAAAACCAAATGAACAACATCACACTTAACTAGCATGAAAAATATTCTAGGTGTAAAACAACATAGGCCTAGGGTTCAAAAAGTGATGTGAACTATAGTGCGTCCTATGCATACTAGTAAAATATTAATGGGCAGATTCTAGTGTGTGAAAATTATTGTGACAAAGGTCCAGGTGATAGGGTTTGGCTACGGTGACAAAGTGCAAAAAGATTCAATTTAATCGGAGCTACGGTTTGGGAGATATGGCCATTTGAAGTTCAAATTCAAATCTGAATAAATTCAAATTTGAATCTGTCAAAAGTTTGCAAAAAGGATACCACTGGATAGATATAAACAATACGAAGAATTTGCCGCTGGTTTCATCGAGTTTGGATCTACGGTTAAAAAGTTGTGGCTATGCGAAGTTCAGGGACTAATCTGCTAATTACAGGGGCTAAACAGAGAAGAAAACTATCGCAAACAAGTCCCTAGCCACGTGGCGGCTTGTGGCTGGCCGAGCAGCGTCCGCTGCGGAGGCTATACGGCGAACGGCCGCTAAATAAAAAAAAACAGTGGCGGCGGCTAACTAAAGAAAAACCGACGCTCGGTTTAAATAAAACCGGCCGGTCTAAGGAAAACCGCGGTTAACCGCGTACCTCTTCGCGAAATAAAAAAAACCAAACCTAATCTAATCTAAGCCGTCCATGGTAGATCGAACGGGTGAGGGTGGGGGTGGTGGCTCACAGTGGATGGAGGTGGTGGCCGGCGACGACGAAGACGGCGGCGCGGCGTCGGTGACGGAGGGGGCGGCGGCTACGGCGGTCCTCGGCGTCGGGGAAGAAGACGGGGAGGTGCGGCGCGTCGAGGGCGTCCGGATGGTGGTGGCGGCGTGCGTCGGCGACGTCCGGACGGGGCGGGGCGAGGACGGCGGGGCTCGGAGCTCCGGCGAGGTCGGGCGTCGTCGGGGCGTCGTCTCCGGCGGGACCTAGGCGACGAAAAAATGTCAAACGGATCGCGCTGTCGTCGGGAAAACATTTGACGAAGGAAGGGGAGCTAGGGTGTGCCACAGACGACGAAACGGACGACGGAGTGGCGCGGCTCCGGCGAGATGCGAACGGCGACGGCGGCGGCTATGGGCGGCGTGGGAAGATGCGAAGTGGCGGGATGGAGAGAGGGGGTCTTGGCCTTTATATAGGCGAGGGGAGGGCGTCGGGGAGCAGCGGGATAAGCTCTATCCCGAGAGCTTCGGCCGGCGGTTGCGGGAGCGCGGCGTGCGTGCTTATCCAGCGGGAGGAGCGGGAGGTTGGGGACGACCTGGTGGGCGGGCCCACCATCGATGCGGCGGCGGTAGCGAAGCGAGGGCGGGCGCGCGGTCGATCGAGCGGAAGGCCGCTCGGCGCTGGGCTGGCCTTTGGGCGAATGGCTAGGCCGGGCAGGTTGGCTCAAGCCTACTGGTTAAGCGCTAAGGCCCCGGGCCGAACTGGTTTCGGTCCAGGCGGGTGAGTGCGTGCGTGTGTTTTTTTTTAAAACAGAACACTAAAGTGGTCCAAATTAATTCAAAATGAATTAATAAAAACACCACAATAATATATAAAATAACTATGCAATATTTAGAGCCTAATGAACATTAAATTAAGCACAGAACATTTTTGTAAATATTTCCTAATGCAATTAATGCACTTTTTGCTGATAAAATAAATACCAAATAAACTCCAAAACTTCAAATAATATTCAAAATATAATTTCCCACTCTTTTATATTTTGAGGAAGTCATCTTATCCCCTCTCATTTGTTTTTCTCGAGTGGAAAATATTATTTGAATATTTTTTTTAAAAAAAAAAAACTCCAAAAATGCAAAGAAATATGATATGCATTGAATGATTCTATTAACATCCGAATTTAATAAAAATTGGGATGTTACAACCACATCGAGTCATGGCGGCGTAGAGCCCCTCTCTCAGTTATGGTTCCCATGACCGCGTATGTTCCTTTTTGGTTGATTTTGACTCTACATCCAACTAGTGATCTTGTGCTACTGTTTTGGCACTACTACTGCCACCGATAAAATGAAGTAATAATACATTTAAGATAGAGCTATTGTCTTAGCTACCATTTCATTTCCAATGTACATAACTTGCATAAGACCTATCTGACAGAATCAAGTCCATGTGCACTGCATCAATCACATAGCTGCACTGAACTAGTTGAGTCCATCACGCCTACCGTTGAGGTGGCGCGGGCCACCTCTCTAACTAGCGGGCACCATAACTTTAGTTGAACTGCACAAAAAAAGTGATTGAAGTGAGTCGATGCTCCTCCTTCTACTGCCACATTGAGGTGTTAATGGATTTCAACGAATCGTCTTCATGGCAAGATACAGGGACATGAAGAATAACTTGATCTCCCAAAGTCATCTCCCATAGATCAATACTGTCCTTTATCAGCATTAATGTGCTTTTTCATACTATGCTAATGTTGTATTTTTTAATAAAGCTATTCTATCGCAATCTTTTCTCGTTTTGGAGATAAAGTTGCTTTAACTAGTGCCAATATTAGAGTAATCATGCTCTTTCTTATCTACGCAAACAGGAGTACTCAACTAAAGATGTTGTGATGGTCAAAAGCGCCCAGGGTTGTATGACATGCCTAGCCAAGATGAATTTAATCAAGAGATTCACTTTGTCCAAAGGCTCTAAAGTGCCATGCATGTGTGCAAGGTGGAAAGAGATGTTTCAGGACGTTGATTGATGATTCCACTAGATTCTGCTATGTGTATTTGTTAAATACTAAGGATGAGGCTCTATACACATTACTTGAAAATCTAGAAGGCCCTCTTGTGCATATATTGGAAGTGGTAGTGCCACCAGTGATGCAGAATATTTCAAAATCTAGAAGGCCCTCTTGTGCATATATTGGATCAAATTGCTTACATGAAGCATCAACCAATTTATATTTATTTGTTCACATTCTCACAACGTTTGATTTGTACAATTACGATTGGCTCTGAGCTGTGAATCATTTAGATGTGTAGGCATATTTGTTATACTTGTTATTATTTGAATCTAATGGGTTGGTTCTGAGTCTTGCAACCTAGGAATCATTGTGATGTGTAGGCATCTTTGTTTTACTTATTATTTGAATCATATTGGTTTGTTCTGAATCTTGCAAGCTGGGAAACACGACATGTTGATGTAGAGGACAACAACCATAACTACTTGTTCAAACTTGGTAGTATTGTCTGTGTGACAGTGCGACAAATGAGCTGACCGTTTGCGTCCTCGGAATAATAATTCTAATTGTTGTACATGTTGATCTTGTGGCACTAATAGAACGAGCCAATGATTTGGTTGTTTTAAGAATAATTTTTAATTAAAGCTAATAAAATTTATGTAAAGTGACCACTAACACTTGCTATTACAGTACCAATATAGACCCGCTCGTGAACCCGAGGGGGCATGTTCTGTCGGGCGTGCAGCGGGCTAGGGGGTTGATACGTCCATTTTGCCTCATGTTTACCTACTGTTATTTATGTTGTTTTATTGTATAATAATGCTTTTTGGAGTAATTCTAATGTCTTTTCTCTCATAATATGCAAGGTATACACAAAGGGGTAGAATTCTGGCAGCTGGAAATCTGGACCTGAAAAAGCTACGTCAAGCTGCCTATTCTGCACAACTCTAAATGAGCTGAAACTTTATGAGCATTTTTTATGGAATATTTGAGGAATATTGGAGCAAATAAGTACCAGAGGGGGCCCACCAGGTGAGCACAATCCACCTGGGCGTGCTAGGGAGCCCAGGCGCGCCCTGGTGGGTTGTGCTCACCCAGGCCCACCTCTGGTGCTCCTCTTCTGGTATATAAGTCATTTTGACCTAGAAAAAATAAGGAGAGTACTTTCGGGATGAAGCGCCGCCGTCTCGAGGCGAAACCTGGGCAGGAGCACTTTTGCCCTCTGGCGGAGCGATTCTGCCGGGGGAACTTCCCTCCCGGAAGGGGAAATCATCGCCATCATCATCACCAACAACTCTCCCATCTTGGGGAGGGCTATCTTCATCAACATCTTTAATAGCACCAACTCCTCTCAAACCCTAGTTCATCTCTTGTGTTCAATCTTTGTACCAGAATTATAGGTTGGTGCTTGCAGGTGACTAGTAGTGTTGATTACATCTTGTAGTTGATTACTATATGGTTTATTTGGTGGAAGATTATATGTTTATATCCATTATGCTGTTTAATACCCTCTGATCTTGAGCATGATTATAATTTGTGAGTAGTTACTTTTGTTCTTGAGGTCATGGGAGAAATCATGTGAAGTTGATATGTGTTCGATATTTTGATGATATGTATGTTGTGATTCCCTTAGTGGTGTCATGTGAACGTCAACTACATGACACTTCACCATATTTGGGCCTAAGGGAATGCATTGTGGAGTAGTTTAGATGATGGGATGCGAGAGTGATAGAATCTTAAACCCTAGTTTATGCGCTATTCCGTAAGGGGCCGATTGGATCCAAAAGTTTAATGTTATGGTTAGAATTTATTCTTAATATTTTTCTCATAGTTGCGGATGCTTGCGATGGGGTTAATCATAAGTAGGAGGTTTGTTCAATTAAGAACAGCACCTAAGCACCGGTCCACCCACATACCAAATTATCAAAGTAGCGAACACGAATTAAGCCAACATGATGAAAGTGACTAGATGGAATTCCCGTGTACCCTCAAGAACACTTTTCTTATCACAAGAGACCGTTTTGGCCTGTCCTTTGCCTCAAAAGGATTGGGCTACCTTGCTGCACTTTTGTTACTACTATCGTTACTTACTCATTACAAATTATCTTGCTATCAAACTACTCTCCCACTTACAATTTTAGCACTTGCAGACATTACCTTGCTGAAAACCACTTGTCATTTCCTTCTGCTCCTCGTTGGGTTTGACACTCTTACTTATCGAAAAGGCTACAATTGACCCCATATACTTGTGGGTCATCAAGGCCATTTTCTGGCACCATTGCCGGGGAGTGAAGCGCTTTTGGTAAGTGGAAATTGGCAAACATTATTACTACATGCTGAAATTTATTGTCACTTGCTACTATGGAAAACAATCCTCTGAGGGGTTTGTTCGGGGTATCTTCACCTCGACCGGAACCACAATTAGTTGCCCCTGAACCTACTGCACCTACTAAAAATATTGAATATGAAATTCCTTCGGGTATGGTGGAACAACTGCTAGCTAATCCTTATGCAGGAGATGGAACCGAACATCCTGATATGCACTTGATATATGTGGATGAAATTTGTGGATTGTTTAAGCTTGCAGGTTTACCCAGAGAGGAAGCTAAGAAGAAGGTTTTCCCTTTATCTTTGAAAGGAAAAGCATTGACATGGTATAGGCTATGCGATGATATTGGATCTTGGAACTAGAATCGGTTGAAATTGGAATTCCATCAAAAAAATTATCCTATGCATCTAGTGCATCGTGATCGGAATTATATATATAATTTTTGGCCTCGTGAAGGAGAAAGTATCACTCTAGCTTGGGGGAGGCTTAAGTCAATGTTATATTCATGCCCCAATCATGATCTCTCGAGAGAAAGTATTATTCAGAATTTTTATGCTCGGCTTTCTCGTAATGATCAATCCATGCTTGATACTTCTTGTATTTGTTATTTTATGAAGAAGACTATTGAATTCCGGTGGGATATTTTAGAAAGAATTAAACGCAACTCTGAAGATTAGGAACTCGATGAAGGTAAAGAGTCAGGTATTGAACCTAAGTTTAATTGTGTTAAATCTTTTATGAATACCGATGCTTTTCAAAAGTTTAGCACTAAATATGGACTTGACTCTGAGATAGTAGCTTCCTTTTGTAAATCTTTTGCTACTCATGTTGATCTCCCTAAGGAGAAGTGGTTTAAATATCACCCACCTACTAAAGAAGAAATTAAAGAAACGGTAAAAGCTAAAGAAGAAACTATCATTCACAATGTTGATCTAGTTGCTCCCACTGCTTATATTGAAAACCCACCTTTCCCTGTTAGGATGAAGGAACATGCTAAAGTTTCAACTATGGTTAACAAAAGTTGTATTAGAACACCCAAACCAGCTGAAAAAATTAGTTGAACCTAGTGTTGCTATGGTTAAAGATCTCTTGGTCGATAATATTGATGGGCATGTTATTTACTTCTATGATGAAGCTTCTAGAATTGCCAAACCCGATGAAAAAGATAAACATAGACCAGTTGTTGGCATGCTTGTTGTCTTAGTTAAGATAGGAGATCATTGTTATCATGTTTTATGTGATATAGGTGCTAGCATGAGTGATATCCCTTTTTCCTTATATGAAGAAATTAAGAATGAAATAGCACCTGCTGAAATAGAAGACATAGATGTTACAATTAGACTTGCCAATAGAGATACTATATCACCAGTTGGGATTCTTAGAGATGTTGAAGTCTTGTGTGGGAAAATAAAATACCCTACTGATTTTCTTGTTCTTGGTTCCCCATAAGATGACTTTTGTCCCATTATCTTTGGTAGAACCATCTTGAACACACTCAATGCTAGAATAGATTGTGAGAAACAACTGTCGGTGTTAGCTTTGGTGATGAATCTCATGAATTTAATTTTTCCAAGTTTAGTAGAAAACCTCATAAGAAAGATTTGCCTAGTAAGGATGAAATTATTGGTCTTGCTTCTATTGTTGTGCCTCCTACTGATCCTTGAGAACAATATTTGCTAGACTATGAAAATGATTTGTATATGCGTGAAAGAAATGAAATAGATAGAATCTTTTTCGAACAACAACCTCTGCTTAAACACAATCTACCTATTGAAACTCTAGGAGGTCCTCCTCCACCTAAAGGTGATCCTATGTTTGAATTAAAACAATTAACAGACACTTTGAAATATGCTTATCTTGATGAGAAAAAGATATATCATGTTATTATTAGTGCTAACCTTTCAGAACACGGAGAAGAAAGACTATTGAAAGTTCTAAGGAAGCACCGAGCTGTTATTGGATATACTCTTGATGATCTTAAGGGCATTAGTCCCACTCTATGTTAGCACAAGATTAATATGGAACCTGATGCTAAACCTGTTGTTGATCACCAACGTCGGTTAAATCCGAAGATGAAAGAGGTGGTAAGAATGGAAATATTGGAACTTCTGGAAGCAGGTATAATCTATCCTAGAGCTGATAGTAGATGGGTATTCATTGTGTCCCTAAGAAGGGAGGTATTGCTGTTGTTCCTAATGATAAGAATGAGCTTATTCCACAAAGAATTGTCATGGGATATAAGATGGTAATTAGTTATAGAAAATTAAACAAAGCAACTAGAAAAGATTATTACCCTCTGCCTTTTATTGATCAAATGTTAGAAAGATTATTTAAGCACACACATTTTTGCTTCCTTGATGGATATTCTGGTTTTTTAGAAGTACCTGTTTCACAACCTGATCAAGAAAAGACCACTTTTACTTGTCCTTTTGGAACTTATGCTTATAGACATATGCCTTTTGGTTTATGCAATGCACCTGCTACCTTTCAAAGATGTATGACTACTGTATTCTCTAATTTTTGTGAAAAGATTGTTGAGGTTTTCATGGATGACTTTTCTGTTTATGGGAAGTCTTTTGATGATTGTTTAAGCAATCTTGATCGAGTTTTGCAGAGATGTGAACAAATAAATCTTGTCTTGAATTGGGAGAAGTGCCACTTTATGGTTAAGGAAGGTATCGTTTTGGGCCATAAAATTTCTGAAAGAGGCATTAAGGTGGACAAATCCAAGGTTGATGCAGTTGAGAAAATGCCATGTCCTAAAGATATCAAAGGTATTCATAGTTTCCTTGGTCATGATGGTTTCTATAGGAGGTTTATCAAAGACTTTTCTAAAATTTCTAGGCCTCTTACAAATCTTTGGCAAAAGAATATTCCTTTTGTGTTTGATGATGATTGTTTGGAAGCCTTCGAAACACTAAAGAAAGCCTTAATTATTGCACCTGTTGTTCAACCACCTGATTGGAACTTGCCTTTTGAGATTATGTGTGATGCTAGTGATTATGTTGTTGGTGCTATTCTAGGACAAAGAGTTGATAAGAAATTAAACGTATCCATTATGCTAGTAAAACTCTAGACAGTGCTCAACGAAATTATGCTACTACCGAAAAAGAATTCTTAGCAGTGGTGTTTGCTTGTGATAAATTTAGACACTACATTGTTGATTCTAAAGTGATTGTTCACACCGATCATGATGCTATAAAATATCTTATTGAAAAGAAAGATGCTAAACCTAGACTCATTAGGTGGGTTCTTCTGCTACAAGAATTTGATTTGCATATCACTGATAGGAAAGGAGCAGAGAACCCCGTAGATGATAACTTGTCTAGGTTGAAAATATTCTTGATGACCCACAACCTATTAATATAGCTTTCCTAATGAACAGTTAGCGGCAATAAATGTTTCTAATAGTACACCTTGGTATGCTGATTATGCTAATTATATTTTTGCTAAATACATACCGCCTAGCTTCACATACCAACAAAAGAAAAAGTTCTTCTATGATTTAAGACATTACTTTTGGGATGACCCACATCTTTATAAAGAAGGAGTAGATTGTATTATTAGACGTTGTGTACCTGAGCATGAACAAGGACAAATCCAACGGAAATGTCACTCTGAAGCTTATGGAGGGCATCATGCGGGAGATAGAACTGCTCACAAGGTATTACAATCGGGTTTTTATTGGCCTACTCTTTGTAAGGATGCTCGGAAGTTTGTCTTATCTTGTGATGAATGTCAAAGAATAGGTAATATCGGTAAGCGTCAAGAAATGCCTATGAATTATTCACTTGTTGTTGAACCATTTGATGTTTGGGGTTTTGATTACATGGGACCTTTTCCTTCCTCTAATGGGCATACACATATTTTGGTTGTTGTTGATTATGTTACTAAGTGGTAGAAGCTATTCCAACTAGTAGTGCTGATCACAACACCTCTATTAAAATGCTTAAGTTATTTTCCCAAGGTTTGGAGTCCCTAGATATTTAATGAATGATGGTGGTTCACACTTTATTCATGGTGCTTCCCGTAAAATGCTTGCTAAGTATGATGTTAATCATAGAATTGCATCACCCTATCATCCTCAGTCTAGTGGTCAAGTTGAACTTAGCAATAGGGAAATAAAGTTAATTTTGCAAAAGACTGTCAATAGGTCCAGGAAGAATTGGTCTAAGAAATTAGATGATGCACTTTGGGCTTATAGAACAACATATAAAAATCCTATGGGTATGTCTCTTTACAAAATGGTTTATGGAAAGGCCTGTCATTTGCCTCTTGAGTTAGAACATAAAACTTATTGGGCAATTAAAGAAATCAACTATGATTTCAAACTTGCTGGAGGAAACAGGTTATTTGATATTAGCTCATTAGATGAATGGAGAACCCAAGCTTATGAAAATGCCAAGTTGTTTAAAGAAAAAGTTAAAAGACGCCATGATAAAAGAATCCAAAAGCCTGAGTTCAAGGTTGGAGAATATGTTCTTTTGTACAACTCTCGTTTCAGGTTCTTTGCAGGAGAACTCCTCTCCAAATGGGAATGACCCTATGTTATTGAGGAGGTTTATCAATCCGGAGCTATCAAAATAAATAATGCTGAAGGTACTAACCTGAAGGTTGTTAATGGGCAATGAATAAAACATTATATCTCAGGTACGCGCATTAATGTTGAAAGCAATATTATCCAAACTACTCCCTCCTTTTTTGTATACAAGGCCACAAACTCAAATTATAGGTACTAAGATAAAATTTAATGCATACTTTATAAGCCAACTCTCTTTTCATTTACTGGGATCATTAATATGCAACATGCATGCAAGAAAACTGAGTGGAGGAAGTAGCTAGTGTTATTATGACTGCATGCATGCAAGTATTAAACATGTTGCTCCTACGAGGAAATATCATTAATTCTTTCCTCGATTACTGTTGGTGGTCTTGTATTGATGCAAAATGTATATTTCATAGGGCCTTGTATAAGTAAATGAAGGGAGTACGACACCAGAAGAACACATAAAGGAAACCCTCAGGAACGCTCCAAAATCATGAAAAAAGGGAGGTACGTGATACGGTAAGTAAACGGACTCCGAAAAATCCGCAAAAATATTTTTCATCAGTTTTGGAATATTTAAAAAATTAGGAAAATAAGAAGCTACCAGGAAAATGACCCTAGTGGGCACGATACACCAGGGCGTGCTTGGCTTGTCAGGCGCGCCCCGGTGGGTTGTGCCACCTTGTGTACTTTCCGGACTTCGTTTTTCTTCCGTTCTACTTGTTCCCCAAGATAAAAAATCTTTATATACCCCCCGAACTTGTTGACCTCCGTATCGTGAAGAAATCTTCTGCTTTCTTTTCTCGCTGTTTTCCAATAGATCTGAAATTATGTCGTCCCAAGACTCGGAGGGTGAGAGCTACGTTGCAGACTATGTCGCAAACCCCAAGGTCTATGGGGATGTGGAGCACTATAACTGGGCTTCAGAGGAAGAAGAAGACTATGATCCTAAGAGGAAGGAGGAGACGAGCTCAGAGGAAAACAAGCCAGATTTATGCAAAAAGGTGTTAGAACTTGGGTGGGAGATCCGTGGACTGAAATATGAGAGTTATGTCGTCAAGCGTAAGCTAAGGAAGAAAGACAAAACTTCTACTTCGTCACCGTCACCTCCTTCTTCGTCACCAAAATAAAATTGACTATCGGGTATGGGCACTCCCCTTGGCTTTCGCCAAGCTTGGGGGAGGTGCACGGTATCATATCATCTCCACTATCTTTTGCCTTTACTTTTCTTAGTTCGATCCATGGTTATCTTTTGCTTTAGATGAATAAAATTTTAATTCGATCCTTTCTTTTCGAGAGTTTTCTTAGTGATCTATCTTTGTAATCGTGTGCGAGATATAATAAAGTTTAGTTTGAGTTTTGCTTTCTTTACTTTCTTGTTTCAACAAAAATAAAGGAAATAAATGAAAAATATCATATGCTAATCTTATGATAAGTGATGACATTACACAAGGAAAAGTATAAGTAGAGAATTTTATTGTAGATTGACAAACATAGCATTGGTCAATGATGCAACTCATGAAAGATAGAATAAGGGAAGGGAAGATTCACATGCAAATACACTATCCTGGAAATCTTTTGTGATCGTGAGCACCCATCAAAATATTATATGCCAAAATTATTGACGTTGGACAAGGAAGACAACATAATGATTTATGTTTGTTCATATTCACATAGAAGTTATATTGTCATAGATCCTTCAACATGTGGTCCTTGCCCCTATCTTTGCTAGCCAAAATTCCGCACTAAGTAGAGATACTACTTGTGCATCCAAAACCTTAAACCCAAATCTTATTTTGAGAGTCCACCATACCTACCTATGGATTGAGTAAGATCCTTCAAGTAAGTTGTCATCGGTGCAAAAAGGCAATAAAAATTGCTTCTAAAAGTGTGGGATCATTTAGTGTAAGGGAAAATTGAGTGTTGTACGAACTTGTGATGGCGAAGAATAAAAGCGTCAGACTGCATAATAAGGATTGCCATCATAGGGGGCAATACAACGTGACGTTCTCTTGCAGTATGGGGTTGAGGATACAAAAAAAAAGTACATGGCAACCTCTGCTTCCCTCTGTGAAGGGCCTATGTTTTACTTTCATGTATTTACTTCCATGTAAGAGTCAAAGTTCTTCTCTCTATTCCTTTTTATTTTCTCCTTTTGCAAGCATCATGTGGTGAGGAAAGATCTAGGCACATATATCGAGTTGAATATGGGTAGCATGAGTTATTATTGTTGACAACACCCTTGAGGTGAATGCGTTGGGAGGCAAAACTATAAGCCCCTATCTTTCTATGTGTCTGGTTGAAACGGTTTGCTCATGTGTATGCAGTGAGTGTTAGCAATCATAGAAGACTAAATGATGGTTGAGTATGTGGACTTGCCTAAAGGCTCCGATACGTGACCCTTCCTGAAAAG
The DNA here is from genome assembly GCA_021437245.1 of Aegilops speltoides. Lineage (NCBI taxonomy): Eukaryota > Viridiplantae > Streptophyta > Magnoliopsida > Poales > Poaceae > Aegilops > Aegilops speltoides. The sequence goes on from CM038146.1 coordinate 335,804,938, forward strand.
ATGATGAATTGTAGTTGCAAAGTTGACCAAGAACATAGTTTGTTGGTTTCCAATAGGGTTTATGCTTTATACTTCGATGTTGTGATGAATTGTCACTTGCTCATGAGAAGTCTATGATAAAAGTTCTATGGTAAAAGTTTTATGTTAAAGTTTGTTGCTATTATAACAAGTTACATGATGTTGCTATGTCCATATTTTTATTTTTATCGACATCTCTCTCTCTCTCTCTCTCTCTCTCTCTCTCTCTCTCTCTAAGCATGTGGACAAGTTTTTCGATTTTGGTTTTCGCTTGAGGGCAAGCGAGGTCTAAGCTTGGGGGAGTTGATACGTCCATTTTGCATCATGTTTACCTACTATTATTTATGTTGTTTTATTGTATAAAAATGCTTTTTGGAGTAATTTTAATGCCTTTTCTCTCATAATATGCAAGGTATACACAAAGGGGGAGAATTCTGGCAGCTCGAAATCTGGACCTAAAAATGCTACGTCAGGCTACCTATTTTGCACAACTCCAAATGAGCTGAAACTTTACGAGGATTTTTTATGGAATATTTGAGGAATATTTGTAACACCCCGGATACAACTTTCCATATTCGTAACTCCAACTCTTGCCTTTTCCGGAGATGCTATATGATACTTCCTTCGTGGTTGGGTTTTTGTCGTTTGTTTTGCATTTTGTTCTTGTTATGCATCTCATCTCATGTCATCATCTGCATTTGATCCGCATGTTTTTCAAAACTTGCATCCGTTCGTGTTCCTCCCGGTTCTCTCCGTTGTCCGTTCGGAGTTCAGACCACACTCGCACGCGCCCGCGGCACCTCCGAAATATTATTTTATAAGTGGCATAAAAATGTTCTCGGAATGGGTTGCAACTTGTCGTCGGTCTTATTATAGTGTAGACAGAGCGCCTGCCAAGTTTCATCGCATTCAGAGTCCATTTGATAGCCCAACCGGTTAATATAGCGGTACCGCTGCGGGTACCTTCGTCGGATGTTTCGGTCTTCGAAACTGCCGCCGGGCCTCTCTCTCTCTCTCTCTTCTCTCCATTAGCCCAACCTCTCTTCACAGCCCACCTAGGCCTGCCAACCCCCCCTCGTGATCAGATCCGTCGGATTATGATCGGAGGCTCCAAAACGCTCTGAAACCCCCTCTAACCCTAGCCCCCTGCTATATATGGACCTCCTAGTCCATTTTGGGCAGCCCCTAGCCCCCCACCTACCTCTAGCCCTCTCCTCCTCAATTTCCTTGCGGCCAAACCACCTTCGCCACTTGGCAGCCTGCCACCACGCCCTTCAACCACTCCCGCGTGCCACCTCACCTCCAGCGCCGCCCACCACCCAGCGCCGCCACTGCTCCTCCGTGCCTCCAACAGCGCCATCCCGCCAAGACGGCCCACTGGCCAGGCGCAGCCACCAGCCCATCCAGGTCTGACCACGCCCGAGCCGCTCGAAGCCTCCCGCCGATCCAGTTTGGGATCGAGGAGTCGCCGTCCTCCAGCGCCTCGACCTCGCCGGAGGAGACCGCCATCCTCGCCTCGTTGCCTCGCCGGATCTCCGCCCCCGTCCTCTGCTGCCAGGTCGCGCGGCCCCGCCCCGCCTCCTTCCTCTTCTTCTCTCTATCTCTCAGATCTCTCTCTCTCTCGAGTTCCGCCGCCGCCTGAGGCTTCACCGACCCTGCCTGCCTTTGATCTCGCCGGGTTGCCGCCTCGCTACTGGATCCGCTGCCTCAAGCCTCCGGCCTCCTCGCGCTCGATTCGCGCTGTCCCAGAGTCCCAGAGCCTGCCGGCGCCTCCCCTCAAGCTGCTCGAGCAGCAGGAGCCTGCTCGTCTGCAAGGCTGACCGCGCCTCAAGGCCCAAATGCCCGCCTGCCTCCTCTTCTCAACTGGCGAAGCCCATGGGTGAGGCCACCCCAGCCCCCCTCGGTTGTTTTCCTCTGTTGGGCAGATCTCAATTTCGGCCCATGTCATGTTTTTTTTCCTGGACAGATTTGTCTATTTATCCAGTGAATTACAGATTTACAGAAAACCCCTCATACTTCATGCATTTAATATCTCAGAAACCATGCATCGGATTAAAACAACTTATACATGCAAAATGCTTAGAATTTTATCTAGTTTCATAATATCCCACTTTCATCCATGTTTAAAATGTTTAAACTGTTGTTTGTTTAAATTTGCTTAAATGCCATGTTAAATGATTTATTTCATAACTAAATAACCGTAGCTCCATTTTAAATAAACTTTATATGTAAATGGGGTGGAAAAATGCCTAGTTTAACGTGGTGCACTTTATTTTCCTGTTTAACAACTTTAAAATATGTTTTAGGGCAGAACAGTAGCAAATTCATAAATTGCATATGGGGATTTTCCGGAATTGTTGTTTGTTGTTCCGGCCTCATTTAAACTTGCCTAGATAGGTAGTTTAATTATGCTTCACCCCTTGCCATGTTTAACAACATTTAATATTGTTGAGTAGCTTATAACGTGATCAAACTAAATAACTCGGATGTGGTGTTTCGTCAATATGCAACTCGTTGCATATTGAGCTCCACTTAACTTGTAGTATTGTTTGTTGCACTTTGCCATGCCATGCCTCATTAAACCGGACATGCATCATACTTGTTTGTGCATCATGACATGTTTATGCTTGTGTGTTTACCATGTTGTTTGTTTCTTTCCGGGTTGCTTCTCTCGTTAGCTTTGGTTTCGTTCCGGAGTTGTGAGGATCCGTTCGACTTCGTCCGTTTGTCTTCTTCATGGACTCGTTCTTCTTTCTAGCGGGATTTCAGGCAAGATGACCGCTACCCTGGATCTCACTACTATCATTGCTATGCTAGTTGCCTCGTTCTTTCGCTATGCTGCGCTACCTATTACCTGTTTGTCAAGCCATCCCATTTTGCCATGAACCTCTAACCTTTGACACCATTCCTAGCAAACCGTTGTTTGGCTATGTTACCGCTTTGCTCAGCCCCTCTTATAGTGTTGCTAGTTGCAGGTGAAGTTGAAGATTTCTCCATGGTGGACAGGGTTTATGTTGGGATATCACAATATATCTTATTTAATTAACTAGCAAAGTGGCCCGCTCGATGCGCGGGCTAGAATTTTACAAAGTTTAATGATGATAGCCTAATATTTGATCCGTCTAAAGAATTTTTTAAACCAAATGTGCTATCATTTTCAAATATAATCATTTTGCAATCATATTTTTGTCTTTGGTGTGTTTATGTATTTATTGATATATAATATATTTGTTATCCCATCATCATTTTCTTGCTAATTACATGGCTTACCTACACCATCTTTTATCCTCAATCACGTTGGTCAAATTTTAGTTTTATCATTTCTCTGGTGTTCCTTAGTTTTTTTCTCTTCTGTATAAACATAAGTTTAGTAGTTCTCATTGTTTCGATGTGGTCATAGCTACTTAAGATTGACATATTTTTAATGATTTTTTCCTGTAAATGATTTAGTTTATTTATATAATATGATTTAGTTTATTTATATAATATACATATCCATGAATACTTTTTTGGTAGGTATTTGCTTCCAATGATTTTATTTTTTTAGGGTCCTAGTGGATTTAGTTAAGACACGTATAGTCAACAGCATGAAAGGTGGCTTATATTTTCCTGTTACATAGTTTGATCTCGTAGTGTGACAGTGCCCACACTACTACATGGCACAAAGCGTCATTGGTTTAATGGGCCCCACCAGTCTATTTCTTCACTTTCCCAATTCTGTAGTCTTCTCGACTTCTTCTTCCCCACTCTCCACTTTCGCACAAAGACATGTTCCTCTGGCCCGATCCCTTTCTCATTTCCTTATTCGCTCTGCTCACTCCAAAATTGCTGCTTCTTGGATAGCTCCCATCAACTTGCTCTCTTGATTTGCTACCTTGAGGTCGCTCGTGCTCACCAGTAGCCACGTCCCGCACTGGTGCTTCCAGGTGTAGCCATCGATCATGTTGGTATGGTTCCTCGTATCTTAGGCTTTTGAAAGGCGATGGAGGGATAGTAGGGCCCAAGGATCAACTGCAGCAAGGAGGAGGCGTGGTGATTGACCGCAAGGTGCCGTTGTTGTAGGTGTCCGTGCAGCTTGATTTGGGCGTGATATCGCCTCCGCAGCTTGCTTGGATCCAGCTTGAGTGTTAGGATGTTAGCGACGTTGTCTTCCCCAAGTGCGCAAGCCGTGCACATCGTCGGTATTCCCGCCGAGGTAGCCGCAACGTGGTCCAAGTTCAAGTCGACTGCAGTCCCCTTCTTCTTTCCTTAGTCATATATTACCCCTTTTTCTTAATTTTTTTAGATTTTTTCAGATTTTTTAATCTATTATCTAATCACCTAGAGCATCATAGCTCAATTTCATCCAAATAGTAAGTGGCTTACCACACATACCATGTGGTTTTTTCTTAACATTTTGATGTGTTTATGCGATTCAACCAATACAATGTAATTAAGAAATGCTTGTTATTGGTAAATATTTCATCATTTTTCTTTCAATTTTTGGAAAAACCTGCGAATCTTTTTGTAAGTGCTCTATAATTGTTGAATGAGGTAGATACTAATAAGTTAGTTCTGTAAAAATGTAAGTATATGTGTGAGCAGACACACCAATGCAAATTAGTACATTCGATTGACCTATGGTGAAGGTACTCAACGATAATAGAATTATTTTTATATTATAGAAAATACAACTTAAGGCGTATTGTTAATTTGTTTATGCCCCCTTCACTTTTTTCCGGGCTTGGGACCGACATTGGCAATGTTAGGCCTTAATATTCAACAAACTTTAGAAATAATTAGTACATTTGTGATTAGCCATAGTTTTAATATTTCCCAAGGAAAAAGTAAGGTTTAATTACTAAATATGAAAACAGGTATGATCGCATTGTACATATGAATAGAGCAATCTCCTGATGCTCTCACTATTGGTTCGCACTAACTAATAAGCTTGTGTAATAAAATATCACATAATATATATGTCGATGTTTGGTAGTGATGAACTATTTCGACCAAATGTTGATGCATGTTTGCAATACTTCGGGATGGTAGTAGACCATATTCGTCCTACCATATCATGTTAGCATAGTTAAGTTAGTAATTATTTTTAGGATAGTTTGAAGTGTAACAATTTTTAACTTAATTATATGTGACTTTCGTGTAACGAAATTTGAAGAATCTTGTGTTCCTTGGATTTCCAATACGACTTTTGATAAACTATTTCAAAATAATAAAATGTACATGAGCATACCTCTTCAATTCTTCCGTTTAGATATTCCATCTGAAGCTTTCCGACAATCTAAAAAATGTAGCTCACTTTAAAATTCTCCATGTACTCCAGTAGGTAAGGTCTTGAATAACAGTTGGGATTGTGTTTGGAATCCATCATGTTGTTCTAGCAAGGTAGATGCACATATGTTGCCTAAGCGTCTTTGTGCTACCTCATTAAACATGATAAATGTTGTGTTGCTATCTCATCGCTTACCTTGAGTTAAAGTATGTACCTAATATGATGGAGAGTATACTCACCGTAGATCTACATTTTCAGCCACTCGTTACATGAATTGCAAATAGTTACCATATTCCTTTCTAGTCGCAGAAGCAAACTTTGCATACAATGTACCACCAACCTTATCAGTTATAATCTCATAAATTCTTGCTCTTGTTGTGCATACAGATTATTAATTTAATAGCGACCATCGATCGATAATGTTACAATATTAAAAAGGTATATTATAGCAGAGACAAATCTCTTTTGGCATCATCATACCGCAATTCTATAATTCCCTCAATGTTTTTCTGTTACAAAACATTTGTTGTTAAGTTTTTCCTTTGGTGCTTTCATCAACTTCCATCATTGTTTTATAAACACCTCCTTCAAAATAAATTACATGCATTTATCTGTGCAATAATGACCTGTTATGGATAAACGATTAAGAACATTGGATTTGAGGGTATTGAAAAGAATTTAAATTTCTCACTTTTGATTTCTTTGATAAAATTTGGAGTGACAATCATGATCTTCTGCTTCGCAAAACCTCCATTTACCATATTTGTTAAAATATTTTCCCATAGAGTAATCCCTATATTATCACCACCGAAAGAATTTAACCTTGTAAAAGTAATGTTAAAAGTTTATATGTGTAATTTGAATAACTGACTCTAGCAAAAGGACTCAAATCTAAGTGGATGTTTGAACTTTGCTCTCTGCTTGTCCTTTGTTTTTCTATAGTTTCTCTATTGGTTTCATCATGGTAAGCAACCCAATGATATCTCCACATAAACATATTTATAAATCTAGTTCATTTAAACTTGTTGTCCAATGTATATAAATCTCGTTCAACTGAACTTGTTTTACCTACATTTACCCTACTCTCTCTGGTATCTCCATCAGCAACTTATTTATTGATTAAGAATCATTTATCCATTAATCCGTTCATCAATTTGGCATACAGTGAATCATGCAAATGACTTTATTCGTGCAGAAGATGATACCTGTTGGAGGTGTTGTTGTTTTTGGACACCGGACGGAGTTAATACTGTAGTTTGCGACGTTGCTGGCCAGTGTTGATCAGTCAATCCTCAATATTACATACAATGTTCTTGAAGCACAATATTGGTAATTGAAGTAAAGGTAAGTGTCTTACCTCTTACTAACCTGAAAATTCTTCTCTGGTGACTTTCACAACACTTGTAAGCCAAGTATCCTACTTCACCAGGATAAAATATTAGGCATAACATCTCACTATAAAGAACTTCACAACTGCACAAAGAAGAACTATGCATTGCTAGGTAGTTGACATATATTTCAAGTTGCCTGAGAGCAAGTACAATTCTTTAAAGTAGTGCAGCTGACAAAACAATTATTAGCTTTGGGAGTTATCTTGAGCATCAAACTATATGGACTATTTGCGCGTCTGACTAACAAATACATACATTAGTCAAATTAAACTTTTGGGCGAAAAGTATGTGGACTGAAATGTCTATCAAGACTCTAGTCCGGTAGTGAATTAATAGTTTTTGTCCGATGCATATGCATATTTCGTTTTAATGTACCATTGTGATAGAAAAGAAACATTGTGTGCTTCATTGTCGATACATCATATTTTGGCAATGCACAAGTCAACTTATATATGTGCTATTAATTAGATAATGAGTTCAAAGAAAAGCAGTGAAAGGGGTATATGCAAATGATGGGTGCTATATCTTGGTAATGCATATGAACTTCTAGGTGTGCTATAGAGTATTATTAATTAAAGAATGAACAAATCCTAGAAAAAGAGGAGGTCGATGTGCGGTCACCAACACCGAGAGGGCTAGCACAAAATAATATAGTTTTTGTCCGATGCATATGCATATTTCGTTTTAATGTACCATTGTGATAGAAAAGAAACATTGTGTGCTTCATTGTCGATACATCATATTTTGGCAATGCACAAATCAACTTATATATGTGCTATTAATTAGATAACAGAGTTCAAAGAAAACAGTGAAAGGGGGTATATGCAAATGATGGGTGCTATATCTTGGTAATGCATATGAACTTCTAGGTGTGCTATAGAGTATTATTAATTAAAGAACAGAACAAATCCTAGAAAAAAGAGGAGGTTGATGTGCCGGTCACCAGTCACCTGAGAGGGGCTAGCATAGCGCAATTCCAATGAAGATGGTGGACATGCTAGGACATGCCAGTTCCTATTTATCGATTCAGGCGATCCGACACTGCGTCCCAAAGAGTCCGTCCGCTTGTGATGGAAGAGGCTGGTGGTCAGTCCCTGGTGAAGTTCGTGAAGTTCATGGTGTACCTCTGAGTCCAAGCTGTCGCTATGTGGTTGGAACTTCAAAATCCAGGACATCGTGTACGTCTGCGTCCAAGTTGTCGCTATGTTGGATGGAACTTAAAATCCAGGACATCATGGAGTTGTGGAGAAGAACAACGCTAGGATTCTCCCAAGGAAGTTTTTTCTCTCGAGGAAGTTTTGGTGCATGGGTGGAGTAGGAAACCCCGATGGTATCTTCAAGGAGATATTTCTTTCTGGTAAAATATCGGTACGGAGGACAACTTCCTTTTTTTGAGTTGGGATGTAATTTTTTTTCATACCTTCCTATGTAAGGGACGTGAACGGTCTTTTTGAAAAGATCTTCCTATGTACGGGATCTGAGAGATCCAATTCTAATTATTATGGGATTTTTAAAGATCTTCCTGTGTATGGGAAGTGAGCGGGCGTGAATCGTTTTTTTAAAGAGCTTCCTATGTAGGGACTTGACTGGGCGTGGGGTGCATTAATGAAATTCATTGGCTGAGATCTAACTAATGATAATGGCTTATTAGATTGAACGGTTAGATCATGATATTTATGTTGTGGGATGGTCTAATCGCCCAACCTATTGGGGTCGTGAGAGATGTTTTTTTTAACTGATGGTGGGATGTTTTTTTTCTTTTTGACTAATCGTGGGATGGTTTGGTAGCTCAAACCTGTTGGGATCGTGATATTTAAAGGTCCAACCTGTTGAGATGTGAACGCATGGGCCCATCTGGTTTACGAAGATCTAACGGTTGTACCTGGTTGATTAGAAATAGACACACCGAATTAAAGGTCGGATATTTCTAATTATTGTGAGATTTTCTAAGCTAATTATCTTTATTCTGATGACTTCGTCAAGTACTTTTTATATATAAATAGATGCATCTATATACTTGGTAAAGGGTGGAAGACTCGGCCTTATGCCTAGTGTTCTTTTTCACTCTTGCCGCCCTAGTTTCCGTCATACCGGTGTTATGTTTCCGGATTTTGCGTTCCTAACGCGGTCGGGTGATTTATGGGACCCCCCTGACAGTTCGCTTTTAATGAAACTTGTCCAGCAAGGCCCAACCTTGGTTTTACCATTTGCCTCACCACCACCTATCCCTTTCCCTTGGGTCGGCCAACCCAAGGGTCATCTTTATTTTAGCCCCCGGCCGTGCTTGTCTAAGTGTTGGTCCGAATCGAAGCTACTCATGGGCCACCTCGTGGCAACTCGAGGGCTGGTTTTACTCGTAGCTAGTCTCATCCGTGTTGCCACGAGAACGAGATATGTGCAGCTCCTATTGGGATTATCGGCGCATCGGGCGGCTTTGCTGGTCTTGTTTTACCATTGTCGAAATGTCTTGATGTACCGGGATACCGAGTCTGATCGGAGTGTCTCGGGTGAAGGTCTATTCCTTCGATGATCGCGAGAGCTTGTCATGGGCTAAGTTGGGACACCCCTGCAGGGTTTAAACTTTCTGTGCCCGCGGTTATGTGGCAGATGGGAATTTGTTAATGTCCGGTTGTAGATAACTTGACACCAGATCCGAATTAAAACGCATCAACCGTGTGTGTAGCCGTGATGGTCTCTTCTTGGCGGTCCGGAAGTGAACGCGTTTCGGGTTATGTTTGACGTAAGTAGGTGTTCGTGATCACCTCTTGATCATTGCTAGCTTCACGACCGTTCCTTTGTTTCTCTTCTCGCCTCATTTGCGTATGTTAGCCACCATATATGCTTAGCATTGCTGCAACCTCACCACTTTACCCCTTCCTTTCCCATTAAGCTTTGCTAGTCTTGATACCCATGGTAATGGGATTGTTGAGTCCTCGTGGCTCACCAGATACTTCCAAAACCAGTTTGCGGTGCCTATGTTACCGAAAGGTGGCGCAACCAAGCTCAAGGAGGAGCTCGTTGAAGATCTTGCCCTTTGTGTTGTTTCGTTCTAGTTGATCAAGAGTGGAGCCCAGTTGGGGTCGATCGGGACCTTTATCGCATTTGGGGTTCTTCTTTTATTTTGGTTCTGTAGTCGGACCTTGATTGTATCTGGATGATGTAATGCTTTATTCATGTAATTGTGTGAAGTGGCGATTGTAAGCCAACTATGTATCTCTTTCCCCTTATGTATTACTTGGGTTATGTAAAGATTACCTCACTTGCGACATTGCTTTCAATGCGATTATGCCTCTAAGTCATGCTTCGACACGTGGGAGATATAGCCGCATCGAGGGCGTTACAATATTGGAGCAAATAAGTACCAGAGGGGGCCCACCAGGTGGGCACAACCCACCTGGGCGCGCCAGGGAGCCCAAGAACGCCCTGGAGGGTGGTGCTCACCCAGGTCCACCTCCGGTGCCCCTCTTCTGGTATATAAGTCATTTTGACCTAGAAAAAATATGGAGAGGACTTTCGGGACGAAGCGCAGCCGTCTCGAGGCGGAACCTGGGCAGGAGCACTTTTGCCCTCCGATTGAGCGATTCCGCCGGGGGAACTTCCCTCCCGGAGGGGGAAATCGTCGCCATCATCATAACCAACAACTCTCCCATCTTGGGGAGGGCTATCTTCATCAACATCTTCAACAGCACCAACTCCTCTCAAACCCCTAGTTCATCTCTTGTGTTCAATCTTTGTACCGGAACTATAGATTGGTGCTTGCGGGTGACTAGTAGTGTTGATTACATCTTGTAGTTGATTACTCTATGGTTTATTTGGTGGAAGATTATATGTTCAGATTCATTATGCTATTTAATACCCCTCTGATCTTGAGCATGATTATCATTTGTGAGTAGTTACTTTTGTTCTTGAGGTCACGGGAGAAATCATGTTGCAAGAAATCATGTGAACTTGATATGTGTTCGATATTTTTATGATATGTATGTTGTGATTCCCTTAGTGGTGTCATGTGAACATCGACTACATGACACTTAACCATATTTGGGCCTAAGGGAATGCACTATGGAGTAGTTATTAGATGATGGGTTGCGAGAGTGATAGAAGCTTAAACCCTAGCTTATGCGCTATTCCGTAAGGGACCAATTGGATCCAAAAGTTTAATGCTATGGTTAGAATTTATTCTTAGTACTTTTCTCGTAGTTGCGGATGCTTGTGAGGGGTTTAATCATAAGTAGGAGGTTTGTTCAAGTAAGAACAACACCTAAGCACCGGTCCACCCACATACCAAATTATCAAAGTAGCAAACACGAATTAAGCCAACATGACGAAAGTGACTAGATGAAATTCCCGTGTACCCTCAAGAACACTTTGCTTATCATAAGAGACTGTTTTGGCCTGTCCTTTGCATCAAAAGGATTGGGCTACCTTGCTGCACCTTTGTTACTACTATCGTTACTTACTCACTACAAATTATCTTGCTATCAAACTACTCTCCTACTTACAATTTTAGCACTTGCAGACATTACCTTGCTGAAAACCACTTGTCATTTCCTTCTGCTCCTCGTTGGGTTCGACACTCTTACTTATCGAAAAGGCTACAATTGACCCCATATACCTCGTTGGGTTCTGCCACTCGTGCACCGTTGATTGCAGTTCCCCAAGATTGGAAAAACGAACTGCTCTTGCGGCGGTGCCGCCCCCCAGTACCCCAGTACACATCAATCGTCTTCATCCCCCTGCCCCGAATCCCCACAAACGAGATCCGCCACATCAACTCTACATGAGAAGAGACTCTAGTGGCGATCCGAGGGGTGAGCCTGCTGGATATGGACTTCAGCAAGGAGTTCACCTTTGAGTTCGCCGTTTAGACCCATGGCAGCGCAAAGTTGAATGTGATGTGCACCAATTATCCGGACTCGGTGAAGCTCTGTCTCACCAAGTTCAAGCAGTACTCACAGGAGGAGAAAGCACAAGGTCGCGGGACTAGGCCTTGTGCCCATCCATTCTTCTCCTGACAGGGACCAGCGGACCACTGTTGCCCAGGTATGCGTGTGGGATGAGGTTCTTGCCTACCACTATTGTAGGCCCACCAGATGTTCTAGAGCATTTGGTGCAACAAGCTTGTCGACATCCATAAGCAATACAACATCATCGGCAACGGGCAAGAGAAGGACTCCATGGTTAACCTTGCCGCGACCATCATCGCCCCTTGCTACGCCAACATGAAAGAAGACATCAATACCAAGAACCTGAACACGTGGGAGGTACCTCTGAATCTATCCTAGATAACCTATGCGGCCAAGGACGCATACGCATACTACAACATGTATAGGCGGATCTTGCACATGAGGGCATGTCTGCTTCATGTAACCGACGAGTACATGGGCAGACGCAGCGTCATGATCAAGCGTGCCAGAAAGGTCTAGATGATGTACTTTATCTGTTTAAGCACCTTTTATCATCTGAGTGTTTCATGCATTAGCCTATGCGCCGTAATTATCTGTTTTTTCCGAAACATTTCGTCTAAGAACCCATTAACATGTTTGGTTTTTTAGTGGCTATTTGCTTATGTATGTAACTAGTTCACTGGGCTATCATTCTTTGAATCTCCTTCCTCCCAACATATGCCTCTTCTCAGGTGGACCCAGCAGGTCTCATACAAAGACATTTGGGACCAACCATCTATCCATTTGTATTACTTTATTTTGTTCAATCTTTTGTCCTCTTCCTATAGTGGCTGGCGGCGCTGCCGCGCACGCCTTGGTGACCCATCCTAGCCTATGGCGCTGGCCAGGCCATCCCTCTACTCCCACACATTCTCCGGTGGCGGCAGCTCCACCAGCCCACCCTGCACCCGAACAAGTCAACCCTCGTACTCCCCTTCGCCTGCATCGTCCCAAGCTCCAGTTCGTTCGGTCTGAGGTCTCGACGTCGTCCTCCGCCTTGGTGCTCTTGTCGTGGTGCCGCCGTCTGTCGTTACCAACATGGTCAACAAAACGAGAGGAATCGGGAGACGACTGTTCATCGAGAAGCTGACAGTCCTGGGCCCACCAGGTCCATGGCCTAGCTTTTGTTGTTTAACAGGCGCAGCCCACGGCATGCAAATACAGTTGATCCAGCTGGTTTCAACTTTTTTGGGGGGTCCAGTGGGTATCAAGCGGCCTCTGGGCCTCCCAGCCTAGCTTGTCTATAACATCAGCAGCCCAAGTTATGTTTGTTTTTTCAAAATGATGCACAGATCAGTTCTATTTTTCTATAAGAATACAAAATTGAACCTATGTTTTCTCTTCTATAATAGTATATATTTATATTTTATTTTATCACATATATATAATAGAAACAACATAAGGTTCCGTTAAACCTATCGTTCGTCCAACCATTGTATAGACCTTCCCACTTCCTTTATTTTCCATTTTTATTAATCCTATATCTGAATTTTCTCCCACTTTCTTTTTTGATGTAATCTGAGTTTTCTCCCAGTACTTTTCCCTAGAACCAACTCAACTACCCCACGTCTATCATAAAAAAATACTCCACATCCTATTAACTCATCAAATTAAACTGATATTTTATTTCGTAAATCGAAAGTTCTTACAAAATAATAATAATAATTTTTTATATATAACTTGGCAAGTTAACTCCTGGTGATTGTGTACATAAGCTTGCAAAGATTTTACTGACCAATGGAGTAATCGACGTGCAATCATGTGTTTATGTTTTTATAACATTTCTCCGTCCAACCCAACATGATATTTTCACCCAGCCCAGCAAGTCCGCGGATTTCAAGAAAAATGCAAATGGGCTTTAAATTCTAACATAATATATAAACGGGCTGCATAGACGCCATTGTTTCACCCAGCCCACCAAATGGACTAGAAAACCAAATGGACTGGCTGATATGTGGGACAATAGGTCGAAGCCTAAGGACTTCCGCAAAAAATAAAAATACAAAGGTTGAAGCTGTATGATTTACATCCAACGGTCGGCATTCTTCTTCAATCTCTCCTCTTCTTCCCCCAGCGCTGCGAGGACCACCTGCTCCAGCCTCCGACGTCCAGCGGTGCTGTTTTGCGCGCCTCACAGTGAAACTCTACCCCACCGACGGCCAGGCCATCCCTCCACTCCTTCGCACCTCCTGTTATTCTCTGTTGAGTGTGGGCCCACCCCGAACCCGAACCAGTCAAGTTTCCCACTCCTCCCTGTCTACGACTCCACTGTCGCGTCTTCCCCATCTCCGGGGCGTTCCAGTCTAGGGCCTCGCCGTCGTCCACCATCCTTGGTGCGCTCTGCATGGTGTGGTCAACGTGGTCAATAAATGAGATTCATCGGAAGATGGTCGTACATGGAGAGGCTGACAGTGGGGACGCACCACGCCCATTGACGCATGCATGCAACTGCATCCTTTTTACCCTAAAAATAATGTTTTCTCCCCATGACAGTTGGGACCCACCAGCTAGATCTTCGCACGCAAGAAAGTGCATCATTATTATGATTCTTCCCCCTGACAGTTGGGACCCACCAGCTATATATTCGCACGCAAGGAAGTGCGTCCTTATCCTCCCTGACATCTGGGACCCACCCAGTTGAAGCGTACATAGTGTTGTCTGTTTGGTCGCAAACGTATATGTACATACTGACCGATCGGCCTCTCCGCAGCGATGAACTGTGGCCAAGTAAGGAGTGCAAATGTCATAGTAGAGGCGCGGACATAGCATGTCATGTAGTGACGTCTATATCGTGTACATGTACGTACAGCCATGCTGCAAGAAACTAAATATGTCTACATACGTACATACAGGTGTGGTCTCGAATGCGTACAACAACGTCGTCCTGTTCATCGGTAGCCAACCGGCTAAGTCGCAATGGAGGAAACAGCGTCGTGTTCATCGGGAGGCAACCGACTGGGTCGGAATATGTCATGTTCATCGGGAGCCAACCGGCTTGGACGGAACAGCCAAAACGAGGTATGGCGTACCGTAGAACGGAGGAAACGTCCTTCTGTTCGACCGCGTACGGTTGATACGGGGTCCTATTCGTCGGGAAGGGTCTGGCGTACCGCAAAACGGAGGAAATACACTTATGTTCGAGTGCCTAAAGTCGAAACGGGGTCCTGTTGATCAGGAGGGGTGTGGCGTACCGCAAAATCGAGGAAATGGACTTCTGTTGGAGCGCCTACGGTGAGACGGAGTCCTGTTCATCCACCGTGTACTGCCTCGCTCCAGCCTCCATGGGCTACTATTCATCCATCGTCGACCTCCTCCAGCCTCCACCAGCTATTTTTCATCCACGGGCTACTGTTCATCCAGCCTCCATCGGCTACCGTTCATAGAGACTACACAGGGTCCTGTTCATCCAGTGGCAACGGCCTACTACCATGGGGTCTTGTTCATCCAACCCTCACCGGGAACTGTTCATCCACAGGCAACCATCCGGCTCGACTCACCACGTCTCGACTCGTTCAACGTACCGCGTGCACGGTAGCAACAGTCACTGTTCATTGAGAGGCAACCCAACACCGGCTGGCTACATCTCGCACGGGGGCTCGATCGGCTTCAGTAAGCAACAGCAGTGATCGACCGCTCAGTTTAGTTAGCAGCAGCAGCGAAGGAACCACTCGGGTTCAGTTAACAGCCAAGGGATCGATCGCTCGGGTTCAGTAACGTGCAATTGCTCAGGTTCAGTTAGCCAACGCCTCCCACACACACGCGTACATGAGAGAAACGCGCAAACCACAGTGCATCGCTCGGCCCGACCACCCACCGTAACCGGGAACTCCCCGATATTTTCCTCCCCCTTGCTTCTACCATGATTTTTTACATCATGGACGGCCCAAAGAATGTCACGCAGCTACGTCCTCGGCCCACCCAGGACGAAAATCCCATTTTCTGTCATGTTTTTTCATCATAGAAGTAGGAGCCCACCCATCTATGATGATACCATGTTTTTTCACAATTATCATCATAGAAGTGGCATAAGCATGACAGAAAAAATCATTCGGCCCAAAATGTCACGAATGTGTCTTTTTTGTAGTGAGAGGAGGGGTGATTAGACCCTCAATAAGTAAAAGTTGTAGTTTTTAAATTCTTCAAGTTAAGGTTTAGTTTAGCACATGTTAAATCGCTCCCAATACATTTCAAGCAAGCATGACAAGAGTATATGCAGCGGAAAAAATAAAGCATGCAAGTTGCAAGAGAGTAAAGGGATGGGATTGGAGTTTGCAAATGCAATGGAGACACGAAGATTTTTGGCATGGTTCCGATAGGTGGTGCTATCGTACGTCCACGTTGATGGAGACTTGAACCCACAAAGGGTAATGGTTGCGCGAGTCCATGGAGGGCTCCACCCACAAAGGGTCCACGAAGAAGCAACCTTGTCTATCCCACCATGGCCATCGCCGACGAAGGACTTGCCTCATTCGGGTAGATCTTCACGAAGTAGGCGATCTCCTTGCCCTTACAAACTTCTTGGTTCAACTCCACATCTTGACGGAGGCTCCCAAGCGACACCTAACCAATCTAGGAGACACCACTCTCCAAAAGGTAATAGATGGTGTGTTGATGATGAACTCCTTTCTCTTGTGCTTCAAATGATAGTCTCCCCAACACTCAACTCTCTTTCATAGATTTGGATATGGTGGAAAGATGATTTGAGTGGAAAACAACTTGGGGAAGGCTAGAAATCTAGATTCTTGTGGTAGGATTGGAATATCTTGATCTCAACACATGAGTAGGTGGTTCTCTCTCAGAAAATGTATGGTGGAAGTGTAGGCACATTCTGATGGCTCTCTCACAAATGGAGAAGGGGGTGGAGGGGTATATATAGCCTCCACACAAAATCCAACCGTTACACACATTTGACCCATCTCGATGAGACCGAATGATTGAACTTGGTGGCACCGATTAGTTCAAAATGTGAACGTTAGGAATCTCAGTGGGACCAATTGGAAATCCTCAGTGAGACCGATGTGCTAGGGCTTAGGGCAAGCATCATCTCGGTGGCACTGATTGCATCAACTTGATGATACCGAAGTGAAGCAATAAGCAATAGAGAATTTGTCAAGCCAACTCGCTGAGACCGATTGCATAAACTTGGTGAGACCGAAATAAATGCAATAAGTCACAGAGTGTTGGTAGGGCCATCTTGGTGAGACGAAGACCTGTATCAGTGAGACTAGACTGTTAGGGTTTCTGGCTGTGGCTATGTCAGATGAACTCGGTGGCGCCGGATAGAAAGAATCGGTGGGCCGAGTTGGAGTTTAGGGTTTTGACATATTTGGATGGAGGAAGTGGCTGAGGGTTTTGGAGCAATATCACTAGGCATTAGAGCAAGCAAGCCATTAAGCAACACCTCATCCCCTTTTAATAGTATTGGTTTCCTATGGACTCAATGTGATCTTGGATCACTAAAATAAAGATGAAGAGTCTTGAGATTTTGCCAATCTTTATCCTTAGCACCTTGAAGGGGTTCCACATCCTCTTGTCCTTTCCACGCCGTTGTTGGACTCATCTAAAATACACTAGATGAAACTATTAGTCCAACAAGAGATATGTTGACATTAATTACCAAAATCACCCAGGGAGCACTTGTGCTTTCAAAGAGCATTTTTTGGTAATCCTAATGAGGTTGACGTGTCCCATCTAAACACTTCCGTAGAATTGTGTGATATGCAAAAGAAAAAAGATGTGCACAATGATATTGTGAAATTAAAATTATTTCCCTTCTCTTTGCGTGATCGTGCAAAAATTTGGTTCTCATCTTTGCCACGAAATAGTATTGATTCTTGGGATAAGTGCAAAGATGCTTTTATCACTAAGTATTTTCCTCCCATGAAAATTATTTCCCCTAGAAATCAAAACATGAATTTTAAGCAACTTGAGCATGAACATGTTACACAATCTTGGAATAGAATGAAATTAATGCTAAGAAATTGTCCTACTCATGGCTTAAATCTATGTATGATTATACAAAAAAAATATGCAGGATTGAATTTTGTCTCTAGAAATCTTTTATATTTCGCCGCAGGTGGTACTTTTATGGAAATTACTTTGGGTGAAGCTACTAAATTGCTTGATAATATTATGGCTAATTATTCACAATGGCATGCCAAAGAGCACCTACTAGTAAAAAGGTAAATTTTGTTGAAGAAATTAGTACTTTGAGTGAAAAATTTGATGCACTTTGAAACTGGTTGCTACTAAAAATGCTCCTATTGATCTTAATGATGTGCCTTTGTCTACTTTGATTGAGAAAAATAGTGATCCCGTAGATGTGAATTTTGTCCGCGAAATAATTTTAATAACAATGCTTATAAGGGTAATTTTAATAATAGGCCGTTTCCTGGAAGTTCCTCTAATAATTATGGCAATTCCTATGGTAAGTCTTATTATTATTATTATTATTATTATTATTATTATTATTATTATTATTATTATTATTATTATTATAGGATGCCCTCTGATCTTGAGAGTAATATTAAAGAATTTATCAACGCTCAAAAAGTTTTCAGCACTACGGTAGAAGAAAAATTGAATAAGATTGATGATATGTCTAGGAGCATTGATAGAATTACTCATGATGTAGAAAACCTCAAGATTAAAAAAATTCCACCCAAGGTTGATATCAATGAATCAATTAAAGCTCTATATACCTCCATGGATGAAAGTAAGAAAAGAAATGATATGCTAAGAGCTAAAAGAGAATTTTTAGAAAAAGTGTTTTCGGCCGATTGCTTACATAGTAATGATGAAGATGTTAAGATGATTAGTGTTTATTCTATTGATTCCTTGTTTAGTAATATTAAAACTGATGATGAGAGGACTGAAGAGGAGTCAACTTTAGTTAGAATGTGTCCTCATAATTCGGAGGGTCAAAATATTGTTGGAAAAATTGATAAAAGTGGGTTTGGAGAGGTAAAAACTTTAACTAGTGATGTGCCCACTCTTTTGGATTACAAAGTCTTTAATTATGATAGTTGTTATTTGGTTGAATGTATTTATTTGTTACAATACATGATAAATTTTCCCAATGTCTATGAACAAAATAAAGCTTTTACTAAACATATTGTTGAAGCAATGATGAAAGCTTTAGAAGAGAAGTTAGAATTAGAGATTTCAATTCCTAGAAAATTATATGATAAATGGGAACCGATCATTAAAATCGAGATCAAAAATTATGAGTGCAATGCTTTACGTGATTTGGGTGCTAGTGTTTCCACAATTTCGAAATCTCTATGTGATGTGCTAGGTTTTACCAATATGGAAGAATGTTTTCTTAATTTGCACTTGGTAGATTCTTCTATTAAAAAGCCTTTGGGAATAATTAATGATGTTCTTATTCTTGCAGATAGGAATTATGTGCCCATAGATTTTATTGCGCTTGATATTGATTGCAATCCGTCTTGTCCCATAATACTTGGTAGACCGATTTTACGAACTATAGGTGACGTGGTTGATATGAAAAAAGGAATATTAAATTTTAGTTTCCCCGAAGAAAGGGTATGGAGCACTTCCCTAGAACTAGAATTAAGCCACCATATGAGTCAATCATGAGGGCTACCTATGGAGCAAAAATCAAAGAAGACAATACTTGAATCTACGCATTATGCCTAGCTAGGGGCATAAAATAATAGAGCTTGTTGGGAGGCAACCTAATAAATAAAATAATTTTTTCACTTTTTATTTCTGTTCTTGTGTGTTTACACAATTATGCTACTGTTATGATTGTGTTTTTATGTTTAATTAGTGTTTGTGCCAAGTAAAACCTTTAGGCTTATGTTGGATGATAGTTGACTTGATCCTGTTGGAAAACAGAAGGTTTCATGTCCAGTAGCAGAATCGTCAAAAAGTTGTTGGAGCGTGGAAAAATTCTGATTTTTTCTACACATGATTGATATACAATTTCCTGCGGAAATATCCTCTGTTCTTGTTTCATGCTATTTTCTGACAGATCTAGATCGCTATGGCTCCCCAAAGGCTCCATACTAAGCACCGTATTGTGCAACCATAGCCAGGCAAATGCCCCTACAATGAGGTTTACTACGAGTGGTCGTTAGGAGAGGAGAACAATATCGAGGAAGTTGTAGGAACCCAGGCCCAAGAAGGAGGGCAAATGGAGGAGACCGCGGAGAAGGGAGATATCCTTCAACCCTTCTATGATCATCTCTCCCCGTCTAAAACTGAAGCCCTAAGGGTCTTTGAAACAATTTGTGCTTAGAATACATCTCTCACTTGTGAAGTTATTTTATTGGAAGATCAAAACATCGCCCTTCGGAGCATCAACCGTAAACTAGAGTATTTGTAAAGCTGAAAGACAAGCCCACTACTTCATCACCACCATCATCACCGAAGAAATAAACTTGAGTACACGGGTATGGGCACTCCCCTTGGCTTGTGCCAAGCTTGGGGGAGGTGCCCCAGTATCGTATCACCATCACTTTTATTATCTTTACCTATTTTTACTCTGATCCTTAGCTATTTCGTGATTAAGTTGAATAAAAGTTTAGTATGATCTATTTTTGAGTGCTAGTTTCATGATCTATCTATCTATGTAATCGAGTTGATAGTTATATAATAAAGAGTAGTTTGAGTTTTTGCTTCTTTACTTTTATGTTTCAACCTTAGCAATGGAAATAATGGAAAGATCATATGCTAATCTTATGGAAAGTAATGACATTACATAAGGAAAAGTGTAAGTGGTAAATTTATTGAAAGTTAACAAACATAGCATTGGTCAATGATGCAATTCATGAAAGAATTAATAAGGGAAAAGAAGATTCACATATAAATATACTATCTTGGACATCTTTTATGATTGTGAGCCCCCATTAAGTATTTTATGTCAATTTGTTGACGTTGGACAAGGAAGACAACTTAATGAGTTATGTTTCGTATATTCACATAGAAGTTGTACTGTTATAGATCCTCCAACATGTGGTGATTGCTCAATATCTTTGCTAGCCAAAAATCTGCACCAAGTAGAGGTACTACTTGTGCATCCAAAAACCCTTAAATCTAGTTTCATGTCATGAGAGTCCACTATACCTACCTATGGATTGAATAAGATCCTTCAAGTAAGTTGTCATCGGTGTATAAGGAAGTAAAAATTGCTTATAAATATGTATGATCTTTTATTGTAAGGGAAAATAAGCTTTGTATGATCTTGTGATGGTAAAGAAATAAAAGCGATGAACTGCATAATAAAGGTTGCTACCACAAGAGGCAATATAAAGTGACATTTCTTTACATTAAGAGCTTGCACATCCAAAAACAAAAAGCGCATGACAACCTCTGCTTCCCTCTGCGAAGGGCCTATCTTTTACTTTTATGTATTTACTTTTCATGCAAGAGTCAACAGTGTTCTCCTTTATTCCTTTTTATTTTTCTCTTTTGCAAGCATCATGTGGTGGGGAAAGATCTAGTAATATATATCTAGTAGGATATGAGTGATCATGAGTTATTATTGTTGACATTACCCTTGAGGTAAATGAGTTGGGAGGCGAAATTATAAGCCCATGTCCTTCTATGTGTCTGGCTGGAACTTTTCCTCCATATATGTATGGCATGAGTGTCAGCAATCAAAGAAGACTAAATGATAGTTGAGTATGTGGACTTGCTAAAAAGCTCCTACATGAGACCCTTCCTGAAGAGATGATGAATTGTAATTGTCATGTTGACTGAGAACATAGTTTGTTAGTTTTCAAGAAAGTTTATGCCTTATACTTCGTTCTTGTGATGAATTGTTACTTGCTCATGAGAAGTTTTATGATAATGTTTATTGTTGCTATAATAATGATCATGATGCTACTATGTCCGTATTTTGTTTTTATCGACATCTCTCTCTCTCTCTCTCTCTCTCTCTCTCTATATATATATATATATATATATATATATATATATATATATATATATATATATATAAACATGTGGACATGATTATCAATATCGGCTTTCGCTTGAGGACAAGCAAGGTCTAAGCTTGGGGGAGTTGATACGTCCATTTTGCATCATGTTTTCCTACTGTTAGTTATAATGTTTTTAATCAATATAATACTTTGTGGAGCAATTTTAACGCCTTTTCTCTCTTAATTTGCAAGATTTACATGAAGAGGAAGATTACCAGCAGCTGGAATTCTGGCCTGAAAAAGCTATGTCAGAGATACCTATTATGCACATATCTAAATGAGCTGAAATTTCACAGAGAATTGTTTTGGAATAAACAAAAAGTACTGGAAGAAAGAAATACCAAAGGGGGCCACCCAGGTGCC
Organism: Aegilops speltoides; assembly: GCA_021437245.1. NCBI lineage: Eukaryota > Viridiplantae > Streptophyta > Magnoliopsida > Poales > Poaceae > Aegilops > Aegilops speltoides. The sequence goes on from CM038146.1 coordinate 335,826,875, forward strand.
CATGAGGCACCAGGGCGCGCCCACCCCCTGGACGCGCCCTAGTGGCTGGTGGGGCCCCTGGCCAGCCTCTGGTGCCCATCTTATGGCACATAAGCCCATTTGCCCTAGAAAAAAATAAGGAGAAGACTTTCGGGACGGAGTGCCGCCGTCTCGAGGCGAAACTTGGGAAGGAGCACGTTTGCTTGCCAGCGGAGTGATTCCATCGGGGATACTTCCCTCCGGGAGGGGGAAATTGAAGCCATCGTCATTACCAACAACCCTCTCATCGTGGGAGGACCAATCTTCATCAACGTCTTCACCAGCACCATCTCATCTCAAACCCTAGCTCATCTCTTGTATTCAATCTTTGTATCAAAACCTCATATTTGTACCTGTGGGTTGCTAGTAGTGTTGATTACATCTTGTAGTTGATGCTAGTTGGTTTATTTGGTAGAATAAATGTTCAGATCCATTATGTTATTCAGTACCCCTCTGCTCTTGGGCATGAATATTATTTGTGAGTAGTTACTTTTGTTCTTGAGGATATGGGAGAAGTCTTGTCATAAGTAATCATGTGAATTTGGTATTCGTTCGATATTTTGATGATATGTATGTTGTTGTTTCACTTAGTGGTGTCATGTGAACGTCAACTACATGACACTTCATCATCTTTGGGCCTAAGGGAATGCATTGTGGAGTATTAGATGATGGGTTGCTAGAGTGACAGAAGCTTAAACCCTAGTTTATGCGTTATTCCATAAGGGGCTGATTTGGATCCATATGTTTAATGCTATGGTTAGATTTACCTTAATTCTTCTTTCGTAGTGGCGGATGCTTGCGAGAGGGGTTAATCATAATTGGGAGGCTTGTTCAAGTAAGAACAGCACCCAAGCACCGGTCCACTCACATATCAAATTATCAAAGTAGCGAACGTGAATCAAACAAATATGATGAAAGTGACTAGATAAAATTCCCGTGTGTCCTCAAGAACGCTTTGCTTATTATAAGAGACCGTTTTGGCCCACCCTTTGCTAGAAAAAGGATTGGTCTACCTTGCTGCACTTTTGTTACCATTACTACTTATTGCTCATTACAAATTATCTTTCTATCAAGCTACTCGTTATCATTAATTTCAGTGCTTGCAGAAAATACCTTGCTAAAAACAGCTTTTCATTTCCTTCTGCTCCTCGTTGGGTTCGACACTCTTACTTATCGAAAGGACTACGATTGATCCCCTATACTTGTGGGTCATCAATCCTCAAGCATATTCATTACCCATCTTATCTTGAACATGAATATGATTTGTGAGTGGTTACTTTTTTTCTTAAGGACATGGGAGAAGTCTTGTTATAAGTAATCATATGATGTTGGTATTCATTCGATATTTTGATGATATCTATGTTGTTGCTTCCTTTAGTGGTGTCATGTGAACGTCGACTACATGACACTTCAGGATACTTGGGCCTATGGGAAGACACTGTGGAGTAATAAGTAGATGATGGGTTGCTGGAGTGACAGAAGTTTAAGCACTAGTTTATGTGTTATTATGTAAGGTACTAATTTGGATCCACATGTTTCATGCTATGGTTAGGTTTAACTTAATTCTTCTTTCGTAGTTGCGGATGCTTGTGAGAGGGGGTAATCATAAGTGGGTTGCTTGTTCAAGAAAGAACAACACCCAAGAACCGGTCCACCCACATATCAAATTATCAAAGTAGTGAACGCGAATCAACCAGACATGATGAACGTGACTAGACGACAATTCTCATGTGTCCTTGAGAGCACCTTGCTTTATATAAAAGAACTTCCTGGCTTGTCTTTTGCTATAAAAAGGATTGGGCCACCTTGTTGCACCTTTGTTACTATTGCTACTTGTTACTTGTTACGAATTATCTTGCTACAAAACTATCTATCACCGCTACTTTCAGTACTTGCAGAGAATACCTTGCTGAAAACCGCTTATCATTTCCTTCTACTCCTCGTTGGGTTTGACCCTTACTTATGGAAAGGACCACGATTGATCTAGTATACTTGTGGGTCATCAGTGTCCCCAACCCTAGCCCATCCACCTCCTTCCTCTCCGCGTCGCCAGCTCGAGCCCATCCACCTCCTCTCTCCTGCTCCGGCACTCTTCCCATGCTCTCCGGCTTCACCATGGTTCAGAAGAAAATAACCACCTACGCCATGCTCACTCCGGAACGTCCGTACGAAATTGAGAAGGAGATTCGGGCGAGTCGCGTCGCGCGCGCCGCCCGTGTCGCTATCGGGCTGCCTCCGGATTCGTCGAAGCCGGAGGAGGAGCAGGCGAAGGAGGAAGGAAAGGAGTAGCACCCAGCTCCGATGGAGGACGAAGAGGAGGCGGAGCAGCCGGAGCAGGAGCTAGCGCCGGCTCTGGGCTTCAACATGGAGCAGGCGAAGGCAGAGTTCGTCGTCGCCCTAGCGGACGAGATGGCAAAGCAGCAGGCCATTCTGGAGTTCATCCAGGATGATGCCTATGTGGAGGCTAACTGGCGGTTCATCGGCAGGAACGAGCGGTGACCGATGCCCTCTTCCACGAGATCAAAGCAGAGATGGATGCATTGGCCACCGCGGAGGAACTAGAGGAGCTGGAGCTGCGGCCGCCGCCTATGTACCCGACGCAGGGCACGAAGATAGTGGACATCTTCGACAAGGACTAGGCTAGCTGATCTATGTAGTACGTAGGATTCTTTTTTCTTTCACATACTTCTGTATGGATTTAAGATTTCTACTATGAGTTATCCGGATGCAGATGAGAAAATCTGAGGCTTGGCAGTCAGTGTCCACGGACACGCCCGGGAAGCTCATTCGAAAAAACTCCAAAGTTAAGCGTGCTTGGCTTGGGGTAATTCTAGGATGAATGACCGACCAAAAGTAGCTCCCGGGCGCGCACAAGTGGGGACAAAATTTTCGGAAGCTCATTCGAAAAGAACTTCAAAGTTAAGCGTGCTTGGCTTGGGGTAATTCTAGGATGGATGACCAACCGAAAGTAGCTCCCAGACATGCACAAATGAGGACAAAATGTGCAGAAAAGACTAGTGTTGATCTATAAGGCCACAGTCTTGATCCCGCCAGACATAACAGGGTGTTACACCTACCCCGGCTGTAGATGCTCTAACACCCAAATCTACATGGCAGAGGTTCAGGCTATGCGTTGGCTATGCCTTCAGGGATAGGCTGAGAAGAGGGAACGGCTAGGTGTCCCTAAGAAGCAGACTATGTTTGTCTTTGTATTACTCGTCACAATCAATTTTGGGGCAAACTTTTACGAGAGGCATCTCATCTTAGGCAATTTTACAAAAAGCTTGTTAACTTCAGGACAAATCTGCAGCTTTTCTAACGACTGAACCGTGGGAGCAAAGAAATGTATCAATTGCCCCCAGTATACACTTCAATTGCAGGCAATTTCAAGATCCAGTGCCAAATGCTTCACGCACATGGAAGGCAGGCAATATGAAGATTCTCAACATCTAATAAAACATAGTCTGAACTAAACCGTCCCGTAAATATTCACAACCTACTATATCTCAACAGATCTGTCCTCTAACAACCTACAGGGAAATGGGAGATGAACAGGCACCGTGAAGCTTTTCCTGTGTCTCTTTGTACAATGTGAATGGTCAAATGTGACACATGACAGGAAAATAAGAAAGACAAACACGTACCACACAAAAGCCAGGAGCTAAATACATGAGCACCACCTGTCTGTTTCTATACAAATGCACAAATGAATGAAGCCCATAATTCCAGCCCATCCAAACAAATGTCCATGTGGTACACAACTACTCATTGGTTAGCATCGATAGGTGCACCAGACCTTGCCTGCGATATCCGATTTGCGTAGATTGTTACTAGCCGCAGCTGTGTGCTACTGAGCCCCTCCAGATATGGTACAAATGCTTTCCCTAGCATGATGTAGATATCCACCAAGCAGAATACAACAGTCTGCAAGTAAGTGTAAATGATATCAGATGTGGAACACCAATGATGTTTGCTAAATGTAAATTTTGCCATAAATAGTCTAGAAAATAGAAAATGTCAGGCACGGTTAATGTGCATTAACAACAAGTAAAATGAAAATGACCCACTAGAAATTTGAAACAGAGGAGATGCGCTACAGCTGAAAACCACACAACCTGGCACTGAAAAATCTGTAAGAAATAATAACAAATAGCATGACTGTTTTTCATGTTTAAACTTTAGGTTGATTGAGAGCTTCCACCCACCCACATCTATTCTTAGAAACAGAAGTGGAGATTACAGTTGGCACATAGAACCCTGATCCTTTGATGCTGCCTAAAATAATCGTAGCACCCCTATCCCTAGTTTTTAGGTACTACCAGAAGCCATCTTTTTAGACTGCTCTCTTAGGTTCTTCACACTGTTATAGATGCAACTTGATTGTATTGCAAGGCCCAAGGGATTGACTATTCGTCACCCTGGGTGAGGAATAGTTATTCTTCACCCCCCTCTATTTTAACATCAATGCACCGTAATTTCACATTTCATAAATTTGTCTTATTTCAACGTAAAAAGAAAATATATAATCGCCGTAAAAAATATTTTATGTTATGTAAAATTACAAATGTAAAAACATAGTGTAAAATGTACATAAAATGCAATTTTTCTGGTCTTACGACCTATAATTTTTTCTTATGCCAAATTTTACGCAGTGAATCAATATGAATGTAACTTTTTGTATTTCAAATGTAATTTATCTATGAAATGATCGTAAGATTACCTCGGGTGAAGAATAACTTATTCTGCACCCTGGGTGATGAATAGACTTTCTATATATGTATCCTAATAGGACTCCTAGACCTAATACTAATACTCCTTAACACACATAAGCTTCAAGGTCCCCTAGTCAAGGAACTAGCTCGCCAACGAAAAAAGGTCGTTCATCAGCAGAACAGGCAAATACCTTGCGAATATCTGGACTCTGGTTATTGAAAGCATCAAAAAGTGCTGGTAAAAATGAAGGGAGTTGAGCCACCAATTCCTCTTGTGAAAGCCGCCCAACAAGCTGCATGTTTACCAGGAGAATACCAACAGTCAATCATTGTTTCTCAGGATATATTGCTATAGTTAACAAGAATAAAAATGAGTGAACGACTCTACAAACTAATAACAGAGTTATCAGGAAATCCTTTCTGTACAAAATATATCCTCGCCAACAGATCTAGCAATGGTGCTTAAATGGAATAATTGTCTGAATACTGGTGTTCACAAGGGTTATCGGATCAATAGTCAGAAAGGATGGTCCTGGTGAGTGCTGACTACAAACCTACAATCTAAGAAATTGCCGGATGAACCAGAACCATCAGTCATCAGATCAATAGTCATCAAGCCATGACGGGCCGTCAGATCAATAGTCGTCAAGCCAAGATAGGCCGGATGAACCAGAACCATTCCATCAGCTAATGGAACTTCTGAATAGTGCACTTGCCAAATGATTCTTCAAATTAAAAAGAGAATCATATTGTTCTCTTGACCAATTATAATGTGAAACTAACCTACCTTTGTCAAACAGTTGATACACATGACAAGTGTCTTCTCATCATCAGTAACTAGCAAGGGCACAATAACCTGCAGTACAAGCGAAAAAACATATACAGTAGTATAAGTTGCTAGCTACAAAAAAAACTATAAACAAAGATAATAGTACTAAAGTAATATCATTAGTAAAAGGATTACAGCACTGGACATACAGCAAGGCATCTAAACGGATCATATTTTGCCAACACGACATTTAAGCACTGATTTGCTTCATTTGAAATCTGCACCAACATTAAGAAAATATCAGCACAGCAGAAACAAGACCAAACCTCTTAAATTAAGGAAAATATACCTTTGCCACAACATCTTTGGTCATCTGCACCAGCTTTCCAAGGATAATCTCTATGGATTCTTCCATTTGATCTTTCTGAAAATAAGTAGAAAATGTTAATCAACAATACTACCTACTTCTACATAAATGCATGGTTTGTGAGTACTAGACCTGATTGCGGAGCATCTCAGCAACTAGCGATAGAGAAAGCTCCCTGACAGAAGAATCAGAGTCATCCAATACCTCAAGGACAGTTGTTAAAATCTGATTGAAATACTATTTAGAGAAGGGGCTAGTATTAGAATACAAATATTATGTGTTGAATGATAAAATATTTAAATGACACGAAGTACCATAACAGATGGAGGAATGGATGGTGACTACTTTTTGTGGAAAAATAACTGAGGGACGCCAATTAAAATGATTGTTTAGACAGAAACCAAATGTCACTTTTCTCTGTTGTTGAAATAGTGAAGCATTCTTCATCTACAGAAACCATCTCATCAAGAGCCAACTATCAATTAGTCGAATTGTATTACCCCCATCCCAAAATTCATGGCTTAGATGCATCCTTAGTTGGTGCAGAGGCCGGGGGAGTGAAATTCTCCCCCGTTTTAAGGGAACAGAAACGGAGCAGCGTCTCGTGGATCGCCCTGCGGCTCACGAGGCAAACCCCGCCGCCGCCGTCTGCGGCCTCCGGCCGCCCCCTTGGCGGCGGCGGGCGCCCCTCCTCTCCTTCCTCCTGCTCCCTAGTACGCGCACTCCCGCACATGGGCGACCCCTTCCGGATCTTGAACCCCCCTCCTCCTCTCCGCTGACCGTGGCTCGCCTGGGGTCGCGGGCGCGGGGGTGGTGCGGGATGCGGCCACCGAGTCCTGCTGGTGTCTCCTCGCGTATGGGCCAGTGGTTGTGGATGGTGTTCCTTGCCGCTGCTGGATCTGGCCAGTGGTCGTGGATGGGGTTCCCGGCCGCCGGTGGATCTGGCAGGGTTCAGTGGATTCGAGGCATGGCCATCCTCTCATAGATGGCCCTTGTGGCTGATATTTTGGGCGCCCTGCAACTCAGATCTCAGTCATGGGTCTCCTTCGTGTGGTGAAAGGTGCAAACTTTGGGTAGCTGTGGGTGCTGAAGTTGCGGTAGTGCGGCAACAGGGGCAGCCAGCTGCGTGCTCGCGGTCCACCGCCTGGTGGTGGTGGGTGAGAGTGGATCTCCTCGGTCACCGGAGCGGCGACTCCGGATGGTGGGCATGGAGGCATCATTCCGGCGGGTGCTGTAGCGCAGGTGCTCATGTGTTCCTTCGGTTGTTTGGGCGGCGAGGTGGCCCACTCTGGAGGTGTCCATCATGCGGGTGTGGTCTCCATTACTTCCCCGCTCTGTTTCGGTCGTCGTCTGCATCTCTCCTTGGTCGATCATGGCAGATGGATCTTGGTGGTGAGGGTCATGTCCCGGGCGAAAGCTTCACCTGACTTTGTCAGTGCCAATGATATCACCGCTATTGTGCGCCGTTTCCCTCCATGGAGGTGTCATTATGGGTGGCCCTCACCACCGCGGGCTCTAGGTGAAAACCCTTGTCTGGCATGTTCCAGACCAGACGGTGGCGGCGCCCGGTGTCGTTCCCTCCTTGGAGGCTCCGTTTTGCGAGCAGGGTTCCATTTTTCTGATCGCTAGGTGAGTTCATGGATGACAGTTTCTTCTCTTCGTGTGACGGTCCCATGCTTCGACGGTGGTGCTCTTTCGACGAACTAGGTCCGGCGAGATAGTTGTGTTCGAAGGTCTCCCTTTGGGGTCTTGGCGTCAAGGTCCAGCTGCGCTCTAGAGAGGTGAGCATTCCAACGTCCGACGGTGCGGCACCCTTCGAGCCAGCGCGAGCAGGGGGCTCCTTTCGGTGTTGGAACAGGTTGGTGTTGTTGACATAACCTCCATCAACGATTGGCATCCTTCACGAGGTGGCCTCCTTCTCAGCTTCGATCCTTCGATCATGTTTGAAGGCCTCAATGCCTTGTTGTCTTTGCTTTTGGGCTTTGTTGCTGCTCCTAGGCACCCCGATATCACGCTGTAGTTTGTTCTTTGCGTTTTTTCTGTTGTTGTGGTGTTGTGTTGTATCGTTGGTTATAAGGGCTTCATTAATTTAAAGCCGGCGCCAACCTCTTTTCTAAAACAAATTAAAAATAATCTTGTCTTAGATTTGTCTAGATACGGATGTATCTAACACTAAAACATGACTAGATACATCCATATCTAAGACAAGAATTTTGAGACGGAGGGAGTATTAGAAGGAAAAAGTTCATTTTAAACCCTGAATTGGTAGACGTTCGGCGAAACGAACCCCAAAGTCGAAATCCCGGTCGATTGCACCCTGAACTATGCAATCCCGGTCTAAATCAAACCACGCAAATGTCAACCGGATTTGTCTAGCTGGTGGGCCAAGGAGCACCCATCCTCACGCTGGGCCAGCCCATTTATTTATTTTGTTTGCTCAAAAAATTATCTTTATTTTTCTCGCGCTTTTGCGGCAGAATCGCGAATAGCGTCAAACAGAAGAGCTTCTGCGTGAGGGCTCAGCATAAGCGGGCGGCCCATTGCCAGGAAACGAGCGAACGTACAAACAAAATGAAACGAACTAAAAAGTTTTGCCTCTTGTTGGATTCGAACCAGGTTTAGCAATAACTTCATAAATCATAAGGTTGGGGACCAGTAAAGGAAAAAGTTCATTTTAAACCCTGAATTGGTAGACGTTCGGCAAAACGAACCCCAAAGTCGAAATCCCGGTCGATTGCACCCTGAACTATGCAATCCCGGTCTAAATCAAACCCTGGCAAATGTCAACCGGGATTTGTCTAGCTGGTGGGCCAAGGAGCACCCATCCTCACGCTGGGCCAGCCCATTTATTTATTTTGTTTGCTCAAAAAAAATTATCTTTATTTTTCTGTCGCTCTTTTGCGGCAGAATCGCGAATAGCGTCAAACAGAAGAGCTTCTGCGTAGGGCTCGCGCAAACGGGCCGGCCCATTGCCAGGAAACGAGCGAACGTACAAACAAAATGAAACGAACTAAAAAGTTTTGCCTCTTGTTGGATTCAAACCCACGACCTTTCGCTGGATAGCCGTGACACTAGCCACTGCAACTAGCGATTGGGATTTGTATTAAAGCAAAGCGTAAGTTTCAAGTAGAATGATCAGCGGCAGATCCATTTTTTTAATCTTCATTCAAGAAAATGAACAATGTTTTCTTGAAGAAATTTAAAACTCAAACAAACTGTTAAAACGTGAACAACTATTGAAAACATGAACAAAAATTTATATACGACGAACGATTTTCAAATATATACTGAACATTTTTTAAATGTACGATGAACAATTTTTAACTACACAGCAAACATTTTTGTGATATTCATTGAAATAACTTAAAACATATTATACATTTTTGTGATATACGATGAACAAAATTTTATACATTGAACATTTTTGTAATATAATCTGAATAATTTTTAACTACACATTGAACAATTTTGTGATATGCGCTGGAAACCCATTTAAATATCCTTTGAACATTTTTTGTTGTACACTGAACAATTTATAATTGTGAACAAAATTTGAAAAAGTGAATAAATATCAGCGACGGCAACCACACTAGCTACCTACTCAGTACGTCTATATTGCAGCAGCGCTAATTTTAAAGTACAATGTAGCGCGACAGATTTCTTTTTTCCTTCAAAGTTTTCAACAATTCTTGGAAACAAATGTGATTTTTTAAATACGTTCAATTCTTTAAAAATATACTTTGGACATTTGTTACATATGTTGAAAATTTTTGAATAAAAATTGAACATTTTCGTGATATACTGTGAACAATATTTAATACATGTTGAACATTTTTGTGATATCCATTAAACAATATTTAAATTTCATTGAACATCTTCAGAAGAAAATGTTTTTTTGAAATCAGTTCTATGTTTTAATTTAGAACAAATATTTGTAAACCGAAAAGACAGCACAGGGTCGGCCCAGCAGAAGCAAGGTGTAGCGCCCTTTGTGAATTTTTATTTCTCAAAGGAAAAAGATAAAGCGGGCCGGCCCAGCAGGGTGGAGGTGTGTGCCCTCAGCCAAATCCCGGCAATCCCGGCCATCCAAACGACTCGAAGGTATGATTTAGACCGGGATTGCATAGTTCAGGGTACAATCGACCGGGATTTCGACTTGGGGGTTCGTTTCGCCGAACGTCTACGAGTTCAGGGTTTAAAATGGACTTTTTCCGTATTAGAAAGGGGGTATTTTCTAAACATAGGAGCGAATAGACAAGATAAAAGGAACATAATGCATTCTCTTTTGGGAAATGCATTTCCCTCCTTCCCAAACAGCACTCCAAAAAAGCCATAAGATTGAATGAACTTGAACACTCAATGAAAGACTGAAGAGGAATCTAAACTAAGTAAACACACAAAAAGAAAGCGGCAAGAATATAAGTTTTTCGTTAAATAATAAAGTAAAATGGGAATTTAAATGGTAAGGTTACAGACCTTTGTCCATATAGAGTTATCATTGTTCGCAGATGCTTGCAGCAACTGCTGCAATGCGTCCTGCTTGTCTTGGGATGAAACTTCACCATCATTACTTATTATCTGAGAAGGTACAAAGCCATATAATCGTGATGTTATTTAGGACAATGAAAAGAAAAAGCAACACATATCAGAATTACAATTGGAGCGAACAAAGATGACGGAGTGGAAAACAAGGATATATCCGAAGTACCCGATGAAGAAGTTGTGGTACGCTGGGGCCGTCAGTTGTATGCGAGACAACCTTCACAGAACTAAGGTCGACAAATTGATCCATGTCTTGTATATTTTTCCCGACAGTTGTAACAGCAGCATTATTATGTCCATCAGAAACACGGCGGACAAAATCCAGGCGAGGGGTGCCAACAGAATTTTCATCATCAATGGTGGCATCTGATTTTTCAGGATAATCTGCCCACGAGCGTGCAGCTTCTACAACTGAGCGAGCATTGCTCTTTGATTCCCGACTTGCTGTAAAAATATCAGCTTCAGAAGAAGGCTCAAAACATTGATTAGCATGATCAGTGCGGACATCAGAGGTTGTTCGACCAGTAAGATATGTGGATTCTTGAACTGCATGCATCCTCTTCCCAGATTCATTGTCAAAGGAACTAGCAGAGACCCTTCCAAAAGGATAGCTATTCCTTGATGTCGGATTATAACCATCTTCAGAAGTTCCAAAATCAATCTGTTCATATTCATAAGACTTGGGACGTGAACGCTCTTTCTTGCTCTGCAAGTAGTTTACCAGATCGACCTCAATACGAGGAGTATACTGCTTGAGCGAGCGCCTCACAAGGTTTTGTTCTTCAATCGACAAATTAAGAATAAAGTTTAGGACTGCTGTTGAATCAAAATGAGAATAAACTGATATGATTCCTTTAATGGACGTTTCCTTCAACTTTGCATTCTTTTCATGTATTAAAGGTGCTAGTTTCGAAAGCCAGAGCTTAAGAAAGCCGCTGTTACTGTAACCTTCAGAGTCTACCTTGTACTTGCTGAATGACTTATTAGCGAACTCAAGAACAGCCAGTTTGGCCTTCGGAGACCTTTGTTCATCCAGTGAACGTACTATTGCAGGTAACAATGTGTCAACAGCATATGTTCGGCCAACAACTTCCAAGGTTGATGAACATGGCTTAGAAACCAACTCCTTTGGATCAATAAGTCTTGAAAAGACATATGGTAAAATTCTTTCAACATAGCTCTCAAATGGCTTCTTGCATGCTGGAATAATATCTGCAAGTGTGGAGAAAGCTGCCTGTGCAACTTTGTGATGAGGATCATCCAAATAACGAAAAAATAGCTTCATGACCTTTTCAAAGTTCTGAGTAATTTCTTGAATGCCTTTCTGTCCTAGTTGCAATAATGTCTGAACAAAATTAAAAGCTGCAACTCTTGCTACCCAGTCTGAACTTGGACTAAGACCCTCAGAAAGGGCTTCATTTAGTGATGCTGGGCCATCTGTATATCCAGACATCTCATTCGATGGGACATGGCCATCATCAAAACTGTGTCTGACACCCACAGAAACCCTTGATGTCACTTGCTTCCTAAGCGGCCTTTGGAAGTGTGGGACATGGTTGTTTTGCGAATTTCTATAACTGGCATCCCTATAAGCCATATCAGTTAAGTGTTTGTCCGTATGCATCTGTGGCGATCGCCTGTTAGGCCTTGGCCATGTATCGTTACTCTCATCCATAATGCTATCATCTTGAGATCTCCCTGAAGACCTTCTTAAATAAGGCACTGACAAATCCGACATGGGTTCAGATGATAGATTACGCGAATATGGTGACCTCGATCGCTCTTTGGTGTCTACCTGAGGCATTGCATCTACCAAACGTGAACCACCATTTCTTCTGATACTTATGCTAGGGAGGGATGAGTCCAACAATGCAGAACTCTGCAAAGAAAGGTGATCCGAAGCAGGCGCAGCAAGCGGTATATGAGGATCACGAGAGGATGGAGGATCAACTCCTGCACTAGGAGGAAAAGAAAAGGAAATTAAGGTTTCTCAAGTATACAGAAATAAGTCATGAAAGCAATAGCAGTAAAGACTTGACCAGACAACAGAAGAGCCTTTCCATGCTTAATGAAACAAATTAACATTAAGCAGCATAAACCATACCAAGATCCAAGCTTGTTGAGCGCACAGCTGAGAAACTTTGCCTGCCTGAGATGCCTACGCCTTTCAATAAACTCTCAATGGCTGAAACCTTTTGTTTGCTTGAACTAAGCACACTCTCTATGCTTCTTTCAGCATGTCTGCCAGTTGCCTTCGACTGCGACAGGAGCATGCTTGACGGGAGAGATGATTCGGAAGAAATTGCTGCACCCTTGTCCATTGCAACAATAGATGAAGTGCTGTATCCGGTCAAATGTGTACCACTTGCATGAGATGAGGAACGAGAAAGTTGAGCACCCTTCTCATGCAACGATGAAGGATATCGCTTGTGCATGCCCCCATCTTCATCATTAATAATCTGCAAAAGTGCCCAGTGTTAGATCAAACCAACAGAAACTCACAATTGCACAGCAACCCTTGGAACCACTTAAAGCTCCAGATGCCAACCTACATACATATAGTTTCAGCACACCGGAAATTAGTAGTATAACAGAAATTGCCATGTGGGGGAGCTGGAGAGCGCATATAGCCACCTGGTTACTAGGGCAGCAGCCTAACCAAATTGCTGTGCAACTTGATCCCCTTTGGTTACATAGCCCAAGATGCAGATAGCTAGGACTCAGACTCCGGTGGTAATGGATTGGGCTAGCCGAGACGAAACAATATCCTAGGTCTCTAATACCCAGGCCAGTCGAGATCGATGCATTTACATTCCAATATTTTTTGTAAACAGCCAGGTTACTTAGAAATGGTCGCCCCTGGTCGAGGACATTGCTTTTAAGGAGTCCCCAAGATGTGGCACCCTCTGGCAGCATGACACCGGGCTCACCTTTTGCAGCTTCGTAGGAGGATGTCCTGGTGACATTATGTGGGAGGGTGTTGATGTGGCTATTGGTGCAACTTTGGAGCTTCAAGGCGCAATCGTTCTAGGACAGCTACTAGTCTACTACGACTCGAAGGGGGCCGTCAGCTGTCCGTATCCCATACCCAAAGGCATCACAAGAGACCTACACCAACAAGACTGATGATTAAAGAAGATGAACAGAGGAGGACCAAGAGCGACACTCAAATATCCGCAATGGTGTGAGCAATGATGGTGAAGATCCAGCCAATGCTAGCCAAGATGGCGGAGACAACAAACAACACGAATGTTGTTAGAGTACGTAATGGGCCTAATGGGCCCATTAGTCTTAGGGTTAATTAGAGATAAGGGTCGTTTGCTTAGGGGTCAAGTAAGCCTTGCTTGAGAGTCAAGTAAACCTCTCTATATAAAGAGAGGAGATGTATCAATCTAATCAAGCAAGAATTAAGAAGGAAATCCCTTCCCTCTTGCCCGGCCGTGGGCAAAAAGGCCCCCGGCCGGCCCTCTCGCGCCCTCCTTCTAGCAGCGCCATAACAATTTGGTATCAGCTAGCTTCGGTTCGATCATGTCTTCACCACCGCCAAGCACGTCTCTTCCGCTGCCGGTCACCTTGTCGCCTCCGGCGACCACCACGACCGTCACCCCGCTCCTGCCCGCGTCGGGATCCTCTGTCGCGCCCGCCCCCACCGTCCTCACCTGGGAGGACGTGTCCGGGGTGCTGCGGGACCTAACCCAGGCGGTCCAAGAGATCCACCTGTTCTTGGCCGGGTCCTACCGGCCACACTCGGTTCGCCGCCATCCCGCCCAGCGCCGCCGTGGCTGCCGTGGCAACCGCCGCACCAGCGACCGCGCCCTTCGCCAAGGCCGGCCGCAGCAGCTGCCATCCATCGCCACCACCGCCCACCACAGCTGCGATGGCGCCGCCGCTCTGGCGGCCTCCGTCGCGCCCGGCGCGGCAATGCAGCAGCAACCACCGCCGTCGGCTCCGCCGCCCGGATGGGATGCCCTACGCCGGAGTGCGACGACCTCGTTCCCATCATCAAGACCGCCGCCATCCTGTATGTCCACATCCAGCAGATCAAGTCCTCGCCGTCAAGTCCTCGCCGTCGCCGTCACCGCTTCGTCTTGATCGCTACCCGCCACGTGTCGGCGGCGGTGAGGCTGCAGCTTCTTGCTTCGCTGCCTCCTAGCGCGTCGGCATGTCGGGATGTGTGGTGCTGCAATCGCCGCTCCTCAAGTTGCCCTTCATTGCGAAGGACCTCGATCTCGTCCGCTACGTCGGGGATCTTGGGCATGTGGTTTCCCCCACGGGCGGCCGGCATGCTGTTTTCCCCGCGGGCATCGACCTCAAAGTCTGCGACATCGGCGGTTGGGGGGGCACACCCCTCCTCGCCATTCTCTATCGCAAGCCCTCCACTCTTCCCTGTGCGGTGCAGACCAACAGCCATACACATGCACTCCTTTTGTCCAGGTGGTGTCCATGGGATCCAGGTGGCTGTACACGTGCACGTCCAAAATAAAGCGTCCTAGTCTATTTCAGGTTGAGAATAATAAAACAAGCCAAGATGTAAAAGGCTTGTTTTTAGGTGTTAGGTTTGTGTTGCGTCGAGTCATGGTTATAAGTTGGTTAGGCTGCAGCTCAAGGACAAGCTGCATGTCCAGGTGGGGTGTAGTGTTAAAGTACGTAATGGGCCTAATGGGCCCATTAGTCTTAGGGTTAATTAGAGATAAGGGTCGTTTGCTTAGGGGTCAAGTAAGCCTTGCTTGAGAGTCAAGTAAACCTCTCTATATAAAGAGAGGAGATGTATCAATCTAATCAAGCAAGAATTAAGAAGGAAATCCCTTCCCTCTTGCCCGGCCGTGGGCAAAAAGGCCCCCGGCCGGCCCTCTCGCGCCCTCCTTCTAGCAGCGCCATAACAAATGTTTACCACCATCGATGAGTTTGATGATGCTATTGAGACTTGGAGTTGGAGATGAAAGTTGAGACATGAGAATGTTAGCCTGCCTTGAGCCTTTCAATATGTCGGTGTTATGTGGACCTATTTTATGCCAATAGAGTCTAATATCTAATGTTTAGGACTCAAGATTGAGGACTTATGTCATGTGGCTTTTGTAGAGAAATTTACAACATCTTCAATGTTGTGGACTTACATTGATTCTGTAATATGGGATGCAGTCATGCTTGTTATCCTGTTTTTTCACTTTTGCTCACATTTAGTTCTCAATATTTTTCACTTATGTGGACTAAGTGAGAAGCTATAAGTTATCACATACTTGTTCATGCAGCTTTCTGTTGGGGAGAAGAGAAAGAGGATGGGAGGGATGGATGCTATGTGGGCTCATCAACCAGCATTTCTATTAAATGATACTCTATTCTTATGCCATAGTAGTTCAGAACTGTTTGAAGCGCTTGATAAAAGGTGAAAAGGGGCCAGGGCACCTCGCCTAGTCGAGGATGAGTACCCTATGTAGAACCTTAGTCGAGTATTGAATTAAACAAGTGATTCACCACTACTTCCTCCGTCCTTGAAAGAGTGTACTTCCAACTTCGTTGGAAAGTCAAACTTTTTTATGTTTGACCGTATTTATACAATAACAGACCAACATCTATGCCATCAAATTAGTAGCATTAGATTCATTTTTTCGAGAAAACGCAAAGGACCTTTGCATTTCATTTCATGGAAAAGGTAGAACAATCCTCCTAGGAGGTGAGCAGTACAAAGAAAAGCACAAAATCAGTGGACATCCCAGGTTGTGGGCAGAACGACCCGAAGTCCCTGGGCTCCTGCTTTAGCCCAACACCAGGCCTCGTCCTTGATCCTAACCACTAGTGATTCGATGGATGGCGTGGCGTTGTCGAAGACACAGGCGTTCCTGTGCTTCCATAGCATCCAGGGCACAAGAAGCGCGATGGATTTGAGGGCCTTCCGATGCGCCGGCGGCGCGAGCTCTTTCGCGCTCAGCCACCACTCCGTGACCGTGTGCTCCTGATCAGGGATTTAGACCGGAATATGCAACCAATCAAGGACACCGTGCCAGGTCTGACGTGCAAAGGGGCAGGTCAGCAGCAGGTGCTGGATAGTTTCCATGGCCTGGTCGCAGAGGAGGCATCGAGGGTGATGCTGCAAGCCACGTCGCGCGAGCCTTTCAGCAGTCCAGCAGCGATCCTGGTCGGCGAGCCAATGGAAAAATTTTACCCGTGGAGGCGCCCAACTCTTCCATACCAGCTTCCAAGAATGGCACTTTGTGGCCTGAAAACTGGCCGCATAACATGAGCGCGCCGAGTAGGTGCCATTGGTGGTCCACCTCCAGAGCAGGCGATCCGGCTCGTTCGTCAGGATGGTGTGGCACACAGCCTGCCATAGCAGCAAGTATTGTCCGATCTCGTGCAGACCCAGGACCCCTTGTATATCATGTGCCCAAGAGTTACCCGCCAGCCCTTCAGCCACCGTCCTGGCCTTGCGTCGACGTTTGGGAATGCATTGGTAGAGTAGGGGAGCTATCTCACCGACAGACTGCCCGCCAATCCAGCGATCTTCCCAAAACAGCGCCGTCGAGCCATTTCCAATGATCATGGTAGTGGAGGCAAAGAAGAGCGCGCGCTCCTCGTGCGAGAACTGCAGATCGAGACCTTGCCAAGCACGGTCTTGATCGACGCGGGCGAACCAGAGCCATCGCAAGCATAGCGCGAGGCCAGCGCGCTCCAGGTCTCGGACTCCTAGCCCACCATACGCGATAGGTCGGCACACACGGCTCCAGTTGACATGGCAATGGCCACCGTTGGCCACGGCCCGCCCAGCCCACAAGAAGCCTCGCTGGATCTTCGCCAATTGTTTGAGCGTCTTCTTCGGGGGAGCGAACGCGAGCAGCTGGTGCATTGGTATTGTGTTGAGGACCGATTTGACAAGGGCAAGACGCCCGGCTTTGTTCATGAGCCACGCCTTCCAGGTAGGAAGCCGGGCAGCCACCGTATCAACGAGGGGCTGCAACTGGGCGGCGGAAGCTTGGTCAAACTTGGTTTCACAAGCATTGATATATTTTTGCACAAGCTTGGTCAAACTTTGAGATAGTCTGACCCTTCAATGAAGCCGGAAGTACACTCTTTCAAGGACGGAGGGAGTAGCGCTTAACCGTGCTAGGTGTGCGCTTAAGCATGACTAGGCACGCTCTTAGGCGAGATAGGTGCTAGGCAGAGGCAAAACAGGAATTTACGCCGCGCCTCTCCTTTCCCTGACCCACAACAATTCCAGGGAGACAAGGGTACCACCAGTCTCGGGCTCGAATCAGGCCATCTCTAATTAGTACAACCTGCGTCCGTGATTCCAAGTCGTCACAAAATACAAATTTTCATGCATTATTTGATCTTTTTATATAAAAAACAGTTTTCAGAAAAAATTTAAGCTGTAAGGTTGAGTCTTAGCACTGCTAACTTATCTCCTGGACTTGAGCTAATCAGGGTAGATACTTCGTTTGCAGTTTTGCACTGCTTTCCGGAAATTTACAAACAATTCTTGGCTGTTATAGCCAAGTGTAGAATACTAGAATTATGACTGAAAAGTAAAACACCAGGCATCAGATGCTATATATACTACTGTTTAACATTTTTTGGAGTTTCAGATATAAAATAAACCAGTGTAAGATATTACACAAAACTCTACTTCTATGAGATTCATAGAACAAAGTGTAAGATATTACACAACCCAATAAAAAAACCGCTTCCATGAGATTCATAGAACAATCTAAATAATGCCCTTAGCTGGATGATAGTTTTATGTGTCTTCTCTTTCTATTTAGAGCCATTGCCTCTTCTCCTCTTTGTTTAGTTGGCAACAGTGCACAAATGAGTACATCACAATGATGAATATAAAATCAGCTTGTTCAACCTCATTTTTTCTATTATAGATTTGATACTTTATATATAGTGATCTGAAAAAGCATGCAGAGAATAAATCCACATACCCTCTGTATTGCAGGATCAAATGACATAAAAAGACGACGTGAACGCTCAGGCCATGTCTTTATGAACATCCTATAGCAACTTCTTGCAGTTGCACGAACCTGTATTTGCAATAAGGCATTACATACAAGAAATAACACAAATTCAGACAAGTTTTGGGTTTCAATGCATAAAAATATTTAAGTAATGTTATTAAGCCGGGAAACATAGATGTTAGTCCTACCTCGCTCATTGCATCTGCCACACAGCACTTTATTAGATCTTCGTATAAATCAGCTGAGCGTTGTATTTCTGGAGCATCGGCCCAATATTCCAATATTAGAAGTGCATACTCACAACACCTGCCATAGGAGAAAATGTATAAGTACCTATAATCTCTAAGACTCCACGCATGTTGAGACAATGCAAAGCACAAGTACCTGGCACGGAGGATTGCACTGCGGTCATTTTTTGCTGTGTCAGCTATAAGTGGAACAATACGTGAAACCTTGCAGTTCCGCAGGATCTGCAAGATATTGCATGTCAGAAAAGTAATGAAAGGAAGTACCATGGTTCAGTACAAGTGAAGGCAGGAACCTCACAGTTTTTACACAGTTGTCTGAAGATTCGGCAATCACGAGCACAGTTATGACAACAAGCTTAAAAAGTGCCTGAGAATTTCATTGATATGTTAGCCCTATTAGTACCAGACAAGAGTTGCATAACACAGAAACAGCTTCTAGAATTACCGGAATAAATATTTCAGCACATGCTTCAAAGTCGCTGAGGAGTTCCTTCGATAGTACATTAAGTAGATGACATGCCTGCAAAACAACCTAGTCAGCAGTTCTTCATCACCAAGAAGGCAAGTTTGCCCTGTGACTGCAGATTTAACCAGAAAATGTTCTAACAGAATTCCATAACACCTGCATCTTACGAAATGAAACAACTTCGGACTGAACTGATGTTTAGCAGTAACCCCAAAATTGGTGTAAACTGGAACTACTCTACAGACCCTAATGGCGTACTAAAACTCTCAAAGGTAAAAGGTTGATTCCATCTAGTGTATCATGCATGTCCAAGATGGCCCAAGACATCATTTTTTCAAATACAAATTCAGCTAGATTTGGAAGAAAATGCACGAATTTGGACGAAATTCAGGCATTTTTCATTGAAATTTGTACAAAATTAAAGACATGACTAAAAAACTTAGAAAAATATAACTACGCCGCCGCCGCCCCAAGCCTACTGCATGCCGAGGAGCTTGTAGAAGGCGGTGTAGTCACCGCCGTCGTCGCCGCCACCGCTGTCGTCCTGCGCGCCGCCGCCGTCCTTGCTGCAGCCCTGTCCTGGGTCGCCGTGACGGACGGGGTTGGTCGGCACCGGCGCCTCCTCGTCGCTGTCCTCGAGGACGATGACGCCGCCCTTCTCGCGGCCACGGCGCCGAGCGGCGATCTCCTTGAGGGCGCGGCGCTGGCACTCCATCTCCTTCCGGACGTAGTCGTCCCGCGCCCATTTGAGGCCAGTTTCGAGGTCGGCGGCCATGTCGACATGCTCCTGCTTGACGACGACGGGCGCGTCACCGGCTCCTTCGGCCTGACTAGGCGAAGATGGCCGCGGGGAGGAGGGGAAGGTTGGTGGCGGCCCTCGTTTATGACGAGGCTGCTGCCGCGGTTGCGCCAGCGCTCCGGCGTCTCCTGGGGCTCGGCCTTGACGGCGGCAACCGGCATCGTCGTGCCGGAGGAGTGGGAGCCGGAGGACGAGGACAACACCCCGGCGCGAAAAAGATGGTGCCGAGTACTCCAGCGTCGGCGTGTTGCCGCCCTCGATGTGCTCGAGGACCCCACCACTGACGGCGGCCGTCGGAGTTGTGGCGCCCCCGTGGCGCTGGCGCGCCGTTCGTGGACGCGAGCTGGTCAGCGTGGCGGTGCTGAAAGTACGCCGTCCACAGCACGTGGCTGTCTGGGGTGTACCTCGGCTGCTACTGCGCTTCCTCTGGCAGCGCCGCCCAGATACGCACGATCTCGGCGCGGTGTTCGGTGTCGGAGGGCGGCGGGGGCACGGGGACGCCACCGGCGCTGAGCCTCCACGAGTCTGGCACGCGCATGTCGGGCGGCGCCGGGTAGTTGGCCTTGTGACGGCCGAAGCCGTTGGCCGCCGCTCCATCGCCGGGGAACCTCTCCGCCATCGGTCGCGGCCTTGAGACGAAGAGAGAGGGGGGGCGGTGGCGAAGGGGAGAGGGGCGTCGGCGGCGAGAGAGGTTGTGGCGAGGCAAGTGTGCGGTCAGCGACGAGGGAGGGTGGCTTTTATAGCATCGAGGGGGCGGCGAGCGGGCGGCAGCAGTGTGGACGCATGGCGGGAGGGGGCGGGACGCGCGGCGGCGCGCCTTCACTGCGTCGCCCGTGAATCAATGGAAGACTGACCGGCGGCAGCCTTGGCATTGATTCCCGCGGGAACCGAGGCGATGAGGACAACGAAGGTTCTCGGTCACTGACTCGGCGGGTCCGCACGGTACGATTTTGTTTTCGCGCCAAATTCGTTTCCCGCCTCCCCGACCTCTGGTTCAGCTGAGCACGGCGTAATTTCGCCCTAACCGCAAATTTGGGCTCTGAAGCGACGGATCGATTTTTGAGCCAGCGATAGAAAAGGGGCCTGGGGGGTGGCGGGGCTGTTGGGGGGGCGAGTGGAGATGCTCTAAACTTTTAGTTTTAGGCAAAGGAACCTTAATAACAAGCTAGAACAGACTGCTCTTATTGTGCGAGGGCATCAAGGTAATGATTATAGTCCCTGTGTAGTAGATGAGTCTAAACCTCTATGGATCCATGTTAAAATCTAGGGAGAAAACTGGTGAGTCTGTCTCGTGCTCTATGAAACACTTGCCCTTACTTACGTTGTAGACTTATATATAGCAGCTCTCACTGACTACGGAAATTGGAATGTTTAGTTCTAATTGTGTCATAGTGATTTTGCTTGACTCAATATGACCCAAGGACTATGAGTGGCCTGACTAGTCAAGACTAGTCGCCGAGACTAGTCTATGAGTTGGTACTTGCCTTCCAACCAAAAATCTTGATTAATCGCGCGGCTAGTTCATGAGCGGTGCCCTGACGACACTTGTAAACCTTGATATGACCTATCATTATCAACTATCTACTCCCTCCGTTCCTAAATACTTGTCTTTCTAGAGATTTCAACAAGTGACTACATACGGTGCAAAATGAGTAAATCTACACTTTATAATATGTCTACATACATCCGCATGTTGAGTCCATTTGAAATGCCTAGAAAGACAAGTATTTGGGAACGGAGGGAGTATATTTTATGAATATATTGCACCACAGGTCTACAAAAGGTGGGTGCAACTGGGTAAAAGGACTGGACAAACGCTCATTTACAGCTAGAGAGGTGAAAAATCCACCTGCTGTGCAATTCGGTGCAACTGTGGCATGACTCAGTCACACTCTGCAATGATTTGCTCTTTTTCTCTTCCTTCTCTTATCTATTTTAAACACTTACCTCTCCTCGATTCACCTGAGCCCATCCAGTCACCCTTCCACGTGCCCTCGTAGTTTCAAACGACAGACCCACTTCAGTATACACCTTGACCTACCACAGCGGTTGCAACCAATCACTAAAAGACCATGGCGCTACAGAAGCAGCACCATGGTGGAGCAGCAGGGCAGGGCCACCACAGTGTCGCCCTCCACAGGGATGTTGCCCACTATTGAGGTGTCAGCGAGGTTAAACACAAATACGATGAGTCTCCTCTACCCGATTTGTTCTTGTACCCAGTTGCACCCAACCTCTCAAGTTCTTAGACATGTGATGCAAGTTTTAAGGCAAATTGTTTTTCTGGAGTGGATTTTGCGCTTGTGTGAGTGAGCACTCATACTATATCACATATCCAATGTGCCTTGAGATATGTTCACAGTCTATCACCCCACATTTACTCACATGGGATGAGATAACTTGCACATATCTCAAGGCATATCGTATGGTCGAAATAGTATGACCATACACGCACGCACACATAGATAGATAGGTAGGTAGATATATAGATCTGATAATTTGGGGATGATGGGTGTTACTGTTGCAATTTGCAACAATAATATCAGCATTCAGACATTCAGTTGTCAATAAAGATCAACAGGCAAGAAAGAATACCTGCTTTACAATGCTAGACCGTCGATCAGCTAGCTGAGAGGACAATGGATGAACTAGCTGCTTCAAGAGCATGAAAAATGATGGATAATCAATTGCGCCTGGTACAAAAATTTCAAGTAAAACACGCAAAATCGTGTTAGCAAGAGAGGACTAGGTAATAGGGAATGTGTAACATTATTCTTGACCAGTCAATACTATGAATTAAATATAGCTTAATATAATGTTAATAAATGTGAAACAGTTTTGCTTTACTGCCCTGATCTATTAATTTCCACGGCTTAGCATGTCCAACTCGAGTGACTTCTATAAAGCTTATATGATTAACAGTTCACTCCCCTCTTTCCAGTAAGTGATAAGCATCATGCCCATTAATGTCATATTGATGTTGAAGACTCAAAAAGCACTTGTATAAGTTACTAAGTTGCAACAGTTCTGCTATGACAGAACTGGATGCTACCCAAGAGTGTCTCATGGATAGTCTGGTTTCCAGCATCCAAACCTGGCTAAGTTGGCTGCATCCTGCTTATCTTTTGAAGGATATGGATGGTCTATTTTTTTCCTTGGGTTTAGAAAAAAAGATTAACTACCTCTGAATTTCCCCAGTTCAGCTTTGGCATATAACAAGAACTTTGAGAACAGCATAGGTGCATTTTCTGAAGGAAGTAATTTAATGACGAAACAAAAACTTAGATATGAAAAAAGGGCATGGGAGACAAAGATCAACCTCCATATACCAAGGCTTCGATCCTTTGCATTGCAGCAATACGTATAGACCAGTCCTTTTCTGGATTAAGGGCAGATGCAATCTTCTCAATCTCTCTAAATAATTCTTTCTCTGAGTGAACTCTTATGGGTTCCACCGGTTTTTCGGTAATATCTGTGTCACCTGAAAAATAACACGAAATTCCACAAGACATCATCAATATGGTGAATGTGTGTTCTGCCACGAACTTTAGAACAGTAACTTAGCATACATCCAGATTGCCACAACAACTTTTTACTACTGAGCTTTGTTTGCTTAATCTTTTCGGTAACAAAATAAATGATCATGTTATTTGTCACTGAATCCACATGTGATGTCCAGTTCAACTATGTCACTGAATCCACATGTGGAATTTACCACTGCTGTCCGTCCGAATTTTGAAGTCATGAACCAGCTAAATGCCTTTTAATATCATTATCCGTACATGAATACAAAAGGAGTGCCACATGTCTAACCAGAAGCAGTAGTAGATTGGCCATTTCAGTTTGCTCTAGTGACTCTTCTAGTTCTAGGCATACATCTTTCCAAAATCCAAATCGTTTGACCATGCAATTAACTACACTCAGTAATAGCAGCAAATATCATTGTTCTTTATACAAACCATATAAAAGGAACAGAATAATAGATGCACATAAAAGATGAAGCAATTACTTGAAGTCTTTGTTAACACTTTTTGGTATATCAAAGATACTAATCAAATTAAATGGAATTGTCCAGTATGACAAAGTAAAACTTGCCTCCAAATAATGTGCTTTCCCTTGACGTGTTTTTTTTCCTTGGACTACCTCTTTTGGGATGAGCACTAACAGATCTTTCCATGGCCCTATATTGCGTTCTAGCACCATCAGATGAGGGAACCTTTGGCTCTATTTTATCCAATCTTGAATTTATTTCCTTTAGCTGAAAACACCAATTGAGGCAAAAGACTGATAATCACGATGTTATGTCAGCACAGCCAACGTTAAATTTGGATAACCATGGAGAATTCAACAATCACAACAAAATAAACGGATAACAATGGAGAGATCACAGTGGTTAAGTAGTAAAGGACCACATGCATTAGTTCATTACCATATAAGAAGGCAGATTATGGCGCTGCAACTCTTCATGGAACTGAGATCCCATATTTTTGTACATCTCCTGTAGTGAATAGGTAGAATGTAAATTATAGATTACGGGTGAAGTACTTCAGTTAAATATATATGAAGAGCATCATGGGTAGTCAGGCAGATCAGAAGAAAAAAATTGAGTGTTTGCATTTGAATATAGGTAAATTGCATGACCACAATAGTTAATGTTGCCTTGTTTTCAACAGAAATATGGTTGGTAGTTGGTACCAGATCTAAAATAACTTTGGTATGTCGTTAGTAGCCATATAGTAAGTAATGGTGCCTTCTTGCCTAAAGCCCTAAAGTAGTTCAACAAAGTATATCGGTAAAATGCAGAATATGGGAAATGCAAGAGACTGAGCACGAGAAACGGAACTTAGCCAGAGAACATCCAAACATATAATTTGTGTTTCTTAAGTCAATTAGCTTGGTACAAGAAGCAAGTCACCGAACTGTACAATCTAGTTAGCATCATACAGGCGATGGGACAGCAAAAATAGTGTAGACATGAGAGAAAACAAAAAAAGAAGTGAAAAGTTCTAACCAATAGCCAAAGAGGGAGTACGATTTGAAGAAAAATTGCATAAGTAACTGAAAAGCATCAAAATGGGTGGGCTTGTGATGGACCACCTGAATACAAGAGATTGCAGCCTCTCTAACACTTTGATTCAAATCATTCAACAATTGCAGGACCTGTGTAGTTGAAACAAGATTAGCAGTTAGCATTGCCAGTTACGCAAGAAAATTAAGGGGAAACTAGATATTCCGTATCCAATAAGGAGAAAAAAACATCCTGGCATACAGGTGAAAGAAACACTCGCTGTAGAAGGAGCTCTGTAGAAGCAAAAAGCCCAACTGCCGTTGCAAGGGTGCGCACAAACTCTTCTCGCACCCTCCAGTTCTTGTGAGTCCAAGCATAACTTCCAGCTCTTTCAACAATGATTGTTGGAGAAGAAACCTGACATTGGAGAGAGAATCAATTCACTATACCCCGTGAGAAAGCCATGGGGTAAAAATAGTTCCACATCTAGATAGATGATCATTTATGTGACAAATTAGTAATTTCGGTGCAATTCAAAAGGACAATTTTCAATGTAAACAAGAGTATGCAGCATAGGAATGACAATGATATATCGAAGCTCACAGCACTGATAGGTTTTTATTTAAAGCGCAGATGGGAATTTTAATGCCATAATGAGGGGAAACATCATGTTTCAACTTTGAGGTGGCAAAAAGAACTAGAGTCTTGCAAAGTGCTGGATAAGCCCATAGCTAGTGTTCAGAATTATAAGAGTGAATACTCAGTTTCATCCCTGAATTATCACACACGCTGACGCACCTCATTTTCGTGCCTAACTTTCAGAGTGACCAAGTTGATCCCTTAACTACCCATCGTGGTTCATGTTAAGGAGTATTAGTATTAGGTCTTCTCCATTCTCCTCCTGCACGGCAACCATGCGCGGCTGTGTTAGCTGGCTACTGCTATGTTGGCCTGCTGCTGCTACTACTTGGTCCAGCCTTCTAGTGCTTGGGCATGCAACTTGGTCTCACGCGTGGCTCTCGCTGGACTTGCTGCTAGTGCGCTGCTTGCCTACTACTGATGCTACATGCTGCTGCTTGCTCTCGGGCACTGCGCAGTCTGTCTACCCGCTGGAGTGTTGGACGCTGTGTGCTACATCTCCGCTAGTTCGCTCCTCGTCAAAAATAAATAAATAAAATCCAAAGTCGCTGTCCGGTGATTCTCGACGGTTGTTGTTTCATCGACTTCGTCTCATACATGCACCTTTCTTCGGTGTTGCATGCTCTTCTTAGCTTCTAGCTCTCTATGTTTTCCGCTGTACACCAAATCCGTTGTTGTTTCGTGTTTCTCATGTCATGCTAGTCCACCATGCCTTTGTCCGTCAGCCTTTTTCTCGTCCTTGTCCTTTAAATAGGATTTTTGTGGCCTCACAGTTCATTCTCGTCTTCTTGCCAATGTGGCAGTACACATGGGACGCTGACTAGACAGGAAAAGGACGAGAACATGTTTGCATGCGATAGCCCGAAGTACCCTCCTCCTTTGAGCTAAAACTTGAGAGGACTGCATTGTAACACTTCTCCCTGTGTTATAGCTCTAGCATGGTTGCTGTACCTTCTCGCATAGAAATTTGTCACTTATTGGACTATAAATCAGTAACAAAATCCAATTTCCTTGGGCATTTTGGGGTTTCCATGTGTGCAGAATATCCTCATGCCTCTCTCAGTCCCTCACACTGAGTCGGCATGCCACGTGTACTGTCACATGGGCAAGACTACAGAAATGAGCCACATCACATAGTTCAGGGACCAATTTGGTCATTTTCATAGTTTATGGACGAAAATAAGCTGCGGACGACAGTTGAATAGTTGATACACGAAATGTGTATTTGAATCCAAATACAAAATCATGTCAGTGAAATCCGCAACTTCACATGTATAACTGCACCAAAAGAAGCTGCCACATACAAGAAAAGGGGAATTATTGGTTAGATTTGCTACCTCTGCTTGGCTAAAGTCCATATTAGCACCTAAAACAAAGACGTCGAAGCACCTAAAGGACAAAAATTGCAGATATTTTACCACTGAAAGCAAAATACACTAACTGCTCGGGTCTAGATACAGATACTATACTCCAAATCTCCATCTCTATCCAGTGGTGTAGAGTAAGCATTAATTAAATAAAGAGTGCTATCGGCAAGTCCAAACTGGTACCTTCGTTTAGTCAAAATATTCCAGCACTCGCCTCAGGTAAGGCAAGGCGTGTTTGTTTCACTAGAGAAGATAAATTATAATCCGTTGAAATGCTGTCTTTGAGACAGGAGCGGATACTCCTGGTCCCTGTAGCAGAAACCTAAATGTGAAGTCTTGCAAGGATAGGAAAGCAGAGGGAAGACCAACATTGCAGTAATCCGGAAGGCGCACCGAGAGAATACCCACGGATGAAACATATTCTTAGTTCTGCTTCGATACACTGGCATAAGAAAACAGGATCACCCACAGTAATACGCGCTGCTAATTCAGCAAGGTAGTAGCCTTATAAGCTTGGTATTCCATTGGAGTCTAAAACAGAAGAGTTCCACCCTATGTCATCCACTTGAACACACACATGGATATGCTGAACATGAGATCCTCTGCTTGAACTATATTCCATTGCAACCACCCAGGAAGCATGGAACCCACCTACATTCCCCCGAGAACCCAACTCGGAGGAGCACAGACGATATCGATTGCAAAAGGCAACAATGCAGTGGCTGACGGCTGACCTCCATGAGCGTGACGAGGAGCTGGCGGGATGCGTCACGGACGGGCTGCTTGCCATCGCCGAGTCGCTCGACGGCGGCGGGCACGAGGGCGTTGAGGTGGATCTTGAAGTGGTCGCCGGCGAGCACGGCGGCGGCGGAGAGCGCATGCAGGCCGCCCTGCGCGACCCGGAAGTTGGCGTCCCTGGTGAGATCCATGCAGGTTTCGACGAGCGCCGTGACCTCGGCTGCGGTGAGCCCGCGGCGCGCCGCGGCCTCCAGGGCCTCGTGCAGCCGCTCCACCCCGGCCAGGCGCTCCTTGGTGTCCTTGGAGCGCGCCGCCTCCAGCGCCGCCTCCATTTCCGCCAGCGCCGACGCTTGCCTCCTCCTCCGCCGACGACTGGCAGCGGTTGGGTTTGGTGTTCCCGGCGAGCTCGGGGAATGGCAGGGAGGGCGGGCCGACGGTGGGAAGGGGAGTTGGTCGGATCTGGGAAAGGGAGGGAGGCAGGAGGGAAAAAAGTGTGCGAGTGCGCCGAGGCAGAGAGTAGCTCTGCTTGGGCAGTTTCGTTTGCAAATAGGTCCCTGGTGATGTGTGATACTTCGTCACCGCCCTCGCCCTCGCAGGGGTGTATCACGAGTTTTGGTACCACGTATATTCTGCATTTTGAGGACCGAGCGGTACCGCCAGTACTAGTACGCTTGTATACTCGTGGAGCACAATATGCATTGTTCTGGGAAGAGGAAGAGGGGATAAAGATGGGCCGCGCAATGGAGGGAGAGGGAGAGGGAAGGAAGATTAGTTGAGTTGTCATGATAGTAGGTGCAAGTGCACATTATGATTGACATTATGGTTTATGATTGGGGGTCCTCTCCTCGTTTAATAGTACGTAACAAAAGTGCAGTGAAGGGATAAATGATACCCCTGCTACGAGCGTGTACGCCCCGATTCGGTCCAATCCCTTCCACTTGCAGCCCTACGAACGGGGCGTGATTAAGTGGTACTGATACGCCACCTAATTATACCTTGACAGTTTGTCTGATAGGGCGACTGCCATGCTTTGGATCAGAGTGGTGTGGCTGCGTCAGGTTAGCGGCAGCTTTTCGTTTGGAAATACATGGTGGTGATCGATGCGTACCGCCTAACAGTAATGGACCGATCTTCTTCTATTCCACCACTGTTGGCTGGTGCGGTGCGGATAGACATCGCGCTCAATCAAGCATTTCGCGTGGCTGTTCCACTGTCCTCTCCTGGCCTAACACAACTACTAGTAGTACTACTACGTGGGGAAGATTACGAGAGAATTCCTTATTTGGCCCTTTCTTAAAATTTGCTTCCCTATTTGGCACGACATAAACTTTTCTACCCTATTTGACATCTAAAGTAAAATTTGTTCCTTATATGACACTTCCGTCCATTTTAGGCACTAACAGAGTTAAGTGTGAGGCAAAAAGACCATTTTGCCCCTTGTGCATTGTGAACTATCTTGGGTGTGTAAAAAAAAAGCAATCAGCTCACCCATGTTTCCGGGATGTTCAATGGATGATCCACATGCATATGTATGATCCAATATTTTTTCCTTACGTAATCTGGTCTGCCTCTATGTGAGAAAAATATAACTTTGATCTATCAAAGTACTGTTGTATGATATGTAGGTCCCACGTATTGCTCGAAATTTATGAAAAAAAGAATATCTTCAATATTGGACTCTATTTGTAGAGTTCATCATGTAGAATAGAGTGCTGCAAAAAAATTGAAGTTTTATACTTTGATTTAGTAAGAGAAATAGTTGCCAAAAAAAAGAAATGCGTGCATGCAAAACTAGTCAAGTTTGTAATGGGCGTGCATGCATGCAGTCGAGTTGCACCCAACTATCCAGGGTGACTCAACAAGCCAAGGCCCACATGGCATGGAGCTGGCCGCCTCACTACCTAATGTTAGGCGTCGTGATCGGTTTTGATCTGACTCATTAAAAGGGCGCGTCTAGGGAGCAAATGGGTGCTCCTAGCGTTTCTGGCACCACCCATAAATAGAAATTTTCATCCCCCTCATCGATAGGAAAGTGCACATCGCCCCCCACCGATCCTCGATCCTAACCAACCAATGAGCGAAACTCACTGGTCCCCTCTTCGCCTCGATCTCTCTCCCCCCTCAAGCGTCCTTCTTTCCCCATCTTTTCTCCTCACCAAACCATCTTCTTCTCTCCCAAGCCAAAGGACAAGACGCCCTTCTCCTCATCACTTCCAGATCCAAAAACCTTCACACCCTCCAATGGCTGCTCCCTAGCGTTCTTCTCTAGGAGAAATCAAGTCGCCTTGTCCCCGATCACTGGCAAGAAAACAAAAAGCAAGGCAAAAAGGTCGATTTATCTCATCTTTCGATCCTCCTCTTTCCCCACGATTTGAACAAGGCTTCACTAAAGCGAAAAAGATGTGATGTTACGATGTTTAGTCTGCATTGTTTAGGCAAGTTTTAGCCCCCGGTTTGGGCAAAATTCACCGCTTTTAAGCATGTTTAGTCTGCTTGTTTAGGCAAGTTTTAGCCCCCGGTTTGGGCAAAATATACCGATGTTAAGCATGATATTTCTTCCCAGATTTCATAATCTATTTAGGAAAAATAATGCCTTAATCAAGAAAAACAACTGATCATGATCTATTTTCGATGTATTCCCGGTTTGATTGCTTATAACGGGTAAAAAGACATTCTGCTTTTGGCAAAACAAAGTCTTTGTGATGAGGCAATTAAGTGTATGTATGCACAAAAACTTTGAAAAACTTGTGCCATGACAAAACATGAACACTTTTGAAAATTATAAGACAATGATATACTGACATCACTATGGAAAGAGAGAGGAAAAACTAGAGAAAGCTTCCCCCTTGGTTAGTAGTCTGAAAAACTAGAGAAAGCTTCCCCCTTGGTTTCAGTAGTGAAAAAACACTATAAGAAAAAAAATGTAACTAAAATTGCAACTAAAACACAAAAGAGACAACAGATAGTACAAATTTACCTTTGTTGTATCATATCCTTCGCCATTGTCCAAGAAAGTTGCGGGATACAAGGGCAAAATTATTAGTATTTCAACCTCGCAAAAAGGAGGAAAAAGCCAACAAGAAAATCCATATACCAACATCTATCTCAACAGCAAACGTTACTTGAAACATGCTTAGTAGTCCTAAAACACACACAACTTGCTGCTGTAAAAATAGATGAAAACCTAAAACAGTCAACTTAAGTTCTTCCTAACACACAAACATAGGTGTTTGAAAAAGGTGAGTAGTCTGAACATAAAAAGCAATCATGCCCATAAATTCGACTTAAGTTTTTCCTAACACTAAACATGGTCTAAAATCTCTCGGTTTGGGATGAACTCCATTCTCAATGCAATTCAAAAGTAGCACTTCTATAGAAGTGTGCTTGCTTCCCAGTAATCAATCTGTTGCTGCGTTTAGGAGATAACAAAATAAGAAAATATATTATGAAACACAAAAAACATGATTCATACAAACATGAAAACATGTTTATTTCTGAAAAAAAAATATTGCACGACATATATATTTGACTTGCTCGATTATATATGTTTGGGTTACTTCTTGGTGCAAATTGAAATTGCACGCTTAATGTTGAATTGCTATCTTATGTATCCGGTGTGCTTGCGTTCTTTGAGTTGTTTGCTTGCGTTAGTGTGGTACTAGCTTGCCTCAACAACATAAAAAATGCTTTAATTTTTCGGTTGAAAAATGCACAAGTTGAAACATGATTTGAGCTATTTTTGTGTGCTTAGGGCGGTGTGCTATTGGCTTGCTGAATTTACTGTGCTACTTGCTTCCATACCTCTGTTGACTTGCTTTACTTTTTCCCATATTCACAATAAATAAACACAGGTTGGCGATGATTGACTTAAATGAGGAACCAAATGAAAATAATGATGATCCTTTGTCTTGTACACAACATGCTACCGAAATGCAGAACTTGTGGCGGAATCACCTAATCCCCTATGCTACAAAGAGTGGATGGTGCTCACTGCAGAAGCAATGGAGGCAGATCGACAATAAGTCATGGGGGCGTGCTCAGACAAGACACAAATACCTACAACAGAAAGTACCGGGAGTGATGCTCATACCCTTGATGGCACAGTCTTTGCGGGTGATATCGGTGGCAATGTTGGTAATGGTTTGGGTGCTTTGAAATGATGATGAGGCTTGGTCACAGCCCAGGGAGCCTTACGTGGGCATGAGGTTTGACACCTTGAAGATGCCAAGGTGCATTACAATGCATATTCCTTGCGATGGGTTTTTCAATCAAAATGAATAGTTCAAGGAAGGATGTGAAGATCGGGAATTGATAAAACAACAATTTGTTTGCAACAAGTTTCAAAGCTTGATGTTGATGACGGGGAGCAGATAAGATTCCGTGCTAGATGACATTGTTGAACAAGCAAAAGATGATAATGAAGATGAGGCTATTGTCTTTCTTGATGATGACAGAAGGGCAAAAAAGCAAAGAAGAAATGAAAAGAGATAAAATTGTACAAACCGGCCGCAAAGCTAAGATGATTGTGAAGGTGGTAGATGGAAGATGGGAGGTGATCTACTTTGTTAGCGAGCACAACCATCCGCTGATTGACAAACCATGTTTGACTAAGTATTTGCGATCACACCAAGGGATACCGCCAAAGAGAGGGCCTTCCTTACTCACCTTCATAACGCAATTTGACTACAGTGTTTTGAAAACACACCCACCTTCCCCACTATATTCCAACTTTAAGAACTTGGACATGCTCTTTGGTTGTGTGTTTCTTAGCCCATCAACAAGTTACATGATTTTGCTTGAAACATGAAACTAATTTGCTTGAAACATATGCCTTAGTTGCTTTATATTGACACTAAATTGCTTATAACAAGACAAAAAGAGATAAAATGCCTAATTTGTTTCGGATGTTGAACTTCCCTAATGTTTACATATTTCTTGCTCAATTCAAAAATTACCTACTTGCCTGCTTTTTTATATAAAATAAATTTGGTGTTGAACCTGAGCTTGCTCACTAAAGCATGGTTACCCCCCTGGTTTGTTTTCTGTATCTTGCTCATGTGTTCCCTGGGGCTATACGGTTGTAGTTGCTTGAAACATGGCACTAATTTGCTTGAAACATATGCCTTAGTTGCTTTATATTGACACTAAATTGCTTATAACAGTACAAAAAAGAGATAAAATGCCTAATTTGTTTCTTGATGCTGGACTTGCCTAATGTTTACATATTTCTTGCTCAATTCAAAAGTTCCTACTTGCCTACTTTTTTATAAAAATAAATTTGGTGTTGAACCTAAACTTGCTCACTAAAGCATGGTTACCCCCGGTTTGTTTTGTGTATTTTGCTCATGTGTTGCTCGAGGCGTATGGGTGTAGTTGCTTGTGTAGCTTCATGAATTGCCCAAGTTTTGCATTTGAATTGCCTTCTTTGGAAAAAAAAAGCTATTTTTGGCGCTGTTTTGTGTGGATAAAGAATTGACCACCATTGTGACTTTCATGTCAACAGTCGTATGATGCATATCATGTCGATTTCTATGGGATGTAACTCATTGTACCTTATAGCACAAAACACATTACAAACCTCAAGACGCTCTTGAACAAGGATGATACAAAAGAAGGGATATGATAGAGACAGTTGCTTACTTTAAAGATCGCAGAGGAGGATCCAGATTTTTTTACAAGATAAAATATGATGAGGAGGACAGGTTGAGAATATTTTACGGGTCGATGGTGCAGCAAGGAAGGCGTCGTGGAATCTTATCATGATCTGCATCTCCTTTGACACAACATATATGACTAACATGTACAACATGCCCTTTGCACCATTCATTGGAATTAACAGGCATGGGCAGTCATTCATGTTGGGCTGTGGGTTTGTTAGGCAAGAGTTGGCGTCAAGCTTTGATTGGCTATTCGAAACCTTCCTTGAGGCAATGCATAATGTAGCACCCACTGAAAGTGCAACTAATCCCCGGGTGGTTTTGGTAATTAATAAC
The DNA here is from genome assembly GCA_021437245.1 of Aegilops speltoides. Lineage (NCBI taxonomy): Eukaryota > Viridiplantae > Streptophyta > Magnoliopsida > Poales > Poaceae > Aegilops > Aegilops speltoides. The sequence continues at coordinate 335,860,496 of CM038146.1, forward strand.
AACATATATATCATTGAACTAATTATTTCTTGAGAATATTTCAGAAAGTTCAGTGATATGGGTATGGCAATGACTGATGATGGGGACCCCTCAAAATGCTAAGGAAAACATTGGCAAAAGCTCAAGACTCTATTTTTGGTTTAGTGATCCAAGATCACATTGAGTCCATAGGAAAGCCAATACTATTAAAAGGGGATGAGGTTATGATGATGATCCGTTGCTCAAAGTGCTTAGTGATTTATCTCTCAAACTATCGCAATCTCTCATTCCAACATAAACTCATAAGTAATCTCGGTCCCACCGATTCCATAAACTCACCACACCGAGATGAACCACCTCACCCATATAGCCAAACCCTAATAATTTGGATTTTCCGATTCCAAACTCGGTCTTACGAAATTGGTGTTGCCAAGCTTCAGAACATCAGACTCAAATCGGTGTCACCGAGATGAGAAAGTCGGTCCCACCGAGATTGGCAAACCCTAGACTTTGGAAGAATCGGACTAACCGAGATTGTATTTTCGGTCCCACGAAAATCCCAACGCTCACAAGATTTGAACTTTCGGTCTCACCGAGTTGTGAACTTCGGTCCGACCGAGATTGGTCAAATGTGTGTAACGGTTGGATTTTGTGTGGAGGCTATAAATACCCTCCACCTCCTCTTCATTCGTGGAGAGAGCCATCGAAAAGAACTACCACTCCTACCTTACATTTCGAGAAGAAAACTACCTACCCTTGTGTTGAGATCAAGTTGCTCCACTCCCACCATATGAAACTTGATTTCTAGCCTTCACAAGTTGCTTTCCACTCAATCCTTTCTTCCACCACAGCCAAATCAGTGAGGAGAGTTGAGTGTTGGGGAGATTATCATTTGAAGCACAAGAGCAAGGGGTTCATCATCACCAACACCATCTATTACCTTTTGGAGGGTGGTGCCTCCTAGATTGGTTAGGTGTCGCTTGGGAGCCTCCGTCAAGATGTGGAGTTGAACCAAGAAGTTTGTAAGGGCAAGGAGATCGCCTACTTCGTGAAGATCTACCCCGAGTAAGGCTAGTCCTCCGTGGGCGTAAGCCATGATGGCATAGACAAGGTTGCTTCTTCGTGGACCCTTCGTGGGTGGAGCCCTCCGTGGACTCTCGCAGGCCGCTACCCTCCGTGGGTTGAAGTCTCCATCAACGTGGATTGACGATAGCACCACCTATCGGAACCACGAGAAAAATCTCCGTGTCTCCAAATTGCGTTTGCTCTTCTCCACCTCTTATTTACTACATGTGCAATTTACTTTCCGCTGCCACTACTCTAGAATTGCATGTGTAGGGTGATACTTGACTTGGTCATCATTGTGAACTTGCTAAAAACTTGCCCTAATCAAAAGGCTAAACTTTTAAGTTGTCAAGTAGTCTAATCACCCCCCCTCTAGACATACTTCCGATCCTACACCCACCAACATCATAACCGACCAAGACATCGCGATGGCACAATCGATTAAAAAGATCTTTCCTACAAGTGTCCACCGCTGTTGCCGCTGGCATATTATGAAAAAGGCACAAGAAAAGCTTGGAGCATTCTTTGGGCGAAACCACAGCCTATCCAAAGATTTCAACACTGTGTTGACTTTAGCTTGACGCGGAAGAATTTGAGGCGGGTGGGCTGAGTGATGATGAAGTATGAGGCTATGACCGACTCTCACTTTGAGAATCTATACAAGTCTGAGAGACATGGGTACCTGCTACTTCAAGAACCGATTCTTCCCTTTCTTGCAGTCAACTCAACGCAGAGGGGTTCAATGCTGTCCTTAAACGATATGTGAACCCACACAAGTCAATTTTGAACTTTGTGAAGCAATATCGAAAAATCCAAACACACATACTAGTCCGGAGGGTTCGAAGACTACAGACAGCACATTTACTGATGAAATGTGGTCATCTTACCCAATAGAGAAGCGGCGTCAGATCGTATACTAGGGACTTGTACGAGAAGTTCCGTGATGAGTTTCATTGACTACAAGGTACAATGTGCGACCACATGGTGAAAACTTGTATGAGGTTTACCCCAATCAAGAGTGGGTTGCCAAATATGGTTCTAGGGCTATTTTGTCACGGTTGAAGCTAGTCTTTGGAGACTACAGTGTGATCTGCTGCAAGATTGAGCGGACGGCATGCTTTGCTGCCATATCTTGAAAGTTTTCAACCAACTTGGTGTTGACGAAATCCCAAATAAAGACATACTTAGAAGATGGACACCTATGGCAATCCCCAATGCACCCCTAACGTCAAGACCAACTCGATGAGATGCCACCACAATCGAAGAAGGAACCGAGGCATGCAAATTTGATGATGGATTTTGGTAGTCTTGCGGGTTGCTAGTGCATCGGATGTCGCAACGGATATTGTAAAAAACATATGCGTGGTGCGCGTCATGAAATCAAAAATCTCAACATGTCAAAGAAGAAGAAAAAGAAGACCGGCTGTGGGCCCTCCGTGATTCTGCGCCACCATCACCGGTGGTTCTGCGCCTGCCACAATTAACTCTCGAGCAACAGTGGCCCTGTGGTGCATCTGAAGGGCCTACGGTGCGCCCCGGATCTAGACAACAGACAACATATTTACTGCCACCGCCGAGTAACACTCGGCAACTAGTGACCAAGCAAGGCCCCGATGAACTTGCACAAACCCCTTCGGACCTAGGCAAGAAGCGATCTAGTTCGCACCGCAGAAAAAAGGCACCAAAACTAGCTGGCCACTCTATGAGTGAGGATGGACATCAACAAACAAGTGTTCGTGGCTGCACCGCAAACTATGAGGGGTATACAAAGCTGCTGGCCTGTCTGAAAGAATCGCCGGGATATGTGCCACTAAGCGGTGGAGCAAAGACCGCGCTTTCAAGGGGCTCAACAATGGCAAGGCCTATGCAAGCCGAGAGGAGCTGCGCCACAACTTTTGGTGCATATGCCTTTGCCAGAGGTCTCGCGACCTCCTATGGGCCCTAGACCAGCAATTTGGCCTGCACCGCAAACTATGGGGCTATACAACCATCATGGGCTCTGCGGCGGCAAACACAACCCATGTGCCTATCCTCGATCGGCACCATCGCTGCATCATCAAGAATAGTTGATGGCGGTATGGACAACACCAGTGTTCTTCAACTACACAAGAAGAAAATGGCAATGCAATTCCATCTCCTATTGTGCAAGCTCCTAGTGGACGTGCGCACCACCACTCAAGACGGCATCTCTACATGCAATTGTTCTTTGCCAAGACAAGGTACTACGATGGTTGAACCACAATTTGGGAGACATAGTGCCACCCTTGGCCTGTAATTCCTAGAGACCCTCCAAAATCAACAACAAAAGGGAGGGCAAAGTCAAAAGAATTCAATCAGACTTGAGCTGCATCCAAGAGAAAGAACAAGTGCAGACTATTGTGGTTCTTTTAACCACAATGGTGCAAGCTGCCCGACCAGATTGGTGTAATGGTCAAACAGTGGCCATATGGCTGAAAAGATGTGTCGAATGAAATTGACAAATTAAACTATTTGTTGGTCTGTATGTTTGAACATCCTAAACTATTGTTTTCTTGATTACAATTTGTTCTGGCTAACTTGCCTCACACTAGAGTTTTGAGTTGCCTGTCTAACTTGCCTCACACTAGAGTTTTGAGTTGCCTGGTTATAAGTTTTGAATTGCATATTGTGTGCTTTGAATTGCCCCGCAGACACCCTTATCTCCCTGTAATGGTCGAAAAACTTGCACACATAAGATTCTGCAAATGCTAAAAATGCAACAATTCCCTCGTTATGTAATGATTATATTCTTTGTCTTTTATTGGGTTATTCTGAAAAACTTGCCTCGCCGTAAAGCTAAAATTGCCTGTTTATGCAATTGAGTTGCCTGCTCAATTTCTTATGCAGCAACTCCTCCCTCCCTCTCCCCTCGGCACTCCAAAGGTTCGAAAAGAAGCGAAAAGAAAACAACACATGCATTTACGTGGGATGTAGTGTGCGTGAGGGAGAAAAAAGCTGACCTATGCTAACTTGAGTATGCTTTTCCATGGAGCCTTGTTGTTGGCGTTGTCAACCCACGTGTTAGTCAACTGTTTCCTTATGCTTGGAATATCCTCCATTGTGAAATTTGGAACAACCCTTGCCTCCCATCCATTTGCTATCGTCGAGCAAAAACACCACAATCGAACCTAAAACAAAAATTGAAAAAAAGAACTTTTCTAGTTAGCTAGCTTCTTCTATGTAGAAGCTAGCTTCCTCTATGTCACTTGTAAAAAACTAAAAACAAAAAGCATAGTTAATATGTGAAAAAAAAGTGGATGCTTACTCATTGTTCTGTTTTGGGACGTCGATGTTGGTAAGCCCAAAGTCATCCAGCGAGACACGGGAACTGGCGTAATGCTCTTCCCATAGACACCGGAAACTTGCAACCATTTTCCTAGCACAAACATCTAGAGACTTGTTTTTTAGCGTCCTCCAAGAATCAAGAGCTTCGAAACGTCGATCCCTTATGTTCACGTTAAAAATCCAAAGAATGATTGCTGTTTTAGGCTTTGTCTTGTCAATGTTCTCTAAAACTGGGAACATAATCTGTTAGAACAGAAACAAGATGTGGTTAGTACCCAGGTACTAGAAGCTGGATTTAAGCAACTTTTTCTGTTGTGCTCTCGCAAATTACGACATGGACTGAAGAAAAGCGTACATGCACATGCAAGTTTGGTGCTTGTGTGAGTAAATTAGCCAAAAAATGTAAAAGATGCATAGGCAAAAGTTATGTACTTATGTAAGCAACCATCTAAAATGCACAGCAAGTTATGGACATATGTAAGCAACTTGTCACGAAAGCAATTTCGTTGGCGAAAAGTTTTACCATAAAAAGTCATATATAATGCATTGGTGAAAAGTAAAAGAAACCATTGACATACCATGTCTTTACGGTCCAAGCGATTCGACTTCTTGAACCGAAATGAGCTCTGGCCGCTCAATTCCATGTTTTGCATCCGAACCTGGTGTAAAAGAAGAATACAGATCATGACCATGACCTTTTGTGAAAAAAGAAAAGAAAGAAACGCAAAACTACATCGTTAGTTGCTTCGCTTTTCTTACCGAGAACCTCACCGCATCACAAGCTTCTTTGATTCTGGTGACAAGTTCATCATTATGCTCTCTATACCAACTTCCATTACGTGGCTCACGACAAAACCTCCCTTCTTCATTGAGTTTGCGAGCTCCCTAACAGTGACAAAGTACTTTTCATATTCAATTACCCTTGGGCTGCATGAAAAAAAGAGAGAGGCATTCAGCTCATAAAAAATCCTTCTGTAATTTGCTTACCACCATTACAACTTATGAAAAACATATGGGCAAAGGTAATGTCAAAAGGAGACTGTTTGAACAAAAAGAATTTCACACTAAGACAAGTTGCTGATTCCGTATGGATTGCTTCTAAATCTGCTTTGAATTGCTGGATAAACATGATAGACCTTGCACGTGGGGAAGTGCATTGTCTGGTCGACAAAAAAAGAAATGGATTGGTATCTTGTCATACCGGTATCCACATCTGGTGATTCTTCTTCATTAATTCTTCCATGCAAAATAACCGATGCATACAATCTATTTGCTTCGGTTTTGGCATGTAGACTTTCTTCACGTTATAGTCAATAAATGGTGACCTCTTGCAAGGAGGTGGCTTAATAATCCTTCTCTCGAATTGATGTGGATGCATCTCTCCGAGCTACTATCACTGTAAACCTTGTTTCAACCCCACTTCTCCTTGGTTAGAGCTTTTTCGGTGTTTGGTACACATTTCATACCTTGCACACACGGGTCAATGCCTTCAATGTCCAATGAGATAATCATCCCTGTTATATCAATGATTGGCTGGTTATGTCTTTGGAGTTCCTTGAACTCATGCTCAGCAAATGTGCTTGACCCAACATGCTCGTGTGCTTTGTTGTCTCCAGATCTTGTGGCCAAAACATCTATGCCTAGATCGAAACTTGGTGTTTGGCAAGACTCTTTGAAAAAATCATTAGATCTTTCGTGTGCCTTTGCTCAAAACTTGGTGCTAAGTCTGTGATTTGTGGAGTTTGATTGGGCATTCTTGCTGTTTGGATCAACACACCTAGCAAGCAGCTCACTCACACCTAGAACATTGATTTCTAGTGCATTGGTTGCCTCCCATTGACACGCATGAATTGTGGTACAACTCCTCCACATTAGAGAAATGTGTAGTATTCCCTCGCCAGCTTGGTTCTGCTTACGAACACTAATGGCCTCGGGTTGGGCAAGTACAGTTTGGCGCATGTGCAATTCCCTATGGCTCTTGGCAACTTTTGTTCCGGCTTTTTCCCATGGTTCTGACTTGAGGTGTCTTGATCCTATTGATCTCCGTCTGAGTACTGGGAGGATGTTCTCTTTCTCCTTCTTGTGTCCTGCATGGTTTAATGATCGAGCCTCCGGAGATGCCTTCAAGTCTTGCACCTTGGCCCTCTGCATACCATTGGCTGACTGCGTCACATTCCCCCGAGATGGGAGAGGCACTTGACCATTTAAGTCAACTAGTGGTTGTCCTCTGCAGCTATTTCCTGTGCTTACTAGCACTGTGGGACCCTCCTTTGGTTGTGTTGGCCTTGTGGGGTCTAGTGTTTCCTCTGCAGAACTTGCCTGAAAAGCAGCTTGTCTTGCTCCCTCCATGGACTGAGTTGCCAGAATATGTGATCCGCTTGCTTGACACTGGGAATGAAAAAAACCCGAAAGCTTTGGATCTACTCCTGTAGGTACTGCCTCATCTCCAACTTTGCTTGTTGAGCTTGATGTTGTACTCTTTACTTGTTGAGCTTTGGATCCACCATGAATTGCCTCTTTTGTTTGAGAATTTGCTTGTTGTTCTTCTTGAGAAGGACCAGCTTTTTCATGGTGATCGCCTTGGCTTTCCCCCTTGGTCAGAATCGGATTTTCGCACGATATGCTTGCGGATGCATTGCTGTTTTGTTCATCACAGATGGCTCCAATCTGGCCCGACAGCTTTCTTCATCTTCTTTGATGGTGGGAGTGGTGGTAGTTGGTTTGAGAAGCAATCTTCTGCTCAGAGCTTCATTTAGAGCGGCCAAATCTGTCTCATTATTTTACGCCGAGTTGCCTTTGGGCATATTTCCTTGGGGTTGAATGTCAAGCCCAAATCCAAGTCTTCCCCTAAGCAACTCTTGAACATCCTCTTAACCCGGTAGCCATGGTTATGTCATCAATGTCCCACATTTCTTTCACTTGAAAAAGGGAAACGTGGTTCTTGGGAAACAACAGCTTTGAATTCATCAACACAAGGTCTTTCATCAGATGCTATCTGCCTCATCCATCCTTTGCCTTCTGTCCTTCTTCTTTTGAATCGAAATTGCAGCGCATTGTTGTTCATCATCGTCGCCGCTGATCGCTCACCAAGGATCCTCGTGCCGATCGGAGCCACCATTGTCGCTGAACCGCCGTTGCCACCTCCGCCGCCATCTTCATCATCTTCATCCTGCTTCCCTTGCCCATCGTCTTCCTTGTCTTTGCCATCCCCATCGCCTTCTTCGTCGCCATCGTCCTCCTTTCCTTCACCATCTTCTTTTCATCATCCTCTTCTTCCTCATCATCATCGTTGTCCTCGTTCCCCTCCCGCCGTCTTAGTCCCTTGTCAACCGTGAGGGCCAAGCTCCTGGTTACTTGATTTCCCCTGAACTCCACTTGATCCATCATGACCATCATCGCTGTCTGAACTTTCATCGCTGTCGCTTTCATCACTACCTTTATCTCTGCCATCTCCCTCGCTTTCACTGTCAGCTGCCTCGCTGTCATCGCTGTCTGAATCAAACGACTCCTCCTCACTTGGTAAGCTGTCTATTCCGGCTGGTACTCGCTTGCTCCTTCTTTTAGGTTGTCGCCTACTTGTCTCTGCAGTAGTAGGATCTGCCTCCTTTGTCCCCCATTCATCGTCATCTATCTTCCCAACCCCAGTCACGAGCTTCCCCACTGCATGAGAAATTACAGAACACATTTCGTGCACCAACCCCGTGAGCTTCTTTTGCTTCTGTAAAACATGAAAGTGGATGGTAGAGACACATGATAAGTACATATCTCCTATTAAAAAATATAAAAAAGGGAACTGCAATGAGAGCAAAAAAACAGTGCTCGATAACTTACTGATTTGTCATATGACTCGGGCAATCTTGCGGCAACAAATTTGGTGATGTGGTCCATACTGCCAAACAAGCTATCATCCGCACACCGAGAAAACTCCGTCTTGAGCTGGTGGTTTATAGCAAAAGAAGATTTAAAAAAACTATGAGTGACAACATTCTAGCACTCCCATAACAAAAAAAGAACTGAGAAAATGAAAGAAAAACAGTACTGCTGATAGTCTTTAAATTCCTGCAACCATTATGGCACTTCCCCCCCCTTGTTGCCTACTATTTAGTGGATACTGTAATGAACAAAATTGAAGAACTAGTTTGGATAAGTTGCTAGTTTTCAGAACATAAGTTGCTTGGGTGGATGTATAAAATTGCTACTTTCCAACATTTGAATTGCACAGACAAAAAAAAAAGCTAAGAGAAATATGTACTCCAGCAGCTACTGTTAGAAATACAACAACCCCACAAATCATTCTTGTGGACATAATCCAACTGTGTGCATGCCAAATGAAAAATTCTGATAACTACTTGGACCAACTTGAAATATATGTATGGCACTTGCCCAAAAAGGTACATTAACTTGCATGCTCTTTCAAAGTGAATTGCCTAGTATAAAAAAAATTGTAGTGTTATATCCTAAAACAGAGAAATTATGTTACCCGCAAATGGTCAGTATTCTCCGGTGCCTTCTGTCCTTCTTGATGACTCGGAGATTAAATCAATTCCGAATGAAACCCTTGGCACCAAGTTTGGGATTGGCTCATCAACATCCAAAGAGTCTAGGTACAACAATTGCGTAAAGACAAGGAAAAAGAAACGAAACATTAAGTTAGCTAATGATTGCAAAGAGAAAAAGAAAAGATAAGTAAACAATGGATGCTTAAAAAAATAAAACAGCTTGAAGCACTTACGACAAGGTGGAAAACACAACAACAAACAGCCTTCTTGTTGGCACGCCCTGAAGTGAACACAAGCTTTAATTGATCAACAACAAACCGGCATATGTTGGTTTCGTTATTCCATTGACATCCATGACCGCTGGAAACTCTTTGGGGAAATGCTCAAACTAGTTGAAGGGCAAGGAAGCACGAAAAACAAGAGCTAGCTAAGCGCGGACAAAGTCATCATCATGAGACCCTCCCATGTCTACAATCATCTTGCACCATTCTCGTGAGGGTTGGTGAGTTCTTCGATGTGATGTTGTAAATCAGACATTGCCTTTTGTGATTTCAGCCGATTCTCGAAGCACACCTTCCTGCCCTTGTTGGGCAAACCCCATATCCTGCGGACACTAGCGGCATCTATGTGAATCTTCCCCTTTACGGAATGACTATCTGCGAAATCTCCGGATCGTAATGCTTCATTATCCATCGGCTAAGATCTCCGGCATGCTACTCACAAGGTCCGTAATGCCGCCAAATTCTTTTGCGATGATGACACCCTTTTGGTCGGGGACCAAGTCCTTGTTCAACTTGAAGAGCCTTGCAGAGATGCCTGTTCCTCGACCCTATAGCACATAAGGAAAAAACACGTAAAGAGGGATTAGCAAAACATAGATGAGGATAGGAAAAACACAAGATAGGTAACTTATGCATCATGTTTGAAGTAACCGCTGATTGAAACCGAGGCAACTATGCAAAATACCTCGCCTCCTCCGTCTTCGGCGTTTTGCTTTTGGAGGTTGGTCGACATCGCACATCCTCCATTTTTATTCCCAAAGATCTGCAGCTTGGCTCTCGTTGCTATTGTCGTTACTAATGATATCATCGTATGCGCTTCCCCTTACAATTGCCGCTTTAGTTCTCATACGCTTGTACCCAGATATTTGTGCACCGCTCCGTGGTGGAAGATAGAAAACACAAAATGAATAAAAATGGAAAACAAAATCTCTTAAGTACAAGAAGAACATAAAAACTCCCCGAGCATGTGCACACCTCATTTGATGCTCTTCGTCCCCATGAGATGCAGGCGTCGTGGCTTGATCCAGCAGGTCCATCCTGTTTTGACTTGACTTGTCCCAGCCATCTAAATTCTGATGCATATTTAGATGAACAGCAATTTAGAAAAAAAGTGGGCAATGAAAAGCATCGTAACCTATCTGATTTTTCAATATATGTTACAACATTAATACAAACATGCATACAAAACACCTAAGTAAAAAGCATCGCTGCAAGGAACAACAAACAAACTATTCCACATCAATTATCCAGGCAACACATGTTGGCATTTTAGGCAACCGGCTAAAGAAAGCTTGAGCAAGTTTGAGATTACACAAAATACGGTCGTATGGTGCACTTTAGGCAACACATATTGGCATTTTCAGGCAAATGCCTGATAAAGCTTGAGCAAAAAGCCAAGCATTACACAAAAAGACGCTAGACAAAAAAAACGGTTGATGGCTTATTAGGGCAACTGACTAACAAAACCTTCAGAGCCAAGCACACTAGGCAACAGTTGAGGCCAATTCAGGCAACTGACTAGCAAAACTCCAGCAAAAAAATCATGACAACTAAGTCACATAACTTAAGCAAAGCTGGCATACATATCTACAACTCACTCGAAGACAAACACCAACGTCGAAGCACAACACATAACCCTGATACACAAAACATTTCACCAACATGAACATATAGCAGATCTGCATTTGTTGCATGAAAAAAAGGTGCTATGAAACTATATGAGCATCCAGTGAGTAGTTGTTTGCGCATGTCAGTAGAACACCAAACCTTGAATGCACACTAGGCAACAATTGAGTCCAATTCAGGCAACTGACTAGCAAAACTCCAGCAAAAAAAGCATGACAAGCTAAGTCATAAACTTAAAGGAAAGACTGACATATATATCTACAACTCAGTCAAAACAAACACAAAATGTCAAACCAGAGCACATAACCCTAATACACAAACATTTTCACCACATATGAACCTATAGCATAATTCCATTTTTGGTGCATGACAAATAAGGTGCTACGAACTATATGAGCATCCTGTGAATGTTGTTGTCTAGTCAATGAAATTGCTTCTGGTGAAGAAAAATCTCAAGCAACTTCATGCCACGGAGAACGGACAACATTGACATGGGAGAGGCATTACTGTCCTGCACTAAATCAAAACACATGAACCACCTGCGCAGGCAACACATGAACCATAACAGGCAAGTCGCTCACAAAACAAAGGCAACGTTGACATGGGATAAGCATTATTCTCGTGCACTAAAATCAAAACACCATCAAAAACGCCTGTGCAGGCAACGCATGAACCATATTGAGGCAAGTCAGTCACACATCAGCCTCAGTAGCCCCCCCTACAACACCAAATGCTTGCCTTCGAGTACTACCAAATCTTAGTTTAACAGTACCCTATGAACACGAAAAATACCCCGTGTGGTCGTCCCTTTCCAAACTAACGAGTTCTCCATCGAGTCTACAACCTGCTGCTCGATTTCGTCAATTTATTCAACCGTGGAGGGCGCATCGACCCCCCGCGATTCGGCACTTCTACAACAACCGCACGACGGCAGACGCTACGCCGTCCTCCCCTGACAAGGCGGAGCGGCGGAGCGCCGATTTGGACAACCTAAACGCGCATGACCGAAGAGATCTACGCACATACCGGATTCGCGCGATTTTGCACTTCAAGGCCAACCGAACAACGGCCGCTTCGCCGTTTCTCCTCTGCCGCGTCTCGTCTGGTCGCCGCCAAGGCGTCGTGGTCGTCCCTCTTCGGTCGCGTCTCCGCGCCACAGACCGCCTTCCTTCGCCAAGACTTCATTGTCCCGCTCGCCTTCGGCAAGCTACCACCGAATCGCCCGCCTCGCCGTCGGCTGCTCTCGGATTCGACCGGATTTGGGGAAGAGTGGGGATTGAAGGATGCGCTCATTGCGCTCATTGCGCTCACTGCCTTCGCTTCGAGGCGATTTGAATGGGGCGGAGTGGGCGAGTGGAGGCGAGACGAAACCGCAGAGAACGCCTAACGGTCTCGACCACGACGCCACGACCGGAGGACACTGGCGCGCCTCGATAACCACGGGCGGTGGCTTTCCACGGGCCGGCGACCGCTGGATCTGGATCGGACGGCGCACGAGACAGAGTGCTGGGTAAGACAAGGTGGCACTCGACCACTTTTTAGGATTTAGGCATTAAAAATTGCTGTGTACGCAACGTACCTAGGTTTAGATATAGAGCCTCTTCAGATTTAAAGTTGCTGCGCAACGTACAATGCCTCTATAAAGCCTCCGGTGCAACATATGGTATGTCTGACTACTGTTGGCGTGCATTTTTAATCACGACCGCCGCGCACCGCAGGCGATGTCAGGGCCGTCCGCAGCTCATGGCGCCACGTATGGGCAGCCGCGCCCGTGGCGCCATGTGCGTGAACGCCCAAAGCCGAGACTACAGCGCCGTTCCTTAACCGGCCTTCAACTCTGTAGTATTGATCATACATATGCTAGTATAATTTATACGGATGTTTTGTACAACTTTTACACGCACAGACCAGTTTATCTAAGGAACAAAATATTAAAGCATGCACATATATGTGCAGCATCCATTGAAAATCGCTAAAATATGGATGAACCGATTGCTTTTTTTTACTACATCCAGGAAATTTACAGAATGCACTAGGGGCAAAATGGTCTTTTCATCTCACACTTAACACCGTTAGTGTCTAAAATGGACGGAAGTGTCATATAAGGAACAAAATTTACTTTAGGTGTCATATAGGAAAGAAATTTTATTTGGGTCAAATAAGGAAGCAAATTTTAAGAAAGGGCCAAATAAGGAATTCTCTCGAAGATTACCAAGGGAACCAGTCAGTATAAACTTCGTGACTGCATGTGTCAGGACCCCTAAGACGAGCACGTATTTAGGGCATGAACAACGGTAGCACCCGTACCGTGCTGCCCCATGCTTGCCACATAGACCGGGTAGGTTGAGGCTATCGGTTCCATTTTAATCTCCCAATGCAAAACTGTAAGGCCACCAGGGCTGAGCCCCACACCCTCTCTCTTCTCAAGCATGGGCTAAAGCATCTCCTCTGCATCACGCACTCTCTCTCTCTCTTGTGCTCTCTCCTACTTTTCTACCTTTCCTTGCTTTTTCGCTCAAGGAAGTTAGCTCCTCTACAGGAATCACCTGTGGTCTGCAAGCTACCACTTTAATGCCATTGTGGCATTCGAACCTAGCTGGCATGCGGGGCACCCGTACTGGGGCTACCCGTTGGGCATGCCCTTATCCGCAGACACGTACACGTTCATGCAGTACAGTCATACGAAAGCCGGTCATCCAACCATACACGCACCCCGGCTGCAGTGCCCCACGGCCGCTTTCATGGTGGCGAGTTACCCGTCACGGGCCTAGGCCTCCACGAGGTCGGGGTCCTCGCGGACCCAGGTTGGCACCTCGTCGGACTTGACGAACACGGAGCGGCGCACCGCATTCCGTCGTTCCCGTCAGACCGCCTCGTTGGCCGCCTACTTCTTCAGTCAAACACGACGGCCCGGGGAAATGTGAAGTCGCCGTCGGGGTAACTATATTATTATTCTTAATGGCAATAACATAGTACAGGCCTTTTTCCCTTCGTGTCACTAGGATAGATTAACCGAGACATTAAACCTAGCTAACATACACAACTCATCATCAATGTAGACATGGCCAATGAGAGACTAATAGATTAGATAGCATATGGGCGTGTTTGCTTGCCCGGGTGCCTTTCGTCTGCATTGCATGGAGGATCCTGGGTGAGGACGGCCAAGTTGAGGTGATGCAAAGTTCCATCGAGATGGTTGTTTGGTGAACTTGCATCTTATGGCTGCACAAGGGGGGAACCTCCCCTCCTCTCTCTCAGTGGCGCGGGAGTGCCATCGGGAGGGGAATCATCGCCGCGGTGATCTTCTTCATCAATATCACCATCATCATCACCATCCTCATATCTTTTACGCGATCCACTCTCCTGCACCCCGCTGTAATCCCTACTTGAACATTGTGCTTTATGCCACATATTATGATCCAATGATGTGTTGCCATCTTGTGATGTTCTGAGTAGATATACTTTGTTTTGGGGTTGATTGATGATCTAGATTGATATGAGTTGTATGTTTTATTTTGGTGCTGTCCTATTGTGCCCTCCGTGTCACGCAAGCGTGAGGGATTCCCGCCATAGGGTGTTGCAATACATTCATGATTCGCTTATAGTGGGTTGCTCGAGTGACAGAAGCATAAACCCGAGTAAGGGGGTTGTTGCGTATGGGATAAAGGGGACTTGATATGTTAATGATATGGTTGGGTTTTACCTTACTGATCTTTAGTAGTTGCGGATGCTTGCTAGAGTTCCAATCATAAGTGCATATGATCCAAGAAGAGAAAGTATGTTAGCTTATGCCTCTCCCTCATATGAAATTGCAATAATGATTACCGATCTTGTTAACAATTGCTTAGGACAATTCTACACACCGACACATCATTATTCCACACTCGCTATTTATAATACTTAGGTAATATATTATAACTTTATGATAACAACACCTAACTTTATATTTTAGCTCTCCGATACCATGCAAAGTTATCCTCTTCATACCCACAACATAGTTTTATTTCTCGTTTCTAGTTGGAAGCAAACGTTCGGTGTACTTAGAGTCGTATCAGTGGCAGATAGGACTTGAGAGAATATTGATCTTACCTTTAGATCCTTGTGGGTTTGATAGTCCATGCTTATCGCTTCCAACTTTGGAAATTGCTACGATGTTTCCCTGCACTTGGGGATTATCAAGCTCTTTTCTGGCGCCGTTGCCGGGGAGCAATTGCGTGGGGTTGATATTTTCGTGTATGCTTGTTTGTTTTCTTCACTAAGTAGATTTTGCTTCCCCTTTTATTTCTGTTTAGTTGTGTGTGAAACATACAAAAAATTGAAATAATAAAAATAAAAAAATTATACTTGCCTCTTATACCTAAAGAGTTTTTCAAACAGAGAAGTGATTGGAAAGTGATGCATTGGAGAAGTGAGGGTCGACCTTGAACACTTGTGTTCATGCTCATGAAAACAATGTAGAATTTTTCATGGAAATTTCTCTTAAAATAATTATCCCCTTGTATATATCCATTGTATTATAAAAATAATGTTCCAAGCATTGGTTTTACGATGATTAGTTTGCTTGTTTACTATGTGCAGAGCAAAAACAGAAACTTTGGCTGTAGCGCGTGAATTTACATTTTTTACTGGAAAGTTAAATGGGTCGGAAACTTTTTGCACAGTACTTCTGTACAATTTGTTTAAATTGTCATATTTTTTTAATTTGTGGATTTACATAAGTATATGAAATTTCCAGATCACTACAGACTGTCCTATTTTTGACAGATTATGTTTTCTATGTGTTGTTCGCTTATTTTGATGAATCTATGGGTAGTATCGGGGGGTATGAACCATGGTGGAGTTGGAATACAGTAGATATAATGATAATATGAAATTGGAATGAGTTTGCAATAGTAGCTAAAGGTAGTGATTTGCTTTATTATACTAATGGATCTCACAAGTTTTTGTTAAGTTTTGTGTGGATGAAGTGTTCGAGGAACGAGGAGTTACCGATGTGAGAAGAATAAAGAGAGGCAAGAGTTCAAGCTCGGGGATGCTCAAGGCACCCCAAGTAAATATTTCAAGGATACTCAAGCATCTAAGCTTGGGGATGCCCGGTTGGCATCCCTTCTTTCTTCTTCAACAATTATCGATATACCTCGGTTTTTGTTTTGTTCACATGATTTGTGTTCTAGCATGAGATAGCCCTTCATTGATTTATAGAATGCTATTTGTGCTTCACTTAAAACTTTTGAGTATGGTTTTATAGAATGCTTCGTGTGCTTCACTTATATATTTTGAGCTTGGATGTTGGATAGACTATATTAATTGTAGAATGCTCCATGAACTTCACTTATATCTTTTGGAGTATGAATAATACTATCATCGAAAGTGGGTTTGGAAGAGTGTCAACTTTAGGAAGTAATGATCCCACTATTTTGGAGGGTGTTGAATCTTAGTATATAATATTTATGAAAGTGGATTTGGAGAGGTCTTGACTTTAGTTAGTAATGATTCCACTATTTTGGAAGAGGTTCCAATTGATTATGAGAACAAAGTTGCTATCTATGATTGTTATTGTGATGACATGTATGATATAAAGAATAATGTTAACCCTGAAATCATGATTTTAATTTTTGATTGGATTATGCCTCACATGACAGTTATTTTGTTGAGTTTGCTCCCACTATTCCGAATGAGAAGAATTTTGCTTATGTGGAGATAGTAAAATTTCTATGCTTGTAGATCATGAAAAGAATGCTTTATGTGATGGTTATATTGCTGAATTCATTCATGATGCTACTGAAAATTATTATGAGGGAGGAATATATACTTGTTGGAATTGCAATAATATCAAGTTTCCCCTCTATGTGCTTAAAGTTTTGAAGTTATGCTTATTTTGCCTCCCTATGTTAGTTGATTCTTTTTCCCATATATTGTGTGCTCACAAAATCCCTAGGCATAGGAAGTGGGTTATACTTAAATGTGCTAGTCATATTCTTCATGATGCTCTCTTTAGGTTTCAATTCTTATCTTTTATGTGAGCATCATTGAAATCATCATGCCTAGCTAAAAGGCATTAAAGAAAAGCGCTTGTTGGGAGACAACCCAATATTTATCATTAATGTTTTTGGGTGTTCACATGATTAATCTACTGTATTAGTCATGTTTTATAGCTTTTGTTTCAATAAAGTGCCAAGTAAAATCTTTAGGATGGCTTACTGTGATAGTTGTGTTGATCTTGCTGAAAATCAGAAACATTTCCGCCCAATAAATTAGTTTTGATAATTCACAAAAATGTGATTTTTATCTGATTCTTTCTGAAATGGATTGGTACACAAATTTCTCGGGTTTTCCTAATTTGTATTGATTTTTGGGTAACAGAAGTATGGTTGCTATTCAGATCATTACAGACTGTTTTGTTTCTCGCAGATTCTGTTTTCAATGCATAGTTTCCTTGCTTTCTAGTTTTTATGGCTTATATTTCTCAATATAAATTATAGAAATGATATGGTATAGTAGGTATTGTGTGAGAACAATTATGAATCTTGTCTTTGACAGTACCAAAGTGAATGGTTTACTCTTTATCATACTAACCCATCTCACGAAGTTCCGTTAAGTTTTGTGTGATTGAAGTTTTCATGTTTTGGGTAAGATATTGATATGAGGAGAATAAGGAGTGGAAAGGCCCTAAGCTTGGGGATGCCCAAGGCACCCCAAGGTAATATTCAAGGAAGACTCAAGCGCCTAAGCTTGGGGATGCCCCTGAAGGCATCCCCTCTTTCGTCTTCAAAACCATCGGTATATCTTAGTCGGAGCTATATTTTTATTCGTCACATGATATGTGTTTTGCTTGGAGCATATTTTCATTTTACTTGCTGTTTGAATAAAATCGTTGGATCTGAAATCTTGAATGAGAGAGAGTCCTCCCATGGCTACTTAATTATTTGACTACTGAGTGTTCTTCACTTATGTCTTTTTGGAGTAGTTTGTCATTTACTCTTGTGCTTCACTTATATCCTATGAGTAAATGGTTGAATGAATTGAATATCATAAATCTGAATTTATATATGTTTCATATGCTTATACCATGGGGAGTAATGACTTCACACATAATAAGTATAGGTGGTCAATTTATTGAAAGTTAGCAAACGCATAATTGGTCACTTGAACAATTCATGAAAGAATATTGAAGGAAGAGAGATTTCACATAAAATATACTATCTTGGACATCTTTTGTAATTGTGAGCACTCATTAAAATATGACATGCTAAAAAGTTGATGTTGTACAAGGAAGACAACTTAATGGGTTATGTTTTCCTATATCCGAATAGACGTTATATTGTCTTGGAGCATCCAACATGTTGAGCTTGCCTTTCCCTCTCATGCTAGCCAAAATTCTTTGCACCAAGCAGAAATACTACTCGTGCTTCCAAACATCCCTTAAACCCAGTTTTGCCATGAGAGTCCACCATACCTACCTATGGATTGAGTAAGATCCTTCAAGTAAGTTGTCATCGGTGCAAGCAATAAAAATTGCTCCTTAAATATGTATGATCTGTTAGTGCAAAGAAAATAAGCTTTATACGAACTTGCGATATGGAAGAAATAAAAGCGACAGAATGCATAATAAAGGTCCTTATCACAAGCGGCAATAAAAAGTGACATTCTTTTGCATTAAGATTTTGTGTATCCAACCATAAAAGTGCATGACAACCTTTGCTTCCCTCTGCGAAGGGTCTATCTTTTATTTTTACCTTCTACCCTTATACAAGAGTCATGGTGATTTTCACCTTTCCTTTTTACACTTTTTCCTTTGGCAAGCACTTTGTGTCGGAGCGATCCGGATATATATATATCCACTTGGATGTAGGTTTTCATAAAGTATTATTGTTGACCTTACCCTTGAGGTAAAAGGTTGGGAGGCGAAACTATAAGCCCCTATCTTTCTCTGTGTCCGATTAAAATTTTGAACCCATAAATATCACATGAGTGTTAGCAATTGTGAAAGATTAAATGATAGTTGAGTATGTGGAGTTTACTAAATCAAAGCTCTTATATAGACCCTTCCTAAAAATAAGATGAATTGCAATTGTTTGATGACTGAGAACATAGTTTGTTAGTTTTCAAGAAAGTTTATGATCTATACTTTAACATGTGAATAGCTTGTTACTTGATCATGAGAAGTTTTATGAGTTGAGGTACTGTTATGATATATAATGATGCAAGAAAAAGTGGTTGAAACTATCATTGATCAAACTTATGCACTTGCTAGCATTAACACTTCATAAATTATTTCTTTTATCATTTACCTACTAGAGGACGAGCAGGAATAAGCTTGGGGGTGCTGATACGTCTCCGACATATCTATAATTTATGAAGTATTCATGCCATGTTTATAATATTTTTACATGGTTTTTGTATGATTTGAGTAGAACTAACCCGGACTGACGCTGTTTTCAGCAGAACTGCCGTGGTGTTGTTTTTGTGCAGAAATAAAAGTTCTCGGAATGTGCTGAAAATCAACGGATAATACTTTTGGAAAATATAAAAAATACTGGAACAAAAAGCTATTGGAGGGGAGTCCCGAGGCCACCACGAGGGTGGAGGGCGCGCCCCCCTAGGGCGCACCCCTGCCTCGTGGACTCCCTATGGGCCCCCCTGACGTGAAACCAACACCAACCCTCCTATAAATCTAGAAAACCCCAGAACATAAGGGAGATCAAAAGTTCCGCCGCTGCAAGCCTCTGTAGCCACAAGAAATCAATCTAGGCCCTCTCCGGCACCCTGCTGGAGGGGAACATCATCACTGGAGCCATGGGGGAGGATCTCGGAGGGGCCATCACCGCCATGAAGGCCAAGGACAAGAGGGAGGACCTCTCCCCATCCATGGGGGAGTCAATGGAGGAGGAAGCACAAGGGGGAGAACCTCTCCTCCTCTCTCTCGGTGGCGCCGGAGTGCCATCGGGAGGGGAATCATCACCGCGGTGATCGTCTTCATCAACATCACCATCATCATCACCATCCTCATCTCTTTTACGCGGTCCACTCTCCCGCAGCCCAAGGTAATCCCTACTTGAACATGGTGCTTTATGCCACATATTATGATCCAATGATGTGTTGCCATCCTGTGATGTTTTGAGTAGATTTCCTTTGTCTTTGGGTTGATTGATGATCTAGATTGGTATGAGTTGTATGTTTTATTTTGGTGCTGTCCTATTGTGCCCTCCATGTCATGCAAGCGTGAGGGATTCCCGTTGTAGGGTGTTGCAATACGTTCATGATTCACTTATAGTGGGTTGCTTGAGTGACAGAAGCATAAACCCGAGTAAGGGGGTTGTTACGTATGGGATAAAGGGGACTTGATATGTTAATGCTATGGTTGGGTTTTACCTTAATGATCTTTAGTAGTTGTGGATGCTTGCTAGAGTTCCAATCATAAGTGCATATGATCCACGAAGAGAAAGTATGTTAGCTTATGCCTCTCCCTCATATGAAATTGCAATAATGATTACTGATCTTGTGAACAATTGCTTAGGACAATTCCGCACATCGACCCATCATTATTCCACACTCGCTATTTATAATACTTAGGTAATATATTCTAACTTTATGATAACAACACCTACTTTTATATTTTAGCTCTCTGATACCATGCAAAGTTATCCTCTTCATACCCACAACATAGTTTTATTTCTCGTTTCTAGTTGGAAGCAAACGTTAAACGTTCGGTGTATGTAGAGTCATATCAGTGACAGATAGGACTTGAGAGAATATTGATCTTACCTTTAGCTCCTTGTGGTTTCGACACTCCATGCTTATCACTTCCACCTTTGGAAATTGCTACGATGATTTCCCTGCACTTGGGGATTATCAGCTATATGTTCTCTGCCACAGATGTGATGCTCACTTGTGGGCCTACTAAATTGACGCATACGCAAGGTTTTGTCAACTTATAGGCAACATATGATTCTAACAGCACTGGCCGTTGGATGTCCATCCAACAACTGTCGTGCTTCTTCAAACTCAGATATTCTTGCTTCAGCCGCCCAAACCACCATCGGCGGTACCGCCTACTACCGCCTCCCGTGGCTGGCTGTGCTGCCGGCAGGCCTCACCAACCCAACCCTACTCCCATCACCATCCAGGCCATTCCTCTACTCACCAACACCTCATGTTATTCTCCGGCGATGACAGCCTCATGCCACAGCCAAACCAGTGAACCCTCGTACTCCCCTCGGCGTGGGCATCCACTGTTGTGTCTTCGCCGGCTCCGGGTCATTCCCTTCCAAGGCCTCGCCATCATCCATTGCGTTGGTTCTCTCGGCGCGGTGTGGTCAACTTTGTCAACAAATGACAACCATTGGAAGAGTGCATGTATGTGGAGTGGCTGAAAGTAGGGACCCAGATGGCCATTGGCCGCACGCAGCAAGTGACTCCTTATTATGCGAAAACAAATGATTTCTCCCCTGACAGGTTTGACCCACCAACTACATCTTTGCAGCAAGGAAGTTCTTCCTTTGTTACGTGGAAAAAAAGTTTCCTCTCCATGACAACTGGGACCCACTAGCTTTATTATGATCCATTTCGAGAAAATATAGATTGTACCAAAGATGCTAAATTATTTTCTTTTTATTCTAACTTGAAAAAAAAAAGAAATTTTAAAAACCAGAAAACATCTTCGCACACAAGGAAGTTCCACCTTATTACGCGCAAAAAATGATTCCCTTGCTAGCTGGGACCCACCAGATTTGGAGGCTGACTTGTGAGCCTACTAAGTTGACGCGTACGCATGGCTTTGTCAACTTACTCAATAAACAATTCTAGTTGTAATGACCATTGGATGTTAATCCAACGACTGTGCTGCGTCTTCAACCTCTGATCTTCTTGCTCCAGCCGCCCAAGCCAGCGCATGTCGTCACCTTCACTCGCTCCGACCTCCCATGGTCGGGTATGTTTGCCAAGAGAGCCTCACCGCTGACCATACTACCACTGGCCAGGCCTTCCTTCTACTCACGCACACCCCCCTGTTATTCTCTACCGACGGCAGCCTTACATTGCAGCCGAACCAGTGAACCATTGAACTCCCGTTCATGTGGGCATCCACTTGCCTCGTCTTCCCTGGCTCCATTTTGTTCCCTTTCTAGGCCTCGCCGTCGTCCACCGTCCTGATGCTCTCGGCGCGGCGTGGTCAACGAGGTCAATGAACGACAATCATCGAAAGAGGACTTTAGTCGGTGAGGCTGACAACTGGACCCACCAGCTACATATTCGAACACAAGGAAGTGCCTCCATATTGCACGAAAAAAATGATTCCTTCCCCTAATAGCTGGGACCCACCAGCTATATCTTCCCACGAAAGGAAGTGCGTGCTTATCCTCCTTGATAGCTGGGACCCATCCAATTGAAGCGTACGTAGAGTTGTCTATCTGGTCGCGAACGTGTACGTACATACTGGTCAATCACTCTCTCTGCAATGATGAACTGTGGCCGAGCAAGCAGTGACACATTTAGTAGTAGAGCCCCTGATGTAGCAGTTCAGTCAGTCCCTTCTAAACTGTGTACACGTAAGTACAACCACATGCCAAAAAACACGGCCACATACATACATACGAGCGGGGTCTCGAACACCTACTCACGCATATGTACGGCCAGGGCTCGTGTACATGGAAAGGCAGCGGACGGCAGCAACAGCGTCCTATTCATCGGCAGCCAACTGGCTAGGTCGAAACGGAGAAACTATGTCATGTTCATTGGGAGGCAATGGAACACATCGTGTTCATTGGGAGCCAACCGGCTTGGACGGAACATCCAAAACGGGGCCTGGCGTACCGTAGAATGGAGGAAAAGGCCTTCTGTTCGACCGTCTACGGTCAAAATGGGATCCGGTTCATGAGGAGGGGTCTAGAGTACCACAAAACAGAGGAAACAGACTTCTGTTCGAGCACCTACAGTCGAAATGGGGTCCTGTTGATCGGGAGGGGTGTGGCATACCACAAAATTTAGGAAACGAACTTCTGTTGGCGTTCCTACGGTCGAAACAGGGTCCTATTTATCGGGAGGGGTGTGGCGTACCGCGTAACGGGACTCCACAGGCTACGGTTCATCCACCGTCTACTGCCTCGCTCCAGCCTCCACGGTCTATTGTTCATCCACCATCGACTTTCTCCAACCTCCACCTACTAATGTTCATCCACCGCGACGTCCTCCTGCCTCCACCTACTACTGTTCATCCACGGGCTACTGTTCATCCAGCCTCCACCGGCTATTGTTCATTGTCGGCGTTCTGGATACGAGGGTACCCAGACTTGCCTGCCTGCGGCCCACAGCGTGGCTCCATCGACGGCCTGGTACGGCCCAGTTCCAGCATCAACAACTCAAGACCCTCGCGAGGGGCCAAGCCTCGCGAGGCGGACGACACCAAGACCTCCATAGGGATCGGCCTCCTCAGGCTGGCCCCCGAGGAGCGGAGATCTCTATGCAAGGCGCACCTCATGAGGCTCAGCTGATGTGAGCCATGACGACCAAGGCCAGGCGGGCGCCAGCGGGCGCAGTGTACCAGTTTCCTCTTTGGTGCAAAGGAGGCACGTAGCAGGCGCGGAGTCCCAAGGAATTAGCCAAAGGTTTCCATTTTGGTGCAACAAGACCAAGACCACCAGGACGCCAGGACGGAGGTCATCGTCGAGCCCACCGCAGTGTCACGACCAGAGGCTTTTGCAAGCGAAGACCACTTTAGTCAGGATATGATGTACTTCTTGTCCCCCTTCAAATCTGGCTGTTGTGGGATCCCTTCCCGCCAACATTTGGGAAGAGGACTAAGGCCACTATAAATAGGACTTAGCCACCACCATAGAAAGAGGGGAGACAGATCCAAACGGAGCAAAGTCATCCCTCCTTCACCAGCTCACCTGAGCTCAAGAACACCTCACCTCCTGAGGTTGTTCATCCACTTTACTAATTCATCCTCAGCCCCACGAGGCAATCCACCACAAAGCTGGAGTAGGGTATTACACCGCATGGTGGCCCTAACCAGGATAAACTGATGTGTCTCTCTGTCCCTTTGAGCTTGACGCGCTAGGCTGTGAGCATCACGAGTAGGCAGGCTGGGTAGGTTGAGATCTCCGCACGCATCGCAGAGTTCGAACCTCTCAAGGGTTTGCGGAACCCAAAATCCGACATTTGGCACGCTAGGTAGGGGTGCATCGGATCTTCTCTTCCGTCATTGATTCACCGCTACTCCGGCGCTTCCATGACTGACGCACGTTGGGCTCGCGCCGAGCGTCAGGCCACGGTTGTCGCCCGCTCGCTCGGACGGCACCGATAGGTGACGACTGTCCTCATCGTCCTCCATCACCAGCGGCCAACGCTGCCACGGGCCTTACTAGCCACGAGTAGCAAGCTTCATCGCTGCACCCCTCAGTGCACCGCGACGAGTGCACTGCCACTCTGTCACTAACTCCCGCTGCTTCGTCCTCCCACGCGCGCTGCGGCCCAGTGAACGCGCAAGCTGCTTTGCTCATGGCGCGGGAGCTCCTTCGCTATCGCCCAGTCAATGACTTCTACGAGGAGTGGCTCGAATGGATCACCGAGCTCGTCAGCACCGCCGGAGACTCCGCTGCGCCGGCTCGCTCACTGCCTCAGTAGCCGCCTACCGCGAGGACATGGCTCATGGGGCGCCTCCACCACCTCCAGTCCAGGGCACCATCGTCGAGCCAAGGTGGGCAGTGCCATGGTGCGACTCGCAGCGCCAGGTGCATGCGCACGAAGAAGCAAGCTGTCAAGTGGTGCAGCGGCCCCAAGAAGATGCACGTGTGCTTCCAGCACCTCCACGTCAAGACCGTGCGCCGCTTGTGATGGTGGCGGCGCGCAAGCACCAAGACCAGGCTCTACCACCCTAACAGGCTCCTGTGACCACAGCAGGGTGCCGTGCATTCACCCCGGAGCTGGGCAACGTCGTCTGGACGGGCAAGTTCAAGCCTGACCTGCCCCCGCGCTACGGCGGCACCGCCAACCCCACCGAGTTCCTGCAGCTCTACGAATTGAGCATCAAGGCGGACAGCAAAGATCATGGCGAACTGGTTCCCCATGGCCCTCAAGGATGCTGCATGCTCCTGGCTCCCGAATCTCTCCATGGGTCTGTCCCCTCCTGGGATGAGATGCGCAACCGCTTCATCGCCAACTTCCAGGGCACTCGCGACCGCCGGTCGGCCGCGGGTGACCTACGACGCATCAAGCAGCAGCCAGGAGAGACCCTATAGAAGTACATCTAGCGCTTCAACAACATTCGCCTCAAGATCCCTAAGGTGTCGGACGGGGCGATCATCTCGGCGTTTATTGACGGCGTCTGCGACATCAAGATGAAGGAGGAGCTCGCCATACATGAGGACCTCTGCACAGCCCTGGAGATGTTCAACATGGCAAACAAATGCGCGAGGGATGAGGAGGGACGCCTCTCCCTCCTCGAGCTCCTCGATGCTAACCCAGAAGACAAGAAGGCCAAGGTCAAGGACGTGAGGCGCAAGGAGCCGACTGTGCTTGCCGCCGAACCAGAGATGAAGCGCGGCTGCGATCACCCTGAGTCATCCAAGAGCAGTCGACCGTTCTGCGTCTTCCACAACGTGCACAGCCACAACACCAACGACTACCAGGAGATCAGGGCCCTCCGCGACGGGCGCCTCAGTAGACGCCCCGACCGCAACAATCGAGGCTACGGTTGTGGAGGTGGCCGAGGTGGAGGACGCTGGGACGGCCGCGACCATCGCCAGGAG
Source organism: Aegilops speltoides (assembly GCA_021437245.1). NCBI lineage: Eukaryota > Viridiplantae > Streptophyta > Magnoliopsida > Poales > Poaceae > Aegilops > Aegilops speltoides. The sequence continues at coordinate 335,885,996 of CM038146.1, forward strand.
TGGCGCGACCAGCCTCGAGAGGACCGCTGGCAGGGCCAGCCTCGCGAGGGCGCCTAGAGGGACCAGCCTCATGAGGATCGACCTCAGGGAAACGCTGGTCTTCCTCCACTGCCTCCACCACCAAGAAGGAACGAAGATCACCACCAGAACGAGGGGACTGGGGGCTTCCAGGAGCCTCGTGCCATCGCCTGCATCTTAGGTGGCTCCCAGGCCCCGACCTCTCACCGCGTCTTCAAGTAGTTCGCGCGCGAGGTGAACGCAGCACTCCCCAAGCTTGAGACGACACACCCGCTCAGGTGGTCCAAGTACGCCATCACCTTCAACTCCTCCGACCAGCTCAAGTGCGCGGCCACAGCAGGCGCGCTCCCAATGCTCTGCTAACCCATCATCAGCAACGTGCTCGTCACCAAGACCCTCATCGATGGCGGAGCAGGGCTCAATGTTCTCTCTGTCCAGACGCTCAATAGGCTCCAAGTGCCATACCAGCAGCTTCAGCCTACCAAGCCCTTCTCAGGAGTGATCGACGGCTCCACGCATCCGATAGGGCAAGTCCGCCTCCCAGTCACCTTCGGCCAGCGCAACAACTACCACACTGAGCTCATTGACTTCAACGTTGCCGACATTCGCCTGCCATAAAGTGCCATCCTTGGGTACCCAGCACTAGCCAAGTTCATGGCGGCGACCCACCATGGCTACAATGTTCTCAAGATGCTAGGGAGCAGCGGCATCATCACGGTCGCCTATGAGGATAAGGATGCGGTGTGCTCTCTCGAGCGCGCCTACCAAGCTGCAGTGGTCGAGAAACTTGAAGACGAGGGCGATGTTCTCCCTCCTGAGGTCGCCCCCAAGACAAAGAAGCCACTGTTGGGCCAAGGATATCGTGAGGAGGCATCACCCGACAGTGCCGCATTGAGCCCCGCGTCCGTAGATGGGGCACCTTCACCTATTGCATAGGAAGGTGCGCCTGACGCCCCTCTTAGGTTGGGCTCTGGGGCTCTCCTCTGGAGGGCCTCAGACCTAGCCAACATCACGAGGGAGGCACTCAGGCACCATGTGGAGACATGCTTCAGCGCACGCTTCCCAGGAGAAGGCATAGGGCATGAGGCGCCAGGCGCTCAGGAATTCATCAGCAAGGTAGTTAAGGAGATTCAGGAGGCAAGGGCTTTGCAGGGCGATCGCCGCCCACCATCGGGCGCGGCTCCCTGCCCTGGAGAGGGTAGTGAGTTCCGCGTCTGCATCGACATCCCAGGGCTCAACAGGGCCGCGTCTCGGCAGCTTTTCTGGCCGTCCCATGTCGACCGATGAGAGGCCCCCCTCTCAGCTACATTCGCATGCCCTTTGGCCTGCCGAACGCGGCTGTTGTGTTATAGCACCGCGTGTAGGACGTCCTAGCAGCTCAGGAGGCTAAGCACCAAGCGATCCTGGCGAAGACGGAGATGAATCCTTAGGAGCCCACCAGGCCCCCGGAGCCTCCTGAGGATCAGGGCCAAGACGGCTCATGAGGAACGACTTTAGCAGTGCACATCTTCTGCTACCCCGACATCTCTTCAGCAACGGTGCCGGGTGACATCTTTTAGTTCATTCAGTTGGGGGCGCCCCTCGGGCTGCATTATCCCCAAGTCGCGTGGGTCCGTCCCTGCGACATATCCCTTTTGCATCTATCAGAACTAGTTTACCTTCCTTTATGAGTTGTCTTGAAATTATCAATTTTCTGACCAATGCTTCGTCGCCAAGAACGTCTCGCGCCCTTGCGAGCCCACCCACAACCGCCTCATGATTAAGGACTGGCACAGTGTCTATGCTCGGGTCCGTCCCTGCAGCGTCGCTAAACCCAAGAGGCTGAGCTCTGGCTCATGGGCCAGCTCCCGTGTACGTCACCTCCCATGGCCCTTGGTGCCTTGTTCTCACATGAGCTAATCGTGGGCGGATGAGTGAGGGCGCGCGACCTAGTGCCTCGTCACCATGGGAGCCGCGCGCCGGTTGTTTTTCTTTAGGACCTTTGCATGAGAAGACTGGGCACGACATCTGTGCTCGGGTCCGTCCCTACAGCGTTGATAAACCCAACGGGTGAGCTTTGTTTGGCGGGCCGGTCCCGTTCACATCACCTCCTCGGATCGTTGGTGTCTGGACTTCTCATGCAATAACCTCAGGAGACTTACTCGACGTAGGTTTCCTAACCATCTTGAAGGACTGACACAAGTGTTCCCGATCAAATTCAGGCGCAACCCGCCTTGAGGTAGGGCCTCGTGAGTCCCGCGTTGGCTCATGAGTGCCCATACACACCTCCTCCAGCATTGCTGTGCACGCCACGTGTCAGGGCGGGGTTGTACATGCCCCCGGGGCTCTCCTCAGAGGGAGCCCCCTCCCAAGCACCAGTGGAAGCACCATGCTCCACGCTGGCAGTCGACACTGCCGAGGAGCGGCTATGCCCGTGCAAGAGCGGAAGCACCATGCTCTGCGTTGGTGATAAACAACTGAGGGTAGCCTCACGGCTACAACAACCTCAGGGAGCCTCCGGGCTCAGTGCTTAGCCTCACCGCGCTGCTCTCCCTCGGGAGGGTAGCGTGAGGGTGCTGGGTACGGGGGATACGCTCAGGTCACGCCTGGCGTACGCCATCCTGCCAGGTCCCACGGACCTGGTCTTTGCGCGCCCCTCCCGAGTGAGAGCCCGGCGAGGAAAGGTATGATGGTCTGTTAGTACGTCAAGGGGGACTCCTGAGCACCACGTCTCAGGAGCCTAACTGTCCACATAGCCCCTCACCCCTGGCCTCGTCCTGGCAATCCGGACGACCCAGCGGCGGCTGAGGTACACGCGGGGCCGGCCCTGCCGACGCAGAACACCAAGGCCTAACTCCCATCCCTCCCTTCCCAAGCCGTTCGTACGTCAAGGGGGACTCCTGAGCAACATGTCTCAGGAGCCTAACTGGCCGCGTATCCCCTCACCCCCTGGCCTCGTCCTGGCGATCTGGACAACCCAATGGCGGCTGAGGTATGCGCGGGCCCGGGCCCTGCCGACGCAGAATGCCAATGCTTGCCCTCGCACCTCCTTTTCTAAGTTGTTCGCATGTCAAGGGGGCTCCTGAGCATCGTGTCTCAGGAGCCTAACTGGCCACGTAGCCCCCTGGCCTCGTCCTAGCAATCAACGACCCAATGGTGGCTGAGGTAAGTGCGGGGTCTGGCCCTGCCGACGCAGAACAACAAAGCAAACAGAAAAAAAGTCGCAAAACCATAAGCTAATTATACAAAACACATTGTTCCAAGCAGCAGCTTTAACGCCTCCACGAGGCATGGTACATGTTGTAGAATAAAAACATGAAGGAGCACCACCGCCGCGCCACCTCTTCAGCCTTGGCCATTGCTGTCGCCCGCCTGTGGAGTCCCGTCGACAACGACGTCGCCGTCGCCCTTGCCCTCGGCCCCAACCGTAGGACCAACAACGAGGAACTTGAATAGCAGGGCCTCCACCGGACCCTTCACGGCGTTAGTAGTAGCATCTAGGAGCCGGGGTCAACAGGCTCGAGCAAGGCGGCGAAGTCAAAGCTGGTATCCCGGAGATAGAGATGGCTGAAGGCTCGCGTTAGGGCCGAGGAAGAGAGTATGCAAGCCTCACCTTCCACCATGGAGCCAAACCCGGCGACGACGTCCTCGAGCGCCTAAATGAGCTCGGGGAGCAGAGTGGCAGGGCTTTCGTTCAGGTTCACCACTGTCCCTTTGGGCTCGCTCCCAAAGAGTTCCTACCGCGCCTTATGGAACCTCGCCTCGAGGGAGACGAAGGCGCCGCACTCCATGGTGGCCGCCTTCTCGGCCCGGGCAAGGGCCGCCTCTGCCTCCTCCTTCAACTTCTCCAGGCAGCTGCGCTCCGCAGCCTGCTCCTAGGAGCAGGCGAGCACGTGGTCGGCACCGCGCGGGTGGGCAACAACAAAGGAGGAGTGCTGCCCGGGGGAACCAGCACCGACCTGCCCCTATTCACAACCACTCGCTTCAGCTTCTTCGAGGAGGCCCCCCGGATCTCGTGGTGACCCTGGCAGGGCGAGCCAGCTCCATGACCGGGTGCACGTCCTCGTCGTCGTCATCGAAGAAGCCGTGGAGGAGGTTTCTCTGCCTCGTGACAGAGGATTCCCCTCCCTCCTCGGTGGCTTCGGAGGAGGGGTTGCTAGAGGACCGGTCCACCAAGGAGGCGGCCGGTGGGGGAGGCCCCGTCGACATGAGCTCGCGCTCATTGAAGACAGGCATGGCAGTGACAATCTTCTCCCCATCTTCTCGGTGGTACAGCGGGAGGCAGTCATGTGGAGGGCCGCTCGGGTCCTTCCCTGTCAAGGAAAGCAGGACCTTGCTCAACTCCTCGTCAGGCAGGCTGTCCTGGCATAGCCGGAGCTTATCTTCAGCACCCCCAAGCTTCCACAAGGGGCGAGAGTGCTCCTGGAGCGGCGCCAGCCGCTGCATCAAGAACTCCTTGATAATGATGGCCCCCGTCAGCTTCTCTGCCTTCAAGTCGGCCTCCATCTTCTTCATCAGCAGCCTCAGCTGGGGGTCGGCAATCTTATCGGAAGACCACCCCTTCTCAGAGGTCGGGAGCCCAGTCGGCAGCTCCAGCAGGACGTGAGAGCACTTGGTGTCCATGAGGACCCATTTGTTCCGAACGTCCTCCACCTTCTTCCCGGTTCGGGAAATCACGTTGCTGCCATGGGCCACATTGAAGCAAGCACACCCTGTGGGCTGGTGGCCATTCACGCGGAGGTAGAAGAAGTGGCGGAGCATGGCGATGGAGGGCATCACTCCCATGAACGCCTCACAGTAGAAGGCGAAGATGGACAAAAGGAGGACAGAGTTAGGATGGAGATGGAGCGCGTGGAGGCCGTAGTGGTGGAGAACAACGTAGAAGAAGCGGGAGAAAGGAGGAATCAGCCCTGCCCAGACATTGTGCGGGAAGAAGGGGTAGAAGGTGTTGTTCGCAGGCTCCGGCACGACGGAGGCGACCCGGAGCTCCGTCTTTCCCCATTCGTTGTCATCGCTCGCCGTTAGGAGAAGCGCAGTCTGGATCTTCTCCTCGATGACGAAGGTCGTGATCAGCGCCGGCTCAAACCATGCGGAGCTGGCAGCCGGGGCTGGAGGTTTAGCTTTCTTGGTGGCCATCGGGCAAGAGCTTGGTGGGGAGGATCGGTAAATCTGGATGATTTTTCCGGCGTGGGGAGATGGGGATCAGGAGCAAGACGGAAGGAAGGTAATGAAGGCTCAGCGGCAGGTGTCAGCCCCTTTTGTCAGCTGGGAACGGTTGCCGAGGTAGCACGGGGAAGTGGAGGCGCCCACGTCCCATCAATCACCACGCGTCGTCCAAGGTCGCAGGCGGATAGGTCCTGCGGCGCTCCGCACTTGCCCTTTGGCTTCGCCTAGAAGCCAAGTCCGAGCGCGCCTTGGGCCTGGGGGCTACTGTCGGTGTTCTGGATACGGGGGTACCCAGACTTGCCTGCCTGCAGCCCACAGCATGGCTCCATCGACGGCCTGGTATGACCCAGTTCCAGCATCAACAACTCAAGACCCTTGCGAGGCAGACGACACCAAGACCCCCATGGGGATCGGCCTCCTCAGGCTGGCTCCTGAGGAGCGGAGATCTCTATGCAAGGCACACCTCATGAGGCTCAGCTGACGTGAGCCATAACGACCAAGGCCAGGCGGGCGCCAATGGCCGCAGTGTACCAGTTTCCTCTTTGTTTCAAAGGAGGCAAGCAGCAGGCACGGAGTCCCGAGGAATCAACCAAAGGTTTCCATTCTGGTGCAACAAGACCAAGACCGCTAGGAGGGCAGGACGGAGGTCATCGCCGAGCCCACCTAGCGTCACGACCAGAGGCTTTTGCAGGTGAAGACCACTTTAGTCAGGAAAGGATGTACTTCTTGTCCCCCTTCAAATCTGGCCGTTGTGGGATCCCTTCCCGCCAACATTTGGGAAGAGGACCAAGGCCACTGTAAATAGGACTTAGCCACCACCATAGAAAGGGGGAGACAGATCCAAACTGAGCAAAGCCATTCCTCCTTCACCAACTCACCTGAGCTCAAGAACACCTCACCTCCTGAGGCTGTTCATCCACTGTACTAGCTCATCCTGAGCCCCACGAGGCAATCCACCACAAAGCTGGAGTAGGATATTACACTACAAGGTGGCACGAACCAGGATAAACTGTTGTGTCTCTCTGTCCCTTTGAGCTCGATGCGCTAGGCTGTGAGGATCGCGAGTAGGCAGGCTGGGTAGGTTGAGATCTCCACACGCAGCCCAGAGTTTGAACCTCTCAAGGGTTTGCGGCACCCATAATCTGACATTCATCCAGCCTCCATGGGGTATTGTTCATCCACCTCCAACCGGCTGGGGTGTGGCAGCCTCCTCGGGGTCCTGTTCATCCAGCGGCAACCGCCTACTACCACGGGGTCCTGTTCATCCAACCCCCACAACCAACTGGCTCGACTCACCATGTCTTGACTCGTTCTTGCGTACCGCGCACACGGTAGCAATGGTCACTGTTCACCAAGAGGAAAACCCAACACCGGTTGGCTATATCTCGCACGGGGCTTGAGCAACTTCAATAAGCTGCAGCAATGATCGATCGCTCGGGTTCAGTTAGCAGCAACAACAAGGGAATTCCTCGAGTTCAGTCAGCAGCGAATGAATCACTAGGGTTTAGTTAACAACCAAGGGATTCATTACTCAGGTTCAGTAATGTAGCTAGTGCGATCACTCGGGTTTAGTTAGCCAACGCCTCACACACACGCGTACACAAGAGAAACGCGCAAACCACAGTGCATCGCTTGGCCCCGACCACCCACTATAACAGGGAACTCCCCAAGATTGTCCTCGCCCTCGCTTCTACCACTATTTTTCCCATCATGGACGGCCCAAAGAATGTCATGCAGGTGCATCTCCAGCCTGCCCAAGACGAAAAGCCCATTTCATGTCATGGTTTTTTGTCATAGAAGTAGGAGACCACCACATCTATGATGATACGTGGTTTTGTCCCGATCATCGTCATAGAAGTGTCATGACATATATTTTTTCGTTCAGGCCATAATGTCACGGATATGTCTTTTTTTAGTGCAAGAACACAAGAGAGAGAGAGAGGGGGGGAGAGATTAAACACATAGCTATTGGTACAAACCCTCAGTCCTGAGGGTGAACTACTCCCTCCTCATCATGGAGACCACCGGGATGAAGAAGATGGCCTCCGGTGATGATTTCCCTCTCTAGCAGAGTGCCGAAAAAGGGCTCTAGATTGGATCATGGAGGTACAGAGGCTTGCGGCGGCGGATTCGAAGTACTAGGGTTATTTCTGGGGGTTTCTGTATTTATAGGATTTTTTGGCGTCGGTTTCACGCTGAGATGATCCATGAGGTGCCCACTACCCACCAGCCCACCACTTTGCCACCGGCGCGCCCTGGTGGGTAGTGGCCACCTCGTGGCTCTTTTGGTACTCCCACGAAGCTTCGGGGGTTTCTTTTGTTCCAAAAAATCATCCAAAAGTTTTGCTGCATTTGGACTTCATTTGATATGGATTTCTGGAAAACCAAAAACACGTAGAAAACAACAACTGACACTGGGCACTAGGTCAATATGTTAGTCCATAAAAATGATATAAAAGTCATATAAAAGTGCACCAAAATCATACAAAACTATAACAAACATGGCATGAATACTTCATAAACTGTAGATACGTTGGAGACGTATCAGCGCACACCATCCAAAAGTAACGTGATGGGTTTTGCTTGGTGATGAATTATTTACTATTATGCTTCAAAAGATAATCTACTCCACACTCAAGACACTCTTAGGGTGGATCTTTGGATTGGAGAGGTTGGAATTTTAAATAAAGAGGGAGATTAGAGACCAAAGGAGTGGCTGAAAAGTTGGTGTATAAATTCCTTTGAACTCATTACAAGGATGACTAGCTCTCTATTGGAAATGTGATTTGAATGTAAGTGTTGCGAGGGAACTGGTGGTATAGACGGTGATGTAGTCGTCGATTCCAATATATCTTGGGTAAGGGGTCATGAGCTAGTAGTGTTGACACGATGGTATCAGAGACACAAGGTTTTACCCAAGTTCGGGCTCTCAGAGGAGATAAACCCTATGTTCTGCTTTGTGTTGTATAGATTTGGGGTGGAGTACAAAGTACAGGTTGAACTATCACGAGATTGTTGCTGTCGACTATGAGCCCTACCCCTTAGTTTATATAGATACCGTGGGTCTAGGGTTATAACAAGGTAGGCTACGTATATAATCGTGTTGTAGACGACAACTAAGTCAAGTATGCGCCAAGTCTTTGAAAGTATTCCTTCTACGCGCCATGGGCCGCCTTGATGTTGCCCGTTGGTGAACTGATGTAACATCCCCAGTGTCAAGCTATAGTAATCTCCCCCTAATGGTGCCATGTCATCACTATTACTGTTGCTAATCCTCACTTGAGTTCAAACCCAATTGAAATTCAAATATGAATTAAAGTTAAGAATTCAAATTTGTCAAACATGAAACAAAAATGTTCAAAGTATGGCAAATAATCCCTGGATATTTGTCCCATCGAAACCCACATTTTATAAAGTATTTGAATGCCTTAAAATAAATAAAATAGGGGCTACAACAATTATTTAAATGTTTTTTTAAATAATAAAGAATACAAATTAATTAATTTAAAGTACCAAACTAGGTATGGCAGTGGCCTATTTTATAACACTAATTTAAGGGCTAGTTTTATAAAATAGAAAACCAAAATAAAATAAAACTAAAAGGATAAACATAAAAGATAAAAATAAAATAAAATAAAAATAAAAATGAAATGCAAAATGAAAAAGAAAAGGGGAAGCCTCCTGCCCCTTGGGCCTCGGCCAAGCCGGACAGCCCACCTCCCTTATCCCCAACCTCCTGCTACATGAGGCACGGGGATCGTGGCATGCATCCGACCACCATGGTTGTTGCCGAGAGTGTGTATCGGCCATCCCCTGGTGCCCCTCGGTAGATAAGAACCCCCTAGACCCCGCGGAAGAACCTTAGCTCTCTCATTTTCCCCTCTCGTCGCCCCATCGATTTCCTCACCGCCCAAGAGTGTAGTCGCTGCCGCCTCGCCATTACTGTGCCCATCGTTCGCCCCGCAGCACTAGAGCATGTCCGGGAGCTCCTATGGCCTCTCCTTCTTCGCCCCATGCCCAAGGTTGCGTTGGAAGGCCATCGAGACGTCGACCACAACCACACCTCTCTGGCACCGACGCGGGGGTTCGTCGTCGATTCGCCATGACCGCTGCCTCCTCGGCTCCCGCGGCCCCACTTCGAGCTAGCTGTGAGCTATTGCCCCCCTTTCCCCCTTAACCCCCTCCCGATTTGGTCGCTGCCCTCTGGCGCCCGTAGCTCGTCATGGCCACACCTATGTTGTGCCCCATCGCGCGCCTGTCAGCACCCGTTGTGCCCGCGTATGACGCCCCCGATTCAATCATACACTAATCATACACGCAAATGTGTACGATCAAGATCAGGGACTCACGGGAAGATATCACAACACAACTCTAGACACAAATTAAAATAATACAAGCTTTATATTACAAGCAAGGGGCCTCGAGGGCTCGAATACATAAGCTCGAATACACAGGAGACAATGGAAGCAATAATATCTGGGTACATACATGAGTTAAACAAGTTTGGCTTGAGAAGGCTAGCACAAAAGCAACATCGACCGAAAAGGCAAGGCCTCCTGCTTGGGAGCCTCTTAACTACTCCTGGTCGTCGGCGGCCTCCACGTAGTAGTAGGCACCCTCGGGGTAGTAGTAGTCGCGGCGGTGGCGACTGGATCCTGGGCTCCACCATCTGGTTGCATCATCCGACAAGAATGGAAAGAGGTGGAAAAAGGGGCACAAAGCAACCGTGAGTACTCATCCAAAGTACTCGCAAGCAAGGATCTACACTACATATGCATCGGTATCAATGAAATGAGTAGTATCTATGGACTAAACTGCAGAATGCGAGAAGAGAAGGGGAAAGCCTAGCCTATCAAAGACTAGCATCTTCAAGCAGCTCCAAGCATCTTGCAACATTCAGAAGAGTATAGAATGGCATTTTATATTTAGCAAACATGTTGTAACATTAGCGTCTAGAGATCACTTCCTCGACTCTGTGACGCCCCCGATTCAATCGTACACTAATCATGCACGCAAACGTGTACGATCAAGATCAGGGACTCACGGGAAGATATCACAACACAACTCTAAAAACATAAATAAGTCATACAAGCATCATAATACAAGCCAGGGGCCTCGAGGGCTTGAATACAAGTGCTCGATCATAGACGAGTCAGCGGAAGCAACAATATCTTAGTACAGACATAGTTAAACAAGTTTGCCTTAAGAAGGCTAACACAAATTGGGATACAGATCGAAAGAGGCGCAGGATCCTCCTAAACTACTCCTGGTCGCCGTCAGCAGCCTGCACGTAGTAGTAGACACCTCCAGTGTAGTAGTCGTCATCGACGGTGGCGTCCTGCTCTGGATTCCAAAGATCTGGTTGCGACAACCGTAAAGAAAGGAAAGGGGGAAAAGGGGAAGAAAGCAACCGTGAGTACTCATCCAAAGTACTCGCAAGCAAGGATCTACACTACATATGCATGGGTATATGTGTAAAGGGCCATATCGGTGGACCAATTGCGAATGCCGTAATAAGAGGGGATAGCTAGTCCTATCGAAGACTACGCTCGCAGCCTCCGTCTTGCAAAGATGTAGAAGAGAGTAGATTGAAGTCCTCCAAGTAGCATCTCCAAGTAGTATCTCCAAGTAGCATCTCCAAGAGCATCGCATAGCATAATCCTACCCGCAATCCTCTCCTCGTCGCCTGTTAGAGAGCGATCACGGGTTGTATCCGCACTTGGAAGGGTGTGTTTTATTAAGTATCCGGTTCTAGTTGTCATAAGGTCAAGGTACAACTCCGGTCGTCCTTTACCGAGGGACACGGCTATTCAATAAATAAACTTCCTGCGGTGCACCACATAACCCAACACGCCGATCCCATTTGGCGGACACACTTTCTGGGTCATGCCCGCCTCGGAAGATCAACACGTCGCAGCCCCACCTAGGCACAACAGAGAGGTCAGCCCACGGTCTAAATCCTATGCGCCGCAGGGTCCAGGCCCATCGCCCATTGCACACCGCATGTTGCGTCTGCTGACGGTGGCGCACCTAGCAACCACCATTACAAAGGAAGTTGCGTTAACGCAGTCCAACCCGGCGCAGCGCCGCTCGTCGCCGACGCCAAGAAGGCTTGGTGATACCACGACGCCGGGATACCCATAACTACTCCCGCGTAGATGGTTAGTGCGTATAGACCAAATGGCGGACTCGGATCAAATACCAAGATCTCGTTAAGCGTGTTATTATGAAGCAATCATGACGCCGACGAGGCCAGCCCCACTGCCTCCTAGGTGGTCTCAACTGCCGCCTGTCGCCACGCCACAAAGTAACAATCGGGGCCGTCGGGAACCCAGCCCACCTCTACCGGATGGAGCCACTGTCCTTTCAAATTTCCCACATCGGGATCACTTGCGGTTACTCAACGAACTGACCCGACTTTAGTCACCATCTGTATAATATGTGTGTATGTATAGTATATACCCGTGATCACCTCCCGAGTGATCACGACCCATTAGTATAGCAAGGCAGACTGACAAGAATGTAGGGCCAATGATGTTAAACTAGCATCCTATACTAAGTATTTAGGATTGCAAGTAAGGTATCAACAGATGTAGCAACAATGTCAGGCTATGCATCAGAATAGGATTAACGGAAAGCAGTAACATGCTACACTACTCTAATGCAAGCAATATAGAGGAGAATAGGCGATATCTGGTGATCAAGGGGGGGCTTGCCTGGTTGCTCTGGCAAGAAGGAGGGGTCGTCTTCGGTGTAGTCGAACACACGGACATCGGCACCGGTCTCAGAGTCTACCGAAAAGAAGTAACGAAGGGGGAATACAATAAATAACAGAGCAATCAAATGTAACACAAAGCAAGACCCGGCGGTGCTAGGGGTGACCTAACGTAGTGGTAGGTGATATCAGCGAAGGGGGGAAACAACCGGGAAAGTATCCCCGGTGTTTCGCGTTTTCGGGCAAAGGAGCCGGAGGGGGAAAGTTACGGGTTTGATATGTTAGGAGTGCGTGGCGGACGAACGGGCTGCGTATCCGGGTTCGTCTCGTCGTTCTGAGCAACTTTCATGTACAAAGTTTTCCCATCCGAGTTACGGATTATTTTATATGATTTTCTAAAGTTTTAATCATTTTCTGATTTTAATTATTTATTTAAATCCAACATTATCCAGAATAGTGTCTGCTGACGTCAGCATGGCGCAATGCTGAGGTCATCAGTCAACAGCGCGGTTGACTGAGTCAAATCTGACCTGTGGGTCCAGTGGGACCCACCTGTCATTGGGTCAGAGTTGAAATAGGATTTGTTTTAAACTAATTATGATTAGTTAAGTATGGGGCCCTTTGGACAGTGACAGATTAGTCTATATTAATTAAATTAACCCATGTAATTAGTTTATAGGGTGGGGGCCATCGGTCGGTTTAAGGACCAGCCAACAATCGACAAGTCGACCATGGTCAACTAGGCTACCGGCCCTCGGGCCACCAGCAAAGACCGATGGACCCCAAAGCGAGCCACGTCGGCGGGCGGCGGAGGTTCACCGCCGGCGAATGAAAACGCGGCGGAGGGGCGCGGACCTCGCCGGAATCGCGCCACGATGCATGTAAGGGGGCGCGGGTGGGCTCTTTCGAACGCCCGCGCCGTGGCGCATTGAATGGAGGCGGGGGCTTGGCCGGAGGAGGGGCGCAGCTTCACCGGCGACGAGCGGGGCGGACGCCGGCGTTCGGCCGCGAGAGGGAACGGCGATGCGGCGTGTTGGCAAGCACTCAAAATGGCCGGGAGGCCTCTACTTGCGCGTGCGAGCACAACGGCCACGAGCCCGGGAGCAAATGGTCACCGGACGGCTACCGGCGACGAGCGCGTGCGGCGATGCACTCGGGCAAGTTAGGGCGGCGATCCAACTAGCTTAACGGCGTCGAGAGAGAGGGAAGGGAGCGGGCTCACCGAAGGCACACACGGTGGCCCTTGGCGGCTTAGTAGCTGCAGAGGGCGCCACCGGAGTTGGGGATGAGCGCGGCGAGGCGAGGAAGAAGATTTACCTCGCCCACGACGCCGCGACGACGCTGGAGCTCGAATCAACGGCCGGGGACGACGAGGCGGGCGACGAGGGAGACCGGTGACACGTTATGCGGTGGGAGGAGGACGGCGCCATGGCTACATGACGCCCACGGCCATGGGAGCGCTTCGGGGCGGATCTCGAGGAGCGAGCGGGGGGCGGAGATCTGGGAGGAGAGCAGGGGGAGGTGAGTTGGAGAGGGAACCGAGGCGGCAGGGGCGTGGCATCCTTATCCCGTCGGCGGGGACGGCGAGGTGGTGCGATGGGGACGTGCCATGTTCATGGCGCGGTCGGAGGAATAGCGCGCCAGGAAGGAGGCGACAAGGGGGAATGGGGGAGTGGGCTTGGCCCGGATGGGCCGGTTGGGCTGGCCGACTGTCGGCTAGCTAGGCCAATTGGCCCGGGGGGTTTGGGAGCTTTCTTTTTCTCTTTAGTAGTTTGTTAGGTTTGTTTTTCTTTATTCCTTTTATTTTATTTATTTCCTTTTCTGTTTAATTCAACTTAAAATATTTATGCATTTTCTAAAAATGTGTTTACTTCACCATAATTATCTATGCACTATTTGACACAGTCTGAACATTTATGTTTTAAGTTTGAAAACTTTGGTTGTTTGCCAAAAATTCAAATTTGAATTCGAATCATTTTGAACTAACGCGAGATTAGCGACAGTAATGGAGGTGACATGGCGTCATTAGCAGAGGTTACTGGAGCTTGATTATTCGGGCGTCACAATTCTCCTCCACTACAAGAAATCTCGTCCCGAGATTTAAGAGGGGGACTAAGGGGGGAGGGATTAGGTTACAAAAATTCTAATGAGTGTTCTCGGTCTTGGTTGCTCTTCCTGAAGTAATTGATCCTCCTCGTTGATGTCTTTATTTCTCTGCTTTAGGTCATCATGGTGAAGTCGGCATCCTTTTCTTTGGGAACTCCAACGTACTTACAAATAGGTAAGGGGCAGCTTGGCTATGACAGAATGCTTAGGAGGGAAACAATCTGGGTTAACCCATGAATGAGCATAAGATTATCTCTCGAGTTGAACATATAAAATACATCAGGAGTAAGGTACGAAGGTACAATAAGAGGTTCCAAGCGGATAGATAGTTGCTCGAAGTCTGAGCCAGAGTGAGAAAGGGGTTCAGAGCAGCGAGAGTAATTATTGAGTCTGATACCAGAATAGAGCACTAGGAAGGTGGCCCGTAAATTAAATATGAAGCCAAGCATGGGGAATAACCATTAGAAACGGGGTTGTACAGGAGAGTCGGGTTTCGATCCTGTGGAACTGTCGGTTATGGGCCCACCATGTGGGGTAAAAGAAGGAAGGGCGTTGACGTCTTGCACGGTCGCATAAGAAAGACATGTCAAAGCATAGCCTGTCAGTTATGTTGGCAACAATGTCGGTACCAAGGGCGAGGGACGAAGAGAACCATTTTCTTGCTCGTTGAACGAGGCGCACTAATAGGCAAAGTTCTCGCCCATCGGCGGTTACCGGATGTCATCAACAAAAGTAATGTGGTCTTTCCGATGTAATTGTACACGAGGTGTTTACATAAGCAGGAGAATATTATCGCCTAGATCATATAGATCACCAATGAAGGTTAAACGAAACAATGGAAAGGAAAAGGTGATCATGAGATTAAACAGAACAATGGAAAAGAAAATGTGTTTAAACACACATTTCGGGGATATATCCTTCCCAAGGACAAGCAGAGCATGATATCATGTCATGATATAATTTAGAAAACCATTTAGGTAAGGGGAGAGAAATTTCAAGACATTACCCATACAACGGCGTTTGGATAATTGAGCAAGAAACATCTTAGCATTGGGCTTCAAATGTTCTTGTTGAAAATCGGAGTACCACAGACATGCTTTGAGATAGCATTGACATGGTCTTCAAGCAAATGTCAGACTTTGGATACAAAGGATCCATCGGAAACAACTTATAGAATAAGTCTTACCATTTCCTCATGGAAGAATGGATAACCTTGCTGAAAAGGAATATATAACAATAGGGCCTCCGCCAAAAAGCTAGGCACGACATCACCTTACCGAGTCACATAAAGACCGTTGCTATAACTCTTGGAAATATGTTCCAACCATCATATCGACCGAGATTCAGATCGATTGGTGTCGAGATACCTCGGACTCGTGGATGCCCGAGAAGAAAGGTGCAACACAAATTGTCGAGATGACATTGTAAGATTCTCGAAATAACGTCGGAAGCAAGGCTTGAAACAAGAGTTCATCAAGAAACCAAAGAGAGGATGAGGAGGTGGCTGATGGACTCAACGACAATTCAACTAGGTATCCCAAAGATGGATCTCCACAATTATGTGGATAAGGAGATAGCATTTGTCAGATCAAATGATGTAATGAAGTATGCTCGAGTAAAACATACACAATTAAACATTGGTTGAAAGGTGCGCCCGAAATATGGGTTGGGTTGCACGACCAATGTCAGAATGGTGATTCAATAATCAATAGTCTAAGAATGAACGGCCGACCATTAACTTGAAAGCAATAGGGTTGCTAGAAGGAAAGAATCCAAACAACACTGCTCACTTGTTGGTACCCCGGTTGGAATCAACACAAGGACCAAGAAAGAATGGTGATGGTGAGAAGTATCAATATACCAAGAATTCTTAAGAGGTGGTGAAATTCTCACGACGTTCTTGACATAAAAGGTGGTAATATTCCAATGTAAAGAAGAACAATGCTGGGTAGCAAGGAACTCAAGGTATAACACAAAACACGAACAAGTTTGTGTTGGAGGGAAGGCAATAAAGTGGTTGATGATAACACAAATCATCGAGGCAAGGATGGTATTTCTCATCATGAATCCGATTGACATCTTGGAAGAGCTCATAAGGTTGATGATGATCACGACACATTTGTCGACAGGTTACACGAAGATGTAATCGATCGACGATGACATCAAGTCAAACGAATGATGAAGCGAAAGATTATTGGAACCACGGTTAGGACACAAACTCGAAATCAAGTTTGTTGTTCAAGGAGAAATCATATGACAACGAAAATCGACGCAAGCTTAGTTCATCGTTGAAAGTTGTGCTCCGGGAATAAGGACCAGGTAGCATAGTTAAAAAAAATTAGTATGATGATGATATAGCTGATCAGGCTAGGAATGACCTAAAGGATTATTAAACTCGTAAGCAACAAAATTACTTAGAGTTATTGAATCGAGTGTCAATCGATTCACTTATCGGTGTTCTCGGTTAACAAACAACCCGTAAGCATGAAGTGACAAAGACAGGTAAAGGTAGTACTCCATCAAAGGACAGGTAATGTAGTGCAATGGCGTGATATCCTCGAGATACCGGGGTTACTCGACGACAGACCAAAGTAGAGGTTGGTCTGGGGTATTGCTTTGCAAAGGACAAGTGTTTAAACTTGCCCAAGAAATGGGATCAAGGAAGAACATATGGTCGGAACCACGATTATAAATGATCGAACCACGGATACAAGACGAACTTATAGCAAGGGGGTAACTATTTTTTTACGAGCAGCTTCCATGGTAAGTCATACACCGTGTCCATGGGCATGAACGCAAGGTTCAAGGTCGACTCCCACTTCTTCAATGTATAACCTTCCATTCACTTCTTTCTTTGATAAAAGCATTAGTGTTGAAAGTTTTACTTGGTGAAATACCAGATGAGTATGACTCGTGGAAACTTCCGAGTTCACACATATTAAGGAAGGCATGGGTTCAACCCATCAGGGCATCTTAGGAACATATACCACAACTTAGGAGTAAATAATACAAGCTCGAAAGTAGAGCATTGTTCGTAAGCATTTACACAATTTACCAAAAGCATTATATACCCATGGAAAGGCTCTCAAGGTTATTCAATATGAAGGACGCTGTCGGATAAAATCCAACAAAGGAACCGATGGTCCACAAGGGATCTGATGTGAGCATCGGTACTCAACCAGAGGAAGAAGAATGCACAGGCATCATATTATAGAACATCTGAATAATTCGATGCTTAGATAACAAAGGAATTACGATTTCCAAAACAAAGGATCAGAAGCAGTCACTCTGATCAAGGATGGATAAGTTGGATGGACCAGAGGCACAATTGACGACAAATAGTTTGGTCGAGAACCAGCTCATGTTCAAAAATGATGTCTGAGCCGGAAAGATAATTTAGAAGGGTTGATAGATGATTGTGTGCATTCGCACACATGTTGAATCAATAGGATCAAAATGACGGTGTCAAAAGATACAAGTGAATATTGCCAGATATATGGGAAGCATCCATAATGCTAGTAGACAAGTATTTGCAGAGCAATAAAGCTGCTAAGGATTTTCGGAGGATTGAATAGTATTTCAAAGACTTTTGTGAAACACCTGAACAACTAGGATGAGCGGATACTCGAAAGGTGCGAGAAATTTATTCTTAGGGGTATTCAGGTGGCAAAGAACTGCAAGCCAGTAGGCACAAAATATACTTAGGGTATCTTGTAATAACAAGATCGACTGGGAATAAAAGTAAGCACGACAGGTGTAAGTATTTATCCATAGGGATATTTCGGTGGAAGGGAATTGCAAAAGCAACAGGCACAAGGTCTCAAGAGAAAATCAGAGAGTATCTTCGAAATCTTACAGTGCGTACCATCGATCATCTCGATCAAGGGCTCTCCGGAAAAAGTATTTTCGAGAACCTAAAGTTAGATTTTAGTAAAAATCGTTTAACCCGAATAGAAGAGAGTTCAGAATCCCAGAGTAAAGATCGAGGAGTAAAAGATCCTAATACCACCCATTTGGCGACGTGGGCCCATGGGCCGCACAACCAAGTTAGTAAAACAATTTTCATCGACTAGACTCAACTTCGGCCAAGGAGTTGGAAAGGGGGATTCCTATAGGCAGTCGGCTCTGATACCAACTTGTGACGCCCCCGATTCAATCGTACACTAATCATGCACGCAAACGTGTACGATCAAGATCAGGGACTCACGAGAAGATATCACAACACAACTCTAAAAACATAAATAAGTCATACAAGCATCATAATACAAGCCAGGGGCCTTGAGGGCTCGAATACAAGTGCTCGATCATAGACGAGTTAGCGGAAGCAACAATATCTGAGTACAGACATAGTTAAACAAGTTTGCCTTAAGAAGGCTAGCACAAACTGGGATACAGATCGAAAGAGGCGCAGCCTCCCGCTGAGATCCTCCTAAACTACTCCCGGTCGTCGTCGTCGTGACACACGTAGTAGTAGACACCTCCAGTGTAGTGGTCGCCATCGACGGTGGCGTCGCTCTCGGATTCCAAAGATCTGGTTGCGACAACCGAGAAAGAAAGGAAAGGGGAAAAGGGGGAGAAAGCAACCGTGAGTACTCATCCAAAGTACTACAAGCAAGGATCTACACTACATATGCATGGGTATATGTGTAAAGGGCCATATCGGTGGACTGAATGCAGAATGCCGTAATAAGAGGGGATAGCTAGTCCTATCGAAGACTATGCTTCCGGCAGCCTCCGCCTTGCAAAGATGTAGAAGAGAGTAGATTGAAGTCCTCCAAGTAGCATATCCAAGTAGTATCTCCAAGTAGCATCTCCAAGAGCATCGCATAGCATAATCCTACCCGCAATCCTCTCCTCGTCAGCCTCATAGAGAGCGATCACCGTGTTGTATCCGCACTTGGAAGGGTGTGTTTTATTAAGTATCCGGTTCTAGTTGTCATAAGGTCAAGGTACAACTCCGGTCGCCCTTTACCGAGGGACACGGCTATTCAATAGATAAACTTCCCTGTAGGGGTGCACCACATAACCCAACACGCTCGATCCCATTTGGCCGGACACACTTTCCTAGGTCATGCCCGGCCTCGGAAGATCAACACATCGCAGCCCCACCTAGGCACAATAGAAAGGTCAGCCCGCCGGTCTAAATCCTATGCGCAGGGGTCTAGGCCCATCGCCCATTGCACACCGCACGCTTGCGTCGCGCCGGTGAGCGCACTCTAGCAACCTCCATTACAAAGGAAGTTGCATTAACGCATCCAACCGGTAGCGCCCGCTCGTCGTGATGTCAAGAAGGCTTCGGCTGATACCACGACGTCGGGATACCCATAACTACTCCCGCGTAGATGGTTAGTGCGTATAGACCAAACGGCCAGACTCAGATCAAATACGAAGATCTCGTTAAGCGTGTTATTATGAAGCAACCGCGGACGCCGACCAGGGCTAGGCCCACCTGTCTCCTAGGTGGTCTCAACCTGCCCTGTCGCTCCGCCACAAAGTAACAGTCGGGGGCCATCGGGAACCCAGGCCCACCTCTACCGGGATGGAGCCACATGTCCTTTCGGCCCCCACATTGGGATCACTTGCGGGTACTCAACGAGCTGACCCGACTTTAGTCACCATCTGTATAATATGTATGTATGTATAGTATATACCCGTGATCACCTCCCGAGTGATCACGGTCCATTAGTATAGCAAGGCAGACTGACAAGAATGTAGGGCCAATGATGATAAACTAGCATCCTATACTAAGTATTTAGGATTGCAGGTAAGGTATCAACAGATGTAGCAACAATGTCAGGCTATGCATCAGAATAGGATTAACGGAAAGCAGTAACATGCTACACTACTCTAATGCAAGCAGTATAGAGGAGAATAGGCGATATCTGGTGATCAAGGGGGGGGGGGGGCTTGCCTTGTTGCTCTCGCAAGAAGGAGGGGTCGTCTTCGGTGTAGTCGAACACACGGACATCGGCACCGGTCTCAGAGTCTACCGGAAAGAAGTAACGAAGGGGGAACACAATAAATAACAGAGCAATCAAATGTAACACAAAGCAAGACCCGGCAATATGCGGTGCTAGGGGTGACCTAACGTAGTGGTAGGTGATATCGGCGAAGGGGGGAAACAACCGGGAAAGTATCCCCGGTGTTTCGCGTTTTCGGACAAAGGAGCCGGAGGGGGGAAGTTGCGAGTTTGATATGTTAGGAGCACGTGGCGGACGAACGGGCTGCTTATCCGGGTTCGTCTCGTCGTTTTGAGCAACTTTCATGTACAAAGTTTTCCCATCCGAGTTACGGATTATTTTATATGATTTTCTAAAGTTTTAATCATTTTCTTATTTTAATTATTTATTTAAATCCAACATTACCCAGAATAGTGTCTGCTAACGTCAGCATGGCGCAATGTTTGAGGTCATCACCAACAATGGCGGTTGATCGAGTCAAATCTGACACAATGGGTCCAGTGGGACCCACCTGTCATTGGGTCAGAGTTGAAATAGGATTTGTTTTAAACTAATTATGATTATTAAGTATGGGGCCCTTTGGACAGTGACAGATAAGTCTATATTAATTAAATTAACCCATGTAATTAGTTTATAGGGTGGGGCCATCGGGTCACAGGACCGCCCGGTCGAAGTCGACCATGGTCAACTAGGCCACCGGGCCCGTGGGGCCACCAGCAAAGGACTCGATGGACCCCAAAGAAGAAGCCACGCCGGCGGGCGGCGGAGGTTCACCGCCGGCGAATGAAAACGCGGCGGAGGGGCGCGGACCTCGCCGGAATCGCGCCCGACGATGCATGCAAGGGCGGTGGTGGGTTTTTCAACGCCGCGCCGTGGCGCATTGAATGGAGGCGGGGCTTGGCGGAGGAGGGCGCTTCACAAAGCGATTTAGCGGGCGGACGCCGGCGTTCGGCCGCGAGAGGGAACGGCGATGCGGCGTGTTGGCAAGCACTCAAAATGGCCGGGAGGCCTCTACTTGCGCGTGCGAGCACAACGGCCACGAGCCCGGGACCAAATGGTCACCGGACGGCTACCGGCGACGAAGCGTCGGCGATAAGCGCCGGCAAGTTGGGGCGGCGATCCAACTAGCTTAACGCGCCGAGAGAGAGAGGAAAGGGAGCGGGGGCTCACCGAGCGGCACACACGGTGGCCCTTGGCGGCTTAGTAGCTGCAGAGGGCGTCACCGGAGTTGGGAATGAGCGGCGGCGAGGCGGAGGAAGAAGACGACCTCGTCCACGACGCTGCGACGGCGCGGAGCTCGAATCAACGGTCGGGGACGATGAGGTGGGCGACGAGGGAGACCGGTGACACGTTGGTGCGGTGCGGGGAGGACGGCGGCCACGGCTACATGACGGCCACGGCCATGGGAGCGCTCGGACGGGGGCGGATCTGAGTAGCGAGCGGGGGGGGGGGGGCGGAGATCTGGGAGGAGAGCAGGAGGAGGTGAGTTGGAGAGGGAACCGAGGCGGCAGGGGCGTGGCATCCTTATCCCGTCGGCGGGGACGACGAGGTGGTGCGATGGGGACGCGCCATGTTCATGGTGCGGTCGGAGGAACAGCGCGCCGGGAAGGAGGCTGTCACAGCCCTAGCATAGACCTTGTGTGTCTTTGCATTTGCATCCATGCATCATGTTTAAATTTCATAAAACTTGAAATGGGGATTGACCCAAGCCCTAGCACCAAATGAATTTAACTAGGTTCAATAAAAATATTTTCAATAACCCAGAATGCCTTTTGGAAATGTTCATGATTTCTGTTAAAGGTGAAAACCTCTTCCAGAAATGATGAACATATTTATAGGCTATTCCTGGATTTTTGAATTAAATTATATAGCATTTGCATTTGGGAATTTAATTGCTAATAATATTTTAAATGCTCAAATAATCACAAACTAAAATATTTACTGTTGGAAATATTCAGTGACATGGAGCAGTTTCATGATTTTTGGTAATACCCTGGCATTTATAATAAAGCCCTAAATTTATAGAATAATAGAAAAGTAATGTAAAAATAAAAGAGAGAGAGAACTTACAGGCGCCTACCAGCCCACTGGCCTCACTGGCTTTGCCCAGCCCACAACGGCCCGGTGCTAGTCATCCCCAACCTCTGCCAAGAGGCGAGGAGGGACAACGCACGCATGCCTGCATGGCACCACGCCACCAGTGCTGCGCGTCGCTGCCACCGCGACGCCTCGCGTCTTCTCTCGGCTGCCTCGACCCCTGGACATCACTCTCCTCCTCGGCCTCTCCTCGTCCTCTCCCGCTACGACCGACGCGTCCGTCGCCGCCGACGAAGCACCGCTGCCGGCTACCCCATCGCCTCGCCTCGTTGTTGCACCCGAGGCTCCGCCTCGACCCCTCTTCCTCTCCACCAACCCACGCCCGGGCGCGCGCTCGAACGCCGGCCACGCCGTCTTCTTCAACTCGGTCCGCCGAGATTACCTTCGCCGCCCGTCTGCTCCGGTCATCCTCGAGCTCGCGTCCACCCCACGACGATCACCGTGAGCTTCGCCTATCCTCCCCTCTCCGTTCGCCTGCCGTGCACGTAGCAACCACACCGCACTCACCCGGACGCGCGCCGCCTTGACTTCGCCGCCGGTGATGCTACGGTGACCATTTGGTCCCGCATCGTGTCAACGCGCCCCGCATCGCGTAGAGCCTCCGTGGCACATCGCCGCGCTCGTTTGCGCACCGCAGCCCCATCCCCACTTGCACCCGAGCTTCGGCCGCCGCCAAGCTCGTCGCCGGCGCCACTCCGGCCACTCCCCGGCCGCGCCACCACCACGGTTGGATGCGGACGAGCGTCCCCATCCCGTAGCTGTGCTCCGCGCGCCAAACGGTGCCTCAGAGGCGAAGTCGCGCGCTCATTGCGTCTCGACTCTCGCCGGGTTAGACGCCGGCGGGTTGACCACGATTGCCGATCAAGGGGTGGGCCAGTTTGACCCGGTCAATGACATGTGGGCCACCCTTGCTAATTTTAGTTAGATTAGTTTAGCGCTAATTAACTCGGATTAGTGACTAACCTAACACTAGCTAACCTGCTTAGTTAGTCAACTAACCATCGACATGCGGGCCTGCCCATCGACGCTTTAGTTAGTATTAATTTAATCCTCGTTAATCGGTTGTTACATCGACATGTGGGTCCCAAATACGTTTGACCTGGGCTGGTGCCTTTGACCTGATGACGTCACCCGACGTCATGCCGATGCAATAATTTAATTATCGGAATTATTCTTCTACAGAAATTCCGAAATTAGTATAAACTTCTAAAAATCATAGAAATTAATCAGAACTCCAAATGAAACAAATTATATATGAAAAATGATCAGAAAAATCCAATATTTCCATCTGTACTAGTTTCATGCATGTCAGAACACTTTAACCCTGCTGTTTATGTGAAACAAGCTAATGCACTTATATCACTTATTATTTTGGGTGATCATTTGAATCCTTGGTTCAAATGGACTCAAACCTTTATGTCCCAAGTTGCATTAGACCTATCACACATCATATTACCATGTCATAGCATGCATCATATTGTCGCATTGCATTGATTGTGTCCTTCTGTGTTTGCCGGTAATTGTCCCCTCTCAGTAGACGACGTTCCGACGACGAGATCTATGACACCAATGAAGAACTATATTATCTTCAGAAGTGCCAGGCAAGCAAAACCCCCTTGTTCATTCCGATACAACCCACTCTCTCTCTCTTGCTCTCTTTTATTGCATTAGGACAACATCGATTCAATCACATTTGTCATGTAGTTGAACCCCTTTATCCTCTGATGACCTGTCATTCCACAAGAAATAGATGAAACCCACTAGCATGAGTAGGAGTTGTTTGAGCCTGTTGTGCCTACTCATACATGCTTGTTTGTCATGCCTGCTCTCGCTTAGAGTTGAGTCGGGTCCGATTCATCGAGGATGAATCGGAGGTGTGTGAACATGTCCCACTGTGTGAGCTAAGTGTGTGAACACGATTTGGTAAAGGTAGCGGTGAGAGGCCATGTAGGAGTACATGGTGGGTTGTCTCATTGCAGCCGGCCTCGAGAACCGAGTCCTGTGTTTGTGATCCATGATTCAGCTACTACCATGCATTGGGCCCAAACCAATGGACCCTCTCGGCTTCTTAATCACCCTTGTCCTCCGTCCGGGAGTTGCAAGTAGTTTCGTGTTTGTAGTATGTCGGAGGCCGTCGCAGCACCGACCGTGAGGGGTGGGCTGTGACGCTGTAGGCACGTGGCATGGTATACCGGGCGCCTGCTTGGTGTCTCGGGAACCCCGCTCACATCGTTTTGGGCCGTGGCGCTAAACTTCGCCGGATCTCCTCATGGATGGAACCCAATAGGCGATAAACCCGGACTAGGGACTTGAGTGTTTAGGTAGGTCGTGGCCGACACCTCGCTGGGCTTCCGCTGAAGGTTGCCGAGTACATGTCGTGTAAACGGCGTAAGTGGTGAGAGCGTGTGAAGAAGTACACCCTGCAGGTTAACATCATCTATTCAATAGCCGTGTCCGCGTAAAGGACTTCGGGTTGCTCGTACAGTTCATAGACAAGTGAAAGTGGATACTCTAAAATGCGCAAGATAAGCGTGAGTGCTATGGATGGCGTTCTCGTAGGGAGACGGGAGCGGATCCATAGTGGTGTATTGATATGGTGAATATGTGGACTCGTGTGCGCCACCTCAAAAGAGTTACTTGCAGTCGTAGTTCAGGGTAGCCACCGAGTCAAAGCTGGCTTGCTGCAATTAAACCCCACCATCCCTTTGTTGATAATGATGCATATGTAGTTAGTTCTGATGTAAGTCTTGCTGGGTACATTTGTACTCACGTTTGCCTATTTTATGTTTTTGCAGAGAGACTTCGGTCTCGCTAGTAGTTCCGCGTGGACTTCGACATTTAGCTTGTTACCTCAGCTACGATCTTGTGCCCTCGGCAGATCTCGGTAGATAGTCGCTTTCAAGCCTTTTTCATTTGTAGATGTCTCAGACTCGGACATGTTAGCTTCCGCTTGTGCTTTGACTTGTATGCTTCAATGTTGGGTCGTGAGACCCATGTTTGTAATATCTCACCCTCGAGCCTATTGAATAAAATACTTGAGTCGAGAGTCATGTTGTGATGCCATGTTGTATTTGCACATATCGAGCATATTGTGTGTATGTTGTTGAAATGCTTGGTATGTGTGGGATCCGACTATCTAGTTGTTTATCTTTAGTAGCCTCTCTACCGAGAAATGTCTCCTAGTGTTTCCATCGAGCCATGGTAGCTTGCTACCGCTCCGAACACTTAGGCTGGCCGGCATGTGTCCTTCTTCGTTCTCAGGTCTGTTCCTTCGGGAAATGTCACGCGATGAATACCGAGTCCTGTTAGCCCGCCATGCCCGGTTCACCGGAGTCTCGCTAGCCCAAAGGCTACAGCTGGATTCACTCGGCGATGACCGACACGCTCGATGTCGGGTCATGGATGCCTGTCCTCGTAAGTCTGTGCCACTTTGGGTTTACGACTAGCCATGTCACCGGGCTCCTTATCATATGGATGTCGGGCGACACTATCATACGTGTGCCAAAAGGCGCAAACGGTCCCGGGCAAAGGTAAGGCGACACCCGTGGGAATACCGTGCGTGAGGCCGCAAAGTGATATGAGGCGTTACATGCTAGATCGATGTGGCATTGAGTCGGGGTCCTGACAGAGGCGACAAGGGGGAACGGGGGAGTGGGCTTGGCCCGGATGGGCCGGTTGGGCTGGCCGACTGTCGGCTAGCTGGGCCAATTGGCCCGGGGGGTTTGGGGGCTTTCTTTTTCTCTTTAGTAGTTTGTTAGGTTTGTTTTTCTTTATTGCTTTTATTTTATTTATTTCCTTTTCTGTTTAATTCAACTCAAAATATTTATGCATTTTCTAAAAATGTGTTTACTTCACCATAATTATCTATGCACTATTTGACACAGTCTGAACATTTTTGTTTTAAGTTTGAAAACTTTGGTTGTTTGCCAAAAATTCAAATTTGAATTCGTATCGTTTTGAACTAACGCGAGATTAGCGACAGTAATGGAGGTGACATGGCGTCATTAGTAGAGGTTACTGTAGCTTGATTATCCGGGCGTCACAGACTCCCTGCGAGGAAACAATCCCGGAGCCATCATTTTCGTTACATGCCTCAGCATTCAGTATCCAGTTCTAGTTGTATCGATCGGGATACAACTCCGAGTGTCCGTTACCGTAGGACAGGCTATCGATAGATGTTTTCTTCCCTGCAGGGGTGCACCAACTTACCCAACATGCTCGATCAACTCCGGCCGGACACACCATCAGGTCATGACCGGCCTCGGCGATCAACACACCGTAGTCCTACCTAGGCCCAACAGAGAGGCCAGCACGCCGGTCTACATCCTAAATGCGAAGGGGTCATGGGCCAATCGCCCTTTGCAATCCTGCGCGTTGCAAGGGCGGCTGGTGAGCAGACCTGGCAACCTTCTTTAAATAAGGTAGGTGCTTACGCAGTCCAACCCGGCACGCGCCGCTCCATCGCTGACGTTAGTGAGCTTTCGGCTGATACATACGATGCAGAGTGCCCATACTTATTCCCGCGTGGTGGTTAGTGCTATCAGGCCAGGCCCCTCGGATCAAATATCCAAACCGTTAGTGTGTTGGTAGTACAGTCACGAGCAGATACTCACGAAAGATGTGACCCCGTCGCCCCACCTCGAGGGCTTGCGACAAGGGCTAAGAATGCCCGACCACGCCTCGTATTCAACTCTCGGGTACCCTCCAGGTCAGCCCGTCTCCACATCACTCGCGAGTACCCCTCAAGGTCGACCCTCCTTTCCAAGTAACAGTTGTAATGTCCAAGTATCCATGTGTCCAATCACCAGGGGGAAACCCCGAGGAATCACCCTAGATGGATTCCACTCGGTGTAATTATCAAGGTGAACGTAGGAGGAACCACCCTTGAGGTTCACACTTGAGGGGTTGCATGACAGAGTCGTATCAGAAGAGGTTAAGGAGGAATCACCCTTGATGACCACGACAAAATACCTACACTACAGGGTTAACATCAGAAGTGCTGGCGAGGTATCACCCTCAGCACTTGATAGTAACTCTACAGAGTCGTACAACTAAGGGTGGGGGGGTTATGTGCGGTGTCGGCGCATGGACGCCGATCATGCTGATCGAGTCATCGAACATAAGGTGGGGCAACCGGGAAAAGGTGGGGGTCGCTGATGGATCTCTAACCAGCCTATACTAAGCAGTTTAGAATAAGCAGATAAGGTATGAAAGCAGGTAGCAAAAACCGGCTATGCATCAGAGTAGGATCATACAAAAAGCAGTAGCAGTTCTAATGCAAGAATAAGAGAGAAGGGAATGGGCGATATCGGAATGCTCAAGGGGGGTTTGCTTGCCTGGAAGCTCTGCTGTAAAGGAAGAAGGGTCGTCGGAGACATAGTCGATCACAGGGGCAGCATCGGTCTCGGGGTCTACCAGAGAAAAGAGGGGGAAGAAACAATAAATACAGAGCAAACAAACCATCATAAAGCATAACATGGTAATATGCGGTGTTAGAGATGAACTAACGCAGTGCTAGACGTTACAGGTGAAGGGGGAATTCAACCGGGAAGGTATTCTCGGTTTCGGGCCTATGTCAGACAGATGACCGGAGGGGGGAATGTTCCATGTTCAGATAGTTAGAGGCATCTAACAGGTAAACATACCTCGTATTCGGATTTGTCTCGTCGTTCTGAGCAACTTTCATGTAGAAAACATTTTCATCCGAGTTACAGTTTATTTTCTATGAATTTCTAAAGTTTAAAACATTTTCTGAAATTTTTGGATTTAAAATTAATTCAAAAATATTCCAGTTAAAACACTGGGTGCACCCGGTGCAGTGCACCCAGAGATGCACAAGTGGCCGACAGGTGGGGCTACCAATCACGACGAATAGTTGATCGTCAATTCGACCGGTCACGGTCCAATGGACCGCATGTCGCTGACTCGGGCCTAAAACAGTTTTTATTAAAACTAACAGATTTAATTAGTGGCCTGGGGCCAGCTGTCAGTGGGGGTTAGCTGGGGGTCAATCAAGTGGCTAATTATGCCATTTCAGCGACTAACCACGGCACGGCAGAGCACACCGGCGACGGCGTCAGAGGAGGCGGCCGGATGCCCACGCGGTCCCTGCGGCGCTGGCGCCGCGCGCTGTCCGAGCGGGAACGGAGGCCGCTGGTGACTGCAGGTGGACGACGGTGTCGCCGTTTGAGGAGGCAGCGCGGCTTCGACGGGCTGAATGGCGATGGCGGCGCGCTGGAGGGTAGCAGCCGCGGGCGACGCAGGCATGGCCAGCGCGGGTCGATGCACGGACAGCGGGCGCCGGGCGCGCAGGGCGGCCGCAGCGATGGCGAAGCGCAATGGCGGCAGGACTACGCGGGCACGCGCGAGCTCCACGAAGCATGGCTCGGTGGTGGTGGCAACAGGCGACGATGGAACCAACGAGGAAACCGGGGGGAACGACGTGTCTCACTGGGAGGGGTGTCGGCGGAGAGCTCGGAACGGCCGGAAGGGGTTAGGGTGGAGCCAAGCGAACGACTATGCGCAGAGGCTGGATATGAAGAAGACGGACGAAGGGGACGGCTCGGTGATGATCCGCGACCGCTCCTGCTACGGCGAGGCCGAGGACGATGACGCGCGTTCCTTGGGCATCCTCGCGGGGCTCGGGGACGACGCCGGCTGCAAGAACGTCGAAGGCGCGGCTACGGTGGTTTCGGGCACGGGGTCCAGATCAAGGAGGGGAGCAAGGAGAAGGGAGCTAATGGATCTAGGGTTCGGGGAGGGAGCAAGAAGGAGCAGGGGGGTTCCTCTTATCCATCTGGGGGGAACTACAGTGTCGAGGGGGGGCACTGGCTATGGCCTTCGACCTCTCTCTGTAGCTGGCAGGAGGTAAGGTAAAGGCCAGCCCCGGTGGGTTGGGCCGCACTGTAGAACTAGAGGCCCAGCCCCACAGTAGCGTTTAGGCCTTTTCTATTTCTTCTTTCTGTTTTAGCTTTTATTTACTAATAGAGAGAGAAAGGGAATTATTTGGTTAACTATTTCACTTAGGAAATATTTGGGAGGAGTCCCATTAAATCCCTGGTGATTATAGATGGTGCCATAAATATTTTGGAGACCAGAAGAATTCATTCAGTATTTTTCATAAATAGGATAGCATTTAAAAATGCAGAATTGGTGTTGTTATAATTGCTAATGCTCATCTTTGCACAAAAGTGATGTTGTGTTCCTTAACAAATAATTGTTATGGAATTTTTGGCAAATGATGAAAAAAATTCCAGCAACTTTTGAGCAACTTCAAACTTCACTTGAATTTGAATTGACTGGAATTTCAAATGGGATATTGAACAAAGGTGATTAAGCACTATTTAAAAAAAGGATTAGCTTAATCAGAGAGGGTTACTATAGCATGGCACTGGGGGTGTTACAAATCTCCTCCACTACATGAAATCTTGCCCCGAGATTTAAGGGGTGGAGTAAGGGGGAAAGACTTGGAATGGACAGAGCTCAACACAAGATAATTACCGGGGGACTATCTCAATGAACGTGGCAAAGAGGCATCTCTTGAGTTGAAATTCAAGAAAGTCATCGAGAGCAAGGTAAGAAGGTGCAATAAAAATCTTCAATCGGGTAGGCAATCGTTCGTTACCTGAAACAGAGTGTGAAACGGTTTCGGAGTGACGCGAATAAGTATTTTGTCTGATACTAGAATCGGTGATCTCTTGGAAGGTGGATCATGAATTACATACGAAACCAAGCATGAGGAAAAACTTTTAGAAATAGGGGTATACATGAGAGTAAGGTTTCGATCCCGTGGAACTGTGGGTTATGGGCCCACCATGTGGGCATGTCAGATGATAGACTATCAGTTATGTTGCCAACAACGTCAGTACCAAGGACGAGGGACAAAGAGAACCATTTTCCTGCTCGTTGAAACGAGGCGGACCAATAGGCTAAGTTCTCGTCCATCGGTGGCTACCGGAATGTCATCAACAATAGTAACAGGGTCTTGCTGACAGAGTTGTACAACTAAGGTCTTACACAAGCAGGGAATATTACTGTTTAAATCATATAGGTCACAAGAAAGGTAAAACGTAACAATGGAAAGGAAAAAGAGGTTATTAGATTAAACACACCAATGGAAAGGAAAATATGATTGTTAGTTTAATCAGAACAATAGAAAGGAAAATGTGTTTAAACACAATTGTAAGGAGTATTCCCTTCCCAAGGACAAGCAGAGGACGATATCCATGGCAGGATAGTAAGTAGGTAACCAACTAGGTAAAGGGGCGAGGGAATTCATGTTATTACCCATACAATAGGGTATGGATAATCGATCAAGAAACATTAAGCAGTGTGCTTCCAATGTTCTTGTTGACGATCGGAGTACCACAGACATGCTTCAGGATATCATTGACATGGTCATCAGGTAAAAGTCAGACTTTTGAATACACAAAGGATCCCGTGGGAACTACTAGAATAGCTCGTACAATTTCATCATTGAAAGATGAGGATGTGGCCGATGGGTTCAGCAGCAATCCATCGACATGTCACAAAGGATGTATTTCAAAAATTTATATGAACAAGATTGTTTTTTTGGGGGGGGGGAGACAAGAATGTTGTCGATGATAACACAAATAATCGAGGGGCAAGGATGGTATTTCTCACCATGAATTCGACTGATATCTTGGAAGAGCTCAAGTGTTGATGATGATCACGACACAATTGTCGAGAGATTTCATGAAGATGTAATCGATTGGCAACGACATCAAGTCAAAGGAATGATGAAGCGAAAGGTTATTGGAACCACGGGTATGACACGAACTCGAAGTCAAGTTTGTTGTTCGAGATGAAATGATAAGATGAGGAAGATCGACGTAAGCTTAGCTAATCATTGGAAGTTGCTTCGGGCATAAGGACCAGGTAGCACAGTTAAAGGTTGACATGATAAAAATATAGCCGATCAGGCTACGAATGACTTGAATGACTATTAAACTCGTAAGCAATTAAAATTACTTAGAGTTATAGAATCGGAGTGTGGAATCGATTCAACCGATTCACTTATCGGTGTCCTTGAGTGATTAGTAATTCAGATCCCGGGGAAATCTAAAATCGATGAGAAGCAATACTAGATGAAGACTCATAGGAAGCAACACAGTTCTTTGATATTCTCGAGGTACTGGAGGATAGTACTCGAAGGAATATCAAAATAGAGGTTGCGGAGATGCATTGATCTGCAGAAGACAAGTGCTTTAACTTGTCTGAGAAATGGAATTAAAGGGGAACAATCATGGTCAGAACCACGGTTGCAAAGGACCAAACATAGATACCAGATGAACTTATAATAAGGGGATTATTATTGTCACAAGAAGCTTCCATGATAAGTTCCACATTAGGTCTATGGGCATGAACACAAAGGTTCAGGGTTGACTCCCACTTCTTCAATGCATGACCTTTCGTTCACTCCTCATTTTTGAAGAAATTGTAGTGCAGAAGATTTATCTGGCGAAGTACCAGAAGTGTAAGACTCGTGAGAACTCTCAGGTTCACATGGATTATGGAAGGGATAAGTTCAACCCATCGAGGAATTTTTACGAATCTATACAACCATCAACCAAGCAAAAGATACGAGTTCAAAAGCAGAGTATTGAAGTCAAAGCAGATGATACAATTTACCGAAGGTATTATGTATTAGGGAAAAACTCACAAGATTTTGGATGTGGAAGGACACTATCGGATAACAACCCAACAATGGATCTGGCGATTCACGACAGAGTTGATGTGAGCATCGATAATCAATCAGATGAAGAGGGGGATGTAAAGGCATCGACTTATAGAAAAGTCTGAATGATTCGACGCTTGGGTACAAAGTAATTATGATTTCAAAGGATCAAAAGCAGAGGCTCTGATCAAAAGATGAGTAAGTTGAATAGACTTAGAGGTGCACCCGATCAAATCTGGATTGGGCAAGAACCAGCTCATATCTGGAAGGATGTTTGAGCCAGAAAGAAATTTTCCAATGATTAATTGATGATTGCGAGTATTCGCACACACGCTGAATCCATAGGAACAGAATGACAATCACCAAGAGTTTTAAAGAATATTTCTAGACATATGGAATTAATCCTAATGCAAGCAGGCAAGGAGAATCAAGAGCAATAGGCTGTAGAGGATTTGAAAGATCAGATTAGCATTTTCAGGTATTTTGGAAAGCATAAGAACATCTCGGGATGAACGAACCCCGGTTAAGTGAATTATCCGCAGTGCGAAAAGAAGCTGCAAAGCAAAAGGCACAAAGGATTCTCGGAACAATTGAGAGTACTAGGGGTATCTTGTAATAACAGGAGCAACTGGGGATGAAGGTACAAGCGACAAGGATGTTATTCACGGGGATTATCGGTGGTCAGGAACTGCAAGGCAGATGGCACAGTGTCTCGAGAAACATCGAGGAGTATCTGTAGAATCTTCTGCCGAAGCAAGCAATCATCAATTATATCAGGGCTCTCCACGAGGAAGTGGGTACGAGAGCCTAACGTCAGAGTTAGTAAAATGTTTAACCCGAATAGGCGAGAGATCAAAGTCCCAAAGTATAGACGAGGAATAAAAGATCCTAATACCACCCAATGGTGACCTGGGCCCGTAAGACACACAACCATGTTAGTAAAAAAATTCTAGTGACTAGACTCAACTTCGGCCAAGGAGTTGGAAAGGGGGCTACCTACAGGCAGTCGGCTTTGATACCAACTTATGACGCCCCCGATTCGATCGTACACTAATCATACACGCAAATGTGTACGATCAAGCTCAGGGACTCATGGGAAGATATCACAACTCAACTCTAGACACAAATTAAAATAATACACGCTTTATATTATAAGCCAGGGGCCTCGAGGGCTCGAATACATAAGCTTGAATACACAAGAGTGAGCGGAAGCAACAATATTAGAGTACAGACATGAGTTAAACAAGTTTGCCTTGAGAAGGCTAGCACAAAAGCAACATCAATCGAAAAGGAAAGGCCTCTTGCCTGGGAGCCTCCTAACTACTCCTGGTCGTCAGCGGCCTCCACGTAGTAGTAGGCACCCTCGGGGTAGTAGTAGTCATCGGCGGTGGCGTCTGGATCCTGGGCTCCACCAGCTGGTTGCATCATCTGAAAAGAATGGAAAGAGGTGGAAAAGGGGGAGCAAAGCAACCGTGAGTACTCATCCAAAGTACACGCAAGCAAGGATCTACACTACATATGCATTGGTATCAATGAAATGAGTAGTATATGTGGACTGAACTGCAGAATGCCAGAAGATAAGGGGAAAGCCTAGCCTATCAAAGACTAGCATCTTCAAGCAGCTCCAAGCATCTTGCATCATTCAAAAGAGTATAGAATAGCAGTTTATATTTAGCAAACATGTTGTAACATTAGCGCCCAGAAATCACTTCTTCGACTCCCTGCGAGGAAACAATTCCGGGGCCATCATTTTCGTTACATGCCTCAGCATTCAGTATCCAGTTCTAGTTGTATCGATCGGAATACAACTCCGAGTGTCCGTTACCATAGGACAGGCTATCGATAGATGTATTCTTCCCTGCAGGGGTGCACCAACTTACCCAACACGATCGATCAACTCCGGCCGGACACACCATCAGGTCATGACCAGCCTCGGCCGATCAACACACCGTAGTCCTACCTAGGCTCAACAGAGAGGCCAACATGCCGGTATACATCCTAAATGCGAAGGGGTCATGGGCCAATCTCCCTTTGCAATCCTGCGCGTTGTGAGGGCGGCTGGTGAGCAGACCTGGCAACCTCCTTTAATTAAGGCAGGTGCTTACTGATACGTCTCCAACGTATCTATAATTTTTGATTGTTCCATGCTATTATATTACCCCTTTTGGATGTTTATGGGATTTATTTTACACATTTATATCATTTTTGGGACTAACCTACTAACCAGAGGCCCGTATTGCTGTTTTTTTTTGCCTATTTCAGTATCTCGAAGAAAAGGAATATCAAACGGAGTCCAAACGGAATGAAACCTTCGGGAGCGTGATTTTTGGAACGAACGTGATCCAGAGGACTTGGAGTGCAAGTCAAGAAGCAGCCCAGGCCTCCACGAGATAGGAGGGCGCCCCCATAGGGTGCGCCCCTGTCTCGTGGGCCCCTCGAGCGGCCACCGACGTACTTCTTCCTCCTATATAAGCCTACGTATCCCGAAAACATCCAGGGAGCCAACAAAACACAATTTCCACCACCGTAACCTTCTATATCCGTGAGATCCCATCTTGGAGTCTTCGCCGGCGTTCTGTCGAATGGGGAATCGACCACGGAGGGCTT
Source organism: Aegilops speltoides (assembly GCA_021437245.1). NCBI lineage: Eukaryota > Viridiplantae > Streptophyta > Magnoliopsida > Poales > Poaceae > Aegilops > Aegilops speltoides. The sequence goes on from CM038146.1 coordinate 335,920,341, forward strand.
CTACATCAACATCCTTGCCCCTCCGATGAGTTGTGAGTAGTTTACCACATACCTCTGGGTCCATAGTTATTAGCTAGATGTCTTCTTCTCTCTTTTTGGATCTCAATACAATGTTCTCCCCCTCTCTTGTAGAGATCTATTCGATGTAAACTCTTTTTGCGGTGTGTTTGTCGAGATCCGATGAATTGTGGGTTTATGATCAAGTTTATCTATGAGAAGTATTTGAATCTCCTCTGAATTTTTTTATGTATGATTGAGTTATCTTTGCAAGTCTCTTCGAATTATCAGTTTGGTTTTGTAACGCCCCGGATTCGTTGCGCCAGGTGTCCGCCAGTTATTCGCCGTTGTTGCCATGTCATGTGCTTGCGTGTTGCACTTTGCCATGTCATCATATACATTTCATATCATGTCATCATGTGCATTTCATTTTGCATACGTGTTCGCCTCATGCATCCGAGCATTTTCCCGTTGTCCGCTTTTGCAATCCGCACTCCTATGTCCTCCGCGTCCCCTTTTGACTTCGCTATGAAAGGGTATTAAACTTTCTCGGAATGGCCCGAGGTTTGCCAAGCGCCTTGGTATAGCACCGTAGACCGCGCTGTCAAGTTTCGTACATTTGGAGGCCGTTTGGTACTCAACGGTTAACCGGGTGAAAGTGCAACTAATCCCGGTGGTTTTGGTAATTAATAACAACATATATATCATTGAACTAATTGTTTCTTGAGAATATTTCGAAAGTTCAAGGATATGGGTATGGCAATGACCGATGATGTGGACCCTCAAAATGCTAAGGAAAACATTGGCAAAAGCTCAAGACTCTATTTTTGGTTTAGTGATCCAAGATCACATTGAGTCCATAGGAAAGCCAATACTATTAAAAGGGGATGAGGTTATGATGATGATCCGTTGCTCAAAGTGCTTAGTGATTTATCTCCCAAACTATCAGCAATCTTTCATTTCAACATATACTCATAAGTAATCTCGGTCCCACCGATTCCATAAAGTCACCACACCGAGATGAACCACCTCACCATATAGCCAAACCCTAATAATTTCGGATTTTCCGATTCCAAACTCGGTCTTACCAAACTAGTGTTGCCAACCTTCAGAACCTTCAGACTCAAATCGGTGTCACCGAGATGAGAAAGTCGGTCCCACCGAGAATGGCAAACCCTAGTCTTTGGAAGAATCGGACTCACCGAGATTGTATTTTCGGTCCCACTGAAATCCCAACGCTCACAAGATTTGAACTTTCGGTCTCACCGAGTTGTCAACTTCGGTCCGACCGAGATTGGTCAAATGTGTGTAACGGTTGGATTTTGTGTGGAGGCTATAAATACCCTCCACCTCCTCTTCATTCGTGGAGAGAGCCATCGAAAGAACTACCACTCCTACCTTACATTTCGAGAAGAAAACTACCTACCCTTGTGTTGAGATCAAGTTGCTCCACTCCCACCATATGAAACTTGATTTCTAGTCATCCCAAGTTGCTTTCCACTCAATCCTTTCTTCCACCACAGCCAAATCAGTGAGGAGAGTTGAGTGTTGGGGAGATTATCATTTGAAGCACAAGAGCAAGGAGTTCATCATCACCAACACCATCTATTACCTTTTGGAGGGTGGTGCCTCCTAGATTGGTTAGGTGTCGCTTGGGAGCCTCCGTCAAGATGTGGAGTTGAACCAAGAAGTTTGTAAGGGCAAGGAGATCGCCTACTGTGAAGATCTACCCCGAGTAAGGCTAGTCCTCCATGGACGAGGCCATGATGGCATAGACAAGGTTGCTTCTTCGTGGACCCTTCGTGGGTGGAGCCTCCGTGGACTCTCGCAATGTTACCCTCCGTGGGTTGAAGTCTCCATCAATGTGGATTGACGATAGCACCACCTATCGGAACCACGAGAAAAATCTCCGTGTTCCAAATTGCGCTTGCTCTTCTCCACCTCTTTTTACTACATGTGCAATTTACTTTCCGCTGCCATTACTCTAGAATTGCATGTGTAGGTGATACTTGACTTGCTCATCATTGTGAACTTGCTAAAAACTTGTCCTAATCAAAAGGCTAAACTTTTAAATTGTCAAGTAGTCTAATCACCCCCTCTAGACATACTTTCGATCCTACAAGTGGTATCGAGCTTTGGTCTCCATTGGATTGGTTTCATTGCATTGACTCCATAAGCTTGGTTTCACAACCTAGGAGAGTATGGCGCCTAGTGAGGGTAATTTTCAGAGAGGTCCTTACTTTGATGGTTCAAATTTTGCTAGTTGGAAGCATAAAATGAAAATGCATATTCTTGGACATAACCCCGCCGCATGGGGCATTATTTGTGTTGGCTTGCAAGGTGAGTTCTTCGAGGAAGGAAAAGTTCCAGATCGTGAAGCTACAAATGGATGAATTATGGATGTTACGTAACAATGCTCAAGCTTGTGACATTCTCTTCAATGCTTTATGTCCCGAGGAGTTCAACAAGATCAGCCGCCTTGAGAATGCAAAAGAGATTTGGGATACTTTGGTCGAAATGCACGAAGGTACCGAGTCCGTGAAGGAATCAAAGCTAGATGTTCTTCAAGGTCAACTTGACAAGTTCAAGATGAAGGAAGGTGAAGGAGTCGCTGAAATGTACTCTAGGCTTGCTCTCATCACCAATGAGATTGCCGGCTTAGGAAGCGAAGAAATGACCGACCGATTCATCATCAAGAAGATTCTCGAGCTTTGATGGAAAGTATGACACCGTGTGCACTTTGATCCAAATGATGCCAAACTACAAGAATCTCAAGCCTACCAAGTCATTGGAAGAATTGTTGCTCATGAGATGACACTTAAAGATAAGGAAGAGCTTCACAACAAGTCAAGTGGTGCTTACAAAGCTACAGTTGAAGCTCCCACAACCTCAAGTGACAAGCTGGTTTCCAATGAAGAGATAAGCCTAATGGTGAAGAATTTCAACAAATTCTACAAGAGTAGAAGCAAGGAAAGAAGCTCAAAGTCTAGATCATATGATGAAAAGAGATCTTCTAGTCGTGATCGAATCGCTACAATTGTGGAAGACCCTGACACTACTCAAATGAGTGTTCGACTCCCCACAAGAGAAGAGAAGAATTCCAAGAAGAAGAAGCTCAAGAGAAGAGTCACCTCGAAAAGAGAGAAGGAGTAGATATGATCGTTATGAACGAAGATCCTCTCGGAGAAGCAAGGATTCGGAAAGGAAAGACAAGTCATCAAGGAGCTACACAAGAAGAAAACATCAAGCTCATGTTGGTGAATGGGTCTCCGGCCCGACTCGACAATCACTCCGAAAGAAGCTATCACTCCAACTCCGAATACATCAAGATGAAGGTGTTGCGGTCTTGCTCTCGTATCCTCCAACTCCAACTCTTATGACTTGTTTGATTCACGAAATGAGGGAATTGGACGATGCTTCATGGCTAAAGGCCCCAAGGTATCACACCCTGAATTTATTGACTTTGATAGTGATGAAGATGACTTGCTTGGTGAAGATGAGCTTTTACATGACAAATCTAGTGAGCCTAGTAATGATGAACATGCTAGTAGTCTTTATAGTCGAGAAGAGTCGAATGACAATGCTATGAAGGAAATTGAGCGCCTAACTAAAGAACTAAACACTCTTAAGTTAGCTCATGAAACAACTCAAGAAGATCATAGAGAGCTCCTAAGATCTCATGAGAAGCTACGCTCGAGAAGCTCAATCTAGAGCAAGAACATGAGTTTCTAAAAGCAATCAATGACGATCTTCAAAGAAGAGTTCTTCATATCTTGCCAAACGACTTCTCTTGTCTAATTTCTTGCCACCTATTAAAACTAAGCATGAAAAGCATAAGAAAAATTCTTCATCTAGTAGTAACAATAACCATGCTAAATCTAATGTTGTTACTCTAGTAGTTCTCTTGATTCCACTAACAATGTTTCAAGCCAAGTTACACTTGAGCAAGAAAATAGTTTATTGAAAGGGATTATAGAGAAAGGTGTCTACAAGAGCCTTGCCGAAGCAAGAACTTTGAGGAAATTGTTCGCAAGCAAGGAAGGCACCGGAAGAATCAAGGAATTGGTTTTGAGCGAAAGTTCAACGCCGAGGGTGTTGAATGGGAAGAAGGTCAATATCCCACTCCAAAGTTTGTTTCTCAAAAGGAGAAGTATGATCCTACTTCTTCAAATGTGGAACAAGCTCAAGATGACCTTCCACCACAAGACCACAAGCTAAAAGGCAAGGACAAGCTTCAAGAGGAGATTGATGCATTCATTGAAGCACCCAAGGCCATGGTCAAGTGGGTTCCCAAGGAAACTTCAAGTTCTACTCGACAAGCTCAACTACTACCCCAAGGATTCCCATCAAGATGATGTGGATCCCAAGAAGAAGAACTAGAGAGTTCTTGAGGGTGACTCCGCCAACATACTTCACTCATATTCATTTTGGCAAGAACTTGTGCAATCAACTTCCACATCTTGCACTAGTTCATGGAGTCACAAACCCTCATGTTGGTAAGTCAAGGGACAAGGTAATCATTGCTTTCATGGACATCATCTATTGTGTACTTCAATCTATGTCCATGGATATCCTTGTTTGTTCCTTGTGGGACTAACCCATGTAGGTATTGAAAGTGCCCGAATCCAAAGGATTGCTCCCAACTCTTGATGATCTTCATCAACATTGAGCATCCACATCTTCAACATCTACATGAAGTCTTCAACGACAACCCAAGGTTAGTTTGACCCTTTAAAAGGGGTTCTCACATCAAGGGGGAGCTTTGGTCTAAAGAATTGAGCAAAAGCATCTTCAAATGATGTGAACACATTAATTCTTTATGTAAAAGTGGTAACCCCACTTGTGCTTAAACGATGAGTATGACCTATGATCAAATGTTCTCATTTGACTCCTAAGTCAATATACTCATATATAGATGACCTAGTCATCGCCAAATTGCGTGCTAGTTGCTAGTGTTTGTTTGTGCATGTTTGACACATATTTCATTTGCTATCTTATTGTGTGAGCATGTTGGATGCATAATTTTATCCATTCAAGGACATCCATTTGTTGCTTGGTCTTTTGGATTTTTCTTTTTGACCAAATGGATGGACAAGAATGCCTAAGTTCCTCCCCTAGCTATCTATGCTTTCTTGTCTCAAACTCTATTCATGCTTATATCACAAACTTTGATCAAGTCTTTTTCGACGCAGACGAGTGAGGAGCACTCGAGCCACCGATCCGTCAAAACTTAACTTCCAAAACCTTCTAAGTACTTTTGGTCAAACCAATATACTCAAATCGGATGCACCAAATCACTTGATTGATCTAGGTTTTCACCTCGGTGAAACCGAAGTTAAATTTCGGCGTGATCAAGTGAGTAATCTTGCTTGCGATTAACCATCTCGGTGCCACCGAAGTTTTCCAACTCGGTCCCACCGACACCGAAGGGTATATATACCGAGGGCAGCGCGTGATTCTTTCTTCATACCGCCTCGCCCCAAACCCTTAGCCGCCGTCGCCGTGGTCTCCGGATCTTCTCCGCCGTCGCTCAGGCGCTCGCCCATGGGTCTCCGTCGCCGTCACGGTCAATCTCACCGCGCCACAGCCAGAGTGAAACTCCACCAAGTTGGGTGAGTTTCAATCCTCTCGTGCTTCAACCTCGATTCAATGCACGATAGGTTTTGCCTAGCTTCTTGCCAAGTTTGAAATCTTCCTATCCAGCAGATTAGTTCTTAGAACGAAATTGAGTAAAAATTTTAGGTTAGGTTTCCGCCGAACACATCTCGGTGTGACCGATTCTACATTCTCGGACTGACCGATTTGGCCTTTGGCCATTGCACTGCACTTTTCGGTCCAACCGAGGTTGTGCAAATCGGTAAGACCGAAATGAGGATTCAGTGAAACCCTAGTGCTCTCGGCTAGACCGAAACCCATTTCGGTCCAACCGAAAGTGGTGTGAATGGTTCTGTTTAGACACTTCGGATTCACCGAATTTTAGACTCGGTCAGACCGAAATGCATTCTGTGAAAACCTAAAACTGAAGTTTGAACTCATTCATTTTGCAAAATCTTCTGCAGTTTGTGATAACTCTTCTATTCTGCCTATACCTATTCTATTCACAGGTTGTCACCATGTCTCGATGCAAGTGACAGCTGAACAGTCCGAATCACCAGTTGAGATTCCAGAGGCGTGCACTAGTCCCAAGCCAGCAGTTTTTCTCGATGATGGTGAGAGGAGCACACCAAGTGGTTTGCCTCCACCGCCACCGGGCTGGAAGAAGAGAAATTCGATGAAGAGGACTCGACTTTGTTGCCGAGGAGGAGATTACATCCAAGCCTAAGAGGAAAGTGGTTGCCAAAGAGCATCAAGGGCAACAAACAAAGAAAGGCACCAGAGAAGGTGAAGAAGTCCACAGAGCCAAGAAGCCGAGCATGGATGAAGAAACCTCGAGCAAGGTAAAGAAAACTTCCAAGAGGAAGAGGATAGTACATGATGAAGTGATGATGATTCTGATGAGGAAGCACCCCACCTCCTCGAAGCCTAAGTTGATGGGAGATGCCATCGAGGCAGGAGCACCTACCAAATCTAAGCTATCGATCCAAAGAAAGGCAGCTCAAGCCAAGCCTCGCGCCAAGCCCAAGAAAACAAAGAGAAACATTCCCGCTTCGAGAAGAAGAAGGACAACGTGCCACCACCGAGTCGATGAAGAGGCACATGTATTGCTGAAACTCGATGTAAACCGCCACCCACAATGATGCTCATCCTCGAGCTGAAAATATGAAGGAAAGGAAGGACAAAGGTCTCAGGCTATGGAGGCAAGTTGATCCATATGCCACCAGGAGAAGGACAGTTGTTGACTCAAGGTTCCACACCAGAGAGCAACAAGATTTCTATGAAACAGTGCTCATGGACAAGAAGCCCATTATTGCTGACACTAGATATGTTGACTGGAAATACATCGACAGTGAAGAGCATAGAGACTACTTCCCACATGTGCATGAGAGCTTCACTGCATGTGGAGTTGCAGAGTTCGTTGGTCGGTCGATCGCTTGGAATGATGAGATGATCATGCAGTTCTATGCCACAACACATTTCTATCCAGATGGCAGAATTGTATGGATGACTGAAGGCCAGAGATTCTCTTCAACAGTTGAAGAGTGGGCTGAACTGCTGAATGCTCCAGTATCAAGAGATGATGATGTTGATGTTTATGGAATCCCCAAGAAGAATCATGAGTCAATGAGGAACATGTACAATGAGGTACCAGCCAAGGATGTTGAGATATGGAAGCTTGGATCAGTGTATCATCTTCAGGCAGGTCTCCCAACCACTAACACTATTCTGAGGCATACATTGATGCCCAAGTCTGGAGACCATCGCATGATAAGAGGCTACTCTATCAACATGCTGCATATTCTAGATCAGAAGACACCTTTTAAGGTGATGGACCTGATAGTTGAGACTATCAAGAGGACAAAGCAGACTGTAAGAGGTCATGTGGGTTTGCCCGGACATACAGATGCTCATCAATGCCAAGTTTGGCACGGCACCTACTTGTTGGATAGACCCCACTTGCCACCGCAGCCCTGAACATGAAGATAATGAAGTTGTGATGACCGAGGATGATCCCACATCTGTTGAAGGACAAGCTAAGTCTGAAGTCGCCAAACAAGCTAAAGCTGAGAAGGAAGCAAGCGGCAGCAGAAGAAAGCCCAAGAGCGTTGGAGAACAACTTCTTGAAGCGACCCAGAGGATTGAACTACGCCTGCCAAGATAGTGCGCCTCGGAGAGTCTTGAGAGGATAGTTGAAGACAAGTTCCATGCTCCGGATGTCAAGTCGATCAAGTGCAGTCACCGCCAACAAGCTTGAGGCAGATATCGAGGAAGCCAAGAGGGAGAAGGCAGAGCTCATGAAGGAGATGCAGGATGACCTTGTCGAGGATGACTATGAGCAGCCTGCTCCGGTCCCCACAAAGCCCAGATCACTGCTATTCCAAAGGATGACCCTGTGGCTACAAGATCAAGACCTCCCACAGCTCCATCGGCCCAGCTCCAGCTCCAAAGTCCACTCCTCCAGCTCCACAGACTTCAGCAGGTTTTGCAGATGCAGCTATCTCCACTCCATCGACCTGCACAGAGCCGCCAGCAGAGTCCCTAGTGACGTTTAGCTCTATACCTTTCGAACTTTTTGGTAACTTGTTGCCAAAGGGGGAGAAATTGTATAGATCATAGGACTTCTAGAGAGAGAGAGCTCATTTTTGCTCTTTCGTTTGCGGTTTTCCTTGAGATACTTTTGAGTTTTCCGAGACATTTCGTGTGTTTGATACTACGCTTGTTTCTACTTTGATGAGTGCTTGATCATACTATGCCTTAATGTGTGCTTAATGCTTATCATATTCTATTCATATCTTGTATGATCATTTACTCATGTCTTGGTGATTGGGTGCATGCTATTCATTCTTATCATTTTGTGCGCTCCACCAAGATGTATGTGACATGGAAGAGTGACCCATGATCCTAATCGATTGTGCATTTGCATTCAAACGCAAATCTCAAATAATGCACAAATTTAGGGGAGCTCTTGCTTATCACATACTTCTCAAAGCGATTTATATTATTCATTGATTATATCATTTGTCGAAGTTTTGATCTATATGTTGTCATCAATTACCAAAAGGGGAGATTGAAAGTGCAACTAATCCCGGGTGGTTTTGGTAATTAATAACAACATATATATCATTGAACTAATTGTTTCTTGAGAATATTTCGAAAGTTCAAGATATGGGTATGGCAATGACCGATGATGTGGACCCTCAAAATGCTAAGGAAAACATTGGCAAAAGCTCAAGACTCTATTTTTGGTTTAGTGATCCAAGATCACATTGAGTCCATAGGAAAGCCAATACTATTAAAAGGGATGAGGTTATGATGATGATCCGTTGCTCAAAGTGCTTAGTGATTTATCTCCCAAACTATCGCAATCTTTCATTTCAACATATACTCATAAGTAATCTCGGTCCCACCGATTCCATAAACTCACCACACCGAGATGAACCACCTCACCATATAGCCAAACCCTAGAAATTTCGGATTTTCCGATTCCAAACTCGGTCTTACCAAACTAGTGTTGCCAACCTTCAGAATCCTTCAGACTCAAATCGGTGTCACCGAGATGAGAAAGTCGGTCCCACCGAGAATGGCAAACCCTAGTCTTTGGAAGAATCGGACTCACCGAGATTGTATTTTCGGTCCCACGAAAATCCCAACGCTCACAAGATTTGAACTTTCGGTCTCACCGAGTTGTCAACTTCGGTCCGACCGAGATTGGTCAAATGTGTGTAACGGTTGGATTTTGTGTGGAGGCTATAAATACCCTCCACCTCCTCTTCATTCGTGGAGAGAGCCATCGAAAGAACTACCACTCCTACCTTACATTTCGAGAAGAAAACTACCTACCCTTGTGTTGAGATCAAGTTGCTCCACTCCCACCATATGAAACTTGATTTCTAGTCATCCCAAGTTGCTTTCCACTCAATCCTTTCTTCCACCACAGCCAAATCAGTGAGGAGAGTTGAGTGTTGGGGAGATTATCATTTGAAGCACAAGAGCAAGGAGTTCATCATCACCAACACCATCTATTACCTTTTGGAGGGTGGTGCCTCCTAGATTGGTTAGGTGTCGCTGGGAGCCTCCGTCAAGATGTGGAGTTGAACCAAGAAGTTTGTAAGGGCAAGGAGATCGCCTACTTCGTGAAGATCTACCCCGAGTAAGGCTAGTCCTCCGTGGGCGAGGCCATGATGGCATAGACAAGGTTGCTTCTTCGTGGACCCTTCGTGGGTGGAGCCCTCCGTGGACTCTCGCAGCCGTTACCCTCCGTGGGTTGAAGTCTCCATCAACGTGGATTGACGATAGCACCACCTATCGGAACCACGAGAAAAATCTCCGTGTCTCCAAATTGCGTTTGCTCTTCTCCACCTCTTTTTACTACATGTGCAATTTACTTTCCGCTGCCATTACTCTAGAATTGCATGTGTAGGGTGATACTTGACTTGCTCATCATTGTGAACTTGCTAAAAACTTGTCCTAATCAAAAGGCTAAACTTTTAAATTGTCAAGTAGTCTAATCACCCCCCCTCTAGACATACTTTCGATCCTACACCGGGTAACCGCAAAAACCCTCTTTGAGTTGCAGCCCAACACCCCTTCCAAAGTGGCCCAAAACCCATCTAAGTCACCTCCATGCTCTTGGTCGTTCGATCACGATCGAGTGGCCGAAAACCGCACCTCATTTGGACACTTCTAGCTCCCTCTACCTCTATATATAGACCCCTCCCCCGAATTCCCGCAGATCAAACCCTAATTTTCTCCTCCACACACACCGACATGTCCGGACTGGCCGGACACGTCCGCTCGCCCCCCCGCACGCCACGTGTCGCCATTGGTTCGTCACGCCCGCCGTCACATCAAGCCGCCTGGGCCAGCAGAGCCCTCCTGCCAGCGTCGCCGCCGCCGCCGCCCTGCGCCCTTGGCGACCCACCCGCATACCCGGCGACCCCACGATCACAAGCTCGCCGCCGCTGCCCATGGCCTTCACGGGTGACTCCAGCCGCCCATTGCCGCCATGGGCGAAGCCGCCGCCCCAAGGTTGCGCGTCTCCTCCGCCGCCACCGACCAAGCCCGCCTCCGTTCATTGAGCTGCCACTGCGTCCCTGGCGCCGCCCTCCACCTCGCCCTTGCCGGATCCGGTGAGATCCGGTCCGGATCTGCCTCCACCGCACCTCCCCGGCCCCGGATCCGCTTCTCCGGCCATCTCCGTCATCTCCGGCATGTTCTCCGGCGAGCCCGGCCGTGCCTCGAAGTCCGTGCCACAAACCCGAAGGTTGCCCCCGTTTCACTGTCCCAGATTTCTTGCATAAACATGCCATGTTCATCGCATCACATCTATACATCCGTAGCTCCGTTTCGTGCATACAATATGTCAAATTGTTCGCCTCGACGAGTAGATCATTTCATTCCATTGCATCATTTTCATTTGAGCTCATCTTGATGCCCGAAATGTTGTTGGAAGAGTGCATGTTGATGTTAATCTGCTGAAACTGTTATAACTTGCTCTTTTATCATTTTTGCCATGATTGATGTGTGCATCCTATGAGGTTGAGCTCTACATGAATGTTGATCTATGCCATGCCATCTTTCCAGGGGTGTTAACCATGTATTTTTGTGAGTTGTGTGCTGAGTGTATCAAGCTTGCTAAGTAGGGCACTTGTTGTTGCTGTTTTGCTAGGCAGATTCTGTAATTTTGTGATGCCATGTTAACATGCTTCTACTAATCATTCTATGCATAATCTGGAGATGCTCTATAAACATGTTTTGATCTACTTGTCTTGATCTATCCATTCATGCCCTTGGTTGCAATTATAGCCTCCTGGAACATGTTGTTATCTTGCTCTAAATTTGCTTGAATATGTTGCTGTCAGCCTGTTAACATCAAGTTCACTTGTTCCCATGTGTTTTCCTAGTGATCCATGTATCCTATGAACGTGTTCTTGCCATGCTTAGCTTCATAAACATGCCTTCTTACTGTTGGTTGCCTTGCCATGCCATGTATTGCTCTGTGGTGAGTGGTTCAAGCTCACGAACATGCCTACTTATCGTTGTTCCTGCCATGTTTAAATCTGTAATATAACTTGCCATGTTTACATGGGTGCCATCATATTTTCTGATCCTTTTTGGCTTATGGTCAGTAAGGGACTTTTGATCTATGCATTTAGTAGTATCATGCCATGCCTTTGTTTGCCATGATATGTTCCTGTAACATATTGTTTGATAGCTCTAAACATTGCAACCTGATGTTATTTCTGCTAAAGTCTGAAACTGTTATTATTTGCAATATCTCCACGTGTTTTGGAGCATGTTCTAGTTGTTTCTGGAGATAGCTCAGTGTCCATGTTTTGTTATGCTTTACCTGTACTTCATGCCCATGCCTTTTGTTATCATGTTAGGGTGTTGTAGCATGTTGTTTTGATGCTTGCAATATGCCTAGTTGCTGTTATGGACAGATTGTTGCTATGACTTGTATAGAGTGTATGTGTTGCACCGTTGCTTCGTTTTGAGTGTGTTCTATATGAAACTTGTTTGATTTTGCATGTAGCTTCATATTATCATATTGCATCCTTGTTTTGGTGTATTTGCTTGATGTTTGGGTGCATTTTGCATCAATGCCATGTTTAACTTGTTTTGCTCATATCTTCTAGGTCGTAGCTCCGAATCTAATGAACTTTATATGTAACTTGACTAGAATTTCGTGTAGATAATCTTGATGCATCTTAACTTGCTGTTTAACAACTTGAACCTAAGGTTTATTCAGTTCTGGACCAATTTCGAAAATTGCATATGAGGACTTACCGGAATTGTTATATGTTGTTTCCAGCCTCATTTAAACTTGCCTTGATGTGTTGTTCTTGTTTGCATCTTCTCTTGCCATGAATAGCTTCATGTAGCTTGGTCATGCATCATGCGTGTTGTGCATCATGTCTTGTTCATGTGTGGTGTGTTTACTATGTTGTGTGCTTCTTCTCGATAGTTCCTGCTTCGCTATGATCGTGAGGATGCGTTAAATCTCACGTGTGGTTCGTCTTCGTGGCTTCATCTTCTTCATGGACTCATTCTTCTTCCTTGCGGGATTTCAGGCAAGATGACCGCTACCATGGATCTCACTACTATCATTGCTATGCTAGTTGCTTCGTTCTATCGCTATGTTGCGCTAGCTATTACCTGTTTATCAAGCCATCCCATATTGCCATGAACCTCTAACCTTTGACACCATTCCTAGCAAACTATTGTTTGGCTATGTTACCGCTTTTGTTCGCCCTCTTATAGCGCTGCTAGTTGCGGTGAAGTTGAAGATTTCTCCATGGTGGACAGGATTTTGGTTGGGATATCACAATATCTCTTATATTATTAATGCATCTATATACTTGGTAAAGGGTGGAAGGCTCGGCCTTATGCCCGGTGTTTTGTTCCACTCTTGCCGCCCTAGTTTCCGTCATACCGGTGTTATGTTCCCGAATTTTATGCTCCTAACGCGGTCGGTGATTTATGGGACCCCGACAGTTCGCTTTGAATAAAACTTGTCCAAAGAAGGCCCAACCTTGGTTTTACCATTTGCCTCACCTAGCCCTTTTTCCCTTGGGAGTCGCGCTCGAGGGTCATCTTATTTTTACCCCCCGGGCGGTGCTCGTCGTGAGTGTTGGTCCAAACCGTCACCACGGTGGCCACCGGGGGCAACTCTGGGCTCGCCACCGGAAGTTTGGACAATCCGGTGTGCCACTGTGAACAAGATATCTGCAGCTCCTATCGGATTTGTCGGCACATTCGGGCGGCTTTGCTGGTCTTGTTTTACCATTGTCGAAATGTCTTGTAAACCGGGATTCCGAGATCGATCGGGTCTTCCGGGAGAAGGTCTATTCCTTCGTTGATCGCGAGAGCTTGTCATGGGCTAAGTTGGGACACCCTGCAGGTATAAACTTTCTAGAGCCGTGCCATGTTATGTGGCGATGGGAATTTGTTAATGTCCGGTTGTAGATAACTTGACACCAGATCCGAATTAAAACGCATCAACCGTGTGTGTAGCCGTGATGGTCTCTTTTCGTGGAGTCCGGAAGTGAACACGGTTTCGGGTTATGTTTGACGTAAGTAGGAGTTCAGATCACCTCTTGATCATTGCTAGCTTCACGACCGTTCCTTTGTTTCTCTTCTCGCTCTCATTTTCGTATGTTAGCCACCATATATGCTTAGCCGCTGCTGCAACCTCACCACTTTACCCCTTCCTTTCCCATTAAGCTTTGCTAGTCTTGATACCCATGGTAATGGGATTGTTGAGTCCTCGTGGCTCACGAGATACTTCCAAAACCAGTTTGCGGTGCCTATGTTACCGAAAGCGGTGACGCAACTAAGCTCAAGGAGGAGCTCGATGAAGATCTTGCCCTTTGTGTTGTTTCGTTCTAGTTGTTCAGTAGTGGAGCCCAGTTGGGGTCGTTCGGGGCCTTTGTCGCATTTGGGGTTCTTCTTTTATTTTGGTTCCGTAGTCGGACCTTGATTTGTATCTGGATGATGTAATGCTTTATTCATGTAATTGTGTGAAGTGGCGGTTGTAAGCCAACTATGTATCTTTTTCCCTTATGTATTACATGGGTTGTGTGAAGATTACCTCACTTGCGACATTGCTTTGAATGCGGTTATGCCTCTAAGTCGTGCTTCGACACGTGGGAGATATAGCCGCATCGAGGGCGTTTCAAGTTGGTAATCAGAGCCTTCCCCGACCTTAGGAGCCCCACTGCTTGATCATTTTTAGCGGCCGAGTTGTGTCTAGAAAAATGTTTTGAGTCATTTATGATTATATATATCGGAGAGTTAGGAATTCTTTTTACTCCCCTGTCTCTTCATCGCTCTGGTAAGGCATCCTGACATAGAGTTTTGACTCTTCTCTTCTCAAATTTAACTAAATTTTTTTTAGGATCACGCGGGTATCTTGGAATCGTTCCGATGGTTTTATGATGAGAACATTGTCTTGGTGCCTCCCCGTCGGGGTTTAGTGGAAGTGTCCCGGGAGTTGAGCTCGAGGTGTTGTCGCCATAATTTTATCGTTGCAGTTCTCGAATACCGAGTTTAGTATGCGACATCGAAAATCTCTTTTATACAGTTGTTGGTGAGATAACCCCGATAACCCAGTACTGAGGTGAGTACGGGAGTATTGCCATGACTCGTATAACGGATGCTTTTCGAAGGTTAAGGTAGACGATTTCCGAAGGTTTCTTGGTTATGTGTTGAAGGATGGATACAATTGGATGTAGGATTTGCTAGTTTTGGGTGACATATTATGCTTCCCCTGTATCCCCAACACCTGATTGCATAACCGGAAAATTTCGGGAGTTTCATAAGTGGGAATTCAAGTAGCTCTTAGGATATCTTTCTGACGGATGTATGATATGAAATTGGGGTTCGACGTCTAGTGGTCCGCCTATTCACGGTTGGTTTTACAGTGGTCTCGTTGTGTCCTAAAGAGTCCTTGGCTATGCCGACTCGGGACGCTTCAGATGTCATGTGCATCGCTTGTACATGATGGTGCTGTCGATCGAGCCCGTGTAGGCCCCACCACGAAAACTTCGGACGAAATCTCTATCATATGTTTGTTCCGGCTTATTCTGCAAGCCAGTCGTTTGTTTTTGTTTTGAGTTGTGGTATTCGAGTTGCTTCAATGTCAAGTGTTGATTCAATACCTTTCCGAAATGGTGTTCTCATACTCCGATGGGAATACCAATCCTTCTCGACAATCGGGATTGTCATGTCAATCCTTTTCAACCGACGTGTTTCTCTTCAAGTGGATCCGATCACTTCAACATCAGCAAGACCAAGTATCATTTCTTCTCAACGGTGTTTGTTTCATCCGTCTCCAAGTTGCCTTTGTTTTTTTCCCCGCCCACCCACCCCTTTTTCCTCAAGGACTAAGAAATCCTTACCAAGTATCCTTTTATTTTTTTTTGTGAAGTTTCTCCATTCTTTTCCATCAATGTTCTTACCCGGTGGTTCTCAAGAAGATGTTCTACTAGTTCGTCATTCCTCATTTCTTTCTCTTCTCCGGTGGATTCAAGTCAAGTTTTGTTGATCATACCTTTTTCCTCATTTCAATGACTTCTCATACCGGTGCACCTCATTATCATTCTACTTCTCGCTATTTGTTATTCCGGAGTGCTCAAGATATCTCGAAGATTCGTGTTTCCACTCTGCATTCGTTCAAGCTCTTTCGAGATTGGTATCTCATTCAAGTCATTTAATTCAACCGGTGCAACATCTCTTTTAAATCTTTTCAACGGTGTTCTTTTGAGGGGGCCCTAACCCACAGGTCTTTTCCCAGGATCTTACCTGACTCTTCTAATTATCAGGAGCCATTCGCAAATTCTTCTCCAAGTTTGACGTAAGAATGAGTTATCATCAGTCAAATGCTTTTCTCCAAGATCTTTCAAATTCTTTTCATAGTTGGCTCAACCTCTTCGCTTTTGATTCTTCCGGTGTGCCTCAATAATTCTTGGTGTTGTTTCTCGTTGTCATTCTCATCATTTGAAGACCGAAGAAGAGTTTCTCTTTAATCTTGCTCTATTCTCTTCAAGATTCATGGTGCTAGCTTGTTGCCATCCTCTCATAATTGTTTTCGATTGTGAGAATCTTTTTCACCCATCAGGAGATATTCAAGAGTCTTCTCAGTTTGTCATCCGAGTCCATCAATTCAGGTTTATTCATTCTCAGGTGCCGCTTATCATTCTCCTATCTTGCCGGTGCATCAATCGAATATCCTCTAATCAGTTCTTGATCTCTTTGTTCTCATGTATCTAAATCCCCTCAAGTATCTTCATTCATTTTTCAATTCTTCCCGGCGAATTGTGCCTTTGCTACTTTCATTTTCAATTTGTAACGCCCCGGATTCGTTGCGCCAGGTGTCCGCCAGTTATTCGCCGTTGTTGCCATGTCATGTGCTTGCGTGTTGCACTTTGCCATGTAATCATATGCATTTCATATCATGTCATCATGTGCATTTCATTTTGCATACTTGTTCGTCTCATGCATCCGAGCATTTTCCTCGTTGTCCGTTTTGCAATCCGGCACTCCTATGTCCTCCGGCGTCCCCCTTTTGACTTCTGTTGCGAGCGAGTATTAAACTTTCTCGGAATGGCCCGAGGTTTGCCAAGCGGCCTTGGTATAGCACCGGTAGACCGCCTGTCAAGTTTCGTGCCACTAGGAGGTCGTTTGGTACTCCAACGGTTAACCGGGTAACCGCAAAAACCCTCTTTGAGTTGCAGCCCAACACCCCTTCCAAAGTGGCCCAAAACCCATCTAAGTCACCTCCATGCTCTCGGTCGTTCGATCACGATCGCGTGGCCGAATACCACACCTCATTTGGACACTCCTAGCTCCCTCTACCTCTATATATAGACCCCTCCCCCGAATTCCCGCAGATCAAACCCTAATTTTCTCCTCCGCGCCGCACCAGACATGTCCGGACACGGCCGGACACATCCGCCTCGCCCCGCCGCCGCCATGTGTCGCCATTGGGTTCGTCCGCCGCCCGCACACATGCCCGCCCGGCTTGCAGCGGGCCCTCCCGACCAGCGTCGCCACCGCCGCCGCCCGCGCCCTCCAGCGACCCCGCCGACCGCCCGCGCTTCGCCGGCCACCGCCCGTAGCAGCTCACGCCAGCGACTCAGCCGCCCAGCGTCGCACATGGCGAAGCTCACGCACGCCGCCGCGCGGTTGCCGCGTAATCCGCCGCCCTCACCGACCGCGCCGCCTCCGTTCACCGGAGCTGGCCACCGCGTCCTCCACCGCCTCGGCCGACCAGCGCCGCCTCCGTTCACCGGAGCTGCCACTGCCCCGCCACCGCCCTCCACCTCGCCCTGGCCGGATCCGGCGAGATCCGGTCCGGATCCGCCTCCACCGCACCTCCCCGGCCCCGGATCCGCTTCTCCGGCCATCTCCGTCATCTCCGGCATGTTCTCCGGCGAGCCCGGCCGTGCCTCGAAGTCCATGCCACAAACCCGAAGGTTGCCCCCGTTTCACTAAGTCCCAGATTTCTTGCATAAACATGCCATGTTCATCGCATCACATCTCTGCATCCGTAGCTCCGTTTCGTGCGTATAATATGTCAAATTGTTCGTCTCGACGAGTAGATCATTTCATTCCATTGCATCATTTTCATTTGAGCTCATCTTGATGCCCGAAATGTTGTTGGAAGAGTGCATGTTGATGTTAATCTGCTGAAACTGTTATAACTTGCTCTTTTATCATTTTTGCCATGATTGATGTGTGCATCCTATGAGGTTGAGCTCTACATGAATGTTGATCTATGCCATGCCATCTTTCCGTGGGTGTTAACCATGTATTTTTGTGAGTTGTGTGCTGAGTGTATCAAGCTTGCTAAGTAGGGCACTTGTCGTTGTTTGCTTTGCTAGGCGATTCAGAATTTTGTGATGCCATGTTAACATGCTTCTACTAATCATTCTATGCATAATCTGGAGATGCTCTATAAACATGTTTTGATCTACTTGTCTTGATCTATCCATTCATGCCCTTGGTTGCAATTATAGCCTGCTGGAACATGTTGTTATCTTGCTCTAAATTTGCTTGAATATGTTGTTGTCAGCCTGTTAACATCAAGTTCACTTGTTCCCATGTGTTTTCCTAGTGATCCATGTATCCTATAAACGTGTTCTTGCCATGCTTAGCTTCATAAACATACCTTCTTACTGTTGGTTGCCTTGCCATGCCATGTATTGCTCTGTGGTGAGTGGTTCAAGCTCACGAACATGCCTACTTATTGTTGTTCCTGCCATGTTTAAATCTGTAATATAACTTGCCATGTTTACATGGGTGCCATCATATTTTCTGATCCTTTTTGGCTTATGGTCAGTAAGGGACTTTTGATCTATGCATTTAGTAGTATCATGCCATGCCTTTGTTTGCCATGATATGTTCCTGTAACATATTGTTTGATAGCTCTAAACATTGCAACCTGATATTATTTCTGCTAAAGTCTGAAACTGTTATTATTTGCAATATCTCCACGTGTTTTGGAGCATGTTCTAGTTGTTTCTCGAGATAGCTCAGTGTCCATGTTTTGTTATGCTTTACCTGTACTTCATGCCCATGCCTTTTGTTATCATGTTGGGGTGCTGTAGCATGTTGTTTTGATGCTTGCAATATGCCTAGTTGTCTTTGTTATGGATGATTGTTGCTATGACTTGTATAGAGTGTATGTGTTGCACCGTTGCTCCGTTTTGAATGTGTTCTATATGAAACTTGCTTGATTTTGCATGTAGCTTCATATTATCATGTTGCATCTATGTTTTGGTGTGTTTGCTTGATGTTTGGGTGCATTTTGCATCAATGCCATGTTTAACTTGTTTTGCTCATATCTTTTAGGCCGTAGCTCCGAATCTAATGAACTTTATATGTAACTTGACTAGAATTTCGTGTAGATCATCTTGATGCATCTTAACTTGCTGTTTAACAACTTGAACCTAAGGTTTATTCAGTTCTGGACCAATTTCGAAAATTGCATATGAGGACTTACCGGAATTGTTATATGTTGTTTCCGGCCTCATTTAAACTTGCCTTGATGTGTTGTTCTTGTTTGCATCTTCTCTTGCCATGAATAGCTTCATGTAGCTTGGTCATGCATCATACTTGTTGTGCATCATGTCTTGTTCATGTGTGGTGTGTTTACTATGTTGTGTGCTTCTTCTCGATAGTTCCCGTTTCGTTGCGATCGTGAGGATGCGTTCGTCTACGTGTGGTTCGTCTTCGTGGCTTCATCTTCTTCATGGACTCATTCTTCTTCCTTGCGGGATTTCAGGCAAGATGACCGCTACCATGGATCTCACTACTATCATTGCTATGCTAGTTGCTTCGTTCTATCGCTATGTTGCGCTACCTATTACCTGTTTATCAAGCCATCCCATATTGCCATGAACCTCTAACCTTTGACACCATTCCTAGCAAACTATTGTTTGGCTATGTTACCGCTTTTGCTCCGCCCCTCTTATAGCGTTGCTAGTTGCAGGTGAAGTTGAAGATTTCTCCATGGTGGACAGGATTTTGGTTGGGATATCACAATATCTCTTATATTATTAATGCATCTATATACTTGGTAAAGGGTGGAAGGCTCGGCCTTATGCCTGTGTTTTGTTCCACTATTGCCGCCTAGTTTCCGTCATACCGGTGTTATGTTCCCGGATTTTATGCTCCTAACGCTGTCGGGTGATTTATGGGACCCCCACAGCAGTTCTCTTTGAATAAAACTTGTCCAAAAAGGCCCAACCTTGGTTTTACCATTTGCCTCACCTAGCCCTTTTTCCCTTGGGAGTCGCTCTTGAGGGTCATCTTATTTTTACCCCGTGCCGGTGCTCATCGTGAGTGTTGGTCCAAACCGTCGACCGCGGTGGCACCAGGGCAACTCTGGGCTCGCCACCGAAAGTTTGGACAATCCGGTGTGCCACGAGAACGAGATATGTGCAGCTCCTATCGGATTTGTCGGCACATTCGGGCGGCTTTGCTGGTCTTGTTTTACCATTGTCGAAATGTCTTGTAAACCGGGATTCCGAGACCGATCGGGTCTTCCGGGAAGGTCTATTCCTTCGCTGATCGCGAGAGCTTGTCATGGGCTGTTGGGACACCCTACAGGTATAAACTTTCGAGAGCCGTGCCCGCGGTTATGTGGCAGATGGGAATTTGTTAATGTCCGGTTGTAGATAACTTGACACCAGATCCGAATTAAAACGCATCAACCGTGTGTGTAGCCGTGATGGTCTCTTTTCGGTGGAGTCCGGGAAGTGAACACGGTTTCTGGGTTATGTTTGACGTAAGTAGGAGTTCAGGATCACCTCTTGATCATTGCTAGCTTCATGACCGTTCCTTTGTTTCTCTTCTCGCTCTCATTTGCGTATGTTAGCCACCATATATGCTTAGCCGCTGCTGCAACCTCACCACTTTACCCCTTCCTTTCCCATTAAGCTTTGCTAGTCTTGATACCCATGTTAATGGGATTGCTGAGTCCTCGTGGCTCACAGATACTTCCAAAACTAGTTTGCAGGTGCCTATGTTACCGAGCAGGTGACGCAACCAAGCTCAAGGAGGAGCTCGATGAAGATCTTGCCCTTTGTGTTGTTTCGTTCTAGTTGTTCAGCAGTGGAGCCCAGTTGGGGTCGTTCGGGACCTTTGTCGCATTTGGGGTTCTTCTTTTATTTTGGTTCCGTAGTCGGACCTTGATTGTATCTGGATGATGTAATGCTTTATTCATGTAATTGTGTGAAGTGGCGGTTGTAAGCCAACTATGTATCTTTTTCCCTTATGTATTACATGGGTTGTGTGAAGATTACCTCACTTGCGACATTGCTTTCAATGCGGTTATGCCTCTAAGTCGTGCTTCGACACGTGGGAGATATAGCCGCATCGAGGGCGTTACAGGTTTGGCCTACTAGATTGATCTTTCTTGCCATGGGAGAAGTGTTTAGCTTTGGGTTCAATCTTGCGGTGTCCTTACCCAAAGGATGTTAGGGTTGCAAGGCACATATTGTATTGTTGCCATCGAGGATAAAAAGATGGGGTTTATATCATATTGCATGAGTTTATCCCTCTACATCATGTCATCTTGCTTAATGCATTACTCTGTTCTTTATGAACTTAATACTCTAGATGCAGGCAGGAGTCCGTTGATGTGTGGAGTAATAGTAGTAGATGCAGGCAGGAGTCGGTCTACTTGTTGTGGACGTGATGCCTATATACATGATCATGCCTAGATAATCTCATAATTATTTGCTTTTCTATCAATTGCTCGACAGTAATTTGTTCACCCATAGTATTTATAGAGCTGAGATGCGGTGGAGGGGGTGCCTGTGGGCCCCACTACCCACCAGGGCGAGCCTGGGCCCTGGTGCACCCGGTGCCTAGTGGTTCCCACAGGGCCCCTCTGGTGCACATATTGGGCCTCCTGGGTGTCTTCTCGATAGAAAAAAAATCTCCAAAAATTTTCACTGCATTTGGACTTCTTTTGATATGAATATTTTGCAAAGTAAAAAACAAGCAAACAAAACAACTGGCACTGGGCACTATGTCAATAGGTTAGCCCCAAAAAATGATATAAAGTTGCTAGTAAATGAATGTAAAACATCCAAGATTGATAATATAATAGCATAGAACAATCAAAAACTATAGATATGTTGGAGACCTATCAGCATCCCCAAGCTTAATTCCTACTCGTCCTCGAGTAGGTAAACGATAAAAATAGAATTTTTGAAGTGGAATGCTGCCTAACATGTTCATCACATATTCTTTTCTTTTGTAGCATGGACATTTGGACTTTTAGATGATTCAAAGCAATAGTCTATAATTGACATGAGGACATTACTCAAGCATATCAACAAGCAACCATGTATTTCAAAAATATCAACACTAAAGAAAGCTATCCCTAGCCCATCATTCTCAATCATTGATCCATTCATGAAACACACTCGAATATTAGCTACATCCAATGCACAAGTATGATCATAGTGCTCCCTAGTTGGTGCTTTATAAGAGAATACGGGGACTCAAAATAAATAAAATTGCATAAAGTAAATAGATAGGCCCTTCGCAGAGGGAAGCAGAGATTTGTAGATGTGCTAGAGCTCAAAGCTTAAATTGAGAGATAATATATTTTGAGAGGCATGCTTTTCCCGTCAATGAAAACGACCGAGAATTCCCAATACTTTCCATGCTAAATACATCATAGGTGGTTCCCAAACATAAAATAAAGTTTATTCCTTTTTCCAACATTCTTTCACAATCCACGGCTAGCCGTATCCACGGGTGCCTTCCATACCAACAGTTTCCAAGGAATTTATTATTTGACAACATAAACAATTTTTTTCATTTCGGGACTGAGCATCCCTATTACCTTGCCACGCTCTCGTGTAATGACAAGTGAATAAACACTCGTCTTGAGAATAACATATCTAGCATGGAAACTATCGGCCACCCCCTGCCGCTTCATGAGCGGTACGGGCACACAAAAAGGAAATTCATTTTGAAAATTAAAGTTGGCACATACAAATTTATGTGGAACAACATGGAAATACTGCACATAGGTAGATATGATGGACTCATTTGGCACAACTTTCGTTTAGGATTTGGATGCACAAGCAGTATTCCTGCTTAGTACAAGTGAAGGCTAGCAAATAAAATGAGAAGCAACCAACCAAAAGGCGAAAACAATCGTAAACGAGTATTAAACACAACTAACAGTGAAAATGCACCACAAGTAGGATGTAGCTTCATTGCATAACTATTGACTTTCATGCTTGCATAGGAAATCACAAACCTTAACAACAATATTCTTACTAAAGCATAATTACTCACCAACATGACTCACATATTACTATCTCCATATCTCACAACTATTACAAGGAATCAAGTTTGTAATATCCAATGATCTCCATGAAAGTTTTTATTATATGCCTCTTGGATATCTATCACTTTGTAACTAATTTCATATATTACCATTTCTAATAACAAGCTCTGAAATAAATTTAAGTGAAGAACATGAGCATAAATATTTTTTTCATCTCTCAAAATAATATAAGTGAAGCATGAGAGATTTTCTTCAAAAATTTACTAACTCTCAAATTGATCTAAGTGAAGCATGAGAGTGTTTCTTCAAAAAAAATTAAAGCACCACCATGCTAAAAAAGATATAAGTGAAGCACTAGAGCAATCACATTGCTCAATTTTTTAAGTGAAGCACATAGAGAAATTCTAACAAATCATAGCATCATTATGGCTCTCTCAAATAGGTGTGTCTAGCAAGGAATATTGTGACAAACTAAAAAGCAAAACAAGCAAAGACTCAAATAATACAAGACGCTCCAAGAAAAACTCATGATATGTGATGAATAAAAATATAGCTCCAAGTAAACTTACCAATGGTCATTAGAAGAAAGAGGGGATGCCTTCCGGGGCATCCCCAAGCTTAGTTGCTTGGTTCTCCTTGAATATTACCTTGGGGTGCCATGGGCATCCCCAAACTTAGGTCCTTTTCACTCCTTATTCCTTCATCCATCGTGATCCCACCCAAACCTTGAAAACTTCAATCACACAAAACTTAACAAAACCTTTGTGAGATCCGTTAGTATAATAAAGCAAATCACGACTTTAAGTACTGTTGCAAACCCATTCATATTTTATTATTGCATTATACCTACTATATTCCAACTTTACCATGGCTTATACCCCCCGGTACATCCCATAGATTCATCAAAATAAGCACACAATGCAACGAAAACAGAATCTGTCAAAATAGAACAGTCTGTAGTAATCTGGACTTTGACCATACTTCTCTAACTCTAAAAATTCTAAAAAATTAGGAAGATGTAGAAAATTTGTATATCAATCATGTGTATACAATTTAGAGCAAAATCACGTTTTTGTGAATTTTGAAAATTCCAGAACTGGGCGCAAAAGTTTATGTTTTTCAACAGGATCAACTCAACTATCATCCAACATAATCCTAAAGGCTTTACTTGGCACAAAAACTAATTAAAACATGAAAACTCAATCATAATATGGGCATAATTGTGTGAACTCACAAAAATAGAAAGGAAGAGATAAAAAATATATATTATTCATTGGGTTGTCTCCCAACAAGCTCTTTCTTTATAGCCATCAAGATAGGCTTGAGATTTTATTGATGCTCACATGAAAGATAATAATTCTAGCACAAAAAGAGCATCATAAAACATGTGACAAACACGTTTAAGTCTAACGTACTTCCTATGCATAGGAATTTTATAAGTAAACAAATTATCAAGACAAGAAATATCTAACATATAACATGAAGGCTTCTACAACCATATTTTCTTCTCTCATAATAATTACATGTAGGAACATAATCAAATTCAACAATATAGCTATCATATAAAATTTTCTCTTCATGATCCACATGGATAAAAGTTTTATAATCTTCCAAAATAGTGGGATTAACATCAACTAAAGGCATGACCTCTTCAAACCCGCCTTTATCAATAATTTCATAAGACTGAACACTCTCCAAATATGAGGGATTATTTTTACCTAAAGTTGGCGCTCTTCCAAACCCACTTTCAATATTATTGCAAACATATTCATGATGAGGCTTAAATAAAATTTCAAGATCATAAGAAGAACTATCACCCCAATCATGATCATTACAATGAGTAGTGGACATAACAAAATCATCATCCCCAAGCTTGGGGTTTTGGATATCATTAACACAATTGACATTAATAGAATTTATAGTAACATCATTGCAATCGTGTTTTTCTTTCAAGGAGCTATCGTGAATCACTTTATAAATTTCTTCCTCTAACACTTCATCACAATTTTCATATTCACGATTTCAAGCAAAACTTCATAGAGATAATCAAATACACTCACTACCAATTGGTTCATCATAATTTAGTATTTTGAAAAGATTGTCAAGTGTATGATGATCCATATCAATATATTTTTAGCAAGCGAAGATGCTAGCAAATAGAAGGCACATGGCACACAAGAAAAGATAGCAAACAAGCAAAAATGCAAACGAAAAGAAGGCAAATATTTTTGTGCTTTTGCAAAAACATTTTAGAAGTGGGGAAGCTGAAAACAAGAGGCAAATGGAAAATAAAGTAATTTCAAGGAGATGAAAGTTTGTGCATAGGAACCTGGTAGATGTTGATGTTGTCTCCCCGGCAACGGCCCCAGAAACTCTTCCTGATTGCTTGTATCTGTGTTGGTATTTCCCCGAAGAGGAGAGGATGATGTAGCACAGCAACGGTATGTATTTCCCTCAGTTATGAAACCAAGGTTATCAATCCAGTAGGCGAACCAAGCAACACTACGTAAACAACACGTGCACACAAATAACAAATACTTGCAACCCAACGCGTAAGAGGGGTTGTCAATCCCTCCTTGGTATTGAGATAGATTAGATTGGTTTTGATAAATAGATGTGAAAATAATATGATAGGAAATAGACCCGGGGGCCGTAGATTTCACTAGTGGCTTCTCTCGAGAAAATAGCATACGGTGAGTAAACAAATTACTGTTGGGCAATTGATAGAAGAGCAAATAATTATGATGATATCCAAGGCAATGATCATGTATATAGGCGTCACGTCTAAGATTAGTAGACCGACTCCTGCCTACATCTATTACTATTACTCCACGCATCGATTGCAATCCAGCACGCATCTAGTGTATTAAGTTCATGGAAAAACAGAGTATTGTAATAAGAACGATGACATGATGTAGACACGATCTATTCATGTAGGAATAGACCCCATCTTTTTATCCTTAATGGCAATGATACGTGCATGTCATGTCTCCTTCTGTCACTGAGAATGAGCACCACAGGATAGAACCCATCACAAAGCACCTCTTCCCATTGCAAGAAAAATCGATCTAGTTGGCCAAACCAAACCAAAGTTTCAGAGAAGAAATACGAGGCTATAAAAATCACCGAGTAATATTCATGGATAGATCTGATCATAAACTCACAATTCATCAGATCCCAACAAACACACTGCAAAAAGTCATTACATCAAATAGATCTCCAAGAACATCGAGGAAAACATTGTATTGAAGATCAAAAAGAGAGAAGAAGCCATCTAGCTACTACCTATGGACCCGTAGGTCTGTGGTAAACTACTCACGCATCATCGGAGGGGCAAGGGTGATGATGAAGAACCCCTCCATGATCTTTGAACCCTCCGGCAAAGTGACAGAAAAGGCCCCTACATCAGATCTCGTAGTTCCGGAATTTGTAGTGGCTGGATTTGTGTTTCGACGACTCCCCAAGGGTTTCTAAATACTAGAGTATTTATAGAGTTCAAAGGCGGTGGAGAGGGTACCTGTGGGCCCCACTACCCACCAGGGTGCACCTAGGGCCCTGGTGCCTAGTGGGCCCCACAGGGCCCCTCTGGTGCACGTCTTGGGCCTCCTAGGTGTCTTCTGGGCGAAAAAAATCTCCAAAAACTTGCGCTGCATTTAGACTTCATTTGGTATGGATATTCTATGAAGTAAAAAACAAGCAAAAAACAGCAACCAACACTGGGCACTATGTCAATATGTTAGCGCCAAAAAATGATATAAAGTTGCTAGTAAATGAATGTAATACATTCAAGATTGATAATATAACAGCATGAAACAATAAAAAAGTATAGATACGTTGGAGACGTATCAGTGATAGCTGATGCTGCAGCCGCCCGTGTGCTAGCCCCGTTGCCTCCGTCCGCCGCGCCCGAGCCTCCGCCGGCGCGTGCGCTCGCCCTGGCTGCCCCCTGAACCTTGCATGTCGCTCCCTTGCTCGCTTACGCTGCTGCCTCACCGCTGTCGCTCACGCGCGCTCCTGCTACTAGTGCGCTTCGTCCCATGCCCCCTCGACCGCCATTGCGCCCGCCGCTACCTCCCGAGCCCTGCCGTGGTCCGGCCACGCCCAACGTCGCCAAACCTCATTGCCGGCCTTGTCTCCGACGACCCCAGCACCAGCCACTCGCGCCTCTGGATGCGGCTCTCCCCCAGCTGCCCTTAGCACCTCTTTGCACGGCAAATGGTCGCTGGAAACGAGCGTGCGGCCGTCACCGTCGCGCTCTGCCATCACTGTCATTAACCATTGACATGGCGTGTCATTAGTGATAATTAACCCTAGCTAACCCACTAATAGTGGGGCCCAGGCCACTAACTAAAATTTGTTAAGTTTTAATAAAAACTGTTAACTGGCCCAGAGTGACTTACATGAGGGTCCCATTGGGCCCAGTTGCCTAGTCAACATTGCTGACTGGGCTCCCCAGTCACTGACATGTGGGACCCTCGGGCCCCGTTGACCAGTCCATGGGTGAACATTAACTGCTGACTAGGCAGTCAAAGGGGCCCACTGTCAGCCTCTTGTACACTTTTGGGTGCACTGGACCGGGTGCACCTAGCCCTTTTCCTTTTTTTTCAAAATTAAATAAATTCTAGAATTTTAGAAAATGATTTAAAACTTTGGAAATTAATAGAAAATAAACTGTAAGTTAGATGAAAATAATTTATATATCAATATTGGTCAGAAAAGAATTTGAATATGCCATCCACATACCTGCACATGCCCCCAACACAGCGAACATGTAACATTCCCATCTGGATCGCCTGTTTGATAATTGCCCAGAGCCGGGAAAATATTCTCGGATATTTTCCTGCTCCACCTATAACACTTAGCACTGCGTTAGGTCACCCCTAACATAGCCTTTTGTCATGTCATGCATTTTGTTGCATTTGTATACCTATTATTTATTGTTCTTCCCCTTCCTTTTCCGGTAGACCCCGAGACCACTGTTGATCTGGTGATAGACTACTACACCGTCGAGGGTCTAAGTTTGTCTACAGAGCTTCTAGGCAAGGAAACCCCCTTGATCATTCCATATCGCCCATTTCATTCTCTCTCATGCTTGCATTAAATTTTGCTATTGTATTTGATTGCTCCTATTCTGATGCATAGCCTGATTTTGTAGCCTGCAATTGTTACCTTACCTGCTTATCCTAAACTGCTTAGTATAGGTTGGTTAGAGATCCGCCAGTGACCCCTCACCTTGTCTCAGTTGCCCTCGCTTGATGACAGATGAATCGATCAACGCGATAGACGTCCAGAGCCCGACACATCACATCACACCCCCTTAGTTGTACGACACTGCATGGTTACCATCGAGTGCCGAGGGTGATACCTCATATAGCACTTCTGATGCTAACTCTGTAGTGTAGTTAACCGATTGTGGTCTTTGAGGGTGATTCGTCCTTCACCACTCTTGATAACGACTTTGTCATGCAACCCCTCAAGTGTGGACCATCGAGTGTGATTAGTCCAAGTCCACCTTGACGGTTACATTGAGTGGGGATCCATCGAGGGTGATTCCTTGGGTTTACCCCTTGGTGTTTTGGACACACGGTTACTTTGACTTTACCCCCAGAACCATGTTAAAGAAGGGTCAAGCCTGAGGGGTACCGGCGAGAGTTACTATTACTATAGGACTGGAGGGACATGAGGTACCACTGTGACGCCCCCGATTCAATCGTACACTAATCATGCACGCAAACGTGTACGATCAAGATCAGGGACTCACGGGAAGATATCACAACACAACTCTAAAACATAAATAAGTCATACAAGCATCATAATACAAGCCAGGGGCCTCGAGGGCTCGAATACAAGTGCTCGATCATAGACGAGTCGTGAAGCAACAATATCTGAGTACGACATAAGTTAAACAAGTTTGCCTTAAGAAGGCTAGCACAAACCGGGATCTGAGACGAAGAGGCGCAGGCCTCCCGCACAGGATCCTCCTAACTACTCCAGTCGTCGTCGCCGACACCTTGCACGTAGTAGTAGGCGCCTCCGGTAGTAGTCGTCATCGACGGTGGCGTCCTGCTCTGGACTCCAAAGATCTGGTTGCGACAACCGTAAAGAAAGGAAAGGGGAAAAGGGGAGAAAGCAACCGTGAGTACTCATCCAAAGTACTGCGCAAGCAAGGAGCTACACTACATATGCATGGGTATATGTGTAAAGGGCCATATCGGTGGACCGAATGAGAATGCCGAATAAGAGGGGATAGCTATTCTGTCAAGACTACGCTCGGCGACCTCCGTCTTGCAAAGACGTAAGAGAGTAGATTGAAGTCCTCCAAGTAGCATCTCCAAGTAGCATCTCCAAGTAGCATCTCTAGTAGCATCGCATAGCATAATCCTACCCGGCAATCCTCTCCTCGTCGCCCTGTTAGAGAGCGATCACCGGGTTGTATCTGGCACTTGGAAGGGTGTGTTTTATTAAGTATCCGGTTCTAGTTGTCATAAGGTCAAGGTACAACTCCGGGTCGTCCTTTTACCGAGGGACACGGCTATTCGAATAGATAAACTTCCCTGCAGGGGTGCACCACATAACCCAACACGCTCGATCCCATTTGGCCGGACACACTTTCCTGGGTCATGCCCGGCCTCGGAAGATCAACACGTCGCAGCCCCACCTAGGCCTAACAGAGAGGTCAGCACGCCGGTCTAACTCCTATGGCGCAGGGTGGGCCCATCGCCCATTGCACACCTGCACGTTGCGTGGGCGGCAAGCGAACTAGCCCCTAATACAAGAGCGAACTTACGTTCCAATCCGGCGCGTGCCGCTCAGTCGCTGACGTCTAGAAGGCTTCGGCTGATACCACGATGTCGGGATACCCATAACTACTCCCACGTAGATGGTTAGTGCGTATAGACCAAATGGCGGACTCGGATCAAATACCCATATCTCGTTAAGCGTGTTAAGTATCCATGAACGCCGATCAGGCCAGCCCACTGTTTCCTAGGTGGTCTCAACCTGCCTGTCGCTCCGCCATTAAAGTAACAATCGGGGCCGTCGGGAACCCAGGCCCACCTCTACCGGATGGAACCACTGTCCTTTCAAATTTCACATCGGAATCACTTGCGGTACTCAACAAGTGACCCGACTTTAGTCACCATCTGTATAGTATGTATGTATGTAGTATATACCGTGATCACCTCCCAAGTGATCACGGCCCGATAGTATAGCAAGGCGGTCGACAAGAGTGTAGGGCCAATGATGATAAACTAGCATCCTATACTAAGCATTTAGGATTGCGGGTAAGGTATCAATATTATGGCAACAATGACGAAGCTATCAATGAGAATAGGAGTAACCGAACGGTAACATGCTACACTACTCTAATGCAAGCGAGATAGAGAAGAATAGGCGATATCTGGTGATCAAGGGGGCTTGCTGGTTGCTCTGCAAGAAGGACGAGTCACCAACACCGTAGTCGAACTGGGGTCGCCAGCGGTCTCGGGTCTATCGGAAAGAAGTACCGGAGAGGAACACAATAAATAACAGAGCAATCAAAGCATCACAAAGCGTAACAAGACAATACGCGGTGTTCGATTGTGCCCTAACGCGTAGTAGGTGATACCGGTGAAGGGAAACATCAGGAAAGTATCCCGGTGTTTCGCGTTTTCGGACAGGTGATCCGGAGGGGAAAGTTGCGTGTTCGCTATGCTAGGCATGTGTGGCGGATGAACGGGCTGCGTATCTGGATTCGTATCGTCGTTCTGAGCAACTTTCATGTTGAAAATATTTTAATCCGAGTTACGGATTAAAAGATATGATTTTCTAAAGATTTTATTAATTTCTGGAATTTAATTAATTATTTAATTTAATTCAAAAATGGATTTATGACGTCAGCATCATGTCATGTCGACATCGCATCAACAGGGTTGGTGGTCAAACCGACAGTGGGTCCCATTAGTCATAGACTAACAAGTTAATTAAGGTTTAATCAAGCAGGATTAATTAAGTCTAATTAATTGATTAGGTTAATTAAATAGAATTAGTTAAGTTAATTAATTTAGTTAATTAATTAATATTTGTATTAATTATTATTTTTAATTCCTTTTATATATGTTTTTTTAAAATGTTCTAGGGGCTAGGCCCCACATGTCAATGGGCCAGGGGGGACTTAACAAGGCTGGGTTAAAGGGCGTGGTGGCATGATCCTTCTGGTAGCGAGGCGATGCAGCCAGGTGCTTGGTCTCGGCCTTGGCGCCGCGGCCAAGACCAGAGGCGGCGAGGCGCGCCCGTGACAAAGGCTGCCGGGCGAGGCAAGCGCCAGGCCGGGAAGCGGGCGAGGCAGTGCGGCCAGCGAGGCTTGGCCAACGCGGGCGGGGTTGGGCAATAGTGCAGGCGGGCGTGGCGACCGCGGACGCGGCGGGAGCATGGAGACGGGCGCCGCGGGCTGCGCCACCGGGGGCGGCACGAAAGGGATACACGTGCGGTAAGAGGCACGCCCGCGCCGAGAGCGAGCTCGGCGTTGGCGGCGTCGCGGGGCGGACACGGCCGGTCGGGCGGCGATCGCGCGTCGCGGGCGCCGTGGCGAGCCATGGCGAAGTGGCGGAGCAGGGAGGAGGAGGAGTTGTCGGGGCCTCACCACGGGCCGTGGGGTCTAAGCAGCGGTGCTCGGGGAGGAGGACGGGGGCGGCGTGCGTTCACGGAGACGGGAGGCGATCCGGCGAGGTGGAGTCGAGGTCGCGTCGGCGAGGAGGAGACGAGGACGACGGGCTGCGTCGGAGGCGCGAGATCCCGCCAGGTCTTGGGCGAGGACAGTGGTGCAAGGACGGAGGTCGGGAGGTGCGGTGCTCGGTCATTGGCCGGCCTGCCTTGGTGTGGCGTCGAGAGGATGGGGATCGAGCAGATCGCCCCCCATGTCTTGGCGTGAGGAGGAACGAGGGGAGTGGGGATCGAGCGAGTGGAGGGAGTGGAATCGTGGGCGCTAGGGTTTGGCCGATAGGGGATATGGAGAGTGGGGTGGGTCGATCGGGCGGTCAGTGAGCCTTTGCCCATTACTGCCAGTGGCCACCTAAATGGCCCAGATGGGGGCGCCTCTTTTATTTTAGTTAGATTTGTATTTTCCTTTTATTTATTTATTTATTTCACTTTTCTGTTTTATTTCATTTTAATATATTTAGACATTTTCAAAAGGGTGTTCGTTACACTATAATCACCTAGGCATTTAACGCACATCCAACATTTTAGTTTAATATTTTGAAAACTTTTATTATTTACTAAACTTTGAATTTGAATTTAGGACCGGTTTTGATCTAACGATAGATTAGCAGCAGTAATCGTGGTGACGTGGCACCATTAGCATGGGATCACTGTAGCTTAATTATCCGGGCGTCACAACCACCCCGGTAGAGGTGGACCTGAGTTCCCCATAGTCTTTACGAGTCGGGTTGACCTTAAGGGTACCCCGCGAGTGTAGTCGGGTTGATCTGGAGGGTACCCGCGAGATCTCTACATGGCACGGCCGGGCATTCCGGGCCCTTGCCGTAAGTCCACGAGACAGGGCGACAGGGTCACATGATCATGACTCTGTGCTCGTTACTGCCTGCTCCCAAGACACTAACGGTTAGGATATGTGATCCGAGTAGGCCTCTGGCCTTTTCGCATTGACCACCACACGGGAATAAGTATGTGCACTCTACGTTGTATGTATCAGCCGAAAGCTCTTCGGACGTCAACGTTTAGCGGCGCACGCCAGGGTGGCCCGCGTAAGCACCTTCCTTGTATAAGGAGGTTGCCAGGACTGACACCGGCCGCATTCGCATCGTGCAGGAGTTCAAAGGGCGATGGGCCCAAGACCCCTGCGTGCTTAGGATGTAGACCAACGTGTTGGCCTCTTTGTTGAGCCTAGGTAGGGCTACGACGTGTTGATCTTCTAAGGCCGGTCATGACCTGATGTGTGTCCGGTCGGAGTTGATTGAGCGTGTTGGGTAAGTTTGTGCACCCTGCAGGGAAGTTTAATCTATTCGAATAGTCGTGTCTACGGTGACGGACACTCGGAGTTGTATCCCGACCGATACAACTAGAACTGGATGTTGAGGCACAGAATGGACACATGGCTCCGGGATTGCTTTCTTGCAGGGAGTCGAGGAAGGATCTCTGGGCATGTTTACTACAACTTACTTGCTACTTATAATATGCTAATCTGCACTCTTTTAATGATGCAAGATGCTTCAAGATGCTAGTCTTCGATAGGCTAGGCGTTTCCCTCTATTATGACACTTTGTAGTTCAGTCCAAAGATATAGCCCCATTCCTTTGATACGGATGCATACTTAGTATAGTTCTAATGTAAGTCTTGCGAGTACTTTGGATGAGTACTCACAGTTGCTTTGCTACCTCTTTTCCCCTATACCCGATTGTTGCAATCAGATGGCGAAGTCCAGGAGCCACATGCCACCGCCGATGACTACTACTACCCCAAGGGTGCCTACTACTACGTGGAGGCCGCCGGCGACCAGGTGTAGTTAAGAGGCTCCCAGATAAGAGGCCTTGCCTTTTTGGTCTATGCTACTTTTGTGCTAGCCTTCTTAAAGCAAACTTGTTTAACTTATGTTTGTACTCAGATATTGTTGCTTCCACTGACTCGTTTGTATTCGAGCCCTCGAGGCCCCTGGTTTGTAATATGATGCTTGTATGATTTTAATTTGTGTCTAGAGTTGTGTTGTGATATCTTACCGTGAGTCCCTGATCTTGATCATACACACTTGCGTGTATGATTGAATCGGGGGCGTCACAACTGGCATGGAGTCCTCAACCTGGCCCAACTGATGGGGAGATGACGTGGTGAGTGACCCCCAATCTGGTACACCATCAGACGAGGGCACTTATAGGTTGGACCTAAAAATGTGACCTTTACACACTTTTTACATGTCTCAGAAGCTTCAAATGATCAGCTTGGAATCTCCTACCAGAACCAAAAGTGCAACTTTTAAATAGCTCGGATGGTTCGACCAAAAATTGTTCGAAGGTTCTGAATGACTTTGGCTCACTTACGCACACCACTGGTCTCGTTCGAAAAATCCGACAAAAAATTGTTCGGAAGGTCCAAGCAACGTACAGAGGAGTGCAAGTGCTCCAGGGCTCCTAATGGAAAATCCTAGAGGCTTCGACCGAATTAGGGTTTGCGACAACTATCTCCGGAGTCGTTACAAGTTTTGAAGGAATGTTGTTCGGTGGCTCCGAGGAGTGAAAAATCAAAGAGATAGTGAAAATATGAGAGTCCTTTGAGGGTTTGAAGATTGATCTTTAAGCATTCTTGAGAAAGGAGCTCAATTAGCAACCTCAGCCCCCTTTTGATAGTATCGACATAGCTATGAACTCAGTGTGATCTTGGATTACCAAAATATTAAAACAAGTCTTGAGCCTTGCCAACACTTGTCTCTGAAGTAGGGATTTTGATAGATTTGACAATTCATTAGTCTCTTAAGACATGTTGACAGTAATCATCAAAATCCACCAAGGGAATGAAGATGCACATTTAGTTAGGTTTTGCGCCTATGGCGCATAGCGTCATGCCATTATCGAGGATTCCGTGGGCGCTTGCGAGGCGCTTTTGGTGGCCACCGACCGCATCCCAAGCCCAATGTCCATGAAGGACATTGCCTATCACAGCAGGATCTGGCGAAAGCTCACTTAGTAAGATGGAGTGACGATTGGATTTGGTGAAGTCAAGGATGATATCTTCATGCTCTTTCTGTCGTTGTGGTGGAGGAAGAGGAGTCGATTACATGTTGTCTCTGGCTTCTTCAGATCGTGTGTCGAACCGAAGATGGGTCTCCAGCCGTGGATCGGTGATATGTTCCAGTGGAGCTACTACGCCCTCTAACGCGGTTTATTGTCGGCCTTGAGCGCTCCATCGCCGACCGTTTTGGCTGAAAGGTGACCTTTGGAGCTCTCGCCTTCTTTTATTCCACACGACCAAGGTGTCAAAAGGAATGCAGTTCAACAACATCATAGTGTAAGTTTCTTCTTTTTCCGGTAAGCGCTGACATGTCTTTATGTCAAGTGGCAGCGTCTCCGATAATGGAGATTTGGTTATTTGTTGAAGCCACAAAGAAGATGCACTGGATCACACTCCACAGCTCGAACCCATGTTTTTTTAGTCTATGTGCTGAGTTTTCTTTATAGGGATCTTTGGATCAGCTGCACTGAATTGCAAAATGAATCTACCTTCTGTTTTTGCAAAATTAATCTATCTTTCTGTTTTTGTTTTAAAAAGAGAGAGCCGTTTCTTCTATGGTCCACGGGCAAAACAGTCGAACACGGACCGACAGACCAGAGCTGCTTCACACTGATCCAACCCCACCGGGCCTCTCCCGCCGCGGCGCTCTCTTCTCACCGGCAGCCCCTACGCCAACTCGCCCTCGAATCGCGCGCCTCGGAATCTGCAATGGCCTCCACGCCGCCGGTGGCAAGGAAGGTGCCGCACGAGCTGGCGGAGCACGGCGACGTCCGCCTCGACAGCTACTACTGGCTCCGCGACGACTCCCGCTCCGATCCCGCCGTCCTCGCCCACCTCCGCGCCGAGAACGACTACACGGCCTCCCTCATGTCCGGTGAGAGCCTATGTGCCATTGGGGAGCTTCTGCTCGGTACCATCCAATTGGAGAATCTTCCCGCTGAGGTCGATTTGAGCGAATCGCTTTTAGTGTGTCTGCACCAACAAATTAATGAATTAGGCTCCACCATATTCTCTACGTAGTAATTTGTCATGATATTTGTGGTATACATTCGATTTGGTGCCTAGTAGATCGACCTGCCTTATGTTGTTCTATCGGCGGAATTTAAATCTTGGATTGTCATCCTGTGCAGCTTGATTGCTAGTGGAATTGGATTGTTTGTGCCGTGGCACTGGTTGCCATGTTATAGGGGTACGATGCAGTCATATAATTTGATTGCTAGTGGTAGTGGAGACTGATGACAAATGCATTCTGAACTGAAGGGGGGGTTTAATGCTGTACTTGAGACCAGACCTTTTTTTCTTCTAAATATGTATTGACATCTTATAAGTTATCTAGTCTTATACTCTTCTTTTATATCTTATATTTCCCTTCTTCTAGATGTCAAACACATCGAGGATGAAATATTTGCTGAAATTCGAGGAAGAATCAAGGAAGATGATACAGATGTGCCTCTTCGCAGAGGGCAGTATTACTACTATGAAAGAACATTGACTGGCAAGGAGTATGTACAACACTGCAGGCGTCTTGTACCAACAGATGGCCATATTACAGTCTTCGATGCGATGCCCGTAGGACTTGATGCCCCTGATGAGCATATTGTCTTGGATCAGAATGTAAAGGCTGAGGGCCATGACTATTACAGCATCGGGGCGTTCAAGGTATAATTTTGGTTTCCCTTGCTCCATGTATTTGTGTGAATGTGTGCTCCTTGACTCCTTGCGCGCGTGTCTCTTCAATGTTCTCATATTTAGGTGAATCTGAATATTCGTTTCAGGTCAGTCCCAGCGGTAGGCTAGTTGTTTATGGAGAAGATACTAATGGTGACGAAGCCTACATGCTTTATGTCATTGATGCGGAGAGTGGAGAATATGTTGGGCAACCACTTAAAGGAGTTACTTCTGACATTGAGTGGGCTGGTGATGATTACCTTGTTTACATTACAATGGACAGCCTTCATCGACCAGATAAAGTATGTGAACTCTTCTTCTTACTTCTACATGAAATGTGTCCTGGTTCGTGCTCACGAGATTTATAGACGCATGAGAGAAAAGTAATATTGATGTTTCATCTTGTAAGTAGCTCAAATTCATGGAAAAATGAGCGGGATTTCTCTCTGTCATCGTTGTTCTCAAGCTATTATGGCACTATGCACTGTGGTCTTCCCTGCATGCGCAAGTTTTTGCTCTTATTTCTTGGGAACGAAAATGTTACTTCTTAATTTGTAGTTTAACAGAATTTTTTCTAGAAAAGGAGGAAGACACCCGGCCTCTGCATCTGGACGATGCATATAGCCATTTTATTAATTATTGACACAAGACCTTACAAAGTCATACAATAGTAAGACTAAAGCCACCGTCTACGCAACATCTGTCGCCAGGGGCGTAGCCAGGCCCCAGGCTACGAGGGCCATGGCCTGGCGTGGCAGCTGATTTGTTCGTTCACTATAGCGATTAAAACACTGTTTTGACACTATTTACTACTGTAGCTAGGCTGTTAGCCCGGGGCGTGCTCCCAACCTGGCTACGCCTTTGTCTGTCGCTACTTCTATCCAGTTGATGAAGGGGCGCTGATAGTCTGGCCCTAATACCAAACAGACCTCGCAGCCAAACCTAACATCTAAGACCAGAGGTCCCAACCAGGAAGCCTGCCGGGTATGGGCACCAACCAGTCCGGCGTGCTCCTCAACCATGATTCCTGCCGGGTATGAGGCCGCCGCAGCCACCCGCCACCAATTCATCTTCAGAGCTGTACTGTTGCATCTACCTTGCCTGGTCTCGCTGCCGTTGACGCCACCACGACGCCAGACAACGTCACCCTCCTGCGTGAGTCCATCACCGCACATCGGGCGCCGAGTCTCCACTGCACCACGCCGTCGAGATCCGCCGTCACCAACGTGGTAAATGTAAAACCGCTCTACCACTTGTCTCCTCCATCCAGCCGCTGCTCAAAAACGATGCCCCCATGAGGGAGTACGGCGCCAAAAGTGCCGCCATCGTCCGATCCGGGAACCCTGGGTCTAGGTTTTCACCGAGAGCAGCGCAAGCAAGTCGACGGAAGCTGCAGTGACGATGTCTTCAACAAGATAACGACGTGAAAACGCCACCATCGCCCACCATGACCGGAGTCATAGCACGGTTTTCACTGGCAGCCTCGCCTCCCTGCTCGACGCCGGGACTGGATGCGAGAAGCCACGACCCTTAGCCGACCACCTCCGGCGAAGAGGATGGCCTCCACCTCCGCGCCCAGGGCCGGAGCCCCCGACGTCCTCATGTCACGGGCCTAGTCCAAAGGCCGCTTGCTGCGTTGGAACAAAGAATACGCATGACGGCCTGAGGAACACCACCACCCAGATCCGATATGGATCCAGATTGGGCGCCCTAGCCGCCCCCACGATTCCGTCGTCGCCGCCACCAAGACGATAACCCTGGTCGTCGCCGGCCCGGGCCATCGCCCTTGAATCAGCCAGAATGGATCGCCGCCACCCAGATCTGATCGCCGACCGAGGAAGATTGCCGCCGCCGCCGCTGCGGCACGCAGGCTTAGCCTGCGACGCCCTCGGCTGCAGCGGCGGGAGAGTCGTTCACTGGGGGGAGGAGGAGGAGGTCCGGCGGGTTGGCCCCGGCGCGGCGCGCCGCCGCCGCACGGGGGGAGGAGGCTTTTCGGGGGAGGAGCTTTCCAGGTTGTGTGGTTTTTGAGAACCCTTTATTGGGGGAGAATTTCACTTCCCCGGCCTCTGCACCAACTAGGGATGCATACAGCCTTTTAAGTATGAGTACTAGGATTTTTTATCTCGGTTACGCACCGAGCCTAGTCCTCAATAAATGCGTGAGTACCAGGAAAGCCTGGTCCTCAAGAATAAATAGGAACCTAAATTCGCCTCTGTGAGGATTTGAACCGAGGTGTTGGGTTTGTACATCCACTCCCCCAACTAGTTTAACAGAATGGTGGCGACATGTTAAGATTAATCACTCATTCTTGACTCCTAAGGTGATAGCTGATGAAAATTACTATATCAAGTTGTAAACTTGTAATCCTTTTTTATTCAAGAATGTGCAAGAGCTTTGCATGCCATTTCATTAAGATTGAAAGGCAGTAAATTAGAAGAGGTTTTACAACACATTGAGCAGCCAAACACTAGCCACTCCAGCTGAGAGCAACTACACTGATTACTCACGGTAGCCAGCCGGTAGCTGCACCTTCTTCTACATAACGAAGTCCTCCCTAACTCGTGGGGTCACTCTAACTCCCAGCAGCCACGCGTCGGCCTCTCGTGTCACACAGAAGTGCCCCCTGCGGGACCCCTACCAGTGATACCCCCTAAATAGTTGCTCCCTAAAACATGTTATATAATGGGTTTTCTCTTAGTGTTATCTTTAGTATTTAGGGTTTAATGCCACGAGATCCTAAAATTATGGAGGATTAAAATTAAAATTAGAAAAACAAGTGAATACGATAAGACATCTCGTACAATGGAGAAAAATGTCTTATCTTTCTTCCTAAGAGATCATCTCTTAGCTAAGAGAAGGCAAGCCTCTTTTTTTGTTTCTCTCTCTTTCGTCTCACCAATTATCTTACATGGCATCGCTAAGACCATTGCGCACGTTAGAAGCTTGTGTTGCTCAGTGGTTGGGCCTGAACATGCTGGAACGCCGGTAAAGTGGGCCCATGGTGCAATGAGTGTTGGGTTGGTGAGCTTGGGGTTGGGTAACACCGGTCCCTCCGAGATCACTAATTAGAGGGTACCCCTTGCAAAGGTCACTCCCCCACCTCTCGTGGTGAGAAGTGGCGCACTGCTTGTGCGCACTTGTCGCAACCTAGGAGTTTTGTGCCTTTTTCCATAGATTCGTTTCTTCAAACGTTTTATCTCTTCAACCGTGCATTCAAATCACGAACCATTTCACCGTTGCATTTCTTGAGTTGAGATCTTCAGAATTAGATCCCATGTTAGTAGGTTTGGATGATTTTTTCCCGTAAAAAACAGCAGTTGTAAAAAAACAAAAGAATTTTTTTGGAAACAAACAACATGTAAACCCGGAAGCACATCTCTTCTTTTTCACTTTTCGAACATGAAGTACAACTGTACTTTTCACTTCCCGGGACGCACATCTGTGTTTCAC
Organism: Aegilops speltoides; assembly: GCA_021437245.1. Classification (NCBI taxonomy): domain Eukaryota; kingdom Viridiplantae; phylum Streptophyta; class Magnoliopsida; order Poales; family Poaceae; genus Aegilops; species Aegilops speltoides. The sequence continues at coordinate 335,960,092 of CM038146.1, forward strand.
ACCGAAGCACAACTATGCTTTTCACTTCTCAGCAGCACAACTGTGCTTTTTCAGACGGTGTGCTTCATGTGAGGAGAACAACAGTTTTTTTCCAGAAACCCGAAAAACCAAGCAAAATCCAAAAACCCGAAAAATCCAAAAACCCAAAAAAGAGAAACACGCCCTGAAAAAAAACCCAGTGCGCCTAGCACTCGACACGTGGTGCCCTACTACCCTGGGGCGCTCCCGCGGTGCCCACTGGGTCTCCCTTGCAAGGGGTGCACGTGGGTTAGTCACTCCCCGGTCGCTCTCACCGGATTGGGGCAATAGCGCTCTTGCCCATGTTGACATTGAGTCCACATGCCTTCCCCCCGGAGGGAGTCCTGGATTAGGGGGTATCCGGACAGCCGGACTATATACTTTGGCCGGACTGTTGGAGCGTGAAGATACAAGACTCAAGACTTCGTCCCGTGTCCGGATGGGACTCCTTTGCGTGGAAGAGAAGCTTGGCGATCCGGATATTGGATTCCCTTCTTTGTAACCGACTCTGTGTAAACCCTAGCCCCCTCTGGTGTCTATATAAACCGGAGGGTTTAGTCCTTAGAGACACAATCATAATCATCATAGGCTAGCTTCTAGGGTTTTGCCTCTACGATCTCGTGGTAGATCAACTCTTGTAATACTCATATCATCAAGATCAATCAAGCAGGAAATAGGGTTTTACCTCCATCGAGAGGGCCCGAACCTAGGTAAAACATTGTGTCCCTTGCCTCCTGTTACCATTAGCCTTAGACACACAGATCGGGACCCCCTACCCGAGATCCGCCGATTTTGACACCGACATTGGTGCTTTCATTGAGAGTTCCTCTGTGTCGTCGCTTCAAGGCTCGATGGCTCCTTCAATCATCAATAACTACATGGTCCAGGGTGAGATTTTTCTCCCCGGACAGATCTTCGTGTTCGGGCGGCTTCAAGATCATGGGCCAATTAAGCAGCCATCCGGAGCGGATCGGCAGCTCGCCCGCCATCGAGTCGAGTTCGAAAACTTGAACTACACGGCTGATATCCGCCGAGACTTGATCTTCGACAGATTTGAGCCTACGCCAGGAGCGCCGAATAGTCACGATGAGCACGGCTTAGACCTGCTGTCGGACAATACTCGGGATATCGCACCTGCAGGAGCTCCGGACCTAAATCCGGGGCAGATTGCGTCATCCGAGGACGGGTGGATGGACCCTGCCCCGGAGGCCGCACACTCATCGGCGGTAGAGCCAAACACAGACTTCACCCCCAAGGAGGCCTGTGACACCGGACCCCCGGACTCGTGTCCGGCTGTGGGTTCCAGTCCGCGCACCCCCGAGCCCGCCGAATCTGGTTGGGCTCCGGTAATGGAGTTCACCGCTGCAGATATCTTTCAGCACTCGCCCTTTGGCGACATGTTGAACTCGTTAAAATCTCTCTCTTTGTCAGGAGACTCTTGGCCGAACTATGTCCGGCTCGAGTGGGAAGCAGACGACGAGGGAGTTCGTTGCCCACCCACCACCCACTTCATTGCCACGATGTAGACGATGATGTAGGAGAAGAACAGGAACCACTGCCCACGGGGCGCTGGACAGCCACCTCCTCATATGATATGTACATGGTGGACACTCCAAAAGAAACCAATGGCGATGAGGCAATGGAGGATAACCCCTCAAGGAAGAAAGCAAAGCATGGGCGTCATCGGCGCCGCTCCAAGCCCCGCCATAGCAATACCGGCACAGGAGACGAAAACAATCCGGATAGTGCCAAAGATGAATACAACCACGATCACGCCTTGAGCAGGCCCAAGCAGAAGACGGGCGGTCGGCCTGCATTTAGCAGCGACGGATGGGTACCCGGAGGAGGACAACTACATGCCCCCTCCGAAGACGAGATTAGCCTCGGCGACGACGAATTCGGCGTGCCTGAGGACCCCGTAGAGCAGGAGTGCTTCAAGCGCCGGCTTATGGCCACTGCGAGGAGCCTGAAAAAGAAGCACCAGCAGCTCCAAGCTGATCAAGATTTGCTCAGCGAGACGGAGGATCAAGTCTGGCGTCCAGGAATATGGACTCGGCGCCACACGGTGACCGCCACCTCGTGGTCGGGATAAACGACGTATCGGCCGAATACCAGCCCGCACCCCACACCAATACACTACGGCCGGGCGATAGGCGAGGACTCGCGAGACATATTGGAAAACAAGGCAGGACAGCCAAGATCGATCTACGGATCGTGCGGGCGCGCCCCAACACGTGAAGATGGTCGTCATGTTGGATACACTATCAACAAGTCCGGCCGGGCCGAACACAGCCAACCAGACTCATTCGAACTGCGTAGCCATATAGCCCGGCATAGAGGCGCTGCACACCCTCTCTGCTTCACTGACGAAGTGATGGATCATGAATTCCCAGAAGGGTTTAAACCCGTAAACATTGAATCATACAATGGCACAACAGACCCCGCAGTATGGATCGAAGATTTCCTTCTCCACATTCACATGGCCCGCGGTGACGATCTACACGCCATCAAGTATCTTTCTCTTAAGCTCAAAGGACCGGCCCGACACTGGCTAAATAGCCTGCCGGCAAATTCCATTGGCAGTTGGGAGAACCTGAAGGACGCGTTCCTCGACAAATTCCAAGGCACGTACGTGCGACCACCGGATGCCGATGACTTGAGCCACATTACCCAACAGCCCGGAGAGTCAGCCAGAAAATTCTGGACTCGGTTCCTAACTAAAAAGAACCAAATTGTCGACTGTCCGGACGCCGAAGCCCTGGCGGCCTTTAAGCATAATTTCCGCGACGAGTGGCTCGCCCGACACCTCGGCCAGGAAAAACCAAAATCCATGGCGGCCCTCACGACACTCATGACCCGCTTTTGCGCGGGCGAGGACAGCTGGTTGGCTCGCAGTAGCACCACGCCAATAAACTCCGGCACTTCAGATGTCCGCGACAATAACGGCAAGCCACGGCGCAATAGACATAAGCGTCGGAACAATGGCGACAACATCAAGACACGGCGGTCACGCTGGATTCGATGGCTCAAAATCGATCGTGAAAAAGCCGTTCAAAAGAAACAATCAAGGACCATCGATCGGACCGCGATACTTGATCGCTCGTGCCAAATTCACGGCACCCGGATAAGCCGAAAAAACACACTAACGAGATCTGCTGGGTGTTCAAACAGCGGTAAAATAAATGCGAAAACAAGGACAAGGGCTGCCTGGCGCGATGACGAGGCCCGCGTCCGAACACGGGGACGAAGAAATTTCCTCCCGGTGAAAGCGGTCAACATGATCTCGCCACCCACATTCCCAAACGGGAGCGAAGCGAGCATCTGCGGGGCGTCTATGCGATGGAGCGATCGCCTCAAAGTTCAACCCATGGTCACTGTCCGATCACCTTTGATCGTAGGGATCACCCTACTAGCATCCGTCATGGCGGTTCACCGCGTGGTCCTAGACCCAATCATCGGCGGATTCCACCTCCGCGAAGTTCTTATGGGCGGCGGCGGCTTTGAACCTCTTTATCGGGACACGGTCGCCAAAATGGGCATCGACCCTTCAAGGATCAAGCCCACCAAAACCACCTTCAAAGGTGTAATTCCAGGGAGTAGAGGCCATTGCGCACGGGCTCCATAACACTAGAAGTGGTCTTGGATCTCCGGATAACTTCCGGCGAGAGTTAATCTTGATATCGTCCCTTTCCACAATGGCTATCATGCCTTTGCTTGGGCGAACCGCATTTGCTCGATTCAATGCGGTACCACACTACGCATACCTCAAGCTCAAGATGCCAGGACCTCGTGGGGTTATAACAGTCAATGGAAACACGGACCGCTCTCTCCGTACAGAAGAGCATACTGCAGCCCGCGCGGCAGAAGTACAAAGTAGCCTTCTCCGGCAAACCACCAATCCGGCGACAACAACCCCGAATACCGTCAAACGAGTTCGGAGTACCCTGCAACAGGATCGCCAGGCACGCCAAAAGCGTGACTAGCAGTCCGGCCTCCGCCACAGCCCCATTCAGGCGGATTCGTGCAGCAGCGTACACTGATCGCACTCAAAATACCATGGGCATAGGCGGAGGCGCAATAGTGATGCGGTCAACAGTGCGGTTCAGTTGCAACATACTTTAATAACCGCCTTTATCTTTCAGGACCTTACTTTCATGCAGCCTCTTCAGAGAGCCGGATCACCGGATTCCTCACAGGAGGGAAAACCAAGGAGGCAAAAGGCTTTGCGCACAAAGGGAATACTTAGGTGGTATCTGTTAATGATCGTTATACCTGTTTTATATACCTATATGCGGCCCGCCCTTGGATAGGACATGTCAAATAGTCCTATTTTCATTCTGCTTAACGCATCAATTGTACACATACGCCCAGATGTATTGTCTTACAATGGGAAACAATATATAGCGTCAGCTTATCATTCCTATCTTCACATTTTTCCTATAAATGTTTATTTAATATTGAATCCGTACATCTTGGTACGTTCAGTTTGCAAGGGGCTTCTTATGGCGCCCCATAATACGGCAAGATAAGTCCAAACACTTTCAACAAGTCGGCACCGAACTTATAGCACTATATGCATCGACTCGAATCATGTCTTGGGTCGATAGTTGGGTTTGCTCGGCTCCCTTGTTTTGGTACCTTCGTCCCGTTATATCGGCTAAGGTAGCGCAGGAGAACTCTCGCGATTGTGTCGATTTTTCGAGCGAGCACCTCGATGAAAGCGCCGAAACTGACTCATGATGCGGCGAGCTGGTCATTGTTCGAGAGGTCTTAAAATCCTTAAAGATTTTTTCCGCCTCAAGCGAGGAGTCGGCGTCGTCCGATTTAGGCGTGTATAGCGCCCCAATTCGGCTTCCGAATTCTAGGGGCTTCGCCGCAATTTAAAATTGTAGACTTCTATAGCTAAGTGAGAGTTATAAAGCCGCATAGTCCGATTGCCTTGTTCACTGCGCCAAACACCTCCCTTACGGACCAAAAATTTGGATAAAAGAGTGTTTTGGGTTTTCCACGAACACCCCAAAGACTAGTTCTTGGCGGGCGGAAGCCGACAGTGACCTACTTTCGAATTTTATAAACAGCCGCCTGAAGGTAATATTTTAAATCAACAAAGCGCTATATAAGCGCAAACAACTTCGTTTTATATTACAAAAGCGACAGAGTACATTCACTAAAAAATGGTGTCCTTGGTACATTCATCGCCACGCAGGCGGCGCCTTTCATAACGCCATCATAATATTTTTGGGATAGCGATGCACCTTGCCCTCGGCGGTCCATCCTTCACTTCTCGCATCCAACTTGCCCCAATGCACCTTCGCGCGGGCAAAGGCTCGTGAGCACCCTCAATGCAAGCGGATCGCTGATCACTTCAAGTCGCGACGGCATTCACCATCCGCTTTATAAGACCGAAGTAGGCTGGCGGGCGGGGCTCACCGAGCCACATCCGGACTATGAAATCTTTCATAGCCACTTGGCCGCCTGTGGAGTTCAACCAATTGCTTCATTGGTCACTCGAGGCATCGGTGTTCGGCTCCGACATCTTGGGACCGAACAACTTTCTCCGTTGAGCTCCCTCTTGACGCGGTAGAACTCCGTGGCATCCGATAGGCTGCGTGGCGGATCTGCGAATGCCCCGGAGAGCTCGGACCGGGTAAGTAAAAGAAATGTCTCCTCCACATGCTTGCTTTGCATAAAGAATGTCTTACCCGCCGCTATCTTCTTGGCGCTGGATTTCTCTTTGGGCCTTTTAAACCGGCGTTGGCGTCTTTCATGCTCAAAAGGGCCTTCATAGCTCGCACTCTTTAAATGCGGAAGTCACGCTCCAAGGACTCGAATTTCTTGCCCCTAGCATTTTGCTTTTCACGCTCAATGCGCTCCGTGGCCGCCTTATCTTCGGCCTCGGATAGCGCTTTCTTCAGGGCCGCCACTTTGGTCGTGGCCCCTATTACAAAATCATGACGCTTTTTGTTAGCGTCACCAATTTTTTCCCTCTATATGATATGTGAACGGGGTATCACTCACCTTTGTTCTCTTCGAGCTGCCTCTTCGTGAGGCGGAGCTCCCCTTCGGCCTGCTCCAGGTCCCGTTTAAGTCCGGTGACCTCTGTTGTGCGGGCAGCAGCGGCAAGCAGCACCGCCTGCTTATTCACATAGACACCTACTATTGGACTCCTGCAGATTAAAATTAACCCTCCGTTTGGCTTTTCTTTCCGAACACCAAACAGAGTATCAGGGGCTACTGTCTATCGGGTGATAATTTCACACACTTTTGATTACTTACCTCAAAGCACAGCCAAGAGGCTAGTGCAGGCTTGGTCGATCCGCTCTTGGCGGACCAAACCTTCTGAATCACCGCACTCATAAGAGTACGGTGCTCTTCATCCATGGAAGCGCCACGAAGCACTTCCAGCAGACTATCCGGCGCCTCTGGCACAACGGAAGTCATCGGCATGGTCGGCTCGCCCTCTTTAGTGAGGGGCTGCCTGCCCGAATCCGGAACCCTTGGAGGTACCGGTACAGTGTCCGGCTGAGAGCCCGACTTGCTGCGGCTCTCGTCGGCATAATCCGAGGATCTTCGCCCGTATGCGGCGTCTGGAATTTCATACAGGGCGTCTCGAGTCGCCTCCCCCTGCTCTGGGACCCTTTGGGACAACACCTCCGTGTCATCCGCAGGCCGAGGGGAAGTGGCCGTCGGGAGCGAATTCATTGCCGAATCGCTCAAAGACCCATCCGAAGAGGATACCTCGGGATGGGCCCTGGCCGGACTGCATATACATGTTCGGCGTTATAACAAACTATGAAGCTAAGTCGCACTAAAAGTATTGCAGAGTGCGGATACTTACGATCTCACCAGGCTTGCCTGGTATCCTCCTCCTCCCAGTGGCGGCGGTGTGGAGTGGTCCGGAGGGAGGGTCCGTCCCTTCTTGACCCTTCGGCCTCCCCGGAAAGGGTAGCCTTCCTCTTCTTCCCCCCTTCGTCTTCGGGGAGAGGGTTTTCCTCCTCCTCGTTGTCATTGGAGGAGTGTGCCCTGGTGTCTGCGGACGATGAGTCCGGCACCACGTTGCGCCGGGAACTTCTTCTAGTCCCCATGGCCTTTTTCTTGGCCTTCTTCTCCGGCACCTCATAGGGTGCCGGAGCCAACATCTCCGTCAGGAGTTCGTCTGCTGGGTCCTCAGGCAACGGAGCCGGACAGTCGATCCGCTCCGCCGTAGCCACATATGCCCGTCAAATTTAACATAGCGGCCTAAGTTTCTCCCACGAATATACTGGGGAAAGTCGCATCTTGGAATGTAGGGTGCTTACCGCGTTGGCCTGGCGCCTGGCGCTAAGTCCGCGGTCCTCAGAGGTGGGGGGAGGAACCTCGCTGGCCTTGAACAACACCTTCCAGGCGTCTTTGTGCGTCGTGTCAAAGAGCTCTTGCAGTGTCTGGTGTTGGGCCGCGTCAAACTCCCACAGGTTGAATGCCCATCTCTGACACGGGAGAATCCGGCGGAATAACATGACCTGGATCACATTGACCAGTTTGATACTCTTGGTTATCATGTTTTGGGCAGATTACGAGTCCGGTCGGCTCGCAGAATCGCCCAGGCCAGCCCTTCCTCTTCCGAAAGTGAGCCGCGAGAGGATGCGGATCGAATCGGGGCCGCCACCCGGTTAGCGTCGCGCGGCTCGGTGATATAGAACCACCCTGATTGCCACCCCTTCACGGTCTCCGCGAAGGAGCCTTCAAGCCAGGTGACATTGGGCATCTTGCTCACCATGGCGCCACCACACTCCGCCTGCTGGCCGACCACTATCTTGGCTTTACGTTGAAGATCTTGACCCTGAGCCAAAATGGGGCCTGATGCGGAGAAAGGCCTCGCACACGATGATAAACGCCGAGATGTTGAGGATGAAGTTAGGGGCCAGATCGTGAAAATCCAGCCCGTAGTAGAACATGAGCCCACGGACGAATGGGTGAAGGGGGAATCCCAGTCCGTGGACGAAGTGGGCGAGGAACACGACCCTCTCGTGGGGTTCCGGAGTCGGAATTATCTGCCCTGTGTCTGGCAGCCGATGTGCAATATCTGCGGCCAAGTATCCGGCCGCCCGGAGCTTCGTAATATGCTCCTCCTTGACGGTGGAGGTCACCCACTTGCCTCCTGCTCCGGACATGTTTGGCTATGCGGAGAAAGAACTAGGGCGCTGGAGCTCGAAGGGGCAAGAATGGGTAAGCAAAGGAGGAAGAAGGCGTGGGTAACAATGAGGAATCCTTATCCCTTTATAGAGGCGACGAAAACGGTGCGCCTCCCCACTTGCCCGTTGAAAATCGTTTATTTCCCAAGCGCCACGATTGATGGCGCGGTTGGGTTACCCGTACCCGTATTGATGAGAATCCCGTGATAAGGGGACATGATCTCTGCTTCGACAAGACGTGCCGAGAAAACCGCCTCAATATGTGCGCTAGCTGGTTGTGGGAAGACGATTCAATAATGACTCGACCATTTTGTCGTGTCACTTCATCTAAAGTTGTCAGCAGATTATATCTGTGAAATGTCGTTCTCTCTACTGTGGAATGCGAAAGTCATTTTACAGAGCCGGACACGATTTAAGTGTTCAAGGTTTACTTGGGAGTATTCGGAGATGGAACCCGCCTTGCAATGCCGAAGACAAACTACGCGCCGGACTCATCGTCATTGAAGCCTGGTTCAGGGGCTATTGAGGGAGTCCTGGATTAGGGGGTATCCGGACAGCCGGACTATATACTTTGGCCGGACTGTTGGAGCGTGAAGATACAAGACTCAAGACTTCGTTCCGTGTCCGGATGGGACTCTCCTTTGCGTGGAAGACAAGGTTGGCGATCCGGATATTAGATTCCCTTCTTTGTAACCGACTTTGTGTAAACCCTAGCCCCCTCCAGTGTCTATATAAACCGGAGGGTTTAGTCCTTAGAGACACAATCATAATCATCATAGGCTAGCTTCTAGGGTTTTGCCTCTATGATCTCGTGGTAGATCAACTCTTGTAATACTCATATCATCAAGATCAATCAAGCAGGAAGTAGGGTTTTACCTCCATCGAGAGGGCCCGAACCTGGGTAAAACATCGTGTCCCTTGCCTCCTGTTACCATTAGCCTTAGACGCGCAGATCGGGACCCCCTACCCGAGATCCGCCGGTTTTGACACCGACACCCCCAAAAAAAAATTGCCTTTTTATAGCAAACTAGGATTTGTCGGGCTGCAAAAACACCACCGCTTCATCCACAAGAAGGTATAGTTGATGCCCTGGAGTGGAAAATTACCAAGAAGAACGGCCACGAAAAAAAAGTCAAATGCCTCCACAATGTCCGTTTTCAGTACGAATTCTGGAGCACACTTGCGGTCGAAGAATTCCACAGCCCATTACCGGGGAATGAAGTTTTTCTGGATTGATCTTTCTCGGATGAACGCACTCCGATTCACGGCCATGAGAGTGTCAAGTTAGGAGGTGAGCAAGTCACGGCCCCTAAGTCTTCAAGAAGATCTTTCCAAATCCATGTACCAGACTAATGGGGTGAAACCTGCTGATGTTTGTTGCGCCATCCTTTTTCAGAAGCAGGGTGATGAAACCAAGTTTTAATACTGCGTCAGTGTGTGCTTGTGTGTTTTGCAGTGCTTGTCATAGTTTTATTGACTCGTTACCTTGGCTTTGACAGGTATGCCTACACAAGTTAGGATCTGATCAGTCTGATGATATGTGCCTGTATCATGAAAAAGATGACATATTTTCACTTGGTCTTCAAGCTTCAGAAAGCAAGCAATATTTATTTGTTAGATCAGAAAGCAAAAGCACAAGCTTTATATTCCACCTAGACATCTCCAAACAGAACAAGCGGCTTGAAGTTTTGACACCTCGCTTGTATGGCATTGATACAGCAGCTAGTCATCGTGGAAACCATTTCTATATTAAGAGGCGAAGTGAAGATTTCTACAACTCTGAACTGGTTGCTTGCCCATCGAATAATGTTGCTGAGGCCACTGTCTTGCTACCACACAGAGAAAGGTAATCAACTTTGTTGCTATTTAAGTTTGAAAGTTATTTCTTTTGGCTTCTTGATTATATACTGATACACAGTGCCCATTTCCCCCCTGGAAACACCATTCCTTGGATTCCATAGTTGCAAAATCTTTCTTAGGACTAAAAAAGAAAGACTGAAAAGTGGATTTTAGACCTGGCTGACTGTCATGTTTATGTCTCATATTGGCTAATGTATTTGGAACCCCTAGGACTTCTGTCAAATCTTATTAAAAAATCACCCAAAAGCAAAGGCAACCAAATAAAGCTTCACTGTTATGGAGATAGTTAAAAAAACGTTGATCCAAATGCCTCAATGTAATTTGATTTTCTGTATGATTCAGTATTTTTTTACTTGGAGATGGAATAGGATGCCAATGGTAAATTTGTATAATCTGTGAACTTGTAAATCATTTATCCAACCCGGACAGAGAGACATTGTTGGCATCAGTCTTCAAGCTTATAAAGAGTAAACATCTTTTGTAACACAAGCCCCAGGTTTTGCTGTGGTGTCTCTAGTTCATTTCCAGTGTTACGATAAAAATGCCTTTGTCTATATCGATACTGGTCCCACAAGGATATTTCACAGATGCACCATGTACCCTTTTTCTCATTGGAAGCTTGCTGATTAAAAAAAGAGCTGGAAGACACTGCTTTTGCAAGTACAGTTAGCACCGTGTATAACCAGCTAATGAATTTGAACACCACTAAAGTATCGGGAAACACACCAATTAAAGTCTTCATGTTGCAGTACTGTCAAACATATGGATCATTGATAGGATGATATCACAACAATGCGAAAGCTGTCGATTTAGTTAGGTCACGTTTTCCTTTTTTTAATTAGGAAGTGGGTGAGAAACTTGATGCTCTTAAAGTGATGTCCTAGATTTTTGAAACAAATACACTGAAAATATTTCTGGAGAAGTATGCACTTAGATTAATAGTACAGTCATGTATACTGATAGCTAAGCTGCATCTAATAGATAACTGCACGGAACATATCAGTTAAGTTATTCGGCCGCACCTTATCGGCTTGCAAATCTAATTTACTGTACTCTGCTCTTCTTATCAATGTGAAAATTATGTATTAGTGATGATGATCCAACATTGATAACATAAGGAGCAACACTGCATAAAAAACTGAAGCTCCTTTCAGTGTGAAAATTCAGGACTTCCAGCTCTTTGAGAATCATATTGCTGTCTATGAGCGTGAGAATGGTCTACCAAAAATAACTGTATATGGCTTACCGGCCAGTGGAGAGGCACTTGGGAAACTTCAGGGTGGACGGGAAATTGATTTTGTTGATCCAGCATATGCAGTGGAACCCGAGGAGTCACAGTTCCATTCATCTATTATTAGGTTTCATTATAGCTCACTGAAGACACCACCCTCTGTGTTTGACTATGATATGGATTCAGGGGTGTCTGTATTGAAGAAAATTAATACTGTAAGCTATTACTTGCACCACTTGGTTTTATGTTATTTGGAACAAATTTTGCATGTGCTTCTTCATATCTCTTTGTGTCTGGCCATGGTAATCAATGCACAATGAATATCAATATTTCAACAATGGTAAATTCATTGGGTAGTTTCTGTTTATTGCTTACACTATTGCCTCTACTTTCCTTAATATGCTATTCTTGTGAGTTTTGACAGTACGTTTGGTGATGGTCTATATTGCCCAGGCCAAAAGCTTTCCGCTGATTTTGTTTTACGTTCGTGCTAAGTTCCGGCGTTCTCAGGCGTTGATCCAGCATCTGACGGTCCCCTTTGAATTGCCGCTTCAAGCAACATGTCGCTGTCCAACCGAGCCATGTTTACTGTCTCTGCCTTTTCCCTTTTCACCATTTACCTTACCTGCTCCTTTTAGGCTATATAAGCCGGAGCTTAGAGAGGAGATGGCATCATCTTTTGTTTGGGTTTGCCCCTTTGAGCCACCACTGTTTGTGGGCTGGCAAGAACTCCTTTTGTAATAGCTGTACTACTAAGTAAAGCATCCATCTGAATTCGGCTAATCGATGTGTGTGTTCAACTGAAACTCTTGATGTTTCTGAATTTCCTAGTCTAGGCTTGTCATTGCTGCTCAAAATGCAACAGACAATCAATTCTTGTACTAAATGCTACTAAAATTTATAAATACAGAACATGTCATGAAAGTAATTTCAGTGAGAAATTACTTATATAAATTCCTGTGGATTAATATATTTATTTTATTTATATCAGTGACTGAACTTGCAAAAGTCCGACTGTACATACACAACAATGATTTACATTTAAAAGGGAATAATTATAAGTGTCTCCGGTCAGTGGTGTCGGGCTTTGTTTACATGAACTGAATGAATTGAATTCTTAGCTTTGTTCAGAAATATGTGGTGTGTGCATATTATTTTCTTGTGCAGTATATGCAAATTTATTGACCACTTGAAATAGTAAAGAACTCGCGTGAAAGAGAACTATTTTCTTGTGCTTTGAACTTGTCTTTTTCAGGTTTTACGTGGATTTGATTCATCAAATTATGTATCAGAAAGAAAATGGGCTGCCGCTTCTGATGGAACACAGATCCCTATCTCCATTATATATAGAAAAGATCTTGTGCAGCTCGATGGCTCAGACCCCATGCTGCTATCTGGCTTTGGCTCCTATGAGGTATTGGGTTGCTATCTTTATTAATCAGAAAAAAATCTTTCTGCCGTCATGAATATCGTAGACTATTATTTTAGAGCAGCCTGTAATTCATGCTAATATCCTTGGTTCATCTCGGATGCAAATGAGTCATTTGGAATGTTCAAGTACTTTTTCTTTATTTATACAGAAATTGCGAGGTTTCTGCACATGAATGCCTTGAAATTTTTCTAGAATGCCCTGTGGTTCACGTCAACATCTCTTCTTCATCATGGATGCAAATGACTGTTTTCGAACAAATGTATTTCTTGTGTACTTTTGCAAGAAACACAAACTTTTTTTCTAACATGGCATCATGTTTTCACGCACGCTATTTCATCTGAATGTGATTATCCAGCAAAGTGCCATAGTGTTTCATCATGCCTTCATATGCTTCATAGAATTTACAAGCACACGCAATTGAAACACCACTCTCGGCCGGAGAGTAAACGACAGAAATACAAAATTTCTTCTACTTGCATGTAGGGTGGTTGTGTCATTTTCTGAAATTAAGGATTATTAATGCTAAAGTAGAAGTGTAAAATGTAAAACTGTAAATTAAGGGGACATATCCAACAAAAGAGAACCTAAACTATAGTGGAATATTGGGAAAATAAAACATGTTTTTTGAAACTTGTTGTTTCCTTTGATAGTACTGGTTTTGACATTGTATATTTGGCAAAGGTTAGCAACTCACAGAACATAACAGTTTCCCTTCGACCTATAACCTAAACTGTAACAGAATATTGGGCAAATAGACCATTATCTCCTTTCTGATAATACTGGTTTTGACATTGTATGTTTGGCAAACTCTAGCAACTGATGAAAGAGAACAATTTCCCTTGAACCCATAAAAGCTGGCAAACCTGGCAAACATAACAATTGCGCTAACTATGCACCATCTTTTTGTGCACCACTTTATGTGAACAGATATGCATAGATCCGAGTTTCAGTGGATCAATATTCTCTCTAGTAGACAGGGGGTTTGTACACGCGATAGCTCATGTTCGTGGAGGTGGGGAAATGGGCCGGAAGTGGTATGAAGATGGAAAGCTGTTGAAGAAGAAAAACAGCTTCACTGATTTCATTGCTTGTGCTGAGCACTTGATGAAAAGCAAATACTGTTCAAAGGAAAAGCTTTGCATTAGTGGCAAAAGTGCAGGTGGCCTATTGATGGGCGCTGTCCTAAATATGAGGCCTGACTTATTCAAGGCCGCCATTGTTGGGGTCCCTTTTGTTGATGCTCTCACGACTATGCTTGATCCAACCATTCCATTGACCACAGCTGAATGGGAGGTATTCATCTCCTCTAGTACATCTGAAGTTAACTTTCCAAGTTTCACTGTCGTATCGCCATTTTGTAGACTAGCTTGCACTGCAGTGCACTTGAAGTTCTGTTCCTATTCTCATCAACTCATGTTTTAATCATTTTTTCAGGAGTGGGGTGATCCAAGAGAAGAAGAATCCTATTATTATATGAAATCATATTCTCCTGTTGACAACGTAAGTGCCGACCTTTATTCGTTCACACATTTAGTAACTTGGAATCCCATTCAATGTGATTATGTCTGGTGGATATTTTCGTGCTGAAGCTTGTTAGCGACGCCACCGATCATCCCCTGTGTGAATATATTCATGAATAGGAACTGCGATTCTCACAATAATATCGTGGACTGTACTCTGGGTCAAGAAAGAAGAGACTAAACTCTGAACGCCTGAATAAGAACTGCCGTGTGTTCACTTTGTTTCTACCGAAAAAGGCTTTCGCCCCGCTTTATATATAAAGCAAACCGCCACAGAGCACACACAGAGTCAAGTCCACACACACACACCCAAGTCTCACAACAAACTACATAGGTTCTGCTGAGGGCACAGCTCAACAAGCCCAGAAAATAAAAAACAGAACACGCCGGACGAAGAAAGCGTCTAGTCTGGTTCCGGCGGTGTCGGCGGAGGCGGCGGCGACAGGCGGACGGCCATCGAGCGGAGGTCGGCGATGAAGGCTGAGATGGCGTCGCGGTCCGGGGGGCGGCTAAGCGGCCGCCAAAGCTGCAAGAAACCCGAGAGTTTGAAAAGAGCGTCAGTAGCCCGTCGAAGAGGAGTGCGCTGAATCACAAGCTTATTGCGGACAGTCCAGAGGGTCCAGGCAAGAACCCCAATCTCAAGCCACCTAATGTGGCGAGAAGTCACGGGGGACATCTGGAGTTCGGCAAATAAGTCCGGGAAATTGGTGTGGCACCAATTTCCACCGACAGCTTCGCGAAAGCAGCTCCAAAGGAACTGGGCGGATACGCAGGAGAAGAAAATGTGGTTCGAGTCTTCGGGGACCCCACAAAGCGGACAGATGCCAGTACCCGGGCCATTTCGCTTGCGCACCTCCACACCGGACGGGACCCGACCGCGAATCCATTGCCACATGAAGATACGTATCTTCAGGGGTACGCGGATGGACCACACCATCGATAGGGGGAGGGGGGCGGAAGATGGGGCAATGGCCAGGTAAAGCGACTTGGTGGAGAATTGACCCGACGGCTCAAGGCGCCAGCGCACCAGGTCCGGGCCACCATCCACCATAGGCTCATGGAGAGCAACACAGTCAAGCAACTCACGCCAGGCGACGGATTCCAAGGGACCAAAAGGCCGTCGGAAAGCAAGGCGCCCTAAGTCAAGAAGGGCCCTATCAACAGAAATCACGGGATCGACGGAGATAGAGAAGAGGCCGGGGAAGCGGGCTGAAAAGGGAGTGTCCCCGGCCCAGCGATCAAACCAGAAGAGCGTCGATATTTCGGATCCCACCAAGATGGAGGTCCCGATACGGAGGACCGGGAGAAGCTGGACAATAGACTGTCAGAACTGAGAACCGCCAGATTTCTGGCAGAAGGCGAGGGGCTGTCCGCGCAAGTATTTGTTCTGGATAATGTCAAGCCAGAGGCCACCGTGACCTTGCGAGATGCGCCAAAGCCAGCGGGAGAGAAGGGCGATATTCATCCGTTTAGAGCACATGATGCCCAGGCCACCTTGCTCCACTGGCTTGCGGATGTCGAGCCACCGACCATATGGTACTTCCTTGTCATTGTCGCCCGCCCAGTAAAAGCGGGACTGGACCTTGGCGATCTCCTTGTGGAGAGACTCGTGGAGGCTGTAGAAGCTCATGAGAAACAAGAGGAGGCTGGAGAGGGAGGAGTTGATGAGAATAGTCCGGGCCGCCTTGGACAGCCACCTCCCCTGCCAGGGCTCGATGCGCGTTTGGAGCTTGGCCACGGAGGGGCGCAAGTCCGCGACGGTGAGCCGGGAGTCACTAATGGGCGTCCCCAGGTAGGTTGTGGGGAAGGAGCCAGGCGGCAATTAAGTCTGTTGGCGATGGCCAGAGATTCAGAGGGGGGGTATCCCATCACCATAACATCACTCTTGTCGAAGTTGATCTTGAGGCCCGACATCTGTTGGAAGCAGAGAAGGAGGGACTTGAGGTTGGCGATGTCCGTCTCCGAGCCTTCAACCATGATGATAGTGTCGTCAGCATACCGGAGGATGGAGATGCCGGAGCCACCGGCAAGGTGGGGAGTAATCCCACGAATATGGCCAGCGGCTTTCGCCTTATCCAGAATGGAGGCAAGCGCGTCCACGGCCATATTGAACAAGAACGGGGAGAAGGGGTCGCCTTGTCGAACCCCACAAAGGGTGGGGAAGAAAGGGCCAATCTCACTGTTGATGTTCACAGCCGTGCGACCGCAAGAGACCATTTGCATGCATTGTTCGGGAATTCGGTAACTGGTAACTGCTCGATCGACTACTGATTAGCGATTAATTGGTTAATCGGTCATTTAACTGAATTAATCGGTCGATCATTAATCGGTTGCACATGAGAATATATTGGCAACATGTAACTAGTTTTTCACGCATTGTACCACATAATCCAGTGCTCACAGCTACGTATTATACATTTATGCTAAAATATAATGTCATAGGCCATACATGTGGAAACAAGCAGCCACACATGAGACATGATAAGATAAATTAAAATGATAGCCACACAACTTGGCAATATGCAACCACACATAACAAGATAAACAACAGCCACACATCTGAACATGGAATAATTCACTACAAGGTTCAAGTTCAACACAAATAGCATAATAGGTAATAAGGTTCACAGACCACAAGTACTCAAATAGTTCTCACAACTCACATAGTCGCATCACAAGCATAAGTGCATAAGTGCATAATAAAGTAGCAAAATAAGGTCTTATTCTTATGGATCATAAATGGTTCAAGGCTGCTGGGTGTCCTCATCCTCATCATCATCTTTGGTTGCCATCACACCATCATCATCAGACTCGAAATCAATGTCTTCCTCCATATCCACCCCCCATGATCAGATTCATCATCATCGGAAACAAATTCTTCAACTTCGTGTAGTTCTCTCACTCTTGCACTCCTACGAGGCTCCATAGCTTCGGTTGCACCCTCTGCTTCATCATCAATATTGTATGGCAGCCCCGTCACAGATCAATCTCCTCATAAACGTATGCACCTTCGCATATCCAATCTTGTGCCTGTGATGCATCTTCACTAAGAAGAGGATCACTACAAGAGGATAACTTGTTTCTTCTATCCATCATTCTTCCATTGCGACGATGGGAGCAGGGAGATTGCCGGCGGTGGCTAGGGCCGACGAGGAGAAGCCATGCTCGTGAGGAGTCAGGAGAGGAAGGGGCGCGGGCGCTGTGATTTGGGAGAGGGAGGGTGCAGCGCCGGAGGTTAAGGGGCCAGCCAAATAATGGCTTTGGTTGCCGCTTCGGTTGCCCCCTTTTATTTATTTGGATGCCGCTTTACTTACCTGAACCATCACCGATTAATTGGTTTGACAACCAGCTAATCGTCTGACAACCGATTAAATGCCAATTAATTGGCTTGACCATTTAATGAACCGAGTATGTGCTATTCGCCTCTGTTAGGCACTGAGTAGCGATTAAATGGGCATTTAAATGGTAACTCGGCCGAGTTCTTGAACAATGTTTGCATGACTTTAGTGATCCACCGGTCGTCGAAGCCCTTCCGAAGAAGGACTTCCTGGAGGAAGGACCAGCTAACCGTATCGTAGGCCTTGTGGAAATCAATCTTCAGAAAAACCGCCTTGAGGTGTTTGACGCGGACCTCATGAAGGACTTCATGAAGGACAAGGACCCCATCCAGGATGTAACGGCCCTTAATGAAGGCCGACTGGTTGGGGTGAGTCACACGGTCAGCCAGCAGGGTCACCCTATTGGCCAGGATCCGGAAGATCATATTAATAACCGTGATCGGGCGGAACTGGCGGATGTCGACGCCCCAGGGACCTTGGGAATGAGAGAGATGATCCCGTAATTGAGGCGCCCGAGATCAATGGAGCCAACGTAGAACTCGTCGAAGATGGCCATGACCTCCGGTTTAATCACGTTCCAGAAGGTCTGGAAAAATTTGACCGGGAGGCCATCCGGTCCCGGCGCCGAGGATGGGTTCATGCCCTTGATGGCATCCCATACCTCATGCTCGGAGAAGGGGGCCGTAAGGGCCGCGTTCTCCAAGACAGACACCAACTGGGAACCAGCCCAACAATCGGGGGCGAGAGAGATGCCGCTCCTAGGAGCGGCAGAGAATAAGGATCTATAGAAACCGTCGATGTGGGCCCGGATGTCGCGAGGGTCTTGAAGGAGAGTCCCACCATCCCATAAGAGGGGGATGGTGTTGCGTCTATGGCGGCCGTTGGCGATGGCCTGGAAGTATGCCGTATTCACGTCGCCCTTCAAGACCCATTTCTGGGCACCACGGAGGTGCCAATAGGCCTCCTCATCAGTGTAGATCACGGAGAGCTGGTCTTCAAGGTCATATCGAGAAAGCCACTCGTCCGGAGAAAGACCCACCGCGTCAGCCCGCAGGTCGAGGGCCTGAATCGCGGATAACAACACCTTCTTGCGCTCCCGTAAGTCTCGACCCAAATTCGCACCCCATCCC
Organism: Aegilops speltoides; assembly: GCA_021437245.1. Lineage (NCBI taxonomy): Eukaryota > Viridiplantae > Streptophyta > Magnoliopsida > Poales > Poaceae > Aegilops > Aegilops speltoides. The sequence goes on from CM038146.1 coordinate 335,978,792, forward strand.
TTCATGAACTGCCTACCGCGTTTCGCACAGAAGTGCCACGCGTCAATGGCCAAAGGGGGTCGAGGGTGAGGATAGGCACGAGCGTCGATCCACCGAGCGCAAACGGCGTCGGTAAACCCGGCCTGGGAGAGCCAGAAAGACTCAAAACGGAATCGGGGGGTGACCGGCGGACGCTCGTCCGCAGAGGAGAGAAGCAGGGGGACATGATCCGAGCCAATCCGCGTGATGGCGCGGAGGGAGGGCAGCGAAGGTCCCAATCCGGGGACACTAAGACCCGGTCCAAGACAGACTGGGTCGGGGAGGCTTGCCTGTTGGTCCAGGTGAACCTGGCACCAATCCTATCGATCTCACGGAGACCGAGGTCAGCAATGAAATCATTGAACATTTGCATCCGCGCAAAGCAGACATTATCATTGCTCTTGTCTTCTGCCACGCGCAGGAGGTTAAAATCGCCACCCACCACCACTGGAAGGGAGGCTGCAGAGATCTTTCGGTGGAGCTCCTCAAGGAAGGCAGCCGACCTACTATGGTCGGCAGGCCCATAGACGATGATGACCTCCCACTTGAAGTTGAGAGATCTCTCGAACAGCTCCATGCTCACAAAGAATTCTCCCCGATCCATGCTACCCACCTCGAAGGTGGCATCCTTCACACCTAAAAGGATGCCACCCGAGTGGCATGCGCTCCCACTAGAAGGGAGCCAATGCCACGCAAAGAGGTGAGAGCTCAGACGGTCAAGCTCAGGGAGCGAGAAATCGAGACGCATGGTTTCTTGAATGGCTACTATGTCAATGTGTTCCTCTCGCATGTATTCCACTAGTTGGCGGCGTCGACCATCATGGCCGAAACCGCGGATGTTCCAGAATAGAGCTTGCATTAAGGCGCCATTGGGGGGCTGCTTGACCCCAGGACACGCGAGGCGCTTTGCGCACGGAGAGCCGCCGTGCGGGAACGAGTGCGACAACGGATCTCCTCCCCCATCGAGGGGGGGAGGAGGGGCCGTCAGCCGCAGCGCGGACGTGGGAGGGGCCACACTAGCCGCAGGAGGGGCCGGAGGCAGGAGGAAAGCCGCGCGGGCCTCCGCGAGCCTCCCATCAAGAATCTCGCAAGCTCTAATAGCCTCGATCTGGGCTAAAGGGGGGCCAGCGTCCCCTCTAAAAATGATCGCGGAGTCAGAGGCCACCTTAGCGAGGTTGCCTAGAGGAATGGACTCAAGCGCAGAAGGAACAAGACGGCGTAGAGGGGGAAGGCGTGCAGCTCCGTGTTCTGAAAGCGTGCTGCTCCGCCGCTTCGAGGATGGGCAGAGCCGGGCTGCCCTCGGGGTGAGCAGCGTCCAACCGAGCACTCTGACAGGATGCAATCACCGGGGAGGACGTCGACCGGCCGCGACGAGAGTAGGCGGCAGACCAAGGGGGGGGGCTGGGCAGCCATGGGAGTGGATACCCTAGCCTCCCCATCCACGGGCAGGGTCGCCGCTGGAGAGGCCAGAGGGGCATGCCCAGAGCAGCCGAGGAGGAGCGGAGCTAGAGATGAAGACGCGGAAGGAGGGAGCATCGGCGCAGTGGGGACCCAGAGCCTGGCAGAGGCCGCCCAGCGAAGCGGCGAGGGAGGCGCCTCGGCGAAGGGGGGAGAAGCGACGACGGGGGGGCGGGGGAGGGTCCGCCATCGAGGCGTAATCCCCACCGAGGGCGCCACCGAAGCAGACGGGAGCAGTCCATGGGACAGATTCCGCCGAGTCCCATGCGCGAAGCGGCGAGGAGGGAGAGCGCGTGAAGAAGCCGGCGACGACCAGGCAACACCGAGATGTCGCTCTCGGGCGACGCCGCGATGTTCGGGGCCCGCCAAGGAGCAGATCTGGCGCGGCTGGCGGCCTGCCCCTTGGCGGGAGGAGGGGCGGGGGCGGGAGCGGAGTCCTCCGAGGCCCCATCCTCATCCGAGTGGTGGGAGCGGGCGCGGTGACGGCCGTGGTAATCCCCATCGGTCCCCGGGTTGCCGCCGGGGAGGCCGGCGTCGAAGGAGGGGGGGCGACCAACGTGGTTGGGGGACTCGGGGGCGATCCTGAGGTCGAAGCCCTCGTCGTTGAAGAAAACGCGGACGGAGGTGTGAAGTTTGGAGGAGTCGAGGCACTTCACCTTGACCCGGACCTCCTCCTCCTTGCGTAGAGAGAGCTCATCGACCACCACCACCTTGCCCAAGAGACAGGACATCTGGCGAATGACGAGCTCGGACCGCGCAATGTCGGGGAGGCCGGAGATAAGGATCCAAGCGGTGTCGAGGACGGCCACGGCCTGGGCGTCGAGGATCGGCTCGGAGATCTCGACAACCAGCTGGTTGAGAGCGAGAGTGATCCGGCCACTGCGTGTCGCGTAGCCGTAGCTGACGGAGTCAGGGAAGACGACGGTGAAGATGTGGTCGGCGGTGGGGGTGACCACCCAGTCCCACTGGCGACGGTAGAGGTGGTTGAGCTCGGCCTCGATCATCTCCGGGGATGCCACCCCATCGACGACTGTGACGACCGCCTGGAGGGTGGGAGATGGCGGAGGGGCGTCGGGGACCTCGAGGTGGAAGAACCCCAACCCTTCGATCCCGTGCCCGTACATCATGAGCTCCGACACCACCGGCCTATCCGGGCACAAGAGAGCGGGGTGGCCCGGGTCCTTGCAGAGGTAGCAGCACTGGGGATTGACACAGTTAACTTGCGAGTGTCCCCCCACCCCGCAGTTGAAGCAGGGAGGGCGAGGGAGACCAGAGACGGGCCCGGGCGTGGTGGAAGATCCCGGAACCGTGAAGGGGGGCACGGGCGGCGCGCCGCGAGCACCCCGTCGCTTCTTCTTCTTGGCGGCCCCGCACGACCGCGAGCGGCGCCACCCCCAGGGGCAGGAGCCAACGCCGAAGCCATAGGGGCGGTGACGTGAGGAGGCACGTAACGACAGGGCGCCGGAGTCGGGAGGATCCCATCCCGGGCGCGGGGTGGAAATGGGGCGCGACGACCGGGAGGGGGAGGGCGAGCGCCCACGGCGAGGAGGCGAAGGGACCTCGGCGAGACCGCCATCCCGAGGCGGCCGGCCGAGGCGACGAGACCCCGGCCTTCCTCAGGCTTTCGGACGGACGGCGGCTGTCCCGAGCTCATGGAGCTCCCGCCGAGCTCTCTCCTCGCGCGGAGCGTCCGGAGAGGGGCGGGAGCTGCGCGTTGAGCTCGTCCGCCTTCGCTTAGCGCGGCGCCCGTCCTCCTGTCCAAGGCGGCATGGGGGTCGCAAGCGGTGGGGGGGGGGGGGTGGGGGCGGGGAGGGAGGGCGAGGCGAGGCAGGAGCGAACCGGACGGGCGGGGAGGGGAGGAGGCCGAAGCCGGAGCCGATGGAGGAGCGACGGGAGGAGGCAGAGGGCGAGACGAAATGGCGGCGCAGGGGGGAGGAGGATGCGGGAGACCTTAGGGCAACTGAAGAGAGGCCCGAGCTAGGCCTAGGGCAGCCAACTGGCCCAACAGGCTGGGCAGTCCAGGGAGGGAGGGAGGGCGCAGCCTGCCGCACCTAGGCCCAGGGCCGAAATGGGTCGGGCCAAGAGCCCAGCCGCCCCACAGCCCGGTCCAGCGACAGGGGGAACGGAACCCGATCCTTCAGGTCGGCCGCCGGGCGCAGGCCGCACGAGCAGCCAGGCGAAAACCCGCCGACCGATCGAACCGGATGCCCGAGGACCCAAAATTCGCAATGAAAGGGCGGAAGGGGACGAGCGGAGGCCGGATCGTGGGGCACGGAGGAGAGGGACGACGAGGGAGAGGGGAGGCGGCGGCGGGCCTCCACCGCCGGGCGCGTCGATGGCGAAGCGGCCGCCACGCCCAGAGCGCCAGCGTCGGTGGCGAAGCCCTACCAGCCAAGACCGCCCTTTATGCCCTCCGCCGAGCCGGCTCGAGAGGGCCGACGGCGGCGACGACGGCGCCCGCCAGCCGGCAGCAGAACCCCTCACGTGGGGGCTGAGCTGCCAGCCGGGCGAGGCAGCGTGGCGCGACGGACAGCAGGGCGAAGCGAGGCGGCGGGCAGCAGGGAGGGGACGGGCGTCGTCGGCGCAATCCGCCCAGCCGGAACAGCCAGCGAGGGACGGTGGCAGCCGGAGCGACCGGGCGAGGCGGGAGGGCGACGCAGGCCCGCGCCGGAGGAGGCGGTAGGGAGGGCCCGCGCCGGAGGAGGCGGCAGGGGCGGGGGAGGAGGGCACCACCGGCGGCGGGGCGGCGGGCGCGCCTGAATCGCCAGAGCGGGAGGCAGCCATCCTCACTCGTCACAAGTACTAATCAGCACCTAGTTCCTGTTAGTCTCACTTTGTTTCTCCCTCGTGATGTCTAATTGGACTGCAAAAATGAATTGATGCTATGTGTTACGTGTGTTAATATTTATTGCAGGTGAAAGCACAAGAGTATCCCCACATTCTCGTCACGTCCGGCTTAAACGGTAGGCGTTCGTCCCTTTGATTACTTGCCAGCTTCTTCCGAGTATGTATGGTTTTGCATCACAGCTCATTTCCTCTGTAACAACAACCAGATCCTTGCGTGATGTACTCCGAACCTGCCAAGTTTGTGGCTAAGCTGAGGGAATTGAAAAGGGATGACAACCTTCTGCTATTCAAGTGTGAAGTAGGTGCCGGGCACAACTCAAAGTCTGGAAGGTATATAGTAAAGGATACGAATCGTTCTCCATCTGTGTTGTTTTTTGTTTTTTGACGTGTCAAATATAAGACGTTTTTGCGGTTCGGTTTATGGTACAGATGGAGTAAAAGAGAATGAACAAGATCATATTTTTTTTTCCTTTTTGGCTTAACTGTTGTTGGTTACTTGCAGGTTCGAGAAATTACGGGAGGACGCCTTTTCTTACACGTTTCTCCTCAAGGCACTGGGCATGACAAATACGGCTTGATTGTGCCGGGCTATCCGGCGTATGAGGTCTAGTTATAGTCAGTTCATTTCAGGATGTAAAACTTGACTTCACTCCACTGATTACTTTTGCCTGGCAGTGGCAGTCTCGTATTCAGGCTGACTCCTATGATTTTTTTTTTCTTTTTTTGCGGGAAGACTCGTATGATTTGTTACGGGCCATTTGAGTTCTGAAGAGCAGTCCATTTTTAGTACTCCCTCCGATCCATATTACTTGTTGATAAAATTAATGTCTAGCAAATTCGTATAGATATCTTCGTTTCAGCGACAAGTAATATGGATAGAAGAAAATGGTACTCCTCTTTGTGAATTTTTAATTTGCTAACCACATGTCCCATGTGGTAAATAGTACTCCTCTTTGGTCGAAATTAGGATTAGCTTGAAAAGCAGCCACACATGAACTCACGGGCCACTGTCCTACTCCTTCTGTTTCATATTATAGTGATTATGGACTTCTTAAAAAGTCAAACTTTATAAACTGACCAAATTATCGAAAAAGGCTTTCGCCCCGCTTTATAAATAAAGCAATGACCATCAACATCCAGATACAGACGCCCACCATCACAACACACACACACCCAAGGCGGGATACATAGGCGCTGAGCGCAGCAACACGACCCCAGCACTACTCGAGCACCCGGGACTCCACCAGTGAACACGCCACCACGAAGAGATGCAACCGCATAGGACGAACCGTGGGCTCCAAGATGGTGCCTTCAGGAAGGGTACGACCCGGGGCTCGCCACCGCCTGATCCGAGTATCAAGGTTTCCCTCGAAGCCACACGACAGACAATGAGAGCCGCGACGACGCCTTCAAGAAGGGAGCGAGCTACGCCGCCGCCGGCTCTGTCTCAAGAAAGAGCGAGTTTTCACCCGCCAATACTCACCGCCATCGAACGCCACACCCGACAACCACGCCGCCCACACGGCCATGGCCACCGAAAGCAACACCAAGCGACGGCTCGCCCGAGAGCACCGCAAGAACCACCACCAGGCCGCCGCCTGAATCCAAGACCTAGGAACCACCACAACCGACACCCGCCGCTACCCCAACGGAAGAGACGATCGGATCCCGGGCACACAAGTCCATCGATTCGCCCCTCTGCTCTGGCGCGAGACTAGCTTGGTCTCGCTGCCGGGCGCGAGACGAAGCTTCGGTCTCGCTGCCGGCGCGAGACGGACTCGGTCTCTGCTGCCGGGCGCGAGACAAGCATGATCCTGCCGCCGAGCACGGACTAGCGATGGGTCGCAGCAGGGAGAGGCCATCCCACCGACGAAGATTGCGCCCGGGCATCGAGAAGAGGGGTCGAAGCTCTTCACAGGCCGCTCACCAACGGGCCGACGCCGAAGAAGTCCGGCCGCCGCCGTGAGACGATCCTGACCACCGCCATGAGCCAACCACGCCGTGGTAGCCCACATCCTCGCCGAAGCGCATTTCGCGGCACCGCCATCGCCGGATCGGCCGGGCCGCAGTCCACCACCACTGAGGCGCGCCGCGCGCGGGCAGCCACCGAGCGAGCCACCACCGCGGCGAGCCGGGCCCCGCCACCACAAGGGCCCAGAGCACCGAGCCGCAGCCGCGACGGATCTGGCAGCGCCCACACGCCGCCGCCAGATCGAAACACGCCCACCCGTCCCACCACCCGTGCCGCCGCTAGCAATCGCGCCCCGCCGCTGCCGCCGTCGCCGCGCCGCCGCGCCACAGGCAGCCGCCACCGCCGCCTAACAAGGATGGCCGCGCCATCCAGCGCCGCTGGGAGGAAGGCCCGCCGCCGCCCGATCTGGCCGGGCTTTGCCCGCCAGCACGCTGGGGCCGTGGCGAGGAGGAGAACGAGGAGGAGCAGCCCCTGGTTAGGGTTTCCCGGCGAGCTCGCGGGAGCGGCCAGGGAGGGGAGGGGAGGGCCGTTCTCGCCACAGCGAACTGACCAAATTTTGTTCTTTGAGGGAATGAACCGTGAACTAGTTTGTAGAGAGAAAGAGAAAGAGACCAAAACATCACTAATGCTCGGTAGATTAACAAAAAGATTTATGTAACCCGGTGGATGTAGCATTGCTCTCAGAACATTGTGCCCACCTGCTGGATTATCTTCTCGAGGCTGTCGTCGTGGTTTGTGCATTTCGTTCCGCCGCCCCCTCCCCCTGTAGCTGGCGGTTTCCTTGACAAGCCGTCCCGCCATTTACGAATGAGCTTGGTGATGCCACAGGACAACTTTTTTTTTTAACAACAGAAGGCGCACGAAGCGTTAAACTTTTCATTCAGCTCAGTAACAACGTAAAACATGTATTACAAAGCCCTGGATCTGAAAATTAGAGAGCAGATAAACTACAGGACTAGAAGTTTCTATGAGCTGAAGCAAAGCAACATATTTCAGGTTCGACATTTGAGCGAAGAACCTGTTGAGCTACATTGTGTTCAATTCCATTAATCCCCCCGGAGATGTGAAACACCTGAGGTTGGGGGTTGGAAGAGTACCTGAAGAAATCACCCAAAGATTTCCTGATGCTCCACTGGGTGTTAGCCTCAATCATCTTTCCAGGTGCTGCAACCAAAGCTAAGGAAAGGCAATCTAAAAGAAAGGTGGGCTGAACAATGTGTAATCTGCTTGCCATCTGAGCAGCAAAAGAAAGAGCAAAAGCCTCTACCTGCAAACGAGTGCTTGTAACTTTTTTTTTGAAACGGAGGCAAAAAATTTACCTCATCTCATTAAAAAGAAGGGGGATAACAAAGTCTGCAGAGGGCCATTAGCCCTCACACGAAAGAAAAATACAAAAGCCTACTCTCGCGGCATTATAGAGCTCAAATGTGTCACCCCCGCGATCACCCAGAGTCTCGCCTTTGTCTTAATAGCCTCGACCAACATATTTGGCAACCTGCACACGTGCTAGAAAATCCTCGTGTTTCTCTCTTTCCAGACCTCCCAAGAGACGAGCATGATGAGCGATGCAATCGCCTTCCTCCTGTGACCTCGGCGAAGGACCACTGTCGTCCACCACTCCTTGACCGTGGGGATCCCCCTCCATGCTGCAGTATCCACCTCCGGGGCGATCACCCAGAGTCTTGCCTCTGCCTTAATAGCCTCGACCAACATATTTGGCAACCTGCACACGTGTTAGAAAATCCTCGTGTTTCTCTCTTTCCAGACCTCCCAAGAGACGAGCATGATGAGGGATGCAATCGCCTTCCTCTTGTGACCACGGCAAAGGACCACCGCCGTCCACCACTCCTTGAACGTGGGGATCCCCCTCCAGGCTGCAGTATCCACCTCCGGGGCGTCCACCCAATCTCTAATCGTGCTCCAAATGCGAGTGGTGAACCTGCACTTGAAGAGAAGATGAGTTGCAGTCTCTTGCTCCCTTTTGCACAGCTGGCACAAGCTGCAGTTTGACCATCCTCTTCTTTGCAGCCGGTCTGCTGTCCAGACTCTATCTTTGATAACTAGCCAGGCAAAGGATTTGCACTTAGGCGGGGCCCAGTTCTTCCACACCACCTTGGTCATATTTGATACAACAGCGCCCTCAAATTGGGCCCTGTAGGCCGAGGCCGAGGAATAAAGCCCGTCGGTGGTGAGGTTCCACTTGATATCATTCGGGAGATCATCCTAGAGATGTACTGTAGCCAGCTTTCCCCAAAGGGCACAACACTGCTCGATGTGCTCCACCAAGAGACCTCCCGTCACGTTGATCCATTGGATCCAATGGTTCTCAACCAAGGCCTCACGCACTGACTTGTTCTTGTTGGCGGAGATAGCGAAAATGGCCGGGGCGATGTCCATGGGTTTCTCCCCACCGAGCCAAGGGCATAGCCAGAAACGTGTCACCGGCCGTCACCCACGGTGATAGTCGTTGCGGCATGGAAGAGATCTTTGTCAGTGGAGTCGCATGGGTTTCCGAGGCCCACCCACGCTCGGTGCGGCTCTTTCCACTCATACCATAGCCACCGCAGCCGCAATGCCCGCGCATACATACGAACATCAAGGATACCCAGACCACCTAGCCTCTTTGGTCTGCAAACGAGATTCCAACTGACTTTGCACTGACCATCGGAAACCTTATCAGAACCTGACCACAGAAAAGCTCTCTCAATCCCCACAAAATCTGAGATAGTGCCCTCGGTAGCTTTAGTGTCGTGGCGTGGAAGGTGGCCAAGGATGAAAGCACGGACCTAACAAAGCTCATACCTGCCCACCGTCGTGATGAGCCATCCCTGCCACGGCACAAGCTTCCCTGCCGCTTTCTCCACGAGGTGCTGAAGGTCAACATTCCTCAACCGGTGGACCGAGAGAGGCTGTCGTCGCCCGCCATGGGACATGTGCACGGTGATGTTGAGTTCTTGAAAGGATTTCTCACAGGGATCGAGGAGTTCATAATTATCCAGATGAGGAAGAGCCGGTTGGAGAGGATCTACATCAGCTTCGAGTTCATCGGTTCTAATTGATAGTTTGTGAGATTTAAGGTTCAAGAAAATCGAGGTTGCGAGATGTTTGCTGCCGCAAGTCGCTAAGTCAACAGGAGCCGTCAACCTGAAACCAGATTGATTTCCCTTTGCGTAAACTAGTCATCACCAAGACCGCTTGGACACCCTGCAAGTCCAGAGGCCATCAATCGAAGCTACTGTTTACTCCAGGTGGAGATCAAAGACATGCCAACTATTCCCGTCAAGATCAATCAAGTAGTACTACTATTCATCGGGAAGCCACGCGTTCGGATCCGCAGGCGCGCAGCCAAAACGCAAAGGTCAAAACTCAACACGACTCGGACGGTTTGTTCAAATCGGCCACGACCTGGAGAAGGACCCAGGCGTAAACACGGATTCGGACGATTCTGCAACGCCAACCTCGCCCTGAGCCGCCGTACGCTGCGTCAGGATAAGGTAATACCATGAAGAAAATCTTGAGGCGGAGCGATTTGTAATCAACCAGGTTGTTCTGCACTAGTACTACCAATCCTTGAAGCAGTACACGGACGAGTACCGGAGTATGATTCGAGCTCTAGTCGGGTTTGTTCCCTGCTTCTAGTTCAGTTTTTTCTAGTTCGCAGACTTTTGAAAAAGAAAGACTCACCGAGGAGAGTCTTCACGACTTTTAAGAAAAGTCAAAAAAATCCCAATGTTTGGTTTGGTCGGGACTTTTCCTAGTCCCTACACCAAAAAGCCCCTGAAAACAAACACCCCAAGGAGGAACAAAAAAGGGGAATCACGTGATGAAGGATCCAATCCGGACTGACAGATAGCAATTCTAATAGTCAAAAGATCAACCAAGGAATCAAACTGCCACACGGATCCCAAGGTTAATGATGACGTTTTTTTCAACTCAAATTTAATAGTGAAGTTTTTTCTCTGCTCCACGAGCGAGCCGCCGCTCTGAGCAGCCGTTTTCAGACCGGCCAGACCTCAGTTGAGCCGCTGTGGCCTGTCTCCATTGAGACCCGCCGTCGAGCCTGCCTTCACTGCCACTTTGGTTCACTGCACCCGCCTGGGTTGACCCGCCTGCCTTCGTCACCGCTGCAGTGTGGTTTGTTTTAAGCCGCCCTCACCATCGCACACTGAGCCGCTGAAGGGTCGACCCGCTGCTCCTTTGATGGCTTGCCGGGCCTGACTGCTGGCTCGCCGCGCCTGGTTCTTTTTGGATGCGTCCCGCAGATGTGTTGACTGATCAAAGACTCCTGCGGTGGCGAGAGACAACGACAGCGTCGTTTTATCTGGTCTGCATTCATGTGGCGTGGAAGATATTGAACCACATGCATACTGTTACACAAAATGCACCCGAAGGCAGACTGCAAAACACCGGTGTTGCGGATACATTACACAATACTGCTAGTACTACATGAAGATTAAAAGCTACTGCCGTTTCTTCATCTCATCAAGACAAATGAGTTTTTTATGGATGGAATAAAAACAAGAGGCAATGAATCATTGCGGCAGTCGCGAAGATCACATGGGGTGCTACTGCTACATCAGCTAGACGTACACTAGAGACTAACGCGCGCTTCGTCGCGCTGTTCTTCACTCGTGAAATTAACTTTTTTTATATTTATAGATTATTGTAATCAATTGTTTTGTTTTGATTTTATCTGTGTTGGCTTTGTGTTTTATTTTTTTATTGGTGGTGTTTTCTTGTTCGTATATTGTGTTGGGTTTGTGTTAAGTATTTTTTTTAAAAGAATAGAGAAGTTATTTGATGCGTATTTGTGAAATCTTTGGACATTTCGGCCTTGGTGTCAGCCCATTGGTGATTGTTTGAGCATCTTGGGAGATCTTATTTCATGTTAAACCCATGAAACTGCTACTGTCACGCTCACATAAGTCAGCACGCGAAGTTCTTGCTCGCTCAGCTTGGCTTCCTGCACCTTTCGCTCGTTTAATTTTTTTCGCTCACCCCACTGCTAGCTCAGAAAAAATCGCCTATCTTTTTTCATTTGAAAAGGTTAGTTAAATTAAATGATGTTTAAAGAACTTTAAAAATATTATACTTTTAAAAACCATGAATTTTAGAAACATTCATGAATTTAAAATATATTCATGGCTTAAAAACTGTTTGCAAAATAAAAAGTTTTTAAATTTAAAAAATGTTCACAAACTTTAAATGACCGTGACTTTAAAAATATCCACACAAATTTAATCAATATTAATGAATTTGAATATTTAAAAATATTTTTATGTTTCCTAAAGTAGATAAATTTTAAAAGTGCTCATGAATTAAAATATGAAAAAAAATTAAAAAGAGAAGAAGAAATAAAACTAAATAACACACACTTACGCGTGGAGCCTTAGTGACCCCCACAACCCTCGAAGCACCATAGCGCTTCAATTTGAGGGAGCTTAGTATCTTTATAGATGCAGGTGGTTTATTTTCTGACCAACTACGTTCAACATTATCCACCATCAGTGTCCGTATTCATCCGATAAAAATACCAGGTGTTATTTCTCCTATGTATTTTATCAGTATATGTTTTATTCTTTGAAGAATAAGTGCTTTCGCTTGTGATTTTTTTGATGCAGGAAAGTTGTTTACTGCAAGAGCGATGGTCGTGTCATGGATATATAGCTCGCGCCATCATTGTCATGCGCTAGCATCTGACCGTGCTATAACGCTCCACGAATGTATGTGCAAGCCAGGGCCTTTGCGGCCCAGTCTACAGCAACACGACGCGGTTGACTCGCTCGTCTGCGCGGCTTACCGCGCCTGTGATTGACTCGCCCGTCCGCGTGGTTTATCATGCCTGCGATTGACTCGCCTGACCGCACCGGCTTACAACGCCACGTCCGACTTAGCTGTCCAATCAATTTTTATTGATATATTTTTATTTTCCTCGAGAACAATTACTCTTGTTTGTGCAAAATCTTATGCAGAATTCATCATTACAAAGGAGACCATCAAGTTATGGCCCTTGCCTACACCGGAAGGATCAACGGACAGGGTCATTATAACCCGTCGAGATTCAGCGTATTTCGGCAATCCGTTGTTCAACTATATGCCGGTTTACATCACGGTTAAATATGAAGAATCTCAAGCCAACTCTTCGAATCGTCTTGAGACTCAGGGGCTACAATGACATAACTCGGCAGAATTGTCCGGTATCAATGAATTCAAGAACTCCGGGACATTGGACGGGAAAATAACCCGGCCGGAGACTACAACTATATTGATGAAAATTTAAAGGCCGTCAGAAAATTTCCGGCTCAAAATAAAGATTCCGGTTTAAAATCTGTTTAAAGGAAATCTGTCTCCCATAAAGCTTTGAAGCTCTCAACATCCGGCTTAACATCCGGTTGAAAAAGAATTCATCTCTCGCAAGTTCGAGTTCTCAGAAAAATTGAAGGTTGCCAAAGAGAACTTCTGCTATGATGCGCGGTTCAAACATGGTTATCCTGCCTTATGGGCTCATCTTATTATGGTCACTTGGGCGCTTCCTTCTCATTGAGCATAGCTATGACTACCCTTTTGATCTGGCTTGTACGCCATGATTACAAACACTTGGGGGCTTCCTGCTCATTGAGCATAGCTATGACTACCCTTGTTGATCCGGCTTGTATGCCTGGAATAAAATATTACTTGGGGGCTTTTTGTTCAACGGACAAGAGTTTTTATGACCCTTGTAATAGGCTTAAAAGCCAGGATTGGAAGCCAGGTGTATTCACCTAAAAACCCGGGTTATCCTGCTTTTTTAAGTCTGCAACTCCGCCCAGATTGACTGGAATGACCCGCCGTACTTTTGACAGTCAATCTTATACAAGACCCTGAACTTGTCAAAGTTAAAATGACGATTGGTCATGTGAGGCCCGACTTATAAGGTTTGCATGAAGGTTTAACTCAGTGGTTGTGCGGCCCTTTGAAAGCACTTGGTTTTAGGCCTGGCCGCCTATGAAAGCCTTGATTTTTTGTTATTTGATTTGAACATTTTTTGAGGTTCATCTATTGTGACATGTTAAAACTGACGAGGGCTATGATGTTTTATGGTTCATATATGAAATTATCCGGTGTTTATTAACCCGACCTGGCTTTGGACTATAAGTCGCCGGTGTATAATGATCTTATATACTTGGAAGCGTTGTGCTCTAAATTTTGGGATATTACCCTTTGCTGCGTATGGCATTGTAAGCCGGCAGTGTGAATAAATTGAACAGAGCAATGTGCTCTAAATCTTTGGGTTGTTAACCTTACTGCATATGGCGCTGTAAGCCAGCAGTATGAACTGATTTCACAGGCCATGTAGCCTTGATTATGTGACTCATTATTGAGCATCTTTGAGTTTGATAACCCGCCCTGATTGCAGACTTTAAGTTGCCAGGATATTTTGTTGGCTCAGAATGATGATATTTCATGACTTCGAGTTGATACTGGCTCCGAATTATAATTATCAAGGCATCACCATGGTATTAATCTATAGGACATGCAAAGCTTTACACATAAGTAAGAATACTGCTATTGCTCATATGAGTCATTGAGTTTAAACCCATCATCTGGCCATCTAAAGATATTGCTGGGTTACCCAGATCCGGGTTATCTTGTTCAATATTGAGTTTATTGAGGCTATAAGCCACCAAAGTGATCTTGTCAAAAACTGGACAAGACTATGAGCCTCCATGGATGGGGTTATCAGTTCTTGATTTTTAACAAAGGCTATAAGCCGCCGGGTTACAAACATTCTGGCTTACAATGAATGCGCATTAAGTCGCCATCGGCCATGAGCTGCCAGGTATATAACTCCGGTTTATGTTATTCAAATCTTTAATAGCCAAACTTGGCTGGATTTTCATTATTATAATTGAGGTTTTCATACTGGATTATATTATTCAAATCTCAAATAGCCAACATGGCTGGATTTTTATTATGGTTATCAATAATCAGTATTATGATTGAGGTTTTCGAAGCCGCTTTAGCGCAATGGCTATTTTTTTAATCAATGGATATGATTTATTCTATAATGGAAAGAATAGTCCCGAGTCGCTGTAGGCTTATGACCCGACACTTGGGGGCTACATTATCCAGGTTGAGATTACATCAAATACGCAAGTCCCATGTTACTACCAGCATTCACCATGGCACTTGGGGGCTAATGCAAGATCATTTTTTACTTGCCTTATTGAAGACCCGACTCATCACATTGTAATGAGCCGGCCCTTGGGGGCTACCAATTGCTCCTGTCAAAAATTCAAGGTACACAAGCCTTAATCCATTATATTGAAGGGTTCATTGCTCAGTTGGTAGAGTACAAAGCTCTTAACCTTATGGACATGGGTTCGAGCCCCATGGTGGGGGTTACATCATATGATGTTTTTTTCAATGAAGTATATATAAAGTCCCGGCTCAGTATTGTCTTGCTGAGCCGGCCCTTGGGGGCTACACGTTGTTGTTCAAGTCTACATGATCATATCTACAATATCCCTGCCCATTATTGTGTAATGACCCGACCCTTGGGGTCTACACTGGTTGAAGTTTTTATGAGAATAAGGCAATTACAAGTCCCAGGTTGCTGCAAGCATGACAACCCGACACTTGGGGGCTACATACGTGGAATATTCAGTTTTGACTAGTGACTGAGATGAACAACCTGGATTTCTTCAAGGTTGCAACTTTTATATTGAAGCAAGTCTTAAGCTGTTACTACGCTCCCTTCTTAAGACTTGGGGGCTACAAGTGATATGCATATAAGGGAGGTACATTTTCAAGCTTGATGTTAGCAACAATTATTACCTGGTGCTATCAATATTTACAAACCGGATATTTTGGCAATGATAAACTGGCAAGTTCCACATCTTCAAGCCGGCTGAAAATCAGATGAGTATTTCAAAGACCAATATTTTTGTTAAGCATTGGGAGCTGAATCAAATGAATTATTCTTCACAATATTTTTCTGGAGAAACCATGTCAGCAAATTGATTATGAAGCTGGCCTATTGACATGATTTTTCTAGAAAAAGGAAATGACAAGGACTTAAGGATGATCAGGTGCCGGCTTACAAGAATTTTTAACCCGGAGCACAACATGGCAAATTTGTTCTTGTGTTTATGTTGCAGGATCAGTTTAACATGGATAAATCCAAATTAAACTGGGGGCTAATGTCGGGGATATACCCCACGGTATGACCCGGCCGGATGTATGACCCGGCTGGAGCTTGGCGACTCACTGGCGACCCGCCCGGACCTGGCGGTTTACAGGCAACCCGCCTAAACATTGCGACTCATTGGTGACCCGGCAGGCGGGTCAAACAGACGACAAGGCCCAAGGCCCAGAAGGCTGTCGCATGTCATGGTGGGCCGGTTTAAGAGAAAAGGCGTGAGAAATATTTCCCTTACAAGGAATCAAGACCCGAACTTGTATCCGCTTTGTATTAGAAGATAAACTAGTCCTAATCCTGGAAGGACTCCACATGTAACCCGCCCCTCCAACTTATATAAGGAGGGGCAGGGCACCCCAAGGGGGGGGGAACACTAATCTCTAAGGCTAGACACAACTAAGAGGAGAGCCGGTTTATGCAGCGACTCCCTCATGAGCATAATGAGACCTAGCCACAAACATCATGTAGGGCTATTACCGGATGATGTTTTCCGGGGCCCGAAGCTGTCTAAACCCTTGTCTTGTGTGTTGATCCACCCCGTGTCTCTCATCCCGATCAACCCCTCTCAAGCTATCACATAGATGCGTTGGCCTCATGACTAAGTCTTCACACTAGGACATCCGCTGTGACAAATCCACGACAGTTACAAGTGATATGCATATAAGGGAGGTACATTTTCAAGCTTGATGTTAGCAACAATTATGACCCGGTGCTATCAATATTTACAAACCGTATATTTTGGCAATGATAAACCGGCAAGTTCCACATCTTCAAGCCGGCTGAAAATCAGATGAGTATTTCAAAGACCAATATTTTTGTTAAGCATTGGGAGCTGAATCAAATGAATTATTCTTCACAATATTTTTCTGGAGAAACCAATGTTAGCAAATTGATTATGAAGCTGGCCTATTGACACAAATTTTCTAGAAGAAGGAAATGACAAGGACTTAAGGATGATCAGGTGCCGACTTACAAGAATTTTTAACCCAGAGCACAACCTGGCAAATTTGTTCTTGTGCTTATGTTGCAGGATCAGTTTAACATGGATAAATCCAAATTAAACTGGGGGCTGATGTCGAGGATATACCCCACGGTATGACCTGGCCGGATGTATGACTCGGCTAGAGCTTAGCGACTCACTAGCGACCTGCCCGGAGCTGGCGGTTTATGAGCAACCCGCCTAAACATTGCGACTCATTGGTGACCCGGCGGGCAGGTCAGACGAACGACAAGGCCCAAGGCCCAGAAGGCCGGCTGATGTTATGGTGGGCCGTCTTAAGAGAAAAGGCGTGAGGAATATTTCCCCTACAAGGAATCAAGACCCGGACTTGTATCCAGTTTGTATTAGAAGATAAAGTAGTCCTAATCCTGGTAGGACTCCACATGTAACCCACCCCTCCGACTTATATAAGGAGGGGCAGGGCACTCCAAGGGGGGGACAATAATCTCTAAGGCAAGACACAACTAAGAGGAGAGCCGGTTTATGCGGTGACTCCCTCATGAGCATAATGCGACCTAGCCACAAACATCATGTAGGGCTATTACCGGATGATGTTTCCCGGGGCCCGAAGCTGTCTAAACCCTTGTCTTGTGTGTTGATCCGCCCTGCGACTCTATCCCGATCAACCCCTCTCAAGCTATCACATAGATGTGTTGGCTACACGACTAAGTCCTCACACTAGGACATCTGCCGTGACAAATCCATGTCAGAGGCAATCCAAGATATCTCAGGGGAAAGGTGGAGCGAGCAGCCGGAAAGCACTCGAGGATGTTGTCCAGATTGAGTCCGTCATAGCAAATAGGAACAACTATGCTTTTTTCCATATTTGTCACAAGGCCGGTGACCTCCCCAAAACGCTTAAGCAGGTCAGTAAACTGATGAATGTCCTCCCTAAAAGGGGCCACAAAGATTACCGCATCATCAGCATACAGGGAGGTGCACATGCGGGCGCTCCTCTCGCCTATCTGGTGTAGCTTGCCATGGCGAGAGGCGGTGTCTAGGATGCTTTGGAGAGGGTCAATGGCCAGGACAAACAACAAAGGTGACAGCGGATCCCCCTGGCGAAGGCCCTTCCCATGCCAAATAGGATCACCCGGGACACCATTGATTTGAACCCTGGAGGAGGACTGCAGCAAGACGGAGCTTGAATTTAGACACTGACTTCGACCTGTTCTTGTGGCAGAGAAAAATAGACTCCAATGCATGTTGCTACTGATCCCTGTGCCAATCCTGGAATTCTTTTAGTCCTAAAAGTAGCATTAGAATAAACTTGCTACGGGTCCCAGAA
This sequence comes from Aegilops speltoides, assembly GCA_021437245.1. Classification (NCBI taxonomy): domain Eukaryota; kingdom Viridiplantae; phylum Streptophyta; class Magnoliopsida; order Poales; family Poaceae; genus Aegilops; species Aegilops speltoides. Next base: position 335,996,556 of record CM038146.1, read on the forward strand.
TGAGTAGATCAGACTTCAGTGTTCGAACCTGCATAGGAAGTTGATTAGAAGAATGTTGAACCTCAGCTGCAGTCTGCATCTCAAAATCATGAGAAAAGTTACAAGTGTCATCTTAAAATTTGCCGCGGGATGACTTGCACGACACCATTCTCTATATACCTGGAGAGTATTTACTGGCTCTTCTCTGGCTTGGCCCCATGCTCCATTCCATTCAAATAGTTCTGCCGAGGCACCAAAGGTGACCAACGGCGCCGGTGCAGCGTAATGCGTCTACCTCATCAAGGAGACCAAAGAAGCCTCGGGAGGAGAAGAAGCAAAGAAACCTCAACACCACGTGCCCACGAGCCGCTGGGGTATCTCCACATTGGCAAATATGTTACACTGAAATGAGTATCTCCACATTGGCAAATATGTTACGCGCCCATGATGTTGGAAATATGCCCTAGAGGCAATAATAAAAGTATTATTATATTTCCTTGTTCATGATAATTGTCTTTTATTCATGCTATAACTGTATTATCCGGAAATCGTAATACACGTGTGAATACATAGACCACAATATGTCCCTAGGTGAGCCTCTAGTCGACTAGCTCACAGATCAACAGATAGTCATGGTTTCTGCTATGGACATTGGATGTCGTTGATAACGGATCACATCATTAGGAGAATGATGTGATGGACAAGACCCAATCCTAAGCATAGCACAAAGATCGTAGTTCGCTTGCTAGAGCTTTTCCAATGTCAAGTATCTCTTCCTTAGACCATGAGATCGTAACTCCCTGACACCGTAGGAGTGCTTTGGTGTATCAAACGCCACAACGAATCGGGTGACTATAAAGGTGCACTACAAGTATCTCCGAAAGTGTCTGCTGGGTTGACACGGATCGAGATCGATTTGTCACTCCGCAAACGGAGAGGTATCTCTGGGCCCACTCGGTAGGACATCATCATAATGTGCACAATGTTATTAAGGGGTTGATCACGGATGATGTGTTGCGGAACGAGTAAAGAGACTTGCCGTAACGAGATTGAACAAGGTATCGGTATACCGACGATCGAATCTCGCAAGTAAAATACCGCTAGACAAAGGGAATTGTATACGGATCGACCGAGTCCTTGACATCGTGGTTCATCCGATGAGATCATCATGGAACATGTGGGAGCCAACATGGGTATCCAGATCCCGCTGTTGGTTATTGACCGGAGAACGCCTCGGTCATGTCTACATGTCTCCGAACCCGTAGGGTCTACACACTTAAGGTCTGGATGATGCTAGGGTTATAAAGGAAGCTTGTATGTGGTTACCGAATGTTGTTCGAGTCCCGGATGAGATCCCTGACATCACGAGGAGTTCCGGAATGGTCCGGAGGTAAAGATTTATATATGGGAAGTCCTGCTTTGGTCACCTAAAAGTTTCGGTTTTATCGGAACGCACGGGACCACCGGAGGGTCCCTGGGTCCACCAAGTGGGGCCACCTACCCCAGAGGGCTGCGTGGGCCATGTGTGGAGGAACCAGCCCTGTGTAAGCTGGTGCGCCCCACAAGGGGCCCAAGGCAGGGAGGGTGGGAGGGCAAACCCTAGGGCGATGGGCCCTAAGGCCCATGCTCCTGCGCCTCCCTCCTCCTCCCCTCCGCCACCCCAGATGCCATCTCGAGGCTGGCCGCACCCTTGGGGTGGAAACCCTAAAGGGGCGCAGCCCCTCTCCCCTATAAATAGTGAGGCATAGGGCTGCCCAGAGGAGACACAGAATAAACGTGATTCGATCTCTGCCTTTGGTTGCAGCCCTCTCCTCTCTCCCAAGTACTCCTCTTCTCCCGTGGTGCTTAGCGAAGCCTCGCTGGATTGCCACACTCATCCACCACCACCACGCCGTTGTGCTGCTGCTGGATGGAGTCTTCTCAACCTCTCCCTCTCTCCTTGCTGGATCAAGGCGTGGGAGACATCGCCGGGCTGTCACGTGTGTTGTCAACGCGGAGGTGCCGTATGCTCGCACTTGATCATCGGTGATTTGAATCACGACGAGTACGACTCCATCAACCCCGCTCACTTGAACGCTTCCGCTTAGCGATCTACAAGGGTATGTAGATGCACTCTCTTTCTACTCGCTGCTGGTTTCTCCATAGATAGATCTTGGTGACACGAGGAAAATTTTGAATTTCTTCTCGCTCCCCAACAAAGGCATCATGAGCTAGGTCTATTGTGTAGATTCTTTGCACGAGTAGAACACAAAGTAGTTGTGGGCGCTGATGTTGTTCAATATGCTTACCGCTACTAGTCCAATCTTGTTTCGACGGTATTGTGGGATGAAGCGCCCGACCGACCTTACACGCATTTTCACGTGAGACAAGTTCCACTGATTGACATGCACTTGCATAAGGTGGCTAGCGGGTGCCGCCTCTCACTTTAGTCGGAACGGATTCGATGAAAAGGGTCCTTATGAAGGGTAAATAGCAATTGGCATATCACGCTGTGGTTTTATGAGGTAAGAAACGTTTGCTAGAAACCCATAGCAGCCACGTAAAACATGCAACAACAATTAGAGGACGCCTAACTTGTTTTTGCAGGTATGCTATGTGATGTGATATGGCCAAGAAGAATGTGATGAATGATATGTGATGTATGAGATTAATCGTGTTCTTGTAATAGGAATCACGACTTGCATGTCGATGAGTATGACAACCGCAGGAGCCATAGGAGTTGTCTTAATTTATTGTATGACCTGCGTGTCATTGAACAACACCATGTAATTACTTTACTTTATTGCTAACCGTAGCCATAGTAGTAGAAGTAATAGTTGGCGAGACAACTTCATGAAGACACGATGATGGAGATCATGATGATGGAGATCATGGTGTCATGCCGTGACGATGATGATCATGGAGCCCTCAAGATGGAGATCAAAGGAGCAAAATGATATTGGCCATATCATGTCACTATTTGATTGCATGTGATGTTTATCATGTTTATGCATCTTGTTTACTTAGGACGACGGTAGTAAATAAGATGATCCCTTACAAAATTTCAAGAAGTGTTCTCCCCTGACTGTGCACCGCTGCTACAGTTCATCGCTTCTAAGCACCACGTGATGATTGGGTGTGATGGATTCTTACGTTCACATACAACGGGTGTAAGACAGTTTTACACAAATAAAACACTTAGGGTTAACTTGACGAGCCTAGCATGTACGCATATGGCCTCGAACACGGAGACCGAAAGGTCGAGCATGAGTCGATAGTAGATACGATCAACATGAAGATGTTCATCGATGATGACTAGTCCGTCTCACGTGATGATCGGACACGGCCTAGTTGACTTGGATCATGTAATCACTTAGATGACCGAGAGGATGTCTATCTAAGTGGGAGTTCATAAGATGAACTTAATTATCCTAAACATAGTCAAAAGATCTTTGCAAATTATGTCGAAGCTCGCGCTTTAGTTCCACTATTTAGATATGTTCCTAGAGAAAATATAGTTGAAAGTTGACAAGAGCGATTATGCGACAAGAGAAAGCTTATGTCCTTAATGCATCGCCAGCAGTCTTTGAAACCCCAAATGTCGCTTTGTGGATGTTATGAACATCGGACATACACGCTTTGATAACTACGTGATAGTTCGCTTAAATGGTTTAGAGTTGAGGCACCAAAGACGCTTTGAACGTCATGAACATATGAGATGTTTCAAGGGCTGAAATTGAGATTTCAGGCTCGTGCCCACGCCAAGAGGTATGAGACCTCCGACGATTTTCTTAGCCTACAAACTAAGGTAGAAATGCTCAATCGTTGAGCTTGTGCTCGATTGTCCGAGTGCAACAATCACTTGAACCGAGGGATTTGATCTTCCGTGATGAGATAGTGATGTTTCTCCAAAGTCATTGCCACCAAGCTGCTAGAGCTTCGTGGTGAACTATAACATATCGTGGATAGATATGATGATCCTTGAGGTATTCACGATGTTTGACACGCGAAAGTAGAAATCAAGAAGAAGCATCAATTGTTGATGGTTGGTGAAACCATTAGTTTCAAGAAGGGCAAGGGCAAGAAGGATACTTCATGAAACGGCAAATCATTCTTGCTCTAGTGAAGAAACCCAAGGTTGAACCCAAGCCCGAGACTAAGTGCTTCGTAATAAGGGAATAACCATCGGAGCGGAATTACCCTAGATACTTGGTAGATGAGAAGGTCGGCAAGGTCGATAGAAGTATATTGATATACATTATGTTAATGTGTACTTTACTAGTACTCCTAGTAGCACCGTGGTATTAGATACCGGTTCGGTTGCTAAGTGTTAGTAACTCAAATAAAAGCTACGGAATAAACGGAGACTAGCTAAAGGTGAGTCGACGATATGTGTTGGAAGTGTTTCCAAGGTTGATGTGATCAAGCATCGCACGCCCCTCTACCATCGAGATTTGGTGTTTGCGTTGAGCATAGACATGATTGGATTATGTCTATCGCAATACGGTTATTCATTTAAGGAGAATAATGGTTACTCTATTTATTTGAATAATACCTTCAATGGTCTTGCACCTAAAGGAATATTGAATCTCGATCGTAGTGATACACATTTTCATGCCAAAAGATATAAGATAGTAATGATAGTACCACTCACTTGTGGCACTGCCGTTTAAGTCATATTGGTATAAAACGCATGAAGAAGCTCCATGTTGATGGATCTTTGGACTCACTCATTTTTGAAAAGTTTGAGACATGCGAACCATGTCTATTGGTGTATGTGCATGAAGAAACTCCATGCAGATGGATCATTTGGACTCACTTGATTTTGAATCACTTGAGATATGCAAATCATACCACATGGGCAAGATGACTAAAAGCCTCGTTTTTCAAAGAAATGGAACAAGATAGCAACTTGTTGGAAGTAACACATTTTGATGTGTGCAGTCCAATGAGTGCCGAGGCATGCAAAGGAATATCGTTATGTTCTTACTTCACAGATGATTCGAGTTGATGTAGAGTATATTTACTTGATGAAACACAAGTCTAAATTATTGAATGGTTCAAGTAATTTCAGAGTGAAGTTGAAGATCGTCGTGACAAGAGGATGAAATGTCTATGATATGATCATAAAGATGAGTTTCTAAGTTACGAGTTTGGCACACAATTAAGACATTGTGGAAATTGTTTCACAATTAATACCGCCTGGAACACCATAGTTTGATGGTGTGTCCGAACATCATAGTTGCACCCTATTGGATATGGTGCGTACCATGATGTCTCTTGTCGAATTACCACTATCGTTCATGGGTTAGGCATTAGAGACAACCACATTCACTTTAATTAGGGCACCACGTAATTCCGTTGAGATGACACCGTATGAACTATGGTTTAGAGAAACCTAAGCTGTCATTTCTTAAAGGTTTGGGGCTGCGACGCTTGTATGGAAAAGTTTCAGGTTGATAAGCTCGAACCCAAAGCGGATAAAATGCATCTTCATAGGACACCCAAAACAGTTGGGTATACCTCCAAATTCAGATCCGAAAGCAATAGGGATTGTTTCTTGAATCGGTCCTTTCTCGAGGAAAAGTTTGTCTCGAAAAGTTGAGTGGGAGGATGGTGGAGACTTGATGAGGTTATTGAACCATCACTTCAACTAGTGTGTAGCAGGCACGTGAAGTTGTTCTGTGGCACCTACACAAATTGTAGTAGAAGCTATGATAGTGATCATGAAACTTGGATCAAGTCACCGCCGCACCTCGTAGGGTGACAAGGATGCGTACTACTTTAGAGTGGTACAAGAATCTGTCTTGAAGGTCATGTTGCTAGACAACAATGAACCTACGAGCTATGGAGAAGCGATGGTGGGCCCGAATTCCAACAAATGGTTAGAAGCCATGAAATCCGAGATAAATGGATCTTTAAGAAGAAGACGGACATGGACGGTAATGTCACTGTCTATGAAGCTCGACTTGTGGCGAAGAGTTTTCACAAGTTCAAGGAGTTGACTACGATGAGATTTTCTCATCCGAAGCGATGCTTAAAGTCCGTCGGAATCATGTTAGCATTAGCTGCATTTATGAAATCTGGCGATGGATGTCAAAACGAGTTTCCTTACCGCCAGAAGGAAAGGTTGTATGTGATACAATAAGAAAGGTTTTGTCGATCCTAAGGATGCTAAAGGTATGCTAGCTCCAAATGATCCTTCTAAGGATTGGAGTAAGCATCTCGGAGTTGGAATGTATGTTTTGATGAGATGATCAAAGATTTTGGGTTTATACAAAAGTTTATGAGAAACTTGTATTTCCAAAGAAGTGAGTGGGAGCACTATAGAATTTCTGATGAGTATATGTTATTGACATATTGTTGATCGGAAATGATGTAGAATTTTTAGAAAGCATATAGGGTTATTTGAAAAGTGTTTTTCAATGGAAAACCTGGATTACGCTACTTGAACAATAAGCATCAAGATCTATAAGATAGATAAAAATGCTTAATAGTACTTTCAAATGAGCACGTACCTTGACATGATCTTGAAGGTGTTCAAGATGGATCAGTCAAAGAAGGAGTTCTTGCCTGAGATGTAAGATATGAAGTTAAGACTTAAAAGCTCGACCATGGCAGAAGAGAGAGAAAGGACGAAGGTCGTCCCCTATGCTTTATACATAGGCTCTACAAGATGCTATGTTGTGGTACCGCACCGAAGTGTGCCTTGCCATGAGTCACCATAGGGGTACAAGAATGATCCAGAATGGATCATTGGACAAGGGTCAAAATTGTCCTTGGAGTAAATAAGGACATGTTTCTTGATTATGGAGGTGATAAAGAGTTCGGCGTAAAGGGTTACGTCGATGCAAGCTTTAACACCTATCCGAGTGACTCTGAGTAGCAAACCGGATACGTATAATGGAGCCACCATTTGGAATAGCTCCAAGTGGAGCGTGAAAGTAGCATTTACAATATGACCTAGAAATTTGCAAAGCACACACGGACCTGAAAGGTTCAGACCCGTTGACTAAAGCCTCTCTCACAAGCAAAACTTGATCAAACCCCAGAACTCATTTGATGATGTTGGTCACATGGCGATGTGACCTATCAATGTTAAATCACATGGCGATGTGAACTAGATTATTGACTCTAGTGCAAGTGGGAGACTGTTGGAAATATGCCCTAGAGGCAATAATAAAAGTATTATTATATTTCCTTGTTCATGATAATTGTCTTTATTCATGCTATAATCAGATTATCCGGAAATCGTAATACACGTGTGAATACATAGACCACAATATGTCCCTCGTGAGCCTCTAGTTGACTAGCTCACAGATCAACAGATAGTCATGGTTTCTGGCTATGGACATTGGATGTCGTTGATAATGGGATCACATCATTAGGAGAATGATGTGATGGACAAGACCCAATCCTAAGCATAGCACAAAGATCGTAGTTCGCTTGCTAGAGCTTTTCCAATGTCAAGTATCTCTTCCTTAGACCATGAGATCGTAACTCCCGGATACCGTAGGAGTGCTTTGGGTGTATCAAACGTCACAACGAATCGGGTGACTATAAAGGTGCACTACAGGTATCTCCGAAAGTGTCTATTGGGTTGACACGGATCGAGATCGATTTGTCACTCCGCAAACGGAGAGGTATCTCTGGGCCCACTCGGTAGGACATCATCATAATGTGCACAATGTGATTAAGGGGTTGATCACGGATGATGTGTTATGAACGAGTAAAGAGACTTGCCGTAACGAGATTGAACAAGGTATCGGTATACCGACGATCGAATCTCGCAAGTAAAATACCGCTAGACAAAGGGAATTGTATACGGATCAATCGAGTCCTTGACATCGTGGTTCATCCGATGAGATCATCGTGGAACATGTGGGAGCCAACATGGGTATCCAGATCCCGCTGTTGGTTATTGACCGAGAACGCCTACATGTCTCCCGAACCCGTAGGGTCTACACACTTAAGGTTCGACGCTTAGGGTTATAAAGGAAGCTTGTATGTGGTTACCGAATGTTGTTCGAGTCCCTGATGAGATCCTGGACATCACGAGGAGTTCCGGAATGGTCCGGAGGTAAAGATTTATATATGGGAAGTCCTGTTTTGGTCACCGAAAAGTTTCGGTTTTATCGAGACGCACGGGACCACCGGAGGTTCCCGGGTCCACCAAGTGGGGCCACCTACCCCAGAGGGCTGCGTGGGCCATGTGTGGAGGGAACCAGCCCTGTGTGGGCTGGTGCGCCCCACAAGGGGCCCAAGGCGCGGGGAGGGTGGGAGGGCAAACCCTAGGGCGATGGGCCCCAAGGCCCATGCTCCTGCGCCTCTCTCTCCTCCCCCCGGCCGCCACCCCAGATGCCATCCGAGGCTGGCCGCACCCCTTGGGGTGGAAACCCTAAAGGGGCGCAGCCCCTCTCCCCTATAAATAGTGAGGCATAGGGCTGCCCAGAGGAGACACAGAATAAACGTGATTCGATCTCCGCCTTTGGTTGCAGCCCTCTCCTCTCCCAAGTACTCCTCCTCTCCCATGGTGCTTAGCGGCCTCGCTGGATTTCCACACTCATCCACCACCACCACGCCAGCAGTTGCTGCTGGATGGAGTCTTCTCAACCTCTCCCTCTCTCCTTGCTGGATCAAGGCGTGGAGACATCGCCGGGCTGTACGTGTGTTGAACGCGGAGGTGCCGTATGTTCGCACTTGATCATCGGTGATTTGAATCACGACGAGTACGACTCCATCAACCCCGTTCACTTGAACGCTTCCGCTTAGCGATCTACAAGGGTATGTAGATGCACTCTCTTTCTACTCGTTGCTGGTTTCTCCATAGATAGATCTTGGTGACACGTAGGAAAATTTTGAATTTCTGCTACGTTCCCCAACACATGAGCCGTTGGAGTACATAGTATTTGTTGTTTATAGTATTGCACCAAAGACTCTGAAATGATAGACTAGGATATCAATGGAAATCACTGATTCAATGATTTCATGTATTTATTAAGGGTTAATGCTTCGATTTTGGTAACCTTATATGTTAGCAACCCAACCACAGATGCTGCCCTAGTTGACAGAAAAATTGCCAAGTCAGCGCGAGGGGGCAACGTGGCAGCAGAAGGGCACCTCTCCACCAATCAGGGACAAGGGCGTGTCATCTCCAAGCCACCTCGGATCAAGTAGCCGAACCACAGGTTCGTGGGCCCGGAGTGGTGGAATGCTACATAGGCTGCTAAGCGCGGTTGGCTCAGCATCCAGAGGGATCAAGCAACGGCACAGAACAACTTTTCCTTTTTGTTTCTTCTTTCCTTCTTTGTAAGACAGAGTGTCCCTTGTAACCAAACTAGTGTGTGAGAAATACTAGATCGAGATATGTTGCCTAACATCATGGTAACATATCTCGAAGGAAATATGTTAGGCAACCCTTCCGAAGGAAATATGCCCTAGAGGCAATAATAAAGTTGTTATTTTATATTTCCTTATTCATGATAAATGTTTATTATTCATGCTAGAATTGTATTGACTAGAAACTTGATACATGTGTGAATACATAGACAAAACATTGTGTCCCTAGTATGCCTCAACTAGACTAGCTCGTTGATCAAAGATGGTTAAGTTTCATAGCCATGGACATGTGTTGTCATTTTATGAACGTGATCACATCATTAGGAGAATGATGTGATGGACAAGACCCATCTGTTAGCTTAGCATAATGATCGTTCAGTTTTATTGCTACTGCTTTCTTCCGACTATGAGATTATGCAACTCCCGGACACTGGAGGAATGCCTTGTGTGCTATCAAACGTCACAACATAATTGGGTGATTATAAAGATGCTCTACAGGTATCTCCGAAGGTGATTGTTGGGTTGGCATAGATCAAGACTATGATTTGTCACTCCGAGTATCGGAGAGGTATCTCTGGGCCCTCTCGGTAATGCACATCATAGAAGACTTGCAAGCAATGTGACTAATGAGTTAGTTGCTGGGATGATGCATTACAGAACGAGTAAAGATACTTGTCGGTAACGAGATTGAACTAGGTATGAAGATACCGACGATCTAATCATGGGCAAGTAACATACCGATGACAAAGGGAATAACGTATGTTGTCATAACAGTTCTACCGATAAAGATCTTTGTAGAATATGTGGGAGCCAATATGATCATCCAAGTTCCGCTATTGGTTATTGACCGGAGAGGTGTCTCGGTCATGTCTACATAGTTCTCGAACCCGTAGGGTCTGCACACTTAACGTTCGATGATGATTTGTATTATATGAGTTATGTGATTTGGTGACGAATGTTGTTCGGAGTCCCAGATGAGATCACGGACATGTCGAGGAGTCTCGAAATGGTTGAGAGGTAATTATTGATATATTGGAAGGTAGTATTCAGACACCAGAAGTGTTCCAGAATGTATCAGGTACATATCAGAGTGTCGAGGGTTACTGAACCCCGGGGAGATATAATATATGGGCTATAGGAGGGAGGCACACCAGCCCACAAGGGGTGGCGCGCTCTCACAGGAAGGAGGCCGAATTGGACTAGGGGAGGGGGCGGCGCCCCCCTTTCCTTCCCCCTCTCTCTTTCTCCTGTTCCCCCTTCGATAAAAAGAAAGGGGGGGGGGGCGAATCCAACTAGGAGCCCAAGTAGGATTCCTCCTACTTGGGCGTGCCTAGGGTCGGCTTCCTCCCCCTCCCTCCTTTATATACATGGGGAGGAGGCGCCTACAACACATATTAATTGTTCCAAGCCATGTGCGGCACCCCCTCCACAGTTTATGCCTCCGGTCATATTCTCGCGGTGCTTAGGTGAAGCCCTCTGCGGATCACATCACCATCGCCGTCACCACGCCGTCGTGGTGATGGAACTCGTCTAGTTCCCCAACACTCTGCTGTATCAAGATCTCGAGGGATGTCATTAATATTCGAGTGTGTTTCATGAATGGATCAATGGTTGAGCATAATGAGCTAGGGATAACTTGCTTTAGTGTTGATATTTTGAAATACATGGTTGATTATTGATATGCTTGAGTATTGAAGTCTTCATGTGAAAACTAGGCTATTGCTTTGAATCATATAAAAGTCCAAATGTCCATGCTATAAAGAAAAGAAATGCGATGAACATGTTAGGCAGCATTCCACATCAAAAATTCCGTTTTTATCATTTACCTACTCGAGGACAAGCAGGAATTAAGCTTGGGGATGCTGATATGTCTCCAACGTATCTATAATTTTTTATTGTTCCATGCAGTTATATTATCATTCTTGGATGTTCTATAATCAATTTATAGTCATTATATATCATTTTTTGGAACTAACCTATTGACATAGTGCCCAGTGCCAGTTGCTGTTTTCTGCATGTTTTTTACATCACGGGAAATCAACACCAAACAGAGTCCAAACCCAGCGAAATTTTTTGAGGATTTTTTTGGGCCAGAAGACATCTAGTGGGCCAAAGCTGCACCTGGGGTGCCTCGAGGAGGGAGCTGTTGGGGAACGTAGTAATTTCAAAAACTTTCCTACGCACATGCAAGATCATGGTGATGCATAGCAACAAGAGGGGAGAGTGTGTCCATGTACCCTCGTAGACCGAAAGTGGAAGCGTTAGCACAACACGGGTGATGTAATCGTACGTCTTCACGATCCGACCGATCAAGTACCGAACGTACGGCACCTCCGAGTTCAGCACACGTTCAGCTCGATGATGTCCCATTTAACTCCGATCCAAAGAAAGCTTTATGGAGAGTTCCATCAAGATGACGGCGTGATGATGGTGTTGATGATGCTACTGACGCAGGGCTTCGCCTGAGCACCGCTACGATATTACCGAGGTGGAATATGGTGGAGGGGGCACCGCACACGGCTAAGAGATCAATGATCAATTGTTGTGTATAGAGGTGCACCCTTGCCCTGTATATAAAGGATCAAGGGGGAGGCCGCGGACGGCCAGGAGGAGGCGCGCCAGGGAGGAGTCCTACTCCCACCAGGAGTAGGACTCCCTCTTTTCGTAGTTGGAGTAGGAGGGGGAAGGAAGGGAGAGAGAGAGGAAGGAAGGGGGGCGCCTCCTTGTCCTATTTGGACTAGAGGAGGGGCGCCTGCCCCGCCGCCTCTTCTTTCTCCACTAGGCCCATTAGGCCCACTTTAAACCCCGGGGTTCCAATAACCCCGCACTCCAGATATGTCCGAAACCTCCCGAACACTTTTGGTGTTTGAACATAGTCATCCAATATATCGATCTTTACGCCTCGACCATTTTGAGACTCCTCGTCATGTCTGTGATCATATCCGGGATTCTGAACTACCTTCGGTACATCAAAACACAAAAACTCATAATACCGATCATCACCGAACTTTAAGCGTGCGGACCCTACGGGTTCGAGAACTATGTAGACATGACCGCACTACTAGGAAAAGGCTAACAGAATGGGTCAAGTCAATCTCATCATTCTTCTAATGATGTGATCCCATTGATCAAATGATAACTCATATCTATGGTTAGGAAACTCAACCATCTTTGATCAATGAGCTAGTCAAGTATAGGCATACTAGTGACACTATATTTGTCTATATATTCACACATGTATTACGTTCCCGGTTAATACAATTCTAGCATGAATAATAAACATTTATCATGATATGAGGAAATAAATAATAACTTTATTATTGCCTCTAGGGCATATTTCCTTCAGTCTCCCACTTGCACTAGAGTCAGTAATCTAGATTACATAGTAATGATTCTAACACCCATGGAGCCTTGGTGCTGATCATGTTTTGCTCGTGGAAGAGGCTTAGTCAATGGGTCTGCAACATTCAGATCCGTATGTATCTTGCAAATCTCTATGTCTCCCACCTGGACTTGGTCCCCAATGGAATTGAAGCGTCTCTTGATGTGCTTGGTTCTCTTGTGAAATCTGGATTCCTTTGCCAAGGCAATTGCACCAGTATTGTCACAAAAGATTTTCATTGGACCCGATGCACTAGGTATGACACCTAGAACTGATATGAACTCCTTCATCCAGACTCCTTCATTTGCTGCTTCCGAAGTAGCTATGTACTCCGCTTCACATGTAGATCCCGCCACGATGCTTTGTTTAGAATCGCACTAACCGACACTCCACTGCTCAATATAAACACGATCCGGTTTGCGATTTAGAATCGTCTCGATCGGTGTCAAAGCTTGCATCAACGTAACCATTTACGACTAGCTCTTTGTCACCTCCATAAACGAGAAACATATCCTTAGTCCTTTTCGTATTTCAGATGTTCTTGACCGCTGTCCATGATCCACTCCTAGATTACTTTGGTACCTCCTCGCTAAACTAATAGCAAGGCACACATCAGTCCAGTACACAAGATTGCATACATGATAGAGCCTATGGTGAAGCATAGGAACATCTTTCATTTTCTCTATCTTCTGCAGTGGTCGGGCATTGAGTCCGACTCAATTTCACACCTTGTATTACAGTGCAAGAACCCTTTCTTTGCTTGATCCATTTTGAACTTTTTCAAAACTTTATCAAGGTATGTACTTTGTGAAAGTCCAATTAAGCGTCTTGATCTATCTCTATAGATCTTGATGCCCAATATATAAGCAGCTTCACCGAGGTCTTTCATTGAAAAACTTTTATTCAAGTATCCTTTTATACTATCCAGAAATTCTATATCATTTCCAATCAACAATATGTCGTCCACATATAATATTAGAAATGCTACAGAGCTCCCGCTCACTTTCTTGTAAATACAGGCTTCTCCAAAAGTCTGTATAAAACCATATGCTTTGATCACACTATCAAAGCATTTATTCCAACTCCAAGAGGCTTGCACTAGTCCATAAATGAATCGCTGGAGTTTGCACACTTTGTTAGCACCTTTTGGATCAACAAAACCTTCTGGTTGCATCATATACAACTCTTCTTCCAGAAATCCATTCAGGAATGCAGTTTTGACATCCATTTGCCAAATTTCATAATCATAAAATGCGGCAATTGCTAACATTATTCGGACAGACTTAAGCATGGATACGGGTGAGAAAGTATCATCGTAGTCAACCCCTTGAACTTGTCGAAAACCTTTTGCAACAAGTCGAGATTTGTAGACAGTAACATTACCATCAGCGTCAGTCTTCATCTTGAAGATCCATTTATTCTCGATGGCTTACCGATCATCGGGCAAGTCAACCAAATCCACACTTTCTTCTCATACATGGATCCCATCTGAGATTTCATGGCCTCAAGCCATTTTGCGGAATCTGGGCTCATCATCGCTTCCTCATAGTTCGTAGGTTCGCCATGGTCAAGTAACATGACCTCCGTAATAGGATTACCATACCACTGTGTGGATCTTACTCGTCGACCCACGAGGTTTGGTAGTAACTTGATCTCAAGTTTCATGATCAATATCATTAGCTTCCTCACTAATTGGTGTAGTCGCCACAGAACCGGTCTCTGTGATGAACTATTTTCCAATAAGGGAGCAGTACATTACCTCATCAAGTTCTACTTTCCTCCCAAATACTTCTTTCGAGAGAAACTCCTTCTCTAGAAAGGATCCATTTTAGCAACGAATGTCTTGCCTTCGGATCTGTGATAGAAGGTGTACCCAACCGCTTCCTTTGGGTATCCTATGAAGACACATTTCTCCGATTTGGGTTCGAGCTTATCAGGTTGAAGCTTTTTCACATAAGCATCGCAACCACAAACTTTAAGAAACGACAACTTTGGTTTCTTGCAAAACCACAGTTCATAAGGCGTCGTCTCAACGGATTTTGATGGTGCCCTATTTAACGTGAATGCAGTCGTCTCTAAAGCATTACCCCAAAATGATAGTGGTAAATCAATAAGAGACATCATAGATCGCACCATATCTAGTAAAGTACGATTACGACGTTCGGACACACCATTACATTGTGGTGTTCCGGGTGGCGTGAGTTGCGAAACTATTCCGCATTGTTTCAAATGTAGACCAAACTCATAACTCAAATATTCTCCTCCATGATCAGATCGTAGAAACTTTATTTTCTTGTTACGATGATTTTAAACTTCACTCTGAAATTCTTTGAACTTTTCAAATGTTTTAGACTTATGTTTCATTAAGTAGCACTACAAAAAAAGACACATCCGTGACATTTTGGGCCAAACGAAATTTTTTCTGTCATACATATGACACTTCTATGACGATAATTGTGACAAAACCCGGTATCATCATAGATGTGGTGGGCTCTTACTTATGACAAAAATCATGACAGAAAATGGGCTTTTCGTCCTGGGCGGGCCGGAGACGCGGCTGCATAACATTCTTTGGGCCGTCCATGACGGAAAAAACCGTGGTAGAAGCGAGGGTGAGGAAAATTCCGGGGAGTTCCCGGTTATGGTGGGAGGTCGGGGGCCAAGCGATCGCGCTTTCTCAGACACGACGCACGTGTGTGCGGCGTTAGCTCTAATCAACCCGAACCGAGGCGTTGGGCTCTAATCGAACCCGAGCGATTGCCTGCAGTTACGCTGCGTTCAACCCGAGCGATCAATCAATGGTCGTTAATCGAACCCAATCGAAGCGATTCTTCGCCATCGCCGCTAATCAAGCCGATTGATGCCGCCTCTCTGATGAACAAAGTGAGTGTTGCGGGGGGGGTTGGATGAACGAGGAGCGGTGGCGCGCCTCTGGATGAACAGGACCCTGTGGTGTGGAGGGCTGGATGAACAGTAGACGGTGGATGGGTGCCAGTGGAGGGGTGGTTGAACAGTAGCCGGTGGAGTAGCGCGCGGTGGAGGCTGGATGAATAGGAGCCCGTGGAGGCTGGAGGAGTTCGATGGTGGAGATGAACAATATCCCATGGAGTCCCGTTTTGCGGTATGCCACACCCTCCCGGCGAACAGACCCCGCTTCACCGTGGCGCCCAACACAAGTCCGCTTTAAATCCGCTTTTGCGGCACGCCACACCCTCCCGATCAATAGGACCCCTGCTTCGACCGTAGGAGGTCCGCTTCCTCCGCTTTTCAGACGCTGAACCCTCGATCAACAGACCTCCGCTTTCACCACAGAGGTCCGCTTCCTCCGCTTTGGCGGACGCTGCACTTCTCCCGGCGAACAGGATCCCATTTCGAACGTGGCCGGTCGAACACAAGGCCGTTTCCTCCATTCTGCGGTACACCAGGCCTCGTTTCCATTGCCTGTTCCATCCAAGCCCTCCCGATGAACACGACGATGCATTTCATTCCGACCCAGCCGGTTGGCTCCCATGCGTTCTGTTGCCTCCCGATGAACACGACACATTCCGTTGCCTCCCCATGAACACGACGCATTTCGTTGGCTCCCCATGAACACGATGACGACGCTATTTCTCCATTCTGACCCAGGCATGTACACGAGCTCTGGCTATATGTATGCACGAGTAGGCGTTCGAGACCCTGCCCGTATGTACGTACATGGCCATATTTTCTTTCTTGCACCCTGGCCGCTGTACATACGTGTATATGCTACGTGCACGCCTCTACTACGACACATGCGCGCCTCTACAACGACCAGTATGTACATACACGTCACACTGAATGACAACGCTATGTACGCTTCGACCGGTGGGTCCCGACCGCGTGCACTTCCTTGCTCGCGAAGATGTAGCCGTGGGTCCCAGCAATGTGGGGCGAATCGCTTTTGTTTTTTTTGCCCGACACACTTCCTTGCGTGCGAAGGTGTAGCCGGTGGGTGCCAGCAATGTGGGGAATGTTTTTTCGCGAATACGGTGGCCCGTCCGGTGGGTCCCCGCCGTCGTGGAGGAATAATTATTTTGCGGTAATAAGGAGGCACTTCCTTCTCGCGTGGCCCACCGTCGACCTCTCCACGCATACCCACGTCCGATGGAAGCTGTTCTCGACCACGATGACCACGCCGCCGAGAGCAGCAGGCGGTGGATGACGGCGAGGCCTAGGAAGGGACGACACAAAGCCGGGAAGACGCAGCAGGATGCCCACGCCAGAGGAGTCTGAGGGTTCACCGTTCGCCGCAGCAGTGAGGCCTGCCGCCGCCACGTAATAACATGGGGTGTGGGTGAGTAGAGGATGGCCTGCCAGCGGTGCGAGTAGTAGGGCGGTGCGGCCTCCGCCGCATCGTAGCCGCCACGGAGGCGGAGCACGAGGCACGACCGGCGCTGGTTTCGCGGGCGGAGCAAGAAGACCAGAGGTTGAAGAAGCACTACGGCCGCTGGATGGACATCGACGGTCACCGGAGCTAGAATCATGCATATTGACTAAGTTGACAAAGCCCTCCGTCCCGTCCAACTTAGTAGGCCCACAACTCAGCCTCGCCACTATACCGGGTCCCAGCTAACAGGGGAGTATTCATTTTTTGTGCGTAATAAGGAGGCACTTCCTTGCGTGCGAAGATATAGTCGGTGGGTCCGAGCCGCCGCCGCGGTAACATTTTTTCGCGAAATACAGAGGCCCTTTCGTAGGTCCCCGATGTCGTGGAGGAATCATTATTTTGCGCGTAATAAGGAGGCATTTCCTTGCGTGCGGCCATGGACCCAGTATCGGCCTCTCCACGCATGACCCACTTCAGATGCATGTCGGTCATCGACCACGCCGACCAGGCCGCCGAGAGCACCGTATGATGGACGATGGCGATGCCTAGGAAGGGAACGACATGGAGGCAGGGAAGACTCGACAGTTGTTTCCCACGCGGAGGGGAGTACGACTGTATGAGGGTTTACTGGTTCATCTGCCGTCGCCGGAGAATAACATCAGGTGTGGATGAGTAGAGGGATGGCTAGGCCAGCGATGGGAGTACGGTGGGGCGGTGACGCACAAGGCAAAGACAGCACCGCCGGCCTTGAGGAGGGAGGAGCAGATCCAGCGCTTGTTTGAGCGGCTGGAGCAGCAAGAGCAGAGATTGAAGAAGCACGACGGCCGTTGGATGGACATCGTACGGTCACTGGAGCTAGAATCGTTCATATTGAGTAAGTTGAGAAAGCCCTCCGTCCTCGTCAACTTAGTGGACCCACAAGTCAGCCTACCACCATGGTGGGTCCCAGCTAGCAGGGGGAGTATTCATTTTTTTGTGCATAATAAGGAGGCACTTCCGATGGGTCCGAGCTGACAGCGGGGGGAACATTTTTTTCGCGAAATACGGTGGTCCGTCCGGTGGGTCCCAGCAGTCAGGGGGAAACAATTTTTTTGCGAAATACGGTGCCCATCCGATGGGTCCCAGCAGTCAGGGGAAACGTTTTTTTCGCGAAATACGGTGCCCATCCGATGGGTCCCAACAGTCAGGGGGAAACATTGACCACGCCGCGCCGAGAGCACCATGGTGATGGACGACGACGAGGCCTAGGAAGGGGACGACGCGGAGCCAGGGAAGACGCGGCAGTGGATGCCCACGCGGAGAGGAGTATGAGGGTTCACTGGTTCGGCTGTGGTGTGAGGCTGCCGTCGGTGTAGAATAACAGGGGGAGTGGATGAGTGGAGGGATGGCCTGGCCAGCGGTGGGAGTAGTATGGGGGCGGTGAGGCCTCCGCGACAGCACAGCCGGCCATGGGAAGCAGGAGCATGCGGCACGACCGGCACTGCTTTGGGCGGCTGGAGCAAGAAGACCAGAGGTTGAAGAAGCACTACGGCCGTTGGATGGACATCGTTGACCATGCCGCGCCGAGAGCACCAGGGTGGTGGACGACGGCGAGGCCTACGAAGAGAACGGCGCGGAGCCCGGGAAGACACAGCAGTGGCTGCCCATGCGGTGGAGAGTACGAGGGTTGACTGGTTTGGCTGCCATCGCCGGAAAATAACAGGAGGTGTGGGTGAGTAGAGGGATAGACAAGCCAAGGATGCGAGTATGATGGGGCCATGAGGCCTGCCCGGCAGCACAGCCGGCCACGGGAGGCGGGAGCAGGCGGTTCCGACGACGCTGGTTTGGGCGGATGAGGCAGGAAGATCAGAGACTGAAGAAGCACGATTGCCGTTAGATTGACATCTAACGGTCTGACGCTGGTAGAGTCGATTGTTAACTAAGTTTCTATTTTGAGAAACCTTCTGTACACATGAACTTAGTAGGCCCACAATTCAGCCTCCAAATCTGTGGCAGACAACATAAAGCCCATTTGCTATTTTTTATAATTTGCAGCCCATTTGCTAATTCTTAAGTAATTTATTACAACCCATTTTTTGCCCAGGACGACGGTCAAAAAGTTCAACCTTATTTTGCATATTTCGGTGGAGTCTGAACTGTTGTAATCCCATGATAAACATTCTTTTAAGAACTTATTGATTTGCCAAAAAAATCGTTTTCTTTTTGTAAGCAAATAAGATGTGGGACAATTGAGTTGGTTTAAGGGAAAACCAGTGGTAAAAAAATCAGCACTGGGTGGGAAAAAACAACAAAAATAAGGATGTAAATATGAAAAGGGAATTGTATGTGTTTTCAATATAATGATACGTGTATATGATCTAGTAAAACTATAGGTAGAGATTAGAAAACGGATGTAGGACATGCGTTTCAAGAGGAAAATAGAACTGGTCTGTGTGTTTGATTCAGTAAAAAAAACTGCCTGCGGATGTTGTAAGACAAAATATAACTAACGCTGGCGGGCCAGAGGCTAGTAGATACCTACTGGATCTTTGTGCCCCGTTGTCGTCATGGGCTGGGCCTGTTAAAAACAAAACCAACCCTGGGCAGTCTACAACCCAGTTGAAGCTTGCTCGACCTGAAAAAACAATATACGTGCTCAATAAACGAGAGAATTCTGCAAGTACAGACTGATAACTGGGATGCAACAGGGATATTGTTTTTTCATCGTGATAATAAGTGCATGCACTTGTTTCAAAAAAATTGGAGAACTGGGAATTCAAACGGCAGGTGCTTATGCTACCCATCAAATAAAAATTAGGTGCCTGAAAATTCGTTTCGAAACAAATGATTCAGCTTTATATCCATGTCGACCCTCGGCATGATGATTGGAAGCAAATGCAAGTTCATACCAAAGATCGTTAACAACAATACCAACTTGCGGACGACAAGGTAGTATAACTACCAATACCAAACTAACTTATAATCTTTTTACTCCTGGCCCTAGTGTTCGTCTGGTAGAAAATCTTGCAGAGGACCAGCTCCCGCTCCTTCTCTTGCTCCAAGTGCCCGAGGTGGTACTGGTGCATCACCCAGTTGGTCCTCTTTTGGTCAAAGTTCTTGTTGGTGTGCAGCACCAGAACCTTTTTTGCTGCCTGTCTGCCGGCCGTTGACCATCACCGGCAAGGTATTGCCGGTCTTGTGCCACATCGCGTGCATGCCGCACTCCGACTGTATCTTGCAATGCGTCCACGTGCCCCTTTTGAAGGCCCTGGAATTGCACATGAAGAAATGCTTCCTTAGGCCACCCAGTGTGATACCTGCAGTACTGTGGGATACAGGTTTTAGTGTACGTAGTTGGCATTTTCATAACATCTTTGGCATGTTGCAGTCACTTGTTTCACTTTTTATTAACTGTCAAATTGTAATTGCTTCACCAGGTCTGCGTATAGAAAGAAAAATAGAGCTATAAACAAAGGAATATGTTTGTGCAAGTAGACGACCGATCGGTGTCTTACCCGGAAGTTTCTCAGGTTGGGTGTAGCATATGCCGTGCTCGCTGTCGATGGTTGGTATGAACAAATCGATGAGAGACTGAAATCTTGCGCTGTCAGCACTCACTTTGGCCTCAAGGTGCTCCATCAGCTCCTGATCCGTGGGATCGAACTTGACGCCAGCCGGCAGCACCAGCCAATCCTTCTTCGACTTGCATCGGTAATTCCAGTTATATGGTACTCAATGCATGATCAATCAACTATTTTAAGTGAATGATGAAAGATTTCGACAGATAAGTGGTACCCGAACACACCGCCGGGATTCTTGTGTCACCTCACGCGCAGCGTGTTGTCATGTCAATTCAATGTGTGGACATGATGAATAATTTGACCGACGTATACTAGTACTACTACTCTACTACTTACTAGTCGTATTTAGTGTCGCAATTTATACATAGGTTTAAGTAACAAGTACACACTTGAAGCCTAACTAAGATATATATATATATATATATATATATCCATCATCATTATCATTACATCCTACGCAGGTGAGTTAGGATGCACTTGATCCCAGGAAGGTATCTATCCTTCAAACCAGAGGAGTGCTTCAAACTAACAACAGTACATAATATCCAACAAAAGAGGGTCGTGCTACAGCAGCAGAATACATGGCTCAGTCTAGATATGAGCATGATCAAGTTGTGCATATTTGCTGTTGGCATGAACCACATCGCTGCATGTCGGGTTTGCAAAAGCCATCCATCGCATGGAAGCTTGATGCCTTTCACACATCAAGATTATCCGCAACAAGTCGTGTCGATTTAATCTCGGATATGGTGATTCATGAAACCCATGGTATGATGTGTAAACACAGTCCCCCCTCGCGAATGGAAGTTGCATATCACGGTAATCATCACTGGTGATATGATCGATGATTGGTTGGATGATCGGATAATTGAGCCCGAGGAACAAGGAGTGGTTGCCGAGGCTGTGAACCCGCCTCCAGTTGAATACGCCTGGCCCAAC
Organism: Aegilops speltoides; assembly: GCA_021437245.1. Taxonomy (NCBI): domain Eukaryota; kingdom Viridiplantae; phylum Streptophyta; class Magnoliopsida; order Poales; family Poaceae; genus Aegilops; species Aegilops speltoides. The sequence continues at coordinate 336,018,082 of CM038146.1, forward strand.
AGAGCTGGGATCTTTCTCGAACACGAAGCAGCCATAGCCATCAATGTCACGAACGCCCCACGCATTGTACTGCATGTGGTTTGATGTAATGGTTTGGTCAATTTGGTACGTGCGAATGAGCATCAAATGACCACCGTCAGCTGAACGAGCGATAAACCACCACCCATCGGCTGGTATGATTCCAGGTCCTGGAATCACGAAGGCCAGCGCATTTGCATCTGCTGTAACAATTCAAATTGGAGGCCAAAAGGACAAAAATAAACAATCACGTTCAGAGTATGTGTGGACTTAAGATTATTATAACAGTGACACATATCATAGATAGAGAATTGTAATGCCGTGGTCATAATCATACCCCAAGTTAAAAAAATAAGCCAATTGCTTTCATATTCTAGCAATATGTCATGGTTCAAACATCATGTAACAATGAGAGGAAAATAGCTATGACAACACCTACTCATATTCTACCATAGCACTTACTACTACTGTTCTGATATCAACTCTAGGCAATAACATGCGTTGTTATAAAAATCTTGTAAATGAGAGTAACATATAGCAATCATGATGTTATGCTCATAGTATGTATTCTAACAATCATTAGATGCCAATTGTTCTCATATCAACTCTAACAATAACATGTGTGGCCATAAAAATCTAGGAATGAGAGGGACATATAGCAATGATGTGGTTATAGACATGCTATGTATTCTAAATTTGTAACAAATGAACAGGTCGTCGTATTCATAAGGTAAAGATGAGACGAGATAGAACAATTACACGACGATAGATTCCACCAGTATAGGCAGCCAATCTGTGCGTCGACCGCATAAATGATGCCATCATGCACTATAGCATCAGACAAAAATGTTGCCTCAACAGGATTGATGATGAGCCATAACCATGTATGGCGGCCGGATTCCAGATAGACTAATCCCACGTTGAACAAGGCAATGAGCTTGTAATCCATGTAGTTTTTGATGGTGTGGGCACTTCGCAGATTACAACTTTCTGCAAACAAAGGTCGAGCCAAAAGCTTGACGTGTCTCGTGCGTAGTAGGCAGGAGTGTCCGGCGGGCTGCGAGGCTCGATGGCGGCGATATCCAACGATGGAAGGGTGATCTCTCGCTGGGTGTAGATATCCACGAGACGCCACGGACTACCGGAGTGGTGGATGAGGACGATCCAGTTGGCCTTCATGCCCGCCCAGTAGTGGCCGCGCATGAAGGATAGGTGGACGGGTAGTGGTAGCATGTCGAGGGGCACCACGACAACCTCCGTAGTATCGTCAAGTCGGTGTCTGGGCCACCTGCGAGGATCGTGCATTAGCAAGCAGGGTGTCTTGAAAAGAGCCGGTCGGTTGCAGACAAGTAGACGGTACAAAGACACCGAGCATGCGGCCAGACGGACGGTGCTGAGTAGGTCCATACGACTACAGATCTGCTCCAAGAGAACATCGGGGAGGGAATTCCAATCGCGGCTCTGCGTGTTAGTCGGTTCTGCCATTGGGGTTTTCGGTGCCTGCGAACCAGCGGTGAAGTGGATTCGGGCGGGCGAGCAAAGAAGCTTCTCCTCATGTGGCCGAGCAGTGAGCGGGGGGATATGGTACGCGCGAGCTACCAAGGAAGATGGCGCGGGAGGGCGAGCAGTGAGCGGGGATAAATGGTGTGTGGCCGACGATGGGGAAGAGAGGAGGAAGAAGAAGAGAGGAGGAAGAAGAGTGGAAGACGGGGAAGAAAGTGCATTAAATCTCAATTTTACTAGTACTACTACCAGGATATACCATCCTTCGGAGTGTAAATAGTTACACCGATGACATGTGGGTCTACCACAAGAAGGCCCATATGTCAGTTAATGGAGGACAGAGGTGCGTAGGCATATTTGCGGAAGCGTGCTCTACTGGCAAACATGATGGCAGTACTAGGTAAGGCTGATTTAGTAACACCAACACGCTAGTTCAGCTTACTAATTACGTGTCCCATCTGCTGCAGCGTGTAATGTCACTTCACTATGAAGACTAGTTGAATAGTTCTCTCTGACCGAGATGGGGAATAATGGATCACGAGGACTTCCTTTCTACAGTATCCCTATGCCTCTACGCTCACTTCACTCATTTTGCTCCGTACCTAGTCACTTGTTGAAATCTGTAGAAAGACAAATACTCCGTATTTGGGAACAGAGGGAGGCTTTTACTCCGTATTTGGGAATAGAGGGAGTATCACCATATGGAGGGAACTGAGGAAGCTTGAAATATGAACATGTCAATGGGAGGGAGTAAGCCCCATGCATGCATGCATGCATGCAACATGCAACACTCACACGTACACATGGACGCATGCAACACTCACGCACCCTTGCGGCACACACCACACGTCGCAACACACACGCTCACGCTCAAGTGCTCAACCTACTCCCTACGTCCGTGAAAGACTGTACATTTAGAGATTTACACATTGACCAAGGCATAATTAATGCCCAAAAGTAGCAAACTTATGTGTGCATGCGACCATTGAGAGAAGAAGATTAAATGAAGGCCGTTGCATACTGTAATTAAGGATAGACATGTAGCCTATACCTACAGCACAAGTTGGTGCATTAGTCAATCAATATCGATTTAGATTAAAGGCTAAATGCATTGGAAGTGTAGATGTACATCATGTACTACACTATTTGTTTTATAGCCGATGTACACCCTTTGTTAGAAGACCGAGGGAGTACACGTGCATGCACTCACATACACAACGAGGATGGTTCGCGCGCAAGGGTTGGACTCTGTCGCGCCTGCGTAAAGTTTTGTTTAACTGATTTCTTTGCTCGCTAACCGATGGTGGGACCCGAAACCAGTGACAATTTAACAGTCAACAAAGTGCCACGTCGACTATGTGGCCGGTCAGTAGGGTGCAATACGGTGCTCTACGATGAGCTAGTGATCGTATAATCACCGCAAAACTATATATAGTGACCGTAAAGAGCGTATTGTTACATACGTTGACCGCCAGTGTATTTTCTCGCTTCAAACTAAGCCATATTAATCGGAAAGGACGCAGTATGGACTACTAGTACTAGTACTGCTTTGATGTGTCCCGTCAACTCGCCGAACAAGGAGAAGCTTGCTTACTACCCCTCTCTCTCGCCTACGCACGCGGTGGTTCGCAGGATGAGGGGAGGGTTTTGACTACAACGCCCTCTCCCTCTCTCTCTCCCTCACCCTCGCCCTCGCCCTTGCCCTCACGGTGGACGTGCAGCAGTTCAATCGGTGTCCGATTGCCAGAAGCATATTGTAATGTAGTATCATCATTGTTGGACCTTCCGAAGAGGCGAAGAGCCAAGTGCAAGGTTCACACGAGTACGAACTATTGAACCTGCCGAAGAGGCAAAGAGCCAAGCGCAAGGTTTTATAGGAGTTGTCTTCCTAGTAGGAGTGTACTACAACTATAGCAAACGATGCTACTATATGATGCCGCCACGTCACGTATATCCAAAGCTGTGCCACCTTTTTTTCTCAAAGAACGTGTTGGAGTCCGTGCAACAACCACACAAGTTGCACGTACACATAACACATTTACTAGTAATAAATTCTAAAGGACAAATGCCAGTATGCCACACAAGTTCATCTCCAATTCATGTGATAAATTTGTGCACGACTAGTCTACACATATTCACAGCGCTACCATTCACAATTATCGTACTCCACTTACACGTTATAGTTGGGCTACATGTCCTCCTCCAGGTTCCAGTCCCAGGTGTTCTTCATGGATGGCACGATCCATAGCGGTGGGCAACGGGAATCATTGTCGCAGCTTTCTAGTCCGGTTCCACACGATGGAGACTCATCCAAGTTGAAGCGGCATAAATCAGGGATAGCGTGTCCCAGCATGTCGTTCATCCGGCGGTGCGCACTAAAGACACAACCATGCTTCATGAACGTCACGCCTTCCGTGTCGAGCATGGAAGGTGGCATCCGCTTCACAATGGGGTAGCTGTCCCCAATGAAAAGCAAGTACTCTCCAAGAGTGTTCCTCGGCACCCACGTAGCATCACGGGGGTCGAACTCGGCGCCGTTCATCTGGTACACGTGGCATCCCGGATCTAGACACATGGTGACGTACATAGTCAAGGTCCATGCATAATAATGTTGTGCTCAAATATGGCGGTTAGTAATACTGTGCAGCAAATGGTACTACTCCGGTATAGAGGAAGTAAAATAACCGGCTTATTATATATAGCCACTCTTGGCTACATGGATGAGATAGTAAGACATGGAAAAACAAAAATGGTGGCAGCTAGTGGGTTCAAGTGTTCAAGGGCCTAGCTAGCTATACACGTCCTCCAAGGTAAAAAGTACTCCTACTAGTACTACTACTAAGTATACTACTAGTACAACAATGAAAGAGAAGGCGAGAGGGTTTAAAAATGGAATACCTGGGTAGATGGTGATGGTCCGATCGTGGTAGATTGTGTGACCATGTTGCACCTCAGTGGTACCATGGGTAACGACTGCTAAGATAGTTGATCCCAATATGCCAAAGTCAGCTACAAGGTTCCAGGTTAGACCGAATCGCGGATGCAAATTCACATCCAGGATCGGCGATCTTATTTTGATCGGGGATGACCGGTCCTGCAAAATAATGGAGTACCGTTAGGGATGCAAATGATGGTTTGTGCATTCCGCTTGTAATCTCCGTATCAGGATGACAACCAGATGAAACAAGTCCCCTGGCTTGTCACCGCGAAGATGCGGCCTAGATGGCGCACGACGTCTTCGAACGTGTAGGGGTACAAATCTGCCGCCACCAACATGCGCCAGCCTCTGCCGTTACTGCCTCTTGCATTGATGGCAATCCTTATGTCGAACACCGCGATGAGATAGTAATCGTCGTAGCCGCGACGCTTTGTCGGTGGGTCCGCAATTGCTATCTTCTTCAATCTCATGTAGGCATCATCATACGTATTCAAGCCCAGCCAGTCCGGAAGGCCGATCCCAATGGTGGAGAAGGGGTCTACCGGAATAGCCGCACTGCTGTGGATGTTGTGCAAAATGATGGTGGTATCCGGCCGAAGGTATGCAAGCCAATCTTCGTTGGCACTGACCCAGACCTATATATAAGACGGTGGACAGCGGAGAAATTACGGGATGGAAATGGAATAACAAAGTACTACATGATCAAACTCCATTACTGACCTGCTCATCGGACAAATCCGACTACCTCTCAATGTCGGCAACTCTAGCGGAGTCAACGTGCAACCATGGCCAAGGAGCGGTGGACTGTTCGAAGGATTGTCCCATAGAAGAACCTTCTCCTCGAGGACGCATGGAAGACCAACAAGCATGGCCTTTTCCCAAGCCTGTTTAAGCAGCGTCTTGAAAAAGTTGGTGCAGGAAGCACCGAGTCTTGCGGCGGTGAGGACATCAGAGTGGCGTGTGATTTCTGCCAGAGGATCGTCGTCCAAGGTCTCCCAGCCCCGACGAGGAGGAGAACCGCCTGGCGAATCCATGGGAGCAGCAACGAACTGCCTTCTCTTCGGGGGGGAGGGGAACTGGCGAGGAGGAGATAAGAGCGTAGTAACCGCAGGCCTCGCCCTTCCAACGTAGATCGCTCTCAAAGAAAGGGGTGAGGCTATTATTTACTACTAGTACTAGCATTATGGAACGTTATGGGATTGCATTATAGTGTAAATAATAGCACAATTAAGAAATTTTTGGCACTAGGTAGTAGTTTTTGGCGTGGATTAAGAAATTTTGGGTATGTTTTGCCATTTTTGTACACGCCAACTAGTGTCAAAAACGCCTTACATTACGTGATTTGACGAGTACGTTATTGCATCTTTATGCAGATACTAGTACTACTTTTTATCAACTAGTAGTGCGATGTACTGTACTTCTAGTCTAGTCTAGTATAGTGCACCAGTTTTGAACTCTTGAATCTCAGGGCCAAAGAGCTACAGTTGGAAGTGGAGGGTACTACTGTTCTCTAGAACCATCGCTGTACTAATCAATGGAGGGAAAGTACACCTGCATAGTGGCCTAGTGGGTACTCTCGGTGCTCTATTCAGCCGCTCCTCTCACGTAGCTGGCCCACTCAGCCGCTCCTCTCACGCACACACTAGCAGCCTGTTTATCAACGGTGGTTACTACGGGGGCAGAACATTTGAGTTATTTGATACAGCGAGACTAGGCTTTTTGCTTCCATTTGTGGAGGTGTAATGGATCTCGTCGAACTTTGTTAGTAGTTCCTTCTTTATGGATGAGATGATGCAAAGCGTTTGCATCCGTTTAAAAAAACACGTCAAGAGGAATTTCTTTTATAGTAGAGCCGATAATAGAGTGAAGTCCGTGCGTGCAACGCCACAAGCTAGAGAGTAGTAGTAGAGCACTTTACGTACAGAGTCATATTGCACAGTTCCCAATGCCTCGCCGGGATTTTTCGGCTCCTCGGGCTTAATTGGGAGGCGCTAGTTTAAATATGCTACTAGCTGATGAGGAAGCTGCAAGCGAGGTGCAGCTAGGGTGAGCACGCGAGCCATGGGATGCTGGGAAGAAAAACCCGTTCACGTGGCTAGGCTATCCAGTGCACCCAGATTGTGGGGCCGTACGTCCGTTTGACTTCAATACTCAAACTACCTGTGTAAAATATTGGCTCGCAGCGAAGTGTAGTAGTACTATTTTTTTAAAAAGGCCGCCATGCGTTCGGCCGGGATCGAACCCACAAAACGAGGTATACACTCTCGGGACCACTAGTAGTACTCGTTGGAGTACAACGCAACCTAGAATCGCCTTTTGTCGCTAGTAGTACATACATTGTTCCTTACAAGAAACCCCAAATAATGCAAGAAACCACTAAAATGCCAAGAAAATACTACCACTTGCATACGTGGCAGACTTAAGATAAGACTAGCTTATCAACCATTGTACATGCTCTTACCAACCAGGCCTACCAAGAAACGACTACTCTACAAAGTGCCGTTATAGGCACATTTCGACCCATGGCCCTGTTTGGATACATTTGTTGTCAATCTAACCCTGCCATCCAAACACCACTTTGGTTAGAGTTAGTTCAGGGTTAGAATCTAACTCAAACCTCTGACAGGGCCCATGTCTTCCATTAAGTCAACGCCTTCTATTCGACCGGGCGTTATGACTTGTGAGACCTACATGTCAGTCTGCACAAAAATCCCCGAGTGACCTCCTACCTCCGGCCCGTCCACCTAGTCATCCTCGGCCATGGGATGCAGCTACCTCCGTCGGTAGAAGGCGAGATCAAAACCGCCAGCGGTGCGGAGCTCATGTCGCGGCAGCCCGGATGCCAGCTCCCTACAGCGCTCGCGGCCGCTAGCTAGCCAAGATAGCTCCGTCCAGCTGCTTGTCTGCAAGGTTTGCTAGCTAGATTGGCACGGCAGCGCGGCGGCTTGCTCGCGCGCGCCGTGCTAAGGCCAGCCATCTGGCTCGAGCGAAGGCCAGCGCGGCAGCTTGCTCACTCGTGAGTCACGCTCGGGCCAGCCTGCCAACCCATGCGGAGGCCAGCGCGGCATCCGGCCCGTCCGGCGGAGCGGCAGCCAACTCGCTCATCACCGGCGTCATCGACGAACACGCATTAGTACTGTTTGATGTAATGGTCAGGAAAAATAATGATTTGAGGGGGAATAACAGGATAGAAGGTCAGATGCGGGTCCCTCATGTCAACGGTCAAACAAAATGTGTTGGTTTAAGCTGCCTTGTCAGCACGGACGTGTGGGCCAACCCTGTCATAAATGGGTTTAAACGAACCTAATCAGTAGGAGTACTAGGTAGTAGTTTTTGGCGTGGATTAAGAAATTTTGGGTATGTTTTTGCTATTTTTTGTACAATCGATTCTTCCTAGGGCTGGTTGAAAGTGGTAGTTTTTTGTTAAATACTCTACATATTGTAAGTAGGAGTGAAAGTTAAGCTTTGGAAGCCAATAAGCAAGGTTAGTTACATAGTGCATATGTGTACATGATTGAAAGTAAATATCAACCATGAGTGACTAATATCTTGATGGAAAACTCGAAACTATGGAATACTGGAAAAAATGCATGGTTGGAAATACTAGCAATGTTCATGTGCGTTGCAACGAATCATAATTAGAATAATACTTATTCACAAACTTGATACAAAACACTCTAATTTTGATATACATATGTCACTAGAGATATATTATGTTTCAATTAGAATATATTCCTTGGGATGTTTTGGTGAGGTCAGGGAGGGATGTGGTTGGTTTTAAGATACTAATTATGGTTTTTTCTGTAAATTGGTAGACAAGTGGGATGTTGGTGAGAAAAGGCAACAACTTATCTCACAGTCGTTAGATGTAGATCTAATGGTTAGAAACGACGGATGGCAGACACACCATCATTTTTTTTGAAACAAAGAAGGTGGCAGGTTGCCGACCTTATATTGAAAAACAGGCCACAGCCTGGTGAAGTAACAGGTATGAGTACAAGTTCAGCTTGTTGGGTGCACCAGGGTGCAAAACACAAGCATGTCGAAAAAAAGGAGAAAGAGGAACAGAGGGGAAAAGGATTACATTATTCTTCTATTCACTATGCAGCAGTTTTTGTCTCCAAACCTGGAGAACCTCCCTGGTGCGCTGGTTTTGAGTTCTGAAACTCCAAAGACGGAGCATATCTGCTGCATATAGACTTGTGTATTGTGCAGACCAAATTTTGGAGTTGAAGACTCTGTCATTCCTAGCATGCCACAAGGTGATAGCACAGGCGCGAAACCACATTCCATTTGTGCGTAAAGCTAATCTGGTGTTGTGCTTGCTCCACGAAAGAAAGAAGATTAGTAGCCGAGCACGCCAGAACGTTCAGCTCAATTTTGCCCCAAAGGACGCTGGCAGGTGCACATTGTAGTAGTAAGTGATCGATTGACTCAAGAGCAGGGCAAGTGTCACAATGAGCAAATGGGGCAGCCTCCGACCAGCCTTTCTTTACCATGTTATCCTTAGTGTTTAGACGGCCACGGAAAGCAAGCCATAGGAAGATTCTGTGTTTGAGGGGGATCACCCCATCCCAAACCCAGGTGTGAAAAGTTGTCAAAACCCCTCGGAAAGTGAGTAGTCTGTAGAAGTAACCAGTGCAAAGCTGTCCAGAGCTCACAGAAGCCGACCGTTTGTCCTCATGCAGTAAGTTAGGAGTAATGCCAAGCAACATACCCTGTAGGGCAGCTAGCTCAGTTGAGGCCGTTTGTGAGAGATTAGGATGCAGCTGAACAACGCATGAACCGTTGGAATGTTGTGACTGTACTGAGCAAGCTGGTTGTGCCGCGAAGGAATACAAAGTGGGGAAAATCTGGCATAAACGGCCCACCTCCAGCCATTGGTCCCTCCAGAAGGAAATCAAAAGACCAGACCCAAGAACACACTTAGAGGAGTTGATGACTATAGGAACGAGTTCTCTAAATCCTTTCCAAATGGCAGTGTCTCTGCTGCTAGCACGTTGTGGAAGAACAACCCGACAGTAGTGTGTGGCAAACCAGTTATAGCATGGTATGTCCGAACCTTGTAGAACTTTGGAGACAAATTTGCACATCATAGCTTGATTGTGAGCCTGTAGCTGACGGATTCCCAAACCTCCATTGATACGAGGCAATGTTACTGTATCCCAAGCCACTAAGCATTGGCCACCCTTGACTTTGTTCTTGCCTTGCCAGAGGAAAGCACGTAAGAGACTTTCTAACTTCCCAATAGACTCCTTAGGCCAGGCAAAGCATGACATGAAGTAGCTTGGAATGCCAGTGAGAACTGAGTTAATGAGAGTCAGTCTACCCCCTAAAGATAAGAAGGTAGCTACCAGCCTGACAGACGGCGATCAACCTTGTGTATAACAGGTAGTAACATACCGTGTGTAATTTTGTGCAGAGAAAGAGGCAGGCCCAAGTAGTTGCATGGAAAGGATGAAACGGGGCAGCCAAGGATCTAGGCAATGCCCGTAGCGGTACTGGCATCCACAGCAACAGGAACGAGGGTGCTCTTGTGGAAATTTATGGTGAGTCCAGAAAAAGCAGAGAAAGCTTCAAGGGCTGACTTAATCACTGCCGCCTGCTGCGTGGTGCCTTAAAAAAGAATCAGCGTGTCATCCGCGTATTGCAGAACCGGGAAGAAACTGTCCGAGCCAAGTGGGTGCAGCAGGGAGCCATCTTGAAATAGCTGGCAGCATAACCTCTGTATTACGTCTGCAACAATAATGAAGAGGTACGAGGATAAGGAGTCACCTTGCCGAAACCCTCGCTTAGCCCGGATGGGGGCACCCATCTCGCCATTAAGAAGGACTTTAGAACTGCCAGTTGACAAAAGCATATGGATCCAACTAATCCATAACTGAGGAAAGCCTCTGGCTTCGAGTACTTTGTGTAAACAGGACCAACTGACACTATCAAAAGCTTTATGGAAATCCAACTTCAAAGCGATAGCTGGCATTTTTCGTTTATGTGCATATTGGATCATTTCAGCAGCCATAGTAAAATTTTCTATAATCGATCTGCCCCGCAAGAAGCCGGATTGGAGAGAGTGGATCAAGAGAGGGATCCAAGCTTTCAGTCTACATGCCAGAACCTTAGAAAGCAGCTTGGGTATGCTGTGTACAAGGGAAATTGGCCTGAACATCATCATCACCAGCTTAGTCTTGTGTAGGAGTACTAGCAAGATCCGTGCATTGCACGGAACATCAAGATGCATTTTTTTATAAAACACTTGTTGTGGTTGACCCTCGCGGGAGTAATCCCATGTGTAGAAACTAATGATATCTCGAGAAATATGAGATAAGGTGAAGAGGAGTGGGGTGTGGTGGTGATTGGTGGTCGGACTGAGCGGAGGCATGGGGATTGACGACGTCGGCAGCGGCCACCAGGCCAGTTTGTTCCAGAGGCTTCCTTTCTTAATTTCTCAACAATGAGGTTTGTTGGAGATAAGGATGAACGAGGGAAGGCCTTGTCTGCAAATGTGGAGAGGGGTGCGGGTATCTTTTAGTTTAATTTCCACCCGTCAGATATAGATTGATCCCGTGTTTAAACTCAAACCCTCACCTGATAATCTTAAGTATGCTTATCTTGATGAAAAAGAAATATATCATGTTATTATTAGTGCTAACCTTTCAGAGAAAGAAGAAGAAAGATTATTGAAAACTCTGAAGAAGCACAGAGCTGCTATTGGATATACTCTGGATGATCTTAAGGGCATTAGTCCCACATTATGTCAACACAAAATTTCAGTGGAGAAAGATGCCAAACCAGTTAGAGATCCTCAAAGACGATTGAATCCCAAAATGAAGGAAGTGGTAAGAAAGGAGATACTAAAACTCCTCGAGGCAGGTATTATTTATCCCGTTGCTGATAGTGAATGGGTAAGCCCTGTCCATTGTGTCCCCAAAAAGGGAGGTATTATAGTTGTTCCTAATGATAAAGATGAATTGATCCCGCAAAGAATTATTACAGGTTATAGGATGGTAATTGATTTCCATAAGTTGAATAAAGCCACTAAGAAAGATCATTACCCTTTACCTTTTATTGATCAAATGCTAGAAAGGCTATCCAAACACACACATTTTTGCTTTCTAGATGGTTATTCTGGCTTCTCTCAGATACCTGTTTCAGCGGGGATCAATCTAAAACTACTTTTACTTGCCCTTTTGGTACTTTTGCTTATAGACGTATGCCTTTTGGTTTATGTAATGCACCTGCTACCTTTCAAAGATGCATGATGGCTATATTCTTTGATTTTTGTGAAAAGATTTATGAGGTATTCATGGATGACTTCTCCGTCTATGGATCCTCTTTTGATGATTGTTTGAGCAACCTTGATCGAGTTTTGCAGAGATGCGAAGTCACTAGTCTTGTCCTGAATTGGAAGAAGTGTCACTTTATGGTTAATGAAGGCATTGTCTTGGGGCACAAGATCTCCGAGAGAGGTATTGAAGTTGATAAAGCCAAAGTTGATGCTATTGAAAAGATGCCATGTCCCAAGGACATAAAAGGTATAAGAAGTTTCCTTGGTCATGCCGGTTTTTATAGGAGGTTGATTAAGGACTTTTCTAAAATCTCTAGGCCTCTGACTAATTTATTGCAAAAAGATATTCCTTTTGTCTTTGATGATGATTGTGTAGAAGCATTTGAAACACTTAAGAAGGCTTTGATCACTGCACCTATTGTTCAGCCACCTAATTGGAATTTACCTTTTGAAATTATGTGCGATGCTAGTGATTATGCCGTAGGTGCTGTTTTAGGGCAAAGAGTCGATAAGAAATTGAATGTTATCCATTATGCTAGCAAGACTCTTGATACTGCCCAGAGAAATTACGCTACCACCGAAAAATAATTCTTAGCAGTTGTGTTTGCATGTGATAAATTTAGACCTTATATTGTTGATTCCAAAGTTACTATTCGCACCGATCATGTTGCTATCAAATATCTTATGGAAAAGAAAGATGCTAAGCTTGGACTCATTAGATGGGTTCTCTGCTCCAAGAATTTGACTTGCATATTATTGATAGAAAGGGAGCTGAGAACCCCGTTGCAGACAACTTGTCTAGGTTAGAGAATGTTCTTGATGACCCACTGCCTATTAATGATAGTTTTCCTGATGAAAAATTAGCGGTTGTCAATGCTTCTCGTACTGCTCCTTGGTATGCTGATTTTGCTAATTACATTGTTGCTAAATATATACCGCCTAGTTTCACATACCAGCAAAAGAAAAAGTTCTTTTATGATTTAAGACATTACTTCTGGGATGATCCACACCTTTATAAAGAAGGAGTAGATGGTATTATTAGACGTTGTGTGCCTGAGCATGAACAGGAACAAATCCTACGCAAGTGTCACTCCGAATCCTATGGAGGACACCACACTGGAGATAGAACTGCACACAAGGTACTACAATCTGGTTTTTATTGGCCTACTCTTTTCAAAGATGCTCGTAAGTTTGTATTATCTTGTGATGAATGTCAAAGAATAGGTAACATTAGTAGACGTCAAGAAATGTCTATGAATTATTCTCTTGTTATTGAACCATTTGATGTATGGGGCTTTGATTATATGGGACCTTTTCCTGCCTCCAATGGTTATACACATATTTTAGTTGTTGTTGATTACGTTACTAAGTTGGTAGAAGCTATTCCAACTAGTAGTGCTGATCATAACACCTCTATTAAAATGCTTAAAGAAATTATTTTTCCGAGGTTGGAGTCCCTAGATATCTTATGACTGATGGTGGTTCACATTTTATTCATGGTGCTTTCCGTAAGATGCTTGCTAAGTATGATGTCAATCATAGAATCGCATCTCTTTATCACCCGCAGTCTAGTGGTCAAGTAGAGTTGAGCAATAGAGAGCTCAAATTAATTTTGCAAAAGACTGTGAATAGATCTAGAAAGAATTGGTCCAAAAAACTTGATGATGCATTATGGGCCTATAGAACTGCATACAAAAATCCAATGGGTATGTCTCCATATAAGATGGTTTATGGAAAAGCATGTCATTTACCTCTTGAACTTGAACATAAAGCATATTGGGCTATTAAAGAGCTCAATTATGACTTGAAACTTGCCGGTGAGAAGAGGTTATTTGATATTAGCTCACTTGATGAATGGAGAACCCAAGCATATGAGAATGCTAAGCTTTCAAAGAAAAAGTCAAACATTGGCATGATAAGAGGATACAAAAGCGTGAGTTTAACGTAGGAGATTATGTGTTATTATTCAACTCTCGCTTAAGATTTTTTTGCAGGAAAACTTCTCTCAAAATGGGAAGGTCCATACGTTATCGAGGAGGTTTACCATTGTGGTGCTATTAAAATCAACAACTTTGAAGGCACAAATCCGAGGGTGGTAAATGGCCAAAGAATTAAACATTATATTTTAGGTAATCCTATCAATGTTGAAACTAATATTATTGAAATCATAACCCTTGAGGAATACATAATAGACACTTTCCAGAATGTTCCAGACTCCAAAAAGGCATAGGTACGTGGTACGGTAAGTAAACCGACTCCAAAACAACTCTAATGGCAAGTTTTATCAGTTTTGGATTATTTAAGGATTTTAGGAAGAAAGAAGTAGTCCGAAAGGGGCACGAGGCTCCCACGAGAGAGGAGGGCGCCCCCCCGTAGGGCGCGCCCCCTGTCTCGTGGGCACCTCGTGTGCCTCCCGGACTCCGTTTTCTTGTATGTTACGTATTTTGGTCGGTAAAAACTCATTATATATACTCCCAAAGGTTTTGACCAACGTATCACGCAAATATCCTCTGTTTTCGTTTCGAGCTGTTTCTGTTTCAGATCTAGAGCATCATGTCGTCTCCACGCGCTCCCAAGTGAAAGGACCACGATGTCGCCTAGAGGGGGGTGAATAGGCATTTTAAAATCTTATATGGATTTGGCTATATCCTAATGCGGAAATAAACTAAGAGGATACTTTTCAAGCACAAATCCTAAATATACCAGGCTAACTAAGTGCACCAACAACTTAGGATAAACAAGATGAGAACAACGAGGATATGAGTAAGCACAAGTAAGTTACACAAACTTACTCAATGTATATCACAAGATATATAAATGAATAATACACACAACCACAAGTAAGCAATACAGGCTTACACAAATTGTATCACAATATATGGAATTGCATGATACAATGAAACTCAAGTAATCACTACAAGCTTACACAAGTTATGTCACAAGATATGGAAATGAATGTTACAAGCTAGCAATTCACACTAAGCACACGATAGAAAAATGGTAGCAAGTATGAATTGCGGACTATAAAGTGTTGGCCTAGATAATCTGTACGATATGGTAACCAACACAATATAATGAGGACAACAAGATATAGTGAATGCAAGGTCAAGAGACCAAAGTAAACCACAAGTAGTGGCTAGGGTTAGAATTAACCGAAGACACGGAGACGAGGATGTATCCCGATGTTCACTTCCTTGGAGGGAAGCTAGTCACCGTTAGAGAGGTGGATGTTACCACGAAGGCACACCAACGCCACGAAGGCTCTCCCTATTCTCCTTGAGATATCACCACGAAGGCGATTCTCAACCACTAGTGGTAGACCTTGAGGCGGCCTCCAAACCTTCACAAACTTTCCGAGGGACAAATCACAAGTTGATTCCTCACCGGAGCACTCCTACCGCCTAGGAGTCTCCAACCTCCAAGAGTAACAAGATCAAGGGGGAAATGCTCAAGACTTGCTCAAATCACGAATTGCTTTGGTCACAAGAGGGAGAGGGAGAGGATCTATCTTTTGATTGGAACAACTCTCAAGAACACTCACTAATCTCTCAGGGATGTAAGATTTGGTGTAGGAGAAGTGAGAGGGAGCCACTTGTGTTCTTGGGACGATTTGGGATGAAGTGCTCAACCCTCCCCCGGAGTGGGAGAGGGATATTTATACCCCCAAAGAAAATAGAGCCGTTTCCCGCAGTTGTTTACCTGCCCGGATGATTTGGACGCATACCCGGATGATCCGGGAAGGTCAATATACAATGTGGTGAAGTAGATACCCGGATGTCCGGGGACATAGCCGGATGATCCGGGCAATTCCCGGATGATCTGGGTGGGTAGCCAGATGATCCGGCTAGCGGAATAAGCTACTATGATGAATTTTACGAATAACCCGGATGATCCGGGCAAATCCCGGATGATATGGGAGAGGACCCGGATGATCCGGCCAAACCAAACTGCTCCAGCCCAGAAACTGAAACAGGCACAACTTTTACATCCGGACTCCGATTTTGATGATCTTGGGCTCGTTTTGAAGCTATGAAAAAAACCCAGGTCCTCACATAGAGAACCACCCAAGATGAACAGGATGCAAAATATGCAAAGGTTTTATCATGTATTTGGGTAACCTATTTGGCTTTGGATTTTCTTTGGTATATAGGATATGAGTGGAATTGTGTAGAGAAGATGTTGACTTGAGCAAATCTATCACGAACCCCTTTGATCCCCTATTAATAGTGCGGGAGCCCTATAACTCAAGAATCATAAAAGGTCTACACTACATAGCTATCAAGAATCCATTCTTGAGTGTATGTGTTCCTTCGGTGTTCATCACTCCACAACACTAATGTCGAAGGAACTAATACCTTTGACTCGAGCCTTTCACTTGAGCTTGAAGTTGAAGTTTCTTCTTGGATCAAGTTGAATGGCAAGACATTGGTGAAGTCTTCAAGTAGCTCCCCCATACACAATGTGGGAAGCTTTGCTTTGTATTTATCTTCATGTGTCCATCATGTGATCATCCACAAGCTTCAAGCATGTAATCCTTCGGGATAGTTATCTTGAACTTGCCCTTGTCAACCATGATCATCAACAATTGATGTCATCCTCTCATAGACACTTGAAATCTCTATCTCGATGCGAGCCCATGAGAATCTCCTCTCAGAAACATAGGCAACACATAGTATGGGTTAGTACACAAAGCGAAATTGACAAATTCTTACCATACCACAAGATCTCACGTGGCACATGATTTGCGCTTGTGTGTTGACCATCTTTGAATTCAATCTTCGATCTTCATCTTGGTCAACCTTAATCTTTGCTCCATGATTAATCTTGATGCACAACTACATGTATATGGCGTTCATTCTGAATCCATTCAATATCCTTCTTGCATCACCCATGGAACAAACCTTCCTATATAACTTGATGTCATTGTTTCTTCATAGGAATTGTCATTCATTATCAAGTCTCAATGCATATATAGATATTGATGGATTCCATCCACCAATTCATCCAATATTCTTCATGCATTGCAAATGGAACTTTCCTTCAAATGCATATCTCAGTGCAAACATTAGTCCATTAGGATTGTCATTTACTTACCAAAACCACACATGGGGACTACATGTACTTTCAATCTCCCCCATTTTGGTAATTGATGACAATCTCAACAAGAGGGTTTATATAATGAATTTTTTAAACAAGCATGAAATTTATCCAAGGATAAATTGTATACTTGGGATGGTTGTAGTATCACCAATACACTACACAAGCATTTGATGACAGTACACCCATAGTATATAGAGCAAACTCCCCCATAATATATGAATTTGTGAATGAACTTTGAATGTCATTGCATATATTGGTTGACATAAACTAGGAGAAGATCTCTCTATATACAAGACTCATCCATGCAATAAGAATATATAACAAGGGTAGACATGCATGAGTGACAACAAGAACTAGAAAAGATATTTATCTTAAACCCTCTAAACTTCTCCCCCATTGGCAACAAATGCCAAAATGGAAGACAAAACATCTAGCAGACCAATATAGTATGAGTTCCTCCTTGATGTGTGCATATAACAAAATGTGAGTGAAAACAAATGCACATATTCAATGATGAACAATTAAAGGAGCTCGAAATCTATAGAATGCAATCAGATACGAAGATATGAACTTTTTCATGTATAAAAATTTCTAAGTGGCCTATAATAATCATGATATGTATCCACAAAGAAACTCTATACACAAAAAGAAAGGTTGCAATTAATAAGAACATGATATCCACAAGTGAATCCACTATTATACAACTTGAGCCTAGTCATAATAGCAAGGCACATGGCACAAAGCACATGGCACAAATTGATCTCATTTGCATAACACAAAGTGAAGCAAGCAATCAAAAGATCCGATGAGCCAAAAGGATAAATGAATACTACGATTTCGGAAGAGGAGTGTTCTAAGGAAAATAGAGAAGCTCCCCATGATTTGTGCACTATTTAGAATTTTTGTATTTGGATACAAGTGCACAAAATAGGATCATCACTCCCCCAAAATCAATAGGAACACAAAACAATTGCAAGCAAGCATAGATAAGAAAAGAAGCCTAGCATTTGCAACAAACATATGGTTGAGCAACATATAAATGAGGCAACCTAAGAATAGGCACAACCAAAATGATATGTGTGAGTCACGTCAAAGCACTTGAGAAGACTAGTATAAGGATGAGAATTAAGCATCAACATAGTCTTGAGTAAATGAGATACAAGGTGCAAGACATGTCCTTCCCACACACACGAAATTAAGAAGGTCACACACACATCAAGCAAATGGGTTCACAAGCTCACTAGTAGCAAATTAAAAATCAAAGCTTGTGACAACCCATGATGAAGATAGGAAATAATAGGCTTGTCAAGACAAGCACGAGGACAACAATCTTCACCAAACATGAGTGCACTAAGATGCAAAGAGGTAAGACATGCACTCATACAACAAATGCTTCCACGGAGCCACCAAAGATATAAAAAGAGAATGAAACGGTGGACATGAAAGAATAGGGATATCAACTAGGGATGTAACTTGGCTCACGTGCATAAGATTCTAGGTAGATGACAATCATGATGATATACATCCACAAAGAAGGATGTACACATGAAATAGTTACAAAAGGAAAGAATAAGATATCCAAATGGGAGACATAAAATATACCAATGAGTTCTTTGCTTGAAAGTATAGCACATGGCTTAATGTAATCTTATCGTATATTAATGAACTCCAAACACACAACCATCAAAGACATCACAACAAGCAACAAGAGAACATTGTTGCGATTCTTCGAGAAAGGAAACAAGTATGACAAGAACGAGTCAAGAAATTCATGCCATGATGCAACCTACACAAGGTTGAATGCAAGAAGTGTATGCATGAAGTAGATACTTGTTACCAAGATAGCATTGGAATGATGTAGTAGGTAATGGTTCGAGCTTGGCTCTAATTTTCTCATAGTGCCACCACTTTCATGAATAAGCCAAGCACCCAATGATTCTCAAATGTACCTAAAACAATTTAAGTACAACATGGTCCCCAAACTTATTGGGTACAAAGTAGTTAGCATAACTACGAAACATAGGGTAAAATCACTTAAATATGTGCATATCGATATGAATTTGAATATCATGCACATCTTAGCTATTAAGAATTTGATGGATTTACCATATATATATTGGATCAAATAAAGCAAACAAGGCATGCGAATTTACACATAGTAAATACACATGCACAAGCCTCCCAAAATCCAGGGAGATACAAATTGGACAAATGAACACATAACCGTTAATACTTCCAATAACATCACTAGTCATTCATGTTGTCCAAAATGACTCAAAGTGACAAATCAACATATAATAGCACACAAAGTTCAACATATGAACCAAGGAAAAAACAATGAGCATGTAAGATATGCATTGCACACATACTCATGGGAATATCTCACTCAAGTAGATATAGGACACTATAAACAATGAGATAACAAACTACCATAACTCCATACAAACTAATAAGATGGACTCGAACAAAATGGTGTTTCAATTTGACATTTGGTGTAGAAACCAAATAAGTACATGATCATCTATACTAACACAAGCATAACATGAGAGTTTAGAAATAAACACAATGCTTGGATAGCATATTATTAACATTCCAATTAGATAGATCATCATGCAAAGCTACAATTGGAATGGATCTATTCAAATGATTTTCCAAATATGATTTTTAAGATAACCATGGGCAAAACCGCACAAGAATACCATACTCAAACAAAGCATTGCATGCCACAGAGATATAAGATAATCTCAAATATAAATTCTAAGTGGCAAAGTGGCAAACCTCTGTTGTTAATGTTCACACGAGAAGTGATATGTACAAAGTATATCACTCCCCCATAATGTGATAATCCATGTATTATCCATAAGAGGCAAATGAAACCCAACTAAGGATAATTAATGGATGAAGATTTGAGTTTCAAATGAACTTTACATACCACATAGTAACTAGATAATATTGCACTAACAATACTAGGTGGTATCCTACATATATACATATTTAAGGTTTGTGATATGCGTAAATCATAGCACTCCCCCATAATATGATAATCCATTAATATCTCAAAAACACCAATGAAGATTCAACTAATGAAGCAATAAAGGCTCGAAACCACACACACAACTATATGATGT
Organism: Aegilops speltoides; assembly: GCA_021437245.1. Lineage (NCBI taxonomy): Eukaryota > Viridiplantae > Streptophyta > Magnoliopsida > Poales > Poaceae > Aegilops > Aegilops speltoides. Next base: position 336,038,054 of record CM038146.1, read on the forward strand.
GCATAGCAACTTACGCATGCTAGATAACACAAATCAAGTATATTAGGAAGCACAACATATACAAGCACATGCTAGTTACAAAACTTAAACACGCAAGGGACTTAGTAACTTTCAATGTACACAATGCAAGTACAAGTTACCGCAAAGAGGAGCATTGGATAGATAGACATGATGATATCCACTTAACTTGGCATTAACCATAACATATGGTGAAAATAGTTTTTCTTCATGAAGTAGCCAAGTCTCCAATTCCCTCCACACACCTATTGATCAAGTTTGAGCTTGATGGTCCCCAACCAAGTTGGGTCCTAAGAAGTTAGTAACAATAGGCTTGGCAACCCAAATGGTCTTGTCCACTTTGAAACCACTTTGGGCACCCACAAATTTGGCAAACACATTGCCAACAATATCCTTCCTTAGTGAATAATGATTATTGACTATAGGAGGCTTAGATATGTTACCATTGGGGCATGATGAAGCTATGTGTCCCTTTTGACGACAATCATAGCAACATTTCCTCCCTTTTCTCTTCTTTAATTTCTCAACTTGGGGAGCAATAACATGTTTCATCATGGATAGTGGCTATTCTTCAACTTGAGATTGAGCTTGAGGCCGCTTCCCATGTAGCTTCTCATTATAAGCCCTTTTTCTTCAATGGGCAAGATCTCACATGATGTCCAATCTTTTTGCATTTGAAGCAAGTAATGTTGGCCGAATTCTTGTAATTCCCTTGTCCCTTCTTCTTGTTCTTGGACTTCTTCTTGTTGGAGTGAAAATTATGTCCAACATCACACTTCTCCAAGTCTTTCTTCAAACTAGTGACTTGGGCCTTGAGCTCATTAATTTCTTCTACATGGTTAGTTTCAACACTAGAAACAAGAGGACTAGTGGAAGTAGAAACTTCATGGTTAGAGCAGCAAGACAAGGTGACAAATTCATCATGAGTGGATATAATATGAGAGGTGGATGAATTGCAAGGATTAGCACATGGCAATAAAGCATTTAGAGTAGATGTGCTAATGTTCACATGAGACTCACAAGATTTTACCTCGGAGGCCATAGCCTCGTGAGCTAACTTTATCTTACTATGAGAGCTTAAAAGATCCTCATGAGTGCCCGAGAGCTTTGCATGACTTTCTTCCAATTTCCCATAATTTCTTGTTAGCAAAGCAAGTTGAGCACATAGCTCAACATTCTCCTTCAAAATTGATGCTTCACATGAAATCGAGTTAGTAGCACAAACATCATTATCAATATGAGAGGAGCAAGTAGCACTTAGTGGCATCTCACGAGTTGATTGAAGCTCCTCATGAGACTTAGAGAGTTTTATGAGCTCTCCCTTGACACTATTGCATTCAAGGAGAAGGAGCTCAAAATCGTCTTTAAGCTTACAATGAGTAACTTTAATCTCTTCTTTTGAAGAACTCAAGTCACTAAGCGTTTCATGAGCCTTAGCAAGTTCATGTTCAAGCTGTTCACTTTTAGCTTGCTCATTGAGAAATAAATCATTACGTTTTTCAAAGCAAGCAAGAACATCTTGGAACCTTTCATAAGTGTTATTTTTAGCTCTATGAAGAGTTTTCCCAATCTCATAGAGATTTTGAGTCAAGTCATCATCATCATCCTCATTACAACTATCATCATTATCACTAAGAGAAGATGATACCTCGTCATTACGTCTTGCCATGAGGCACATGTGAACAAAGGGGGTTGATGATGATTCTTTTGAAGACGAGGGTTCTTCATCAATCAAGCATGCCTCATCTTTCTTGGTTTCCTCTACATGGTTAGTCATAGAACAACTAGAAGAAACCAAGGCATTTGTATCATGGCAACATGGGAGATCAAGCATATCATCACAAATGAGCTTAACACCATCATCACAAGATATTTCTTCACTCACCATGTCATTACCTTGTGGCATGCCACATGTTCGTGAAGTGCAAGATATTGAAGTGTGCAAGTAATCGAAGGTGGAAGTAATAGAGAGCTCTTCATGATTTAAAAATGTGGAGAACTCCTCCATCAACTCCCCAAATAGAATATTATCTTCATCAAGATTGGACCCACCATATATATCTTCAAGTTTGGTCCAAGTCTCATGAGTTGACTTGCAAGTCGTGACTGCCTTAAACACTTCAAAGGTTAAAGCTTGATGAATGACAAGAGAAGTATCACAATCAAGATACATATCCTCAATAGATGGAGAATGTCCATCCTTAGCAATAGAAATTCCTATAAGAACAATTCGCAAAGCATTTGGACCCATGGCCTGAAAGTGACAAAGCGTGCAAATTCTCCATAGGTGATAATTTGTGCCATCCAAATCAAAAGTGTTTTTGTGCACTAGTTCACTAGTCGACATCGTTACTCTCTAGGCGGTGAAGCCTAATAAGGAGAGAGCGGGCTCTGATACCAATTGAAAGGACCACAATGTCGCCTAGAGGGGGGTGAATAGGCGTTTTAAAATCTTATACGGATTTGGCTATATCCTAATGCGGAAATAAACTAAGAGGATACTTTTCAAGCACAAATCCTAAATATACCAGGCTAACTAAGTGCACCAACAACTTAGGATAAACGAGATGAGAACAACGCGGATATGAGTAAGCACAAGTAAGTTACACAAACTTACTCAATGTATATCACAAGATATATAAATCAATAATACACACAACCACAAGTAAGCAATACAGGCTTACACAAATTGTATCACAATATATGGAATTGCATGATACAATGAAACTCAAGTAAGCACTACAAGCTTACACAAGTTATGTCACAAGATATGGAAATGAATGTTACAAGCTAGCAATTCACACTAAGCACGCGATAGAAAAATAGTAGCAAGTATGAATTGCGGACTATAAAGTGTTGGCCTAGATAATCTCTACAATAAAGTGTTGCCATCGAGGATATAGAGATGGGGTTTATATCCTATTGCTTGAGTTTATCCCTCTACATCATGTCATCTTGCTTAATGCGTTACTCCGTTCTTATGAACTTAATACTATAGATGCATGCTGGATAGCGGTCGATGTGTGGAGTAATAGTAGTAGATGCAGAATCATTTCGGTCTACTTGACACGGACATGATGCCTATGTTCATGATCATTGTCTTGGATGTCTTCAGAATTATGCACTTTTCTATCAATTGCTCGGCAGTAATTCGTTCACCCATCGTAATACATGTTATCTCGAGAGAAGCCACTAGTGAAACCTATGTCCCCTGGGTCTCTTTTCTATTATATTACATCTCTTTTATTTACATTGCAGCTCGTTTACTATTTTGTTGTCTTTACTTTCCAATCTATGCAACAAAAATACCAAAAATATTTACTTCACTATCTCTATCATATCTCACTTTTGCGAGTGGCCGTGAAGGGATTGACAAACCCTTTATTGCATTGGTTGCAAGGTTCTTGATTGTTTGTGCAGGTACTAGGTGACTTGTGTGTCGTCTCCTACTGGATTGATACCTTGGTTCTCAAAACTGAGGGAAATACTTACGCTACTTTGCTGCATCACCCTTTCCTCTTCAAGGGAAAACCAACGCATGCTCAAGAGGTAGGAATGTGTACCTTACTAATGCTCGTAGTAGCTCCTGGGTATTTGATACTGGTTCTGTTGCTCATATTTGCAACTCGAAATAGGGGCTATGGATTAAACGAACATTGGCTAAGGACGAGGTGATGATGCGCGTCGGAAATGGTTCCAAGGTCGATGTGATCGCCGTCGGCACGCTACCTCTACATCTACCTTCGGGATTAGTTTTAGACCTGAATAATTGTTATTTGGTGCCAGCGTTGAGCATGAACATTATATCTGGATCTTGTTTGAGCATGAACATTATACCTGAATAATGGTCGTTCTATTTATATGAGTAATATATTTTATGGTCATGCACCCTTGTTGAGTGGTCTATTTTTGTTGAATCTCGATCGTGGTGATACACATGTTCATAATATTGAAGCCAAAAGATGCAAAGTTGATAATGATAGTGCAACTTATCTATGGCACTGTCGTTTAGGTCATATTGGTGTAAAGCGCAAGAAGGATCTCCATGGTGATGGGCTTTTGGAATCACTTGATTATGAATCACTTGGTGCTTGCGAACCATGCCTCATGGCCAATATGACTAAAACTCCGTTCTTCGGAACAATGGAACGAGCTACTGACTTATTGGAAAAAATACATACCGATGTATGCAGTCCAATGAGTGTTGAGGCTCATGGCGGGTATCGTTATTTTCTTACCTTCACAGATGATTTAAGAAGATATGGGTACATCTACTTAATGAAACATAAGTCTGAAACATTTGAAAAGTTCAAAGAATTTCAGAATGACGTGGAAAATCATCGTAACAAGAAAATAAAGTTTCTACGATCTGATCGTGGAGGCAAATATTTGAGCTACGAGTTTGGTCTTCATTTGAAACAATGTGGAATAGTTTCGCAACTAACGCCACCTGGAACACCACAGCGTAATGGTGTGTCCGAATGTTGTAACCGTACTTTATTAGATATGGTGCGATCTATGATGTCTCTTACTAATTTACCGTTATCGTTTTGGGGTTATGCTTTAGAGACGGTTGCATTCATGTTAAATAGGGCACCATCAAAATCCATTGAGACGACACCATATGAACTGTGGTTTGGCAAGAAACCCAAGTTGTCGTTCCTTAAAGTTTGGGGTTGCGATGCTTATGTGAAAAAGCTTCAACCTGGTAAGCTCGAACCCAAATCGGACAAGTGCATCTTCATAGGATACCCAAAGGAAACTGTTGGGTACACCTTCTATCATAGATCTGAAGGCAAGATATACGTTGCTAAGAATGGATCCTTTCTAGAGAAGTGAGTGGGAGGAAAGTAGAACTTGATGAGGTAATTGTACCTTCTCCCGAATTGGAAAGTAGTTCATCACAGAAATCAGTTCCAGTGATTCCTACACAAATTAGTGAGGAAGCTAATGATGATGATCATGAAACTTCAGATCAAGTTACTACCAAACCTCGTAGGTCATCCAGAGTATGGTCCGCACCAGAGTGGTATGGTAGTCCTATTCTGGAAGTCATGTTACTAGACCATGATGAACCTACGAACTATGAGGAAGCGATGATGAGCCCATATTCCGCGAAATGGCTTGAGGCCATGAATTCTGAGATGGGATCCATGTATGAGAACAAAGTGTGGACTTTGGTGGACTTGCCCGATTATCGGCAAGCCATAGAAAATAAATGGATCTTCAAGAAGAAGACTGACGCTGACGGTAATGTTACTGCCTACAAAGCTCGACTTGTTGCGAAAGGTTTTCGACAAGTTCAAGGAGTTGACTACGATGAGACCTTCTCACCTGTAGCGATGCTTAAGTCTGTCTGAATCATGTTAGCAATTGCCGCATTTTATGACTATGAAATTTGGCAAATGGATGTCAAAACTACATTCCTTAATGGATTTCTTAAAGAAGAGTTGTATATGATGCAACCAGAAGTTTTTGTCAATCCAAAGGATGCTAACAAAGTGTGCAAGCTCTAGCGATCCATTTATGGACTGGTGCAAGCCTCTCGGAGTTGGAATATACGCTTTGATAATGTGATCAAAGCATATGGTTTTATACACACTTTTGCAGAATCTTGTATTTAGAAGAAAGTGAGTGGGAGCTCTGTAGCATTTCTAATATTATATGTTGATGACATATTGTTGATTGGAAATGATACATAATTTATGGATAGCATAAAAGGATACTTGAATAAGAATTTTTCAATGAAAGACCTCGGTGAAGCTGCTTACATATTGGGCTAGATCTATAGAGATAGATCGAGATGCTTAATTGGACTTTCACAAAGTGTCGGATTATGGGTTCCGCAAACCTTGAAAGGTTCAAACTCTAGGGTGCGTGCGGAGATCCCAACCTGCCCAGCCTGCCTACTCGCAATCCACCTAAGCCTAGCGCGTCGAGCTCAAGAGACAAAGAGACACAACAGTTTATCCTGGTTCAAGCCACCTTGCGGTGTAATACCCTACTCCAGCGTTTTGGTGGATTGCCTCGAAGGGCTGGGGATGAACTAGTACAGTGGATGAACTGGCCCCAGGAGGTGAGGTGTTCCTGAGCTCAAGGGAGCTGGTGATGTGGTAGGGTGAGAATGGATCCAATCCTCCATCTATGGTGGTGGCTAGGTCCTATTTATAGTGGCCTTGGTCCTCTTCCCAAATGTTGGTGGGAAGGGATCCCACAACGGCCAGATTTGAAAGGGGACAAGTAGTACATCCTATCCTGGCTAAAGTGGTCTTCGCCTGCGAAAAGCCTCTGGTCGTGACGCTGCAGTGGGCTGGTGATGACCTCCGTCCTGCCGTCCTGGCGGTGTTGGTCTTGTTGCACCAGAATGGAAACCTTTGGCTGATTCCTCGGGACTCCGTGCCCGTGGCTTGCCTCCCTTGCACCGAAGAGGAAACTGGCGCTCTGAGCCCACTCGCAGAAAGTGCGTTATATCGACTAGAGGGGGGGTGAATAGGCGATTTTTATGAATTCTTCACTGAGGAATTTGGCAGTGAGGAAACTCCTTAGGGAAGAACTACTTGCAGCGGAATAAGTACTCAGAAGTAAGCATAGCAGAATACACACATAGTCATCATGATGAAATGAAGACAATCACAGAGTACAGAAAGCGTAAACACAGGATAGCACAAGATGAAGACAAACAGACTGAAGAAATTGAACTGAGGAAATTGAGAAAGTCTTCAGCCAAAGTCTTCAAACACAGATATGAACAAACACTCAACACAGTAATGAGGAAATGAAAGAGGTGAGGAAATAGAACCAGTAGGGTGGGTGAAGACAATGATTTGGTAGACCAGTTCCAACTGCTGTCTCAGTTGTACGTCTGGTTGGAGCGGCTGAGTATTTAAACTCGAGGAGACACAGTCCCGGACACCCAGTCGCTGAGCACGTAGCTCAGGACACCAAGTCCTCACCATATTCTCCTTGAACTAAGGTCACACAAACCTCATCCAACTACTCGTAGTAAGTCTTCATTCGACTTCCAAACCTTCACAGACTTCGGCCACTCGGCGATCCACAATTCCTCTTGGATGCTCTAGACCGTGACGCCTAACCGTCTGGAAGAAGCACAGTCTTCAAAGGTAACAAGCATCGGATCCACGCAGGATCAATCTCTTCAGTGATGCTCAATCACTTTGGGTTTGTGGGTGTTTGGGTTTGGATTTTCCTCACTCGATGATTGTCGCTCAAAGTCCTCGGAGGATGGGTTGCTCTCAAATGACAAGTATCAGTTTCTCTCGGAGCAGCCAACCAGCTAGTGGTTGTAGGGGGCAGCTATTTATAGCCTAGGGAGCAGCCCGACATGATAAGACATAAATGCCCTTCAATGATATGACCGTTAGGTGGATAAAATGTTTGGGACAGCTGGCGCGAAGCACAGCAACGGTCAGAAATTTGACTCTCAAATTCCTCAGGGCTATCATGTTCCTCATCGTAGGCAATCCGCCTTTGGCGAATTCCTAACTCCTCGGTCGAACAAATTCCTCAAATACGGTAAGAACTTCGTCTCATCCTCAAGAAATCGATCGAATCTGTATGAGATTTACAATGGCTTCACTCGAAAGAATTGGTAGGTGTAGGATTTTGAGTCGAGCATCACATGGAAAATTTTCCTTAGTATTTCCTCGACCCCCTTTAATATTACGGTGTTTCCTATGACTCAAGAAAGAGATAAACAAAACTATGAAAACGAAAGTCTTCAAGCTTCATATTCCTCGCATGAATATCAAGTCTTTACGGACACACCAATTTCTTCACTTTCAAAGTCTTCATGAAAGTCTTCAGGAATACCAAAATCTTCAGTCGAAGATATTCATTTTTAGGGGTCGACTTTCTCTGTAAATATCAAACTCCTCATAGACTTATAGACCTGTGTACACTCATAAACACATTAGTCCCTTAACCTATAAGTCTTCTATACACCAAAATCACCAAGGGGCACTAGATGCACTTACAATCTCCCCCTTTTTGGTGATTGATGACAATATAGGTTAAGTTTTCAACGGGGATAAACATATGAAGTGTAAGTACTGATATTGAGGAATTTGATTACAAGATATAGAAGAACTCCCCCTGAAGATGTGCATAGTGAGGAATTTAGCTTTTGAAGCAGTGCACACTTGAAGAGTTGAATCATGGAGATCTCCCCCTATATCTTTTAATTCATACATGCATTTGACATATAATATGAAGAATTTGAAATGCATGATGAAATATGGTGCCTGAAGAGATTTAGCATGCGTGCAATAATATTAATGAGGAACAAGCATGCAGAATAACGCATCAAAAGCATCAGAGCACAGTGCATCAAAAGTATCAGAGCACCATCGGGTTTAAGATTACAACTCGATCCAATAAAAGTTTCAGAAGAGCGAGAGTTGTAACTTAGCAAAAACGCCCATATAATAAACCCGCTTGAAGACTAACTCAGATTTCTCCCCCTTTGTCATCGAATGACCAAAAGGATCGGCCGAGGACTAACGCCCCTGAAGAATATCAAGTTGATGGAGGAGCGCCAGTGTTGTCGGGGTTGGTTGTCACAGTAGGGCCTGCTGCAGTGTCGTCCAAGTCTTCATTTTCATCAGTGGCGCGCGATGAAGAATAGGAGCCGGCCTCCAAGGAAGGAACCTTGACCTTCTTGAATTTCTTCGGTGGAGGTGCAGACCAGTCAAATTTTTTCTTGAGACCCATGCTCTTCAGATCTTCGGCGCTGTAGATATGAGATAGAACAACCCAGGTATGGTTGAAGGTTTCATGGAGGTAGTATTGGTTTTTCTTCACTGCATTGTGGGTTGAGGTCATGTTGTGAAGAGTTGAACCAAACTGACGCTTGACCCATTTATGATTGCGATCAACTTTCTGATGAAGACTGAGGAGTAACTCACGATCACCATCACCACGGTCTTTGTGGCTTGAGGAATTTGCTTGGCAGAGGTGTTGGCGGCATAATCATGTGTGGCAGAGTCATCATTGGTGGAGTAGGATGCATCCTTGCGAAATTGACCATCCAATGGACGAATGCCTTCATCTATCACTGCAGTTGCCTTGCCTTTGTCATCAGCTGAGGAAAATGTCCGTTTGAGGACTTCAATTGGAGGCAAGAAACTGCCATGGTTCAGAGTATCAGCCTTGTAGTTGAGTGAAGACCTTGTCCTGATGAATTTCATAATCCATGGTGCATAAGGCTTCAGCTCAAACGGTGACATAGTAATATTTGCCAGAGTCCTCATGAAGAAATCATGGAAGTTGACGGGAACGCCATGAATGATATTGAAAAGCATATTCTTCATGATGCCAACGACTTCTTCATCATTTGAGTCGTGGCCTTTGATAGGACTCATTGTCTTCGTCAGAATGCGATAGACAGTCCGAGGCACATACAGTAATTCCTTGACGAGGAATTTGGTTCGTGGGGCCTGCCCTGGCTTCAAAGGCTTCATCAGCATTTGCATGTAATGATTTGTAAGCTCAGGTTCATTGTAGATGCAACGAGTACCATCAAGGGGAGGACTGAGTGGGAGGACACGAAGCAATTCAGTTGATGGTGCCTTGTAGTGAGTATTTTCCAACATCCAGTCCAGCACCCAAGTGTTCACATCTTCAGAATTTCCTGTGATGTGCAGCGTTGCATAGAATTGAAGAATGAGTTCTTCATTCCAATCACAAATGTCAGTGCTGAAATTCAGTAATCCAGTATCGTGAAGAACACTGAGGACTGGCTCGAAGCACGACAGAGGTTCCATGTCCACGTGAGGAATGTGTGCATGATCGAAGACTTTCTCTTTGTCGAATAGCACATAGGAATAAAAGTTTGCTTGACTAGCAGTCCAGAAACGCCTCTTCCTTATGCGAGCAGAATCATAGGGATTGTAGTCAGTGAAGAACACATGCTCGTTGAAGAAATCAGCAGCCTTGAACTTTTGCTTCTTTGAGAATGGATCCTTTGGCTTGGGCACAGGAGTGTCAGTGAGTTGCATCACAACCTCAGGAATCACAATCTCAGGTTCTTCAGGCTGAGGAATTTCTGGTTCCTCTTCAGTGGCAGTCTGCATGTTCAAGGTATCAGCAGTAGGAGTTTCTTCAACACTAGTGGCTGGAATTTCTTCATGCACAGACGAGGTGGGATGAGTTTCTTCAGAGCCCATTTGAACAGTTGGTGCAGGGGACTGAGGTATTTGGTTGTAGAGGCGAAGTGTGGAGAATTGGGATCTTGACTTCCCAAAAGTCATCATTCATCACAGGCGTGGTGCATCCAATATCCACGTCTTCATCTTCAATTTCTTCAACGCCAGCCTCTTCAGCTGTGAACTGAGGCATGGGCGAGGAAGCGGCAGTGTTGAAGGATCGCATCCACTTCAATTTCTTCATCAATCTGCTCTGACGAAGCAGCAGAATGATTTTCTTCATCAGATCCGCTAGGGATCACATATTCTTCACCATAAGGAACAAGCTCCTTTGATGGCATGGTGGAAATCGGAACAACATCAATTGGATTCTCAAGTGAGCTGGTCATAGTCTTCATTTTCTTCGGAGCTGAAGAATCTGAAGCAGATGGTGCTTTCCTTTTCTTCACAATAGCTTTCTTTGCAGCCTTGGTCTTCCTCACATCTGATGCAGATGGAAGGGTAGGAGTTGGGGTAGGCGCAGGAGGAGCTGAGGAATCAGTTTGTATTTCCTCGGGCGCAACTGATGCAGTTGGCCTGACTTCTTCATTTTCTTTAGGCGCACCACTAATGGATGCCCTGGCAGTTTCTTCAGCGGCTGGAATGGAGTCATCAGCCCTAGAACTAGCATTTTCATCAGCAGCTGGACAATCATCAGCGGTGCTGGTATGTTCTTCAGTTTGCTGAACAGAGGCTTCAGCTTGAGGAATTTCTTGTTGCGATGGGGCTGCAACATTGGTGAACTTCTCAGTCAGTTTAACGAACCTGACTTTGGCTCCTTGCCAATCAGCATAATAAGAATTGAAATTATCGCTGAGGGTTTTGATCTTAGACTGGATCTTGAGGAGTTCATTAGGTGTCATTTTGACAACGTTGTTCCTCAGGAACTTCTCTTTCTTGAACTGAGCCTTCTTGATTTGCCTGGCCTTCTCAAATTTCCATTTCTCTTCATTGATGAAATTGGTCAGCACGTGACTTTGGACAGGAGTCAAATGAAAATCAGGCATAGGAGTGTTTGGGTCCTTGTGCCATAGATCAATGTAGTCGAGGATCACCTTTGGATCCAAAAGCAGTGGCACATTTGTGCCTTTGGCTCTAGCGGCCCTTTCTTGCCTGTCTCTGATGATTTCTGCAAGTTCATCATCATCAGCTTCATCGTCAGATGGCACATGGAAGGCAACTTGTTTCTTCTTTGGACTAGGCCGAGGACCTCGTCCAGCAGTGGCCTTTGTCTTCAGCAGAGTGGGGCCTGATGAAGAATTTGGTGCAGCTGAGGAACCTGCTGAGACACCAGAGGCAATGGAGATGCCTGCAGTCCTTTAGCATGTGGCCAGATGTACAGGTGTTGAGGACTTTGCCGGAGCAACTGAGGACTTTGGAGGAGCAGGAGAAGCATGAGGAATTGGCCGTGAGGGCTTTGAAGAAATTGGCCGTGAGGGCTTTGAAGATTCTGGCCGTGAGGGCATTGCTGAGGAACTTGGCCATGAGGGCACAGTTGGTGAAGCACTTGGCTTGTGAGCGGGCTTCTTTGCCATTGATTTTGTAGGCTTGTCAAAGGCCTTTGTGGTAGCAGCAGCAGCAGAGTCTTCATTAAATTTCCTCACTGCTTCTTTGGCTTGTCTAGCCAACTTGGCTGGGCGCTTGGCCCATTCATCAGGAAAATCCTCACCACGCTTGATGCTGGTGGGGTCAGCTTCTTGGCCAGGTGCCAATGGAGCTCTTCGGCATGGAGGATTTAGAGCGAATTTCTTCATGTACTTAGGAGTTACATATCTGTACTCCCTCCATTCTCTTGCCCATCTCCTTTCAATCCTCTGGATGCGCACCTTGCGCTGATTTTTGTTCTCTTTGCCGAACTTGGCCTCATCAGGTGTACAATAGTCCTTATAAATGTCATCAGGGATCTCAAAAGAAGTCATGACCTCAGGCTTCTTTCCTCCTTTCTGTGGTTTCTTACCTTCTGCCATATTCTTCAGATGAGGAATTTGAACAATCGAATTTTCTGAAGAAGTATGCAACTTTTCTTCGAGGAACGCTGCAAATGAGTTAAGTTGATGAGAACCTAGTGATTCAGCAGCGGACATGAGTACGTGTGAACAGAGTATAGTTGCGAGGAATTTGAAGAGGTCATATGCGTTCTCAGAAGGTTTTCAAAATGAACAAGTTTGAGGTATTTGACCAGATGAGTCTTGAAGAATTTCACTGAGCGTACTTTGTCTTAGGTTCCAGAGTTGTATAGATCGACGATCCACACAATTGAGGAATCTTGAAGAAAATGATGCTTAGGGAAATGAATCAAGAACAGATGACTTGTGAGGTGTTTTGTGTGTGAGGATTTGAAGAATAAAACACCTTTGAAGATTTTGTAGTGAAAATTTGAATCAAATAGGGCAGTAAAAGTAACTTTTAATTACCCTGGTTGAAGAACACGACGAACTGAGAAGAGTAGATTTGAAGCTCGTCAGTTCAGATCTTCTAGGCCCTAACTTGGCGGAGGAAGACAGCTACGGCGGCGGCGGAGTGAAGATTTCGCATGACGGCTTGAAAGTCTGACGGCGACGAGGTCGAGGCAGTGAAGCTCTTCCTCACCGGCGATGATGGAGTAGCAGCGACGCTAGGGTTTGAGAAGCTCGAGCGAGAGAGAGAGCGGTCGAGCGGAGTAAAGGAAGTGAGGAAGGGTGAGGGGGTATTTATAGTCACAGTGAAAAATTGTTCGCCCAAAGATTTAGGATGAACGTGCCCCTGGCCCTTCTCATTCGCTTGACATGTGTCACCCTCGTACTGAAAAGTGGAGATCGTGTTAGATCATGGGTGAATAGATAAGTCCATCGTGGGATACGGGACGGTTTGAGCGACAAAATCGAAAATTTGGATAAGATTAGTTTTAAAGTTCCGTTCGCAATTTATTTAGCTGACAGGACATAGTGAAGATTTTGAACGAGTTTCAAATAGAACAGACATGAAGAATTTGTGAATAGATTGGGTTGAGTACATCGTAGAGGGGGAAGGGTCCGATCACATTCACTTAGCAGAAAATGCAACTTGAAGAATTAGCCATAAGTGAATGCTGTAGAGGACATAAACCCATATATATATAGCCAATGAAGAAAAATGATGGAAACAGTGAAGATTTTGCAAAGTTGAAGAATTTGAAAAACTGAAGAATTTCAAAAACGAGGAAAAACTCAAATTGAAGATTTTCAACTTTTGTGGTGGCGTGACCCACCGTATAAGAATGGTGATTTCAGACACCGCGTACAATTGTCGTAGGGTTCTGAGAATCAAATTCTTCATTAATTTCTTCACACTTAGAGTGTTATTCTTCATTGATTGTAGAAAAACGTTTCTTCATGTGTTGCACATCTAAGTCATCAATTTTGCATAAGTGTTAGGATGTGTGTCCTTTTCAAAGAACATTCGAAGACTCTAAGATATTTAGCTCACACCGCAACTTGCTAAATTTCTTGTCATCCAAGGGCTTTGTGAAGATATCGGCTAGTTGTTCTTCAGTCTTCACATGCTCAATAAAAATGTCGCCCTTCAACACATGATCACAAAGAAAATGATGACGAATCTGAATGTGCTTTGTCTTCGAGTGCTGAACAGGGTTGTGAGCAATCTTGATGGCACTCTCATTGTCACAGTAGAGAGGCACATTCTTCATGTCGATGTCGTAGTCCTTGAGAGTTTGCTTCATCCACAGCAATTGAGCACAGCAAGAACCAGCAGCAATATACTCAGCTTCATCAGTAGATAGTGATACACAGTTCTGCTTCTTCGAGGACCAACAGAACAAAGATCGTCCGAGGAAATGACAAGTACCAGATGTTGACTTGCGGTCCACACGATCACCAAAGATAGTCGAGTCGAATATCCAATGAGATCAAAGGTAGAGCCCTTGGGGTACCATAATCCTAGTGTTGGTGTGTGAGCTAGATATCGAAGAATATGCTTCACAGACCTTATGGTGTGATTCCTTGGTGTAGCTTGAAATCGAGCACACATGCAAACACTAAGCATTATATCTTGCCTAGATGCACATAAGTACAATAAAGAACCAATCATGGAGCGGTATACCTTGTGATCAAGTCAATACCATTTTCATCGATTGCATAGATGGCCATTTGTGGGCATAGGAATTTTGACTCCTTTGCAATCTTGCATGCGAATTTCCTTAGAACATCCTTGAGGTATTTCTCCCGAGATATGAATATGCCATTGTGTTGTTGATTTAATTTGAAGACCTAAGAAGAATTTCAACTCTCCCATCATAGACATTTGATATTCTTCACTCATCATATAGGCAAATTCATCACTATAACGTTGGTCAGTACATCCAAAGATAATATCATCAACGTATATTTGGCACACAAACAGTTCACCATCATAAGATTTAGTAAAGAGAGTAGGGTCGGGTGAACCGGGTGTGAAGCCATTCTTCACGAAGAATTCCTTCAAGGTATCATACCACGCTCGAGGGGCCTGCTTGAGGCCATAGAGGGCCTTGTTGAGTCTGAAGACTTTGTCGGGATTCTTTGGATCTTGAAAACCTGGGGGTTGAGCAACATATACTTCTTCCTCAAGCTTACCATTGAGGAATGCACTTTTCACATCCATTTGATATAAAGTGATATTATGATGGTTAGCATATGCAAGTAATATGCGAATAGCCTCAAGTCTAGCAACAGGTGCAAAAGTTTCATCGAAATCAATTCCTTCCACCTGTGTGTAGCCTTGAGCTACAAGTCGTGCCTTATTCCTCACCACAAGGCCATTTTCATATTGCTTGTTGCGATAGATCCACTTTGTGCCGATGATATTATGCTTGCGAGGATCTGGACGTTTGACCAGTTCCCAGACATTGTTGAGCTCGAACTGATGTAATTCTTCTTGCATGGCCTGAATCCACTCAGGCTCCAGAAATGCTTCATCTACCTTAGTGGGCTCTGTGATAGAGACAAAAGCATAGTGCCCACAAAAGTTAGATAAATGTGAAGCTTTTGAGCGTGTGAGAGGACCTGGTGCTTCAATGTCATCAATGATCTTTTCAGCACTTCTTTTGCAACGCGAGGATGAGCTGGTTGTCGTCGAGGAATTTGATCAGCATTTTCCTCAGCACCATTTTCTTCAGCATTTTCCTCAGGTACATCAGCTGGACGGTCTTCGCGCTCGGGAATGAATTCTTTAGTAGATTCTTCGGTAGGAATGACATCCTCAGTAGCCTTGAACTTGATAGAATCTTCAGGTGTTGGTTCATCTATCACAGAAGGTAGGTGCTCTCTTTGCGAGCCATTAGTTTCATCGAACCGCACATCTACAGTTTCAACAATCTTGTGAAGAGAGATGTTGAAGACTCTGTAGGTGTGCGAGTCCTTCCGTAACCAAGCATAAAACCTTCATGTGCTTTTGGTGCGAATTTAGCATTGTGATGAGGATCTCTAATCTAGCATTTAGCACCGAAGACTTTGAAATAACTCACATTGGGTTTCTTGTCAGTTAGGAGTTCATAGGCAGTCTTCTTGAAGAATTTGTGAAGATATACTCTGTTGATGATGTGGCACGCGGTATCAATTGCATCAATCCAAAAATGATGAGGCGTTTTGTATTCATCAAGCATAGTGCATGCCATCTCAACAAGAATTCTGTTCTTGCGCTCCGCGACGCCATTTTGCTGAGGAGTATAAGGAGCAGATAACTCATGAGTAATACCAAGTTCATCAAGATAATCATTAAGACCGGAATTCTTGAACTCGGTTCCATTGTCACTCCTGATGTGCTTGATCTTCGCACCAAAGTTGGTTGAAGCCCTCAATGAAAATCGTTTGAAGACTTCCTGCACTTCATGTTTGTAAGTAACAATGTGTACCCATGTGTAACGAGAATAATCATCAACAATAACAAAGCCATATAGAGATGCATCATTAGTCACAGCAGAATAATGATTAGGACCGAAGAGATCCATGTGAAGCAATTCAAATGGTCGAGTAGTGGTCATGATAGTCTTCGCTGGATGCTTGGCCTTAGTCATCCTCCCAGCTTCACAGGCACCACACAAGTGATCCTTGAGGAATTTGACATTCTCAATGCCAATGACATGCTTCTTATTCGCAAGCGTGTGCAAATTCCTCATGCCTGCATGACCAAGTCGTCGATGCCATAGCTAGCTGAGGGAGTCCTGGACTAGGGGGTGTCCGGACAGCCGGACTATCATCGTCTGCCGGACTCCAAGACTACGAAGATACAAGATTGAAGACTCCGTCCCGTGTCCGGATGGGACTTTCCTTGGCGTGGAAGGCAAGCTTGGCAATACGGATATGTAGATCTCCTACCATTGTAGCCGACTCTGTGTAACCCTAGCCTCCTCCGGTGTCTATATAAACCGGAGGGCTTTAGTCCGTAGGACACAACATACATTACAACAATCATACCATAGGCTAGCTTCTAGGGTTTAGCCTCCTTGATCTCGTGGTAGATCCACTCTTGTACTACCCATATCATCAATATTAATCAAGCGGGGCGTGGGTTTTACCTCCATCGAGAGGGCCCGAACACAGGTAAAAACATCGTGTCCCTCGTTTCCTGTTACCATCCGCCTAGACGCACAGCTCGGGACCCCCTACCGAGATCCGCCAGTTTGACACCGACATTGGTGCTTTCATTGAGAGTTCCTCGTATGTCGTCACCGATAGGCTTGATGGCATCTTCAACCAACAACGCTGTCCGTGGTGAGACTTTTCTCCCGGACAGATCATCGATTCGGCGGCCGCCGCTGCGGGCTAATTAAGCAGCCATCCGGAGCAGATCAAGCTTCGCCCCTGGCCGTCGTGCCGATTCGAAGTCTAAACTTCACGGCCGACGTCCGTGGAGACTTAATCTTCGACGGACTCGCGCGCGCGCGTGTGCCGCCTTTATTACGATGGGCATGATCTAGCTCTGCCGCCGAACAGTGCCTTGGTGGCCGCACATGAATCCGCTTTGGCCATTAGTCTGGAGCCGATCGCCCAGATCAAGGATCGGTGGATAGACGCCACCTTGGGGGCTCCAACTTCCATGGCGATGGAGCCGAACGTTAATCTTGTCCCCCGCAAAACTCGTGATTCCGAGGTGCCGGACTCCCTGCCGGACTCCGAACCTCCCACGCCCCTACCAATCGATTTGGATTGGGTGCCGGTTATGAAATCCACCGCCGCGGACATCTTCCAACACTCGCCCTTTGGCGACATCCTAAATTCGCTAAAGCATCTCTCGTTATCGAGAGTCTGGCGGACTATGGCGGGATGGTTGAAAGCGGACGACGAAGAAATTCAGAGCCCACCCACCATCCACTTTGTAGCCACTGTCGACGATCTAACCGACATGCGAGACTATGACTCCGAAGACATCGACGGAATAGATGATGATACCGGAGACGAACAAGAAGCAGAGCCTATAAGGCACGGGAGGACCACCTCGTCATATGACATATACATGGTGGATACCCCAAAGGAGAGCCATAACGAGGACCAACGGGCGCGCGAAAGATAACCTCGCCGATAACGATCAAAAGCGGCGACGCAGACGCCGCCCTAAGTCCCGCCTCGACGACAACAACGCTCCAAAGGAGCCCGTAATACAGCAGGGCTCACAAATGGACGATGAACATGCAGATAAGCAACCGTCCAAACATGACGAGTCAGATAATCAGTCCAGGCCCGGCGAAAACGACAGTCCGGACGATCTCATGCCGGACACGCCGCCGGAGAGCAAGAACCTTCGGAAAAGACTCGTCAACACTGCAAGAAGCCTGAAGAAGGAAAAGCGGAGGCTCAAAACAGCGGAAGACACACTCAGAATGAGATGGAGCAAAGTGCTCAACACATGAGATAAATCTGCAATGGCCACCAATCAAAGAGCTACCCAAGCACAAGCTGCTACGAGAATTGACGAGGAGGCCATAGAGCCTCCACCATCAAAAAATAAAGAGGCGCTGGTTGGATAGGCGGCGGATGATAGGCCAAATTCTAAAAGCGGCGCCACACATAAACCAACTAATGAACCTGGAAAGACAGATGGCCCAGCCAGGTCCATCTACGGGCCAAAGAAGAGGGCCCCAGGAAGCAAGGCAACACGTCAAGTGTCCGAAGATAGTGGCACACCCAAATACAGGGGCATCGTACACCCAATATGTTTCACCGATGAGGTGCTGGACCATGAATTCCCAGCAGGATTTAAACCCATAAACATAGAGGCCTACGATGGAACAACAGACCCTGGAGTCTGGATAGAAGATTACATACTACATATACACATGGCCAGAGGAGATGATCTCCACGCCATAAAATACCTACCCCTCAAGCTCAAAGGGCCAGCCCGTCATTGGCTTAAAAGCCTCCCAGAAAATACTGTGGGAAGTTGGGAAGAGCTCGAGGAAGCGTTTAGAGCAAATTTTCAAGGGACCTATGTCCGCCCTCCGGATGCAGATGATTTAAGTCATATAACTCAACAGCCCGGAGAGTCAGCACGTAAATTCTGGAACAGGTTCCTCACCAAAAAGAACCAAATAGTCGACTGTCCGGACGCCGAAGCCTTAGCAGCTTTTAAACACAATGTCCGAGATGAATGGCTTGCCAGACACCTCGGCCAAGAAAAACCGAGGACAATGTCCGCGCTAACAAGCCTCATGACCCGCTTCTGTGCGGGAGAGGATAGCTGGCTAGCATAATGCAGCACCAGCGACCCAAGTACATCCGAGATACGAGATGGAAACGGAAAATCACGGCGCAAAAAAGAGCAGCGCCGGAATAAAGAAAAAAGCCCAAAGAGCACGGCAGTCAACGACGGATTCAAAAGCTCGCAGCCAAACAACAAAACATCGCCTCTTCAGGATGACGGCGACGAGCTTTCCAACTTAAACAAGATTTTGGGTCGGATATTTCAAATCCACAGCACCCCCGGAAGGCCTGCAAACCACACCCATCGGGATTGTTGGGTTTTTAAACAGTCCGGCCGACTAAACGCCGAACACAAGGGGCTCGACGCATCAAGCGAAGACGATAAGCCCCACTAGCAGAGCACCGGAAAACAAAAGACTTTCCCACAAGGGGTCAAAGCAGTAAATTCACTTCATGTGATAATACGGAAAAATAGTGCGGCACTTTCTAAAAGGAGCTTCGCGTGGTCCAACCCAGCAGACCATAGAGATTGGATATCAAAACCAATCACTTTCGACCACCTGGACTATTCCAGAAGCGTTCGAGACGCGGGACGAACTCCCCTGATATTGAATCCCATAATAGACGGACTACAATTTACTAAAGTCCTAATGGACGGAGGCAGCGACTTAAACCTGCTGTATTCAAACACAATCCGTAAGATGGGGATAGACCCTACCAAAATTCGACACAGCCACACTTCCTTCAAAGGAGTGACGCCAGGCCCTTACGCCAAGTGCACCGGCTCCATATCACTAGAAGTCGTGTTCGGATCACCGAACAATTTTCGACGCGAAAAATTAATTTTTCACATCGTCCCATTTAAAAGTGGATATCAAGCCCTCTTGGGACGAAAGGCTTTTGTCCGCTTCAACGCCATACCGCATTACGCGTCTCTTACACTCAAGATGCCCGGTCCGCGTGGCGTCATTTCAGATCTGGGTCACTTAAAGACCCCGGACTCGGATAAACGATTCGGCTTCAGCAGGCTAGGGCTCCCTAGCCGCATACCTCTTCACGAGGGGCTGCGCGCTAAACAACTGCGGGTTCATACAAACCCCACTTTACTTATTCATATTTCTTCTTTTACACATATTTTTCGCATCGAATTGTTTTCAAACTAAGCGTTCCTCTCTTTTTCAGATGAACAACGCGTGCGTGCCCCGTGATAACGGCGCCGCGGAGACACAAAGCGCAGACGTGCGAGAGGGACCCATTGTGAGGATTCTTTTGATTAAGACCTGCGTAAACATTTTTACTTGTCTCTTATTGTTATTCTCCTTGGTTTCTTCCTATAGCCAAAGCGGAGCTGACGTTTTAGCATCGTCCGCATCGAAGACCATGCCCGCACGGACACCGGGGGTTAGGGCATTATTCGCCCATTATTATAAAGACCGAACACCTTAGGGAGTGTTCGGCGTCTCGAGATTAGGCATTATATGCATCAGCTCGAATCATGTCTTTGGTCAAATGTTGGGTTTGCCCGGCTCCTGTGTTTTGGCGGCCTTACGTTCAGTATCATCGGCTAACGCGACACCGGAGAACTCTGCGATGTGCCCGGTTAATTTGGCGAGCACCTTAGTAGAGAAAGCCAAAATCGATGTCATGATATAGCGAGACCAGTCAACCACTCGATCGACCATCGGAATGTTTAGAATTCCCCGCTTTGACGAAGGACCGTTTCCCGGTCAGGCACACACGCACCCCGAACTCGGAGAAGTGCGGTGCCCCAAGGGGCTATATCGTAGCCCCACCCTCGAACTCCACTGGCTAAGTGAAAGTGATAAAGCATTATAGTCCGGGTTGCCTCGTTTGCTACGCTACCACCTCCTTAACAGGACCAAGGCGTCGGATTAAGTGTGAAAGCGCTATTTTGCGAACACCCCGCACCTTGTGCGTGGGGGCTGTCAAGACGCAATCTTCGGGTTATACAAGTGTATATGTAAACGGCCGCATAGGAGAAGTTTTACTACTTGGGATGCACAAGTATAAAAAGCAGTTATAGCATAATCATCATTTTACAAGCTAAAACGTTCATTTGAACGTGACATTTTTCGAGCACTGCGACTCTATTACACGAGCGCCACGCTAACTTCCCCGAAATAGTGCTCGGCGGGGAGTCGGCTTTCATCCGAACCCTGGGCGGCAACAGCGGTGGCATCCATCTCCGGGCAATGCGCCTTCACACGGGCAAGAACCATCCGCGCGCCCTCGATGCAGGCCGACCGCTTCATCTCCTTGATATGCGGCAACGCTCCAAGGAATTGCTGCAGTAAGCCGAAGTAGCTCGTCGCCTTGGGCCTCTCTGGCCAGACATGAGCCACGATGTCAGTCATGGCAAGTCCGGACAATCTATTTAGCTCGGCCCATTCGGCCAACCGGTCAGTTAACGGAAGTGAGCGATCCGGACTATGGAATTGAGACCAAAATAGCTCTTCCGTCTTGTGATCCTTCTGGCTCCGGAAGTGCTCAACGACATCAGCCACACTTGCCGCAAAATCCATATACGGATCCTCCGGACTCCACAGCCGATCAAATTGAGCATACTTTCGATCCATAAACCGGTGACGCAGCAGATAAGGCTTGCCAGCCACGATATCTCCGGCCTGGCGCAGCTCCTCCCTCATGGCCCGCATTGCAGAGCAGGCATCCTTGGCCTCGGCGGTGGCCTTCCTCAAGTCTTCCCGCTCCGATAAGCGCTCCTTTTCAAGAGCCTCATTGCGGTCGGCAGCATCTTTCACTTTCACGGCCAATTCGGCCACCTCTTCCCTGCTTAGGCAGTGTGCAGCCTTTTCGGCTTTCAACTCCTCGGCCTCCCTCGAGGCAGCCGCGTCACTCCTTTGGGATTGCTCCTTAGCTTGAGCAAGTTCGGCTCGAAGGCTCTCCACAGCAGCAGCACCGTCTGTATAACAGGATAAAATTTATCAAAGGAGGGCTTCGACCCCCTTAATAAAGTGACTGCGCAGAACTCATTTACCTTGCGACTCGTCAAGTCGCCGGTTGACAAGTGCGAAGTCCGCATCCGCCACGTCAAGTCGCTGATTTAACTCGGCAACCCCACTAGTCCGGCTAGCCCTCGGACTATCCGCCACCTGCATAGGAACGGCGGCATTCATTACTTACGATTTCGATCCTCGGCACGCCGTCGTTTTCGACAACCTACTGAGTCTCAGGGGCTACTATCTATACAGGGCGCATTTTCATGTGCAAAACTGTTAATAGACAAAGAGATGCGTCATTCTCGCGTACCTCAAACCCCGCCAGCAAACTCATAGCGGCATTGCGCAATCCGTTTTTCGTGGGACGAAATCCTTCAATCACCATACGCATCAGCGCATGGTGATCTTACGAGATGGACGCCCTCTCAAACAGATTCTTGATTCTCCCGGCGGATACTAGCGGGTGCGAACTCTCTGCCCCTCCGGACTCGGGATACCCTCCGTGACGATACTTCGAGCTCGCTTTGCCTTATCGGACGCGCTGCAGACGGAGGCGTTTTGCTCTCCATCATCTCCGAAAGAAGGTCCCCGAAGATGAACTCATCTCGAGAAGGCTGCGAGATCCGAACCGCAAGATAAATATTTGGTTACCCATGAAGCACAAATGGAGGTATTTCCTTACTAATTAACTCCCTTTTCATACTCACGGCTCATTGGAGGCTGATCCTTGGCGATGATTGTGCGTCCGGATTCTCTCGGACGCGGACCAAAGAAGATCTCTTCCCACGCTTAGGGGCTTTGGCCTCCGGATCTTCGGAGGCGGTCCTCTTCTCCCCCTGGAAGGAATGGTTTTTTATTCCCCTCTCTTCGGACGCCCCTTTGGGCGAAATAATAGCTCCTCTACTTTCCCCATCGCTCCCTTCCATGGGCGCGACCTCCAACATTCTGACCAGCACGGGCTCCAGTGCGGTCTCTGGGAGGGGGGCCGGACACCTTATCAGCCTCGAATGTGCTACCCACTCCTGTGAAGAGTAATGGGTCAGGAGGCTAACTCTAGAGAAGAAGATAAACAGAGCGTCCGGACTCTGAGCTATTTACCTGAGTATCCGGGCGATTGCGGCTTAGGCCTGCGTCCTCGGCCAATTCCGGACACGCCACCTGCGGTCCTAAGAACAACTTGTACATCTCCACGGGTGTCGCACCCATGAAGTGTTGGAGAATCTGAGGTCCCTCCGGGTTGAACTCCCATAGACGGAGAGGACGACGTTTGCAGGGCAGAAGATGCCTGATTAGCATAACCTGCATCACCACAATCAGATTGATCTCCCTCGCCTGGAGGTCTCGAATCTGGCCCTGCAATAAGGGCACGTCTTCGGACGGCCCCCAATTGAGCCCTTGGTTGACCCATGACATCAGTCGGCATGGAGGTCCCGGGCAGAAGGAAGGCGGCGGCTTTTGCTTGCTGCCCTTCGGAGCGGTGATATAGAACTACTCCTGTTGCCACAGTCCGAGTTCCTCTTGGAAGGAACCCTCGGGCCATGGGGCATCGGCCTTTTTGCTTATGGCCACCCCGCCGCACTCCGCTTGACGCCCCCCGATCATCTTCGGCTCCACATTGAAGGTCTTCAGCCACAGGCCGAAGTGGGGAGTGACGCGGAGGAAGGCTTCGCAGACGATAATGAATGCGGAGATGTGGAGGATGGACTCCGGAGCCAAGTCGTGAAAGTCCAGCCCATAGTAGAACATGAGCCCCCTCACGAAGGGATCCGTCAGGAAGCCTAAACCCCGACGGAGGTGGGATACGAAGACAACGAACTCATCGGGCTCGGGGGCAGGCACGGCCTGCCCTTGGGCGGGCAACATGTGCGAAACCTCGTAGGCCAGGTACTTGGCCTCGCGTAACTTCAATATGTCCTCCTCCGTGACGGAGGAGGGCATCGACCGGCCCTGGAGGTCGGAACCGGACATGGTTGAGAATCCGAAGCGCTCGAATCTGAGGTTCTAGGTGTTGGAACTGGGAGCAAGAGGAGATTCGATGTGAGATTGAAGAACAAGGACGAGCCTTGGTCCTCTTATAAACAGGAAAAAATACCAAGAGCCGTCTCCGTGACCGTTTGGGATTCACCTTCGATAGAGAAGGCGTGGCGACGGGAACGGTTGGGTTACCCACGCATGTATTGATGAGAATCCCGGAATAAGGGGAACACGATCTCTGCTTCGACAAGACGTGCCAAGGAAACCGCTTCGCTAAATGTGCTGAGGTGGTATAAAGTAAAAAATGATTCAAACAGTGGCTTGGTAGCGGTGTGATGTCACGCCGCATAATACGTCAGCAGATTGGACTAGTGTACATTTTATTCTCTCTACGGTGGAATGTGGAATTTATTTTGCAGAGCCGGACACTATCCTGGTGTTCATGATCTTCTCTGGATTATTCAAGGGAGGAACCCGCCTTGCAATGCCGAACATTATGCGCGCCGGACTTATCGTCATTGAAGCCTGGTTCAAAAGCTCTTGAGGAGTCTGGACTAGGGGGTGTCCGGACAGCCGGACTATCATCGTCCGCCGGACTCCAAGACTATGAAGATACAAGATTGAAGACTCCGTCCCGTGTTCGGATGGGACTTTCCTTGGCATGGAAGGCAAGCTTGGCAATACGGATATGTAGATCTCCTACCATTGTAACCGACTCTGTGTAACCCTAGCCTCCTCCGGTGTCTATATAAACCGGAGGGCTTTAGTCCGTAGGACACAACATACATTACAACAATCATACCATAGGCTAGCTTCTAGGGTTTAGCCTCCTTGATCTCATGGTAGATCCACTCTTGTACTACCCATATCATCAATATTAATCAAGCAGGACGTAGGGTTTTACCTCCATCGAGAGGGCCCAAACCTGGGTAAAAACATCGTGTCCTTCGTTTCCTGTTACCATCTGCCTAGACGCACAGTTCGGGACCCCCTACCCGAGATCCGCCGGTTTTGACACCGACACTAGCCTTCTGAAGCTTTTGCAAGTAAGCACACGGCAGGTTGTGGTCCTGTAGAGAAATCAACAATGTACAAGTCTCCTCTCCTAAAGCCTTCGAAGACTTTGGAATTGTCAGCTTCCATGATCACAACACAATGATACTTGCCAAAGACAACAACCATATCAAGATCACAAAGCATTGAGACAGACATGAGGTTGTATCCTAAGGACTCGACAAGCTTGAC
Source organism: Aegilops speltoides (assembly GCA_021437245.1). Lineage (NCBI taxonomy): Eukaryota > Viridiplantae > Streptophyta > Magnoliopsida > Poales > Poaceae > Aegilops > Aegilops speltoides. The sequence continues at coordinate 336,063,122 of CM038146.1, forward strand.
TTTGTCCATGTGTCGATCCTTTGAGATCGCAACCTTACCTAGACCCAATACCTGACTTTTGCCTTTGTCAGCGAAGGTGATATGCTTCAGATGTGATGGTGTTAATGGAGCATCCATCAATAGATTCTTGTCACCATTCATGTGATTTGTACATCTGCTATCGAGGACCCACTCATTTGCTTTGGGTTGATCATCCTGCAGATGAATTAGTGCAGCTTACAAACTCATATACTTCATCAGTGAAGAATATGACATCAGTATCATCAGTTCAATTTCATCAAGCAACAGCCGATGTATAAGCAGATGAGGGCGTGTGAAATGAAAGTTCATTTCATCATGATTAGCTGCGTCCTTTCGAGCATTTTGTCGGGCCCCAAGAAATTCTTGAGACGTTAGAGCACGTGCGGAGACTGACCCTGCATAAGAGATTAGTTCTTTTCTTCACCACCCACATCGGAGGGGTGGCAAAGAATTCATCACTCCGAGCACCATATGAGAAAGGTGGCAAAGATGCCGGTCCGCCGTTTCACATAAGAGGGGTTAGGGTAAGCATATGAATAAGCGAGATAAATTCTTGAGGACTTATGAACATAATGATTTGAAGAATAATGCACATATTCATAGCCCTTAGCTCTACCCTGCGAAACAGAGTTGTTAGCACGATGATGTTCATATGAGGACTTTGATCCTTTTGAGGAATTTGATCCATGTGAGGAATTTAGTCCGTATGAGGACTTGGATCCATATGAAGAATTTAGTCCATATGAAGAGTTTGATCTGGGGTTCCTATTCTTCACTGGTGGTGTCATGAGGACATTCACCTTAAGACTTTCAACATAACTTTTGGGAACCCAGATTTTCTTCATAGGGGAACCGTTCCTGCAGTTAGTGCCAACATATCTAGCAAATACTTCACCATTCTGATTTTTGAACAATTTATAGCTGGAGTCAAATGACTCATCAGAAGAATGAGGAGATTCACATGTAAAGCCAGATAAGTTAGATGGATCAACTGGAGGTCCCTTTGCAGCAACCCATGAGGTTTTGGGTCTTGCCCGGGCTTCAATATGTTCCATCAGATTGAGTTTCCTCTCAAAGGCAATACCCTCTTTCCTAGGGTTTCTGTTGAGGATCTGCTTTTTAAGCACATCACAAAGAGTCTGATGCCCTTTGAGGCTTTTGTACATGCCTGTCATATACAATTCCTTCATCCCTACATTGTCAGTGATACTAGCAATGTCCTCAAATTAGGAATTAGTGATAGCAGAGGCAGGTGAAGAATTTGTAACATTTGAAGCATTTGAACATTCAGGTGAAGAATTAGCAGATTCACGTTCAATGCACTTTAAGCATGGAGGATCAAATTCTTCCTGAGTGGCGCTGATTTGTTGAGCAAGTAATGAATCGCGCTCCTTCTGAAGATCTTCATAACACATTCTTAGCTTTTCAAGATCTTGCTTTCTTTAAAGAAATTCATAAGAAAGCTTCTCATGATCAGTTAAGAGGGTTTTATGATGACTTTGAAGGTTCTCAAACTTAGACTGAAGTCTCTGAAGATTTTAAGTTAAGTCTTTAGTGCGGTCCATTTCGTCACCCAACATATCATCACTTTTGTCTAGCATGTTTTGAAGTTTTTCAATAGCCTTTTGTTGTTTCACAGCAATCTTAGCAAGTTTAGAGTAGCTAGGCTTAAGATTTTCATCAGATTCATCCTCACTTGATTCAGAGGAGGGGTATATAGTTACCTTAGCAGCCTTTGCCATGAAGCAATAGGTGGGAGCATAGTCATCATTGCCTTCATCAGCATTGTTGGTGTTGTTGCCATTTTCTTTAGAGTTGAAGATAGACTTGCTGACAAATGCGGTAGCAAGAGCTAGACTCGCCACACCTGACTCAGACTCCTCGGATTCCTCTTCTTCTCATTATCCTCAGATTCAGCCTCAGAATCCATTTCCTTTCCAATGAATGCCCAAGCCTTCTTGGAGCTGCTCTTCTTGTGGGATGAAGACTTCGAGGATTTTGATGATGAAGACTTTGAAGATTTCTTCTTCTTCTTGGCTTCATCAGAACTGTAATCCTTGTATTTCTTCTTCTTTAGTTCCTTGTCCCACTGAGGACAATCTTGAATGTAGTGACCAGGCTTCTTGCATTTGTGGCATAGCCTTCTCTTATAGTCACTTGATGAGGAATCACTGCTCCTTGAAGATTTTCCAAAGCGACCACGTCTTGAGAATTTCTGGAACTTCTTCACGAGGAGTGCTAGCTCCTGGCTCAATTCTTGAGGTCACCAAGGCTACTACCGAATCTTCACACTCAGATTCGACACCGCCTTGGCCTTGAGGCACGTGACTTGCCATAGCTTGAACCATAGAGATCTCTCTTTTCGAAGAAGTGGAACTAATGAGTATTTAGCCTCTCGAGGATATCGGCGGGATCTAGTGACTTGTAATCAGCACGCTCTTGAATCATCGGTGCGAGTGTCAAATGACGAATCGAGTGATCTCAAGAATTTCTTCACCACCTCATGATCGGTGATGTCAGTGGCACCGAGCGCTTGAAGCTCATTTGAGCTATCAGTGAGGCGATCGAAGGTTTGCTGAACAGTTTCATTGTCGAGTCTTTTGAAGCGGTTGAAGAGATTGCGAAGAACGTCAACACGAGAGTCACGTTGAGTTGAGACTCCTTCGTTTACTTTGGAGAGCCTATCCCAGATAAGCTTAGCCGTTTCCAAAGCACTCACTCTACCATACTGCCCTTTACTCAGATGACCACATATGATATTCTTCGCTTGAGAATCGAGTTGCTTGAATCTCTTCACATCAGCAGCATTCAGGGAAGGTGTGACTAAGGGAACACCATTTTCCACGACGTACTAGAGATCGTTGTCAATTGCTTCAAGATGCATTCGCATCTTATTCTTCTAGTAGGGTTAGTCCGTGCCATCGAAGGTAGGACACCCAACAGAGACCTTGATCATACCTGCGGTCTACATAACTAAAACTCTAGGTGGTTAAACCAAAATCACACAGAACAAGGGAGTACCTTGCTCTGATACCAATTGAAAGTGCGTTATATTGACTAGAGGGGGGGTGAATAGGCGATTTTTATGAATTCTTCACTGAGGAATTTGCCGGTGAGGAAATTCCTTAGTGAAGAACTACTTGCAGCGGAATAAGTACTCAGAAGTAAGCATAGCAGAATACACACATAGTCATCATGATGAAATGAAGACAATCACAGAGTACAGAAAGCGTAAACATGGGATAGCACAAGATGAAGACAAACAGACTGAAGAAATTGAACTGAGGAAATTGAGAAAGTCTTCAAACACAGATATGAACAAACACTCAACACAGTAATGAGGAAATGAAAGAGTTGAGGAAATAGAACCAGTAGGGTTGGTGAAGATAATGATTTGGTAGACCAGTTCCAACTACTGTCTCAGTTGTACGTCTGGTTGGAGCGGCTGAGTCTTTAAACTCGAGGACACACAGTCCCGGACACCCAGTCGCTGAGCACGCAGCTCAGGACACCAAGTCCTCACCGTATTCTCCTTGAACTAAGGTCACACAGACCTCGTCCAATTACTCGTGGTAAGTCTCCAGACGACTTCCAAACCTTCACAGACTTCGGTCACTTGGCGATCCACAATTCCTCTTGGATGCTCTAGACGATGACGCCTAACCGTCTGGAAGAAGCACAGTCTTCAAAGGTAACAAGCATCGGATCCACGCAGGATCAATCTCTTCAGTGATGCTCAATCACTTTGGATTTGTGGGTGTTTGGGTTTGGATTTTCCACACTCGATGATTGTCGCTCAAAGTCCTCGGAGGATGGGTTGCTCCCAAATGACAAGTGTTTGTTTCTCTCAGAGCAGCCAACCAGCTAGTGGTTGTAGGGGGCGGCTATTTATAGCCTAGGAAGCAGCCCGACATGATAAGACATAAATGCGATTCAATGATATGATCGTTAGGTGGATAAGATGTTTGGGACAGCTGGCGCGAAGCACAGCAATGGTCAGAAATTTGAATCTCAAATTCCTCAGGGCTATCATGTTCCTCATTGTGTAGGCAATCTGCACTGGCGAATTCCTAACTCCTCAGTCAGAACAAATTCTCGTGACGAGAATAACCGTCTCATCACTTTGAAGAAATTGATGAATCGTATGAGATTTCAATGGCTTCACTCGAAAGAATTGGTAGGTGTAGGATTTTGAGTTGAGCATCACACGGAAATTTTTCCTTAGTATTTCCTCGACCCCTTTAACAAAGATGCGGTGTTTCCTATGACTCAAGAAAGAGAAAAACAAAACTATGAAAACGAAAGTCTTCAAGCTTCATATTCCTCGCATGAATATCAAGTCTTTACGGACACACCAATTTCTTCACTTTCAAAGTCTTCATGAAAGTCTTCAGGAATACCCAAATCTTCAGTCGAAGATATTCATTTTTAGGGGTCGACTTTCTCTGTAAACATCAAACTCCTCATAGACTTATAGACCTATGTACACACATAAACACATTAGTCCCTTAACCTATAAGTCTTCAATACACCAAAATCACTAAGGGGCACTAGATGCACTTACACTGGCGCCTGCTTGGCCTTGGTCGTCATGGCTCAAGTCAGCTGAGCCTCATCAGGTGCACCTTGCGTAGAACTCTCCACCCCTTGGGAGCCAGCCTAAGGAGGCTGATCCCCTCGGGGGTCTTGTTGTCGTCCGCCTCGCGAGGCTTAGCCCCTCACGAGGGTCTTGCATCGTTGATGCTGAAGCTGGGCCATACCAGGTCGTCGATGGAGCCATGCAGTGGGCCGCAGGAAGGCAAGTCTGGATACCCCCATATCCAAAACACCGACAGTAGCCCCCAGGCCCAAGTCGCGCTTGGACTTGGCTTCCAGGCGAAGCCAAAGGGTAAGTACGGAGCGCCGCAGCCCAACCGCGTGCGGCCTTGATGACGCATGGCGATTGATGGGACGTGGGTGTCTCCACTTCCCCACGCTGCCTCAGCAAATGTTTTCGTCTGACAAAAGGGTTGCCATCTGCTGCCGTGCTTTCATTGCCTTCCCTTCGCCTTGCTCCGGATCCCCTTCTCCCAACGCCGAAAGAACTCACTAGATCTGTCGATTCTCTCCTCCTATCTTCCACCCAATGGCTGCTGAGAAGACCAAGGCTCCAGCCCTGGCTGCCGACCCTGGCTGGTACGAGCCGGTGTTGTTCGCGCCCTCCGTCACCGAGGAGAAGCTCCAGACCACGCTTCTCCTGACGGTGAGCAAGGACAACGAGTGGGGGGAGACTGCTCTCTGGGTCACCGCCGCCACGCCGGAACTCGTGAACAATACCTTCTATCCTTTCTTCCTGCACAGCGCCTGTTTGGGGCTGGTGCCCCCATTCTCCCGCTTCTTCTATGCCGTTCTCCACCTATTACGGCCTCCATGCGCTCCACATCCATCCCAATTCCATCCTCCTCCCGTCCATCTTCGCCTTCTACTGCGAGGCGAGGTTCCACAAAGCTCAGTGGTCGCTCTGTGGGGACGATCCCTCGAAGAAAGCGGCGGTGGCGCCAAGGGGGAGCCCTGCCGCCTTGCTCCCTGAGGTCGTGGCAGTGCTTGAGGACACCGTCCATGGTTTTGGCTCTTTGGTGGAAGGTGAGGCTCGCTTGCTTTCTTCCTCGGCCCTTACGTGTGTCTTCAGCCATCTCTATCTCCGGGACGCCAGCTTAGACTTCGCTGCCTTCCTCGAGCCCATGGACTCCAACTCCCGCAGCGCTGCTGCTGCCGCCGTGAAGAGATCCATGGATGCCCTGCTGAGCAATTTCCTTGTCATTGGTCCTGCAGCTGGGGCCAAGGGGACGGGCAACGCGGCTGGCGACGAGGCTCTGCTGGTGGGCGATGGCGGTACCCAGGGCTGAAGAGGTGGCTTGGTGGCCCTGCTCCTTCCTGTTCGTCCTGTATCATGTAGCATGCCTTGTGGAGGCGTTTAAAAATGATTGCTTGGAACAATATGTTTTGTAATAATTAGATCGTGGTTCCCCGACTTTTTCCGTTTGCTTTGTTGTTCTGCGTCGGCAGAGCCCGACCCCACACATACCTGAGCTGCTGTTGGGTCTCCGGATTGCCAGGACGAGCCCAAGGGGTGAGGGGCTACGTATCCAGTTAGGCTCCTGAGACGTGATGCTCAGGAGTCCCCCTTGACGTGCGAACAGCTTAGGAAAAAGTGCGAAGGCAAGCCTTGGCGTTCTGCGTCGGCAGGGCCCAGCCCCGCGCATAGATCAACCACCGTTGAGTCGTTCGGATCACCAGGAAGAGACGAAGGGGTGAGGGGTGATGCCCACAAGTATAGGGGATCTATCGTAGTCCTTTTGATAAGTAAGAGTGTCAAACCCAACGAGGAGCAGAAGGAAGTGATAAGCGGTTTTCAGCAAGGTTTTCTCTTCAAGCACTGAAAAAGTAGGTGATAGATAGTTTTGTGATAAGATAAATAGTAACGTGCAAAAGTAAATAAAGTAAATAAAGTGCAGCAAGGTGTCCCAATCCTTTATGTAGTAAAGGATAAGCCTGGACAAATTCTAATAATGAAGAAGGAGCTCCCGAGGACACATTGGGAATTATCGTCAAGCTAGTTTTCATCACGTTCATAAGATTCGCGTTCGGTACTTTGATAATTTGATATGTGGGTGGACCGGTACTTGGGTAATGTCCTACCTTGGACAAGCATCCCACTGATGATTAACCCCTATTGCAAGCATCCGCAACTACAAAAAGGAGTATTAAGGTAAACCTACCACAGCATTAAACATATGGGCCCATATCAACCCCTAACGAAGCAACGCATAAACTACGGTTTAAGCTTCTGTCACTCTAGCAACCCATCATCTACTTATTACTTCCCCATGCCTTCCTCTAGGCCCAAATAATGGTGAAGTGTCATGTAGTCGACGTTCACATAACACCACTAGAGGAAAGACAACATACATCTCATCAAAATATCGAACGAATACCAAATTCACATGACTACTAATAGCAAGACTTCACCCATGTCCTCAGGAACAAACGTAACTACTCACAAAGCATATTCATGTTCATAATCAGAGGAGTAATAATATGCATAAAGGATCTGAACATATGATCTTCCACCAAGTAAACCATATAGCATCAACTACAAGGAGTAATCAACACTACTAGCAACCCACAGGTACCAATTTGTGGTTTTGATACAAGAGATGAACTAGGGTTTTGAGAGGAGATGGTGCTGGTGAAGATGTTGATGGAGATTGACCCCCTCCCGATGAGAGGATCGTTGGTGATGACATTGGTGATGATTTCCCCATCCTGGAGGGAAGTGTCCCCGGCAGAACTTCTCCGCCAGAGCCCTAGATTGATTCCGCGAAGGTTCCGCCTCGTGGAGGCGGAGTTTCGTCCCGTAAGCTTGCCCACGATTTTTTCCAGGGGAAAAGTGATGATATAGCAGAAGATGGACGCCGGAGGCCCACCAGGGGGCCCAGGAGATAGGGGGTCACGCCCTAGGGGGGCGCCCCCCTGTGTCTTGGACAGGGTGTGGGCCCCCTGGCCTATTTCTTTCGCCCATAAATTCTTATTAATTCCAAAAGGTTGTTTCGTGGAGTCTGAGGACTTTTGGAGTTGTGCAGAATAGGTTTCCAACGTTTGCTCCTTTTCCAGCCAGAATTCCAGCTGCCGGCATTCCCCCTCTTCATGGTAAACCTTGTAAAACAAGAGAGAAAAGCCATAAGTATTGAGATATAATGTGTAATAATAGCCCATAATGCAATAAATATTGATATAAAAGCATGATGCAAAATGGACGTATCAACTCCCCCAAGCTTAGACGTCACTTGTCCTCAAGCGGAAGCCGAAATCGAAAAATATGTCCACATGTTTAGAGATAGAGGTGTCGATAAAAATAAAATACGGACATGAGGGCATCATGATCATTCTAATAACAGAAACATATATGGATTTTGTCATATGATTTCCTATGCTCAAGTAATAAGCAATTCACAATGTCAAGTATGGTTCAAAAATTTCACTGGGAACTAACAAACTATAATCTCAGTCATTGAAGCAATTGCAATTTATCGTAACATCAGAAAGAGTCAATAATAGAGCTTTCAACAAGCTCACATACTCAACTATCTCGTAGTCTCCTATAATTGTTAACACTCACGCAATACTTGTGGTTATATAGTTTCAGCCGGACACTGAGAAAGATAGGGGCTTATTGTGTTGCCTCCCAACGTATTCACCTTTAGGTGACGTCAACAATAATAGCCTATGCCAACTTACATCCAATTGGATATATGTATCATGATCTTTCAAACACGAGGAGCTTGCCAAAGGATAAAATGAAAAAGGGAAAGGTGAGGATCACCTTGACTCAAGCATAAAGTAAAACATAAAGTAAAAGATAGGCCCTTCGCAGAGGGAAGCAGAGGTTGTCATGCACGTTTAAGGTTGATGCATAAAGTCTTAGTGCAAAAGAACGTCACTTTATATTTCCCCTTGTATGTGGACCTTTATTATGCAGTCCGTCGCTTTTATTACTTCCATAACAAGTTCGTACAAACTTTATTTTCTCTGCACTAATAAATCATACATATTTAGAGAGCAATTTTTATTGCTTGCACCGATGACAACTTACTTGAACGATCTTACTCAATCCATAGGTAGGTATGGTGGACTCTCATGGCATAACTGGGTTTAAGGATATTTGGAAGCACAAGTAGTATCTCTACTTGGTGCAAGGAATTTGGCTAGCAAGAGGGGGAAAGGCAATCTCAACATGTTTGGAAGGTCAATGACAATATACTTTAACTGAGATGTCGAAAAACATAAACCATTACGTTGTCTTCCTTGTCCAACATCAACTCTTTTAGCATGTCATACTTAATGAGTGCTTCACAATCATAAAAGATGTCCAAGATAATATATTTATATGTGAACCCCTCTTTCCTTATCACTTCCTATTAATTGCAACGATGACCAAGGCTACGTTCATCAACTCTCAACAATTTTTATGCCTCATACTTTCTATGTGTGAAGTTATCACTATCCATAGGATCAATATGAACTCTTTTGTCCTTCCTACTTTCACAAGATCATAGCAACATGGCAAAGCCCTTGACTCAACACTAATCTTTATTATAGATAGCACACGGACTCGATTACATAAAGAGATCACAAAGCAAAACTCAAAACTACTAGATATCAAAACTTCAATCTACTAGATCAAGATACTACTAAAAGGATCGAACTAAATAAAGCGGTAAAGATAGGAGTGTGATGGTGATACGATACCGGGGCACCTCCCCCAAGCTTGGCAGTTGCCAAGGGGAGTGCCCATACCCATGTGATTAATTCTTCGGAGGTGATGGAGGAGATGGTAATGACGGTGGAGTTGTTGCATTTTTCTTCTCTAGCTTGCGTCTGAGGCTAAAATTTTCCTCCCTCAGATCCTCATTCTCAAGCTCAAGTTTCATTATCTTTTTGCATAGTGCTGCCTTGCTGTCCTACAAAAAACGTGGTGGGATAGATTGGACCGTAGGGAGGCTTGACTTCTTGAACTCCACATGCATATCACCAGGTTGAGGTAGTGGATCGTCCTCTTCATCGGAGCTTGTCTCCTCCTTCCTCTTTGGGCCATAGTCTTCTTCTTCCTCCGTGGTCCAGCCATAATGTTCCACATCCCCATATACTTTTGGGTTTGCGATATAATCAGCCATGTAGCTCTCTCCCTCCGAATCTTGGGACGACATCTTGTTCCAAATCTGCAACAGGAACAGCTTGAAACGAAAACAGAGGATATTTGCGTGATACGGTGGTCAAAACCTTCGGGAGTATAGATAATGAATTTTTACCGACCAAAATACGTAACATACAAGAAAACGGTGTCCGGGAGGCACACGAGGTGCCCACGAGACAGGGGGCGCGCCCTACATGGGGGAGCGCGGCCCCCTCTCTCGTGGGAGCCTCATGTCCCTTTCGGACTACTTCTTTCTTCCTAAAATTCTTAAATAATCCAAAACTGATAAAAATTGCCATTAGAGTTGTTTTGGAGTCGGTTTCCTTACTGTACCACATACCTATGCCTTTTCGGAGTCTGGAGCGTTCTGGAAAGTGTCTCTTATGTATTCCTCAGGGGTTATGGTTTCAATAATATTAGTTTCAACATTGATAGGGTTACCTGAAATATAATGTTTAATTCTTTGATCGTTTACCACCCTCGGATTTGTGCCTTCGAAGTTGTTGATTTTTATAGCACCAGAACGATAGACCTCCTCGATAACGTAGGGACCCTCCCATTTTGAGAGAAGTTTTCCTGCAAAAAATCTTAAACGAGAGTTGAATAATAACACATAATCTCCTACATTAAACTCACGCTTTTGTATCCTCTTATCATGCCAACGTTTGACTTTTTCTTTGAAAAGCTTGGCATTCTCATAGACTTGGGTTCTCCATTCATCAAGTGAGCTAATATCAAATAACCTTTTCTCACCGGCAAGTTTGAAGTCATAATTGAGCTCTTTAATAGCCCAATATGCCTTATGTTCAAGTTCAAGAGGTAAATGACACGCTTTTCCATAAACCATCTTATATGAAGACATACCCATAGGATTTTTGTATGCAGTTCTATAGGCCCATAATGCATCATCAAGTTTTTTGGACCAATTCTTTCTAGATCTATTCACAGTCTTTTGCAAAATTAATTTGAGCTCTCTATTGCTAAACTCTACTTGACCACTAGACTGCGGGTGATAAGGAGATGCGATTCTATGATTGGCATCATACTTAACAAGCATCTTACGGAAAGCACCATGAATAAAGTGTGAACCACCATCAGTCATAAGATATCTAGGGACTCCAAACCTCCGAAAAATAACTTCTTTAAGCATTTTAATAGAAGTGTTATGATCAGCACTACTAGTTGGAATAGCTTCTACCCACTTAGTAACGTAATCAACAGCAACTAAAATATGTGTATAACCATTGGAGGCAGGAAAAGGTCCCATATAATCAAAGCCCCAAACATCAAACGGTTCAATAACAAGAGAATAATTCATAGGCATTTCTTGGCGTCTACCAATGTTACCTATTCTTTGACATTCATCACAAGATAAAACAAACTTTCGAGCATCTTTGAAAAGAGTAGGCAAATAAAAACCAGATTGTAGTACCTTGTGTGAAGTTCTATCTCCAGCGTGGTGTCCTCCATAGGATTCAGAGTGACACTTGTGTAGGATTTTTTCCTGTTCATGCTTAGGCACACAACGTCTAATAATACCATCTACTCCTTCTTTATAAAGGTATGGATCATCCCAGAAGTAATGTCTTAAATCATAAAAGAACTTTTTCTTTTGCTGGTATGTGAAACTAGGCGGTATATATTTAGCAACAATGTAATTAGCATAATCAGCATACCAAGGAGCAGTACGAGAAGCATTGACGACTGCTAATTGTTCATCATGAAAGCTATCATTAATAGGCAGTGGGTCATCAAGAACATTCTCTAGCCTAGACAAGTTGTGTGCAATGAGGTTCTCATCTCCCTTTCTATCAATAATATGCAAGTCAAATTCTTGGAGCAAGAGAACCCATCTAATGAGTCTAGGCTTAGCATCTTTCTTTTCCATAAGATATTTAATAGCAGCATGATCAGTGTGAATAGTAACTTTGGAATCAACAATATAAGGTCTAAACTTATCACATGCAAACACAACTGCTAAGAACTCTTTTTCAGTGGTAGCATAATTTCTCTCGGTAGTATCAAGAGTCTTACTACCATACTGGATGACATTCAATTTCTTATCGACTCTTTGCCCTAAAACAGCACCTACAGCATAATCACTAGCATCGCACATAATTTCAAAAGGTAAATTCCAGGTGGCTGAACAATAGGTGCAGTGATCAAAGCTTTCTTAAGTATTTCAAATGCTTCTACACGATCATCATCAAAGACAAAAGGAGTATCTTTTTGCAATAAATTTGTCAGAGGCCTAGAGATTTTAGAAAAGTCCTTAATGAACCTCCTATCAAAGCCGTCATGACCAAGGAAACTTCTTAGACCTTTTATGTCCTTGGGACATGGCATCTTTTCAATAGCATCAACTTTGGCTTTATCAACTTCAGTACCTCTCTCGGAGATCTTGTGCCCCAAGACAATGCCTTCATTAACCATAAAGTGACACTTTTCCCAATTCAGGACGAGACTAGTGTCTTCGCATCTCTGCAAAACTCGATCAAGGTTGCTCAAACAATCATCAAAAGAGGATCCATAGACAGAGAAGTCATCCATGAATACCTCACAAACCTTTTCACAAAAATCAGAAAATATAGCCATCATGCATCTTTGAAAGGTAGCGGGTGCATTACATAAACCAAAAGGCATACGTCTATAAGCAAAGGTAACAAAAGGGCAAGTAAAAGTAGTTTTATATTGATCCCCCGCTGATACAGGTATCTGTGAGAAACCAGAATAACCATCTAGAAAGCAAAAATGTGTGTGTTTGGATAGCCTTTCCAGCATTTGATCAATAAAAGGTAAAGGGTAATGATCTTTCTTAGTAGCTTTATTTAACTTACAAAAATCAGTTACCCTCCTATAACCTGTAATAATTCTTTGCGGGATCAATTCATCTTTATCATTAGGAACAACGGTAATACCTCCCTTTTTAGGGACACAATGGACAGGGCTTACCCATTCACTATCAGCAACGGGATAAATAATACCTGCCTCAAGGAGCTTTAGTATCTCCTTTCTTACCACTTCCTTCATTTTGGGATTTAATCATCTTTGAGGATCTCTAACTGGTTTGGCATCTTTCTCCACTGAAATTTTGTGTTGACATAATGTGGGACTAATGCCCTTAAGATCGTCCAGAGTATATCCAATAGCAGCTATGTGCTTCTTCAGAGTTTTCAATAATCTTTCTTCTTCTTTCTCTGAAAGGTTAGCACTAATAATAACAGGATATATTTCTTTTTCATCAAGATAAGCATACTTAAGATTATCAGGTAATGGTTTGAGTTCAAACACGGGATCACCCTTGGGTGGAGGAGGATCCCCAAGAATTTCAACGGGAAGGTTATGTTTCAGCATAGGTTCTTGTTTAAGGAACACTTCATCTATTTCTTCCCTTTCCTTCATAAACATATCGTTTTCATGGTCTAGCAAATAATGTTCTAACGGATCATTTGGAGGAACAGCAATGGAAGCAAGACCAATAATTTCATCCTTACTAGGTGGTTCTCTTTCACGAGGTTGTCTACTAAATTTAGCAAAATTGAACTCATGAGACATACCATCTATGCCAACAGTGACGACCTTCCTTTTACAATTAATCTTAGCACTAGCAGTATTCAAGAAGGGTCTACCAAAAATAATGGGACAAAAATCATCTTGTGGGCAAGCAAGAACAAGAAAATCAGCAGGGTATTTAATCTTCCCACACAAGACTTCAACATCTCTAACAATCCCAATAGGTTTAATGGTGTCCCTATTAGCAAGCTTAATAGTAACATCAATGTCTTCTAATTCTACAGGTACAATATCGTGCATAATTTCTTTATAAAGATCATAAGGTATCGCACTAGCACTAGCACCTATATCACATAAGCCATGATAACAATGATCTCCTATTTTAACAGAAATAACAAGCATGCCTACAACAGGTCTACGTGTCTTAGTATCAGGTCTAGCAATATTAGCAGTCTCACCATAGAAAGAAATAACATGCCCATCTAAATCCTCATCCAAGAGGTCTTTAATCATAGCAATACCAGGTTCAACATTAATTTTCTCAGGAGGAGTATAGGTCCTAGTATTACTCTTACGAACAACAGTCGAAGCTTTAGCATGATCTTTTATCCTAACAGGAAAAGGAGGTTTTTCAACATAAGCAGTAGGAATAATAGGATCACTATATGTAATAGTCTTTTCTTCGACTGTAATAGGTGCAACTACTTTAACTTCAATAGAAGGATTATATTTAAACCACTTCTCTTTAGGGAGATCAACGTGAGTAACAAAAGCTTCACAAAAAGTAGCTACTATCTCAGAGTCAAGTCCATACTTAGAGCTAAATCCACGGAAAGCGTCGGTATCCATAAAAGATTTAACACAATCGAACTTAGGTGTCATACCTGACTCCTTACCATCGTCGGAACCCCAATCTTCAGAGTTGCGTTTAATTCTTTCCAATAAGTCCGATTTGAAATCAATAGTCTTCAGCATATAGGAACCAGCATAGGAAATATCGAGCAGGTTGCGATTATCAAGAGAAAGCCGAGCATAAAAGTTCTGAATAATCATTCCCTGAGAGAGCTCATGATTGGGACATGAATACAACATTGACTTAAGCCTCCCCCAAGCTTGAGCGTTGCTTTATCCTTCGCGAGGCCAGAAATTATATATGTAATTACGATCACGATGAACAAGATGCATAGGGTAGAACTTCTGGTGAAATTCCAACTTCAGTCGCTTATAATTCCAAGATATCGTATCATCACATAGCCTATACCATGTCATTGCATCTCCCTTCAAAGATAAAGGGAAGACCTTCCTTTTGACAACATCATCGGGAATACCTGCAAGCTTAAATAATCCACAAACTTCATCCACAAAGATAAGGTGTAAGTCGGAATGCAATGTTCCGTCTCCTGCAAAAGGATTAGCTAGCAGTTTTTCTATGATACCTGAAGGAATCTCAAAGTGACTATTTTCATAAAGTTCAGTAGGTTGAGGAGCATATCTTTGCTCTTCTAGTTGGGGTGAAGATACCCCAAACAAGCCCCTCAAAGGATTAGTTTCCATAGTGACAAGTAACAGAAAATTTCAGCACACTATATAAATGTTTCCTTACCAAGTTCCACTCACCAAGAGCGCTACACTCCCCGGCAACGGTGCCAGAAAAGAGTCTTGATGACCCACAAGTATAGGGGATCTTTCGTAGTCCTTTCAATAAGTAAGAGTGTCGAACCCAACGAGGAGCAGAAGGAAATGATAAGCGATTTTCAGTAAGGTTTTCTCTGCAAGCACTGAAATAGTAGGTGATAGATAGTTTTGTGATAAGATAAATAGTAACGAGCAAAAGTAACTAAAGTAAATAAAGTGCAGCAAGGTGGCCCAATCCTTTATGTAGCAAGGGATAAGCCTGGAGAAATTCTAATAATGAAGAAGGAGCTCCCGAGGACACATTGGGAATTATCGTCAAGCTAGTTTTCATCACGTTCATAAGATTCACGTTCGGTACTTTGATAATTTGATATGTGGGTGGACCGGTACTTGGGTACTGTCTTAACTTGGACAAGCATCCCACTTATGATTAACCCCTATTTGCAAGCATCCGCAACTACAAAAAGGAGTATTAAGGTAAACCTAACCACAACATTAAACATATGGGTCCATATCAACCCCTAACGAAGCAACGCATAAACTAGGGTTTAAGCTTCTGTCACTCTAGCAACCCATCATCTACTTATTACTTCCCCATGCCTTCCTCTAGGCCCAAATAATGGTGAAGTGTCATGTAGTCGACGTTCACATAACACCACTAGAGGAAAGACAACATACATCTCATCAAAATATCGAACGAATACCAAATTCACATGACTACTAATAGCAAGACTTCACCCATGTCCTCAGGAACAAACGTAACTACTCACAAAGCATATTCATGTTCATAATCAGAGGAGTAATAATATGCATAAAGGATCTGAACATATGATCTTCCACCAAGTAAACCAAATAGCATCAACTACAAGGAGTAATCAACACTACTAGCAACCCACAGGTACCAATTTGTGGTTTTGATACAAGATTGGATACAACAGATGAACTAGGGTTTTGAGAGGAGATGGTGCTGGTGAAGATGTTGATGGAGATTGACCCCCTCCCGATGAGAGGATCGTTGGTGATGATTTCCCCTTCCCGGAGGGAAGTGTCCCCGGCAGAACAGCTCCGCCAGAGCCCTAGATTGATTCCGCCAAGGTTTCGCCTTGTGGCGGCGGAGTTTCGTCCCGTAAGCTTGCCCATGATTGTTTCCAAGGGAAAAGTGATGATATAGCAGAAGATGGACGCCGGAGGCCCACCAGGGGGCCCAGGAGATAGGGGGTTGCACCCTAGGGGGGGCGCCCCACTGTCTCCTGGACAGGATGTGGGCCCCCTGGCCTATTTCTTTCGCTCTCGTAAGCTTGCCCACGATTTTTTCCAGGGGAAAAGTGATGATATAGCAGAAGATGGACGCCGGAGGCCCACCAGGGGGCCCAGGAGATAGGGGTCGCGCCCTAGGGGGCGCCCCACTGTCTCGTGGACAGGGTGTGGGCCCCCTGGCCTATTTCTTTCGCCCATAAATTCTTATTAATTCCAAAAAGTTGTTTCGTGGAGTCTCAGGACTTTTGGAGTTGTGCAGAATAGGTTTCCAATGTTTGCTCATTTTCCAGCCAGAATTCCAGCTGCCGACATTCCCCCTCTTCGTGGTAAACCTTGTAAAATAAGAGAGAAAAGCCATAAGTATTGAGATATAATGTGTAATAACAACCCATAATGCAATAAATATTGATATAAAAGCATGATGCAAAATGGACGTATCAAGGGGCTACGTGACCAGTTAGGCTCCTGATACGCACTGCTTTGGAGTCCCCCTTGACGTACGAACGGCTTGAAAATGACGAGAGTCAGGCCTTGGCGTTCTGCGTCGGTAGGGCCCGACCCCGTGCATACCTCAACCACCGTTGGGTTGTCCGGATCACCAGGACGAGACCAAGGGGTGAGGGGCTACGTGGCCAGTGAGGCTCCTAAGACGCGATGCTCAGGAGTCCCCCTTAACGTACAAACCGACCATCATACCTTTCCTCGCCAAGCTCTCGCTCGGGAGGAGCGCGCGAAGACCAGGTCCATGGGACCTAGCGAGCTGGGGTACGCCAGGCATGACCTAAGCGTAGCCCCCGTGCCCAGCCCCCTCACGCTACCCTCCCGAGGGAGAGCAGCGCGATGAGGCTGGACACTGAGCCCAGAAGCCTCCTGAGGTTAATGCAGCCGCGAGGCTACCCCCAGTTGTTTATCACCAGCGCGGAGCATAGCTCTTCCACTCTTGCACGGGCATAGCCGCTCCTCGGCAGTGTCGACGGCCAGCATGGGCATGGTCCTTACACTGGTGCGTGGGAGGGGGCTCCCTCTGAGGAGAGCCCCCGGGGCATGTACATCCCCGCCCTGACACATGGCTTGCATGGCAGGGCTGGAGGAGGTGTTTATGGGCACCCATGAGCCAGTGCGGGACTCACGAGGCCCTACCTCAAGGTGAGTTGCGCCTCAGCTTGATTGGGAACACTTGTATTAGTCCTGCAAGAAACCTTCGTCGAATGAGTCTCCTGAGGTTATTGCATGACAAGGTCAGTCACCAACGATCCCAGGAGGTGACGTGAACGGGGCCGGCCCGCCAGACATAGCTTAGCCGTTGGGTTTATCGACACTGCAGGGACGGACCCAAGCACAGATGTCGTGCCCAGTCTTCTCATGCAAAGATGCTGAAGAAAAACAACCGGCACGTGGTTCCTATGGCCACGGGGCCACCAGGTCGCGCACCCTCACTCATCCGCCCGCGATTAGCTCATGCGAGAACAAGGCACCAAGGGCCATGGGAGGTGACGTACACGGGGACTGGCCTGTGAGCCAGAGCTCAGCCTATTGGATTTAGCAACGCTGCAGGGACGGACCCAAGCACAGATCCCGTGCCAGTCCTTAATCATGAGGCGGTCGCGGGAGGGCTCGCAAGGGCGCGAGACGTTCTTGGGGATGAAGCGCCGGTCAGGCAGTTGGTAATCTCAAGGTATCTTGTAAAGGAAGGTAAACTAGCTCTGACAGATGCAAAAGAGATACATGCCACAAGGACGGACCCATACGGCTCGGGGAGGATGCCGCCCGTGTGGCGCCCCCAAACAGAACAAACTAGAGAGATATCACCTGGTATCGTCGCTGAAGAGATATCGGGGTAGCAGAGGACGCGTGCTGCTGGAGTCATTTCTCACGAGCTGCCTACCGGGAGGCTCCTGAAGATGCACCTCCATCTCTGCCAATGTCGCCTGGCGCCTGGCCTCGCGAGCCGCCAGGGAATCCCTTGTACGGCGCTGGAACGCAACAGCTGCGCCTAGTAGGCCGAAAGGCATGCAAACGTAGCTATGGGGCGGACCCTCGCATCGGCCAACACGAGACGACCAGAAGAGCTGCCGAGATGCGGCCCTGTTGAGCCCTGGGATGTCGATGCAAACGTGGAACTCCTTACCCTCGCCAGGGTAGTGAGCCGCGCCTCACGGTAGGCGGCGATCGCCTTGCAGAACCCTTGCCTCTTGGATCTCCTCAATTGCCTTGCTGATGAACTCCTGAACGTTCGGCGCCTTCCGCCTGACGCCTTCTCCTCGAGTGCCTCCCTCGTGACACTGGCTAGGTTTGAGGCCCTCCTAAGGAGAGCCCCCGAGCCCAGCCTGAGAGGGGCACTGGGCATGCCTCCCTATGCGATAGGTGAAGGTGCCCCATCCGGGGACGCGAGGCTCAGCGTGGCATCCTCGGGAGATGCTTCCTCACGATATCCCTGACCCAGCTGCAGCTTCTTCGTCTTAGGGGCGACCTCAGGAGGGAGGACACTGCCCTCATCTTCAGGGTTCTCGACTGCCACAGCCTGGTAGGCGCGCTCGAGGGAGCACACCGCATCCTTTTCCTGGCATGCGACTATGATGATGCCGCTGCTCCATGGCATCTTGAGGACGTTGTAGCCATGGTGCGTCGCTGCCATGAACTTGGCCACTGCTGGGTACCCTAGGATGGCGTTGTACGGCAGGCAAATGTCGGCGACGTCGAAGTCGATGAGCTCGGTGTGGTAGTTGTTGTGTTCTCCAAAGGTGACAAGGAGTCGGACTTGCCCTATCGGGTGTGTGGAACCGTCGGTCACTCCTGAGAATGGCTTGGTCGGTTGAAGCTGGTAGTACGGCACTTGGAGCCTGTCGAATGTTTAAACAGAGAGAATGTTGAGTCCTAATCCACCATCAATGAGAGTCTTGGTGACGACCACATTGCTGATGACGGGTGAGTAGAGCATGGGGAGCGTGCCAGCAGTGGCCGCGCACTTGAGCTGATCTGAGGAGCTGAAGGTGATGGCGCATTTGGACCACCTGAGCAGGCGAGTTGCTTCGGGCTTGGGGAGTGCTGCGTTCACCTCGCGCGTGAACTGATTGAAGATGTAGTGAGAAGCTGGGGCCTATGAGCCGCCCAGGACGCAGGCAATGGCTCGAGGCTCATGGAAGCCCCCAGCCCCCTCATCCGAGTGATGACCGTCATTCCTTCTTGGTGGTGGAGGCAGTGGAGGAAGACCCGCATTGCCCTGAGGGCGATCCTCATGAGGATGCTCTCTCCAAGAGCCCTCGCAAGGTTGGCCCTGCCAACGGTCCTCCCGAGGATGGTCGCGCCACTCCTGGCGATGGTTGCATCCGTCCCAGTGTCCTCCACCTCGGCCACCTCCGCGGCCATAGCCTCGATCATTGCGCTCGGGGCATCGACCGAGGCGCCCGTCACAGAGGGCCCTGAGCTCCTAGCAGTCGTTGGTGTTGTTGTTGTGGACGTTGTGGAAGACGCAGAACTTTCGGTTGCTCTTGGATGACTCGGGGTGGTCGCAGCCGCGCTTCATCTCTGGCTCGGCCGCGAGCACGACCGGTCCCTTGCGCTTCACGTCCTTGGCCTTGGCCTTCTTGTCTTCTGGGTCAGCATCGGGGAGCTCGAGGAGGGAGAGGCGCCCCTCCTCAGCCCTCACACACTTGTTCGCCATATTGCACATCTACAGGGCTATGCAGAGCTCCTCGTGGATGGCGAGCTCCTCCTTCATCTCGATGTCGCGGACGCCATCAGCGAACACTGAAATGATGGCCTCGTCTGACACCTTGGGGATCTTGAGGTGAACGTTGTTGAAGCGCTGGATGTACTTCTGCAGGGTCTCTCCTGGCTGCTGCTTGATGCGACGCAGGTCACCCGCGGCTGGCGGATGGTCACGAGTGCCCTGGTAATTGGTGATGAAGCGATCGTGCATCTCCTCCCAGGAAGAGACCGACCCGACGGGGAGATTCAGGAGCCAAGAATGCGCACCGTCCTTGAGGGCCATGGGGAACCAGTTCGCCATGATCTTCTCATCACTGCTGGCCGCCTCGATGCTCAGCTCGTAGAGCTGCAGGAACTCGGCGGGGTCGGCGGTGCCGTCATACCGTGGAGGCAGGTCAGGTTTGAACTTGCTCGGCCAGATGACGTGGCGAAGCTCCGAGGTCAATGTGCGACATCCTGCTGTTGGAGATATGCCCTAGAGGCAATCATGTATGATGATATTTCCTATGTTTTTATGAATTAAGATAGTCCTTGGACATTATCAATGATGTGTATCAGCAAGTACGTGACTTGTCTGTGGGACTATGCATTGTATGATGACTGTCCTAAAAGGTCCCTAGTTGAAAGGGCTGTGTGGACGCGCAACCGACTAGACTAGCATATGACATGGTCGATGGCTTGGTCTCACTAGCCATGGAGCATTGGATGCTAACCGGATAAAATGGACTTGGAAAGGTCTGGTCGGATTCGACATAGTCGGTTCCGATTCGAGATAAGGTCCAAGTCGGACAGACCCAACTATGAGACGCAGCGATATGTCATCTGTGAGTCTCTAGTACAACATACGTTCTATGTCCTAAGACCTGAGCTGACGCATGTACTCGGGATGGTGACAGACTTGCTTTGGGCCGACCAAATGCTACTCCGTTACTGGGTAGTTACAAAGGTAGGTTTCGGGTTTGTCCAGTCCCATGCTGCGAGACATGGTCGAGCAAGATGGGATTTGCCCCTCCGATCAGGAGAGATATACTCTAGGCCCCTCGTGTGATCCGACTAGGATAAGCATGGCCATGCGACAGGGATTATGAGATAATCCGGTTTGTGGTCGGTATCACTAGAATGAGAAAGAGGTCGGGCTAGCACAAGGATGACAGTCTCGCCTTGAGCCTGACAACATATATCGTGCGGCAAAGGGAACAAAAGTGTGACACGTTGTACAGGTTCGCCTAACCAGCTTCATAGTCTGCTTGGTGGTTGGCATGCCTTGCTAGAGACCGCTACCAACCGTGCAGGTCGGAGGTGATCCGAACTGTGACCAAGCCGACTTGAACCTAAGGGGTCGCGCACTTAAGGGAAGGAACCTACGAGGTCGGTTCGTAGGACACTGGTCGGATGTGATCCGAACTTGACTACGAATGTGACCGAGTATACTTTGGGCTTTAGGGTCTGTACGAGGCCCAAGTGTTGAGCCCGCGACGGATGCCTATATAAAGTGCAGGTGCGTGATAACCCACAAGTATAGGGGATCGCAACAGCTTTCGAGGGTAGAGTATTCAACCCAAATTTATTGATTCGACACAAGGGGAGCCAAAGAATATTCTTGAGTATTAGTAGTTGAGTTGTCAATTCAACCACACCTGGATAACTTAGTATCTGCAGCAAAGTGTTTAGTAGCACAAGTGGTATGATAATAAAGGTAACAGTAGCAAAAGTAAAGATATATGTTTTTGGGTTTTTGTAGTAGTTGTAACAGTAGCAACGGGAAAGTAAATAAGCGAAGAACAATATATGAAAAGCTCGTAGGCAATGGATCAGTGATGGATAATTATACCGGATGCGATTCCTCATGCAATAGTTGTAACATAGGGTGATATAGAACTACCTCCAGTTCATCAATGTAATGTAGGCATGTATTCCGTAAATAGTCATACGTGCTTATGGAAAAGAACTTGTATGACGTCTTTTGTCCTACCCTCCCATTGCAGCGGGGTCCTTACAGAAACTAAGGGATATTAAGGCCTCCTTTTAATAGAGAACCGGACCAAAGCATTAACACATAGTGAATACATGAACTCCTCAAACTACGGTCATCACCGAGAAGTATCCCGATTATTGTCACTTCGGGGTTGTCGGATCATAACACATAATAGGTGACTATAGACTTGCAAGATAGGATCAAGAACACACATATATTCATGAAAACATAATAGGTTCAGATTTGAAATCATGGCACTCGGGCCCTAGTGACAAGCATTAAGCATAGCAAAGTCATAGCAACATCAATCTCAGAACATAGTGGATACTAGGGATCAAACCCTAACAAAACTAACTTGATTACATGGTAAATCTCATCCAACAAATCACCGTCCAGCAAGCCTACGTTGGAATTACTCACACACGGCGGTGAGCATCATGAAATTGGTGATGGAGGATGGTTGGTGATGACGACGGCGACGAATCCCCCTCTCCGGATCCCCGAACGGACTCCAGATCAGCCCTCCTGAGAGAGACTAGGGCTTGGCGGCGGCTCCGTGTCGTCAAATGCGATGAAACTTTCTCCCTGATTTTTTTCTTCCCGAGACAGAATATATGGAGTTGGAGTTGACGTCAATGGAGGTCCAGGGGGCCCATGAGATAGTAGGCCGTGCCCTAGGGGGGCGCGCCCCTGTCTCGTGGATAGGCCGTGGGCCCCCTGGCACTAATTATTTCGCCAAAAATTCTTATTAATTCCAAAAGGTGCCTCCGTGGATTTCCAGGACATTCCGAGAACTTTTCTTTTCTACACATAAAACAACATCATGGCAGTTCTGCTGAAAACATCATCAGTCCGGGTTAGTTTCATTCAAATCATGCAAATTAGAGTCCAAAACAAGGGCATAACTGTTTGGAAAAGTAGACATGTTGGAGACGTATCAACTCCCCCAAGCTTAAACCTTTGCTTGTCCTTAAGCAATTCAGTTGATAAACTGAAAGTGATAAAGAAAAAATTTTACAAACTCTGTTGCTCTTGTTGTAACATGAAAAGCCAGCATTCAAGTTTCAGCAAATATTACGAACTAACCATACTCACAATAACACATAGGTCTCACAATTACTCATATCAATAGCATAATCAGCTAGCGAGCCATAATAATAAAACTCGGATGGCAACACTTTCTTAGAATAATCATAACGTGATATAACAAAATGGTATCTCGCTAGCCCTTTCTGAGACCGCAAAACATAAATGCAGAGCACCTTTAAAGATCAAGGACTGACTAAACATTGTAATTCATGGTAAAAGAGATCCACTCAAGTCATGCCCAATATAAACCAACAATAATGAATGCAAATGACGAGTGTGCTCTCAAATGGTGCTTTTTAATAAGAAGGGTGATGACTCAACATAAAAGTAAATAGATAGGCCCTTCATGGAGGGAAGCGAGGATTTGTAGAGGTGCGAGCTCGATTTTAAAATAGAGATTGAATAACATTTTGAGCGGCATACTTCATTGTCAGCGCAACAACTATGAGATGGCTGTATCTTCCATACTACATGCATTATAGGCAGTTCCCAAACAGAATGGTAAAGGTTTATACTCCCCCAACCACCAACAAGCATCAATCCATGGCTTGCTCGAAACAACGAGTGCCTCCAACATACAACAGCCACAGGGGAGTTTTGTTTAATTATTTTGATTTGCTTTGATCTTTTTGGATCATGGACTGGCATCCTGGTTACCGGCCCTTTCTCGTGAATGAGGAGCAGAGTCCACTCCTCGTGAGAATAACCCACCTAGCATGGAAGATATAGGCAGCCCTAGTTGAAACATGAGCTGCTCGAGCATACAAAATAGAATTTCATTTGAAGGTTTGGAGTTTGGCACATACAAATTTACTTGGGACGGCAGGTAAATACCGCATATAGGTAGGTATAGTGGACTCATATGGAACAACTTTGTGGTTTAAGGAGTTTGGATGCACAAGCAGTATTCCCTCTTAGTACAGGTGAAGGCTAGCAAAAAACTGGGAAGCGACCAACTGAGAGAGCGACAACAGTCATGAACATGCATTAAAATTAATTCACACCGAATACAAGCATGAGTAGGATATAATCCACCATGAACATAAATATCATGAAGGCTATGTTGATTTGATTCAACTACATGCGTGAACATGTGCCAAGTTGAGTCACTCAATTCATTCAAAGGAGGATACCATCCCATCATACCATATCATAATCATTCTAATAGCATGTTGGCACCCAAGGTAAACCATTATAACTCATAGCTAATCAAGCATGGCATAAACAACTATAATCTCTAAATGTCATTGCAGATATGTTTACTTCATAATAGCTGACTCAGGAACGACGAATCATCATATTTACAAAAACAAGAGAGGTCGAGTTCATACCAGCTTTTCTCATCCCAATAATTCCATCATATATCGTCATTATTGCCTTTCACTCACACGACCAAATGATGTGTATAATAATAAGAGTGCACGTGCATTGGACTAAGCTGGAATCTGCAAGCATTCAACTCAAGAGAGAAGACAAGTAATATGGGCTCTAAATTAAATAAACAATCATGCATATAAGAGCCACTAAGCATTTTCAATATAATATTCTCGACCCCCAAAAGAAAGAAAAGAAAATAAAACTATTTACACGGGAAAGCTCCCAACAAGTAAAAAGAAGGACGAGAAATCTTTTTGGGTTTTCATTTTAATTTCTACTACAAACATGGAAATTAAACTAACTTTTTTTTTGTTTTTCTTAAGGTTTATCAAACACACAAGAACAAAACTAGAAAAAGAAATTTCAACTAGCATGGATAATACAATGAAAGAGTATGAGCACCGACGACTAGTGTGTGAACATGAACGTAAAGTCGGTGAGAAATACGTACTCCCCCAAGCTTAGGCTTTTGGCCTAAGTTGGTTTAATACCAAGGACCGCCGCTACTCTCCCCGGTGTAGTGGGAGGTGTAATCAGGATACCACTGGCTGGTCATCTCCGGATCCCACTGGACAGATGATGCACGATAAGGGTCCAGCTCAGGTTCTGGCTCAGGTTCAGGTTCCGGAGTAAAAGCTTGGGCTAGATGGTTGTTCACCGCCTCTGGCGTGACAAGATGACTTTCTGCAAGCAAATCAAATAACAGAGGTGCAGGCAAAATAATAAACTCAAAGTGTTTCTTATTGAATCTAAGTCTATACAGGAGCATCTTCTCTTCATTGTCAACAATAAACTTGTGCGCTACCATGCTCTTGTAATCTAAAACGTGAGGAGGTAATTTTGTCTCCTCCTCCTCATGGTGCCTAATGGGTATCTGAAAATGTTCAGCAAGGCGTGCAGCATAGATACCTCCAAATATGGGACCTTTTGTACGGTTCAGGGCTAGCCGTTCAGCAACGACGGCACCCATACTAAAAGTATTGTCTCCCAGCAAAGCATGTTGAAGAATAATAATATCTGGAACACTCAAATTTCCACTATTTCCACGACCAATCAAGCATCTACTAGCAAATATGGCAAAGTAGCATAAAACAGGAAAGTGTATGCTAGAGACCTTCTCCTCGGAGCCCTTCTTTGGCTCCTCTACATCAATAGTATTAACAAAGCCACCCACATCATCACGATGGGGTTCATCTAACTCTCCCTCATAAGGTATCCTACATACCGCGCAAAAATGACATAAACACATTTCTTTGAATTCATCATATAAATGAAATGATACTACAGGCGGTGACTTCTTAGGATAATAATAAAAGTTTTGCATGAAAGTATTAGTAAGTAAGAGATACTGATCGATTCGGTCGTTCATGAAACCGGTGAGGCATGCAGTCTCGATTAAAGCATAGAGGTCTTCATGAATTCCGGCTTCTTTCAAGAAATCCTCACACGGCCATTCACATGACCGTACTTCCGCTAAGCGAGGAAGATTATACTTGGGTTTTTCCTTCTCTTTGTCTTGTTTTTCCTTAGAGATTTGGCTAGAAGAGCCTTTAAAGAGCCTCCTTAACATTTTCTGAAAATTTCTAAAATTTTAGTAACTTCAAAATAAAAATGAATAAAATTAAACAAGATTGATAGCAACTACTCCTACAAGTGCCTAGAGCCTATATCATGCATTAGAATTGCTTGGGACCTCAAAATTTTAACATGCAAGCTCAAGAACATGGTCACATATGCAGCAAAAATTTGCAATGAATAAAGCACTAGAACAAAAACTAATTGGACCAATGGAGGAGTCACATACCAAGCAACAATCTCCAAAAGAAGTTTTGTGAATGGAGCTTTGAGCTAAGAGATCAAAAATCGCAGCAAAATGAGCTAGAACTCGGGCTTGAGTTGGATGGGGATTTTTTTTGGGTAGAAGATGAAGTGTGTGGGTGCTGGCATAAGTGGAGGGGACCCACCAGGGGCCCACGAGACAGGGGGCGCGCCCTACAGGGGGGGGCTCCTCTCTTGTGTCCTGGTACTTGCCCCTCCTACAGTGTTTTCAGTGCCTAAAATCCTCAAATATTCCAGAAAAAATCATACTAAATTTACAGGGCATTTGGAGCACTTTTATTTTCGGAATATTTTTTAATGCACAGATAATTCAAAAAACAGACGGATATTACTATTTTTGCTTTATTTATTCTAAATAACAGAAAGTAAAAGGAGGGTACAGAAGGTTGTGCCTTCTAGTTTCATCCATCTCGTGATCATCAAAATGAACCCACTAACATGGTTGATCAAGTCTTGTTAACTAACTCATTTCGAATAACACAGAACCGGAGAAATTTCGAATAACACTAAGTTACCTCAACGGGGATATGAAAATCCCCAACAATAAGAACATCATACTTTTTCTTAACAGTAGGGAGAGGAAATTCAAAACCTCCAAAAATGATAGTGGGAACTTTTTCAATAGAATTGATGCTATGAACTTGAGATTGTTTCCTCGGAAAGTGTACCATATGCTCATTACCATTAACATGAAAAGTGACATTGCCTTTGTTGCAATCAATAACAGCCCCTGCAGTATTAAGAAAAGGTCTACCAAGGATAATAGACATATTATCGTCCTCAGGGATATCAAGAATAACAAAGTCCGTTAAAATAGTGACATTTGCAACCACAACAGGCACATCCTCACAAATACCGACAGGTATACCAGTTGATTTATCAGCCATTTGCAAAGATATTTCAGTAGGTGTCAACTTATTCAATTCAAGTCTACGATAAAAAGAGAGAGGCATAACACTAACACCCGCTCCAAGATCACATAAAGTAGTTCTAACATAGTTTCTTTTAGTAGAGCATGGTATAGTTGGAACACCCGGATCACCAAGTTTCTTTGGTATTCCACCCTTAAAAGTGTAATTAGCAAGCATGGTGGAAATTTCAGCTTCCGTTATCTTTCTTTTATTTGTGATGATATCCTTCATATACTTAGCATAAGGATTTACTTTCAGCATATCAGTTAAGCGCATACGTAAGAAAATAGGTCTAATCATTTCAGCAAAGCGCCCAAAATCCTCATCATCCTTTGACTTGGATGGTTTAGGAGGAAAGGGCATGGGTTTCTGAACCCATGGTTCTTTTTCTTTACCGTGCTTCGTAGCAACAAAATCTCTCTTATCATAACGTTGATTCTTTGATTGTGGGTTATCAAGATCAACAGCAGGTTCAATCTCTACATCATTGTTTTTGCTAGGTTGAGCATCAACATGAACATTATCATTAACATTATCACTAGGTTCATGTTCATCACTGATTGTGTTTCACATCGAAATAGAAATATCATTGGGATTCTTGGTGTGTCTCTGATGGGTTCACTAGAAGCATGCAAAGTTCTACCATCTTTCTTTTTCTTCTTTTTAGAAGAACTAGGTGCCTCTAAATTATTTCTCTGAGAATCTTGCTCGATTCTCTTAGGGTGGCCTTCAGGATACAAAGGTTCCTGAGTCATTCTACCAGTTCTAGTAGCCACTCTAACAGCAAAGTCATTTTTATTATTCAATTCATCAAGCAAATCATTTTGAGCTTTGAGTACTTGCTCAGCTTGAGTAGCAACCATAGAAGCATATTTACTAACGCGGTGAAGTTCATCTTTAACTCTAGCCAGAATATCACCTGGGCATCCTATCTCGAAAGCATTATTCTTTAACTCTCTACCAACATAATCATTAAACTTTCTTGTCTAGCCATAAAGTCATCAAATTCATCTAAGCATGGGCTATGAAATTTAGTAGAGGGTATTTCAACTTTATCATATCTATAGAGAGAATTTACCTTTACTACGTGGTCGGGTTATCAAGACAATGTGGTTCTTCAAAGATAAATTAAGACAATGTATTTCTTCAATAGGAGGTAAATTCTTAACATCTTCAGCTTTAATACCTTTTTCTTTCATTGATTTCTTTGCCTCTTGCATATCTTGAGATGAGAAATAAAACACCTCTCTTCTTGAGTGGGTTTAGGAATAGGTCAGGAGTTGTCTCAATTGGTTCGGGAATTACTTCAGGAACTGGCTCGAGAAGAGTCCAATTATTTTCATTAGTCAACATATTATTCAATAGTATTTCAGCTTCGTCGACTGTTCTTTCCCTAAAAACACAACCAGCACAACTATCCAAGTAGTCCTTGCAAGCATCGGTTAGTCCATTATAAAAGATATCAAGTATTTCATTTTTCTTAAGAGGATGATCGGGCAAAGCATTAAGTAACCGGAGAAGCCTCCCCCAAGCTTGTGGGAGACTCTCTTCTTTGATTTGCACAAAATTATATATTTCCATAAGGCAGCTTGTTTCTTATGAGCAGGAAATATTTAGCGAGAAGTAATAAATCATATCACTGGGACTACGCACATAACCAGGAGCAAGAGAATTATACCAAGTCTTAGCATCACCCTTTAATGAGAACGAAAATATCTTAAGGATATATAAATAGCAAGACTTCTCATCATTAGTAAACAGGGTGGCTATATCATTCAACTTGGTAAGATGTGCCACAACAGTTTCAAATTCAAGGCCATAAAAAAATCAGATTCAACTAAAGTAATAATATCAGGATCAACAGAGAATTCATAATCCTTATCAGTAACACAGATAGGTGAAGTAGCAAAAGCAGGATCGGGTTTCATTCTAGCATTAAGAGACTGCTGCTTCCATTTAGCTAATAATTTCTTAAGATCATTTCTATCATTGCAAGCAAGGATTTCCATAGCAGCTTTTTCATTCATAACATAACCCTTAGGAACAACAGGTAAAACATAATCATTGGGGGGACCTTCATCATCACTATCATCAGTAAAAGGATCTTCACTAATTTCATTCCCCCTAACTCTAGCAAGTTGTTCATCTAGAAATTCACCTAATGGCAAAGTAGTATCACGCACAGAAGTAGTTTCATCATGCATAGTAGAAGTGGCATCATCAATTACATGCGACATATCAGAATTCATAGCAGTAGTAGGTTTAGGTGTAGCAAGCCTACTAATAACAAAAGGAGAATCTAGTGCAGGGCTAGATGGCAGTTCCTTACCTCCCCTCGAAGTTGAGGGCAAAATAGTAGTTTGATCGTCTTTCAAGTTCTTCATAGTGATCAACAGATATAAATCCCAAGTGACTCAGAGAATAGAGCTATGCTCCCTGGCAACGGTGCCAGAAATTGGTCTTGATAACCCACAAGTATAGGGGATCGCAACAGCTTTCGAGGGTAGAGTATTCAACACAAATTTATTGATTCGACACAAGGGGAGCCAAAGAATATTCTTGAGTATTAGCAGTTGAGTTGTAAACTCAACCACACCTGGATAACTTAGTATCTGCAGCAAAGTGTTTAGTAGCACAAGTGGTATGATAATAAAGGTAATAGTAGCAAAAGTAAAGATAAATGTTTTGGGGTTTTTGTAGTAGTTGTAACAGTAGCAACGGGAAAGTAAATAAGCGAAGAACAATATATGAAAAGCTCGTAGGCAATGGATCATTGATGGATAATTATGCCGGATGTGATTCCTCATGCAATAGTTATAACATAGGGTGATATAGAACTAGCTCCAGTTCATCAATGTAATGTAGGCAAGTATTCCATAAATAGTCATACGTGCTTATGGAAAAGAACTTGTATGACGTCTTTTGTCCTACCCTCCCGTTGCAATGGAGTCCTTACAGAAACTAAGGGATATTAAGGCCTCCTTTTAATAGAGAACCGGACCAAAGCATTAACACATAGTGAATACATGAACTCCTCAAACTACGGTCATCACCGAGAAGTATCCCGATTATTGTCACTTCAGGGTTGTTGGATCATAACACATAATAGGTGACTATAGACTTGCAAGATAGGATCAAGAACACACATATATTCATGAAAACATAATAGGTTCAGATTTGAAATCATGGCACTCGGGCCCTAGTGACAAGCATTAAGCATAGCAAAGTCATAGCAACATCAATCTCAGAACATAGTGGATACTAGGGATCAAACCCTAACAAAACTAACTTGATTACATGGTAAATCTCATCCAACCCATCACCGTCCAGCAAGCCTACGATGGAATTACTCACGCACGGTGGTGAACATCATGAAATTGGTGATGGAGGATGGTTGGTGATGACGATGGCGACGAATCCCCCTCTCCGGAGCCTCGAACGGACTCCAGATCAGCCCTCCCGAGAGAGATTAGGGCTTGGCGGCGGCTCCGTGTCGTAAAACGTGATGAAACTTTCTCCCTGATTTTTCTCTCCCCGAGACGGAATATATGGAGTTGGAGTTGACGTCGGTGGAGGTCCACGGGGCCCACGAGATAGGGGGCCGCACCCTAGGGGGGCGCCCCTTGTCTCGTGGACAGGCCGTGGGCCCCCCTAGCACTAATTCTTTCACCAAAAATTCTTATTAGTTCCAAAAAGTGCCTCCGTGGATTTCCAGGACATTCCGAGAACTTTTCTTTTCTACACATAAAACAACATCATGGCAGTTCTGCTGAAAACAGCGTCAGTCCGGGTTAGTTTCATTCAAATCATGCAAGTTAGAGTCCAAAACAAGGGCAAAAGTGTTTGGAAAAGTAGATACGTTGGAGACGTATCAGTGCGGCACACTCATGCGGTTGTCGCTTCGGCGCTGCGACTAGGGTTTGCATGTGTTGCGAATAGCCACCTCCACTCGCCGCCGATCGTGTGATCGAACCTAGCAGTCCACCACATAGTGTTCCTCCTGCACGCGCGGATACCGTTAGAGGTGGTGCACTTGTGCCACTCCGGTGAACTTGTACATGGGATCGGATGACCGGTTGTTCGAGGGAGATCGGACGAGGAGGAGACGATCCACGCGGATGCGCTGCCCCAACTCTTCTTCCGCTGCACGGCACTACGCGTCTAGTGGTAACGATCTGTGATCCATCTCCCGTAGCATGTTCTTGGTTGTTCTGCGCGAAGGAAATTTTTAATTTGCAGTTGACGCACCCTACTGTAGAACCCAACAGTGGTATTAGAGCTTCTGCTATAGGATTTGGATTCAGATCATATGCATATTAGATATGTGGAGGCGGTAGATGAGATCTGCTGTTGCTTACGAGATCGTCTATGTGCACGGTTCATGTGATCAACTGCACATGGGGATCGTTGAGGCTATGTTTTCTGTCAATCGGGATCGATGAGGTCGTGACACGATCTACCCCTACCGGTCAGTTATCCGCCATCGGGGTTAACAGTGAAATGTAAATCCAAATCGGTTTCGTGATGATCCATAAGATCGGTCAGATCAGAGAATTCAGCGTGATCGGAGTTCAGCTGTGATCTATGATTTCCGAAAACGTGTATTTCGTACCCAACACACAAACCGGTAGAATGCGATTCTACGCATAACTTTGTTTTGCAGGTTTGATGTGAATAGTATGGCTCATGTGTATGTGATGCATGTGTGTAATTTGTACATGGCCTGCGTGTCATGTTTGTCAGCCGGCAGGAGCCAAAGTGCTATCATTATATTGTATAACGACCTGCGTGTTGACTTGTGACTCTATGTAAATTTCATTACTAGTTGTAGTAGTTGGATAATAGAGATCAGGTTGGTGGCTTGGCGTCCCGGCGTGACTCAGGGAGTCCTGGACTAGGGGGTGCCCGGACAGCCGGACTATCATTATCCGCCGGACTCCAAGACTACGAAGATACAAGATTGAAGACTCCGTCCCGTCTCCGGATGGGACTTTCCTTGGCGTGGAAGGCAAGCTTGGCAATACGGATATGTAGATCTCCTACCATTGTAACCGACTCTGTGTAACCCTAGCCTCCTCCGGTGTCTATATAAACCGGAGGGCTGTAGTCCATAGGACAACATACATTACAACAATCATACCATAGGTTAGCTTCTAGGGTTTAGCCTCCTTGATCTCGTGGTAGATCTACTCTTGTACTACCCATATCATCAATATTAATCAAGCAGGGCGTGGGTTTTACCTCCATCGAGAGGGCCCGAACACAGGTAAAAACATCGTGTCCCTTGTCTCTTGTTACCATCCGCCTAGACTCACAGATTCGGGACCCCCTACCGAGATCCGCGGTTTGACACCGACATTGGTGCTTTCATTGAGAGTTCCTCTGTGTCATCACCGATAGGCGATGGCATCTTCAACCAACAACGCTGTCCGGGTGAGACTTTTCTCCCGGACAGATCTTCAGATTCGGCGGCTTCAGATGCGGGCAATTCACTTGGCCATCCGAGTAGATCGAAGCTACGCCCCTGCCGTCGGTCGATTTGAAAGCAAACTTCACGGCCGATGTCGCGGAGACTTGATCTTGACGGACTCGGGCCACAGCGCCGCCGCCAAGATCGTGACAGCGGGCATGCCCTAGCTCGCCAATCGAGCAGTGCCTTGGTGGCGCCTGCGGATCCGCTTGCCATTAGCCCGAGCCGATCGCCTAGATCGAGGGCTGGTGGATAAACGCCGCCACAGGCTTCAACATCCACGGCGATGGAGCCGAACACTAATCTTGTCCCCTGCGAAACTCGTGATTCCGAGGCACCGGACTCCTTGCCGGACTCCGAGTCTCCCGTGCCCCTACCAATCGATCCGGATTGGGCGCCGGTTATGGAATTCACCACCGCGGACATCTTCCAGTACTCGCATTTTGGCGATATCCTGAATTCACTAAAGCATCTCTCATTATCAGGAGAGTCCTGGCCGGACTATGGCCAGGATGGTTGGGGTATGGACGACGAAGAAATTCAGAGCCCACCCACCACCCACTTTGTAGCCACTGTCGACGATCTAACCGACATGCTAGACTACGACTCAAGACATCGGCGCTATGGGCGGCGATGCCGAGACGAACAAAAAATGAGCTTATACAAAGACGACAGACCACCTCGTCGCATGACATATATATGGTGGACACCCCAAAGGAGAGCGATAACAAGGACCAGCGGGCAGCGGCGAAGATGACCCGCCGATAAGCGACCAAAACGGCGGCGCAGACGCCGCCCTAAGTCCCACCTCGGCGACAAAACGCCCCAAGGAGCCCTTGTCTGGCAGGGCTCAAGCGACGACGAACATGCGGATAAGCAACCGTCCGAACATGATGAGTCGATAATCAGTCCAGGCCCGCAAAAACAACAGCCCGGACGACCTCATGCGGACACGCCACGGAGAGCAAGAACCTTCGGAAAAAGACTCACAAGATCGCAAGAAGCTCAAGAAGGAAAAACGGAGGCTCAATACAGCGGAAGACACACTCAGAATGAGATGGAGCAAAGTGCTCAAAACCGCAGATAAGTACGGCAATGGCCACCAATCAAAGAGCTACCCGAAGCACAAGCTGCTACTAGAATTCGACGAGGAGGCCATAGAGCCTCCACCGTCCAAAAATAAAGGGGATGCCTGGTTGGATAGACGGCCGGATGATAGGGCAAATTCTGACAGCGGCGCCACACATAAACCAACCAACGAACTTGGAAGGATAGATGGCCCAGCCAGGTCCATCTACAGGCCAAAGGAGAAGGCCCCAAGAAGCAAGGCAACACGTCAAGTGCCCGATGATAGCGGCACACACAAATCTGGCGCCGCACACCCACTATGTTTCATCGATGAGGTGCCGGGACCATGAATTCCCAGCAGATTTAAACCCATAAACATAGAGGCCTACGATGGAACAACAGACCACAGATCTGGATAGAAGATTATATCTTGCACATACACATGGCGGAGGAGACGATCTCCACGCCATAAAATACATACCCTCAAGCTCAAAGGGCCAGCCGTCATTGGCTTAAAAGCCTCCCGAAAACACTGTTGGAAGTTGGGAAGAGCTTGAGGATGCGTTTAGAGCAAATTTTCAAGGGACTTGCGTCCGCCCTCCGGATGCGAGATGATCTAAGTCATATAACTCAACAGCCCGAGAGTCGGTAGCGAAGTTCGGAACAGGTTCCTTACCAAAAAGAACCAAATAGTCGACTGTCCGGACGCCGAAGCCTTAGCAGCTTTCAAACATAATGTCCGAGACGATTGGCTTGCCAGGCACCTCGGTCAAGAGAAACCGAGGACAATGTCCGCACTAACGAGCCTCATGACCCGCTTCTGTGCGGGAGAAGATAGCTGGCTAGCAAGATGCAGCACCAGCGATCCAAGTACATCCGAGATAAGAGATGGAAACGGAAAATCACGGCGCAGAAAAGAGCAGCGCCAGAATAAAAAGAAAAGCCCAAAGAGCACGACAGTCGACGCCGGATTCAAAAGCTCGCGGCCCAACAACAAAACACAGCCTCTCAAGGATGACAGTGACGAACTGTCAAACTTAAACAAGATTTTGAGTCGGATATGTCAAATCCACAGTACCCCCGGAAGGCCTACAAATCACACCCACAGGGATTGTTGGGTTTTTAAACAGTCCGGCCGACTAAATGCCGAACACAAGGGGCTCGATGCGTCAAGCAAAGAAGATAAACCTCACCAGCAGAGCACCGGAAAACAAAAGACTTTCCCACAAGAGGTCAAAACAATAAACTCACTTGATGTGATAATACGGAAAAACAATGCGGCACTTCCTAAAAAGAGCTTCGCGCATTCCAAACCAGCAAACAATAGAGATTGGATATCAAAGCCAATCACTTTCGACCACCTGGACTACTCCAGAAGCGTTCGAAACGCGGGACGGACTCCCCTGATATTGAATCCCATAATAGACGGATTACAATTTACTAACGTCCTAATGGACGGAGGCAGCAACTTATACCTGCTATATTCAAACACAATCCGTAGGATGGGGATAGACCCTACCAAAAATCCGACACAGCCGCACTTCCTTCAAAGGAGTGACGCCAGGCCCTTACGCCAAGTGCACAGGCTCTATATTACTAGAAGTCGTGTTCGGATCGCCGAACAATTTTCGACGTGAAAAATTAATTTTTTACATCGTCCCATTTGAAAGTGAATATCAAGCACTCTTGGGACGAAAGGCTTCTGTCCGCTTCAAGGCCATACCGCATTACGCGTCTCTTACACTCAAGATGCCCGGTCCGCGTGGCGTCATTTCAATCGAGGGTCACTTAAAGACCCGGACTCGGATAAACGAATCCGGCTTCAGCGAGCTAGGGCTCCCTAGCCGCATACCTCTTCACTGGGGGCTCACGCACAAACAACCGCGGGTTCATCGAACCCGCTTTAATTATTATATTTCTTCTTTTACACATATTTTTCGCGACGATTTATTTTCAAACTAAGCGTTCCCTCTTTTCTGAGATGAACAACGTGCATACCCGTCCAGAATAAGCGGCACAACGGAGACACAGCGCAGATGTGCGGTAGGGACCGTTGTGAGGATTCTTTTCAGATTAAGACCTGCGTAAACCTTTTTCTTGTCTCTTGTTGTTATTCTCCTTGGTTTCTTCCTATAGCCAAAGCGAGCCTCGACGCTTTAGCATCGGCCGCGTCGAAGACCATGCCCATACCGGACACTAGGGGCTTAGGGCATCTCGCCCATTATTATAAAGACCGAACACCTTAGGGAGTGTTCGCGTCTCGAGTTAGGCATTATATGCATCAGCTCGAATCATGTCTTTGGTCAAACGTTGGGTTTGCCCGGCTCTGTGTTTTGCTGCCTTACGTTCAGTATCACCGCTAACGCGGCACGGAAGAACTCTGCGATTGTGCCCCGCTTAATTGGGCGAGCACCTCGATGAAAGCCAAAACTGATCATCATGATACAATGAGAGACTGGTCAACCACTCGATCGACTACCGGAATGTTTAGAATTCCCCGCTTTGACGAAGGACCGTTTCCCGGTTAGGCACATACGCACCCCGAATTCGGAGATGTGCGGTGCCACCAGGGGCTATATCGTAGCCCCACCCTCGAGCTCCACTGGCTAAGTGAAAGTGATAAAGCATTATAGTCCGGATTGCCTCGTTCGCTACGCTACCACCTCCTTAAATAGGACCGAGACGTCGGATTAAGTGTGGAAAAGCGCTATTTTTGCGAACACCCCCGCACCCTGTGCGTGGGGGCTGAAGCCGAAGACTGCAATCTTTCAAGTTATACAAATGTATACGTAAACGGCCGCACAGGAGAAGTTTTACTACTTGGGACGCACAAGTATAAAAAGCAGTTATAATATAATCATCGTTTTACAAGCTAATACGTTCATTTGAACGTTACATTTTTCGGGCACTGCGACTCTATTACATGAGCGCCACGCATAACTTCCCCGAAATAGTGCTCGGCGGGGAGCCGGTTTTCATCCTAATCCAGGGCGGCAACAGCGGTGGCATCCATCTCCGGACAGTGCGCCTTCATACGGGCAAGAGCCATCCGCGCGCCCTCGATGCAGGCCGACCGCTTCATCTCCTTTATATGCGGCACCGCCCCAAGGAATTGCTGCGATGTCGAAGTAGCTCATCGCCTTGGGCCTCTCGGCGAGACGCGAGCCACGATGTCGATCATAGCAAGTCCGGACAATCTATTTAGTTCGCCCATTCGCCAACCGGTCATCAACGAAAGTGGCGGCCGGACTATGGAATTGAGACCAAGATAGCTCTTCCGTCTTGTGATCCTCCGGCTCCGGAAGTGCTCAACGGCATCACCGCGCTTGCAGCTAAGTCCATATACGGATCCTCCGGACTCCACACCGCTCAAATTGAGCATACTTTCCATCCATAAACCGGCGACGAATGAAAAGGCTTGCCAGCCACGATATCTCCGCTTAGCGCAGTTCCTCCCTCATAGCCCGCATTGCGGGCGGGCATCCTTAACCGGCCGTGGCCTTCTTGAGTCTTCCGCTCCGATAAGCTCCTTTTCAAGAGCCTCATTGCGGTCGGCAGCATCCTTTACTTTCATGGCCAATTGCCACCTCCGCCTAGCTTAGGCGGTCGCGCAGCCCTTCGACTTTCAACTCCTCGGCCGCCCTCAAGGCAGCCGCGTCACTCCTTCGGGCTTGCTCCTTAGCTCGAGCAAGTTCAGCCCGAAGGCTCTCCACAGCAGCAGCACCGTCTGTACAATAGCATATAATTTATCAGAGGAGGGCTTCGACCCCCTTAAATAAAGCGACTGCGGAGAACTCATTTACCTTGCGACTCGTCAAGTCGCCGATTGACAAGTGCGATGTCCGCATCTGCCATGTCAAGTTGCCGACTCAACTCGGCAAACTCACTAGTCCGGCTAGCCCTCGGACTATCTGCCACCTGCATAGGAACGGCGGCATTCATTACTTGCGATTTCGATCCTCGGCACGTTGTCGTTCCCGACAACCTACCGACTCCCAGGGGCTAATATCTATACAGGGCGCATTTTTATATGCAAAACTGTTAAAAGACAAATGGGTGCGTCATTCTCGCATACCTCAAATCCCGCCAGCAAACTCATGGGGGCATTGCGCAATCCGCTCTCGGCGGACGAAATCCTTGCAATCACCATACGCATCAACGCACGGTGATCTTCTCAAATGGGCGCCCTCTCAAGCAGATTCTTTAGTTCTCTGGCGGATACTAGTGGGTGCCGAACTCTCCGCCCCTCCGGACTCTTGGATACCCTCCGTGGCGATACTTCGTGCTCGCCGCCTTATCTCGACGGCGCTGCAGATGGAGGCGTATCACTCTCCATCATCTCTGGAAGAAGGTCTCCCGAAGACGAACTCATCTGAGAAGGCTGCAGATCCGAACTGCAATATAAATATTTTGGTCACCCACAGAGGCACAAATGAAGGCATTTCCTTACTAATTAATTCCCTTTTTCATACTCATGACTCGCTGGAGGGCTGATCCTTTGGCAATGATTGTGCGTCCGGAGTCTCTCCGGACGCCGGACCCCCCCAGTGAAGATCTCTTCCCGCGCTTAGGGGCTTTGGCCTCCGGATCTTCGGAGGCGGTCCTCTTCTCCCCCTGGAGGGAGGGGTTCTTGATTCCCCCCTCTTCAGGCGCCCCTTTGGGCGAAATATTAGCTCCTCTGTTTTCCCCTTCGCCCCCTTCTGTGGGTGCGACCTCCAACATTCTGACCAGCACGGGCTCCAGTGCAGTCTCTGGGATGGGGGCTGGACACCTTATCAGCCTTGATCGCGCAACCCATTCCTGTGAAGAGTGATGAGTCAGGAGGCGAACTCTAGAAAGGCGTATAAACAGAAAGTCCGGACTCTGAGCTATTTATCTGAGTATCCGGGCGATTGCGGCTTAGGCCCGCGTCCTCAGCTAATTCCGGACACGCCACCTGCGGTCCGAAGAACAACTTGTACATCTCCACGGGTGTCGCACCCATAAAGTGTTGGAGAATCCGAGGTCCCTCCGGGTTGAACTCCCATAGGCGGAGAGGGCGGCGTTTGCGAGGCGGCGGTTGCACGATCAAGCATAAACTGCATCACCACTATCGGTCGATCTCCCTCGCTTGGAGGTCTCGAATCCGACCTGCGGTGAGGGCACGTCTTGAACGGCCCCAATTGAGCCCTTGGTTGACCCACGACACCACCGGCGTGGAGGTCCCATGGAATGAAGGCGGTGGCTTTTGCTGTTGCCCCTCGGGCGGTGATATAGAACCACTCCTGCTGCCACATCCGAGTTCCTCTTGGAAGGAACCTTGAACCCGCGGGGCATCGGCCTTTTGCTTATGGCCGCCCGCGCCTCCGCTTAGCGCCCCGATCATCTTCGGCTCCACCTTGAAGGTCTTCAGCCACAGGCCGAAGTGGGGAGTGACACGGAGGAAGGCTTCGCAGACAATAATGAATGCGGAGATGTCGAGGATGGACTCCAGAGCCAAGTCGTGAAAGTCCAGCCCATAATAGAACATGAGTCCTCTCACGAAGGGGTCCGTCGGGAAGCCTAAACCCCGACGGAGGTGGGATACGAAGACAACGAACTCACCGGGCTCGGGGGCGGGCACGGCCTGCCCTTGAGCGGGCAACCTGTGCGAAACCTCGTAAGCCAGGAACTTGGCCTCACGTAACTTCGATATGTCCTCCTCTGTAACGGAGGAGGGCATCCACCGGCCCTGGAGGTCGGAGCCGGACATGGTTAAGGATCCGAAGCGCTCGAATCTGAGGCTCGGGTGTTGGGCCCGGGAGCGAGGAGGAGATTCGATGCGAGATTGAAGAACAAGGACAAGCCTTGGTCCTCTTATAAAGGGGAAAAATACCAAGAGCCGTCTCCGTGACCGTTTGGAATTCACCTTCGATAGAGGAGGCGTGGCGACGGGAACGGTTGGGTTACCCACGCACGTATTGATGAGAATCCCGGAATAAGGGGAACACAATCTCTGCTTCGACAAGACGTGCCAAGGAAACCGCTTCGCTAAACGTGCTGAGGCGGTATAGTAAAAAACAATTCAAACGGTGGCTTGGCAGTGGCATGATATCACGCCGCATAATACGTCAGCAGATTGAGCTAGTGTATATTTTATTCTCTCTACATTGGAATGTGGAACTTATTTTGCAGAGCCGGACACTATCCTGGTGTTCATGATCTTCTCTGGATTATTCAAGGGAGGAACCCGCCTTGCAATGCCGAACATTATGCGCGCCGGACTAATCGTCATTGAAGCCTTGGTTCGAGACTCTTGAGGAGTCTGGACTAGGGGTGTCCGGACAACGGACTATCATTATCCGCCGACTCCAAGACTACGAAGATACAAGATTGAAGACTTCGTCCCGTGTCCGGATGGGACTTTCCTTGGCGTGGAAGGCAAGCTTGGCAATCTGGATATGTGGATCTCCTACCATTGTAGCGACTACTGTAACCCTAGCCTCCTCCGTGTCTATATAAACCGGAGGGCTTTAGTCCGTGGGACAACATACATTACAAAAATCATACCATAGGCTAGCTTCTAGGGTTTAGCCTCCTTGATCTCGTGGTAGATCTACTCTTGTACTACCCATATCATCAATATTAATCAAGCAGGACGTAGGGTTTTACCTCCATCGAGAGGGCCCGAACCTGGGTAAAAACATCGTGTCCCTCGTCTCTTGTTACCATCCGCCTAGACGCACAGTTCGGGACCCCCTACCCGAGATCCGCCGGTTTTGACACCGACAGTGACAAACAAGATGGAGTTCCTAGATCGGGGATGGTCATCAGAGTCGGAGCTGACCTAGAAGAACATCCATGAAGGAGCCATACTATTTCACAATATATGTTTATTTGTGATTGTTATGCTTCTTTGTTTCTATGCATGTTAGAATGGTAGAATTATCCCTCATGAATATCAAGCGAATTGCCATCCCCGATGTTGCACCTTCGCACGTCATGTATGTCTAGTAGTGGGCTCATAAAATTGGGGTGCTGCTAGGTGTCCTTGAACTGAAGGGTTCGTGTCGGACACAGACATGCACTACATCAGGTTAACTTGATAAGGCTATCAAAACGGTTTTGGGCCTTGTGGCAAAGAAGGTTGGGAGCCGAGGTATGAGATACCTTCCCGGCCGACAGGAGTCATATAGAGATACGATTAGCAAGGAGTTTCTTACCAGATAGGTATGTTGGTTAGCAGTGATGCTAAAGCTCACTAGTCGCATGCGCTAGTCGGATCCTAAATCATTGAGAGTCTGCAGAGGGATGCTGACTTCAGTGGGAGTATTTCTGTTTAGGCTAGAATTACTCTACATAAACACATTGCTTAGTGATTGCATATTTTCTGTTGTAGATCAATGGCACCACTTGCTCAACCCAACTTTGCATTGAAATCAATTCTGGAAAAGGATAAACTGAATGGAACAAACTTTACCACCCGGTATAGAAATCTGAGAATTGTTCTCAAGCATGATAAAAAAGGAACATGTTCTAGAGGATCCACTTCGAGAGGAACCTGCCGATAATGCTAATGCCACAACTAAGAATGCCTACCAGAAACTTGTTGATGAATCAACGGAGATCAGCTGTCTGATGCTGGCTTGTATGGAGCCTGATTTGCAATAGCATTTCGAAAATGTTGAGGCTTGCGATATGATCGAGAGTCTTAAGAGCATGTTTCAGACACAGGCTAGGACCGAAAGGTTCAACGTCTGGCGATCCTTGATGGATTGCAAGCTAAAGGAAGGTGATCCACTGAGCCTGCATGTGATCAAGATGATCGGATATGTGCAAGCTTTGGATCGGTTGGGCTTCCCGCTCTTGGATGAGCTGTCTATAGATGCAGTTCTGGGTTCTCTTCCGCCCAGCTATGGGACGTTCATCTCGAACTATCATATGCATGGCATGGATAAGAAGCTCACTGAATTGCATGGGATGCTCAAGGTGGCTGAGCAAGATATTAAGAAAGGCACGCATCAAGTCTTGATGGTGCAGAAATCGGCTAATTCAAGAAGAGTTGGTCCAAGAAAAAGGCTAAGGCAAAGGGCACGGAGACAGTAACCTTCGCCACTGCGCCAAGGTCTGGACCGGACTCGAAGACCGTTTGCTATCATTGCAAGGAGACCGGTCACTGGAAGAGGAACCGTAGCAAGTGGCTTGTAGAGCATGGCAAGAAGGCCGGAAATGCTACTTCAGGCAAAGGTACACTTGTTGCATATGTTATAGACATTTACCTTGCTGACATACCTAGTAGCTCTTGGGTATTTGATACCGGATCGGTTGTTCATATTCGCAACTCGATGCAGGGGCTGGTAAGAACTAGGCGTGTGGCACAAGGGGAGATTGACATCAGGGTCGGCAACAAATCAAGAGTTGCTGCATTGGAGGTCAGCACGATGCAGCTCCAGCTTCCTTCCGGATTTATAATGGAATTGAATAATTGTTATTACATTCCTGCACTTAGTCAGAACATTATTTCTGCCTCATGTTTGATGAGTCAAGGTTATGAATTCAATTTAACGGACAATGGTTGTTCGATATTTTTGAATGGTATGTTCCACGGCTATGCACCCATTGTTGATGGGCTATTTATATTGAATCTAGAACAGGAACAGGTCTATAATGTGAACGTCAAGAGGCATAAGCCAAATGATATAAATCCGACATACTTCTGGCATTGCCGGCTTGGACACATTAGTCTGAAATGCATGAAGAAGCTCCATGATGATGGGATCCTAACTTCGTCCGACTTTGGGTCATTCGAGACATGTGAATCATGCTTGCTCGGCAAGATGACTAAGTCTCCTTTCGCAAAGAGTTGCGAGAGGGCGTACGAGCTGTTGGAGCTTATACACAGTGATGTGTGTGGTCCAATGAGCACAACTGCCAGAGGTGGCTTTCAGTACTTCGTGACTTTTACCGATGACTTGAGTAGATATGGATATATCTATTTGATGAGGCACAAGTCGAAACTTTGAAAAGTTCAAAGAGTTTGAGCGAGGTTGAGAATCAGCTCTGCAAGACTATAAAGCTTCTGCGATCTGATCGTGGAGGTGAGTACATGAGCCAGGAATTTGATGATCATCTGAAAAGTCGAGGTATAGTACCTCAGCTCACACCTCCGGGTACGCCACAGAGAAACGGCGTGTCAGAAGGGAGGAATAGGACCTTGTTGGACATGGTCCGGTCTATGATGAGAAAATCAAATTTACCCTTGTCATTCTGGGGATACGCTCTAGAAACTGCAGCTTTCACACTTAATAGGGTACCATCAAAATCCGTAGACAAGACACCACATGAGATGTGGACCGGGAAGAGTCCTAGTTTGTCTTTTCTAAAGATTTGGGGTTGTGAAGCATTTGTCAAGCGACTTATGTCAGACAAGCTTACACCTAAGTCGGATAAATGCATATTCGTGGGATATCCGAGAGAAACCTTGGGATATAGCTTCTACAACCGGGAAGAGAACAAAGTGTTTGTTGCTCGGAATGGGGTTTTCCTTGAGAAAGAGTTTCTCAGTCGGGAGGCCAGGGGGAGGACGGTTCGACTTGAAGAAATTCAAGGACCACTCGGGGATGGCTCGACTGGTGATGAGATCATACCGGAGTCAGTCAGGGAACCCGTAGTGCAAGCGGCACCGAAACCACGGAGGTCGGAAAGATTGCGCAGAGTGCATGCTGTATTGTTGCTAGAAAGCGATGAACCGGCCACATATGCGGAAGCGATGGTGAGCCCAGATTCCGAGGCATGGCTGGAGGCCATGAGATTCGAGTTAAACTCCATGGATGAGAATCAAGTCTGGGACATGGTTGATCCGCCGCCTGGCGTAACGGCCATTGGTTGCAAATGGGTCTTCAAGAAGAAAACTGATGTGGATGGAAATGTTCAGATCCACAAAGCTCGGCTTGTCGCGAAGGGTTATGGACAAGTTCAAGGAATTGACTACGACAAGACTTACTCGCCGGTAGCGATGCTGAAATCGATGAGGATCGTACTAGCTATAGCTGCATATTTCGATTATGAGATATGGCAGATGGATGTCAAAATGGCTTTCCTTCACAGAAATTTAACCGAGGATGTGTATATGATACAGCCCGAGGGTTTTGTCGATCCAACTAGCACTAGTAAGGTATGCAAGCTCAAGAGATCCATTTATGGGTTGAGGCAGGCATCTCGGAGCTGGAATATTCATTTTGATGAGGTCGTCATTGGTCTTGGTTTCATCAAAAGCGAAGAAGACTCTTGTTTATACAAGAAGTTAAGTGGGAGCTCGATAGTGTTTTTGAACTTGTATGTGGATGACATATTGTTGATCGGGAACAATGTTTAGATGCTAAAATCGGTCAAGGAATCATTGAATGGCAAG
Source organism: Aegilops speltoides (assembly GCA_021437245.1). Classification (NCBI taxonomy): domain Eukaryota; kingdom Viridiplantae; phylum Streptophyta; class Magnoliopsida; order Poales; family Poaceae; genus Aegilops; species Aegilops speltoides. Next base: position 336,107,087 of record CM038146.1, read on the forward strand.
TTTTCGATGAAGGACCTTGGTGAGGCAGTCTATATTTTAGGCATTAAGATCTATAGAGATAGATCGAGGAGGCTCCTCGGCTTAAGCCAAAGCACGTACATAGATAAAGTGTTGAAGCGGTTCAACATGAGTGAGGTGAAGAAAGGGTTCTTGCCACTCTCACATGGTATAAGGCTAAGCGAGACTCACAGTCCTTCGACATCTGATGAGCGAAGCAGGATGAGTAGGATTCCATATGCCTCAGCAATCGGATCCATCATGTATGCCATGATATGTACAAGGCCAGATGTTGCTTTTGCAATAAGCCTAACAAGAAGATACCAGGCCAACCGAGGTGAGAGTCACTGGGCAGCGGTAAAGACTATTTTGAAGTACCTGAAAAGCACTAAAGGGATGTTCCTAGTTTATGGAGGTGAGGAAGAGCTCATCATAAGGGGTTACGTCGATGCTAGTTTCCAAACCGACAGAGATGATTGTCGATCACAGTCCGGATTCGTGTACGTCCTGAACAGAGGAGCAGTGCAATGGATGAGTTCCAAGCAGGATACGGTGGCCGATTCTACCACAGAAGCCGAATACATTGCGGCTTGTGAAGCTGCAAAGGAAGGTGTTTGGATCCGGCATTTTCTGGATGATCTTGGTATTTTCCCAGCCTCGGTGAAACCGTTGGACCTTTATTGTGATAATTCTGGTGCCATCGCACAAGCCAAGGAGCCGAGGAATCACCACAAGGTCAGACACATAGATCGGAAATATCACCTAATAAGAAAGATCGTAAAGAATGGTGATGTAGAGTTATGCAAGATTCACACGGATGCAGATGTTGCAGATCCGTTGACTAAGCCGCTTCCACAACCCAAGCATGAGGGGCACGTTAGAGCTATGGGCATTCGATGTCTATTTGATTGACTCTAGTGCAAGTGGGAGACTATTGGAGATATGCCCTAGAGGCAATCATGTATGATGATATTTCCTATGTGTTTATGAATAAAGATAGTCCTTGGACATTATCAATGATGTGTATCAGCAAGTACGTGACTTGTTTGTGGGACTATGCATTGTATGATGATTGTCCTAAAAGGTCCCTAGTCGAAAGGGCCATGTGGACGCGCAGCCGACTAGACTAGCATATGACATGGTCGATGGCTTGGTCTCACTAGCCATGGAGCATTGGATGCTAACCAAATAATATGGACTTGGAAATGTCTGGTCGGATTCGACGTAGTCGGATCCGAGTCGAGATAAGGTCCAAGTCGGACAGACCCAACTATGAGACGCAACAATATGTCATCTGTGAGTCTCTAGTACAACATACGTTCTATGTCCTAAGACCTAAGCTGACGCATGTACTCGGGATGGTGACAGACTTGCTTTGGGCCGACCAAACGCTACTCCATGACTGGGTAGTTACAAAGGTAGGTTTCAGGTTTGTCCAGTCCCATGCTGCGAGACATGGTCGAGGAAGATGGGACTTGCCCCTCCGATCAGGAGAGATATACTCTGGGCCCCTCGTGTGATCCGACCAGATAAGCATGGCCATGCGACGAGGATTATGAGATAATCCGGTTTGTGGTCGGTATCACTAGAGCGAGAAAGAGGTCGAGGCTAGCACAAGGATGACAGCCTCGCTTTGAGCCCGGCAACATATATCATGCGGCAAAGGGAGCGAAGTGTAACACGTTGTGCAGGTTAGCCTAACTAGCTTCATAGTCCGCTTGGTGGTCGGCACGCCCTGCTAGAGGCCGCTACCAACCGTGCAGGTCGGAGGTGATCCGAACTGTGACCAAGCCGACTTGTACCTAAGAGGTCGCGCGCTTAAGGGAAGGAACCTACGAGGTCGGTTCGTAGGACACTGGTCCGATGTGATCCGAACTAGACTAGGAACGTGACCGAGTAGACTTTGGGCTTTAGGGTCCGTACGAGGCCCAAGTGTTGAGCCTGCAACGGACGCCTATATAAAGTGGAGGTGCGGCACACTCATGCGGTTGATCGCTTCGGCGCTGCGACTATGGTTTGCATGTGTTGCGAATAGCCACCTCCACTCGCCGCTGACTATGTGATCGGACCTAGCAGTCCGCCGCACGGTGTTCCTCCTGCACACGCGGATACCGTTAGAGGCGGTGCACTTGTGCCGCTCCGGCGACCTTGTACGTGGGATCGGATGACTGGCTGTTCGAGGGACATCGGATGAGGAGGAGACGATCCACGCGGATGCGCTGCCCCAACTCTTCTTCTGCTGCACGGCACTGCGCGTCTAGTGGTAACGATCTGTGATCCATCTCCCGTAGCATATTCTTGGTTGTTCTGCGCGTAGAATTTTTTTAAAGTTGACGCACCCTACCATAGAACCCAACACCTGCTGTGGCCACAGGGTCTCGTCGAGGAGGTGGAGCTTGGCCCTAGTGCTCGTGCGCCGCCACCTCCTGTGGCGGCACGCGGGCATGACGTGGGGGTGCCGGGAGCACGCGTGCTTCTCCTTGAGGCCGCTACACCACCTGGCAGCCTACTTCTTCCTGTGCAGGCGCCTGGCGCAGCGGGTCGCACCGGGCGCCACACGCCTTGGATCGATGATGACGCCCTATGCTGGAGGTGGTGGAGGAGCCCCATGAGCCACGTCGCCCACAGCAGGCGGCTGCTGAGGCAGTGAGCGGGCCGATGCAGCGGAGCCCCCAGCCGCGCTGATGAGCTCAACGATCCACTCGAGCCATTCCACGTAGAAGTCGTCGACCGGGTGGTACCGAAGGAGCTCCCGTGCCATGAGCAGAGCAGCCTACACATTTGCCGGGCCGTGACGCGCGTGGGAGGATGAAGCTGCCGGGGTCAGTGACAGAGTGGCGGAGCGCCCATCGCGGTGCACTAAAGGGTGGAGCGAAGAAGCTTGCTGCTCATGGCCGCCAGGGCCCATGGCGGCTGATAACCCACAAGTATACGGGATAGTTGTAGCCTCTTTCGATAAGTAAGAGTGTCGAAACCAACGAGGAGCTAAAGGAAGAACAAATACTCTCTCAAGTCCTATCGGCCACTGATACGACTCTACGCACGCTTGACGATCGCTTTACCTAGAACAAGTAGGAAACTAGAAGTACTTTGTAGGTGTGATAGGATAGGTTTGCAAGATAATAAAGAGCATGTAAATAAAAAGTAGGGGATGTTTAGATAAAGATGCAATAAAGTAAGTATTAGTAGAGAGCTTTTTGTTACGAGAAAGTTATTTGTCCAAGGCAATCGATAACTAGACCGATAATCACTATTACAATTTTATTTGAGGGAGAGGCATAAGCTAACATACTTTCTCTTCTTGGATCATATGCACTTATGATTGGAACTCTAGCAAGCATCTGCAACTACTAAAGATCATTAAGGTAAAACCCAACCATAGCATTGAAGTATCAAGTCCCGTTTATCCCATACGCAAACAACCTACTTACTCGGGTCTGTGCTTCTGTTCACTCATGCCACCCACCATAAGCAAATCATGAACATATTGCAAACCCTACAACGGGGATACCTCACGCTTGCGCGACACGGAGAGCACCATAGGACAGCACCAATAATAAAACATGCAACTCAAACCAATCACGATCATCAATTAACCCATAGGACAAAACGGATCTACTCAAACATCATAAGATAGCCATATATCATTGGAAATAATATATAGCGTTGAGCACCATGTTTAAGTAGAGATTACAGCGGGTAAGAGAGGGGTTACACCGCTGCATAGAGGGGGGGGAATAGTTGGTGATGAAGACGGTGAAGTTGTTGGTGAAGATCGCGGTGATGATGATGGCCCCCGGTGGCGTTCCGGCGCCACCGGAAGCAAGGGGGAGAGGGCCCCCCTTCTTCTTCTTCTTCTTCCTTGACCTTCTCCCTAGATGGGAGAAGGGTTTCCCCTCTGGTCCTTGGCTCCCACGGCGTGGGAGGGGCGAGAGCCCCTCCGAGATTGGATCTATCTCTCTGTCTCTCTCTGTTTCTGTGTTCCCAGATTTTGCCCCTTCACTGTTTCTTTTATATCCGGAGATCCGTAACTCCGATTGAGGTGAATCTTTTGCCCAGATTTTTCTCATGAAATTAGCTTTCTTGCGGCAAAAGAAGAGCATCAACTGCCTTACGGGGTGCCCAGGAGAGTCTAGGGCACGCCTGCCTCCCTGGGGCGCGTCCCCTGTCTCCTGGCCCCCTCGGGCACCGTCTTGCATTGATTCTTCCTCCCAAAAATCACAAATATTCCAAAATAATTCTCCGTTCGTTTCTTTCCCGTTTGAACTCCGTTTGGTATTGGGTTTCTGTGAAACATAAAACATGCAACAAACAGAACTGGCACTGGGCACTGGATCAATATGTTAGTCCCAAAAATAGTATAAAAAGTTGCCAAAAGTATATGAAAGTTGAATAATATTGGCATGGAACAATCAAAAATTATAGATACGACGGAGACGTATCAGCATCCCCAAGCATAATTCCTGCTCGTCCTCGAGTAGGTAAATGATAAAAAAGATAATTTTTGATGTGGAATGCTACCTAGCAAAATCTTGATCATATGTCTAATCATGGCATGAATATTAAGACACGAGTGATTCAAAGCAATAGTCTATCATTTGACATAAAAACAATAATACTTCGAGCGTACTAATAAAGCAATCATGTCTTTTCAAAACAACATGGCCAAAGCAAGATTATCCCTACAAAATCATATAGTTTGGCCATGCTTCATTTTCATCGCACAAAATGCTCCCATCATGCACAACCCCGATGACAAGCCGAGCAATTGGTCCATACTTTTTAACGCGCTTCAGCTTTTTCAACCCTCACGCAATACATGCGCGCAAGCCATGGATATAGCACTATAGGTGGAATAGAATATGATGGTGGGGGTTATGTGGAGAAGACAAAAAGGGAGAAAGTCTCACATCGACGCGGCTAATCAACGGGCTATGGAGATGCCCATCAATTGATGTCAATGCGAGGAGTAGGGATTGCCATTCAACAGATGCACTAAGAGCTATAAGTGTATGAAAGCTCAAACTGAAACTAAGTGGGTGTGCATCCAACTTGCTTGCTCATGAAGACCTAGGGCATTTGAGGAAGCCCATCGTCGGAATATACAAGTCAGGTTCTATAATGAAAATTCCCACTAGTATATGAAAGTGACAATATAGGAGACTCTCTATATGAAGAACATGGTGCTACTTTGAAGCACAAGTGTGGTAAAAGGATAGTAACATTGCCCCTTTTCTTTTTCTTTTTTTTTCTTTTTTTCTTTTTCTTTTTTTGGGGGGTGGGCTTCTTTGGCCCCCTTTCTTTATTTAGGCTTCTTTGGACTTTCAGTTTTTTTGGATGGGGCAATGCTCTATAATGATGATCATCACACTTTTATTTACTTACAACTCAATATTACAACTCAATAGTAGAACAAAGATATGACTCTATATGAATGCTTCCGGTGGTGTACCAGGATGTGCAATGATCTAACATAGCAATGACATAAAAAAGGACAAGCCATGAAAACATCATGCTAGCTATCTTACGATCATGCAAAGCAATATGACAATGAATGCTCAAGTCATGTATATGATGATGATGGAAGTTGCATGGCAATATATCTCGGAATGGCTATGGAAATGCCATGATAGGTAGGTATGGTGGCTGTTTTGAGGAAGATATAAGGAGGTTTATGTGTGATAGAGTGTATCGTATCACGGGGTTTGGAGGCACCGGCGAAGTTTGCACCAACTCTCGAGGTGAGAAAGGGCAATGCACGGCACCGAAGAGGCTAGCAATGATGGAAAGGTAAAAGTACGTATAATCCATGGACTCGCATTAGTCATAAAGAACTCATATACTTATTGCAAAAGTTTATTAGCCCTCGAAGCAAAGTACTACTACACATCCCCTAGGGGGATAGATTGGTAGGAAAGACTATCGCTCGTCCCCGACCGCGACTCATAAGGAAGACAATCAAAGAAACACCCCATGCTTCAAATTTGTCACACAACGGTTACCATACATACATGCTACGGGACTTGCAAACCTCAACACAAGTCTCTCTACAATCCACAACCACCCACTAGCATGACTCTAATATCGCCATCTTTATATCGCAAAACTATTGCAAGGAATCAAACATATCATATTCAATGATCCACAAGTTTATGTAGGATTTTATGACTAACCATGTGAATGACCAATTCCTGTCATCTCTCTAAATAGATATAAGTGAAGCAAGAGAGTTTAATTCTTTCTACAAAAGATATGCCCGTGCTCTAACAAATATAAGTGAAGCAAAAGAGCATTCTACAAATGGCGGTTTTCTATGTGAAGAGAAACATGTAATCCAAACTTCAAATGATATAAGTGAAGCACATGAAGCATTCTATAAAGCCATACCCAAAAGATTTAAGTGAAGTGCAATTAGCATTCTATAAATCAACCAAGTACTATCTCATACCAGCATGGTGCATAAAATAAAAGTGAAAACTAAATGCAAAAGACGCTCCAAGACATGCACATACCGCATGAACGAAACGAATACAAAAACATACCGATACTTGTTGAAGAAAGAGGGGATGCCTTCCGGGGCACCCCCAATCTTAGACGCTTGAGTCTCCTTGAATATTTACTTGGGTTGCCTTGGGCATCCCCAAGCTTGAGCTCTTGCCTCTCTTCCTTTTCCTCATATCGAGACCTCCTCGATCAAACACTTCATCCACACAAAACTTCAACAGAAAACTCAGTAAGATCCGTTAGTATAATAAAGCAAATCACTACTCTAAGTACTGTAGCAAACCAATTCATATATTTTTTTGCATTTTTTCTACTGTAACCTAACTTTTTCATGGCTTAATCCATTAATATAAATTGATAGTTTCATCAAGACAAGCAAACTATGCATCAAAAACAAAATCTGTCAAAAACAGAACAGTCTGTAGCAATATGAACATTCACCATACTTCTGGTACCCCAAAAATTTTACCAAAATTAGGGAAAAAATAAAAAAAATGTACAGCAAGACAGTGCAAAAAGAATCAGAACCGTTTGACGTTCCAGTTAAAAATGTAAAATCACGCGCTGCAGCCAAAGTTTCTGTCCTGCACCGTACAAACCAACAAGCATTGTAAATATCCTAAAGGCTAATCTTGGCACATTATTTTTATAGTACAATGGAATTGTACAAGGGGATAATTATTTTTGATGAAAAGTTTCTGTAATTAAGATTCACAAAGTTTCGTGAGCATGAACAAAGTTCAAGGAGCTCTCCCACTTCAACAATGCTTGTCTCTCTCACTTTCACTTTCCTTTTTGAAAAGTTTTTAGGTTCCCCTCTTTATTTTTTTGTTTTTAAACTAAATGAAAGCACTCAACGGAAATAAATGACTCTCTAAATCTTCCGAGTTGTCTCCCTGGCAACGCTTTCTTTAAAACCATTAAGCTAGGCATATAGTGCTCAAGTAATGGATCCACCTGGATCCCAAGGTATATCGAAGCCAATTTTAATTAACAATGATTTGTAATTTAGTAGTGAGCACAAAGTAACATGTATCATGCAACAACAAAGTCTAACTCTCTTCCTATGCATCGGCATGTCATAAAAGAACAATTCATGCAGACCAAGTAAAGTCCAATGCATAGTATAAACAGTTTCTTGCAATTTTATCATATTGGAAACGTAGAGAGGTGGAGATATAGTTCCTCTCTCATAATAATTGCAAGTAGGAGCAGCAAGCACATGCATATTATATCTATCAAAATTATCATGTGCAACGGTAAAAGGCAACCCATCAATATAATCCTTAATAAGCACAAACTTCTCCGATATAGTGTAGTTTAGAGAATTCAAAAAGATAATAGGACTATCATGCGTGGGTGCAATAGCAACAATTTCATGTTTAATGTAAGGAACTATAGAAAGTTCATCTCCATAAGCATAATTCATATTGGCATCTTGGCCACAAGCATCATCAAAAAGGGATATTTCAAGAGAATCAACAGGATCATTGCAATCATCATAGCAATCATCCTTCAGTAAGCACGAAGGAAAATTAAACAATGTATGAGTTGAAGAGTTACTCTCATTGGAAGGTGGGCATGGGTAAGTAATCCGCTCTTCCTCCTTTTGTTCTTCGCTCTCCTCATCATCTTTTTCATCCAATGAGCTCACAGTTTCATCAATTCCTTCTTCATAGCTTCCTGCAAAATATTAATGTCTTCTTGGACAGCAGAGAATTTCTCAATATATAGTTTAACATAGGCATTAGAAGCATAATTATCATAACAATATTCAAGTATGGCAAAATTTTCAGATTTGTAGAGAGTAGCATCATAATTTTCAATCAAAGAAGCAATTTCATAAACACCCATAAAAGCAACAAATTCTTCAATTTGTTGAACATCATAGTAATTATAAACACCCTTAGCATATGAAGATACGATTCCATTATCAATAAACTCACATTGGTAGGGAAGGTGTTTCTTCGGGTTTTTAGAACAACAAGTAACATCATATATTTCACATAAAGTCCAAGCGTAGTATTGCAAACGATGAATTTGATCCAGTAAAAGTTTCCCTTTTTCAGATATACGGTGTCGCACATAACAAGCATGCTCATATAAAGATTTGCCCTCAACTAAGCTAGTGGGGGTTTCTGCACGAGCAAAAGGGGTCGAAGATGATCCAAGTAAAAAACTTCAGGAGTGTCATAGATTTTGAGTGGTTCTTCAACCATTGGTTCAATAGGTACAACTAATTTTTGGTATTTTATGTTTCCTACCCATAACTAAAGATAGAAAACAACTAAGAATGGCAAATAAAAATTACTTAGTGATAAAGCAAACAAGCACACACGAGAATATTCACTGCACGCTATGACTCCCCGGCAACGGCGCCAGAAAAAGGTCTTGATAACCCGCAAGTATACGGGATAGTTGTAGCCTCTTTCTATAAGTAAGAGTGTCGAACCCAACGAGGAGCTAAAGGTAAAACAAATACTCTCTCAAGTCCTATCGGCCATTGATACGACTCTACGCACGCTTGACGTTCGCTTTACCTAGAACAAGCACTACAAAAAAGACACATCCGTGACATTTTGGGCCAAATGAAATTTTTTTCTGTCATACATATGACACTTCTATGACGATAATTGTGACAGAACCCAGTATCATCATAGATGTGGTGGGATCCTACTTCTATGACAAAAAATCATGACAGAAAATGGGCTTTTTGTCCTGGGCGGGCCGGAGACGCAGCTGCATGACATTCTTTGGGCCGTCCATGACGGAAAAAACCGTGGTAGAAGCGAGGGGAGGAAAATTTCGGGAGTTGCGGTTCTGGTGGGAGGTCGGGCGGAGCGATCGCGTTCTTCATCATACACATACGCGCGTGTGTGCGAGGCATTGGCTCTAACTGAACCCGAGTGAGGCGTTGGGCTCTAACTGAACCCTAGCGATTGCACTGCAAGCTACGCGTTACTGAACCCGAGCGATCGATCGATGGCTGTTAACTGAACCCGATGGAGTGATTCCTTCACTACTGTTGCTAACTGAAGCCGATTGATGCTGCCTCTGTGATGAACAGTGAGCGTTGCGGGGGGTTTGGATGAACAGTGAGCGGTGGCGTTGCCTCTGGATGAACAGGAACCCATGGTGTGGAGGGCTGGATGAACAGTAGACGGTGGAGGGGTGGCCGTGGAGTGGTGGTTGAACAGGACCCCGTGGTGTGGAGGGCTAGATGAACAGTAGACGGTGGAGGGCTGGATGAACAATAGACGGTGGAGGGGTGCTTGAACAGTAGCCGGTGGAGTAGTGCGCGGTGGAGGCTGGATGAACAGGAGCCCGTGGAGGCTGGAGGAGGTCGACGGTAGCCCATGGAGGCTGGAGGAGGTCGACGGTAGCCCGTGGAGGCTGGAGGAGGTCGGCAGTGGAGATGAACAATATCCCGTGGAGTCCTGTTTTGCGGTATGCCACACCCCTCCCGATGAATAGGACCCCCGTTTCGACCGTAGGAGGTCCGTTTCCTCCGTTTTGCGGTATGCCACACCCCTCCCGATCAACAGGACCCCCGTTTCGATCGAGGAGGTCCGTTTCGTCCATTTTGCGGTAGGCCACACCCCTCCCGATCAATAGGACCCCCGTTTCACCATAGGAGGTCCGTTTCCTCCGTTTTGCGATCGCCACACCCTCCCGATCAACAGACCCGTTCGAACATGGCGGTCGAACACAAGGCCGTTTCCTCCGTTCTGCGATCGCCAGCGTCATTTCCATTACTGTTCCATCCAAGCGGTTGGCTCCCATGCGTTCCGTTGCCTCCCGATGAACACGACGCATTCCGTTGCCTCCCCATGAACACGACGCATTCCGTTGCCTCCCCATGAACACGACGACGACGATGTTTCTCCGTTCCGACCCAGCCATGTACGTATGCGTGAGTAGGCATTCGAGACCCTGCCCGTATGTACGTATGTGGCCGTATTTTCTTTCTTGCACTCTCGCCGCTGTACGTACATGTACATGCTACGTGCGCGCCTCTACTACGACACGTGCACGCCTCTACATCAACCAGTATATATGTACATACACGTTTGCGACCAGAATGACAATGCTACGTATGCTTCGACCAGGTGGGTCCCGACTGTGAGGCACTTCCTTGCCTGTGAAGATGTAGCTAGTGGGGCCCAGCAGTCAGGGGGCGAATTGTTTTTTTTTTGCCCGGACGCACTTCCTTGCGTGCGAAGATGTAGCTGGTGGGTCCCAGCAGTCAGGGAGCAAATCGTTTTTTTTTTGCCCGGACGCACTTCCTTGCGTGCGAAGATGTAGCTGGTGGGTCCCAGCGATCGAAGCGAATCATTTTTTGGCGAACGCACTTCCTTGCATCTGAAGATGTAGTGGTGGGTCCCAGCGATCGAAGCGAATCATTTTGTTGTTTTTTTGCCCGGACGCACTTCCTTGCATGCGAAGGTGTAGCTGGTGGGTCCCAGCAGTCAGGGGGAAACCTTTTTCGCGAAATATGGTGGCCCATCTGGTGGGTCCCCGTTGTCAGGTGGAGGAATAATTTTTTGGCACGTAATAAGGAGGCACTTCCTTGCTGCGGCTGTGGACCCAGCTATCAGCCTCTCCACATACAGTCCACGTCCGATGGAAGCTGTTCCTTGACCACGTTGACCACGCCGCGCCGAGAGCACCAGGGCAGTGGACGACGGCGAGGCCTAGGAAGGGGACGACGCGGAGGCGGGGAAGACGCGATAGTGGATGCCCACGCATAGAGGAGTACGAGGGTTCACTGGTTCGCTGCAGTAAGAGGCCGCCGTTGCCGCAGAATAACAGGGGGTGTGGGTGAGTAGAGGGATGGCTTGGCCATCGGTGGGAGTAGTAGGGGGCGGTGAGGCCTCCGCCGCATCATAGCCGGCCACGGGAGGCAGGAGCACGAGGCACGACCGGGGCTGGTTTGGGCGGCTGGAGCAAGAAGACCAGAGGTTGAAGAAGCACTATGGCAATTGGATGGATATCGTAAGGTCACTGGAGCTAGAATCGTGCATATTGACTAAGTTGACAAAGCCCTCCGTCCCCATCAACTTAGTAGGCCCACAAGTCAGCCTGCCACTATACTGGGTCCCAGCTAACAGGGGAGTATTCATTTTTTGTGCGTAATAAGGAGGCACTTCCTTGCGTACAAAGATATAGCTGGTGGGTCCGAGCTGTCAGAGCCGGCCACGGGGAGGAGGGAGCAGGCAGTCCCGTCGGCGCTTGTATGAGCGGCTGGAGCAGGAAGAGCAGAGATTGAAGAAGCACGATGGCCGTTGGATGGCCATCCAACAGTCACTGCTTGTGCGTCAACCTTTTTTTAGGAAAGCCTCAAATCTATGGAAAATAGCATACATCCCATCTGCCATTATTTTTAATAATTTACAGCCCATTTGCTAATTCTTAAGGTTTTTTTGGAGCCCATATTCTTTTTGTTAGCATTACAGCCCATATCGTGGCCACGATTAAAAACTTATACAAAATTTTACACATTTTGGTGCGGTCCGAACTGTTTTTAATCCCAAAATTTCGACTCACATTCAAACTGATTTTAAAAATAAATGCATATCAATACAAAATCCAACAAATTCTCCACGCATAAAAATTAATTTAATTTAAAATCTTGAAATGAAAAAAAAAGATATTTGAAACTAATTGCCGGCTTGATGTGTTTTAAAAATGTACAGCCCATTTCTAATTACTGATGGGCCATTTTCTCGGCTAGCCGAATGAAAGCTCTCCTCGTCTTGAAAGATTTGCAGCCCAACAGGCCTGATAAAGCGACTTACTTGGCAAATCACAAAAAAACTGGGCTGTGGCCGTGGACCCAGCTGTCAGCCTCTACACGTACAGTACTCTCCCGATGGAATGTCGTTGACCACATTGACCACGCCACGCCGAGAGCACCAAGGCGGTGGACGATGGCGAGGCCTAGGAACGGGACGATGCGGAGCCGGGGAAGACGCGGCAATGGATGCCCACGCGGAGAGGAGTACGAGGGTTCACTGGTTCGGCTGTGGTGTGAGGCTGCCGTCGACGCAGGGCCTGGCTAGCGGTGGGAGTACTAGGGGCGATGAGGCCTCAGCAAAGACAAACCTGCCACCGGGAGGCAGGAGCAAAGCGGTCTCCCGGCGCTGGTTTGGGCGGTGGTGCAAGAAGAGCAGCGATTGAAGAAGCGGCGGGACTGTTCGATTCAAATCCAACGATTCTTCTGCTAGAATCGTTTGTTGACTAAGTTGACAAGCCTCACGTCTGCGTCAGCGTAGTAGGCCCATGTGTCACCTCCCAACCGGTGCACCCAAGATGTCGATGGGAAGAATCATTTTTCGCATAATAAGGAGGCGATTGATTGCGTGCGACCAGGTCGTGAGAGGGAGTAGGGTGGGCCGGGAAGCTGCAAGGCATCACAACCAGCCACAAGAGGAGGGAGCAGCAGTCCCGCCGACGCTAGTTTAAGCAATGGAGCGGGAAGATCGAGATTGAAGAAGCACGGCGGCTAGAATCGTGTGTTCACTGACAAAGCCTTGCGTAAATAAGTCAGCCTCGAAATCTGTGGCGTGTACAGCCCATTTGCTATTATTTTTATTATTTTTACTCATTTTCTAATTCATATGGAATTTGTTGCAGTCCGTTTTCCATTTTAGAATTGCGGCCATTTTACGTCGTCGATGCAGGTCAAAAATTAACTAAATCGTGGGAAATTTTTGCTGGGGAACGAAATATTCTTAATCCAAAAGTTATTAGCCATACTAAAACAAATTTAAAAATAAGTTAGTACTATGTCATGTTAAATCCAATGAAATACGTATAAGATATCAGTGAAGAACAAAATTCAAAAAAAAACTAATATCCCATTTGCTCGTCTTGAAAGATTTGCAGCCCAGTAATTCGGAGAAAACAAATAGGCCTAGCTTGGGTATTCTTCAAAAAGAAATACTGGGCTACCTATTTTCCCAAAGAACTGGTGCATGAGCATTTAGCTTTATTTATTTATTTACTTATTTATGTTTAGGGGACCATGAGCATGTACAGGGCGGATTCATGTGAGAGCGTCCCTTCCAGTTAATTATGGGCTTCTCTATTGGGCCTTCATCGATGGGCTGCATGTTATCAACAAGAGGAAAATGTGTTCGTCATTTAAAAATAGTATGAGCTACGTACGGTACGTGGCACTAAAGGATCGAACCGTGCAACGACTTCCAAAACATTGTGTTTGTTGTTCTAACAACACATTTATATTCAACCAACAGACAAAATATACTACTGATTGTACATTGAAAACAGCAGCAGCAACAACCAGGGCTGGGGGTGCAGCGAAGCGATAAGCGAGCGGAAGAGTGAAGATGCAGCTCTCTCTTCCAAACCAAACATCAGCCATCATTACAAAGGGCTACCAAAAAGAACAGTGTATGCATCAAACTAAATAAAGATCCTACTACACCAAGTGTGCGCATCTAACTAATCGGCTGAGTTAGGCGTCACTATTTATTAAGCTGTGGAGATTGGTGGCGACTTGAACGGATGGGTGCTCGACGGGAAACTCCAGCCAGCGGTCGAAGTCGATACTTGCGACCCTCTCTCCTACTTTGGGCTGCGAGCATGGCGGCACATATCGGGTATGGTGCATGCAGAGACGCATGGTACGCTATGTACACACAGTTATGCCTGATGAACGAAACCGCGTTGCCATCATGATCCTTGCCGCCGGTTATCTCCTGGTTAATCGGATAATTCAGTCCGACAAACAGAGAGCGTGTACCAAGGCTACTTACTAGCCTCCAGCCGAAAATTCCTGAAGGCCCAGAGAAGCTGGGATCCTGCTCAAAGACCTTGCAGTGACTGTGATTGTATTCCGCGAAACAACACGTCCGGTACGTGCGAACAATCATCAATCTTTCGTCGTCTTCTGATCGAGCCAGGAACCACCTGCAACTGCCATGCCGCTTTTCTTTGAAAGGTTCTAGGATTAGGAAGTGTAAGGACACCAGGCGGCCTACAACATCATATCAAGTTGGAGTCAAATAAAAAAGGGCTCTTGATTTAGTCAATCTTAAGAACAGCATGTTATGAGCATGAATATTTTTTCTGTAAATGTTGACAGTAATATAAGCAAGCCATCATGATATCATAGGAAAGTAACATACTGCTATAACAGCCGTTTGTAGCGATGACTGGAGTAGGCGAGCAATACGTCCAGCCATAGAAGGAGTCGACAGCGTAAATGAAGCCCTTGTGTTCAATGGCATCAGAGGACCATGGAGGATGTATGATCCTGCGATGGACGTGCAGATTTATCCACTTACCGCAGTGACCTGTTAGATAGGCGAGACCGCGGTTGAAGAACGCAATTAGCCTGAAATCTTTATAATTCCCAGATCTTGTGGGCACTTGGCAGATTACAACCTTGAGCAAATCAAACTTGGTATCATGTTGGCTCTTTGTAAGATTCCGAGTATTACGGGCCACGGTGCCAAAGCAAAGGCAATGTTAATCGAAGGAAGGGGATCAATCGCGGGTGTAGACCTCCACGAGCATCCAAATGCCGTGACCGTCGACGAGCACCATCAAGGCGTGTTCATGCCGACCAAAGTACATACCGTTAATGTAGCCGAGGCGACGGGAATCGGATCACAGTGAAGGGGGTTGATGCTCGCCACCCTACGATCGTTATGCTGCATGACACGCCGTTTCTGAAGATCGGGTGGCATCAGCAAGCAAGGAGCTGGCTTAAAAAGCTCCGGCCTAAGGGCTTTGAGTAACGATGCAATACGACGAGCACGCCAAGCGGCGGCATGGTATCTTGAGATTGTCCACACGCGAAACAATGAGCTTGATTACCTCTGTGGGGAGCGAATTCCAGCAACTCTTTCGGCGGATGCTGCTCGGTTCTGCCATTGCTAGTGCTTGGGTTTCGAACGAGGGGGGGGGCACCTTAGCGGGGATGGAAGCTTGGACGAGATTATGTGCGGACAACGATGGAGAAGCGAATATGTGCTGCGGGAAGTGGACAGGTGATGATGACTACAGCACGCCGCTTGACTTACGAGACACATACCAGCAGCGTAGGGTCATATCGATGCCAGACAACTTGCTTGAGTGATCACAGTACTGGTACTCCCTACAGTACCTACTACAATACTATGCCCTAGCTTGCTAGAGTAGAGCAGTAGAGTAGGACTCTACTCTACTACTAGCACCAGAGGAGTAGTATATTCTAATCTAAAATAGTTACAAACTTCGATGACCGATCGTGGAACGACTACGAACCATGCTCAAAGACCGTGTCTACATGGTGTTTGGACTTATATGCAAAAAAATAGCAAGATGCCCATGCGTTGCACGGCACACCATCATCACCAACTCGGTTTTTTCTCTACTTCTACTCCTATAAAAGACTCGGTTGGTGATGATGGAGGTGAGGAGGCGTGTTCAGCCGGGCGTGCAGCGGACGGCGCAGCACTATTCAATTTGTTATAAAAAAAGTACTTGTAGAGATAGAGACATGGGGAGCACGAGGTAAGGCCTTATCTGTAAATGTGGAGAGAGGTGCGGGTATCTTTTGTAAAATTGTAATAGTTAGCTTTATATCCGTCAGATATAGATCGGATGGTCTATATTACAAGATGGAAGGCAAACCATCATCACCAACTCGGTTTTCTATAAGAGTAGATATATATAGATATAGATAGATAGAGACTAGGGAGTACTAGTAAGGACACCATCTATTGCTTCGTGTGCTACTCCTGTGCTCCATTCGGTGGCCGCAACGTCCCCTACAGCCACTCCCTCCTGCGCTCCATTCGGGGGGCGCTGTTGAAATCTGGGGAGCGCACTCTCGCGACTGCTGGCAGCCACGACTTCACCGACGACGACTTCTTCCCCGACCTCGGCAACCTCTTCCTCAACGACATGGGCGACAACCTCAATGCTAACGGTGCTGCTCCCGTTGCACCGTATGTGTTTCTGTCCTTCCTGTTCGAAATCGTGGTAGAATTCATGTTTCTACTCTGTATCCTACTACTATGCTAGTCCACTTGATTAGTTTCATTTCTGTTATAGTCGTCATGATTTATTTTGTGCTTATTCAGATTAAATCTCGTAGTAACTTGCTCACATATTCAACTGGTGCAACGTACCCTACAGCCACTATCGTTTCATGGACGGCCTGGTCGATGCCTCCAAGGAGCCCTTCGTCCACTGCTATGAGTGCCCGATGCCGTTTTGTGGCTCGCCGGCGGACATGGTGCATCACCTCACGGATGCGTGCAGCGGTCACTGCTGGCCCTTGGCGGAGAACATCAAGTACGACACGTGCTACTGGTTCACCATGCCGGAGTCGCTGGAGGATCACCGCCGCCTGCTAGTCTCGGAGGAGGACGGCAGTGTCTTCCTATTGATCGTGGGCACCGGCAAGGACCACGCAGGCCATCGCCCCGTCTCTGTAATGTGCATCAGGGGCGTCACCGCTGATGCTGACATTGACACGAGGCAGATGTACGGGTGCGTGGTCAATGTTACTACCCCTCCAGGCGCGTGCGGCGAAACCGGCCTCATCGGACAGACTTGGACTCTGAGGAGCTGGGACTATCCCGCCAATGTGGACTTGGAAAACCCATGGCATCCGTTCCATCCTTTACCCGCCGACTCGGTGCACGGGGACTCCAAGGAGGTTCACCTGGACATACGCATTATCAAGTGCACTTAGAAAACATGTAGTGTGTGTGGGCGCTTATGGCCCGTATCTTTGCCGCTTTTGATTCTGTAAGCTTGTCATTAAACTTGAGTGGCTTTTGCCGCAGTCCTTCCTTTTAACTGCTCCTCTCAGTGAGCTGATGGAAGACACTTTGGGTTTCATTTGATAATGGAACCGGGGAGGAGCCTCCCTGTTCTTCTAAAAAAATACGCATTATCAAGTTAAATGTTGATCATTAGTCTTCACTCAATGTAATCCGCTGTCTAAGCATGTGGAGACTTCCATGCATGATCTTGCTCTATTGGAGTATCGCGCATGAATAAAAGTGTATCCGTTTATGGTTTAGTCTAGAATCTTCCATGTATGAATTTTTACTACAGTACTGGTGAGGCTGGTCATAGTGGGAGTAACTTAGCAAGTAACATAGCGCATTTCAAGATAGATTTGCTTATGTGGCATAGAGTTAATGAGGAAAAATGTGTTTGAAGTAACATAATATGTTACTGTAACATAAAGCAACCCAAAGCAAAATGAGTCTATAATGCAATAAATGCTATCATCTATGATACTACTTGTATGTTACTTTGCACTATGAAGGTAGTAACAAAGACTAGTGTTATATGCATGACACTAGTCTAAGTTACTCCCACTATGATTAGCCTGAAAGACTTACGATGAACCATTTCTTACATCTCCTCTGCCCCCTTGAAAGTCATCCTTATTTAATCCCTCCATCTAGGTGTATAAGGGCATGGTTAATAATACTTAATAGTATAGCCAACTGTTGACTATAAAAAAGTGCCATGTCATCTATAACCAACATGTATAACAATCGATACTCAAAAACTAATTCTTAAAGATCATTTCTTGCAAAGCACAATAAGTGTTATTTCTTCACAAGTTTTGAATGCAGGTTGAACAGTTGAACGCTTTTGTTTGCAAAAGATACATTTTTATCTATTTCACCCGGATGTTTGTGAGCTCTAGAGATGAGATAATATCCGAAGAAACCTATCGATACCCGTTACACATGCGATGACCCCCACATCCTTTGTCAAAATAAACAACTCCCTGATCAATGCATTTCACTCTTCGGTGCAACGCACGGGCACCTTACTACTATAGATTAGTACGACCAAAAATTGAACTAACATTATATATAGTACGATAAATACTGATGCATGTCACCTAAAATTATATCATTCAAAACTATGTTCAAATACGAATCCAACGATATAGTTTTTGTTGACATGCACTAACATTTGGTCAGTTAAATCTTGATCAAATTCAATGGGGACTAATAAACCAGGACCGATGTAGTACAAGTGTAGAGGCGGCGCTGCACGGGAGTCTCACCTCTCACCCGCTCGTGGCGCGGGCGAAGAAAGCCGTCATATCACAAAACCCAACCACTCCCGGTAATAAATGGCTGGTAAAATAAGCGGACAAGCAACCATCACATCCCTCCGTCTTTTTGCATTTCATCTCTCTGCATTTACTTTCTCGGTTCATCTCCCACATCGATCCCTAGCTACTACTCCTAGGGCCAGTTCTTTTGGCGACTTCCCACTTTTCCCACAAGACTAGTCACGGTGGAGAGTAACAATAAGGCGCCTCACTCATTTATTTGGGCTTCTAAACTACTACTCATCTCTGGTTTATTCCTCACCATTGTAATTTGTGCTAAATTTTGACCAAAGATTTGGTGATAAAATGTTACTCAAAACACTTAGGCGCGGTGCATCTAGGTGTGTAAGTCATCTTACGAAAACCAAATAATCCCAAAACACTTAGGCGCGGTGCATTAACTTCTACCTTGTTTCTTGTTTCTTGACATATCAACCAATAAGAGATATCAAACACGACATGCAGTGGTTAGTTCATTGCATGCAATACTATTAATTAGCAAATAAACATTAACGTTTCTCATTTTCTCCTCCTCCTTGGTCATGGTGCACAGAGAAATAACCACAGAGAAGGAAGCTAAAAGTAAACAATCAAACGAGCATTTTTGCATTTGTTTTGCATTGAATCGTTTCACAAGCTTGACTAGTGCTGTTTTTTTACTTTTACAAAAACCGCATCGTAATGTTAAAACGTGCATTTGCACGTACATAAGTAATAGTAGTACTCCCTCCGTCTAGGTGTACAAGTATTCCCTCCTTCTTGGTCACTGTGCACAACCAAAGATGACTTATTGACCTGGACGGAGGGAGTAGCACAGTCTGCAAGCATATATCGAGAGAGACATGTAGTCCGATAGTGTATAGTAAAGTTTGTGCTATATGCACGTACTTGCAAAATGCGTAATGATACAAAACGTTTCCAAACTTTCCCTTTTACATACTTAATTAAGGACGCTAAAAATTCCTGAACGTTCGGGATTTATCATTTGTGTCCCAAAACTAATGAGATCGCCTTACGAAACAAAAATTATACTCCTCCTAAAAGCCACGACGCTCACAGGAGCACTTGCAGCGTGCCACGAGTGCCTTGGTGCGCGGCCGTTTCCCAGCGCGCCGACACAATGCCTCTTCCTCAGCCTCGCAACTCGTGAGGTGCTGATTGGCGGCTTGCCGGCGGGCGAGTGCGATCTCACCAGTGTGGTGATTCGGCGCCAACAGGTACTCCTCCTGGCCGGAAGCGTGCACCCGGTCCATGTATCACCAAGCATAGATGAGGCGCCTGGTTCCGACTGC
The DNA here is from genome assembly GCA_021437245.1 of Aegilops speltoides. Taxonomy (NCBI): domain Eukaryota; kingdom Viridiplantae; phylum Streptophyta; class Magnoliopsida; order Poales; family Poaceae; genus Aegilops; species Aegilops speltoides. Next base: position 336,126,989 of record CM038146.1, read on the forward strand.
ACTCAGGGCGTCGGCACGGGCGTCCTCCGCCACCCTCACGGCCCTCGCACGAGCCTTCTGCCAAAGAACCAATTGCTTGACTCTCTCGGACGCGACATAGATCTTCCAGAAAGCTTGTTGCGCGGTGCGCTTCTCTTCCTCGGCCTTCTTCTCCGCCTCTATTTTGGCGCGCTCTGCTGGAGGCAAAGCCTCCCACAAGGCGACATCCATTTCTTTCCAAAGCTCCTCAAGGCTGGGGGGCTCGGTGGGCGGCGCGGCGTTCTCCTTGTAGCAGGGAGCCGACGCGTCCTCCGACGCGCGTGCTGGCGAGATTGGGAACGCCGAGGCGTCCACCTCGATGCGTCGCGGCGAGGAGCGGAACACCGACGCGTCCTCCTCGACTAGTGGCGGCGAGGAACAGAACAGCGATGCGTCGCATCGCGGCGAGGAGCGGAGCATCGACGTGTCCTCCTCGACTAGTGGCGGCGAGGAACGGAACGGGGACGCATCGCGTAGCGGCGAGGAGCGGAACGCCGACGCGTCCTCCTCGACTAGTGGCGGCGAGGAATGCGGCGACAGCGTGGATCGTCCGCAGTGCGGCGAGAGGGCTCCTAGGGCTTGGGAGGAGATGCCATGGTGGTCGGCGTGAGAGGGAGGGGAGGAGATAGCGATGAACGTGAACGTGAGGGGAGGAGATAGCGATGTTGTGGGAGGCGCAGATTTATAGCGAGCAATGGCACACCTCGTAAGATATGGATCGAAGCTGCATCGATTTAATCTGCGGTTCGGTTCGTCAGCGACATGTGGGCGATGCAATCGCTAGGCCCGTATGTCGCTGACCCAATGCACCGGTTAAGTAAAAGCTACGTGGGCATATTTGTTGGAGTAAATTACGGGGAGCGAAGGGGTGGAAATCTTGCTGGTCACAACGGATTGGACGGCGTGGGGAGGAGAGTCATGCATGCAGATTTTTTCACACGGGTGGAGTGGTGGGACATGGGAGGAGAAGGAGAGTTTGGCGGGCATATTGTTTCACACATGGAGAGGAAAATATTTGGAGACGAACGGGCTTCCTGCAGGTATGGGGAACGGTGCATAATAAGTCATCTTGCATGCCGGGCTAGGTATAGTCTCAAGTCATTAAAAACATACACGCCCCACACATGTTCATATTTCAAGGTGCACTAAATTATTGCATGCGATGATTAAGGCTGGCCATCATGGTGGTATCTTAGCTGGTATCATGCACATGGGAATAGCAAACATGCTGATGTGGCAAAGAATTAAAGAAGAGGGGGGGTTAGACTAACTAGTGTTCATGTATGCATTGGTAAACACATGTTTTTGTGAAGAACGACAGCAATAGTTGAGTACTTTTGCAAACTTCAAAAACTATTCCACCGCCTCTACTATCTTGCTAAGAGTAGGTGAAATTTTTGAGTCGAGCCCTTTAAACTAGAAGGGAGGTAGTGGTACTCTAATAGCTAGGTGTGTAAGTCATCTTACGAAAACCAAATAATCCCAAAACACGTAGGCGCGGTGCATTAACTTCTACCTTGTTTCTTGTTTCTTGACATATCAACCAATAAGAGATGAGGGTGTGCATGCTTTTAATGATCTTAGACTATCTAACATGACATGCAGTGGTTAGTTCATTGCATGCAATACTATTTAATTAGCAAATAAACATTAATGTCTCTCGTTTTCCCCTCCTCCTTGGTCACGGTGCACAGCCTAAGATGACTTACTCACGTAGACGGGGAGAGTATCAACATTCACAATGTCAAATCAATATTTTTACACTCATTATAAAACGTAGTTCTTATAATCATTATAATCAGTATTGTAGATATTGATATTTTTAGTATAAATTTGGTCGTGGGATTTCATTGATGCATGTCAAAGCGTGGAGGAAGCAGAGCTTAGGGGTTGCATTGTCGGTCTCTACATAGGTATTTCTCTTCATAATCCTTTTAGAGACTGATTGCGCTTTTGTGGTAGCGTCTCTTGCATCGGGGGACTATGACAGGTCTACTATGCGTGACCTGAAGATGAAAGCGTTGAGCATCTCGAAGTTGATCAACAATCTTCAATTGTCAAAGATTAGCCGTTCGGCCAATAAGGTGGCACACTTAATCGCTAAGTACAGCTTTGACAATAGATTAGATGGTATTCTTGTAAATAACGTACTGCCCTGTGTGGTGAATATTGTATCGAATGAGTGTAGTGGTGTGGCTAGTTAATTAATATAAGGTGGTGTTCAAAAAAAGTATATATTTGGTCAAACACTTTGCAAATGGTTGACGGGAGTAAAAAGGACCAGAGGGAGTATCATGCATGTGGAGTAGGCAAAAAAATTGCTCATTTATAGCCGGTCGAAGTCTCAAAGGGCGCGTCCGCGTGAGGGAGGCGAAGGTCGTGGGAGGCGCGATGGTTGATGGAATTAAGTGAAGTTACATCCACGCGCTGGCATGGCGTGCGAATAGGCAGAAGCTATACCGTCAGGCCTACGATATGGGTCTAGTAGACATGACATCTAGTGGGTCCCGCATAGTTCTCGAGAACTCTTTGGGGGCTTGCAGCCGTTTATCCACCGGGCAAGCCAGCAACCCCACACCGTTCGCACGCCCTACTCGTCCCCTTCTTCTACCTCACAACAGTTCGCTCCCAGTCGTCTCGTCCTTTCACATTAGTTCGCTCCCAGTTTTTGTGGGGTACAACAGTTCAACTTCTCCTAACCCTCCTCCAAAATCCATGGCCTCCCAAATCTCCATGGTCGCCACCGAGTACCGTGTTAGAGCCATCACCGGCGATCAGTTCATAAATCATCTACACACGTGGATCCGCGACGGTGAAAGCATGGCTTGCTCGCTTCCTACGCATGTTCAACAGCTCAACGGATGAGTGGGTCATTGGGCTAGATGTTGAGTACACCACAGTCTGGGGCGAGAGAAGGATCTAAAGGACGAAGAGAGGAAGAAGCCCGCCATGATCCAGGTTTGCGTACATAACATTTGCTTGGTCTACCACATATGCCATGCCGATGTTGAGTGCCGTGATTTTAAGAACTTCCTCAAGGACAAAAGAGTGAAATTCATTCTCAGAGGCTTTAAGAACAGCGGGGATGTCTGCGTCGGATAGGTCTTGTTGTAGGCCGGCCCTTCGATCTCCAGAAGGCAAGCCTGGTGTCCTCCTCTCAACCTTCAATGCTGACCCTAGCAGCAGCCATGATTAATCCTTCGTACGCTAAACTGGAGAAACCTCATCACGAGTTTCATCATGCATGGGAGTCGAAGACATTAGATGAAGATCACATCCTGTGCGCAGCAATGGATGCCTACCTTTGTTTAAATATCTACATGGGTTGGATTGAGAAGCAGAGCCCAGTGTCCGGTTCAAGCAAAGAAGCGTCGGCGAAGAGGAAGAGGAAGAGGGACGAGGACGAAGTCGAGGACGTAGACTCGGACTCCGAGTAGGTGGCAGTGCCGTCGCTCACGCTGGTTCTACTGAAGTGTCAAGCTGACTAGTTGCTTAGTTTATTTTCAAGGGTGTGTTGTGCCGAGGCCCCAGCAGAACTATGTTTATGTTCTTTCTCATTATTTGAACTGTTTAGTACGTAGACTAGTACTAGTAATATGTCTTACTAATGTTCTTCTTGCAGTTGGTACTACTGCTCGTACCTTCGTGTTCCTACTGTACTTAATACGTTCGTACTAGTAGTATAATTTGGGTCAGTCGATTTGTGAAAGAAGTTCGACGGAGCGAAGGAAGAAGACGGCAGAAGAGGTGGAAGAAGCCCTTCTAGCCATCCATGTTGCATCAAACGGCTCACATGAGTCGACTGACCCAAATTGATCCTTCAGATTGCAGGATCCACGTGGCATTCAAGGTCTCGAAGGTAGATTCCGCGTCCGCACCCGGTTTGCGGGCTCGACACGCGCGCGACCGGCTTCCGCCGCGACAGCCACGATGCGCGCCTCCTCCGCACGGGCGGAGACGACAATGACACGCTAGTTCCTCCTCACCAACGTGCTGGAGCACACGCTCATCCTCCTCTTTGTATGCTGCGTGCATAGACGCGGCTCCACCAGCTGCTCGCGTGCTTGGCAGCGCGACGGCATGGCGAGGAGGGACTGCAGACGATGTGAGCGGGCGATCCTTCGGCTTCATGGCACAGGGATGGCGGCGACACGGCGGTGATGGGCGAGAAATTGTTGGCCGGAGCAGGCGGGCGCCGGCATGCGCAACGGCGACGACGGCATATTGATGAGTGCGCGTATGGGAGCTTACTTTAGTTTTATATGAGGTTGGTCAAACATAAAAGAAAACCATACTAGTACACGTAAACATTAGACTTAGGCAGCGCTTTTTTTGAAGTTAGTACCACAGCCACGATATGGAATCCTGTGCAAGCGCGTGAACTGTGGTCGATCGAACAGTGCGTCACCGTGTCGCGCTCGAAGGACTTCCACCAAACCTTTTTGTGTGTGTGAAAACAATCCTCGAATATTACTCAACTTTTTTTTCCTGGGAAAGTTCTTGACGCTGCAATATTTCCATATATTTGAATTTAGCTCCAGTTTGTGTTTATTTGGATTTGGACGTTTTAGGTGCGCCCTAGTTTTTTTTAATACTTATTTTGTGTGTGTGACTGAGAGAGAACGTGTGTATGTGTCCATATGTGTGTTGTGGCGGAAGGGCAATGTGGAGACGGTGTGCGTGTGATACAGACATAGAGAGGTGTGAATGTGCAAATGATCATGCATGAGTGAGACATAGACAGATGCCGATATGTTGTGTATACATGAGAGAACGGTCTTCTAGTTTACTTGTGTGTGTGTGTGTGTGTGTGTGTGAGAGAGAGAGAGAGAGAGGAGCATCCGTAACACAACAACCATCTCTCTCGATTCGTCCGTCACTCGCACGATCACATGCAACATATGCATCAACGCGCACATTTTGAGACCCTCACTCGGCCCCTGCCCACCTCAAGGCCTGCGCAATCTCTTCGTGAATACCCATTTCTCTCCTTAGGTTTGTTTTCGCTCAATCACTGACACACACACGCGCGCGCACGCGCGTGCGCGCGCGCAGCACAACACACACACACACTCCCCCGAGCACACAGTGCATCCCCATCCAAGGTTATACGGCGACCATTCTCGCTTGTGCTTCTTTGCACCCCCAACATGCACAACACCTCAATCTTCAAAGAGGGCATCGAGCAGATCAAAGACGGCAACCACACCGCGCTAGAGAATACAGGGTCATTTGGAAGCAGGGTGATGTGACGACGGCTGACTGACTCCTCCCCCCACCCTCTCTCTCTCTTGCACAAAATTACCAATCCCTCTCTCCCCCGCACAAAATTATCAATCCCTCAACCCATGAGATCCTTCCCCTCTTGTCCATGTTTTTCCAGCTTGAAAGTGCAACTAATCCCCGGGTGGTTTTGGTAATTAATAACAACATATATATCATTGAACTAATTATTTCTTGAGAATATTTCAGAAAGTTCAATGATATGGGTATGGCAATGACCGATGATGTGGACCCTCAAAATGCTAAGGAAAACATTGGCAAAAGCTCAAGACTCTATTTTTGGTTTAGTGATCCAAGATCACATTGAGTCCATAGGAAAGCCAATACTATTAAAAGGGGATGAGGTTATGATGATGATCTGGTTGCTCAAAGTGCTTAGTGATTTATCTCTCAAACTATCAGCAATCTTTCATTCCAACATAAACCCATAAGTAATCTCGGTCCCACCGATTCCATAAACTCAGTCACACCGAGATGAACCACCTCAGCCATATACCCAAACCCTAAGAATTTTGGATTTTCCGATTCCAAACTCGGTCATACCGAAATTGGTGTTGCCAACCTTCTGTAACCTTCTATACTCAAATCGGTGTCACCGAGATGAGAAAGTCGGTCCCAAGAATGGCAAACCCTAGACTTTGGAAGAATCGGACTAACCGAGATTGTATTTTCGGTCCCACCGAAAATCCCAACGTTCACAAGATTTGAACTTTCGGTCTCACCGAGTTGTCAACTTCGGTCCGACCGAGATTGGTCAAATGTGTGTAACAGTTGGATTTTATGTGGAGGCTATAAATACCCTCCACCTCCTCTTCATTCGTGGAGAGAGCCATCGAAAGAACTACCACTCCTACCTTACATTTCGAGAAGAAAACTACCTACCCTTGTGTTGAGATCAAGTTACTCCACTCCCACCATATGAAACTTGATTTCTAGCCTTCCCAAGTTGCTTTCCACTCAATCCTTTCTTCCACCACAGCCAAATCAGTGAGGAGAGTTGAGTGTTGGGGAGATTATCATTTGAAGCACAAGAGCAAGGAGTTCATCATCACCAACACCATCTATTACCTTTTGGAGGGTGGTGCCTCCTAGATTGGTTAGGTGTCGCTTGGTAGCCTCCGTCAAGATGTGGAGTTGAACCAAGAAGTTTGTAAGGGCAAGGAGATCGCCTACTTCGTGAAGATCTACCCCGAGTAAGGCTAGTCCTCCGTGGGCGTAAGCCATGATGGCATAGACAAGGTTGCTTCTTCGTGGACCCTTCGTGGGTGGAGCCCTCCGTGGACTCTCGCAGCCGTTACCCTCCGTGGGTTGAAGTCTCTATCAACGTGGATTGACGATAGCACCACCTATCGGAACCACGAGAAAAATCTCCGTGTCTCCAAATTGCGTTTGCTCTTCTCCACCTCTTATTTACTACATGTGCAATTTACTTTCCGCTGCCACTACTCTAGAATTGCATGTGTAGGGTGATACTTGACTTGGTCATCATTGTGAACTTGCTAAAACTTGCCCTAATCAAAAGGCTAAACTTTTAAGTTGTCAAGTAGTCTAATCACCCCCCTCTAGACATACTTCCGATCCTACAAGTGGTACCAGCTTTGGTCTCCATTGGATTGGTTCATTGCATTGATTCCATAAGCTTGGTTTCACAACCTAGGAGAGTATGGCGTCTAGTGAGGTAATTTCCGTGAGGTCCTTACTTTGATGGTTCAAATTTTGCTAGTTGGAAGCATAAAATGAAAATGCATATTCTTGGACATAACCCCGCATGGGGCATTATTTGTGTTGGCTTGCAAGGTGAGTTCTTTGAGGAAGGAAAAGTTCCGGATCGCGGCTACAGCGGATGAGTTGCGGATGTTCTGTAACAATGCTCAAGCTTGTGACATTCTCTTCAATGCTTTGTGTCCCGAGGAGTTCAACAAGATCAGCCGTCTTGAGAATGCAAAAGAGATTTGGGATACTTTGGTCGAAATGCACGAAGGTACCGAGTCCGTGAAGGAATCAAAGCTAGATGTTCTTCAAGGTCGACTTGACAAGTTCAAGATGAAGGAAGGTGAAGGAGTCGCTGAAATGTACTCTAGGCTTGCTCTCATCACCAATGAGATGGCAGGCTTAGGAAGCGAAGAAATGACCGACCGATTCATCATCAAGAAGATTCTCGAGCTTTGGATGGAAAGTATGACACGTGTGCACTTTGATCCAAATGATGCCAAACTACAAGGATCTCAAGCCTACCAAGTCATTGGAAGGATTGTTGCTCATGAGATGACACTTAAAGATAAGGAAGAGCTTCACAACAAGTCAAGTGGTGCTTACAAAGCTGCAGTTGAAGCTCCCACAACCTCAAGTGACAAGCTAGTTTCCAATGAAGAGATAAGCCTAATGGTGAAGAACTTCAACAAATTCTACAAGAGTAGAAGCAAGGAAAGAAGCTCAAAGTCTAGATCATATGATGAAAAGAGATCTTCTAGTCGTGATCGAATCTGCTACAATTGTGGAAGACCCGACACTACTCAAATGAGTGTTCGACTCCCCACAAGAGAAGAGAAGAATCTCCAAGAAGAAGAAGCTCAAGAGAAGAGTCGCCTCGAAAGAGAGAAGGAGTAGAGATGATCGTTATGAGCGAAGATCCTCTCGGAGAAGCAAGGATTCGGAAAGGAAAGACAAGTCATCAAGGAGCTACACAAGAAGAAAACATCAAGCTCATGTTGGTGAATGGGTTTCCGGCTCCGACTCGACAATCACTCCAAAGAAGCTATCACTCCAACTCCGAATCTGATCAAGATGAAGGTGTTGCGGTCTTGCTCTCGTGTCCTCCAACTCCAACTCCTATGACTTGTTTGATTCACCAAATGAGGGAATTGGAAGATGCTTCATGGCAAAAGGCCCCAAGGTATCACACCCTGAATTTATTGACTTTGATAGTGATGAGGATGACTTGCTTGGTGAAGATGAGCTTTTACATGATAAATCTAGTGAGCTTAGTAATGATGAACATGCTAGTAGTCTTTATAGTCGAGAAGAGTCGAATGACAATGCTATGAAGGAGATTGAGCGTCTAACTAAAGAACTAAACACTCTTAAGTTAGCTCATGAAACAACTCAAGAAGATCATAGAGAGCTCCTAAGATCTCATGAGAAGCTACGCTCGAGAAGCTCAATCTAGAGCAAGAACATGAGTTCCTAAAAGCTATCAATGACGATCTTGAAAGAAGAGTTCTTCATATCTTGCCAAACGACTTCTCTTGTCTAATTTCTTGCCACCTATTAAAACTAAGCATGACAAGCATAAGAAAAATTCTTCATCTAGAAGCAACATAATTGGTTCTAGTAGTTCTCTTGATTCCACTAACAATGTTTCAAGCCAAGTTTCACTTGAGCAAGAAAATAGTTTATTGAAAGGGATTATAGAGAAAGGTGTCTACAAGAGCCTTGCCGGAAGCAAGAACTTTGAGGAAATTGTTCGCAAGCAAGGAAGGCACCGGAAGAATCAAGGAATTGGTTTTGAGCGAAAGTTCAACGCCGAGGGTGTTGAATGGGAAGAAGGTCAATATCCCACTCTAAAGTTTGTTTCTCAAAAGGAGAAGTATGATCCTACTTCTTCCAATGTGGAACAAGCTCAAGATGACCTTTCACCACAAGACCACAAGCTAAAAGGCAAGGACAAGCTTCAAGAGGAGATTGATGCATTCATTGAAGCACCCAAGGCCATGGTCAAGTGGGTTCCCAAGGCAACTTCAAGTTCGACTTCGACAAGCTCAACTACTACCCCAAGGATTCCCATCAAGATGATGTGGATCCCGAAGAAGAAGAACTAGAGAGTTCTTGAGGGTGACTCCGCCAACATACTTCACTCACATTCATTTTGGCAAGAACTTGTGCAATCAACTTCCACATCTTGCGCTAGTTCATGGAGTCACAAACCCTCATGTTGGTAAGTCAAGGGACAAGGTAATCATTGCTTTCATGGACATCATCTATTGTGTACTTCAATCTATGTCCATGGATATCCTTGTTTGTTCCTTGTGGGACTAACCCATGTAGGTATTGAAAGTGCCCAATCCAAAGGATTGCTCCCAACTCTTGATGATCTTCATCAACATTGAGCATCCACATCTTCAACATCTACATGAAGTCTTCAACGATAACCCAAGGTTAGTTTGACCCTTTAAAAGGGGTTCTCACATCAAGGGGGAGCTTTGCTCTAAAGAAATGAGCTAAAGCATCTTCAAATGATGTGAACACATTAATGCTTTATGGAAAAGTGGTAACCCCACTTGTGCTTAAACGATGAGTATGACCTATGATCAAATGTTCTCATTTGACTCCTAAGTCAATATACTCATATATAGATGACCTAGTCATCGCCAAATTGTGTGCTAGTTGCTAGTGTTTTGTTTGTGCATGTTTGACACATATTTCATTTGCTATCTTATTGTGTGAGCATGTTGGATGCATAATTTTATCCATTCGAGGACATCCATTTGTTGCTTTGGTCTTTTGGATCTTATTTCTTTTTGACCAAATGGATGGACAAGAATGCCTAAGTTCCTCCCCTAGCTATCTATGCTTTCTTGTCTCAAACTCTATTCATGCTTATATCACAAACTTTGAACAAGACTTTTTCTGACGCACCGAGTGAGGAGCACTCGAGCCACCGATCCATCAAAAGCCTAACTTCCAAAACCTTCTAAGTACTTTCGGTCAAACCAATATACTCAAATCGGACGGACCAAATCACTTGGATTGATCTAGGTTTTCACCTCGGTGAAACCGAGTTACAAATTTCGGCGTGACGAAGTGAGTAATCGCTTGCGCTTAACCATCTCGGTCCCACCGAAGTTTTCCAACTCGGTCCCACCGACACCGAAGGGTATATATACCCGAGGGCAGCGCGTTGATTATTCCTTCAAACGCCTCGCCCCAAACCCTTAGCTGCCGTCGCCGTGGTCTTGGATTGTCTCCGCGTCGCTTTGTGCGCCCTCGCCATGGTCTCCATCGCCGTCAACGGTCAATCTCATCGCATCACAGCCGCCGTAGTGAAACTCCACCAGATTGGGTGAGTTTCATCCTCTTGTGCTTCAACCTCGATTCAATGCACGATAGGTTTTGCCTAGCTTCTTGCCAAGTTTGAAATCTTCCCGCCCAGTGATTAGATCGTAGAACAAAATTCGAGTGAAAATTTTAGGTTAGGTTTCCGCGAACACATCTCGGTGTGACCGATTCTACATTCTCGATCGACCGATTTGGCCTCTGGCCATTGACCGCACTTTTCGGTTAAACCGAAGTTGTGCAAATCGGTAAGACCGAAATGAGGACTCAGTGAAACCCTAGTGCTCTCGGCTAGATCGAAACCCATTTCGGTCCAACCGAAAGTGGTGTGTACGGTTAGGTTTAGACACTTGGATTCACGAATTTTAGACTCGGTCGGACGAAATGCATTCTCGTGAAAACCTAAAACTAAAGTTTGAACTCATTCTTTTGCAAAATTCTCTGCGGTTTGTGATAACTCTTCTATTCTCGCCTATACCTATTCTTTTCACAAAGTTGTCGGTCATATCCGATGCAAGTGACAGCTGAACAGTCTGAATCACCAGCTTGAGATTCCAGAGGCGATTACAAGTCCCAAGCAAGCAGTTTTTACGATGATGGAGAGAGGAGCACTCCAAGTGGATTGCCTCCTGCCGCCACCAGGGCGTGAAGAAGAGGAATTCGATGAGGAAGACTCGACTTTGTTGTTGATGAGGAGATTACTTCAAAGCCTAAGAGGAAAGTGGTTGCCAAAGGATATCAAGGGCAACAAGCAAAGAAAGGCACCAGAAAGAGAAGAAATCCTCGAGTTGCAAAGAAGCTGAGCATGGAAGAAGAAACCTCCAAAAGATCAAGAAAACTTCCAAGAGGAAGAGGCTAGTTCATGAAGAAGTCGATGATGACTCGATGAGGAAGCACCCCAGCCTCCTCGAAGCAAAAGTTGATGGGAGATGCCATCGTAAGGAGCACCCACAAAATCTAAACCATCAGCTCCAGCCAAGGCAACACAAGCCAAACCTCTTGCCAAGCCAAAGAAAATCGTGAGAAATATTCCGCTTCAGAGAAGAAGAAGGACAATGTGCCACTGCTGAATCGATGAAGAGGCACATGTTTTGTTGAAGCTTAGACGAAACCGCCAGTTCATAATGATGCTCATCCTCGAGCTGAAAATATGAAGGAAAGGAAGGACAAAGGTCTCGGGCTATGGAGGCAAGTTGATCCATATGCCACCGGAGAAGGACATTTGTTGACTCTAGGTTCCACACCGAGAGCAACAAGATTTCTATGAGACAGTGCTCATGGACAAGAAACCAATTGTTCTTGACACGGATCGTTGACCGGGATTACATCGACGGTGAAGAGCACAGAGACTACTTCCCACATGTGCATGAGAGCTTCACCGCATGTGGAGTTCTGAGTTTGTTGGTCGAAATTGACCGCTTGGAATGATGAAATGATCATGCGCTTCTATGCCACAAACACTTCTATCCAGATGGCGAATTGTATGGATGATGAAAGGCGTAGATTCTCTTCAACTGTTGAAGAATGGAGAGCGTTCTTGAATGCACCAAAGATCAAGGGACGATGATGTAGATGTCTATGGCATTCCAAAGAAGAATCACGAGTCTATGAAGAACATGTACAATGAGGTACCGACAAGGATGTTGAGATATGGAAGCTTGGATCAGTTTATCATCTTGTGAAGGTCTCCCAACCACTAACACCATTACGAGGCATACTTTGATGCCCAAGTCGAGACCATCGCATGATAAGAGGCTATTCTATCAACATGCTGCACATTCTGGATCAGAAGACACCTTTTAAGGTGATGGACCTGATAGTAGAGACTATCAAGAGGATAGCAGCAGACCAGAAGAGGTCATGTGGGTTTGCTCTGCACATTCAGATGCTCATCAATGCCAAGTTTGGCACGGACACCTACATTGGATAGACCCCACTTGCCACTGCAAAGATGAACATGAAGATAATGAAGTTGTGATGACCGAGGATGCTCCCACATCTGTTGAAGGACACGCTAAGTCCGAAGCGCCAAACAAGCTAAAGCTGAGAAGGAAGCAAAGAAGAAGCAGAAGAAAGCCCAAGAGCGTTGGAGAACAACTTCTTGAAGCCACTCGGAGGATTGAACTACGCTGCCAAAGATAGTGCGCCTCGGGAGAGTCTTGAGAGGATAGTTGAAGATAAGTTCCATGCTCGGATGTCAAGTCGATCAAGTGCAGTCACCGTCAACAAGCTTGAGGCGGACATTGAGGAAGCAAAGAGGAGAAGGCAGAGCTCATGAAGGAGATGGAAGGTGATCTAGTCCAGATGACTATGAGCAGCTGCTGCAGGCCCACAAAGCCCAGATCACCGCTATTCTAGTGATGACCCTGGCTACTACATCAAGACCTCCCACAGCTCCATCGGTTCAAAGACCAGCTCAAGATCCACTCCTCCAGCTCCACAGACTTGAGAGAAGCTTTTGCAGATGCAGCTATCTCCACTCCATCGACGCAGCATGAGCGAGCCGCCAGCAGAGTCCCTAGTGACGATTAGCTCTATACCTTTCGAACTTTTTGGTAACTTGTTGCCAAAGGGGGAGAAATTGTATAGATCATAGGACTTCGAGAGAGAGAGTGCTCTTTTTTTTGCTCTTTCGTTTGCGGTTTTCCTTGAGATACTTTTGAGTTCTTCGAGAAATTTCGTGTGTTTGATACTACGTTTGCTCTATCTTTGATGAGTGCTTGATCATACTATGCTTAATGTGTGCTTAATGCTTATCATATTCTATTCATATCTTGTATGATCATTTACTCATGTCTTGGTGATTGGGTGCATGCTATTCATTCTTATCATTTTGTGCGCTCCACCAAGATGTATGTGACATGGAAGAGTGACCCATGATCCTAATCGATTGTGCATTTGCATTCAAACGCAAATCTTAAATAATGCACAAATTTAGGGGGAGCTCTTGCTTATCACATACTTCTCAAAGCGACGATGTTATTCATTGATTATATCATTTGTCGAAGTTTGATCTATATGTTGTCATCAATTACCAAAAGGGGAGATTGAAAGTGCAACTAATCCCGGGTGGTTTTGGTAATTAATAACAACATATATATCATTGAACTAATTATTTCTTGAGAATATTTCGAAAGTTCGAGTGATATGGGTATGGCAATGACCGATGATGTGGACCCTCAAAATGCTAAGGAAAACATTGGCAAAAGCTCAAGACTCTATTTTTGGTTTAGTGATCCAAGATCACATTGAGTCCATAGGAAAGCCAATACTATTAAAAGGGATGAGGTTATGATGATGATCTGGTTGCTCAAAGTGCTTAGTGATTTATCTCTCAAACTATCGCAATCTTTCATTCCAACATAAACCCATAAGTAATCTCGGTCCCACCGATTCCATAAACTCACCACACCGAGATGAACCACCTCACCCATATACCCAAACCCTAAGAATTTCGGATTTTCCGATTCCAAACTCGGTCATACGAAATTGGTGTTGCCAACCTTCAGAACATACAGACTCAAATCGGTGTCACCGAGATGAGAAAGTCGGTCCCACCGAGAATGGCAAACCCTAGACTTTGGAAGAATCGGACTAACCGAGATTGTATTTTCGGTCCCACTCGAAAATCCCAACGTTCACAAGATTTGAACTTTCGGTCTCACCGAGTTGTCAACTTCGGTCCGACCGAGATTGGTCAAATGTGTAACGCAGTTGGATTTTGTGTGGAGGCTATAAATACCCTCCACCTCCTCTTCATTCGTGGAGAGAGCCATCGAAAAGAACTACCACTCCTACCTTACATTTACGAGAAGAAAACTACCTACCCTTGTGTTGAGATCAAGTTACTCCACTCCCACCATATGAAACTTGATTTCTAGCCTTCCCAAGTTGCTTTCCACTCAATCCTTTCTTCCACCACAGCCAAATCAGTGAGGAGAGTTGAGTGTTGGGGAGATTATCATTTGAAGCACAAGAGCAAGGAGTTCATCATCACCAACACCATCTATTACCTTTTGGAGGTGGTGCCTCCTAGATTGGTTAGGTGTCGCTTGGGAGCCTCCGTCAAGATGTGGAGTTGAACCAAGAAGTTTGTAAGGGCAAGGAGATCGCCTACTTCGTGAAGATCTACCCCGAGTAAGGCTAGTCCTCCGTGGGCGTAAGCCATGATGGCATAGACAAGGTTGCTTCTTCGTGGACCCTTCGTGGGTGGAGCCCTCCGTGGACTCTCGCAGCCGTTACCCTCCGTGGGTTGAAGTCTCTATCAACGTGGATTGACGATAGCACCACCTATCGGAACCACGAGAAAAATCTCCGTGTCTCCAAATTGCGTTTGCTCTTCTCCACCTCTTATTTACTACATGTGCAATTTAATTTCCGCTGCCACTACTCTAGAATTGCATGTGTAGGGTGATACTTGACTTGGTCATCATTGTGAACTTGCTAAAAACTTGCCCTAATCAAAAGGCTAAACTTTTAAGTTGTCAAGTAGTCTAATCACCCCCCCTCTAGACATACTTCCGATCCTACACAGCTCTCTCATCAAACATGTTGTCTCTTCTCCTTCCACGTATACAGAATCACATATATTACATGTCTCCATCTTTCTCACAGACCTAACTTCTTCCTCTCTCTCTTTCTCTTTCTCTCTCTGTGTGTCTCGTTAGGTTTGTCTCCTACTCTCTCGTCCACATACATACAATCTTTCCCGCCCTATCTGCTCCATCTTCAAAAGCTCTCTCTGCACATTTCATTCACACAATGGGATATGTCAAAATGTTGCTTCTATAATGGCTGATGTAGAGTTTTGGTTGTTTTTGTTACATCCTACAAAGTAATAACTATGAAATGCATTTAGATTCTCATTTGACTGGGATTATGTGAGTTTGAGCATGTTGT
Source organism: Aegilops speltoides (assembly GCA_021437245.1). Classification (NCBI taxonomy): domain Eukaryota; kingdom Viridiplantae; phylum Streptophyta; class Magnoliopsida; order Poales; family Poaceae; genus Aegilops; species Aegilops speltoides. The sequence goes on from CM038146.1 coordinate 336,142,241, forward strand.
GAAGTACTATAGACCTTGTATACGACAATGATTGTAACTATTGAATTGTATAGACCATTACATTCGAAGTCAATAGCCTAATATATTTATTTCACAATTTCAACAAATGATTAGTTCACTACAAACTAAGAAAACAAATGTGTACTCCTCCGTTTTTATTTAAGTCCGCAGATTAGCATTGGTCAAAGTCAAGTTTTGTAAACTCTCGAAAAGCTTATAACAAAAATATTAACATATACAATAACAAATAAATACCATTAGATTCATTATTGAATGTACTTCCACATCATACATATTTGTTATGATAAATGTTTATATTTTTATATAAACTTGGTCAAACTTTAGGAAGTTTGACTTCGGTCAAACCTAATATGCAGAGTTTACTACTACTACTCGCTAGTTGCTTAGCCGAATCACTCAACACACCACACGGGGAGTCCAGTGTCACAAAATTTTGAGGTCGGCGGGAAAATCTCCCGCGACCCTGATTCGAGTAGTGGGAAGTTACCATCATAGCCTTCGGAACAGGCCTACGGACGATGCTTGGTAGGGGGCTATTTTCGTAACTTCAGGTTCACCCTACCCAGCCAGCCCCACCCCGGCACCCAGAGTAGTACACCTGAATAATACCCATTTTCTATCCCCACCACAAAATAGACTTCTCCACGGCACCGCAGCCTTCGTGCTCCTCCCCTTTACATCAGCGCACTCGTCCACCGCATCTGCCTCAACGACAACCTCGTACGCCGCACTAGAGTCGGTCCACCATCGTCGTCGTAGACGGAGCCTCTTCCCCGGCATCGTCTTCCACGGTCTCAGATCTGCTTCCCGGAAGCCGACGCCAAGCGCAGAAGTACCACCGTCGTGGACAATGAACTGACTCCCGTTGCCGACCATGACTCACAGAGGCCGCCGCGACCATCGTTCTCCTTCTCGATTGGTAATGTGTGTATTGAATCACTTAGCAGTACATGTGCAGTTCCAATTTCGTTCATACCTACCCTTCAATTTTCCTGGGTGCTATTGTTCCCGTAAAAGTAATTGGTTATAGCCTCCATTGTCCAACAGAATATCAGCTTGTAATTGTGCGTCGCTCCTGTATCACGCTGTGCTTGGGTAGGTTTTTCATCTGCAACCAGCAGTGTGGCAAATGATGGAAAGGTTTTAGAACTAGCAAGATGCCCATGCGTTGCACGCATCAAGATGCATTTGTATGAGTAGTTTATCTTGTGGGAGAAAAGGATGAACGAGGGAAGGCCTTATTTGCAAATCTGGAGAGGGGTATGGGTATCTTTTTGCAAAATTCCCTTTTGTTTCCTTCCTATGTGTCAGATATAAATCGGGCGGCCTATATTGCAAGAAAAAAGTATAGAGAAAAAAAAGTAGACAGTAAAGGAAGTAGAGATAAATATTAAATATTAAATAAATATAACCGTAGAGAAGAGAGTAGAGATAGCAGAGACGTCGGGAAAGGATCGCGCGGGGGGCCGGGCGTCGCTAGTTTTAGTTTTGGCGCTGGGCGCAGCGCTTTATAAAATCCAACGCCCTCCCACCGCTCTGTGCCTCGCCACTGCTCTCTCCCCACTCTTTTTCGCCTCGCCGCCGCCGCACCACCATGCCACCGCGGCGTCCGCGCACGCCCCTCCGGCGGCTTCTCCGCCGAGATCCGGTTCTGCGGGATGCGCCTCGGCCTCGGCAATTTCGACACCGCCACTGAGGCCACCCGCACGTACGACGCGGTGGCGTGGCACCTCCGCTGGCCTCATAGAACATTGAACTTCCCCAACATGCCGATGTGGGAGCGGGTGCAGAAGCTCGCGCCTCTGCCATGGCTTAGCACCGACGAGGATCGTCACGAAAACTGGAGGCGGGATCACCGTGTCGGCATCGGCGAGATGGACGAGGAAGCCATTGCGCTGTGGCGCCAACACTTCCCATAGGACATCATCAACGAGCGCGATTTCTACGTGCAAAGGAGGGCGGAGAGGGATAAGAGGAAGGCGGAGCGAGCCGCCTATCGCGAGGACAAGCGTAGGCGAAAAGTGGACGCTCAATTCAACATGAGGCTAGGAGCAGCGTCGCCCTGGAAATCCGACGACGGTCGGTATCTTCACGCCTACAGTCAGACGTCGGAGGAGGACATCACCGAGGAGCAGTAGGATGATGAGGAGTAGTTGAATTATCTTTTTTTATCCATCTATGATGAGAACTATCCTCTACTCTCTAGTATCTACTTCTCAATCTCAGCACTGTAAACACTTTTTTAAAGCGCCGTGCGTTGCGATTCTGTTGGAGATGCTTTAACATGGCAGACGAGTGCTTTAATGTTGCCCACAAGTTGCGCGAGTATTACTGGTAGTATTTTTCTTGCCATGTTGAGATTTTGAAACCACGAGTGTGAACATGCAGAGGAGCAATGAAGACCAAACACAGGATATTCGGGACATCTTCAAGGAGCGTGGCAAGTTAAAGAGGAGCTACACCAAACCTGTAAAATGAGCTTTGGTAAGTAACACCCTTTCAATTACTTTTGTTTAGCCTCGTGTTCTTCGATGTGTATATGTTGTAGTTTCTGTTTCTCTTAAGCGTGGTGTTCTTCGATGTGTAATAAGAAGAGTCTTAATCGTCCTAATGCTTTCGTTTTTAACTTGATGTAGGAAGTGGGTGTTCTCACCGTGTAGTCTGTTTTTATATTTCTTTTCCTTTTGAATTCACTTCTCCGAGTTACATTTATCCGCTTCTACTAAATGGATATAGGTTTCTCCGAGTATTGATCTAAAAAAGAAGCAACTTCATGTCAGGATGCGTTCTGCGAGGAGGGAAGTATGGTCAACCTCGAGATCATGTTTCCAAAATGAGGCTGGATTACACACAAGGTGCCGCTTCCTAATGATCTTGAATTAGACACAAGGTGCAAATTCCTGATGATGCTGGATTACACACAAGCCAGGTGGAGTCGTCAGCTGTTCGTGTCCTCGTGGCATTAGTAAAGGCTGAAAGAAAGCATGCAGCAGCCCTTGAGAACATAGCTGAGTTCCTGAAGAAGCGAAAAGAGCAATCAAATGCTCTCTTCACCCAAGCCAAAGAAGAGATGGAAGAAGCCAGAAATAAGCTAGCAGAGGCAGAGTAGGCTGGGCGTCTCCTGCTATCTAAAACTGTTCTCAATACAAAATTTCCTTCATAATAGCTAGGTTCAAATGTTTATCCAGTCAGCATGCCTGTTGTGATGTCTGTGCATCTACTGATGTGGCACAAAATGTTTTTTTTCGGGTCATGTAACAGCAACTACTTTCCAAACAATAACAGACAAAGCATTGGACATGGTATAGTTCACGTGCAAGCCCGACATTCCAAGTCCAACTTCCACATCAAACTCATGTTCACAGATATCTGCACATTCATACATAATGTCCACAACCATGATTCACTTCAAAGCCAAAAAAATGTGAGGAAATTTATAAATAAAGAAAAACCTCTATTCGTTCCTGCTACCAGTGCGAGCACAACAAGTCAAGACCATGCGTAAATAAATTATATTTTAATCATTTTTTGTGTTCTAAAATGCATGCCGGCTCGCGGAAGGACGTGTTGCCGGCACACGCGCGGATTCAATGAAGGCAGGCGGGGCAGTCTTAAGTTGGTTGCACGCGGCGAGGGAGGCGTGCTCAGCCGGGCATGCAGCGAGTGCGGCCCTCTTGGCCGGCGCGCCGGTTCAATGACTGCGCTATGAGAGGTCGTGTCCGTGTCAGAGCAATCACTCCCTCCAGTCCTTTTTTGTTTGAGTATAACAAAATCTCGTTTTCCATTCATATTTTACAAGTAAAATTCGTGGACAAACTTTGACCCAAAGTACGATGGGGACTAGTAAACCAGAATGGAGGTAGTAGTTTTTTTAATCAAAGAAGGGTTTCCCCTTCCGATTACTGAAAACCAGCATCTAAATCTAAACCATAGTATTTGCCCTAGAACTACCAGGTTCAACATCTCGTAACATAAGCCCATACAACCATACGCCAAGGAGGTACATAGTACTATGAATTCCATTTTCGCTCCATACCAATCGTTCTAAAAACTACTTACTACTTATAACGTGCCATTTAAAACCGGAACTCTTAACCCCGCTAAAAAACGATATTTTAAACGTGGCTACTTGATCTGTGGCAACTGGCGAGCCACCGCGCTCCAAGTCGTTCACCTGTGGTCCCGACCATCAACTCCTACAAAGGTGCTCCACCACGCACTGCACCCATGAATGCAGCAATCGTGCACCTAGGGTTTTAGGGTTTATTTGTTAATGTTGCCTTGACGTAACACTCATGTGTGCGAGACAGCGAGAGGCCGACTGCGTGCGTGCGCCTCTTCTCTTCGTATATGTACTCCACCGTTTGTCTGGTGTCAAAAAAATTATAATAAGTACTAGCAATGTGCCAATGCGTTGCCACACGATCAAAGTAGATTAATACATATTCACCGATTTGATAGAAAAAAAGTCTAGCTTTGAAATACGTATATCACCAAAAATATGTTATGTTTCACTCAAAATATATATTCCTTTGGCGGTTTTGATGAGATAAGGGAGGCATGTTGTTGGTTTCAAGATTCGAGAAGTGGTATATGTCTAATTTCTACTCTTACTAGCAAGATGCCCGTGCGTTGCATGGAACATCAAAATCTTGTGGGAGAAAAGGATGAACGAGGGAAGGCCTTATCTGCAAATGTGGTGAAGAGTGTGGGTAAATTGCCATATGTTCCTTCCTATCCGTTAGATATAAATCCGACGACCTACATTGCAGGATGGCAGGCCCACCATCATCACCAACTCTATTTTTTATCCCTACTCTTATAAAAAGCATTGTCGGTGATGACCGTGTGCCTCCCATCCTACAATATAGGCCGTCCGATCTATATCTGACGGATAGGAAGGAAACTATGGCAATTTTGCAAAAAAGATACCCACACCCCTCTCCACATTTGCAAATAAGGTCTTCCCTCGTTCATCCTTTTCCCCCACAAGATAAACTACTCATACAAATGCATCTTGATGTTCCGTGCAACGCATGGGCATCTTGCTAGTTGTTGCAAAAAGCCCATGTGTGTGTGAGAGAGAGGGAGAGTGGAGGAGGACCGAGTGCATGTGTGACAAAGACACAAGTAGTGTGTGTGCGATAGGTATCAGCTTAAAATGAGGCGATAGTGTGTGTGTGCACGATCGAGAGGGCGTGTCTCAAGAAGGGAAGAAAAAGCTACATAGATACAAGGAGCGGGAGAGAGACATGTATGCGATGGTGGAAGCATGAGTGGGCGGGTGTATAAACCTATCTAGAGGCTAGCTAGTCGATAAATGTTTGTGAGAGAAATACGAGTCGGGGTGTGAAAGCGAGAGTTTTGTGTGTGAGAGAGAGAGACGGTAGTCGGGAAGGGGAGTGGAAGCAGGAGTTGTGTGTGTGTCTGTGAGAGAGAGAGAGAGGAGATGGTAGTCGGGGTTGTCTGATCGGTGTCAGTCTGGGATGGAGACAAAAAGGAGACCGCAACAAATGTTGTGTCTACAAGAGAGAGAGAGAGAGAGAGAGAGAGAGAGTAATTTTAGTGGTATGAGTCATATGTAGAGACATATAGGGTGTGTGAGAGAATCCCATAGAGATAAAGACAAAGTGAAAGACGAGTGAAGACTGTGTGTGTGGCGGTGAAAAAGAAAGCTTAGGTACCGAGTGATACCAGAGAACAGTAGAGAAATGAGAGATAATGAAAATAGTGTAATGTATAATGATAGGGAGAGTGTGATACTTCTCAAGGGAGACGTCGAGAGACCATGTTTGCGAGGATAGGAGAAACATGAAGTGAGCATGCGGGTGAGCTGGAGAAAAGAGAGTGATGGCTACCTGAAGGAGCATGCATGCGAGAGAGATGGGCGTGAAAGGAGTGAACAAAAAAGGGATTCAAATATTTGAATTCGAGATGACGATACATGTAATCCATACTCAAACCAAAATTGATCTATCAAACATGCATACTCATATGAATTCACGCACATCTATGTTATTTAATATGTAGATATTACTGATCCATACATTTTAGTAGAACATAATTTGGTTAAATTTTTTCGAATTCAACCTTAAGATTTCGAGATCGTTGTATTTGTAAATCATATTATACATATAATGGAGCAGAATTCTTTGTTGTGCTTTTGAAAGTATATGTAAAAAAATGATGTATATAGAATGTAATTGCAATTGAAAATGGATCCCGCCCGAAAAAAAATAGTAGAATACAAACGGGATTCGAATTGAGTTGGCATGGTAAACGTGCACTGTGCAAAATTTGAACGAAGCGGAGAAAGTCGTAGTAACCGCCCGAAACCAAATTCTGCGAGATGGAGATCACTACTGTCTATCCCTGCCGCGCAAAGCCTATCTGCTGGATTTCTATAGGTTTCGATAGGGGTAGGTTTGTAAATTCACCCAAACGTGACGTAACCGCCTCTCACGGATTCATACACAAGGGCGCCAAAACACAAGGTGCCCTCGGCGAAATCGACTCCTCCCGATTCATATTCATACACGTGGGCACCAAAACAAACTCTCATCGGCAAATATTTGGTGTATGCGAGATTACCGTCCTACCCCATCCGACTAATGTTGTGTGATGTAGTAGAAATTTGAAGCGGGGCTAAGTTTGTAAATTTCCTCGCATTTGAGACAAGCGCTACTGAATACATGGTTCCCCCTCCTCTCTACCTCCCTTTTCCCCATTCAGACTCCGTGGGTGCCAAAACACCCTCTCCACCCCACCTCCTCCATCCGCCGCTCACCACCCCATCCACCGCCGTCCTCCTCGACCATGCCGGCCGATACCCACCGCCGTCCATTACAAGAGATCGACCTCTCTCATCCACGCCTTCGGACCGGGATCCTTCCATCCCGTCCTCTCGCTTCATCCCCGCCGTCGTCCACCTTACCGGCGCCGCTCCTACAACCGTCTCGTCCACCGCACCCTGCCGCCACCGTCTACCCTCCTAGATCTGCTTCCACGCCGCCGACAGAGATCGCTACCGCAGCACCATCAAATTCTCAGCAGATGAGTACACGGCGCCGCACCAGAGGTGGTACTCTTTCGTATCTGCTCAACTTATTTATCACAGCAAGAAAATAGATCGCCACTGCTTTACTCTAATTTCTTGTCTTGGTTCATGGTTGCCTTTGTCCGGTTTGCACCTTCAGATCCTCCATGGCACGCTCAACACTATACTCACAATGCTTATGGTTTTCCCCTTTTATATTCCACACTAGTTAAATCACAGTAGACTAAATTTCAAAATTGGGTCAGTCGATTTTTAAGAGCTCGCCGGAGTTCGTCGATGTGATCCAAGGGGCTCGGGTGGTTGTGGGGCCTCGCCGAACGAAGAAAACTCAACGCTGGTGGGGGTGGGGCGGAGGAACACAAAGTGGGGGGCGGTGGTCCGCCGGCGTCTGCAAGGGTGTTTTGTATGGGAAGAATCAGAGATGAGGAGGAAGAAGAAGGGTTAGGAGACGTAGGATCTTCATCCAACCACCTGAAATGGTCGAGAGACAGCTGGGAGTTGCATTCTTAATGCGCTCTGGTTCATCATGTGTGGGCACTGCAGAATCAATATTTTATTATCCAAAATCTGCTTGCTCTTCTTTACCATGTTCGATAGAGCTGTGACACAAAACGTAGGACAGACTCTAGCAGACTGTACCCATACTTCACTGGCCACACCACTAACCCCACCACACAGGACCTGCACTCCAGCAAAAGGTATACCAATTTCATTTTCCATAGCACCACTGTACCACGTAAAAATCCCACTCCAAAGAAAAAGTATAGCAAGTCCACCGGCGAAGACCTATCCCAACCTGCAGAGACGACCAATTCCTGCAGATTGGAACCCCATTCCATTTATTCCCGCTTTAAAAGACAATGCTTTCAATGTTGTTAGGGACTACGTGCATATATTCCCATCATGGGAAGATTATTGTGAAGACAAACACCATTTTCACATCTTCTGTCCAACTTACGTGTAAGTGCTATTATTCATGGTTATTATTTTCTGTTTTCTGCGATTGAACACATCAACGATTTACATTACATTGTTGTAACTAGGCGAGGTCAATCGATAGTCATGACGAGCAAAGCTTGCTTGTGCTTTTCAAGGAAGCATTGCAGCGATGATCGGTGTTACCCGAGGAAATCACACTTTGGTGGAAAATCTATAAACGAATTTCGGTGAAGTCTCCTGTACTAAATTTAGAAGACATTGAATGGAAAAACAATATTATGCAATCGGTCTCGTTCCTGTGATGAGGTAATCGCCTATGAAATCACATGACAATTTGAACTTCTACTTTTCCGCATGTGCCTTACGGATCTTGTTTGCGGAAATCGCTCAAGAAGAATTCGGTTTGAAAAGAACGATAGGATATCGCAAATATGTCGCCTGCTGCTTTGCTCTTGTTAGTACTGTTGTCATGTATCACTGCACTTGCATACATACCGGTTCATTATGTGACAGAGATGCATGAAAGCTTGCTTATCAATTGTTCGCCCAAATTATCGATCTGTATGAATGGTTACATTAGTGTAGAATATATCCAATGCCAATGTTTTTTAGCTCTGATCGTTCTTGTAGGTACATGCTTGTCCTTTATCGATGTACTTATAATGACAGTAGTTGTTCATGTACCATCACTCTGCGGTTTATTTTCCTTTGCCTCCATTTTCTACACATCGATCTATATTTACTCTTACCATAAGGTTGGTAATCAAGAAGTTTAGCTGTGCATTGCTCTTGGTCAGTACCTTTTGCTGTGATCATTGACTTACATTTATAGCTACTTGGTTATGTAGCATCACTCTTCATCTTATCTTAAATATTCTCCATTTTTTCGTATATTATCACATCTATATTTACTCTTAACACAATGTAGAATAAAGGTAATGGTTATGAAGAGGATACTGTGGTAAACTTCATGAATTGCCCCCCCCCATCAGCATGGACAAGGCCTTTATAGAGCCTGTCTTCACCAATAATGTAAGTTTTTCCATCTCAAGCCTTCAAACTTTGTTGTATATATTTGGTTAGGCATGACTGCAACAACTGTTTATTTTTGGTGTTTGCATCAAATTGCATGTTTAAAGTTTATTATGTAGTTCATAAACAAAATTTTGTCCTTTCTCAATTTAAGTTTTCTGTTATACAACCAAGTTCCTTATTCATACCATGTAAATTAAACTATACAGAGCAAGTGATCTTCTTTTGCACTGCATGTATGCTTCTGTTCTTCATCCGTAATCCAGTGGTGTGGTGAACCTACCCACTACAAAGACAATGTCATATTCTCGCAATGTCTTAACTATGAACAATGTCATATCATTCTACTACTCCTCCGTTTCAAAATACTTGTCATTGAAATGGATGTATCTAGATGTATTTTAGTTCTAGACACATCCATTTTGATGACAAGTAATTCCGGATGGAGGGAGTATTATTTAAACCGTCTCTTTATTTGCCAATCTGAAATGGGATAAATTGACATCACACTAACCATTGATACTTATGAGTTCTTGATCGTAATCCAAAGGTGTCGTGAAGCTGCTAACTCCTTCACAATGTCATTTCCTGCCATATCTTGACTGAACAATACCATATTGTGTTAATGCAATTTTAAACTGTGTCACTTTATTCGTCAAGAAGAAATGTGATGAATTATCAAGATTGATACTTTTATGTGCAAAACCTGTCATCTATCTCGCTTGTTTATCTTTCGAGTGAGGAAGATTTAAGTGTTGAACAAGCGCTAGCCTCATCATCTTGCTCACCGCTTGCTACTGCACTCCCAAATAGGCTAACCTTTCTTGAACTCTATTGAAGTGTCTTTGTCGGTTTTGTATATTATTTTGTCGGCGTGTTTATTTGCAATCGGTGGCGATCTTTGATGCCCAAAGGTATGTAATTTGTTGTCTGCTTGTGCTTTATTATCATAGTGGCAAACTTTGATGCCCAGTGGATGTAATATGCTGTAATTTCTTTATTGTATAGTCTAGGCTTTTTCTTATTCACGACGCTGCAGTTATTTTACTGTATATTTATCCTGTCTTTGTAGTAAACCGGCCAAACCGTAAATTACGGTACATAATCGAGCCGTCATGCAATCACGATGTAGGTTGGGCTCAAACGCGTCTTTGAATAGCTAACGAGCCGGCAAAGAGCTGAATGAACCTTGGCCCATGATTATGCGAATCAAATCACGGGCTTTTAACAGGCCAAAATTGTCTCGGTCCTTGTTTGGCCCAATCAGATATCGGTCATGAAAGGTATGGATGCAAACCGGGCCATAGTTAGGCCCAACTATATGACGGGCATTTAACAGGACGAAATTAATATATGGCTGAAATGTTAAATGGGTCCTTAAGAGGCCAAAACTAATGTCAGGCCGAATTACTAAGTGGGCCTCTAGCAAGTGGGCCCAAAAGCATAGTGTCCAGTTGACGGGCCGAATCTGATATGGGCCATAATTGAGCCCATAGCCTCTTAAAGGGCCGTACCTGATCTGGGCCGTAATTTGGCCCAAAACGTGGTAGGCCTTTACAGGGACGGATCTCATATGGGCCACTATTAGGCCCGGAACGTGGCAGGCCATTAATGGACCGGATCAAATATGGGCCGGCATTTGGCCCAAAACATGGCAGCCAGTTAATGGGCCAGCCTACTAGGGTCCTCAAATTCTTGTGGGCCTACAGCTGGGCCGGCCTGTTAATGTCGACGAAATCTCGTGGGCCTTTAGCCAGACCGGCCCATTATGATTCGCAAGAATCTTGTGGGCCTTTACCTGGGCCGGCCCATTATGGCAAACAAAAATCTTGTGGGCCTTTACCTGGGCCGGCCCATTATGGCCCGCAAAATCTTGTGGGCCGTTAGTCGGGCCAGCCCATTATGGTCCGCAAAATCTCATGGGCCTTTAGTCGGGCCGCCCATTATAGTCCGCAAAATCTTGTGGGCCTTTAGTTGGGCCGGCCCATTTAAACTTGATGGGCGGTCCACGTGTCAACATATCATAGGCGCTGCTCGCCCATTGGATGATTGACACTGTGCGGTATGACCTAACACGTGTCTCCTCCACCAATGATGATTTTACACGTGGAAAATCCCCACCGGTCGTGGTACATTAACGGGTTATCGGATCCAAAACCCGACCCGATAGCTTAACGGCGTTCCGTTACGGTGGATGCCACGTGTCGGTCACCCTTGACGAAAGCACTTTTGTGACGCGCGATTTATCATCATGGAAGTGGACACTTCCATGATGATAATTTTGGTAATGTCATGGAACACTTCTACAACAAAGACGGTATGACTATCTTGATTACATCATAAATTTGTCATGGATGTACATGCATGACAAAAAATGCGACCTACTGTGACAAACACTTATCATCACGGAAGTGTATTTTTTTTGTAGTGAAGTATGAAACTAGAAGTACTTTGTAGGTGTGATAGGATAGGTTTGCAAGATAATAAAGAGCACGTAAGTAAAAAGTAGGGGATAAAGATGCAATAAAGTAAGTATTAGTAGAGAGCTTTTTGTTACGAGAAAGTTATTTGTCCAAGGCAATCGATAACTAGACCGATAATCACTATTACAATTTTATTTGAGGGAGTGGCATAAGCTAACATACTTTCTCTTCTTGGATCATATGCACTTATGATTGGAACTCTAGCAAGCATCTGCAACTACTAAAGATCATTAAGGTAAAACCCAACCATAGCATTAAAGTATCAAGTCCCGTTTATCCCATACGCAAACAACCTACTTACTCGGGTATGTGCTTCTGTTCACTCACGCCACCCACCATAAGCAAATCATGAACATATTGCAAACCCTACAGCGGGGATCCCTCACGCTTGCGCGGCACGGAGAGCACCATAGGACAACACCAATAATAAAACATGCAACTCAAACCAATCACGATCATTAATTAACCCATAGGACAAAACGGATCTACTCAAACATCATAAGATAGCCATACATCATTGGGAAATAATATATAGCGCTGAGCACCATGTTTAAGCAGAGATTACATCGGGTAAGAGAGGGGTTACACCGCTGCATAGAGGGGGGAAGAGTTGGTGATGAAGATGGTGAAGTTGTTGGTGAAGATCGTGGTGATGATGGTGGCCCGGCGGCGTTCCGGCGCCACCGGAAGCAAGGGGGAGAGGGCCCCCCTTCTTCTTCTTCTTCCTTGACCTTCTCCCTAGATGGGAGAAGGGTTTCCCTTCTGGTCCTTGGCTCCCATTGCGTGGGAGGGGCGAGAGCCCCTCCAAGATTGGATCTATCTCTCTGTCTCTCTCTGTTTCTGCGTTCCCAGATTTTGCCCCTTCACCGTTTCTTTTATATCCAGAGATCCGTAACTCCGACTGGGGTGAATCTTTTGCCCAGATTTTCTCATAAAATTAGCTTTCTTGCGGCAAAAGAAGAGCATCAACCGCCTTACGGGGGGCCCAGGAGAGTCCAGGGTGCGCCTACCTCCCTGGGGCGCGCCCCCCTGTCTCGTGGCCCCCTTGGGCACCGTCTCGCGTTGATTCTTCCTCCCAAAAATCACAAATATTCCAAAATAATTCTCCGTCCGTTTTTCCCATTTGGACTCTGTTTGATATTGGGTTTCTGCGAAACATAAAACATGCAACAAACAGGAACTAGCACTGGGCATGGATCAATATGTTAGTCCCAAAAATAGTATAAAAAGTTGCCAAAAGTATATGAAAGTTGAATAATATTGGCATGGAACAATCAAAAATTATAGATACGATGGAGACGATCGTGGCATTAACCATTTGGAGACGAACACGAAGAGCACAACCATCGCTCACGGAGCCGCTCGAGCAATGCGAGTGGCAATCGCAGCCAGTGCTCTCAAGCGAGCCCGCATCGTCGACCATGGAGGTGTCGGAGTGGCGGTGGATCGATTGACGGAAGAGAAGATCCGACGCACCCCTACATGGCACGCCAAATGTCGGATTATGGGTTCCGCAAACCCTAGAAGGTTTGAACTCCGGGGTGCGTGTGGAGATCTCAACCTGACCAGCCTGCCTACTCACAATCCTCCTAAGCCTAGCGCGTCGAGCTCAAGAGACAAAGAGACACAACAATTTATCCTGGTTCGGGCCACCTTGCGGTGTAATATCCTACTCCAGCGTTTTGGTGGATTGCCTCGAAGGGCTGGGGATGAACTAGTACAGTGGATGAACTGGCCTTAGGAGATGAGGTGTTCTTGAGCTCAAGGGAGTTGGTGAGGTAGTCGGGTGAGAATGGATCCGATCCCCCCTCTATGGTGGTGGCTAGGTCCTATTTATAGTGGCCTTGGTCCTCTTCCCAATTGTTGGCGGGAAGGGATCCCACAACGGCCAGATTTGAAAGGGGACAAGTAGTACATCCTATCCTGACTAAAGTGGTCTTCGCCTGCAAAAAGCCTATGGTCGTGACGCTACGGTGGGCTCGGTGATGACCTTCGTCCTACCGTCCTGGCGGTCTTGGTCTTGTTGCACAAGAATGGAAACCTTTGGCTGATTCCTCGGGACTCCGCACCCGTGGCTTCCCTCCCTTACACCGAAGAGGAAACTGGCGCCCGCCCGGCCTTGGTCATCATGACTCACATCAGATGAGCCTCGTGAGGTGCACCTTGCATAGAACTCTCTGCCCCTCGGGAGCCAGCCTGAGGAGGCCGATCCCCTCGTGGGTCTTGCTGTCGTCCGCCTCACGAGGCTTGGCCCCTCGCGAGGGTCTTGAGTCGTTGATGCTAAAGCTGGGTCGTAGGCCGTCGATATTGGAGCCATGTAGTGGGCCGCAAGCAGGCAAGTCTGGATACCCCCATATCCAGAACACCGACACAAAGCACATACCTTGATAAAGTTTTGAAGAAGTTCAAAATGGATCAGTCAAAGAAAGGGTTCTTGCCTGTGTTACAAGGTGTGAAGTTGAGTCGGACTCAATGCCCGACCACTTTATAAGATAGAGAGGAAATGAAAGTCATTCCATGTGCTTCAGCCATAGGTTCTAGCATGTATGTAAAGCTATGTACCAGACCTGATGTGTGCCTTGCTATAAGTATAGCAGGGAGGTACCAAAGTAATCCAGGAGTGGATCACTTGAAAGCGGTCAAGAACATCCTAAAATACCTGAAAAGTACTAAGGATATGTTTCTCATTTATGGAGGTGACAAAGAGCTATCGTAAATGGTTGCGTCGATGCAAGCTTTGACACTGTCCGGATGACTCTAAGTCACAATTCGGATACGTATTTATATTGAATGGTGGAGCTGTCAGTTGGTGCAGTTCAAAGCAGAGCGTCGTGGCGGGATCTACGTGTGGAAGCGGAGTACATAGCTGCTTTGGAAGCAGCAAATGAAGGTGTCTGGATGAAGGAGTTCATATCTGATCTAGGTGTAATACCTAGTGCATTGAGTCCAATGAAAATCTTTTGTGACAATACTGGTGCAATTGCCTTGGCAAAGGAATCCATATTTCACAAGAGAACCAAACACATCAAGAGACGCTTAAATTCCATCTGTCATCAAGTCGCGGAGGGAGACATAGAGATTTGCAAGATACATATGGATCTGAATGTTGCAGACCGTTAACTAAGCCTCTTCCATGAGCAAAACATGATCAGCACCAAGACTCCATGGTGTTAGAATCATTACTTTGTAATCCAGATTATTGACTCTAGTGCAAGTGGGAAACTGGAGGAAATATGCCCTAGAGGCAATAATAAAATTGTTATTTATATTTCCTTATATCATGATAGATGTTTATTACTCATGCCAGAATTGTATTAAATAGAAACTTAGTACATGTGTGAATACATAGACGATACATAGTGTCCCTAGTATGCCTCTACTTTACTAGCTCGTTAATCAAATATGGTTATGTTTCCTATCCATAGACATGTGTTGTCATTTGATGAACAGGATCACATCATTAGGAGAATGATGTGATGGACAAGACCCATCCGTTAGCTTAGTATTATGATCATTACAGTTTTATTGCTACTGCTTTCTTCATGACTTATACATGTTCCTCTGACTATGAGATTATGCAACTCCCGAATACCGGAGGAACACCTTATGTGCTATCAAACGTCACAATGTAACTGGGTGATTATAAAGATGCTCTACAGGTGTCTCCGAAGGTGTTTGTTGGGTTGGCATAGATCAAGATTAGGATTTGTCACTCCGTGTATCGGAGAGGTATCTCTTGGCCCTCTCGGTAATGCTCATCACTATAAGCCTTGCAAGCAATGTGAATAATGAGTTAGTTACGGGACGAAGCATTATGAAACGAGTAAACAGACTTGCCGGTAATGAGCTTGAACTAGGTATGATGATACCGACGATCGAATCTTGGGCAAGTAACATATCAATGACAAAGGGAACAACGTATGTTGTTGTGCGGTTTGACCGATAAAGATCTTCGTAGAATATGTAGGAGTCAATATGAGCATCCAGGTTCTACTATTGGTTATTGATCGGAGATGTGTCTCGATCATGTCTACATAGTTCTCAAACCCGTAGGGTCCGCACGCTTAACGTTCGATGATGAGTTGTATTATGAGTTATGTGATTTGATGACCGAAGTTTTTCGGACTACCGAATGAGATCACAAACATGACGAGGAGTCTTGAAATGGTCGAGAGGTAAAGATTGATATATTGGAAGGTTATATTCGGACACCGGAATGGTTCCGGAGTGATTCTGTATTTTGAGAGTACCGGAGGTTATTGACCCCAAGGGAAGTAGTGGCCTTCATGGGCCTTTGTGGAAAGGAGAGGAGGGTCGCAAGGGTGGCCGCACCCCCCATGGAAAGTCCGAATTGGACTAGGGAGGGGGCGGCGCCCCCCTCTTTCCTTCTCCCTCTCCTCCTCCTTCCCTCTCTCCCCCTCTTGGAAAAGGTAGGGGAGTCCAACTAGGATTGGGAATCCTAGTTGGACTCCCCCTATGGCGCGCCCCTCCTGGTCGCCGGCCTGCTCCTCTCCCTCCTTTATATACGTGGCTAGGGGGACACCCCAAAGCACAACAGACAATCTCTTAGCCATGTGCGGTGCCCCCCTGCACAGTTTAACACCTCGGTCATATTCGTCGTAGTGCTTAGGCGAAGCCCTGCGCCGGTAACATCATCATCACCATCACCATGCCGTCGTGCTGATGGAACTCTCCCTCGTCCTCAACTGGATCAAGAGCACGAGGGACGTCATCGTGCTGAACGTGTGCTGAACACGGAGGTGCCGTACATCCGGTACTTGGATCGGTTGGATCGTGAAGAGGTTCGACTACATCAACCGCGTTACAAAATGCTTCCGCTTTCAGTCTACAAGGGTACGTGGACACACTCTCCCGTCTCATTGCTATGCATCTCCTTGATAGATCCTGCGTGATCGTAGGAATTTTTTTGAATTACTACATTTCCCAACATGAGGCACCCCCTGGGTGCAGCCTTGGCCTACTGGATGTCTTCTGGCCGAAAAAAATCCTCAAAAAGTTTCGCTGCATTTGGACTCGTTTGGTATTGATTTCCTGCGATGTAAAAAACATGCAGAAAACAACAACTGGCACTGGGCACTATGTCAATAGGTTAGTACCAAAAAATGATATAAAATGACTATAAAATGATTGTAAAACATCCAAGAATGATAACATAACAGCATGGAACAATCAAAAATTATATATACGTTGGAGACGTATCAGTCATTGCGCTGAACGTGTGCAGAACTCGGAGGTGCCGTACGTTCGGTACTTGATCAGTCAGAACGAGAAGACGTTCGACTACATCAACCACGGTAAGCAAACGCTTCCGCTTTCGGTCTACGAGGGTACGTGGACACACTCTCCCCCTCTCGTTGCTATGCATCTCCTAGATAGATCTTGTGTGAGCGTAGGAATTTTTTTGAAATTGCATGTTACGTTTCCCAACACCTTCCGTGCCCCCCCCCCGTCCCCACCGCCACCAGTTTGCCGCGTTGGAAACTCGCTGCCAGAAGCAAGCACGCGTCACCCTCATCGCCGCCATGGATCTGGCGCTGAAGGCATACCTCGACAAGATGAACGATTACACCGTCGCCCACGCCATCAAGCAAGACGACGACAACACAGCCATTCTCAAGGCCGTGGCGACATAGACCGCTCAGATCGATGCCCTTGTCTCCTGGAAGCCGGAATTGGAGGCACAATTCGCACAACTGGAATCCTCTATCGTAGCACTCCAAGCCACGTCCGCCGCGATCGCGCCTTCCAGCAGATCGCCGCCGCTTGCACCCCTCCCGTGGTCGCATGCAAGATCCAAGGGCAACCATGCCACGACACGTCACTCCATCCCGGGGGACCTCTGATGGTGACTCTCGAGTCATCGGCGGCTTCCCCGGTCACGAGTATGGCCTCGATCCCGTCCCTGAATTCCTCTCCATTATCCTCACAAGTGCTAGCGGCGATGGCGAAAGCACCACTACCGATCTCATTTCCCAGCTTCGCTGGCGAGAATCCGCAGCTCTGGAAAACACTCGCGGAACAATATTTTTAGATGTTCGCGGTCCAGGAATCCTTATGGGTACCCATGGCGATCCTGAATTTCTCTGGTTTGGCTGCCATTTGGTTGCAGTCAGTGCAGCGCAAGATCACCGGTCTTGCATGGGAATCATTCACAACGTTGTTGTGCACTCGATTCGGGCGTGACAAACACTGGTTGCTCATTCGCCAGTTTTATGCTATCCGTCAGACTGAATCTGTTGCAGATTTCATTGAATTATTTGAGGTTTTTGAATCATATGATCTCTTATTCTAAAAGGGCACATCCGTATTTCTTTCTTACACGATTCATCGAGGGATTACAGGCGGATATACGAGCAGTGGTGCTCATTCAGAGACCATCCGACCTCAACACGGCATGTTCCCTTGCTCTGCTTCAGGAGGAAGTTGCAGATGGGGAGAACACCTTGCGCTCTGCATCCAGCCGCTCACCAGTGCCGCGTTTGATGGGGGTTAGTACACCAAGCTTGTCGTTGAGCACCGCAAGACTGTCAGCACCTACAGCCAAGGCGGAAGATCACTGAGGTACAGAGGCAGCAAGGGCGAGAGCAGAGAACAGTAAGATGGCGGCATTGTGTTCTTTTCGACGCGCTCGAGGGCTGTGTTTTATATGTGGCAAATGGTGGGGCAAGGATCACACATGTCCCCCCTACGATGCAGATGCATGTTGTGGAGGAACTCTTGGAGCTCTTTGCAGCAGAGGAGGTGCTAGGCGAAAACAGTCGCGAACCAACCGAGCTGGACGAAGACAACCTCTGCATCATTTCCAAGCAAGTTGTAGACTGGTCTGCTGGGTCGGGTTTGATGCAATTGCACACATGGATGCAAAGGGAGGAGATGTCTTTGCTGGTTGACTCGGGCAATTCCTCCTTGTTTGTCAACCATCGTCTCATAGCCAAGCTGTTCGGAGTATGAAACTGCCCAAGACCTGCAGAGTTAAAGTGGCAGACCGTGTTGTGTTGAACTGTGACAGTTTCATACCACAGTGCTAATGGACTTCTCAGGGGCATGAATTTACCACATATTTCAAACTCCTCTCACTCGTGGCCTAGGATGCTATCTCAGAGATGGACTGGCTTAGGAAGCATAGCCCTGTGCATATTGATTGAGAGGCACAACATATGACAGTTACAACTGATGAAGGATTGGTCAAATGCAAGCAGGTATTAATAACCAACATCAGTGCTCTGCCTTATCGTCTCAAGAACTGTTAATAGTGCGCAAACAAGGCTCTGTAGCATATGTGGTCCACCTGAATGATGTGAATGAAGTAGCTTTACAAGAAGAAGCCATTCCAGTAGAGATCCTTAGGTTTCTGGAGCAATACACATATGTTTTTGAGGAACCCAAAGGGCGTCCACCCAGACGTGCTTGTGATCACAGAATTCCACTCATGGAGGGTACATAACCTGTCAATCAATGCCCCTACCGGCACAAACCAGAGCTCAAAAATGAGATTGAGCGTCAAGTTAAGGAGCTACTTGATGCTGGCATCATCAGGGAAAGTACGAGCCCTTTATCTTCACCCGCCTTACCGGTGAAGAAGAAAGATGGTACATGGTGGCTGTGTGTAGACTACAGATGTCTGAATGCAATGAAGATTGTCAGCAGCTATCTGGTTCTGATCATAGACGAGTTGCTCGATGAATTGGTTGGAGCAAAATGGGCCATTGGGAGTACCTGGCCATGTCGTTTGGGCTAGTTGTTGCACCCCCAACTTTCGCTGGAGCAGCCACATGTACTCTGCGACCACTGCTGGAAGAATGTGTCACACTCTTCTTTGATGACATCTTGGTCTTCAGTAAAACACTGGAACAACATGTGGAGCACCTCCGTCAGGTGTTGCAATTACTCAAAAAGGACCATTGGCAAGTCAAATAATCCAATTGTGCTTTTGGGCAGTGACAAATCGCTTACTTGGGTCATGTTATTAGTGAACAGGGTGTAGCCATAGACCCAGAGAAAATAGAAACTGTCAAGAAGTGGCATGTTCCTCGTAACAGTAAAGAGGTGCACAGCTTCCTTGGACTGGCAGGTTACAATCGGAAATTCATCAAACACTTTGGCATTATTGCAAGACCACTTTTCAATCTGCTGAAAAAGAACCACTCCTTTGTTTGGACTGTTGAGACGGCCAAAGCGTTCGAATTATTGCAACAGAGTCTTATTTCTGCGTCGGTTCTGCATCTGCTAGACTTCTCCAAATAGTTTGCCATCGACATAGATGCGTGTGATTATGGAGTGGGAGCAGTGTTACAGCAAGCAGGACACTCGATCGCTTATATGAGCAAGCCGCTGGCTCCCAAGCATAGAGGCCTCTCTACCTATGAGAAGGAATGCTTGGCTATCCTCATGGCAGTAGAGAAATGGCAACCTTACTTGCATCATGATGAATTTCTGATAAGAACGGATGCACGTAGTTTGGTGCACCTCGATGATCAGCGGTTGTCGACAGTATGGCAACAAAAAGCATTTACCAAGCTTTTGGGGCTACATTATAAGATCTGCTACAAATAAGGAACCACAAACAGTGCAGCTGACGCTTTGTCCCGTCGACACCACGAGCACGACTAGTCCATGGAGATCTCGGTCTGCCAACCATAATGGATTGAGGATATCAAGGCCAGCTACTGGGTAATCCACATGCAAAGAAACTACTGGAACAATTTTCCCAACAGGCAAACCCGAAAGGGAGGGACTGTTGTATTTCTGACAAAGGCTCTGGTTGAGAGGATCTCCAGTGCTCCAACAAGCCATGTTGCATGCTTTTCATTATAGCATAGTGGGCGGTCACTCGGGCTTTCCCGTGACATATCGATGTCTCCGCAGGCTCTTTGCGTGGCCAAAGATGAATCAGGACATCCAGTAGTATGTGCAGAGTTGTGCAATCTGTCAGCAAGCTAAGCTGGAGAGGGTTAAATATCCTGAATTGCTCGAACCAATTCCACTTCCGGAGGGAGCCTGACAAGTTGTGACGATGGACTTCATTGATGACCTTCCACAATCAGGCAGAGCAAATTGCATCCTGGTAGTGGTGGATAAGTTTACATGCTATGCTCATTTTGAACCTCTCCAGCACCCGTTCACAGCAGCCAGAGTAGCTCGATCTTATTTGGACAATTTATACAAACTACACGGTCTTCCCAAGGCCATCATCTCGGACAGAGACCCATTATTCACGAGTAAGTTCTAGCGTGAACTGTTTGCCTGCATAGGTTCTGAACTGAAGATGAGCACTCCGTACCACCCACAAATGGATGGGCAATCAGAAAGAGTGAATCAGTGCCTCGAGATATATTTGTGATGCTTCATCCATGCCTGCCCAAGTCACTGGAGCCAGTTTCTTTGATTGGCCGAGTTTTGGTACAATGTCAGCTACCACTCGGCATTGGACATATCCCCTTTCCAAGCACTGTATGGGCATGAGCCAACACATTGGGGGATAGAAGCAGCGTTGGTATGCAAAGTTCCAGCACTGAAAGAGTGACTAGAGGAGCGCAAGACTATGCAACAAAGCGTTAATACATCACCCGCATCGAGCGCGCCATATTATGAAAGTTCAAGCAGACAAGAAACGATCTGACAGGGAGTTCCAAGTGGGTGACGCCATCTTTGTCAAGTTGCAACCTTACGTACAATCATCGGTGCATCATCGAGCCAATCACAAGCTCTCACTCAGGTACTTTGGGTTGTTTCAGGTGCTACGCAAGATCAACCCCATGGCGTAGGAGCCAGCGCTACAGCAGGAGTCGCGCATCCACCCTATCTTCCATGTCTCCTAGTTACGCCAAGAACTTGCACCAGGTACGACTGCATCGTCTATGCTGTCGGTTCCTCGTTCTGCTGAATTATCCCCATTGGAACTATTGGACAAACGCTGGCAGAAAACCCTTGGCGGCCGCCGCGAGCAGTACTTGGTGCGCTGATCTGATTCAGAGCTGCTCAATGCTTTGTGGGAAGATGTTCTCGCTCTCAAGGGCAGGTACCTGGCTGTAGCAGCTTGGGGACAAGCATGCTCTCAAGGAGTAGGGGATGTTAGCGACCCAACCACATATGTTGCCCCAGTTGACAGAAACATTGCCAAGTCAGCGCGAGGAAGCAACGTGGCAGTAGAAGGGCACCTCTCCACCAATCAGGGACAAGGGTGCGTCATGTCCAGGCCACCTCGAATCAAGCTGCCGAACCGCGGGTTCGTGGGCCCGGAGTGGTGGGATGCTACATAAGCTGCTAAGCACGGCTAGATCGGCATCCAGAGGGGTCATGCAACGACACGCCACAGAATGACTTTTTGTTTTGTTTCTTCTTTCCTTCTTTGCAAGACAGAGTGTCCCTTGTAACCAAACCAGTGTGTGAGAAATACTAGATTGAGATTAGTTGCCTAACATTATAAGATGGGCACTTTAATTGCTCTTAATTTCAATTGTGATCCATTGACATAAAAGCACAAAATATGTTGTGCAAATTCTTCTATAAACGCGTACAACTATATACAAAATAGATGCCTACATAATTAAGGAATATGAACCATGACGTTATATTATATGATTTAAACTGATTTTCCACGCAACTAAAACTATTATATGATTTATTCTGCCTATGCAGGGTCCAATTATCCACTAATATGCATGCACTTTCCCATAATCGTTGCTGTCCTTAAGATACTTCATACTTTCAACTATTGAGTATTCACTGCTCTTTATTTATTTTTCTGGAATCACACAACATTCACTCCATCTTACTCGATATAAATTCTCTCGGTAAGTATTTATTTTACGGTGTGGTTGAATTGATAACTCAATCGTCAAAATTCATAAATATCATCTCTCTCCCATCTTGTTGAATACAAATTGCGTTTGTTAAAACTACCAACGAAAACTGTTGAGATCCTCTCTACTTATGTGTTTTAAAAAATGCAACCCGAGCGGAGAAAGAAAGCAACCCCCGTGTTGTCCCCTCGGGCGACCGGGGGCAAACCCTAGCGCCCCGCCTCCTCACTCCGACTTCCGTCCCCCCTCCCCCGCCGTCGCTCCCAGGCACCGTTGGGCAAAGCTCGGCCAGCGTGAGTGGCGGCAGGGTCCTGCTCCCTCTCGCGCGGGCTCGGGGCGGGTGCAAGACTGCTCCTCGGGTGGGAGCGCTTGGCTGCCATGGGGCCGGGCGGTACGGCGAGGGAATTCTAGGCGGTGGCGGGCCACTGTGCGGTGATGCGGTGAAGCTCCGGAGAAGTACGATGGCTACGAGGGCCAATTCATCTGGCGGTGGTGCGTGGGTCGGTCTCTAGCTCGATTTGTGGCCTGGGGTTGGCCTACGGCACGGGGGGTGGGTGGAGGGGCCTTTGCTGGGCGGTGGCCATAGACAGCTCCGGTTCTCTGCACCTGCGGCACCGGTGGAGGTGGCGGTGGGGGCGGAGCGTACCGGTCGGATCTGGTGTAGTTTTTCTGGTGGGTGGCGCGGGTTGGGGCATCGGCTCGGCGTGGCGGCTGCTTCGGTCATGGGCGGTGGCAGCGAGGTGGCTCGGCTCTCGGTGTGGAGGCTTTCATTCGCCGCGCCGACATCACGGTAGCTCGGCGGGCTGGCTGTGATGGCAGCTGTTTTTTGGCGTCAGCTCATTTCTAGGCAGTCTGTTTCAACCTTCGCCCTCCTCCTCCTCATCTGGTCACTACCTTCGTCGAAGGGTTGGCCCTTCCACGCTCCAGTCCATCCATCGCCTGCCTCGCAGTCGGCAGTAGGATCGAGCTGTCTTGCACCCGACAGCAAGACTGAGGTCGTATCTTTAGTTAGGTTAGCGATGGGTCTCGGGTGAGGTGGTGTCAAGGTCTTGGATGCCGGGGCGGCGGCCCTGGTGGTGGTTCCGTGGTGCTCATCGGCAGTGCCCGTGGCTTGGTGCTGCCCAATGGCCATGGCCGTGGGGGCGGCGTTGTCGCCGTGGTGTGGTGTTCGGTGGCGGTGAGTGTTGGTCGGGTGAAAACCTGATCTATCTTTGGACAGATCGGCAGCGGCGAAACTCATTCCCTTCTTGAAGGCATCGTCGTGGCACACATTCTCCATTGTGTTGTTCCAGGGGAAACTCTACGTTGGGGAACGTTGCATGGAAAAAAAAAATCAACGCACACGTAAGATCTATCCATGGAGATACATAGCAACAAGAGGGGAGAGCATCTTCATACCCTTGAAGATCGCTAAGTGGAAGCGTTTATCAACATGGTTGATGTAGTCGTACACCTTCACGATCCGTCCGAATCAAGCACCGAACATACGACACCTTCGCGTCCAGCACACGTTCAACTTGATGACGTCCTTGCCTTCTTGATCCAGCAAGAGAGGCGAAGTAGTAGATGAGTTCTGGTAGCACGATGGCGTGGTGACGGTGGTGGTGAAGAACAATCTCCACAGGGCTTCGCCAAGCACTATGGAAACTATGACGGAGGATAAAACTAGAGGGTAGGGGTTGCCGGCACACGACTTGGTGTATCTTGATGTATCTTGGGTGCTCGCCCTGTCCCTCTATTTATATGTTGAGCCCTGGGGTCGAAACTTGGAGTAAAAGCCTCCTCAAAGTCGGTTTTGCCCGAAAGGCAAGAGTCCTTCTCAGACTCCAGGGCCAGACGCCAGGGTTCCCAACCTGTGGGCCCATACGCCAGGGACCCTAGCATCTAGTCTCTGGTCTCCGCAAAACTTCCTTTTGCACTTTCCAAAAACCTCGTGGGCTTTACCCCTTGGCCCAAATAAAGTGTTCTCGCACCACAACATTTTGAGAAACATCTGAAACCCCTTCCGGTGAATTCCGGAACCCTTCCGGAGACCAAACACTATTATCCCATATATCAATCTTTACCTCCCGACCATTCTGGAGCTCCTCGTCAAGCCCGTGATCTCATCCGGGACTCCGAACAACATCCGATCACCAACATACATAACTCATATAATATTATATCGTCAACGAATGTTAAGCGTGCGGACCCTATGGGTTCGAGAACTTTTTAGACATGACCGAGGCACCTCTCTGGTCAATAACTAATAGCGGAACCTGGACGCCCATACTGGTTCCTACATATTCTACGAAGATCTTTATCGGTCGAACCTTATGACAACATACGTAATTCCCTTGGTCCATCCGTATGTTACTTGCCCGAGATTCGATCGTCGGTATCTTCATACCTAGTTCAATCTCGTTACTGGCAAGTCTCTTTACTCATTCCGTAATATATCATCCTGTAACTAACTCATTAGTCACTTTCCTTGCAAGGCTTCTTATGATGTGCATTACCGAGAGGGCCCAGAGATACCTCTCCGATACTCGGAGTAACAAATCCTAGTCTCGATCTATGCCAACTCAACAAACACCTTCGGAGATACCTGTAGAGCATCTTTATGGTCACCCAGTTATGTTGTGACGTTTGATAGCACACAAGGTATTCCTCCGGTATCCGGGAGTTGCATAATCTCATAGTCGAAGGAATATGTATTTGTCATCAAGAAAGCAACATCAATAAACTGAACGATCAATATGCTAAGCTAACGGATTGGTCTTGTCCATCACATCATTTTAATGATGTGATCCCATTATCAAATGACAACACATGTCTATGGTTAGGAAACCTTAACCATCTTTGATCAATGAGCTAGTCTAGTAGAGGCTTACTAGGGACACAATATTTGTTTATGTATTCACATATGTATTTAAGTTTCCAATCAATACAATTCTAGCATGAATAATAAACCTTTATCATGAATAAGGAAATATAAAATAACAACTTTACTATTGCCTCTAGGGCATGTTTCCTTCACTCTGATCCTCGGGTTGGGCGGTGGCGGCGCTCTGGTATCGTATCCTTCCTAAAGGCGCCGCCTTTGGAGCACATGGTTCTTCGTATGCGGCTTCATCTCTTCGCAGTGGCGTGTTCACGGTTGAGGACCCTGGTTGCTCTTGTAGTGCTAGGGGTGGTGTTGCTGCGCTCAGCGTCTATGTATCCTTCCTTGGGTGTGTGTGGTGACGTGCGTTTGTACTGCGTCGTGGTTGATTGTTGATTTATATATAAAGCGGGGCAAAAGCCTCTTTGTGTATAAAATGCACCCGGAGAGAGAAGGCGGGGATAGGCTAGAATGTGAAAAGCAAGGCTAGGGGCAAAGATGCTACCAAAGGGCACAATTGTTTTGTTTTTTCTTCAAAAATGAGTTTTTAGGACATAATATATCCCAATTTGTAGGTTGAGCTAGATCGGTCAAAACATGAAATTCAATGGTCGAAATTGCTGATGGTTGGTAGGCATTTGTAGCTTGACTTTTTGGACCGGCCTCATCAACAATGCAAGCCCATTCCAGATCAGGTCAAATATTATGATACCACACGAAGGTGTGGTCAGCAATCATCAAACCATTTAGAAAAGGCCAAATTTATGATGCGATAGTGGTTTGTAAATGAGTCGTGCATTAAATATGTATAAGCTGTTCACTTGTTGACTCCGAATCTTTAGTTATTAATACCAGGGAGTAACTGAAATGAAATTAAATGTAGACATTTATCATCCAAAAATATAATATAATAGCTCCAGTGAACCCCTCCATACTCATACCAATATCGTGTCCTCTTACCTTTTTATATAGTGGGTTCAACTGTTCCTTCATCGCCTCACTTTTGGTAGTATTTTCCTCTTGATTCTTTGTAAGACTCTTATTTGGCAACGAGAGGGAGATGCATATCGACGGTAATATGACTTCGTGTTTTTCCTTATTCACTCTAACTTTTGGTTTAGATGTAGTCCACTCAATTATTTCCCTGTTTTCACCTTAGAAAAAGGCATCTCCTTGCATCTGCAGATGCACACAGATTGTTATTATGAGGGCTTAATCATTTGATGATTATGTTCATACGAGTACTACATGATCAGTCTTTATTTGTGCTCATGGATTTGGTCTCGTATTTTCACATCCTTGAGACCTAAAGCTTGCAATTTATGGTATACGCACACGTGCGTGTGCACCTGGGCGGATAGATCTCTCTGCAGCAATTCCTCCTATAAAATCTAAATAAATCATGGGCACCGGGTGAAGGAGCAAGGCATATAGTTTTTCATTCTTTCTCTGCCTCATATTTACTTATTTAGTTAAGACCCTCATCGGGTTGAGGAAATCCATAGGAATTTTGGAGGCTTATAATCCATAGTACTTTTCCCTAAGAAAGCCCTTTGTGTTATAGGAATCTCAACATGAGGTCGGACATCCTTTTTTTAGAAGTCCCTTGCACTCTATCTCTCTCTACTTTCTCTTACCAATCCTTTAAAATTCATGTGTTTTCCTGTGCATCATCCAAAGCCATCTCTTACAAAATTTCTGTGTTTAGAAATTATGTAGAAAATTCACATTGTGTGGCATCTCAATTCCATGTTTCTTTATGGCTTTGTTTTTAATTTCCTACATTCCAAAGAGGCCCTAGAATTGAAGAAGCAAGGTATGTAGATATGGAGAGAGAGAGAGAGAGAGAGAGAGAGAGAGAGAGAGAGGCATTTTCTCCCGTCGGCGATGTTATCTAGCGACTTCCCTTCTCCCGGCAGTCTCACAGTCCTCGGTGAGTTGGGAAGCGGGGTCTTAGCTTTTGGTTTTTCATATCTTTTAAACCAAAATTCCAGATTTTGTTTCGTTTGCATATTCGTGTTTCTGGTTATGACAACTTCCAATTGAGATCCATTTTGAATACGTTTTAACAAATTTTAAAAAAACTTCACTAAGTTTAAACTTTTAAAATTTGATACGAGCGAACTACAGAAATGTAGGTTTCAAATTTGCAACCGACAATTTCTGAAACTTGATATGAACGATAAACAAAATACGGAGTATAAGTTTAAGAAGCTGTTATCGATAAAATTGTAGTAACTTCTTAAAAGGAGGGCGTTGCTATGTAGAGTAAAACTTAAAGCTTACTACTACTATTATGCTGTCGTGTGAGATGACAACGGGCTGCGGCTGTGGAGGTGCATGCCCCGAGTTTCCGGTGACTCGACTCGACTCTTCCAAGAAAAATAACTTCCTGAAATAATTTCCTTCCCGTTCTCTCTCCCTCACCTTCCGTGGCTCCGGCGTCGAGGCACAACCTCTCCGCTCAACTGCCGCCGTTGCTGGGGCCATTAGTTCCAGGAAACGATAATGGGGGGAGGGGCCATGATCTGGATTGCGGCCGCCCCACCATCCGTCGCGCTATGCGCTACGGCCTCCGCCATCGGCGCCGTCCACCAGGGCTGCCGCCATCCGTGGCCCCGCCGTCGACCGGCCCGGCCATCGCCTCCATGACCACCTTGGTTCAGCCCCTTCTCGTGCACAAGGTCTCCTCGTCTTGCCCAGCGACCACATAGGTGAATGTTCGCTGCTGCTTTTTCGGTTTTTGTTCGTGCCTATTCCCCTGTCCATCGCTTCAGTATTGAGTTGGTCTTCTATTTTCTGATCGGTTCATGTCCAATTCCGTACGGCAGCCAAAAAGAAACTGAAATCGAGATGAGTCGAATACAAATCCTATTTGAACCAAGTGAATCAATCTAATTCAATTCTATGGAGCAAACGAGGTGGCAGTTGTCACTTCGTCAAAGTTATAGGTTACCTGTGGGATTTGCACACCAAGTTGTTTCATTGTGGGGGTGGACGAGGAATGAGCGAGAAATGAGGACAGAAAGATGAGGGAAGAATGAGATGAGCATGATGCTAGTGTTTCTAGACACCTAAACACGGAGGATAGGTCATAGGCGGATAAATAACCATGAAGCGGAGGTTCAGGGTAGACATTACCGAAAAAGGCTTTCGCCCCGCTTTATATATAAAGCAAACCGCCAAAGCCAAACATCCAACAAGGTTCACACACACCCTAGTCTCACAAACATACAGAGTAACAAATAGGGTTAATGCTGAGGGCACAGCTCAACAAGCCCTGAAACCAAAACAACACACTCACACACAGCAACCCAAGCATCGAGTCTAGTCGGGCTCCGGAGGAGGGGGCGGCAGCGCGCGGGGGGGGGGGGGGCACGGGAAGCCATCGAGCGAAGGTCGGCGAGGAGGGTGTTGATGACGTTCCGGTCCTGGGGGCGGCTAAGCGGCCGCCAGAGCTGCAAGTAACCACACAATTTGAAGATCGCGTCAGTCGCACGTTGAACAGGCACTTTCTGAATAACAAGCTTGTTGCGGATGGTCCAGAGCGTCCTGGCGAGGGGCGGAGGCGTGGATCTCCGCAAACAGGTCAGGGAAGTTGGTGTTGCACCATTGTCCGCCGATCGTCTCGTGGAAGTAGGACCACAGGAACTGTGCTGTGGGGCAAGAGAAGAAGATGTGGTTAGCATCCTCCACCGTGCCACACATGGGACACATCCCGTCGCCAGGTCCATTGCGCTTGAGGACCTCTATCCCAGAGGGAAGGCGTCCCTAGATCCACTGCCATAGGAAGATCCTGATCTTCAGAGGCAGGCGAATGTCCAAGATCAGGCCAAAGGGCTTAGGGGCCGTCGAGGGGGCGATGGCCGAGTATAAGGACTTGGTGGAGAATCGGCCGGAGGACCCCAATCGCCAAGAGATGGAGTCAGTGGTGCCCTCGACATCCATCGGAAGAAGGACGATGTCCTGGAGGAGGGAATCCCAAGCGGCCATCTCAAGGGGGCCGAAGGGACGTCGGAAAGTGAGACGCCCTAAGTCAATAAGGGCCGTCTCGACAGAGACCCGAGGATCCACCGCGATGGCGAATAGATCGAGATGGACGTGCCGATGCGGAGCACCGGTAGGAGCTGAATCATGGCCTGCCAGAACTGGGAGTCACTGGAACGCTGACAGAAAGCTAGTGGTTGGCCCCGAAGGTACTTATTCCGGATTATGGTAAGCCAAAGGCCTCCCTCCCCATTGGTGATTCGCCAGAGCCATCGGGTTAGGAGAGCAATGTTCATGCGTCGGGAGGACAAGATCCCAAGGCCACCCTGGTCCTTGGGTTTGCAAATATCGGGCCAGCTCACCATATGGTATTTCTTCTTATCCCCCTCGCCTGCCCAAAAAAACCTGGGCTGGTATTTGGCGATCTCCTGATGGAGCGTCTCATGGAGGCTATAAAAGCTCATGAGAAACCAAAGTAGGCTGGCAAGCGAGGAGTTGATGAGGATCACCCGGGCTGCCTTCGAGAGCCACCTCCCCTTCCAGGGCTCTACTCGGTGCTGCATCCGGGTCACTGCCGGCCGAAGGTCAGCCACGGTGAGACACAAGTCACTAATGGGTATCCCCAAGTAGGTCGTGGGGAAAGAACCCATCCGACAATTCAGCCGGTCGGCCATAGCCCGGGCCTCCTCAGGAGGGTAACCAAGAATCATCACTTTGGACTTATCAAAGTTGATTGTGAGCCCCGACATCTGTTGGAAGCAAAGGAGGAGGAACTTCAGGTTGGCAATGTCTGACGCAGAGCCCTCCACCATTATTATGGTATCGTTAGCATATTATAGGAGGGAGACCCCTCCCCCTCCTACCAGGTGAGGGACTACGCCGTGAATATGGCCAGCGGCTTTGGCCTTATCCAGGATGACTGCAAGGGCATCAACCACCATGTTGAATAGAAACGGTGAGAACGGGTTGCCCTGACGGACCCCACATGGAGCGGGGAAGTAAGGCCCGATCTCACCGTTAATGTTCACCACGGTCCGACCGCAGGAGACGAGTTGCATAGCTTTGGTCACCCACCGGTCATCAAAGCCCTTGCGGAGCAATACTTCCCGAAGGAAGGGCCAGTGAACCGTATCATAGGCTTTATGGAAGTCGAGCTTCAGGAAGACCGCTTGATGGTGCTTGGACCAGACTTCGTGAAGAACTTCGTGGAAGACTAGCACCCCATCCAGGATAAACCGCCCTTGAATGAAGGCGGATTGGTTGGGGTGGGTGACAGAGTCAGCAAGAAGGGTCACCCTATTGGCGTACCCTTTGGCGCCAGATCCGAATATCACATCGATCACAAGCCGATAGGCAAATCGGCGGATGTCGGCGCCTGTAACTTTGGGGATGAGAGTGATGACCCCATAGTTTAGGCGCCCAAGGTCCATGGTCCCTGAGTAGAATTCATAAAAGAGGGCCATGACCTCCGGTTTGATGGTCTGCCAGAACGTTTTGAAAAACATCACGGGCAGTCCATCCGGCCCTGGGGCCAAGGAGGGGTTCATACCCTTAATGGCCACGAGGACCTCGTCCTCAGAGAAAGGCGCCACCAAGGCGGCATTTGCCGCGTCGGATACTAACTGGTTAGCCGACCAAGTGTCGAGGGCCAGTGCAGGTGGGGGAGAATAGGGCTTTATAAAAGCCATCGACATGGACTCGGATGTTCGAGGGGCGGACGAGAGGGGTATCTCCATCCCACAAGCAATGGATGGAGTTCCGTGGCCGCCGCCCATTAGCAATCGCCTGGAAGTAGGTCGTATTAGCGTCACCACGTAGCACCCACCGTTGTGTGCCGCGTAGCCTCCAGTATGCCTCTTCATCCGTGTAGATGGTCGAGAGCTGATCCTCAAGATCATATCTCAAAGATCCACTCATCGTGAGATCCGGAAGTGTCGTGCAGCGTCGTGGCTTGATAGCCGACAGAGAGCCTCTTATGTTCGCGGAGGTCCCGGCCAAGGTTCGCTCCCCACCCCTTCATAAATTGGCGAGCGAGCTTGGCATAGAACTGCCATGAGTCAACGACGGACATGGAGCGGGGGGGGGGGGAGGGGAGAGAAGAGCACGCGAAGATCCACTTAGCCATGACCGCCTCACTGAATCCAGCCTGGTTGAGCCAGAAGAGCTCAAACCGGAAACGCGGCGGGATGGGGGGGGGGCGCTCGTCGGCGGTGGAGAGGAGGGGAACATGGTCAGACCTGATCCGGGTGATCACCCGCAGCGAGGCCAAGGGGCACCTAAGTTCCCACTCCGGAGAGACTAGGACGCGATCTAGGACGGATCGCGTCGGGTCAACTTGATGGTTTGTCCAGGTGAACCTGGCACCCGTCCGCTCTAGCTTGCGGAGGCCGAGCTCCGCGATACAGTCGTTGAATAGCTGCATCCGGGGGAAATTGATCCGGTCATTGTTCTTCTCATCCAGGGAGCGGATGAGGTTGAAGTCTCCTCCCACGACTACAGGGAGGGGGGAAGCGGAGATCTTCTGCTACAGCTCAGCAAGGAAGGCCAGGGAGCGACCGTGGTCCGCCGGTCCATAGACGATCATGACTTCCCATTTGAAGTTGAGTGCCCGCTCAAAGATCTCCATACTAATGAAGAATTCGCCCCGGTCCATGCCGCCCACCTCGAAGGTGGCATCCTTTACTCCTAAAAGGATGCCGCCCGAGTGCCCAGTGGTCCCACTAGAAGGGAGCCAATGCCAGGCGAATAGGTGAGGGCTAAGGCAATCAAGCTCGGGGAGGGAAAACTCAGTGCGCATGGTTTCCTGGATGGCAATGATGTCGATGTGTTCGTCTCGCATGTACTCAATGAGTTGGCAGCGCCGGCCGTCATGGCTGAAACCGCAGATGTTCCAGAATAAGGCTCGCATTTAGACCTCCATCGGGGGGTTGCTTGACCCCAGGGCACGGGAGGCGCTCTGCGCCCGGAGGGCTGCAGTGCGAGAGCGGCTGCGCCCACGGATCATCTCGCCGGCCACCGTCGGAACCACCGCTGTGGAAGGGGTGGCGGTCGGTTCCGCGGGTTGGCGGCGGAGGCGCGCCCGAGTTTCAGCCAGCTTGCCATCTAAGATCTCGCGGGCCCTAATGGCCTCGATCTGCTCTAAGGGGTGGGACCAACTTCCCTTGAAGATGATGGCCGAGTCAGTGGCCACCTTGGCGAGGTGTCTAAGAGGAACGACTTTGGCGGAAAAGGAACAAGCTGGAAGAATCGGGGGGTGATGGAATCGCGCTAGGCTCGAGGCTCTCGCCGCCGCCAAGCTTCAGCCTTCGAGGGACAGACGGGGCAGGAAATCCATAAACAGGCGCGTCGGGAACTCGCGGCGAGAGGCGCCACCGCGTCGAGGTGGAGCGGGGCCGCCGGGCGTCGCCATCGTCCGTGGGGGTCAGCGATGTGAGTGGTCACGTCGTCGGGCACCGCCATCGCAGTAGTCTGGCGAGGCGTGAGGGTCGTCGGGGGCCACCAGAGGAGGAGGCGGGGGGGCTCAGGTGCCCCACCGAACCCTCCTCGGGAGGAGAAGCGGGACGAGGCGGCAAAGCGACCGCTATGTCCGCCTGTGGAGACCGGGGAGATCGGTCCAGGGAGGGACGAGGGCGGCGGGCTCAGCGGAGTCGGGCGCAGGACGGAGTCGGCGGATGGAGAGCGGGGCGACGAGGGCGGGAGGACGAGCATGCCCACACTGGAGATGTCACTGGCCGTCTCCGACAAGGGTGGGGAAGCCGGAGGAGGGGCGGCCAGTCGGAGAGCGGCCTCGAGGGCGGTAGCCGTCACACGGGAGCGCCCAGACCCGGAGCCGCGACGACCCGGAGGTGGGTTGGAGGGCTCGCGGGAAGGGGAGCGGGAGTGCTCCGACAGGTCGTCGTCGACCTCAAGGTCGTCGTGGCGGGAGGGGCGAGTGCGCCTGTGGTGGGAGTCGTCGGCACCAGCCGGGCCAACCCCCACGGTGTGGCCCGCTCCCTTCGTCCCGGATGAGCGGGGAGGAAGGGTTCCCCTGAGCGCCGCCGCCGGGGCGGGGCTGGGAGGGCGTGGTCGGGACAAGGTCCGGGAGGAGCCGGACGGGCAGGGGAAGGGGACGTCGAACGCAGATATGAAAGGCCAGAAAGGCGACCGGCGCACCATGACCGAGGTTACCGCCGGCCAAGCGAGAGCGGGCGCATCACCGGCACGCCAGGAGGAACTCGCAGGACCCCGGTCTGCCCGGCCAGCCACCCCCCAACCCGCCAGACCACCAGCCACGGGCAGCGGGGGGGGAGAGGCGGGTCATGTGGGAGGAGGTTGGGGGTGGGAGCAGCCGCCGACGGAGAGGACGGGGGCGGCGGGGGAGGGGGAGTCGCCGCGTCGGGCGAGTCGCCCCTGGAATCGCCAGAGCAACCCGCGAGCTCCATCTCCTCTAGTTCCAAAATCTGTGGCGGGGTAGACATTTGAGGGACTCAGAGTTCAAGATTCGCGTTTGACTCCAAAACTGAGCCTTTTATTGATGTGTTGCTTATGTGGAGGACATTGGACATCGACTCCATATCGTCCCTATCCATCCAGATCACTGTTGTTAGAGAATTGGCAGTGGAAGGCCTTCTTCCCAGTTCCCACCCTTTCCATTCGATGGTTTTGGAGGAAGCACATCATTCGAATCCATTTGGCGCCTAGAGCTGGTCTACACGTTGGCACGATGGCTCCAGCAAACCTTTAATCCATCTGCCAATCGATTCCTCTGATAGATCCTTAATTTAGTCCTATAAGTGGATACATCCGGCGACAATTATGTGAGCTGTATCTCTTCTTATCCTTCGTCGTCTTCACAACATAGCTTCTATTCTCATAGTGTTGATCTTCAAGGGCATGGTGGTGAGGCTTGGTCATTGTTGGCTACTGAATGTATGAAAAAATTGTTATATATTTCTTGGTTTTGCTTTTGCTGACAGTTTTTTTGGACCCTCTTCTCTGGCGAACGTTCGTTAGGGGTGTGGCAATTGCGAACGTTTTCTTTGGCAATTTTAGTTGTAAGGGGTGGCAATTTCTTCAGACTAGCATGGCAATTCCTTCCTAGAGAAGGCAAATTTTTAGAAAACTGCCATCGTTTGATCGATCTCGATCAAACGGCTGCGAGGGCGTTCGTTGGGGGTTCCTTCCTAGGGAAAGTTTGCCAGTTTTCATTACCCTTTTTTGAGGTCTTTTGCTGCTTTTAACAATATTTTTGTCAATGGGTGCCTAAGCACGCTTAAGCGTTTCTTTTTTAAATTTGGCCAGAGTTTGGCTGTTTTTGAATAATATGCACAGGAAAATAGGAAAGATAGCACATAGGTAATTGAAATAGCATCTAAAATGCATTTCAGACCATAGCAAAATACACATCAAGTTCACACAGCAAGCAAAATAACAACTAAAATGCTGCTCGGTTCAAATAGACATAGCCTAACATCATGTGGCCAGAATCTTAAGGAAATAGTTCCTGAACAGACCTAATAAAGGCATATGGCCATTATTGCGCAAGCAGCCAAGCAAAAGCATCATCGCTCAGCGCTTAAGCGTCACTTAAAAACGCTTTCTTGAACACTGATTTGTATCGATGTTTCCGGTACAAGGAAATGTACCCGATGATTACTTTATGTTAAATCTACTTGCTTTTTTACTCTGAGGGGTGCCTCCTACAATTACTTCATCTCATGCCGGTTCATTGTCATAATCATGCTAAGCATAGTTGAAGTCATATGTCTTTGTGTCAATGCCTGCCTCGTTGTTCATGTCTAATATTTTTACTGTGTCATCTTTTGCACTTGAAGGTGAATGTCAGATCGAGCAAGTGCGGCTGGCTGTTCCTACAACTGATGATCCAACACTTCCTGCACTTACATGCAGAGTATGGATCCTTGGGATCACAGGATGCATCATCCTCTCATTCATCACCATGCTGACCACTTTCAGACAAAACCCGGTTAATATTCCGGAATTTTCAATTATTATGTTGTGCTACTCTCTAGGCAAACTCATGGCTGCTGTTCTTCCAGCCAAAGTTGTGAGGGTCCCTGGAACCAAAATTGTGTTCTCACTGAACCCTGGCCCATTCAGTCTAAAGGAACATATACTGTGTTGCATGATCGCTAGTAATGGTTTAGGGGCTTCTCGTGCAATAGATATTTTGGCAGCCACAAAGGCCTATTTCAGAAGATCTATTCACCCAGTTGCAGTTTTTTTGCTTCTATTCACGACAAGTGTAAGCACCAGATCTTCTCCCAATTTTCTGAATCAATCTGAAAGACATAGTACCGTTTTCTTCATTTGTTCAGTTATCACAAACGTTAAACATATGGAATAATCACAACAGATGCATATGTTCGCAGAAATGGCCACAAAAAATGTATTTACTTAATTAATGTTTGATTTAATACAAGAATATTTTATATGTGGACTTTCACCATAAATTTTCGTAATTGATCACAGAATATTTCTTATGGATTTATTGGCTTCTTCATCAAGTTCTTTGTGAACCGCTCAGAGATGTGGTGGCCTGAAATCTTACCTATGGTAACAATGTACAGGTTTGTCCTAGCATTTGAGCCCAGTTGTGTATATAACTATTTAAGCCTTTACTCTATTCTAATAACATGCTCATGTCAACTGTACATTTGTAATGTAGGGCATTTCATGAGAAGGAGGAAAGATCAAAGGCAACACTACCAAGAAATAAATTTTTCTTCTTGGTCTTTGTCATTAGTTTTTCATACTATACCATTCCGGGTTACTTCTTCCCTTCTGTTAGTGCATTGTCATTTGTTTGCTGGGTTTGGAAAAGGTCTATCACTGCTCAGCAAATTGGCTCTGGCTATAATGGTTTGGGGATTGGCTCATTTGGCCTTGATTGGTCGACAGTTAGCGGCTTCACTGGCAGTCCTCTAATGTTCCCTTTCTTTGTCATTGTCAACACAATGGTTGGGTTTATCTTATTCATGTACATTGTCGTCCCTTTTGCTTACTGGACCAATTCATTTAAAGCGAAGACATTTCCTATTGTCAGTACAGAAGTGTATGATAACTATGGTGGTAGATATAACATGTCTAGGGTCTTGGATGAGAGTAATTTTCAATTTAAGCAAGAAGGCTATGAAAATTATTCGAAGTTGTACTTGAGTATTACACGGGCATGCTCGATTGGATTTGGACTTGCATCTCTGGGAGCATCTCTTACAGATATAGTACTATCTCATGGCAGGTAAGGAAACTACTATGCCTTTTTCCTGTAAGTTTATGACCTATGTGTGGATTTTTTTTGTAATTGCATAGTTTCCATGATATATTTGGTTTGCTATTCCATACCTTTTCTTTCTTATGATTGAACATATTTCTTCATCTGAATGGAAATGTTAACCTTGCGTTCACGGATATCAGGATATTCATAATACCAGTGTCTTCTCATTCATTAGTGAGGTACTGGAATTTTTACAAATATATGTTGCAGCGAGTACACAGTATCAGTTTAAGCACTAGAATATATTGCGTTGGTATTATATTCGTAGATGTATATGCTTTTGAGTGTAGGGAGTGAATATTTATTCAATAATATTGCACCTAATATCAGTTTCAATATTTAACTACGATAACAATTGTAATATTACTTATTTTCGCTGAAGATATGTATGATTTGAAAATATAATGTGCTTGCCTTGTACTGCTTTGGAATTCAGATTGATTATCGTGAACTTGTCAAGGTTAGCTTCAGATTATGCTGTTCTAATCATACTATGCCAACACGTTATTTTGGATTTTAGAGAGGTGTATTTACTTGCACCACAATATACATTTCAACGAAAACATCCACTTTAAACCCTGAATATGTTGCTTGGACCAAAATGGTTCCGAACATCAGAACCTTTAATTCAGGACTTATAATTTCACAATCCTGAACATTTTAGACCCCATGGGTGTCTGGATGCACAAGGATCTCATCTATTGCCATCAAGTCAATGCGATTTGACTGGACCAAACTGAATGTGCATTCCCATCTCTGGTCGATATGCCCCTAAGTCAAGAAAATTTGGCACTTAACCATCAGTAGACTTTGTAACAGTGGCAATGAGGACATGATGGACTGGTGGCAACGTTCTTCTATGGGTATGCACAAGGAGACGGGGAAGTCTTGGAGATATGTGATGGCTCTTGTCTGGTGGATGCTATGGAAAGAGCGAAATGAAAGAATATTCAGAAACACGTCCTGTACCTCTACGCGTCTGTTCAAAAAAATTCAGACAGAGGCTAAAGACTGGGTGGGCGCTGACTGGCGACGAGTCTTGGCACTAGTAGAGAGACCTCTAGAACCAGACTAATGAATGAGACAACATTGTCCTTCCTCTTTCTCTCTTCTCACACACCCGCGCTTCTCTTTCTTTTCTGACCACGTCCGAGCTTGATGGGAGCTAGCTCTTGCACACCCGTAATGCTGTGACAGTGAGGGAGACTGGATAAATGGAATAAGAATTTCACCAGACAAGCACATGCGGTGCATCCCCGCAGTAGTATCACAGTCATGGTTTTCCTCAGTAGATGCGGGAGGCAAGGATCGCCTATACAGAGGGAATCAAAATCAACGGGGATTCACTGTATTCAGAGATTGGGGTGGCGAGGCGTTCACTGGACTGGAAGCAACCACCACATAATGGGTGCTCCCAGCACAACAAACTCTAAGTGCCTCCTGCAGAAG
This sequence comes from Aegilops speltoides, assembly GCA_021437245.1. Classification (NCBI taxonomy): domain Eukaryota; kingdom Viridiplantae; phylum Streptophyta; class Magnoliopsida; order Poales; family Poaceae; genus Aegilops; species Aegilops speltoides. The sequence continues at coordinate 336,180,171 of CM038146.1, forward strand.
CATGGAAAGATGACAAAATAATCCCCACATAGACACAAGGTCTATCATGTCACCAAATTTCACATTGTAGTTTGATTAAAATTATGGAAACAGAGACAAATCTGATGCGAATCGTAGCTACAAAGGATTTTCTACAGATTTTATGAGGGTGTTTTAGGGTTCCGGGTATCGGGTGCACTTCAAGGGTGGGAGCACCCACCCGATACACCCTCGAGGAAGATGACCTCAACTTGTAGTCTGGTGCGCGGGAGGTTCCATAACCGGCACAACCTCAGTGTGCTAGCCATGTTCTGTGATGTGAGCTTGCTTGGAGACGGTGTGGTCAGAAAGTGTTAGGGTTAGTGAAGAGGTGGGCGGCGCAGAACAGGATATAGCATGCTGTGGTCATGGGAAGATGCGGAGGGAGTACGCAACACGGTGGTGTTAAAAAGGGGGGGAGTTTAGAGTCTCAAATTGTCTATTTTACTTTAACGTACAATGATAAAGCACAGTCATGCCAGTTTCTCTCAATAGCAGGCATCATACATTTCATAATGAGCTTTCACTATCTGTGTGCTTGTAGATCATTCTGGAACCAATTAAACCAATCAATTGATGGCCGAGGCAGTCGTGATGTTCATGTGCAAATGATGGACAAGTACAAAAGCATTCCTGTGTGGTGGTTTATTCTTCTTCTATTACCAATGATTGGTCTGGCAGTGTTTACCTGTGAAGGGTTTGGAAATGAATTCCAGCTTCCTTACTGGGGAATTATTCTTGCATGCTTGCTTGTACTTCTGTTCGTCCCACCTTGCGCAGCACTCCGGGCCACCGTTGCTCAGGTAGCTTACTCACCTCCATGCCTACATCTCATATGTTCACATTACCCTTTTTTTTTGCATCTTTTATACCTATACTCTGATTAGGCAACTTTCATGCAAACACCCGCAACTTGGAGGGAATTTTAATCTTCCAATGGGCCATCAAATTCTTTTGATCAGCCTCCACATTAGAGTGAGCTGCCCGGCTGTCAAGCCAACCTTCCTAGCCTCTTTTGTTGCCACTATAAGGGTCAGCTGACTCTTAATCCTGTCACATCGGATAGTTGCTGATGTGATTAATGAGGGAGGAGGAGAGATGGAATATGAGGCAGGCTATCATTTAATAGCTGGACTAAGATTTGACCTTATCATCTCTGTATGCCATGGCATTTTACGCTAACTTTTCGTCTAGAGTCAACTTAAGACACACCCAAGATGATCTATTTTATTATTGACTGCATGATGTGAAGAGTCCGAAGACAACGATTGACACTACCTTTGTGGATGCCTGAAGGGGCATCACGCACCCAAGGAACACTGTGTAACGACCTGATCGGAAGAACAGATCGAACAAGGGGAGAAGGGAAGAGGGAGTAGGTGAGGCCGGCTTGGAGAGGAAGGAGGTGAGATTGCAGAGGAGCAGGTGAGGTTCAGAGTTCACATACAACACATGATCCATCTCCCCTCAGAAGCACACCTAAATAACACACGCACCGGACCTGCCCGTGGGCCCCACGCTTACATGGCTCGAGGGCCAAGCCAATTCTTAGTCCACTGCATCACTAGGGGTGCAGGTGTGACACTCCCCTCGTCTTCAGACAAAGCCCCTCTTTGTCGGTTGCTGAAGCGTCTTGCCAGATTGTCTCGGTAGGAAATCGTGTTCTGTGAGTGTCGTAATCTACCCAGGTGATGGTGTTTGTATCAGGTGAGGTCCAGTGCACCTTGAGCTGAACGATGACGTTGTTCCCGCACTTGATCATGCGGCGCTCCATGATTTCATCCGGCTTGGCGACGCTCGTGGTGAGGTCCAGCGGTCGGGGCAGCTTGGAGAAGACCGGCGTGTAGTTGGGGGTGAACGGCTTGAGCTGCGATACGTGGAAGACTGGGTGGGTGCGGCTGCCCGGGGGTAAGGCGAGCTTGTAGGCGAGGGATCCGATCTTGTCTTCGATTTGAAAGGGGCCATAGAACCTGTAGGCGAGCTTTGGACAAGGGGGTTGGCGACAGAGGACTGGGCGTACGGTTGGAGCTTGAGGAGGATGGAGTCGCTGCCCTCGAAGGAGCGCTCGGTCCAATGGCGGTCGGCCTTCTTCTTGAAGCGATGCTGGGCGCGCAGTGTGCGCAGCCCAGTCCTATTGGTCATTGTTGATACTGTACAAGGTTGCTACCTAAGAATGAACACGTCCACTTGACATATTTATCGTAAACACAAAATTCAAAATCTACCTGTCTAAATAATTTAGAAAATATGGCTTAATATAATTGTTTTAGGTAGCTTTTAAGTACAGTAAATATATTTAAGGCAGCTCCATTTAAAAGGGAGCACCTCTTGTTTTCAAGTTTCACAAACTTGTTTTGAAACGGAGCATTATTGAGAAGGTAGTTCCTACATTTGTACTGGAGCTTCTAGAATGTATGAATTCTTTGGGATTTCTTTACATTATATAACCATACATGGGATTGAGAAAAAAAATCATCGAAGTCCTTTATTTTGTCTTGAATAATTACAGTGACAGCTTTTGCATTATTTTTTGCATTTACTCCCACTATTACTAGATTATGATGTATTTATGAATTTCTGTAGAACCCATCGACTGAGTTGCTATCACATATCATCATTGGGTACTTGTGCCCTGGACGACCATTGGCCAATATGGTTTTTGAACTGTACTGCTCAATAAATATTGACTATTGTCTTGAGATTCTTGCATCTTACAAGCTTGGATTTTACATGAAAATTCCTCCTAGAGAAATGTTCTTTGCTCAGGTAACCAAAGAAAAAGAAATTATCCAACATTTTTTTTCTTCTCATTTTACATATTGCTACATTTGTTTACTGAGTTGTCCTTAAATGTGACTTTTTACATTATTTGTTTCTTCTTGATACATACATCTTGTGAGTTGATAAGTTAAGAGTCTTAAGTTTCGAGGGTATGGTAGAAATTTTGAGTTGTTTGCAATCTCGTAAATACACTGAATAATGAAGGCTCTGGTGTTTACACTTTCAGTACACTTATGAAAAGTTTATGAAATCCTATTTTGTTCCCCGTTACATTCTACATTTTCCATGCATCAGTCTTTTTGTTTTACTCAAATTTGGACATATGCAATTATAATTGTGATACATACTACATCCCTTCCAAAATGTAGACCATTTAAAGTTGGTAAAATTAGGGTTATTGGTATAATGCTATCCTTCATTTATTCCTATATCAAAAGTATACAGAGTGTGTAGAAAGACTTACATTTTTTGGACCAAACTAAGTATGTGCCTGTGCGTTGCCATGGGGGCCAAATATTTTTTAACACAGTAAGAAGACCATATGCGACAAATCTTGATGCAAAACACAGACAAAATAAAATTATGCTTTGGATATATAAAGCGTAATTCTTTTGTCATTTCTTAAACTGGCAAAATAGGTATGTGCCCATGATAAGATATCGATTGATATTTATTTGTCTACGGTCCAGGAATTTATTGCTATTTGTCGAGTTACCAAAGATGGCTGACCGGTATCAGGTTTTACCATAAGAAACAATTTATTGCTATATATATACCGTAGATTATCTGGTTTATTGGGTTACTAAAGATTGGTTTGCTGATAGCTAGAAGGGGATGGAAAACCGGGGAAAATCGGTGGAGGGTGGAAGGTTGGACGAAGGGGTGGTGGGGAGAAAACCGAGTAAAAGATGGGACCTTACGTTCCAAGTAGTAGAGATTAAAACTTATATTTTGGAGCGGAGATGGTATAACAAGTGGGACTGCACTAATTCTACCTCATGTAATAGAGCAAATTTTACTTAATTTGGACAATGGGTTTACTACAGGTCTGTTGGTAGCGTGAGCCAAATAAAAAGTTATCACTAATGTGCACCCAGTTATGCATCCAAAATCTTAATTTGTACCCAAACTTGATTTAGTTTTGCCCCCATCATGGATGACGTGGACATTTTTTTTCGAAAAGGGGGGACTCCCCGGCCTCTGCATCAGAAAGATGCATACGGCCACAATTATATAAATAAATAAGTTCAACAGAGTCTAGCGGTCTGCTCCAAAAAAGAGCTGGCTCACAAAGAGCAACAAAAGCAAATAAGGCCCAAAAGCCACAACCGGCTGGCAAAAGATGAATAGGTAAACTAGTCGCCTATCCGATTACATGACTGCCATCCAAACCGGTTGAAGATATCCCGCGCTACCATCTCCCACCGGAGAGATCCAGTAACCAAACGCTCCCTGGCCTCCGTCGGAGTGAGTAAGGACCACATACGGATTAGCGCAATAGCCCGGAATAAAACCTGCAAAAAATGAATAGTTGTTCTGTTAAAAGCCAAATCATTTCTGCAGTTCCAAATTGCCCATAACAACGCACACGCTCCTACGCGAATTTGTCTAGCTGTTTCGGACTCTATCCCAACCAGCCACGTTCCAAAAAACGACCTGACCGAATGCGGAGGAGGAATGTTAAAGGCAACTTGCACCGAACGCCATAAGACCTTCGCCAACGGGCAATCAAAGAAGAGGTGCTTGATATTTTCATCCCGATCACAGAAACTACACCTAGTAGATCCTGTCCAGTTTCGCTTAACCAGATTATCTTTCGTTAAGATAACTTGTTTATGTACAAACCACATAAACACTTTGATTTTCAGAGGAAACTTAACTTTCCAAACATGTTTGGAAGTAGGAATCACACTAGAATTGATGACATCAATATACATCGACTTGACTGTGAATTCCCCAGATCTAGTAAGCTTCCAACACAACTTATCGGGCTGATGCGTAAGCTGAACCTCCATCAGTCTACGCACCAGATGAAGCCAGTGTTCCCACCGGTCTCCAACAAGCACCCTCCTAAACTGAATATTCAGGGGAGTGGACCGCAAACTCGTTGCAATCAGAGCATCACGACGCTGCTGTCTGATAAAGCGAAGGATCTTGAAGCGCCAATGGCGCTTCCCCACCAAGTATCCTCCCGAAGCGAGTATTGTCGCCATCACCAACAATAAACTTTGTTCTATTAAAGAAAGTAGCTTTGACTCTCATTAGCCCTTTCGTAATGGCGAATCGGTCGGTCTGATCACACCGCGACAAAGTCTTAGAGTGGAGGTACTTATTACGCAGAATCTGTGCCCAAGTAGCTTCGGTCTCACCGCTAACTTATATAGCCACTTGCGAGAAGACATCATTCTTGACCTCAAGATTTTCAATACCAAGACCCCATGGTCCTTCGATTACAGATGACGCCCCATTTGGCTAAACGGTACTTTCTCTTAAGTTCATCACTTTGCCGGAAGAAACGGGACCGATAGAAGTCCAAATTTTTCCTAACTCCAACCGGTACTTCAAAAAGGATGTAAGAACATAGGCAAACTTCGTGAGCACCGAATTAATAAGAACCAACCGCCTCCATACGACATGAGTTTGCCCTTCCAAAGAACTCGGTTTCTTCTCAAACCGATCCTCGATACACTTCCATTCACTGTTAGTCACCTTACGATGGTGAATGGGGACACCTAGTTAAGTGAACGGGAGTGCTCCCAATTCACACCCAAACAATTGCTTATATGCATCTTGTTCCTCTTTGGCTCTACCAAAACAGAACAACTCACTTTTATGGAAGTTAATCTTCAGACCGGTCAGTTGCTCAAACAGGCACAACACCAGCTTCATATTTCTCGCTTTGGCCAAGTCATGCTCCATAAAGATGATCGTATCATCCGCGTACTGTAGGATGGACACACCACCATCAACTAGATGAGGCACCAAGCCACCTACCTGGCCGGCCTCCTTTGCCCTACCTATTAGGATTGCCAACATGTCAACGATTTATGTCAACAAGATAGGAGACATTGGATCACCTTGTCTCAGGCCCTTATGTGTCTGGAAATAATGACCGATATCGTCATTCACTTTAATTCCAACACTCCCTTTTTGCATGAAGGATTCGACTTGTCGTCTCCAAACTTCATCGAAACCCTTCATGCGTGGTGCCTGTTGAAGGAAAGGCCATTTGACTTTGTCGTACGCTTTCTCGAAATCCACCTTGAAAACAACGCCATCAAGTTTTTTTGTGTGAATCTCATGGAGCGTTTCATGCAAGACCACAACCCCTTCAAGGATGTTCCTGTCCGGCATGAAAGCAGACTGAGTAGGCTGCACCACAGTATGCGCAATCTGTGTGAGCCTATTCGTCCCGACCTTGGTAAAATTTTTGAAACTAACATTGAGAAGACAGATAGGCCGGAATTGCTCAACCCAAGACCGCCTCTGTCTTCTTGGGAAGTAAGGTTATCGTTCCAAAATTCAGTGAAAAAGGTGAAGCTGGCCGAGAATAAATCATTGAACAAAGGCAAGAGATCTCCTTTAATAATGTGCCAACACTTCTTGTAGAACTCTGTAGGAAACCATCCGCCAGAGCCTTATTATTCTTCATCCGGAAATGGCCTCAAACACCTCTTTCTCGTAGAAAGGAGCTACTAAAATATCATTCTCAACAGCCGTAAGTTGAGGCACATCCTCAATCCTAGACTCATCCAAATGACACACGCTTGTCCTTTGGAGGCCCAAACAGTGCTTGTAATATTCAAGAATATATTGCTTTAAGTTTTCCGACCAAGAATCGTTCCTCGTCTTGTTCAAGCCGAAAGATCCTCTTCTTTCTATGCTTACCATTGGCGATCAAGTGAAAAAATTGAGTATTCGCGTCCCCTGAACGACTCTCTCGACCTTAGCCCGGCGCCCACTTTAGTTCTTCCTCATGAAGGAGCTCTTTCACCTCATTTCCGCCTCAAGCTTGGCATGAAGCTCCGAGGTGGCGGGATCATGGTTTCGCCTTTACATCAAGGGATCAATAAGCGCAAGGAGCTGCTCCTTTTCAACCTTATAAATCCTCACCGAGATTCTTAGCCCACCCACGTGGAAGCTTCTCAAATGCCTAATTTTATTCTCGCCAATTGAGCGCAGACCGACCTCCCGCATCCTTAGCCCATTCTCGCTCACGAGATCCAAGAAACCTTCTCTCAAACCAAGCAAGCTCGAACGAAAAAACATTTTTATTTCCCAAGTGGGTGGCCTCCCCAGAATCGAGAAATAAAGGCGTGTGGTCAGAAATACCACGAGTAAGCGCCTGGACTGTAACATAAGGGAATTTTTGCTCCCACTCGACGCTAGCCAGGACTCGATCCAGCTTCTCAAACGTCGGATTTAGCAAGGCGTTAGCCCAGGTAAACTTTCGGCCCGAAAGCTCAATCTCACGCAGGTCAAGGCTTTCAATGATTGTATTAAACATGAACGACCATCGGCCGTCAAAATTGTCATTATTCTTCTCATCACTCCTGATGATATTAAAATCACCCCCCACTAGGATAGGTAATTGTTCAGACCCACAAATCCTAACCAGATCAGCCAAGAAATCCGGTTTGAGCTCGGGCTGAGCGGCACCATATACCGCTACCAAAGCCCAGTTAAACCCATCTGCCTTCGACCTCACCCTAAACTTAACAGCAAAATCTCCCATGACCACACTTCGGACTTCTAACGAGTCGCATCTAACTCCGAGTAAAATCCCACCCGATCTTCCTCGCGGAGGTAGACAATGCCAATCAAAATCAATACCCCCCGACAGAGTATTAAGAAATTGTGGCGAGAAGTTGGCTCTACCCGTTTCCGATAAAGCAATAAAGTCCAACTTATGCTCAATAGAAGCCTCAGCAAGAAACCTTCTTTTAGCCAAGTCTTTCAAACCTCTGCTATTCCAAAAGATTCCTTTCATATCTGATCGTGGAATTTCTTCGCCGTCCGAATCCGAGCACTCCTTCGCACTGCGGAAACCGGGTAAATCTTCCACTTCCATTTGCGTTTAGGGGCAATGAAACTCTCCAGCTGGTCCTCACAACCAGTCTCAGAGGTATGCAAGTCCACAACATCTACTCGCTCATCCTCCTCAGGCTCAGGAGACGGTTGAGCCAGATCCGCACAAAGATTATCGAGCGCCCTGACCCCTAAAGTGTCGATATCTAAATCATTCATGGGTTTGACCGCAGCTAAGTTACGAATCATCTCAAGCGTCCGTTCGGCCTCTAAATCCAGCATATCATTAACCGAGGTTGAGATTTCACTATCATTACTACCTAGTGAAATACCTAGCTGATTTGCATTATTAATAATCTCATCATTAGAAATATGCAAAATTGAATTAGAGGTATTGACCGACATACCAGTAGTGACCTCCACGTCACGAAGCTTGGCCGCCCTCATAGCGCACTGGCTGTATGTAAATCGCCCACTTCCGGATGGTCACGAGACGGCTACTCAACCGTCGCCCCTCGAGACCGGATCCGAATACCCCGAACGCAATCACCTCCTCCCGAAGTTCTTTGCAGAGAGAACTCCAAATTGGGGAAGGTGGAACCAGGCCTCTGCCCGAGCTCCCCATCCATCCTGCCCAACGACCAGTGTCACACGGCATAGAAGGCCCGCAGCCTCCCTAGGCGCCCAGAGAGAGAGCCCCGAGGCCACCCGCCCGAGCCCTCTCCAAAGCAACGCCGCGCGCCAAGAACCGCCACCATAGAAGGGGAGTAGGGATGAGTGAAGCGGCAGACTGTGGAGCCTGCCCTCCGAAGCCCGATGGTAGCGGAGGCCTCCTGCCCCACGCCCCATCAACCAAGGCACCGCTTCTTGAACTCGAGAGACCACGACCGCAGCGGAGGAATCCAAATCACCATCTCCGACCCCGCCAATGATGCGATCTCCGCCGCCTCATCCTCGATCAAATCGTGAAGCACCAATCATAGGAACCACAGACTCCTCAAACTCCAAAGACTGCAACGTATGCTCAAACGCCTCATCGACTCCACGTGATCACTCCAAAGTCTCGAGGCGCAGATGCCGCGCCGAAGACCCGAATCGAGAGTAGTCGTGGCCTTTAGAAGATGGTGCCGTACCATCGGCAGAGCGTCGAGAGTCAAGACCGGCGCGATGGACAACTCTCATCCACCGGTGCCGCTTGTGATTCCTTTAGAGCCGAGCCATCATCACCCTCGTGCATATCAGTATCCGTCCCGCTGGCCACCTCAGCGAACAGACTCTCATCCTCGAACTCAATGACAAGGTTATAGATGTGGCCGGATGACGTGGACATAGCCCTACAGTTGCATTTGTTTTAAATATCATAGGGAATACACACTGTGACAGTATGTGAAATCCCGGCTTAATAGATAAACAACTCTTATCAACAAGGTGCACCTTGTTTTCCGGGAGCCCACCTGAAAGGAACCTCAAAGTTAAGCATGCTTGGCTTGGAGCAATTTGAGGACGGGTGACCAACCGGAAGTTGATCCAGGGTGCGCATTAGGGAGGACAAAGTGCGTAAGAAAGACTAGTGTTGGTCTGTGGGGCCAGTTTAGATCCCGGCAAGGAACCGGTGGGTGAACTAGTTGGTTTGGCCGGGGCATTACAATTGGTATCAGAGCCGACCCTCACGGTTATACGGTCGTGTGTGAGTCAGGTGCGCGGGCATGTGGTTAAGGCTGTTTGACTTGGAGCAATTTGAAAGGAGAATCAAAGTTAATCTTTTCCGGGAGCCCATCTGAAAGGAGAATCAAAGTTAAGGGTGTTTGACTTGGAGCAATTTGAGGATGGGTCACCGACCCGGAATTTAATCCCGGGTGCACCCGAGTAAGTACAAAGTGCGCAGGAATGACTAGTGTTGGTCTGTGGGGCCAGTCTAGATCCCAGGCGCAACGGCCAGGAAGCGGTTGGTTTGGCCAGGGCGTTACACAGTCGAAATCATCTCTAATTCTAGAGGGCACTGAAACCCCTTGACCTGGTTTCGTCGCCTTCCATTTGACCTTAAGTCGTTGAATGCACTGTGGCCGGCGATACACCCTTCGTGAGGCAAGTCGTCGAATAGCCGCTTGCTCGCTGTACCATCGAGGAAGAAGGCCTGTAGCACAAATGCACGACAAAAAGAGCATCACTGACAAAACCACACTTGACACCATAGCTGCTGCGGTGGTCAAGAAAGTCTGAAGCATCGCGCAACAATCCGTCGGGGCCAAAACACCACATGCTCCGAGGTATTGGCCGCGATGACCACACCATGACAAGCATAGAGCCATGGGGCTTTTAGGTTCATATTGATCTTGTCACAAGGGAGTTCTGTACCAACCCATGGCTTAGCCGAGCTGGTCCACTAGAGCCAAGGTCATCACACGCAGAGAACACACCCAAAACCATGTCAAGTTTGAGTATGCCGAGACCTCCCAAATCCTTATGCGAGCATACCATGCCCCAGTTCACCAAAGCATGGCCAACACCGAAGTGCTCAACTTCGCACCTTTCCAAATGAAACATCTTCTAATTTTGTCATCATGAGGTAGATGCAAATGGCTGTGAGCACAAATTTGATGAGGACAATTCTTCCATCATGGATCTCATTTTTTTGCATCCATCTCGACAACTTTGCATCAAACTTATCAATGAGCGGCATGTAGTGGCATTACGATGGTTCACATGAATTCCACTTTCACACCCAAACAATCGAGGATGCAAAAAGCCATTAAAAATTCGATGGTTTCTCTCTTTCCAGGCATTCCACATGATGTAGATTATGTGCTCGCTATGCCTCCGTTTCGGGTTAGTTGAGAAGATGCAAAAAGCTGTCCCACCAAGCGTCTATCAGGGGTAAGTGGAAGCTCAATCCGGAGGGACGTGGTCGCCCATCTAAGATAGCACAAGGTGGCAGACGACGCTGGTGAAGGGGCAGTCCCTACAAAGATAGAGCACAGCCTCTACGGCCCTAAGACAAAGCTGGCAGATAGGATCATGCAACGAGTCCCGTTGCACCGGCCGGTCCGTGGTGAGAATCTTTGAGTGGAGGACAATCCAAGAGAAGAGTCTGCATTTCAACTCAGCTTGGGCTTTTCAAATTTCTCTACCAAGAATCTGCTATGAGTCTCGATGAATTGTGCCTCATAGGCAGAACTGGAGGAGTACTATTTACTGGAGCTCCAGAGCCAGGTGATGATGCCCGACTGATCAGGTTGAAGAGCCACCAAGCCGATGCCAAGGCAATGTACTCCCACACCTGCCCAAGTCTGTTTAATCTCGCCACCCGAGCGGATCCAGTTGTTGTCGTGTAGCTCACAATGTACCATCTTGTTTTTCCTAGTCACAATGGCAAAGAGTTGAGGGCAGCAGTGGCGGAGCACCCCAGCACCAGACCAGTTGTTGTGCAAGAAGGCCTTTCTACCTTCATCAATGGTGATGGAGGTGGAAGCTTGGAAGATGTCCATGTCCGCGGAGTCGCAAGGGAGCGAAGAGCCCGCCCACAATAGACCAGGATCATTCCACTGCAACCAAGGCCAATGCAGATGGAGGCCCTCCCAAACCGGTCCAAACCGTGATAGACAGATCAGGATCGTTCCGCTGCAACCAAGGCCAATGCAGATGGAGGCTCTCCCAAACCGATCCAAATCTGTGGCACCCAGCCCGCCAAGCACCTTGGGATGGCACACCTTCCAATTTAACAGAGAATTGTTAGGGAAAGAGAAACTTGTATTTCCATGGGCCCATAGGCCAGTATATACACATACAAGTGAGGGAAATATGCAGAAAGCCCCTTGTACAACGGTGAAATACAAAGGCCATGCATGACTATACATATAACTCTTAACAATAAACTCGTGGTGGATGAACAATATTGAGTTTGGAGAGATAAAAGCCGTGCTGTGATCTAGTCTGGGCCTTCGTGAAGAAATTCAGCAACTTTAACTCGGAACGAAAGAGCAATCACTTGATCATGCACACTGGAGCGCACAAAGGAAGCATCAACACCAATATGCTTGGTGAGCTCATGCTTCACAGGGTCGTGCGCAATACTCATATCACCTGTATTGTCGGATATGAGAAGAGTGGGTGTAGTGACAGAAACACCAAAATTCTCAACCAACCATAGTAGCCAAGTCACCTCTACTGTTGAAAGAACCATAGGCACGCAACTCGGCCTCTGCACTCGAATAGGAAACTACAATCTTATTTCTCTGTCTTCGAGGCAATGAGAGAACCACCAAGAAAAATACAGTAAGCAAAATGGAACAGGCAATCCGAAGGATCGTAGCCCAAGTAGCATCTGAATAGGCCTGAAGCTGGAGAATAGAGCATGGGAAGAAGAGACTGATGAGAGAGAGTCCCACGAAGATATCGTAGAACATGTAGGAGGTGATTGTAGTGGACCAAAGTGGGAGCAGAGGCAAATTAACTCAGAATATGAATGGGATAGGAAATGTCTGGACGAGTGACAATTAGATAGATAAGACTCCCAACAAGACGATAATAGCGCGTCGAATTAGATAAAGGCTCGCCGTAAGAAGCATAGAGGTGTGAGTCTTAATAGCGCACATCAGTAGAGCAACACGAGTAAGAAGTTCCTGGATATAATTCTCTTGGGAAATAAAGAAGCCATCAGAGGTAGAAGAATTAAACCTCAATCCCAAGGAAGTAGCGAGGAGGGCCAAGTTTAGACATAAGAAACTGCTCACTAAGACGAGCCTTCACAAAGGCAATGTACTTAGAGTCGTCATCAATGGTGGTCATATCATCGATATATAGAACAAGAAGAGTCCAACTGCGAGCCGAAACGTGGAGAAAAAGTGCAGGATCATGAGCACGCGCCAAAAAACAAGCTGCAGTCACCATTGTGGCGAAGCGCTCAAACCAAACACGAGGGGCTTGCTTAAGGCCACAAAGTGCCATTAGGAACATAATACCTAGGTGGTGGCTGCATGTAGATCTCCTCATGCAACATTGAGAAAAGCATTCTCGACATCAAGCTGAGAGACACTAGTCGCGAATAGAAGCCACAACAAGAAGTGTGCGAATAGTGGTCATGTGGGCCACATGAGCGAAAGTCTCAGTCACGACCATGCTCCTGCTAAAAGCCACTTGCTACAAGACGAGCTTTATAGAGCTCAAGAGAACCATTAGAGCGAGCCTTAACCTTGTAGATCCACTTACAAGTGATGGAACGAACACGGGGAGGAAGGAAACGAGATCCCACGTGCTAGTGCGCTCAAGAGCAACAATCTCCTCTGCCATCACATGCTGCCATTTGGGATGAACAACAACGTCATGATAAGAAGTCGGCTCGATAAGAGCGGTGTCAGAAATCCATAGAGGTGAATAGGCGGAAGCAGGCGAGCACAAAAGCCATAATTAGGCTGAGCTGGAGGCGGCGCATCGCCAGCAGGAGAAATAGTAGTCAAGGGAGATGGCTCACCGAGCAAGATACATTAGAAGAATCCTCAACACGCGGACGACAAGTGTAGTAAAGAAGAGGATGAGGAGGAATCATTGGTGAAGCCTCAGGGACGAGCGAGGTGAGGTAGCCTTAGGTGACAAATGAGGAGGGGAAGCTGCAGGTGGCGACGACGTGGGGTCTACAATTGTAATAGGGTAGAGACAGTGAGATGTGTAAACAAGGGCAAACATGAGTGATAAGTGTATCGGGAAAAGTAAGGAAAGGTATATCCTCAATGGTGGAGGCCGAAGGAGAGGATGCACACGGATAGAAAGGATGAGACATCAAAAGTCACATCTCGAGCAAGCCGCTTCTAATGACCAACAAGACCCCAACATTGATAGCCCTTGTGCTCATCACTACTCCTAAAATGAAGGCGTATTTTCTTTCGTTAAGACATGCATTTGACCAATAATTACTCCCTAAATACAAGGCTATATGACATGAAATTTGTGTCACTAGATTTGTATTTAAAAGTACTTTGTTATGATAGTGATTTTTTTATCACATATCAAATACTAAAGAGTAATTGTTGGTCAGAGTCTTGTCTTAACGAAATGAAATACGCCTTATTCATTGGAACGGAGGTAGTATAACCTAAGAAGACACACTCAATAGGCTGAGCGGTTAGACACAACCAAACAAACGAAGTGCCGAATAGTTAGAACAACCAAATAGATGCTCAAAAGGAATGCCACCCTGCAGAGTAGAGGATGGCTGAATGTTGATGAGATGGTGGAAATAGAAACAACCTCAACCCAAAAGTGAGGCGAAAGAGAGGCGGCGATGATCAACGCATGAGTCGTCTCAAGATGGTGGCGATGCTTGCGCTCAGCAACACCGCCTCGAGCATGAGCACCAGGATAAGAGAACTGAGCAAATGTGCCCTGCTCAGCAAGGCATCCATGCAACAACCGAGATATATACTCACCAGAGGAATCTGCATGAAAACACGAATAGGGGTCGAGAAATGGGTGTGAACCATGGCAACTACTGATATATATAGAGAACCTCACTGCGAGAAGACATAAAATATATCCAAGTGTAGCGCGAGAAATCATCTATAAACATAATGTAGTATCGATTACCGCCTTTCGAAGCAGAGGGAGCCGGTCAGCCAGACCCCGAACATCTGAATGAACAAGATCAAAAGGATGTTGAGACACTGATTCACTATGAGCCCTAGCACTGCTGCCCCGCGGGCCACCTAGGCAGCTAGGCTCAAATGCCACCATGGCACAAAAGCTATGGCTTGCAAAAGACAGGTAATTCCTGCAGAAGAGGTAGCTTCCTCGAGCGAAAAAGTGAGAAAGAGAGGAGATAGACGAGCATCTCTACATTAGAGGAAAATCAAGCACCAACTCGAGGTCACTGCCATAGCGGGGTCGCGGCCATGGCTAGCGGCGCACACTCAGGGTCATGGCGGTGATGGCCGTCCCAAACCAAGCAAGTGGGTGAGCTTGGAAGCACAGCTATGGTGGGCACAATGGGGTAGGGAACATGGCCATTGCCGGGAGGGGGGGGGGGGTGCAAGCTCGGGATCAGATCCATGGTGGATTTGATCGCCGTGCTCTAGTGTCAGATTCAGGCGCTGCGTGGCCTGCAGCTGTCGAGCCCGGTCCACCCACCGACAAGGATTCAAGGAGATGGGGATTTGGAGGAGATGTGTGTTCTTTTTTTGAAAAGGGGTGTGTGGTTGGGGAAGATGCATAGATGGATCGGGTACTGATATTGTTTGAAGAGAGAGAAGGTTTGGGCCCAATGACGTTGTAGCCTCAGGTTTTGCATTGTGGGATTAGGAATTGAACCGGCCAGCCCTTTCTTTTCCATCTACGTGGATTCACGGGGCAGCCCGTACCTCATGCCCTTAGAGCATCTCTAGTAAATCCCTTGTATCGTGGTACCGTAAAACCACTATAACAGGAACCTTAAAACTATTTTATGGCAGTGCACAGGCTGCGGTGGAACAATACCGTAAATTCCTATCTTAAAAAGGAATACTTCATATCGATTTTTTCGTTTTTTTTTCATGGTCATCTTCCCCGAATCACCTCCATAAGCAGCCGCCCTTGGCCGCGACCGATTCCACCGCTCCATGGCCGTTGGGCCTCGGCGGCGACCTTGAGCCCGCATCCATGGCGGAGCTGCCGCAGCCACCCGAGAGCTTGAGGGGCGTGATGGCTGTCGGGCCCCGGCGGCGACCTCGGGCCGCATCCTTGGCGGAGCTACCATGGCCACCCGAGAGCTCGAGGGGTGCCATGGCCGTTGGGAATGAGGCAAGGAAAGGACGGGGCGTTAGCGGTGGTCGGCGGCAAGGGGCCACGGCTGAATCGAGTCAAGGCGGCGGCAGCGGTGGCGGTTGACATGAAACTTTCCTCCCTCCAAGGGTTTTCCGGTATAGGGTGAGCTGTAAAATTTGCCTCCAAAACTCCATATCTTGGGGACAAGGTCTTTTTTAGGGGGAGCTGGGTCTGGAATGGACATTTTTTCGCTTGAAACCGTAAAACGGCGGTTATTTTACAGTTTTAGACCTTTTATGTGATCTGCTAGAGATGCTCTTATTAACTGTGTCCCAACACCTTTTTTTGCCTGCATAACCCTTTGCCCCACGATTTTGGAAGTAGTAAACGATTATCCTTGCCTTAGTCGACCTGGGGAAATATCTGGTGCACCGGTGCTTGTGGTGCTAGCGGTGCACCGGACCTCCGTAGCACACCCTTTAAAATGTTCCAAACAATGTGAAAAAACTGAGCACATTCCCACAACATCAATGTTTCTTGTCGCACAATTTCAGATCAAAATTTGAAATATTGCTCGAGATACAAAAATGATAAATTTAACACTGAATAGTATGTAATATAAGTTGGGCTTTAGATTTGGCCCATTATCACATTGATGGCAAAATTGTCTTTTTTGTATCTCGAGCAATGTTTGAATTTTGATTTGAAATTTTTGCAACAAGAAACATTGATATTGTGTCAATGTGCTCATTTTTTTCCACATTTTGTAAAACGTTTTAAAATGTGCTAGGAGGTCCGATGCACCAGTAGCACCACAGGCACCGGTGCACCAGATACGTTGCCCGTTTGCATCGGTTGCTATTAATTAGCCTCAAGGTGGGAAAACCTTGAGTTCAGATCGCCTTCTTTCATCCACATTAGGGGAGGTCTCTGCCACTACTGATTTTCTTGATCAACTATTAGACCTGCGAATTAAAAGACTACTCTCCGGGGTGAAACCGAGGGCGACCAATCACCTTTGTCGCATCAGCCATCCGAAGGTTAAGGCTTCCAAAATTTGTGTGTTGTGACCTTCTTTCTTTCTTGAAGTTTTAAACACTCGAGGCATCTTAATGTGGATCCGCCTCCAACCACCTTCGAGAATTCCAACATGGCTGTCCAAAACGATCCAAGGGGAGAGGCAAAGAAGGTTGGTAGTCGACCATGCCCTGTTTCTTCCCAAAAGCCTTCTTGACATCTAGAGTGACTTATGACACAAAGGAGCAGCATGTCCCCATTGGTCTGATCGCTTGTTCCAACGGCGTTTCTGGCCTCTCCCACTCGCTGGGTCAGGAATGGAACGGGTATGTAGGACATGCGGTAGGAGGTCTTGAAGTCAAATTCAATGCATGCTAGCATCACCTTTTTTGTCATAGTGTTGCAAAGGATTGACTATGGTTGCTTGGCCATGGATTGTGAATGAGAATGAGTGTTATGACCGGCCAGGTCTATGGCCGACGTAGGCCCACTGGGCAGGCTTAGGCCCAAGTTATCTTAGGTTTATTTTCAGATTATGGTTATATATACAAGTTGTAAGACTATTTTGAGAATTAAGCAATAAGACTATTCTATTGCCTGGCTCCCAGAGGAGCCGGAACCCATACCCTAGCCGCCTCTTGTTTGCGCCGCCGCCGCCAACCCGCAAGGACGGCGCCTCGCCGCCGGCCGCCGCGTTCAACCTCCGCCCACCTCCCTCCTTCCCTATAGCCTCGCCCAGTGGTGAAAACCCTAGCTCCTAACACCTTGGTATCATCCATTTCGGGTTCGACTATGTCGCCACCACCACCATCGCCATCGCTGCCTGCCACCACCACCGCCGCGCGTCATCACCTTCACACGGGGCGGCCCTCCCATCGGCGCCGCTCGACCTCCACTCCGCGCGTCCGCCGTCTGCCTGCCGTCGGCCCGACACCGCGCCGCCGCCGTCTACATCAACTCTGCCGCCAACTATACCGGAGGCCATGGCGGGGTCCTCAACGATCTGGTGCTCGCGGTCGGGGCATCCGCTCTTCCTCGCGGCCGTCACGAGCCGCCGCCATCGCCCAGCCCACCCGCCCTCCGGCCACCGGCCTTCGCGTGGTACTCGGTGCCGCCCGCGCTCGCCGCGCTACCACGCCCGCGATCGGCCACCGGCGCTTTGCCCGCGCTCGCCCGTCCCCGTCACATGGCGTCAAGCCGCGCCCGCCGCCGGCAGCACATCAGCCCGGCGGCCGCCACATCGGCAGCGCCGCCCGCCCCATCCAAGCCCGGCGGCACCAGCCCCACGCCACCGCCCGCCTACCACCGCACGAAGTCGAGGTCCTACGAGGGTCCCGATCCAAAGACGTGCGGTTCCGCCACACCTGTCTGATGCCGGCATGGCTCATCAAGACGTCCCACCGCCGGTTCACACGGAGGCCGGAGACCTGTCGGTGCCCATCTTGCGGCAAAGACGCGCGCCGTCCTCGGCTCTCCGCATCGATGAACCAGTGGCCGCGCGTCGACCCCGACACCGCCGCGCTTCGCTCGAATCGACTTCGCCACGTATGATGGCTCGGAGGACCCCTTAATCGGTTAAACCAGGTGTGACCAGCTTCTTCCGGGCGGCGACACCGCGCGTCCGAAGGACTTAGCTCGCGCCCTACCACCTTCGGTGCCGCCCGACCGGTATTACGCTTTCGGCGTGATGAGGCGGCATGCCTCGATCGTTTTCGCCGTATGTCTCGCCGTTTGGACCACCACGCGCGGCGGCCGCTTGTCCGAAGTTGGGCCTACCCTTCACCTCCACGGTCGAGATTTCGCCGACCGCTTCGAACTCTGGCGTGTCACGCACCGGGGCGACGGCACTCCGGTGGCGGAGCTCTTCGTCGGCGGCCTCCCCGACTACATCTGCGTCGACGTCGAGATGAGGGAGCCCCAGGACCTGCTGACGGCCATGTACTACGCTTCGGGCGTTCGAAAGCAGCGCCCGAGCCTTGACACGACCAGCGGACCTCGGGGGCCGAGTGCCTCCATGACCACCGCCGGCCGTGCCCGCTTCTTCACCGCCTCACCGGCGACCACCCCGGCCGCGACGCTGCCCTTCCTAAGACTTTTCGCAGTCGAGCGGCTCGAGCGCCGCCGCTGGGCAGTGCTTTAATCGTGATCGCCCTATGCCCCGGCCATGTCGCGCGCGCCTCTTCTTGGAGAACCGCCGACGAGATCGGAGGACGTTGTCACCGAGGAGGACTCGGCGATCCAGCCGCCGAGGTCGCTACGGCACCCGCTCAAGACTACCATTCCACGACCCTTGTCGTCTCCCTTCACGATTGGCGGCATCCGCAATGAGCGGACTATGCTTATCCGGTCACGATCCACGGCGAGACTCGGTGGCTCTTTTGGACACGGGTTCTACATAACTTCCTCCCGAGTCTACTATGCGGCGATTTGCACTACAGCCCACGGGCGGGAAGCGGTGCACACCGTTGCTAATGGTGACCGCCTCACGCCATGGGCTCGCTCGAGACGTTCCCATTACTATCGGTGACGGCACTTCACCATCACTTGTGCCAAGATCGATTTGGGCTGCCGACTTCATCCTCGGCGTCGACTTTTGCGGACTCTCGGGCCCATCCTTTGGGACTTCGACGCCGAGCGATGACCTTCGGCGCATGGGCCGCGATCCGGTGGGAGGCGTTGAGGCACCCGCGTCATCCGCGGCCTGGCCCACGACCACCGTATTCATCTCTGCCGGCTCGCTCCGTGGCAAGACGTCCCTACCGGTACCCTCGATTCGCGAAGGACGAGTTGGGCGGCGGTGCGACTCATGCTTGCGCGGGCATTATCCGGATATCGACATCGCCTTTACGGCACCAGTCCTCCTCGCTCGCAAGTCGGACGACACTTGGCGCTTCAAGATCGACTACCGTGCCCTTAATGCTCTCACACTTAAGGATAAATTTCCTATCCCGTGGTCGATGAACTCTGGATGAGCTACATGGGCGCGCTTCTTCACTGCTGGACCTCCGGTCGAGGTATCATCAAAAGCGCATGCATCCGGCGACATCGCCAAGACGGCGTCCGGACTCATCACGGCCACTTCGAGTTTTTGGTGATGCCCTTTGGCCTCTCCAACGCCCCGGCGACATTCCAGGCCTTGATGAATGATGTCCTAAGGCCCTACTTACGTCGGTTTGTGCTCGTTTTCTTTGATGACATTCTTATCTACAGCGCCTCTTGGGCAGAGCACCTCCAGCATGTGGCCATCGTCTTCAACGATCGCGCGCATCATCTTCATCTTAAGCGCTCGAAGTGCTCGTTCGGGACACCTTCGATTACGCTTACCTCGCCACGCTATCTCGCCGAGGGTGTGGCCATGGACGCCGACAAGGTGGCGGCCGTCGCCGCTGGCGATCCGCGATCTCCGCGGGCTCTTCGTGAGTTTCTTGGCCTTGCGGGTACTACCGAAGTTCATCCGGAATTTGGCCTCATCGCGGCCCGCCACGCGCCTCCTCCGTCGCGACGCCTTCTCTTGGGATGAGGAGGCCATCGCAGCATTCCAGTTCTCAAGGGGCCCTTACGACGGACCCGTACTACGGATGCCGGATTTCGACCTTCCTTCACCGTCGACCGCGACGCCTCGGCTGCGGGGTTTGGTGCGGTCTCGCATCGAGGCGATGGACCCTCGCCTTCTTCAAATCCCTTTGTTTGCACGCCATCTTAAGTTGGCGGCGATGAGCATGAGCTTATTGGGTTGGTGCGGTAGTACGCCACCTGGCGGCCCTATCTTTAAGGGGTCGTTCCTTCCGGATCCGTCGGATCACTACACCTCAAGTTCATGCCGGATCGAGGCTCGACGGTCCCTCGGCACCAAAGGATCAAGAAACTTTTGGCTTTGATTTCACCGTCGAGTACCGCCGGTCGCTTAACACCGCCGCCGACGCTTCGTCCCAACGTGACGCCGATGTGGACGACGACGCAGCGGAGGGGCGGCTTTACGATCATCACCGGCCCTCGTTAGCCTCTACACCGACATCCGCCAGCGATCGCGATCAGCGCCGCGCCCTCTCTTGCGGCAAATGGGCGGCGGCGAAGCTGGAGGAGCTGTGGCGACTTCGCCGATGGCTCGCTTCTCCACGGGCGCCGCATCTTCGTTCCGGCGCACGACGATCTTCGTCAGCAGGTGCTGCGTCTCGCCCATTCGGCGGGCCATGAGGGCATGCAGAAGACGCTCCATCGTCTCCGCGCCGACTTCTACATTCTAGGTGATCGTGCCCTGGTCCGTGATTGGGTACGGTCCTGTGTGACGTGCCAGCGCAACAAAACGGAGACACTGCGGCCAACTGGCATGCTTTAGCCCTTGGAGGTTCCGTCTCAGGTTTGGGCAGACATCTCCATGGATTTCATCGAGGGCCTTCCCAAGGTGGGCGGCAAATCCGTCATTCTCACAGTGGTCGACCGCTTCTCCAAGTATGCTCATTTCATCGCCCTTGGCCATCCATATTCAGCGGCATCTGTCGCACGGGCCTTCTTAGATGGCATTGTCCGTCTTCACGGGTTTCCTTCTTCGATCGTCAGTGATCGGGCTGTGTTCACGGGCCATGTATGGCGCGACCTTTTCCGGCTGGCGGGCGTGAAGCTCCGCCTGAGCACTTCCTTCCACCCTCAGACGGACGGCCAGTCTGAGATCGTTAACAAGGTGATTGCCATGTATTTGCGTTGTGTTACAGGTGATCGCCCTCGCGCATGGGTGGACTGGCTCTCGTGGGCGAGTATCGCTATAACACCTCTTTTCACTCCGCCTTCGTACTCGCCCTTTGAGGTGGTTTATGGTCGGCCGCCTCGCCGATCTTGCCGGTGGATACGGCCTCCGCGACGGACCGAGGCAGCCGGGCTCTTCGAGGAGCCGTGATGAGATGCTCGCGGAGGTCCAAAGAACGACTTCTTCAGCCCAACAGTGGCCAAACAATACTATGATGGCCACCATCGCGAGGCGGAGTTCGCGGTGGGCGATTGGGTATGGCTGCGTCTACTTCACCGCTCTGCGATCGTTGGACCCAAGCGCTGGAAGAAGCTTGGTCCTCGTTATGCGGTCCTTTACTATCCCGAACGCATTGGGAAAGTGGCGTACCGTCTTGACTTCCGCCGGCGCAAGATTCATGATGTCTTCCATGTCGGGCTGCTCAAGCCATTCCGCGGCGATCCACCCGCGGCACCGCCGGCACTTCCGCCGGTCACGGACGGGCGTCTCCTTCCTGCGCCAGAGAAGGCGCTGAAGGCTCAGCTGCGCCGAGGCTCTTGATACGTGTTGATTCGGTGGGCTGGGCTACCAGAGGAGGACGCTACTTGGGAGCAGCGCGAGGAGTTCCACCAGCACTACCCCGACTTTCAGCTCGAGGACGAGCTGTTTGCGCAGGCGGGGAGAGATGTTATGACCGGCCAGGTCTATGGCCGACGTAGGCCCACTGGGCAGGCTTAGGCCCAAGTTATCTTAGATTTATTTTCAGATTATGGTTATATATACAAGTTATAAGACTATTTTGAGAATTAAGCAATAAGACTATTCTATTGCCCGGCTCCCAGAGGAGCCGGAACCCTAACCCTAGCCGCCTCCTGCTTGCGCCGCCGCCGCCAACCCGCAAGGACGGCGCCTCGCCGCCGGCCGCCGCGTTCCAGCCCTCGCCCACCTCCCTCCTTCCCCTATAGCCTACGCCCCAGGCAGGGCAAAACCCTAGCTCCTAACAATGAGTCTGTAGGAGCAACCATCCCAGTAGACATCAGATTTTTCGTCGAATTGGTATTTCCCTGGCTACTAAATTGTGGCAATTTTTAAAAGATTTAATCATTTATTCTCAATCCGCTTTTCTTTTCAGGATGAAACTAGCCTTAACTATTTTGGTTCCACATAGACAAAGGCCCATGCCCGCTTGTAGCTAGTAAACGCCACTAAATTTAAGCTTCCTCAAAGAAAGTGCTCTCCAACTTCACATAAATCATTTACCACATATTTCCAGAGTCATATTTTGTTTCATTAAACAAAACCTAGACTAACAGTTACTCTGTTAATATGTACTTAGGTTATTTGACATCAATTGATGTCATTAGATTTATTTTTTAAATTATGACTGCACACATGAATCACATATTAATTGAGTAATTGTCGGCTCAAGTGTTACCTCAACAGATTAAAGTATCATTTACATCTTCGGATGGATGAATTAATACATTCTGGAGTAATTCAAATGAGACCCGCCATTCATTTCTCACATGGTGCTACTCAAATGTGACAGGTCATTGCCTCGTTTATATCAACCATCTCACAGTTTCTGGTGACATGGTGGGTACTCTCCACCGTGGAGAATATTTGCCACCCTGAGTTGTTACCTATCGGGAGTCCGTGGGCATGCCCTAATGGGCGTGTAGTTTACAACAATATGGTTGTGTGGGGTCTCATTGGACCGCACCGAATGCTCTACCCTGCGGGCGTATACTCAAAATTGATGTATTTCTTCTTAATTGGCATCATTGCACCAATACCTGTATGGATCCTCGCTCGCGCGCTACCCGGGAAGAAGTGGATCAAGCTCATCATCGTGCCTGCCTTTTTCATGGCAGGTTCTCGTATACCTCCAGCTTCAGCGGTTAACTTCATATCCTGGTTCACAGTAGGGTTTATTTTCAACTATGTCGTTTTCCGGGGGCGCAAAGAATGGTGGGCAAAGTACAGCTTAATCTTATCTGTTGCCCTGGACACCGGGGCTGCTGCAATGGCATTCTTGGCGACAGTGGCTCTGCAGATGCAAGGCATCAACGGCATCAGGTGGTGGGGTTCGTCTGTCTCTAACCATTGTCCACTAGACAGATGTCCTACCGAACCAGGAGTTCAAGCTGAGGGATGCCCTGTTACTCGTTAGTGTTGTTTTGTGAGATAATTTAGCTTCCAATGGACTTTCCTTGACCTTGATCAAATAAATGTGATGACACTGCTAAGAAGAACATCATGGATTATTTTCTGTTTTTTTCTTTTTGTTGAGGTATGGATTGTATTCTGGCTTGCAGTATTAGTAGTTAGCATTGGAAGTTGGAACAGTGTACTATATATTTACATGGTGACATGCCAAATGAAATAAGTTTCACTTAAGACTTAATATGCTGTAATCCTTGGCGTCCCCTAAGTTCTTTGGCATGCCTTGCCATGCCGCCAGTCCTCGGTTCCATGCGCCATCCTGCTCTAGCTTCATGTAAGGGTGCAATGAAATCCGTGCTCCCCTCCAAGGCGCTTCACCATGGGTCTTGGGCATCTATCGTCTCTGCTACCGTTGGCTCAGCAACCCCACCCGATATGATGTTGCGGTCCTCTCTTGCCGATCAGACAACATTGTTGCAGAGTTGTCTGGCACGGGTTCAGAGCTTTCTTGAGCGGGCGGAGGCTGCTCTTAGCAGGCTCTCCCTTGCACCGGCTAGGTCGCAGACCACTCCGATGTCATGCCCCTCTGGCGTGGAAGATGTTGGCTCTATGGAGGAAGGGAGGCAAGAGTTATATGGATGTTTCTCCCCTCGTGTTGAGAACAGTTCATCGCCACTCTCGGGCGAGTCCATTGTCGTGCTTGATGCTCCGGTGTTGCAGGTCATGCCCGAGCTACGAGAGCTATGTCTTAGCCCTGGTTCGCCTCTCTCTGTAGAGCATTTGGAGGTGGTCTCATCGGCGGCCTCGTGTGAGGGGCATGTGTTGCCAAAGTCATGTGAGCAACTGGAGGTGCCTGAGTCCATTGCATTGGTGGTTCCTGTGGTTGACGAGGTTGCGTCGGTGATTCCTTTGGTTGAGGTTGTTGATGCAGTCAGTGTGTTGATGCCTGCTCCTGGCGACATCTTGGTTGATGACAATGAAACTAAGAAATTCAGTGAGTTTTATGATTTTCTTGACAAATGGGTGGCTCATCAGCCGGCATCTGGCAAGACAAGTGACCCTCCAAAGAAGAAGTCAACTAAGGAGAAACCAAAGAAGAAAAACAAGAAGTGTGGCACCATTCGAAAGGCGTCTGTGGTTTCATGATGGAGGGTGGTCATTTTTCGTTTGTGTGCTCGCTAGGAGTTTCATTGTGTTCTACAAGTATTGAGGGTTGCGGTTGTTGCTTGTTTAGAGGGCCGCTTGAGCAGTTTTAGTGTTTCGTACTTTGCGAGTAGTCCGTATTTGGGAGTCTTTATCGGTTTTCGCCCGGTTTTCCGTAAATTAACCGGGCAACTCTCTTCTTCTTAATTAATCGATGAGGCAAATATTTTTGCCTCCGTTTCGAAAAAAAAACGATGGCCGTGAAAGGAGAGGCAACAAGCCGTTGCCCGGCCGGCTTGACGTGGGCGCCAGGGAGGAAGTTGGAGAGGAGCATGGACGGGAGGCGGAGGATGACAAGGAGCGAAGCATGGAGACGAGGGAGAAGGCCGTCTTGGCCCTGGGCGGCCGTGCCGACAGGCCCTTGACGGCAGTGCCATACCGATGTGCTGACTCGATCTACTCACTCACGGTAGCCAGATTTGCGCTGGTTTCGGTTACAATTTAGGGATGAAAATAATTGGGGAAGAACACAAGAGAAGGGTCGCCGCCGCAGATTCACTGGGCTTCACTGGACCAAGTCCGGGCAAGTTACTTTGGTGTTGGCCTTGGTCGCGGGGCGTGTTGCTGATGTGTGGGGCCGGCATATCAGGCATGTTGACATCCCTCCTTGCGATGAGGCTTGTCCAAGCCTCAACATGAGGGAAACCTAGCATGGGGCGCGTCTTTGTTGTTGGTGTAATAATTTGCTTTCTTGTGTTTTGGAGATTCTTTCAGAAATAGAGACGAACTAGTGTGTTTGCTAGTGCACATAGATTGATAAGGTCCCTGAAGTTTCTCAAACTCCAAAGATAATCTCATGCCATGCAGCAAAGATTATCACCGAAGATTATGTGTGACAAATTTGACCCCCAAAAATTGTTGATGCAAAACAATTGGTTCGGTGTCTGTCCGAATGAATTGACTGCAGCAGAGAAGAATAAAGACAAAGAAAAGGCGTAGCATTTTCTCTCGCAATTCTTTTTCTCTTTCTTAAGTCATAGGACCACTGTACTATTAAGAGAGGTATAGTGTTCGAAACTTATGTTTCTCTGATGCTAAGCCGAAATCCAGAGACGCGGTTCTTCTTCGCTGCGAGAGATTTGATTCGGATTTGAGGAGTCAGCTTACTTGTTCCTCAAGTAAAGTTGCTAGGTGTGTTTGAAATCCAACAGTTGGCAACGTGTCGGTTGGGCATTGACTGGTTGTCCAGTCCAAAATGGTATCTTCTCCCTCAGGAAGATCGCGGCTATAAATAGCCGCCCCACTCCAACGTTGTTCGTTGGCTGCTCCGTATGATTTCGTGAAGTTTGTGCAAGCACCCCTCCCATGAAAGATTTGAGTTTAAAATCCACGAGAGAAAAACCCAGAGCTGAGAGATGACATAGTGGTTTAGCATCACTGAAATTAAGTCTAGTACGCTCCGCCTATTACTCTTGAGAGCTGCCAACTCTCTAGATGGTTAGGTGTCAATTTCTTCAATAACCAAGAGTAATTGTGGTTCACGAAGGAGAAGTCTGTCAAGATTTGGAGATCACCTCAAGTATCTACCCCGAGTAATCAACACTAGTTGACAAACTAGTTGCCGAGGAGAATAGGAAGAAGCGAGTTTATCTTATGTGTTCAATCACAAGTCCCTCCAACCAACATAGCTCTTTTGCAGAAGAGTGAACTGGCCGAACAAATACATTGTCGCCATCGAGCATCACTCGTCACCTCTGAACCCTCATTTATCTTAAGTTCTTTGTCGTGAGTTATGTTTCGACCATGATTGATACTTGTTGTATGTCATAGTTCTCTTTTGGTTTTTTTTCCTTCGTAGACTTGTTTCTCTTAGTTATTCCGTTGATGTGTTCTAAGGGATTTAAAGTTTCTCAAAAGAAAATTCAAATCTCCCATTCACCCCCACCTCTGGTAGA
The DNA here is from genome assembly GCA_021437245.1 of Aegilops speltoides. NCBI lineage: Eukaryota > Viridiplantae > Streptophyta > Magnoliopsida > Poales > Poaceae > Aegilops > Aegilops speltoides. Next base: position 336,206,727 of record CM038146.1, read on the forward strand.
CATACTTTTTCTATAACTGGTATCAGAGCAAGGTACTCCTTGACTCTGCTTATTAAGGTCTAACAAACTTGGAGTTTAAATATGTCTTCTGTGAACTACAAGTCAAATCTAAAGATCCCCGTATTTGATGGGACTGATTACCCCTTCTAGAACGAAAAGATGAAGATTCATCTTAGGGGCATTAACAATGATATGTGGCATGTTGTTCAACACAGCTACATGATCGATACCCCAATACCTCACACCATGGGAGAAAAGACTCATTCAAATGGATGCCCAAGCAAAGGATGAAATCTGCGGTCATTTGTCTCGGGCGCAATTCCTTCAGTACCGAGGACTGGAAGCTGCAAAAGAAATCTGGGACATCCTCGAAAAGATCAATGAGGGTGTATCAAGAGAGAAGCTTGTGTCGATACACTTCATGCCAAATTCAACCGCTTCAAGAGAACTGGGAATGAAAGCTGCCAGCAAGGTCTTGGAGCAAAAGACATCACTGATCATGAAGTTGTCAATAAGTTGCTTAGTTCTCTTGACAGTTCCTTTGTTACACTCGTGCTGATGATAAGGGAGAGAGAGAGAGAGGTGATTTCAAGTTACTCGACTCTGATGATATCATGGAAAGGTTGAACTCACGAGGAACAAGAAGAGGAAAAGAGAGATCTCTATGGCTCAACCTACCGAATGAGTCATGCACTCAAAGTTGTGGCTAAATCTTCCTCTGTATATAATGCCAATGAAGAATCAGATGATCATGAAAGTATCAACAAGGATCTCATGTTGATAAAAAAAATGCTTCCAGCGCTTTCAAACTCCGTTGGAAAAGGCATTGCCTAGGAGGCGCTTAGGCAAGCCTAGGCGCTAGGCGATGGCCAAACGCCTCGTCTAGGGCATAAATGGAAGTCTAGGCAGAGTAAGCAACAGATTGTTTACCCAAGCGAGAAATCATGCCATATTGCACTAAAATGCCAAACATGACACATTCAAATGGTATTAGCTGGTAGTTAACTTATTTATCTGCCCTAAATTAACATCAATACACATATAATAACCCCATAACCCTGATAGTAGAAGCTATATTTCCGCCTAGGCCATGCCTAGGGCGCTAAAGCACCGCCTAGGCACTAGGCGAAGGCCAACCGCCTCGCTTACGCCTACCGCTTTTTCCAACCTTGCTTTCAAAAGAAAAATCAGTTAAAGAAGAAAAGTACAAGCAACTCAAGAAATCCATCAAAACCTAAGGGTGGACTATACCTGTTTCAAATGCAAGAAACCAAGACACTTTATCTTTGAATGTCCTCTCTAGGAAGCTGATATAAGAGCAAGTGGAAGATTTGATTCAGGCAGTAGCAAGCATGGCAAGGGCAAGAGCAAGAACTCCAAGAAGTTCTTCAAGAAAAAGGACAACTCCTCTTCCAAGTCGACCTCAAGATCTTCCTCGAGACCTCCTTTGAAGTCCACCCGCAACCGAAGAAATACCTCTCGTGAGTCCAAGGCATACATCGGGAAGGGAATGGACTTCGACGACGAAGCTTCTAATTCCACAGAAGAAGAAGAATCAGACTTGGGCAAGGCTAGAATCGCATGCGCTTCTACAGCGGAGTCAAACTTCTTCGACAACAACTCAAGTAGTGATGATGCATCCTCATTCTGCTTCACGGCAAAAGCTTCGTAGGAAAAGGTATCTTCCAAGCATCACAAGGTTTATGCCAGTGATAATTTTTCCTCCGATGATGATAATCATGCTAAACTGATAAAAATTGCTAAGAAGCAACAATACTCTCGAGAAAATTGAGAAAACACTCAGGAAGTCAAAAGGGTTGTTGGTCAAGGAGATGCAGAAAAACCAAACGTTGACAGAAGAGCACTCTACTCTCGAGTCACAAATGGAAGAGTTGACCAAATGTCATGATTTTCTCTTGGTCGACCACGAGAGGCTAACTTATGATTACCTGAAAGGAAACACTACTAGGGAAACCCTATAGGTAAATGCTTAGCAGTAGCATGGGCAGGTAGCCCGCACTACTATTAACTAGGGGCAGAACCTAACTCTATAGGTACCACTTAGTAGCAGCGCGGGTTAAGCAACCCAACGCTACTAGTAAGTGGTCCCTACGATACCCCCGGGGCAGTCCACAGTAGCAACGTTGGGCATACTACCCGCGCTGTAGCTAATCTTATAGCAATAGCGTGGGGTATGCACCTGGCGCTGCTACTATTTATACGTATAGCTAGCTTGTGGGCCCCACTTACCTGTAGTGTGGGCCTACTACCCGCGCTACAGGTAGTTGCGTAGCAGTAGCACGGGCCTGTTACCCCGTGCTACTGCTAAGCGTGACAACCAAAATGTCATCCACCTTCCCCCTCCCTCTCCCTTCCCCTTCCTTCTCCCATAGCTAGCTTTCCTCTTCCACTTGCTTTCTTCTCTCTTCCTTCAATTCTCCCCCTCCTTCCTCTCTCTCCTTTGCCCCTTCACCATCTCCATTAATACCTCCCTTCCTCTCACTTGCTTTCTCCTCTCTCTCCCTTCTTCCCATATCTCTTGCTACTCGACTTCATCAACTCACTAGCTCTCTATCCCTCTCCACTAGTTAGACTCATCTCTCTTCCCCAAGTAGATCTACTCATTTAATAAAGTAACCTATATATCTACCTCCCCCTCATTAGTGAAGAAGGAGAGCATTAATTATCTTTGTCCACTTTGATCCCTCTAGGCCTCATCATCGTGCTCCATATCGGGATAAGTGAGTAAAAAGTAGTGTTCTGCAAGAATAAAATTTGTGTGATATGATCGAGCTTTGTGATATGACAAAATTGTACGATATATATATGACCGAATTGTGTGTGGCATGAGTTGTCTAGGTGTATTTGCTAAATTGTGCATGACATGAGTTGCCTATGTTTTGCCGAAATGTTGATTTATTTATGTTTAGGCAAATTCTGGGCAAACTCGATATATCCCATTTTTAGGGAAGGTCATGCCGAATTTTTTTATGACTTCGATGCATGCATGAATGCGTGGTTATAATTCTTTTGCTTATACTCTGCAGGCTATCAAGAAGGTCAATGGAAGGATGGTGGATAAATACTTGCGATCCACGGTGGACGACATGTATGAAAGTAACGGGAAGGTGATTTTATGTCCGTGTCGAAGATGCAAAGGAGGAGTCTGGCTCGACCCCTTTAAGGGTAGCCGTTTGAAGGTGCACCTGCTCATGCATGGTTTCATGGATGGCTATACTTAGTGGATAAGTGAACATGATGATGAGGATGTTAATGGGGCAGCCAATAATGATATGGGGCCATACGAAGACATGACCGGTGGACCCGAAGAAGAGGTCGTTAGACATGGCGGAGAAGAGGTCGTACATGGCGTAGAAGAGGCCGCACATGACGGAGAAGACGCAGACACACCGCCATCTTCGATGCTACTAAGTTCAGTCGTGTTGGACCCTCATGTTCGAGACCTGCTTCGCAAGAAGACGACTAGCAACAGAGCTGCTTCTAGAGAAGAGGCCAAGCTGACGCAGCGAGAGGTAGACTCGAAGACTCCATTGTATGATGTTTGTGATCCCGACGTGACCCGCTTGAGTTTCATGCCCAAACTTCTAAAGACAATGGCAAAAACAAATGGACTGATGCAAGCCTCGATGAGCATTTGAAGTATCTACAGAGAGTTCTTCCCGAGGGGAACCTATGTCCTATAGTGTCGAGGAGGCCAAGAAAATCGTGTGCCCTCTTGATCTGCTGCACATTAGATACCACGCATGCATCAACGATTGCATCATTTATCGGAAGGAGCACGCGGAAAAAACCATCTATCTAGTGTGCAATGCTTCTCAATACAAGAAGGCCGGAAAGAAAGCTCCTTAGAAAGTTGTATGGTACTTTCTGATCACTCCCTTCTATAGCAGTATTTCATAGATCCTAAGAAAGCAAAGCTCATGCGCTGGCACTTGGAGAGGGTGAAGCCCGACGATGGAGATGATCTGAAGCTGAGATACCTCACAGAGGCTAGCCAGTGGATAGCATTCAACGCCGAATATCGATATTTCACAGATGATCCAAGGAACGTCGTGCTTGGCGCAAGTACTGATGGCATGAATCCGTTTGGTAACCAGAACACCAACCATAGCACATGGTCCGTGTTTGTATGGATGTACAATCTCTCATCTGGAAGTGCATGAAGACAAAGTACATACACATGAGTATGTTGATTCAAGGGCCGACACAAACGGGAAATGTTATTAATCTGTATCTCGAGCTAGTGAAAGAGGAGCTACACACGTTATGGATAGTGTTGAGTAACGTAGCATGCAATTTCAAAAAATTCCTATGCTCACGCAAGATATATCTAGGAGATGCATAGCAATGAGAGCGGGAGAGTGTGTCTACGTACCCTCGTAGACCGAAAGCGGAAGCGTTTGACAACGCGGTTGATGTAGTCAAACTTCTTCTAGCTCCAACCGATCAAGTAACGAACATACGACACCTCCGAGTTCTACACACGTTCAGCTCGATGACGTTCCTTACCCTCTTGATCCAGCAAGGTGTCTAGGAAGTAGATGAGTTCCGTTAGCACGACGGTGTGGTGACGGTGATGGTGAAGTGATCCGTGTAGGGCTTCGCCTAAGCACCGCGATAATATGACCGGGGGTGTAAACTGTGGAGGGGGCACCACACACGGCTAACAGTTGATGTTGTATCTTATAGGGGTGCCCCCCACATATATATAGATTCAAGGGGAGGAGAGGTAGCCATGGGGAGCCCCAAGTAGGTTGAATCCTACTTGGGGTCTTCCCCAATTCGGCCTCCCCCTTCCATAATTGCCGGAGGGGGAAAAGGGAAGAGGAAGGAGAGAAGGAAAGGGGGCCCGAATCCCCTCTTTACCTTCTCCCACTCGGCCTCCTTCCTCGGGGGGGGGGGGGGGCACCCCTTGTGGGATGGTGTGCTCCCCTCTTATGGCCCATATGGCCCATATCTTCTCCTTGGGGGTTCCGGTAACCCTTCAGTACGCCGATATGTACCCGATACCTTCCGGAACACTTACAGGTGTCCGAATACTATCGTCCTATATATCAATCTTTACCTCTCGACCATTTTGAGACTCCTCGTCATGTCCGTGATCTCATCCGGGACTCTGAACAACATTCGGTCACCAAACCACATAACTCATATAATACAATATCGTCATCGAACGTTAACCGTGCGGACCCTATGGGTTCGAGAACTATGTAGACATGACCGCACTACTAGGAAAAGGCTTGCTAGTGGCGCACCTGCATGTCCGTGATCTCATCCGGGACTCTGAACAACATTCGGTCACCAAACCACATAACTCATATAATACAATATTGTCATCGAACGTTAACCGTGCGGACCCTATGGGTTCGAGAACTATGTAGACATGACCGCACTACTAGGAAAAGGCTTGCTAGTGGCGCACCTATTTTGGCGTGCGCCATTAGTATACCAGACAATAGTGGCGCACCAAGGAGTGCGCCATTAGTATGTCAAGTGGTGCGCCATTACTATCAATATGCTTAATCTCACGTCAAATCACACTCCATGGTCAAACTTCCTAAAAGGTCACCCATCCTCACACTACTCTAGCCCAAGCACGCTTAACGTCAGAGTTCTATCCAACTCCAGCACCAGCTCACTTAACAGGCACTTGTTGATATATCTAGCATATCAATCCTATTAAACCTTGTTGATGTCTAGGACTTTGTTCATGTTCATGAGTGTGATGAAATTTTGAAAAAATATTTCAAACTTCCGTTCATATTACGTATCATATTTTGAACATTTTTTCAAAAAAAATCGAAACTATTTTTTTTTCTGTTACTAGTGGCGCACCTAGCAAATGGTGCGCCACTACTAAGTTTGAATTTTTTTCCATTTTCCCCCTCTAGATCTTAAGAGCCCCGTATCTTTTTTTTGTTAGGTTTTTGGGGATTCTAAAAATCTTCAATGGGGTTTCCCCAGTTGAATTCGGATGTAACTTTTCGAGTAGATGATTTTCCATATAAAAATCTTTTAAATCCGAATTCGTATGCAAAAGTTATGTCCATTTTACAAATTCCAGAGAGATTTTGCAAATAAAGTCGAAATTCATAGTTGTAAATTTTCCCAACAACTAGACCACATATCACATGGGAAACTTATTTTCTTTTTTTGACATTTTCATCATTTTCTTTTTTTTTAAACTGAAAATGTGGTCCACGGGGGGCATTCGGTGAAATTTTTGGGCAAAGTTAGTAATGGCACACCGTGGGTGTGGTGCGCCATTACTAGTTTAACTAGTAATGGCACGCCATACCCACGGTGCACCATTACTAGTTTTGAAAAACAATAAAAAAATATTTTTTAGTAGTGGCGCACCGAGGGTGTGGTGCACCATTACTAGTTAAAACTAGTAATGGCACACTATCCCCTGGTGCGCCATTACTAGTTTTGAAAAAAATAAAAAAAATTGTTAGTAGTGGCGCACCGAGGGTGTGGTGCGCCATTACTAGTTAAACTAGTAATGGCGCACTATCCCCTGGTGCACCATTACTAGTTTTGAAAAAAAAATAAAAATTTTTTGTTAGTAGTGGCGCACCGTGGGTGTGGTGCGCCATTAGTATTTGGACACTAATGGCGTACCAACACATGGTGCGCCATTAATGTCCATATTATCTATAGGCCTTTTCCTAGTAGTGCCGAGACACCTCTACGGTCAATAACCAACAGCGGAACCTGAATGCTCATATTGGCTCCCACATATTCTACGACGATCTTTATCGGTCGAACTATTATGACAACATACGTTATTCCCTTTGTCATCGGTATGTTACTTGCCCGAAATTCGATCGTCGGTATCTTCATACCTAGTTCAATCTTGTTACCGGCAAGTCTCTTTACTCGTTCCGTAATATATCATCCTGCAACTAACTCATTAGTCACTTTGTTTGCAAGGCTTCTTATGATGTGTATTACCGAGAGGGCCCAGAGATACCTTTCCGATACTCGGAGTGACAAATCCTAACCTCGATCTATGCCAACCCAACAAACACCTTCGGATATACCTGTAGAGCATCCTTATAATCACCTAGTTATGTTGTGACGTTTGATAACACACAAGGCATTCCTCCAGTATCCGGGAGTTGCATAATCTCATAGTCAGAGGAATATGTATTTGACATGAAGAAAGCAATAGCAATAAAACTGAACGATCATAATGCTAAGCTAACGAATGGGTCTTGTCCATCACATCATTCTCCTAATGATGTGATCCCATTTATCAAATGACAACACATGTCTATGGTTAGGAAACTTAACCATCTTTGATCAACAAGCTAGTCTAGTAGAGGCTTACTAGGGACACAATATTTTGTCTATGTATCCACACATGTATCAAGTTTCCGGTTAATACAATTCTAGCATGAATAATAAACATTTATCATGAAATAAGGAAATATAAAATAACAACTTTATTATTGCCTCTAGGGCATATTTCTCAGTCGCCCACTTGCACTAGAGTCAATAATCTAGATTACATTGTAATGATTCTAACACCCATGGAGTCTTGGTGTTGATCATGTTTTGCTCGTGGAAGAGGCTTAGTAAACGGGCCTGATATATTTAGATTCGTATGTATTTTTCAAATCTCTATGTCTCCCTCCTTGACTAGATCACAGATGGAGTTGAAGCGTCTCTTGATGTGTTTGGTCCTTTTGTGAAATCTGGATTCCTTCGCTAAGGCAATTGCTCCATTATTGTCACAAAAGATTTTCATTGGACCCGATGCACTAGGTATTACACCTAGATAGAATATGAACTTCTTCATCCAGACCTCCTTCATTTGCTGCTTCCGAAGTAGTTATGTACTCCGCTTCATACGTAGATCCCGCCACGACGCTTTGCTTGGAACTGCACCAACTGATAGCTCCACCATTCAATATAAATATGTATCCGGTTTGTGACTTAGAGTAATCCGGATCAGTGTCAAAACTAGCATCGACGTAACCATTTACAATGAGCTGTTTGTCACCTCCATAAACGAGAAACATATCCTTGGTCCTCTTCACGTACTTCAGGATATTCTTGACCACTGTCCAGTGATCCACTCCTGCCATACTTATGGCTAGGCACACATCAGGTCTGGTACACAACTTATCATACATGATAGAACCTATGGCTGAGGCATAGGGAATGACTTTCATTTTCTCTCTATCTTCTGTAGTGGTCGGGCATTGAGTCTGACTCAATTTCACACCTTGTAACACAGGCAAGAACCCTTTCTTTGACTGATCCATTTTGCACTTCTTCAAAACTTTATCAAGGTATGTGCTTTGTGAAAGTCCTACTAAGCGTCTTGATCTATCTCTATAGATCTTGATGCCCAATATATAAGCAGCTTCACCGAGGTCTTTCATTGAAAAACTTTTATTCTAGTATCCTTTAATGCTATCCAGAAATTCTACATCATTTCCAATCAACAATATGTCATCCACATATAATATTAGAAATGCTACAGAGCTCTCACTTTCTTGTAAATACAGGCTTCGCCGAAAGTCTGTATAAAATCATATGATTTGATCACCTCATCAAAGCGTATATTCCAACTCCGAGATGCTTGCACTAGTTCATAGATGGATCGCTGGAGCTTGCACACTTTGTTAGCACCTTTAGGATCGAAAAAACCTTCTGGTTGCATCATAGACAACTCTTCTTTAAGAAATCCATTATGCAGTTTTGATGTCCATTTGCCAGATGTCATAATAATAAAATGTGGCAATTGCTAACATGATACGGACAGACTTAAGCATCACTACGGGTGAGAAAATCTCATCGTAGTCAACTCCTTGAACTTGTCAAAAACCTTTTGCGACAAGTCGAGCTTTATAGACAGTAACATTACCATCAACGTCAGTCTTCTTCTTGAAGATCCATTTATTCTCTATGGGTCGCTGATCAGTGGCCAAATCCACCAAAGTCCACACTTTCTTCTCATACATGGATCCTATCTCAGATTTCATGGCCTCAAGCCATTTATCGGAATCTGGCTCATCATAGCTTCTTCATAGTTCGTAGGTTCGTCATGGTCTAGTAACACGACTTCTAGAACAGGATTACGATACCACTCTAGTGCGGATCATGCTCTGGTTGACCTACGAGGTTCAGTAGTAACTTGACCTGAAGTTTCATGATAATCATTAGCTTCCTCTCTAGTTGGTGTAGGCATCACACGATCGGATTTCTCTAATGAGCTACTTTCCAAATTGAGAGAAGCTACAATTTACCTCGTCAAGTTTTACTTTCCTCCCACTCACTTCTTTAGAGAGAAACTCCTTCTCTAGAAAGGTTCCATTCTTGGCAACAAAGATCTTGCCTTCGGATCTGTGGTAGAAGGTGTACCCAATTGTTTCCTTAGGGTATCCTATGAAGACGCACTTCTCTGATTTGGGTTCGAGCTTATCAGGCTGAAGCCTTTTGACATAAGTGTCGCAACCCCAAACATTAAGAAACGACAGCTTAGGTTTATTGCCAAACCACAGTTCATACGACGTCGTCTGAACGGATTTAGACGGTGCCCTATTTAACGTGAATGCAGCTGCCTCTAATGCATAACCCCAAAACGATAGTGGTAAATCGGTAAGAGACATTATAGATCACACCGTATCTAATAAAGTACGGTTACGACGTTCGGATACACCATTACACTATGGTGTTCCAGGTGGCGTGAGTTGTGAAACTATCCCGCATTGTTTTAAATGAAGGTCAAAATCGTAACTCAAATATTCGCCTCCATGATCAGATCGTACAAACTTTATTTTCTTGTTACGATGATTCTCCACTTCACTCTGAAATTATTTAAACTTTTCAAATGTTTCAGACTTGTGTTTCATTAAGTACATATACCCATATCTTCTCAAATCATCTGTGAAGGTCATAAAATAACGATACTTGCCACGATCCTGAACACTCATTGGACCGCATACATTGGTATGTATTATTTCCAATAAGTGATTGGCTCGCTCCATTGTTTCGGAGAACGGAGTTTTACTCATCTTGCCCATGATGCATGGTTCGCAAGTATCAAATGATTCATAATCAAGTGATTCCAAAAGTCCATCTACATGGAGTTTCTTCATGCGCTTTACACCAATATGACCTAAACGGCAGTGCCACAAATATGTTGCACTATCATTATCAACTTTATATCTTTTGGCATCAATATTATGAATATGTGTATCACTACAATCAAGATTCAACAAAAATAGACCACTCTTCAAGGGTGCATGATAATAAAAGATATTAATCATATAAATAGAAGAACCATTATTCTCTGATTTAAATGAATAACCGTCTCACACTAAACAAGATCTAGATATAATGTTCATGCTCAAAGCTGGCACCAAATAACAATTATTCAGGTCTAAAACTAATCCTGAAGGTAGATGTAGAGATAGCGTGCCGACGACGATCACATCAACCTTGGAACGATCCCCGACGCGCATCATCACCTCGTCTTTAGCCAATCTTTGTTTAATCCGTAGTCCCTGTTTCGAGTTACAAATATGAGCAACCGAACCGGTATCAAATACCCATGCACTACTACGAGCATTAGTAAGGAACACACCAGTAATATGTATATCAAATATACCTTTGTTCACTTTGCCATCCTTCTTATCCGCCAAATACTTTGGGCAGTTCCGTTTCCAGTGACTAGTCCCTTTGCAGTAGAAGCACTCAGTTTCAGGCTTGGATCCAGCTTTGGGCTTCTTCCCGGGAGTGGAAACTTTCTTGCCATTCTTCTTGAAGTTCCCCTTCTTTCCCTTGCCCTTTTTCTTGAAACTATTGGTCTTGTTAACCATCAACACTTGATGCTCCTTCTTGATTTCTACCACCGCAGCTTTGAACATTGCAAAGAGCTCGGGAATTGTCTTTTCCATCCCTTGCATATTATAGTTCATCACGAAGCCTTTGTAACTTGGTGGCAGTGATTGGAGAACTTTGTCAATGAAACTATCATCTGGAAGATTAACTCCCAGCTTAGTCAAGTGATTATGATATCCAGACATTCTGAGTATGTGTTCAATGATAGAACTGTTCTCCTCCATCTTGCAGCTATAGAACTTGTTGGAGACTTAATATCTCTCAACTTGGGCATTTGCTTGAAATATCAACTTCAACTCTTGGAACATCTCATATGCTCCATGACGTTCAACCGTATTTGAAGTCCCGATTCTAAGCCGTAATGCATGGCACACTGAACTATCGAGTAGTCATCAACATGCGACTGCCATGCGTTCACAACGTCCGCAGTTGCTGGAGGGGGTGGCACACCTAGTGGTGCATCAAGGACATAATTCTTCTGTGTAGCAATGAGGATAATCCTCAAGTTACGGACCCAGTCCGTGTAGTTACAACCATCATCTTTTAACTTAGCTTTCTCTAGGAATGCATTAAAATTCAAGGGAACGGTAGCACGGGCCATTGATCTACAACATAGATATGCAAATACTATCAGGACTAAGTTCATGATAAATTAAGTTCAATTAATCAAATTACTTAAGAACTCCCACTTAGATAGACATCCCTCAAATCATCTAAATGATACATGATCCAAATCAACTAAACCATGTCCGATTATCACGGGAGATGGAGTAGTCATCAATGGCGAACATCTCTATGTTGATCATATCTACTATATGATTCATGTTCGACCTTTCGGTCCCCAGTGTTCCAAGGCCATGTTTCTACATGCTAGGCTCGCAAGTTTAACCTGAGTATTCCACATGTGCAAAATTGTATTGCACCCATTGTATGTGAACATAGAGCCTATCACACCTGATCATCACGTGGTGTCTCAGCATGAAGAACTGTCGCAATGGTGCATACTCACGGAGAACACTTATACCTTGAAATTTTAGTTAAGGGATCATCTTATAATGCTACCGCCATACTAAGAAAAATAAGATGCATAAAGATAAACATCACATGCAATCAAAATATGTGACATGATATGGCCATCATCATCTTGCGCTTTTGATCTCCATCTCCAAAGCATCGTCATGATCTCCATTGTCACCGGCTTGACACCTTGATCTCCATCGTTGCGTCGTGGTCGTCTCGCCAACTATTGCTGCTACAAATATCACTACCACTTAGTGATAAAGTAAAGCAATTACATGGCGTTTGCATATTTCATACAATAAAGAGATAACCATAAGGCTCCTGCCGGTTGCCGACAACTTCTACAAAACATGATCATCTCATAAAATAACGTATATCACATCATGTCTTGACCATATCATATCACAAGCATGCCCTGCAAAAACAAGTTAGACGTCCTCTACTTTGTTGTTGCAAGTTTTACATGGCTGCTACGGGCTTCTAGAAAGAATCGTTCTTACGTACGGCACAAAAACCACAATGGTGATTTATCAACTTTGCTGTTTTAACCTTCAACAAGAACCGACCGCAGTCAAATTCGATTCAACTAAAGTAGGAGAAACAGACACTCCCCAACCACCTTTATGCAAAACTAGTTGCATGTCTGTTGGTGGAACCGGTCTCATGAACGTGGTCATGTAAGGTTGGTCTGGGATGCTTCATCCAACAACCGAATCAAAATAAGACATTGGTGGTAAGCAGTATGACAATCACTGCCCACAACTCTTTGTGTTCTACTCGTGCATATCATCTATGCATAGACCTGGCTCGGATGCCACTATTGGGTAACATAGCATGCCATTTCAAAAAAAATCCTACGCTCACCCAAGATCTATCAAGGAGATGCATAGCAATGAGAGGGGGAGAGTGTGTCTGCATACCCTCGTAGACCAAAAGCGGAAGCGTTTGACAACGTGGTTGATGTAGTCGAACTTCTTCTAGCTCCAGCTGATCAAGTACCGAACGTACGACACCTCCGAGTTCTACGCACGTTCAGCTCGATGACTTTCCTCGCCCACTTGATCCAGCAAGGTGTCTAGGAAGTAGATGAGTTCCGTTAGCACAAGGGCATGGTGATGGTGATGGTGAAGTGATCCACGCAGGGCTTTGCCTAAGCACCGCGCCAATCTGTCCGGGTGTGTAAACGGTGGAGGGGGGCGCCGCACATGGCTAACAGTTGATGTTGTATCTTCTAGGGGCGCCCCCACATATATATAGGTTTGAGGGGAGGAGAGGCAGCCATGGGGCGCCCCAAGTAGGCCGAATCCTACTTGGGGTCTTCCCCAATTCGGCCTCCCCCCTTTCGTAATTGATGGAGGGGGAAAAGGAAAGAGGAAGGAGAAAAGGAAAGGGGGCTCCCACTCGGCCTCCTTCCTAGGGGGTGGCACCAACCCTTGTGGGCTGGTGTGCTCCCCTCTTATGGCCCATATGGCCCATATCTTCTCCTCGGGGATTCCGGTAACCCCTCTGGTACTCCGATATGTACCTGGTACCTCCGGAACACTTCCGGCGTCCGAATACTATCGTCCTATATATCAATCTTTACCTCTCGACCATTTCGAGATTCCTAGTCATGTCCGTGATCTCATCCGGGACTCCAAACAACATTCGGTCACCAAATCACATAACTCATATAATACAATATCGTCAACGAACATTACGCGTGCGGCCCCTACGGGTTCGAGAACTATGTAGACTTGACCAATACACCTCTCTGATCAATAACCATTAGTGGAACCTGTATGCTCATATTGGCTCCCACATATTCTACGAAGATATTCATCGGTCGAACTATTATGACAATATACATTATTCCCTTTGTCATCGGTATGTTACTTGCCCGAGGTTCAATCATCGGTATCTTCGTACCTAGTTCAATCTCATTATCGACAAGTCTCTTTGCTCGTTCTGTAATACATCATCCTACAACTAACTCATTAGTCACTTTGCTTGCAGGGCTTCTTATGATGTGTATTACCGAGAGGGCCCAGAGATACCTCTTCGACACTCGGAGTGACAAATCCTAATCTCGATCTATGCCAACCCAGCAAACACCTTCGGAGATACCTGTAGAGCATCTTCATAATCACCCAGTTACATTGTGGTGTTTGATAGCACACAAGGCATTCCTTCAGTAACCAGCAGTTGCATAATCTCATAGTCGGAGGAATATGTATTTGACATGAAGAAAGCAATAGCAATAAAACCGAACAATCAAAATGCTAAGCTAACGAATGGGTCTTGTAAATCACATCATTCTCCTAATGATGTGATCCCGTTTATCAAATGACAACACATGTCTATGGTTAGGAAACTTAACCATCTTTGGTCAACGAGCTAGTATAGTAGAGGCTTACTAGGGACACAATATTTTGTCTATGTATCCACGCATGTATCAAGTTTCTGATTAATACCATTCTAGCATGAATAATAAACCTTTATCATGAAATAAGGAAATATAAAATAACAACTTTATTATTGCCTCTAGGGCATATTTCCTTCAGTCTCCCACTTGCACTAGAGTCAATAATCTAGATTACATTGTAATGATTCTAACACCCATGGAGTCCTGGTGTTGATCATGTTTTGCTCATGGAAGAGGCTTAGTCAATGGGTCTGCTATATTCAGATCCGTATGTATTTTGCAAATCTCTATGTCTCCCTCCTTGACTAGATCACAGATGGAGTTGAAGTGTCTCTTAATGTGTTTGCTCTTTTTGTGAAATCGGGATTCCCTCGCTAAGGAAATTGCTCCAGTATTGTCACAAAAGATTTTCATTGGACTCGATGCACTAGGTATTACACATATATCGGATATGAACTCTTTCATCCAGACTCATTCATTTGTTGCTTCTGAAGCAACTATGTACTCCGCTTCACACGTAGATCCCACCATGATGCTTTGCTTGGAACTGCACCAACTGATAGCTCCACCATTCAATATAAATACGTATCCGGTTTGTGACTTAGAGTTATTCGGATCAGTGTCAAAACAAGCATCGACATAACCATTTATGACAAGCTCTTTATCACCTCCATAAACGAGAAACATATCCTTGGTCCTCTTCACGTACTTAGGATATTCTTGACCGCTGTCTAGTGATCCACTCCTGGATTACTTTGGTACCTCCCTGGCAGACTTATGGCTAGGCACACATCAGGTTTGGTACACAACATATCATACATGATAGAACCTATGCCTGAGGCATAGGGAATGACTTTCATTTTCTCTCTATCTTCTGTAGTGGTCGGGCATTGAGTCTGACTCAATTTCACACCTGGTAACACATGCAAGAACCCTTTCTTTGGATGATCCATTTTGAACTTCTTCAACACTTTATCAAGGTATGTGCTTTGTGAAAGTCCTATTAAGCGTCTCTATCTCCATAGATCTTGATGTCCAATATATAAGCAGCTTCACCGAGGTCTTTCATTGAAAAACGTTTATTCAAGTATCCTTTTATGCTATCCAGAAATTCTACATTATTTCCAATCAACAATATGTCATCCACATATAATATTAGAAATGCTATAGAGCTCCCACTCACTTTCTTGTAAATACAGGCTTCTCCGAAAGTCTGTATAAAACCATATCTTTGATCACCTCATCAAAGCGTATATTCCAACTCCGAGATGCTTGCACCAGTCCATAGATGGATCGCTGGAGCTTGCACACTTTGTTAGCACCTTTAGGATTGACAAAACCTTCTGGTTGCATCATATACAACTCTTCTTTAAGAAATCCATTAAGGAACGCGGTTTTGACGTCCATTTGCGAGACTTCATAATCATAAAATGCGCCAATTGCTAACATGATTCAGACAGACTTAAGCATCGCTATGGGTGAGAAAGTCTCATCGTAGTCAACTCCTTGAACTTGTCAAAAACCTTTTGCGACAAGTCAAGCTTTGTCGTGGGGAACCACAACAACCTATGGAGCTATGAGCCCCTTTTTGGTTCGGTGGGGGATGGCATGTTGCACAAAGTGCGGAGGAGCGTGAGGCAGCACGACAAAGCTCACACGGGCAGTTTTTACCCAGGTTTGGGCCGTCGCGAGGCGTAAAACCCTACTCCTGCTTTGGTGAATTGATGGTGGATTATGGTGGAAAGCGCAACGCTCTTGCCCGGTAGGTTTGCCTTGGGACGAGAATGGCTATGCGCGTATGAGTGTACAAGGGTCTGAATCCTTTCTATGGTTGCTATGGGCCTCCTTTTATAGATCAAGGGGTCACCACAGTGGCAAATCAGTCATTATGCACTGATTAGATATCAAACAGTGCTATCGTACCTAACTTTGCAGGCTGACAGAGCACATTAAATGCGCCGCTCACTGTCACATCATAGCTTGCCCGGCAGGCTCTTCCGGGCCGTTTTGCCAGCTTGGCGCCTACTTGCTCGACACATTGTAGGACGGGTGTTGCTTGTAGGTATTTTCTGTAGGAGGTGGCTGCAATGTGGCATTTAGCAGCCTCTTAGTCACCTTGGAGCTTGACACCGCACTGATTGACGACGTACATCGTGGTGAGGTGCTGCGGTGAAGTGGTTTGTCTTTGCTAGTCGGCGAGGCCTGCCGACGATCGATCGGGGCTCACTTTCAGGGATAACCTTGCCTCCGCCAGGCTCGCCTGCCAGACAGGGGAGGTTTTTCCCTTAGTAGTATCTTGCTCCTCTGGCTAGTCTTGGCCTTCTTGATCCGTGCTGGATTCTTCAAGGGGATCGATCCATCTTGCTTGAGTTGCATGGTATTGTGAACTCGTCCTCGTGCCTATGCACAGTGTGGGAAACAGACCCAGGGTTTGTTGCACCGACAGAAGCCCCTGGGCCTGGCACGATTGCGCAACTGTGCATCGTCGGGCCAGGCCCTAATTAGTACACAGGCAAGAGTGCCGAGGTGGCTTCATCCCTTGAGATCTTCTTTGCTTCTTCATTATCTTGAGGCTGGGCCAGTTCCCGGTTTTTTCACACGTCGTGTTGAAAGTTATGGAGAAAACCAGATCGTGGCTCGCGGACTACCCACGCCCCACGATCACGGTACGAAAACTTTCACCCCACTTTCGCTTCGCCCTTTGGGATGCTTGCCACGTGTCCCGCATGCATCGCGTTGGGTAGGTGGTGGTGCGGAGGGTGCGGAAATGGGTGCCGTGGCAGAAGACCGGGTGCCACTGATTGGTGCAGAAGGTCGGCTTCGATTCCCTGGGCCGTTGCAGGTGCAGGGAAGCTATATTGGAGGAGCGGGGTGGTTGCCTTCTAAGCGGAAGGCCAACCCCCCGGCCTCGCTCCGCTATAAAAGGAGATAGGAGTGATGGTCTTATTCACACACCTTGCATCCTTTCTTCAAATTCTTCTTTGCTTGTCATGATGAGAGGACGAGGGCGCGGTGGCGCCCCAGTGACGGCGACAAGAGCCTCTGCTTGGCAGTGTGTTCCTCCCCCTTCTGAGAGCGCGGGAGCGGAATCTGCTGCAAGAGGAGGAGGGAGGGGATGAGGTCGAGGCCGTCGGGGCACCCGAGGAGGAGGAGGACAAGGCGGCACCCAGGACGCGCCTTCGCCGGATGCCCCTCCTCCGCTGGAAGGCCACACCGAGACCAGCCTCTGGAGTTTGCCATTAGGTTGTACAAGCCCCCGCACGGCCGCCTTCGCCTTCCCACTCCGTTCGCGAGGGTGATGGAACTCGAGCAACTGCGTGCGTTGAGGATGAACATGAGGGGCTGCGGGAACGGCAACATTCGTGTTGACATTGGCTTCCCCGCCCCTCACGTCATGTACTTTTGCCGAGGCTGGAAGACTTTTGCCTGCACCCACAACTTGTTGGAAGGGCACGTCCTCCATTTTAGGTTAATGGAGGACGGCTTCCTCTCTGTCAAGGTGTTTGGGAGCTCGGGTGCTCGCTTAATTAGGGTGCTGCACTAAGAGCTCGACCGACGATGAAAGCTCCTCCTTGAGCGACGAGGAGGACAGTGATGGCGATGATGATGCCGGCAACGACAACTCTGACTCCGGCTGACCATCGCCCACACCATCTCCATCACGTGGCAGCACCATCATCTGCCCCTGCATTTTCTCCCCTGCAAGGTGATTTCCGAGAGGTTGGATGCAGAGGTGGTGATGTTGCTCCCTGGCTTCTTCCAGCTGGACCCTGGCGGGCTTCCTGTCAGGAAGCAGCTTCGTTAGCCTCGCCATGTCCTCCTGGCCCTGGTGGCAGTGGTGGGGAGGTCGTCTCTGCCATGCTCTCCATCGCCGCCTTCGTCGGTGCTCTCCCTTCCCTGCCAGGCTTTCTCTCCTGGAGCCCGACAGGGGCGGGCTGGGCTCCCGCCCAGGCACTCCTTTTGCCCTCCTCGTCTTCATCTGATGTGCCTGGCAGGAGAGGGACAAGAAAGGGCTTTATGGGGCAGTTATCTTTTTTCACTCTTAAATTTACAGGTACTTGCCAAATTTTAGTTCGAATAATGTAATCTCTTGAATCCATGTTTGTATCCTGTAAGGTTTGTACTTGTTTGTAGCATATAAATGAAAACGATAAACCTTGTCGGGTACTCGTGCATGTATATGACCACGCAGAGATGGAATGCCTCTATATTTAAAACAAATGAGTTTCCCCGGTAGGCTATCCTGACGGTACCCTCTATTGCCTGTCGGAGAGCTATGGTTGCCGGGCACAAATCGTAATGAGGGACCAGCCCCCCGCCAACTTTTCTTCATCAAAGGCCACTGCGACCATCTTTACCGAAGCAATTCGAGTCAAAGGATGAGAGCACCTAAGTCTCAAAAAGTGGCGAGGTTTTCCTATGCACAAGTTTACACTTATAGAACACGTATGGATAAGAGATATAACTTATCTGTTTGGCCTGCTGGAGATCGCAGTGCTGGCTTGTCTTCTCATCTCCTCTTGGGGATTGAATCCACGGTAGGAGCCTGTAGATTATGCAGATGTAAATGATGCCAAATGTAACCTTATCTACATGAGGATGCAATGCTCATGATATGCTTATGCATGCATGCAACTTGTCGGACCCCCCAGCGCTTCGTTTACTTCTTTGTTACTCAGGGTCTGCGCCTGGCCTTGTACAAGGGGTTACATGCAACTAAGGCAAGGCCTGTACAAAAGGGTGGCTGCCGGGCAAGGCCCGACAGCCGTGCCTTATGGGTAGAACTTGCGGAGATGCTCAATATTCCATGAGTTTTGCAATTTAATGCCATCTCCGGTCTCTAGACGGACTGCGCTAGGTCTGGTGACTCGTACTACCCGGTAAGGGCCTTCCCACTTCGGCGTCAATTTGTTTGCACCCTTGGCGGACTGAACACGCCTAAGGACAAGGTCGCCTTCCTCAAAATACCAGGCATGAACCCTGCAGCTGTGATAGCGACGCAGGGCTTGCTGATGGCGTGCAGCATGCATAGCAGCACAGAGACGGTTCTCCTCGAGTAGCACAGTGTCATCACGCTGGTGCTGATCTTGCGCTACTTCATCATAGGCAAGTACTCGAGGGGACACGTAAATGAGTTCCGTGGGGATAACTGCTTCTACCACATAGACTAGGGAGAAGGGAGTCTATCCGGTAGCTCGATTTGGTGTCGTTCTGAGGGACCAAAGAACCACCGACACCTCATTGATCCATCGCCTGCCACACTTATGCAGCTTATCAAATGTTCTTGTCTTGAGTCAGTGTAGCACTTCAGCGTTCGCCCTCTCAGCTTGTCCATTGCTTTTGGGATGTGCAATAGAGGCAAATGAGATCTTGCTTCCGAGGGCATGAACATATTGCATGAAGGCGTGACTCGTGAATTGGGTGCCGTTGTCAGTGATTATTCGGGCAGGAACCTCGAAGCGGCACATCAAATCTTTCAAGAACTTGATAGCTGACTGAGCAGTCACCTTTCTCGCGGCAGCTACTTCCGGCCACTTTGTAAACTTGTCGATTGCGACGAACAAGAATTCAAAGCCCCTGGCAGCTCGGGGGAAAGGGCCGAGGATATCAAGCCCCCAGACCGAAAACGGCCAAGACAAAGGGATTGTCTGAAGAGCTTGTGTAGGCAGATGGATGTTCTCGGAATGGAACTGGCAGGCTTCACACTTGATGACTAGCTCGACTGCATCTTGGAGGGCTGTGGGCCAATAGAATCCTTGCCGGAATGCTTTTCCAACTAATTCCCTTGATCCAATGTGGGAGCCGCACATGCCTTTGTGTATCTCTGCCAGCAGTTCCTTTCCTTCTTCTCAGCAAATGCACTTCAATTTCACACCATTGGGCCTTCTTCTGTATAGAGTGTCTCGACAAACTGGTACATACTGACCCTCAGGGCTACTCTTTCAGCTTCATCTTGCTCATCGGGAAGTTCTCCGGTTTGGAGGAAGTGGACTATGTGCCTTGCCCAAGTTGGAGCCTGGGCCTCGGCAATAAGGACTAACGGCACCTCCTCGCTCGCGGGGGTGCGTTCCTCGACCGTAGGGACCAGTGGTCCGGCAGGAGGGTTCAGCCCAACAAGTGATGGGGAGTTGTTTCCTGCAGGGTCCCTGCCAGGAGCCCTGAGGGGGTCTACCGGGAGAGGCTTACCGGAGTCCAGCTTTCTCCTTTTCCGGGCCATTGTTGCCGGGGTTTGGAGGGCTGAGTAAGATGGAGAACAAAAGTTCCTGGTTCCACAGGAAGCTTTTGCGCAACACACTTTGACAGACGATCAGCTATGCTATTTTCCACACGGGGTGCGTGCTCTGTTTGCAATTCGTCAAAACGCTCCTCCAATATTCTCACTTCCTCAATGTATGCCTCCATCAATGGACTTTGGTAATCCTTGTTGACTTGTCTCACCACAAGCTATGAATCTCCTCAAATGGCTAGCTTCTTAATTCCCAATTCAACGGCAATCTTGAGCCTGGCAAGGAGCCCTTCATACTCTGCTGTATTGTTGGTTGCTTCCTCCCTGGGAAAATGCATCTGAACGACATACTTCAGGTGCTCACCGGTGGGAGCAACGAGAAGCACGCCAGCCCCTGCAGCTTTCATGGAGAAAGCACCGCCAAAATACATGATCCATTCTTGGAGCGTTTCCTTGCCGGGAATAACTGACTCCATCACTTCTTCGTCTGGGGTTGGCGTCTATTCTGCAATAAACTCTACCAATGCCCTGCTCTAGATTGTTGAGGTGCTCTCAAACTTTAGGGGAAAGCTGGATAACTCCAAAGCCCACTCCACTATTCTACCGGTAACCTCAAGGTTCCGGAGTATCCTTTGCAATGGGAAGCGGGTGACAACTGTAATCTCATGAGCTTGGAAGTAGTGGCGCAGTTTCCTTGAGGCCATGATGAGGCCAAAAATCAACTTTTGCATGCAAGAGTACCTTGATCTAGCCCCCTGTAGCAAGGAGCTGACAAAGTACACTAGGCGCTGCACCACTTTCTTCCTTGCCGCGTCCTTGGGGTCACCCCTGCTATCGTGCTCCTCTTTGTCCCGATCCTCATCCGGTCCTCCCGGACTTTGCTTATCCTCTATTTCCTCTACTTCCCGCTGTGCCACTAGGGCTGCACTAACCACTTGATTGGTTGCCGCCAAGTATAGCAGCGACGACTCTTGTGGTTTAGGTGCTACCAACATGGGCATAGAGGACAAGTAGGTCTTCAGCTCCTTCAGTGTTGCATTTTCCTCTGGGGTCCACTTCATGGGTCCTGCCTTCTTCAAAATTTTGAAGAACGACATGGCGCGCTCGGCAGACTTGGAGACGAATCTGCTGAGCGCGGCAACACACCCTATCAAACACCTCACATCCTTAACTGTCCTGGGTGCCTGGATTTGCTCTATAGCCTTGATCTTATCTGGATTGGCCTCGATCCCACGATGGGGACACAAAGAAACCAAGTAGCTTGCCGGAGGGAACACCAAACACACACTTCTCTGGGTTTAGCTTCAAGTTGATCTTGCACAAATTAGCAAATGTCTCTTCCAAATCCTGGATGAGTGTGGATTTGTCCTTAGTCTTGACCACAATATCATCCATATAAGCCTCAATATTTCTGTGCAACTGCGGTTCAAAACCAATTTGGACTGCCCTTGCAAAAGTAGACCCGACACTTTTTAACCCAAAAGGCATGCGCACAAAGCAGTACGTACCGCATGGGGTGATGAAGGAGGTCTTCTCTTCGTCTTCCTCGGACATGAAGATCTGATGATATCCAGAGTATGCATCCAGGAAAGAAAGCAAATCACAGCCTGGAGTGGAATCCACAATCTGGTCGATGCACGGCAAGGGAAATGGATCCTTTGGGAAAGCCTGAAGGAAATATGCCCTAGAGACAATAAAAAAGTTATTATTTATTTCCTCATATCATGATAAATGTTTATTATTCATGCTAGAATTGTATTAACTGGAAACATCATACATGTGTGAATACATAGACAAACTTAAAGTCACTAGTATGCCTCTACTTGACTAGCTCATTAATCAAAGATGGTTATGTTTCCTAACCATAGACATGTGTTGTCAGTTGATTAACGGGATCACGTCATTAGGAGAATGATGTGATTGACTTGACCCATTCCGTTAGCTTAGCACTTGATCGTTTAGTATGTTGCTATTGCTTTCTTCATGACTTATACAAAGTTCCTATAACTATGAGATTATGCAACTCCCATTTACCGGAGCAACACTTTGTGTGCTACCAAATGTTACAACGTAACTGGGTGATTATAAAGGAGCTCTACAGGTGTCTCTAAAGGTACATGTTGAGTTGGCGTATTTTGAGATTAGGTTTTGTCACTCCGATTATCGGAGAGGTATCTCTGGGCCCTCTCGGTAATGCACATCACTATAAGCCTTGCAAGCAATGTAGCTAATGAGTTAGATATGGAATGATGCATTACGTAACGAGTAAAGAAAATTTCTAG
Source organism: Aegilops speltoides (assembly GCA_021437245.1). NCBI lineage: Eukaryota > Viridiplantae > Streptophyta > Magnoliopsida > Poales > Poaceae > Aegilops > Aegilops speltoides. Next base: position 336,229,540 of record CM038146.1, read on the forward strand.
TAACGAGATTGAACTAGGTATTGAGATACCGACGATCGAATCTCGGGCAAGTAACATATCCATGACAAAGGGAACAACGTATGTTGTTATGCGGTTTGACCGATAAAGATCTTCGTGGAATACGTAGGAGCCAATATGAGCATCCAGGTTCCACTATTGGTTATTGACCGAAAACAGTTCTAGGTTATGTCTACATAGTTCTCGAACCCGTAGGGTCCACACGCTTCAGGTTTCGATGACAGTTATATTATGAGTTTATGAGTTTTGATGTACCGAAGTTTGTTTGGAGTCCCGGATGAGATTACGGACATGACAAGGAGTCTCAAAATGGTCGAGACATGAAGATTGATTTTTTTGGAAGCCTATATTTGGATATCGTAAATGTTTCGGGTGAAATCGGGATTTTACCGGAGTACCGGGCGGTTACGGAAACCCCCCGGGGGCTTAATGGGCCTACATGGGCCCTAATGGAGAAGAGGAGAGGAGGCAAGGGCTAGGCCGCGCGCCCCTACCCCTAGTCCGAATAGGATAAGGAGAGGGGGGCGGCGCCCCCCTTTCCTTCCTCTCTCCCTCCTCCTTCCCCCTTCTCCTATTCCAACTAGGAAAGAAGGGAGTCCTACTCCCGGTGGGAGTAGGACTCCCTTTGGTGTGCCCCTCCTTGGCCGGCCACCCCCTCCCCCTTGGCTCCTTTATATACGGGGGCAGGGGGCACCTCTAGACACAACAATTGAGCTCTTGATCTCTTAGCCGTGTGCGGTGCCCCCCCCCACCATAGTCCTCGATAATATTGTAGCGGTGCTTAGGAGAAGCCCTGCAACGGCAGAACATCAAGATCATCGCCACGCCGTCGTGCTGACGGAACTCGTCCCCGACATTCTGCTGGATCGGAGTCCGGGGATCGTCATCGAGCTGAACGTGTGCTAGAACTTGGAGGTGCCGTAGTTTTGGTGCTTGATCGGTCGGGCCGTGAAGACGTACGACTACATCAACCCTGTTGTTCTAACGCTTCCACTTTCGGTCTACGAGGGTACGTGGACAACACTCTTCCCTCTCGTTGCTATGCATCACCATGATCTTGCGTGTGCGTAGGAATTTTTTGAAATTACTATGTTCCCCAACAGTGGTATCAGAGCCAGGTTTTATGCGTAGATGTTATATGCACGAGTAGAACAGAAGTGAGTTGTGGGCGATACAAGTCATACTGCTTACCAGCATGTCATACTTTGGTTCGGCGGTATCGTTGGATGAAGCAGCTCGGACCGACATTACGCGTATGCTTACACGACACTGGTTCTACCGACGTGCTTTGCACATAGGTGGCTGGCGGGTGTCTGTTTCTCCGACTTTAGTTAAACCGAGTGTGGCTACGCCCGGTCCTTGTGAAGGTTAAAACAACACTAACTTGACAAACTATCGTTGTGGTTTTGGTGCGTAGGTAAGAATGGTTCTTGCTCAGCCCGTAGCAGCCACGTAAAATTTTCAACAACAAAGTAGAGGACGTCTAACTTGTTTTTGCAGGGCATGTTGTGATGTGATATGGTCAAGACGTGATGCTATATTTTATTGTATGAGATGATCATGTTTTGTAACCGAAGTTATCGGCAACTGGCAGGAGCCATATGGTTGTCGCTTTATTGTATGAAATGCAAACGCCCTTTAATTGCTTTACTTTATCACTAAGCGGTAGCGATAGTCGTAGAAGCAATAGATGGCGTAAACGACAACGATGCTAAGATGGAGATCAAGGTGTCGTGCCAGTGACGATGGTGATCACGACGGTGCGTTAGAGATGGAGATCACAAGCACAAGATGATGATGGCCATATCATATCACTTATATTGATTGCATGTGATGTTTATCCTTTATGCATCTTATCTTGCTTTGATTGACGGTAGCATTTTAAGATGATCTCTCACTAATTATCAAGAAGTGTTCTCCCTGAGTATGCACCGTTGCGAAAGTTCTTCGTGCTGAGACACCACATGATGATCGGGTGTGATAGGCTCTACGTTCAAATACAATGGGTGCAAAACAGTTGCACACGCGGAATACTCAGGTTAAACTTGACGAGCCTAGCATATACAGATATGGCCTCGAAACACGGAGACCGAAAGGTCGAACGTGAATCATATAGTAGATATGACCAACATAGTGATGTTCACCATTGAAACTACTCCATCTCACGTGATGATCGGTCATGGTTTAGTTGATTTGGATCACGTGATCACTTAGATGACTAGAGAGATGTCTGTCTAAGTGGGAGTTCTTAAGTAATATGATTAATTGAACTTAAATTTATCATGAACTTAGTACCTGATAGTATTTTGCTTGTCTATGTTTGTTGTAGATAGATGGCTCGTCTTTGTTGTTCGTTGAATTTTAATGCGTTCTTTGAGAAAGCTAAGTTGAAAGATGATGGTAGCAATTACACGGATTGGGTCCTTAACTTGAGGATTATCCTCATTGCTGCACAGAAGAATTATATCCTGGAAGCAACGCTGGGTGCCAGGCCTGCTGCAGATGCAACCGACGACGTTAAGAACATCTGGCAGAGCAAAGCTGATGGCTACTCGATAGTTTAGTGTGCCATACTTTACGGCTTAGAACCGGGTCTTCAACAACATTTTTGAACGTCATGGAGCATATGAGATGTTCCAGGAGTTGAAGTTAATATTTCAAGCAAATGCCTGAATTGAGAGACATGAAGTCTCCAATAAGTTCTATAGTTGTAAGATGGAGGAGAATAGTTCTGACAGTGAACATATACTCAAAATGTCTGGGTATAATAATCACTTGATTCAACTGGGAGTTAATCTTCCTGATGATAGTGTCATTGACAGAATTCTTCAATCACTGCCACCAAGCTACAAGAGCTTCGTGATGAACTATAATATGCAAGGTATGGACAAGACTATTCCCGAGCTCTTCGCAATGCTAAAAGCTACGGAGGTAGAAATCAAGAAGGAGCATCAAGTGTTGATGGTCAATAAGACCACCGATTTCAAGAAAAGGGCAAAGGGAAGAAGAAGGGAACTTCAAGAAGAACAGCAAACAAGTTCTTTGCTCAAGAGAAGAAACCCAAGTCGGACCTAAGCACGAAAGTGAGTGCTTCTCTTGCAAGTAGATCGACATTTGAAGCGGAACTGCCCCAAGTATTTGGCGGGCAAGAAGGATGGCAAAGTGAACAAAGGTATATGTGATATACATGCTATTGATGTGTACCTTACTAATGCTCGCATGATAGCACCTCGGTATTTGATCTTGGTTACATTGCTAATATTTGCAACTAGAAGCAGGGACTACGAATTAAGCGAAGATTGGCTAAGGACGAGGTGACGATGCGCGTGGGAAATGGTTCCAAAGTCGATGTGATTGTGGTTGGCACGCTACCTCTACATCTACCATCGGGATTAGTTTTAGACATGAATAATTGTTATTTGGTGCCAGCGTTAAGAATGAACATTATATCTGGATCTTGTTTGATGTGAGACGGTTATTCATTTAAATCAGAGAATAATGGTTATTCTATTTATATGAGTAATATCTTTTATGGTCATGCACCCTTGAAGAGTGGTCTATTTTTATTAAATCTCAATAGTAGTGATACAAATATTCATAATGTTGAAGCCAAAAGATGCAGAGTTGATAATGATAGTTTAACTTAATTGTGGCACTGTCGTTTGGGTCATATTGGTGTAAAGTGCATGAAGAAACTCTATACTGATGGACTTCTGGAATCACTTGATTATGAATCACTTGGTACTTGCGAACCGTGCCTCATGGCCAAGATGACTAAAACGCCGTTCTCTGGAACTATGGAGCGAGCAACTGATTTGTTGGAAATCATACATACTGATGTATGTGGTCCGATGAATATTGAGGCTCGCGGCGGGTATCGTTATTTTCTCACCTTCACAGATGATTTGAGCAGATATGGGTATATCTACTTAATGAAACACAAGTCTGAAACATTTGAAAAGTTCAAAGAATTTCAGAGTGAAGTGGAAAATTATCGTAACAAGAAAATAAAATTTCTACGATCTGATCGTGGAGGAGAATATTTGAGTTACGACTTTGGTTTACATTTGAAGCAATGCCGAATAGTTTCGCAACTCACGCCACCCGAACAGCCTGTGAAATGGTGTGTCGAGCGTCGTGTCGTACTTTACTAGATATGGTGCGATCTATGATGTCTCTTCTTGATTTACGCTATCGTTTTGGGGTTATGCTTTAGAGGCGGCCGCATTCACGTTAAATAGGGCACCATCAAAATCCGTTGAGACGGCGCCTTATGAGCTGTGGTTTGGCAAGAAACCAAAGTTGTCATTTCTTAAAGTTTGGGGCTGCAATGCTTATGTGAAGAAACTTCAACCAGATAAGCTCGAACCCAAATCGAAAATGTGTCTTCATAGGATACCCAAAAGAGACTATTGGGTACACGTTCTATCACATATCTGAGGGCAAGATTTTTGTTGCTAAATTCAGATCCTTTCGGAGAAGGAGTTTCTCTCGAAAGAAGTGAGTGAGAGAAAAGTAGAACTTGATGAGGTAATCAGATACTGCTCCCTTATTGGAAAGTAGTTCATCACAAGAACCAGTTCTTGTGACAACTACACCAATCGATGAGGAAGCTAAAGATAATGATCATGAAACTTGGATCAAGTTACTACCGAACCTCGTGGTCTACGAGTAAGATCGCACAGTGGTATGGTAATCCTATTCGGAAGTCATGTTACTTGATCATGGCGAACCTCGAACTATGAGGAAGCGATGATGAGCCCAGATTCGCAAAATGGCTTGAGGCCATGAAATCGAGATGGGATCCATGTATGAAAACAAAGTATGGACTTTGGTTGACTTGCCCGATGATCGGCAAGCCATCGAGAATAAATGGATCTTCAAGAAGAAGACCGACGCGATGGTAATGTAGCTGTCTACAAAGCTCGACTTGTTGCGAAAGGTTTTCGACAAGTTCAAGGGGTTGACTACGATGAGACTTTCTCACCCATAGCGATGCTTAAGTCTGTCCAAATCATGTTAGCAATTGCGCATTTTATGATTATGAAATTTGGAAAATGGATGTCAAAACGCATTCTGAATGGATTTACGGAAGAAGAGTTGTATATGATGCAGCGAAAGGTTTTGTCGATCCAAAAGGTGCTAACAAAGTGTGCAAGCTCCAATGATCCATTTATGGACTGGTGCAAGCATCTCGGAGTTGGAATAAATGCTTTGATAGTGTGATCAAAGCATATGGTTTTATCTGAGACTTTTGGCGAAGCTGTATTTACAAGAAAGTGAGTGGGAGCTCTGTAGCATTTACGATATTATATGTAGATGACATATTGTTAATTGGAAATGATATAGAATTTTTGGATAGCATAAAGGGATACTTGAATAAAAGTTTTTCGATGAAAGACCTCGGTGAAGCTGCTTACCTATTGGGCATCAAGATCTATAGAGATAGATCAAGACACTTAATTGGACTTTCACAAAGCACATACCTTGATAAAGTTTTGAAAAAGTTCAAAATGGATCAGGTAAAGAAAGGGTTCTTGCCTGTATTACAAGGTGTGAAGTTGAGTCGGACTCAATGCCCGACCACAAGCAGAAGATAGAGAGAAAATGAAAGATGTTCCCTATGCTTCAGCCATAGGCTCTATCATGTATGCAATGCTGTGTACCAGACCTGACGTATGCTTTGCAATAAGTTTGGCAGGGAGGTACCAAGTAATCCGGGAGTGGATCACTGGACAGCAGTCAAGAATATCCTGAAATACCTGAAAGGGACTAAGGATATGTTTCTCGTTTATGGAGGTGACAAAGAGCTAGTCGTAAATGGTTACGTCGATGCAAGCTTTGACACTGATCCAGACGATTCCAAATCGCAAACCGGATACGTGTTTATATTGAATGGTGGAGCTGTCAGTTGGTGCACTTCTAAACAAAGCGTTGTGGCGGGATCTACATGCGAAGCAGAGTACACAGCTGCTTTAGAAGTAGCAAATGAAGGAGTCTGGATGAAAGAGTTCATTTCCAATCTAGGTGTCATACCTAGTGCGTCGGGACCAATGAAGATCTTCTGTGACAATACTGGTGCAATTGCCTAGGCAAAGGAATCCAGATTTCACAAGAGGAGCAAGCACATCAAGAGACGCTTCAATTCCATCCGGGAACAAGTCCAGCTAGGAGACATACAGATTTGCAAGATACATATGGATCTGAATGTTGCAGACCCATTGACTAAGCCTTTTCCACGAGCAAAACATGATCAGCACCAAGACTCCATGGGGGTTAGAATCATTACTGTGTAATCTAGATTATTAACTCTAGTGCAAGTGGGAGACTGAAGGAAATATGCCCTAGAGGCAATAATAAAGTTATTATTTATTTCCTCATATCATGATAAATGTTTATTATTCATGCTAGAATTGTATTAACCGGAAACATGATACATGTGTGAATACATAGACAAACTTAAAGTAACTAGTATGCCTCTACTTGACTAGCTCATTAATCAAAGATGGTTATGTTTCCTAACCATAGACATGTTTTGTCATTTGATTAACGGGATCACATCATTAGGAGAATGATGTGATTGACTTGACCCATTCAGTTAGCTTAGCACTTGATCGTTTAGTATGTTGCTATTGCTTTCTTCATGACTTATACAAAGTTCCTATAACTATTAGATTATGCCACTCCCGTTTACCGGAGGAACACTTTGTGTGCTACCAAACGTCTAGCAACGAATCGGGTGATTATAAAGGAGCTCTGGTGTCTCCAAAGGTACATGTTGAGTTGGCGTATTTCGAGATTAGGTTTTGTCACTCCGATTGTCGGAGAGGTATCTCTGGGCCCTCTCGGTAATGCACATCACTATAAGCCTTGCAAGCAATGTAGCTAATGAGTTAGTTACATAATGATGCATTATGTAACGAGTAAAGAGACTTGCCGGTAACAAGATTGAACTAGGTATTGAGATACCGACGATCAAATTTCGGGCAAGTAACATACCGATGACAAAGGGAACAACGTATGTTGTTATGAGGTTTGACCGATAAAGATCTTCATAGAATATGTAGGAACCAATATGAGCATCCAGGTTCCGCTATTGGTTATTGACCGGAAACAGTTCTAGGTCATGTCTACATAGTTCTCGAACCCGTAGGGTCCGCACGCTTAAGGTTTCGATGACAGTTATATTATGAGTTTATGAGTTTTGATGTACCGAAGTTTGTTCGGAGTCTCAGATGAGATCACAGACATGACGAGGAGTCTCGAAATGGTCGAGACATGAAGATTGATATATTGAAAGCCTATATTTGGATATCGGAAATGTTCCGGGTGAAATCGGGATTTTACCGGAGTACCGGGCGGTTACCGGAAACCCCTCGGGGGCTTAATGGGCCTACATGGGCCCTAATGGAGAAGAGGAGAGGAGGCAAGGGCTAGGCTGCGCGCCCCTCCCCCCTAGTACGAATAGGACAAGGAGAGGGGGGGCGGCGCCCCCCTTTCCTTCCTCTCTCCCTCCTCCTTCCCCCCTTCTCCTATTCCAACTAGGAAAGAAGGGAGTCCTAGTCCCAGTGGGAGTAGGACCCCCCTTGGTGCGCCCCTCCTTGGCCGGCCAACCCCTCCCCCTTGGCTCCTTTATATACGGGGGCAGGGGGCACCTCTAGAAACAACAATTGATCTCTTGATCTCTTAGCCGTGTGCGGTGCCCCCCTCCACCATAGTCCTTGATAATATTGTAGCGGTGCTTAGGCGAAGCCCTGCGACGGTAGAACATCAAGATCGTCCTCACGCCGTCGTGCTGACGGAACTCTTCCCCGACATTCTGCTGGATCGGAGTCCGGGGATCGTCATCGAGCTGAACGTGTGCTAGAACTCGGAGGTGTCGAAGTTTTGGTGCTTGATCGGTCGGGCCGTGAAGACGTACTACTACATCAACCGCGTTGTTCTAACGCTTCCGCTTTCGGTCCACAAGGGTATGTGGACAACACTCTTCCCTCTTGTTGCTATGCATCACCATGACCTTGCGTGTGCGTAGGATTTTTTTTGAAATTACTACTTACCCCAACAAAGCCTTGTTGAGGTCTGTGAAATCGATGCACAGCCTTATTTGCCGTTGGCCTTGCGTACAACCACTGGGTTTGCTAACCATGTTGGGTGCAATACTCCTCTGACCAAACTAGTTGCTTCAAGTTTCTTGATCTCCTCGGCAATGAATTGCTCCCGTTCCAAGGCCTGCTTCCGGAATTTTTTCTTGACGGGTCGGGCATGTGGGTAGACAACAAGGTGGTGCTCGATTACCTCCCTGGGAACACCGGGGATATCAGATGGTTGCACTACAAAAAAAGACACATCCGTGACATTTTGGGCCAAAAGCAAATTTTTTCTTTCATACTTATGACACTTCTATGACGATAATTGTGACAAAACCCGGTATCATCATAGATGTGGTGGGCTCCTATTTCTATGACAAAAAATGGGGTTTTTGTCCTGGGCGGGCCGGAGACGCAGCTGCATGACATTCTTTGGGCCGTCCATGACGGGAAAAACCATGGTAGAAGCGAGGCGAAAATTTGGCGAGTTCGATTCTGGTGGGTGGTCGGGGCGGCGATGCATCGTTTCTCTTGTACACGTCTGGCGTGTGTGAGAGGCGTTGGCTCTAACTAAACCCGAGTGAGGCATTGGGCTCTAATCAACCCGGCGATTAGACCGCGAGCTACGCGTTCTTGAACCCGGCGATCGACCGATGGCTGTTAATCGAACCCAATCGGCGATTCGCCGCTCTCGCTGCTAATCGAAGCCGATCGATCTTGCCTCTGGATGAATAGTGGCGTTGCGGGGAGGTTGGATGAGCGATGGCGGTGGGGGTGGATGAGCGGGACCCGTGGCGTTGCCTCTGGATGAACAAGACCCCGATCGTCGAGCGGTTGGGGCTGGATGAACAGGACCCCATGGATGGCTGGATGAATAGGGCGACCCGTGGAGGGCTGGATGAGCAGTAGATGGTGGAGGGTGGATGAGCAGTGGCCCGTGGAGGGGTGGTTGAACAAGAGCCCCTGGAGAGGGGTGGTTAAGTAGCGGTGGAGGCTTGATGAGCAGGGCCCGTGGATGAGCAGGAGCCCGTGGAGGCTGGAGGAGGTCGACGGTGGATGAGCAGATGGCCCGTGGAGGCCGGAGGAGGTCGGCGGTGGAGATGAGCAGTATCCGTGGAGTCTGTTTTGCGATGCGCCACACCCCTCCCGATGAAGAGGACCCCCGTTTCGACCGTAGTGCTCCAACACAAGTCTGTTTCGTCCGTTTTGCGGTACGCCACACCCCTCCCGATCAATAGGACCCCGTTTCGACCATAGGAGGTCCAACACAAGTTTGTTTCCTCCGTTTTGCGGTACGCGAGACCCCTCCCAATGAACAGGATCCCATTTCGAATGTGGTCGGTCGAACACAAGGCCGTTTCCTCCATTGTGTGGTACGCCAGGCCTCGTTTCCATCGCCTGTTCCGTCCAAGCCGGTTGGCTCCCACGCGTTCCGTTGCCTCCCGATGAACACGACGCATTCCGTTGCCTCCCAATAAACACGACGCATTCCGTTGCCTCCCCATGAACACGATGACGACGCAGTTTCTCCGTTCCGACCCAGCCATGTACACGAGCCTTGGGCGTACGTATGCACGAGTAGGCATTGAGACCCGCCCGTATATGCGTATGTGGCGTATTTTCTTTCTTGCACCACGGCGTTATGCGTGCGTGTACATGCTACATGGGCGCTGTATCACGACACGTCGCGCGCCTCTACATCGACCAAAAGATATATATATGCGTACGTTCGCGACCAGAATGACAATGCTACATACACTTCGACCAGGTGGGTCCTGACTGTCAGGCACTTCCTTGCGTGCGAAGATGTAGATGGTGGGTCCCAGCAGTCAGGGGGCGAATCGTTTTTTTTATTTTTGCCCGGACGCACTTCCTTGCATGCGAAGATGTAGCAAGTGGGTCCCAGCAGTCAGGGGGGCGAATTGTTTTTTCCCCGGACGCACTTCCTTGCGTGCGAAGATGTAGCTGGTGGGTCCCAGCAGTTAGGGGGGAAACGTTTTTTTCACGAAATACGGTGGCCCATCCGGTGGGTCCCCACTGTCAGGTGGAGGAATAATTATTTTGCGTGTAATAAGGAGGCACTTCCTTGCGGCAGCCATGGACCCAGCTGTCAGCCTCTCCACGTACAGTACTCTTCCGATGGAAGTCAGTCGTTGACCACGCCGCGCTGAGAGCACCATAGCAAGGCCTAGGAAGGGGACGACGCGGAGCCGGGGAAGACACGACAGTGGATGCCCACGCGGAGAGGACTACGATGGTTCACTGGTTCGGCTGCGGTGTCAGGCTGTCGTCGCCGCAGAATAACAGGGGGTGTGGGTGAGTAGAGGGGTGGCCTGGCCAGCGGTGGGAGTAGTAGGAGGCGGTGAGGCCTCCGCGGCATCACAGCCGGCAACGGGAGGCAGGAGCATGCGGCACGACCGGCACTGCTTTGGGTGGCTGGATCAAGAAGACCAGAGGTTGAAGAAGCACTATGGCCGCTGGATGGACATCGTACGGTCACTAGAGCTAGAATCGTTCATATTGACTAAAGTTGACAAAGGCCTCCGTCCCAGTCAACTTAGTAGGCTCACAAGTCAGCCTCCCACCATGGTGGGTCCCAGCTAGCAAGGGGAGTATTCATTTTTTTGTGCGTAATAAGGAGGCACTTCCAGTGGGTCCGAGCTGACAGCGGGGCAACATTTTTTTTGCGAAATACGGTGGCCCGTCCGGTGGGTCCCAGCAGTCAGGGGGAAACATTTTTTTTGCGAAATACTGGTGGCCCGTCCGGTGGATCCCTGCTGTCAGGTGGAGGAATAATTATTTTCCATGTAATAAGGAGGCACTTCCTTGCGGCTGCCGTGGACCCAGCTGTCAGCCTCTCCACGTACAGTACTCTTCCGATGGAAGTCGGTCGTTGACCACGTTGACCACGCCGCGTCGAGAGCGCCACGACGGTGGACGACGGCGAGGCCTAGGAAGGGGACGACGCGGAGCCGGGGAAGACGCGGCAGTGGATGCCCACGTGGAGAGGACTACGAGGGTTCACTGGTTCGGCTGCGCTGCCGTCGCCGCAGAATAACAGGGGGTGTGGGTGAGTGGAGTGGAGGGAGGACCTGGCCAGCGATGGGAGTAGTATGGGGGCGGTGAGGCCTCCACGGCAGCATAGCCGGCCACGGGAGGCAGGAGCATGCGGCACGACCGGCGCTGCTTTGGGTGGCTGGAGCAAGAAGATCAGAGGTTGAAGAAGCACTACGGCCGCTGGATGGACATCGTACGGTCACTTGAGCTAGAATCGTGCATATTTACTAAGTTGACAAAGCCCTCCATCCCCTTCAACTTAGTAGGCCCACTATACTGGGTCCCAGCTAGCAGGGGAGTATTCATTTTTTGTGCGTAATAAGGAGGCACTTCCTTGTGTGCGAAGATATAGCTGGTGGGTCCGAGCTGTCAGCGGCGGTTACGTTTTTTTTGCGAAATACAGAGGCCCTTTCGGTGGGTCCCAGATGTCATGTGGAGGAATCATTATTTTGCGCGTAATAAGGAGGCATTTTCTTGCATGCGGCCGTGGACCCAGCTGTCAGCCTCTCCAGGTACAGTCCACTTAAGATGCATGTCAGTCGTTGACCATGTTGACCACGCCACGCCGAGAGCACCAGGGCGGTGGACAACGGCGAGGCCTAGGAAGGGAACGACACGGAGCCAGGGAAGACTTGGCAGTTGTTTCCCACGCGGAGGGAATACGACTGTACGAGGGTTTGCTGGTTCGTCTGCCGTCGCCGAAGAATAACAACAGGTGTGGGTGAGTAGAGGGATGGCTAGGCTAGCGATGGGAGTCTGATGGGGCGGTGAGGCTGCACATGACAACCTGACAAACCGGCAGGAGAGGAGGGAGCAGCAGTCCGCTAAGCGCTTGTTTGAGCGGGCGGAGTAGGAAGAGCAGAGATTAAAAAGCACGACGGCCATTGGATGGACATCCAACGATCCTTGCTTGTCGTCAACCTTTTTAGGAAAGCCTCAAATCTGTGGAAAAGCGACATCTGAGCCATCTGCCATTATTTCTAATAATTTACAGCCCATTTGCTAATTCTTACGGTTTTTGGAGCCCATATTCTGTTTGTTAGCATTACATCCCATATTGTGGCCACGGTTAAAAATTATCTGAAATTTTGCATATGTCGGTCTTGATGCGAACTGTTTTTAATCCCAAAATTTGAGTCACATTCGTGATTTAAAAATAAATGTATATCAATATAAAATCAATAAACTTTCCACACATAAAATCAATGCAATTTAAAATCTCGATATGAAAAAAAGATATTTGAAACTAATTGCCGGTTTGATGTGTTTTAAAAATGTACAACCCATTTCTCATTACTAATAGGCCATTTTCTCGTCCAGCCGAATGAAGCTCTCCTCGTCTTGAAAGATTTGCAGCCCAACAGGCTGATAAAGCGACTTACTTGACAAATCACAAAGAAACTAGGCTAGCCATTTTCGAAAAAAAAAAACTCTTGGGCGATCATGGTAAACATAAAAGAAAAGGCTGTCTAGACAGGCGAGTGTCCCACAGCCCAGTTGACACCACGCCTCCGTCTCAAAAACAAATTAGATAAATGCCACTCCAATTATGGCGATTAAGTAAAAATGCCACTGCAATTTCCAAACTTTAAAAATGCCACTGCAATTTTAGCAAACTTTGAAAAACGCATACGCAATTTGCAAACTTTGTAAATGCCACTCGGACTTGAAAATGGCATTTTCAAAGTTTGAAATTGCGATGGCATTTCTCGAAAACACCAGATTTGGAGTGGCATTTATCAAATTAACCCAAAACAAAAATAACTGGGCGAGCTGATGGGTCCCTGGTGTCAGCCGCTCGTTGTGCAATTCTCTCGTTTATTGACTATGTGACAATGGCATGGGACCCAGATGTCAGAAATCCACTAGGAGGAGCCATTTTTTTATTGGCTTGAAATAAGGAGGCACTTGCTTGCGTACTGCCATGACCTTGGCGGGTCCCTGCTGTCATCCTCTCCACGTACAATCATCTTGTACGCGTCAACTTGGTAGGCCCACAAGTCAGCCTCTAAACCCGTGGAGGACAAATACAACCCATTTAAAAAAATAACAGCGCATTCCATACGTTCAAACGAAACTTTCAACATTCGGAGCAAAGTAACAGGTCTGATCCACATATAGAGTACTGAACTTCCGCGTTGACAACCATCATAGCCAAGCTAACTATCTACTCCCACTAATACTCTAGTAGCATACAAGTACTAACTTACTCTTAGCTAACTAGACGATGTCGGCCGCCATCTGCGGTACACGCTAAACGCCGGCACCGGCGTCCTGCGCCTCAGCTCGGACTTGCCAGAGGTGTGATAGGGCGCGTTGCTCGCGTGCGTTGGCCCTTTCCATGCCGGCGTGGTCCACCGAAGCTTCGGCTTCCAAGCGGGAAACCCACTTGACGAGCTGGTAGTAAAAATCGGCGTCGCGAACGCGTGCGTGCCCGACAGCCTCCAGGGCTATTTGCCAAGCGCCGGCCTCCATGTAGTCGGCCCAGTTGAGGGCGCTCTGCTTGCGACTCAGAGCGTCGGTGCGCTGCTGCTCCATGTCCCGCTGACGACGCAAATTAGTGATATGCTACTCCTCCGCCAGGCGGTCACGCTCCAACAACTCCTGCTCCTCCGCTAGGTGGTCACGCTCCAAGAACTCCTCGATCTCCGCATTGCCATCTAAAGACAGATAGAATGCCTCCTCCCTTCGTCCGCCTTCCGGTGAAAAACCGAACACTAGTTCTGGCGGTGACCGCCTCCGGCTTTGCCTACTGCGGACGGACGGGGGCATGGCGGACGTGGCGAGCGACGTCGGGCCAGTGGGGGCTTATGAGGATATGGCGAGTTGGGTCACGGTGCCACCAGAGAAGGCTGGGAAACAGTACTTATAGGCGGAAGTTAGCGTGACGGTCATCGGAATTCAATGCATAAGCAGGCATGGCTTAGCACGCCAGCTTATCGTGGAAAACTAGAGAAACTGAAATTATGACTATGTCGTCCCGTCCCGTCTTGGTCGCACGCCGACATGACGATCAAACGAGTGCACTCGAATCATCTCCCTCCTTGTCAATAATGATTCCACAGATTTAAAAAGCCCGCAACAATTCTTTATTCACATCAGTTAGCTGCCTTAATTACGGCCGGCTGCATGCAGGCACTCAGAATTGCTCGCAGCCAGTACGCAGAGTAGCATGCAACTAGTCGCAACCGAGGGCACGCATGCAGCCACTTAAATCGCTGGAATTAATTAGGCTTAAACTTCTGCATGCCGTTAATTATTGCCATGCCTTGGTCTTGCTGCTTTGCTCATGGGACTAATAAACCCGGACGGAGGGAGTACCTTGGTTGGTGAGAGGTTTGAATTAAGCCCTGCAAAGTGCAAACCGGAAAGGAGGTACTAGTACGTGCGTGATCCGCTATTTATTTGTGTAGGATCAAGTAGGTCGTTTCTTGAATTGAGCCCTGCAAACCGGAAAGGAGGTAGTACGTGCGTGATTCCGCTATTTATCCGTGTAGGATCGAGTAGGTAGGATAGTGTAGCTTGTGAGTTTCTTCAGAGGTAGGCATTTTTATTCAAAAAACTGCCACTTTGGATCTTGCGTCGCAAATAAAACTTCCAGGAGTGCATTAGTAGGCTAGCTAGTGATCGATTAGTAACTTGTAAACACTAAGCGAACAGAAATAAGTAACTGTTAATGCATCTCAATGATTCACAGATCATATACAAATATGTAGCTCCAAAAGCAAAGATCAGCCACTTCGGATCTTGCGTCGTAACTAAAACTAACTAGTACAATTCCCATACATAAGATCAACATGTTAATGCATCTCAATGATTCACAGATCATATACAAATATGTAGCTCCAAAAGCAAATATTTAGAAAAAATATCTGTTCTTCCTACTAACATGGATGCTTCTCTTGGCCAACATTCAGTACAGACTGAAAGAAAATTTTGTTTGTGAAGTCTACAATTCCTCCTGCAAACGTAAGTGGTTTCACCAACAGCTGGAACCATGAGAATGAACCACACATGATGGAGGAACATCCACTGCAATATGATTTGGTCTTCTCTCGATCACACCGTGAGACTATTTTCGGAATACAAACGTTAACTTAGGCAAAATGATGCCCATTGTATAATCAGACCAAAGCAATGAAGCACCTAGTGTTAGCCAATAAATAGTAAAGTACTACTATTCTGCAGTCCATGAAGTGACTATCCAATCTTTCTGTGTCTATTTTCAAATGGCACTGCATGTAGTGACTATACTATTCTCTTGTGCAGTTCAACCAAAATTGCGGTCACTTTGTTTGTTTGCCAAATAGCAGCGCGCGACATCTCTGCTCGCACAAATATCAAGCAGCTAGTAAACATATACCACACCTTGTATTTTCGGTTTAAACATGTCTCTTCCGCTTAGCATATGTCATGTTCTGCACTGGACAATCTGATACAGTTATGTTCTGAAGGAAATATGCCCTAGAGGCAATAATAAAGTTATTATTTATTTCCTTATATCATGATAAATGTTTATTATTCATGCTAGAATTGTATTAACCGGAAACATAATACATGTGCGAATACATAGACAAACAGAGTGTCACTAGTATGCCTCTACTTGACTAGCTCGTGAATCAAAGATGGTTAAGTTTATTATTCATGTTAACCATAGACATGAGCTGTCATTTGATTCACGGGATCACATCATTAGGAGAATGATGTGATTGACTTGACCATTCCGTTAGCTTAGCACTTGATCGTTTAGTATGTTGCTATTGCTTTCTTCATGACTTATACATGTTCCTACAACTATGAATTATGCAACTCCGTTTGGGAGGAACACTTTGTGTGCTACCAAACGTCTAACGTGAATCGGGTGACTATAAAGGAGCTCTGGTGTCTCCAAAGGTACATGTTGAGTTGGCGTATTTCGAGATTAGGATTTGTCACTCCGATTGTCGGAGAGGTATCTCTGGGCCCACTCGGTAATGCACATCACTATAAGCCTTGCAAGCATTGTAACTAATGAGTTAGTTACAGGATGATGTATTATGGAACGAGTAAAGAGACTTGCCGGTAATGAGATTGAACTAGGTATTGAGATACCGATGATCGAATCTCGGGCAAGTAACATACCGATAACAAAGGGAACAACGTATGTTGTTATGCGGTTTGACCGATAAAGATCTTCGTAGAATATGTAGGAGCCAATATGAGCATCCAGTTTCCGCTATTGGTTATTGACCGGAAACGTGTCTCGGTCATGTCTACATAGTTCTCGAACCCGTAGGGTCCGCAACAAGGTTTCGATGATAGTTTTATTATGAGTTTATGAGTTTTGATGTACCAAGGAGTTACATGGCGACCCGACCTCGGGACGGTCAAGTCTCGTAACTTACGTGTCATCCACGGATCGGTATCTTGACACACACAATACTCGAGGATTTATAACAGAGGTAAATCACATGTATAAAATAACGTAAATACTATTACCTCAATCCAAATATATAGCGGAAGCAACAAGGTTGTGGATTCCCATCAACACCAACGACAAAGTTGAGTATAGGAAATCATAACCCTAACGTATCACTTACTAAATCAATGCGAAAAGTCGCAACATGAAACATTGCAGCCAGCAATTGACACATGGAATAAGTGGCAATGTAACACATAGAGAGTAATGAAAGAATAAGCTATACTACATGCATATATGGCTAGTGGAAAGCTCTATGGTTACAGTTTTGCGTAAAGCCAATTTTTCCCTACTGCAAAGGAATAATTTATTTAACTATCATGGTGGTTGTTAAACATTGAGAATGGTTGACAGCATCCTCAATCCCAATTAAAAAGTACTCATTAACAAACCCATCAATGTTAAATTAGAGTAACATGTTGAGATACAATTGATATTTCAAGTACTAGACACTCAAGATGTCCATAACCGGGGACACGACTAATCATGATTAGTTTGTACACTCTGCAGAGGTTTGCGCACTTTTCCCCACAAGACTCGATCGCCTCCGTTTGGTTCCTCGCACTACATGGTGTTTGAGAAATGGATGACCGAGACATAGTCTTTCAGAAGCGCTAGCACCTTACGATGGGTGGACCCGTACACCTACATACCCTACATCTGCTAGTCCACCACTATAAGAGTTCGCACGACTTAGTCAACTATGCCAGAGCCCATAATGGCTTGTGGCTGCACACGTAAGTTACTAGTATGAATTATCTTATGATCCTTTGAACACGGGTGGCGGTCCATAGGAAAATCACACGGTACCCCGGGATTTCTAAAAAACAGGCAAGTCTGGTAACCCCAGTGCCTCAATCCACCCGATGTGTATTTAAGTTGCCACCTTAGGTAAACCATTAATTAAACAATCTCACATCTGTCATGGATATTCACTCACCCAATCCACGTCTACTAGCATAGCATGGCATAATAAGCAAACGTAGAAGTAACTCCCAAAGGTTTCATAAGTAAAACAGGTAATAGGTACTACCTCATCTACTTCCCATCCCACAATTTAATTAGATCCTACTCATGCAGTGTTCGAGGATTGATCTAATGCAATAAAACTGGGTAGTAGAAAGGTATGATCAAGTGTTACTTGCCTGCAATGTTGATGAAGATGATTCGCACTCAACTCCTGATAGTTCTATTCATCACACTCCGGTCAATCTATCGTGATCAAGCAATAGTAACCACACATAAGCAATCACTCAAAAGATCGGAAAGAACGAAGAAGTACGATTCGGAAAACATCAAAACCAAGCGAATAACTCTTGCAACACAAAACAATTTCTAACAGCACCAAAATTATGTGAATTTGGCCTCATTAGAAAGTTTATGTCAAGAGCTTCGATCTGCAAAAAGAATCAACTCAAACGGAGTTATAAAACTCAAGTTATGATCAAACTAAGTTCAAATTCAAATCTGATCTAAATCAAATTTTAAACTTTCAAAAACATATTTAAGTTGTTTTACTGGATAGAGGGGATCATAACGAAGACGTGGGCGTTGGTTTCATCTAATTTGGACAAACGAGTAAAAGGATGTGATCGATTGAAGTACAGGGACTAATCTGTGAAGAAATTTATCACAAATAGGTCCCTGGCCGAAAACTAGAATAAAAAGAAAAATCCTATCGAGCGAAGGCTCACTACAGAACGCTAATGAACGAAAACATTCGCTAGATCTACCTAAACAGAAAACATTCGGTAAATAAAAACAAAACGGTTTTCAAGAAGAAAACCGATCTAACTAACCGAACAAAAAACCGAAATAAAACCGTTCTAGGGTTTTACCGGTTGGGGCGGTTTTCCGTTGGAAAACCGGCGACAAACTCCGGTGAGGAAGACGGCGGCGGCGGCGTCGGGTGCGAGCGGGGAGGCAGCTCCGGTCGCTCTCCAGCGGCGGCGAGGGTGCGAGGGAGCTCGTCGCGGCGTGGTGGAGAGGGTGGAGGGGGCGGCGTCGGTCGGGAGTGGTGGGGCAGCAGCAGGCGGTGAGATCCGGCGACAATGCGGCTAAGTCTTGGCAGCAGCAATGGCGATCTGCAGCGGCGGCGGCGATCTCTGACAACGGCAAGTGAGTCGAGGGAGAGAAAGCAGGGCCCGGCTCCGTATTTGTGGGAGGAAGGAGGCGGCGGCTCTGGCGTGGAGGAGGGGCAAGGCGGTGTGGCGTACGGCGGACGGAGTCCGTCGGCCTCGAGACGGCGGCGTCGAGTGGGCCGTGCTTTGGTGAGAGCTAGGCCGCCCGATTCAGCGAAGAAGGATTTAAAAATATATATTTAGAAAATAAAAATAAAAGCAAAATAAATAAAAATATACTATAGGCGTATAATATATCAAAATTTACAGAATTTTTTTTTCTACAATGTGAACAATTATTATAGCGTCAAATAAAATCCACAGAAATTTAAATAATTCAAACTGTGCTACTGGTCTAATAAAGTCCAATAAAAATAATTTTAAAAATACCAAAATTAATTCAAATTTATTTCTCTCCAATTTTCTGATGTAGGGAATCATGTTACCCTAATTTCTGTATATTTTATTTTTGGAGAAAAATAATTTGAATAAAACTCAAATAACTCCAAATTGGGAAATAAAATCAAGAACTTTGAATTTGATTCTTTGAAACTCCCAACTCATATTTCAAATGTTTTAAAGAAGTCATTTTATCTTCGCTCGTGAAAATCATTGAGTTGCTTGTAGTTTATGAATTGGAAATAATTCCAAATGAAATCCAAATATTTTCAACACCCCTTGTCATTTAAATAAATGGAAGAAGTCACGTTATCTTCTCTCCGGGGTTTTGTGGTGAAAAGAATTTGAATTCACGAAGATCATAAAAGCTAAAATGACAGTTTGGGAAAGTCCTTTTATTCCCTCTCATTTAACTTTCAAAAGTTTCGAATTTCACTCAATCAATCACACAAAAATCAAACAAACAATCATTCTATCTATTAATTATAACATTCCAAAATTTAGAATTTTGGGATGTTACAAACCTACCACCCTTAAAATGAATCTCGTCCTCGAGATTCGGAGAGGCTAGAAAGAAATAGGTTAGGGTAGGGGTCGTCACAATCCAACGTTTGTCTCCGGGGTCTCGGGTGCTACCACCCTTAGAAGCATGGTTACGGTTCCATCAAAACTCATATACTCCATCCTTATTCCTGACAGTGTCGGTCTCTTTAGATCTCGGGAAATTCCATCTCTGGGCTCTTCCGGTAGCGGCATAACCTTTACCGCAATTCTTATGTCCTTTCATCTTGGTAAGGTTATTCCATGACTGGTTCTTCTTAGCCGACGGGTCTGGCGCTAATACTAATTAGCTATCGATATCTCATGGTGGTCAACCATTTATGGTTTCTCCTGCGGGAAATGGGTCTGGTTGAACCTCACCGTATAACCTACGGTTGGCAACAACTGCCGTGTACAAGGGATAAATACTTATACCATTCTAAGGTTTAAACAAGGTTTTGATCGTCGTCTCTCTACTATAGGTAAGTCACTCAGATTTACCATCCCATATAGCAAGGCGAATAATAAGAGTAAGTCGGTATGGTGATCAATCCATCCCGCACCCAAATCATTATCTTGTATATGGTTTAGCGAATCTCGCATGCTAACACTCGGTCATCCTCACAAGCATTGCAGAATTTCTCTTGTCAACGAACCAAGTTCGGATAATCCATTGATTCTGCAAGCCAAACAAACATCTATCGTTCCTTAACAACTCTCAGGTTTTGCGTAAACTTCTATAGAATCGTCGGTTGATAAAATGGTAACTCCTTCCAGGGTTTTTCCTTCAGCAAGAATGTGCTTGATTCTTGGCAGGTCCTGGGCCTGTGGTTTATGGCCCACCTCATCACTTGTAAACCTTGGACTCATCCTCGGGGAAATTGATCTTTAATCCAACATTCAACTTCCAGCTTCCTAGCATACTTAAAATCCATCCAATTGTATTGTCTTCCTTTCTTCTATTGTATCTCACTAAGACGTTATTACTCAAACTCATCAAGGAGTTACATTGATCCATCATACCTCCTTTATGTCCCATAGTAATTCATCTCTTCATCCTCGTGGGATGTCCCACATACCGAGATAAAAACTTATACTTATGAAGTCCATACTCCACTTCATGGAACATCATTATCCTTTCCAGGGTCAAGCATCCTTACATGGGAATATTGGCCATCCCTACATGGCACTTCTTCAACTGGGAAACATGAAACACATCATGAACTCCTGACAGTCATATGGGTGACTCCAACTTGTTGGCCACTTCTCCCATATGCTCCAAAACTCGGTATGGTCCTACAAATCTCAGGGCTAACTTTCCCTTAACTCCAAATAGTTTAACTCCTTGCAGAGGGGACACACGAAGACATGCTCTGTCTCCAATTTCATAGACTACCTCCTTGCATTTTTTTTGAGTCTACATAACTCTTCTGCCTGGACTGAGCTACCTTCAGTCTATCTCGAATCCACTTAACATTCTCTTCTGAATCCTTGATCACATTTGATCCAAACAACTGACAGTCTCCAGCTTCATCCCAAATCAATAGTGTCTGGCTCCTTTTCCATACAAAGCTTAAAAAGGGGCCATCTTCAAACTGGCTTGGTAACTGTTGTTGTATGAGAACTCCGCGTAAGGTGGATTATCATCCCTACTAGATCCATAATCTAGCGTATGCTCTCAACATGACCTCCAGAATCTGATTGACTCTCTCGATTTATCCATCTGTCTGCGGATGAAAGGCGGTACTGAACTCTAGCATAGTACCCAAAGTCTGGTGCAGCTGATTCCAAAACTTTGAGGTAAACTGTGTTCCTCTATCGATGGTCCTCGGAACTCCATGCAGACATACGATCCTGGTCTAATATATCTTGGCCAACTTCGCACTTGTATAGGTGGTTTCCACTGGGATAAAGTGAGCCACTTTGGTCAGTGAATCAACTATTACCCAGATAGAATCATATCCCAATCGGGTTCTGGGAAATCCGGTAATGAAATCCATGCCAAGCTTATCCTACTTCCATTCGGTTATCGGCATGGGCTATAGTAATCCCGCTGGCTTTTGATGCTCTGCTTTTGCTCTCTCTGGCTTACATCACCTACGACTACATACTCCGCAATATTCTTCTTCATACTAGTCCACCAGAAACACTCCTTCAAAATCCAAATACATCTTGGTGTTTTCAGGGCGAATCGAGTATGGTGAGTCATAAGCCTCTTGAAGTATTTACTTCCTGATCTTTGCATTATTGGGAACATATACACGGTCCTCGAACCATAAGGTGTCGTGCTCATCCTTACAAAAACTTCTGGCCCTTCCTTTGCTCATACTCTCTTTTATCTCAGCAATCTCTTTGTCATACTTCTGAGCTTTATGAATCTTTCCAGACTAAACTTCCATTGCTGCAACAAAACCTTTGGGAACGATCTGCAACCGAAGTTCCCTGAAAATCCTCGACTAACTCCTTTGGTAATCCCCCGCTTATGAGGGTATACGTCCTTGTGTTCTTTATGGTTGTGTCCTATTTCTCCACAAAGCTTGCATGCACAAGGTTTCTTCATATCCTTTCCATAAGGCTTCAACTTCTGGGACGCAAAACGAGATCTTTGCAGAGTCAACTTAAATTCTTCCCAAGTGGTTACTCTTTGCCATCCATTGATGGTTTGGTACATCCTCCACCAAGTAGTAGCACCTCTTTCAAAACACTGAAGAGCATGCTGGGTCATATCCTTTCTGGCTACAGAGTCATTCTCCATTTGATCATCCATGTTCTGAATCCATTGGTCCATCTCCAACTGACTTGTCGGTCCAGAAAATATAAGCTCATCTCCATTCATCCTCTATTGGGTCCATGGGTTTGGGGTGGGATAAGACTCATAAGAGAGATCGAGAGGGGATGCACACAATACAAACAAAAGTTTTGAAAAGGCAGATTTTATTGTGGCTGTCGGAAAAACATCAAACAAAGACAGCTCACAATCGTCGCATCTAACGTAAGTACAAATCAGGGGTTGGTCTTCTAATGGTCTATAGATCTCAACGTCATCAAGTTCTTCAAGTCTTGGTCATGTCTCCGATGGCTCCTTCTGATCATGCTTGTCCTTCTCAAGTTCTTTTGCCAGATCATCTCTGTTGTCGCAAAGTCTATCACGACATCCTTTAATATTTCTGGAGTTGCATTCCAAACTTCTGGGTTTCAACACCCTTGGCATGAATCATGTCCTTCTATCCTTCAGTTCCTGACAAATCTCCAGTATCTCGAGGTCTTGCTCCTCCAGCTTGGCTACTATCAGCTTCTAGGTCCTGAGTTCTTTCACAAAATGCTCCTTTATCAAATACAGCTTCCTGAAGGTCCATCTTAAACTTCCTGATACGCCAGCTAAGGTTAAAATTCCAATGTTAGCTGATAGATGTTCCATAAGTCTTCTACCATCCAATTCTTCCGAAAGATGCATGCTTAACACCTCACGTGACAATAACATGAGCGAGCGATAGCACCATGGATATCCATGTTTATGACTATGTCTCTGCCATGAGCTATCATTCCATAATTGATATCTCCTATCTTGGAGCTTTCTTGACAAAACTTTGACTGGAAATTCTTCATATTCTCCGAGTCTTCAACAGTTGTAGTTTCCATTATCATAATGTATGGTAAAATCCTCTTCATTCTGAATGGTCTTAGTTGTCCGATATCTTGTACTCCTTGGAGTGGTCTCATCAGTTGAATCTCCATGGGGTCAAAAGGGGAAAGGGGTATAGTCTCACTAAATGGGAATATTTGAATAAGCTCAGAAGAGAAGAGAGGTAAAAGATTCTTTTGAAAAGAAAGTTGTAGAGAAAAATCTTTCCTATGGGCTTGCCAGTTTCTAGGGTCACGTCCTACAGTCAACATGTGCTCTGATACCATCTTGTAGCGACCCGACCTCAGACGGTCAAGTCTCTGTGCTTACGTGTCATCCCTGGATCGGTATGCTGACACACACAGTACTCGAGGATTTATAACAGAGGTAAATTACATGTATAAAATAACGTAAATACTATTACCTCAATCCAAATATATAGCGGAAGCAACAAGGTTGTGGATTCCCATCAACACCAACGGCAAAGTTGAGTATAGGAAATCGTAACCCTAACGTATCACTTACTCATCGTCTGAAAAGTCTGCAACATGAAACGTTGCAGCCCGAAAACGGGTCAGCACATGGAATAAGCTGGCAATGTAACACATAGAGAGTAATGAAAGAATAAGCTATACTACGTGCATATATGGCTGGTGGAAAGCTCTATGGTTACAGTTTTGCGTACAGCCAATTTTTCCCTACTGCAAAGGAATAATTTATTTAACTATCATGGTGGTTGTTAAACATTGAGAATGGTTGACAGCATCCACAATCCCAATTAAAAAGTACTCATTAACAAACCCATCAATATTAAATTAGAGTAACATGTTGAGATACAATTGATATTTCAAGTACTAGATACTCAAGATGTCCATAACCGGGGACACGACTAATCATGATTAGTTTGTACACTCTGCAGAGGTTTGCGCACTTTTCCCCACAAGACTCGATCGCCTCCGTTTGGTTCCTCGCACTACATGGTGTTTGAGAAATGGATGACCGAGACATAGTCTTTCAGAAGCGCTAGCACCTTACAATGGGTGGACCCGTACACCTACATCCCCTACATCTGCTAGTCCACCACTATAAGAGTTCGCACGACTTAGTCAACTATGCCAGAGCCCATAATGGCTTGTGGCTGCACACGTAAGTTACTAGTATGAATTATCTTATGATACCTTTGAGCCTGGGTGGCGGTCCATAGGAAAATCACACGGTACCCCCAGGATTTCTAAAAAAACAGGCAAGTCCTGGTAACCCCAGGTGCCTCAATCCACCCAGATGTGTATTTAAGTTGCCACCTTAGATAAAACATTAATTAAACAATCTCACATCTGTCATGGATATTCACTCACCCAATCCACGTCTACTAGCATAGCATGGCATAATAAGCAAACGTAGAAGTAACTCCTAAAGGTTTCATAAGTAAAACAGGTAATAGGTACTACCTCATCTACTTCCCATCCCACAATTTAATTAGATCCTACTCATGCAGTGTTCGAGGATTGATCTAATGCAATAAAACTGGGTAGTAGAAAGGTATGATCAAGTGTTACTTGCCTGCAATGTTGATGAAGATGATTCGCACTCAACTCCTGATAGTTCTATTCGTCACACTCCGGTCAATCTATCGTGATCAAGCAATAGTAACCACACATAAGCAATCACTCAAAAGATCGGAAATAACGAAGAAGTACGATTCGGAAAACATCAAAACCAAGCGAATAACTCTTGCAACACAAAACAATTTCTAACAGTACCAAAATTATGTGAATTTGGCCTCATCAGAAAGTTTAGGTCAAGAGCTTCGATTTGCAAAAAGAATCAACTCAAACGGAGTTATAAAACTCAAGTTATGATCAAACTAAGTTCAAATTCAAATCTGATCTAAATCAAATTTTAAACTTTCAAAAACATATTTAAGTTGTTTTACAGGATAGAGGGGATCATAACGAAGACGTAGGCGTTGGTTTCATCTAATTTGGACAAACGAGTAAAAGGATGTGATCGATTGAAGTACAGGGACTAATCTGTGAAGAAACTTATCACGAATAGGTCCCTGGCCGAAAACTAGAATAAAAAGAAAAATCCTATCCAGCGAACGCTCACTACAGAACGCTAACGAACGAAAACCTTTGCTAGATCTACCTAAACAGAAAACATTCGCTAAATAAAAACGAAACGGTTTTCAAGAAGAAAACCGATCTAACTAACCGAACAAAAAACCGAAATAAAACCATTCTAGTGTTTTACCGGTTGGGGCGGTTTTCTGTTGGAAAACCGGCGGCGAACTCCACGCGAGGAAGACGGCGGCGGCGGCGGCAAAAGAAGGGGAGGCAGCTCGGCCGCTCTCGGCGGCGGCGAGTCTTGAGGCTCGGCGTGGTGGAGGAGGTGGAGGAGGCGTCGCTCGAGAGTGGCGGGCAGCGTGAAGCGAGAGATCTGGCGACAATGCGGGCTAAGGCTAAGTCTGTGGCGGCGGCGATCTGCAAGGGCGGCGGCGATCTGCGGCGGGTGTGTCGAGGAGAGATAGAACAGGGCCGGGCTCCGTGTTTGTGGGAGGAAGGAGGCGGCTCTGGCGTGGAGGAGGGGCAAGGGCGGGCGTCTGGCGACGGAGTCCGTCAGCCTCGAGACGACAGGCGTCGGGCTGGGCCGTGGCTTTGGGAGCCGGGCCGCCCAGTCTGTGTGAGAAGGGATTTTTTTAAAAAAAAATATTTAGAAAATAAAAATAAAAGCAAAATAAATAAAAAAATATACTATAGGCATATAATATATCAAAATTTTTAGAAAATTTTTTCTACAACGTGAACAATTATTATAGCGTCAAATAAAATCCACAGAAATTTAAATAATTCAAACAGTGCTACTGGTCTAATAAAGTCCAATAAAAATCATTTTAAAAATACCAAAATTAATTCAAATTTATTTTTCTCCAATTTTCTGATGTAGGGAATCATGTTACCCTAATTTCTGTATATTTTATTTTTGGAGAAAAATAATTTGAATAAAACTCAAATAACTCCAAATTGGGAAATAAAATCAAAAGAACTTTGAATTTGATTCTTTGAAACTCCCAACTCATATTTCAAATGTTTTGAAGAAGTCATTTTATCTTCGCTCGTGAAAATCATTGAGTTGCTTGAAGTTTATGAATTGGAAATAATTCCAAATGAAATCCAAATATTTTCAACACCCCTTGTCATTTAAATAAATGGAAGAAGTCACATTATCTTCTCTCCAGGGTTTTGTGGTGAAAAGAATTTGAATTCACGAAGATCATAAAAGCTAAAATGACAGTTTGGGAAAGTCCTTTTATTCCCTCTCATTTAACTTTCAAAAGTTTCGAATTTCACTCAATCAATCACACAAAAACCAAACAAACAATCATTCTATCTATTAATTATAACATTCCAAAATTTAGAATTTTGGGATGTTACAAGTTCGGAGTCCCGGATGAGATCGGGGACATGACGAGGAGTCTCTAAATGGTCGAGACGTAAAGATCGATATATTGGACGACTATATTCGGACATCGAAAAGGTTCCGAGTGGTTCGGGTATTTTTCGGAGTACCGGAGAGTTACGGGAATTCGCATTGGGCCTTAATGGGCCATACGGGAAAGGAGAGAAAGGCCCCAAAGGGTGGCCGTACCCCTCCCCATGGACTAGTCCGAATTGGACTAGGGAGGGGGGGACGCCCCCTTCCTTCCTTCTCCTTCTCCCTTCCCTTTCCTTCTTTCCTACTCCTTCTACTTGGAAGGGCTCCTAGTTCTACTAGGAAAGGGGGAATCCTACTCCCGGTGGGAGTAGGACTCCCCTAGGGCGCGCCATGGAGAGAGGGCCAGCCCTCCCCCTCCTCCACTTGGAGACACAACAATTGATCTCTTGATCTCTTAGCCGTGTGCGATGCCCCCCTCCACCATAGTCCTCCTCGATAATATTGTAGCGGTGCTTAGGTGAAGCCCTGCGACGGTAGAACATCAAGATCATCACCACGCTGTCGTGCTGACGGAACTCTCCCACGCCACTCGGCTGGATCGGAGTTCGAGGGACGTCATCGAGCTAAACGTGTGCTAGAACTCGGAGGTGTCGTAGTTTTGGAGCTTGATCGGTCGGACCATGAAGACGTACGACTACATCAACCGCGTTGTTTTAACACTTCCGCTTTTGGTCTACGAGGGTACGTGGACACACTCTCCCCTCTCGTTTCTATGCATCACCATGATCTTGCATGTGCGTGGGAAATTTTTGAAATTACTACTTTCCCCAACAGTAGCATCCAAGCCTGGTTTTATGCGTAGATGTTATATGCACGAGTAGAACACAAGTGAGTTGTGGGCGATACAAGTTATACTGCTTACCAGCATGTCATACTTTGGTTCAGCGCTATTGTTGGATGAAGCGGCCCGGACCGACATTACGCGTACGCTTACGCGAGACTGGTTCTACCGACGTGCTTTGCACACAGGTGGCTGGCGTGTGTCAGTTTCTCCAACTTTAGTTGAACCGAGTGTGGCTACGCCCGGTCCTTGTGAAGGTTAAAACAGCACTAACTTGACGAACTATCGTTGTGGTTTTGATGCGTAGGTAAGAACGGTTCTTGCTCAGCCCGTAGCAGCCATGTAAAATTTGCAACAACAAAGTAGAGGACGTCTAACTTGTTTTTGCAGGGCATGTTGTGATGTGATATGGTCAAGACGTGATGCTATATTTTATTGTATGAGATGATCATGTTTTGTAACCGAGTTATCGGCAATCGGCGAGAGCCATATGGTTGTCGTTTATTGTATGAAATGCAAGCGCCTGTAATTGCTTTACTTTATCAATAGCGGTAGCGATAGTCATAGAAGCAATAGATGGCGAAACGACAACGATGCTACGATGAAGATCCGGTGTCGCTACGCGGTGACGATGGTGATCATGACGGTGCTTCGGAGATGGAGATCACAAGCACAAGATGATGATGGCCATATCATATCACTTATATTGATTGCATGTGATGTTTATCCTTTATGCATCTTATTTTGCTTTGATTGACGGTAGCATTTTAAGATGATCTCTCACTAATTATCAAGAAGTGTTCTCCCTGAGTATGCACCATTGCGAAAGTTCTTCGTGCTGAGACACCATGTGATGATCGGGTGTGATAGGCTCTACGTTCAAATACAATGGGTGGAAAATAGTTGCACACGCGGAATACTCAGGTTAAACTTGACGATCCTAGCATATACAGATATGGCCTCGGAACACGAAGACCGAAAGGTTGAGCATGGATCATATAGTAGATATGATCAACATAGTGATGTTCACCATTTAAAACTACTCCATCTCACGTGATGATCGGACATGGTTTAGTTGATTTGGATCACATGATCACTTAGATGACTAGAGAGATGTCTGTCTAAGTGGGAGTTCTTAAGTAATATGATTAATTAAACATAAATTTATCATGAACTTAGTCCTGGTAGTATTTTGCAAATTATGTTGTAGATCATTAGCTCGCGTTGTTGCTTTCATATGTTTATTTTGATATGTTCCTAGAGAAAAATTGTGTTGAAAGATGTTAGTAGCAATGATGCGGATTGGATCCGTGATCCGAGGTTTATCCTCATTGTCGCACGTAAGAATTATGTCCTTGATGCACCGCTAGGTGACGGACCTATTGCAAGAGCGATGCAAACGTTATGAACGTTTGGCTAGCTCAATATGATGACTGCTTGATAGTTTAGTGCACCATGCTTAACGGCTTAGAATCGGGACTTCAAAGACGTTTTGAACGTCATGGACCATATGAGATGTTCCAGGAGTTGAAGTTAATATTACAAGCAAATACCCGAGTTGAGAGATATGAAGTCTCCAACAAGTTCTATAGCTAAAAGATGGAGGAGAATTGCTCAACTAGTAAGCATGTGCTCAGATTGTCTGGGTACTACAATCGCTTGAATCAAGTGGGAGTTAATCTTCCAGATAAGATAGTGATTGACAGAGTTCTCTAGTCACCATCACCAAGTTACTAGAACTTCGTGATGAACTATAGTATGCAAGGGGTGACGAAAATGATTCCCGAACTCTTCATGATATTGAAATCGACGAATGTAGAAATCAAGAAAAGAACATCAAGTGTTGATGATTGACAATACCACTAGTTTCAACAAAAGGGCAAAGGGATAGAAAGGGAAACTTCAAGTAGAATGGCAAGCAACTTGTCACTCCTGTGAAGAAGCCCAAAGCTGAACGAAAGCCTGAAACTGAGTGCTTCTACTACAAAGGAAATGGTCACCGGAAGCGGAAATGCCCTGAATATTTGGTGGATAAGAAGGATGGCAAAGTGAACAAGGGTATATTTGATATACAGGTTATTGATGAGTGCCTTACTAGTGTTTATAGTAGCCCCTGAGTATTTGATACTTGTTCGATTGCTAAGATTAGTAACTCGAAACAGGAGTTACAGAATAAACAGAGACTAGAAGGGGAAGTGATGATGAGTGTTGGAAGTAGTTCCAAGATTGATATGATCATCATCACACACTCCCTATACTTTCGGGATTAGTGTTAAACCTGAATAAATGTTATTTGGCATTTGCACTGAGCATGAATATGATTTGATCATGTTTATTGCAATATAGTTATTCATTTAAAGTAAGAGAATAACTGTTGTTCTGTTTACATGAATAAAACCTTCAATGGTCATACACCCAATGAAATAATTTGTTGGATCTCGATCATAGTGATACACATATTCATAATATTGATGCCAAAAGATGCAAAATTAATAATGATAGTGCAACTTATTTGTGGCACTGCCGTTTGGGTCATATCGGTGTAAAGCGCATGAAGAAACTCCATAAAGATGGACTTTCGGAGTCACTTGGTTATGAATCATTTGATGCTTGCAAACCGTGCCTTTTGGGCAAGATGACTAAAACTCCGTTCTCCGGAACAATGGAACGAGCTACTAACTTGTTGGAAATAATACATACTGATGTATGCAGACCAATGAGTATTAAGGCTCGTATGGCGAATCTTATTTTTTCGACCTTCACAGATGATTTGAGCAGATATGGGTATATCTACTTGATTAAACATAACTCTGAAACAGTTGAAAGGTTCAAAGAATTTCAGAGTGAAGTGGAAAATCATCGTAACAAGAAAATAAAGTTTCTACGATCTGATTGTGGAGATGAATATTTGAGATACGAGTTTGGCCTTCAGTTAAAATAATGTGGAATAGTTTCACAAACTCATGCCACTTGGAACACCATAGCGTAACAGTGTGTCCGAATGTCATAACCGCACTTTTTTTGATATGGTGGGATCAATGATGTCTCTTACCGATTTACCAATATCGTTTTGGGGTCATGCATTAGAGATAGCTGCATTCACGTTAAAATAGGGCACCATCTAAATCCATTGAGACGACACCATATGAGTTATGGTTTAGCAATAAACCTAAGCTATCGTTTCTTAAAGTTTGGAGTTGTGATGCTTATGTGAAAAAGTTTCAACCTGATAAGCTCAAACCCAAATCGGAGAAGTGCATCTTCATAGAATACCCAAAGGAAACTGTTGGGTACAACTTCTATCACAGATCCGAAGGCAAGATATTCGTTGCTAAGATGGATCCTTTCTAGAGAAGGAGTTTCTCTCAAAAGAAGTGAGTGGGAGGAAAGTAGAACTTGATGAGGTAACTGTACCTGCTCCCTTATTGGAAAGTAGTTCATCACAAAAATCAGTTTCAGTGATTCCTACACCAATTAGTGAGGAAGCTAATGATGATGATCATGAAACTTCAGATCAAGTTACTACAAAACCTCGTAGGTCAACCAGAGTAAGATCCGCACCAAAGTGGTACGGTAATCCTGTTCTGGAAGTCATGTTACTAGACCATGATGAACCTACAAACTATGAGGAAGCGGTGATGAGCCCAGATTCCGCGAAATGGCTTGAGGCCATGAAATCTGAGATGGGATCCATATATAAGAACAAAGTGTGGACTTTGGTGGACTTGCCCGATGATCGGTAAGCCATAGAAAATAAATGGATCTTCAAGAGGAAGACAGACGCTGATAGTAGTGTTACTATCTACAAAGCTCGACTTGTCGCTAAAAGTTTTTCGACAAGTTCAAGGTGTTGAATACAATGAGATATTCTCACTCGTATCGATGCTCAAGTTTGTTCGAATCATGTTAGCAATTGCCACATTTTATGAAATCTGGCAAATAAAATGTCAAAACTGCATTCCTTAACGGATTTATTAAAGAAGAGTTGTATATGATGCAACCAGAAGGTTTTGTCAATCCTAAAGGTATTAACAAAATGTACAAGCTCCAACGATCCATCTATGGACTGGTGCAAGCATCTCAGAGTTGGAATATACGCTTTGATGAGTTGATCAAAGCATATGGTTTTATACAGACTTTTGGAGAAGCCTGTATTTACAAAAAAGTGAGTTGGAGCTCTGTTGCATTTCTAAAACTATATGTAGATGACATATTGTTGATTGGAAATGATATAGAAATTCTGGATAGCATAAAAGGATACTTGAATAAGAGTTTTTCAAAGAAAGACTTCGCTGAAGCTGCTTACACATTGAGCACCAAGATCTATAGAGATAGATCAAGACGCTTGATAAGATTTTTCAATGAGTACATACCTTGATAAATTTTGAAGTAGTTCAAAATGGAACAGTCAAAGAAGGAGTTCTTTCCTGTGTTGCAAGGTGTGAAGTTGAGTAAGTCTCAAAAACCCGACGACGACAGAAAATAGAAAGAGAATGAAAGTCATTCCCTATGCCATAGTCATAGGTTCTATAAAGTATGCTATGCTATGTACCAGACCTATTGTATACCTTGCTCTGAATTTGGCAAGGAGTACAATTTTGATCTAGGAGTAGATCACTAGACATCGGTCAAGAATATCATTAGAAAGCACTAAGGAAATGTTTCTCGATTATGGAGGTGATAAAAGAGCCCGTCGTAAAGAGTTACATCGGTGCAAGCTTTTACACCAATCCAGATGACTCTAAGTCTCAATCTGGATACATATTGAAAGTGGGAGCAATTTGCTAGAGTAGCTCCGTGCAGAGCATTGTAGACATAGAATATTTGCAAAATACATACAGCTCTGAATGTGACAGGACCATTGACTAAACTTCTCTCACGAGCAAAACATGATCATACCTTAGAACTCTTTGGGTGTTAATCACATAGCGATGTGAACTAGATTATTGACTCTAGTAAACCCTTTGGGTGTTGATCACATGACGATGTGAACTATGGGTATTAATCACATATAGATGTGAATATTGGTGTTAAATCACATGGCGATGTGAACTAGATTATTGACTCTAGTGCGAGTGGGAGACTGAAGGAAATATGCCCTAGAGGCAATAATAAAGTTATTATTTATTTCCTTATATCATGATAAATGTTTATTATTCATGCTAGAATTGTATTAACCGGAAACATAATACATGTGTGAATACATAGACAAACAGAGTGTCACTAGTATGCCTCTACTTGACTAGCTCGTGAATCAAAGATGGTTAAGTTTCCTAACCATAGACATGAGTTGTCATTTGATTAACGTGATCAAATCATTAGGAGAATGATGTGATTGACTTGACCATTCCGTTAGCTTAGCACTTGATTGTTTAGTATGTTGCTATTGCTTTCTTCATGACTTATACATGTTCCTACAACTATGAGATTATGCAACTCCCGTTTACCGGAGGAACACTTTGTGTGCTACCAAATGTCACAACGTAACTGTGTGATTATAAAGGAGCTCTACAGGTGTCTCCAAAGGTACATGTTGAGTTGGCGTATTTCGAGATTTGAATTTGTCACTCCGATTGTCGGAGAGGTATCTCTGGGCCCACTCGGTAATGCACATCACTATAAGGCTTGCAAGCATTGTAACTAATGAGTTAGTTACAGGATGATGTATTACGGAACGAGTAAAGAGATTTACCGGTAACGAGATTGAACTAGGTATTGAGATACCGACGATCGAATCTCGGGCAAGTAACATACCGATGACAAAGGGAACAACGTATGTTGTTATGCGGTTTGGCCGATAAAGATCTTCGTAGAATATGTAGGATCCAATATGAGCATCCAAGTTCCACTATTGGTTATTGACCGGAAATGTGTCTTGGTCATGTCTACATAGTTCTCGAACCCGTAGGGTCCGCACGCTTAGGGTTTCGATGACAGTTTTATTATGAGTTTATGAGTTTTGATGTACCGAAGGAGTTCGGAGTCCCGGATGAGATCGGGGACATGACAAGGAGTCTCGAAATGGTCGAGAGGTAAAGATCGATATATTGGACGACTATATTCAGACATCGGAAAGGTTCTGAGTGGTTCGGGTATTTTTCGGAGTACCGGAGAGTTACGGGAATTCGTATTGGGCCTTAATGGGCCATACGGGAAAGGAGAGAAAGGCCCCAAAGGGTGGCCGCACCCGTCCCCATGGACTAGTCCGAATTGGACTAGGTAGGGGGGCGCCCCCTTCCTTCCTTCTCCTTCTCCCTTCCCTTTCGTTCTCTCCTACTCCTTCTACTTGGAAGCGCTCCTAGTTATACTAGGAAAGGGGGAATCCTACTCCCGGTGGGAGTAGGACTCCCCTAGGGCGCTCCATAGAGAGAGGGCCGGCCCTCCCCCTCCTCCACTCCTTTATATACGGGGAGGGGGGCACCCCTTGGAGACACAACAATTGATCTCTTGATCTCTTGGCCATGTGCGGTGCCCCCTCCACCATAGTCCTCCTCGATAATGTTGTAGCGGTGCTTAGGTGAAGCCCTGCGATGGTAGAACATCAATATCATCACCACGCCGTCGTGCTGACGGAACTCTCCCTCGACAATCGGCTGGATCGGAGTTCGAGGGACGTCATCGAGGTGAACGTGTGCTAGAACTCGGAGGTGCCGTAGTTTTGGTGCTTGACCGGTCGGACCGTGAAGACGTACGACTACATCAACCGCGTTGTTCTAACGATTCCGCTTTCGGTCTACGAGGGTACGTGGACACGCTCTCCCCTCTCGTTGCTATACATCACCATGATCTTGCGTGTGCGTAGGAATTTTTTGAAATTACTACGTTTCCCAACATGTTTTGCCCTGGACAATTTCATACTGAATTG
Organism: Aegilops speltoides; assembly: GCA_021437245.1. Classification (NCBI taxonomy): domain Eukaryota; kingdom Viridiplantae; phylum Streptophyta; class Magnoliopsida; order Poales; family Poaceae; genus Aegilops; species Aegilops speltoides. Next base: position 336,263,982 of record CM038146.1, read on the forward strand.
ATTTGCTGGTTCAGAGCAGAAATATAGCGCCTATTCTTCATCAGACCAAGGATATCCATGTTCGCCGTGATGGAAGAGGTGAAATCGATACAACCGAAATTGAGCATCCAATCATTGAATCATGTCCTGCACCTCCAATGTAGGTCCACCCTGACAATCAATTCACATGCAAACCACTAGTATTACTATCTAATGACAGTACAAAAAGAGTAGCAAGATAGTAGCAAACCATGTACCTTCGTAATGAACAGCTCATAGTGCCACCAATTGGATAGTTTGGAAGAAAACATGCTCCTAATGTTGAACCAGTTGGACTTTTTGTGCAGTTCCACTAAAATCGAGCATCCCTGTTTGCATAGATATTGCAAGTGTGATTACTATAAAAACGACACTAGTTGAAGCATAGACTCACAAATATAAGCATTCCAATTTCTTAATGGAAAAGGTAGCAAGACTGTTTCTAACCACCTGTTTGAAGGAATAAATAAGGCAACAACGGCTGATGTCAAAAAGGCATATATAGTTCTTTTTGAAAGAATGATAGACTCCTGACCTTTCCTCTTCTTTTAAGCATATTTTGTGCAGTTCAACTAAAATAAAATGCCATCACCGCCTTGACAATTCAAAGACACTGCATAAAAGGAAATGATGAACATTACATCATGATGTCGGTATGTAGTCGACAGGCATTAGAGACAAACATACAGACCTCCTCCGATAACATAACGAACATTAATTTTAACAAAGGTGTGACTAGCTTTACCGGAATAATTTGAGTGAACTCTACACCCTTTGTTCCTTAATATAAGACGTTTTCGCGGTTCAATTTAAAGTACCCAGACGTCTAGTATTTAGAAAAACAGGTAGTAGTGTTCTTGAGCACATATCTGGGAAAGCTTGCCACACTTTATTTATGTCCATACACTAATGCAACACCATTCGAATACTACAAATATACACTAATCCAGTGGCTAGTGCAACAATAGAGTAGTTAGTTTATTACAGTGCACAACAAATGGTTTTATGAACATATTTCAATAAACTCTAGCACTGGAAGATTTCTATAAGAATTAACAATACAAAATGTAAAGGTAACAAGTTTCAGCATTGGTATACTAGTTGTGCATGAGCATTAAACCAAATACAAAAGTCTGAAGGTAACTAGCATTATTAACTAATGACAGTATAAAAAATTTGCAAACCATGGCATAGCCTAGTGGTGGGAAGGGGCTGATGCCTTCCCACCCACCCAGGTTCAAGGCATGGTACTTGCAATTTGGGTTTGTTGCACCAATTATACTGTAGGGGGTTCCCTTACAGTCTTTCTGTCAAAAAAATATCATTTCGAACTCGTGGGGACCTAAAAAATTGCTATCCCAATCTTGATAATCGATCAAACATAAAAACTTGATCGAACAAATCAAGAGAACAGCCAAAGGAGGAGGTGCCCACTCTTGACCTTTCCTCTTGTCTTCATAATTTTTGTGCAGTTTAAACAAAATAAAATGACATCACTGCCTTGGCATTTTGGTGACACTGTACAAAAAAATTAACTTATCTCATGAAAGTGAGGTATGTAATCTATAAGCATTAACAGTGCAAAAATCTGAAGGTAGTAACAAGTTTCATTGTTGGTATACTGGCTGTGTAACATCATTAGAACGCCTTAGCTAAAAAATCTTTAATACATGCACAATCAACAGCTAACCCTGAAATAATCCAATGACATTAAATGGCATTGCTTAAATTTATCGGTTGCATTAGACTGAGAGCGGCATTAATTAAATGTGGCATCACTTTAGCAGTAGCATTGCTTGACTTGACTGTTGGCGTTATACTAACAGCAAAAACATGGCAATAAGAGCATGGGAGGCTGTAAGGGCATATTTATCCCCAAGTGGTTTTGGTGATTGATGACAATGTTTTGCGGACTAATCGTGTGCGTTAAGTTCTTTCAGAGATTCATCCATTGGCACGAGACGATTTCCTCCCCTCAGTGTTTTATTCGAGACGGTGTAGCTCCTTCGTTTCGTTGTTGGTGGACTAGTTTCGTAGGAGTCACCGTACTATAAAGAGGGGATCCGCTTTGGTAAGACTAGGGTGGAATCATCACGTACACATATCTATCACACCCATCGTCTTCCTGGAGCTGCCCCTTCTCTTCCGTACCTGCTCCATTCTGCGCCAATGGTAGTACCGCGGTCTACAGCGGTAGTACCGCTGAAGCCCTCCAGCGGTAGTACCGCCCCACGAAGCGGTAGTACCACTCCACAGGGCGGTAGTACCGCTCGCGGGCTTCGGCCGTAGTACCGCAGCTGTTCCGCGCTACTACCACCTCGATTCGAGACCGGTGTTTTCTCGTGTCGGGTTTTTGCAGTACTAGGTGCGGTAGTAGGAGCGGTAGTACCGCTTCAAGCGGTAGTACCGCTCTTCTCCCCGGTAGTACCGCTCTGGGTCCAGGACCCTGTCTTCCTCACCAGTAGCGGTAGTACTGGCTGGGTAGGGAGCGGTAGTACCGCTCTCGTGATAGTACCGCCCTGCCCTAGCGGTAGTACCGCTCTGTCTTGAGGATGGACAAGGAGGTAACGGTTGGAATTGTTCCCCACTATATAAAGGTGTCTTCTTCCTCCAAGTTGACTTACCTCTTTCCCCAAAGCTCCATTATTGCTCCAAGATCCATTTTGCCGATCTCTCTCCTAGCCAATCAAACTTGTTGATTTGCTCGGGATTGGTTGAAAGGCCCAGATCTACACTTCCACCAAGAGAAATTTGATTCCCCACTTATCCCTTGCGGATCTTGTTACTCTTGGGTGTTGAGCACCCTAGGCGGTTGAGGTCACCTCGAAGCCATACTCCATTGTGGTGAAGCTTCGTGGTGTTGTTGGGAAACCTCAATTGTTGTGGAGATTGCCCCAACCTTGTTTGTAAAGGTTCGGTCGCCGCCTTCAAGGGCACCAATAGTGGAATCACGGCATCTTGCATTGTGTGAGGGCGTGAGGAGAATACGGTGGCCCTAGTGGCTTCTTGTGTAGCATTGTGCCTCCACACCGCTCTAACGGAGACGTACTTCCCTTAAAAGGAAGGAGCTCCAGTAACACATCCTCGTCTCCACCGGCTCCACTCTTGGTTATTTCGTGCCTTTACTTTTGCAAGCCTACTTGCTTTACATCCTTGCTTGCTTGTGTGCTAGTTGTTATTGCATCATATAGGTTGCTTACTTAGTTGCACATCTAGACAACCTATTTTGTTGCAAAGTTTAATTTGGTAAAGAAAATCTTAAAAATTGTTAGTTGCCTATTCACCCCCCCTCTAGTCAACCATATCGATCCTTTCAATTGGTATCAGAGCCTCGTCTCTTTTTAAGGGCTTTACCATCCGAAGAGTATGGTTGATGTCGTACATGAGGTGGGAGAGCACTCCGGTGTGAATACGATCTCATCTACGGGAGATGGGGGTAACTCAATCTCACGTGAGGAATTCAATGTGGCTTTGGAAACATTGAAAACCTCCATGACGACCGTGGTCAAGGACATGTTTAAGGAATTCCTAGAAGGACTTAAATAATCTACCTCGCCGATGAAAGTGGGTGATCCCACCAACAAGGTGACGGATGCTTCCTCCGACAAGGGGGAAGCTAACATTGAAAAGAGTCCTTCTATTAGTGGTAGAAATGGTACCGGCATCTTTGCCCATGTGGAACCTCCTATTTATGGAGGGCCAATCCCCTCCACTCATTTGTATCATGCCGGTCCTCCTCCTAAATATGAGAAACATGAAGATTTTGATTCTTGGATCTATCACTTTAAGCGTCATTTAAAACATGTGACCACTAACCTTTGGAGAATCATTGAAGATGGTTTTTATCCTCATGACCCAAGCAACTTCACCCCTCGAGAAGCCGTGGACAATCAATTCAATGAGAGTGCTCTCTTCATCATCCAAGATGCTATCCTTCCCGAAGATCTTCCTCACCTTCGACCGCATGTCATGGCTAAGGAAGCATGGAAATGTGTCGAGGGTCTCTATCGTGGAAGTGCTAGCATTCAACGCTCCAACTATGAAGTGGTGCAAGAGGAATCCGATGAGTTTGCAATGAAAGAAGATGAAGAACCTTGTGAGCTCTTTCAAAGAGTGACCAAACTCGCGGTCGCACTCCGAGATCATGGAAGCAAGGACACGGATGACAATTGGATCAAGCGAAAGTTCCTCAAGGCCATGATGCCCTACAACAAGGCCATGTCCTCCGTCATTCGTCAACGACCGGACTTCCACTCCATGACCTCAAGTGAAGTGTTGGATGAGTTCATTGCAATGAGCATCTTGGACAAGACCACCGACAATGCGGTGCTCCGTGCTCAAAGGGCAAAGAAGCCCAACCTTGCTTTGAAGGCCAAGGTTATTATGGAAGAAGAGGAAGAAGTGGAAGATGAGGAAAGCAACCCCGAAGACACCAAATTTGATTACCATGAGCACATGGCCCTTGCTTCAAGACAATTTTGGAGCAAGAAGAGTTCAAGACCCAACTTCAACAAGAACAACTCAAGTGGCGTCAAGGGCAAGCAACGAGTGAGAACTTTCTTCAACTGTGGCAATGTGAGCCATTTAGTTGCGGATTGTCCTTACGAGAAGCGGGAAGACAATGGTGGCAAGTTCATCCGAAAAGACAAAGCCAAGTCCTTCCCAAACAAGAACAACTTCGCCAAGAAGACTCCCACTCGTGGGTTGGTGGTTCAAGAAGAATACCAAGAGGATGACGATGATGATGAAAATGAAGAAGCTATGGCCATGGCATCCGTTGCCATTGCAACTCCTTCCCGGGTGTCTCTCTTTGATTCACCCAACGAAAACATCACCGCCAAGTGCCTCATGGCTAAAGCTTCACACAAGGTAACCCCAACATCACAACCACCATCATTACTAATCCCTCCTTGGAGGATTGCATTGATGAACATGTTGAGTCTAATGAGGAAGTGAATGAATTTGAGTCTTTTATGAATAAGCTCAAGGGTAAATCCAATAAGCACTTTGTTGCTCTCTTGGAACAACTTGGTGAGGCCAATGACATGATCGAGGCTCACGAAGAAACCATCTCCAAGATGGAAGGTCATAGTCGTGACTATGCCGATGAGATATCGGATCTCTCTAATGCTCTTGAGGAAGAGCGTGTGCATCGTTTGACTCTTGAGGAGTCACACAATGATGACCATGCTAAGTTAAAGAAAGATCTTGATCATGCTCTTGTTGTGTCTCGTGTGCTAACCTCCGAGAAGGCTCAACTTGGGGTTGATCATGCTAGACTCAAAGAGGAGTTTGAGATACTTGACAAGGCCCACAAGGTCTTGAAGGGTACTCATGCTAACCTCAAAGATTCTCATGCTCAACTCCAAGTTAAGCTAATCAAGGAAAAGGCCACCTTTCCGCATATGGTATTAATTGATAATGCATGTGCTACTAACCCGTGTTGTGAGCATGTGCATCTTGTGGAGGATAATGCCAAGTTAAAGGATCAACTTGAGAAAGGCCTTGTGAATTGCATTCAAGGTGAGAAGAACCTCAACGACCTTTTGAGCAATCAAAAGGAAGTTGTGGCCAAAGAAGGAATTGGGTTTGCACCCAAGTCCAAGAGCAAGAAGAATAAGAACAACAAGACCAAACGTCCTCCTCCTCTCAAACAAACATTTGTGAAAGAGGGAGAGGGTGCTCCTAAGGAGAAGAAGGAAAAATTGAAGGGAGTTGATGCCAAAAAGGGCAAAAGCATTTCCTCAAACAAAGCCGGTGACTTTAACCCGTCATATGTGTTGTGCCGTGCTAGTGATGGACATGTCTTTGCTAAATTTATTGGTTCTCCTTATGAGTACATTGAATGGTCTATTTGGGTACCCAAGACCCTTGTTACTAACATCAAAGGACCCATTACTAAATGGGTATCTAAAACCAAGAATTGATCTCTTGTAGGTGTTTGCTTCCGGAGGGGGATCTTGGTTGCTCGATAGTGGAGCAACAAATCATATGGCCGGGAGCAAGGACTTGGTGGTGGACGTGCAAGAGATTCCATCTATGCCCACCAATGTTGAGTGGGGTGATGCATCACATTCTAAGGTATTGGGTCTCGGCAAGGTTGTCATTTCTCATGATCTAACGATCGAGAAAGTCATGCTTGTTGAGTCCCTTGCATACAATTTGCTTTCCGTTCGTCAACTTGCACTCATGGGTTTTGCTACATTCTTTGACATTGATACCGTGGCCCTCTTGTGGAGCAAGACTCTTAAAGTAGCCTTTGTTGGGCATGTTGAGAATGGTCTCTATGTGATTAACTTTTCGGAGCGACCCACTAAGACCGCGACATGCCTAATGGCTAAAGTTGACGTGGGATGGCTTTGGCATCGCCGATTAGCCCACGTCAATATGAGATCTTTGCAAAGTCTTCTCAAGGGGGACCATGTCCGTGGACTAACAAATGTTAGTTTTGCCAAAGATCGTGCTTGCAGTGCTTGTATAGAAGGAAAGCTTCATGAAAAGGCTCACCCTCCTTCAACCATCATCTACTCGAAGAGACCCTTGGAGCTCCTTCACATGGATCTCTTTGGGCCTCCATATTTTGATAGTCCTGGAGGAAGAAAGTATTGCTTGGTGATTGTGGATGACTATTCAAGATACACTTGGGTATACTTCTTCAAGAGGAAGAGTGAGACTCAACAAACCGTCACCGACTTTGAAAATGAAGCTCAACGTCAACACAATGAAAAGATCTTGACAATAAGAAGTGACAATGGCACCGAGTTCAAGAACTACACCTTGGATGAGTTTCTTAGTGATGAGGGGATCAAGCACCAATATGCTGCTCCATACACCCCTCAACAAAATGGTGATGTGGAGAGGAAGAACCGGACGTTGATGGATGCGGCTAGGACCATGATGGCGGAGTTCAAGTCTCCATACAACTTTTGGGCTGAAGCCATCAACACCGCATGTCATGCATCCAATCGGCTCTATCTTCGCAAAGGCTTGAACAAGACTCCTTATGAGATACTCACCGGCAACAAGCCCAACCTCAAGTACTTCCGGGTGTTCGGTTGTAAGTGTTTCATTCTCAAGAAAGGTGTTCGTTTGTCTAAATTTGAGGCTAGAGCTCATGAGGGCATATTTGTTGGTTATGCTACAAACTCTCATGCTTACCGTGTCCTCAACAAGTCCACCAGACTAATTGAGGAGACGTGTAACGTGGAGTTTGACGAAAATAACGGCTCCCAAGTGGAGCAAAGTGGTACTTGTGATGTAGGTGATGAAATTCCTCCCCAAGCCATAAGAAGAATGGGTATTGGTCAAATTCTACCCATTGAGGAACCCCTTGTGGCTGAAGGAGAAGGACAATGCTCTACTCAAGTAGAGCCATCACCTCATCAAGACCCACACGCTTCCGAAGAACAAAGTGAAGGCCCTCAACCTCGTGAGCAAGACAAAGGGCAAGATCAACCTCAAGATGGTGGTGAACCTCTAAATGATGCCCAAGGTCAAGTTCTCCCCCTCAACCAAGTTCAAGATCAAGAGCAAGCTCATGATCAAGAACAAGCTCAAGACGTCGCTCAAGATGATCAAGTCAACCCTCCTCCTTCCACATCCGAGGAGGAGTTAGAGTGTCGTGCCGCGAAGATTGCTTCCAAGCTCACCACCCATGGCCATCTCATGGAAAATGTGGTTGGAAGCCTAAGAAAGGGGGTAAGCACTCGTAGACAATTAGTAAACTATTGTGAACATCACGCGTTTGTCTCTTGTGTTGAACCCCAAAAGGTCTATGAGGCGCTCGAAGACTCGGATTGGCTCAATGCCATGCATGAAGAATTCAACAACTTCGAGTACAACAAAGTATGGAGATTGGTGCCAAGGCCATCGGGAGACCACAATGTCATTGGGACCAAATGGATCTTCAAGAACAAGCAAGATGCTCATGGGAACATTGTTCGCAACAAGGCAAGATTGGTAGCACAAGGCTACTCCCAAGTCGAGGGTATCGACTACGGTGAAACCTTCACTCCCGTCGCTCGTCTTGAATCCATTCGTTTGTTGATTGCTTATGCTTCCCATCACAACTTTAAGTTGCAACAAATGGATGTGAAAAGTGCTTTTCTTAATGGTCCTATTAATGAGTTAGTCTATGTCAAGCAACCCCCCCGGGTTCGAGGATCCCTACTTTCCGGATCATGTGTATCAACTCGATAAGGCACTCTATGGCCTTAAACAAGCCCCACGTGCGTGGTATGACCACCTTACCGAGTTGTTACAAGATCGTGGATTTGAGGTGGGGCTAATCGACCCCACTCTTTTTACTAAGAAGGTCAAAGGGGAGTTGTTTGTATGCCAACTATATGTTGATGATATTATCTTTGGTTCTCCTAACAAAGCTTTCAATGAGGAATTTGCCGCTCTCATGACCTCCAAGTTCAAGATGTCTTCGATGGGAGAGTTGAAGTTCTTCCTTGGTTTTGACATCAAACAAAGAAGAGAAGGAACCTTCATCAACCAAGCCAAATACACTCAAGACATGCTTAAGAGATTCAAGCTAAGTGATGTCAAGCCGGCTACTACTCCAATGCCTACCAAGTGCCAACTTGACATCGATCCCAATGGTAAAGCGGTGGATCAAAAGGTATATCGCTCCATGATTGGCTCCTGGCTTTACCTTTGTGCATCTAGACCGGATATCATGTTGAGTGTGGGGATGTGTGCACGTTTTCAAGCCGCACCAAAGGAAAGTCACTATGTGGCGGTCAAGCGAATCTTTCGATATTTGGCTCATACCCCAAACTTTGGCTTATGGTACCCAAGAGGGGCAAACTTCAAGCTTGAAGGTTTCACGGATTCCGATTGGGCGGGAGACAAAGTGGATAGGAAGTCCACTTCCGGAGGGTGCCAATTTCTTGGTTACTCTTTGGTAAGTTGGTCCTCCAAGAAGCAAAGTTGTGTGTCTTTCTCATCCATCGAAGCGGAGTATGTGGTGGCCGGTAGTTGTTGTGCTCAACTCCTATGGATGAGGCAAACTTTAAAGGAGTACGGTGTCATTTGTGACAAAGTGCCTCTTTGGTGTGATAATGAAAGTGCCATCAAGATTTCTCTCAACCCAGTGCAACACTTCAAGACGAAGCACATTGAGATTCGGTATCACTTCATCCGCGATCACATTAGGTGAGGGGAGATCGAGCTCAAGTATGTCAACACTCATGATAACCTTGCAGATATTTTCACGAAGCCCTTGGATGAAGCAAGATTTCGCGAGTTAAGGCATGAGCTAAATATCATTGATTTGAGCAATGTGACTTGAACCCGTGCACCCCCCACCACACTCAGCTTGTTGTCTAGTTTAGGTGTAGGCATGGACATAGGGGGAGTGTTGTTCTCTCAATGAACTCTCCCTCCCCCCATTATGCATAAAATGATCAACTCTTTCACATTAGCCATTTTTTTGATGGTACTTGTGCTTCAAAGACGAGTTTTGGTCATGGGCCCAAGGATAATTCTTCGCGGTGCCATACCAATTGACTCAAACATAGGTGGCTCTGGCCACCGCCCTCTCTTGAGAGAGGCCAGAGCCCTCTCTTCTTTTGTGTGGTTGTCTTGAAGGAGTGGGTTCTGGATCTTGGTTAGTGTGTGTGCTGCCGCGTTGGTCTTTTTCTTGTTCTTGCTGTTCGTTCTTTTATTGTGTTTGAGTTTTGTCGAAGAGGCAGGTTTTTGGTTGCTGGCGGTACTACCGCTGCTGGCGAGCGGTACTACCGCTCCAAGCGGTACTACCGGCCTCCAGCGCGGTACTACCGCTGTGAGGCGCGGGCAGGGGGTTATATCGGGGCAGGGGGAGTTTTCTTCTCCCCCATACCCATTCGCTCGCCCCCTCGTTCTGTTCCTCTCTCTCCAGCAACCGGCGCCACGGGAGGGCTCTGGTGGATCTCCCTCTCCGGGGCGTCCCTCTCCATTTCCTTCGGTGGAGACGATCCCCACCTTGTCCTCTTGCCGTGGATGCCGGTATTGCCCCCGTTCCCTTGTTCTTCTTGTCTAGATTTCCAATCTAGCATCTTAGGGCGATGTGATTGCATCTCCAGATTTTTGGCCAAATCTAGGCTTGAGTAGGATGGAGAATGTTTCTAGGCAGTTTGGATTGATGTTTGGTTGGAGTATTTTTGAATTTGGTAGGACGGTAGTGCTGGATCTGACCACGGTAGTAGGAAACTGCTGTTTCCTCGTCTCGAGCGGCACTACCGCCCTCTCCAGGGCGGTACTACCGCTTGGAGCGGTACTACCGCTCCCTGTGGGGCGGTACTACCGCTCCCTGTGGAGCGGTGCTACCGCTTGGAGCGGTACTACCGCTAGCAGGTCGCGGTACTACCGCTCCCTACCAATTCCCACCATATTCCTACCTTTCAGTGATCCATTTGCTCGTGTTTTGTGGCTTATGCTCGTTCTTTTTGGTTGTTTGCGTGTTCGTGTGTGTGGTTCCTGGTGATGAGGTCCCTGAGCATCAGGCTCGTTGTGTCAACCCCGCTCGTGCCACGTCCAAGCGCTACCGCACCACCGAGCCTGCCGGAGGATCTTCAAGTGCTCCACCTCCACCTCAACTCCAGAAGAAGCCTGGGGTCAAGCCAAAGCCAGGCAAAACCGTGCCAAAATGCAGCCAAAGGAGTTACGGGCAAGCGCGCCAAGAATTCCGTATGAGGTCGACCAAGATCCCACTTTGGTCAATCGTCCGCTTCGAACAGTTCCAGTTGCCATCTTCTTCGATGTTCTCAAAGCCAAGAAGAACCTCTATGTCAACGTGCACTCCATCGACACCGACCATATGGAGCAAGATCCTGAATACTTTGGGGAAGCTCTTGGATGTGCACTCATTCAACATTCTTGGGATCATGAAATTCAACAAGGACTATGATGCTGATATTGTGGCCCAATTCTATGCCACGGTTCACCTTGGGACTGATGAGGACAGGACACCGACACGGATGACCAATGGCAAGTTGCTTTCAGTCAAGTGGAAAGCATTCATGGGGTTGATTGGGGTGCAAGATCTAGGTCTTGAGTCTCCTGTCGGCTTTCGCCCTCACGGCTGCCCCAATGCCACTCACAAGCAAGCTCTCTGGCCCTACTGCACTTTGAGGATCAACCATGAGACAAAGAAGGAAACCTATGAGCTGCCTGCCTATCTGGATATCCTTCACCGCATCTTCAGAGAGACACTTTTCCCTCAGATCGAATCTGGACCAGTTCACTCTTATCTCGTGGACATGCTTCTTTTACGCCAACGTGAGAAGGACAGCCCACCGGAGAGTCCTTGGATATCTCTCATGTTATGTGGTCTGAGCTGTTGTCTGCTATCTCCGAGCGCAAGTGCCTGATTTATGGTCCGTTCATCATGCTGCTCATTGAGAAGGCCTGGGATCGTGTCTATCTCAAGGTAATACTGGAGAATGGAGAGTTGATCTCTCACGATGTCAAGTGTCTGAGGAAGAAGGATAACTGGGGCACTCAGGCCCCTAGGACTGGAGTTCCTTCGTCTGCTACTGCCATGGAGACCGAGGAGGAGACTGGAGCTGATGATGATGATGATGATGACTACTTGCCTTCTGAGGCAGAGCCCTCTTGGGCAAAGAAGCTCAAGTCTAAGATGAAGAAGTTGTTCTGCATGGAGGCTCACGGTCAGTACATGACTCATGTGGCTGAGAAGAAGGCTCGAGGTCGCCACAAGGAGCTCATGCGTTAGTTGGGTGCTACAGTCAATAGTGGATCTGAGGACCAGCTTACTGAGGAGGAGGAGTGGATTCAGCAGCACTGCCCGTGGACCGATTCTGATGCCGAGCACTTCCAGACTGACGACGGTGGCGCAGATGATCCTGCTGACATCTGATGTGTGTGTTCGTCTACTGCTATCACCTGGAGCCGTAGCAACACCCCCTCTCCTTTTTGGTGTCTCGATGCCAAAGGGGGAGAGAGTTTAGGGATTTGCGATTTGTGTCTTCCATCTCTTGTGTTCGTGTTTTCCTCGCATTTGCTTTGGTTGGTTTGTCTGTCAGACCTAAGTTCGAGTCATATGGTGTGAGACATATGCTACCTTATCTTTCCAGTATCATTATCTGTTATCTTTGTCTCTATCTAGCTTATGAGTTGCTTGCTTTTCTTGTTAAATCATATATGCTGCTCTCATATACCTTGCTTAGATTGTTGGTCTCTAAAATGTAGGGGGAGCGTTGATCCTAGTATGTGTGCCGTGTAGTCCAAAGCACTTATCTAGATAGCACACATCTAGGGGGAGCCCATCTACATTTTAGGATGGTGGGGTTTGAACGCTTACTCTATATCATGCTTGTGCAAATCCCGTATTGTCATCAATCCACCAAAAAGGGGGAGATTGTAAGGGCATATTTATCCCCAAGTGGTTTTGGTGATTGATGACAATGCTTTTGAGGACTAATCGTGTGCGTTAAGTTCTTTCAGAGATTCATCCATTGGCACGAGACGATTTCCTCCCCTCGGTATTTTATTCAAGACGGTGTAGCTCCTTCGTTTCGTTGTTGGTGGACTAGTTTCGTAGGAGTCACCGTACTATAAAGAGGGGATCCGCTTTGGTAAGACTAGGGTGGAATCATCACGTACACATATATATCACACCTGTCGTCTTCCTTTCGCATCTTTGCAGCTGCCCCTTCTCTTCCGTACCTGCTCTGTTCTGCGCCAGTGGTAGTACCGCGGTCTACAGCGGTAGTTCCGCCGAAGCCCTCCAGCGGTAGTACCGCCCCACGAAGCGGGAGTACCGCTCCACAGGGCGGTAGTACCGCTCGTGGGCTTTGGCCATAGTACCGCAGCTGTTCCGCGCTACTACCGCCTCGATTCGAGACCGGTGTTTTCTCGTGTCGGGTTTTTGCAGTACTAGGTGCGGTAGTAGGAGCGGTAGTACCGCTTCAAGCGGTAGTACCGCTCTTCTCCCGCGGTAGTACCGCTCTGGGTCCAGGGCCCTGTCTTCCTCACCAGCGTGGTAGTACTGCTGGGTAGGGAGCAGTAGTACCGCTCTCAGCGGTAGTACCGCCCTGACCTAGCGGTAGTACCGCTCTGTGCGGGGATGGACAGTGAGGTAACGGTTGGAATTGTTCCCCCACTATATAAAGGTGTCTTCTTCCTCCAAGTTGACTTACCTCTTTCCCCCAAAGCTCCATTGTTGCTCCAAGCTCCATTTTCGCCAGATCTCTCTCCCTAGCCAATCAAACTTGTTGATTTGCTCGGGGTTGGTTGAGAAGGCCCAGATCTACACTTCCACCAAGAGAAATTTGATTCCCCCCACTTATCCCTTGCGGATCTTGTTACTCTTGGGTGTTGAGCACCCTAGACGGTTGAGGTCACCTCGAAGCCATACTCCATTGTGGTGAAGCTTTGTGGTGTTGTTGGGAGCCTCCAATTGTTGTGGAGATTGCCCCAACCTTGTTTGTAAACGTTCGGTCGCCGCCTTCAAGGGCACCAATAGTGGATTCACGGCATCTCGCATTGTGTGAGGGCGTGAGGAGAATACGGTGGCCCTAGTGGCTTCTTGTGTAGCATTGTGCCTCCATACCGCTCTAACGGAGACGTACTTCCCTTAAAAGGAAGGAGCTCCGGTAACACATCCTCGTCTCCACCGGCTCCACTCTTGGTTATTTCGTGCCTTTACTTTTGCAAGCCTACTTGCTTTACATCCTTGCTTGCTTGTGTGCTAGTTGTTATTGCATCATATAGGTTGCTCACTTAGTTGCACATCTAGACAACCTATTTTGTTGCAAAGTTTAATTTGGTAAAGAAAATCTTAAAAATTGTTAGTTGCCTATTCACCCCCCCTCTAGTCAACCATATCGATCCTTTCAATTGGTATCAGAGCCTCGTCTCTTTTTAAGGGCTTTACCATCCGAAGAGTGTGGTTGATGTCGTAGATGAGGTGGGAGAGCACTCCGGTGTGAATCCGATCTCATCTACGGGAGATGGGGGTAACTCGATCTCACGTGAGGAATTCAATGTGGCTTTGGAAACATTGAAAACCTCCATGACGACCGTGGTCAAGGACATGTTTAAGGAATTCCTAGAAGGACTTAAACAATCTACCTCGCCGATGAAAGTGGGTGATCCCACCAACAAGATGACGGATGCTTCCTCCGACAAGGGGGAAGCTAACATTGAAAAGAGTCCTTCTATTAGTGGTAGAAATGGTACCGGCATCTTTGCCCATGTGGAACCTCCTATTTATGGAGGGCCAATCCCCTCCACTCATTTGAATCATGCCGGTCCTCCTCCTAAATATGAGAAACATGAAGATTTTGATTCTTGGGTCTATCGCTTTAAGTGTCATTTAAAACATGTGAACACTAACCTTTGGAGAATCATTGAAGAAGGTTTTTATCCTCATGACCCAAGCAAGTTCACCCCTCGAGAAGCCGTGGACAATCAATTCAATGAGAGTGCTCTCTTCATCATCCAAGATGCTATCCTTCCCGAAGATCTTCCTCACCTTCGACCGCATGTCATGGCTAAGGAAGCATGGAAATGTGTCGAGGGTCTCTATCGTGGAAGTGCTAGCATTCAACGCTCCAACTATGAAGTGGTGCAAGATGAAGCCGATGAGTTTGCAATGAAAGAAGATGAAGAACCTCGTGAGCTCTTTCGAAGAGTGACCAAACTCGCGGTCGCACTCCGAGATCATGGAAGCAAGGACACGGATGACAATTGGATCAAGCGAAAGTTCCTCAAGGCCATGATGCCCTACAACAAGGCCATGTCCTCCGTCATTCGTCAACGACCGGACTTCCACTCCATGACCTCAAGTGAAGTGTTGGATGAGTTCATTGCAATGAGCATCTTGGACAAGACCGCCGACAATGCGGTGCTCCGTTCTCAAAGGGCAAAGAAGCCCAACCTTGCTTTGAAGGCCAAGGTTATTATGGAAGAAGAGGAAGAAGTGGAAGATGAGGATAGCAACCCCGAAGACACCAAATTTGATTACCATGAGCACATGGCCCTTGCTTCAAGACAATTTTGGAGCAAGAAGAGTTCAAGACCCAACTTCAACAAGAACAACTCAAGTGGCGTCAAGGGCAAGCAACGAGTTAGAACTTTCTTCAACTGTGGCAATGTGAGCCATTTCGTTGCGGATTGTCCTTACGAGAAGCGGGAAGACAATGGTGGCAAGTTCATCCGAAAAGACAAAGCTAAGTCCTTCCCAAACAAGAACAACTTCGCCAAGAAGACTCCCACTCGTGGGTTGGTGGTTCAAGAAGAATACCAAGAGGATGACGATGATGATGAAAATGAAGAAGCTATGGCCATGGCATCCGTTGCCATTGCAACTCCTTCCCGGGTGTCTCTCTTTAATTCACCCAACGAAAACATCACCGCCAAGTGCCTCATGGCTAAAGCTTCAAACAAGGTAACCCCCAACATCACAACCACCATCATTACTAATCCCTCCTTGGAGGATTGCATTGATGAACATGTTGAGTCTAATGAGGAAGTGAATGAATTTGAGTCTTTTATGAATAAGCTCAAGGGTAAATCCAATAAGCACTTTGTTGCTCTCTTGGAACAACTTGGTGAGGCCAATGACCTGATCGAGGCTCATGAAGAAACCATCTCCAAGATGGAAGGTCATAGTCGTGACTATGCCAATGAGATATCGGATCTCTCTAATGCTCTTGAGGAAGAGCGTGTGCATCGTTTGACTCTTGAGGAGTCACACAATGATGACCATGCTAAGTAAAAGAAAGATCTTGATCATGCTCTTGTTGTGTCTCGTGTGCTAACCTCCGAGAAGGCTAAACTTGGGGTTGATCATGCTAGACTCAAAGAGGAGTTTGAGATACTTGACAAGGCCCACAAGGTCTTGAAGTGTACTCATGCTAACCTCAAAGATTCTCGTGCTCAACTCCAAGTTAAGCTAATCAAGGAAAAGGCCACCTTTCCGCATATGGTATTAATTGATAATGCATGTGCTACTAACCCGTGTTGTGAGCATGTGCATCTTGTGGAGGATAATGCCAAGTTAAAGGATCAACTTGAGAAAGGCCTTGTGACTTGCATTCAAGGTGAGAAGAACCTCAACGACCTTTTGAGCAATCAAAAGGAAGTTGTGGCCAAAGAAGGAATTGGGTTTGCACCCAAGTCCAAGAGCAAGAAGAAGAAGAACAACAAGACCAAACGTCCTCCTCCTCTCAAACAAACGTTTGTGAAAGAGGGAGAGGGTGCTCCTAAGGAGAAGAAGGAAAAAGTGAAGGGAGTTGATGCCAAAAAGGGCAAAAGCATTTCCTCAAACAAAGCCGGCGACTTTAACCCGTCGTATGTGTTGTGTCGTGCTAGTGATGGACATGTCTTTGCTAAATTTGTTGGTTCTCCTTATGAGTACATTGAATGGTCTATTTGGGTACCCAAGACCCTTTTTACTAACATCAAAGGACCCATTACTAAATGGGTATCTAAAACCAAGAATTGATCTCTTGTAGGTGTTTGCTTCCGGTGGGGGATCATGGTTGCTCGATAGTGGAGCAACAAATCATATGACCGGGAGCAAGGACTTGGTGGTGGACGTGCAAGAGATTCCATCTATGCCCACCAATGTCGAGTGGGGTGATGCATCACATTCTAAGGTATTGGGTCTCGGCAAGATTGTCATTTCTCATGATCTAACGATCGAGAAAGTCATGCTTGTTGAGTCCCTTGCATACAATTTGCGTTCCGTTCGTCAACTTGCACTCATGGGTTTTGCTACATTCTTTTACATTGATACCGTGGCCCTCTTGTGGAGCAAGACTCTTAAAGTAGCCTTTGTTGGGCATGTTGAGAATGGTCTCTATGTGATTAACTTTTCGGAGCGACCCACTAAGACCGCGACATGCCTAATGGCTAAAGTTGACGTGGGATGGCTTTGGCATCGCCGATTAGCCCACGTCAATATGAGATCTTTGCAAATTCTTCTCAAGGGGGCCATGTCCGTGGACTAACAAATGTTAGTTTTGCCAAAGATCGTGCTTGCAGTGCTTGTATCGAAGGAAAGCTTCATGAAAAGGCTCAGCCTCCTTCAACCGTCATCTACTCGAAGAGACCCTTGGAGCTCCTTCACATGGATCTCTTTGGGCCTCCATATTTTGATAGTCTTGGAGGAAGAAAGTATTGCTTGGTGATTGTGGATGACTATTCAAGATACACTTGGGTATACTTCTTCAAGAGGAAGAGTGAGACTCAACAAACCGTCATCGACTTTGCAAATGAAGCTCAACGTCAACACAATGAAAAGATCTTGACAATAAGAAGTGACAACGGCACCGAGTTCAAGAACTATACCTTGGATGAGTTTCTTAGTGATGAGGGGATCAAGCACCAATATGCTGCTCCATACACCCCTCAACAAAATGGTGATGCGGAGAGGTAGAACCGGATGTTGATGGATGTGGCTAGGACCATGATGGCGGAGTTCAAGTCTCCATACAACTTTTGGGCTGAAGCCATCAACACCGCATGTCATGCATCCAATCGGCTCTATCTTCTCAAAGGCTTGAACAAGACTCCTTATGAGATACTCACCGGCAACAAGCCCAACCTCAAGTACTTCCGGGTGTTCGGTTGTAAGTGTTTCATTCTCAAGAAAGGTGTTCATTTGTCTAAATTTGAGGCTAGAGCTCATGAGGGCATATTTGTTGGTTATGCTACAAACTCTCATGCATACCGTGCCCTCAACAAGTCCACCGGACTAATTGAGGAGACGTGTAACGTGGAGTTTGACGAAAATAACGGCTCCCAAGTGGAGAAAAGTGGTACTTGTGATGTAGGTGATGAAATTCCTCCCCAAGCCATAAGAAGAATGGGTAGTGGTAAAATTCTACCCATTGAGGAACCCCTTGTGGCTGAAGGAGAAGGACAATGCTCTACTCAAGTAGATCCATCACCTCATCAAGACCCACAAGCTTCCGAAGAACAAAGTGAAGGCCCTCAACCTCGTGAGCAAGACCAAGGGCAAGATTAACCTCAAGATGGTGGTGAACCTCTAAATGATGCCCAAGGTCAAGTTCTCCCCCTCAACCAAGTTCAAGATCAAGAGCAAGCTCAAGATCAAGAACAAGCTCAAGACGTCGCTCAAGATGATCAAGTCAACCCTCCTCCTTCCACATCCGAGGAGGAATTAGAGCGTCGTGCCACGAAGATTGCTTTCAAGCTCACCACCCAAGGCCATCTCATGGAAAATGTGGTTGGAAGCCTAAGAAAGGGGGTAAGCACTCGTAGACAATTAGCAAACTATTGTGAACATCACGTGTTTGTCTCTTGTGTTGAACCCCAAAAGGTCTATGAGGCGCTCGAAGACTCGGATTGGCTCAATGCCATGCATGAAGAACTCAACAACTTCAAGTACAATAAAGTATGGAGATTGGTGCCAAGGCCATCGGGAGACCACAACGTCATTGGGACCAAATGGATCTTCAAGAACAAGCAAGATGCTCATGGGAACATTTTTCGCAACAAGGCAAGATTTGTAGCACAAGGCTACTCCCAAGTCGAGGGTATCGACTACGGTGAAACCTTCGCTCCCGTCGCTCGTCTTGAATCCATTTGTTTGTTGATTGCTTATGCTTCCCATCACAACTTTAAGTTGCAACAAATGGATGTGAAAAGTGCTTTTCTTAATGGTCCTATTAATGAGTTGGTCTATGTCAAGCAACGCCCCGGGTTCGAGGATCCCTACTTTCCGGATCATGTGTATCAACTCGATAAGGCACTCTATGGCCTTAAACAAGCCCCACGTGCATGGTATGACCACCTTACCGAGTTGTTACAAGATCGTGGATTTGAGGTGGGGCTAATCGACCCCACTCTTTTTACTAAGAAGGTCAAAGGGGAGTTGTTTGTATGCCAACTATATGTTGATGATATTATCTTTGGTTCTCCTAACAAAGCTTTCAATGAGGAATTTGCCGCTCTCATGACCTCCAAGTTCAAGATGTCTTCGATGGGAGAGTTGAAGTTCTTCCTTGGTTTTGACATCAAACAAAGAAGAGAAGGAACCTTCATCAACCAAGCCAAATACACTCAAGACATGCTTAAGAGATTCAAGCTAAGTGATGTCAAGCCGGCTACTAATCCAATGCCTACCAAGTGCCAACTTGACATCGATCCCAATGGTAAAGCGGTGGATCAAAAGGTATATCGCTCCATGATTGGCTCCTTGCTTTACCTTTGTGCATCTAGACCGGATATCATGTTGAGTGTGGGGATGTGTGCACGTTTTCAAGCCGCACCAAAGGAAAGTCACTATGTGGCGGTCAAGCGAATCTTTCGATATTTGGCTCATACCCCAAAGTTTGGCTTATGGTACCCAAGAGGGGCAAACTTCAAGCTTGAAGGTTTCATGGATTCCGATAGGGCGGGAGACAAAGTGGATAGGAAGTCCACTTTCGGAGGGTGCCAATTTCTTGGTTGCTCTTTGGTAAGTTCGTCCTCCAAGAAGCAAAGTTGTGTGTCTCTCTCATCCATCGAAGCAGAGTATGTGGCGGCCGGTAGTTGTTGTGCTCAACTCCTATGGATGAGGCAAACTTTAAAGGAGTACGGTGTCATTTGTGACAAAGTGCCTCTTTGGTGTGATAATGAAAGTGCCATCAAGATTTCTCTCAACCCAGTGCAACACTTCAAGACGAAGCACATTGAGATTCGGTATCACTTCATCCGGGATCACATTAGGCGAGGGGAGATCGAGCTCAAGTATGTCAACACTCATGATAACCTTGCAGATATTTTCACGAAGCCCTTCGATGAAGCAAGATTTCGCGAGTTAAGGCATGAGCTAAATATCATTGATTTGAGCAATGTGACTTGAACCCGTGCACCCCCCACCACACTCAGCTTGTTGTCTAGTTTAGGTGTAGGCATGGACATATTGGGAGTGTTGTTCTCTCAATGAACTCTCCCTCTCCCCATTATGCATAAAACGATCAACTCTTTCACATTAGCCATTTTTTTGATGGTACTTGTGCTTCAAAGACGAGTTTGGGTCATGGGCCCAAGGATAATTCTTCGCGGTGCCATACCAATTGACTCAAACATAGGTGGCTCCGGCCACCGCCCTCTCTTGAGAGAGGCCAGAGCCCTCTCTTCTTTGGTGTGGTTGTCTTGAAGGAGTGGGTTCTGGATCTTGGTTAGTGTGTGTGTGCTGCCGCGTTGGTCTTTTTCTTGTTCTTGCTGTCCGTTCTTTTATTGTGTTTGAGTTTTGTCGAAGAGGCAGTTTTTGGTTCTTTGGCGGTACTACGCTCTTGTGGCGAAGCGGTACTACCGCTCCAGCGGTACTACCGCCCTCAACAGGAGTACTACCGCTATGAGGCGGTAGGGGTTATATTGGGGCAGGGGGAGTTTTCTTCTCCCCCATACCCATTCGCTCGCCCCCTCGTTCTGTTCCTCTCTTTCCAACAACCGGCGCCGCGGGAGGGCTCCGGCGGATCTCCCTCTCAGGGGCGTCCCTCTCCATTTCCTTCGGTGGAGACGATCCCCACCTTGTCCTCTTGCCATGGATGCCGGTATTGCCCCCGTTCCCTTGTTCTTCTTGTCTAGATTTCCAATCTAGCATCTTAGGGGCAGTAGCAGTTGCATCTCTAGATTTTTGGCCAAATCTAGGCTTGAGTAGGATGGAGAATGCTTCTAGGCAGTTTGGATTGATGTTTGGTTGGAGTATTTTTGAATTTGGTAGGACGGTAGTGCCGGATCTGACCACGGTAGTAGGAAACTGCTGTTTCCCCGTCTCGAGCGGCACTACCGCCCTCTCCAGGGCGGTACTACCGCTTGGAGCAGTACTACCGCTCCCTATGGAGCGGTACTACCGCTCCCTGTGGAGCGGTACTACCGCTTGGAGCGGTACTACCGCTAGCAGGTCGCGGTACTACCGCTCCCTACCAATTCCCACCATATTCCTACCTTTCAGTGATCCATTTGCTCGTGTTTTGTGGCTTATGCTCGTTCTTTTTGGTTGTTTGCGTGTTCGTGTGTGTGGTTCCAGGTGATGAGGTCCCTGAGCATCAGGCTCGTCGTGTCAACCCCGGTCGTGCCACATCCAAGCGCTACCGCAAGAATCGAGCCTGCCGGAGGATCTTCAAGTGCTCCACCTCCACCTCAACTCTAGAAGAAGCCCGGGGTCAAGCCAAAGCCAGGAAAAACCGTGCTAGAAATGCAGCCAAAGGAGTTCTGGGCAAGGCGCCGCCGCAACCCGTATGAGGCTGACCAAGATCCCACTTTGGTCAACCGTCCGTTCTGGAACAGGTTCCAGTTTGCCATCTTCTTCGATGTTCTCAAAGCCAAGAAGAACCTCTATGTCAACGTGCACTCCATCGACACCGACCATATGGAGCAAGATCCTGAATACTTTGGGGAAGCTCTTCAGATGTGCACTTGACTGAACATTCTTGGGATCATGAAATTCAACAAGGACTATGATGTTGATATTGTGGCCCAATTCTATGCCACGGTTCACCTTGGGACTGATGAGGACAGGATACTGACCTGGATGACCAATGGCAAGTTGCTTTCAGTCAAGTGGAAAGCATTCATGGGGTTGATTGGGGTGCAAGATCTAGGTCTTGAGTCTCCTATCGGCTTTCGCCCTCACGGCCTCCCCAATGCCACTCACAAGCAAGCTCTCTGGCCCTACTGCACTTTGAGGATCAACCATGAGACAAAGAAGGAAACCTATGAGCTGCCTGCCTATCTGGATATCCTTCACCGCATCTTCAGAGAGACTCTTTTCCCTCGTATCGGGAATCTGGACCAGGTTCACTCTTATCTCGTGGACATGCTTCTTTTCTGCCAGCGTGAGAAGGGATAGCCCACCGGAGAGTCCTTGGATATCTCTCATGTTATGTGGTCTGAGCTGCTGTCTGCTATCTCCGAGCGCAAGTGCCCGATTTATGGTCCGTTCATCATGCTGCTCATTGGGAAGGCCTGGGATCGTGTCTATCCCAAGGTAATACTGGAGACTGGAGAGTTGATCTCTCACGATGTCAAGCGTCCGAGGAAGAAGGATAACTGGGGCACTCAGGCCCCTACGAGTGGAGTTCCTTCGTCTGCTACTGCCATGGAGACCGAGGAGGAGACTGGAGCTGATGATGATGATAATGATGATGACTACTGGGCAAAGAAGCTCAAGTCTAAGATGAAGAAGTTGTTCTGCATGGAGGCTCACGGTCAGTACATGACTCATGTGGCTGAGAAGAAGGCTCGAGGTCGCCACAAGGAGCTCATGCGTTAGTTGGGTGCTACTGATCAATAGTGGATCCGAGGACCAGCTTCTCGAGGAGGAGGAGTGGATTCAGCAGCACTGCCCGTGGACCGATTCTGATGCCGAGCACTTCCAGACTGACGACGGTGGCGCAGATGATCCTGCTGACATCTGATGTGTGTGTTCGTCTACTGCTATCACCTGGAGCTGTAGCAACACCCCCTCTCGTTTTTGGTATCTCGATGCCAAAGGGGGAGAGAGTTTAGGGATTTGCGATTTGTGTCTTCCGTCTCTTGTTTTCGTGTTTTCCTCGCATTTGCTTTGGTTGGTTTGTCTGTCAGACCTAAGTTCGAGTCATATGGTGTGAGACATATGCTACCTTATCTTTCCAGTATCATTATCTGTTATCTTTGTCTCTATCTAGCTTATGAGTTGCTTGCTTTTCTTGTTAAATCATATATGCTGCTCTCATATACCTTGCTTAGATTGTTGGTCTCTAAAATGTAGGGGGAGCGTTGATCCTAGTATGTGTGCCGTGTAGTCCAAAGCACTTATCTAGATAGCACACGTCTAGGGGGAGCCCATCTACATTTTAGGACGGTGGGGTTTGAACGCTTACTCTATATCATGCTTGTGCAAATCCCGTATTGTCATCAATCCACCAAAAAGGGGGAGATTGTAAGGGCATATTTATCCCCAAGTGGTTTTGGTGATTGATGACAATGCTTTTGCGGACTAATCGTGTGCGTTAAGTTCTTTCAGAGATTCATCCATTGGCACGAGACGATTTCCTCCCATCGGTGTTTTATTCAAGACGGTGTAGCTCCTTCGTTTCGTTGTTGGTGGACTAGTTTTGTAGGAGTCACCGTACTATAAAGAGGGGATCCGCTTTGGTAAGACTAGGGTGGAATCATCATGTACACATATCTATCACACCCGTCGTCTTCCTTTCGCATCTTTGGAGTTGCCCCTTCTCTTCCGTACCTGCTCCGTTCTGCGCCAGTGGTAGTACCGCGGTCTACAGCGGTAGTACCGCCGAAGCCCTCCAGCGGTAGTACCGCTCCATAGGGCGGTAGTACCGCTCGCGGGCTTTGGCCGTAGTACCGCAGTTGTTCCGCGCTACTACCGCCTCGATTCGAGACCGGTGTTTTCTCGTGTCGGGTTTTGCGGTACTAGGTGCGGTAGTAGGAGCGGTAGTACCGCTTCAAGCGGTAGTACCGCTCTTCTCCCGCGGTAGTACCGCTCTGGGTCCAGGGCCCTGTCTTCCTCACCAGCGTGGTAGTACCGCCGGGTAGGGAGCGGTAGTACCGTTCTCAGCGGTAGTACCGCCCTGCCCTAGCGGTAGTACCGCTCTATGCGGGGATGGACAGTGAGGTAACGGTTGGAATGGTTCCTGTAACACCCCGGATGCAACTTTCCATATTCGTAACTCCAACTCTTGCCTTTTCCGGAGATGCGATATGATATTTCCTTCGTGGTTGAGTTTTTGTCTTTTGTTTTGCATTTTATTCTTGTCATGCATTTCATCTCATGCATCATGCGCATTGCATCGGCATCGTTTTCATAAAACTCGTAACCGGTCGCAGTTGCCCTTTCTTTCCTTGCCTGCGTTGGCATTTTGTCGGGCCCTTGTCCTCGTTGACCTCCTCGGACCGCTTTGCCTTTGTTGACCTTCTCGTCAAACCCCGTTGCCTTCATGGACCGTTCCGAGACCAACCGGGTTTTGCTTCTCTCTTGACCGCTCCTGCCGGATCCCGCCGACTGGCCCCCGTCCCCGGCCACCGGTGCTCTCGCCGGAGCCCCCATGGCCGACGCCTCGAAGCTGCAGCACCGCCGTCGATTCGCCATGGCCTCGAACTCTGTCGCCTCTGCGCCGCCCTGCCCTTTCCCGTCCGCCACCAAGACCGGCTGGATCTGGACGAACCCGAGCTCCACCGCCCGAATCCGTGCCTCCCCTGCCGTCGTCTTCTCCAATTTGCCATGCTCCTGCTGCTGCCGCAGTCGCTGCTTCCCCTGTCAACCGAACGAGCGCCCCTGCTCCTCGCGTTGACCGCTCCAGCGCCCGTGCCTGGGTCACCTCTGCTTCGGCCGAGCGGCCTCCATGCCCAACGGCACAGCTCCAAGCCCAGCCTCACCACCAAGCCGGCCTGCCAGGCCTCCTCATCGACTGGGCCAAGGCCCATGGTGAGCATCAGCTCCAGCGCCCCCCCCTGTGCACTTTCGGGCCGGGCAGATTCGGCGTGTACCTTTTTTTTCAGTTCTGCGAATTTCCTATTTATCCAGAGAGTTGCTGTTTTACAGAAAAGACCCTCTTCATCATGCATATTATATCTCACTAACTATGCATCATATGTAAAAACTTAATATATGAAAGTTGCTTAGAATTTTGTGTAGTTTAATAATATGCCACTTTCATCCATGTTTAAAATGTTTAAAATGATGTTTGTTTTAATTTGCTCCTATGCCATGCTAAAATGATTTATTTCATAACTATTTAACCGTAACTCCGAATTTAATGTACTTTATATGTATTTGGGGTGGAAAAATGCCTAGTTTAACATGGTGCACTTTATTTTCTTGTTTAACAAGATTAAAATGGTGTTTAGGGCAGTACAGTACCGAATCTAAAATATGCACATGAGGGTTTTCCGGAATTGTTGTTTATTCTTCCGGTCTCATTTAAACTTGCTTAAATAGTTAGTTTCCATTATGCTTCACCCCTTGCCATGTTTAATAACATTTAATATTGTTGAGTTGCTTATAACTAGAGGGAACTAAATAATTGATGTGGTGTGTCATCAATATGCAACTCGTTGCATATTGAGCTCCACTTAATTTGTAGTGTTGTTTGTGCATATTGCCATGCCATGCTTCATTAAACCGGACATGCATCATACTTGGTTGTGCATCATGCCATGATTATGCGATGGTTGTTTACTATGTTGTTTGCTTCTTTCCGGTTTGCTTCTCTCGTTAGCTTCGGTTTCGTTCGGAGTTGTGAGGATTCGCTTCGACTACGTCCGTTTGTCTTCTTCATGGAATCGTTCTTCTTCCTTGCGGGATTTCGTGCAAGATGACCATTACCACGATCTCACTACTATCATTGCTATGCTAGTTGCCTCGTTCTTTCGCTACGCTGCGCTACCTATTACCTGCTTGTCAAGCCATCCCATTGCCATGAACCTCTAACCTTTGACACCTTTCCTATGCAAACCGTTGTTTGGCTATGTTACCGCTTTTGCTCAGCCCTCTTATAGCGTTGCTAGTTGCGGTGAAGTTGAAGATTTCTCCATGGTGGACAGGATTTTGTTGGGATATCACAATATCTCTTATATTATTAATGCATCTATATACTTGGTAAAGGGTGGAAGGCTCGGCCTTATGCAGTGTGTTTTGTTCCACTCTTGCCGCCCTAGTTTCCGTCATACCGGTGTTATGTTCTGGATTTTGCGTTCCTAACGCTGTCGGGTGATTTATGGGACCCCCGACAGTTCGCTTTGAATAAAACTTGTCCAAAGAAGGCCCAACCTTGGTTTTACCATTTGCCTCACCACCACCTATCCCTTTCCTTGGGTCGGCCAACCCGAGGGTCATCTTTATTTTAGCCCCGGGCGGTGCTTGTCTAAGTGCTGGTTCGAACCGAGTAGATCTGCGGGCCCCCTCGGGCAACTCGAGGTCTGGTTTTACTCGTAGGATGTCTCATCCGGTGTTGCCCTGAGAACGAGATATGTGCAGCTCCTATCGGGATTGTTGGCGCATCGGGCGGCTTTGCTGGTCTTGTTTTACCATTGTCGAAGTGTCTTGATGTACCGGGATACCGAGTCTGATCGGAGTGTCTTGGGTGAAGGTCTATTCCTTCGATGATCGCGAGAGCTTGTCATGGGCTAAGTTGGGACACCCCTGCAGGGTATAAACTTTCGAGAGCCGTGCCCGCGGTTATGTGGCATATGGGAATTTGTTATTGTCCGGTTGTAGATAACTTGACACCAGATCCGAATTAAAATGCATCAACCGCGTGTGTAGCTGTGATGGTCTCTTCTCGGCGGAGTCCGGGAAGTGAACACGGTTTCTGTGTTATGTTTGACGTAAGTAGGTGTTCAGGATCACCTCTTGATCATTGCTAGCTTCACGACCATTCCTTTGTTTCTCTTCTCGCTCTCATTTGCGTATGTTAGCCACCATACTTGCTTAGCCGCTGCTGCAACCTCACTAGTTTACCCCTTCCTTTCCCATTAAGCTTTGCTAGTCTTGATACCCATGGTAATGGGATTGCTGAGTCCTCGTGGCTCACCAGATACTTCCAAAACCAGTTTGTAGGTGCCTATGTTACCGAGCAGGTGACGCAACCAAGCTCAAGGAGGAGCTCGATGAAGATCTTGCCTTTTGTGTTGTTTCGTTCCAGTTGATCAGTAGTGGAGCCCAGTTGGGGTCGATCGGGGACCTTTGCCGCTTTTGGGGTTCTTCTTTTATTTTGGTTCCGTAGTCGGACCCTGATTGTATCTGTATGATGTAATGCTTTATTCATGTAATTGTGTGAAGTGGCGATTGTAAGCCAACTATGTATCTCTTTCCCTTATGTATTACATGGGTTGCGTGAAGATTACCTCACTTGCGACATTGCTTTCAATGCGGTTATGCCTCTAAGTCGTGCTTCGACACGTGGGAGATATAGCCGCATCGAGGGCGTTATAAGTTGGTATCAGAGCCTTCCCCGACCTTAGGAGCCCCATTGCTTGATCGTTTTTAGCGGCCGAGTTGTGTCTAGAAAAATGTTTTGAGTCATTTAGGATTATATATATCGGAGAGTTAGGAATTCTTTTTACTCCTCAGTCCCTTTGTCGCTCTGGTGAGGTCTCCTGACGTAGAGTTTTGACTCTTCTCTTCTCAAATTTCACTAAATTTTTTTTAGGATCACGCGGGTATCTTAGAATCGTTCCGATGGTTTTATGATGACAACATTGTCTTGGTGCCTCCCGTCGGCGGGTTTTTTTTGTGGAGGTGTCCCGGAGTTGAGCTCGAGGTGTTGTCGTCATAATTTTATCGTTGCAGTTCGAATACACGAGTTTAGTACGCCGACATCGAAAATCTCTTTTATGCGGTTGTTGGTGAGATAACCCCGCTAACCCAGTACTGAGGTGAGTACGGGAGTATTGCCATGACTCGTATAACGGATGCTTTTCGAAGGTTGAGGTACACGATTTCTGAAGGTTTCTTGGTTATGTGTTGACGGATGGATACAACTGGATGTAGGGATTGTTAGTTTGTGTGAGATATATTGCTTCCTGTATCCCCAACACCGATTGCATAACCGAGAAAGTTTCGGGAGTTTATAGGTGGGAATTCAAGTAGCTCCTAGAATATCTTTCCGACAGATGCATGATATGGAATTGGGTAAATCTCTATCATATGTATTTGTTCCGGCTTATTCTGCAAGCCAAATCCTTTGTTTTGTTTTTTTGTGGTATTCGAGTTGCTTCGAAGTCAAATGTTGAATCCATACCTTTTCCTAAACGGTGTTCTCATATTGCTATGTGAATACTAATCCTTTTTGATCATTGAGGTTGTCATGTTAATTCTTTTCCAACCGGTGCGCTTCTCTTTGAGATGATCCCATCATTCTCCCCATCCGCAAGATAAATTCTAAGTTTTCTCAACGGTGTTTGTTTCGTTCATCCCAAGTTGTCTTTGTTTTTCCCCACCCTCCCACCCTTTTCTTCAAGGATTCATTTATTTTAATCAAGTATCCATTTATTCATGTGAAGTCTCTTCCTTCTTTTCAATCAATGTTCTTATCCGGTGATTTCCCATGAAGATGCTCACGAGCTTCAAGTTCATCATCCTTCTTTGTTGTTACTTCTCCGATGGATCCAATTCAAGCTTTCAGTGTTGATCATATTCCTTTCCTCGTTTCTAATGTCTTCTTATACCGGTTCACCTCATTATCATTCTTCTTCTCGCTATTTGTTATTCCGGAGTGCTCAAGATATCTCGAAGATTCGTGTTTCCACTCTGCATTCGTTCAAGCCCTTTCGAGATTGGTATCTCATTCAAGTCATTTAATTCAACCGGTGCAACATCTCTTTTAAATCACTTCCAACGGTGTTTTCTTTTGAGTGGGCCCTAACCCACAGGTCTTTTCCCAGGATCTTACCTGACTCTTCTAATTATTCCGGAGTTATTCTTAAATGTTTTTCAAGTGTGACATAAGAATGGATTCCATCAGTCACATGCCTTCTCCAAGATTGTTTTCAAATTATTTACATCTTTGGCTCAACCTTTCCTCTTTTAATTCTCCCGGAGTATCTCAACAATTCATGGTGGTTATCATCATCATTCTCAACATTTGAAGACCGAAGAAGAGTTTCTCTTTAATCTTGCTCTATTCTCTTCAAGATTCATGGTTCTAGCCTGATGCCATCCTCTCTTAATTGTTTTCGATTGTGAGAATTCTTTTTACCCTTCCAGAGCATTTCATGAGTTGTTTCCATTTCTTTCCTCCGAAGGCCATCATGTCATAATTCTTCATTCTCAGCGTGTAGCTATCGTTCTCCAAATCTTACCGGTGATTCATTCAAATAACCTCTAATCAGTTCTTGATCTCTTTGTTCTCATGTATCTAGTTTGTCTCAAGCACCTTCGTTCATTTGCTAATTCTTACCGGTGATGCACCCCTACTTCGATCATTTTCAATTCTTACGGTGGTTCTTTCAAGATCTCTCTTCCTTGTTCATCATATCAATTCATTTGTTGTTCCAATCCTACCAGTGGTTCGTTGAAGACCTTCTCAAGTTTCGATATATTTCTTTTAATCCTTTCTACGAGAATAAGTAGTATGCCAAATCCGTTGATTGTCATCAATTTAAATTGGTGAAGGATAGGCATAACGTAATTCTTATTCTTGTTCATCCAAGTGATTAATTCTTTATTTTGGAGGCCCTTAAAATTCTCGGTTTCATTTGTTTCATCTTCTCTTTTCCCGGAGTTCCAAGCTCTAATTATCACGGAGCTCTATCTAAATCATTGCAAGGCTTCACCTTGTGTTTTCAATTTCTCCTTCTTTCCACCATCCTTTTAATACCGGAGTTTCTTCATGGTGGTTCCTCAAGGATTCTTTTCATTCTTCAATTGTTCTTCAAGATTTCTCTTAAAG
Organism: Aegilops speltoides; assembly: GCA_021437245.1. Taxonomy (NCBI): domain Eukaryota; kingdom Viridiplantae; phylum Streptophyta; class Magnoliopsida; order Poales; family Poaceae; genus Aegilops; species Aegilops speltoides. Next base: position 336,293,363 of record CM038146.1, read on the forward strand.
TTAAGATCAGCCAAGCTATACTCAAAATTAAATAGGGTGCCCAACACTTGTTTTGTTTTGAGAAGCTCAAGTATTCTCCGTCTTGCATTCCAAAGTGCAATTCCTTCTATCTTATCTTTTGAGATAGTGTTATGTCACTCTTGTCAATTTCCTTCATGTTTCATGATTCATATGTTGTCAAGAGTGAGGTATTTCAAATCCATCATTTTCTCTTTCTTCAAGAGATCTTTTCAACCATGAACCTCATTGTTGGAGTTATCTTGTGTCATATTTCACCTAAAGCCTTCCCTAAGGAATGTTGCTTTTGTGGTGCTTATGAATGATCCAAGTTATCTCTTTATCATCTTGGCAAAAGCAGTTTTCATCTCTTCGTTGATCTCAAGCAAGCTTTTGTTTTCGGGAGTGGCAGAATTTCACCTCAAATTTTGAGAAGTTTTCCATAAGCCCACTACAAGCTTATTCTTTTCGTTGTTGGTTTTCCAACAACTCCGCTATAACCTTCTTGAAAGGGTGCTTTCCGAGCCCATTTGTGGCAGAAGTTTGCATTTTCTCCTACATTCTGTTATTCCAGTGATCTATCTTCTATTCTTTTGTTCCAGAGGCGTTGTGATGTTACTCTCTTCGACCCATCATCTCATTTTGTAAATATCATGCAATTTTCCTTGCTTATTCATTTAGCCGGAGTGTCGTGTTTTCATTCGAGTTCTCTCATCTTATCAAGTTTTGCATCCCTTCTCAACTGGAGTGCGGTTTGTAATGTTTCTTACCCCTTGTGCCATTCTTTCAATTCCGGAGGCAGTGTGTTGTTGATTTCATCAAGTATCCTCTCATCTTGTCAAGTTCATGTTCAATTCCTTCCATTTACAGTCGGAGTGCTGCCCAAATTATATCATTCTTCCTCTCTCATCTTGTTTTAACCGGAGTGGTTTCGAATTCTATCTTGTCCATTAAACTCTTGATTCGTGTCTTTGCAACCGTCAAGTTCTCGTAATGTTCCTTGTTCCTCTTTTTCTAACGGATTTGTTGCAATCTCATTCATCTCTGTTGTATTGTTTCTTTTAAATTGCTCAACCTCTCAAGGTCCGTGGTTTCACTCGTTTGTCGAAGAAGCAACTTAGTTTTACCTCTTCTCTTCCTCTTCCTTTTCCCTCCGGTGCCATCCTAGATCTCGGGACGAGATCCTCTCGTAGTGGTGGAGTGTTGTAACACCCCGGATGCAACTTTCCATATTCGTAACTCCAACTCTTGCCTTTTCCGGAGATGCGATATGATATTTCCTTCGTGGTTGAGTTTTTGTCTTTTGTTTTGCATTTTATTCTTGTCATGCATTTCATCTCATGCATCATGCGCATTGCATCGGCATCGTTTTCATAAAACTCGTAACCGGTCGCAGTTGCCCTTTCTTTCCTTGCCTGCGTTGGCATTTTGTCGGGCCCTTGTCCTCGTTGACCTCCTCGGACCGCTTTGCCTTTGTTGACCTTCTCGTCAAACCCCGTTGCCTTCATGGACCGTTCCGAGACCAACCGGGTTTTGCTTCTCTCTTGACCGCTCCTGCCGGATCCCGTCGGCTGGGCCCCGTCCCCGGCCACCGGTGCTCTCGCCGGAGCCCCCATGGCCGACGCCTCGAAGCTGCAGCGCCGCCGTCGAGTCGCCATGGCCTCGAACTCTGTCGCCTCTGCGCCGCCCTGCCCTTTCCCGTCCGCCACCAAGACCGGCTGGATTTGGACGAACCCGAGCTCCACCGCCCGAATCCGTGCCTCCCCTGCCGTCGTCTTCTCCAATTTTCCATGCTCCTGCTGCTGCCGCAGTCGCTGCTTCCCCTGTAAACCGAACGAGCGCCCCTGCTCCTCGTGTTGACCGCTCCAGCGCCCGTGCCTGGGTCACCTCTGCTTCGGCCCAGCGGCCTCCAGGCCCAACGCCACAGCTCCAAGCCCAGCCTCACCACCAAGCCGGCCTGCCAGGCCTCCTCATCGACCGGGCCAAGGCCCATGGTGAGCATCAGCTCCAGCGCCCCCCTGTGCACTTTCGGGCCGGACAGATTCGGCCCGTGTACCTTTTTTTCAGTTCTGCGAATTTCCTATTTATCCAGAGAGTTGCTGTTTTACAGAAAATACCCTCTTCATCATGCATATTATATCTCACTAACTATGCATCATATGTAAAAACTTAATATATGAAAGTTGCTTAGAATTTTGTGTAGTTTAATAATATGCCACTTTCATCCATGTTTAAAATGTTTAAAATGATGTTTGTTTTAATTTGCTCCTATGCCATGCTAAAATGATTTATTTCATAACTATTTAACCGTAACTCCGAATTTAATGTACTTTATATGTATTTGGGGTGGAAAAATGCCTAGTTTAACATGGTGCACTTTATTTTCTTGTTTAACAAAATTAAAATGGTGTTTAGGGCAGAACAGTACCGAATCTAAAATATGCACATGAGGGTTTTCTGGAATTGTTGTTTATTCTTCCAGCCTCATTTAAACTTGCTTAAATAGTTAGTTTCCATTATGCTTCACCCCTTGCCATGTTTAATAACATTTAATATTGTTGAGTAGCTTATAACTAGAGGGAACTAAATAATTGATGTGGTGTGTCGTCAATATGCAACTCGTTGCATATTGAGCTCCACTTAATTTGTAGTGTTGTTTGTGCATATTGCCATGCCATGCTTCATTAAACCGGACATGCATCATACTTGGTTGTGCATCATGCCATGATTATGCGATGGTTGTTTACTATGTTGTTTGCTTCTTTCCGGTTTGCTTCTCTCGTTAGCTTCGGTTTCGTTCCGGAGTTGTGAGGATTCGTTCGACTACGTCCGTTTGTCTTCTTCATGGAATCGTTCTTCTTCCTTGCGGGATTTCAGGCAAGATGACCGTTACCCTGGATCTCACTACTATCATTGCTATGCTAGTTGCCTCGTTCTTTCGCTATGCTGCGCTACCTATTACCTGTTTGTCAAGCCATCCCAGATTGCCATGAACCTCTAACCTTTGACACCTTTCCTATGCAAACCGTTGTTTGGCTATGTTACCGCTTTTGCTCAGCCCCTCTTATAGCGTTGCTAGTTGCAGGTGAAGTTGAAGATTTCTCCATGGTGGACAGGATTTTTGTTGGGATATCACAATATCTCTTATATTATTAATGCATCTATATACTTGGTAAAGGGTGGAAGGCTCGGCCTTATGCATGGTGTTTTGTTCCACTCTTGCCGCCCTAGTTTCCGTCATACCGGTGTTATGTTCCCGGATTTTGCGTTCCTAACGCGGTCGGGTGATTTATGGGACCCCTTGACAGTTCGCTTTGAATAAAACTTGTCCAGCAAGGCCCAACCTTGGTTTTACCATTTGCCTCACCACCACCTATCCCTTTCCCTTGGGTCGGCCAACCCGAGGGTCATCTTTATTTTAGCCCCCCCGGGCCAGTGCTTGTCTAAGTGCTGGTTCGAACCGAGTAGACTGCGGGGCCCCCTCGGGGCAACTCGAGGTCTGGTTTTACTCGTAGGATGTCTCATCCGGTGTTGCCCTGAGAACGAGATATGTGCAGCTCCTATCGGGATTGTCGGTGCATCGGGCGGCTTTGCTGGTCTTGTTTTACCATTGTCGAAATGTCTTGATGTACCGGGATACCGAGTCTGATCGGAGTGTCTCGGGTGAAGGTCTATTCCTTCGATGATCGCGAGAGCTTGTCATGGGCTAAGTTGGGACACCCCGCAGGTATAAACTTTCGAGAGCCGTGCCCATGGTTATGTGGCGATGGGAATTTGTTAATGTCCGGTTGTAGATAACTTGACACCAGATCCGAATTAAAATGCATCAACGGCGTGTGTAGCCGTGATGGTCTCTTCTCGGCGAGTCCGGAAGTGAACACGGTTTCGTGTTATGTTTGGCGTAAGTAGGTGTTCGTGGATCACCTCTTGATCATTGCTAGCTTCACGACCGTTCCTTTGTTTCTCTTCTCGCTCTCATTTGCGTATGTTAGCCACCATACTTGCTTAGCCGCTGCTGCAACCTCGCTACTTTACCCCTTCCTTTCCCATTAAGCTTTGCTAGTCTTGATACCCATGGTAATGGGATTCTTGAGTCCTCGTGGCTCACGGATACTTCAAAACCAGTTTGCGGTGCCTATGTTACCGAAAGCGGTGGCGCAACCAAGCTCAAGGAGGAGCTCGATGAAGATCTTGCCTTTTGTGTTGTTTCGTTCTAGTTGATCAGTAGTGGAGCCCAGTTGGGGTCGATCGGGGACCTTTGCCGCTTTTGGGGTTCTTCTTTTATTTTGGTTCCGTAGTCGGACCCTGATTGTATCTGTATGATGTAATGCTTTATTCATGTAATTGTGTGAAGTGGCGATTGTAAGCCAACTATGTATCTCTTTCCCTTGTGTATTACATGGGTTGCGTGAAGATTACCTCACTTGCGACATTGCTTTCAATGCGGTTATGCCTCTAAGTCGTGCTTCGACACGTGGGCGATATAGCCGCATCGAGGGCGTTATAGTTCCCCCACTATATAAAGGTGTCTTCTTCCTCCAAGTTGACTTACCTCTTTCCCCCAAAGCTCCATTGTTGCTCCAAGCTCCATTTTCGCCCGATCTCTCTCCCTAGCCAATCAAACTTGTTGATTTGCTCGGGATTGGTTGAGAAGGCCCAGATCTACACTTCCACTAAGAGAAATTTGATTCCCCCAACTTATCCCTTGCGGATCTTGTTACTCTTGGGTATTGAGCACCCTAGACGGTTGAGGTCACCTTGAAGCCATACTCCATTGTGGTGAAGCTTCGTGGTGTTGTTGGGAGCCTCCAATTGTTTTGGAGATTGCCCCAACCTTGTTTGTAAAGGTTCGGTCGCCACCTTCAAGGGCACCAATAGTGGAATCACGGCATCTCGCATTGTGTGAGGGCGTGAGGAGAATACGGTGGCGCTAGTGGCTTCTTGGGGAGCATTGTGCCTCCACACCGCTCTAACGGAGACGTACTTCCCCTTAAAAGGAAGGAACTCCGGTAACACATCCTCGTCTCCACCGGCTCTACTCTTGGTTATTTCGTGCCTTTACTTTTGCAAGCCTACTTGCTTTACATCCTTGCTTGCTTGTGTGCTAGTTGTTATTGCATCATATAGGTTGCTCACTTAGTTGCACATCTAGACAACCTATTTTGTTGCAATGTTTAATTTGGTAAAGAAAAGCTTAAAAATTGTTAGTTGCCTATTCACCCACCCTCTAGTCAACCATATCGATCCTTTCAGAGGCCCATTCGGACAGTGGGCGCACCAGTACGATGTACCTCCATGGACGTAGAGTGGTGAGGGAGGTATGGTTGCCCAGAGCAACAAATATGCAGGCAACATATGTGGATTACGTCCCATTTTTGTTCTCTTTAGCCACCTTTTTCCTATATGAGGACAACAAATCGGTCAAGGAGCGGGCATAGCCTAGTGGTGGGAAGGGGTTGATGCCTTCCCACCCACCCAGGTTCAAGGCATGGTACTTGCAATTTGGGTTTGTTGCACCAATTATACTGTAGGGGGTTCCCTTACAGTCTTTCTATCAAAAAAAACTGGTCGACCTGGTCATTCTCTAGTGCGTTGTCATGCCTTTCTACCCTTCTTCAACCAAGAGACATGAGACTCATTCCTTAGCTACTGATTTTCCCCTTTTCAACCTAGATGCGGGTTCGATGCCTACTCTCTTGGACAGTACAGTCTCCCTTCCTTTCCTTATTCAACCCAGACATGGATTAGTCTACATGAAGTAGGGTTTCCTTTAATAGTGCAAATTATGGTTTTCGTCTGCGTGCCCAGCAGAGCAGAGGATAGCAAATTGGGAAGATGGTGGAGTGGAAAAAGATCCACATGCAACGACGTGGCAGATGGGGCAATAGAACAAGGGTATGGTTCGAAAAGAGGTAGCATACCTGAGGGTCGGCGGGAAGTGGCTTCGCTCGTGGTCGTCGTCATTCGCATACACTACGACAGCGAGCTTGGGGACAGAGGCCATCCCGCGCGGGCGCTAGGTCTGAGAGGACGGCCTTGTCGTCAGTGCGAGACCTCGCTCGCCGACGACGAGTGCGTCAATGTTGCACGTCCTTTTCTTCCCCGGCGGATGTGTGACCACCGGTTAGGAGGGAGAGAGAGGCCGTCTTTTTTAGATCTGGAGAGAGGGTGATAGTGTAAGAAGCTAGTGGGCACCCTTAGCAAGAAAGCGCTGAAGCTCCAGCCTATATATCTTTTTTATACTACTAGTACTGGTGGTGGAGTAGTGGTAGAGTACTTTATATTTTCTCTGCATACAGTACCAGTTAGTCGTGCTTCAAAACTGAACGACATGCCATTAAAGAAATAAAGGTCGATAACTAATGCGGCACCTCGGGCCAATGTGGCCAGATCGCATTTTGCACAAGAAATTACACACCAAGTTTCGTTCACATGTGGTCCCGTTCCAACATATCAGTGAGATGACAGCGAGTCCTTTTCTACTAGTATTTCCGAACGGACGTGTAGGCCGGGGCGCCTCTTCGTGTACAGTGGCTGTCGGAGTAATGAGCCACGGGTAGGCTAACCGGGGGCCCTAGATCTTTCAAGACATCGGGGCAGGCCACGCCCCTCTAGCCGAGTCCCGGACGGCGACTCCCAGAGAAGCCGAGTCCCGGCTGGCGACCTCCAGAGAGGCCGAGTCCCCGCTGGTGACTCCAAGACACGCCGAGTCCCAGACGACGACTCCAAGACACGCCGACTCCAAGCTGGCGACCTCCAGAGAGGCCGACTATGGGAGTCGGCCCATGACTCTTCACGAAGCCCGATGCGGGGTACGGTCGCGACGTGGCCGTCCCCTCCTGCCTATGAGGGACTGGCATGGCTACAGTGAGCCGTATCGCCGGGAGATCTCCGGCGAGGCGCAGCACTGTTGCCATGCCTGCCCTGACCTCAGCCACAATGCACGACGCACTGTACCCACGACGCCGGCCTGTACGGCACAAAGACTGCGGGGCCGCCTGTCAGTGGGAAGACCGAAGGCGGCCTGGGCGCCCCGAAGACAGCCCTGAGGAAGTCGGCTTCCCTGGAGTCGGCCGCCTCCCCTCCAGGGCCCCGCATGCCATTAACCAGATGGGATGGGGAATGGAGATAGTGATCGCCCGATAGACGGCGGCACTGTTGCCACGACCCAATGACTGAGCCTACGTCATCAGGAGCGCTGCACAGTGTCGGGCCTATCCGCGGGACCCACCAGTCGGCGGGCCCCAAAAGCCGGCGTGAAGGACGGCGGCATGAGAGACAGACGGCTCGGACCCGCGCCCAGCCGGATTACCATTGTACCCCCGGGGGGTAGGCCTATATAAACCCCCCGGGGCACCCATGCAAAGGGTTCGGACCTTGATAGAGATAGACCACATAACACAGGAAGGAGAGAACTAGCCTTGCTCTCTCCTGCCTCCCGATACAGCTCTAGGAGCACCATTGTAGCCACTTTGCTTGAGTGATCATGCGGAGACCCTGCAGAGCAGCAGTAGAGGTGTTATCTCCCCGGAGAGCCCCGAAGCTGGGTAAGATTCGCCGGCGTGCATGCCTTCACCTCATCCCGTTTCCAGGCACCGGCGACGTTCTACTCGCCCCCACCATGATAAGCCATCCTTTGGCATATGTCGCACCCAACCCCCGACATTTGGCGCCCACCGTGGGGCGAGGTGCACCATCGTCCGGAGATCTGCGGGCGGGAACCCTTTCCTCCTCGACGAAGCAGCCAGCCAGGCTCGCCAGATGGAGTCTGCATCGACGCGCTGCGCGGCGCTGAAGCCGCCTGCGTCGCAAGCAGCCTCGCCGAACTTGTCGGCGAGGTGCGCCTCTCCGACGAGCCTGCATCCGATGCAGGCGTGGGTGGCCCTGAGAGCCTCCTCGCGAGCCTCCTTGACCAACTCCATGTCGCCGGCGAGCCCGCCGTGGACTTGGAGTCCGTAGGCTCCACCGACCCGATGCTGGTCGACTCCGACGCCGTGTCGCTTGACATTTTTCCCACCAACGTGGTGGTCTATGACGAGCCGCTTCCGTACGAGGAGAGCGGCGCAAGCACCGTCACGGAGGTGCTCATCATCAGCCACGGCGAGCACTCCGGCGAAGAAGCCCAGGACCCGCTAGCTGCGGCCCTGCAAGACCTAACCGCGCCCATTCCAGAGGACGCAGACGCCGACACGCTGGAGACGCGCCGCCTTTAGATCATCGAAGGAGCCAAGAAGCTGGCAAGCATGAGGCGCTTGTCAGAGGCATACCAGCGTGAGATGGATCGCGTTGTAGGCGGCTCGCCGGCTCCGACTGGGCCGAGCCGTCTAGGTGCGGTCCGGCAACGCGGCGCGGCCATCGCCGACCTGCTCGGGGCAAAACGCCCCGTGTACGCCACCCCAGCGGAGAACATCCGCACCGCCCAAGCGGCAACTGACGAGCTGAAGAACTTCGAGGGCGAAGAGCACCGTGTGATGACGGAGCGAGTCCAGTAGCTCCTTGATGCGGTTGCTGCGCAAAACACGGCCGGGCGGCAAGAGATCTTATTGCAGCAATAAACGACGACTTGCCTCCCCGCCGAGATCAAGGCGCGACCTCTCGGACGCCGACTGGCAGAGTCCGCGGAAGGAAAGAGAAGGAGCCGGCTGTCAGTCACAGTCGGACTCACATCACCATCGAAGCGACCAAGACGGCCGCCCGAGCGAGAAGCGGCGGGACGACTACCTGCCTCCCCCGCCCAGAAGAGAGCGGCGAGTTTCCCCGCCGCCTGTTGAGCATCCGACTCTCGGAGGTCGCCTTGGCCGCCGAGAGGGAGTCGGAGAGAACGACGCCCGCCATCGGATCGACCGACTCCACCGATCCCTGGCGCTGGAAGAGGAAGATGAGCTGGGTCCGCCTTGCTTCGGGCCCCGCATCAGAGACGAGCCCTTCCCCAAAGGGTTCACGCTCCCCCGAGACACACCCAAGTACACCGGCTCCGTGAAGCCGGAGGACTGGCTGATAGACTACTCCACAGCCGTCAGCATAGCGAACGGCAACAAGCGAGTTGCCGTGAAGTACGTTCCTCTCATGCTCCAGGGCAAGGCCCGGACATGGTTGAACAGTCTGAAGCCCCGCAGCATCAACAGCTGGGTCGACTTCACTGAATCCTTCATCCGCAACTTCACAAGCACGTACAAGCAACCTCCCAAGCCGCGCCAGCTCTCCTTGTGCGTGCAAGGCCCTGATGAATCAACACGCGACTACCTCACGCCCTGGGGCGAGCTTCGAAACTCCTGTGAGGGCATGCACGAGGTGCAGGCTATCGAGTACTTCACAGCCAGGTGCCGAGAGGGCACCCTCCTCAAGCACAGGCTCCTCTGCGACGAGCCCGAAACCCTCGACGAACTGCTAGTCATAGCAGACAAGTACGCTACGGCCGACTCGTCCATGAAGACGGAGATTCAAGTAATTGCGGCTGGCAAGGTGACTCCTCAGGCTCCCCGAACTCCGGCTGGAGACACCAGTCGGCGACAGCAACAGAGCGACAACAAGCGCAAGGCCCAGCGGCCGACTTCCAACAGTCGGCAGGTCGCGGCAGTTGAGGATCAACAGCCGGAGGGGCAGCCTCCGGCCAAGCGGCAGAAGAGCGGCAAATCCAATTGGTTGCCAGCTTTCTCTTATGAGAAGACTTTGGATGGTCCTTGCAAGTTCCATAGTGGCGCGAAGCCGTCAAACCGCACCACCAGAAAGTGCCACTGGCTCACCAGGATCGCCAAGGGAGATGGCCTCACTCCTCCTCCGCCTGCTGGGCCGCCGCCCCCGCCGCCACCTCAGCAGCCGGCTGCTCGGCCAGTCGGCACGGTGCAAGACGAGTTCCCAGAGGAGCACGTAGCCTATGTGGTGTTCACCAGTGTGGTAGATGACCGGCGCAGCAGGCGCCAACAGCAACAAGAAGTAAACACAGTAGCAACAGATACTCCGGAGTTCATGCATTGGTCCGAGAGGCCTATCAGTTGGAGTAGGGCGGATCACCCAGAGGTGATGCCGAGTCCGGGCTCTTATGCCCTGGTCCTAGGTGCCACCTTGGCCACTGATAGGCGGGTCGCCCGTTTTTCGCGAGTCCTGATAGACGGAGGCAGCAGCATCAACATCCTGTACAAGGACAACATGGAGAAGCTAGGAATCAAGCGAAGACAGCCGCATAGTAGCCGGACTGTGTTCCATGGAATTGTACCTAGCCTTTCCTGCTCGCCAATCGGCAAGATCCTGATAGACGTCCTCTTCGGAGACAAAGATCATTTCCGCCGAGAGCCGGTCTGGTTCGAAGTGGTGGACTTGGAGAGCCCGTACCACGCCCTGCTTGGCCGACCTGCCTTGGCCAAGTTCATGGCGGTTCCCCACTACGCCTACCTCAAGATGAAGATGCCGAGTTCCAAGGGATTCGGCCGTGGCCGGCGACTACAAGAAGTTGTCCTTTGTCTTGGCCGAGAGCGATCGACCGCGAGTCCCCGCTGATCGCGGAGAAGCGGCTCTTTGACCGAGTCGTGGCGATGGCCGGAAAGCAGCCAGAGATGTCGCCCGACCCCAAGGAGTCGGAAGCAGAAGGATCATTCAAGCCGGCCAAAGAAACCAAGAAGATACCCTTGGACCCAGAGCACCTCGAGAGATACGCTGTCGTAGGTGCTAACCTCGACAGCAAATAGGAAGGCGAGCTCGTCGATTTCCTCCGTGAGAATTGGGACATCTTTGCATGGTCCCCTAAGGACATGCCAGGTGTACCGACGGAATTTGCCGAGCACAAGCTACACGTCAGGCCAGATGTGAAACCCGTCCGGCAGCCCTTGCGCCGCCTGTCTGAAGAGAAAAGAAGAGTTGTTGGAGAAGAGATAGCCCGGCTCCTGGCAGCCGGCTTCATCATGGAAGTGTTTTTCCCAGAGTGGCTGGCAAACCCGGTTTTGGTGTTGAAGAAGAACAAGCAATGGCGGATGTGTATCGACTACACGAGCCTCAACAAAGCCTGCCCAAAAGATCCGTTTGCTCTACCGAGAATCGATCAGGTGATAGACTCCACAGCCGGATGCGAGCTGCTGGGTTTCTTAGATGCGTATTCAGGATATCACCAGATCAAGCTGGACCCGGCAGACAGACTGAAGACCGCCTTCATCACACCGTTTGGAGCCTTCTGCTACCTGACGATGACGTTCGGCTTGAGGAATGCCGATGCCACCTTTCAGCGTTGCATGCAGAAGTGTCTCCTCAAGCAACTCGGCAGGAATGCCCATGTCTATGTGGACGATGTGGTGGTGAAGACGGAGAAGCGTGGGACGCTGCTGGAAGACCTCAAGGAGACCTTTGAGAACCTGCGCCGATTCCAGATCAAGCTCAACCCTGAGAAGTGCGTTTTCGGAGTACCAGCCGGCCAGCTCCTTGGCTTCCTGGTCTCCGAACGCGGCATAGAATGCAACCCCGTGAAGATCAAAGCCATCGAGAGGATGGAGGTACCCAGCCGATTGCTAGATGTGCAGAAGTTCACCGGCTGTTTGGCATCCATCAGCCAATTCATCAGTCGGTTGGGCGAGAAAGCTCTGCCCTTGTATCAATTGATGAAGAAGACCACCTTTTTTGAGTGGAACCACAAGGCGGATGAGGCATTTCTCCAACTGAAGAAGATGTTGACTACTCCCCCCGTGTTGGCGGCTCCGACTCCCAAAGAGCCCATGCTCTTGTACATTGCCGCCACCAGCCAAGTAGTCAGCACAGTTATCGTAGTCGAGCGCAAGGAGGAAGGCAAGGTGCTCCCTGTCCAGAGACCGGTATATTACCTGAGCGATGTACTGTCGACCTCCAAGCAGAACTACCCTCACTACCAGAAGATGTGCTACGGCGTGCATTTTGCTGCCAAGAAGCTGAAGCCCTACTTTCAAGAGCATCCGATCACTGTGGTTTGCACCGCTCCACTCGCCGAGATCATTGGAAGCCGAGATGCCTCCGGCCGAGTAGCCAAATGGGATATAGACCTGGCTCCTTATACCATCTACTACCAGCCCCGCACCACCATCAAGTCGCAGGCGCTCGCCGACTTCCTCGTCGACTGGGCCGAGACCCAGTACCTGCCGCCAGCTCCTGACTCCACCCATTGGCGGATGCATTTCGACGGCTCCAAGATGCGCACCGGCCTGGGAGCCGGCGTCGTCCTCACCTCCCCTAAGGGCGACAAGCTCAAGTATGTGCTGCATATTCACTTCGCCACCTCCAACAACATCACCGAATATGAGGCGCTCATTCATGGGCTCCGGCTTTCCAAAGAGCTCGGCATTCGCCGGATCCTGTGCTATGGCGACTCTGACTTGGTGGTTCAGCAATAATCCGGCGACTGGGATGCCAAAGACGCGAACATGGCGAGCTACCGCTTCCTGGTACAGCAACTCAGCGGATAATTTGAGGGGTGCGAATTCCTTCACGTGCCAAGAAATGACAATGATCAACCAGACGCCTTGGCACGAGTCGGCTCCACCCGCCAAGCAATACCTTCCGGCGTTGCCCTTCAGCGCCTTCTCAAGCCGTCTATCAAGCCTTCACCAGAGTCAGACTCCATCTTTGTGCCGGCTCCGCCAGAAGTAGTCGGACCCGACTCGAGAGCCCCAGCAGACGGCCTCAAGAAAACCACAGTTGAAACCGGCCCGGGGACTGTGCCAGTCGGCCCGGGGACTTTAGAGCCCGGCCCGGGGACTGTGCCAGTCGGCCCGGGGACTTCAGAGCCCGGCCCGGGGACTGCGCCATTCGGCCCAGAGACTCCGCCAATCCAGCAAACGGCCGCGGACCCAAGCCCGCCGCCTCCCAGCCCGGCCACCCTTGTCCAAGTTGCTGTGATAGCAGTTGAAGAGATAGTAGCACCCTCATGGGCACAGCCCATCCTTAAGTTTCTAGTGAACACAGAGCTGCCGACAGATGAGATCCTGGCTCGGCAAGTGCAGCGCCGAGCGGCAGCATACACCATAGTCAACAGAGAGCTAGTCAGGCGCAGTGTCACTGGTGTCTACCAGTGCTGCGTAGAATCAGAACAAGGCCAAGCAATTCTCAGAGACATCCATCAGGGCGAGTGCGGCCACCATGCAGCTTCAAGGGCGCTTGTCACCAAAGCATTTCGGCATGGTTTCTTTTGGCCGACTGCCCTAGAAGAAGCTAAAGAGCTAGTCCAAAAATGCAAGGGATGCCAGATGTTCCGCTCCAAGCCACTTCAGCCGGCTTCCGCGCTGAAGACAATCCCCATCGCCTGGCCCTTCGCAGTTTGGGGCCCGGACATGGTAGGACCATTTAAGACGGCCCGAGGCGGACTAACTCATCTGCTTGTCACGGTGGACAAGTTCACCAAGTGGGTGGAAGCAAAGCCCATCAAGAAGTTGAACGGGCCGACTGCAGTAACCTTCATCGCCGACATCACGGTGCGGTATGGCATACCGCACAACATCATCACCGACAATGGCACAAACTTCGCCAAGGGCGCCTTGGCCTGTTTCTGCGCGACGCAGGGCATCCGACTGGACTTAGCGTCCGTTGACCACCCGCAGTCAAACGGCCAGGTGGAACGAGCAAATGGCCTCATCCTGTCCGGCATCAAGCCTCGACTGGTAGAACCACTCGAGCGTTCGGCCGGCTGTTGGGTCGAGGAGCTGCCAGCCGTCCTCTGGAGTCTGCGTACGACTCCAAACAAGTCAACCGGCTTCACGCCTTTCTTCCTCGTCTACGGTGCCGAAGCCGTCATCCCGACGGATATAGAGTTCGACTCTCCACGAGTCACCATGTACACCGAAGAGGAAGCTGAAGAAGCACGCCATGTCACGCCCAAGATGCGACCCTATCCTAAAGGAACTCGAAGGTCCCACCAAGGATAGAAGCGCATCTTGAAGACGCTTTTGCAAGGTGGATGTCATTACATCAACATTACATAATAGTGGGGATACAACCAAGACATACAATGCCACATGAATACAACAATACATCATATACAAGATCAACATCCGACTACGGATGAAACATAAACAGAAACTCAAACGACGTCCACCCTGCTAGCCCAGGCTGCCGACCTGGAACCTATCCCCTGATCGAAGAAGAAGCAGAAGAAGAACTCCAAAACAAGCAAACATCCCTCTCGTGTCATGATCATCGCATAACCTATACCGCAATCGTTGTTGTAGTAATCAGTGAGCCACGAGGACTCAAAGAATCCCATTACCATGGGTATCAAGACTAGCAAAGCTTAATGGGAAAGGAAGGGGTAAAGTGGTGAGGTTGCAGCAGCGACTAAGCATGATATGGTGGCTAACATACGCAAATGAGAGTGAGAAGAGAAACAAAGGAATGGTCATCAACTAGTAATGATCAAGAGGTGATCCTAAAAAAAATTTAGTGAAATTTGAGGAGAGGAAAGACAAAACATCTATGTCAGGAGACCTCACCAGAGCGATGAAGGGGCTGAGGAGTAAAAAGAATCCTACTCTCCGATATATATAATCCTAAGACTCAAAATAGTCTTCTTCTAGACTCAACAACGGCCAACAAACAAGGGGGCTCCTATGGTCGGTCGAGGCTCTGATGCCAACTTGTCACGCCCAAGATGCGACCCTATCCTAAAGGAACTCGAAGGTCCCACCAAGGATAGAAGCGCATCTTGAAGACGCTTTTGCAAGGTGGATATCATTACATCAACATTACATAATAGATGGGGATACATACAAGAGGCATACAAGGCCACACGAATACAACATCATCATACATAAGAGCACCATCCGACTACGGATGAAACACAAACAAAACTCAAACGACATCCACCACCTTTAGCCCAGCTGCCGACCGAACCTATCCCCGATCAAAGAAGAAGCGTAAGAAGAACTCCAAAACAAGCAAACATCACTCTCGCGTCATGATCATCGCATAACCTGTACACAAGAATGTTGTTGTAGTAATCAGGAGCCACGAGGACTCAGCAATCCCATTACCATGGGTATCAAGACTAGCAAAGCTTAATGGGAAAGGAACAGGTAAAGTGGTGAGGTTGCAGCAGTGGCTAAGCATGATATGGTGGCTAACATACGCAAATGAGAGCGAGAAGAGAAACAAAGGAACGGTCGTCAACTAGTAATGATCAAGAGGTGATCCTGAACTCCTACTTACGTCAAACATAACACAGAAACCGTGTTCACTTCCCGGACTCCGCCGAGAAGAGACCATCACGGCTACACACACGGTTGATGCGTTTTAATTCGGATCTGGTGTCAAGTTATCTACAACCGGACATCAACAAATTCCCATCTGCCACATAACCGCGGGCATGGCTCTCGAAAGTTTATACCCTGCAGGGGTGTCCCAACTTAGCCCATGATAAGCTCTCGCGATCAACGAAGGATATTCCTTCTCCCAGGAAGACCCGATCAGTCTCGGAATCTCGGTTTACAAGACATTTCGACAATGGTAAAACAAGACCAGCAAGATCTCCCACAGGCCGACAAATCCCGATAGGAGCTGCACATATCTCGTTCTCGTGGCACACCGGATGAGCCGACATCGGGTTGGCATAGACCACAGTTGCCAGGGGGCACCGGACATCGCCGGTTTGGACCAACACTTAGACAAGCATTGGCCCGGGGCTAAAATAAAGATGACCCTCGGGTTGGCCGACCCAAGGGAAAGGTATAGGTGGTGGTGAGGCAAATGGTAAAACCAAGGTTGGGCCTTCTTGGACAAGTTTTATTCAAAGCGAACTGTCGGGGGTCCCATAAATCACCCGACCGTAAGGAACGCAAAAATCCGGAACATAACACCGTATGACGGAAACTAGGGCGGCAAGAGTGGAACAAAACACTGGGCATAAGGCCGAGCCTTCCACCCTTTACCAAGTATATAGATGCATTAATAATATAAGAGATATTGTGATATCCCAACATAATCCTGTCCACCATGGAGCAATCTTCAACTTCACCTGCAACTAGCAACGCTATAAGAGGGGCTGAGCAAAGTGGTAACATAGCCAAACAACGGTTTGCTAGGAAGGGTGTCAAAGGTTAGAGGTTCATGGCAATTTGGGAGGCTTGAAGAGCAAATGATAGGTAACGCAGCATAGCGATAGAACGAAGCAACTAGCATAGCAATGATAGTAGTGAGATCCAGGGTGATGGTCATCTTGCCTGAAATCCCGCTAGGAAGAAGAACGAGTCCATGAAGAAGACGAACGGGAGTAGTCGAACGAATCCTCACAATTGCAACATTACCGGAACTAGAAGCAACACCGGAAAGAAACAAACAACATGGTAAATGCACAAGCATAAACATGGCATGATGCACAAACAAATATGATGCATGTCCGGTTTAATGAGGCATGGCATGGCAAAGTGCAACAAACAATAGTACAACTTAAGTGGAGCTCAATATGCAATTGACGAAACACCACATTCAATCATTTAGTTCGCTCTCGTTTATGCTACTCAACAATATTAAATGTTGTTAATCAAGGCAAGGGGTGAGGCATAAGTAAACTAACTATTTAGGCAAATTTAAATGAGGCCAGAACAACAAACAACATTTCCGAAAAATCCTCATATGCAATTTATGAATTTGCTACTGTTCTGCCCTAAATCATATTTTAATGTTGTTAAGCAATAAAACAAAGTGCACCATGTTAAACTAGGCATTTTTTCCACCCCATTTACATATAAAGTTTATTTAAAATGGAGCTACGGTTATTTAGTTATGAAATAAATCATTTTAGCATATTATTTAAGCAAAATTAAACAAACAACATTTTAAGCATTTTAACATGGGATGAAAGTGGCATAATGTGAAACTAGATAAAATTCTAAGCATTTTACATATATAGTTTGTCCAATTTGGAGGCATGCATATTTAGTTATTAACAAAACAAAACAGTGGCATTTCCTGTAAATATGCATGCACTGGAAAATGCTAAAATACATAGACTGAAAAAAAAGAATGCACGAGCCAGATTGCAGCAACCTGCAGCGGCCCGGGAGGACTTGGCCCGGGTGGGCGCTGAATGTGTGTGTGTGTGTGTGTGTGTGTGTGTGTGTGTGTGTGTGTGTGTGTGTGTGTGCATAGAAATAAGGGGAAAATAGAGCAAAAATATGGGGCGCCTGGGACTCGATCCCCAGACCCCTCGGATGGATAGTGGTTGCGCTAACCACTAGGCTAGCTACGTGCTGGTGATGCAAAGAGAGATCAGATGTTAGATGAACATATGGTCAACGCGACCAGGACCCAAACTGAAGCGTCCGCACGGGGACTCGCCGGTGACGGGAGCCAACAGCAACAGCTGCTGTGGTTTCAGAGGGCCAGCGGGGGTGCGGAATCCTTCTAGGGAGGCTGCGGGAATGGGGTATGGATGCATGCGTGCGGAGCAGCTGCGGGAGATTGGCTCGAGCACGAGGCCGTGCTCGTCTCGGGCGTCGGCGAGCAAGTGCGGCAGAGGCGAGCATGGCGCGGCGAGCGAGCGGCAAGCAGGCAGGGTGCACGCGCGGGTGCAGATGCATGCGGGGGCTACGGGCGCGTGTACGTGGGCGAGCTCGGGCGTGCAAGCAGGGGTACAGCAGAGGTTGCGAAGATTTCCGGCGATCAAGGCCTCGGATATGCACAGAACGCCGGCTTCGTGGACGGAATCAACAAGGGGACAAAGACCGGGAGGAACATGAGCTCACCACGGGTTTTGGCCACGTCGTGGTTCAACTGGACGCAGTGGAGACGGCGGGAAGCGCACTGAACAGCGGCAGAGACTTGGCGGGGCTTCGGGTCCATGAAGCAGAGGAAGCAGGGGAAGAAGACGTCAAGGAGGAGGTCGATCCGTGGCTCGAATGGGCGCTTGCGAGGTC
The DNA here is from genome assembly GCA_021437245.1 of Aegilops speltoides. Taxonomy (NCBI): domain Eukaryota; kingdom Viridiplantae; phylum Streptophyta; class Magnoliopsida; order Poales; family Poaceae; genus Aegilops; species Aegilops speltoides. The sequence goes on from CM038146.1 coordinate 336,311,215, forward strand.
GAGAAGAAGAAGGAGACGCGGGCTTCGCTCCCCGAGGAAGAAGACGACGGCATCGAGCTTGATCGCGCCGGAGTAGAGCTCGAGCATGGCGTTGGCAATGGCTATGGCGTGGAGTGGCTTACCTTGCGGCGGCTAGACGAGGAGGAGGGAGGAATGGAAAAAGGAGAGACTCTAGGGCACCGGGGCATGATTTATAGGAGGTAGGGAGGCTGTCCCGGCCGTCAAATCAAGCGAGCTGCCGACATGGAGGTGCTGGATGCGCTGCCGTACAGGAGAGAAGAAGAAGAACAGGATGCTGGTGCTGGTGGGCTGGATGGGCTGCAACAGAGGGAGTAAGTGGTGTGCTACCATGGCTGGGCTGAGGCGCTGGGCTCTCCCTCTCCCTTATATGCTTTCCTTTCCCATTTTCCAGAACAGAAAACCCTTGGAGGAAAAGAATAGAAGGGCAGGAATGGAATTCGATAGATAATAAATATATATATGGAGTCCTGGAAATATGCACATTTTAACTGAATTGGGTTGGCAATTTTTAGAGGTAGAAAAATATTTCAAGTTTGAATTAAATTCAAACTTGAGCCATTTTTGAACCCAACCAAATCAAACCAAAATGGGCTGAAATTTGACAGAGAGATACAAGGCATGGTGTAAGATTATCAGGAAATAAATGAACATTTATGGAGGAGGGGAAAAAGGCACTTGACATGAAAGCCAAAGTTTGAAATAGATGAAGAAGTGGATAGGTCGTGCACTTGGGGAAAAATGCTGATGGAAAATATCAAGATGGATAGCACACCAACAATACATCAACATGAAGAATGCAACCCACATGATGATCATGATAGAATGCCATAAAAATGACACAAGGCATATCAAATATCATACAACAAGCAAGATGACTATGGCAACCACATGGATGGCACACTACAATATAACAAATGATGAACATGATGCAAGAAGAAAAATATGACAAAGGCACTCATCATGATCATGGCCTAAACATATCGGAACGAACTATGCAAAACAAAAGACAAAGACCCAACCACGAAGGAAATATCATATTTGATCTCCGGAAAAGGCAAGAGTTGGAGTTACGAATATGGAAATTTGTATCCGGGGCGTTACACGCCAAGACGGCATCGACCTGCTGGAAGAGGGCCGGCTGTTGGCGCTCAGTCAGTCCAGCATCTACCAGCAGAGTCTGCACCGATACTACAACCGCAAGGTCAAGCCGAGATCGTTCCAAGAGGGCGACCTTGTGCTCTGGCTGATTCAGTGAACAGCCGGCCATCACAAGTTGTCGGCACCTTGGGAGGGTCCCTTCATCATCAGCAAGGTGCTAGGGAACGACGCCTACTATTTGATCGACGCTCAGAAGCCTCGAGCGCGCAAGAGGGACGACTCCGGCAAAGAAACAGAGCGCCCGTGGAACGCGAATCTTCTTCGAAGATTTTACAGTTGATGCAGTATGTATCGCACTACCCCCTTTTTGTATTAAAAGTACTAAGACCTTAGGCCCCCCGAGACGAGCTCGGGGACTGCCTTTTTGTTATCTGTATGATAAGAATCACGCTTTCGAATATGCTACTCTTTTTATCATACCGTCTGGCACCGGTTCCGACCAGTCGGCCCGGGGACTTGCCGTCTTGCGCTATGAAATGGTTCCTGCAGTTGGACAAGTAATGTGTTGCGCTCAAGCCGTCTCCTGTCGAAAGCCGCAGCTCGCAGAGCGACTGCTGGTAGGCGGAGAACAAGCAAGAACGGGCGCACACATAAAAAACGGCTAAGGACCTAAAGCGTACGCATAGCTCAAGCTGGCTACCGGCCTCTCTCTGCAGAGCCGACTCATGAGTAGTCGGCTCGCCGTCTTAGCTTTTATCAAAGACGGCCGACTCTTGGGTAGTCGGCATGTCGCTTTCTAGCCGACTTGCTAAAGAAACTCTAAACGGCCGAGTACTTGCCTTCCCAAAGTAGCCAAGCACTTGACCTAGCGACAGTCCGCAGAGCGGCTGTCCAGCCGGCAAGGCGACAACTGAAGGAAGACAGCAAAGGAAAAAGTCTAAGGAGCAATAAGCAAGGAAAGGCGGAAATCGGATAAATATTTACATAGGCCCTTGGCCGATTTTTCGAATAGAAATTCAGGATACACCCCGCGGGTGGAATTGTTCGAACCTAACAAATCTTCAAAAGAGTATTAAAGACAGATAAATAGAGGCGGAAAAGAACAGCCTAGGAGGCGGCCTCCGGGGCCAGAGGATCGGAGGAGACGGTGGCATTGGGTGCTGGGGTAGTCGGCTGGGCGGTCTCAGCTTGGTCGCCTCCGGTGGCAGTCGCCTTGTCTCCGTGCGGCTCGTCGCTGGAGGCGCGATCGGGCTGAGGCTGGCCGCCCGCTCCGTCTTCTGGCACCTCCTCCTCGCCTCCGTCCTCTGCCTCGTCCTCCTCCTCGGCGCTGGAGTTGATCACCTCCGCCGAGTCTTTGGCATAGTCCGGGTTCATCCCGAACCAGTCCGGCGGCACTTCCTCGCCGCCTTCAGCCCGCTTGGGCACGAAGACGTTGGTGTCTGTGTACTCGGCGATGGCTGCCGCGCGCTCGACAAGGGCGCCTTCCACGGCCTCCAGCTCGGCCTGGGCTTCTGACCGGAACGCGGCCAGACGGTCCAGATCCAGCCCCGGATACCACGCCTTGACGAACTCCAAGGCCCGGCGTGCTCCGGCCCAGGCCGAGGAGCCCCTCCAAGCCTCGAGACGGCCGGCGGCGACTTCCAGCCAGTCGGCAGTCCGACTGGCGGTGCGTAGAGCCGGCATGTCTGGCCATAGGGCGGCAACCGCCTAGGCGCCGGCACGTTGAAGCCGGCACAGCAGCCGGTGAGCCGGACGAAGACGGGCTTCAACGCTCAGGAGCTGCTCGTCGATTGTTCGGGGGGCATTGGCGGCGATCTCCTCACCCTTTGCCCTTTGCGCCTCCCGAGCATCCTCGATGGCCAGAGGGACTGCCTGCGAATGACCAGGAAAGAAGTCTGCCAAGACAAAAAGAAGAAGAAGAAAGTCGAAAATTAGAAGTCAGCCTGACACATAGTTGGAAGCCCGAAGAAGTGAAAGAAACTTACCATCAACGATGTCCTCGATCTCGTGGTAGCCGGAGGTCAGCATCGCCTCCCTATCAGTCCAGGCGGAGCGCTCGATCTCGAACTCGGCCATGAGAGCGGCCTCCCGCGTCTTGGCCTCGTCCTGCGCCTTCTGGACCAGCTCCCTCTGCTCGGCCAGCTGCGTCGCCAGCAGGTCACGCTCTTTGGCGAGCCTGCCGCACTCCTCCTCCTTGGCACACCGGGCAGTGTTGGCCTCGCCTAGCTGCTCCTAAAGGGAGGCCTTGGCACCTGAAGAACGAAGAAAGAAACAAGCAAGTCGTCAGTAAAATAGATCTCCGGGGAGATCCGGCCCGACTGCTCAGCAGTCGGCCCGAATCTCGGGGACTACAGCCCGCGGGTGCGCCAGCGCGCCCCCGCGGAGAAAGGAAAGAAAAGAGCTCACCCCGGCTTTCCACCAAGTCGGCGGTCCGCTTGTTCAACTCCTCAACATTGCGGTTGAAGGCAGTGGCGCGGAGGTTATGATACTCCTACAAAAAGCCAATAAAGGCAGAGTCAGTATTCAGAACTCGTCAAGGGAGTTCCAAACCGCCTGCTCAACAGCCAGCCCGGAACTCGGGGACTACACCCAGTGGGTGCGCTGGCGCGCCCCCATGGAGAAAAACAAGAATCAGAAAGAAGAAGAAAACGTACTCGGACAGATGTCCGCACGGCCAGATGCGCCCTGGTACAGACTTGAAGAGCGTCGCTTTCGGCACGCAGCTTCGCCTGGATGTCTAGGAGCGCTTGGTTCAGCGGTCCTGTGCCGCCTCCGCGCAACCACCCGGTGGGCGCGGCACTGGAGGCCTCGATGTCCAGACTTGCCGAGCTGGCGGTGCCGGTTTCCCGAGGTCGCGGCGCCGAGGTCGTCCTCTCAAGACGGCAACGTACCGGCGTGGCGACTTGAAGAAGCAGCCGCGCCTCGGCCTCGTTCGCGGTCGGCGGCTCCGACTGGTCCACCGGCTGTTTGCCGTGCGGTCTTCCAGACGGCGGCGGAGGCGGCGGAGGTGGCACGAGGGTATCTGAGCCAGAAGCCTCGCCGCCCTCCTCCACGAGGGGGTTCTCGGCGCCGACCTCTCCGGTCTGCCCCGTGAACTCCGGAGCCGGCGGCGCCGATGACAATGGGGGGACGAGCATCGCCGATCGGGCGACGTCGGCCTCTCGGCCGACGCCGCCGCGCAAGGGCGGCTTCGGCGTCCTCCAGCTTCTTCTGGGCGTTGGCGCAGCCGCCTTCTCGGCCTGCGCCTTCTCCAGGCGGTCGGCCTCCTCCTCGTCGCGCTTCTCCCGTGCATTCAGCTCCGTCGCCTCTCGGAGGTCGGCGGCGGGATCGGGCCGCCGAGTATTGGCGGACGTCTCTGCCGACCCCATGACAGAGGGGACGGCGACTCTCTTAAGGGAGAGGGGGGCCCTGAAGAAGAATGGAGGGAGAATAAAGGAAAATTCGGGCGAAATGCAGCAAGAGAAAATAAAGAGCGTGAAGACTTACGCTGAGACTAGCGGCGGCCTTCTCACTTCCCTTCGGAAGCGGTTGGCCTTCGCGGCCGCCTCCTCCTGTTTCATCGCGGCGGCCGCCCCCTTTAACTTCTTCGGCTTGCTGCCGGGCGCGCTCGGCCCAGCGTGACGCCTCTTCGCGCCGCCTTGGCCGGCTGGCCAGCCTCGGCTGGTGGCGCGCGACGACTTCCCCGTCGGCGTCATCTTCAGGCCAGTCGGGGAAGGTGGCCGAGGGCCTGAAGCCGCCGTCTGCCCCTTCCCCGCCGCCTTCGGCGTTGGCCTCCAAGCCGCCGCCCCCAAGTTGGGGTCGTCAACGTCGCTGTCCGCGCGGTCTGGGACGTAGTCGCGGGGCTGTCTCGTGGCGCCGGCTGCGGGCTCCATGAGGGGGTTCTGCCCAGAAGAAACCAACAAGAATTAGAAGCCGGAGTCGGCCACAAAGAAGACCAAACTACAGAAAGATGCGACTTACCACTGGAGGGGGGTTGTCGCGCGAGTACGGATCCTTGCCGAACTGCCAGTCCTCTGTGAACTCGAAGTGCGCGATGTGGTTCACCAAGTTCGCCACCTCCTTGTGGGGCATCTCCTTGGTGCACATCTGACTCGGGTCGTGGCGGCCACTCATCTGACAGATTAGGTGAGGCCGGCCTTGGAGCGGGAGGACTCGGCGCGCCACGAAGGCGGCCAGAAGGTCGGATCCGACGAGGCCCTCCAACTGTAGCAAGAATCGGAGTCGCGCTACGGCGGTGGCTCCAGAGGGAGTCAGCGACCTGGCCCGGTGAGACCAGCTGGGGGCGGGGTTGAAGGGCGGCAGGTTGACCCAGTCGTCGTCGGTGGAGAGGTTCTTCACATAGAAGTAGGAGCGCTGCCACATCTTCACCGACTTTAGCAGTGAGATGGGAAGAAAGGGGTTGTCGGCTGTCGAGCGCCGCACCGCGATGTAGGTGTCAGACTGCGTCGGGCGGCGTGCGGTGGCTTCATGCACCAAGCTTCGAAGAGAAGAATTCTCCCCACAACTCGAGGGTGGGGAGAACGCCGAGGAAACCTTCGCACAGAGTGGCGAAGGCGGAGAGCAACACCACCGCATTTGGAGTAAGGTGGTGCGGTTGAAGGTTGTGGAACTCCAGGAACGAGCGGAAGAAACCGCTCGCCGGCAGCCCCAGGCCGCGCATGAGGTGCGAGCGGAAGATGACCCGCTCGCCCTCCTCCGGCGCGGGCCGGGTCTCTCCCGCCGGCGCGGGGCGGGCGCGCACGAGGTCCGCAGTGGGGAGACGGCGGGTCTGGCGGAGGAACTCGATATGTTCCACCTCCACATCCGAACCATCCCACACGCCAGAGCGCGTGGCGGGGGCCGCGGCAGAGGAAGAGCTCATCGCCGTGGTGTGAGGTGCTCTTGCTCACGGCGGAGGAAGAAGAGAAGGCAGGAGATTGGGGGAGAGGATGCGTGTGCGGTGCCGCCCCGCTCCTCCCTGCCTATTTATAGCCCTGTGGGCTGAGGAGCCGAGGGGGCGGGCGTGGGATTAACTACGCACGAAGCCCCACGCGGCCCCACGATTTACCCCACGAAGTTACTGCGTGCAGTAACGACGTGGGGAAGCCAACCGTTCACGACCGCAGCGGATCCGTTCGGAGGCCGAGGCATAGTGGTGGCGGGCCCCGCCTGACGGCCCATCCCGTCACGTGCGTGGGTGAGCAGACTATCCTCTCCACATGGCGCCACGCGATAGGACCGCCTCGATGGCAGCAGGGAAGCGTATCCGATACGCCGCCTGATTTCCCGCCGCGACTTACAAACAGCGGCCCCCGTTGAACAAGATCCGACTTCCGGCGAGTCGGCCAAAAAGAAGACGACGACCGAGTTTCAGAGCCTGCGCTGGGAAGATTGAAACTGTTGAAGCCCCACGAGGCGCCGTCCGCGGGGCTTCACCAGCTTCTGGGACTACTGTCGGAGTAATGAGCCACGAGTAGGCTAACCCGGGGCCCTAGATCTTTCAAGACATCGGGGCAGGCCACGCCCCTCTAGCCGAGTCCCGGACGACGACTCCTAGAGAAGCCGAGTCCCGGCTGATGACCTCCAGAGAGGCCGAGTCCCTGCTGGCGACTCCAAGACACGCCGAGTCCCAGACGACGACTCCAAGACACGCCGACTCCCAGCTGGCGACCTCCAGAGAGGCCGACTATGGGAGTCGGCCCATGACTCTTCACGAAGCCCGATGCGGGGTACGGTCGCGACGTGGTCGTCCTCTCCTGCCTACGAGGGACTGGCATGGCTACAGTGAGCCGTATCACCGGGAGATCTCCGGCGGCGCGCATCGCTTCCATGCTCGCCGACCTCAGCCACGAGGCACGACGACCGTATTCCACGACGCCGCCAGACGCCCAAGGATCGGGGCCGCTGTCGCTGGGAAGACCGGCGGCTGGGCGCCCCGAAGACGGCCCTGAGGGAGTCGGCTTCGAGTCGGCCGCCTCCCTCCAGGCCCCGCAAGCCATTAACCGATTGATGGGGAATGATGACAGTGATCGCCCGATAGACGGCGGCACTGTTGCCACGACCCGATGACCGATCCCGCGTCATCAAGAGCGTCACACAGTGTCGGTCCTTTCCACGGGACCCACCAGTCGGCGGGCCCCAGAAGCCGGCGGGAAGGACGGCGGCATGAGAGACAGACGGCTGGGACCCGCGCTTAGCCGGATTATTATTGTACTTCGGGGTAGGCCTATATAAACCCCCCGGGGCACCCATGCAAAGGGTTCGGACCTTGATAGAGATAGACCACATAACACAGGAAGGAGAGAACTAGCCTTGCTCTCTCCTGCCTCCCGATACAGCTCTAGGAGCACCATTGTAGCCACTTTGCTTGAGTGATCATGCGGAGACCCCGCAGAGCAGCAGTAGGGGTGTTATCTCCCCAGAGAGCCCCGAAGTTGGGTAAGATTCGCCGGCGTGCATGCCTTCGCCTCATCCCGCTTCTGTGCACCGCGACGCTCTACTCGCCCCACCATGATAAGCCATCCTTTGGCATATGTCGCACCCAACCCCGACAAAGGGTAAACCGGCAACCATCCACCGACTCTTCGCCTTTCCCTCTCGATTTGAATCTAACATGTCAGACGCTTCTTCCCTCCCTCCTCCATTTGCCTTCACCCTTACTTCTGCCATTGTTCAACCGTCTTCTCCATGGAGGCAACAGGCCGGAAACGACCCCGTTATTCTTGCCCCGATCTGAAAGATGACATGGTGGAGGAACTCATTGATCGGTGCGACATCATCACCTTGTCTAGCATGGCAGGTTCGTTCAAGACCATTCTCGACTCAACTAATAACATCATTACAAGGAACCCAAGAGTCAAGGAGCGGTTCGATCTCCCCTATCTTCTTTGCCGTGACCCTGATGACTGGCGCGGGGACGACGGAGGCCTCACCTTGTGCAAGTTGATGTCGCTTGATAATGATGCGTCTGATGTTAAGATGCCATTGCTTGAGGGTAAGGCTTGGGCAGGTGCGAATGGAGATTGGGTTGTTTATATTGGTTCCAACTGAGAGTGGGAACTTGTGAATGTGTACACTCGTCACCGGGTTCCACTTCCAAAAATCTCAGCAGACTGTCCAGAGGTTGAGCACACCGGTATTGTACGCACGTTCAAATACGATCATGGTGACTGTCTTCTACGGAAGATAGCAATTTTTCGAGTTCCCAACCACTCTTGGAATTACAAGAACTATGAAGTTGTTGCTATCTTTGACAAGCTTGTTGCCATCCTTCGGGGTTCGACTGGATGGATATTGCTCAAAAATCAGTTTCTGTACACGGATGAGTACTGTGATGCAATTCAATACGAGGGCCTTGTGTTTGCTTCCACCACTCATGGCACTGTTTTTGCATGGGATCCTTGTAGTTTCGGTATGTTTGTCTTCCACCATAATTATAATTGTTTCATCCACATGCATGCGGGTTAGCAAGTTTCCCTTTACTAATTAACCTTCTTCTTGTGTTTCCAAGGTCCTGTGAACATTCGACCACCTATACTTGAAATTTTTTATAACCAAGGGGGAGATGACGATGGTGATGATCACGAGCATGAGGACGAGCAGCGCCCATATACTCAGTGGCGCTTGGCAACTAATTCCGATGGATCACCTCTTCTTGTGTGTATACAGCCCACTGATGATGTTACTACTAAGGAAGCAGGTGTAGTCTCCCATTGTCGCACTCTCCGGACCTATTCCAACACCCGTTGCATGGTATTCGGGATGGATACTAGTGTGCTAGCACCAACACCTTCTCCCTGGTACAGAATTGATAATCTTGGAGAAAACTTGCTCTTCCTTGGACAAAACTATCCGATGATGGTGAAAGGCGATCCAACTGCTGTTGACACAATGTTACTAGTACCATTTATGAGAAGCAACTGTATCTATACCACGGACATTTGGGTGGTTCCCTACCCTGGAACTGATATAGTAGGCCGCTTCAGCCTAGATGATAAGTCCTGTGTTGGTCTCGAGATTGACAATGGATGGCCTGTCCCAGAGAATCACTTGTGGTTCAAAGCAAGCGTTTCCAATGCCGAGAATTAGTTGAGTTGAAGTTCATTTCATTGCTTGTTATTTGTTGTGTGATGAAAATTTTAGTATTTATAATGTATCCTCATTGTCGATGTGGGTTGATGACCTGTTGTATGTAACAAAATGATATGCCTGTGATAAACTTACTAAATTTATGAATGGCTTTCGAGTCGCTTCTCTGAGTGAGTGGTGCGACGAGGCAAAAATATATTTTCTGAATACATAATTGTACGTGCATTGCAACATGTTATCGGATGAGGCCAATCAACAATAGTAGTACACTATTTGTACTAGCTTCACATGCTTCGCGTGTCGGGCGGATGTTTTTACTGTAGCCATATGGTAATGTATTCGCTGTACGTAACTAGCACCTTGAATCCTCAATACTACTAGTAGGAGTACTATATAAGTAGTAGGAGTAGTAGGGTGGCATGTGCCAGAACAAGCATTCACGTCCAGGAGTACGGCACACGGCACCACCACGACATCCATCTGACACCATATTTCTTGGAGTCCATGCTAGAGCAATCTCTTCAACCTCGTCGTTTCTCTAACTTTAGCCATCACGCGGCGGGCGAGGTGGGGGTTTGCCGATAGTCGGTTTCCTCAACTGTGGTCCCACTTGTAAGGCCAACTCCAATGCACGACCCCAAACGGACCAACGTTTTGCACGAACTCCAATGATAATTTTGACTAGAAAAGCAAGACCGAAGAAAACAAGAACCACAAGAATACATTTTAGAAGATAACCAACTTCCATAACTGCTCCTGTAAGTTGTATTAGTGCCTTCTCGATGCATTCGTTGTTGATCTGCGGAGGCTCGATCTTGCGTGCTTCTTTCTTCTTCGAGTGTAAAGAAGTAGACGTTGCTTCCTCGCATCTAGTGTCATGTCTAGCCTCTATTCTAGTAGGAGTATCAACAAGTGCACTAGTCTCATCTCTAGCCTCTATGCTAGCTAAAAGTGCTAGAACATCTACTAAATTGCGCTCTATCAATATATCGATGTACTCTTCTTCCCAATACCAAAACTTTCATCCATTCTACACAATTTTTTTAAGTTAGCACAACTAGTCTAATTAGAGAGCACAACCGAAGATTTGGTCGGGTTCTTCCTCCTTTTGCCGACACGTGGGACATCCAGCATCCAGGTCGTGTCATGCAAGAAAATAGAGTGGTAGTTGAAGCCACGTGATGTGCATCTTGGGTTAAACTGTAAATAGAAGAATCTTAGGCTATCTTTGGTTCATAGGATAGGAATTACATAGGAATAGGAAAAGTATAGGAAATGAGGTGCATACATCCTAAATCCTATGAAGTGCCCAACCATAGGAAAAGAAAATTGAATGTCGTTTGGTTTAAAGGATGGGAACACACATAGGAAACATAAAGAAACAATATTTTAATTTGAAGAAAGTAGTCGTTGCCTTGAAGGTCACAAATGGAAGATGAATTCATGCTACTATTTGACTTCCTACCATGGAAGCAGGAAGAGAAAAAAACAATTGAGCGAGTACAAGTTATATATATGCAATGAGTAGCAAATTCATCTTTGACTCTTCGAGCAAAAAACATAATGTTACTGCAGGAAATACGAATCCATCTAATTTCTTTAGCAGTGGAGGAGCCACCTCCCAGCGACCCAAAATCATGGCTAAGCAATGGGATTATGTATGGGTCAGAAGCAATACTTCCACGGGCAAATGGCAGCTCACAGTGAGTCAAGGTTAGTCTTGCCTGTGTTCCACTTCACAGTTGGTTCGCCATTGTTCTTTACAATTCACTGCAGATTGGGGAACATGATACTGATTCTAATTAGAGCGTCTAATTTTTTAGGCCGGCTGGTCAGCGGTAGATGCTCTCTAGCTTGCCGATGGTTGCTGGTTTGGTTTTGTTTCGGCGGAAGGGAGCAAAAAAAAAAGCGAGGGAACAGCTGCCGACGCACGCATCGTTCGCGACAGGAAGCTTTCCAAGAGGTTGGACCTCTTTTTTTGTTTTCTTGTGAAACGTGCAGGGAAGGAAGAAATCCTGTAGAGGAATAGGATGCCATTTCTTTAAACCAAAGGCATCTAAAGGATTTTTTCCTACAAAAATTCTACCCTTCAAAATTCCTCTGAAAATCCTGTGAACCAAAGGAGGCCTTACTACTCTTGAGTAACTCCAGAAGCGGCCACCGAAGATCTTTATTGGATTTGTTTTTCATCACCAGCACGTCGAGGTGAAAGATGTGCAGGTTTAGTGGGTCCTCTTGCGTTTTCACTGACATGTGGGACCGCATGTGAGCAAACATACGATGGGCTCCGCACGACCGCTGGCTGACTGAGAAGAGAGATAGAGGAGGGTTGAGCACGGACTCTAGGAAATTTGTTCTACGTAACCAGCACCTCGATATAGGCTCGATATATTGGGGAGGCATGGGCCATAACTAGCATTCACGTCTAGCAGTATGGCACACGCCACCCACACGTGTCTCATCCGACACCAATTTTCTTGGAGTCCATGCTACAATCATCTCTTCTCCCTCCTATTTTCTCAGCCATCGCGCGGTGGGCGGGGTGGGGGTTTGCCGATAGTCGGTTTGCTCAACTGCGGTCCCACTTGTAAGTGAAAATGCAACACCGCACGATTCCCCTTGAGCGGCGTGCGGACCAACCATGTGGGGTGCGATCACGAACACGGCAGCTTTTTTCCTTCTGAACTCGTAACTTGTAAAATTTGGTTCTGCTCCATGGCGCGACCGATAGATAGAAAATAACGATTTTGCCTAGAGTAATGAGACGTTTGGTTCTGGCGCTGTTCATGCATGGAGTACATATGAAAATTATGTAGTTGATGCGAAAGGTAAGATAATTACTAGTAGTACCATATACTACTACATGGATTTGACGAAAAGATAAAAATATATACGGATCCATCAACGACATCCTCACGCCCTAGTGCGCCGGGTCACCAACACTACAGAAAAAATACACTTCCGTGATGATACGTGTTTGTCACAGTAGGTCGCGTTTTTTGTCATGCATGTACATCCATGACGATTTTATGACAGAATCAAGATAGTCATACCGTCTTTGTCAGAGAAGTGTTCCATGAAATTACCAAAATTATCATCACGAAGTGTCCACTTCCATGACAATAAATCGCGCGTCACGAAGTGCTTTTCGTCAAGGGTGACCGACACGTGGCATCCACCGTAACGGAACGCCGTTAAGCTATCGGGTCGGGTTTTGGATCCGATAACCCGTTAACAGCCCGGACCAATGGGAAATTTCCATGTGTAAAATTTTGATTGGCCGGATGAAACACGGTCACCATCATGGGTCGATAGGCGCCTATGATATGTCGACACGTGCCACGGCCCACCACTGGCCCATTTAGCTTACAAAGCCGGCCCGTTTGACTTGGTCAAAAGTTAATGGGCCGGCCCATGAAAAGCTTGTTAACGGTCTCTTCGCAAATAGCCCATTTTATGGCCCGTTAACTCACGACCCATTAGGCCCTAAAGGAAATCGGCCCAACAACGTCATGTGGGCCATCGAATATAACACCACCCCATTTCACATTCGGCCCATGTATGGCCCATGACTTCTTTCGGCCCATATGAGGCCTTCGTATCTTTCGGCCCTTTACAGGCCCACGGTGACTCTCGCCCATAACGAACAGTAATTTTCTTTGTACCCATTAACGGCTCGTGATTTACATGGGCCGTTTCTGGCCCATGTTAGCTTTCGGCCTATTGATGGCCCATACGTTCTTGGGCTCCTTTTCAGCCCTCGACACTTCGGCCCACATCGGCTGTTCCCTAATGGGCCAAATTTGGCCCATGGCAAGAGTCGCCCGTTTACGGCTGTTACCCTAATGGGCCAAATTCGCCCATGGCAAGAGTCGCCCGCTTCGCATGTTAACCCGCTGCACCGTTTCCAGCTCGTCCTATATTCGGCCCATTAACGACCCGTTATGCCCGTGATGTAATTAAGCCTTTGTTGTTCTACTACCGTTAACGGCTCACATCGTGCCTTTGGCCAATACCAATTACGCCTGCCACGCCCATGTAGACCCATTTATCCAACGGCCCAAGGCCCACCGATTCTATGACCCTGTTGGAGGCCCATTTATCGATCCTACGGCCTGTAGGAGACCCATGGATCCTACGGCCCGTATATGGCCCATGGTTGTTGCGCCCACTAGCAAACCAGGGAAAAAGAAGACTAGGAAATAAATAAGGACGAAACTAACGCTAGGCTATTAAGGCGATTGCACAGATTACATCTGCTCGGCATCAAAGATCGCCACCAGTGCAAATATAGGGAACACCCTACACTATACAAAAATGGCTTGCTGTTTTCTTCAGCCGGTGGCTGCACATTAAGAATAAATTTTGTATCGCACCAAAACAAATTACAACTATATAACAAAAGGAATGTTGGCATAAAACTTAACAGTCTAGCAGATAAATGCACACCGAAGTTCGTAGCTCACCATTTGACTTTGATCGTTACATTTTCATGTCAGTATTGTCCGATGGAGCACCATAACCCTCGCCTTCATTTCCCTAGGCTCCTGAACAACATAGCAAATGTCTGATAGTCTGGTTTCAAAACCATGCATATCTTGACGACATCGAACAATGCCTCTCCTTGTTTCACAAAGGGTCTCTGTTAGGGAATGGACTTGTGTCTGGAGCGCAGATACAACATTGCTTTGAGCTTGCATATCTTGATCATGAGGCAGTTTGGACGATATTGCCTTAACAACCAACCCAGTATTACGTAGGAACGTGCTTTTGGCACTGTTAGTGGACAGGTACTAACCCACTGCAGCAAGAGCTGACATTGCGGTTACAGTTGCCTCGCCACCTTTAGAAGGTGGCGGTTCCACCATTTTTTCCATAGCTCGCTAAAAAGTTGAGGTTTTACATTAGTACCAGAACAGAAGATATTAAGGAGGCAACAAAACCAAACAAAATAGCTTTGGTCTATATACAGAACTTATTCTGGTGAACCCATGTAAAATATTAGTTGTATTTTATTGCAAAGTACATAATAAAACCAGGTTCCAAACATATGACCATGTACCATCGCTAATGTATTGTCTATTTCTTCACATTGTATTGAGGGATAAGGATAAAGAGACGAAGTTTATGATACGGTAAGCATAGTATGACATCATTCATATCACAAAACAACTGAGAACAGACAAACAGGCAATTGTAACGTTGTGTTGGCAAGTCCAGCACGGAACTAGATTACGGGTCAAGATCAAAGGAACATCACTCCTCTCTTTTAAACCTTGTAAGGTGCAATGATACGCTAAGACAATTGTGTATAAAATTGAAAAGAGTAATAGACATTGGCTGCAAACCATGCAGTTCAAGGCACAAGTCAGAGTGAGTAGTATTTAAAAGGCATGAGGATTAAGGACTTACAATAGCGGCTATGACTGGTGTAGTCATGCCCTTCTTCTTGCTGGTGTGACAGACCTTGAAGATTTCCACAGCATTTGGTTCAGGTACTTTTTGGTCCTTGCAGGATTTCCTCTGCATTTCGAACAAGTCAATATAGATTCGATAATATGGTACAGCGAAAAGAGTGAAACAGCAGCTAATTACAAGAGCCTCGCAGTGTGCAATATAGCTACGAGATCCTGCCGTCTGTTTGAATTTCACTTTCGTACGGTTGGCCTTGTTCTTTGAACAGTTCACCTACAAGAAGATAGATTTGTGTGGCACATGCGTAAATAGGACTTCAACATGTGATCTGATCACATATATATAATGTACCTGATACTTCGGATCGGACTAGTGTTTAACAAGGCCCCTCCAGTCTTCATCCAATATATTTTCCACTGGAGATGTTTGGGAAAGTTCACTTTATTAGCCTTGCCTTCAAAGTGAGTTTTCCTCAAGTATACCGACATCGTGTCAGAGCGCACTTGAAAACATGGGTGCAAGCTTGTCTGGTTGGATCATCTTGGCTATCCAACTTGAACCTCATCTGTTGAAAATTATGGGAGTCTCATTATCGAGAACCTAGAAAGTATGGGATGAGCAAGACGATATTACTAGTTTCCATACATAACCATACTTACAGATAAATGGTCGAGGAAGGTGTTGAACTGGTTTCATCTTTGTCATTCCTGTCTCAATCCATGTTGGGAGGATACGTACATGACACCTAACGGCAGCCGCTGCCTCGATACTAACTTGGCGACTCAGAGCATCACGTGGCCTTTTAAACCTGCCTCAAAACGGATCTCCATTCTTCCTCCTCTAGATTTAGTTAACCTATCGAGCATTATCCCTGATGTTTGTTTCCTCTTGCGCCTAGGTGCTAGTCCAACAACGAACATAGGAAGTGTTAGTGTACATCAAACTATGAGACTACATATAAAGAAGCATGCAACTGTAACTTGACTCCAGCAACTACCTTTTTGCCGTTGAAGCTCACAAGGTTCATCTGATATTGCCAACTCATCTTGTGTCAACAGTGCTTGGGAAGTAGTGTCAGGTGGCAAGGGAGCTTGGGAACGTGCTACTAGCTCAGTTGATGCACGAGTAAGTCGTGCAGCTGGTAGTACTGTGGTAGGTGTTGCAAGAATTAGGGCTGTCTCTGCTTATTTGGTCGCAGCTATTTGTTTCTGTTTGGCTTTTTTTGCATCTCGTGTAGCATGGGATGCCGTGTTTGTAGAATTTTCCGCTAGACTTTGACCTTCTATTGCACCATCAGTACCAGCAGAATCTGCAGGATTCATCTGCTTCTCATTCCCTGCCATTCTGTGTTTCTTCCTCTTTCTCTGTGCCATGTTAAGTCAAGCTGACAAGAAAAACGAATAACAGTTTAGTTCTTCAGAACAAATTGACGCATGATGCAGACGAACTGAAATTTGATGTTAGACAACCACATGATAGGAGGATGTAATATGTATGAAAAACAGGACGGAAGAGATAACCAGAACTATTATGTGTAAACTAAGAAGAAGACATTTCACCAAATTAGAAGCAATGGAATGGAAGGTAGACACCATATGAAAGATGCTACAAATATCGCTTTGCCTAGTTAACAGTGTCTCATCATAAATGGCATTTAAACAAATGCGAAGCAATACAAAACATAAATCATATGCAAGATGCAAACAACATCACACTACCATGTTAGAGGTCTCTCGTCATTAGTGCCATTGCATATTCACAGCTTATGATGTGTAAACTAAGGAGAAGGCATTTCAACAAATTAGAAGCAATGAAAGCTAGACACCATATGAAAGATGCAACGAATATCACTCTACCAAGTTAAAACGGTCTCGTCATAAGTGCCATTTCAACAAATTAGTAGTACAAGCTAGAAAAGAATGCGAGATGTAACCTATATCACACTCCGAAGTCAAACATGTCTTATGATAAGTGATTGTTGCAGGTTACACAACCGTAGTAATTTGATGTAAGAACATGGTGTGATAGACAGATATTATATGTTCTAGAAACAGGAACACGTGTCTTATTCAAGTATAATGTGTAAAGTAAGTAGATGGAATTCAACAAAATTAGAAGCAATACAAGCTAGACATCACACATAACATGCAACCACATATAAGAGTGCCAAGTTGGAGGGAGCACCAGTGATGGTGCACTAGGGGAGACGTGCTCATCATAAACACAGCTTTGTTGAGTGTCTATGCATGTGTTGTCTTGGAAATCATCTTGGGGTGTGGAGGAGTAGAAATCAGAGAGGCCCTCCGCTCGAAGGAGCACCTTTATCCGCTGCCTTGCTAACTTCCTTCCGCTTTATTGATTTTGAATTGTCAAGTAAAACCAACAAGAAAAAGCAAAAAATTCTCTCTTCAGAACTCATTCATGCATGATACTGACAATCACTACTTTGATGTAAGGCAAACACATGATACCAAGATGGAATATGTACGAAAAACAGGACGGCATGGCATGTTGCTAACTGTTTGTGTAAACTAAGCAGAAACCATTCCAACAAATAAGAAGCAATGCAAGCTAGACACCACATGAAAGATGCAACCAATATGACTCTGCCAAGTTAAAAGTGTCCCATCATAAATGGAATTTCAACAAATTAGAAGCAGCGCATGCTATAAATCATATGAAAGATGCAACTAATATCGCACTGCATATACTAAAGGTGTCTCATCATATTGATTGATGCGGGATACAAAAAAACAATAGTTTTATGTAAGGACATGCTTAATAGACAGATGTACTATGTACTAAATATAGGAAGGCATGTCACATTAATAGGTATAATGTATAAGCTAAGCAGACTAGCACATGCAGTTTAACCAGATTGGAAGAATTACAATCTAGACACCATATGCAACATGCAACCACATATCACGTTGCCAAGTTAGAGCAAGCACCTGCGATGCTACTGTAGGGGATGTTGTAATCAACTACAGAGCTACATTCACTATCTTCATCTAGCATTTCTGTTTCTTGAGAATCATGTCGGGAGGCTGACGCTGCATTCTTTAAATGAGGAGTAGTCCCCTTGCCTGCCTGCCTCATCATAAGTTATTGATGAGGGATACACAAGAACATTAGTTTGATATAAGAACATGGTTAATACACAGATGTACTAGTATGTACCAAAAACAGAAAGGCATGTCATATTCAAAGGTATAATGTGTAAGCTAAGCAGATGCAATTTAACCAAATTGGAAGAAATACAAGCTAGACATCCGGCTGGAGTGGTGAGCATGATCATCTAGGACCTGAGAGCCTGGTGGGAGGCGGACTGCTTCGCCACCATCACGGCTTTTTAGTTGGCTTCCAGGTGATGCCTCTCTTTGCTGGGCTTGTAACTGGCTTGGCCAGTGCCCTGACTAGCTATTTGTCTTCTGGTGCTCACGAGATGGTGGTTCATGTAAAAAATATCTTTCCTTATCTTAATAAAGACTGACTTCGGCCTTTCGAATACAAGCTAGACACCATATGGAACATGCAACCACATATGACACCGTGAAGTTAAAGCAAGCACCTGGTGGTTCATGGCGAGAGAGATCATCAACTCCAGAGCTACGTTCCCCATCTCCATCTGCTGACACTACACCCTTCAAAGTCTTGAAACATGTCTAGCTTAGCCGCGTACCACGCTGGAGCGACTTCTCTCGTATATTTTGTGCTTCTGTCAAGGTAGGGTCTGAAATACCCTTGCATAAAAACACAATAGTGAGAGTATGGGTGAAGTGTGTGCAGAACTAGTGCACTGTAAAAGTAGCAGATAGCAGGTGGCTGAAAAATAAATGACAGGAGACATATGATAGCTCTACAACATTGCATGGCAAACAAAATTAGATTCTACTCCGTATGATTTTCTAATATAGGAGCACAGGAAATGCAGGTACTCCTCCAGCACACCACCACATGTGGTCATGTCAAGATAACAGTCGACTGAAAATAAATAGGTCAGTTGATTTTTTTAATGAACCGTCCGACCTATAAGGAACGTGTAGATGGCCTTCTTCTACCTCCCGCCAGTCACTATTGACGATCTTTCTCGAACCGCCAGTGACCACCGGCCCAAACCCCTGCCTCCGCCCCCCCCTCGACCTCACACCACCGCCGTGCTTGGCAGCGCCCCCAGGCCATCCCTTTAATCCCGGCCGACCTCCAGATCAGGTGCCAGTAGCTCTAGGCCCCACATGCCCCTAAGATAAACACCGAGGCGCTACTTCCCCGGTGTAATAGGTGGACTAGCGCCTGTTACGCCGGGGAATGCTTCCGTTAATTGGGAATCAACTGACCAGGAATTGAAATTCAGGGGGGGCGACGGAGCTCTAGCTAAGGTGAAATAGTATATGAGGAGAAACCTTGTGCATCGTGAGTTACTAGGAACATCTAGTATCAAGATGAAGCGGTCAACTAGTGTCTTCTGTGGGATGAATACCATGCAAGTAGACACGTAAGATTTGCACGAATAAGGGAAGAGGAGTACCATTTTCAGTTTCCGGTGTGGTCACCTCCACATGTCGGGCCGATCTTCTTCTTTTTACCGAGGAAACCGATGTTCTGGAGGTGCAGGCTTGGACAAACCCATGGACAAATTGTCGGCGGATGGGAAGCAGATCCGAGGCGGCGAAGGACGGCATAGTAGGAACAACTCCGGTGCGGTGGAGGGTGGCGAAGTTGGAGCGGCAGCGGTGAGGCGCAGGACGGCGTGGTTGAACTGGCTCGGGTACGGATGGCTCGGCCTCGGCTTCAACTACTAGCCATGGAGGGCGTTGCAGTTGAGGTTGCGGTGGACGACGACATCGGGGTATCGGACGAAGGATGAAGGACGGACGTGGAGGAGGGCGGCAGTTGATGCGTGGGATGGGGTGGCGGACGAAGGACGCCGGGGTTTCACGGCTGGTGGAGAGGTAGTTTTGGCGCCCACGGAGTATGAATGGGGAATCGGACGGGTGGGGGGGAACCATGTTTGATGCAGCACGCGCTTGTTTTTGGCTTTTTTGAATGTAAGATGGGACGAGCTTGTTTGAAATTTGGGAAAGTACAAACTTTGCCCCCTCTTAAATTTCGGACCCATCATGGTCGGGGTAGGATGGTAATCCTGTGTCCCAAATAGTGGGCGGAGCGATTTCGCCACAAGACATGTGTGCTTAGGCGGCCATTGTGTATGAATGTTTTCGGAGGCGGTTGTGTGGCGTCTAGATGAAGCTACAAACCTACCCCGTTTTAGACCTTTGAACATCGGGCCAGTAGGTTTCATGGGTCGGAGTTATTAGAAAAGTAATTTCCTTGTACTACCAAACATTGGTCTCACGCGTTTTCGGGCGAGTAGAGGCTCTTTTGGCGCTTCGTTCGAAATTTTGAAACACAAGCATTCACGTTTAGAGTACTCTTGAACTGTGAGGATTGACCTAAATAGACAACGTTATATTTGACCTTGTATGTTTGAAAACCTCATTAAATTATCCGCTTCTTTTTGAAATTTTGACACTTGAAAATCCTATAACTACGATTGTTTTGGAATGGAGGACCTAAATTTGAATCTATTTTGTACACGACTACATATGCTATTATGTACAAAATCAGAGCAAAAATTGGTGTCCCCATAATTTAGTTATGATTTACAAATGCCATGATATCAAATTCAAATAATTGAATGGACTTCATGTTGAATTCGATTTTTTTTAAACCACCTTAAGTTGAATTCAAATGTATGCTAGTTCATAGGTAGCTATTTATAATGTTCATTGTGTAACTTTCGTATGTATAATGTGCTTTAGACACACAACATGAACTATACTCACGTTTATATTCGATTGCTAAAGTGATGCATTGTCTAGAGTTCAAAATACTAACTATGTGGATCAATTGTGTCGAATAATAACATAGACATGCTCAAATTCGATAGAATCTAGATGTCTGTTGGATCAATGACCGCTCCTTACGCGAATTGCAAATATCATGATCCCATCCTAAAATTTGGATACAATTTGTATCTTTAATCAATGTGTACAACAGTCTTTTACGTGTAGTTTCACTCTCCATCGGTGGTCTCTCACACATGCTCACACACTCTCTCCCGAGGTGTATTTTTCGCACACATGCTCTAGATATAACCCTCCCTCCCTCTCGTAACCATTTACAACTGTTTTCACTAACCTTTATCACAAGCACTCTTCCTCTCTCAAACATACACACGCACAATCCCCATCGACCCTTTCTATATACATGGACATGCCTATGTGTCTCATGTACACACATTATCTTTAGGCCTGTCTCTCACGCATTGTCTCACACCTATCTTCCTAATCGACGAGTATGATTCTAGCAGAGCATTCTGTAGGATGCCCCTTAAAGTTAGGTTGGATGAATAGTAATATCACAGAAAAGGGGTTACCTTAGTGCAAGAACCTAGGGTTACAAATCCTAGCCGGCTTTGTCAGTGGACACAGAGTCCTTCACAATTCTTCTATCTTTGTCTTGTACAACTAGTCATCCATGGGTCTTCCTAAATGCGTCATGGCCTGACCAATGTGGCGCAGGACGGAACCGAACGAAGGGCCTCACCTCGACCCACCGAACCTCATGTGGTGACACACCCTCTGCCCCCACGTCTCATTATCTTCTCACACCCACACATACCAACACAAACACCACACACACAGAAAATTTCTCCTGGTGCCTATATTCCCTCCCCCTTGCATATACACACTCAAGGGAATGGAATCTCTCGTCGTGACGTCATATTCATCTCTCTCTCTAGACCACTCTCATTTCTCGTGCTATATCTCCCACGCCCCCCGTCGTCCCCTCTATCCATGCCTCTCTCGAATACGTAATACACACACATACCTCTCTAGGCCCCGCCAAATGCATCAACTACACATTCACACATGTTACATCATGTACCCCATTGATCTAAAAAGCCCTCTCTTCATGTTTATTTCGCATACAACATTCCTTTTGAATAAAGTGTGGCCAAAAAATTATTTTAGAGTTTCTACATATATACAACCATTAAAAGATATATGGAGGAGTACTGAACGCTAATTTGCATTGCATGGTGCCCACAATGATATTTATTCCAAGACCGTGAATTTGTATATTTTTATACCATATACAAAGTTAGTCATAATAAAGAGAAACGAAGAGCATCTCTCTCTCCATCGTGATACCCCTCAGACGCCTTTCACGTATGCACACAAAACTATCTCCGTGTCCTCTAAAAGTAAGCCCCAAAAAATTCACGATGTTTCATCTTTCTCTCGCGATATATGCAATGACGATCATTGTATTTGAAGCGAAAGCACGATACGTACATTGACTTCGTAATCCACTCATTACGGTCACCATTTACGCTTAGTGGTTATTATACAGTCATGGGCTCACCGTACAACTCTGTATTTGCTCATGACATGACTAGTTGACCAGTTAAACGCTCCACGTGGCACCTCTAGTGTTGCATCACATTATCTCACTACCATCGTGCCCACCTGTTGACTTGTATCTACTCTACATCTACACTCTTATAAAATACACTCATAAAAAACAGAGTTGGTGATGATGGTGTGCCTGCCATCCTGCAATATAGGCCGTCCGATTTATATCTGATGGATAGGAAAGAAACTATGGCAATTTTGCAAAAAGGTACCCACACACCTCTCCACCTTTGCAAATAAGGCCTTTCCTCGTTCATCCTTTTCTCTCACATGATAAACTAGTCATACAAATGCATCTTGATGTTACGTTCAACGCACGGGCATCTTGCTAGTAAGAATGAAAACAAACGACAAAGAAATATTTGGACGGTGGTTCGATGTCATGACCGCGGGCACAGCGGACAAGGTGGCCTTGTATTGGTATGCTGAGCCCTCTATTTTAACACGTAGGAACTGGTGTGGTGATTACACACACACACACACACATGCACACGAACTGCATGCACGCAACACTCACACAAACACATGCACCCATGCACACACGCAACACTCACACGTACACACGCAGCCACGCACGCACGCAACATCACACGCACACATGCACGCATGCATGCACACACCAGTACACCACATGACCAACACACACTCTTACGCTCAAGTGCTCAACCTACACGTGCATGCGCACACATCAGGCCCTGACAGACACATACACAACCAGGTGATTCCCGTGCATGGGTTGGAGTCTTGTCACGCCTGCGTAAATTTGTGTTTATCAGACCTTTTCCCTATGCGAACTGACAGGTGGGACCCACAAGGAACATGGTCAATTTAACTAGTCAACATGGCGCCACGCAGACTATTTGGCCGGTCAACAGAGTGCAATCCGATGCTAAACCCTGAGCAAGTGACCGTATAATCACCGCAAAACGTATATAGTGACCGTAATCAGCTTATTCGAAGTTCGGTGATCAGATACGCTTTTCTCTCTCAGAGGCCCTCCAACACTACATCTCTACACGCTCGCATGTTACATCTAACAACTATGCAATACAGCACTACTACTACTACACCCTAACACAATAAATCATATGTGTTTTTAGTTTTATTAGATATCATATTGTTAATTATTCAGTTTGCATACATTAAAATTGCCTTTGAAATGTATGGCGAAGATATTCATCACAGGGAAAAATCCCGCCCTTTCCTGTTTAATCAGGTTTATATTGATGGATCGTGCGAAATAGCAAAACTATAGTACTATACAGTACAAGTGACAATTCACTGGACCGTCGTGTCGTGTACTCCTCCGTCGTAAGAGTGGAGCGCTCGCTTTCATAAATCTTCTAGTCCCTTTCGCCGACATGTGGGACATCAAGCTACTGTGGTCCACGTACATACCGAATACAAGCAGCGAGCAGCCGGGTGAAGCACCCACCATGGCGCCGCCGTAGTAATGAGCAATGAGGCGTCAAATCACAAAGCTGCACCTTTCCCACAGTTAAGTTGGAGGGACGAAGTAATAATGCTAAAAAAAGAAGTTGGATGGACGAAGCAACCATCATTTCACTCGTTGCTGAATCCGCTTCTCCCTCATCTTCTTCAACTTAACCACGTGTTGCTTCCGCCGTTGTCCTGCCTCATGTGGGACGTGGATCGGCTTGGTAAAGCACTGACACGTGGGACCGCATGTTAGCAAACCGCCAGGACAACATCCTCTGAAAATAAGAAACCTCCCCCGCCATCCACGCGGCAAAATCACCTCCTTTTTACTAATCTTGATTCTCTAATTTTTTAGATCAATATAATTGAGATTTGTATAGATAGCACACAGGAGAAAAACCAAGTGGTACGGTTAAGGGCATCCACAATGTGTAGCCAATGTGAAAATAGCTTTTGGCATCGTGGGAACCATTGTGGACGGTGTTGCCAAAGCCAAAAAGATGGAACCAGAGCTCCCTGATTGATTGATTGAAGGAATAGAAAAATGCAACGTCTCTCCTCTTTCTCCCATGCTTGGACGCATGTAGTATAGTATAGAGCATAGAGTCTACTCCCCTGTCCCTTCTATCACAAATCACAAAGCAGTGAGGCGTCAAATCAGAAAAGCAGGAACGAAGCAACCATCATTTCACTCTTCGCTGACTCCGCTTATCCATCGTCTTCTTCGAGAAACCATCTCACCGCACTAAGCTGGACGGACAACGCTATTGTGTACTCCTAGTAGTACTAGTCCTTTGGTTCAACGGACTTCCTGGATGCAAATAAGGCGGTTGTCTCGGCTTGCAGGCGGCACTTGCGAACGACTTACCGTGGTCTCCCTCAATGGTGTTCTCCGTCGAACGCACTTCGCCAAACCACAAAAAAAAAGATATCGTCGACGTCACCGCAATGGGGAAGGAAGTCAAATATAGTTACTACCTCCATTTTTTGTACACAAGGCCAGTATATCAAAATTACAATTTGCAAAAGGCCACTAACACTAATCGAGGCAAAATTGATGGGGTTTGCCTCGTACTAGCAACCAAAGACATTAATATCCCCTACATGCATGCGGAAGTGAGAAGGTTGGTTTGCATGGCGCTGCATTAATCAAGCGATGAGGACTGATATGGTTAGCTCTTTGGTCTTTGGAGAAAAAAATACTCATTAATTGACATGTGAAACGAGGATTTGTATCAATTAAATCCCGCGAAGGAAAACCCCGCCTTTCTTTTTTAACACTAGTACTCCTAGTACGTACTACCTCCGTTCGGGTTTATTGGTCCTCATTGTATTTTGTGCCAAATTTTGACCATAGATTAAACTAACAAAATGGTCGCGCATGTCACCAAACATTATATTTTTGAAAACTATGTTCAAATACGAATCCAATGAGATAATTTTTCTTGACATGCATTAACATTTTGTTAGTTAAAAGTTTAGTCAAAATTTGGCACAAACTACAAAGGGGACCTATAAACCAGGACAGAGGTAGTACATACTTATCCTATTTGGGTCTAGGCCTTGCATTGCCAAACTTCGCCACACATTTTTGCCAAGCTTGCCTAAAGTTTTCAAAATGAGAAGGAGGTACACTTAAGACGGCAGTCTGTCATGGGTCGCACCACACCCTCACACGGTCGCTTCCCACGCCATGGTCGCACATCATCCTCACATAGTCGCCTCCCAGACGCCGCAAAACCCAACCAAGGAACGCACCATCGACATGTGCTTGTCGCATGTGAACAAACCAAACTCAGCCATCCTATCGCTGACACATAATTTTCGTTCATAGAGTATGTTTATCCAACTGCATGTTGGGGAGTATCCGTACGACCCGTGCGGTGGTCTGTTGGGGAAGAAGAAGAGGTGAGGAAGAAGGAAAGAAGGGTTAGGAGACGTAGGATATTCATCCAACCGCCTGAAATGGTAGACTGACCCAAGTCAGGTGACTTGCATAACAAATATATGTTTTTACACAGCAAAAGATCCATAAAAACAACAACATAAAGAAAAACTATCACTGCTCGCGGAGAGAGACGGCCTCGTCGTCTTTGGCTGCCGGCACGAATGAGCTGTAGCTGCCGATGTGTGTCTCCGCACCGTGGTTGTCCTCGGCCTCTAGCTACTCGTTCAAGCGGAGCGTGCGGGCGCTCTGCACAGACGAGAGCACAACCCGGTTCAAGTCGAGGACGTCCGGTTCGGCCTGCAGGAGGGCCTCGATGGTAGCGGAATCCGCACGTTCCGCGTCGAGTCGAGCCTCCGCCGCCCGGTTCAAGTCCAGGACGTCCGGTTCCGCCTGCAGGAGGGCATCGATGAGAGCGGCATTCGCGCGCTCTGCGTCAAGTCGAGCCTCTGCCGCCCGGTTCAAGTCCAGGACGTCCGGCTCCACCTGCAGGAGGGCCTTGATGGCAGCGGCATCCGCGCGCTCCGCCTCAAGTTGAGCCTCCGCCGCCCGGTTCACATCCACGACATCCGGTTCCGCCTGTCGGAGAGCCTCAATGGCAGCGGCATGCGCGCGCTCCGCGTCGAGTTGAGCCTCTGCCTCCCGGTCCTCCTTTAGTATCGCCATGTTGAACCGCTGGTCCACCTGCACCATGGGGGACTCGGACGCCAGCACGAAGTCGACGTCCATCGTCTCATACGCATCGGGGGCCTTCTGCGTCGCAACCTCCGCCATGAACATTGCATCGGCTTCCTCCTCCTCGTAGCTTGGCTCCAGAGAACTCGGGGATTGGCCCGCCACAAAGCGAGCTTGGGAACGGAGGTCTGTGGCGCCGACTGCCGCCGCGATTTCTACGCGGTGCTCCGGCGTCAACATCTTGTAGTAAGTGATCTTGCGGCGCACCATGGCTTTCCGGCGAACTAGGGGACGCTTGATGCGGGTTAGGGGATCGAAAGGTGGGGGAATAGGCTGGAGATTTGGTGTGGTTTTAGGGCAGTGGCTGGCGTAGGCCGAGCAGCGAAGGTTCTGGTGTGAATAGTGGTTCCGGTGACGACCGGTCAATCGGTTTTGAATGTACATCACTCTTGTCGCTTTCGCGTTGAAGCCCGGCACGCTGGACCCTCCATGTCGCTCACCAAATGGAACGTGCTTCGTCTTGGCGTTTTCGCTTGCTTGTGGGACCGTAGTTGAGAGCAAACTGACGTCCCTCCCCCTCCCCCGCCCGCGTCATTTATTATACTACCACTCCCTCCGTTTTATGCGGAGTAAATAAAAAAAGAGGGAGTATACTACGGATGAGGATCCCCTAACATGGCCGAACCCATTGAGTAACTAACATGCGGGGCCTAGCAAGCATGGGGTCCGCCAGTAAGTGACCGAAAGGGAGGGTAAGGCAGGGATACCTACGTTAGAGGATCCACTCCCACTACTACTCCCTCCTTCCATTTACTATACAGGGCCTAATGCGTTTTTTGAGGCTAACTTTGACCAAATGTTAGAGTAATAATATATGGCTTGCAACTTACACAAAGCATACGGTCAAATTCGTATGTGAAAGGAGTTTCCAGTGATATAATTTTCACATTATACATCTCATGTGCTATTAATCTTGTCAATAGTCAAATTGGAAACCATCTCGAGTACAAATCTAGGAGTACGTACGAATCTAACAATATTGATTGGGCGTTGTTGAATGTTGATACCTTTTTGATCAAAGTAGAGATACTTTGACTACACATAAAACTTATATGTAAATTAGAAAAGATAGGAGGGAGTATATTGTACGTTCAAAAACGAAATGAACATTGAATACCCTTTATATATGATTTGCGGATGCTATGATCACCAGTTCAAAATTTTGAATCCGCCTTAGGTATCATGTGCCCCCACTCGTTCCCTCTCGATTTCATCTCGGGGTCCGGAGATCTATTGAAAGAGGACTAGGGTGGGTACATGCGAATGATACTCGGTGGAATGTTCAAATGAGGCATGCGGGAGGATGGACTCGACTGGAGTGCGACATGATCGATGGAGAAGAGGGTTGGAGAGGAATGAAAAATAAGCAAACGCCACATGATTATACTTGAACGGCTCAAATAAACAATAAGTTGTCTCGCTTGGCCTACATAGTGAAAGGCCTAATGCGCAACGTGGAGCACTGACGCTCGAATATGGCCGGGAAAACAAGGAAACCGACATGTCGGGCACACCCGTCGGGACAACGTAGCGCAGACTAGTCCAATGGAGGAGCTGGCCCACGACCTCCTCGCCACCAACAACCATTCATGTGGGTCGTTGGGGCCAACAACGGGGCGCAGCTCCAACACCGCCTCTGTACACGGCGACCGCGGTGAGTGACACGCTCATATCGTTGCTAGACACGGTTGGTTTCAGTGTGCCGAGGGTGGCATTAGTGCTGTGGCACGACCAACAATATGTCTGGTTTGTGCCCAAGGTTGCCCCATCAAAGCATTGGATAGCTAAAATTTTGGTTGAGGTATTGATTGCCCATGATTTGGCCGACTTTGGCAAGAAAAATGAACTAGAGTTGGCTAGAGTTCATTGGCATGCCAAAAAAATGGCAACCATCCAAACAAAGACCAATCTTTGGGTCATGACCAAAATTTTGGTTGAGATATTGGTTGCCCATGATTTGGCCGACATTGGCAAGAAAAATGAACTAGAGTTGGCTAGAGTTCATTGGCATGCCAAAAAAATGGCAATCATCCAAACAAAGACCAATCTTTGGGTCATGACCAAAATTTTGGTAAGGTGCACTTTGGCCACAATCCAAACACACCCCAACACCCGGCTCGTCGAGGATGCACGGGGCGCCGTGGCGCGTCCGCGGAGTGGTGTAGCACGGCCAACTGCATCCTCTGGACCTGACACCATGCCGGGTCATCTTGCTTTTTCAATGACATGCGGGGATCGGATGTGAGCAAAGGGCATCTCCAATGTTGCCACGACCACAGCTGACTACCCTGGCACACCAAAACCCTCGTCCCTCGCGCCGTCGCGCGGTGTGTTCCCAGCTAGCGCTAGTTGCCTGCATTCATGTTGTCCGTTCGTATGTCGTTGTTAAGAGGCTCAGTCCCCGAGGAACCAACTCCGGTGACTTAATGACGCACCCGGATGCTTGGCCTCACCGGAATGCGCTACTTAAAGCGACAACGCCCAGCTAACCTCCACACCATAGCGCATCGTCCTCCTACCTGGCACCACATCCGCCATGACCGCAAGTGCGAACGCTCTGCGGGAGAGCTTGTCTTCGGGGATGAAGCTCGAGGTCGCCGCCCTCGCTCAAGTCGCCTCTCGCGACGCAATAGCGGCGTAGCTGGACGCAGACGCGACCGCACAAGCGGTGGCCACGCGTCCTACTTGTTGCCGTCCAACGTACGGCACCGCCGAGGTCGGGGACTCCTCCGAGGATGAGTAGGGCATGGGAGGCGGTAGGGCATGGTGTGCCAACTGGTCGGTCCGTATCCCGTGTTCTACTCTTCCTCGCCAGAGACCGCACCTTCACTTCACGGGTCTTGAACCCCGCCCCCGTACATAGAGATTGCAGATGGAGGACGTCGGTCGCCACCGTAGAATAGGTTTAGGGTCGGGTTTCTTTTATTTTTCTGTCCTATAAAAGTTCGAAATGTAATGAAAATCTGCCGTGTTTGCATTAATCTCGGCCGGTGTATATGAACTTTCACAATAATATACATATTGTATGAGTACTAGGAAGATGCCTGTGCATTGCACGGAAGATCAAGGTCTTGTGGGAGAAAAGGATGAACGAGGAAAAGCCTTATCTGCAAATGTGGAGAGGAGTGCGGGTAAATTGTCATAGTTTCCTTCCTATCCGTTAGATATAGATCGGACAGCCTATATTGCAGGATGACAGGCACACCATCATCACCAACTCTGCTTTTTATTGAACCGAGACAAATCTAACATGAGAAGTAAAATAAACACATAGGGTCTATACATACACAATTTATCTTAGGCACTCCAATAGTACATCCACTACACATTCACGCTATTCACATCTTTCTACATCTACGGGAACCTACGAAAGGGTTAACGTAAATTGCCTCTCTCTCTCCTCCCCTGATTTTCATGGTGGTGGGCCCCTCCCTCCCCCCAATCTACAATCAACAGCTCACACATTTCACATTACGTTAATTACATAACTAGGATTACGTAGGTGTAGCATTACTCGTCCTAAAAAACTCAACTAAGCCAACCTCCCAACATATCGCGCAAGAAAAGACCCGGCCGTTCCGTTTTAGTCGAGATTACCGGATTACTAGTAGTAGTATCGATGGATCGCAAGAAGCAACACATTTTTTTGAGGGGGCGAAGCACCTAGTTTAATAGGAAAAAAGGTGGTACACTCACAGCACTCCTGTCGCGATCGCATTGCACCCCACACACGTTCGGTCCTACACACAGCTCACGCAAACAAAACGTGCTTCGGCTTGCCTCTTCACTGACACGTGGGACTGCACTTGGAGAAACCGACCATGCGCAAAACTCCCCCTGCCCACCGCGCGAAAATCCCCCCCCCCCCGCCCCACACAAAAATCCCCCCAAATCCGATTCAACCACCCTTCGGCCAACTAGCCAATAATATTCCTCAACCCCCCGCCCCCCCCCCCGCCGGTCCCCCTCCACTCCATTCGCTCCGCCAAAGTCGCCCTCCCTGCTGCGCCGATACATCGGCGCCGCGGTTCGTCGAGGGGACGCACGGCGATCCTCTCGCTCCCACAGTACACTCTCGTAGACTGCCATCCTCTAGCCGCGCCACCACCTCTGGCTACGTTCTTGTGGAGGCGCACGGCGGTCAGCGCCGCCACCGTTGGCGATATTCGTGTGGAGACGCACGGCGGTCAGCTTCTCCCACGGTACGCGCATTCTAGACTGAGGCCCTGTTCATGTCGGTGTAGCGTTGAATGTTAGCTGATAGACGCTGTTAATCTCACTGTTTGCCGAAGTAGTTTACTGTCAATATGCTCTTCTTAAGAAGCTTCCTTGCCCTGTTCTGCACTCAATCTGCTTAGCTAAGATGGCATGCCAAGGCCGATTAGTTGCTAAAATATCCTGCCATATATTTATTGTGATGTAGATTGCCATTGTCTAGTAGCCAATCTATTAGGTGAAATAGCTCTACACCGTTTTATACTAGATCTTTGTTGCTGCGATGGCCTTTGATAGTTCGATGGTTGTGTGCTCGGCCTCATTGACTGCTGAAACAGCCTGCCATAATTTAGCACTCAAATCTGTTTGCTGAATTAGCTTTACATATATTTTGTTACTTAGATCTGCTCGTCCAAATATCTTGCCATAGCTTTAGACATCGACCTAGGTATTTTTTCTGGACTTCATAAAAAAGCATATATGTTTTTCGTGTAATATCTAGTAGAAGAACTAATTTGTATGTCTAACAGATGGACATGACTTGGATAACTTCTGCTCGAAGATTCTCCGCTGCATATGTTGAGGGGGTTGAAAACTTCATGAACTTTATCAGAGCTGAGTACGGTGGTCTGAAATCAGATGTGCTCTGCCCGTGTAGCACTTGTATGAATTCAGTTACAAGACCCCATTCAACTGTGCAAAAATCATCTACACTTGTATGGGATGTCGGTCACATATACTAGGTGGGTTCATCATGGTGAAACTGTGAACGTTAATGTTATTGACTACGTGGAAGCAGCAGATCACCATCTTGATCTGCCTGATGCTCAGGTGGAAGAGGAGGAGGACGTGGTGGTGGCGGAGCCAGTGAGTTTGACCAACATTGAAACAATGCTACGAAATGCTCGTGCATTCCGTGAACTTTCACCTGCAGAAGAAAAATGGTGGGCCCGCATGTTGGAACAATGCAACGTGGCTGTCACCCTAGGAAATAAGCTGTTAGTATTCTCAGCTATGGTCACCTTTCTTCAGGTGAAGACATCTGAGCTGATGACCAACAAATCATTCGATGCGATGTTGGCTTCTTTCCGCAAATCTTTCCCAGATGCGTCTGAGCTACCACGGACCTACAGTAAAATGAAGAATTTCCTTCGTGCAGTTTGAATTGGATATGATATGATCCATGTTTATAAGAATAATTGTGTTCTGTTCCGGAAGGATTATGCCAACTTAAGTGAATGCCCGAAATGCAAATCATCAAGATGGAAAGATGGCGATGCTGTGAAGAGGATTCCTCGTAATGTTCTGAGACATTTTCCAATTACAACAAGATTGCAGAGGTTGTTTGATGTGCTGAAACAAGAGAGGATGTACTGTGGCATTCTAGGAACTAGGAGTACAGAGATCAGAATGTAATGAGCCATCCATCTCATGGTAGTGAGTGGAAAAGCTTCAATGATAAACACAAAAAGTTTGCTGATGACCCGAGAAACATTAGACTTGGATTAGCTTCAGATGGATTTAACCCATTTGGCCACCAGGGCGCCACATATAGCATGTGGCCAGTGCTTGTTATCCCTTACAACATGCCTCCAAATGTCTGCACCAAAGAATCAAACTACATGATGGCCTTGCTCATCCTAGGTCCAAAAAGTCCTGGAAAGGATTTTGATTTGTTCATGGAGCCTCTTGTGGAGGAACTTCAACAACCATGGAGGGGTGTTCTCACTCGAGACCTATATAACAACCCACCAGCTGATTTCTTTCTGCGTGCTGTCATAATTTGGTGCAACCATGATTATCCGGCTTTGGGCACTATGTCAGGGCAAACGACACATGGTTACAATGCATGTGTTTGCTGTGACAGGAATCCACTGTCATATGCAATACTTAGCAAGATCTGCTACATTGTACACTGTCGTTTCCTTGCCAAGGACAAGCCGCATCCTAGAAAATACCAAAGATATGTGTTCAATGCAAAGCATGAAAACCGTGCTGCACCAAAGAGGCTCATCGCCGATGAGTTGCATGTGGAATTAGAGAAGGTCGGGCATATTACACCAGGAAACCATCCTGGTAATGGTAGCAGGAAAAGGAAGCGTGGCGTAGGCGGAGAGATTATTATTTACCCGCAGTCCACTTTGTGGGACTTGGAGTATTGGAAATATTTGGATCTACGGCATAATTTTGATGTGATGCACATCGAGAAAAATATATGTGACAGCATTATCGGCACATTTCTTAATATTGAAGGCAAGATGAAAGATACCCTAAAATCTAGGATTGATTTGACACACAGGTATCGTAAAGGATTTGAGGTGCAAGATGAAGGTAAACCACGGATATGGCACCACCGTGTATGCGTCTTGGACAAGGTAAAAGAAAAGAATTTCTGCGAGGTCCTGTCACGTGTGAGATTCCCACATGGATTTGCTTCCAACCCCGAAAGGAGAGTCGGTGCATAAGGAAACAAGGTACAAGGGTTGAAAACTCATGACCGCCACATCCTATTTCAAAGGGTTTTACTGTTATCCTTAGAGGATTGGGCCGCCTGCCTTATACTGAGGCGATTCTGCAGAGTTGGGACAATTCTTCAGGAACTCTGCAAGAGAAATATCGTGATAGATTCTTTGGAGCGCCTTAGAGACAAGATACCAACTATCCTATGTGACCTTGAGAAGATATATCCTCCAGCCTTCTTTGATGTGATGGTGCATTTGATTGTTCATCTACCTGATGAGGCACTACTTAGAGGTCCAGTACAGTATGGCTGGATGTACCCTATTGAAAGGCGGCTAGGCACTTTAAAGGGTTATGTTAGGAACAGAGTTAGACCCGAGGGTTCCATTGCAGAGGCCTACATTGCTACAGAAGCATTGACATTCTGCTTAAAATACATTGAAACAACTGATCAGCTTAGCAAAGAGGTGGGTGAAGACAATCCCAGGCTCAATGTTTTTGACTATTCTATTCAAGTTACAAGGAAGAGTCGACAAGAGGACAAACCTAAAGATTTGGACAAAATGGTTTGGTATGTGTTGAATAACTGTCCTGAGATACTACCTTATATCAAGTAAGTGCAGTATTGCAGCTTATACATCATAATCTACTAAACTTGCAGCACATTCTTATATATTTAGATGTTTGACGCGATCACTATGTTGTGCAGCATCTACAAAAAGGAGTTACTGCCACAAAATCCAAGAAACATTGACAAACTGGTTATGGCAGGATTTGCGAAATGGTTCAAGAACCATGTAAGCTTTTGAATTGCACTGTCAGTTTTTTTAATATATTGAGTACATAAGATGATCAGCTTGTCTATTTTCTAACCATAGGTTAAGAAGATGCGAGAGGATGGGCAGGCAGTTGATGATGCCCTTTACTCACTAGCAATGGGTCCTGATACTCGGGTAAGACATTATGAATCTTGCGTTGTTGGAGATGTGCGCTACAACACCCTTGAACAAGATGAAGGTAGGAAGACACAAAACAGTGCCATCATGAGCACGGATACGTATGACAAAGAGATAACTGAAATGTATGCTAACATAACGTATATTGTTCGGTTGCGAGATATCTCCGCCGAGGATCATCGGTGTGTGGTTACATTGTCTTGTCGTTGGTATAACCTGTTTTCAAGGATCGCAAAACCCAGAGCTGATGATTATTTCAAATCCATCAATGTCAAGGCGGCATACCAGACCAACGAGACTTTTATTTTTACAAATCAAGAAACACAGATATTTTTCATGGAAGACACGTTTGCACGTAGCGATGAGTGGAGAGTATTGCAAAGGTTTGAGCAGAGGAATTCGTTTAATGAAGTTTCACAAGAAGATGATGCTTACACTGCTCCACAGATGTTCCTAATATCTTTGAGAACCATCACGTCAATGATGCCGGCGAAAAGATTGCCTATCGTTCTGTGGACATACAAGAGTTGATCAAGAAGAAGCCAACGTTCGAGGACGTTGAGGACGAAGAAGAAGATGACACCATGGGGAATTACGATTCAGACTAATACACATGGCGAAGATGTTGACGCTGTTGCTTCGGTTGATGATTACATTGCTTTTGTCGTATTTGCCTATCAGAAGACGTTTTTTATCTACTATGTGAAATTGTGTTTGCTTTGACAACTGAAACCTGATGAACATGTTGTTTAGTGTTTTGCTGTGAGAACATCACTTGTTATGTATGTTGATTTGTGTTTGGTGATTGTATGACAACTAAAACATGATGTAATTGTTGTTTAGTTGTACTGATATTTGGCTGTGAAACTTGAATTTGATGACATAGTTTGCTGTTGGACTGCAATTTGCTCGACGTCTTTGAATGAGAACAAAGCTGACCTGACAGGGCCTCTGCTATTTATTTATTTATGAGCAAAAGGGGATACCCCCTGATTTCCGTTAACAGAAATAATTAGATGTTCACAACACTACGCCCAGCCTGCTACACAGGTTTCATTCATTACTAGTTTCAGCAAAGTGCTCATGTCATAGCCACTGAATACATCACAAGTGCTACATACATCGCAAATAAAGAGACAATCATCCTATAGAGCACATAGATTTTGCCCATTATCTTCACAAGCTCTTTCATCTCCTCATTGTTTGTCAAGGCCGTTCAAAGAATTGTTGCTTGGCCATGATCGGAGGAACTGCATCTTTAACCTTCTGCTCTACATCTTCCTCTTCTACCGTTCCTTCAGTTACTTGTCCAACATCCCAACCTGCTGGTATTGGGATTCCTCGGCTAACCAAATTATCAGCGTAGTTGCATTCCCCCACATCAGCAACTTCCCAGAAATACAAATCACACGAATCTTCCCTTTTCTGCATGAATCAAATTGGAAGATCATCAACCAAACTATTAAAAAAAATCAGCAACTGAAAGCAGTAGAACAACACTTAAACATATTATTACCCCATGATTCGGGCATTTGTAGAAGACTCGGCCAGGGTTGAGGATTGTGGTTGAGACGCGACGGATGACTCTGCGTGATTTGCAGCAGTGGCACCACACCAACGGCAGCGAGTTGCGATGGCAATCGGCTGCGGTGCGCGTGCCTGCGGGGGTGTGATGAGACCCACAGGCGATGGTACGGGTGGCGACTTGGCGCATATCTGGTTGTTGCCTGCTGAAGAGCAGGTGGACGCGTAGCCAACAGACATGGTTGCTGCAGCCAGAGCTTCTGATGCTAGGCAGAGTAAGTAGAGAAGAGGAGAAGTGAATGTTGGATATGTCAGTTTCATTACTTGCAGAGTAGCATAGCACCATATATAGTCATAGTCTAGGTTTGGATTCAAACTAGCTACAGGAGCACGTCTCTCTTTTTTCTAAAACTCGCAACGCCTCTTTCTTGGGTACACTAGCTTGTTCTCAGACGCCTTCCCAAGTCTTTGATTTTCTTTCCCTTTTTGCGAGGAAGGAAGGAGGATAAAATTGAGAGTTCCCGGGACTCGAACCCAAGACCTCTCGCTTGAAAACCAAGGGTGCTAGTCACTTATGTGGCGAAACGCTCCTCGTGAGGAGGACGGCGATTTAACGCATTTTCCTCGCAGCTTTTCTTCCTATATATAAAAAAGTATGCTACTTGTGTCCGCTTAGTCAACAAACGATTGTGGCAACCTTGATCGTTGGATTGACATTCAACGTCTGTCGTGTTTCTTCAGTCTCTTCTTCCCTGAGCCGCCAAAGCCAAACCAGCGCCAAGGGACCGCTACTCCGCCTCCCACGGTGGCTGTGGTTGCCCAAGACGATCATGGCCACATCGCACCCTAAAACTCTGTGCATCTTCCCCGGCTCCTGTTCGTTCCCATCAGAGGCTTCACCATCGTCCTCCGCCTTGGTTCGCTCGCTGCGGCGCCGCCCTCCGGTGTTGTCAACATGGTCAACAACCGAGAGGAATAAGGAGATGACTGTACATGGTGAGGATGATAGTAGGGACCTAGTAGCACGCGTAGTAATTCTGTTTTTTCGGGACGGAGAAGGGTATCAACTGGGTTGTGCGGGACACATGGCCCGTCTAGCCTAGGCTTTTATTTCATATGTTTAGCACATGACCAGCCCAGTTAGTTTTTTTCCTTTCTAAAAATGGCTAGCCAGCTATTTTGTTTTTTGCAGAATAACCAACGTAGGCCTACTTGCTTTTCTACGCCCTGCTGGGCTGGAACTCTTTCAAGACGAGGAGGGATGCATTTTGCCTAGAAAATAGGCTATAAGTAATAAGAAATGGGCTATAAGTAATAATAAATGGGCTGTAAAATGAAAAAATACAGCAAACACGCAATTAGTTCCAAAATATTGTTTTCTTTTGGATTTTGATATTTTAAATTTCATTGTTTCTGTGCGGGTAAAATTTCATTGAATTTAAATTAAGGTATACTAGCACATATGCCCGTGCGTTGCAACGGGAGATAAAATAGTATACATTTAAAGTCGGTGTGAATTATATGTGCAAGCAAACCCTGTGTGCACACGAAAAATAATGTCTAGCTTCTCGGTTTCGCTGCATGTGAGTGAATCAATCCATTATTTTTCCATTCATTGATCATGAGCATTTAAGAGTTTTGTTACATCATCGTACGCCAGAGAAAGCCCATGAGTTATTCAATCTACTCTTTCTTTCAATCCGTTCAATCGAGAGATTTTAAGGTATGAAGTTTCTGAATATTCTTGGAAACATGAATAATTTTCAAAATCCTGAATATCATTTTGAAAAGTATGTAAACTTTCAAAATAACACGAACAAAATATGAAAGGGAACACCTTTTAAAATTCACACACATTTTCTGAAAAGACCAACTTTTTTATAAAACATGATTATTTGAATTGGGAATATGTGTTGAAAATTCATAAGATTTTTAGAAAATATGTATCTTTTATACATGAACATTATTTTTAATTTCGAAAATTTCCCTAAAATGTGAATATTTTTCAACTTCGGCACATTTTTTGAAATTCCATTTTCTTTTTAGAAATCTCAAACAATTTTGAAAAACAATAATTTTAGAAATATGGCAACCTTTTGCAACTTCTGAATATTTTCCAAAATAGCAACAATATTGAGATAGTTTTTTTGAGACACAAGAAATAGGTAAAGGAGAATAAAAATAGAAGTGAAACACGGAAAAAGAGTAATGGGCCAGCCCATTAGTGATTATTGTGTGCGAAACTTCCAATATTTCTCGACCTATGAGGAAAATAGAGTTTACCAAGCTGCGTGGGCAGAAAAATAAATGGGCTGGGTTCGCTGGGCCGTATCCGTCGCCAACGTAGAAGAATTTAGTACACATGCGAACCAACCTGTGGTTGAATGGTTAGAGGGACTGGTATCCCCAGCCCACCAGGGTTCAAATCCTGGTGCTCGCATTTATTCCTGGATCTATTTCACGATTTTCAACGATGTGCATTCAGTGGGAGGAGGTGTTCCCATCGACGACGAGGTGCCTACGGCGACTTCGTAAATTTTAAGATGATATGCCGGCTCAGTCTTTTAGAAGTGCTCATAGGGGTAGGGTGTGCGTGTGTGCGTTTATAGGGTGAGTTTATGCACGCATATGTGTGCGCTTGCGTCTATACTGTGTTCAAAAAGAATTTAGTACACCTCAGGTGGAAAAAATATTAGGCGCGACGAACATTATTTGAATTTGTGATTTAAAAAAATCTGGAACATGTGTTGAAAAACCACAAGATTTTAAGAAAATGTGTATTTTTATACATAAACATTATTTTTAATTTTGAAATTTTTTCCCTAAAACATAAATATTATTCAGCTTCAGAGCAGTTTTTGAAATGCCATTTTCTTTTTAGAAATCTCATAAAAATCAAAAACCATAATTTTTCTTAAAGAATGGGCCAAATTTTGTAAGTTCCGAGTATTTTTCCAAGTTGCAACAAAATTTTGGAATTAGAACATTTTCCATTTTTTTAGTTCTGAATGTTTTTTGGGAACATTTAGTTTATGCAAAAAAAGTTATAAAAGAGAAATAAACTTGGAATGTGAAAATGTGATAGGGAAAGGAAAATAAAATAAATGTAAAACACAGAAAAAAAGGAAAATGGGCCAGCCCATTGATTGCCCTGTGCAAAACTACGACTATGTGTTGCCCACCTTAGAAAATTGAATTTTACAGCTACGTGGGCAGAAAAATAAGTGGGCTGGTTTCGCTGGGCTGCAGTGCGCGGCCCAGGTACGGAAATTATTTTTCTAGGAGACAAACACTACAATTTAGTACCACCTCGGGTAGAAAAAACGTATGGCGGTTAACGGATGAAAAAGTTGGCGAAACACACCTTGCTTTATTAGTAGGTATAGATTTAGATTTAAAATTAATTTGAATCTGGCTAGAAATTTTGGGCTGTATGCTGTTTGGGATAGATTTGGAGGCTGACTTGTGGGTCTACTAGGTTGACGTGTACTTTGGCTTTGTCAACTTAGTCCATAAACGATTCTCGCAGCAGTGACCGTTGGATGTAATCCAACGGCCGTGTTGTTTCTTCAATATCTGATCTTCTTGCTCCAAATTACCAAACCAGCTCCGTGGGACTGCTGCTCCCACCTCTCGTGGCCACCGTCTTTGCCAAGATAGGCCGCACCGCCCACCCTACTTCATTCTTTGGCGAGCCATTCCTCTACTCACCCACACCTCCTGCTATTTTCCGGTGACGACAGCCGGACCAGTAAACCCTCGTACTCCCCACCATGTGGGCAACCATTGCTGAGTCTTCCCCGGCTCCGTGTCGTTCCCTTCCTAGGCCTCGCCATCGTCCACCGCCATGGTGCTCTCGGCGCGGCCTAGTCAACGTGGTCAACGAACGACATCCATCGGACGTGGACTGTACGTGAAGAGGCTGACAGCTGGGTCCACGGCCGCACACAAGGAAATGCCTCCTTATTTCGCGCAAAATAATGATTCCTCCACCTGACAGCTGGGACCCACCAGAAGGGCCTCTATATTTCGCGAAAAAAACGTTCCCCCCGCTGACATGTCGGACCCACCAGCTATATCGTCGCACGCAAGGAAGTGCCCCCTTATTACGCAGAAAAAAAATGAATACCCCCTGCTAGCTGGGACCCACCATAGTGGGAGGATGACTTGTGGGCCAACTAAGTTGACGGGGATGGAGGGCTTTGTCAACTTGGTCAATATGAACGATTCTAGCTCCAGTGACCGTATGATGTCCATCCAATGGCCTTAGTGCTTCATCAACCTATGGTCTTCTTGCTCCAGCCGCCCAAAGCAGAGCCGGTCGTGCCGCATGCTCCTGCCTCCCGTGGCCGGCTTTGCTCCCGTGGAGGCCTCACCACCCCTACTATTCCCACCGCTGGCCAGGCCCTGCGACGACGGCAGCCTCACACCGCAGCCTAACCAGTGAACCCTCGTACTCCTCTCCGCGCGGGCTTCCACTTCCGCGTCTTCCCCGGCTTCGTGTCGTCCCCTTCCTAGGCCTCGCCGTTGTCCACCGCCGTGGTGCTCTCGGCGCGGCGTGGTCAACGTGGTCAAGGAACGACTTCCATCGGACATGGACTGTACGTGGAGAGGCTGACAGCTGGGTCCACGGCCGCAGCAAGGAAGTGCCTCCTTATTACGTGGAAAATAACGATTCCTCCACCTGACAGCAGGGACCCACCGGACGGGCCACCGTATTTCGCGAAAAAAACATTTCCCCCCTAATTGCTGGGACCCACCAGCTAAACCTTCGCACGCAAGGAAGTGCGTCCAGGCAGAAAAAAACGATTTACCCCCCTGACTGCTGGGACCCACCAGCTACATCTTCGCACGCAAGGAACTGCGTCCGGGCAAAAAAAAATGATTCACCCCCGTGACTGCTGGGACCCACCAGCAACATCTTCACACGTAAGAAAGTGCCTGACAGTCAGGACCCACCTGGTTGAAGCATACGTAGCGTTGTCATTCTGGTCGCGAACGTTTCATGGCTTGAAGATCTTCATACTGCCAAGACAAATTATTTTCCTGGACTTGGAAATCTTAGTACTCAAAACGTGCGACCAATATTGTTCGTACTGAACTATGGTCACATCTATTTAGGAAAGATGGTAAGATTTTTACTATTTGTCCTTAGTGCATCTTTTGCATACATTATTTTCTAAGCTAAACTTCATTGCTAAGTATGTTACTACGATGTTCTTCAACAGGGACTCCCGATGATAGTTGTGCCTTAGTGGATCGAAGCTAAAGGTCGCATGTCCATGGTTAGCATACGGCCAAGACTTCCTACATTGCACATGAGTGCATTCAGGATTTCTAGAAGCGAGTAAGTATTAATAGTCAAAGACTGGAACAAAATTGTGAAAGATCACAGAGAAGTACTAGGGGGCAACAATCATAAGCGTAGCCCACAATTAGGGGACAGGTTCATCTGCATGCTTCAATATGATGAATCAGGAGCGCTCCACATGTTCTATGCTATTTTACCTGAGAGAGAGCAGTAGGAGTGATTAGCTGGCTAGAATGAATTTCAAGATGATGATGATGTGCTACACTATGTAGCTATGATGATTAGACAATGTTGGTGGTAATGACTGTTGGAAATATGCCCTAGAGGCAATAATAAAAGGATTATTATATTTCAATGTTCATGATAATTGTCTTTTGTTCATGCTATAACTGTATTATCCGGAAATCGTAATACACGTGTGAACACTTAGACCCAATGAGTCCCTAGTGAGCCTCTAGTTGACTAGCTCGTTATGATCAATAGATAGTCATGGTTTCCTGACTATGGACATTGGATGTCGTTGATAACGAGATCACATCATTAGGAGAATGATGTGATGGACAAGACCCAATCATAAGCATAGCATAAAAGATCGTATAGTTCGCTTGCTAGAAGCTTTGCCAATGTCAAGTATCTCTTCCTTCGACCATGAGATCGTGTAACTCCGGTTACCGTAGGAGTGCCTTGGGTGTATCAAACGTCACAACGAATCGGGTGACTATAAAGGTGCATTACGGTATC
Source organism: Aegilops speltoides (assembly GCA_021437245.1). NCBI lineage: Eukaryota > Viridiplantae > Streptophyta > Magnoliopsida > Poales > Poaceae > Aegilops > Aegilops speltoides. Next base: position 336,352,624 of record CM038146.1, read on the forward strand.
TCCGAAAGTATCTATTGGGTTGACACGATCGAGATCGATTTGTCACTCCGTGATGACGGAGAGGTATCTCTGGGCCCACTCGGTAATGCATCATCATAATGAGCTCAAGGTGACCAAGGTGTTGGCCACGGGATCATGCATTACGATGCGAGTAAAGTGACTTGCCGGTAACGAGACCGAACAAGGTATTGGGATACCGACGATCGAGTCTCGCAAGTAACGCATCGATGACAAAGGAATTGCATACAAGGTTTGATCGAATCTCGACATCGTGGTTCAACCAATGAAATCATCGAGGAGCATGTGGGAGCCAACATGGGTATCCGACCCGCTGTTGGTTATTGCCCGAGAGTCGCCTCGGTCATGTCTGCGTGTCTCCGAACCCGTAGGGTCTACACACTTAAGGTTCAATGGCGCTTAGGGTTAGTAGGAAGTCAAGTATGTGACCACCGAATGTTGTTCGAGTCCGGATGAGATCCCTGACGTCACGAGGAGTTCGGAAGGGTCCGGAGGTAAAGAATAATATATAGGAAGTGGTGATTCGCCATCGGAAAGTACCGGGACCACCGAAGGGTCCCGGGGGTCCACCGGGTGGGGCCACCTATCCCTGAGGGCCCCATGGGCCTAAGGGGGAAGGGAACCAGCCCACAGGGGGCTGGTGCGCCCCCCTAGGCCCACCCCCTGCGCCTAGGGTTGAAACCCTAGGGGTGGGGCGCCCACCGGCTTGGGGGCACTCCACCCCTTGGCCGCCGCCCGGAGATTGGATCTCGGGGGCAGCCACTTCAGGGGCCTATATAAAGGGGGAGGAGGGGGCTGCTGTACCAACTCCCAAGGCGCAGCCCTCCCTCCCCAACACATCTCCTCCTCCGTAAGAGCTCTGCGAAGCCACAGCCGAGATCGCTTCTCCACCATCACCACGCCGTCGTCTTTGCCGGTGGAGCTGTCTTCCTCAACCTCTCCTTCCCCTTGCTGGATCAAGAAGGAGGAGACGCCGCTCGTCCCGCACGTGTGTTGAACGCGGAGGTGCTGTCCGCTCAGACTTGGCATCGGTGATCTGAATCACGTTCGAGTACGACTCCATCATCACCTTGCAAGCTTCCGCACGCGATCTACAAGTGGTATGTAGATGCAAACTCTCTCCCGTTACTCGTTGCTTAGATGAACTCATAGATGGATCTTGGTGAAGCCGTAGGAAAAATTTTAATTTTCTTTAACGTTCCCCAACAGTGGTATCAGAGTTAGGTCTATGCGTAGTTCTCTAATGCACGAGTAGAACACAATTTGTTGTGGGCGTTGATCTTGTCATCTTACTTGCCTCTACTAGTCATTTCTTGCTCAACGGTATTGTGGGATGAAGCGGCCCGGACCAACCTTACACGTACGCTTACGTGAGACCGGTTCCACCGACTGACATGCACTAGTTGCATAAGGTGGCTGGCGGGTGTCTGCTCTCCCACTTTAGTTGGAGCGGATTCGATGAACAGGGCCCTTATGAAGGGTAAATAGAAGTTGACAAAATCACGTTGTGGTGATTCGTAGGTAAGAAAACGTTTTGCTAGAACCCAATCGCAGCCACGTAAAAGATGCAACAACAACTAGAGGACGCCTAACTTGTTTTTGCAGCGATTGATCATGTGATGTGATATGGCCGAAGTTGTGATGAATGATGAATTGTGATGTATGAGATCATGTTCTTGTAATAGGATTCACGACTTGCATGTCGATGAGTATGACAACCGGCGGAGCCATAGGAGTTGTCTTTATTTTTGTATGACCTGCGTGTCATTGAAGAACGCCATGTAAACTACTTTACTTCATTACTAAACGCGTTAGTCATAGAAGTAGAAGTAGTCGTTAGCGTGACAACTTCATGAAGACACGATGATGGAGATCATGATGATGGAGATCATGGTGTCAAGCGGTGACAAGATGATCATGGAGCCCGAAGATGGAGATCAATGGAGCTTGATGATATTGGCCATATCATGTCACAACTATATAATTGCATGTGATGTTTATTATGTTTATGCATCTTGTTTACTTAGGATGACGGTAGTAAATAAGATGATCCTTACAAAATTTCAAGAAGTGTTCTCCCTAACGTGCACCGTTGCTACAGTTCGTCGTTTCTAAGCACCACGTGATGATCGGGTGTGATGGATCCTTACGCTCACATACAACGGGTGTAAGACAGTTTTACACAAATAAAACACTTAGGGTTAACTTGACGAGCCTAGCATGTGCGGACATGGCCTCGAACACGGAGACCGAAAGGTCGAACACGAGTCGTATGGAAGATACGATCAGCATGAAGATGTTCACCGACGATGACTAGTCCGTCTCACGTGATGATCGGACACGGGCTAGTCGACTCGGATCGTGTAACACTTAGATGACTAGAGGGATGTCTAATCTAAGTGGGAGTTCATAATTTGATTAGAACTTTATTATCATGAACTTAGTCTAAAACCTTTGCAAATATGTCTTGTAGATCAATGGCCAACGCTAATGTCAACATGAACTTCAACGCGTTCCTAGAGAAAACCAAGCTGAAAGATGATGGCAGCAACTATACGGACTGGGTCCGGAACCTGAGGATCATCCTCATAGCTGCCAGGAAGCAATATGTCCTAGAAGGACCGCTAGGTGCCGCTCCCGTCCCAGAGAACCAAGACGTTATGAACGCTTGGCAAACTCGTGCTGATGATTACTCCCTCGTTCAGTGCGGCATGCTTTACAGCTTAGAACCGGGGCTCCAAAAGCGTTTTGAGCACCACGGAGCATATGAGATGTTCGAAGAGCTGAAACTAGTTTTCCAAGCTCATGCCCGGGTCGAGAGATATGATATCTCCGACAAGTTCTACAGCTTGTAAGATGGAGGAGAACAGTTACAAGGTGAGCACATCCTCAAGATGTCCAGGTTGCACAACCGTATGACCCAAATGAACATTAACCTCCCGATGAGGCGGTCATTGACAGAATCCTCCATCGCTCCCACCAAGCTACAAGAGCTTTGTGATGAACTACAACATGCAGGGATGGTAAAGACCATTCCCAAAGTGTTCTCGATGTCAAGTCGCAGAGGCTGAAATCAAAAAGGAACATCAAGTGTTGATGGTCAATAAGACCACTAAGTTCAAGAAGGGCAAGGGTAAGAAGAACTTCAAGAAGGACGGCAAAGATGTTGCCGCTACCGTAAGCCCGTTGCGGGAAGAAGTCAAAGAATGGACCCAAGCCCGAGACCGAGTGCTTTTATTGCAAGGGAAGGGCACCGAAGCGGAACTGCCCCAAATACTTAGCGGATAAGAAGGCCGCAACACCAAAGGTATATTTGATATACATGTAATTGATGTGTACCTTACCAAGACTCGTAGTAACTCCCGGTATTTGATACCGGTGCCGTTGCTCATATTTGTAACTCACAAAGAAGAGCTGCGGAATAAACGGAGACCGGCAAGGGACGAGGTGACGATCTTGCGTCGGGAATGGTTCCAGTGGTCGATGTGATCGCCGTCGCACGCTGCCTCTACATTTACCTACGGGATTAGTTTTAAACCTCAATAATTGTTATTTAGTGCCAAGTTTGAGCATGAACATTGTATCTGGATCTCGTTTGATACGAGATGGCTACTCATTTAAGTCTGAGAATAATGGTTGTTCGATTTATATGAGAGATATGTTTTATGGTCATGCTCCGATGGTCAATGGTTTATTCTTAATGAATCTCGAGCGTAGTATTACACATGTTCATAGTGTGGATGCCAAAAGATGTAAAGTTGATAACGATAGTCCCACATACTTGTGGCATCGCCGCCTTGGTCACATTGGTGTCAAGCGCATGAAGAAGCTCCATGCCGATGGACTTTAGAGTCTCTTGATTATGAATCGCTTTGACACATGCTAACCTTGCCTCTTAGGCAAATGACCAAGACTCCGCTTCTCCGGAACAATGGAGCGAGCAACCAACTTGTTGGAAATCATACATACCGATGTGTGCGGTCCAATGAGCGTTGAGGCTCGCGGAGGATATCGCTATGTTCTCACTCTCACTGATGACTTGAGTAGATATGGGTATGTCTACTTAATGAAACACAAGTCTGAGACCTTTGAAAAGTTCAAGGAATTTCAAAGTGAGGTAGAGAATCAACGTGACCGTAAGATAAAGTTCCTACGATCAGATCGTGGGGGAGAATACTTAAGTCACGAATTTGGTACACACTTAAGAAAATGTGGAATCGTTTCACAACTCACGCCACCGAACACCTCAACGAAACGGTGTGTCCGAACATCGTGTCGCACTCTATTGGATATGGTGCGCCTATGATGTCTCTTACCGATTTACCGCTATCATTTTGGGGATACGCCTAGAGACAACTACATTCACTTTAAATAGGGCACCGCCTAAATCCGCTGAGACGACACCGTATGAATTATGGTTTGGGAAGAAACCTAAGCTGTCGTTTCTAAAAGTTTGGGGATGCGATGCTTATGTCAAGAAACTTCAACTGAAAAGCTCGAACCCAAGTCGGAAAAATGCGTATTCATAGGATACCCTAAGGAAACTGTCGTATACCTTCTACTTAAGATCTGAAGGCAAGGTCTTTGTTGCCAAGAACGGATGCTTTCTGGAGAAAGAGTTTCTCTCGAAAGAAGTAAGTGGGAGGAAAGTAGAACTCGATGAAGTACTACCTCTCGAACGGGAAAGTGGTGCAGCGCAGGAAACCGTTCCTGTAATGCCCACACCAATTGAAGAGGAAATCATTGATGATGATCAAGGTACTTCGGATCAAGTTACTATTGAACTTCAAGGTCCACGAGGACACGCCCGCACTGAGTGGTACGGCAACCTGTCATGGAAATCATGTTGTTAGACAACAATGAACCTTCGAACTATGAAGAAGCAATGGCGGGCCCGATTCCAACAAATGGCTTGAAGCCATGAAATCCGAGATAGAATCCATGTATGAAAACAAAGTATGGACTTTGATAGACTTGCCCGATGATCGGCGAGCGATAGAAAATAAATGGATTTTTAAGAAGAAGACGGACGCGATGGTAATGTTACCATCTATAAAGCTCGACTTGTCGCTAAGGGTTATCGACAAGTTCAAGGGATTGACTACGACGAGACATTCTCTCCCGTAGCGAAGCTTAAGTCCGTCCAATCATGTTAGCAATTGCCGCATACTATGATTATGAGATATGGCGGATGGACGCCAAAACGGCATTCCTTAATGGACATCTTAAGGAAGAGCTGTATATGATGTAGCCGAAGGTTTTGTCGATCCTCGAAATGCTAACAAAGTATGCAAGCTCCAATGATCCATTTATGGACTGGTGCAAGCATCTCGAGTTAGAACATTCGCTTTGATGAGATGATCAAAGCGTTTGTTTATGCGCAGACTTATGGAGAAGCCTGCGTTTACAAGAAAGTGAGTGGGAGCTCCGTAGCATTTCTCCTATTATATGTAGATGACATACTCTTGATGGGAAATGATACGAAACTCCTGGACAGCATTAAGGCCTACTTGAACAAGTGTTTTTCAATGAAGGACCTTGGAGAAGCTGCTTATATATTAGGCATCAAGATCTATAGAGATAGATCGAGACGCCTCATAGGTCTTTCACAAAGCACATACCTTGATAAGATTTTGAAGAGGTTCAAAATGGATCAGTCCAAGAAGGGGTTCTTGCCTATGTTACAAGGTGTGAAATTGAGCTCAGCTCGACCACCACCACGGCAAAAGATAAAGAAGAGATGAGTGTCATCCCTATGCTTCAGCCATAGGATCTATTATGTATGCCATGCTGTGTACTGCACTGATGTAAACCTTGCCGTAAGTTTGGTTGCAAGATACCAAAGTAACCCGCAAGGAACACCGGACAGCGGTCAAGAATATCCTGAAGTACCGAAAAGGACAAAGGACATGTTTCGCGTTTATGGAGGAGACGAAGAGCTCGTCGTAAAGGGTTACGCCGACGCTTAGCTTTGACTCGGATCCGGATGACTCTAAGTCACAAACCGGATACGTGTATATGTTGAATGGTGGAGCGATGCTGGTGCAACCGCAAGCGAAGCGCCGTGGCGGGATCTACGTGTGAAGCGGAGTACATGGCAGCCTCGGAGGCAGCGCATGAAGCGATTTGGGTGAAGGAGTTCATCACCGACCTAGGAGTCATACCCAATGCGTCGGGGCCGATCAAACTCTTCTCGTGACAACACCGGAGCTATTGCCCTTGCCAAGGAGCCTGTGTTTCACAAGAAGACCAGCACATCAAGCGCCGCTTCAACTCCATCCGTGAAAATGTTCAAGATGGAGACATAGAGATTTGCAAAGTGCACACGGATCTGAATGTCGCAGATCCGCTGACTAAACCTCTCTCGCGTGCAAAACATGATCAACACCGAACTCTATGGGTGTTCGATTCATCACAATGTAACTAGATTGGTGACTCTAGTGCAAGTGGGAGACTGTTGGAAATATGCCCTAGAGGCAATAATAAAAGGATTATTATATTTCAATGTTCATGATAATTGTCTTTTGTTCATGCTATAAGCGTATTATCCGGAAATCGTAATACACGTGTGAACACTTAGACCCAATGAGTCCCTAGTGAGCCTCTAGTTGACTAGCTCGTTATGATCAATAGATAGTCATGGTTTCGACTATGGACATTGGATGTCGTTGATAACGAGATCACATCATTAGGAGAATGATGTGATGGACAAGACCCAATCATAAGCATAGCATAAAAGATCGTATAGTTCGCTTGCTGGAAGCTTTGCCAATGTCAAGTATCTCTTCCTTCGACCATGAGATCGTGTAACTCCGGTTACCGTAGGAGTGCCTTGGGTGTATCAAACGTCACAACGAATCGGGTGACTATAAAGGTGCATTACGGTATCTCCGAAAGTATCTGCGGGTTGACACGGATCGAGATCGGATTTGTCACTCCGTATGACGGAGAGGTATCTCTGGGCCCACTCGGTAATGCATCATCATAATGAGCTCAAGGTGACCAAGGTGTTGTACGGGATCATGCATTACGGTACAAGTAAAGTGACTTGCCGTAACGAGACCGAACAAGGTATTGGGATACCGACGATCGAGTCTCGCAAGTAACGCATCGATCGACAAAGGGAATTGCATACGGGGTTTGATCGAATCCTCGACATCGTGGTTAAACCGATGAAATCATCGAGGAGCATGTGGGATCCAACATGGGTATCCAGACCCGCTGTTGGTTATTGCCCGAGAGTCGCCTCGGTCATGTCTGCGTGTCTCGAACCCGTAGGGTCTACACGCTTAAGGTTCGGTGGCGCTAGGGTTAGTAGGAAGTCAAGTATGTGACCACCGAATGTTGTTCGAGTCCCGGATGAGATCCGGACGTCACGAGGAGTTCGGAAGGGTCCGGAGGTAAAGAATAATATATAGGAAGTGGTGATTCGCCATCGGGAAAGTTTCGGGTCTATCGGTAAAATACCAGGGACCACCGGAAGGGTCCCGAGGTCAACCGGTGGTGCCACCTATCCGGAGGGCCCCATGGGCCAAAGGGGAAGGAACCAGCCCACAGGGGCTGGTGCGCCCCTAGGCCCACCCCGCGCCTAGGGTTGAAACCCTAGGGGTGGGGCGCCCACCGGCTTGGGGGCACTCCACCCCTTGTCGCCGCCCCGGAGATTGGATCTCCAGGGCCGCCACTTCTGGGGCCTATATAAAGGGGGGGAGGGAGGGGGGCTGCTGTACCAACTCCCAAGGCGCAGCCCTTCCCCTCCCCAACACATCTCCTCCTCCGTAAGAGCTCTGCGAAGCCACAGCCGAGATCTTGCTTCTCCACCATCACCACGCCGTCGTGCTGCCGGTGGAGCTGTCTTCCTCAACCTCTCCTTCCCCTTGCTGGATCAAGAAGGAGGAGACGTCGCTCGTCCCGTATGTGTGTTGAACGCGGAGGTGCTGTCCGTTCAGCACTTGGCATCGGTGATCTGAATCACGTTCGAGTACGACTCCATCATCACCTTGCAAGCTTCATACGCGATCTACAAGTGGTATGTAGATGCAAACTCTCTCCCGTTACTCGTTGCTTAGATGAACTCATAGATGGATCTTGGTGAAGCCGTAGGAAAAATTTTAATTTTCTGCAACGTTCCCCAACAATGACTAGCTATGATGATTATTAGCTAGTGTTGGTGGTAATTTTCCCTTACTTGCAACTCCTATGCTGAATTAGAGGCTATGTTGATGCTACTACTAATCATTGTTGGTGAAGCAAATGCATCTGAATTTCCATCCATGAATACTGCATTTGAATTTTATTTTTTAATTTCTAATTTGTTAGCTGTAGCGTGGAGTGGAGAAAGCAGCGCTACTAGTACATACGATAGTAGTAGCGTGTGTGGAGAAAGCAGTGCTACTAGTACTTAGTATATCTGCAGCGTGGGGTAGAAAACGTGCTACTGCTAATATTTAGCTGTAGCGCCATAGTAGCGCGGGCACCCACGCTACTGGTATGCAAAAAGCCCACGCTACTGGTAAGATTTTTCCTAGTAGTGTCAACTTGATGACACTCCTGGAGATCATGGCCCTTGGTCCGATGGATCTTGAAGTACGACCCATCACTCTTCCCAGCTTTCTCGGCAGGCGCGGCCTCTCGACAGTCAGCGCACGTGGAAACTTCCTTGCCGGGGGCTTCGTCTTTTGCCTTCTTGCCGGTACTAGGAGTGCCCAATCCCTCAACAGTCATCACTACCTTATCCTTGCGCTTCTTGTTGCGCTTCTTATTCTTCTTCTTTTGGCTAGTGGTCTCGTTGTCATCTTATGAGTTGATGTTGACGCAATCCTCCTCTCCGAGAAGTTTCCTCCCTTCCTCCACCCGATCACATTTGTCCACCAAGGTGTACAGCTCCTTCACAGTCTTGGGCAGCTTGACATTCATCTTGGAATGTGTCCTTCGGTTGCGCACATTAGACTGAAAGGCGGCTATCACAGCTGCCGGGTGGATGTCTGGGATATTCCTCTGAACTCTGATCAACCTTTGCAAGTACTTCCGTAGAGTTTCTCCTTCTTTTTGCTGGAGGAGCTGCAAATCACTGGGCCGCCCTGGTTCTTGATGGCCTCCCGTAAAGGCGCCAATGGACTCATGGTACAGGTCATCCCAGGACGAGATGGAGTTCTTCGGCAAGTGCATCAACCAAGACCTCACATTAGACTTACGTGCCAAAGGGAAATAATTGGCGAATACCTTCTCATTTCTTCCTCCGGCAGCCTGAATAGCTATGGTGTAGATGCTCAAGAACTTTGCCAGGTTCAATCTTCCATCATACTTCTCAGGTATCTCTGTCTTGAACGTGCGAGCGGACGACCAACGGACTTGCCGTAGTTCATGGGTGAAGGCAGGGCATCCAACCTCGAAAGGTAGGTACCTGCCATCTCCGAGCGTGGGCTCGTCGATGTTGGGACCATCACACTCATTGGGTTGGCGGTGGTCGTCGCGACACTGCATGATGATTACGCGTGTGGCTTCCATCCGCCTCTCCTCCGGGGCTCGCTGTGGTTCTTGCCATGCTCGAGGATCAGAGGAAGCCATCGAGACGTCATGTGCCTCTTGGATAGGTGGCTCCCGTACAGCCTGCTGAGGTGGGGACTGCACCGTGGGGGCAGCCCCTTCCGCGCGGCCAGCCGCACGAGCCGTTGCCGTCGCTTGGGGAGGCCGAGGCGGGCCAGCCCACTGCGATCCTCCCACCTCAGTGAAACCAATCAAGCTTTGGATAGTGGCCCGCCACTCGTCCATCTGGTCAGCCACTGGCGGGAATCTCAACAGCAACTAGGCCCGCGCCATGGCTTCGGAGGCGGTGTTTGGCATGGGTGAAGATGATGAAGACCGCTACGTCGCTCGGCTCCTAATGGCACTGGTGGTGACCACGTCGCATCCTCACTGTCGCGAGCTAGCCGCTTTGATAGCACGGTTACGCCGCAGAGGTGCTTGAGGGTAGCGGCTCCGTTGGGCACAATAGCTGGGTTGGCTGGTTCTCGAGGCGGCATGTGCCTCGCGGTCGTACCCGTGGCGGGGGCGGCCTGAGGGTTGCGATTCTCCTCAGAACGAGCACCACCACTGCGGCTATGCCCTCGATGAGGAGAGAGTGCGCGGGTAAAGTAATCCCCCACCCGTACCTCGAGGAGCGTGGCCATTGGGATCTTGCTGATGATGCCCTTCCCCGACACCTCTTGCTTCTACTTAGGCCGTGGGGATGGTGGTGACAACGCTTCCTGCGTTGACCACGCCTCCCGCGACGTCCATGTCTTCACGCGCCCCCTCATTTCCCGCGATGTTGGCAGTCGCGGGCAGCGGAGCCTTTGAGGTGGACGGGTGATATGTAGCTCCAGGCTTCTTCTTAGGCGCCATAGTCGACGGAGCCGCCGACGATGAAAACGGTGATGAGGATGACGCGCTGCTCATGCTTTCGAGTTCGCACAAGTGACACCCCTACCTGGCGCGGCAAAGATGTCGTGGGGAACCACGACCACCTATGGGGCTACGAGCCCCTTTCTGGTTCGGCGGGGGGATGGCACGTTGCACAAAGAGCGGAAGAGTGTAAGGCAGTACGGCAGAGCTCACACAGGCAGTTTTTACCCAGGTTTGGGCTGCCGCGAGGCGTAAAACCCTACTCCTCCTTTGGTGGATTGATGGTGGATTGTGGTGGAAAGCACAACACTCTTGCCTGCCAGGGTTTCCTTGGGACGAGAACAGCTACGCGCGTATGAGTGTACAAGGCTCCGAATCCTTTCTATGGTTGCCATGGGCCTTCTTTTATAGATCAAGGGGTCACCACAATGGCAAATCAGTCAATACGCACTGATTAGATAGCAAACAGTGCTATTATACCTAACTCTGCAGGCTGACAGAGCGCATTAAATGTGCCACTCAATGTCACATCATAGCTTGCCCGATGGGATCTTCCGAGCCATTTCACCGGCTTGGTGCCTGCTTGCTCGACACATCGCGGGATGGGTGTCGCTTGTAGGTATTTTCTGTAGGAGGTGGCTACCATGTGGCATTTACCAGCCACTTAGTCACCTTGGAGCTTGACACCGCACTGATCGATGACGTACGTCGTGGTGAGGTGGTGCAGTGAAGTGGTTTGTCTTTCCTGGTCCCGGCAGGACTGCCGGGACGATTCAAGGGGGGCTCGCTTTCAGGGATAACCTTGCCTCCGCGAGGCTCGCCTGCCCGACAATGGAGGTTTTTCCCTTAGTAGTATCTTGCCCCTCTGGCTAGTCTTGGCCTTCTTGATATGTGCTTGGATTCTTCAAGGGGATCGATTCATCTTGCTTGAGTTGATCATGGTGTTGTGAACTCGTCCTCATGCCTTTGCACAGTTTGGGCAACGAACCCAGGGTTTGTTGCACCAACAAGCTTTATAGATAGTAACATTACCATTAGTGCCAGTCTTCTTCTTGAAGATCCATTTATTCTCTATGGGTCGCCGATCATCGGGCAAATCCACCAAAGTCCACACTTTGTTCTCATACATGGAGCCTATCTCAGATTTCATGGCCTCAAGCCATTTATTAGAATCTAGGCTCATCATAGGTTCTTCATAGTTTGTAGTTTCTTAACGTTCCACCAGTTACTCCTGACCCTTCTATTGATCAAGCAAATGATGATCCTTTGAATGCTGAAGCACCAAGCCCAGTTAAAACGCCTGAGACACATGATGTTGATGTGGTGATTACCAACACCGGCTTTAGAGAGCCGGGAAGGCCTACTGTCTTGGCCAAGCACTCAGCCAAGGAAGAATACATTGAACGGCGAAAAGTGAAATTTGACATTGCCAACTACTCCCAATTGAGCATTGGTGAAGTATATTCTGGTTATCTCAATCAGGTGCACACCGGCGTGATCTTGAAGTTGACATGATGAAACAAATGCACCAAAAATTTGAGGTATGAGCTCCTTCTTTATTGAATTATGCACATCCTGACAGCCCCCAAGTCTACTGTTTATGATGTAATTGAATATATGTACACTTAGCTTAACCATGAGTATAAACAATACCTGTTGGTAGAACCCTTCAAAATCCGGCTTACACCATCCGGGTTAAAGCTGATCTGTGATGACTTAGCACTGAACCCGTAGCCCCCAAGGGCCGGTTTAATCAGCATGAATGAGCTAGTCCTTTGTATCTTTGTGTATAAAGTAGAACTTACTTGTGTAGCCCTCATGAACCGGATGTGGCCGTTTGTAGCACAACCGGGTCACCATAAAGTAGTAAAGAGACAAGCAATATGCATTAGCCACCAAGTGCCAAGTACTCTTGCTCGCAAAGTGCTTGGGACTTATTCACATAAGCCGTTGCATGAGTAATTTTTTTGACAGACATTAGCCCCCAAGTGCCAAGTGTTGTTGCTTGCAAAAGGCTTGGGACTTCATGTTTGTAAGCCAAATCTGAATCATGATTTTGATTCGGTGTATGTACGGGCTACCACTGCTCAACTTGAATCACAATTAACTGATGTGAAAGCTCGGCTGGAGCAGCAAGAATCGGAGACCCGGAAGGCCGACTCAAAACTCCAGTTTAGCGTTGCTGAAACGGAGAAACTGATAACCAGTTTTGAAGTTGAAAGAAGTGCTTGGGCTGAAGAGAAGACTGCCTTGACACAACGGGCTGAGAAGGCGGAGGCGGCTCTTCAAGAGGCGACAACTGAATTTACCGGCTTAAAATGCCATGTGTCTCAGATAGTTTCTGCTATCTTTGGTAAGTCTCCTCGCTAGTATTAATCTTGAATTTCCTCCTTGATGATATAAACTGCCTCTAACCCATCCATGATTATTATTCAGGACCCAGGAGCACTAATCTTAGCTAAGAAATGCTTGTGAAGCTGAAGGCCGTTTATACACTTATCGAGCAGCTCTATACTAGGACTCAGCGCGCACTAGCCACAATTTCTCTGGCTAATCAAGCACCTACTCTCTTGGTTGAGGTCTTGAGGAAGCTTTCTATTTTTCTTGAAAGGTTTAATGAGATGAAGCGATCATCCGCAAGAGCTAGCGCTGTAACAGCCTTGAGCCAGGCCAAAGCATGGCTACCAGAGCTAGACCCGGCCGATATATCAACCAGGTATCCAAGCTTGAAAGAGGATGGCACTCCTTTTGATAAGAAAGACTTCGCCACCTGCATGAAGGAGATACGCCCCCTTGCTAGCCCGATTGCCAATGAAGCCGATTGCCAATGAAGCAGATCTTTCAAGATATTAATCAGCTTATGACATGGAAAACCAGAAGCTGCCTACACCGGCTTATAAAGTGATGGATCTAATTCCTCCAATCCATAAGCACAATTTTGCTCCTAAAGTTGACCCGTATGAGCTTATTGATGATGAAGCTGAATTCCAAGCCTTGATGGCATTGACTGGTCACCACCAACTCCAGGCAATAGAGGAGGACAAAGAAGCGGAGAAGGATGATCCAGAAGCTTCAAGCCAGCAGAGCCAATTAGATTGATCCGCTGGGTGGTTCATATACTTGATCTTCTAAAAAACACTGAATCATTTTGTCTTCCTTAAGTCATGTAATAGGCTAGCAAAAACTTTGTTCTGTCGTGCCATCGTGCATGTTTATGTTTTTCCCAACACTGTTTGAGCCTCCACTTGATAATTATCCCTTTACACTTATCATCACGTTGATTTGCGCAGATGAAACTTAGGATTATCCTGCACATAAGTAAATCACGAGAGCCCTGGGGCGGGTCATAACATCCCATATGTAATCATCAAACAGTTTACAGATGGGGCCGGTTTAATCATAATTAGATATAACCGTAGCCAAAAATATCATACTTGTGATATTGAATCGTACTGCCGGTTTACCTATGCATTAAGGGTGATAACCCAAAACTTAGATACCAATGGTTCCAAGTATTTAATATCATCATAAAATTGCGTCTTATTGTCCAAAGCCAGGCCGGGTTAACAGAAACCACGGGTATGCTTCAAATATGAGCTGTGAGAATTAAGGCTAAATGGCCTGAATCACTTTAATCCATATGTCAAAATGGTAGCAAGATGAACCAAAAAAACGTTCAAAAAACCAAGCAAAAAGAGAGAAAACGAGGATATGCTTCAAATACGAGCAGGAAGCCAGACCAAAAGGTTTAATATCTATGCTTCAAATACGAGCAGGAAGCCCCCAAGTGGTTTGTAGCCTTGGGCCGATCAAGAGGGTAACGACAGCTATGATTCGAATATGATCAGGAAGCCCCCTAGTGACCATAAGGTGTTGGCATTGCACCGATCAAGAGGGTAACAACAACTATGTTCTCTTTGGTGAATACACCTATGTTTGAACAGGAAGCCCCCAAGTGACCATAAGGTGTTGGCATTGCACCGATCAAGATGGTAATGACAGCTATGTTCTCTTTGGTGAATACACCTATGTTTGAACAGGAAGCCCCAAGTGACCATGAGGTTTTGGCATTGCACCGATCAAGAGGGTAACGACAGCTATGTTCTCTTTGGTGAATACACCTATGTTTGAACAGGAAGCCCCCAAGTGACCATGAACTTATGATGAAAAAGACTCATTACTTGTGGAAATGAAACGAAAGAGGCCCTACTTTATCAGGGATGCCGGCTTTATTAGAATCATCAAAATATATACATTATCAAAATATGTACATCAGCCTGTGGCTCAAGTGTAGTAATGCCGAAGATGAGCAATATTCCATGGCCGGCGGGTCTCCTCCTCCGACTGACATGTGTCCTTGTAGTCTCGAACATCAATGAGATAGTATGACCCATTGTTCAGATTCTTGCTGACCACAAAGGGTCCTTCCCAAGGTGGGGATATCTTGTGCATGTCAGTTTGATCCTGGATAAGCCGGAGCACCAAGTCACCTTCTTGAAAGGTTTTGGTCTTAATCCAGCGACTGTGATAGCGGCGTAGATCTTGTTGGTAAATCGCCGAATGAGCCGCCGCAAGGTCGCGCTCCTCATCTAATAGGTCAAGTGCATCCTGACGTTCTCTTTCATTATTAGCCTCAACATAAGCCGCCATGCGGGGTGAGTCGTGACGGATGTCACTAGGGAGAACCGCCTCTGCTCCGTAAACCATGAAGAAAGGCGGGTAACCCGTAGATCTGTTGGGGGTAGTATTGATACTCCATAGTACTGAAGGTAACTCCTCCACCCAACAACCTAGCGTTCTTTGCAAAGGAACCATAAGCCGGGGCTTGATGCCTCTCAAAATTTCTTGATTGGCTCTTTCGACTTGACCATTGGATTGAGGATGAGCCACTGATGATAATCAAGTCGAATATGCTCACGTTGACAAAACTCTTTCATAGCACCCTTGGACGGATTAGTGCCATTATCAGTTATGATGCTGTGGGGAAAGCCAAAGTGAAAAATCACCTTTTTGATGAATTGAACCGTCGTTGCCTTGTCACACTTATTGATCGGCTCTGCTTCGACCCACTTTGTGAATTTGTCAACCACCACCAAAAGGTGGGTCTTTTTATCCTTGGGCCTTTTAAAAGGCCCAACCATATCAAGCCCCCAGACTGCAAACGGCCAAGTAATTGGAATCATCCTCAATTCTTGAGCCGGCACGTGAGCTTGCCGTGAAAATTTCTGACAACCATCACATTTACTGACCAAATCCTCTACATCAGCATGAGCCGTGAGCCAATAAAATCCATGACGAAAAGCTTTAGCCACAAGAGATTTAGAGCTGGCATGATGACCACAATTTCCTTCATGAATCTCGCGAAGGATCTCATGACCATCCTTAGGAGAAACACAACGTTGAAATGCCCCAGTGACACTGCGATGATGTAGCTCTCCGTTAGCAATTGTCATTGACTTAGACCGTTGGGTTATCTGCTTGGCCAAAGTTTCATCCTCATGTAACTCGCCCCGGGTCATATAAGCCAAATATGGAACTGTCCAATCAGGAATAGCGTGAAGAGCCGCCACCAATTGTGCCTCCGGGTCAGGAATAGCCAGATCTTCCTCTGTAGGCAATTTGACAGAAGGGTTATGCAGACTATCCAAGAAAGTGTTAGGTGGCACCGGCTTATGCTGAGACCCCAACCGGCTTAAGGCATCAGCCGCCTCATTTTTCCTGTGATAAATGTGCTCCACTTGATAACCCCTGAAGTGCCCAGCAATAGCGTCAACTTCGCGGCGATAAGCCGCAATGAGTGGATCCTTCGAATCCCATGTGCCCGAAACTTGCTGAGCCACTAAGTCCGAGTCGCCGAAACATCTCACCCGGCTTAAGTTCATCTCCTTAGCCATCTGAAGACCATGGAGCAAGGCTTCATACTCAGCTGCATTATTAGTACAGGGAAACATCAACCTTAAAACATAACAAAACTTGTCACCTCGAGGGGAAGCTAAGACAACTCCAGCCCCCGAGCCCTCCAATTGCCTGGACCCATCAAAGTGAATAGTCCAATATGTGTTATCTGGCTTCTATTCAAGCATCTGCAGTTCTGTCCAATCATTGATGAAATCCACAAGTGCTTGGGATTTGATAGCTGTGCAAGGCATATACTTTAAACCATGGGGTCCAAGCTCAATGGCCCACTTGGCTACTCGGCCCGTGGCTTCTCTGTTTTAGATAATATCCCCTAAGGGAGCAGAACGGACTACAGTGATAGGATGGCCCAAGAAATATTGCTTAAGCTTCCGACTGGCCATGAACACCCCATAAACGAGCTTCTGCTAGTGCGGATACCTCTGCTTGGACTCAATGAGTACTTCACTGACATAGTAAACCGGTCGTTGAACCGGATATTCCTTGCCTACTTCCTTCTGTTCCACCACAATAGCTACACTGACAGCCCGGGCGTTAGCAGCCACATATAATAACAATGGCTCCTTATCAATAGGAGTAGCAAGAACTGGCGGCTCAGCTAGCTGTTTCTTCAAAGATTCAAACGCGTCATTAGAAGCATCACTCCAGACAAAGTTGTCTATTTTCTTCATCATCTGATACAGTGGTATGGCCTTAACCCCCAACCGCTTATGAACCGGCTTAAGGCAGCAATACGACCCGCGAGACGCTGAACATCATTGATACACCACCGGCTTTGCCAGGGAGGTAATGGCCTTGATCTTCTCCGGGTTAACCTCAATGCCTCTGTTAGAAACCAGAAAACCCAAAAGCTTGCGTGCTGGCACACCAAAAACACATTTGGTCGGGTTAAGCATCATCTTGTAGACCTGGAGATTGTTGAAGGTCTCCTTCAAATCGTCTATCAAAGTTTCCTTCTCTCTGGATTTCACCACAATATCATCCACATAAGCATGAACATTGCGCCCAATTTGACTGTGAAGACAATTCTGCACACATCGCTGCTAAGTCTCCTGGGCACTCTTAAGCCCAAAGGGCATATACACATAGCAGAAGACTCCAAAGGGAGTGATAAAAGCTGTATTTTCCTTGTCCTTAACTGCCATCTTGATCTGATGATAACCAGAATAAGCATCCAAAAAAACTCAAACGCTCACAACCCGATGTAGCATCAATGACTTGATCAATATGAGGGAGAGCAAAAGGATCAGCCGGATAGGCCTTGTTTACTACCGTGTAATCCACACACATACACCAAGTTCCATTCTTCTTAAGCACCAGCACCGGATTAGCCAACCACTCAGGATGAAAGACTTCAACAATGAACCCAGCCGCCAAGAGCCGGGCCACTTCTTCACTAATGGCCTTATGCCTCTCCTCATTGAAGCAACGAAGGAATTGATTGACCAGCTTAAACTTCGAACAAATGTTAAGAGTGTGCTCAGCGAGTTCCCTCGGTACACCCGGCATGTCAGAAGGTTTCCATCCAAGGATGTCCCGGTTCTCATAGATGAACTCGATGAGCACGCTTTCCTATTTTGGGTCCAGGTTAGCACTGATACTGAACTGTTTGGATGAATCTCCAGGAACAAAGTCAACTAGCTTAGTGTCATTGGCCGACTTAAACTTCAGTACTGGATCATGCTCTATAGTTGGCTTTTTCAAAGACGTCATATTCCCCGGATCAACATTGTACTTGTAAAACTTCAACTCTTCTGTTGCACAAGCAGACTCAACATAAGCAGCATCACCTTCTTCACACTCCAAAGCTATCTTCTGACTCCCATGCATTGTAATGGTCCCTTTGTAACCCGGCATCTTGAGCTGCAAATAAACATAACAAGGTTGTGGCATGAACTTAGCATAAGCCGACCGTCCAAACAGAGCATGGTACGGGCTTCTGATCTTGACCACTTCAAAGGTTAACTTCTCGGCCCTGGAATCATGCTAATCTCCAAAGGACACTTCCAGCTCAATCTTGCCTACAGGGTACGCCAACTTACCAGGCACCACTCCATGGAAAACAGTATTGGACGGCTTAAGATTTTTATCGGTTAACCCCATGCGACGGAAAGTATCATAATAAAGGATATTAATGCCGCTACCTCCATCCATGAGTACCATAGTGAATTTGTATCCACCAACTTGAGGCGCCACCACCAAAGCCAAGTGACCCGGATTATCAACCCGAGGAGGGTGATCCTCTCGACTCCACATAATGGGTTGCTCAGACCATCGCAAGTAATGGGGAACTGCCGTCTCAATGACGTTCATAGCCCTCTTGTGGAGCTTCTGGTCCTGCTTGCATAGACTTGTGGTGAAGACGTGGTACTGTCCGCTATTCAACTGCTTCAGATGACTTTGATATCCAGACTGCTGCTGCTGACCCCCTTGACCGGATTGTTGATTGTAACCACCCTGATTACTTTGATTGTAACCACCATGATTACCTTGATGGTGTTGGTGACCGTGGAAGCTGGAATTAGAACCGCCACCTCCGTAACCCGGGCCATGAGAACCGCCGCCACCAGAACCTGAGCCGCCGCCCGGCCCATGATTGTTATGAAAAAAATCAGAATTTTTGAGCTCCCTTGTAATTTGACAAAATTTCCAAAAGTGGGTGGCCGGCCTTTCCTTCGTGCCATGCTTTGGGCAGGGCTGATTCATAAAACGCTCAAGATTGATACTTAATCCACCAGTCCGAGGAGGTGGCTTCCCCTTATGACGCTGACCATTATTCTGTGTATTGGTACTGGCCACAAAATCCTAATTACTATCAGCCTTGCGCTTACCGTTGCCCCCCTGACTCGCCGGGTTATGCTACTGGCCCTTGGTGTTGCCACTCTTCTTTCCCTTTCCCAGCTTATCATCATCAGACACGGGGTCCTTGGTACTATCAGAGTCGGCATATTTAATTAGAGCCGCCATCAGCTGCCCCATATCATTGCAATCGCGCTTGAGCAGCCCCAGCTTCTGCTTAAGAGGCAAAAAATGACAGTTTTTCTCTAACATTAGAACTACAGAGCCGGCATTGATGTTATCAGATGAGTGTATGATAGCCTTGACCCGATGCACCCAATGGATCATTGACTCACCCTCCTCTTGGGCGCAAGCAGATAAATCCACAATCGACATGGGTTGTTTGCATGTATCTTTAAAGTTCTGGGTAAACCGGGCTTTTAGCTCACCCCATGACCCGATAGAATTGGCAGGCAACCCTTTTAACCAAGTATGAGCCGTCCCATCCAGCATCATGCTGAAGTATTTTGCACACGCAGCATCGCTGACCTCCAACAGTTCCATGGCCATCTCATAACTCTCAATCCACGCCTCAGGGGGTAAGTTGGCTGTGTAGTTAGGCACCTTACGAGGTCCTTTGAAATCCTTGGGCAAACGCTCGTTATGCAGAGCCGACACCAAACAAGGTATAGCTGTAGTTCTAGAAATCACACCTTCCTCCACCGAAGCCGTCGGATAAACTGGAAGATGTTGATGAGCCGCCTGCTGAGCCGCCTGCTCAGCCTCGCGACGTGCCCTGTCCTGATCGGCCAAACCATGCGCACCATCACACGGAGGGTCAAGCCCACGCGGCTGGTTACGGCGTTGGTCATTGCTTGAAACGGCCGGTGAGTCCATGTGTCTACTATAACTCCGGCTTGGGCGAGGGGTCGAATGAATCCTTTCTCGACTGTAAGAATACGCCTCCTGCTGTACCAAGGCTGTTTGAAGAAGCTCCCTAGCCCTCCTATTTCAACCGCTGCTAGAGAATCGCATTCACCGGGAGAGCCGATCGCGTCACCGCAGCGAGCATATTATCCAAAGGGTTGGAATAATGACCCGGTGGTGTTGGTACTTGTTGAGGCAGAGTATTATTCAAACAAGGCGGCTTCGTCTTGCGTGGTTGAGCCGGTGCTCCAGCCCGAGGTGCTTCAACCCGGTTTATCTCCGACGGGTTACTGGTCCCTGCTCCAGGCGTACCAAAGAGATTCCTCGCCTCGTAAACCGACGGCAGACGACTCCGATGCCTCCTTCTCATGATTTCATTTGAAGCGTTTTGATCCAATGAGAGCCGGAAGGAACTGGCCTGGATCTGTTGTGCCTGAGCATCCAGAGCAGCTCTCTCCGCTGCCATCCTAACATCCTCCACCGCTAGGTCTTTCTTGGCTTGTGCGACCTTGTCACACAGTTTTGCAATTTCCGCATTGTGTTGAGCTTGATTCGCTAGGCTAACCTCTGTTGTTAACAAGGCTATCAGTTTAAAAGCAAATCCATCAAAACCTGAGCCAGCGAGCGCACAGGGCCTCCTGCCCCAGTTGCCGCCGTCACTGACCCGGAGATCATCGCTGCCGCAGTTGAAGAATTCTGCCCAGGCTATGTACCGGCAATGAAGATTGCGACCCTGTTCGGCGGCTCATAGGGGTCCGGAATACTGTCGCCATTGGAACAGTCCCTAAGCCTGTCGTCTTGCAATTGATACAATGAAGTAGTCTTGCATGTGGATGACTCACCATCAGAATTGATGGCCGTCTCACTGCCAGACGTAGATCCTTCTTCAAATTCCGCTCCATGGATGAATCCCACAAAGGCACGTTTCACGGTGGACTGAGCTCGGGCGGATCTTGCACGCTGAGCCGTCTCAATGATGTCGGTGCAGATGTCCGGCTCAGGGCCCGGCTCGCCGATCTTGCCGATGAAGACATGGACTCCGCCAAAGGGGACCCGGTACCCGTACTCAATTGAGCCGGCCTCGGGGCCCCAGCCTGCATCGTCAATGTAGAGCTTGCCGCGACGACTCTTGGTCATCTGGCACATAGTGTATCCCTTAATCCCTTCGAAGCTGCCCTTTAAGAACTCGAAACCACCGTGCGCTGGCCCCGCTGGGCACCAATTGTCGTGGAATAGTCATGGCAGATGTCCTGGCATAAGGACATAGTCGTGGAGCCATCGCAACTAGGTTAGCTTAAAGGGATTAAATAGGACAAAGGACACAAGAGTTTATACTGGTTCGACCCCTTGCGGTGAAGGTAAAGGCCTAATCCAGTTGAGGTGGTATTGCTTATGTCTCAATTACCAGGGAGCGAATACGCTTGACCTAGCTTTCGATCTCTTGTTTCTTGCCCTCAACCACCGTCGGGTCGTCCCTTTATATACATAGGTTGACCAACGGCTCACGGAGTCCCGGCCGGCTCATAGACAACGTGTCCGGCTTGGTGACTAACTATACATGCCTTACAATATAAGTTATACATATATGGTGGTTTACCCCTATGGGCCTGAAGTCGCCCTTGGGCCTTGGGCCCTTGCCTGTGAACCATCATCTTCAGTATCCTCATGGGCTTCATATTGATGAACCACCATAGGTATAACCCCGCCCCTCCTGGGAGGGTCATACCTAATAGTTATATCCCCAACAATACCCGAAGGGATTTCATATTAAATATTTTTAGTAGGTAAAGTAGGTTGAGGGGCAACTAATTGTGGTTCCAGTCAAGCTGAAGATACCCCGAACAAACCCCTCAAAGGATTGTTTTCCATAGTAGCAAGTGACAATAAATTTCAGCATGTTAATAATGTTTCCTTGCCAATTTCCACTTACCAAGAGCGCTTCACTCCCCGGCAACGGTGCCAGAAAATAACTTTGATGACCCACAAGTATATGGGGTAAATTGTAGCCTTTTAGATAAGTAAGAGTGCCGAACCCAACGAGGAGCAGAAGGAAATGACAAGTAATTTTCAGCAAGGTATTTCTGCAAGTGCTAAATTTGTAAGTAGCGGAGTAGTTTGATAGCAAGATAATTTGTAACTAGCAAGAAATGAAAGTAGTAACAAAAGTGCAGAAAGGTAGCCCAATCATTTTGAGGCAAAGTACATGCCAAAACGGTTTCTTATGATAAGCAAAGTGTTCTTGAGGGTACATGGGAATTTCATCTAGTCACTTTCATCATGTTGGCTTAATTCGTGTTCGGTACTTTGATAATTTGATATGTGGGTGGACTGGTGCTTAGGTGCTGTTCTTACTTGTACAAACCTCCTACTTATGATTAACCCTCTCCCAAGCATCCGCAACTATGAGAAAAGTATTAATAATAAATTCTAACCATAACATTAAACTTTTGGATCCAATCGGCCCCTTACGGAATAGCGCATAAACTAGGGTTTAAGCTTCTGTCACTCTCGCAAACCACCATCTAATAACTACTCCACAATGCATTCTCTTAGTCCCAAATATGGTGAAGTGTCATGTAGTCGACGTTCACATGACACCATTAAGAGAATGGCAACATACATATCATCAAAATATCGAACACATATCAAGTTCACATGATTACTTGCAACATGATTTCTCCCATGACCTCAAGAACGAAAGTAACTACTCACAAATGATAAACATGCTCAATATTAGAGGGGTATTAAATAGCATAATGGATCTGAACATATAATATTCCACCAAATAAACCATATAGTAATTAACTACAAGATGTAATCAACACTGCTAGTCACCCACAAGCACCAATCTATAGTTTTGATACAAAGATTGAACACAAGAGATGAACTAGGTTTGAGAGGAGTTGGTGATGTGAAGATGATGATGAAGATAGCCCTCCCTAAGATGTGAGAGTTGTTGGTGATGATGATGACGATGATTTCCCCGTCCGGGAGGGAAGTTCCCCCGGTGGAATCGCTCCGCCGGAGGGCTAAACTGCTCCTGCCCAAGTTCCACCTCGAGCCAGCGGCGCTTCGTCCCGAATGTCCTCCTTTGATTTTTTGTCTAGGTCAAAATGACTTATATATCAGAAGATGGGCACCGGAGGTGGGCCGAGGAGGGCAGCACCCACCAGGGTGCGCCTGGGCCTCCTGGCGTGCCCTAGGTTGTGCCCACCTGGTGGCCCCCCCTCTGGTACTTATTTGCTCCAATATTTATTAAATATTCCATAAAAATTCCTCGGGAAGTTTCAGCTCATTTGGAGTTGTGCAGAATAGGTAGCTTGTCGTACCTTTTTCAGGTCCAGATTTCCAGCTGCCAAAATTCTCCCCCTTGGTGCATACCTTACATATTATGAGAGAAACGACATTAGAATTGCTCCAAAAAGCATTATTATACAATAATGCAACATAAATAACAGTAGGAAAACATGATGCGAAATGGACGTATCAGTGCTACCTTCCATGGGGCGTAGGTTGGTGAGGAGCCAGCCCGTCGTTGACCCGAACCTTCTTTGGTGGCGGTTGCGTGGGACAGTGATGATGCGGTGGCTTGAGGACCCCGTGGAGGTGGTATGTCACCGTGTGAGCGAGGAGGACGAGCAAGTTCGTCGCTACATGGTTGCGTTGGAGGGAAGGTTCTCCAATACCTGGCAGGTTCTTCAGGGATCTCACTAGAGCTATGATCCTGTATTGGTTCATTCTCTTTGGGTGTCCACCACCTGGGCTGATACCCATTGTTCGCTAGGGTTTTAGCTGTATTAGTGAGGTTATATGTATGATACTATTCGAGATGTATCATTGATAATATTTGATGATGTATGGACGCAAGAGATGATTTAGTTTTGCTTATTGAATGCATGCTAATTTGAATACTAATTTATTTTATGATTTAGTTTTGCTTATTGAATGCTCAAATTGGAGAACTACTCCTATTTTGAATGCTCAAATTGGAGAGCACTATGCAAGGCATATGAATTTGATTGGTTGATAGCTTATAGGGTTTCACTAAGTCCTAAGATGAGGATAATGATGTTTTTATTTATATTTTGTTTTTGCAGCCAAATATCCATGTCGTCGCCGCCGTCGTCCCCATAACGGACCCCCTCCGACCTCGAGGTGAGACCAGCCAAAGCTCCATGTCAATATGAGTCCTATAAGATATTTTGAAATGTTTTTGTTCATATTTTCAACCATTGAAATGCAATGACCATCAAGTTTGAATGCAAATAGGATATGTGCTTGCCCAAGTGGCCATGTTTGCAGGTAACACCTCCGACTGGCCTATGTTTTGCCGAAAAGTTGATTAATTTCAGTTCCAGCAAATTTTAGGCGCTCGATATGTCCTTTTTTAGCAAAGGTCATGCCGGATTTTTCTGTGAATTTTGGCATAACTTGTGCTAGAATATGTAGGAAATATCAAGTGGCCTGGATTTTCTAGAAAGATAACTAAACGACATTTCGGGTTGACTTTAAGTTTGTCGAGGCTCCATACATGACAATCAAAAAATGAGTGAGGGAGAAAGTCTACACCATATATGAGAGAGGAAGAATCCCGACTACTGTCGTGGGGGTCGTTTCTCCTTCTTCTCCTTGTGCTAGACCTTTTTTATGCACTAGGGGAAGGAGGAGTAACGACCATCACCGACGGTCAAAAAATCAGTGAGGGAGTGTGTCCACCATATATGAGAGAAGAAGAATGCCGACTGTTGTTGTGGGGGTCGCTGCTCCTTCATTCCGGTGTGCTAGACATTTTGGTTTAATGCACTCGGGGACGAAGGGAGGAGCGACCATCACCAACGGTCGAATATATACACCACGTGAGCTGAGAGTTTTCAAAAAAAGACTCGACATACCGTTAGTCAACCCGTGCTGAATAATAATGATCTAATTTAGTTTTTGTAGTACATATATTGAATTTTAGAAGTTTAGTATTTGAATTATGAACATAGGAAATGTCGTCGGACGACGAAAGTCTCGCGGAGTGCTCCTGGTGCGGCGAAAACCGAGGATTCTGCGACAAGCCTCACTTGGTAGAAGGTCGGCGCTTCAGCATTAAGCTCCAGGGGACCTTCGATGTTTTTTTGACCTGAACCTGTAGGGTATGGACCCCACAGCAATTTATTTATTACAACACAAGTTTACAAATGTACAGTTCTTACAAGGTCAAAGAGACCCAAAAGAAAAAAAAGAACAGGCTAACCTCAAGGTGGTAAAAAAGAGATCCATCTAAGCAGTTCCTCTTTGAACTTAGGCTTAATCCTATGTGCCAAAAGAGAAATGTCTAGAATAAAGCTTGCCCTCCACCTTCTGAACGAAGGTCTAATATTTCTAAAGACCCTGTCATTTCTAACATTCCAAATGTTCCAACAGGCAAGGAAAACCACTTCTAAGAAGAATGGTTTGGGAAACTCCCTTCTGGCATGGTATGCAATGGCAGTCATATCATCCCCTGCCATCCAATAGATTTGAAGGTAATTCCAGACTCCGCAACTAACATTACACTAAAAAATTAATGATCTCTATCCTCCTTAGTGCAAGTGGGGCAGAGAACACAAAGATTAGAATCGGAGACATTCCAGTGCCTCCTTTCCAACATATCCTGGGTGTTTAGCCTATCCATTATCATCATCCAAGCAAAGAACTTAATCCTCATGGTGCAACAACTAGCCCACACCCATGACAGGAGTGGGCTCAACACAATATGCTTGTGCATGAAGGTATAGTATTTCTTTGTTGTATATCCCTTGCCATCCTCTTTGCAAGTCCAAATATCATTCAACTCCAAATTATGCTTGGAGTGAAGAAGCAAGTTCTGCAGAGATTGAAACTCTCCAAAAGCTCTCTCAGAGAGGGGCAGGTGGAACAGGGAAGTAAGCTCTTCAGAAGCAAAAACCTCAGCAGCAGAGATGAGAGGATCAATTGCATATGAGAATAATCTCGCAAACCTTTGATCAAAGGGTGTACTAGAGTCCCCCAGAGTCCAGAAATCAAACCAAAAGAGAACAATGTCTCCCTTGTTAACATGCACCGCAGACACCATCCTGAACTTATCCATTAACTTGCAGATATCCTTCCACCAAAAAGAACCACAGATAATAGTTGCATGAGGAACTCTCTCATGGTAATAAGTGTTCCAAATGAGGTGCACCCAGGGCACATCAACTTTATTGTAGAATTTGCTGGCATGTTTGAGAAGCAGAGCCTCATTTTGCAGTTTTAGGTTTAGAACACCCAGGCCTCCTCTGTTTTTGGGCTTGCAAACCAACCCCCAAGCTGCTAAGGACTGACCAGAATCCTGCCCATATTTTCTCCAAAGGCATTCCCTCTGAATTCGCTCCAACTGTTTTAGAATACCAGGAGGTAAGTCGAGGCTACATAGGAAAAAATGGGCACAGAGGAAAGAGCAGAGATCAAGTACTGTGGCCTTCCACCATTGGCAAGAAAAGAAGAACTGATAGATAACTTCCTCTCCATACTGTCAACCAGAGGCATTAGGTCCAAAATCTTAGGCTTGGTGGTTACCATAGGAAGACCAAGATAAGTAAAATGTAGTGTGCCAACCACACATCCGAAAACACTAGC
This sequence comes from Aegilops speltoides, assembly GCA_021437245.1. Classification (NCBI taxonomy): domain Eukaryota; kingdom Viridiplantae; phylum Streptophyta; class Magnoliopsida; order Poales; family Poaceae; genus Aegilops; species Aegilops speltoides. The sequence goes on from CM038146.1 coordinate 336,379,264, forward strand.
CTGCCTAGAAATCTCCACAGAGTCCACATTTATAGGTAGCATAGAAGATTTATGATAGTTAACATGCAACCAAGTGGACTTGGAGAACAAAAGCAACATTTTCTTCAAGGACAACAACTGGGATTCATCAGCAGACAAAATAATGAGAGTGTCATCAGCATACTGATTGATTGGGTAATCCTTGGCATGGCAAGGGATAGGAAGTTACAGGAGACCTTTAGAATGCATATCATTCACCACAGACTGAAGCAAATCTGCAGCAATAACAAATAACATAGGGGAGAGAGGGTCACCCTGTCTAACACCCTTCTTACAAGCAAATTGCTTGCCAGGGACACCATTAAGAAGAGTAGAGGATGTCCAGTTTTCTAGAACTGCTTGACCCAAAGAATCCATTTCTCTTTAAAGCCCTTGTGCCTCAAGATTTGGAATATAGCCTCATGTTCAATGGAATCAAAAGCTTTCTCAAAATCCAGCTTGAGAATAACAATAGGCCTTCTGGACTGATGGCATTAGTGAATGTACTCCAAAGTCTAAGCAACACAATCCTGAATAGTTCTGGATTTGATGAAACCATACTGGTTTTTGTGTATACATCTCATAATTTCAAACTGCAACCTGTTTGATGCAATTTTGGAGAGAAATTTGACTCCCATCCCAGTCAGGGAGATAGGCCTAAAATCATTAACAGACTCAGGAGATCTCTTCTTGGGAACCAAAGTGATATAAGAATAATTGTTCTTTTCTAGGTTAACAGACCCCTCATGAAAAGTATTAGCAAGCTCATAGAAATCCTTAATGATTATGGACCAACATTTTTTGAAAAAGAGGCCATTCCGGCCCAGGAGATTTGTCAATAGGCATACCTTTGACAGTATTATCCATCTCCTCCTTGCTAAAAGGTTTAGTGAGGGAATCAAGACCTTCCACCATAACCAGAATTGAAAAAAGATCAAAGGACATGTCAATGCCTCTACTAGTACCCATCCTATTCTTAAAATTCTGCCAGATAGCAGTAGCCATTTGATCATGATCAGAAAGAGTGCTACAATCATCCAGCCTCAAAGATGCAATGGAGTTATTTCTATACATCTCACAAGCCATAGCATGGAAAAATTTAGTATTCTCCTCTCCCATTTTAATAGACCTGATGGTACACCTCTTTTTCCAATACAGAAACTGAAGATGCAAGAGATGTTCTACATGCAGTTTAATAATATTGCAAATGTTAAACTCATGCCTATAAAGAGGCCTCAACTCCTCCAAGCGGTCCAAGATCAAGACCATCCTGTTACATTTTGCAATGAGGGATTTCATTCTGGAGATGTTCATATGCCAACTCTTAAGATCTTTCCTCAAAGATTTAAATTTGTCTGCAATTACAGCCAAGATATGTGTCTTGCTGGAAGTAGAAGCCCAATAAGCAGAAACACAGTCCAAAAAACCCTGAAGCTCAACCTAGTAGTTTTCAAAATGAAAGATGTTGCATTTAGGAATGGAAGTGTTAATAGCCACAACACAGGGCACATGATATGTGGTAGTCCTTGCAAGAGGCAACACCTGGGTAGAGGGGTAGCAAGAGATCCAATTTCCAGAAGTAAAAAACCAATCTAACTGCTCAAGCAAAGGATTATCCTGCATATTAGACCAAGTGTAAGATCTCCCCTTAATTGGTAACTCCAGCAATGCCCAATAATATCATTAAAAATAAAGGTGTCATTTGCATCCCCACCAGGAAGATTTCTGTTCTCAGTTGATCTAATAAAATTAAAATCTCCCAAAATCAGCCAGTTATCATAATCTGGGATAGTGAGGTTATATAGCCAACGAACAAACTCATCCCTACCAAGGCCTTGGCACGGCCCATAAACATTCACCAATGTCCACTACTCATTATTATGTTTGGAAGTAAAGTGCATAATAATGCCAAACTGCTTTATCTCAGTTAGTCTCCCTGTCAGAATAGAGGAGTTCCAAAGAACCACAATACCTGAAGGAAAAAGAGTCAAAACGACGAGGGCAAAACTTTTAACAGATCTGGAGTCGATGCACTCCATTTTCTCTTCTGCAGAGATACAACAGAAGCCAAACTTTCATCCACCTTGTTACGAACAGCACGCTGATGATCATCAGAATTTTGATCCTGAACATTCCAACATAATACATGCTAACTTCTAGTAGACCGGTTATCCATAAAACATGTTTTTGAAAAGCATGCCCACTTAGCAGGCACCACAAATAGATGTTTAGGATTCCACAAAAGCAAAACAAAAGAAAGTCACCAGAACATTCAGCGCTTAAAGACCCAAGAAACAAAGGACTGTAATAAAACCTACGATAACTAGTCAGATTATGGGCCGACCACACCCAACTCATCCACTGCGAGCTAATCATCGGAGGACTTGTCCTTGCTAGAGGAGGGATCCGCCATAAGCGCATCCATAGTGAGCTTCTCAGCAGAAATTCCCAGGTCCACACCAATTTGCTGAATATGACTAATTAGCGTTGGAGGTGGCACAGGAGGTGTGGGGCGAGCCTGAGCATCATCAAACAAAGGCTTGGAGCGGGGCTTCTTCTTCTTAGGTTCAGACATTGGAAGAGCTTGGAGCACTGGCTTGAACCCATCCCTCTTAGCAGAGCTTCGAGTGCAGCGGCATATATTAGAATCAACAATGGGGGGACCAACTCGCTTGTGGACTTTCTTCTTTTTGGAACTAGGAGCAGAGAAAGTGAACTGCTCAATGTTGAAACGGTACGCGATGATGCAAAGTGTTTTTTTCATAATTAAGGTCGACTTCTTCTTCTTCAACGTGTAATTTTCGTCTTTTACAATTCGACTAGCTTATCCCATGCCATTCAAGACACTATGTCTTGGAGAGGATGGATTTTAAAGATCATGAAATTATGGAAACAAAGATAGTTCACCTAAGGACTCAGCATGGTTTTGATTTTCCTGTAAATCTATACAACTCTATGAGCATATCCCATTTTGGTTGCCCGAATTGGGAAGCACTTTGCAAGGCATATCATTTCCATGAGGGTATGCTTGTCACCATGGATCTTGGTGATCCTGACATCGAGGAAGACAATATGGACATTTGGGTCCTTGTTGATACGCTTCCAATTCTACCGCTATGTGAGTTTCTCAAACATAGTTATTAAGTAATTTATATTGTTTATTTCAAAATAGTTGACAGCTTATTTCCGTTGATAGCTTATTTTCATTCTTCAAAGAATGTGCGAAAGATGGTAGACAGAACCTACTACTCCGATGGTGCAGAATTAACTTATCAAGAGAAAAATCATCTGATCTCATTTATTAATGATCTTGAGAATTACAATATCTATAATCAAACTCCTGCACATTATGGTCAATACGTGCCACTAGTGCGCGTGTTGAACTACGGTAACATCCATGGAGATGGCATGGTAAGATTTTTTACCATTACGACATTAGTGCATCTTTTGCATAAATTCTTCTAAAACTAAAATACATTGCTAACTACGAAGTTATTACTATGTTTTTCAACAGAAAATCCCGAAGGATTGTGTGCCTCATTTGATGTATCCGAAAGGTCGCCTTGATGTTATGAGCTTACGGCCAGGTCATCCTATGCATCACAGCTGTTCATACCAGATTTCTAAAACCAATGAAGACATGACAATCAAAGATTGGAAACAATGTATGGTCAGTCGTAGGGAGGTACTTGGAAGCAACATTGTGCAACACACAAGAATTGGAGACAGGGTAATCTCCATTCTCCATAATGGAGAGTCAGGGCCTATCTCGTTTTATGCTATTTTACCTAAGAGAGTGTAGTAGGTCCTATTAGAGAGGGGTAGTTCCGGTACAATGTGTATTATGTGGTACAATGTGTTAGAGTTGATGATGATGAGGAAAAGGAGTTGTGATTATGACTAGTGACCAACTTGCTAGATGATGTCTGATTGATGAAAATGATGATCATGAGGAGGTGTTATATGACAATGATGTATTATGATGATAAGTTGTTAATGATATGATGATGATGATATTTATTATATCATTGGGTGAAAGAACCGCGGATTAGTTTCAAGCGGATGTCCATCCACTTGAAACTAGTCCACGGTTCTTTCACCCAGTGATGTAATAACACATTATGATGTAAAAACAATCTCTAAATTGCTACTGTATGTAAACTTGTATAAAGGTGTATGAATACAACATGAAATAAAAAAGAAATAGAATATGGAGCGCGGGCTATGATAAGCGCTACTAGTAATTACCAGTAGCGCCCTTTCCACTAAGCGCTACTACTAAGTGGATATAGCATTAGCGCGGGTAAACTCACACTACTGCTAACCTTTAGCTGTAGCGTCGTAGCAGTAGTGCTGTCACCCGCGCTATTGGTAGGCCAAAACCCGCGCTACTGCTAGGCTTTTCCCTAGTAGTGGTAGTATATGAAACTCATTTTGGTAAATCGGTTCAGTAGTAAGGTGGACAGGATAAAAATATGAAACAAACATATATCTATTTACTATGGTCACTGTATTTTCCATATCATTCTAGTTTATCTTGCCAAATCAAGATAGAGAGACAGTTCAAATCATATATTTTTAAGACACAACAGCATAGACAGAATATAGGTGTGAGAAACTACACAGCACTGGCAACACTTGTAATGTGCGTGACATGAGAACATAACTATTTATACAACTGAAACTGAAATCAACATAGAGCAACAAGTTAGAACAACAATCCAGTTAAAGAAATAGGTTTAAAACATACCTGTTGCGCCATTGGAGTTTCAATTGGATCCTTCAAATTCAAAATTAGTTGGTATGAGTAAATATATGATGCAAGAGCAAAGGAGTATGGACCATAGCTACGAAATCGAACATTTGCTCTTCTGCTTTAAACATGGAGTTTGGGTTCGTTGTGGTGGTCTTCGTGCTTTGGGCACTACAGTTGCTTTATGATGCCTGCTAGAACTACGTCGGTATTTCCCCAAAGAGGAAGGGATGATGTAGCACAACGACGGTAGGTATTTCTGTCAGTGATGAGACCAAGGTTATCGAACTAGTAGGAGAATCACGCAACACAACATAAACAACCCCTGCACACAAATAACAAATACTCGCAACCCGGCGTGTTAAAGGGTTGTCAATACCTTTCGGGTAACGGTGCCAAAAATTGGCGCGGAGACATGATAAAGTTGTAATAGATAGGATAAGTAGAGCTCAAATAAAATAAAGTGCAGCAAGATATTTTTGTATTTTTGGTTTAGTAGAACTAAAAATAAAAGCAAACAAAAGTAGATCGCGAAGGCAAATATATTAAAGAAGAGACTCGGGGCCGTAGGTTTCACTAGTGGCTTCTCTCAAGAAAAATAGCAAACGGTGGGAAAATAATTACTGTTGGCAATTGATAGAACTTCAAATAGTCATGACGATATCCAGGCAATGATCATTATATAGGCATCACGTCCAAAATTAGTAGACCGACTCCTGTCTGCATCTACTACTATTACTCCACACATCGACCGCTATCCAGCATGCATCTAATGTATTAAGTTCATGGAAAAATGGAGTAATGCAATAAGAACAATGACATGATGTACACAAGATCTATTTATGTAGAAATAGACCCCATCTTGTTATCCTTAATAGCAACGATACATACGTGTCATATGGATCTCCAAGAGACCATTGTATTGATAATCAAAAGAGAGAGAGGAAGCCATCTAGCTACTAACTATGGACCGTAGGTCTACAAAGAACTACTCACGCATCATCGGAGAGGCACCAATGGAAGTAGTGAACCCCTCCGTGATGGTGTCTAGATTGGATCTGGTGGTTCTGGACTCTGCGGCGGCTGGAATTTATTTTCGTCGACTCCCCTAGGGTTTCTGGAATATTGGGGTATTTATAGAGCCAAGAGGCGGTGTGGGAGGCCACGGAGGTGGGAAGGACCCACCTTCGTGCACCTGGGGGCCCAGGCGCCCCCTGGTGTCTTGTGCCCCCCTCAGGCTCCCTCTCCGGTACTTCTTCAACCCACTGGATGTCTTTTGGTCCAAAAAATCCACAAAAAGTTTCACTGCGTTTGGACTCCGTTTGATATTGATTTCCTGCGATGTAAAAAAACAAGCAAAAAAACAACAACTGGCACTGGGCACTATGTCAATAGGTTAGTACCAAAAAATGATATAAAATGACTATAAAAGATTGTAAAACATCCAAGAATGATTATATAACAGCATGGAACAATAAAAAATTATAGATACGTTGGAGACGTATCGGCATCCCCAAGCTTAATTCATGCTCGTCCTTGAGTAGGTAAATGATAAAAATAGAATTTTTGATGTGGAATGCTGCCTAACATGTTCATCACATATTCTTTTCTTTATAGCATAGACATTTGGACTTTTGTATGGTTCAAAGCAATATGGCAGCTCTTGTCAAATACGCCGATTCTGATAGCACTAAGGACCCTGAGTTTGATGAGGAGAAGGCTGGAAAAGTGAAGAAGAACGACAATGCAAAGGGACAGCAGCATAGTGTGGTGGGTCAAGGTAATAATGGTAAGTGCAAGCAAATTGATGGAGGTTCAGATTTTGTGGCTAATACCAACACACATAATAATAATCAGCGTCGTAAGGGGAAGTCATCAGTGCCTCGGTTTGGCGGGCCAAAATTCAACCTTGAGGCGATAATGAATCAGCCTTGCCCAAAGCACGATACTCAAGATAAGCCGGTCACTCATCTCTGGAAAGATTGCTTCATCATGAGGGAGTAGAGAAATTCCTATTTTTATCAAGGTAACCACGGCCCGCACGGCGGGTCAGGATCCAGCTCTCACGGACCCGGCTTTGGAGGTGGCGGTTCAAACTCTGGATTTTAGGGCCAAGGTAATCAAGGTGGTTTCAATCAGCAACCTAATCAAGGTAATTAACAATAGCAGTGGGGTTACTAGAGTAATCCAAAGCAGCTAAATAGTGGTAAATATCATGTGCTTACCACAAGTTTGTGCAAACGAGACCAGAAGGTTCATAAGCGAGCAGTGAGCTCGGTTGAGCCGGCGGTGCCTCGATACTTACGATGGTCAGAACAGCCAATTGTATGGAGCCGCGAGGATCATCTGCCCTGGGTTGATAATCCGGGTCAACTAGCTTTGGTGGTGGCACCTCAGGTCGGAGAGTACAAGTTCACTAAGGTGCTCATGGATGGGGGCAGTAGTATCAATATCCTTTACTATGATACTTTTTGCCGTATGAATTTGGCTGACAAAGATCCTAAGTCGTCCTCTACAGTCTTTCATGGGGTGGTGCCAGGTAAGTCAGCATATCCAGTGGGTAAGATAGCCTTGGAGGTAGTTTTCGGTAATGAGTATGAGTACAGGGCCGAGAAATTGAATTTTGAGGTGGTCAAGATCAAGAGCCCTTATCACGCCTTGTTTGGATGGTCGGCTTATGCCAAATTTATGGCACGACTCTGCAGCTTAAGATGTCGGGTCATAAGGGTACCATCACGATGCATGGAAACAGAAAGAAAGCTTTGGAGTGTGAAGAGGGCGACGCTGCCTATGCTGAGTCGACTTCTACAATGGAGGAGCTGAAGTTCTATAAATATAATGTTGACCCGGCAGATATGACCCCATTGAAGAAGCCGACCATAGAGCAGTTCCCTCTATTGAAATTTAAGTCAGCGGATGACACTAAATAGGTTGATTTTGTCCCTGGTGACTCATCCAAGCAGTTCATTATCAGTGTGAACAAGGATCCAAAATAGGAAAAGCGCTCATCGAGTTCATCCGTGAGAATCGGGACATCTTTGCATGGAAGCCTTTTGACATGCCATGTGTACCGAGGGAACTCACTGAGCACACTCTCAATATTGATCCGAAGTTTAAACCGGTCTAGCAATTCATTCGTTGTTATAATGAAGAGAGGTGCAAGGCCATTGGTGAAGAAGTGGCCCGGCTCTTGGCAGCCGGGTTTATCATTGAAGTTTTTCATCCTGAATGATTGGCTAACCTGGTGCTGGTACTTTAGAAGAAGAACACTTGGTGCTTGTGTATGGATTACAGGGACCTTAACAGGGCATGCCCGGCTGATCCTTTTGCTCTCCCTCATATTTATCGGATCATTGATGCTACGGTGAGCATTTGAGTTTTTTGGATGCTTATTCTGGTTATCATCAGATCAAGATGGCAGTTAGGGACTAGGAGAAGACATCCTTCAACACTCCCTTTGGAGCAATTTGCTGTGTATCTATGCCTTCTGGGCTCAAGAGTGCCCAGGCGACTTATCAGCGTTGTGTTCAGAATTGCCTCCACATCCAGATTGGACGCAATGTTCATGCTTATGTGGATGATATCATTGTGAAATCCAGGAAGAAGGAAACCTTGCAGGATGATCTAAAGGAGACTTTTGACAATCTTTGGGTCTATAAGATGATGCTTAACCCGGCCAAGTGTGTTTTTGGCGTGCCAGCAGGCAAGCTCTTGGGTTTCCTGGTCTCTTAGAGAGGTATTGAAGCTAACTCGGAGAAAATCAAAGCTATCACTTCTTTGGCTAAGCCGACATGTGCTAATGACGTTCAGCGTTTGGCAGGTCATATTATGGCCTTAAGTCGGTTTATAAGCCGCTTGGAAGGAAAAGGCTATTCCACTATACCAGATAATGAAGAAGACCGATCACTTTGTCTGGAGTGATGCTGCCAATGAGGCATTCGAGGCACTTAAGAAACAGTTGGTTGAGCCACCGGTTCTTGCAGCTCCTATTGATAGGAGCCCTTGCTTTTATATGTGGCTGCTAACAGCAGAACCGTCAGTGTGGCAGTTGTTGTGGAGAGCAAGGAATCATGCAAGGAATATCCGGTTCGAAGGTCGGTTTACTATGTCAGTGAAGTATTAATTGAGTCTAAGCAGAGGTACCCACATTGGCAGAAGCTAGTCTATGGAGTGTTCATGGTTGGTCGTAAGATGAAGAATTACTTCCTCGGTCATCCCATCATTGTGGTTAGTTCTGCTCCTCTTTGGGATATTATTCAAAACAAAGAGGCTACATGTCGGGTGGCTAAATGGGCTATTGAGCTTGGACCTCATGGTCTGAAATATGTGCCTCGAACAGCCATTAAGTCTCAGGCACTTGTGGATTTCATCAGTGATTGGACAGAGTTGCAGATGCCTGAGGACAAGCAGGATAATACATATTGGACTATTCATTTTGATGGATCCAAGCAGTTGGAAGGCTCGGGGGATGGAGTTATTTTGACTTCCCCACGAGGTGATAAGTTTTGTTATGTCCTAAGGCTAATGTTTCCTTGCACTAACAATGCAGCTGAATATGAGGCTTTGCTCCATGGTCTTCGGATGGCTAAAGAGATGATCCTAAGCCGGGTCAGGTGTTTTGGCGATTCAGATCTGGTGGCTCAGCAAGTCTCAGGAACTTGGGATTCCAAAGACCCACTCATGGCGGCTTATCGTCGGGCGGTTGATGATAAAGCTGGTCATTTCAAGGGTTATCAGGTGGAACATATTGATTGCAGGAAAAATGAGGCAGCTGATGCCGGCTGGGGTCTCAGCGTAAGCCAGTACCACCTAATGTTTTTCTTGATGTTCTGAGTAATCCTTCATTTAAATTGCTTACAAAAGAGGATCTTGCTATCCCTGACCCAGAGGCACAGTTGGTGGCGACTCTTCATGCTATTCCTGGTTGGACAGTTCCATATTTGGCTTATATGACCCAAGGTGAGTTACCTAGTGATGAAGTTTCGGCTAGGCAAATAACCCGAAGGTCTAAGTCAATGACCATTGTCAATGGCGAGTTACACTGATGCAATGTTACAGGGGTGTTTCAGCTATGTATCTCTCCAGAGGAGGGTCGTGAGACTCTAAGGGAGATTCACGAGGGAGATTGAGGCCATCATGACGGCTCTAAGTCTCTCGTTGCTAAGGCTTTTCTTCATGGGTTCTATTGGCTAACGGCTCATGCAGATGCAGAAGATCTAGTTAGCAAGTGCGATGGCTGTCAGAAATTTTCCAGACGAGCTCATGTGCCGTCTCAAGAATTGAGGATGATTCTAATTACTTGGCCGTTTGCAGTCTGGGGGCTGGAGATGGTTGGGCCTTTCAAGTGATAAGGATAAAAAGACCCACTTGTTGGTGGCGGTTGACAATTTTACAAAATGGGTTGAGGCAGAGCCGGTCAGCAAGTGTGATGCGGCAACATCGGTTCAATTACTTAAAAAAGTGATTTTCTATTTTGGCTATCCTCATAGCATCATAACTGATAATGGCAATAACCTGTCTAAGGGTGCTATGAAAGAATTTTGTCAACAAGAGCATATTCGTCTTGATGTTTCATCAGTGGCTCATCCCCAGTCCAATGGTCAAGCAGAAAGGGTAAATCAAGAAATCTTGGGAGGTATAATACCCCGGCTTATGGTCCCTTTGCAGAGGACCCTGGGTTGTTGGGTTGAAAAGTTAACCTCGGTGCTTTGGAGTATCAATACTACCCCCAATAGATCCATGGGTTATACGCCTTTCTTCATGGTTTACGGAGCAGAGGTAGTTCTTCCCAGTGATATCCGTCATGATTCGCCCCATGTGGCGGCTTATGTTGAAACTGATAATGAAAAAGCACGTCAAGATGCTCTTGATTTGTTCGATGAAGAGCATGACCTTGCGGTGGCTCATTCGGCGATATACCAGCAAGATCTGCATCGCTATCATAGCCGCCGGGTTAAAACCCGAATCTTTCAAGAAGGTGATTTGGTGCTCCGGCTCATCCAGGATCAAACATACCTGCACAAATTATCCCCACCTTTGGAAGGGCCCTTTGTGGTCAGCAAAAACCTCAACAACGGGTCATACTACCTCATTGATATTAGACACCACAAGGACTCACGCACATCGGAGGAGGAGACCCGTCGGCCTTGGAACATTGCACATATTCGGCCTTATTACACTTGAACCACTGGCTCTTGTGTTGTACATATTTTTGTCCATGTATATATTATGATCAAGTATAATAAAGCCGTCATCCCTGATTACTCTGGGCCTCTGTCGTTTCATTTCTGGGTATCTGAGTCTTTATTGTCAATTCATAAGATCACTTGGGGGCTTCCTGCTCATTGAGCATAGCTGTGACTACTCTCTTGATCCGGCTTGCACGCCTTGTTAAAAATTACTTGGTGGGTTCTTGCTCATTGAGCATAGCCGTGACTACCCTATTGATACGACTTGTACGCCTTGTTGCAAATCACTTGGGGGCTTATTTCCCAAGTTAAAGGTTACCAAAGAGAACTTGCTACATTGCATAGTTCAAACATAGGTATCCTGCCTTGAGGGCTGACTATACGTCACTTGGGGGCTCCCTATTCGATGAGCATAGCTTTATTAACCCATTTTGATTGGATGCTATGCCAGGTGTAAACCACCAAAATTCCGGTTTATCCTGCCTTGTATGTTTGCCACTCCGCCCAGGAAATCCTGGAATGACCCGCCATACTCTTGACAGTCAATCTTCTAAAGACCATGAACTTATCCAAAGTTAAAATGGCGGTTGGTCATGTGAGGCCTGGCTTACAGGTTTGAATGAAGGATTAACTTAGTTGTTGTCCGGCCCATGAACAACAACAACAATTGATATTGAGGCTTGGCAGCCTATGAAAGCCTTGTTTTTTCTGATTTGTTATTTTCTATAAAACATGGTTTGAGTTACGTCTTTGTACCATATTGGCATATGGTTTAAAACGATTCAGGCCATGTAGCCTTAATCATTATGGCTCATATTTGAGCATATCTGGGGTTTTGATAACCCGTTCTGGCTTAGGACGTTAAGTCGCCAGTATACTTGGATTGTGCGCTCGGAGTTATGAGCTCTAAGTCGTTGAACGGTCATCCTCACCGGATATGGCGATGTAAGCCAGTAGTATGAACCAATTTCATAGGGCACATGTTTTTTATTTGTGCATGTGCAGGCAGCACAACACTATTTGTTATGACATGTCTGATGAATCAATGTGATAAAGCACAAACTGTGGATCTTCAAATATTAGAACGGCTGTTTGACATCAGAACATGCACGATGGCATGGCAGATCATTGTTTTCAACTAGCCTATTACAAGGCTACCATGAAGCCCAAATGATTTCAGTGTTTTTCAAGAAAAATTGCCATGACGTAGTTGGAGAGCCGCCATAAAGGATCAGCTGTCCTGATCTTGGCGTGTTGAAGACTCCGGGTCATCTTGCACCGGATCTTCTACTTCTTCTTCACCCATTGGCTGGAAGTCAGATGTGGCCCAGTTGATCCCGGTCAAAGATCTAAACACAACTTCATCATCTATAAGGCTCGATGGATCAATATCAGGGGCGAAGGTGTGCTTACGTGTTGGCGGGATAAGGTTTGTAGCCTCATGAACCGACGCTGGCACTCTTGAGTTCTCTTTGGTATAAGATGCCTGATATTTTGACAAGTCAGTTTCTTACGCTAGCTGGCTTGCCAAAGGGCGCATTTCTCTTACGCACTTGGTGAAGTCTGCTGCTTCGAAGAGAGACACGTCTTCTTTGAAGCTTGGGCAGCCGGTGACTAATTCTTCCGGGTCAAGCTCTGCTTGCCATGCCTTTGCCCGACTCAGTGCTATGATGGCACCGGCTCGGGCAGCTGATAGCTTCAGCTCTTCAACTCTTTGAGGCAGGATAGATAATTTTTCCAGCACTTCCTTGATGAGTGAAGGTGGTTGCTTTTTATGAGAGACAGCGGATATGGCCCGTTGAGCGCCGGTGTATAACTGTTCCACAAGGGTATATGCAGCTTTAAGGTTTATGTGCATGTCTTGACCCAGCTTGGAACTTCTGGAGCCTGCATCAGCAAAGATATTGATAAGCCGGCTAATGATTGTTATACATTGGTGGTAAAAGATTAAAATATAACATTACTTACGAAAGATGGCGGCTGTCATGCTATTAATCTGGTGCTTTAAGCCGGATAACTCATCAGTCATCGGCTTAAGGGTAGACTCACCATTTTCAGTTCTTTTCAATAAAGTCGCCTTCCCTGTATCCCAGCTGGCTGTTTTAGCGATGAAATCCCTTTTCAACTTTTCTATCTCTTCTAAAGCATTTTTAGCTCTGACTTGGCTTTTGCAGTCTCTGATTGTTGAGACTTGATGTTCTACTGCAGATCAGTGACTTGGGATTCTTTCATATTTAATTTAGCCTGTCACATACAGAGACAGGCAGCGTTATAATCATCTTCTTTGAAGTCCCAAGCATAATACAAGTATTTTACTTGGCAATAAGGGGCTAATGCACATTGCTCTTTTGAAGACAAATTTACAATGACCTGGCTAAATTTCTTCAATTACAACCGGCTCATGGGGGCTATATATTTGGACTTGTTTATAAAAATGGTGATAAATCCCAGCTTAATTATGCGATTTAAGCTGGCCCTTGGGGGCTACATATGTGGATTTGTTCACTATGGTTTGAAGTCCCGGCTTAACTTTCCAATTTTAAGCCGGCCCTTGGGGACTACTTGCTCTGATTCAGGAGTTATATAATGCTATGGCATAGCCATAAGATAAAAGAGGTTGTCTAAGTCTATAGCATATTCAATTCTTTCATATTCAGTAGACTTGGCGGCTGACAGATATATATACTTATATGAGGTCTTGTTAGTGCTTACCTCAAAGCGCTCCTTCATGAGGTTAACCAAGCCGGCTTCAAAGTCATGGCTGGTTTGAAGGCGGTTTAAGTAACCCGCGTCAATCTCCTAAGCGTTGAACTGGGCATAACACTCCAAGTCCAACTTCCACTTTCCCATTTCAGCAGCTGAAAATTCTACTTTGGCACTGTGTTTTGCTAAGACTGTGGGGTTGCCCGGCTCTACATACCGAGTCCCGGTGACAATAACATCCTCATCCTTTTGTTCAGCATGCTTAATGGGACTTGGCGGCTTAGCATTGGGACTTGGCGGCTTCGGTGACGATAACATCTTCATCCTTTTGTTCAACACACTTAATGGGACTTGGCGGCTTAGCATTGGCCGGGTTGACATCCACGGAGTCCATTATGACGTTGTGCTCTTTTGGCGGTGGATCATCAGTAGCTGCTTCAGAAGTTTGATGCAAAGATTCAGACAGTGTCTGCTTCTCTGGGTCAGCAGCTTTGGGATCTTCGATGGTGTGGATATCTTCGCCCGGTTTACTTGTCTTCGCCTTCTTGCTTGGCTTGGCCATACCACTGGCAATAAGACATAAAGATTTTAGCATAATAATTTCCAAAGAAGTTTAATATTCTCACCCAGGGGCGACTCGGAAAAGGGGGATTTGAGTCCTAGTGGAGTCACCAGAGGAGGAGTGAAAAGTGCCCTGATAGTAATCAGAGGGTTTAAGGGGTTGTCAAACAAGACCTGCCTTTGGGAAAGCTAAGTCAAAAAACTATCAAAACCTTTGTTCGGCATTTGCGAGGGACCGGTGTATTGGGTAAACTAGAGGAGAGATTCCCACTGCCGCTGTTCTAGGTCGTGCAGCGAACTTCATGCTGCAGCTTCTTCAAAATAAAGTTGGGATCCAAGTAGGCTAAAGGGTGAGAAAACCTTACTTTCTGGCTCGTTTGTCGAGTTTTCTGTTTCGGCAAAGGCTCTGAGTCGGAGGAAAGGATAGTTACCTATTCACCATCTACGTTCATGGCTTCCGCTTTGTCCTGGTGGTAATCAGTGTCAATAAGATAATTAAAAAATGAGCCAAGGGAGTCAAGTTCTACCTCTGACTCATCATCATCCAAAGCAAACTTCTCTGAGGTGTTGGTCTTCTTCTTGGCAGGCTTCTTGACAGCCTTGTTCTTTGTCCTAACCTTTTTGCCGGCTTGTCCTGGAGTTTCTTGTTCAGAAAGAGGAATTGGACTATAGAGATCAAGCGATAGTGAGAAGATAATTTTGATAATGAATAAGTGGGAAACTGTTTAAAGTACTTACAATCGGAGCTTTGTTGAGGATACAAAAAGGAGCCAAGTCGGTCTTGCTGAAAGTTTCCCAACTCTCATTAAGCAGTGATTTAGTCATTGTATTGATTGCATCATCATCCATCTCTATTTGGCAGTGGCATTGGGGATCTTTGACGTTACTAGTATACTCACACATTAAGCCGGGTCGACGGCTTAAGGGTAAGATCCTCCATGCGACCCAGCATCGAACTAGGTCGACTCCAGTCAAACCATTGGCCATTAAGGCCCTAATTTTTCAAAAAATGGGCATATATTTGGCTCGTGTGCTTGTGTGCCGATCCGCACTGGGAGATGGTGTCTGTTGCTAAGCTAGTTTCCACGGAAACCCGGCAGAGGATTTTCGCCGGCTGGAGATGTGTCTTGGCAGTAAAACCACGTCTAGTTCCAGTCCTTAGGATGACTGGGAGGTGCGGCAGCATGAAAGGTGGCTTCTTTTCGCCTCTGAATTGAAATACCACCTAGTTCTAGGTTGGGCCCATCTGTGAACTCGGTCTACCGGTTCAAGTAATAGAATTCCCTGAACAGTTCTACAGAGAGCTCTTGTTGAAGTTACACCTCACAAAAAACTTGAAAGTTGCAGATGTTTGAAACAGAAATGTCTTGAGGATGGAGTTTAAAGAAATGTAGCACATCATAAGAATATTGAGCCGGTTGGAGTGAATCCACAGAGCATATGATCAGTGAAAACTATGACCTCGCCTTCCTTTGGGGCGGGAATAGCCTCATCTCCTGGAGCCCTCCAGTGGGTAACCTCTTTTGGTGTTAAGGCGCCCACTTTAACGTGGTCATTGAGAGCTTCCTCCGTAACAGTGGAGGTGACCTAGTTGCATGAAGTGATGGTTTTTATCATTTTCGTTGATGAGAAGCCTAGAAAGAAAAGTGTTACCGGGTTAAGAATATCATGTTAAGCCGTTAAGTGATTTGAGGTTTGGTATGCAAAGCAAGGTTAATTGGTATACAGAAATAAATGTTGTAAAGGTCGGCATGATTAAACCGGCAAGGAATAGACGGGTTACGTTAAACATTACATTTCCGGTTTAAAAGGATTCATAGTTTATCCGTCATGTATTTGGCGGGTTACAGGTTGTCATTTAATCCGTCATGTATCTGGAGTAGAGCCGAAAATTTACTAAGTACTGGAAAAGCAGGATTCACATATCAGTTCTATAATTTTGGATCTATGGCAGTGCAAAAAGGAAAAATAAATTGTAAACCTAAGGTCGCAGCAGTGGAAGAACTCATGTGCTCAGATGGGATGTTATGCAAAAAAAGGTATCTTCTGCGATTGGAAAGGGATGCTAAACTACTACCGCGCGACTTTAGTATCATGTTCAGATCAAACTACGCGATCTAGAGAGGAAAATGAGAAACGATGAAGAACACCGACGAACGATGGAAACCCTAATGCAGATCTGCTAAATGGGAAGAGGAGTACTTACTGACGCTATTGAACAGTGGAGGGGCGCTGCAGTTTTCTGGTCTAATCAGGTCGATGCAGCGGGTGGAGTTGGTGTTGTTGACAGAGGACGGCGGCGGTGGAGCTCGGTTGCAGAGGAGTCACGGGGAGGAAGGAGAAGATGTGAGGGCAGGGGTAAAAAGCGAAAGAAGGACCCCCTATCCCTATTTATAAGGAGGTGACTGGACAACATGCGCGGGAATCGAGGAGGCCGAAAATTGATTATGTGGCTATATGGACGCCTAGATTTTCGAGATGTCTATTAAGATAAAGATATGCTAAGATATCCTGGGCCTCATGCGGAATTAATGCGTGTGATGTCATGGTGGCTTACTGTGGTTCTGCGATGTGACGTCATGGCGGTTTACACCGATTTGATAAGGAATGGATAATGGAAGATTCCGCCAAGTCAAGTGGTGGAGATTGATGTGAACAAGTTCAAATCAATCTGGGGCCTAATGTTGGGGATATAACTCCTAGGTATGACCCGCCCAGGAGGGGCCGGGTCCTGCTATTGGCGACTTAAGCATGAAGCTGGCGGTTCATGGGTCAAGCTTACTGAAGGCCCAAGGCCCGGAGGCGACTCAAGGCCCAAAGGTGTGAACTGCCAGGAGATGACTTGTTCTATAAGGCAATCTTAGTTAGAAACCGAGCCGGTCACATTTGTGTGAGCCGGCCAAGACTCTGTAAGCCGCCGGGCATCAGCCTGTATATAAAGGGGTGACCTGGCGGCGGGTTAACTCAAGAAACAATCAATTGAGTACTAGGTCAAGCGTATTCGCTCCCTGGTAATCAAAACCCAAGTAATACAACCGAAAGCAGGAGTAGGCTTTTACCTCATTAAGAGGGGCCGAACCTGGATAAACTCTGTGCCCTTTGTCCCGTTCAACACCTTTAAGCTAACCTAGTTGTGATGGCTCCACACCTAAGTATTTTTGCTAGGGCATCCGTTGTGTTAAATCCACGACAGGTCCAGAATTCCAACTACCAACATTCTCTCACTTCATGTAAATCTTGTAAAATAAGAGAGAAAAGGCATAAGTATTGTACCATAATGTAAAATAACAGTCTATAATGCAATAAATATGAACATAAAAACATGATGCAAAATGGACATATCAGCTCCCCCAAGATTAGACCTCGCTTGTCCTCAAGCGAAAGCCAAAATCAATAATCATGGCCACATGTTTAGAGATAGAGGTGTCGATAAAATAGATTATGGACATGAGGGCATCATGATCATCTTTTAGAACAGCAATATATTGTCATATAACTTCTTATGTTAAGGTGATATTTGTTCACAAAGTAAAGTATGAACCAATAAATTTAGTGAAAACTAACAAACTATCATCTTGGTCATTGGAGCAATTGCAATTTATCATAACATCGGAAAGAGTCAATATAAGAGCTTGTGCAACAAGTCCACATAATCATCTTTTAGTCTTTCATAATTTCTAACACTCACGCGATACTTATGAGATCAAAGCTTCAGTCAGACACATAGAAAGATAGGGTCTTATAGTGTCGCCTCCCAACTATTTACCTCCAGGTAATGTCAACAATAATAACTCATGATCACCTACATTCGAGTGGATGTGTCTAGATCTTTCCCCAACATATGACGCTTGCCAAAAGAAAAAGGTGAAATATAGGAATGGTGAGGATCACCATGACTCTTGCATGAAGGTAAGTACTAAAATTAAAAGATAGGCCCTTCGCAGAGGGAAGCAGAGGTTATCATGCGCTTTTCGGTTGGATGCACGAAATCTTAATACAACGAAACGTCTCTTTATATTGCTTGTTGTGATAGAAAACTTTACTATGCAGTCCATCGCTTTTATTGCTTCCCCATCACAAGTTCGTATAAAGTTTATTTTCCACACACAAATAGATCATACATATTTGAAGAGCAATTTTTATTGCTTGCATCGATGAAAACTTACTTGAAGGATCTTTCTCAATCCATAGATAGGTATATTGGACTCTCATGGCAAAAATGGGTTAAGGGTATTTGGATGCACAAGTAGTATCTCTACTTGGTGCGGAATTTTTGGCTCGTATGAGGTGGAAGCAAGCTTCACGGGTTGAGGATCCATGACAATATAACTTCTATTCAAAAATAACTAAACATAACTCATTATGTTGTCTTCGTTGTCCAACAGCAACTTATTAGCATATAATATTTTAATGAGTGCTCACAATCATAAAAGATGTCCAAGATAGTGTATTTATATGTGAAACCTCTCTTTGTTTATTACTTCCTTTTAATTGCAACAATGACCAAAGCTATGTCTGACAACCTTTGACAAATTTTAACATCATACTTCTTATATGTGAAGTCATCACTCGCCATAAGATTATTATATAACATTTTTATTTCTTTAATCTTTTTCTTATTTTCCAAGATCAAAGCAAGAAAGCAAACCCCTTACTCAAAACTACTGTTATTATATAACTCTCACACTTGGTTACACAAATAGATCAAGAAGCTAAAATAAAAGACTAGATCATACTAAAACTTTCATTCTACTAGATCAAGATATAACCAAAAGGATCGAACTAAACTAAACGATAAAGATAAAGATGAGATGGTGATACGATACCGGGGCACCTCCCCCAAGATTGGCACAAGCCAAGGGGAGTGCCCATACTCGTGTACTCAAGTCTCCTTCTTCGGTGGTGGTGGTGATGAACTTGATGATGTGGGAAGCTTATCTTCAGTCTTCCAAGGCATAGGTTCCCCATCATAGAAAGATGAACGACTCTCTGGAATCATCAAATCTGCAGCCAAACTCATCCTTTTAAAGCTACACTCATACTCACAGTTTTGGTTTGGCAAATTGTAGATCTGCGCTTGAAGGCGCTCTATCCGCTCATAGAGCTTGAAAATAGCCTCTCTAATATTACCATCATCCAGCTTGTGGTCGTGGGTGAATTCTATGATCATAGAGTGGTTGGTGTTGAGGCCGCATCCCACCATCCCTTAGCACTTGAAGATCTCCTGCTCCATCGCTTCAAGCCTGGTCTCCACGATTCCAGTCTTCTTTGGCCCTTAAACATCCCAGATGTGAAGCACCCCCTCACACACCTCAATGTCTTGAGGGTGTTTCATCACCTCCTAAAGGTAAGGGTTGAAGACCCTCTTGAGGAACTTGTCCTTGGAGGCGCTTGGAGACGTCATGGCAATCTAGATCTGTCTAAAAATAGCTTGAAACAAGAACAAAGGAGTTCCCCACGATGAAGTGGTCAAAACCTTCGCGGGATTATATAATAATTTTTTACCGAGCAAAAGAAGTAATCAGCAAGAAAATGGAGTCCGAATGGCACACGAGGTGGCCACAAGCCCGGAAGACGCGCCCTGGGGGGTAGGGCGCGCCCCCACGGCTTGTCGCCTCCTTGTGCACTATTCAGACTACTTTTTATTTTTCTAATTTTTTAAATATTCCAAAAAGGAGTAAAATTGCCTTTGGGAAACTTTTGGAGCCGGTTTACTTACCGTATCACATACCTATTCCTTTTTAGGGTTCTGGCATGTTCTAGAAGGTTTCCTTTATGTACTAATCCGGCGTTCTGGTATAAATAATATTATTTTCAACATTCATGGGCGTAGCTGAGATATAATGTTTTATTCTTTGCCCATTCACCACCTTCGGATTACTGCCTTCAGCATTGTTGATCTTGATGGAACCGGAACGATACACTTGTTCGATGATGTAAGGTCCTTCCCATTAGGGGAGAAGTTTTCCTGCAAAAAATCATAAACGAGAATTGTATAGCAAGACTTGGTCACCTACATTGAATTCATGCTTTTGTATCCTTTTGTCATGCCATCTTTTAACCTTTTCTTTAAATAACTTGGCATTTTCATAGGCTTGGGTTCTCCATTCATCAAGTGAGCTGATGTCAAACAACCTCTTTTCACCAGCAAGTTTGAAATCATAACCAAGTTCTTTAATTGCCCAATAAGCTAGTTCCAGAGGTAAGTGGCATGCTTTTCCATAAACCATTTTATATGGAGACATACTCATAGCATTTTTTGTAAGCAGTTCTATAAGCCCATAATGCATCATCAAGTTTCTTAGACCAGTTCTTCCTGGATCTATTAACAGTCTTTTGCAAGATCAGCTTTATTTCCCTATTACATAATTCTACTTGACCACTAGACTGAGGGAGATATGGAGATGCAATTCTATGGTTAACATCATACTTAGCAAGCAATTTATAGAAATCACCATGAATAAAATGGGAACCACCATCAATCATTAGATATCTAGGAACTCCAAACCTCGGGAAAATAACTTCTTTAAGCATCCTAATTGAAGTGTTGTGATTAGCACTACTAATTGGAATAGCTTCTACCCACTTAGTGACATAATCAAAAGCAACTAGAATATGAGTATACCCATTGGAGGAAGGAAAAGGTCCCATATAATCAAATCCCCAAACATCAAATGGTTCAATAACAAGTGAATAACTCATAGGCATTTCTTGACGTCTACTAATGTTACCAATTCTTTGACATTCATCACGAGACAAGACAAACTTATGAGCATCTTTGAAAAGAGTAGGCCAATAAAAACCTGATTGTAATACCTTGTGCGTCGTTCGCTCTCCCGCGTGGTGTCCTCTGTATGACTCGGAGTGACACTTCTGTAGGATCTGTTCCTATTCATTCTCAGGTATACAACGTCTAATAACACCATCTACTACTTTATAAACATGTGGGTCATCCCAGAAGTATTGTCTTAAATCATAGAAGAACTTTTTCATTTGATGGTATGTGAAACTAGGTGGTATAAATTTAGCAAAAATATAATTAGCATAGTCTGCATACCATGGGGTACTACGAGAAGCATTTATGACAGCTAATTGTTCATCAGGAAAACTATCATCAATAGGTAGTGGGTCATTAAGAATATTTTCTAACCTAGACAAGTTGTCTGCTACGAGGTTCTCAGCTCCCTTCCTATCAATAATATGTAAATCAAATTCTTGTAGCAGGAGAACCCACCTAATGAGTCTAAGTTTAGCATCTTTCTTTTCCATAAGGTATTTAATAGCAGCATGATCAGTGTGAATAATTACTTTCAAATCAACAATGTAAGATCTGAATTTTATTTGCAAACACAACTCCTAGAAATCCCTTTTCAGTAGTAGCATAATTTCTTTGAGCATTGTCTAGAGTTTTACTAGCATAATGTATAACATTTAATTTCTTATCGACTCTTTGTAGCGACCAGACCTCAAACAGTCTAGTCTCTATGCATCAGTGTCATCCCTGGATCGGTAATGTTGACACGCACAATACTTGAGGATTTATAACAGAGTTTCAATCACACACTTATTACATCGAATGTCTCAAAAGAGAACTTATTACAATAATATGTCTTAAGGCCATCTAAAAACGATAACAGCGGAAGGCTTGGAAGATAATGTGAGTCCATCAACTCCAACGGCATAGCTGAGTGAAAGACAACCACCTATGGCACCTTACTCATCGTCTGAAAAGTCTGCAACATGAAATGTTGTAGCCCGTAACGGGTCAGCACATGGAATATGCTGGCAATGTAACACATAGAGTAATGAAAAGAATAAAGGCTATCGCTACATGCATATATGGCTGGTGGAAAGCTCTATGGTTACAGTTTTGCATAAAGCCAATTTTTTCCTACAACAAAGGACTAAATTTTATTTAACTATCATGGTGGTTGTTAAACATTGAGAAGGTTCCTCCAACTCAATCCCAATTAAGCATCATCATTAACCCAATCAAATTAGTTTAGAGTGATGAGATCAACATGATAATCCAAGAACCAGATACTCAAGATGTCCATAACCGGGGACACGGCTAACCATGATTAGTTTGTACACTCTACAGAGGTTTGCGCACTTTTCCCCACAAGACTCGAACACATCCATGGTCGGAGATTCGAGATACGCTCTTTACAAGCATTAACTCTCTACTCGGGTAGACAAGACCACCTACAACCCACTACATCGCTAGTCTACCTCTTCAAGAGCTTCACGCAACTTACTCAACTATGCCAGAGCCCATATTGGCTTGTGCCTGCACACGAAAGTTTCTAGCATGAATAATCTTATGATCCCTTTAAGCCTGGGTGGCGGACCGTAGGATGATCACACGGGTACTCTGGGATATCCTAGGACAACACTGGATTCTCCAGGTGCCCTGACAACCACTAGGTACTCCAGGGTGCCTCAAGCAATCCACCCAGATGTGTATTTAAGTAGCCACCTTAAATTAACCATTAATTAACAATACTCACATCTGTCATGGATACACTCACCCAAACCACGTCTACGAGCATAGCATAGCAATATAAGCATAACGTAGAAATAACTCCCAAAGATTTGATAATAAACAGGACAATAGGTTCTACCTCATCATCTACTTCCCAAAACCCACATTTTAATCAAGTCCTAACCATGCAATGTTTGAGGGTTGATCTAATGCAATAAAACTGGGTAGTGAAGAGGTATGATCAAAGTGTTACTTGCCTTGCTGATGATCCGCAAAACCTATAGAGACTTGTAGTAGCACGCTTCGCACTCCGGGTACTCTATCGCAAACAAACAAAGCACACAATAAGCACTCAACTAGAAGCATGAGTAAAACTCAAATAAAATATCTAACCAGAAAGTTCAACTGAAGAACTCCGGTTTGCAAAAAATCAAATCAAACGGAGCAACGAAACTCAAACTGAGAAAGAAACAAGATCCGTTTACTAATCTGAACTAAATTCAAATTTTTACAGTACCAAAATCTTGTTCAAGTTGATTAAACAGAAAGAGGGCTTCGAGACAAAGATCTAGCCGCTTGAATCGCCTGATTCCGATAAACGAGCGAGAAGATAAACTAAAATGAAGATTAGGGCAGAAATCATGATCGCAAATAATCACGAAAAAACCCTAGAAAAAGAAAAACTGACGAACAGGCTAATGAACGAACGTTCGCTGTCTGCGGCTAACTGCTGAACATGGTTCGTTAAAATGATCGTATGGACAAATGTCCGCTGTTTAACTAAACTGAAAAAACGAACCGATCTAACAGAAAAACCGGATCTAGGGTTTCCTAAAAAAACGGATCGGTTTCCTAAAAAACGGCGACTACCTCGGAGATCGTGACAGCGGTTACTCCGGCGGCGGCGGGTAGCTCCGTCGGGCGGGCGGCGACGGCGGCGGCGCCTTCGAGACGGCGGCGAAGCGGCAGCGCGGCGGCGGCGCGTGAGCCGGGGCGGGGGTCGAGGCGGGCTAGGGTTTGGCGGGGTCGGGCCTCCGGTTTATAAGGCCGGCAGACCCACGAGTCCTAGTCGGACACGGCCCGGTTAGGTCGGTTGACTTTTTTTACATAATTACAACACGCAGAAAAACAAATAAAAGGAATACTAAACAGACTCCAAAAATCCTGAAATAAATTTTCCCCGTCCTCTAAAAATATAGCGGACAAGATGAACATTTATTTGGGCCTCTAATGCAATTTTGAAAAACGCACTTTTTTCCTAGATAAAAAAATAGCAATAAAACTCTGAATAAAAATCTTATTTGATTTTAATATTTTTCCTCTTATATTTCTTTATTTTGGAGAAGTTATTTTATCCCCTCTCTTTTATTTTCATGATGGAAATATTCGAAGAGAAAAATAATTAAAACCAAATGATCCTCTTTTCAAAATTTGAGAAAACTCAAATATGAAAATAATGAAATCCCCAACTCTCTCCGTGGGTCCTTGAGTTGCTTAGAATTTCTAGGATCAACCAAAAATGCAACAAAATATGATATGCAATGATGATCTAATGTATGACATTCCAAATTGAAAATTTGGGATGTTACAAACCTACCCCCCTTAAGATGAATCTCGCCCTCGAGATTCAGGTTGGCTAGAAAATAGGTGTGGGTGGTCCTTCCGTAGGTCTTCCTCTCGTTCCCAGGTGGCTTCATCCTCGGTATGGTGGCTCCACTAAACTTTGCAGAACTTGATAACCTTGTTGCGTGTGACTCGGCTGGCAAACTCGAGAATCTTTACTGGTTTCTCCTCGTAGGTCAAATCGCTATCCAACTGAATTGCTTCCAGTGGCACTGTATCCCTCATAGGAATATCTGTCATCTCTGTGTGGCACTTCTTCAGCTGGGAAACATGAAACACATCATGAACTCCTAACAATCCTTCTAGCAATTCCAACTTGTAAGCAACTTCGCCCATACGCTCCAAAACCTTGTATGGTCCCACAAAATGTGGCGCTAACTTTCCCTTAACTCCAAAACGCTTAACTCCTCGAAGTGGGGACACACGAAGATACACTCTGTCTCCGACTTCGTAAACTGTCTCCTTGCGTATAGAATCCGCATAGCTCTTCTGCCTAGATTGGGCTACCTTGAGCCTATCACGAATCAACTTAACCTTATCTTCAGATTCCTTAATCAAATCTGGTCCAAATAACTGACGATCCCCAACTTCATCCCACAGCAACGGTGTCCTGCACCTCCTTCCGTACAAAGCTTCGAAAGGGGCCATCTTCAAACTGGCTTGATAACTATTATTGTAAGAGAACTCTGCATATGGCAAATTGTTGTCCCAACTAGATCCATAATCTAGCACACAAGCTCTCAACATGTCCTCCAAAATCTGATTGACTCTCTCCGTCTGTCCATCTGTCTGTGGATGAAAGGCTATACTAAACACTAGCCTGGTACCCAAAGTCTCATGCAACTGATTCCAAAACTTTGAGGTAAACTGGGTTCCTCTCTCTGATACAATGGTCCTCAGAACTCCATGCAGACATATGATTCTGGTCATGTATATCTTGGTCAACTTAGCACTGGTGTAAGTGGTCTTCACTGGTGATGAGGACATCAATACCATTGTTACACCCACAGCCCCTACTGCTACATATACTAGACCAATTACTAGAGCTCGCGCACGCCAATTAAATTATCAGGTACTTTCATTTCTTGGTAATGATTCTAATGTTCATGAGAATATGATGCTGCCTAAATTGGATACATTTGTTTTGCTTACAAATGAAGGGCCTAGCTTGGAGAAGGATGAACATTGGAGCAAGAACAAGCATGGAGATGATGGCATGCGCAAGGGGAACAAGAACGGAGTTACAAGTGATGATTTCAGGACTTTGAAGCCACCATAATGGGTGCATGAAGCCTTGCACGAAATATACAAGATGCCACTTCATAAATTTCGTCCCGAGGCTATTCTAGGTGTTGCGTCACCTTATTATTGGGCCAGGCCCATGTAATTTCGAAATACATAAGTATAGGTTATTTTTAGAGTTCGTATGTGTGGGGAAATAAGACATAGGGTTGATTTCGGACCCCTCCACCAAGGGCCACGAAATCACCCCCCCCCCCTCTTCCTCCATATATACAGCCCTTAGGGAACCGTTTAGACTTTGGGCTTTGTTTAGATTAAAGTTCGCCATAGCTGCAACTTTGCGTACTTCGTTTGTGTTCAACAACTAGACGAAGGCGTCACAGAACCCCACCTTGATCAATAAAGTTTTCCTCTTTTATTCGCAATATCCAGATTGCAATCTTAGTTTCTTGCTTGTTCTTCGTTTTCCTGCAGGAAACAGACCTTCATGGTAGGTTGATCATGCTCCGGCGTGGTCAATAACCTCTCGGAGTTGGTTTAGCGTTTGCTGGCGCGACGTCCTCGCACATTCGTAGTCGGATCATCAAAGTCGACTTCCTCCCAAAATGATAGCCACCTTCTCATTGAAAGATGGGACACCTTTGCCTCTATCAAGTGGTATCAGATTTCTAGGTTGCTGGGTGAGATTTTCCAAATTTTCTTAGTTTAGATCGAGTCTGTTCTTCATACCTACTGTCCACGAGAAAGCCAAAATAAATTATTAGGGTTAGTTCATCATATCCGAACCAATCTGAGCCTTTGCATAATATTTTTAGGGTTTTGCTTTGTTGAATTTGCGGTTGCATCACCGTGTCTAGTTGCTGGTCTTAGCATTTAGTCCTTTAGAGTTTCGAGTTCTGTCACAGTTTGTCACGCCGCCACCGCACCATCTTCATCGCTGTTGTCATATCCCACCACGGTTCCATATACCACCACCGCTGCCATATTCCACCAATGCTGCCATATACCACCACCGCTGCCATATACCACCACCGCTGCCATATACCAATGATCCATATCCATATACCACCATCGCTACCATATACCACCACAGCTGCCATATCCTACCACCTGTTGGGGAACGTAGTAATTTCAAAATTTTCCTACACACACGCAAGATCATAGTGATGCATAGCAATGAGAGGGGAGAGTGTTGTCCACGTACCCTTGTAGACCGTAAGCGGAAGCGTTATGACAACGCGGTTGATGTAGTCGTACGTCTTCACGATCCGACCGATCCGAGTACCGAACGTACGGCACCTCCGAGTTCAGCACACGTTCAGCTCGATGACGATCCCTGGACTCCGATCCAGCAAGGTGTCGGGGATGAGTTCCATCAGCACGACGGTGTGGTGACGATGATGATGTTCTACCGACGCAAGGCTTCACCTAAGCCCCGCAACGATATGACCGAGGTGGAATATGGTGGAGGGGGGCACCACACACGGCTAAGGAACGATCACGAAGATCAACTCGTGTGTCTAGAGGTGCCCCCTGCCCCCGTATATAAAGGAGCAAGGGGGGAGGCCGGCCGGCCCTAGGAGGCGCGCCAATTGGGGGGAGTCCTCCTCCTAGTGGGAGTAGGACTCCCCTTTCCTAGTCCAACTAGGAAGGAGGAAGGGGGAAGGAAAGAGAGGGAGAGGGAGAGGGGAAGAGGGGCCGTGCCCCCCTACCCTAGTCCAATTCGGACTCCCCATGGGGGGGCGCGCCACCTCCTGGGCTGCTGCCCTCTCTCTCCCCTCAGGCCCACTAAGGCCCAATACTTCCCGGGGTTCGGTAACCCCTCAAGCACTCCGTTTTCTCCAAATCACGGAACACTTCCGGTGTCCGAATATAGTCGTCCAATATATCAATCTTTATGTCTCGACCATTTCGGGACTCCTCTTCATGTTCGTGATCACATCCGGGACTCCGAACTACCTTCGGTACATCAAAGCTTATAAACTCATAATAAAACTGTCATCGTAACATTAAGCGTGCGGACCCTACGGGTTCGAGAACTATGTAGACATGACCTAGAACTGTTCCCGGTCAATAACCAATAGCGGAACTTGGATGCTCATATTGGCTCCTACATATTCTACGAAGATCTTTATCGGTCAAATCGCATAACAACATACGTTGTTCCCTTTGTCATCGGTATATTACTTGCCCGAGATTCGATCACCGGTATCCAATACCTAGTTCAGTCTCGTTATCGGCAAGTCTCTTAACTCGTTACGTAATGCATCATTCCGTAACTAACTCATTAGCTACATTGCTTGCAAGGCTTATAGTGATGTGCATTACCGAGAAGGCCCAAAGATACCTCTCCGACAATCGGAGTGACAAAACCTAATCTCGAAATACGCCAACTCAACATGTACCTTCGGAGACACCTGTAGAGCTCCTTTATAATCACCCAGTTACGTTGTGACGTTTGGTAGCACACAAAGTGTTCCTCCGGTAAACGGGAGTTGCATAATCTCATAGTTGTAGGAACTTTGTATAAGTCATGAAGAAAGCAATAGCAACATACTAAACGATGAAGTGCTAGGCTAACGGAATGGGTCAAGTCAATCACATCATTCTCCTAATGATGTGATCCCGTGAATTAAATGACAACACATGTCTATGGTTAGGAAACATAACCATATTTGATTAATGAGCTAGTCAAGTGGAGGCACACTAGTGACATTATGTTTGTCTATGTATTCACACATGTATCATGTTTCCGGGTAATACAATTCTAGCATGAATAATAAACATTTATCATGATATGAGGAAATAAATAATAACTTTATTATTGCCTCTAGGGCATATTTCCTTCAGTCTCCCACTTGCACTAGAGTCAATAATCTAGATTACACAGTAATGATTCTAACACCCATGGAGTCTTGGTGCTGATCATATTTTGCTCGTGGAAGAGGCTTAGTCAATGGGTCTGCAACATTTAGATCCGTATGTATCTTGCAAATCTCTATGTCTCCCACTTGGACTTGGTCCCGGATGGAATTGAAGCGTCTCTTGATGTGCTTGGTCCTCTTGTAAAATTTGGATTCCTTTGCCAAGGCAATTGCACCAGTATTGTCACAGAAGATCTTCATTGGTCCCGATGCACTAGGTATGACTCCTAGATCAGAAATGAACTCCTGCATCCAGACTCCTTCATTTGCCGCTTCCAAAGCAGCTATGTACTTCGCTTCGCATGTAGATCCCGCCACGACGCTTTGTTTAGAACTGCACCAACTTACAGCTCCACCGTTTAATAAAAAAACGTATCCGGTTTGCAATTTAGAATCGTCCGGATCAGTGTCAAAGCTTGCATCGACGTTACCATTTACGACTAGCTCTTTGTCACCTCCATAAATGAGAAACATATCCTTAGTCCTTTTTAGGTATTTCAGGATGTTCTTGACCACTGTCCAGTGATCCACTCCTGGATTACTTTGGTACCTCCCTGCTAAACTTGTTGCTAAGCATATGTCAGTTCTGGTACACAACATTGCATACATGATAGAGCCTATGGCTGAAGCATAGGGAACATCTTTCATTTTCTCTCTATCTTCTGCTGTGGTCGGGCATTGAGTCTGACTCAATTTCACACCTTGTAATACAGGCAAGAACCCTTTCTTTGCCTGATCCATTTTGAACTTTTTCAAAACTTTATCAAGGTATGTGCTTTGTGAAAGTCCAATTAAGTGTCTTGATCTATCTCTATAGATCTTAATGCCCAATATGTAAGCAGCTTCACCGAGGTCTTTCATTGAAAAACTTTTATTCAAGTATCCCTTTATGCTATCCAGAAATTCTATATCATTTCCAATTAACAATATGTCATCTACATATAATATCGTAAATGCTCTGAGCTCCCACTCACTTTCTTGTAAATCTGAGGCTTCTCCAAAAGTCTCAGATAAAACCATATGCTTTGATCACACTATCAAAGCGTTTATTCCAACTCCGAGATGCTTGCACCAGTCCATAAATGGATCGCTGGAGCTTGCACACTTTGTTAGCACCTTTTGGATCCAAAAACCTTCCGTTGCATCATATACAACTCTTCTTCCGTAAATCCATTCAGAATGCAGTTTTGACATCCATTTGCCAAATTTCATAATCATAAAATGCGCAATTGCTAACATGATTCGACAAACTTAAGCATCGCTTCGGTGAGAAAGTCTCATCGTAGTCAACCCTTGAACTCGTCGAAAACCTTTCGCAACAAGTCGAGCTTTGTAGACGCTTACATTACCATCGGCGTCGGTCTTCTTCTTGAAGATCCATTTATTCTCAATGGCTTGCCGATCATCGGGCAAGTCAACCAAAGTCCATACTTTGTTCTCATACATGGATCCCATCTCAGATTTCATGGCTTCAAGCCATTTTGTGGAATTTGGGCTCATCATCGCTTCCTCATAGTTCGTAGGTTCGTCATGGTCAAGTAACATGACTTCCAGAATAGGATCACCGTACCACTCAGTGCGGATCTTACTCTGTAGACCTCGAGGTTCAATAGAAACTTGATCCAAGTTTCATGATCAATATCATTAGCTTCCTCACTAATTGGTGTAGTTGTCACAGAACCGGTTCTTGTGATGAACTACTTTCCAACAAGGGAGCGATTCTGATTACCTCATCAAGTTCTACTTTCCTCCCACTCACTTCTTTCGAGAGAAACACCTTCTCTAGAAAGGATCCGAATTTAGCAACGAAAATCTTGCCCTCAGATCTGTGATAGAAGGTGTACCCAATAGTCTCTTTTGGGTATCCTATGAAGACACATTTCTCAGATTTGGGTTCGAGCTTATCTGGTTGAAGTTTCTTCACATAAGCATCGCAGCCCCAAACTTTAAGAAATGACAACTTTGGTTTCTTGCCAAACCACAGTTCATAAGGCGTCGTCTCAACGGATTTTGATGGTGCCCTATTTAACGTGAATGCGGTCGTCTCTAAAGCATAACCCCAAAACGATAGCGGTAAATCAGTAAGAGACATCATAGATCGCACCATATCTAGTAAAGTACGATTACGACGTTCGGACACACCATTTTGTTGTGGTGTTCCGGGTGGCGTGAGTTGCGAAACTATTCCGCATTGTTTCAAATGTAAACCAAACTCGTAACTCAAATATTCTCCTCCACGATCAGATCATAGAAATTTTATTTTCTTGTTACGATGATTTTCCACTTCACTCTGACATTGTTTGAACTTTTCAAATGTTTCAGACTTGTGTTTCATCAAGTAGATATACCCATATCTGCTCAAATCATCTGTGAAGGTGAGAAAATAACGATACCCGCCGCGAGCCTCAATATTCATTGGACCACATACATCAGTATGTATGATTTCCAATAAATCAGTTGCTCGCTCCATAGTTCCGGAGAACGGCGTTTTAGTCATCTTGCCCATGAGGCACGGTTCGCAAGTACCAAGTGATTCATAATCAAGTGATTCCAAAAGTCCATCGGTATAGAGTTTCTTCATGCGCTTTACACTGATATGACCTATACGGCAGTGCCACAAATAAGTTGCACTATCATTATCAACTCTGCATCTTTTGGCTTCAACATTATGAATATGTGTATCACTACTATCCAGATTTAATAAAAATAGATCACTCTTCAAGGGTGCATGACCATAAAAGATATTACTCATATAAATAGAACAACCATTATTCTCTGATTTAAATGAATAACTGTCTCGCATCAAACAAGATCCAGATATAATGTTCATGCTTAAAGCTGGCACCAAATAACAATTATTCAGCTCTAAAACTAATCCCGATGGTAGATGTAGAGGTAGCGTGCCGACCACAATCACATCGACTTTGGAACCATTTGCCACACGCATCGTCACCTCGTCCTTAGCCAATCTTCCCTTAATCCGTAGTCCCTGTTTCGAGTTGCAAATATTAGCAACAAAACCAGTATCAAATACCCAGGTACTACTGCGAGCATTAGTAAGGTACACATCAATAACATGTATATCACATATACGTTTGTTCACTTTGCCATCCTTCTTATCCGCCAAATACTTGGGGCAGTTCCGCTTCCGGTCCAAATCGCTTGCGGTAGAAGCACTCGATCTCGTGGCTTAGGTCCAGACTTGGGTTTCTTCTCTTGAGCAACAACTTGTTTGTTGTTCTTCTTGAAGTTCCCTTCTTCTTCCCTTTGCCCTTTTCTTGAAACTGGTGGTCTTGTTGACCATCAACACTTGATGCTCTTTCTTGATTTCTACCTCCGCTGCTTTTAGCATTGCGAAGAGCTTGGGAATAGTCTTGTCCATACCTTGCATATTATAGTTCATCACGAAGCTCGTGTAGCTTGGTGGCGATGATTGAAGAATTCATCAATGACACTATCATCGGAAGATTAACTCCCGCTTGAATCAAGTGATTATTATACCCGCACATTTTGAGTATGTGTTCACCGACGAACTATTCTCCTCCATCTTACAGCTATAGAACTTATTGGAGACTTCATATCTCTCAATCCGGGCATTTGCTTGAAATATTAACTTCAACTCTGGAACATCTCATATGCTCCATGACGTTCAAAACGTCGTTGAAGACCCGGTTCCAAGCCGTAAAGCATGGTACACTCGAACTATCGAGTAGTCATCACCGTGTGCTCGCGAGACGTTCTTAACGTCGTCGGTTGCATCTGCGGCAGGCTCGCACCCAGCGGTGCCGGGCGTAATTCTTCTCAGGCAGCAATGAGGATAATCCTCAGATTACGGACCCAGTCCGTGTAATTGCTACCATCATCTTTCAACCTAGCTTTCTCAAGGAACGCATTAAAATTCAACGTAACAATAGCACGAGCCATCTATCTACAACAAACATAGACAAGCAAAATACTATCAGGTACTAAGTTCATGATAAATTTAAGTTCAGTTAATCATATTACTTAAGAACTCCCACTTAGACAAACATCTCTCTAGTCATCTAAGTGATCACGTGATCCAAATCAACCAAACCATGTCCGATTATCACGTGAGATGGAGTAGTTTCAATGGTGAACATCTCTATGTTGATCATATCTACTATATGATTCACGTTCGACCTTTCGGTCTCCGTGTTCCGAGGCCATATCTGTATATGATAGGCTCGTCAAGTTTAACCTGAGTATTCCACATGTGCAACTGTTTTGCACCCGTTGTATTTGAACGTAGAGCCTATCACACCCGATCATCACGTGGTGTCTCAGCACGAAGAACTTTCGCAATGGTGCATACTTAGGGAGAACACTTCTTGATAATTTAGTGAGAGAACATCTTAAAATGCTACCGTCAATCAAAGCAAGATAAGATGCATAAAGGATAAACATCACATGCAATCAATATAAGTGATATGATATGGCCATCATCATCTTGTGCTTGTGATCTCCATCTCTGAAGCACCGTCGTGATCACCATCGTCACTGGCGCGAGACCTTGATCTCCATCGTAGCATCGTTGTCGTTACGCCATCTATTGCTTCTACGACTATCGCTACCGCTTAGTGATAAATTAAAGCAATTACAGGGCATTTGCATCTCATACAATAAAGCGACAACCATATGGCTCTCGCCACCGCCGATAACCGGTTACAAAACATGATCATCTCATACAATAAAATATAGCATCACGTCTTGACCATATCACATCACAACACGCCCTGCAAAAACAAGTTAGACGTCCTCTACTTTGTTGTTGCAAATGTTACATGGCTGCTATGGGCTGAGCAAGAACCGTTCTTACCTACGCATCAAAACCACAACGATAGTTCGTCAAGTTAGTGCTATTTTAACCTTCACAAGGACCGGGCGTAGCCACACTCGTTTCAACTAAAGTGAGAGAGACAGACACCCTCCAATCACCTTTAAGCACGAGTGCTCATAACGGTGAAACCAGTCTCGCGTAAGCGTACGCGTAATGTCGGTCC
Source organism: Aegilops speltoides (assembly GCA_021437245.1). Classification (NCBI taxonomy): domain Eukaryota; kingdom Viridiplantae; phylum Streptophyta; class Magnoliopsida; order Poales; family Poaceae; genus Aegilops; species Aegilops speltoides. The sequence goes on from CM038146.1 coordinate 336,412,782, forward strand.
GGGCCGCTTCATCTCACAATACCGCTGAACCAAAGCATGACATGCTGGTAAGAAGTATGACTTGTATCGCCCACAACTCACTTGTGTTCTACTCGTGCATATGACATCTATGCATAAAACCAGGCTCTGATACCACTGTTGGGGAACGTAGTAATTTCAAAAAAAATTCCTACGCACACGCAAGATCATGGTGATGCATAGCAACGAGAGGGGAGAGTGTTGTCCATGTACCCTCATAGACCGTAAGTGGAAGCGTTATGACAACGCGGTTGATGTAGTCGTACGTCTTCACGATCCGACCGATCCGAGTACCGAACGTACGGCACCTCCGAGTTCAGCACACGTTCAGCTCGATGACGATCCCTGGACTCCGATCCAGCAGGGTGTCAGGGATGAGTTCCATCAGCACGATGGCGTGGTGACGATGATGATGTTCTACCGACGCAGGGCTTCGCCTAAGCATCGCAACGATATGACCAAGGTGGAATATGGTGGAGGGGGGCACCGCACACGGCTAAGGAATGATCCTGAAGATCAACTTGTGTGTCTAGAGGTGCCCCCCTGCCCCCGTATATAAAGGAGCAAGGGGGGAGGCCGGCCGGCCCTAGGAGGCGCGCCAAGAGGGGGGGAGTCCTCCTCCTAGTGGGAGTAGGACTCCCCTTTCCTAGTCCAACTAGGAAGGAGGAAGGGGGAAGGAAAGAGAGGGAGAGGGAGAGGGAAAGAGGGGCTGCGCCCCCCTCCTCTAGTCCAATTCGGACTCCCCATGGGGAGGGGGGCGCCACCTCCTGGGCTGCTGCCCTCTCTCTCCCCTAAGGACGACTAAGGCCCAATACTTCCCCGGGGGGTTCTGGTAACCCCTCCGGCACTCCGGTTCTCTCCAAAATCACCCGGAACACTTCCGGTGTCCGAATATAGTCGTCCAATATATCAATCTTTATGTCTCGACCATTTCGAGACTCCTCGTCATGTCCGTGATCACATCCGGGACTCCGAACAACCTTCGGTACATCAAAACTTATAAACTCACAATAAAACTGTCATCGTAACGTTAAGCGTGCGGACCCTACGGGTTCGAGAACTATGTAGACATGACCTAGAACTGTTCCCAGTCAATAACCAATAGTGGAACCTGGATGCTCATATTGGCTCCTACATATTCTAGGAAGATCTTTATTGGTCAAACCGCATAACAACATACGTTGTTCCCTTTGTTATCGGTATGTTACTTGCCCGAGATTCGATCGTCGGTATCCAATACCTAGTTCAATCTCGTTACCGGCAAGTCTCTTTATTCGTTACGTAATGCATCATTCCGTAACTAACTCATTAGCTACATTGCTTGCAAGGCTTATAGTGATGTGCATTACCGAGAGGGCCCGAGATACCTCTCCGACAATCGAGTGACAAAACCTAATCTCAAATCGCCAACTCAACATGTACCTTCGGAGACACCAGAGCTCCTTTATAATCACCCGATTCGCTTGTGACGTTTGGTAGCACACAAAGTGTTCCTCCGTAAACGGAGTTGCATAATCTCATAGTTGTAGGAACTTTGTATAAGTCATGAAGAAAGCAATAGCAACATACTAAACGATCAAGTGCTAGGCTAACGGAATGGGTCAAGTCAATCACATCATTCTCCTAATGATGTGATCTCGTTAATCAAATGACAACACATGTTTATGGTTAGGAAACATAACCATGTTTGATTAATGAGCTAGTCAAGTAGAGGCACACTAGTGACATTATGTTTGTCTATGTATTCACACATGTATCATGTTTCCGGGTAATACAATTCTAGCATGAATAATAAACATTTATCATGATATGAGGAAATAAATAATAACTTTATTATTGCCTCTAGGTCATATTTCCTTCACCACCATATATCCACCACCAATCCGAGTTCTTTTCGTATTAGGCTTGCTTTCGAGATCCATCTAATTTCCGATTCGTGTTTCCTTGCCTGAGTAGGTTTCAAAAAAAAAGTCTGGAGACCCCCGGGCAGTTTTTAGGCCAAAATTTCGGCGACCGAAAATAATTTTTCCCTATCCTATTTTTAGGTCCCAGGGAGTGTTTTGAGACATTCGCCATCATAGTGATTTTTTGTCGCACTTTTTCGTCGTCGCTGCCCTGATTTCCAGAAAAAAAATTCGTGCCCATCCTGTCAGTTTGACCTGGGAAGAGTTTTGAGACACTCGCCATTTTAGTGATTTTTCGCAAAAAAAAGAGGAGCGCAAAAAAAAGAGAGAGCGAAAAAAATCCAGAGTGTGCTTTTCCCTTGTTTACGTGCAGCGCCGTGATTTTGTTAGTGATCTAGGCTCGCGTCTCTAGCACGGTCTATGTCGGTGTCAAAACCGGCGGATCTCGGGTAGGGGGTCCCGAACTGTACGTCTAGGCGGATGGTAACAGGAGACGAGGGACACAAGGTTTTACCCAAGTTCGTGCCCTCTCGATGGAGGTAATACCCTCGTCCCGCTTGATTAATATTGATGATATGGGTAGTACAAGAGTAGATCTACCACGAGATCAAGGAGGCTAAACCCTAGAAGCTAGCCTATGGTATGATTGTTGAGATGTAATGTTGTGTCCTACGGACTAAAGCCCTCCGGTTTATATAGACACCGGAGAGGCTAGGGTTACACAGAGTCGGTTACAATGGTAGGAGATCTACATATCCGTATCGCCAAGCTTGCCTTCCACGCCAAGGAAAGTACCTTCCGGACACGAGCCGGAGTCTTCAATCTTCTATCTTCGTAGTCTGGGAGTCCGACGGATATTGATAGTCCGGCTGTCCGACACCCCTAGTCCAGACTCCTCGGTAGCCCTCGAACCAGTCTTCAATGACGATAAGTCCGGCGTGCATAATGTTCGGCATTGCAAGGCGGGTTACTCCCTTGTATAAACCGGAGAGAACAATGAACACCAGGATAGTGTCCGGCTCTGCAAAATAAATTCCACATTCCAACATAGAGAGAATAATATACACACTTAGTTCAATCTGCTGACGTATTACGCAGCGTGATATCACACCGCAGCCAAGCCTTCGTTCGAATTGTTTTTATTATTCCGCCTCAGCATGTTTAGCGAAGTGGTTTCCTTGGCACGTCCTGTCGAAGCAGAGATTGTGTTCCCTTTTATTCCGGGATCCTCATCAATACGTGCGTGGGTAACCCAACCGTTCCCGTCGCCACGCCTCCTCTATCGAAGGGGGATCCCAGACGGTCACGGAGACGGCCCTTGGTATTTCTTCCCTCTTTATAAGAGGACCAAGGCCTGTCCTTGTCTTTCGACCTCGCATCGAATCTTTCCTCCGCACCTAGTTCCAACACCTAGAGCTTCAGATTCGAGCGCTTCGGATCCACAACTATGTCCGGCTCCGACCTCCGTGGTCGTGGATGCCCTCCTCCGTCACGGAGGAGGACGATGAGTTGCGTGAGGCCAAGCACCGCCTCACGGTTTCGACAGGTTGCTGCCCAGGGCAGGCCATGCCAGCCTCGAGCCCGCGAATCGTTGTCTTCGATCTCACCTCCGTCGGGGATTAGGCTTCCCGACGGATCCTTTCGTGAGGGGGCTTCGCTTTACTACGGGCTAGACTTCCATGACTTGGCTCCGAGTCCATCCTCCATATCTCCGCATTTATCATTAATCGTGAAGCCTTCCTCCGCGTCATTCCCCACTTCGCCTGTGGCTGAAAACATTTAAGGTGGAGCCAAGATGATCGGGGCGCCAAGCGGAGTCGGCGGGTGACCATAAGCGTGAAGGTCGATGCCCGTGGCTCGAAGGTTCCTTCCAAGAGGAACAGGACTGTGGCAGCAGGAGTGGTTTTACATCATCGCTCCTAGGGGCAAGACAAGCAAAGCCGCCGCCCACTTTTCGCCGGGACCTCCACGGCAGCTGATGTCGTGGGTCAACCAAGGGCTCAACTGGGGGCCGTCCAAGGACGTGCCCGCACTGCAGGGCCGGATTCAAGACCTCCAAACAAGGGAGATTGACCTGGTCAAGGTGATGCGAGTCATGCTAACTAGGCACCTCCTACCACGCAAACGCCGCCCTCTCCGCTTATGGGAGTTCAATCCGGAGCGACCTCGTATCCTCCACCATTTCATGGGTGCGACACCCTTGGAGATGTACGAGCTGTTCTTCGGACCACAGGTGGCGTGTCCGGATTCGGCCGAGGATGCTGGACTAAGCCGCGATCGCCCGGATACTCAGGTAAATAGCTCGAAGCCCGGACATTCTATTTGTATGCCTTTCAAGAGATCGTCTCTTGACCCTTTATTCTTTATAGGAATGGGTGGCGCAATCAAGGCTGATAAGGTGTCCGGCCCCCCTCCCAGAGACCGCACTGGAGCCCGTGCTGGTCAGAATGTTGTAGGTTGCGCCCATAGAGGGGGGCGACGGGGGAGATAAAGGAGCTAATACTTCGTCCAAAGGGCGATCAAGAGGAGGGAACAAGGATCCTCCTTCGAGAGGAGAAGAGGACCGCTCAAGATCCGGAGGTCCCAGCCCCTAGCGTGGGAAGAAATCCCCACTGGGGTCCGCGTCCGGAGAGAATCCGGACGCGCAACATCGCCAAGGACCAGCCTCCAACGAGCCGTGAGTATGAAAGAAGAAGTTTAATAAGAAAATACCTTCAGACGCTTCAGAGGTAACGAAATATTTATATCGCAGTTCGGATCTGCAGCCGCCTCGTGATGAGTTCATCCTCGGGGATCTTCTTCCGGAGATGATGGAGAGCGATCCGTCATCGCGCGCTGCCGGATGAGGCAAAGCGAGCCGAAGTGTCGCCACGGAGGGCATCCCCAATCTGGAGGGGCCAAAGAGTTCAACACCCACCGAGCCCGGCCGTAGAATCAAGAGTTTGCTTGAGAGGGCGCCCATTTCGAAGATCACCGTGCGTTAATGCGTATGGTGATTGGAAGGATTTTGTCCGCTGAAAGAGGATTGCGTGATGCTGCCATGAGCTTGTCAAGCGGATTTGAGGTATGCAAAATGGCGTACTTTTGTTTTTAACAGTTGTGCATATAAAAATGTGCCTCAGATACATAGTAGCCCCGAGACTCGATGGTTGTCAAAGACGACAGCGTGCCGAGGATCGAAAATCTAAATATCTCAGGTAATGAATACCGCCGTTCTGATACAGGTGGCGGATAGTCCGGGGGCCAGCCGGACTGATCATTTTGCCGAACTGAGTCGACAACTGGACATGGCAGATGCTGACATCGCACTTGTCAATCAACGACTTGACGAGTCGCAAGGTAAATAAATTCTCCGCGGCCGCTTTATTGAGTGGGTTAAAGCCCTCCTTTGATAAGTTATATGCTGTTTATACAGACAGTGCTGCTGCTGTGGAGAGACTTCGGGCCGAGCTTGCACAAGCTAAGGAGCAAGCCCGAAGGAGTGATGCGGCTGCCGTGAGGGCGGCCGAAGAGTTGAAGGCCGAAAAGGCTGCGCACTGCCTAAGCAGGGCGGAGGTGGCCGAATTGGCCAAGAGTTTAAAGGATGCTACCGACCGTAGCGAGGCTCTTGAAAAGGAGCGCCTATCGGAGTGGGAAGACCTGAAGAAGGCCACCGCCGAAGCCAAGGATGCCCGTTCTGCAATGCGGGCTATGAAGGAGGAGCTGCGCCAAGCCGGAGAAATCACGGCTGGCAAGCCGTTTCTTATGCGTCGCCGGTTTATGGATGCCAAGTACGCTAAATTTGAGCGGCAAGGGAGTTCGGAGGATCCGTATATGGAGTTGGCTGCGAAAAGGGTGACACCGCTAAGCACTTCCGGAGCCGGGGGATCACGAGGTGGAAGAGTTATATTGACTCAATTCCACAGTCCGGATCGCCCTCTTCATTGTCGACGGACAGGTTGGCGAATGGGCTGAACTGAATAGACTGTCCGGCTGGCTATGATCGACATCGTGGCCCATGTGTGGCCAGAGAGGTCCAAGGCGACGAGCTACTTCGCCCATCGCAGCAGTTCCCGGGCGGTGCCGCATATCAAGGAGATGAAACGGTCACCTACATTGAGGGCGCGGATGGCTCGCCCGTAAAGGCGCAGTGTCCGGAGATGGATGCCACCACCGCTTCGCCAGGTTCGATGGGAACCGCTTCCCGCCGAGCATTATTTCGGGAAGTTATGCGGGCGCCAGATAATAGAGTCGCAGTGCTCAAAGAATGTAATGTTCCATTGAACGCATTAACTTGTATATCAATGATTACAGTATGAATGCTTTTTATACTTGTGCTTCCAAGTAGTAATACTTCTCCTTGCGGCCGTTTAAGTATACTTGTGTATAACCTGAAAGATGCAGCCTTCGACTTCAGCCCCCTTGCACAAGGTGCTGGGGTGTTCGCAAAATAGCGCTTTTTCACACTTTAATCCGACGTCTCGGTCCTGTTATAAGGAGGTGGTAGCGTAGCGAACGAGGCAATCCGGACTATAATGCTTTATCTCTTTCACTTAGCCAATGGAGCTCGAGGGTGGGGCTACGATATAGCCCCTAATGGCACCGCACATCTCCGGATTCGGGGTGCGTATGTGCCTGACCGGGAAGCGGTCCTTCGTCAAGACGGGGAATTCTAAACATTCCGATAGTCGATCAAGTGGCTGACCAGACTCTCGCTATATCATGACACCGGTTTTGGCTTTCATCGAGGTGCTCGCCCGGCCGAATCGGGGCACAATCGCAGAGTTCTCCGGTGCCGCGTTAGCCGGGTGATACGGAACGTAAGGCAGCAAAACACAGGAGCCGGGCAAACCCAACATTTGACCAAAGACATGATTCGGAGCTGATGCATATAATGCCCAACTTGAGATGCCGAACAATCCCGAAGGTGTTCGGACTTTATGGTAACGGGCAGAATTATGCCCTAAGCCCCTTGTGTCCAGGTACGGGCATTGTCTTCTGACGCGGCCGATGCCAAAGCATCAGGCTCCGCCTTGGCTATAGGAAGAAGCCGAGGGAGATTTAGCAACAAGAGACAGTAATAAAAAGGTCTACGTAGGGTCTTAATCTAAAAAGAATCCTTGCGACGGGTCCCTACTGCACGTCTGCGCCTGTGTCTCCGTTGTGCCGTTATCCTGGATGGGTACGCACGTTGTTCATCTGTAGGAAAGAGAGGAACATTTTAGTTTTAAAAACAGTTCGTGCGAAAATAATGCAAAAGAATAAGTGTAAATAATTAAAGCTAGGTTTATATGAAACCGATGTTAGTTGTGCGTGCAGCCCCTTGTGAAAGGGTATGCGGCTAGGGAGCCCCTAGCCTGCTTAGTCCGGATTCGTCGATCCGAGTCCGGGGTCTTTAAGTGACCCTCGCACTGAAATGGTGCCATGTGGACCGGCATCTTAAGTGTAAGAGACGCGTAATGCGGTATGGCGTTGAAGCGGACAAAAGCCTTTCGTCCCAATAGTGCTTGATGTTCACTTTTTAAATGGGACGATATGGAAAATTAACTTTTCGCGTCGAAAATTATTCGGCGATCCGAACACGACTTCGAGTAGTATCGAGCCCTGCACTGGCGTAAGGGCTCAAGCGCCACTCCTTTGAAGGAAGTGCGGCTATGTCGAATTTTGGTAGGGTCTATCCCCATCCGACGGATTGTGTTTGAATATAGCAGGTTTAAGTCACTGCCTCCGTCCATTAGGACGTTTGTGAATTGCAATCCGTCTATGATCGGATTCAAAATCAGGGGAGTCCTTCCCGCGTTTCGAACACTTCTGGAGTAGTCCAGGTGGTCGAAAGTGATTGGTTTTAATATCCAATCTCTTCGGTCTGCTTGATTGGACCGTTTGGGGCTCTTTTTAGGAAGTGCCGCACTGTTTCTCCGAATCCTCACATAAAGTGAGTTTACTGCTTTGACCCCTTGGGGAAAAGTTTTTTGTTTTCCGGTGCCCTGCTGGCGGGGTTTATCTTCTTCGCTTGATGCGTCGAGCCCCTTGTGTTCGGCGTTTAATCGGCCGGACTATTTGAAAACCCAACAATCCCTGTGGGTGTGATTTGCGGGCCTTCCGGGGGTGCTGTGGGTTTGACATATCCGACCCAAGATTTTGTGTAGGTTAGATAGGTTCGTCATTGTCATCCTTGAGGGGCTGAGCTTTGCTATTTGGCCGTGAGCTTTTAAATCCGGCGCTGACTGCCATGCTCTTTGGGCTTTTCTCTTTATTCCGCGCTGCTCTTTTCTCGCGCCGTGATTTTCCATTTCCATCTCTTATCTCGGATGTACTGGTCGCCGGTGCTGCATCTTGCCAGCCAGCTATCCTCTCCCGCATGTAAGCGGGTCATGAGGCTTGTTAATGCGGTCATTGTCCTCGGTTTCTCTTGACCGAGGTGTCTGGCGAGCCATTCGTCTCGGACATTGTGCTTAAAAGCTACTAAGGCTTCAAGTCCGGACAATGACTATTTGGTTCTTTTGGTAAGGAACCTGTTCCAAATTTCCGCTACCGACTCTCCGGCTGTTGAGTTATGTGACTTAGGTCATCTCAGATCCGGAGGCCGGACATAAGTCCCTTGAAAATTTGCTCTAAACGCTTCCTCGAGCTCTTCCCAACTTCCAACAAGTTTTCGGGAGGCTTTTGAGCCAATGACGGGCTGGCCCTTTGAGCTTGAGGGTAGATATTTTATGGCGTGGAGATCGCCTCCTCCGCCATATGTATATGCAGTATATAGTCTTCTATCCAAACTCCAGGGTCTGTTGTTCCATCGTAGGCTTCTATGTTTATGGGTTTAAACCCTACTGGGAATTCATGATCCAGCACCTCGTCGGTGAAGCATAATGGGTGTGTGGCGCCCCTATACTTGTGCGTGCCGCTATCGTTAGACACTTGATGTGTCCTTTTGCTTATTGGGGCTTTCCTTTTGTGTCCGTAGATGGACCTGGCTGGGCCATTTGACGGTGGGGGCTTTATGGCCTCTTCGTCGAATTCTGGGAGCAGCTTGCGCTTTGGGTAGCTCTTCGATTGGTGGTTGTTGCCGTGTTTGTCTGCGGTTTTGAGTACTTTGCTCCATATTATTCGGAGCGCGTCTTTCGCTGTGTTGAGCTTCCGTTTTTCCTTCTTCAGCTTCTTGTCAGAAGCGATGAGCTGCGCTTGTAAAGCTCTTGTTCGACGGGCTCCTCGAGTTCGCGTCATTGGGGCTTGTTTCGCCTTCGGAGGGAGGTACATAGTTGTGATCCTCAACCTTTTCTTCTCGCCGCCCTTTCGTGAGGGCTTGCCTCTACATCCTCCTTCGCTGAGTCTTGCTTTGGAGGGGTTTGTCTTCGCACTCTCTGGGGTATCATTATTTCTGTGCGGAATCTCCATTCTTGTTGTGGCGGATTTAGAGCGGCGCCACGACGCCGGGCGCTTGGGTTGCTTCTTTAGAGAATCTTCCTCTGTTGCTTTCTCGCCATCCCTTCTTTTGGGGTATCCACCATGTAGACGTCGTCGACGACAGGTGGCCTTCCAGTGCCCGTGGGCGCTGGTCTGTTCGCCTCCCGCATCATCGTCCATAGCGCCGATGTCATCGGAGTCGTAGTCTAGCATGTCGGTTAGATCTTCGACGCTGGCTACAAAGTGGGTGGTGGGTGGGCTCGAATTTCTTCGCCGTCCGAACTCCAACCGCCCCGCCATAGTCCGCCAGATTCTCCGATAGCGAGAGATGCTTCAGAGAATTCAGTGATATCGCCAAAGGGCGAGTGTTGAAAGATGTCCGTGGCGGTGAATTCCATAACCGCGCCTAATCCGCTTAATTGGCGGGGCGCGGAGGCTCGGAGTCCGGCGAGGAGTCCGCGCCGATCACGAAGTTTCGCAAGGGACAAGATCGGTATTCGCTCCATCGCCAGAGATGTTGAAGCCCCGGGGCGCTCATCCACCGCCTCGCCATGGGCAATCGCTCCGCAAGTAGCCGGGCGGATTCGAAAGCGCCACCAAAGCACTGTCCGCGGCAGAGCCGATCATGCCCATCGTCACAAGGCGGGCGCTTGGCGTGGCTCGAGTCCGTCAAGATCAAGTCTCCGCGGTCATCGGCCGTGAAGTTTAGGCTTCGAATCGACTCGACGGCCAGGGCGAAGCTTCGATCTGCTCCATATGGCCAAGAGAATTGGTCCGCAGTACGAAGCCGCCGAATAAGAAGATCTGTCCGGGGAGAAAAGTCTCACCCTGGACAGCGTTGGAGGTCGAAGATGCCATCGATCCTATCGGTGACGACACAGAGGAACTCTCAATGAAAACACCAATGTCGGTGTCAAAACCGGCGGATCTCGGGTAGGGGGTCCCAACTGCACGCCTAGGCGGATGGTAACAGGAGACGAGGGACACAAGGTTTTTACCTGTGTTCGTGCCCTCTCGATGGAGGTAATACCCTCGCCCCGCTTGATTAATATTGATGATATGGGTAGTACAAGAGTAGATCTACCACGAGATCAAGGAGGCTAAACCCTAGAAGCTAGCCTATGGTATGATTGTTGAGATGTAATGTTGTGTCCTACGGACTAAAGCCCTCCGGTTTATATAGACACCAGAGAGGCTAGGGTTACACAGAGTCGGTTACAATGGTAGGAGATCTACATATCCAGACGCCAAGCTTGCCTTCCACGCCAAGGAAAGTACCTTCCTGGACACGAGCCGAGTCTTCAATCTTCTATCTTCGTAGTCCGGGAGTCCGGAGGATACCGATAGTCCGGCTGTCCGGACACCCCTAGTCCAGACTCCTCGGTCTAGCCTAGGACCAGCACAAGATCTGCTGCGTGAGCGCTTATTCAACTTTGCATCTCTGAATTGATTATTGTCGACCTTTTTGCTACCATATTATAAGCCTTCCTAGCTCCACATACATCTACGCCGTATGCTTGACTCTCCCTCGTAATCGCTTTATCCAAGGTTTGAGAGTTTTGACTACAACGATTGCCGATCACCTCCTCGCCTTTGGATAATAACTCGGTAAGAATTTGAGATTCGCTGACGGATTTGTGACACCCCACCACCACCATATTCCAAAGAGTCTCAGAGGATCATATTCTTGTCTGCTTTATTGCTGCTAACTATGGCAAGAACACAAGCCGACGAGATTGACTGGGAGAACATGACAAACAAGGAGCTTCATGATAAGTTTCATCAAATGTTGGGTCAACAGGTGGAAGATGTGATGGCCAACTTTGGAAAGGCATTGGAGAGGATGGATGACATTGAGAAGACAATTGACACCAAGTTGGACGCCAAGTTCGATGAATTACTCAAACGTCTCCCATAACTAGTTCTACGCCGCGATACAGTAGGGCGAGCACAACATGTTCCTATTGAGCCAGGACAAAACTCTGGTGCCACTGCTACTGCTGTTGGTGCTTCTGTAGCTCCAGCTGCTACTCCAGAGGTGGAGGACTATTACGAGGATGAGGTTGATCAAAATCAGAACTACGTGCAGCCATGTTCCTTATTAAAATGTAGATGTGGTACCTATGCAAGCATGTTCCTTATTACTTGGTCGACCATGGCAATTTGATTAAAAAAATTGTACACCATGGTAGAAACAATCAGTATACTCTTGTTCATAAGGATAAAAATATTAATTTGCTTCCTATGACTCCTGAGTCCATTTTGAAAGATGATATTAATAGAGCTAATAAAGCAAAAGAGGAGAAAATTAGGGTGAAAATCAGATTGTGGCAAAAGAATTTGAGCAACAAATGAAGCCTAATAGTAAACCATCTAGTGTTGCTTCTGAAATTAAATTTAAAAGTGCATGTTTACTTGCCACTAAATCTGATATTGATGAGATAGATTTTAGCAAATCTGTTTGCTATGCTTTTGTGTGCAAAGAGGCATTATTTTCATTCGAGGATGTGCCTTCCTCTTTGCCGCCTGCTGTCACTAACATTTTGCAGGAGTTCGCTGACGTCATTCCACAAGACGTGCCACCGGGATTACCACCTATTCGAGGGATTGAGCATCAGATTGACTTAATTCCCGGTGCTTCACTGCCAAACCGTGCGCCATACCGCACCAATCCCGAGGAGACGAAGGAGATTATGCGTCAAGTACAAGAGCTGCTCGACAAAGTTATATACGTGAATCCCTTAGTTCTTGTGATGTTCCTATTATTCTAGTGCCAAAAAAGGATGGTACATCGCGTATGTGTGTTGATTGTAGAGGCATTAATAACATTACCGTTCGTTATCGTCATCCTATTCCTAGGCTAGATGATATGGTTGATGAATTGAGTGGCTCTACAATATTCTCCAAAGTTGATTTGCGTAGTGGATACCATCAAATTCGTATGAAATTGGGGGATGAATGGAAAACAGCATTTAAAACTAAGTTTGGATTATATGAGTGGTTAGTCATGCCTTTTGGGTTAACTAATGCACCTAGTACTTTCATGAGATTAATAAACGAAGTTTTACGTGCTTTCATTGGATGATTTGTGGTAGTTTACTTTGATGACATATTGATTTATAGTAGATCTTTGGAGGAAGATTTGGAACATTTATGTGCTGTTTTTATTGCTCTACGTGATGCATGTTTGTTTGGTAACCTTGGTAAGTGCACCTTTTGCACCGACCGAGTATCTTTTCTTGGCTATGTTGTTACTCCACAGGGAATTGAAGTTGATAAAGCCAAGATTGAAGCTATTGAGAGTTGGCCGCAGCCCAAAACAGTCACACAAATGAGGAGTTTTCTTGGCCTCACTAGATTCTATAGGCGTTTTGTGAGAGATTTCAGCACCATTGCTGCACCTCTCAATGAGCTTACAAAGAAAGATGTGCCTTTTCTTTGGGGTACCGCATAGAAAGAAGCCTTCACGGTATTGAAAGATAAGTTGACACATGCTCCTTTACTCCAACTTCCTAATTTTAATAAGACGTTTGAGCTTGAATGTGATGCTAGTGGAATTGGATTAGGAGGTGTGTTATTACAAGATGGCAAACCTGTTGCATAGTTTCCTGAAAAATTGAGTGGGCCTAGTCTGAATTATTCTACTTATGATAAAGAATTATATGCTCTTGTTCGGACTTTAGAAACATGGCAACATTATTTATGGCCCAAAGAATTTGTTATACACTCTGATCATGAATCTTTAAAACATATTAAAAGTCAAGCTAAACTGAATCGTAGACATGCTAAATGGGTTGAATTCATTGCGACTTTCCCTTATGTCATTAAACACAAGAAGGGTAAAGAAAATGTTATTGTTGATGCATTGTCTCGTCGCTATACTATGCTTTCACAACTTGACTTCAAAATATTTGGTTTGGATACCATCAAAGATCAATATGTGCATGATGCTGATTTTAAAGATGTATTGCAGAATTGTAACGAAGGTAGAGCATGGAACAAGTTCGTCGTTAATGATGGCTTTTGTCAGGACCCCGACTCAATGTCACATCGACCTAGCCTGTAACACCTCATATCACTTTGCGGCCTCACGCACGGTATTCCCACGGGTGTCGCCTTACCTTTGCCCGGGACCGTTTGCGCCTTTTGGCACACGTATATGATAGTGTCGCTAGCATCCATATGATAAGGAGCCCGGGCTGACATGGCTAGTCGTAAACCCAAAGTGGCACAAACTTACAGGATAGGCATCCATGACCCAAAGATCGAACGTGTCGGTCATCACGAGTAAGTTCCGGCTGTAGCACTGGCTAGCAGATTCGATAAACCGGGCAGTAGCGGCTAACAGACTCCGGTACTAACGCGTGACATTTCCCGAAGGGATGCATACGAGAACGAAGAAGGACACATGCCGCCAGCCTAAGTGTTCCGGAGCAGAGTAAGCTACCATGGCTCAAAGGAGACACTAGGAGACATTTCCGTAAGAGAGGCTACTAAAGATAAACAACTAGATAGTCGATCCCACACATACCAAGCATTTCAATAACATACACACAATATGCTCGATATGTGCAAATACAACATGGCATCACAACATGACTCTACGACTCAAGTATTTACTCAATAGGCTCCGAGAAGCTTAGATATTACAAACAGGGTCTCATGACCCAACACTCGAGCATACAAATCAAAGCACAAGCGAAGCTAACATGTCCGAGTACGACATCTACAAATGGAAAAGGCTTAGAAGCCCGACTGTCACTGATCTCCGCCGAGGGCACAAGATCGTAGCTGAGGTATCAAACTAAACGTCAAGTCCACGTGGAACTACTAGCGAGACCAAGTCTCTCTGCAAAAACATAAAATAGGCAAACGTGAGTACAAATGTACCAAAGAAGACTTACATCGTAACTAACTACATATGCATCATTATCAACAAAGGGGATGGTGGAGTTTAACAAAGAAGAAGCCAGCTTTGACTCGGTGGCTATCCTAAACTACGATTGCAAGTAACTCTTTTGAGGTGGCGCACACGAGTCCACATATTCACCATATCAATACACCACTATGGATCCGCCTCCGCCTCCCTACGAGAACGCCATCCATAGCACTCACACTTATCTTGCGATTTTAGAGTATCCACTTTCACTTGTCTATGAACTGATATAGGCAACCCAAGTCCTTTACCATGGACACGGCTATTCAATAGATCATAATAACCCCGCAGGGTGTACTTCTTCATACATGTTTCCACCACTTAGCGCCCAGACACGACATGTGCTCGGCAGACTTCAAGCGAAAGCCGACGGGTGTGTAGACCACGACCTACCTAAACACTCAAGTCTCTAGTCCGTGTTTATCGCCTATTTGGGTTCCATCTATGAGGAGTTCCGCCAAGTTTCTCTCACAGCCCCAAACGATGTGAACAGGGTTCCCGAGATACCAAACGGGCATCCGGTACACCGTGCACGCACCTACCGTGATCACAGCCCACCCCTACGGTCAGCGCTGTCCACGGCCTCCAAGAGGCTACAAACACCGAAACTACTTGCAACTCCCGGACGTAAGACTAGGGTGAATAAGAAGTCGAGCGGGTCATATTTCAGGCCCAATGCATGGTAGTAGCTGAATCATGGATCACAAACACGTAACTCAGTTCCTCGAGGACGGCTTCAATGAGACAACCCACCATGTACTCCTACATGGCCTCTCACCGATACCTTTACCAAATCGTGTTCACACACTTAGCTCACACACAAGAGGACATGTTCACACACCTCGATTCATTCCCGATGAATCGACCTGACACAACTCTAAGCAATAGCAGGCATGACAAACAAGCATGAGTGAGTAGGCACATCAGGGCTCAAACAACTCCTACTCATGCTAGTGGGTTTCATCTATTTACTGTGGAATGACAGGTCATGCAAAGGATAAAGGGGTTCAGCTACCGCAGCAAGTAACAAATGATTCGTTGTTGTCCTAATGCAGTAAAAGAGAGCAGGAGCGAGAGAGTGAGATTGTATCGGAATGAACAAGGGGTTTTTGCTTGCCTGGCACTTCTGAAGATAGAATATCTCTTCATCGGTGTCATCGAACTCATCGTCGGAACCACGTCTATCGAGAGGGGACAAACACCGGCAACTGAGAAAGAACACAATCAATGCAATGCTACAATATGATGCATGATCATGACATGGCAATATGCTGTGATTTGAGCTAATGCATCTAGCTATGATTTAAATGAAGTTGGTTTGAATACATGATCCAAATTCAAACTCCATATATGATTATTTAAATGCCCTTTATTTGTTTTGTCCAAAACAGAGGACAAACATTGTTCAAACATGCATGACAATGGTACAGATGGATTCCTTGAATTTTTCTGATAATTTTTCATATATAACTTATTTGATTTGGAGCTACGGTTGATTTAATATGAATTTTAGAAGTTTAGGGTATTTTCTGGAAATAATAAATCATTTAAGATTTATTTAAATTCCAGAAAGGAATTAATGCGTCAGCATGACCTCACAGTGATGTCAGCAGGTCAACGGCTCGGTCCAGGTCAAACCTGACGTGTGGGGACCACACGTCGGTGACACAGTTAACTAACCTAAGTTTAATTAGAGCCTGGGCCCGCATGTCAGTGGAACAGGGGGTAAGTCAACCCAGCCAGCGGGGTCAAACCACGCCGGTCAGCGAGTCAAACCCACCGGCGTCTAGCCGCCGGCGAGTCCAGACGCGGCGGAGCGGCACGGGATTCGCCTACAGGGCGCCGTTTGGCGCGCGGAGCACAGCTACGGGATGCGGACGCTCGTCCGCATCCAACCAGGGTGGTGGCGCGGCCGGGGAGTGGCCGGAGTGGCGCCGACGACGAGCGAGGCGGTGGCCGTGGTTCGGGCGTGCTCGGGGACGGCGATGTGATGTGCAAACGAGACGGCTGTCGCGCTTAGTTTTGTTTAGGGAACGCTATGAGTGCAACGGACGCTGCGATGGGACCAAAGGTCACCAGGGCTTCGCCGGCGACGAGCCCGAGCGGCGGCGCATTCGGTCGCAGGTGGCGCGGTGGCTACGGCGTGCAAACGAGGCAAGGGAGAGGGGGAAACGGCGGCGGGGCTCACAGTGATCACGATGAGGGGCTCGGCTTGCTCGGGGACGCTTCTGCGACGACGAATTGACGGCGGCGATCTCCGGGCACCGGAGATGAAGACGACGGTGGTGGCGGCATTCCCGGGCACCCGACGTTGCGCGGCTCGGTGAGGAGGAAGAGAGGGGCGAGGCGGAGCTCGTGGGCGTGTCGGGGAGGCGTGGGGTGGCCGGTGGCCACGGCGGCAATGAGCGGCGGCGACGAAGGTGTTCGGTGGCTGCGTGCGAGGGAGACAGAGGAGGGGAGAGGAGGAGTGGACAGGCCAGAGGGGGTCGGGGGGGTGCGTGGCGTCTCCAGCCAGCCCCCAGCGTCGGCGGAAGCAGGAGGTGGCACGGGCGCGTGCCAGCGCGCGGCGGCCACGTGCCTCTCGTCCTTCTGGCGAGAGGTTGGTGGTGATCGGCATGGTGGTGGGCTGGGCCAGCTCTGGGCGGCCACCACGGTCTTTGGCCGCATGTAAGCAGTACTATCTCTCTCTCTGTTGTTTCTATTTTATTTTTCTCGTTATGTTTTCTTTTGTTTAATATTCTGCCACTGCTCAAAATTCAAAACAATTTCAAAACAGTGACAAAACCCTTTGAATAATTTTATGTTGCGAGAATGGACATTTCCAAATGCACATAAATGTTTCAAAGATATTTGAAATTATATTCTAGTATATGAATATAACTCAAATTCAAATAGCTATTGATTTAAATTCAGAGTCCCAAAATAAATCCTTAAAATGTTCCTAAATTCTGGTTTTATATATAGCTCTTGCCAAAATTCTCAAACATTGCAAAAGGACATCTTGGAAACAAAGAATGAGATTTCCAGGGTTCTTTGCCCTTCTTTTAATCAAGCTTATGAGGCTTCCACTTTCCTCAATTCCAAGTTTCAGAAATTTAGACATGATGCATGAATGCTCTATGATGCAACTAATACAAGCAATAATCTAGGGCTGTGACAGCTTTGTGTTCCGTGCTAACAAGCTATGCATTCCAGCTAGCTCCGTTCTTCTTTTGTTATTGCAGGAGGTGCATGGAGGAGGATTAATGGGACACTTTGGCATGAAGAAGACGGAGGACGTACTTGCTACACATTTCTTTTGGCCAAAGATGAGACGGAATGTTGAGCGCTTTGTTGCTTGTTGCACTACATGTCAAAAAGCTAAGTCACGACTCAATCCTCATGGTTTATATATGCCTTTGCCTGTACCTAGTGTTCCTTGGGAGGATATATCTATGGACTTTGTTTAGGTTTACCTCGAACAAAGAAAGGGAGGGATAGCATATTTGTTGTCGTGGATAGATTCTCGAAAATGGCACACTTTATACCATGTCATAAAAGCGATGATGCTATTAATGTTGCTGATTTGTTCTTTCGTGAAATTATTCGCTTGCATGGTGTGCCAAATACTATACTTTCAGATCGTGATACTAAATTTCTTAGCCACTTTTGGAGATGTTTATGGGCTAAGTTGGGGACTAAACTGCTTTTTAGTACTATTTGTCACCCCCAAACTGATGGACAAACTGAAGTAGTCAATAGAACATTGTCTACTATGCTTAGGGCTGTTTTGAAGAATAATAAGAAAATGTGGGAAGAATGCTTGCCTCATATTGAATTTGCTTATAATCGTTCATTGCATTCTACTACTAAGATGTGCCCTTTTGAAATTGTGTATGGTTTCCTACCTCATGCACCTATTGTGTTGCCTCTTCCATCTTCGGAGAAGGTTAATTTTGATGCTAAACAACGTGCTGAATTGATTTTAAAAATACATGAGTTAACTAAGGAAAACATTGAGCGTATGAATGCTAAATATAAACTTGCTGGAGATAAAGGTAGAAAACATGTTGTGTTTGCACCTAGAGATCTTGTTTGCTTACATTTGCGTAAGGATAGATTTCCTGATTTGCGCAAATCAAAGCTAATGCCACGTGCTGATGATCCTTTTAAGGTGTTAGAGAAAATAAATGATAATGCATATAAACTTGAGCTGCCTGCAGATTTTGGGGTTAGTCCCACTTTTAACATTGCAGATTTGAAGCCTTATTTGGGTGAGGAAGATGAGCATCCGTCGAGGATGACTTCATTTCAAGAAGGGGAGGACGATGAGGACATCAATACCATTGTTACACCCACAGCCCCTATTGCTACATATACTGGACCAATTGCTAGAGCTCGCGCACGCCAATTAAATTATCAGGTACTTTCATTTCTTGGTAATGATTCTAATGTTCATGAGAATATGATGTTACCTAAATTGGATACATTTGTTTTGCTTACAAATGAAGGGCCTAGCTTGGAGAAGGATGAACATTGGAGCAAGAACAAGCATGGAGATGATGGCATGCACAAGGGGAACAAGAACGGAGTTACAAGTGATGATTTCAGGACTTTGAAGCCACCATAATGGGTGCATGAAGCCTTGGACGAAATATACAAGATGCCACTTCATAAATTTCGTCCCGAGGCTATTCTAGGTGCTGCGTCACCTTATTATTGGGCCAGGCCCATGTAATTTGGAAATACATAAGTATAGGTTATTATTAGAGTCCGTATGTGTGGGGAAACAAGAGATAGGGTTGTTTCGGACCCCTCCACCAAGGGCCACGAAATCCCCCCCCCCCCCCCCCCGTTCCTCCATATATACAGCCCTTAGGGCACCGTTTAGACTTTGGGTTTTGTTTAGATTAAAGTTCGCCATAGCTGCAATGTCGCTGCATTTCGCTTGTGTTCAACGACTGCACAAAGGCGCCACGTAACCCCACCTTGATCAATAAAGCTTTCCTCTTATATTCGCAATATCTAGATTGCAATCTTAGTTTCTTGCTTGTTCTTCGTTTGCTTGCAGGAAACAGACCTTCATGGTCAGGTTGATCGTGCTCCGGTGTGGTCAATAACCTCTCGGAGTTGCTTTAGCGTTTGCTAAGGCGCGACGTCCTCGCACGTTCGTAGTCGGATCGTCAAAGTCGACTTCCTCCCAAAACGATAGCCACCATCTCATCGAAAGACGGGACACCTATGCCTCTATCAATTGGGATGAAATGAGCTACCCTCATCAACCGATCGACTACCACCCATATCGAGTCATAGCCTGAACGAGTCCTGGGCAATCCCATAATAAAATCCATGCCTAGCTTATCCCACTTCCATTCGGGTATCGCCAATGGCTGTAACGAACCTGCTGGCTTCTGATACTATGCCTTTACTCTCTGACATACATCACAAACTGCTACATACTCCGCAATATCCTTCTTCATTCCGGTCCACCAGAAACTGTCCTTCAAATCCAGATACATCTTGGTATTTCCTGGGTGAATCGAATATGGCGAATCATGGGCCTCCTGCATAATCAACTTCTTGATCTCGGGATCATTAGGAACATATACGCGGTCCTCAAACCATAAGGTATCGTGCTCATCCTCACGAAATCCTTTAGCCTTTCCTTTGCTCATCCTTTCCTTTATCTCGGCAATCTCTTTGTCAGTATTATGAGCTTCTCTGATCTTATCCATCAAGGTAGACTGAATTTCCAATGCTGCTACATAGCCTCTCAGAACTATTTCCAAACATAGCTCGCGAAGATCCTCTGCTAACTCCTTGGGTAATCCTCCAATCATGAGAGTATTGACATGACTCTTGCAACTCAACGCATCAGCTACTACGTTAGCCTTTCCAGGATGATAGTTCAACTTCATATCATAATCCTTGATGAGCTCCAACCATCTCCTCTGCCTGAGATTCAACTCCTTCTGTGTGAAGATATACTTCAAACTCTTGTGATCCGTGTACACCTCACAATGATTTCTGATGAGAAAATGTCTCCATGTGTTCAACGCATGCACTACAGCTGTTAACTCCAAATCATGTGTAGCATAATTCAACTCATGGGGTTTAAGCTGTCGTGAGGCATATGAAACAACTCTTCCCTCCTGCATCAACACTGCTCCAAGTCCTCGACGAGAACCGTTGCAATACACTTGATAATCCTTGCGTTGATCGGGAAGAATCAACACTAGGGCTATAACCAAACATTTCTTCAATTCCTGAAAACTAGCCTCACATTCCTCAGTCCATTTGAACTTGGTGTCCTTCTTCAACAACTCCATCATGGGCTTTGCAATCTTAGAGAAATTCTCAATGAACCTCCTGTAGTATCCTGCGAGTCCAAGAAAACTCCGGATCTCTCCAACTGACATGGGTGCTTCCCAATTTGTCATAGTGACAACCTTGGTGGGGTCTACTGCTATTCCTTCTCCGGATATAACATGTCCGAGGAATCCAACTTCCTTCAACCAAAACTCACATTTGCTGAACTTAGCATATAATTGATGTTCTCTGAGCTTCCCAAGTACCAAACGCAAATGCTCCTTATGCTCCTCTTCATTCTTCGAGTAGACCAGAATATCATCAATGAACACCACGACAAACTTATCCAAAAACTCCATAAACACCTGTTCATCATGTTCATGAAATATGCAGGCGCGTTAGTCAGACCAAATGACATAACGGTATACTCATATAGCTCGTACCTTGTGGTAAAAGCTGTCTTAGATATATCCTACTCTCAAATCTTCAGCTGATGGTGTCTTGATCATAGATCAATCTTGGAAAATACTTTAGCTCCTTGCAACTGGTCAAACAAATCATTGATCATCGGCAGTGGGTACTTGTTCTTGATCGTCACTTCATTCAATCCACGATAATCAACAGCCATCCTCAACGATCCATTCTTCTTCTCCACTAGAAGCACTGGTGATCCCCAAGGTGACGAACTTGGGCGAATGTAGCCTTTATCCAGTAACTCCTTAATCTACTTCTTAATTTCTTCCAAATCCTTTGCGGGCATCCAATATGGTCTCTTAGATATTGGCCCTGTGCCTGGCAAAAGCTCAATCAAAAACTCAATGTCTCTATCCAGTGGCATGCCTGGCAACTCCTCTGGAAATACATCAGGGAAATCCTTTACCACTGGTGCTTCCTCCTGTACAACTCCTGATAAGGAATTCATGTGAGTCCTCTTCGGCACATGCCGGGATACATACTTAATCCTTCTTCCTTCTGGGGTGGTGAGTAGAATCGATTTACTGGTGTAGTCAATGTTCCCTCCATACTTTGACAACGAATCCATGCCTAATATTACATCGAGTCCTTGTGACTCCAATACTATTAGGTCTAAGGGGAACATGTAGTTACCAATCCTTAATGGTAACCGATCACACCATAGGCTAGCCATATACTCTGCTCCCAGCAAGGTTACTAACATGGGTGACCTAAGGGCTTGGGTTGGTAGGTTATACTTATCCACAAATCCCTTGATACGTATGAATGTGATGCACCAGTATCAAAAAGAACGATTGCAGTAAATGACTTAACCAAAAACTTACCTATTACTGCATCGGGTTGCGCTTCAACCTCCTCCATGCTAACGTGGTTCACTTGTCTCCTGTTGAAAGGGTTGGGCTTCTTCCCAGAGCTACCATTGCCATTTCCATTCTTTGCTTCAGAACACTCCATGGCGTAATGTCCATTCTTCCCGCACTTGAAACAAGTAATGTGACTTAGATCCTTCTTGGCGGGCGTTGCTGGGTTGGAACGGTTTTGGTCGTTGCTTCCTCCATTCCCATTCCCATTCTTGGGGCCACTATGGTTATGCGAACTCCCTCCATTGGAATTATGGCCTCCATGGTTATGGTGAATGTGTCCTCCCGAGTTCGGGGTAAAATGGGGCCTCTGTTGAGCTCCTGAGTTGTACTTCCCTTGTCCATACTTCCTCTTGCGGTTGTCTATCTGCTGCTGCTTCCCTTCAATCATGAGAGCTCTATCTACCAACTCCTGGTAGTTGTTGAAGGTTGCCACCATCAACTGCATGCTCAGCTCATCATTCAGTCCTTCCAGAAACTTCTCCTGCTTAGCGGCATATGTAGCGATGTCATTTGAGGCATAACATGCTAACTTACTAAAATCATCCACATACTGGCCCATTGTGCGTCCTCCTTGGCGCAAATTGCAAAACTCGCGCTTCTTCATGGCCATAGCTCCGGCTGAAACATGGGCAGTGCGAAAAAGCCTGCTGAAACTAGTCCCATGTGACAGTGTCGATGGGGTAAGTGGCTGTGAAATTTTCCCACCATGATGTTGCGGGTCCATCAAGCTGATGTGCGGCAAAACACACTCTCTCGCATTTGTGCATCCTGCAGTGGTCAGTTCCCTTCCAATCTTGCGGAGCCAATCATCTGCAACAATCGGCTCAATGCTACTAGAGAACACCGGCAGATTCAGCCTTAGAAAACGGGCTAAGTGGTCAACAGGTAGTGGTGGTGGTGGGTTATTGTTGTTGTTGTTCCCCTGGTTCTGATTCTGGACTAGTAGCTGCATCAGGGTATTCTGCTGCTGGATCAACTGAGTGAGCTCTGGTGGGAAAGCAAATCCATTGTCGCATCTCAGAGGCATCTGATGGATTTAGAAAAGGTGAGAAAATAGAATAGAATGAGGTCTAGAAGGAAAACACTACCCATATGCACATGAGACAAACACAAACATATCACTTCAATCAATTCACACAAGGGCATACAAGCGGTCTAACTATCGTTACAAAAGTGCTCGGACTATACTGTATACATGGGGGAATACTACTACTAATATGGTGGTCGTCTAGAAGTTTTAATCGGTGGAAGACTCCATGATATCTACTCCAGCTTCATCAACATGGTCATCATCGCTATCGTCAGGGTCTGAGTCAGTGTCGTCGATGATGATGTAGTCCTTCGAACGAATGGAATCGTCGTCTTCTCCTCCTGGCGCGGGGTCTCCCATGAATACTCCTAGCTTCCTTGTCAAATCGTCATTCTTCTCCACGAGTATCGTCATTTCCTCCTCATATCCATCGCATGTATACTTGAGTTCTTCCTCCAGCTCTGTGATCCTAGTCATTGCCTTCTTCAGATCTATCATTCCTGCGCACATCTGGTTCTCCTAGTGTCGAATGTGCCAGTTTAACTCCTGGATGAAAGATGCAATGGACCTATCCTTCCTGGTGTTGATCATCTCCCATTGGTCATCTCGGCACCCACAAATCTGGTAGATAGTATCTTTGATATCCTTGTGGTAAAACTTCTCCAATGTGTCCCATGGTGATGTGGGCTGCCATGCTCTTTCCTAGACTCCAGGTTGGTGCATCAAAGGAAAACTCTATCGGCTCAGTGACTGGCATGAACGTCCTTCCTGGAACTTGAACTCGAATCATCCAATGCTCCTCTTCTTGTAAAGTGGCGATGTAGGTCCCGGTGAAGCTTGGTATTCCAATGTTCAGGTGCCTAGTAACTTCCTTCATGTGTCGTCCAAAAGGTGTATCTTCATCTGGTTGTGTAAACTTGTTCCTTGCATCCGCCATCCTATAGAGTAGAAAGGAGGAGAGAAGTCAGAAATGAGTAGAGAAGAGTGGCCTAGGGTTTTATCTTAGTGGTAGTGTCCTACAGTCAACATGTGCTCTGATACCATCTTGTAGTGACCAGACCTCAAACAGTCTAGTCTCTGTGCATCAGTGTCATCCCTGGATCGGTAATGCTGACACACATAGTACTTGAGGATTTATAACAGAGTTTGAGTCACACACTTATTACATCGAATGTCTCAAAAGAGAACCTATTACAATAATATGGCTTAAGGCCATCTAAAAACGATAATAGCGGAAGGCTTGGAAGATAATGTGAGTCCATCAACTCCAACGGCATAGCTGAGTGAAAGACAGCGACCTATGGCACCTTACTCATCGTCTGAAAAGTCTGAAACATGAAATGTGGCAGCCCGAAACAGGTCAGCACATGGAATATGCTGGCAATGTAACACACAGAGTAATGAACAGAATAAAGGCTATCACTACATGCATATATGGCTGGTGGAAAGCTCTATGGTTACAGTTTTGCATAAAGCCAATTTTTTCCTACAACAAAGGAATAAATTTTATTTAACTATCATGGTGGTTGTTAAACATCGAGAAGGTTCCTCCAACTCAATCCCAATTAAGCATCATCATTAACCCAATCAAATTAGTTTAGAGTGAAGAGATCAACATGATAATCCAAGAACCAGATACTCAAGATGTCCATAACCGGGGACACGGCTAACCATGATTAGTTTGTACACTCTACAGAGGTTTGCGCACTTTTCCCCACAAGACTCGAACACATCCATGGTCGGAGATTCGAGATACAGTCTTTCTGACTCTCTACTCTGGGTAGACAGTACCACCTACAACCCACTACATCTGCTAGTCTACCTCTTCAAGAGCTTCACGCAACTTACTCAACTATGCCAGAGCCCATATTGGCTTGTGCCTGCACACGAAAGTTTCTAGCATGAATAATCTTATGATCCCTTTAAGCCTGGGTGGCGAACCGTAGGATGATCACACGGCTACTCCGGGATATCCTAGGACAACACCGATTCTCCAGTGCCTCGACAACCACTGGTACCCTGGGTGCCTCAAGCAATCCACCCAGATGTGTATTTAAGTAGCCACCTTAAATTAACCATTAATTAACAATACTCACATCTGTCATGGATACACTCACCCAAACCACGTCTACGAGCATAGCATAGCAATATAAGCATAACGTAGAAATAACTCCCAAAGATTTGATAATAAACAGGACAATAGGTTCTACCTCATCATCTACTTCCCAAACCCCACATGTTAATCAAGTCCTAACCATGAAAAGTTTGAGGGTTGATCTAATGAAATAAAACTGGGTAGTGAAGAGGTATGATCAAAGTGTTACTTGCCTTGCTGATGATCCGCAAAACTTAGAGACTCATAGTAGCACGCTTCGCACTCCGGGTACTCTATCGCAAACAAACAAAGCACATAATAAGCACTCAACTAGAAGCATGGGTAAAACTCAAATAAAAGATCTAACCAGAAAGTTCAACTGAAGAACTCCGGTTTGCAAAAAGAATCAAATCAAACGGAGCAACCACACTCAAACTGCGAAAGAAACAAAATCCGTTTACTAATCTGAACTAAAGTCAAATTTTATAGTACCAAAATCTTGTTCAAGTTGATTAAACAGAAAGAGGGCTTCGAGACAAAGATCTAGGCGCTTGAATCGCCTGATTCCGATAAACGAGCAAAAAGATAAACTAAAACGAAGATCAGGGCAGAAATCGCGATCGAAAATAATCACGGAAAAATCCTGGAAAAAGAAAAACTGACGAACAGGCTAACGAACGAACGTTCGCTGTCTGCGGCTAACGGGTGAACATCGTTCGTTAAAACGAACATACAGACGAACGTCCGTTGTTTATCTAAACCGAAAAAAACGAACCGATCTAACAAAAAACCGAATCTAGGGTTTTCTAAGAAACGATCGGTTTTCTAAAAAACAGCGGCTACCTCGGCGATCATGAAGGCGGCGGCGGCGGTTACTTCAGCGGCGGCGGTGGTTTCGGCGGCGGCGGGCAACGGCGGCAGCGGCCTTCGGCGGCGCGGCGGCGGCGGCGGCGGCGGCTGGAGGCTGGTGGCGGGGTCGAGGCGGGGCTAGGGTTTGGCGGGGTTCGGGCCTCCCGACTTATAAGGCCGGCCGGGCCAGGAGTCCTAGTCCGACACGGCCCGATTAGGTTAGGTCGATTGACTTTTTTACAAAAGTAATTACAACGCGCAAAAAAACAAATAAAAGAAATACTAAACGGACTCCAAAAATCCTGAAATAAGTTTTCCCCGTCCTCTAAAAATATAGCGGACAAGATGAGCATTTATTTGGGCCTCTAATGCAATTTTGAAAAATACACTTTTTTCCTAGATCAAAAAAATAGCTATAAAACTCTGAATAAAAATCTTATTTGATTTTAATATTTTTCCTCCAATATTTCTTTATTTTGGAAATGTCATTTTATCCCCTATATTTTATTTTCATGATGGAAATATTCGAAGAGAAAAATAATTAAAACCAAATGATCCTCTTTTCAAAATTTGAGAAAACTCAAATATGAAAATAACGAAATCCCCAACTCTCGCCGTGGGTCCTTGAGTTGCTTAGAATTTCTAGGATCAACCAAAAATGCAACAAAATATGATATGCAATGATGATCTACTGTATAACATTCCAAATTGAAAATTTGGGATGTTACACTCTTTGTCCTAGAACAACACCAACATCATAATCACTAGCATCACACATAATTTTGAAGGGAATGTTCCAGTGAGGTGGTTGAACAATAGGTGCAGAGATTAAAGCTTTCTTAAGTATTTCAAAGGCTTCTAAACAATCATCATTGAAAACAAAAGGACCATCTTTTTGCAAAAGATTAGTGAGAGGCCTAGAAATTTTCGATAATTCTTTAATAAATCTCCTATAGAAACCGGCATGACCAAGGAAACTTCTCATACCTTCGATATCTGTTGGACATGACATTTTTTCAATTGCATCAACTTTAGCTTTATCAACTTCAATGCCTCTTTGAGAGATTTCATGCCCCAAGACAATACCTTCATTAACCATCAAGTGGCACTTCTCCCAATTCAAGACAAAATTAGTTTCTTCACATCTCTGCAAAACTTGATCAAGGTTGCTTAGGCAGTCATCAAAAGAAATTCCCTAAACAGAAAAATTGTTGATAAAAACCTCCACGATCTTTTCAGAAAAGTCAGAGAATATAGAAGTCATACATTTTTGAAAGGTAGCAGGTGCATTGCATAAACCAAAAGGCACACGTCTATAAGCAAAAGTACCAAAAGGGCATGTAAAAGTAGTTTTTTTTCTTGATCCTCTTGTGACACAGGTATTTGGGAAAAACCGGAGTATGCATCCAGAAAAGTAGAAATTTGTATGTTTTGATAGTCTTTCTAGCATTTGGTCAATAAAAGGCAAAGGATAATGATCTTTCCTAGTAGCTTTGTTTAATTTTCTAAAATCAATTTACCCTTCTATAACCTGTGATAATACTTTGTGGGATAAGTTCATTTTTATCATTAGGAACTATAGTAATACATCCCTTCTTAGGGACACAATGAATAGGACTTACCACCTACTATCAGCACTAGGATAGATTATACCTGCTTCCAGAAGCTTTAGTATTTCATTTCTTACCATTTCTTTCATCTTAGGATATAACCATCGCTGATGATCAAAAACTCGTTTAGCATCTGGTTCCATATTAATTTTATGCTAACATAGAGTGGGACTAATGCCCTTAAGATCATCAGGAGTATATCCAATAGCAGCACGGTGCTTCCTCAGAGTTTTCAATAATCTATTTTCTTCATGCTCTGAAAGGCTAGCACTAATAATAACAAGATATATCTTCTTTTCATCAAGATAAGCATATTTCAAAGTATCAGGTAATTGTTTATGCTCAAAAACAGGATCACTCTTGGGTGGTAGAGGATCTCCAAGAGTTTCAACAGGAAAATTGTGTTTCAAAATAGGCATTTGTTTAAAGAATATCTCATCTATTTCATTTCTTTCATCCATATGCATATCATTTTCATGGTCTAGCAAATACTATTCTGGAGGATCAGTAGGAGGCACGGCAATAGAAGCAAGACCAATAATCTCATATTTACTAGGTGACTCTTTATCATGCGGTTGTCTACGAAATTTAGAGAAATTAAATTCATGAGACACATCGATGAAGCTTACACTAACAGTTTCTTTTTCACAGTCTATCTTGGCAGTCACTATGTTCAAGAAAGGTCTACCAATATATTATGGGACAAAAATCATCTTGTGGGAACCAAGAATGAGAAATTTAGTTGGGTAATTTATTTTCCCACACAAGACTTCAACATCTCTAACAATCCCAGGTGGTGTAATAGTATCTCTATTCACGAATTAAATAGTAATATCTATATCTTCTATTTCAGCAGGGGCATTATCATTCATAATTTCTTGATATAAAGCAAACAGGTTAGCACTCACACTAGCACCCAAATCACATAAGCCATGATAACAATGATCCACTATTTTAACAGAGACAACAGGAATGCCAACAATAGGTCTATGTTTATCTTTTTCATCGGGCTTGGCAATTCTAGTAGCTTCATTATAGAAAAAAATAACATGCCCATCAATATTTTCAACCAAGAGATCTTTAACCATAGCAACATTAAGTTCAACTTTAATTTGTTCAGAGGGTGTAGGTGTTCTTGTATAGCTCTTGCGAACCACAGTTGAAGCTTTAGCATGTTCTTTTATCCAAACACAAAAAGGTGGTTTCTCAATATAAGCAGTACGAATAGTTGGATCAACATTATAAGTAGTGGTTTATTCCCTAGCTTCAATGGTTTCTACTACTTTCACTTCAACGGGAGGATGATATTTAAACCACTTCTCCTTAGGAAGATCAACATGAGTAGCAAATGATTCACAGAAAGAGGCTACTATATCAGAGTCAAGTCCATATTTAGTGCTAAAATTCTGAAAAGCATCGGTATGCATAAAAGTTTTAACACAATCAAATTCAAGCTTTATACCTGACTCCTTACCTTCGTCAAGCTCCCAATCTTCAGAGTTGCATTTAATTATTTCCAAGATATCCCATTTGAATTCAATAGTCTTCTTCATAAAAGAGCCAGTACAAGAGGTATCGAGCATGGACTGATCATTACGAGAAAGCCGAGCTTAAAAATTCTGAATAATAATTTCTATCAAGAGCTCATGATTGGGGCATGAATGTAACATTGACTTAAGCCTCCCCCAAGCTTTAGCGATACTTTCTCCTTCACAAGGCCAAAAATTATATATATAATTCCGATCACAATGAACCAGATGCATAGGATAAAACTTCTGATGAAATTCCAATTTCAATCGGTTATAATTCCAAGATCCAAGATCATCACATAGCCTGTACCATGTCAATGCCTTTCCCTTCAAAGATAAAGGGAAGACCTTCCACTTGACTTCATCTCCACATAAACCTACAAGCTTAAATAAGCCACAAACTTCATCCACAAAGATTAGATGCATATCAGGATGTAGTGTTCCATCTCCTGCATAAGGATTAGCTAGCAGTTTCTCTATCATATCTGAAGGAAATTCATAATAAAAAAAATCAGTGGGTGCAGTAGGTTGAGAATCAACTCTTTGTTCTTCCGGTCAGGGTGAAGATGCCCCAAACAAGCCCCTCAAAGGAATATTTTCCATAGTGACAAGTGGTAGTAAATTTCAGCACGTAATATAAATTTTCCCTTACCAAATTCCACTCGCCAAAGGTGCTTCACTCCCCGGCAACGGGTCCAAAAAAGAGTCTTGATGTCCCACAAGTATATGGGATCTATTGTAGTCCTTTTGATAAGTAAGAGTGTTGAACCCAATGAGGAGCAGAAGGAAATGACAAACGGTTTTCAGCAAGGTATTCTCTGCAGACACTGAAATTATCGGTGTGATTAGATAATTCGTAACGAGTAACAAGTGACAAGTGCAAAAAATATGCAGCAAGGTGGCCCAATCCTTTTTATAGCAAAGGACAAGCCTAGATGAACTCTTATATAAAGCAAAGCGCTCCCGAGGACACATGGGAATTACCGTCAAGTTAGTTTTCCTCATGCTCATATGATTCACGTTCGCTACTTTGATAATCTGATATGCGGGTGGACCGGTGCTTGGGTGATGTCCTTACTTGGACAAGCCTCCCACTTATGATTAAGCCCGCTCGCAAGCATCCTCAACTATAAAAGAAGAATTAATATAAATCTAACCATAGCATGAAAGATGTGGATCCAAAATCAGTCCCTTAAGAAGCAACGCATAAACTAGGGTTTAAGCTTTTGTCGCTCTAGCAACCCATCATCTACTTATTTACTTCCCAATGCATTCCCCTAGGCCCAAATCATGGTGAAGTGTCAAGTAGTCGACGTTCACATAACACCACGAGAGGAAAGACAACATACATCTCATCCAAATATCGAATGAATACCAAATTCACATGATTACTTATAACAAGACTTCTCTCATGTCCTCAGGAACAAAAGAAACTACTCAGAATGCATGTTCATGTTCAATATCAGAGGGGTAATAAATATCATTTAGGATCTGAACATATGATCTTCCACCAAGTAAACCAACTAGCATCATCTACAAAGAGTAATCAACACTACTAGCAACCCACAGGTACGAATCTGAGGTTCTGAGGCAAAGATTGAATACAAGAGATGAACTAGGGTTTGAGAGGAGATGGTGTTGGTGAACATGTTGATGAAGATTGACCCTCCCATGATGAGAGGATCGTTGGTGATGACGATAGCTTTGATTTCCCCCTCTCGATGAGAAGTTTCCCCAGCAGAGTCGCTCTGCCAGAGCTCTGGATTGCTCCTGCCTAGGTTCCACCTCGAGACGGCGGAGTTTCGTCCCGAAAGCTTCCTTCTTATTTTTTTCTAGGTAAAAAATCCTCCATATAGCAGAAGATGGGCACCGTACAATGGCCACGGGGTCCACAAGCCCTGGGGGTAGTGCACGCCCCTCAGGCTTGTGGCCACCTGGTGGTCCCCTTTTGTAGTTTCTTCACCCAATAATTTTTATATATTCCAAAACAATTCTCCGTAAAGTTTCAGGACATTTGGAGTTGTGCAGAATATGTATCTCAGATTTGCTCCTTTCCGGTCCAGAATTCCAGCTACCGGCATTGTACGTCTTCATGTAAATCTTGTAAAATAAGAGAGATAAGGCATAAGTATTATACCATAATGTGAAATAACAGTCCGTAATGCAATAAATATGAACATAAAAACATGATCCAAAATGGACGTATCAACTCCCCCAAGCTTTGACCTTGCTTGTCCTCAAGCGAAGGACGAAATCAATAACCATGTCCACACGTTTAGAGATAGAGGTGTCGATAAAATAGAGTACGGACATGAGGGCATCATGATCATCTTTTAGAACCGCAATATATTGTCATATAAGTTCTTATGTTAAGGTGATAATACGTTCACAAAGTATGAACCAAAAACTTTAGTGAAAACTAGCAAACTATGATCTCGGCCATTGGAGCAATTACAATTTATCATAAAATCGGAAAGAGTCAATATAAGAGCTTGTCTAGCAAGTCCACATACTCAATCATCTTTTAGTCTTTCATAATTGCTAACACTCACGCGATAGTTATGAGATCAAAGCTTCAATTAGACACATAGAAAGATAGGGGCTTATAGTTTCGCCCCCCCCCCAACTATTTACCTCAAGGGTAATGTCAACAATAATAACTCATGATCACCTACATCCGAGTGGATATATGTGTCTAGATCTTTCCCCAACACATGACGCTTGCTACAAGAAAAAGGTGAAATATAGGGAATGGTGAGGATCACCATGACTCTTGCATAAAGGTAAGTACTAAAGGTAAAATATAGGCCCTTCGCAGAGGGAAGCAGAGGTTGTCATGCGATGTTTGGTTGGATGAACGAAATCTCAATGCAACGGAATGTCACTTTATATTGCCGCTTGTGATAGGAAACTTTATTATGCAGTCTGTCGCTTTTATTTCTTCCCCATCACAAGTTCGTATAAAGTTTATTTTCCTTAGACTAAAAGATCATACACATTTAAAGAGCAATTTTTATTGCTTGCACCGATGATAACTTACTTGAAGGATCTTACTCAATCCATAGGTAGGTATAGTGGACTCTCATGGCAAAACTGGGTTAAGGGTATTTGGATGCACGAGTAGTATCTCTAATTGGTGTGGAATTTTTGGCTGGTATGAGGTGGAAGCAAGCTTCACAGGTTGGAGAATCTATGACAATATAACTTCTATTAGGAAATAAGTAAACATAATTCATTATGTGTCTTCCTTGTCCAACAGCAACTTATTAGCATATAATATTTTGATGAGTGCTCACAATCATAAAAGATGTCCAAGATAGTGTATTTATATGTGAAACCTCTCTTTCTTTATTACTTCCTTTTAATTGCAACAATGACCAAAACTATGTTTGTCAACCTTCAAAAAAATTTAATCATCATACTTCTTATATGTGAAATCATCACTCTCCATAAGATTATTATATAATATTTCTATATCTTTATTATTTTCTTATTTTCCAATATCAAAGCAAGAAAGCAAATCCCTTACTCAAAACTAATCTTTATTATATAACTCTCACACTCAATTACATAGATAGATCACAAAGCAAAACTAAAAGACTAGATCATATTAAAACTTTCATTCTACTAGATCAAGATATAACCAAAAGGATTGAACTAAAGCAAACTATAAAGATAAAGGTGTGATGGTGATACGATAACGGGGCACCTCCCACCAAGCTTGGCACAAGCCAAGGGGAGTGCCCATATCCGTGTACTCAAGTCTCCTTCGATGGTGGTGGTGATGAAGTTGATGATGTGGGAATCTTGTCTTCAGTATTCCAAAGCATAGGTTCCCCATCATAGAAAGATGAGTGAGTCTCCAGAATCCTCAAATCTGCAGCCAAACTCATCTTTTTAAATCTATACTTATACTCATAGTGTTGATTTTCCAAATCATAGATCTGTGCTTTGAGGTGCTCTATTCGCTCATGGAGCTTGAAGATAGCCTCTCCAATATTAGCAGCATCTAGCTTGTGGTCGAGGGTGAATTCCGTGATCATGGAGTGGCTGACGTTGAGTCCACGTTCCACCATCCATTGCACTTGAAGATCTCCTTCTCCACCTCTTCAAGCCTGATCTCCACGGTTCTGGTCTTCTTTGGACCTTGAACATCCCGAATGTGAAGCACCCCCTCACGCATCTCAATGGCCTGAGGGTGTTTCATCACCTCCTGAAGGTAAGGGTTGATGACCCTATAGAAGAACTTGTCCTTGGAGGCGCTTGGAGACGTCATGGCGATCTAGATCTGTCAAAAAAATAGCTTCAAACAAGAAAAAAGGAGTTCTTAGCGATGCGGTGGTCAAAACCTTCAGGTGATTACATAATAATTTTTTACCGAGCAAAAGAAGTAATCTGCAAGAAAACGGAGTCTGGATGGCACACGTGGTGTCCACAATCCTGGGAGGCGCGGCTAGGGGGTAGCCCCCCCCCCCCGACTTGTCGCCTCCTCATGCAATATTCAGATAACTTTTTATTTTTCTAATTTTTTAAATATTCCAAAACAGAGTAAAATTGCCTTTGGGAAACTTTTGGAGTCGGGTTAATTAGCGTAACACATACCTATTCCTTTTCAGGGTTCTGGCGTGTTCTGGAAGGTTTCTTTTATGTACTCCTCCGGTGTTATGGTATGAATAATATTAGTTACAACATTCATGGGCGTACGTAAGATATAATGTTTGATTCTTTGCCCATTCACCACCTTCGGATTATTTCCTTCGGCATTGTTGATCTTGATAGCATCGGAATGAAACACTTCTTCGATGATGTAAGGTCCTTCCCATTTGGAGATAAGTTTTCCTGCAAAAAATCTTAAATGAGAATTTTATAGCAAGACTTGGTCACCTACATTGAATTCATGCTTTTGTATCCTTTTGTCATGCCATCTTTTAACCTTTTCTTTAAACAGCTTGGCATTTTCATAGGCTTGGGTTCTCCATTCATCATGCGAGCTGATGCCAAACAACCTCTTTTCACCGGCAAGTTTGAAATCAAAATTGAGTTCTTTAATTGCCCAGTAAGCTTTATGTTCTAGTTCCAGAGGTAAGTGACATGTTTTTCCATAAACCATTTTATATGGAGACATACGCATAGGAATTTTGTAAGCAGTTCTATAAGCCCATAATGCATCATCAAGTTTCTTAGACCAATTCTTCCTGGATCTATTAATAGTCTTTTGCAAGATCAATTTTATTTCCCAATTACTTAATTATACTTGACCACTAGACTGAGGGTGATATGGAGATGCAATTCTATGGTTAACATCATACTTAGCAAGCAATTTATGGAAAGCACCATGAATAAAATGCAAACCACCATCATTCATTAGATATCTAGGGACTCCAAAGCTCAGGAAAATAACTTCTTTAAGCATCTTAATGGAAGTGTTGTGATCAACACTACTAGTTGGAATAGCTTCTACCGACTTAGTGACATAATCAACAACAACTAGAATATGAGTATACCCATTGGAGGAAGGAAAAGGTCCCATATAATCAAATCCCCAAACATAAAATGGTTCAATAACAAGTGAATAATTCATAGGCATTTCCTCACGTCTACTAATGTTACCAATTCTCTGACATTCATCACAAGACAAGACAAACTTACAAGCATCTTTGTAAAAGAGTTGGCCAATAAAAACCCGACTGTAATACCTTGTGTGTCGTTCGGTCTCCCGCATGGTGTCCTCCATATGACTCAGAGTGACACTTTCATAGGATATGTTCCTGTTCACGCTCAGGTATACAACGTCTAAGAACACCATCTACTCCTTTATAAGGATGTGGGTCATCCCAGAAGTAGTGTCTTAAATCATAGAAAAACTTTTTCTTTTGCTGGTATGTGAAACTAGGTGGTATAAATTTAGCACAAATATAATTAGCATAGTCTGCATACCATGGGGGTACTACGAGAAGTATTTATGACAACTAATTTTTCATCAGGAAAACTATCATCAATAGTTAGCGGGTCATCAAGAATATTTTCTAACCAAGACAAGTTGTCTGCTATGGGGTTCTCACCTCCCTTCCTATCAATAATATGTAAATCAAATTCTTGTAGCAGGAGAACCCACCTAATGTGTCTAGGTTTAGCATCTTTCTTTTCCATAAGGTATTTAATAGCAGCATGATCAGTGTGAATAATTACTTTGGAATCAACAATGTAGGAACTGAATTATTACAAGCAAACACAACTGCTAGAAATTCCTTTTCAGTAGTAGCACAATTTCTTTGAGCATTGTCTAGAGTTTTACTAGCATAATGGATAACATTTAATTTCTTATCAACTCTTTATCCTAGAACAGCACCAACAGCATAATCACTATCATCACACATAATTTCAAAGGGTAGGTTCCAATCAGGTGGTTGAACAATAGGTGCAAAGATTAAGGCTTTCTTAAGTATTTCAAAGGCTTCTAAACAATCAACAACAAAAACAAAAGGAACTTCTTTTGCAAAAGATTAGTGAGAGGCCTAGAAATTTTAGATAATTCTTTAATAAATCTCCTATAGAAACCGACATGACCAAGGAAACTTATCATACCTTTGATATTTGTAGGACACGACATTTTTTCAATTGCATCAACTTCAGCTTTATCAACTTCAATGCCTCTTTTAGAGATTTTATGCCCCAAGACAATACTTTTGTTAACCATAAAGTGGCACTTACCCCAATTCAAGACAAGATTAGTTTCTTCACATCTCTGCGAAACTCGATCAAGATTGCTTAGGCAGACATCAAAAGAAGCTCCATAAATGGAAAAATCATCCATAAAAACCTCCACAATCTTTTCACAAAAGTGGGAGAATAAAGTAGTCATACATCTTTGAAAGGTAGCAGGTGCATTGCCTAAACCAAAAGTCATACATCTATAAGCAAAATTACCAAAAGGGCATGTAAAAGTAGTTTTTTCTTGATCCTCTTGTGACACAGGTATTTGGGAAAAAATGGAGTATCCATCTAGAAAGCAGAAATGTGTATGTTTTGATAGTCTTTCTAGCATTTGGTTAATAAAAGGCAAAGGATAATGATCTTTCCTAGTAGCTTTGTTTAATTTTCTAAATCAATTACCATTCTATAACCTGTGATAATTCTTTGTGGGATAAGTTCATTTTTATCATTAGGAACTACAATAATGCCTCCCTTCTTAGGGACACGATGAACAAGAATTACCCACTACTATCAACAATAGGATAGATTATACCTCCTTCCAGAAGCTTTAGTATTTCATTTCTTTCCACTTCTTTCATCTTAGGGTTTAACTATCGTTGATGATCAACAACTGGTTTAGCATCTGGTTCCATATTAATTTTATGCTGACATAGAGTGGAACTAATGCCCTTATGATCAGCAAGAGTATATCCAATAGTAGCAAGGTGCTTCCTCGGAGTTTTCAATAATCTCTTTTCTTCATGCTCTGAAAGGTTAGCACTAATAATAATAGGATATATCTTCTTTTCATCAAGATAAACATATTTCAATGTATCAGACAATTGTTTAAGCTTAAAAACAGGATCACACTTGGGTGGTAGAGGATCTCCAAGAGTATCAACAGGCAAATTGTGTTTCAAAACAGGCATTTGTTTAAAGAATATCTCATCTATTTCATTTATTTTATCCATATGCATATCATTTTCATGGTCTAGCAAATATTGTTCTAAAGGATCAGTAGGAGGCACGACAATAGAAGCAAGACAAATAATCTCAACTTTACTAGGTGACTCTTTATCACGCAGTTGTCTATGAAATTTAGAGAAATTAAATTCATGAGACACATCGCCGAAACTTACACTAACAGTTTCTTTTTCACAGTCTATCTTAGCATTAACCGTGTTCAAGAAAGGTCTACCAATATATTATGGCACAAAAATCATCTTGTGGGGAACCAAGAACGAGAAAATCAGTAGGATATTTTATTTTCCCACACAAGACTCCAACATCTCTAACAATCCCAAGTGGTGTAATAGTATCTCTATTCGCGAATTTAATAGTAACATCTATATCTTCTATTTCCGTAGGTGCAATATCATTCATAATTTCTTTATGTAAAGAAAATGGGATAGCACTCACACTATCACCCAAATCACATAAGCCATGATAACAATGATCCGCTATTTTAACAAAGAAAACAGGAATGCTAACAATTGGTCCATGTTTATATTTTTCATCGGGTTTGGCAATTCTAGTAGCTTCATTACATAAATAAATAACATGTCCATCAATATTTTCAACCAGGAGATCTTTAACCATAGCAACATTAGGTTCAACTTTAATTTTTTCAGACGGTTTAGGTGTTCTTATATAACTCTTGTGTGATGCCCCCGATTCAATCGTACACTAATCATACATGCAAACGTGTACGATCAAGATCAGGGTCTCACGGGAAGATATCACAACACAACTCTAAAAAAACAAATAAGTCATACAAGCACCATATTACAATCCAGGGGCCTCGAGGTCTCGAATACAAGTAATCGATCATAAATGAGTCACCGGAGGCAACAAAATCTGAGTACAGACATAAGTTAAACAAGGTGCCATAAGATGGCTTGCACAAACTGGGTACAGACGGAAGGAGGCGCAAGCCTCCTGCCTGGGATCCTCCTAAACTACTCCTGGTCGTCGGCGGCCTGCACGTAGTAGTAGGCACCCTCGGTGTACTAGGGGTCGTCGTCGATGGTGGCATCTGGCTCCTGGGCTCCAACATCTAGTTGTGACGTCCGAGAAGAATGGAAAGGGGGAAAGAGGGAGCAAAGCAACCGTGAGTACTCATCCAAAGTACTCGCAAGCAACGATCTACACTACATATGAATTGGTATCAATGAAACGGATAGTATCTGTGGACTGAACTGCAGAATGCCAGAATAAGAGGGGGATAGCTAGTCCTATCGAAGACTACGCTCCTGGCAGCCTCCATCTTGAAGCATGTAGAAGAGAGTAGCTGGTAAGTACACTAAGTATCATCGCACAGCATAATCCTACCCGGCGATCCTCTCCTCGTCGCACTGTGGGAAAGCGATCACCGGGTTGTCTCTGGAACTTTTCTGGGTGTGTCTTATTAAGTATCTGGTTCTAGTTGTCACAATGTCGAAGTACAACTCTGATACGTCTCCGTCGTATCTATAATTTTTGATTGTTCCATGCCAATATTATCCAACTTTCATATACTTTTGGCAACTTTTTATATTATTTTTTGGGACTAACATATAGATCCAGTGCCCAGTGCTAGTTCCTGTTTGTTGCATGTTTTATGTTTCGCAAAAACCCAATATCAAACGGAGTCCAAACGGGATAAAAACGGACGGAGAATTATTTTGGAATATTTGTGATTTTTGGGAGAAAGAATCAACGCGAAACGGTGCCCGAGGTGGCCACGAGAGTGGCCCACGCCACCACTCCATGTGGGCGCGCCCCCCACTCTCGTGGGCCACCCGTAAGGCGGTTGATGCCCTTCTTTGGCCGCAAGAAAGCAAATTTTTGGAAAACGATCTGGGCGAAGGTTTCAATCCAATCTGAGTTACGGATCTCCAGATATAAAGGAAACGGTGCCAGGGCAGAATTCCAGAATGCAGAAACAGAGAGATAGATCCAATCTCGGAGGGGCTCTCGCCCCTCCCACGCCATGGGAGCCAAGGACTAGAGGGAAAACCCTTCTCCCATCTAGGAAGAGTGTTAAGGAAGAAGAAGAAGAAGAAGGGGGGCTCTCTCCCCCTTGCTTCCGGTGGCGCCGGAACGCTGCCGGGGGCCATCATCATCACCGCGATCTTCACCAACACCTCCGCCATCTTCACCAACATCTCCATCACCTTCCCCCATCTATATTCAGCGGTCCACTCTCCCGCAACCCGCTGTACCCTCTACTTGAACATGCTGCTTTATGCTTCATATTATTTACCACTGATGTGTTGCCATCCTATGATGTCTGAGTAGATTTTCGTTGTCCTATCGGTGATTGATGAATTGCTATGATTGGTTTGAGTTGCATGTTTTATTATTGGTGCTGTCCTATTGTGCCCTCTGTGTCGCACAAGCATGAGGGATTCCCGCTGTAGGGTGTCGCAATGCATTCATGATTCGCTTATAGTGGGTTGCGTGAGTGACTGAAACACAAACCCGAGTAAGGGGATTGTTGCGTATGGGGTAAAGGGGACTTGATACTTTAATGCTATGGTTGGGTTTTACCTTAATGAATCTTTAGTAGTTGCGGATGCTTGCTAGAGTTCCAATCATAAGTGCATATGATCCAAGTAGAGGAAGTATGTTAGCTTATGCCTCTCCCTCAAATAGAATTGCAATAGTGATTACCGATCTAGTAACATAGCCAGTTGCTTAGGGACAATTTCACAACTCCTACCACCACTTTTCCACACTCGTTATATTTACTTTATTGCTTATTTATCTAAACAGCCCCTAGTTTATATTTACGCGTTCTTTACTTTCTTGCAAAGCTATCCAACAACACCTACAAAGTACTTCTAGTTTCATACTTGTTCTAGGTAAAGCGAACGTCAAGCGTGCGTAGAGTCGTATCAGTGGCCGATAGGACATGAGAGAGTATTTGTTCTACCTTTAGCTCCTCGTTGGGTTCGACACTCTTACTTATCGAAAGAGGCTACAACTATCCCGTATACTTGCGGGTCATCAGGACCTTTTTCTGGCGCCGTTGCCGGGGAGTCATAGCGTGGGGTGAATATTCTCGTGTGTGCTTGTTTGCTTTATCACTAAGTAATTTTTATTTGCTGTTCTTAGTTGTTCTCTATCTTTAGTTATGGGTAGGAAACGCAAAATACCAAAAGAATTAGTTGTACCTACTGAACCAGTGGTTGAAGAACCACTCAAAATCTATCACACTCCTGAAGCTTTTTACTTGGATCATCTTCGATCCCTTTGTGCTCGTGCTGAAACCCCCACTAGTTTAGTTGAGGGCAAATCTTTAGATGAGCATGCTTGTTTTGTGCGACACCGTATATCTGAAAAAGTGAAACTATTATGGGATCAAATTTAACGTTTGCAATGCTATGCTTGGAATTTATGTGAAATATATGAGTTCACTTGTTGTTCTGAAGACCCTAAGAAACACCTACCCTATCAATGCTTGTTTAGTGATAATGGAATCGTATCTTCATATGCTAAGGGTGTTTACAATTACTATGATGTTCAAAAAATTGAAGAATTTGTTGCTTTTAAAGGTGCTTATGAGATTGCCTCTTTGATTAAAAAGTATGATGCTACTCTTTACAAATCTGAAAATTTTGCCATATTTCAATATTGTTATGATAATTATGCTTCTAATGCCTATGTTAAACCATATATTGAGGACTTCTCCATTGTCCAAGACGAGACTAATATTTTGTAGGAAGCTATGGAAGAAGAAATTGATGAAACAGTGAGCTCATTGGATGAAAAAGATGATGAGGAGAGCGAAGAACAAAAGGAGGAAGAGCGGATTAGCTACCCGTGCCCACCTTCTAATGAGAGTAACCCTCCAACTCATACATTATTTAATTCCCCTTCGTGCTTACCGAAGGATGATTGCTATGATGATTGCTATGATCCCTTAATTTGTTTGAAATATCCCTTTTTGATGATGCTTGCTATGCTTGTGGCCAAGATGCAAATATGGATTATGTTTATGGAGATGAACTTGCTATAGTTCCTTATGTTTAACATGAAATTGTTGCTATTGCACCCACGCATGATAATCCTATTATCTTTTTGAATTCTCCAAACTACACTATATCGAAGAAGTTTGTGCTTATTAAGGATTATATTGATGGGTTGCCTTTTACGATTGCACATGATGATTTTGATGAATGTGATATGCATGTGCTTGCTGCTCCTACTTGCAATTATTATGAGAGAGGAACTTTATCTCCACCTCTCTATGTTTCCAACATGATAGAATTGCAAGAAACTGCTTATACTATGCATTGGCCTTTACTTGGTTTGCATGAATTGTTAT
Organism: Aegilops speltoides; assembly: GCA_021437245.1. Classification (NCBI taxonomy): domain Eukaryota; kingdom Viridiplantae; phylum Streptophyta; class Magnoliopsida; order Poales; family Poaceae; genus Aegilops; species Aegilops speltoides. Next base: position 336,453,762 of record CM038146.1, read on the forward strand.
TTTATGACATGTCGATGCATAGAAAGAGAGTTAGACTTCGTTGTTGCATGATTTATGTTACCTTGTGCTCACTACTAAATTAAAAATCATTGTTAATTAAAATTGGCTTTGATATACCTTGGGATCCGGGTGGATTCATTACTTGAGCACTATATGCCTGGCTTAATGGCTTTAAAGAAAGCGCTGCCAGGGAGACAACCCGGAAGTTCTAGAGAGTCACTTATTTCTATTGTGTGCTTTTATATAGTTTAAAAACAAAAAAATAAAGAGGGGAACCTAAAACTTTTCAAAAAGGAAAGTGAAAGTGAGAGAGACAAGCATTGTTGAAGTGGGGGAGCTCCTTGAACTTTGTGAAGGAAATATGCCCTAGAGGCAATAATAAAGTTATTATTTATTTCCTTATATCATGATAAATGTTTATTATTCATGGTAGAATTGTATTAACCGGAAACATAATACATGTGTGAATATATAGGCAAACAGAGTGTCACTAGTATGCCTCTACTTGACTAGCTTGTTAATCAAAGATGGTTATGTTTCCTAACCATGGACAAAGAGTTGTTATTTGATTAACGGGATCACATCATTAGTTGAATGATCTGATTGACATGACCCATTCCGTTAGCTTAGCACCCGATCGTTTAGTATGTTGCTATTGCTTTCTTCTTGACTTATACATGTTCCTATGACTATGAGATTATGCAACTCCCATTTACCGGAGGAACACTTTGTGTGCTACCAAACGTCACAACGTAACTGGGTGATTATAAAGGTGCTCTACAGGTGTCTCCAAAGGTACTTGTTGGGTTGGCATATTTCAAGATTAGGATTTGTCACTCCGAATGTCGGAGAGGTATCTCTGGGCCCTCTCGGTAATGCACATCACTTAAGCCTTGCAAGCATTTCAACTAATGAGTTAGTTGCGAGATGATGTATTACGGAACGAGTAAAGAGACTTGCCGGTAACGAGATTGAACTAGGTATTGGATACCGACGATCGAATCTCGGGCAAGTAACATATCGATGACAAAGGGAACAACGTATGTTGTTATGCGGTCTGACCGATAAAGATCTTCGTAGAATATGTAGGAACCAATATGGGCATCCAGGTCCCGCTATTGGTTATTGACCGAGACGGTCTCGGTCATGTCTACATTGTTCTCGAACTGTAGGGTCCGCACGCTTAAGGTTTCGATGATGCTTATATTATGAGTTTATGAGTTTTGATGTACCAAGGAGTTCAGAGTCCCGGATGAGATCGGGGACAAGACGAGGAGTCTCGAAATGGCCGAGACGTAAAGATCGATATATTGACGACTATATTCGAGTTCGGAAAGGTTCCGAGTGATTCGGTATTTTTGGAGTACCGGAGAGTTACGGAATTCGCCGGGAGAAGTATTGGGCCTTATTGGGCCTCAAGGAAAGAGAGAGGGCTGCCTAGGGCAGGCCGCGCCCCCATGGCCTAGTCCGAATTGACTAGGGGAGGCCGCACCCTCCTTCCTTCCCTTCTCTCTTCCCTTCCTAGTCTCCTACTCCTAATACATGGAAGGTTTCCTAGTTGACTAGGAAGGGGAATCCTACTCCCGGTGGGAGTAGGACTCCCCTAAGGCGCGCCATAGAGAGGCCGCCCTCCCTCCTCCACTACTTTATATACGGGGGCAGGGGGCACCCCATAGACACACAAGTTGATCATTGATCGTTCCTTAGCCGTGTGCGGTGCTCCCCTCCACGATATTACACCTTGATCATATTGTAGCGGTGCTTAGGCGAAGCCTGCGACAGAGAACATCAAGATCGTCACCACGCCGTCGTCTTGACGGAACTCCCCTCGAGCCTCTCTGGATTGAGATCGAGGGTGCGCCATCGAGCTGTACGCGTGTCAAGAACTCGGAGGTGCCGGAGTAACGGTGCTTGGATCGGTTGGACCGGAGGACGACGACTACTTCCTCTACGCTTGCGTCAACGCTTCCGCTTCGGTCTCACGAGGGTACGTAGACAACACTCTCCCTCTCGTTGCTATGCATCACCATGATCTTGCGTGTGCGTGGAAAAATTTTGAAATTACTACGCTCCCCAACAAAGGCATCCGAGCCTAGGTTTTATGGTTTGATGTTATATGCACGAGTAGAACACAAGTGAGTAGTGGGCGATACAAGTCATACTGCTTACCAGATGTCATACTTTGGTTCGGCGGTATTGTTGGATGAAGCGGCTCGGACCGACATTACGCCAGACGCTTACGCGAGACTGGTTTTACCGCCGTGCTTTGCACACGTGACTAGCGGTGTCGGTTTCTCCAACTTTAGTTGAACCGAGTGTGGCTACGCCCGGTCCTTGCGAAGGTTAAAACAGCACCAACTTGACAAAATATCGTTGTGGTTTTGATGCGTAGGTGAGATTGGTTCTTGCTTCAGCCCGTAGCAGCCACGTAAAATTTGCAACAACAAAGTAGAGGACGTCTAACTTGTTTTTGCAGGGCATGTTGTGATGTGATATGGTCAAGACGTGATAAGATATAAGTTGTTGTATGAGATGATCATGTTTTGTTGAAGTTATCGGCAACTGGCAGAAGCCCTATGGATGTCTCTTTGTTGCATAAGATGCAAGTGCCAAATAATTGCTTTACTTTATCGCTATACGATAGCAATAGTTGCAAGAGCAATAGTTGGCGAGACGACCATGTGACGACACATTGATATAGATCAAGATGATGGAGATCATGGTGTCATGCCGGTGACGATGGAAATCATGACGATGCTTTGGAGATGGAGATCAAAGGCACAAGATGATGATGGCCATATCATGTCACATATTTTGATTGCATATGATGTTTATCTATTATACATCTTATTCTTGCTTTGATTGACGGTAGCATTTTAAGATGATCTCTCACTAATTATCAAGAAGTGTTCTCCCGAGTATGCACCGGTGCCAAAGTTCGTCGTGCCTGCACACCACGTGATGATCGGGTGTGATAAGCTCTCGTCCATCTACAACGGGTGCAAGCCAGTTTTGCACACGCGAATACTCAGTTAAACTTGACGAGCCTAGCATATGCAGATATGGCCTCGGAGCACGGAGACCGAAAGGTCGAGTGTGAATCATATAGTAGATATGATCAACATAGTGATGTTCACCATTGAAAACTACTCCATCTCACGTGATGATCGGTTATGGTTTAGTTGATTTGGATCACATGATCACTTAGATGACTAGAGAGATGTCTGTCTAAGTGGGAGTTCTTAAGTAATATGATTAATTGAACTTAAATTTATCATGAACTTAGTCCTGGTAGTATTTTGCAAATTATGTTGTAAGATCAATAGCTTGCGTTGTTGCTTTCATATGTTTATTTTGATATGTTCCTAGAGAAAATGTATTGAAAGATGTTAGTAGCAATGATGCGGATTGGATCCGTGATCCGAGGTTTATCCTCATTGCTGCACGTAAGAATTATGTCCTTGATGCACCGCTAGGTGACAGACCTATTGCAGGAGCATATGCGACGTTTATGAACGTTTGGCTAGCTCAATATGATGACTACTTGATAGTTTAAGTGCACCATGCTTAACGGCTTAGAATCGGGACTTCAAAGACGTTTTGAACGTCATGGACCATATGAGATGTTCCAGGAGTTGAAGTTAATATTTCAAGCAAATACCCGTGTTAAGAGATATGAAGTCTCCAACAAGTTCTATAGCTAAAAGATGGAGGAGAATCGCTCAACTAGCGAGCATGTGCTCAGATTGTCTGGGTACTACAATCGCTTGAATCAAGTGGGAGTTAATCTTCCAGATAAGATAGTGATTGACATAATTCTCTAGTCACCATCACCAAGTTAGTAGAACTTCGTGATGAACTATAGTATGCAAGGGATGATGAAAATGATTCCCGAGTTTTTCATGATGATGAAATCGATGAAGGTAGAAATCAAGAAAGAACATCAAGTGTTGATGGTTAACAAGACCACTAGTTTCAAGAAAAGGGCAAATGGATAGAAGGGAACTTCAAGAAGAACGGCAAGCAAGTTGCTGCTCAAGTGAAGAAGCCCAAGTCTGGACCTAAGCCTGAGACTAAGTGCTTCTACCGCAAAGGGACTGGTTATCGAAGCGAACTACCCCAAGTATTTGGCGGATAAGAAGGATGGCAAAGTAAACAAAGGTATATTTGATATACATGTTATTGATGTGTACTTTACTAGTGTTTATAGCAACCCCTCGGTATTTGGTACTGGTTCAGTTGCTAAGAGTAGTAACTCGAAACGGGAGTTGCAGAATAAACAGAAACTAGTTAAGGGTGAAGTGACGATGTGTGTTGAAAGTAGTTTCAAGATTGATATGATCATCATCGCACACTCCCTATACTTTTGGGATTAGTGTTGAACCTAAATAAATGTTATTTGGTGTTTGCATTGAGCATGAATATGATTTGATCGTGTTTATTGCAATACGGTTATTCATTTAAGTAAGACAATAAACTGTTGTTCTGTTTACATGAATAAAACCTTATATGGTTACACACCCAATGAAAATGGTTCATTGGATCTCGATCGTAGTGATACACATATTCATAATATTGAAACCAAAAGATGCAAAGTTAATAATGATAGTGCAACTTATTTGTGGCACTGCCATTTAGGTCATATCGGTGTAAAGCGCATGAAGAAACTCCATGCTGATGGGATTTTGGAATCACTTGATTATGAATCACTTGATGCTTGCGAACCATGCCTCATGGGCAAGATGACTAAGACTCCGCTTCTCCGAACAAAGGAGCGAGCAACTGACTTATTGGAAATAATACATACCGATGTATGTGATCCGATGAGTGTTAAGGCTCATGGCGGGTATCGTTATTTTCTCGACCTTCACAGATGATTTGAGTAGATATGGGTATATCTACTTGATGAAACATAAGTCTGAAATAGTTGAAAGGTTCAAAGAATTTCAGAGTGAAGTGGAAAATCATCGTGACAAGAAAATAAGGTTTCTACGATCTGATCATGGAGACAAATATTTGAGTTACGAGTTTGGTCTTCAATTAAAAAATGTGGAATAGTTTCACAAATTCATGCCACCGAACACCACATCATAATGGTGTGTCCGAACATCATAACCGTATTTTATTGGATATAGTACAATCTATGATGTTTCTTACCGATTTACCAATATCGCTTTTGGGATCATGCATTAGAGACAACTGCATTCACGTTAAATAGGGCACCATCTAAACCGCTGAGACGACACCATATGAACTGTGGTTTAGCAAGAAACCAAAGTTGTCGCTTTCTTAAAGTTTGGGGCTGCGATGCTTATGTGAAAAAGTTTCATCCTGATAAGCTCAAACCCAAATCGGAGAAGTGCGTCTTCATAGAATACCCAAAGGAAATTGTTGGGTACACCTTCTATCACAGATCCGAAGGCAAGATATTCGTTGCTAAAAATGGATCCTTTCTAGAGAAGGAGTTTCTCTCGAAAGAAGTGAGTGGGAGGAAAGTAGAACTTGATGAGGTAATTGTACCTTCTATTGAATTGGAAAATAGTTCATCACTGAAATTAGTTCCAGTGATTCCTACACCAATTAGTGAGGAAGCTAATGATGATGATCATGAAACTTCAGATCAAGTTACTACAGAACCTTGTAGGTCTTCCAGAGTACGGTCCACACCAGAGTGGTACGGTAATCCTATTCTGAAAGTCGTGTTACTTGACCATGACAAACCTACGAACTATGAGGAAGCGATGATGAGCCCAGATTCCACGAAATGGCTTGAGGCCATGAAATCTGAGATGAGATCCATGTATGAGAACAAAGTGTGGACTTTGATGGAGTTGCCCGATGATCGGCAAGCCATAGAAAATAAATGGATCTTCAAGAGGAAGACGGACGCTGATAGTAGTGTTACTATCTACAAAGCTAGACTTGTCGAAAAAAGGTTTTTGACAAAGTTCAAGATGTTGAATACAATGAGATTTTCTCACTCGTATCGATGCTTAAAAGTCTGTCCGAATCATGTTAGCAATTGCCGCATTTTATGAAATCTGGCAAATGGATAAACAAAACTGCATTCCTTATTGGAGTTATTAAAGAAGAGTTGTATGTGATGCAACCAAGAGGTTTTGTCGATCCTAAAGGTGTTAACAAAATGTGCATCTATGGACTGGTGCAAGCATCTTGGAGTTGGAATATATGCTTTGATAAGTTGATCAAAGCATATAGTTTTATACAGACTTGCGGTGAAGCCTGTATTTACTAGAAAGTGAGTGGGAGCACTACATCATTTCTGATAAGTATATGTGAATGACATATTGTAGATCGGAAATAATGTAGAGTTATTCTGCAAAGCATAAAGGAGTGTTTGAAAGGAGTTTTTCAAAGAAAGACCTCGGTGAAGTTGCTTACATATTGAGCATTAAGATCTATAGAGGTAGATCAAGACGCTTGATAAGTTTTTTCAATGAGTACATACCTTGACAAGATTTTGAAGTAGTTCAAAATGGAACAGTCAAAGAAAGAGTTCTTGCCTGTGTTACAAGGTGTGAAATTGAGTAAGACTCAAAACCCGACCACGGCAGAAGATAGAAAGAGAATGAAAGTCATTCCCTAGGCCTTGGCCATAGGTTCTATAAAGTATGCCATGCTGTGTACCAGATCTATTGTATACCCTGCACTGAGTTTGGCAAGGGAGGACAATAGTGATCTAGGAGTAGATCACTGGACAGCGGTCAAAATTATCCTTAGTGGAATAAGGATATGTTTCTCAATTATGGAAGTGACAAAAGGTTCGTCGTAAAGGGTTACGTCGATGCAAGTTTTGACACCGATCCGATGACTCTAAGTCTCGATCTAGATACATATTGAAAGTGGGAGCAATTAGCTAGAGTAGCTCCGTGCGAGCATTGTAGACATAAAATTGCAAAATACATAACGGATCTGAATGTGAAAGACCCGTTGACTAAGATTCTCTCACAAGCAAAACATGATCACACCTAAGTACTCTTTGGGTGTTAATCACATAGCGATGTGAACTAGATTACTGAATCTAGTAAACCCTTTGGATGTTGGTCACATGGCGATCTGAACTATGGGTGTTAATCACATGATGATGTGAACTATCGATGTGAATCACATGGTGATGTGATCTAGATTATTGACTCTAGTGCAAGTGGAAGACTGAAGGAAATATGCCCTAGAGGCAATAATAAAGTTATTATTTATTTCCTTATATCATGATAAATGTTTATTATTCATGCTAGAATTGTATTAACCGGAAACATAATACATGTGTGAATATATAGACAAACAGAGTGTCACTAGTATGCCTCTACTTGACTAGCTTGTTAATCAAAGATGGTTATGTTTCCTAACCATGGACAAAGAGTTGTTATTTGATTAACGGGATCACATCATTAGTTGAATGATCTGATTGACATGACCCATTCCGTTAGCTTAGCACCCGATCGTTTAGTATGTTGCTATTGCTTTCTTCATGACTTATACATGTTCCCATGACTATGAGATTATGCAACTCCCGTTTACCGGAGGAACACTTTGTGTGCTACCAAATGTCACAACATAACTGGGTGATTATAAAGGTGCTCTACAGGTGTCTCCAAAGGTACTTGTTTGGTTGGCGTATTTCGAGATTAGGATTTGTCACTCCGAATGTCGGAGAGGTATCTCTGGGCCCTCTCGGTAATGCACATCACTTAAGCCTTGCAAGCATTTCAACTAATGAGTTAGTTGCGAGATGATGTATTACGGAACGAGTAAAGAGACTTGCCGGTAACGAGATTGAACTAGGTATTGGATACCGACGATCGAATCTCGGGCAAGTAACATACCAATGACAAAGGAACAACGATGTTGTTATGCGGTCTGACCGATAAAGATCTTCGAGAATATGTAGGAACCAATATGGGCATCCAGGTCCCGCTATTGGTTATTGACCGAGACGGTCTCGGTCATGTCTACATTGTTCTCGAACCGTAGGGTCCGCACGCTTAAGGTTTCGATGATGCTTATATTATGAGTTTATGAGTTTTGATGTACCAAGGAGTTCGAGTCCCGGATGAGATCGTGGACATGACGAGGAGTCTCGAAATGGTCGAGACGTAAAGATCGATATATTGGACGACTATATTCGGAGTTCGAAAGGTTCCGAGTGATTCGGTATTTTTGGAGTACCGGAGAGTTACGGAATTCGCCGGGAGAAGTATTGGGCCTTATTGGGCCTCGGGAAAGAGAGGGGCTGCCTAGGGCAGGCCGCGCCCCCATGGCCTAGTCCGAATTGACTAGGGAGGGCCGCACCCCTCCTTCCTTCCCTTCTCTCTTCCCTTCCTAGTCTCCTACTCCTAATACATGGAAGGTTTCCTAGTTGGACTAGGAAGGGGAATCCTACTCCGTGGGAGTAGGACTCCCTAGGGCGCGCCATAGAGAGGGCCGCCCTCCTCCTCCACTCCTTTATATACTGAGGGGCAGGGGCACCCCATAGACACACAAGTTGATCATTGATCGCCCTTAGCCGTGTGTGGTGCTCCCTCCACGATATTACACCTCGATCATATTGTAGCGGTGCTTAGGCGAAGCCCCGCAACAGAGAACATCAAGATCGCCACCACGCCGTCGGTTGACGGAACTCCCCTCGGAGCCTCTCTGGATTGGAGATCGAGGTGCGCCATCGAGCTGTACGCGTGTCAAGAACTCGGAGGTGCCGAGTAACGGTGCTTGGATCGGTTGGACCGGGAGGACGTACGACTACTTCCTCTATGTTGCGTCAACGCTTCCGCTTTGGTCTACGAGGGTACGTAGACAACACTCTCCCCTCTCGTTGCTATGCATCACCATGATCTTGCGTGTGCGTAGGAAATTTTTTGAAATTACTACGTTCCCCAACACTTTGTTCATGCTCACGGAAACTTTGTGAATCTTGATTACAGAAAATTTTCCTCAAAAATAATTATCCCCTTGTACAATTCCATTGTATTATAAAAATAATGTGCCAAGGTTTGCCTTTAGGATATTTACAATGCTTGTTGGTTTGTACGGTGAAGGACAAAAACTTTGGCTGTAGTGCACGATTTTACATTTTTAACTGGAATGTCAATTGGTTCTGATTCCTTTTGCACTGTCTTGATATACAACTTTTTTATGTTTTCTAATTTTGGTAGAATTTTTGGGGTACCAGAAGTATGGTGGACGTTCAGATTGCTACAGACTATTCTGTTTTTGACAGATTCTGTTTTTGATGCATAGTTTGCTTTGTTTTGATGAATCTATCAATTTATATTAGTGGATTAAGCCATGAAAAAGTTATATTACAGTAGACACAATGCAAAAACAAAATATGAATTGGTTTGCAACAGTACTTACAGTGGTGATTTGCTTTATTATACTAACGGATCTTACCGAGTTTTCTGTTGAAGTTTTGTGTGGATGTAGTGTCTAATCGAGGATGTCTCGATATGAGGAAAAGGAAGAGAGGCAAGAGCTCAAGCTTGGGGATGCCCGAGGCACCCCAAGTAAATATTCAAAGAGACTCAAGCGTCTAAGCTTGGGGATGCCCCGGAAGGTATCCCCTCTTTCTTCAACAAGTATCGGTATGTTTTCAATTGCTTGCTCATGCATTATGTGCAAGTCTTGGAGCGTCCTTTGCATTTAGTTTTCACTTTTCTTTTATGCACCATGCTGGTATGAGATAGTCCTTGGTTGATTTATAGAATGCTCATTGCACTTCACTTAAATCTTTTGAGTATGGCTTTATAGAATGCTTCACGTGCTTCACTTATATCATTTGAAGTTTGGATTGCCTGTTTCCCTTTAGATAGAAAACCACCATTTGTAGAATGCTCTTTTTGCTTCACTTATATTTGTTAGAGCGTGGGCATATCTTTTGTATAAAGAATTAAACTCTCTTGCTTCACTTATATCTATTTAGAGAGATGACAGGAATTGGTCATTCACATGGTTAGTCATAAAATCCTACATAAACTTGTAGATCGCTGAATATGATATGTTTGATTCCTTGCAATAGTTTTGCAATATAAAGGTGGTGATATTAGAGTTATGCTAGTGGGTGATTGTGGATTAGTAGAAATATTTGTGTTGAGGTTTGTGATTCCCAAAGCATGCACGTATGGTGAACCGCTTTGTGATGAAGTTGGAGCACAATTTTATTTATTGATTGTCTTCCTTATGAGTGGCTGTCGGGGACGAGCGATGGCCTTTTCCTACCAATCTATCCCCCTAGGAGCATGCGTGTAGTACTTTGTTTTCAATGGCTTGTAGATTTTTGCAATAAGTATATGAGTTCTTTATGACTAATGTTGAGTCCATGGATTATACGCACTCTCACTCTTCCATCATTGCTAGCCTCTTCAGTACCATGCATTTCCCTTTCTCACCTCGAGAGTTGGTGCAAACTTTGCCGATGCATCCAAACCCCGTGATATGATACGCTCTATCACACATAAGCCTACTTATATCTTCCTCAAAACAGCCACCATACCTACCTATCATGGCATTTCCATAGCCATTCCGAGACATATTGCCATGCAACTTTCATCATCATCATATACATGACTTGACCATTCATTGTCATATTGCTTTGCATGATCGTAAGATAGCTAGCATGACGTTTTCATGGCTTGTCCATTTTTTGATGTCATTGCTACGCTAGATCATTGCACATCCCGGTACACCGCCGGAGGCATTCATATAGAGTCATATCTTTGTTTAGATATTGAGTTGTAAGTAAATAAAAGTGTGATGATCATCATTATTAGAGCATTGCCCCAGTGAGGAAAGGATGATGGAGACTATGATTCCCCCACATCGGGATGAGACTCCGGACTTTATGAAAAATAAAAGAGGCCAAAGAAGCCCAAATAAAAGAAGAGGCCAAAGGTGCCCACCAAAAAGAAAAAATAATAAAAAAAGAGAAAATAAAAGAAAAATGAGAGAAAAAGAGAGAAGGGGCAATGTTACTATCCTTTTACCACACTTGTGCTTCAAAGTAGCACCATGTTCTTCATAAGAGAGAGCCTCCTATGCTTTCACTTTCATATACTAGTGGGAATTTTCATTATAGAACTTGGCTTGTATATTCCGATGATGGGCTTCCTCAAATGCCCGAGGTCTTCATGAGCAAGCAAGTTGGATGCACACCCGCTTAGTTTTCAGTTTGAGCTTTCATACACTTATAGCTATAGCGCATCCGTTGCATGGCAATCCCTACTCACTCACATTGATATCTATTGATGGGCATCTCCATAGCCCGTTGATACGCCTACTTGATGTGAGACTTTCTCCCTTTTTGTCTTCTCCTCATAACCTCCACCATCAGATTCTATTCCAACTATAGTGCTATATCCATGGCTCACGCTCATGTATTGCGTGAAAGTTGAAAAAGTTTGAGATTATTAAAGTATGAAAAAATTGCTTGGCTTGTCATGGGGGTTGTGCGTGATTAAATACTTTGTGTGATGAAGATAGAGCAACAGCCAGACTATATGATTTTGTAGGGATAACTTTCTTTGGCCATGTTGTTTGGAAAAGACATGGTTGCTTTATTGGTACGCTCGAAGTATTATTGTTTTTATGTCAAACGATAGACTATTGCTTTGAATCACTCGTGTCTTAATATTCATGCCATGATTAGACATATGATCAATATTATGCTAGCTAGCATTCCACATCAAAAATTATCTTTTTTATAATTTACCTACTCGAGGACGAGCAGGAATTAAGCTTGGGGATGTTGATACATATCCGTCATATCTATAATTTTTGATTGTTCCATGACAATATTATCCAACTTTCATATACTTTTGGCAACTTTTTATATTATTTTTGGGACTAACATATTGATCCAAAGGCTCAAAGGTCGGCCTCTGTTTGTTGCATGTTTTATGTTTCGCAGAAACCCAATATCAAATGGAGTCCAAACGGGATAAAAACGGACGGAGAATTATTTTGGAATATTTGTGATTTTGGGGAGGAAGAATCAACGCGAAACGGTGCCCGAGGTGGCCACGAGAGTGGCCCATGCCACTACTCCAGGTGGGCGCGCCCCCCACTCTCGTGGGCCACCCGTAAGGCGGTTCATGCCCTTCTTTGGCCGCAAGAAAGCTAATTTTTGGAAAACGATCTGGGCGAAGGTTTCAATCCAATCGGAGTTACGGATCTCCAGATATAAAGGAAACGGTGCCAGGGCAGAATTCCAGAACGCAGAAACAGAGAGATAGATCCAATATCGGAGGGGCTCTCGCCCCTCCCACGCCATGGGAGCCAAGGACCAGAGGGGAAACCCTTCTCTCATCTAGGGAGAAGGTCAAGGAAGAAGAAGAAGGGGGGCTCTCTCCCCCTTGCTTCCGGTTGTGCCGGAACGCTGCCGGGGGCCATCATCATCACCGCAATCTTCACCAACACCTCCGCCATCTTCACCAACATCTCCATCACCTTCCCCCATCTATATTCAGTGGTCCACTCTCCCGCAACCCGCTGTACCCTCTACTTGAACAAGGTGCTTTATGCTTCATATTATTTACCAATGATGTGTTGCCATCCTATGATGTCTGAGTAGATTTTCGTTGTCCTATCGGTGATTGATGAATTGCTATGATTAGTTTGAGTTGCATGTTTTGTTATTGGTGCTGTCCTATTGTGCCCTCTGTGTCGTGCAAGCGTGAGGGATTCCCGCTGTAGGGTGTTGCAATGCGTTCATGATTCGCTTATAGTGGGTTGCGTGAGTGACTGAAACACAAACCCGAGTAAGGGGATTGTTGCGTATGGGATAAAGGGGACTTGATACTCTAATGCTATGGTTGGGTTTTACCTTAATGAATCTTTAGTAGTTGTGGATGCTTGCTAGAGTTCCAATCATAAGTGCATATGATCCAAGTAGAGAAAGTATGTTAGCTTATGCCTCTCCCTCAAATAGAATTGCAATAGTAATTACCGGTCTAGTAACATAGTCAGTTGCTTAGGGACAATTTCACAACTCCTACCACCACTTTTCCACACTCGTTATATTTACTTTATTGCTTCTTTATCAAAACAGCCCCTAGTTTATATTTACACGTTCTTTACTTTCTTGCAAAGCTATCCAACAACACCTACAAAGTACTTCTAGTTTCATACTTGTTCTAGGTAAAGCGAACGTCAAGCGTGCGTAGAGTCGTATCAGTGGCCGATAGGACTTGAGCGAGTATTTGGTCTACCTTTAGCTCCTCGTTGGGTTCGACACTCTTACTTATCGAAAGAGGATACAGCTTTCTCGTATAGTTGCGGGTCATCAAACTCCGGGTCGTCCTTTTACCGAGGGACACGACTATTCGAATAGATAAACTTCCCTACAGGGGTGCACCACATTACCCAACACGCTCGATCCCTCCGGTTGGACACACTTTCCTGGGTCATGCACGGCCTCGGAAGATCAACACGTCGCAGCCCTACCTAGGCCTAATAGAGAGGTCAGGACGCCAGTCTAAATCCTATACGAGCATGTGTCTGGGCTCATCGGCCATTGCACACCTGCACGTTGCGTACGCGGCCGGTGAGCAGACCTAGCAGCCTCGGTTACAAAGGAAGTTGTGTTACGCTCTCCAACCCGGCGCGCGCCGCTCAGTCAATGACGTCTAGGAGGCTTCGGTTGATACCATGATGTCGAGTGCCCAGAACTGTTCCCGCATAGTTGGTTAATGCGTGTAGGCTCTTAGCGAGACTCAGATCAAATACCAAGATCTCGTTAAGCGTGTTATTTTGAAGTAACCGCGGACGCCACCAGGGACCAGGCCCACCTCTCACCTATGTGGTCTCAACCTGCCCTGTCGCTCCGCCATAAAGATCCACTAAGAGGGCCATCGGGACAAATGTCCTTTCAGTCCTCAATCCATGAATCCCTCGCGGGTACTCTATGAGCCGACCCAACTTTAGTCACCACTTGTATCATGTATAATATGTATGTAAGTATAAACCCGTGATCACCTCCCGAGTGATCACGGCCCGGTAGTATAGCATGGCAGACAGACAAGAATGTAGGGCCACTGATGATAAACTAGCATCCTATACTAAGCATTTAGGATAGAGGTAAAGGTATCAACAATTGTAGCAACAATGACAGGCGATGCAACAGAATGAGAGCTATCAAATCAACAACAGTAGCAAATCTAATGCAAGAATAGAAGATAAGAGAGTGGGTGATATCTGATCGATCAAAGGGGGTTTGCTTGCTTGGAAGCTCAGTCGGGAGGGAGGGGTCCTCATAACCGTAGTCGATCAGGGCAACAGTGGCGTCAGTCTCATAGTCTACCGAAGAAAAGAGGGGGAAGAAACAATGAATACAATGCAAACAGATGCATGACATGACATATAACGGTAACACAAGTGATCTAACGTAGTGCTACGCGATACAAACTAAGTGAGAAAACATCCGAGAAAGTATCCTCGGTGTTCGGCATCTTTAGACAAACGAACCAGAGGGGAATGGTTGCATGTTCGCTATCCTAGGGACGTGTGGCTAACGAACGGACTGTGTATTCGGATTCGTCTCGAAATTCTAGCAACTTTCATGTATAAAGTATTTTCATCCGAGCTAAATATTATTTTATATTAATTTCCAAAGTTTTAAATGATTTCTGAAATTTCTAAATATAATTTAATTCAGAAACATACTAAATGCAATTGCTATGTGTACCCAGTTTTGTACCCAAACAGACCACATAGGGGTTGACTAGTGGGCCAGTTGATTGGGTCAACAGTCCAGTCAGCAGAGGCTGACTGGTGGGGCCCCTGCTGAGTCAGCAGGCTAACGTGCCAGCCTTATCCATTTAAATAGGGGCATGGACCCACCTGTCATGGACTATTTATTCAACAGAGGTTGAATTTAAACCAGAGGTTAATTAAGCAATGGGGCCCGATGTCAGTTTCTAGGTTAGTTATTCTTAACGTTTTAATTAGTAGGTTAGTTAAGCTGTGTGGGACCCACAGGAAGGGGTGTAGTGGATAAACAAAGGACGCCACGTCAGCGATGTCGGTGCTTAGTCGCCGGCCACCATAGAACACGGCGGAGGCTCGCCGGAGTTGCGTTCCGGCGACCATTTGGTCACCCACGAGCACCAGCAGGACGAGCGTGTCGGCGCGCGTCTAGTGGGGCTAGTGGTCGGTGCAGGAGGTGCCGGGATGGACGCCGGTGACGAGGTCCAGTGGGGCGGTGGCGAGTGTGTGAGCGTGGCTGGAGCACGTGAGTGCCGGCTGTGGTGTGACGCACGCGTGCGGGGCGGCAAGGTGAGCAGCGGGACAGCGCGGCAACGGCAGATAGTAGGGACAAGGGCGCGCCTCAGGTGGACATGCGCGTGCGAGGGCGTGGCCTGGGGCGTGTGGCGCGCAGTCAGGGTACGACCAGGTAGGCGCGGAGCGGGGGACCAACGCGGCAATGGAGGACGAGGATGACGGTTACGACAATGAGATTGAGGGGGGAGGTGGGGGATCGTCGGAGAGTGTCACACCTGATACATGAGTATCGGTGGACCTGGAAGGTGAAATAGATAGAAAGGGGTGAGCGTGTGTGTGCCAGTGGGCCACATGTGGCAAAGTGTGTGTGCAAGTATAAGAGACCTACCACAGACTCCGTGGAGGATATGAAATAAGAAAAGTCTAGTTGCCCTCATCCCTTTCTCTCCTTCTCACCTATCCTGCCCCTCTCCTCGTCCCCTTACCTCGACCGTGAAGCCGATCCCTCTTGGGTCGTCACATTTGGTATCTCAGAGCCAGAAAATTTCCTTAAATTTTTGTTCCGCCATGTTCTTCCTACTCCCTTGGTCGATCGGTAACATCCACCGCCGCAGTGCAATTTCACTGTGAGGTCGCCAAATCCTCGGCGGGTTCGATCTACTTGGGGCTGGAGCCACGGCGCCTCCAAGCCCTCGGCCAGAGCAAGGCAGGTGATAGCCGCCATGGAAACTCGTGACAGCCAACCTCACCGCCCTGATGGAGAAGCTCCTGTCCAGATTTGACGAGGAGAGGGACTTGGCAGACAAGCGAGCAGAGGCGCAGACGGCGTTCAACACTCAGGTCTCCCACGAGTTGCAGAGCTTGTCGAAGCAGATCGGCCTTACTCAAGCAGAGGTCGATGACGTGCATAAGGCTGCGTCCGCGTCGGCGTCGTCAACCCCATCCACGGGTTCCCAGGTGGACGATCCATCGACGGCGGTGCTAAACACACCTGTCGTGCGGACGGGGCCTCCACCACCACCACCCGATCCGCGCGTCGCGCCTCCGCCAAGCGCCCTGTCCATACCGCAGACTATCGCGGGGTCAGCGCCGCTCGCACGGCTCATAAACGAAGGGCCGCCACTTCTATCCAAGCCAGATGACCAGATCGGGTTGCCGGAGCGGGGGTTTCAGTCAGCACCAGCGCCACGGGAGGAGTACTCCGTCAGGCCACCCAAACATCATTTCCCTCGTTTCGATGGTGCTGCCCCCCGTGTTTGGCTGGATCGTTGCTTGGCTTACTTCGAGCTCTACCATGTGCCACAACACAACTGGGTGGCAACATCAGCACTCTACATCGAAGGCCATGCCGCTCTCTGGCTTCGGGCCTTCCGTCAGACGCATCCAATGATCACTTGGGATTTGTTTCGCCGGGCAGTGGAAGAGGAATTCGGCCCTGAGGAGTTCGAGTCCTCGATGCATGATTTGTTGCAGCTTCGACAGACAGGCACAGTCGCAGAGTACAGGCAGCAATTGAGGTGCACATGTACAACATGATCGCACTCGACGCCACATTGAGCTCCAAATTTTTTGTCACCCAATTTTTGCTCGGCCTCAAAGATGAATTGAGAGCCGCGGTGCGCATCCAAGCACCGACCAGCATTACCAGAGCCACCGTATTTGCACGCATACAGGAGGAGGAATTGGACATTCAGCGCCCTCGCCTACGACCCGCTTCTGCAGGACGGCCACCGCCACTGCCTAGCGTGCCACCGGCGTTGGGACGTCCTCCCCCAACACCATCAGTGCCACCTGCCACTTTAGTACCCCGCGTCGTTCCGGCACCTAAGCAAGCCCCGGACGACTTCGGGCACGAGCGGCAGCTGCGAGACTACAGACGCCAGCATGGCCTCTGTTTTCGTTGTGGCGACAAATACTCCAGGGACCATCAATGCAAACGCTCAGCGCAGTTGTTCACAATAGAGGTGGGTGATCATGGGGAAGTGCTATCTGACGAAGCCGTGCACGCGCTGCAGTTACTTGATGAGCCAGACGGGGCTGCAGAGCTCGCGTGCTGCCTTCTTTCGCACATGCGGTGGAAGGCACGAAACAGCGGAAACCATTCGCTGCGAAAGCAATCAGGGTAACCGAGCGATGCTGCTGTTGGTGGACTCGGGAGCACGCACAGTTTTGTCAATTCAACATTTGCTTGTCGAATTGGAGCAACAACAACACCCATTCCTTCCATTGTTGTACGGGTAGCCAATGGCCAAGAATCGAATCGCACAGCCATGGTACCGCAGCTCGATGGTGCGATCGGAACACACATTCAGCACAGATATGCGTGCCGGACTTGGGCGCCTATGATGCGCTTCTCGGCGTCGATCAAGAAGCGCAACATAGCCCCATGAAGTGTGATTGGCGCTTGAAAACAATGCAATTCGGCGTGATGGGACAGCAAAGACACCCACAGGGAGTTAGATCGGATGAATCGCCAACCCTTATCGCTTTGGATGTCGCTTCTCTTTGGCAAATGCATGATGCAAACGAGATTTGGGGGCTGCTTTAATAGAACTCCAAATGGCACCAATACCAGATTCAAAGAACAGCTCAACCACCACCGGTTGTGATCCAACGATTCTAACGGAGTTCGATGATGTCTTTGCTGAACCTACAGGATTACCTCCCGCCGCCAATACGACCATGCTATCACTCTAGAACCGGGGCCACACCAATCAACTGTCGCCCGTCGTTATTCTCCGCTGCGTAAAGACGAGATAGAGCGCCGTTACGGAAATGCTGCGGACAGGATCATTACTCATAGTATGAGTCCCTCGCCTCCCAGACTCTGGTGAAAAAGAAGGATGGGACCTGGCGCTTCTGCGTAGATTACAGATGCCTGAACATGGTGACCATCAAAAACAGATTTCCCCTTCCCGTCATCGACGAGCTACTGGATGAACTTGCTGGCGCGGCCTTCTTTTCCAAGATCGATCTGCGAGCTGGATACCATCAGATCCGTATGAAAAAAGGCGACGAGGAGAAAACTGCATTCAAAACGCATCACGGCCACTTTGAGTTCCGTGTCATGCCATTTGGGGTCACCAACGGACCACCCACATTCCAATGTGTCATAAACTCAGTGTTCTCCGGACCAAATCGTAAGTTCGTCATTACTTTTCTCGATGACATCTTGGTGTTCAGCCGTTCTCTGCAGGAGCATGTTGATCATCTGCGCACCGTCTTCTCCATTCTGCGACAACATCAACTGTATGCCAAACAATCCAAGTGCTCCTTCGCACAGCCCAGCATTGAGTACCTCGGGCATGTTATTTCCAGGGAGGGCGTGGCAACTGATAAGAGCAAGACTAGTGCCATGTCTGCGTGGCCGACACCGACAAATGCCACTGAACTCCGGGGTTTTCTGGGTTTGACAGGCTATTACCGCAAGTTTGTGAAGAACTATGGGATTCTCGCCAAGCCATTGACTCAATTGCTCACTAAGAAAGGATTCAGTTGGACAGATCAAGCTCAAGCGGCGTTCGACCTCCTCAAACAAGCAATGGTGAACACCCCAGTGCTATCTCTGCCTGATTTCAACCGCCCGTTCTCCATCGAGACGGACGCGTGTGATACGGGTGTGGGCGCTGTCCTAGTACAAGAAGGCCACCCTGTCGCCTACTTAAGCAAGGCTCTGGGCACACGCAATCAACGTCGTTCCATTTACGAGAAAGAATTCCTTGCGGTGATCATGGCGATAGACAGGTGGCGCGCCTACCTACAACGGGCACCATTCGTCATCGTCACGGATCATAAGAGCTTGTGCAGCTTGGGGGAGCAACAGTTGGACTCCGAGTTACAGCGCAAGGCGATGTCCAAGCTTGTGGGACTGCAATTCTCGTTCAAGTACCGGCGCGGTGTTGACAATGGTGCCGCAGATGCATTGTCTCGCGTCGGGCATCTTCTTTCCCTCGATGCCATCTCCATGTGCCAACGACAGTGGCTGCAAGAAGTCATGAACTCATACGAGACGGACGCTGACGCCCAAGATCTGCTGCAATGGTTGGCTGTCTTCAGTCCGGATGAGCACGGCTACGAGCTCAGGCAAGGCGTGATCCGCCTTCAGGACCGGCTCTGGATTGGTGCCAACACCGCACCTGCACCAAACTAATCGCTTTCCATGCCGCGCAATTGGGGTCACTCGAGTCACGGCCACATATCGGCGCCTCAAGAAGCTATTTGATGGCGGGCCTCAAGCAGGCCGTGGAGGAATTCGTGCACCAGTGTGCCGCTTTGCCAACACGCCAAGCACGAGCATATCAAGCCACCCGGACTGCTGCAACCTCTGCCCATCCCTACAGAGCCGTGGCATGACGTCACCATGGACTTCATCGAAGGTTTGCCACTGTCTGAGGGCTGTGAGGTGATCATGGTCGTTGTTGATCGGTTCACTAAATGCGCGCATTTTGTGCCCTTGCGCCACCCCTTCACAGCAGCAACAAAGGCGCGGCATTCGGGACAGCATCATCAAGCTGCACGGGTGCCACACTCGATTGTCTCGGATCGCGATCCTATCTTCACCAGCAAAATGTGGCGTGCTCTCCACGACGCCGCCGCACCAAGCTCGATTACTCGACAAAGATATCACCCTCGGGCGGATGGGCGAGCGAAGCGTCAATCGATGCCTCGAGATGTATCTGCGATGTGCGGTGCATGACAATCCCAAGCAGTGGCGAAAGTGGCTGTCCACGGCTGAGTTCTGGTACAATACCACCTATCACTCATCGCTAAACACAACACCGTTCCAGGCACTCTACGGCAAAGAACCCAACCTGGGTGGTCTACCTACTTTGTCCACCAGGTTGCCCGCGGATGCAAGCACCGAGCTGGACTGGGCAACTGACAGTGGCTGGCTCCGTGATCAATTGGCGCGGGCTCAAAACAGGTGCAAGCAAAAGACTGATCGCAATCGCATGAGCGTTCCTTCGGTGGGTGATTCAAAGCTGCTCAAGCTTCAACCATATACACATCAGCGGTGGCTAACCGCCTGCATTCCAAATTGGCGTACAAGTTCTTTGGTCCATGTCGATTCGAACGCATTGCTCCTTTGGCTTACAAGCTCCAATTGCCGGACGACAATCGATACACCCAGCTTTTTCATGTCTCGCAGCTCAAGCCCTTCACTCCGGACTACAGTCCAGTTTTCTCAGAGCTACCCCGTGCACCGAACCTCACAGCGGCACCGGTACAACCTATTGCCATTCTCGAACGTCGCATGGTGAAGAAAGGCAACAACTCAATTGTGCAGGTCAAAGTTCAGTGGTCTTCGTTAGCTCCTGAATCCTCGACACAGGAGGATTATTCGTGCTCGTCGCCGCTACCCGGAGGCAAGCTGTTGGGATGAAGACGCCACCAAGGGGAGGTAAATGTCACACCCGATACATGAGTATCGGTGGACCCGAAGGTGAAATAGATAGAAAGGGGTGAGCGTGTGTGCAATGGGCCACATGTGGCCAGCGTGTGTGTGCAAGTATAAGAGACCTACCACAGACCGTGGAGGATATGAAATAAGAAAAGTCTAGTTGCCCTCATCCCCTTTCTCTCCTTCTCACCTATCCTGCTCCTCTCCTCGTCCCTTACCTCTGACCGTGAAGCCGATCCCCTCTTGGGTCGTCACAGAGAGGCTCACTGCGGAGCTCGTGGAGGGCTCGGTGAAGCCGAGGGAGGTCGAACCCGTCCGTGTTGAGGCAGGGGCGCGGTGCGAGGCTGGTCGGAGGCACGACAGTCGTGGTGCAGGAGAGGTCCGAGATGGCGAGGACAGTGGCTGCTGCTTGCTGCTCGGTGGAGGTCTAGGGTGACGAGGTGGAGCAGGAGCCAACGGAGGAAGGAGAAGCTACGGGGGGTCAGGTGCTCGGGCTCGGGCATGAGGCACCTCACCTCTGGTCTTGGTGTGCGGCAGCGGAGGGGGAGTGGGGAGAATCGGGGGAGTGGGTGGTAGCAGGCAGTTAAGTTAGGGTTGGGGGGTAAGTAGGCCCCAGACTTGGTCGGCCGGTTGTCCAGCTGGGCCTCTCGGCCCAGCAGGGGGGAGCTAGTCTTTTGTTCTTTTTTGTTTGTTTGTTTGTTTGTTTGTTTGTTTGTTTTATATTTTATTTTCTATTTACACTTTGATCAATAATTCACTTTAGTAAAATGTGTGCCGGTCTCAATATTTAGTATTTAACATACCTCACAGTCACAGAAATGTTGGGAGTGATTAGAAGTTCTTTGTATTTTTATTAAATGGAAATAACCTAAATGTGGTTGTTTTGGTTACTGTTTTCATATCCAGTGGCATTTTAAACCTTTAGAAAAATGTTGGTTAATGCATGACAATTATCTAATGAATATTTGCAACCTAACAAACATTTTTAATTCACTGTTTTACGAAACTATACTTTGATTTGTTTGAATTTGTACTTGAACTAATTTTGAAACGAGTGAGGTTTAGCAAAATTTTAATTACGATGACCTGGCATTATTACCAGGGGTTTACTGTAGCCTAACTATCGGGGTGTCACATCTTGCGAACCACATTTGAAGCTTTAGCATGTTCTTTTATCCTAACAGGAAAAGGTGGTTTCTCAATATAAGCAGTAGGAATAACTAGATCAACATTATAAGTAGTGTTTTCTTCCCTAGCTTCACTGGGTTCTACTACTTTCACTTTGATGGGAGGATGATATTGTAACGCCCACGATGCGGCTATATCTTTCACGTGTTGAGGCACGACTTAGAGGCATAACCACATTGTGGTTTTGTTGCAAAAAGGGTCATCTTCACACAATCTCATGTATGAACGAGAATGGGATAAAGAGAGTTGGCTTACAATCGCCACTTCACACAATACATAAATAGATTCATACATCATCCAAAATACACTCATAGACCGACTACGGTCAAATCCAAAAGAAAAGAATATAACCCCAAATGCTAGATCCCCGATCATCCCAACTGGGCTCCTCTACTGATCATCAGGAAACAAAACATAGTAACGACCAAGGTCCTCGTCAAACTCCCATTTGAGCTTGATTGCGCCACTTGCACTGGTATCCTCGACACCTGCATCTGTTTTGGTAGAATCTGTGAGCCACGGGAACTCAGCAATCTCACACCCGCGAGATCAAGACTATTTAAGCTTGTAGGTAGGAAAGGGGTAATATGGTGGAGCTGCAGCAAGCACTAAGCATATATGGTGGCTACCATACGCAAGTGAGAGCGAGAAGAAAAGCAACGCATCGGTCGAGAAGCTAGAAATGATGAAGAAGTGATCCTAAAACTACTTACGTTCATACATAACTCAAACCGTGTTCACTTCCCGGACTCCGCCGAGAAGAGACCATCACGGCTACACACATGGTTGATGCATTTTAAATAAGTCAAGTGTCAAGTTCTCTACGACCGGACGTTAACAAATTCCCATCTGCCTCATAACCGTGGGCACGGCTTTCGAAAGATAATACCCTGCAGGGGTGTCCCAACTTAGCCCATCACAAGCTCTCACGGTCAACGAAGGATATACCTTCTCCCAGGAAGACCCGATCAGTCTCAGAATCCCGGTTTACAAGACATTTCGACAATGGTAAAACAAGACCAGCAAGACCACCCGATTGTGCCAACAAATCCCGATAGAAGCTGCACATATCTCGTTCTCAGGGCACACCAGATAAGCGAAACGTACAGGTACCAACATAACCCAAGTTTCCAAGGACGGTCCCGCACGGTGCTCTAGTTTGGGCAAACACTCGAAGGAGCACTGGCCCGGGGGGTAAATAAAGACGACCCTCGAGCTCGCGAAAACCCAAGGGAAAAAGGCTTAGGTGGCAAATGGTAAAACCAAGTTTGGGCCTTGTCGTGGTTCTAAGTCTGACAGTAGAATAGGGGGGTAGGTATGAACAGGCAAGATCCTAGCTATGGAGTAGTTGTATACGCAAGAGATTTACGAGTTCAGGCCCTTCTCGGAGGGAGTAACAGCCCTACGTCTCGGAGCCCGGAGCCGGTCGACTGGATTATATGCGTATGAGTTACAGGGGTGCGAACCCTTTACACTCAGGAGGGGGGTGGCTTATATAGAGTCCGCCAGACCCCTCCGGCCCTCAGTTATGTAGGGTTTAAAGTACATTAAGATCGGGGGTTACTGGTAATGCCCCACATAAAGTGCTATTATGACCATAAAAGCTATTTAATGACCGACCGTTTGTGTGCAGACTGACTTTAGATCTCCTGGCGGTCGAGTGGTTGGCTTCATGGTCGAGTGTCTTCAAGTCCGTCGAGTGGAATACTTCTGAGTCGACTGACAAGTGGTTTCTTCTAGAGATGTCCTTGGGAAGGGTATCTTGGACAGGTCCATGACCCTACCCTAGGTACATGGCTTCATCATTAGCCCCTGAATGGATCGAGGTTTGAGTGGGGAAGGTGTTGAGAACTCTTCCGACCCACTTTTCGTGCTATGAGTATGTCTTGTTCTGGATCAACGAACTTAGGTGATGGCACCAACTTCTTTTTCAGTCGCCTTGATCCATTCTTTGCATCTGTCGAGTGAATTTTCTTTACTTGGAGAACTCCGAAGGATAGAGCGGAGGAAATCTCCCGTCTGACAAGTTGTTTTGCAGCTCGCGGATTTAGCAGGATTCGAATTTCGGGAAGCGCGTGGGGCAGAGGAGGCCACGGTAATCGGATGAGATAAGGCAGGGACACCTCGATCTCCGTGCCGCCTTTTTTGCCACGTATCGCGCGCGCGACTATTGCGGGATTTGACAGGATCGCCCGGGCCTACAAGTCAGTCACTCGGAAGTAATCTCATATAATGCGTCGGACGGGGGTTTTTGAACAGTGCGCTCTCATTTCCTCCCCTCTTCCTCAGACTTATCTACCGCATTCGCTTCCATCTCAGCGCCGCTGCTCCGTGCGCGTCTCGCCGGCGATGATGGTGAAGGAGAAGACGGCAGCCCTGGAGCGGGAGAAGAAGGCGACGGTGAAGGCGAAGGGAAGGGCGACCAGTCGGGGCGCATCTTCATCGAGGGCCGGCCTGCTGCAGGGCTGGATCCAGGGTGACTGGATCCTCTCGACGATTCGTCAAGCGGACCTTGACGACCTGGCCAACGGAGTACTGATCCCCCATGGATCGGCGCGGCTCTTGGGGAAGGAGTCTGAGCCGCAGCCTGAGGAGGGTGAGGTAGTCCTCTTGGCCACCCATGTCGACCGTGGGTTTTCTCTGCCGCCTCATCCTTTCTTTCGAGGATTTCTGAATTTCTTTGGGGCGCAACTCCACCACTTCACACCCAACACCATCGTGTACCTCGCTGCTTTCGTGTCTTTGTGCGAGAATCTCTTAGGTTGTCGGCCTCATTGGGGTCTTTTCAAGCACATTTTCACATGTCGCTCCCAGACGGTGAAAAAGGCCAATCCGAGTGACGAGAGAACCCAAGTGATTCAGATGTGTGGGGGTCTTGTGGTTCAAATGAGGGGGAAAAGTGCCTTTCCAGCCATGGTCCTTCCCTACTCGGTCCGTGGATGGCAGTCGACCTGGTTTTACTGCAAAGACCAGCCGACGCCAGGGCAGTCGACCGGACTCCCTCCTTTTTCTATGGACCGAGTGAGGAAGCCTTCCTCTTTGAAGGTGATCCCGGAGGAGAAGGCGCAGGTTAAGGTGCTGGTCGAGCATGTAGTCCAGCTTATCCGTGACGGGGTGACCGACATGGATCTCTTGGAGGTCTTCCTCCGATGACGCATGCAGCCGCTTCAATATCGAGACCATCCGATGTGGATGTATTCCGGCACTGAGGACACCACTCGGATCCACCCGGAGGAGGTCGAGGAAGCCACGCTGGAGAGGTGGCTGACGGCCATCACAGGAACAGAGACAACCCCCGAGGAGCCAGGAGGATTCCTCCACTCGACCAATCATACGAAGTAGACAAGGTCCAATTCTGCATCTCCGACTGTGATCCTGTTTTCTTCACTCTGCTTGCTTAAAATCAGTCGACTGACTTCTCTCTTTTTTGTTGCCTTCTAGGCCACTACTGAGATGTACTCGATGCCCAACGGGGCGCAAGAATAGGCCGAGGAGGAGGAGGCGAGCGGAGATGAAAGTCAAGAGGAGTGGCAATCTGATGGTGAGGGGGATGAAGATGACGACGGCCCCGGTGAAGAGGAGGAGGAGGAAGAGGAGGAGGAAGTCGACCCTCCTCGCATGGAAAGGCTATCCAAGCTCACCCATGACCCCACAGTCGAGCGTGGCAAAGCGACTGTGCCTGTTGGGCAGTCGACGAAACACCCTCGGACGTCCTCTCCAGCATCGACTGAAAAAGCACCGAAGCATCCTCGAGCAGCGTCATCAAAGCTGTCGAAGGCCCTGCCCAAGATGAGAATGGCCATTCCCACCATTTCCGGGTAACAGCGGAACTTGTGTTTTCTCATTTAGCATGGATAGACTCTTGGTCGACTCGCTGGCTAACCGACTGATTTCTGAAATCTGCAGTGCTGCTACCTCCGAGACCTCAGCCAGGAACGAAGACCAAGAAATGGAGGATGCTGCCACCTCCAACCTTGGTATGATCTCTGTAGTTTCGTTTTTGGGTCGATTGGATCTTCATTTTTAACTTTGAATCTTTCCTGTAGCCCCACCTCATGTCATTGATCTCCCTAATGATGAAGATGAGGCGCCGCTGAGGCCGAGGAGGAATAAAAAGGCGCCTGCTGGCAAGACTGCTCAGGTTGCATCAGCACCTGAGATGCTGGTTCAGGAGGGTGGCAACATCACTCGGACTTCCGTGTCCTTTGCTGTGCCGCTGACGAGTGCTCGACCTTCGTCGTCGGCTGCTGATCCACCTTCCCTTTTTGCCACACACCACGTCCCAGAGGACCAAGAGGGTGCTACTAAGGAGGCTATACGCCAGGCGGGGGTCATGATGGAGCAGGTGAAGGCAATCCGGGACGCCAACCAAGTGGCTTATGATGCAAGCTCAGCTCTTCAGAGCAACGTCCAGGTTAGTTGGTCACCGCTTGTTCTGTTAGGATATGGTATCTGAAAACTCTTCTTTCTGAAGATCTTTGTATCTGTACACCCACTGGGTGTGTCGATTGAATTTTTGGATTGGTGGGGGCACGCTGAGTGCACCCACTAGGTGTAGTCCCCGAGACTATGGTGGACTGCTGGCAGTCGACTATAGTCTTTATACTTTGAATTTCTTTTCTAACTTCTTCACTCGGTCTGGTCGGACCATGTCGAATGGAATCTTGGAACCAGTGGGGGCACGCTGAGTGCACCCACTGGGTGTAGTCCCCGAGACCATGGTCGACTGCTAGCAGTCGACCAAGGTTTGAAGAACCCCTCTTTTTTTAGATCATGATGATACCAAGGCTGACTACTGGTAGTTAGCTATGGCTTAGCATCATAACCTTTTTGTCTCTCTCGGTCGACTGATCGAACCGAGTCGGTAGAACCAGTGGGGGCACGCTGAGTGCACCCACTAGGTGTAGTCCCCCAGACTACTGTTGAATATTTTGATTCGGCTGTAGTCTTAGAAATGCTACGATTTTTCTCTTAGTCACTCGGAAGCAACTGATCTTTGATGTTTGTCGACTGACCTTTTGTAGAAATCTTGCGAGCTAGTGGCTCGCTACACTGAATTGGAAAACAAGCATATCCAGCTCGAACTTGACTTGAAGCTTGTTCAGGAGAACTTTACGAAGGCGAAGGATGAAGCAAAAGGTATGTTTGGTGAGAATCTTGACGACTGTCTTTACCTTTCTGTCCATTCCTGATTCTGATCTCATTGTCACTTTGAATATAAACTGAAGGAGGCTCTGAAGAAGAAGGACCATGACCTCGCTGAGGCGCGGAAGGCGGCTTTGGACAAAATGAAGCTTGCAGAAGAGAAACTGGCTTCAGTCGGTAAACTGGAAGAGGAGAATGCCAATCTGAAATCTGCTCTCGAGACGGCCAACAAGGAGGTCAGCCGTCTGAAGAATGACAAGATAGCTCTGAGTGACAAAGCTAGTGAACTGGCGGGGAAGAAGAACAATCTGGAAGCTTATTTGGGAGGGCTCGCCAAGAAGTTATTCATCATGCTTGAAGGTAATCTTTTTTACCCGACTGGCTTATTATCGTCGACTCCGCATAGAACTGTTGGCTTAACTTCGAGTTGTGTTTACAGAATTCTGCCAAAACTTCGAGGAGGAGACCAGTCGAGTGGAGACGAGCTTGGACCCCATCAACTCTCCTATGAAGGATGAAGCTGCTATGAACGTGCTCCGACTGGAGTCTCGTATTGCTGGACTTCTTGACTATCTTGCTCGACTGAAGGTTGCAATGTCGCGAAGCGACACGACACTCTAGCCAGGAGATAAGCTTCAAAATAACCTCGAGTCTCTGATGACTCGACTGAATGACGTTCCAGGTCGAGTGCAAGAATGGAAAAAGTCTTCTGCCAGGTGTGGTGCTGACGTTGCTCTATCCCTGGTCCGTGTTCACTTCAAGGATGCACGAGAGGACAAGCTAGCGTCCATCAAAGTGGCCAATACCAAGAAGCATGACTTCTAATCTTTCATGGAGACCTTCATTGCTGCTGCCACTCGGATTGCTGATGGAATCGACCTGGATCAGTTTTTCGCGCCCTCTAGTCCTCCACCTGAGGAGTAAGAAAAACTTCTATGCCTCCCCTTAAATTTGCCTCAGAATGCCGAGTGGTTTTGTAACCGATAAACTTTTACAGGCTTGACGCCTGAGCACTTCTGAATCCGTTATCTAAACTTTGCTTATCATTGAATATGCTTGCATTTGCCTTCGAGCGAACTTTGTTCTTCACTCGGAATATACTTTAATGCTTGAGACGCAGCTCTGAGGTGGAAAGTCCAGTCGACTTGCACTTCATCGCTCTTGCAGGCAGGGATAGAGCACAGATTGCAATCGACCTACGTCCTTGCGGTTCAGGATGGAACGCACATTGTATTTGTGGCGTAGCTCAGAAGGAGAAGGTAGCAGTCGACCTGCACCTCGTCGTCCTTGCAGAGCACACATTGTATTTGTGGCGTAGCTCAGAAGGAGAAGGTAGCAGTCGACCTGCACCTCGTCGTCCTTGCAGAGCACACATTGTATTTGTGGCGTAGCTCAGAAGGAGAAGGTAGCATTCGACCTGCACCTCGTCATCCTTGCAAAGCGCACATTGTATTTGTGGCGTAGCTCCGAAGGAGAAGATATCAGTCGACCTGCACCTCGTCATCCTTGCGGATCAGAATGGATTAAGTACTTAGGCGAGTACTGGACTGCAGCTAAGCCCCCGAGTGGGAGGATTGCTCTCCACTCGGTAGGATTTTCAAATACTTAGGCGAGTACTGGACTGCAGCTAGGCCCCCGAGTGGGAGGATTTCTCTCCACTCGGTAGGATTTTCAAATACTTAGGCGAGTCTCGGATCTGCAGCTAAGCCCCGAGTGGGAGGATTGCTCTCCACTCGGTGGGATTTTCAAATACTTAGGCGAGCATTGATCTGCAGCTAAGCCCCCAAGTGGGAGGATTGCTTCCACTCAAGGGATTTTCAAATGCTTAGGCGAGCATCGATCTGCAGCTAAGCCCCGAGTGGGAGGATTGCTCTCCACTCGGTGGGATTTTCAAATACTTAGGCGAGCATGGATGCAGCTAAGCCCCGAGTGGGAGGATTGCTCTCCACTCGGTGGGATTTTCAAATACTTAGGCGAGTACTGATCGCAGCTAAGCCCCGAGTGGGAGGATTACTCTCACTTGGTAGGATTTTCAAATACTTAGGCGAGTCTCGGATCTGCAGCTAAGCCCCCGAGTGGGAGGATCGCTCTCCACTCGGTAGGATTTTCAAATACTTAGGCGAGTACTCGACTGCAGCTAAGCCCCCGAGCGGGAGGATTGCTCTCCACTCGGTAGGATTTTCAAATACTTAGGCGAGTACTGGACTGCAGCTAAGCCCCCGAGTGGGAGGATTGCTCTCCACTCGGTAGGATTTTCAAATACTTAGGCGAGTACTTGGACTGCAGGCAAGCCTCCGAGTGGGAGGACTGCTCTCCACTCGATAGGATTTTCAAATACTTAGGCGAGTACTGGACTGCAGCTAAGCCCCCGAGTGGGAGGCTGGCTCACCACTCGGTAGGATTTTCAAGTACTTAGGCGAAACGGATTCACGGCTAAGCCCCCGAGTGGGAGGCTGGCTCACCACTTGGCGGGGATTTTTTTTACAAACTTAGGCAAAACAGATTCGCAACCAAGCCACCCACTGGGGGATTTAAACAAAAGCTACAACAGTCACTGGGAAAATTATAACACTCTTGTCTTTGACAAACAAACTACAGAGGTATTTTTATTACATCTCACCCGAGTGAGTACTTAAGTATAAAAGGGGCGGAGCAGCTCCGCATTCCAAGCTCGAGGCTCGTCGATCTGGCGATCGACATTGTAAAGACGGTATGCTCCATTGTGGAGAACTTTGGTGATGATGAAGGGGCCTTCCCAAGTAGGAGCAAGCTTGTGCGGCTTCTGCTGATCCACACGGAGGACCAAATCTCCTTCTTGGAAGGCTCGACTCTTCATGTTTCTGGCATGGAATCGACGCAAATCCTGCTGATAGATAGTCGATCGGATCATGGCCATCTCTCTTTCTTCTTCTAGAAGGTCGACTGCGTCCTGTCGGGCTTGTTCTGCTTCATCTTCAGTGTAGAGCTCGACTCGGGGTGCATTGTGAAGCAGGTCACTCGGCAGAACTACTTCAGCTCCATAAACCAAAAAGAATGGAGTTCGTCCAGTTGACCGATTAGGGGTGGTCCTTAATCCCCAAAGAACCGAAGGAAGTTCGTCGACCCATGCGCCTGCTGCATGCTTGAGGTCACGCATCAACCGGGATTTCAGCCCTTTGAGAATTAGGTCGTTTGCTCTTTCTGCTTGTCCATTCGACTGAGGGTGAGCGACAGAAGCATAGTCGACTCGCGTGCCTTGAGAAGCGCAGAAAGCTCTGAATTCATCGGAATCGAAGTTTGACCCATTATCAGTGATGATGTTGTGCGGAACTCCATATCTGAATACCAACTCTCTGATGAAGCTGATAGCAGTGCCGGCATCAAGATTCTTGATAGGCTTAGCTTCAATCCACTTAGTGAACTTGTCGACTGCCACCAGTACATGGGTGAAGCTGCTCCTGCCAGTTCTCAGCGGCCCAACCATATCCAATCCCCAAATAGCGAAGGGCCAGATGAGTGGAATGGTCTTCCAGGCTGAGGTGGGTTTGTGTGACATATTGGAATAGAACTGACATCCTTCACACTTGTCGACTATTTCCTTCGCCATTTCATTTTCTCTTGGCCAGTAAAATCCCGCTCGGTATGCTTTAGACACAATGGTCCGAGAGGACGCATGATGACCACAGGTCCCCGAGTGGATATCATCAAGAATTATCTGACCTTCTTCTGGTGTTATACATTTCGGGCCGACTCAACAAGGCTTTCCTCGCATAACCGTCCCTTGATCACAAGAAGGCCTTGGATCGGCGGACGATCTGTCGAGCCTCTTCTTCGTTCTTCGGGAGCTCTTTCCTTAGGATATACGTGATGTACGGCACTGTCCAGTCGGGAGTGATGACCAAAACTTCCATGATCAGGTCGACCACAGCTGGGACCTCAACTTCAGTCAAATCCGTGACACTTTTTGGCTGCGGGGCTTCTTCGGTGAAAGGATCCTCTTGAACTGATGGTGTGTGGATGTGCTCCAAAAACACATTACTGGGAATGGCTTCTCTCTTGGACCCTACTTTTTCCAAATCATCAGCCGCTTGATTTTTCAGTCGGGGTATATGATGGAGCTCTAACCCCTCAAATTTCTTCTCTAGCTTTCTCATCGCATTGCAGTAACTAGTCATGGCTGGACTTCTGACGTCCCACTCCTTCATCACCTGATTGACCACCAAATCTGAGTCACCATAGACCATGAGGCGACGGACGCCGAGTGAAATGGCCATACGCAACCCATACAAAAGTGCTTCATATTCTGCTTCGTTGTTGGAGGAATCAAAGTGGTTCTGGAGCACATATCTGAGCTTATCTCCTCGGGGGGAAACCAACACTACCCCAGCACCGGAACCATTCAGCATCTTAGAACCATCAAAGAACATGGTCCAGTGCTCCGAGTGAACTTGAGTCGGTAGTTGCTGTTCAATCCACTCAGCGATGAAATCTGCTACTGCTTGGGACTTAATGGCTTTATTTGCCTCAAACTTGATATCAAGGGGAAGGAGTTCAATCGCCCATTTTGCCACTCGACCAGTTGCATCTCTATTATGCAGAATCTCTGACAATGGGGCGTCGCTGACGACTGTAATGGAATGGTCAGAGAAGTAATGAGCAACCTTCTTCGTGGTCATATAAATCCCATATAGAAGCTTCTGATAATGAGGGTATCTTTGCTTTGATGGGGTCAACACTTCAGAAAGATAATATAATGGGCGCTGAACTTTGAAGGCTTTTCCTTCTTCTTCCCACTCGACCGTAAGTACTATACTGACGACTTGTCCTGTGGCTGCAATGTAAAGCAGCAAAGGCTCTTTGCTGATTGGGGCAGCAAGCACCGGCTGGGTTGAGAGTAGAGCTTTTAGCTCTGCAAACGCTGCATCAGCTTTGGGAGTCCACTCGAACTTGTCTGACTTCTTCATCAGTCGGTAAAGAGGCAATGCCTTTTCACCGAGATGAGAGATGAATCGACTTAAAGTGGCCAAGCATCCAGTAAGCTTCTGGACATCGTGCACACGCACAGGGCGTTTCATTCGGAGTATAGTACCAACTTTTTCTGGGTTGGCGTCAATTCCTCGTTCGGAAATGAGAAAACTGAGTAACTTTCCGCCAGGAACTCCGAATGTGCACTTTGATGGATTAAGCTTGATATCATACCTCCTGAGGTTGGCAAATGTTTCAACAAGGTCGGTCAACAGGTCGGAACCCTTCCATGATTTGACCACAATATCATCCATGTATGCTTACACATTCCGACTGATTTGAGTGAGTAAACACTTCTGAATCATCCTCATGAACGTAGCTCCGGCATTCTTGAGGCCGAATGGCATGGTGACATAACAGAAGCATCTGAATGGAGTGATGAAAGCTGTTTTGATCTCGTCCGGTCCATACAAACGGATCTAATGGTAACCGAAATAGGCGTCTAAAAAAGACAGGCACTCACATCCCGCAGTTGAGTCAACTATTTGGTCGATGCGGGGGAGAGGAAAATGATCTTTCAGGCAGGCCCGATTGATATGTTTGAAATTAGTGCACATGCGAAGTGAGTTGTCCTTCTTGGGGACCATGACAACATTGGCGAGCCACTCGGAGTGGTAAATCTCTCGGATAAACTCCGCTGCTAAGAGCCAAGCCACCTCTTCGCCAATGGCCTTTCTCTTCTGGACGGCGGACCGTCGAAGATGCTCCTTTACAGGTTTCACTTTTGAGTCGACTCGTAGACGATGCTCAGCCAGCCCCTGGGAACACCCGGCATGTCTGAAGGCTTCCATGCGAAGATGTCCCAGTTCTCACGGAGGAACTGGATGATCGCTTCTTCCTTTTGGAGTCGAGTGTTGTAGAAATATGGGTCGGAGCAGCAGTGGGGTCGGTCGGGTGAATGTGAATCGGCTTGGTCTCACCGGACGACTGAAACGTTGATTCCGTAGCAGGCTTCTTAGCTCGCAACAAATCACTCGGATCTGCAGTTTTCTGGTATTCCTGCAGCTCTACCACTGCCATCTGAGCATCGGTGATCTTTGAGCCCTTCTGAAAGAACTCTTCTGCCTTCTTCCGATTGCCAGTAATGGTGATCACACCTTTGGGACCAGGCATTTTCAATTTGAGGTACACGTAACATGGTCGAGCCATGAAACGTGCATAAGCTGGCCTGCCCAAAATAGCGTGATAAGCACTCTGGAAATCCACAACTTCAAACGTCAACTTTTCTTTGCGGTAATTCTTGGAATCACCGAAAACCACATCAAGAGCAATTTGGTCGAGTGACTCTGCCTTCTTTCCAGGAATGACTCCATGGAAACTCATGTTGCTGGTACTGAGTCTGGACATCGGAATGCCCATCCCTTTCAGCGTCTCTGCATACAATATATTCAGGCCACTTCCACCATCCATCAAGACTTTAGTCAGTCGAGTGCCCTCGACGACTAGGTCGACCACCGAAGCTCGCCTCCCAGGGGTGGCTATGTGCGTCGGATGATCGGACTGGTCGAATGTGATGGCAGTCTGAGACCATTTCAGATAACTGGGCGTCGCCGGAGCAACCATATTCACCTCTCTGTTTATAACTTTCAGTCGACTTTTGCTTTCTACATCAGCAAAAATCATCAGGGTGGAATTGACCTGGGGATATCCATCATCACTATCTTCTTTGTCTTCAACTTTGTCCGACTCCTTTTCCTTATCTTTGGGTTGTTTTCCCTGGAATTGCTGGATCAAGAGCCGACACTGTCGAGTGGTATGTTTCGGATAAATGAATTTGCCCTCCTCATCTTTCTTCATGTGGATGTGGCACGACAAATCCATCACGTCATTCCCTTCCTTGTCCTTCACCTTCTTAGGGTTCCAAGACGCTTTGGGCTTCCCTTTAAATTTTCCTTGAGTCACGGCCAAGGCTTCTCCAGGAGCAGCTGGCTCGGCTTTCCGCTTCTGCTTCCGACCGGAGTTCCCTCCTCCGGTTTCATGGGCGGCTGACTTGTACTTGCCACTCCGGAGCCGATCCTCTTCTTCACCATTGGCATACTTGGTAGCAATTTCCATCATTCGACTTAGAGTCATGTCTCCGGTTCGACCGAATTTTAGACTTAGCTCTCTGTTCTAAACACCTTCCTTGAAGGCACAGACTACCTGGTGATCAGATACATTCTCTACCGTGTGATGCAATGTGATCCACCACTGGATGTAATCCCTCAGAGTTTCATTCGACTTTTGCACACAAGATTGCAGCTCTGTCAACCCTGCTGGTCGCTTGCAAGTTCCTTCAAATGTTCTGACAAACACTCGGGCAAGATCTTCCCAAGTGTAAATGTTGCTGGGTGCCAACTGATTCAACCATGCTCTAGTCGAACCCTCCAACATAAGGGGCAGATGTTTCATGGCCACCTCATCGTTGTCGCCGCCAATCTGAACAGCCACTCGGTAGTCTTCAAGCCAAGTATCAGGCTTAGACTCACCAAAGAACTTATCGACTCGATCGCCAACCCGGTTGGGAGGAATCACCGCGACCTCGATGGCCCTGCTGAAACACTCTGGTCCTGAGACATGTATTCTGCTGCTGGTGGGTATATCTCTGTCATGACCTTCTCGGTGAGCTCTGTTCCTGTCGGCCAAACCTTGAACGATAATGGATCTCGCATCAAAGCTTGGTTCTCTGGGGTCGACCGAACCTTCGCCAAACTTCTTGTCAAGGCGTCTCATCCTCATTGCCGAGGCGCGTACGATCCACCCCTTGGGGAAGGGGTGGGCACTTGACGTTGATCATCACGATCGAATTGGTGATCATACTGCTCACGGTTCTTGTACTGATCATCACGCCGGCCTCCACGTTCCTCACGCCTCGGGGGCGATCTTGGGCTATGGGCCACCGGATCAGATTCGCAGCGACGGATCTGCTGTGAATCCTATTCCACGACTACGATATGCTGAATTTTGATCTCCTGCCCGGCCGGTAAATCTACGATCTGTAGCAAGCCTCTGCCACCTCATTTGAAGGCTAAATCGACTCTGCTATACGGGCTGCAGCTGCTAAATTCTGAATCGGAGTTTGATATACCTGAGTCGATGGTGGAAAGAGTTGACGTTGACTGGAGTCTGGAACCCGTTGCGCGCGACGCCGCCGAAAGTGCTCGCTAGAGGTTCTCGAATGAGTACGCCAACCAAGTTGGCTGCTGCGTCCTCTAAGGCCCAGGCCTCAGGGGTTTCTCCAACGATAGGACTATGTGGCGCATCCATATTCCGGCGGCGAAGTTCTTCCCTCTGCAGCGAAGTGAGGGGTTCGGGTTGATACTCTTCATGGGCCTGCGCCGGATCGCCTCCGCCGTCGCCTCTGGCGGCGCGGGGAAAGCTGGGAGGACTGCATGGTCCATTGACCATCAGAACCTCCGCCACTGGATCACTGCTGTCACACTCGGATGCAGTCTTTGCGGAGCCACTCGACAGATCGAACAGTAGAGAGATTCGTCGGGCTCGATCGCCGCGACTTGGGGGGTGGCCAACTGGCGAGCCACCGCGTGTCTCACCCACCGCTGAAGCCTCGACCGACCAGAGCACTTGCACCGTCCGGAAACAGGGAGGGAGGACGACACAGGGATCGACCAATACTAGGTCAACGGTTGCAGCAGGAGGACGCCGCGGACGCACGCGCGAAAGTGCGTCGCCCCGCGGACAGGGAGCGCGTCGACGTCGAGTGGAGCCTCTTGAAGCCAAGCGGAATCGTCGGCGATGAATGTGAGAGCGCCGAGACGGATCTCGCAACCCTCAACCAAAACTCTGCCTGAAACCATGATGAAGGAGATCGGGAAAATCGCAACTTCTCCAATAAGTCGCAAAGACACCTGCCCCAAGGTTGGCGCTAACTGTCGTGGTTCTAAGTCTGATAGTAGAATAGGGGGGTAGGTATGGAGAGGCAAGATCCTAGCTATGGAGTAGTTGTATACGCAAGAGATTTACGAGTTCAGGCCCTTCTCGGAGGAAGTAACAGCCCTACGTCTCGGAGCCCGGAGGCGGTCGACTGGATTATATGCGTATGAGTTACAGGGGTGCGAACCCTTTACACTCAGGAGGGGGGGTGGCTTATATAGAGTCCGCCAGACCCCTCCGGCCCTCAGTTATGTAGGGTTTAAAGTACATTAAGATCGGGGGTTACTGGTAATGCCCCACATAAAGTGCTATCATGACCATAAAAGCTACTTAATGACCAACCGTTTGTGTGCAGATTGACTTTAGATCTCCTGGCGGTCGAGTGGTTGGCTTCATGGTCGAGTGTCTTCAAGTCCGTCGAGTGGAATACTTCTGAGTCGACTGACAAGTGGTTTCTTCTATAGATGTCCTTGGGGAGGGTATCTTGGACAGGTCCATGACCCTACCCTAGGTACATGGCTTCATCAGGCCTTGCTGGAGGAGTTTTATTCAATGGGAACTATCAAGGGGGTCCCATAAATCACCCAACCGCGTAAGGAACGCAAAATCAAGGAACATAACACCGGTATGACGGAAATCTAGGGTGGCAAGAGTGGAACAAAACACCAGGCATGAGGTCGAGCCTTCCACCCTTTACCAAGTATATAGGTGCATTAATTAAACAAGAGATATTGTGATATCCCAAAATATCCATGTTCCAACAAGGAACAAACTTCATCTTCACCTGCAACTAGCAACGCTATAAGAGGGGTTGAGCAAAAGCAGTGACATAGCCAAACAACGGTTTGCTAGGACAGGATGGTTAGGGGCTTGACATGGCAATATGGGAGGCATGATAAACAAGTGGTAGGTAGAGCAACCATAGCGATAGAGCGAGCAACTAGCAAAGCAAAGATAGAAGTGATATCGAGGGTATGGTCATCTTGCCTGCAAGGTTCTTAGAGTTGTCGAAAGCTTGATCCTCGTTAGCATACTCAACAGGTTCCTCGTTCCCGTACTCGCCTCCCGGCTCTACCCAAAGCAAGAACACAAGCAATGGAACCACAATAAATCACGGTGCAATGCACAAGCAACATGATGCAATACATGGCATGATATGCGAGATGTGATATGCAATGCGTATGCGTGCTCCGGAAGGAAAAATTATGAACAAGGCATCAACTTGGCAAACCAAGTATGCTGTTGGAAAGAAGAGATGATTTCGGTTGAAATCGATATAAAGATCACCGGAATCGGATGCACGGTTTGCAAATGGCAAGCAAAACAAGAATGACACAATTCTGCGATTAACAGCATGATAGCACTTAGAATACATCAAGAAACTATGCTACAGCACACCAACATATTAACAAAGCATATTAAAGTGATCTACAAGAGATTCTTGACAAAAGATCAACACTGAGCTACGGCTAATTCACACATTAACAGGTTCAAACAACCATGGCAAAAGTGCAAAAGATAACAGCAGCACAGACTTAGTGAAAAATACTAACATGGCAGAAACAACATCAGGAAGCAATGTTTAGAGCAACCAAACATCAGGCTACAGTAAGCTATCATAGAAACTTAAGGCATGGCATGATACTACTAAATTCATAGAACAAAAGTCCCTTACTGACCATGAGCCAAAAAGGATCAGAAGATATGATGGCACCCATGTAAACATGGCAAGTTTCGTTAACAGATTCAGAAAACAGAGCATGGCATTAACAGCATTATGAAGGCAACTTTGCAAGCTCGATTCACTTACCACAAGTCATTGAATGACAAGATAAGCATAGCACCAGCAAGAATACATGTTTATGAAACTAAACATGGCAAGAACAAGTTCATAGCATGCAAGGATCAACTACAACAACCTTGGCAAAATTGAATAACATGTAAACAATCTGCCAGGAAACATTTTATAGCAAACGTAGAGCAAGAAAATGACATGCTAGACTACTCCATAATTGCAAACAGGGGCATGGATGGATAGAGCATAAAAATATGTTCAAAACATACTTACTGAAGTATCTCAAAATAAGCATGGATCTCTCTGTAGCATCAAGTTTACATGGCATAAAAATAACAGCAGAACAGGGACTGAAATCAGCAACATCACGAAGCCTAGTTTGCATGCTTGTTCTAGTCACCACATCAATCACAAAAATACATGGCAAGCACCTCTGTAAAGAAGACATGGCATAGTCCAAAAGACATGTAGAGCTCATGCCCATAAGATGCACACATTAAATGTAGCAAAAATGACAAATGCCCATAATCTGTTAAGAATCAGAAACTAACATTATATAGCACTCTTGCATCAGAGGTTTGGGCATCGATATGACCTCAAATTAACACGGCCAAATGGAACAAAGTGAAGAGCACATCCTGATGAACATTTCTATATGTCATATGCATGAAACAGATCTACGCATGAGGAGATACGACGCGATGAATGTGGCATAAAAATAATGCAGACTTAGAGAAAAACGAGGTCAACCTCTTCCAGATCTAGGGTTCGTCTGGCACGCGAACCGAGGCGGGGCCGGAGCTCACCGAAGTTGGGTCGGTGACGACCGGAGAGGGCCGGAGAGGAGATGGGCCGGCCGGATCTGCCCGGATCCGGCGCTAGGCGGCGGAGGGCGGCGGGGAGGCGACGAGGCGACGGAGGCCGGCAGCGGCAGGCGCGCTTGCGAGCAGTGCTGGCAGCAGTGGCGGCGGGTGGCCGCGGCGGCCGAGTGACGCGACGCCGAGGCGGGCGGCGGCGACGCAGCGGCCGGCAGCGGGCGCTTCTTGGGCGCTGTGCGCCCATGCGCGAATCGGGCCTCCAGAGGGCTCCTGCTGGCTTCGCGGCGGCAGCGGCAGCGTAACGCGTAACGTGCCACGTGGCGCACCCTCACTGGCGCGGGGCGGCGGCGGGTCTCGTCCGGCGCGGACCGGACGTGTCCGGCGCGCGGAGGGAGCGGGGCTAGGGTTTCGAGATCCGGAATTTCGGAGGGGTGCACTTATTTATAGGTAGAGGGAGCTAGGAGACTCCAAATGGAGTGTAGTTTTCGCCCACACGATCATGATCCAACGACGGAGAGCATGGAAGTGACTTAGATGGGTTAATGGGCTGTTTTGGAGGGGTGTTGGGATGCAACCCAAAAGAGGCCTTTGCGGATACCCGGTTAACCATTGGAGTATCAAACGACCTCCAAATGGCACGAAACTTGACAGGCGGTCTACCGGTGCTATACGAAGGCCGCTTGGCAAACCTCGGGCCTTCCGAGAACATTTAACACCCGCTCACGAAAAGAGAAAAGAGGGGGTGCACCGGTGCATGTGGGAGTGTCGGATTGCAAAACTGACAACGGGGAAAATGCTCGGATGCATGAGACGAACATGTATGCAAAAGAGATGCACATGATGACATGATATGAAATGCATGACATGAACAAAATTCAAAACGAAAGACAAAAACCCAACCACGGAGGGAATATCATAACACATAGCCGAAAATGGCAAGAGTTGGAGTTACAATTATGGAAAGTTACATCTGGGGTGTTACAACACTCCACCACTACAAGAGGATCTCGTCCCGAGATCTAGGACTGAAAAAACTCCGGATAATCGGAACGGAGGTGATCCTCGCGCTCCCAGGTGGCTTCTCGGTTGGAATGGAGTGACCACTTAATTTTCAGGAATTTGGTTGACTTGTTGCGAGTCTTGTGCTCGGTTTCTTCAAGAATAGCTACGGGGTGCTCATGATAAGAGAGATCTTCTTGGAGGTCAATTTCTTCGAAGTTGATGGTACGCTCAGGCGTCTTGAAGCACTTGCGAAGCTGTGACACGTGAAACACATCGTGCACGTTTGCAAAGTTGGATGGAAGCTCAAGTTGATAGGCGAGATCGCCTCTTTTGCCAATGATCTTGAAAGGACCCACGTATCTAGGGGCAAGCTTCCCTTTGATATCGGGCGGCGAGTGCCTTTCATTGAGAGACGCGAGGTAGACATGGTCTCCGATTTCAAAAGCCACATCATGGTGCTTGTCATCATAATAGCTCTTCCGCGCGATTAAGCGCTTTGAGATTCTCACGAATGACTTTGCACATATCTTGACTTCGTGATCAAGTCGTTGCCAAGAAGTTGGCGTTCACCGTCTCGCACCAATTGAGAGGAGTACGGCACTTTACGCCATAAAGAGTTTGAATGGGGCCTTGCCCAACTAAGCTTGGAAGCTGTTGTTGTAGGAGAACTTCGGCATATGGAAGACAATCGTCCCACTTCATACCGAAAGAGATGACACAAGCCCTGAGCATGTCTTCGAGGATTTGATTGACTCGCTCGACTTGGCCACTTGTTTGAGGATGGAAAACTGTGCTGAAGCGAATGTTGGTGCCCATGGCCTTCTGAAAGGAGTCCCAGAACTTAGAGGTGAAGATGCTTCTGCGGTCTGAAGAGATCAATTGTGGAATGCCATGCAAGGAGACAATTGTGGAGGTGTATAAATCTACCAGCTGAGCTGCTGTGATGGATTCTTTGATAGGATGAAAATGAGCCACTTTTGTAAGCTTGTCAATGACAACGAAGATGGCGTCATTCCCACGCTTGGACTTAGGAAATCCAGTAACGAAGTCCATCTCGATATGATCAAACTTCCATTCCAGAATAGCAAGAGGTTGGAGGAGACCAGCTGGTCGTTGGTGTTCTGCTTTCACCCTTCTGCAGACATCACATTCATTCATGAATTGAGCAATTTCTCGCTTCATTCGAGTCCACCAATACGACTGCTTGAGGTCATGGTACATCTTCGTACTTCCAGGATGAATGGATAGAAGGTAATTGTGTGCCTCGTTCATAATGACTTTTCTCAGATCGCCTTTAGGAACCACAATACGATCCTCGAAGAAAAGAGTATCTTTGTCATCAATGTGGAAGCACTTGTATTTGGGAATGCCCTTGTCGATACCGCGTTTCACCTTTTTCACCATGGTATCCAGGAGTTGTGCCTCATGAATTTGATCTTCCAAAGTAGGAGAGACTATGAGGTTGGCAAGAAAACCTTGAGGAACAACTTGAAGATTCATTTTGCGAAAATCTTCACAAAGATCCGGTTGGAAGGGCTTGAGAATTAAGCTGTTGCAATAAGCCTTTCTGCTCAAAGCATCTGCAATCACATTCGCCTTGCCTGGAGTATATTCAATACGTGGATTTTACTCTTGAATCATTTCGACCCATCGAGTTTGCCTGAGGTTGAGGTTGGGTTGAGTGAAGATATACTTGAGGCTCTTGTGATCGGTGAAAATGTCCACTTTCCTTCCCAACAAGAGATGTCTCCATGTTATTAATGCATGGACAACTGCCGCCAACTCAAGATCGTGAGTGGGGTAGTTCTTTTTGTTGGGCTTCAACTAGCGAGAGGTATATGCCACAACTTTCTTCTCTTGCATTAACATAGCACCGAGACCTTGAAGAGAAGCATCACAGAAAACTTTGAAAGGCTTGGATTCATCAGGAGGAGTCAAGACAGGAGCCGAGACTAGCTTTTCTTTGAGGGTGTTGAAAGCAACGTCACACTCGGGCGACCAGACATATTTGACATGCTTCTGGAGGAGGTTGGAAATAGGCTTTGCAATCTTAGAGAAGTTCTCAACGAATCTTCGGCAATAGCTTGCAAGACCAAGAAAACTGCGGAGCTGCTTGACATTCTGAGGAGATTCCCAATTCACAATTGCAGACACCTTCTCGAGATTAACAGCAATGCCCTTGGCGGAGATGATGTGACCAAGATAAAGAGCTTCATCAAGCCAGAACTCACATTTGGAAAACTTGGCATAGAATTGATACTCTCTGAGCTTGTCGAGCACCAATCGCAAATGTTTGGCATGATCCTTCTTATTCTTGGAGAAGACCAAAATATCATCGAGATATACCAAGACGAATTCATTGGTGTAGGGGTTGAAGATGAAGTTCATCATACGAGAGAACGTTGGAGGAGCATTGACAAGGCCGAAAGGCATGACAGTATATTTATACGAACCAAAGCTTGTTCTGAATGCTGTTTTGGGAATATCTTGTTCACGAATGTGAATCTGATGATAACCCATACGGAGGTCAAGCTTGGAGAAAACTTTAGCACCTTTGAGTTGCTCGAAAAGCTCATTGATGTTGGGAAGTGGATACTTGTTCTTGATTGTCTTCTTGTTCAATGGACGGTAATCGGCCTTACGATCGGTCTGCATGCCATCCTTCTTCTGGACAAAAAGAACTCCACAACCCCAAGGAGATGAACTCGGTCTGATCAAACCCAGACGCTCTTGTTCATCGAGCTATTTCATCAATTCCTTCAGCTCTTCAGGTCCAAGCTTGTATGGACGCTTGCAAACGGGTTCAGTGCCGGGCTCAAGATCGATAACAAACTCGACTGGCCGGTGCGGAGGCATACCCAGAAGCTCTTCTGGAAAGACATCTTGGTACTCACAAACAACTGGAATCTGAGAGATTGCGTCTAGCTCGCCCTTCTCATTGAGAGAAAACAACCGAATGGTTTCCTCATGAGCGGCATAGATGATAACATCCTCAGAAGAGTGTGTCAATTGAATCTCTCTGGCAGCACAATCAAGTTGAGTTTTGTGCTTAGAAAGCCAGTCCATCCCGAGAATTAGATCAATATCCGAGTCACCAAGAACAAATGGTTTAGATAGGAATTTATAGTCGCCCATCTTGATAGAGACATCATGAACTATCAAGTTGGCTCTCATTGACTTCCCCGGAGAAACAACACCCAAAGGTTTATCCAGGTAAGACCAAGTAAAATCATTCTTTGCAAAGAACGATCTTGACATGAAACAATGCGATGCACCAGTATCAAATAAGACTTTTGCAGGAATATCATTAACTGAGAGATTACCCATTATCACATCAGAAGAATCCTCTGCTTGCGTTGCATTCATCATGTTCACCTTTGCGGACTTGGGATTATGCTTGACCACCGCATTGGTTGAAGATCTCACAGGAGGAGGAGGCGGAAGGCGCCTTTGGTTGAAGCACTTGTTCGCATAGTGACCTTTCTGCTGGCACTTATTGCAAGTCACCTCTGAGAGAGGATGATGATACGGAGCATTTGACCTTGGAGCTTGAGAATTTGACTTGTTCTGATAGCCTGGGTTGGGTGGGTGGGAAGATCCACGACCACCTGAGTTCTTCTGCTGATAAGGCTGACGAAACGGAGGAGGAGGAAGGTAGAACTTCTGCTGCTTAGAAGCCACTTGCGAGCAAGAAGAAGACTGAACTGCATCCCTGATTCTCTTCTTAGAAGCCTCACACTTGAGCTGAGCACCTTCTTGCTTGAGGGCCATATTGTAGAATTGATCAAACTGAGTAGGCTCAACAAGAATGAGAGCTAACTACAGATCCTCTCTAAGGCCACCTCTGAATTGATAGATCATACTCTTTTCATCAGGAACGTCTTGTTTAGCGAAGCGA
The DNA here is from genome assembly GCA_021437245.1 of Aegilops speltoides. Taxonomy (NCBI): domain Eukaryota; kingdom Viridiplantae; phylum Streptophyta; class Magnoliopsida; order Poales; family Poaceae; genus Aegilops; species Aegilops speltoides. Next base: position 336,497,117 of record CM038146.1, read on the forward strand.
GCAAGTTTCTGAAACTGCTTGTTGTATTCGTACACTGACATGCTGCCGTGCTTGAGATTTGTAATGCCCCGGATGTAACTTTCCATATTCGTAACTCCAACTCTTGCCTTTTCCGAAGATGTGATATGTTATTTCCTTCGTGGTTGGGTTTTTGTCTTCGTTTTGCTTTTGTTCATGTCATGCATTCATCATTGCATCTTTTGCATTGCATCATGTCATCATGCAATCCTTTTTAAAACTCAACTAAATAAATGGCATGGATCTTTGATCCATTTAAATTGAGGGATATTCACAATGGTGATTTCTCTTTATAACATATCCTCCCATATTAGGGAGCTATTATTAAATATTCCATTAATTTGGAATTCACCATAACACAATTGCAAAATATTCCATGCATTTGTTATCTTAATTCTTGGTCTCCAACTCTGCCCATAATTTCTTTCATCATTTTTCGGAGCTCCACCAAAAATCCGAACATTTTTGGACACTGCGGAATCCTAGTCCTAGTTCAAACCCATTTGAATTAAATTCAAATGTGTTTGAATTTAAATCTTTCAATCATGCCTCTTTCTATTTTCTTGGAACGAGCATATTTTTGCGAGTCCGGGAAAATTACCCGCATGCCCAAATTCTTCCTCTAAACCTTTTCTTCTCTCTTTTCCTTTCTTCCAGTTCTCTGTTAATTTAAAGAATAGAGAGAGAGCCCAGCCAGGCCTCTTAGGCCCGACCATCCAAACCGGCCTCTAGCCCGCAGCCTAACCAACAAACCAGGCCGGCCCATTTGCCCTGGAGGTCCAGCCCACCTAACCTCTTCTAACCCTAGCCCGACTCCCATCGGTCTCCATCTCTCCTCGTCCTCCTCTAGCGCCCACAACGCCGATCCCTCTCCCTTTTCCTCGATCCCCATCTCCTCCCTGCCCGATCCCACTTCTCTCCTTCGACCCCTCCTCCAGTGCCGCTACCCCGTGCCCGATCCCCACGCGCAGCCCTCGACCCCCCTCGCTCCCTCGCCCCGTCCTTCCAATGCGAGACCCGCGCTCCGCCCTCGCCGGAGAAGAGAACCAGGCCGGAGCCCCGTCGGCCTCCTCGCCGCCGTCGCGCCCCGTTCCATCTCCAGCCGCTCCCCTACAGCTCCTCCTCCATTGACCGTCCACCAGAGCTGTTCACGGCCGAAGCCCGGCCGCGTCGCAGCCTCTGCTGCCGGTGACCTCGGCCTCCCCTGTGCCAAGCCCCGCCACCGGCCTGCTACCTTGCCTCCCCAACCCGAGCTGGCCCGGATACGGCCATCTTCGACGCCTCCTCGCCGGATCCCGCCGTCATCCGCATCCCCGGCCTCCTTGTTCTCCATGCCTCTTCGTCAGTGGTAGCGAGTCCGTCGGTCTGCCTCCGCTTCGTACTGGCAGGAACGGGACCCCGGCGACCTCCCGCGACCGGTTTCAGCAAGTTCGGCGCCTGCGCCCATCGTCTGTTGCATCTCCGTCGGCCTCCTCCTCATGCTATGGAGCTCCTGCCTGAGCCGTCCCCCTCCTGCCAAATCTGCTACCACCACTGCTGCTTTGATCTCCCCTGGATTCAGCTCTTTTCGAACGAACAGCAGCACGATGGCTTCTCTATTCCAAGTGCCTTCTGCACGCCAAGGCCGGTGCACCCCTTGAGTCGCCAAGTACCACGACACCTACGTTCGCCTGCAGGATGCGTTCCACCACGCCGAAGACCTTGGACACCAAGTTCCACTACGAGATGTACCACTACCGTTGCAAGAACCGAGACCGGCAAGTCTGAAGACCGCCAAGTACACCTTCGGTTCACCAAGTACCGCACTGGACGTCTACGACCCGTGTACAACTACCATCGCCAAGACCGGACCGACAAGTACCCCAACAACATGTGTACCACTACCGTCGACCTTGAAGATTTCGTGGACGTCAAGTTCCTCGCGGACCAACAACATCGCGCGGTGTCGACTACTTCCCACGACGGCCCGTGAACGACTACCTCCACTACGGCCCGTGAACGACTACTTCCTCTACGAAACGCGTTCCGCCCCGAAATGCACGCTTCGAAGGTATAACAGCCGAGACGACCGCCGAATGCATGTGTTGAATGAGATGTCCTTGTTTGCACCGTGCCCGTTTGTTTCGTGCATCTCCCTCTTTTGTCATGCCACTGTCACGTGGGAACCCGGTATCCGAGATCACCCCACCATATTTTGCATGTTCCGCACATCCGCACACTTTCTTTTGCACCGACATCTCGACGAGTTGTCGGATCACCGGAATGTTGCCGTGGCACCATTTCCGTTGTAGTTGCCGTGGCACCCCTTTCGTTCCGCCACGGTGACAAATGTTTCATATCATGCTCATGTCAACATTTTTATAAAATTGCATAAAACTTGCATATGTCATCCGCATCATGATAACAACAATTAAAATGTTTAAAATTGTTGTTTGCTTTAATTGCTAAATGACATATGGGGATTTTCCGGAATTGTTGTTTGTTGTTCCGGCCTCATTTAAACTTGCCTAAATAGTTAGTTTATTTATGCTTCACCCCTTGCCATGTTTAATAACACTTAATATTGTTTGGTAGCATAACCGAGAGAGAACTAAATAATTGATGTGGTGTTCCGTCAATATGCAACTCGTTGCATATTGAGCTCCACTTAATTTGTAGTGTTGTTTGTTGCACTTTGCCATGCCATGCCTCATTAAACCGGACATGCATCATACTTGTTTGTGCATTTCGACATGTTTATGCTTGTGTGTTTACCATGTTGTTTGTTTCTTTCCGGTTTGCTTCTCTCGTTAGCTTCGGTTTCGTTCCGGAGTTGTGAGGATTCGTGCGACTACGTTCGTTTGTCTTCTTCATGGACTCGTTCTTCTTCCTTGCGGGATTTCAGGCAAGATGACCATACCCTCGAAATCACTTCTATCTTCGCCTGCTAGTTTGCTCGCTCTTTTGCTATGCCAATGCTACGATGCCTACCATTTGCTTGTCAGCCTCCCAAATTGCCATGTCAAACCTCTAACCTTTGACACCATTCCTAGCAAGCTATTGATTGGCTATGTTACCGCTTTGCTCAGCCCCTCTTATAGCATTGCTAGTTGCAGGTGAAGTTGAAGATTTCTCCATGGTGGACAGGGTTATGTTGGGATATCACAATATCTCTTATATTATTAATGCATCTATATATTTGGTAAAGGGTGGAAGGCTCGGCCTTATGCAGTGTTTTGTTCCACTCTTGCCACCTAGTTTCCGTCATACCGGTGTTATCTTCCCGGATTTTGCGTTCCTAACGCGGTCGGGTGATTTATGGGACCCCCCTGACAGTTCGCTTTGAATAAAACTTGTCTAGCAAGGCCCAACCTTGGTTTTACCATTTGCCTCACCTAGCCCTTTTTCCCTTGGGTTTCCGGTGCCCGAGGGTCATCTTTATTTTAGCCACCCCCCCCCCGGGCCAGTGCTCCTTCGAGTGTTGGTCCAAACGGCAGATCATGGGGGCCACCTCGGGGCAACTCGAGGTCTGGTTTTACTCGTAGGCTGACCTATCCGGTGTGCCCTGAGAAAGAAATATGTGCAGCTCCTATCGGGATTTGTCGGCGCATCGGGCGGCTTTGCTGGTCTTGTTTTACCATTGTCGAAATGTCTTGTAAACCGGGATTCCGAGACTGATCGGGTCTTCCTGGGAGAAGGTCTATTCCTTCGTTGATCGCGAGAGCTTGTCATGGGTTAAGTTGGGACACCCCTGCAGGGTTTAAACTTTCGAGAGCCGTGCCCGCGGTTATGTGGCAGATGGGAATTTGTTAATGTCCGGTTGTAGATAACTTGACACCAGATCCGAATTAAAATACATCAACCGCGTGTGTAACCATGATGGTCTCTTCTCGTGGTCCGGAAGTGAACACGATGTTGGAGTTATGCTTAACGTAGTTGCTATAGGATCACTTCTTGATCATACTTTTATTGACCGTGCTTTGCCTTCTCTTCTCGCTCTCATTTGCGTATGTTAGCCACCATATATGCTAGTCGCTTGCTGCAGCTCCACCTCATGCCTTTACCTTACCCATAAGCTTAAATAGTCTTGATCTCGCGGGTGCGAGATTGCTGAGTCCCCGTGGCTCACAGATACTTCCAAAACCAGTTTGCAGGTGCCTATGTTACCGAGCAGGTCACGCAACCAAGCTCAGGGAGGAGCTCGATGAAGATCTTGCCCTTTGTGTTGTTTCGTTCTTGTTGATCAGTAGTGGAGCCCAGTTGGGGTCGATCGGGGACCTTTGTCGCATTTGGGGTTCTTCTTTTATTTCGGTTCCGTAGTCGGACCTTGATTGTATCTGGATGATGTAATGCTTTATTCATGTAATTGTGTGAAGTGGCGATTGTAAGCCAACTATGTATCTCTTTCCCTTATGTATTACATGGGTTGTGTGAAGATTACCTCACTTGCGACATTGCTTTCAATGCGGTTATGCCTCTAAGTCGTGCTTCGACATGTGGGAGATATAGCCGCATCGAGGGCGTTACAAGTTGGTATCAGAGCCTTCCCCGACCTTAGGAGCCCCACTGCTTGATCGTTTTTAGCGGCCAAGTTGTGTCTAGAAAAATGTTTTGAGTCATTTAGGATTATATATATCGGTGAGTTAGGAATTCTTTTTACTCCCCAGTCTCTTCATCGCTCTGGTAGGGCATCCTGACGTAGAGTTTTGACTCTTCTCTTCTCAAATTTCACTAAAAAAAAAGTTAGGATCACGCGGGTATCTTGGAATCGTTCCGATGGTTTTATGATGAGAACATTGTCTTGGTGCCTCTGTCGGGGTTTAGTGGAAGTGCCGGGAAGTTGAGCTCGAGGTGTTGTCGTCATAATTTTATCGTTGCAGTTCGGAATACCGAGTTTAATACGCCGACATCGAAAATCTCTTTTATGCGGTTGTTGGTGAGAGAACCCGATAACCCGATCTTGAGGTGAGTACGGGAGTATTGCCATAGCTCGTATAACGGATGCTTTTCGAAGGTTGAGGTACACGATTTCCGAAGGTTTCTTGGTTATGTGTTGAAGGATGGATACAGCTGGATGTAGGATTTGCTAGTTTTGGGTGAGATATTATGCTTCCCCTGTATCCCCAACACCTGATTGCATAACCGGAAAATTTTGGGAGTTTCATAGGTGGGAATTCAAGTAGCTCTTAGGATATCTTTCTGACGGATGTATGATATGAAATTGGGGTTCGACGTCTAGTGGTCCGCCTATTCACGGTTGGTTCTCTGATGGTCTCGTTGTGTCTTAAAGAGTCCTTGGCTATGCCGACTCGGGGCGCTTCAGATGTCATGTGCACTGCCTTGTACATGATGGTGCTTGTCTGATCGAGCCCGTGTAGGCCCCACCACGAAAAACTTCGGACGAAATCTCTATCATATGTTTGTTCCGCTTATTCTGCAAGCCGATCCTTTGTTTTTGTTTTGAGTTGTGGTATTGAGTTGCTTCAATGTCTAGTGTTGATTCCATACCTTTCCGAAATGGTGTTCTCATACTCCGATGTGAATACCAATCCTTCTCGACAATCGGGATTGTCATGTCAATCCTTTTCAACCGGCGTGTTTCTCTTCAAGTGGATCGATCACTTCAACATCAAGAAGACCAATTATCATTTCTTCTCAACGGTGTTTATTTCATCCGTCTCTAAGTTGCCTTTGTTTTCCCGCCCACCCACCCTTTTTCCTCAAGGACTAAGATTTCTTTACCAAGTATCCTTTTATTTTTGTGCGGTTTCTCCATTCTTTTCCGTCAATGTTCTTACCGGTGGTTCTCAAGAAGATGTTCTACTAGTTCGCCATTCCTCATTCCTTTCTCTTCTCCGTGGATTCAAGTCAAGTTTTGTTGATCATACCTTTTCCTCATTTCAATGTCTTCTCATACCGGTGCACCTCATTATCATTATACTTCTCGCTATTTGTTATTCCGGAGTGCTCAAGATATCTCAAGATTCGTGTTTCCACTCTGCATTCGTTCAAGCTCTTTCGAGATTGGTATCTCATTCAAGTCATTTAATTCAACCGTGCAACATCTCTTTTAAATCTTTTCAACGGTGTTCTTTTGAGTGGGCCCTAACCCACGTGTCTTTTCGAGGATCTTACGACTCTTCTATTTTCCCGAGCTATCCTAAATTTCTTCTCCAAGTTTGACGTAAGAATGAGTTATCATCAGTCAAATGCTTTTCTCCAAGATCTTTCAAATTCTTTTCATAGTTGGCTCAACCTCTTTGCTTTTGATTCTTCCGGTGTGCCTCAATAAATTCTTGGTGGTGTTTCTCGTTGTCATTCTCATCATTTGAAGACCGAAGAAGAGTTTCTCTTTAATCTTGCTCTACTCTCTTCAAGTCATGGTGCTAGCTTGTTGCCATCCTCTCATAATTGTTTTCGATTGTGAGAATCTTTTTCACCCATCCGGAGCATTTTAGGAGTCTTTTCAGTTTCGTTCTTTGAAGCCCATCATCTCAGTATTATTCATTCAAGCTTTCAGCTCTCGTTCTCCAAATCATACCGGTGCATCATTCAAGTATTCTCTAATCAGCTCGTGATCTATTCGTTCATTTGTATCTAAATACCCTAAAGTATCTTCATTCATTTTGCAATTCTTCCCGGTGATTTGTGCATTTGCTACGTTCAATTTCAATTCTTACGGTGGTTCATTCAAGAGTTCTCTTTTCTTGGTTATCATATCAATTCATTCGTTGTTTCCAAATCCAACCGGTGGTTCCATCAATACCTTCTCCAAGTTTACGCTATATCTCTCTTAATCCTTTTTCAATGGAAATAAGTAGTATGCCAAATCCGTTTCTTGTCATCAATTAAATTTGATGGAGGATAAGCATACAATAAATCTTATTCTTATTTCCTCGAGGACTCAATTCTTTTTACGGAGTTTATTCATGATGAATAAATTCTTGATTACAAGTGATTCATCTTTCTTTCCGGAGTTGGTCATCATATCACATTTCTCGGTTCGAGATGCTTCATCTTTTCTTTTCCGGAGTTCTAAGTTTTCCGCATTATCTCGTCGCGAAGCTCCATCTAAATCATCGCAAGGCTTCACCTTGTGTGTTCAACTTCTCTTTCTTTTTATCATCTTTTTATTACCGGAGTTCTTCATGGAGGCTCTACATGGTGCTTCATCAAGGATTCTTTTCATTCTTCAATTGTTCATCAAGATTTCTCTCGAAGTTAAGATCAGCCAAGCTACACTCTAAAATAAACATGATGCTCAACACATGTTTTGTTTTGAGGCGTTCAAATATTCTTCTTCTTGCATTTCAAAGTGCAATTCTCCTACCTCATCTTTTGAGATGGTGTTATATCATTCTTGACAATTTCCTTTCATGTTTCGTGATTCATATGTTGTCAACAATGAGGTATTTTAAATCCATGAATCTCTTCGTTGGAGTTGTCTTGGTAAAGATTTCACCTAAAAGCCTTCCCGAAGGAATGTTGCTAATTGTGGTGCTATTCAATGACCCAAGTTCTCCAGTTATCCTCGTGGTGAAAGAAGTTTCTCTTATCTTCTTTGATCTCAACCAATCAATGGTTTCCATTAGTGGCCGGTTGTCACCTCATTGTCTCGAGATGTTTTCCATAAGCCCACAACAAGCTTGTGCTTCTCGTTGTTGATTTTCCAACAACTCCGTTCGATTCTTATTTGCAAGGATGCTTTCCAAGTTCACTTGTGGCAAAAGTTGTCATTTTCTTCTCCGTCCCTTTATCCCAACGATCTAACTTCTATTCTTTCGTTATGGAGGCATTGTGATGTTGTGCTCTTCACCCATCACCTCATTTGGTGAGGATCGTGTTCTTTTCTGGCTTATCCATTTAACCGGAGTGTTGTATCATCTCTTCAATATCTTTTCATCTCATCAAGTTTTCTTCTCTTTTCTATCGGAGTGCTGTCTAAATTCTATCATTCTTGTTCCTTGGCTATCTTATTATACCGAGGTGGTCATATTCTTTTTGTTCGTGAAACTTTTGATTCATGTCTTTGCAACCTTCAAGTCCTCATATTGTTCCTTGTTCCTCTTTTCTAACGGATTGTTTGCAATCTCGTTCATCTCTATTGTACTCTTTCTTTTAAATTGCTCAACCTCTCAAGGTTCGTGGTTTCACTCGTTTGTCAAAGAAGCAACTTAGTTTACCTCTTATCTTCCTCTTCCTTTTTCCTCCGGCGCCATCCTAGATCTCGGGAGGAGATCCTCTCGTAGTGGTGGAGTGTTGTAACACCCCGGATGTAACTTTCCATATTCGTAACTCCAACTCTTGCCTTTTCCGGAGATGTGATATGTTATTTCCTTCATGGTGGGTTTTTGTCTTCGTTTTGCTTTTGTTCATGTCATGCATTCATCATTGCATCTTTTGCATTGCATCATGTCATCATGCAATCCTTTTTAAAACTCAACTAAATAAATGGCATGGATCTTTGATCCATTTAAATTGAGGGATATTCACAATGGTGATTTCTCTTTATAACATATCCTCCCATATTAGGGAGCTATTATTAAATATTCCATTAATTTGGAATTCACCATAACACAATTGCAAAATATTCCATGCATTTGTTATCTTAATTCTTGGTCTCGAACTCTGCCCATAATTTCTTTCATCATTTTCCGGAGCTCCACCAAAAATCCGAACATTTTTGGACACTGCGGAATCCTAGTCCTAGTTCAAACCCATTTGAATTAAATTCAAATGTGTTTGAATTTAAATCTTTCAATCATGCCTCTTTCTATTTTCTTGGAACGAGCATATTTTTGCGAGTCCGGGAAAATTACCCGCATGCCCAAATTCTTCCTCTAAACCTTTTCTTCTCTCTTTTCCTTTCTTCCAGTTCTCTCTTAATTTAAAGAATAGAGAGAGAGCCCAGCCAGGCCTCTTAGGCCCGACCATCCAAACCGGCCTCTAGCCCGCAGCCTAACCAACAAACCAGGCCGGCCCATTTGCCCTGGAGGTCCAGCCCACCTAACCTCTTCTAACCCTAGCCCGACTCCCATCGGTCTCCATCTCTCCCTCGTCCTCCCTCTAGCGCCGCAATGCTCGATCCCCTCTCCCTTTTCCTCGATCCCCATCTCCTCCCTGCCCGATCCCACTTCTCTCCTTCGACCCCTCCTCCAGTGCCGCTACCCCGTGCCCGATCCCCACGCGCAGCCCTCGACCCCCCTCGCTCCCTCGCCCCATCCTTCCGATGCGAGACCCGCGCTCCGCCCTCGCCGGAGAAGAGAACCAGGCCGGAGCCCCGTCGGCCTCCTCACCGCCGTCGCGCCCCCTTCCATCTCCAGCCGCTCCCCTATAGCTCCTCCTCCATTGACCGTCCCGGCCACCAGAGCTGTTCACGGCCGAAGCCCGGCCGCGTCGCAGCCTCTGCTGCCGGCGACCTCGGCCTCCCCTGTTCCAAGCCTCGCCACCGGCCTGCTACCTTGCCTCCCCAACCCGAGCTGGCCCGGATCCGGCCATCTTCGACACCTCCTCGCCGGATCCCGCCGTCATCCGCATCCCCGGCCTCCTCGTTCTCCATGCCTCTTCGTCAGCGGTAGCGAGTCCGTCGGCCTGCCTCCGCTTCGTACTGGCAGGAATGGGACCCCGGCGACCTCCCGCGACCGGTTTCAGCAAGTTCGGCGCCTGCGCCCATCGTCTGTTGCATCTCCGTCGGCCTCCTCCTCGTGCTATGGAGCTCCTGCCTGAGCCGTCCCCCTCCTGCCAAATCTGCTACCACCACTGCTGCTTTGATCTCCCCTGGATTCAGCTCTTTTCGAACGAACAGCAGCCCGATGGCTTCTCTATTCCAAGTGCCTTCTGCACGCTAAGGCCGGTGCACCCCTTGAGTCGCCAAGTACCACGACACCTACGTTCGCCTGCAGGATGCGTTCCACCACGCCGAAGACCTTGGACACCAAGTTCCACTACGAGATGTACCACTACCGTTGCAAGAACCGAGACCGGCAAGTCTGAAGACCGCCAAGTACACCTTCGGTTCACCAAGTACCGCACTGGACGTCTACGACCCGTGTACAACTACCATCGCCAAGACCGGACCGACAAGTACCCCAACAACATGTGTACCACTACCGTCGACCTTGAAGATTTCGTGGACGTCAAGTTCCTCGCCGGACCCGAACATCTACGCTGTGTATGACTACTTCCCACGACGGCCCGTGAACGACTACCTCCACTATGGCCCGTGAACGACTACTTCCTCTACGAAACGCGTTCCGCCCTAAAATGCACGCTTCAAAGGTATAACAGCCGAGACGACCGCCGAATGCATGTGTTGAATGAGATGTCCTTGTTTGCACCGTGCCCGTTTGTTTCGTGCATCTCCCTCTTTTGTCATGCCACTGTCACGTGGGAACCCGGTATCCGAGATCACCCCACCATATTTTGCATGTTCCGCACATCCGCACACTTTCTTTTGCACCGACATCTCGACGAGTTGTCGGATCACCGGAATGTTGCCGTGGCACCATTTCCGTTGTAGTTGCCGTGGCACCCCTTTCGTTCATACGGTGACAAATGTTTCATATCATGCTCATGTCAACATTTTTATAAAATTGCATAAAACTTGCATATGTCATCCGCATCATGATAACAACAATTAAAATGTTTAAAATTGTTGTTTGCTTTAATTGCTAAATGACATATGGGGATTTTCCGGAATTGTTGTTTGTTGTTCCGGCCTCATTTAAACTTGCCTAAATAGTTAGTTTATTTATGCTTCACCCCTTGCCATGTTTAATAACACTTAATATTGTTTGGTAGCATAACCGAGAGAGAACTAAATAATTGATGTGGTGTTCCGTCAATATACAACTCGTTGCATATTGAGCTCCACTTAATTTGTAGTGTTGTTTGTTGCACTTTGCCATGCCATGCCTCATTAAACCGGACATGCATCATACTTGTTTGTGCATCTCGACATGTTTATGCTTGTGTGTTTACCATGTTGTTTGTTTCTTTCCGGTTTGCTTCTCTCGTTAGCTTCGGTTTCGTTCCGGAGTTGTGAGGATTCGTGCGACTACGTTCGTTTGTCTTCTTCATGGACTCGTTCTTCTTCCTTGCGGGATTTCAGGCAAGATGACCATACCCTCGAAATCACTTCTATCTTCGCTTGCTAGTTTGCTTGCTCTTTTGCTATGCCAATGCTACAATGCCTACCATTTGCTTGTCAGCCTCCCAAATTGCCATGTCAAACCTCTAACCTTTGACACCATTCCTAGCAAGCCATTGATTGGCTATGTTACCGCTTTGCTCAGCCCCTCTTATAGCATTGCTAGTTGCAGGTGAAGTTGAAGATTTCTCCATGGTGGACAGGGTTATGTTGGGATATCACAATATCTCTTATATTATTAATGCATCTATATATTTGGTAAAGGGTGGAAGGCTCGGCCTTATGCCTGGTGTTTTGTTCCACTCTTGCCGCCCTAGTTTCCGTCATACCGGTGTTATGTTCCCGGATTTTGCGTTCCTAACGCGGTCGGGTGATTGATGGGACCCCCCTGACAGTTCGCTTTGAATAAAACTTGTCTAGCAAGGCCCAACCTTGGTTTTACCATTTGCCTCACCTAGCCCTTTTTCCCTTGGGTTTCCGGAGCCCGAGGGTCATCTTTATTTTAGCCCCCCCCCCCGGGCTAGTGCTCCTTTGAGTGTTGGTCCAAACAGCAGCGGTCAAGGGCCACCTCGGGCAACTCGAGGTCTAGTTTTACTCGTGGCTGACCTATCCGATGTGCCCGAGAACGAGATATGTGCAGCTCCTATCGGGATTTGTCGCGCGATCGGGCGGCTTTGCTGGTCTTGTTTTACCATTGTCGAAATGTCTTGTAAACCGGATTCGAGACTGATCGGGTCTTCTGGGAGAAGGTCTATTCGCCGTTGATCGCGAGAGCTTGTCATGGGCTAAGTTGGGACACCCTGCAGGTTTAAACTTTCGAGAGCCGTGCCATGGTTATGTGGCAGATGGGAATTTGTTAATGTCGGTTGTAGATAACTTGACACCAGATCCGAATTAAAATACATCAACGCGTGTGTAACCGTGATGGTCTCTTCTCGTGGAGTCAGGGAAGTGAACACGGTGTTGGAGTTATGCTTGACGTAGGTTGCTATAGGATCACTTCTTGATCATACTTTTATCGACCGTGCTTTGCCTTCTCTTCTCACTCTCATTTGCGTATGTTAGCCACCATATATGCTAGTCGCTTGCTGCAGCTCCACCTCATGCCTTTACCTTACCCATAAGCTTAAATAGTCTTGATCTCGCGGGTGCGAGATTGCTTTGAGTCCCGTGGCTCACAGATACTTCAAAACCAGTTTGCGGTGCCTATGTTACCCGAAAAGCAGGTCACGCAACCAAGCTCAAGGAGGAGCTCGATGAAGATCTTGCCCTTTGTGTTGTTTCATTCTAGTTGATCGATGAGTGGAGCCCAGGTTAGGGTCGATCGGGGACCTTTATCGCATTTGGGGTTCTTCTTTTATTTTGGTTTCAGTAGTCGGACCTTGATTGTATCTGGATGATGTAATGCTTTATTCATGTAATTGTGTGAAGTGGCGATTGTAAGCCAACTATGTATCTCTTTCCCTTATGTATTACATGGGTTGTGTGAAGATTACCTCACTTGCGACATTGCTTTCAATGCGGTTATGCCTCTAAGTCGTGCTTCGACATGTGGGAGATATAGCTGCATCGAGGGCGTTACAAGATTGCAGAACTCCTCACGCTTGCTCTCAACAACACTAGTAGGAATGTGGTGAGCTTTAAAGTCCCGACAAAAGTTAGTCCAAGTAATCACTCGACCTCCTCTGGAATCTTTGTATTGCTGGAACCAATCAGCCGCTTGGTCCTTGAGCTAAAAAGAAGCGAACTTAACGTAGTCCTCAGGACTGACATTGCTACATTCAAAATGCTTGTTGATATCCACGAGCCAATCATCGATGTCTATGGCCTTTGCAAGGAACTGGTTGAGGGTAGTTAACTGAGGCTGATGGTTGAACTGCCCTTGACCTTGATTCCCTTGGTTGCCTTGGCCTTGGTTGCGCTCTTGCATCAGCTGAATCATCATCTGAGCATTGGCGTTTGTGGCTGCCATCAAAGCTTGCCATGCCTCCGGAAGCGGAGGTGGAGGTGGAGGGTTCGCCTGACTCCCATCATTGCGTTCCGGATTCTAATGCATTGGCGGAGCCATCCTGAAGAGGGTGACATCCATTAGCATCTTGATAGACAGATAGACAAGTAGAATCAACAGATAGAAATTGCAACATATAGTCTTCACAATAAACATTCGAACAAGGATGAACGAATGAATTCCCAAAGCTAACATCACACGTCCATTAAGGTGAGAAGCCACTTGATAAGAGATTGATGAAAGAAATAACAAGGTGCAACTGGAACAAATAAGTGGTAAGGATTACCCAATCACCAACCAAATATCTACGGGAAGAAATGCTAGAGCTACTTGAATCCCACCTATAAACTCTCAAAACTTTCTGGTTATGCAATCAGGTGTTGGGGATACAGGGGAAGCAATATATCTCACCCAAACTAACAATCCCTACATCCAGTTGTATCCATCCGTCAACACATAACCAAGAAACCTTCGGAAATCGTGTACCTCAACCTTCAAAAAGCATCTGTTATACGAGTTATGGCAATACTCCCGAACTCCCCAGTACTGGGTGAAGTCGAGGTTATCTCACCAACTGCATAAAAGAGATTTTCGATGTCCGCAAAACTCAGGTATTCCAGAACTGCAACGATAAAATTGTGACGACAACACCTCGGAGCTCAACTCCCCGGGACACTGCCACAACCCCTAAATGTCAGGAGGCACCAAGAACAATGTTCTCGTCACAAAACTATCGGAACGATTCCAAGATACCCGTGTGATCCTAAAAAAAATTAGTGAAATTTGAGGAGTGGAAAGTCAAAACATCTACGTCAGGAGACCTCACCAGAGCGACGAAGGGACTGAGGAGTAAAAAGAATCCTACTCTCCGATATATATAATCCTAAGACTCAAAACATTTTTTTTGTTCTAGACTCAACAACGCCAGCGATCAATCAAGCAGGGGGCTCCTAAGTCGGGGATAGCTCTGATTACCAACTTGTAACGCCCACGATGTGGCTATATCTCTCACGTGCCGAGGCACGACTTAGAGGCATAACCACATTGTGGTTTTGTCGCAAGAAGGGTCATCTTCACACAATCCCATGTAATGAACGAGAATGGGATAAAGAGAGTTGGCTTACAATCGCCACTTCACACAATACATAAATAGATTCATACATCATCCAAAATACACTCATAGACCGACTACGGTCAAATCCAAAAGAAAAGAAGATAACCCCAAATGCTAGATCCCCGATCGTCCCAACTGGCTCCTCTCTCGATCATCGTGAAGCGAAACATAGTAACGACCAAGGTCCTCGTCAAACTCCCACTTGAGCTCGATTAGCCACTTGCCTTTGGTATCCTCGGCTTTTGCATCTGTTTTGGTAGAATCTATGAGCCACGGGGACTCAGCAATCTCACACCCGTGAGATCAAGACTATTTAAGCTTGTAGGTAGGAAAGGGGTAATATGGTGGAGCTGCAGCAAGCAATAAGCATATATGGTGGCTATCATACGCAAGTGAGAGCGAGAAGAGAAGCAACGCATCGGTCGAGAAGCTAGAAATGATCAAGAAGTGATCCTGAAACTACTTACGTTCATACATAACTCAAACCGTGTTCCTTTCCCGGACTCCGCCGAGAAGAGACCATCACGGCTACACACACGGTTGATGCATTTTAAATAAGTCAAGTGTCAAGTTCTCTACAACCGGACGTTAACAAATTCCCATCTGCCTCATAACCGCGGGCATGGCTTTCGAAAGATAATACCCTACAGGGGTGTCCCAACTTAGCCCATCACAAGCTCTCACGGTCAACTAAGGATATACCTTCTCCCAGGAAGACCCGATCAGTCTCGAAATCCCGGTTTATAAGACATTTCGACAATGGTAAAACAAGACCAGCAAGACCACCCGACTGTACCGACAAATCCCGATAGGAGCTGCACATATCACGTTCTCAGGGCACACCGGATAAGCGAAGCGTACAGGTACCAACGTAATCCAAGTTGCCAAGGGACGGTCCCGCACGGTGCTCTAGTTTGGGCCAACACTCGGAGGAGCACTGGCCCGGGGGGTAAATAAAGAAGACCCTTGGGCTCGCGAAAAGCCAAGGGAAAAAGGCTTAGGTGGCAAATGGTAAAACCAAGTTTGGGCCTTGCTGGAGGAGTTTTATTCAAAGCAAACTGTCAAGGGGGTCCCATAAATCACCCAACCGCATAAGGAACGCAAAATCAAGGAACATAACACCGGTATGACGGAAAACTAGGGTGGCAAGAGTGGAACAAAACACCAGGCATAAGGCCGAGCCTTCCACCCTTTAACAAGTATATAGGTGCATTAATTAAACAAGATATATTGTGATATCCCAAAATATCCATGTTCCAACAAGGAACAAACTTCATCTTCACCTGCAACTAGCAACGCTATAAGAGGGGCTGAGCAAAAGCGGTGACATAGCCAAACAACGGTTTGCTAGGACAGGATGGTTAGGGGCTTGACATGGCAATATGGGAGGCATGATAAACAAGTGGTAGGTAGAGCAACCATAGCGATAGAGCGAGCAACCAGCAAAGCAAAGATAGAAGTAATATCGAGGGTATGGTCATCTTGCCTGCAAGGTTCTCAGAGTTGTCGAAAGCTTGATCCTCGTTAGCGTACTCAACTGGTTCCTCGTTCACGTACTCGTCTCCCGGATCTACCCAAATCAAGAACACAAGCAATGGAACCATAATAAATCACGGTGCAATGCACAAGCAACATGATGCAATACATGGCATGATATGCGAGATGTGATATGCAATGCGTATGCGTGATCCGGAAGGAAAAATGATGAATAAGCCATCAACTTGGCAAACCAAGTATGCCTCTGGAAAAAAGAGATGATTTCGGTTGAAATCAATATAAAGATCACCGGAATCGGATGCACGGTTTGCAAATGGCAAGCAAAACAAGAATGACACAATTCTGCGATTAACAGCATGATAGTGTTGGGGAACGTAGTAATTTCAAAAAATTTCCTACGCACACGCAAGATCATGGTGATGTATAGCAACGAGAGGGGAGAGTGTTGTCCACATACCCTTGTAGACCCGAAGCGGGCGATCACAACGTAGAGGAAGTAGTCGTCGTTCTCCTCGCGATCCGACCGATCCGGCGCCGTTACTCCGGCGCCCGAGTTCTTGACACACGTACAGCTCGATGGCGTCCCTCATACTCCGATCCAGCCGAGTGTCGAGGAGAGTTTCGTCGACCTGACGGCGTGGTGACGATCTTGATGTTTCACGGCGCGAGGCTTCGCCTAAGCTTGACGGTATGACCGAGGTGGAATATGGTGGAGGGGGCACCGACACGGCTAAGGAACGATCTAAAGATCAAACTTGTGTGTTCCAAGGTGCCCCCTGCCCCGTATATAAAGGAGGGAGGGGGAGGCCGGCCGCCCTAGAGGAGGCGCGGGGGAGGAGTCCTACTCCTACAGGGAGTAGGACTCCCCCTCTTCCTAGTTGGAATAGGATTGGGGAGGGAAAGAGGAAAGGCGCCGCCCCCCCTCCTTGTCCTATTCGGACTGGGGGAGAGGGCGCGCCACCTCCTGGCCGCCCCTCCTCTTCTCCTCGAGGCCCACCGAGGCCCATTTACCTCCGGGGTTCCGGTAACCTCCGGTACTCGATAAATTCCGTTTTAGCGGAACCATTCGAACTCCAAACATAGGCTTCCAATATATCAATCTTTATGTCTCGACCATTTGAGACTCCTCGTCATGTCCGTGATCACATCCGGGACTCGAACTTCTTCGGTACATCAAAATACATAAACTCATAATAAGCGCCATCGAAACCTTAAGCGTGCGGACCCTACGGTTCGAGAACAATGTAGACATGACCTAGAACTATTCATGGTCAATAACCAACAGCGGGACCTGGATGCCCATATTGGTTCCTACATATTCTACGAAGATCTTTATCGATCGACCGCATAACAACATCGTTGTTCCTTTGTCATCGGTATGTTACTTGCCCGAGATTCGATCGTCGGTATCCAATACCTAGTTCAATCTCGTTACGGCAAGTCTCTTTACTCGTTCCGTAATACATCATCTCACAACTAACTCATTAGTTGTAGTGATTGCAAGGCTTCATGATGTGCATTACCGAGAGGGCCCAGAGATACCTCTCCGACAATCGGAGTGACAAAACCTAATCTCGAAATCGCCAACCCAACATCCGCCTTTGGAGACACCGTAGTACTCCTTTATAATCACCCGATTCGTTGTGGCGTTTGGTAGTACCAAAGTGTTCCTCCGTGGCAGGAGTTGCATAATCTCATAGTTACGAGGAACATGTATATGTCATGGATAAAAGCAGTAGCAACATACTAAGCGATCGTGTGCTAAGCTAATGGAATGGGTCATGTCAATCGATCATTCTACTAATGATGTGACCTTGTTAATCAAATAACAACTCCTTGTTCATGGTCGGAAACATAACCATCTTTGATTAACAAGCTAGTCTAGTAGAGGCATACTAGTGACATGTTGTTTTGTCTATGCATTCACACATGTATCATGTTTCCGGTTAATACAATTCTAGCATGAATGATAAACTTTTATCATGAAATAAGGAAATAAATAATAACTTTATTATTGCCTCTAGGGCATATTTCCTTGATCTCCCACTTGTACTAGAGTCAATAATCTAGATTACATAGTAATGATTCTAACACCCATGGAGTCTTGGTGCTGATCATGTTTTGCTCGTGGAAGAGGCTTAGTCAACGGTCTGCGCAACATTCAGATCCGTGTGTATCTTGCAAATCTCTATGTCTCCCACGGACTAAGTCCGGATGGAATTGAAGCGTCTCTTGATGTGCTTGGTCCTCTTGTGAAATCTGGATTCCTTCGCTAAGGCAATAGCTCGATATTGTCACGAAAGATTTTCATTGGACCCGATGCACTAGGTATGACACCTAGATCGGATATGAACTCCTTCATCCGACTCCTTCATTAGCTGCTTCGAAGCTGCTATGTATTCCGCTTCACATGTAGATCCCGCCTGACGCTTTGTTTAGAACTGCACCAACCGACAGCTCCTCCGTTTAGTGTAAATCGTATCCGGTCTGCGATTTAGAATCGTCCGGATCGGTGTCAAAGCTTGCATCAACGTAACCGTTTTTATGAGCTCTTTGTCACCTCCATATCTGAAAACATGTCCTTAGTCCTTTTCGGTATTTCAGGATGTTCTTGACCGCTGTCCGATGATCCACTCTGATTACTTTGGTACCTCCTGCTAGGCTTATAGCAAGGCACACATCAGTCCGGTACACAGCATTGCATACATGATAGAGCCTATGGCTGAAGCATAGGAACATCTTTCATTTTCTCTCTATCTTCTGCGGTGGTCGGCATTGAGTCTTACTCAACTTCACACCTTGTAACACGTGCAAGAACCCTTTCTTTGCTTGATCCATTTTGAACTTCTTCAAAATTTTGTCAAGGTATGTGCTTTGTGAAAGTCCAATTAGGCGTCTTGATCTATCTCTATAGATCTTAATGCCCAATATGTAAGTAGCTTCACCGAGGTCTTTCATTGAAAAACTCTTATTCAAGTATCCCTTTATGCTATCCAGAAATTCTATATCATTTCCGATCAGCAATATGTCATCCACATATAATTTCGAAATGCTCTGAGCTCCCACTCACTTTCTTGTAAATCTGAGGCTTCTCCAAAAGTCTGCAGACAAACCCAAATGCTTTGATCACACTATCAAAGCGTTTATTCCAACTCGAGATGCTTGCACCAGTCCATAGATGGATCGCCGGAGCTTGCACACTTTGTTAGCTCCTTTGGATCGATAAAACCTTCGGTTGCATCATATACAACTCTTCTTCCGTAAATCCATTCAGAATGCGGTCTTTACATCCATTTGCCAAATTTCATAATCATAAAATGCGGCAATTGCTAACATGATTCGGACGGACTTAAGCATCGCTACGGGTGAGAAGGTCTCATCGTAGTCAATCCCTTGAACTTGTCGAAAACCTTTTGCGACAAGTCGAGCTTTATAAACGATAACATTACCGTCGTCGTCGGTCTTCTTCTTGAAGATCCACTTGTTTTCTATTGCTTGCCTACCCTCGGGCAAGTCAACCAAAGTCCATACTTTGTTTTCATACATGGATCCCATCTCAGATTTCATGGCCTCAAGCCATTTTGCGGAATCTGGGCTCACCATCGCTTCTTCATAGTTCGTAGGTTCATCATGATCTAGTAGCATGATTTCCAGAACAGGATTACCGTACCACTCAGTGCGGATCTTACTCTGGTTGATCTACGAGGTTCTGCAGTAACTTGATCTGAAGTTTCATGATCAACATCATCAACTTCCTCATTACTTGGTGTAGGTGTCTCAGAAACCGTTTTCTGCGACGAACTACTTTCAAGTAAGGGAGAAGGTACTATTACCTCATCAAGTTCCACTTTCCTCCCACTCACTTCTTTCGAGAGAAACTCCTTCTCTAGAAAGGATCCATTCTTAGCAACGAATGTTTTTCCTTCGGATCTGTGATAGAAGGTGTACCCAACTGTCTCCTTTGGGTATCCTATGAAGACACATTTCTCGATTTGGGTTCGAGCTTATCGGGTTGAAGCTTTTCACATAAGCATCGCATCCCCAAACTTTAAGAAACGACAACTTTGGTTTCTTGCTAAACCATAGTTCATAAGGTGTCGTCTCAGCGGTTTCGACGGTGTTCTATTCAAGGTGAATGCGGCCGTCTCTAGAGCATAACCCCAAAACGATAGCGGTAAATCAGTAAGAGACATCATAGATCGCACCATATCTAGTAAAATACGATTCGACGTTCGGACACACCATTACGCTGTGGTGTTCCGGTGGCGTGAGTTGCTTGAAACTATTCGCATTGTTTCAAATGTAGACCAAACTCGTAACTCAAATATTCACCTCCACGATCGATCGTAGAAACTTAATTTTCTTGTTACGATGATTTTCAACTTCACTCTGAAATTCTTTGAACTTTTCAAATGTTTCAGACTTATGTTTCATTAAGTAGATATACCCATATCTGCTTAAGTCATCTGTGAAGGTGAGGAAATAACGATATCCGCCACGAGCCTCAACATTCATTGGACCACATACATCAGATGTATGATTTCCAACAAATCTGTTGCTCTCTCCATAGTACCGAGAACGGTGTTCTAGTCATCTTGCCCATGAGGCACGGTTCATAAGTGCCAAGTGATTCATAATCAAGTGACTCCAAAAGTCCATCGATATGGAGTTTCTTCATGCGCTTTACACCGATATGACCTAAGCGGCGAGTGCCACAAATAAGTTGCACTATCATTATCAACTCTGCATCTTTTGGTTTCAACATTATGAATATGTGTATCACTACTATCGAGATTCATCAAAATAGACCATTCCTCAAGGGTGCATGACCATAAAAGATATTACTCATATAAATAGAACAACCATTATTCTCGATTTAAATGAATAACCGTCTCGCATCAAACAAGATCCAGATATAATGTTCATGCTCAACGCAGCACCAAATAACAATTATTTAGGTCTAAAACTAATCCCAAGGTAGATGTAGAGGTAGCGTGCCGACCGCGATCACATCGACTTTGGAACCATTTCCCACGCGCGCCGTCACCTCGTCCTTTGCGAGTTAAGCAATCAGTAGTCCTGTTTGAGTTGCAAATATTAGCAATGAAACCATATCAAATACCAGTGCTACTACGAGCTCTAGTAAGGTACACATCAATAACATGTATATCACATATACCTTTGTTCACCTTGCCATCCTTCTTATCCGCCAAATACTTGGTGCAGTTCCGCTTCCAAAGACTACCGCTTGCGGTAGAAGCACTCGATTTCAGGTTTAGGGCCGACTTGGGTTTCTTCTCTGAGCAACAACTTGCTTGTTGTTCTTCTTGAGATTCCTTCTTCTTCCCTTTGCCTTTCTTCTTGAAACTAGTGGTCTTATTGACCATCAACACTTGATGCTCCTTCTTGATTTCTACCTCCGCAGCCTTTAGCATTGCGAAGAGCTCGGTATAGTCTTTACTAACCCTTGCATATTATAGTTCATCACGAAGCCTTTGTAGCTTGGTGGCGTGATTGGAGAATTCATCAATGACACAATCATCCGGAAGATTAACTCCCAATTGTGTCAAGTGATTGTAGTACCCGGACATTACGAGTATATGCTCACTAATGAACTGTTCTCCTCCATCTTGCAGCTATAGAACTTATTGGAGACTTCATATCTCTCAATCCGGGCATTACTTTGGAATATTAACTTCAACTCTGGAACATCTCATATGCTCCATGACGTTCAAAACGTCGTTGAAGTCCCGGTTCTAAGCCGTAAAGCATGGCACATTGAACTATAGAGTAGTCATCGACTTTGCTCGCCAGACGTTCATAACATCTGCGGTTGCATTAGCAAGCGTTCTGGCACCTAGCGGTGCATCCAGGGCGTAACTCTTACGTGCAGCAATGAGGATAATCCTCAAGTTACGGACCCGTCCGTGTAATTGCTACCATCATCTTTCAACTTTGCTTTCTCAAGGAACGCATTAAAATTCAACGGAACAACAAAGACGAGCCATCTATCTACAATCAAACATAAACAAGCAAGATACTATCGGTACTAAGTTCATGATAAATTTAAGTTCAATTAATCATATTACTTAAGAACTCCCACTTAGAAAAACATCCTCCAGTTATCTAAGTGATCACGTGATCCAAATCAACTAAACCATAACCGATCATCACGTGAAATGGAGTAGTTTTCAATGGTGAACATCTTATGTTGATCATATCTACTATATGATTCACGCTCGACCTTTCGGTCTCGTGTTCGAGGCCATATCTGCATATGCTAGGCTCGTCAAGTATAACCCGAGTATTCTGCGTGTGCAAAACTGGCTTGCACCCGTTGTAGATGGACGAGAGCTTATCACACCCGATCATCACGTGGTGTCCGGGCACGACGAACTTTGGCAGCGGTGCATACTCGGGAGAACACTTCTTGATAATTTAGTGAGAGATCATCTTATAATGCTACCATCAATCAAAGCAAGATAAGATGCATAAAAGGATAAACATCACATGCAAATAAATATAAGTGATATGATATGGTCATCATCATCTTGTGCTTCATGATCTCCATCTTGCAGCACCACCATGATCACCATCGTCACCGGCGCGACACCTTGATCTTCATCGTAGCATCGTTGTCGTCTCGCCAAACTTATGCTTCTCGACTATCTCTACCGCTTAGTGATAAAGTAAAGCATTACGAGCGATTGCATTGCATACAATAAGCGACAACCATATGGCTCTGCCGATTGCCGATAACCGGTTACAAAACATGATCATCTCATACAATAAAATATAGCATCACGTCTTGACCATATCACATCACAACATGCCCTGCAAAAACAAGTTAGGCGTCCTCTACTTTGTTGTTGCAAATTTTACGTGGCTGCTACGGGCTTAAGCAAGAACCAGTCTCACCTCGCATCAAAACCACAGCGATACTTCGTCAAATAGACTCGTTTAACCTTCTCAAGGACCGGGCGTAGCCTTTCAGTTCAACTAAAGTGAGAGAGCAGCACCCACCAGTCACCTTTAAGCAACGAGTGCTCGTGGCGGTGAAACCAGTCTCGCGTAAGCGTCTGGCGTAATGTCGGTCTGGGCGCTTCATCTCACAATACCGCTGAACCAAAGTATGACATGCTGGTAGGTAGTATGACTTGTATCGCCCACAACTCACTTGTGTTCTACTCGTGCAAAACATCAAACCATAGAAAAACCTAGGCTCGATACCCTTTGTTGGGGAACGTAGTAATTTCAAAAAATTCCTCGCACACGCAAGATCATGGTGATGTATAGCAACGAGAGGGAGAGTGTTGTCCACATACCCTTGTAGACCCAAGCGGAAGCGATCACAACGTAGAGGAAGTAGTCGACGTTCTCCTCGCGATCCGACCGATCCGGCGCCGTTACTCCGACGCCCGAGTTCTTGACACACGTACAGCTCGATGGCGTCCCTCGTACTCGATCCAGCCGAGTGTCGAGGAGAGTTTCGTCGACAAGATGACGGCGGTGACGATCTTGATGTTTCACCGGCGCAGGCTTCGCCTAAGCTTCGTGACGGTATGACCGAGGTGGAATATGGTGGAGGGGGCACCGACACGGCTAAGGAACGATCTAAAGATCAAACTTGTGTGTTCCAAGGTGCCCCCTGCCCCGTATATAAAGGAGGGAGGGGAGGCCGGCCGACCTAGAGGAGGCGCTGCGAGGAGTCCTACTCCTACTGGGAGTAGGACTCCCCTCTTCCTAGTTGGAATAGGATTGGGGAGGAAAGAGGAAAGGCGCGCCCCCTCCTGTCCTATTCGGACTGGGGGAGAGGCGCCACCACCTCTGGCCGGCCCTCCTCTTCTCCCTCGAGGCCCACCGAGGCCCATTTACCTCCGGGGTTCCGTAACCTCCGGTACTCAGTAAATTCCGTTTTACTTGGAACCATTCGAACTCCAAACATAGGCTTCCAATATATCAATCTTTATGTCTCGACCATTTCAAGACTCCTCGTCATGTCCGGGATCACATCCGGGACTCGAACTTCTTGGTACATCAAAATACATAAACTCATAATAAGCATCATCGAAACCTTAAGCGTGCGGACCCTACGGTTCGAGAACAATGTAGACATGACCTAGAACTATTCATGGTCAATAACCAACAGCGGGACCTGGATGCCCATATTGGTTCCTACATATTCTCGAAGATCTTTATCGGTCGATCCGCATAACAACATCGTTGTTCCTTTGTCATCGGTATGTTACTTGCCCGAGATTCGATCGTCGGTATCAATACCTAGTTCAATCTCGTTACGGCAAGTCTCTTTACTCGTTCCGTAATACATCATCTCACAACTAACTCATTAGTTGTAGTGCTTGCAAGGCTTCATGATGTGCATTACCGAGAGGGCCCAGAGATACCTCTCCGACAATCGGAGTGACAAAACCTAATCTCAAATCGTCAACCCAACATCGCCTTTGGAGACACTGTAGTACTCCTTTATAATCACCCGATTCGTTGTGGCGTTTGGTAGTACCAAAGTGTTCCTCCGTAAACGGAGTTGCATAATCTCATAGTTACGGGAACATGTATATGTCATGGATAAAAGCAGTAGCAACATACTAAGCGATCGTGTGCTAAGCTAATGGAATGGGTCATGTCAATCAGATCATTCTACTAATGATGTGACCTTGTTAATCAAATAACAACTCCTTGTTCATGGTCGGGAAACATAACCATCTTTGATTAACAAGCTAGTCTAGTAGAGGCATACTAGTGACATGTTGTTTTGTCTATGCATTCACACATGTATCATGTTTCCGGTTAATACAATTCTAGCATGAATGATAAACTTTTATCATGAAATAAGGAAATAAATAATAACTTTATTATTGCCTCTAGGGCATATTTCCTTCAGATAGCACTTAGAATACATCAAGAAACTATGCTACAGCACCCCAACATATTAACAAAGCATATTAAAGTGATCTACAAGAGATTCTTGACAAAAGATCAACACTGAGCTACGGCTAATTCACACATTAACAGGTTCAAACAACCATGGCAAAAGTGCAAAAGATAACAGCAGCACAGACTTGGTGAAAAATACTAACATAGCAGAAACAGCATCAGGAAGCAATGTTTAGAGCAACCAAACATCAGGCTACAGTAAGCTATCATAGAAACTTAAGGCATGGCATGATACTACTAAATTCATAGAACAAAAGTCCCTTACTGACCATGAGCCAAAAAGGATCAGAAGATATGATGGCACCCATGTAAACATGGCAAGTTTCGTTAACAGATTCAGGAAACAGAGCATGGCATTAACAGCATTATGAAGGCAACTTTGCAAGCTCGATTCACTCACCACAAGTCATTGCATGACAAGATAAGCATAGAACCACCAAGAATACACGTTTATGAAACTAAACATGGCAAGAACAAGTTCATACCATGCAAGGATCAACTACAACAACCTTGGCAAAATTGAATAACATGTAAACAATCTGCCAGGAAACATTTTATAGCAAAAGTAGAGCAAGCAAATGACATGTTAGACTACTCCATAATTTCAAACAGGGGCATGGATGGATAGAGCATAACCATATGTTCAAAACATCCTTACTGAAGTATCTCAAAATAAGCATGGATCTCTCTATAGCATCAAGTTTACATGGCATAAAAATAACAGCAGAACAGGGACTAAAATCAGCAACATCACGAAACCTAGTTTGCATGCTTGTTCTAGTCACCACATAAATCAAACAAATACATGGCAAGCACCTATGTAAAGAAGACATGGCATAGTCCAAAACACATGTAGAGCTCATGCCCATAAGATGCACACACTAAATGTAGCAAAAATGACAAATGCCCATAATCTGTTAAGAATCAGAAACTAACATTATGTAGCACTCTTGCATCAGAGATTTGGGCATCGATATGACCTCAAATTAACATGGCCAAATGGAACAAAGTGAAGAGAACATCCTGATGAACATTTCGATATATCATATGCATGAAACGGATCTACGCGTGAGGAGATATGACGCGATGAATATGGCATAAAAATAATGCAGACCTGGAGAAAAACGAGGTCAACCTCTTCCAGATCTAGGGTTCGTCAGGCACGTGAACCGAGGCGGGGCCGGACCTCACCGAAGTTGGGTCGGTGACGACCGGAGAGGGCCGGAGAGGAGATGGGCCGGTCGGATCTGGCCGGATCCGGCGCCGGGCGGCGGCGGCGGCGGGCGAGCGACGGCGTCGGGCGGCGGCGGCGGCGCCGGCGAGACGGCGCGGCGGCGGGCGGCGGCGGCGGCGGCGCGGGCGCGGCGGCACACGCGGCCGCGGGCGGCGGTGCTGGAGGCGCCGGGCGCGATGCGTGAATCGGCCGGAGGGCCTCCCGCGGGCTCGCGGGCGGCGGGCGGACGCGCGGCGTGCCGCGTGGCGCGCCCTCACCGGGCGCGGGCGGCGGCGGGTCTCGTCCGCGCGGACGGACGTGTCCGTGCGCGGAGGAGCGGGCTAGGTTTTCGAGATCCAGAATTTCACAGGGGTGCACTTATTTATAGGTAGAGGGAGCTAGGAGACTCCAAATGGAGTGTAGTTTTCGCCCACAAGATCGTGATCCGACAACGGAGAGCATGGAAGTGACTTAGAGGGGTTAATGGGCTGTTTTGGTGGGTTGTTGGGCTGCAACCCAGAAGAGGCCTTTGCGGATACCCGGTTAACCGTTGGAGTATCAAACGACCTCCAAATGGCACGAAACTTGACAGGCGGTCTACCGGTGCTATACCAAGGGCGCTTGGCAAACCTCGGGCCATTCCGAGAATGTTTAACACCCGCTCACAAAAAGAGACAAGAGGGCGTGCGCTAGTGCATGTGGGAGTGTCGGATTGCAAAACTGACAACGAGGAAAATGCTCAGATGCATGAGACGAACACGTATGCAAATGAGATGCACATGAGGACATGATATGAAATGCATGACATGAACAAAATGCAAAACGAAAGACAAAAACCCAACCACGCAGGGAATATCATAACACATAGCCGAAAATGGCAAGAGTTGGAGTTACAAATATGGAAAGTTACATCCGTGGTGTTACAGATATTTAAACCACTTCTCCTTAGGGAGATAAACATGAGTAGTAAATGATTCGCAGAAAGAGGCTACTATATCAGAGTCAAGTCCATATTTAGTGCTAAAATTCTGAAAAGCATCGGTATCCATAAAAGTTTTAACACAATCAAATTCAAGCTTTATACCTTACTCCTTACGTTCGTCAAGCTCCCACTTCAAAGTTGCGTTTAATTCTTTCCATGAGATCCCATTTGAATTCAATAGTCTTCTTCATAAAAGAGCCAGTACAAGAGGTATCGAGCATGGATTGATCATTATGAGAAAGCCAAGCATAAAAATTCTGAATAATAGTTTCTCTTGAGAGCTCATGATTGCGGCATGAATGTAACATTGAATTAAGCCTCCCCGAAGCTTGAGCAATACTTTATTCTTCACGAGGCCAAAAATTATATACATAATTCCGATCACGATGAACCAGATGCATAGGATAACACTTCTAATGAAATTCCAATTTCAATAGGTTGTAATTCCAAGATCCAATATCATCACATACCCTATACCATGTTAATGTCATTCCCTTCAAAGATAAAGGTAAGAACTTCCTTTTGACTTCATCTCTGGGTAAACATGCAAGATTAAATAATCCACAAACTTCATCCACAAAGATTAGATGCATATCAGGATGTAGTGTTCCGTCTCCTGCATAAGGATTAGCTAGCAGTTTCTCTATCATACCCGAAGGAATTTCATAGTAAATTTTTTCAGTAGGTGCAATATATTGAGGAGCAACTCTTTGTTCTTCCGGTCGGGGTGAAGATACCTAGAACAAGCCCCTCAAAGGATTATTTTCCATGTGACAAGTGATAGTAAATTTCAGCATGTAATATAAATTTTTCCTTACCAAATTCCACTCACCAAAGGTGCTTCACTCCCTGGCAACGGCGCCAGAAAAGAGCCTTGATGACCCACAAGTAGAGGGGATCTGTCATAGTCCTTTTGATAAGTAAGATGTCGAACCCAACGAGGAGCAGAAGGAAATGACAAGCGGTTTTCAGCAAGGTATTCTCTGCATGCACTGAAATTATATGTGTGATAAGATAATTCGTAACGGGTAATAAGTGACAAGTGTAACAAAGGTGCAGCAAGGTGGCCCAATCCTTTTTATAGCAAAGTACAAGCATGGACGAACTCTTATATAAAGCAAAGCGCTCCTGAGGACACATGAGAATTACCGTCAAGTTAGTTTTCATCATGCTCATTTGAGCCACGTTCGCTACTTTGATAATTTGATATGTGGGTGGATCGGTTCTTGGGTGTTCTCCTTACTTGGACATGCCTCCCACATATGATTAACCCCTCTCGCAAGCATCCGCAACTATGAAAGAAGAATTAAGATAAATCTAACCATAGCATGAAACATGTGGATCCAAATCAGCCCCTTAAGAAGCAACACATAAACTAGGGTTTAAGCTTTTGTCACTCTAGCAACTCATCATCTACTAATTACTTCCCAATGCCTTCCCCTAGGACCAAATCATGGTGAAGTGTCATGTAGTCAATGTTCACATAACATCACTAGAGGAAAGACAACATACATCTCATCAAAATATCAAATGAATACCAAATTCACATGATTACTTATAACAAGACTTCTCCCATGTCCTCAGGAACGAACATAACTACTCACAAAGCATGTTCATGTTCAATATCAGAGGGGTAATACATATCATTCAGGATCTGAACATATGATCTTCCACCAAGTAAACCAACTAGCATCAACTACAAAGAGTAATCAACACTACTACCAACCCACAGGTACCAATTTGAGGTTCTGAGGCAAAGATTGAATATGAGAGATGAATTAGGGTTTGAGAGGAGATAGTGCTGGTGAAGATGTTGATGAAGATTGCCCCTCCCATGATGAGAGGGTTGTTGGTGATGACGATGGCTTCGATTTCCCCCTCCCGAAGGGAAGTTTCCCTGGCAGAGTCGCTCTGCTGGAGCTCTAGATTGCTCCTGCCCAGGTTCCGCCTCGAGACGGCGGTGCTTCGTCCCTAAAGCTTCCTTATTATTTTTTCTAGGTCAAAACCCTCCACATAGTAGAAGATGGGCACCAGATGATGGCTAGGGGGCCCACAAGCCCTGGGAGCATACCCTGGGGGTAGGACGTGCCCCCAGGGTTGTGGCCACCTGGTGGGTCCCCTTCTGTAGTTTCTTCGCCAATATTTTTTATATATATTTCAAAACAGTTCTCCATAAAGTTTCAGGACATTTGGAGTTGTGCAGAATAGGTATCTCAAATTTGCTCCTTTCCGGCCCAGAATTCCAGCTACCGGCATTCTCCCTCTTCATGTAGATCTTGTAAAATAGGAGAGAAAAGGCATAGTATTGTACCATAATGTGAAATAACAGTCCATAATGCAATAAATATGAACATAAAAACAAGATGCAAAATGGATGTATCAATGGGCATCCAGATCCCGCTATTGGTTATCGACCAAAGAAGTGTCTCGGTCATGTCTCATCATTCTCGAACCCGTAGGGTCCGCACGCTTAATGTTCGGTGACACTAGAGTAATATTGGAATATGTATGTTGGTAACCAAATGTTGTTAAGAGTCCCGAATGAGATCCCGGATGTCACAAGGAGTTCCGGAATAGTCCAGAGGTAAAGATTTTTTTATGGAAAGTAGTTTTCAGAGTTCCTGAAAGGTTTGGGGGTTCACCGACAGAGTACCAGGGGGCACCGAAGGGTTCCCGGGGACCACTTGTGTGTCCCATCACTCCTGGAGGCCTACATGGGCTAGGGGCGCACCCTGGCCTTAATGGGGCAGGCGCACCAGTCCCCTAGGGCCCATGCAGCTGGGGGGCTAAGGGGAGGGGAGGTGCCCCACATGCCTTGGGGGCCAAGCCTCCCCCTGGCCGCCGCCACCTCCTTGGAGGAGGGGCCAGGGCCGGCGCCCCCTCCCACCCACTCCTATATATAGTGGAGGAGAGGGATAGCGTATGCACCCTTGTGCCTTGGAGCCTCCCTCCCTCTCTCCCGCTACTCCGTTTCCTCCTCGGTTTGTTGCCTTCGGTAGTGCTTGGTGTAGACCTGCCGGAATCACTCCACCACCATCATCGTCACGCCGTCGTGCTGTCGGGGAGCCCATCTACTTCTCCTCCCTCACTTGCCGGATCAAGAAGGAAGAGACGTCATCGAGCCATACGTGTGCTGAACGCGGAGGTGTCGTTCGTTCGGCACTAGATCAGATTGGATCATGGTCGGATCGCGAAGAGTACGACCATCTCAACCGCGTGTAATACGCTTCCGCTTAACGGTCTACTAGGGTACGTAGGCACACTCTCCCCTCTCGTAGCTATGCATCTCCATGGATACATCTTGCGTCTGTGTAGAAATATTTTGTTTTTCATGCAACGTTCCCCAATAGATGGCTCGACTTCAGATCAACTCTGATGTCAGCCGTGGTGACACGTTTGTCCCCGGCCAGCTGCTTGTATTTGGCAGCATCATCCTTCACGCTGATTCTACCGATCGCCTTAGCCAGGTCAAAAACTTTGCCCCATATCAAATCATCAGATTCGGGAGTTTAGAGTACACCGCTGACTCCTGTGGCGCCCTCGCCCTCTCTGGCTGGGAGCCGGATCGGCAAGAAAACTCCATGGGCATCGCAACTTTAACATGGACCCTACCTCGGATCCTAACTTCAGATAATTCCACTTCAGAACCTACCTTGAGTTCGGATCCGATCTCCTCCGAGTCGGACCAGGCCCTCGTCCTGGCCGACCCGTGCTTCCGAAGCTGCATCACATGCTTCGCCGAGCATACCACAGATTAATCCCACCTGCTGTCAAGAGATGGGACCGGTAGAGCATGAAAAATTAGAAGTGTTTGCGCCTTTGCCTGCCAACAGTGCAGGAAAAAGGAAAAGCGGATTTTTCAAGATTCGAACTTGGTTACGCATGAAAACAAAACAAGGAGCGTGCAAGCGAACTATTCTATCATACACTCATGTCCTCATACGAAACAGATTTTTAATCTTGTTTCCGTACTTACCTTATATTGTGTAGATGAAAATAAATTAAGCATGAAAAAATTATAAGGTTGTTACGTTGTTGGGCCTTATGGGCCGACAACCATGTCTCGGCTTCTAGAGTGGGCACAAAATCAGCGGATTTTTTTCCGTGGGGGGTCTAACCCACGCTTTCTTTTTCCTTCTAAGGAGTGATCCAATTGGGTTAGCTTTCTTTTACATCAAAATCAAGGATTCTTTTATATTGCGAACCAACCTGTGGTTGGATGGTTAGGAGGACGGTGGTATCTCTAGTCCACCAGGGTTCAAGTCTTAGTGCTCGCATTTATCCTTAATTTATTTCAGATTTTCCGCGTGATGCGCATTCAATGGGAGGAGACGTTCCCATGACGCTTGCATTTGTACTGTGAAAAAGGATTTGTTTATATTTATTAATAGTACCACCTCACTGATGCACAATAAATTTTCCCAATTTATACATGTCAGCAAGTACAAATCAACAAGCCCTTCAGGAATTGAACAGAACAGAGGGAGGTGCCTGTCCCAAAAAAGGAATTGACTTGGTAAATTTGTGAGAGACCCAATAAATTAGAGCATGGATGGCAAAAAATAAAAAAAATGCCTAATAAAGATGGAATGTGCACAATAGAAGAAATAAAAGGGAGGACGTTTTACAAGAAAATCGGAGGAGAATCCAATAAAATATGGGATGTGCCTATTATAGGAGAGAGGCCCGATAAAGATGGAATGTGCACTCGCTACAAAATAAATAAAGAAATAAGAAAGAACGCATGGCAAAAAAATCAAAGATATCCTATAAAAGATGGTGTTCCTAGGAGAACTATGTGCGCTATAAATAAAATCAAGACACAAAAAGAAATAAAAGAAAAAACCCATAAGTATGGGATGCACACCATAAAAGAAGTAAAAGAGAGCGAACCAACCTGTGGTTGGATGGTTAGAGGGACTGTGGTATCCCCAGCCCACCAGGGTTCAAATCCTGGTGCTCGCATTTATTCCTGGATTTATTTCAGGATTTCCGCGATCTTTTCGATGGGAGGAGACGTTCCCGTCGACGACGAAGCGCCTACGGTGACTTCGTAAATCTCAAGATGATATGCCGGCTCAGTCTTTCGGAGGTGCTCATAGGGATAGGGTGTGTGTGTGCGTTCATAGGGGTGAGTGTATGCGCATGTATATGAGCGCTTGTGTCTGTACTGATGTTCAAAAAAAAGAAGTAAAAGAGAGACCAATAAAGATAGGATGTTATGGCAAGAAGTAGATAGTGTCGATGATAATCTAAAAGTGTGTGGTATTTTTTCCCTCCCATTGCAATACACGGGTCCTTTTGCTAGTAAATAAATAAAGAAAATTGTTTCTACCTATATGTCGTTGCACGTTATTTCCTATCATGGTCGCAAGTTATTTTTTCTTGGGCTTGCAACACCTGTTATTTCTGTTGGGCCTGTAGACTTATCTTTATTTCATATGTCTTTGTACTAACTGTATAGACATAGACATACAATAAGTGAAAATTATAGTCAAAGTTGTAAAACAAAGAAAAAATCGAAAGAAAATATTAGCATAGACCAAATGAAAAAATTCATATCCTATGAATCAAATGGTAGCTCTTTCTCTATATAATTTAAGATACATGTCATCTCACTTCCTATGATTTTCCTATTCACGAGATATTTCTATCCTATGAACTCAAGGAGGCCTAGGAGTCATTTATGCTACCCCCTCTTTCCCAAAATATAATGTGCACTTGACTTTGCAGATCATTGATGCACGACTTTGACCATTAATATATACCACAGTACATGGAGTGAACGTGTATAAATGCCATCATTGTATTTGTCTTGCAAATTTTTTATTTCATAAGTCTTTATAGTATTTTTATGGACATAGACCTACAGTAAGTGAAAGTCACAGTCAAAGTTGTGCAACAAAAACCAGAAAAAGTGAACCGCGCCTTATATTTTGGGAAGGAGTGAGTAATACTGTAGCAACATACTGAATTTACTAGAAATCATGTATCAGTTACTACGTAAAAAAATCCAGGGCAATTTCATCTGAATTAACCAACTGCCATGATGCCAAACTAAACATGTAATTCCAACACCAATCGCACTTCTGGTAATTTAAACATGGATTAACACATGCATAAATGACATCGCCATAGTTGTCTTGCACAATAATTTTATTTCGTAAGTCTTAGTACTAATTATATAGAAATAGACATACAATAAGTAAAAATCATAGTTAAAGTTGTGCAACAAAGACAAAAAGACTGAAAGAAAATTTTAGCCTAGACCCAATGAAAAAAAACATATCCAATGAATCAAATGATAGCTCTTTGTCTATATAATTTGAGATACATGTCATCTCACTTCCTATGATATTTCTATTCACGAGATATTCCTATCTTATGAACTAAAGGAGGCCTAGGGGTCATTTATACTACTCCCGCCTTCTCAAAATATAATGTGCGCTTGATTTTGTAGATCATTGATGCGTGACTTTGACCATTAATATGTACCATGGTACATGGATTGAATGTGTATAAATGCCATCATTATATTTGTTTTGCGATTTTTTTATTTCATAAGTATTTATACTAATTTTATAGACATAGACCTAAGATAAGTTAAAGTCATAGTCAAAGTTGTGCAACAAAAACCAAAAAAAGTGAACTGTGCCTTATATTTTGGGAAGGAGTGAGTAGTACCGTAGCAACTACTGAATTTACTAGAAAGCATGTATCAGTCACTAGGTAAAAAGATCCAGGACAACTTCATCTGAATTAACCAACTGCCATGATTCGAAACTAAACATGTAATTCCAACACCAATCACACTTCTAGTAATTCAAACTTGGATTAATACATGCATAAATGACACCGCCATAGTTTTCTTGCGAAACAATTTTATTTCGTAAGTCTTTGTACTAATTGTATAGACATAAACATACAATAAGTGGAAATCATAGTTAAAGTTATGCAACAAAGACAAAAAAATTGAAAGAAAATATTAGCCTAGACCCAATGAAAAAATCATATCCTATGATTCAAATGATAGCTATTTCTCTATATAATTTGAGATACATGTCATCTCACTTCCTATGATTTTTCTATTCACGAGATATTCCTATCCTATGAACTAAAGGAGGCCTAGGGGTCATTTATACTACTCTCTCCTTTCCAAAATATAATGCACGCTTGACTTTGCAGATTGTTGATGCACGACTTTGACCATTAATGTATACCACAATACATGGATTGTGAAGGAAATATGCCCTAGAGGCAATAATAAAGTTGTTTCCTTATTTCATGATAAATATTTATTATTCATGCTAGAATTGTATTAACTGGAAACTTGATACATGTGTGGATACATAGACAAAATACCGTGTCCCTAGTAAGCCACTACTAGACTAGCTTGTTGATCAAAGATGGTTAAGTTTCCTAACCATAGACATGCGTTGCCATTTGATAAACGGGATCACATCATTAGGAGAATGATGTGATGGACAAGACCCATTCATTAGATTAGCATTATGATCGTTCAGTTTTGTTGCTATTGCTTTCCTCATGTCAAATACATATTCTTTCGACTATGAAATTATGCAACTCCCGGATACCGTAGGAATGCCTTGTGTGCTATCTAACGTCACAACGTAACTCGGTGATTATAAAGATGCTCTACATGTATCTCCGAAGGTGTTTGTTGGGTTGGTATAAATCGAGATTAGGATATGTCACTCCGAGTATCGGAGAGGTATCTCAGGCCCTCTCGGTAATGCACATCATAAGAAGCCTTGCAAGCAAAGTGACTAATGAGTTAGTTGCAGGATGATGCATTATGGAACGAGTAAAGCGACATGCCGGTAACGAGATTGAACTAGGTATGAAGATGTTGGGGAACGTAGTAATTTCAAAAAAAATCCTACGCACACGCAAGATCATGGTGATGCATAGCAACGAGAGGTGAGAGTGTTGTCCACGTACCCTCGTAGACTGAAAGCGGAAGCGTTAGCACAACGCGGTTGATGCAGTCGTACGTCTTCACGCCCGACCGATCAAGCACCGAAAGCACGGCACTCCGAGTTCTTGCACACGTTCAGCTCGATGATGTCCCTCGAACTCTGATCCAGCCAAGTGTCGAGGGAGAGTTCCCTCAACACGACGGCGTGGTGACGATGATGATGTTCTACCGCCGCAGGGCTTCGCCTAAGCACCGCTACAATATTATCGAGGAGGACTATGGTGGAGGGGGGCACCGCACACGGCTAAGAGATCAATGATCAATTGTTGTGTCTATGGGGTGCCCCCTTCCCCCATATATAAAGGAGCAAGGGGGGAGGTGCGGCCGGCTAGGAGGAGGCGCGCCAGGAGGAGTCCTACTCCCACCGGGAGTAGGACTCCTCCTTCCTTGTTGGATTAGGAGAAGGGAAGAGAGAGAGAGAGAGAAGGAAAGGGGCGCCCCCTCTCCTGTCCTATTCGGACTAGGGGAGGGCACGCGGCCTGCCCTAGCCGCCTCTCTCTTCTCCACTAAGGCCCACTATGGCCCATTAAGCCCCGGGGTTCCGGTAACCCCTCGAGACTCGGTAAAATCCCGATTTCACCCGGAACACTTCCGATATCCAAATATAGGCTTCCAATATATCAATCTTTATGTCTCGACCATTTTGAGACTCCTCGTCATGTCTGTGATCACATCCAGGACTCCGAACAACCTTCGGTACATCAAAACTCATAAACTCATAATATAACCGTCATCAAAACTTTAAGCGTGCGGACCCTACGGGTTCGAGAACTATGTAGACATGACCTAGAACTGTAGAACCTGGATGCTCATAGCTCCTACATATTCTACGAAGATCTTTATCGGTCAAACCGCATAACAATATACGTTGTTCCCTTTGTCATCGGTATGTTACTTGCCCGAGATTCGATCGTGGTATCTCAATACCTAGTTCAATCTCGTTACCGGCAAGTCTCTTTACTCGTTACGTAATGCATCATCCTGTAACTAACTCATTAGCTACATTGCTTGCAAGGCTTATAGTGATGTGCATTACCGAGAGGGCCCAGAGATACCTCTCCGACAATCGGAGTGACAAATCCTAATATCGAAATACGTCAACTCAACAAGTACCTTTGGAGACACCTGTAGAGCACCCTTATAATCACCCAATTACGTTGTGATGTTTGGTAGCACACAAAGTGTTCCTTTGGTAAGCGGGAGTTACATAATCTCATAGTCATAGGAACATGTATAAGTCATGAAGAAAGCAATAGCAACATACTAAATGATCAAGTGCTAAGCTAAGAAATGGGTCAAGTCAATCACATCATTCTTCTAATGATGTGATCCCACTGATCAAATGATAACTCATATCCATGGTTAGGAAACTCAACCATCTTTGATCAATGAGCTAGTCAAGTAGAGGCATACTAGTGACACTATGTTTGTCCATGTATTCACACATGTATTATGTTTCCGGTTAATACAATTCTATCATGAATAATAAACATTTATCATGAAATAAGGAAATAAATAATAACTTTATTATTGCCTCTAGGGCATATTTCCTTCAGAAGATACCGACGATTGAATCTCGGGCAAGTAACATATTGATGACAAAGGGAATAACTTATGTTGTCATAACGATTCAACCGATAAAGATCTTCGTAGAATATGTGGGAGCCAATATGAACATCCAGGTTCCACTATTGGTTATTGACCGGAGAGGTGTCTCGGCCATGTCTACATAGTTCTCTAACCCGTAGGGTCTGCACGCTTAACATTCAATGACGATATTGTATTATATGAGTTATGTGATTTGGTGACTGAATGTTGTTTGGAGTCCCGGATGAGATCATGGACATGAGAGGTGTCTCGAAATGGTTGAGAGGTAAAGATTGATATATAGGACAATGGTATTCGGACACCGGAAGTGTTCCGGAGGATACCGGGTACATATCGGGTCACCTGAAAAGAGTTTCGGGCAACCCCGGCAACGAAATGGCCCTTATGGGCCAAGAGAGGGAACACACCAGCCCACAAGGGGCTGGTGCACCCCTATACAGGACAGCCCTATGAGGAGGTGAAGGAAAGAGGGGAGGGCAAGGAAAGTGTGGAGTAGGACTCCCCCTTCCTTCCCTCTCCCCCCTCTTTCCTTCCTCCTTGTTTATACAAGGTAAGGGGGCGCCACTTGGGAAACCCCGAGTAGGATTCAGATCCTACTTTGGGCGCCCCTTGGCTGCCTCTCCTCCTCTCCCACCTATATATATGTGGGGAGGGGGTGCCTAGAACACACACCACAATCGTTAGCCATGTGCGCCCCCGCCCCACACACAATTTACGCCTTTGGTCATATCTTTGTAGTGCTTAGGCGAAGTCCTGTGCGGATCACTTCACCATCACCGTCACCACGTCATCGTGCTGATGGAACTCATATACTTCCTTGACACCTTGCTGGATTAAGAAGGCGAGGAACATCATCCCGCTGAACGTGTGCAAAACTCGAAGGTGACGTACGTTTGGTACTTGATAGGTCGGAGCTAGAAGAAGTTCGACTACATCAACCGCATTGTCAAACCCTTCCGCTTTCGGTATACAAGGGTACGTAGACACACTCTCCCCCTCTCGTTGATATGCATCTCCTAGATAGATCTTGCGTGAGTTTTTTGAAATTGCATGCTATGTTCCCCAACAATGGCATCCGAGCCAGGTCTATGCGTAGATTATATGCACGAGTAGAACACAAAGAGTTGTGGGCGGTGATCATCATACTGCTTACCACCAATGTCTTATTTTGATTCGTCAATATTGTTGGATGAAGCGTCCCGGACCAACCTTACATGACCACGTTCATGAGACCCGTTCCACCGATAGACATGCAACTAGTTTTGCATAAAGGTGGCTGGCGGGTGTTTGTTTCTCCTACTTTAGTTGAATCAAATGTGACTGTGGCCGGTCCTTGTTGAAGGTTAAAACAACAAACTTGATAAATCACCGTTGTGGTTTTTGTGCCGTAGGTAAGAACGGTTCTTGCTAGAAGCCCGTAGCAGCCACGTAAAACTTGCAACAACAAAAGTATAGGACGTCTAACTTGTTTTTGCAAGGCCTGCTTGTGATGTGATATGGTCATGACATGATGTGATATACATTATTGTATGAGATGATCATGTTTTGTAAAAGTTATCGGCAACTGGCAGGAGCCTTATGGTTGTCGCTTTATTGTATGAAATGCAAATGCCATGTAATTGCTTTACTTTATCACTAAGCGGTAGCGATAGTTGTAGAAGCAATAGTTGGCGAGACGACCACGACGCTACGATGGAGGTCAAGGTGTCAAGCCAGTGACAATGGAGATCATGACGATGCTTTGGAGATGGAGACCAAAAGCACAAGATGATGATGGCCATATCATGTCACATATTTTGATTGCATGTGATGTTTATCTTTATGCATCTTATTTGCCTTAGTACGGCGGTAGCATTATAAGATGATCCCCTAACTAAATTTCAAGGTAAAAGTGTTCTCCCTGAGTATGCACCGTTGCGACAGTTCTTCGTGCTGAGACACCACGTGATGATCGGGTGTGATAGGCTCTACATTCACATACAACGGATGCAAGATAGTTTTGCACATGCGGAATACTCGGGTTAAAATTGACGAGCGTAGCACGTACAGACATG
Source organism: Aegilops speltoides (assembly GCA_021437245.1). Taxonomy (NCBI): domain Eukaryota; kingdom Viridiplantae; phylum Streptophyta; class Magnoliopsida; order Poales; family Poaceae; genus Aegilops; species Aegilops speltoides. The sequence continues at coordinate 336,535,693 of CM038146.1, forward strand.
GCCTCGGAACACTGGAGACCGAAAGGTCGAACGTGAATCATATAGTAGATATGATCAACATAGATATGTTCACCATTGATGACTACTCCATCTCACATGATGATCGGACATGGTTTAGTTGATTTGGATCATGTATCATTTAGATGACTTGAGGGATGTCTATCTAAGTGGGAGTTCTTAAGTAATTTGATTAATTGAACTTTAATTTATCATGAACTTAGTCCTGATAGTATTTGAAAATTATGTTGTAGATCAATAGCTCGCGATTTAGCTCCCCGTTTATTTTTTATATGTTCCTAGAGAAAACTAAGTTGAAAGATGATAGTAGCAATGATGTGGAACGGGTCTGCAATCTGAGGATTTCCTCATTGATGCACAGAAGAATTATGTCCTTGATGCACCGCTAGGTGATAGACCTATTGCAGGAGTAGATGCAGACGTTATGAACGTTTGGCAAGCTCGATATGATGACTACTTGATAGTTTAGTGCACCATGCTTTAGGGATTAGAACCGGGACTTCAAAAACTGTTTTGAACGCAACAGATCATATGAGATGTTCCAAGAGCTGAAATTGATATTTCAGACTCATGCCCGTGTCTCTGAGAAGTACTTTGCCTACAAGATGGAGGAGAATAGCTCAGCCAGTGAGCATATGCTCAAAATGTCTGGGTAGTACAATCGCTTGAATCAAGTGGGAGTTAATCTTCCAGATAAGATAGTGATTGACAGAGTTCTCTAGTCACCATCACCAAGCTAATAGAACTTCGTGATGAACTATAATATGCAAGGGATGAAGAAAACGATTCCCGAGCTCTTCGCGATGCTGAAATCAGCGAAGGTAGAAATCAAGAAAGAGCATCAAATGTTGATGGTTAACAAGACCACTAGTTTCAAGAAAAAGGCAAAAAGGGAAATAAAGGGAACTTCAAGAAGAATGGCAAATAAGTTGCCACTCCCATGAAGAAACCCAAAGCTAGACCTAAGCCTGAAATTGAGTGCTTACTGCAAAGGATAAGGTCACTGGAAGAGGTACTACCCCAAATACTTAGCGGATAAGAAGGACGGCAAAGTGAGCAAAGGTATATTTGATATACATGTTATTGATGTGTACTTTACTAGTGTTCATAGTAGCCCCTAGGTATTTGATCGATTCAGTTGCTAAGATTAGTAACTCGAAACAGGAATTGCAAAAGGAATAGAGACTAGTTGAGGGTGAAGTGATGATGTGTGTTGGAAGTGGTTCCAAGATTGATATGATCATCATCGCACACTCCCTATACTTTCGGGATTCGTGTTGAACCTAAATAAAAGTTATTTGGTGTTTGCCTTGAGCATGAACAAGATAGGATCGTGTTTATTGCAATACAGTTATTCATTTAAGACGAAGAATAATTGTTATTCTGTTTACATGAATAAAACCTTCTATGGTCATACACCCAATGTTAATGGTTTATTGAATGTCGATCATAGTGAGACACATATTCATAATATTGATGCCAAAAGATGCAAAGTTGATAATGATAATTCAACATACTTGTGGCACTGCCGTTTAGGTCATATTGGTGTAAAGCGCATGAAGAAACTCCATGCTGATGGGCTTTTGGAATCACTTGATTATGAATCATTTGATACTTGCGAACCATGCCTCATGGGCAAGATGACTAAAACTCCGTTCTCCGAAACAATGGAGCAAGCCAATGACTTATTGGAAATAATGCATACTGATGTATGCGGTCCGGTGAGTGTTAAGGCACGCGACGGGTATCATTATTTCCTAACTTTCACAGATGATTTGAGCAGACATGGGTATATCTAGTTAATGAAACACAAGTCTGAAACATTTGAAAAGTTGAAGGAATTTCAGCGTGAAGTGGAGAATCATTGTAACAAGAAATAAGTTTCTGTGAGCAGATCGCGAAGGTGAATATTTGAGTTGCGAGTTTGGCCTTAATTTAAAACAATGTGGAATAGTTTCACAACTCACGCCACTTGGAACACCATAGCGTAATGGTGTGTCTGAATGTCATAACTGTACTTTATTGGATATGGTGCATTCTATGATGTCTCTTGCCGATTTACCACTATCGTTTTGGGGTTATGCATTAGAGACAGTTGCATTCACGTTAAATAGGGCACCATATAAATCCGTTGAGACGACACCATATGAACTTGGTTTGGCAAGAAACCTAAGCTGTCATTCCTTAAAGTTTGGGGATGCGATGCTTATGTCAAAAGGCTTCAGCCAGATAAGCTCAAACCCAAATCGGAGAAGTGCGTCTTCATAGGATACCCCAAAGAAACTATTGGGTACACCTTCTACCATAGATCCGAAGGCAAGATCTTTATTGCTAAAAATGGGTCCTTTCTAGAAAAGGAGTTTCTCTCGAAATAAGTGAGTGAGAGGAAAGTAGAACTTGATCAGGTAATTATACCTTCTCTCAATTTGGAAAGTAGCTCATCAGAGAAATCTGTTCCCGTGATGCCTACACCAACTAGAGAGGAAGCTAATGATGATGATCATGAAACTTTAGGTCCAGTTACTACTATACCTCGTAGGTCAATCAGAGCACTATCCTCACCAGAGTGGTACGGTAATCCTATTCTGAAAGTCATGTTACTAGACCATGGCGAACCTATGAACTATGAAGAAGCTATGATGAGCCCAGATTCCAACAGATGGCTTGAGGCCATGAAATCTGAGATAGGATCCATGTATGAGAACAAAGTGTGGACTTTGGTGGACTTGCCCGATGATCGGTAAGCCACTGAGAATAAATGGATCTTCAAGAGGAAGACAAACGTTGATGGTAGTGTTACTATCTACAAAGCTCGACTTGTCGCAAAAGGTTTTCGACAAGTTCAAGGAGTTGACTACAATGAGACTTTCTCACTAGCAGCAATGCTTAAGTCTGTCCAAATCATGTTACCAATTGCCACATTTTATGAAATCTGGCAAATGGATGTCAAAACTGCACCCCTTAAATGGATATCTCTAAGAAGAGTTGTATATGATGCAACCAGAAGGTTTTTTCGATCCTAAAGGTGCTAACAAGATGTGCAAGTTCCAGTGATCCATCTATGGACTGGTGCAAGCATCCCGGAGTTGGAATATACGCTTTGATGAGGTGATCAAAGCATATGTTTTTATACAGACTTACGGTGAAGCCTGTATTTATAAGAAAGTGAGGGGGAGCTCTGTGGCATTTCTAATATTATATGTGGATGACATATTATTGATTGGAAATGATATAGAATTTCTGGATAGCATAAAGAATACTTGAATAAGAATTTTGTTAATGAAAGACCTCGGTGAAGCTGCTTACATATTGGGCATCGATATCTATAGAGATAGATCAAGACGCTTGATAAGACTTTCATTGAGTCCATATCATGACATATTTTGAAGGAGTTCAAAATAGATTAATCAAAGGAGTTCTTGCATGTATTGTAATGTGTGAAGTTGAGATAAAGGCTCAAAACCCGACCACGACAGAAGATAAAGAGAGAATCAAAGACATGCCCTATGCCTCAGCCATAGGTTCTATAAAGTTTGCCATGTTGTGTACCAAACCTATTGTGTACCTTGCCATGAGTTTGGCAAGGGGGTACAATAGTGATCCAGGAGTAGATCACTGGATATAGGTCAAAATTATCCTTAGTTACCTTAAAAAGGACTAAGGAAATGTTTCTCATTTATGAAGGTGATAAAGAGTTCATCGTAAAGAGTTGCGTCGATGCAAGCTTTGGCACTGATCTAGATGAATCTAAGTCTCAATCTAGATATGTATTGAACGTGGGAGCAATTAGCTAGAGTAGCTCCATGCACAGCATTGTAGACATAGAAATTTGCAAAATACATACGAATCTGAATGTGGCAGACTCATTGACTAAACTTCTCTCACAAGCAAAACATGATCACACCTTAGTACTCTTTGGGTGTTAATCACATAGCAATGTGAACTAGATTATTGGCTCTAGTAAACCCTTTGGGTGTTGGTCACATGGCGATGTGAACTATGGGTATTAATCACATAAAGATGTGAACTATTGGTGTTAAATCACATGGCGATGTGAACTAGATTATTGACTCTAGTGCAAGTGGGAGACTGAAGGAATTATGCCCTAGAGGCAATAATAAAGTTGTTTCCTTATTTCATGATAAATGTTTATTATTCATGCTAGAATTGCATTAACCGGAAACTTGATACATGTGTGGATGCATAGACAAAATACCGTGTCCCTAGTAAGCCTCTACTAGACTAGCTCGTTGATCAAAGATGGTTAAGTTTCCTAACCATAGACATGTGTTGTCAATTGATAAATGGGATCACATCATTAGGAGAATGATGTGATGGACAAGACCCATTCATTAGCTTAGCATTATGATCGTTCAGTTTTATTGCTATTGCTTTCTTCATGTTAAATACATATTCCTTCGACTATGATTATACAACTCCCGGATACCGGAGGAATGCCTTGTGTGCTATCAAACGTCACAATGTAACTAGGTGATTATAAAGATGCTCTACAGGTATCTCCGAAGGTGTTTGTTGGGTTGTCATAGATCGAGATTAGGATTTGTCACTCCGGGTATCGGAGAGGTATCTCTGGGCCCTCTCAGTAATGCTCATCATAAGAAGACTTGAAAGCAAAGTGACTAATGAGTTAGTTGTAGGATGATGCATTACGGAACGAGTAAAGAGACTTGCCGGTAATAAGATTGAACTAGGTATGAAGATACCAATGATCGAATCTCAGGCAAGTAACATACTGATGACAAAGGGAATAACGTATGTTGTCATAACGGTTCGACCGATAAAGATCTTCGTAGAATATGTGGGGCCAATATGAGCATCCAGGTTCCGCTATTGGTTATTGACCGGAGAGGTGTCTCGGTCATGTCTACATAGTTCTCGAACCCGTAGGGTCCGCACGCTTAACATTCGATGACGATATTGTATTATATGAGTTATGTGATTTGGTGACCGAATGTTGTTCGGAGTCCTGGATGAGATCACGGACATGACGAGGAGTCTCAAAATGGTCGAGAGGTAAAGATTGAAATATAGGACGATGGTATTTGGACACCGGAAATGTTCTGGAGGGTACCGGATATATATCGGGTCACCGGAAAGGAGTTTCGGGCAACCCCGGCAAAGAAATGGGCCTTATGGGCCAAGAGAGGGAACACCCCCACAAGGGGCTGGTGCGCCCCTATATAGGCCAGTCCTATGAGGAGGTGAAGGAAAGAGGGGAGGGCAAGGAAAGTGTGGAGTAGGACTCCCCCTTCCTCCCCCCCCCATCTTTCATCCCCCTTGTTTATACAAGGTAAGGGGCGGCACTTGGGACAACCCAAGTAGGATTCATATCCTACTTCGGGCGCCCCTTGGCTGCCTCTCCTCCCCTCCTACCTATATATATGTGAGGAGGGGGCACCTAGAACATACACCAACAATCGTTAGCTGTGTGTGGCGCCCCCCTCCATAGTTTACACCTCCGGTCATATCTTCGTAGTGCTTAGGCGAAGCCCTGGGTGGATCACTTCATCATCACCGTCAGCACGCCGTCGTGCTGACGGAACTCATCTACTTCCTCGACACCTTACTAGATCAAGAAGGCGAGGAACGTCATCGCGCTGAACGTGTTCAGAACTCGGAGGTGTCGTACGCCCCGTACTTGATCGGTCGGAGCTAGAAGAAGTTCGATTACATCAACCGCGTTGTCAAACGCTTCTGCTTTCGGTCTACGAGGGTACATACGCACAGTCTCCCCCTCTCGTTGCTATGCATCTCCTAGATAGATCTTGCATTAGCGTAGGAATTTTTTTGAAATTGCATGCTACGTTTCCCAATAGATTGTACGTGTATAAATGCCATGATTGTATTTGTCTTGTAATTTTTTATTTCATAAGTCTTTATACTAATTTTATAGACATAGACCTACAATAAGTGAAAGTCATAGTCAAATTTGTGCAACGAAAACCAGAAAAAGTGAACTGAGCCTTATATTTTGGGAAGAAGTGAGTAGTACTGTAGCAACATACTGAATTTACTAGAAAGCATGTATCAGTCACTAGGTAAAAACAAATCCAGGGCAATTTCATCTGAATTAACCAATTGCCTTGATGCCAAACTAAACATGTAATTCCAACACCAATCGCACTTCTAGTAATTCAAACATGGATTAACACATGCATAAATGACATCGCCATAGTTGTCTTGGAAAACAGTTTTATTTCATAAGTCTTTGTACTAATTGTATAGACATAGACATAAAATAATTGTAAATTGTAGTCTAAATTGTGCAACAAAGACCAGAAAAATTGACAGAAAATATCAGCTTAGACCCAATAAAAAAACCATATCCTATGAATCAAATGATAGCTCTTTCTCTATAGGATTTGAGATACATGTCATCTCACTTCCTGCGATTTTTCTTTCATGAGATATTCCTATCCTATGAACTAAAGGAGGCCTAGGGGTCATTTATTTATACTACTCGCTCCTTCCCAAAATATAAGACGCCCATGACCTTGCAGATTGTTGATGAGCAACTTCGAACATTAATATATCACAGTACATGAATTGAACATGTATAAAATGACATCATCGTATTTGTCTTGCAAAGCAATTTTGTTTTATAACTTTTTATAATAATTTTATAGACATAAACATACAATAAGTGAAAATCATAGACCAGAAAAGGTGAACCGCGCCTTATATTTGGGAAATAGTACTGTAGCAGCATACTGAATTTACTAAGAAGCATGTATCGGTGAGTAGGTCAAAAAAAAAATCCACGGCAATTTCAACTGAATTAACAAACTGGCGTGATGCCAAACTAAAAATGTAATTCCAACACCAATCGCACTTATAGTAATTCCCGTTTCCAACTTTAAATCTTACTCCTACTCATCATAACTGGAATTCTCTTCCCTCCAAAGAAGCAAACGAGACAGCCGTGATGCAAAACATTATTTCCTTCCGTACGAACAACCCTAAATACCGGCACGCACCGGCCGTGCAACCCCCCTCCTTTGACGAACACAAAAGGCTTCTCCAACCTGTGTCGATCACACGCTGCTTGGGTCGTTGCTTGGCACATGATCCAAGCCGATCGAGCGTACGTCCCCCGAGGCGCCACCTACCCATCCCTCAACCACCACGCTGCTTGGAGTAGTACGCATTTGCGAGGGTGTCGACCAAGCTGCCCGGACGGCCTGTATAAAGCGCACGTTCGATCGCCACCTTCTCAGTTTCCCAGTGCGCGCGTAGCCTGCCTAGCCACCCGTGCCGTGCATCTATACTCTCTCCAGGTCTCAAGCGTACGTACGTCGCGAGCAGATGGGCGCCGCTCTTGTTCCTGTCCTCGTCTCCGTACTACTCGTCGTGGCGGCGGCGCGTGCCCCGGCGGCGTCCGCGGCGCCGCGGGCATTTTTCGTCTTCGGCGACTCCCTCGTCGACAACGGCAACAACAACTACCTCCTCACCACGGCGCGCGCCGACGCGCCGCCCTACGGCATCGACTTCCCGTCGCACCGCGCCACGGGCCGCTTCTCCAACGGCCTCAATATCCCCGACATCATCAGTAATACTACTACGATACACTCCATGCCTCCATTCGCCATGCATGCATCTCAATTTCAGATAGGAAAATGCTGCTCCGTTGAGCTCGAACTGGAGCACGGCATGTCACGTACTGACGCCGTCGTTTCAGGTGAGCACCTCGGGGCGGAACCTGCGCTGCCGTACCTGAGCCCGGAGCTCCGAGGGGCGAAGCTGCTCGTCGGCGCCAACTTCGCGTCGGCCGGCGTCGGGATCCTCAACGACACGGGAGTGCAGTTCGTACGTACTACTACTACGACTACGAGAGATATAAATGATGCTCAGCGCTTGCCACACCGTGACGGTTTATAAATGATGCATGCATGATGGATGGAGCAGGTGAACATAATTAGGATGGGGGATCAGCTGCGTTACTTCGGGGAGTACCAGCGCAAGCTGAGGGCTTTCGCCGGCGAGGAGCAGGCGGCGAGGCTCGTCAACGGCGCGCTCGTGCTCATCACTCTGGGAGGCAACGACTTCGTCAACAACTACTACCTGGTGCCCATGTCCATGCGGTCTCGCCAGTACGCGCTCCCCGACTACGTCCGCTTCATCGTCTCCGAGTACAGGAAAATCCTCGCGGTAAGACTCCCGTTGAATTTACACTTGATGTTGCTTCCAAATTTGTGCACAGTGCACTAGGTAATTAGGATTTTTTTTTTGCGAGTAGGTAATTAGGAATTAGAACGTAGTAGTACGTTCAACTGTTTGTTGCTCAACTGCAAACTGACATGGCCATAAGAAGCAATGGCATGTGGCACCCGTTATGACACACATGAAGAAGAGAGCGACAGACCTGGTATTTCGATTTATGCACAGTGCAGTAAAAATAATAATTGTGAACGTATATTCGAGCTGTTGCTCTAGCTGCAGGCTGACATGGCAGATTCGTGCATGCACGCTGCTGCAATAGAGTTATGACCGAATTGAAGCAAGAAGGAAGGAAGATCTCTACATAAATGGATGCCAGATTGCCGCTACAGTTCCAGGGAGTAATGCTCGTGAAATAAGTTTGAGCACATGAAAAAACATAGACCAGCCAGCCAGCAGCAGTTCATGACCCACCAGGCAAATCAACTGGTGAGCCCCCACCTGCAGCATGAAACCTCTCTCGTGTACGCCCACACACACACACGCCTTTTGCCCCAAGCTGTAAAGACAAGTATAAATGGAGCCAGCAAAGGGTACCGTGCATGCAGGGTAAAGACAGCCGTATACACATGGCGAGTTGGCGACCGATGGTAGTTGCAGAATTCACTCTTGGCGCGCTGCAGCACGTACGATGCATGTGCTGTGCAGTGCAGCAACTTCTCGAATTCACTCGCCTTCCATTCCGAACGAGACCAACGAACTGACACCGCGTGACCTGACACCGCGTGTATGTGCAGAGGCTGTACGAGCTGGGGGCGCGGCGCGTGATCGTGACGGGCACGGGGCCGCTGGGGTGCGTGCCGGCGGAGCTGGCGCAGCACAGCAGCAACGGCGAGTGCGCGGCGGAGCTGAACCGCGCCGTGGACCTCTTCAACCCGCAGCTGGTGGACATGGTGCGCGGCCTCAACCGCGACGCCGGCGCCGACGTCTTCGTCTCCGCCAACGCCTACCGCGCCAACTTCGACTACCTCGCCAACCCGCAGAGCTACGGTAAAATACGTGCTTGCTTGCCGCCAGCCGGAGCGACGGCCGATCCCGCAGAACGCCGCCGTGTGATCGTGGTTAACTAATTGGTTCTTGTGGTTGCGTGCGTGCAGGGTTCACGAACGTGAAGGTGGCGTGCTGTGGGCAGGGGCCGTACAACGGGATCGGGCTGTGCACGGCGGCGTCCAACGTGTGCGCCGACCGGGAGGTGTTCGCCTTCTGGGACGCCTTCCACCCCACCGAGCGGGCCAACCGCATCATCGTCGGCCAGTTCATGCACGGGTCCACCGACTACATGCACCCCATGAACCTCAGCACCATACTCGCCATGGACCAGCTGCAGGAGGGTCCTCTTTAGCTAATTACGAGTGCTATTAATTAATCAAACAATACTCCAGAGCAGTGTTGCTCTCTCGGTCAACACAACAACAGGTTATCTTGCGTGGACCGTCCTGGCGTTTGATCTCAATCCTCAGTTAGGAGCACTATTAATATATTTTTTGAGTTGGTACTATTAATCCTCCTCATCGATCGATGTCACATGTGCCTAATACTTTGCTCGTAAGGGCGCGAGGTGCGTAAGTGCGTTCATAGGGGTGAGTGTATTTATGTGTATGTGTTGTGTTTAAGAAAAGATAGTTGGCCAAATAAGAGCTATAATGTTTCGATGCCTTTTTTAGGGAATGCTATCATCATTAATTTTGTTAAATTTGAATCAAACTTACATCGTCAATTAACAGCAGGATAATAAAACTAGGTGGATCATCAGCCCACCCACAACTATCTAGATTACATTCATGGGCAAGTGTATGCGCTACCCGATTTCAGGCAAGCTCTTTTGGTAAAATCTTATTTATGCATTGTCCGAGGGAAGAAGCAAATCGATCAGCGCATACACTTGCCCATGAATGTAATTTAGATATTCTTTGAGTTGGTACCTTAATCCTCCTCACCGCTAGATTCCAGTGGTAATTTCGGAGAGTTTTGAGCTAATTTGGACAAATGGATTTGGAGATAATTGTTTTTTTCTTGAAAAGAGCATTTAATTTTCTCAACGTAAATTTGAAGCCCACCCTCCATTTTCTTTTTAGATTCACCACTGTTGAATACAAATGTCTTCGAATATTAGAGCAGCAACTGTGGTACAGAAACCACCTTCCTGAAGAGGATCAATAACTCCTACACAATCAGACTGAATAACTACTTTCTGACCGAAAATGCCTTTTGGAGCTCGGCCTCCATGGAGGCCGGTTTTTGAAAAACACAAAATTCATGAAAATTCATATTTTTACAATTCAAAAAAATCTGAAAAAAATTACAGATATACATGGAGGCATAACACACATGTGTGTAAATTTTTAGGACGAAATACGTTGAAATGAAGGCTGTGCAAAAAAGACAAATCTGAGGCTTTTTAACACATGTTACTATTCATCCTCAAAGTTCAGAAATTTGTCTTTTTTGTGTAGGTCGCATTTCGAAGTATTTCATCTTGAATTTTTACATGCACATACATTTCATCCGTGTATAGTTGCATATTTATTTTCAGAATTTTTTGAAGTCAAAAAGTTTGAATTTTGAATTTTTCAAAAATAAAGGGCTCCATGGTGCTCGGTCACCAAAACGCCCTACTCCTTTCTGACAGCCTATTTGATTTGCAAGATGAATTCCATCTAGACTGCTTGAGCTTAGCTGCTGCCCTGTCAAGCGCAAAAGGAATGAGCTTGGAAAATTCTCCCTTTATCATCTCTAAGTACCACACCTGTAGCTCCTGACCTCATACTAATATCGTACTTACCATCAACATGTATAGAGACAAAGCCCTCAGATGCCCCATGCCAAGTACTTGATCTTGGCTGAATCTCTTTCTCTTGTGCTTTCGTGAAACTAGAGGCCAAAACTTGAATTGACATCGCCGCTTGGGTACCTTTTTGTGCTGCGTACAAATGGCATAGATATAATCCAACAGTTAAAATCATGCATTCAATGCTATTTTTCTGTTCTGTGTGCAAGTTTCTGCCCAAAAGTAAGAAGTCATGCGTGAACATTCTAACTGGATGGTCACAATTTGAAGGATACTTGTTACTGAGTTAAGTTTATACCTGATTCCTTTCTAAAGAAAATAACCAATCTTCTTTGAAGTGAATTCAGCTTTGTCAAAAAAAAAAAGATGATTATATTGATGCACGTCCTCGAAAACTGCCAAGAACCGAGTGAATTGATGGGATGAACCATGGTACATAGAAATGAAATTTGACTTTAACAATTATTTAACACAATAAATGAGAAACATTGTGGCCATCAAAAATTAACAATATACAAAAGTTGGGACAAGCTGCATATTATCCGATGTTTCAGCTGAGTCACATATGATCAATTTTCGCCTCCCTCCTCCTAATACATGGTTGCATGCTAGAAGAGTAAAAATGCAGGAGCAAAATGCTCACGACGGCTGCAAAAGCACAAACTCGTGCAGCATTCCGACGAAATTTGAGGCTGCTTCGCTGCTTCCGATGTTTATTAAGTCAGTGGATTAACTACTACACATTTACAATTGTATCTCCGTAGAGCTCTAGAGTAGAGCAAATTAGCCCCATCAAAATTTTACTAATCAAGCAATGAGAAGACTGGGACACCCTTGGCACTGAAAGTGTCGCATTTCACAAGCACTTCCTCTCCAACCTCAAAGTTGTTTTGGCTATTTTCCTGCAAAAACATTCACCCGAATTTCAGTACCAAAGACCAAAAGATGACATTACCACAACGGGTTCAAAAAATTGAACAATGTACGAAATACTGCGTGCGGCAGCATTAACCAAAAGAGAACACCAGAGAGCTGGGTAGGAAATTACCACAAACTTGTGCATTCCACGAACTCCATCACTCAGCTCAAGTACTAACCCATAGGCCCGTATTTGGTAGACCTTTGCAGTGACTACATCGCCTAGCTTTATAGAACCTGAGCGGAAGTTCTTGGGACTCGGATGCTTCAGGGTGTTGCTTATTTCCTTTTCTGGAATGGCATCGAGCACATTACTTGCAGAATCATCAGCCTTCTTCCCTTTATCAAGCCCATTACTTGCAGAATCATCAGCCTTTTCTTTCTTATTTTTCTTGGCAGTTGACGTAGTTGATGCTTTCTTAGGGGTAGCTTTCCTAGCCTCCTGCTGTTCTTTGGTTGGTTTAGATGCTCTAGGGGATGGCTTTGCAACCTTAGAACTTGCCGCCTTTGAACGTTTCTTAGTAGGACCATCTGCAACATCTTGAGCATCGCAGTCAGCAGCACTGCGAATTATAACTGTAGGAGTAGGAAATGCAGGCGTTTCCTCAGTTGTGTCATCTTCATCTTTGCTATTGGATGACTTGACTTCAGCATCCTTGCTGGGCATGTTCTCCACGGCAGCCCAACCAACAAGGTCTTGATTTGGCAAAAGAGTAGCATCCTCGCTTGCTAACTCCTTTTCAGGCCGATGGGGATGGGGTAGGTTTGCTTTGAGTGAAAGTTTAATATTACCCCTCACGTCCTGTCCAATGCATGTCAATGAGAGCGCTTGACCAACCGATATAATATCCGTGACTTTTGAAACCTGACGGAAGAAAGGAAATAAAACAAAATAAACAAATAATAGTTAGAACTAACCAAAAGCTGCTTTGCCAGTATATAGAATACAATGGAGAACTTATAAATGCGATGTAGAAGGTAACAAAAACTCTGGTTCATAGTTTTTTATGGCACAGTATCATTGCTCCTTATCTATTATAGTTATAGTGAGGCAGTAAAGGAGGGGCATCGCAAGCACCACTTTCATTCAAAAGGAGAGAGCAAAGAGGAATCTCTATTAACAGAAAGAAAAAAGCAGGAGTCTAAACTAGGATTGGTGGTGGACAGCAGGAGTCTAAACTAGGATTGGTGGTGGACAGCAGGAGTCTAAACTAGGATTGGTGGTGGACCAACCCAATCTGTTCTTCAAACCAAGCAAGAAAGGCTTGAACCAAAGAGACCAACCCAATCCTGGAACCAAATATCCTCTTAAAGAATTCAAACGGTACCGGCAAACACTTTTCAACTTGAGTACCACATATCCAAAAATATTCATGCACCCTCGTTAACAAATGTAAGATGTTCTGGTTATTTTAATATAGACTACACACTAAAACAGTAAAACGTGTCTATATACATCAGATTCAGAAAAAAGTTAGAACATCTTATATTTGTGAACAGAGGGAGTATATTCTGAAGGAATGGCATTGAATTATTCAAGGCAAAGTAAAAGAATCAAGATAGTCAGTCCTATCAACCTTCTACAAAATTTCATGATAAAAGCTGGTCCATGAAACAACTCAGAAATGTGAAGCAGAATATCAAGAGAAATACCGGTTCATGTGATAGCTCAGAAATGTGAAGAAGACCTTGCTGTCCGCCATTGAAATCCACAAAAGCGCCATACTCCTTTATTGAGGAAACAATTCCTTTGTATGTCTTGCCAACTTCAATTTCACGACCCACAAGAAATTCAACCTGCAAAGACATAGAACAGGTTAAACGCTCTCATGTAAAGATTCTTCCTCCCAAACACTTGCAAGGAATGATAAAAGAATGCGATGTCATATCTGGATTAAGCGACCTGCCATTGAATAACTGATACATACCTTCTCAATAGCCTTATCCATAATTGGCTGAGTTTTAGCAACAATAGTGACTGTACCATCACTAACAGATACCCGTGCACCTTGAGAAAATGGAAATTAATTACAAAGTTAGCTGCCTAAAATTCTTACAAAATACAGAAGGGATAGCTAAATGAACTACATACATGGATTCAAATATACAAGTTACGAAACAGAATGGTGACAAATTATGCCCATATCAGTTTCTTTTAGAATACGTCCATATCCAGTTAATCCTGAAGGGAATTTGAATTTCTGACTTTGGCTTATCACAGACATGCAGACTCCACACAGAGTGACAGCTAATAGCAAAACAAAGCAAGTAGAAACACAGCCCAAAAGCAAGTCTGTAGAAACACAGCCCAAGGAGTATTAACATCAAAGACCATGGTTTTATTTTTACACCCCTACTGCTTCCGGGCAGACGAGGATGACGTCACCCAAAGCTACTTGACCATATATCAGGACTTGAAATGAATAAACCATTACGTGATGACAGAATCAAGATTGTATCGATCATGTTTTAGACATGACAGTAACGTACACTTGGTTTTCTATTAGGGTGTGAAATCTGGATGCGCTCCGTTTTGATAAAAAAATGTGTATGCGCTACGTGAAAAGATAAAAATATGTGAATCCCCAAGCACGAACTGACGTGGGATCTACAGGTGGTATGTAGCAACATATGTCCTATCATCAAATGAAACAATCTGTATCAGTATTTTATTCTTATTATTAGTCCAGGTTCTGCAACCATAAAGAAAAACTTCAAATTTTAAAGAATGCAACCCTGCAATCAGTCAATGCTCAGCTGAGATTAAACTTTTAGTCTTTACAAATATTAAAAAGTATTCATTTCATTTCATGAAGGGGAGCCTTGGTGCAGCGATAAAGCTGTTGCCTTGTGACCATGAGGTTACGGGTTCGAGTCCTGGAAACAGCCTCTTGCAGAAATGTAGGGAAAGGCTGAGTACTATAGACCCAAAGCGGTCGGACCCTTCCCCGGACCCTGCGCAAGCGGGAGCTACGTGCACCGGGCAGCCCTTTTTTATTCATTTCATTTCATCTAGGCAGAGTCGATGATGGTTCTCAGTGTTGCCTTCAAAAAATCAATTCAGTTTTTTACAACAAAAAAGAAAAGTGCAAACAGGATAGAAAATAAGTTGCCAAAAACTGAAACACATGTTATCAATCATCAAAATAATTTGTGGCACAGTAGACAATTACAAAATTCCACAAACAAGTACTCCCACTGTCTCATAATATAAGACGTTTTTTGACACTATCATAGTCTCAAAAAACATCTTATATTATGAGACAGAGGTAGTAATATTTAACCCTCACGTCAAATGTGACATGAATAATGTCTTAAAGAAGAGCTTAAGAAACGGCATGAACAATAATCAGGTAAAAGCTAGCTTTATACCTGTATCTTGCTCAATTTTTTTCCTGTGGAAAAGCAATTTCCTAAGAGAATCACTGCTGAAGCTCAGTGTGGCTGCAAATGGACAGGCAATTGTGACATCAACAAATCAACCTAACTTAAAAGGGAACAGTGAAAGTGCAGCAACAAACCTAATCGAGGAGAACTTCCATCATTGATAGCACGAGCAGAACTTATTTCCTGATCCATGCGATCAAGGATTTGATTACGAGCCTTTCGTGCAGGCTCCAAACTTTCACATACTATGTCCAATGGTATTCCAGCAGGTTTTATATCCAGCTGAATAGCAGTAATACCTCTCCTTGTTCCTGCAATTTTGAAGTCCATGTCACCCAAGTGATCCTCAAGACCCTGAGTACGTCAATGGCCATGATTAGTTCAGAATGGACTTTTTTGCTCTAGCAACATATACAGTTAGTCAAATTGACTTAAAAGTAGGAAATGGTTCTCTCAAAATCTGACAAGGAAAATGAAGAGTGTCTAAGACTTACTAAAATATCCGTTAATATACGGTAACTAGAAATATCTCCAGTAGTTGGGTCTGTTTCACTGACAAGACCCACTGAAACACCAGCAACATGCTCCCTTACAGGTATCCCAGCATCCATTAAAGCCATGCTTCCTGTCAGTCACCATTTTGAAATGCATGAAAAGCAGAATTTATAATACCCAAAAAAAAACTTCAGAGCAGTTCAAGGACATCACATTGACGCTGGAAAGGCATTTTTATATCCAGATTAACAGATGAACCCTAGAAACCTATTAAACTCAATACAAGATAAAGTCATTTTAGAGGTCTCTTGGAAGTGTTACACTTGCTAATCATTTAAGATATTTCCGCATTATAGACATGATAAAGGCAATTGTAATGCCTATCATGGCTTTGCTACAGAGCGAAGCATAGACCCTTGATTCATTTTTACATCAAAGTGCAGGACATGATCTTGCAAAACTAACGGGTTTGCAAGTGAATGGTTTTCCATCACCAAACTACGGATGAAGGTCAATCAGATAAAATGGCATTTAGTTCAAATAAAACAACATCTCCAAGAGTTCCATTTTATGTATAATAGTAACACTAAATAAAGATGTGTACCTCCACATACTGATGCCATTGATGTTGAACCATCAGAGGCCATGACTTCTGAATTTACCCGAACAGTATATGGAAAGTCACCTTCTGGAGGAAGCACAGCAAGTAGTGCTTTCTCGGCAAGAGTGCCTGCACAATAGAAAAACAAAATTGCGAAATTGGTGGTATTCATTTTCCCTCATAAAACTTTCAACACAAATTAAGGCTGAAATTAGAAAAGCTGAACAGAAGGAGAAAAACAAAGGAAAACACAATCACAGTCAAGAACTTAAATATTGCAACAGATGCCGTTCAGCATATTGTAGAGACCCAAGTATGCACACAACAAACCAAAAGTCTATGCTTTGAACCGCAGTTTGCAGAAGATCCCTAGGCTATGTATTCTTTAAAACATGGTCTACACATATCTCCTTAGGGACAAATAAATTCTTTAAACTGCAGCTCTGCACCAACGACGAAAAATATGTACCATGTCCAACTTCACGTCGATTCAAACCCCCACGTTTGGCAACTTCGTTTATTGAAAATGGTGGAAAACTATAATGAAGCATGAAACGCTTTGTTGGTGGGCCAACAATTGAATCCAATCGCTGGGCATCACCAGGAGCACCAAGGGTAACTGTACATAAAACCTACAAGCAAAATTCGGATTATTCATGTGGTGTATGCATATAATAACTTGATTGAAATACATTATAAAGTTCCTTCAGATTTAAACAGACATCACTTTCTGGTGTGCCATTATGTGTGCCGAGAGAGAGAGAGAGAGAGAGAACCTGAGTATCTCCACGTGAAAACAGTGCAGAACCATGCAATATCGGGTATGTGCTTGATTCGCAGTACAACGGCCGCACCTCATCAAGTCGTCTACCATCGACTCTAAGACCTTCTTTAATTATTCTCTTGCGTATGACCTGCACAAAAGAAGGGCACAACTCTTTATGAACTGAAATAATATAAGTGATTCTACACACACAAAATTGCACTGGATGAAATGCTATCAAGTGATGCCAAGGACAGATGGTAGCTCCTCACAACTTTCATCTTGATATTAAAAGCTAATAAGCCCAATACCTCAATATAATTTGCACAAGTTCTCAGAGTTTTCCATGTACTACTGGAACAGAAAATTTATCCTGAATTCAGAAATAGAGGTATAGAAGGATAGAGCAAACAATAGGTCATGTGAATGCATAGGGACCAGAGCTTTCGTTTACCAATTATAAATTACTCATGCACATGACTGGAAACAGAGTTTGGCACAATGGCTGCAAGTTTGCCAAATGTTAAGAATTCGCTATTATAAAGAGATCAATGTGCTCTGTTGTTTCCATTGCACATACACGTGTGCATTGAACAGATAAGATCAGCAGATGTTACATAAAGTTCCAGGTTCCAGTGTGGAAAATGAGATATGACAGAATCATTCATTTAGGCACGGCAAAAAATATGATTAAAACATCATCATTGGAGTTAACATTCCTCACATATACTGAAACAGGATACCCATGAGATACTACTAAATGTGTACGTGCAATGCACGTTGTTATTAGGCATTCTATTAATTGCACGCTCATATAAGGTTGGATATTAATTGCGCGTTAATTACATGTCCGTTCATATTTGGTACGGCATTAAATGCACGTTAAATATGTTGAGCGCTCGCCATTGGAGTAATCTAGGTCGTTGGATTGACATGGTTTGATGGCCTAGATTAGTTGGATCTGCCCCTTCAGGTCTTTTTTATATTGGTATGGTATAGATAGTCATATAGATAGATATAAGATGCATTTGCAAACAAGAATGTATTTTCCGCTCATCTATTGACAAAGCCCACACTTGTATCTATATTTCCCAGTTTCCAGAGAAATCAATGTGCTCTACCTGCTTTCTCACAGTATCAACTGCTTTAGGAAGAAACTTCAAGCTTTCCTCGTCACATTCTTCTTCAAGCTTCTCTTTTACAGATTCTGTGATTTTTTGCAGGGCTTCTCCACGCTCAAACTGCAGCAAATGAGACCATCCAATGAATTCATGGTGCAAGCAGAAAACAGGAACAGATTTAACTTATCACTGGATGAGTCCTCTAAAAAGGTAGAGGTTGGTTTTTGATTCTTCATGGTTTTTGATTCTTCATGATATAGTTGAAGCACAGTCAAAATATGGTTTTTTGGGCAAACTTTGAACATAGTTTTCATCATAACATACTTGCAAAAGGAAGTGAAAATGGTAATCTAGACAAATCTAATTACATTACTTTCGTGAAGTCAATCTTTATCTTCCAAACATATTACTCCCTCCGTCTCAAAATAAGTGTCTTGACCTTAGTACAACTCTGTACTAAAGTTACTGCAAAGTTGAGACACTTATTTTGGGATGGAGGGAGTATTATTCAAAGTTCATAAAGATTGACCACACAAAATCCCAGGGCTGGGCAAATTTCATGAAGTCAATCTTTATGTTCCAAACATATTATTATTCAAAGTTTATAAAGATTGACCACACAAAATCCCAGGGCTGGGCAACTTACATTTAGGGTATGTTTAGTTTGTGCCAAAGGTTGCCATGCCAAAAAGTTCGCTAGACACAAAATTGGTTGAAGATTTGCTTGTCAATGGATTGGCCAACATTGGCTAGAAAAATGTACGAGAGTTGGTACTGGAGCATTGGCATGTCAAAAAGTTGGTCATACTCCAAACAAAAGCCAATGTTTTGGCCCTGACCAAAAAATTAGCACGGCTCACTTTGGTCACAATCCAAATGCACCCTTAGAGACAGAGGCAAAAATCTTCAAGGAAGTTCACAATCGAACATTTCCGCTCTTAACTCCACAAACTAGAAAGGAAGAACTTCAACTAGAAAGGAAGACCTGCAGTCAAAAGAGAATACCCAACACACCTTGCCGTATGATTTATCTGTGAAGACTTCCTCAATTGGTGCTTCTGATAATGTTCTGATTTTCTTGTAGTTTTCATCTGAAATCATTGACAGCTTGTACTCTCTTTTCTCTTTGCCAGCTCGCTTGGCCAATCTAATTTGAGGGTCGATATACTTGACTGCCTGAGAATCAGAGCCAACTGCATGAGAATATAATTATAATGCATCAACTAAAATAAGAAAGAAATAATACCTCAGAGTGCGCAAGCTTCATTCCTGCTTGAAGATCCCTTTCAGTTATCTCACGAGCTTGTACATCTATCATTAGTGTTTTATCCCGTGAGCATGCATAAACTAGGTTGAGATCACTCAAACCTAACTGCAAGTCACAGAGAAATATACAGAAAATATGAGTAAAGAGAATGAAACCACAATATTTACAATGGATGTGAAAACCACATATAAACTGATGTTAGTTATGGTGCAAATAACAAAGAAATTGAATAGGCACCATGAGCCATGAAACGCTCCTGGGAAATGTTATATCAACAGAGTGCAAATGTACACCATCATGGGTACAATTGAGGCACAGTGGAGGATAGATAAAAATGATTACATATTGTAGCACTTGATCGATATTACCTCATCCACTGTTGGGTTCAACACGAAATTCCCATCAATTCTTCCAACACGTATTACTCCAATTGGCCCATTCCAAGGTACATCAGAAAGCATGAGAGCAGCTGAAGATGCATTAGCAGCCATAACATCCGGGTCCTGCTTTCCATCTGAGGAAAGTACATTTACCGTGATCTACAAAAGCAGGATGCAAATCCATCAATGAGTGATAATGCTTGTGCAAACTTCACGAATTTCAGGAATAAAATATTAAACAGAAAAATCACCTGGACTTCATGGTAAAAGCCACGAGGAAACAATGGCCGTATTGGTCGATCGATTATGCGCCCACACAGAAGTTCTCTTTCCTTAGGGGCACCTTCCCTGCGCATATATGTTGTGGGAATAACACCTTGAGCATATTGCTTCTCTTGATAATCAACCTACAGCCGACAAAATAACCAACATGCTCATCATGGGAAAGATGCAGATAGCAAATAAATAGTGTTGCCTTGAAAATGTGAAGACAAACATATTCCGTTCTTCCTTTTGGGTTAAGCATATCCCCAGTAAGTTCAATTGGCAATGAGAGAAGTGAAGTACACAATGGGCCTTTAAGCTTATCCAGGGTGGTCAAGTAGGTCCCTAAAGTAGAAAACTGTAGATTATTTAAGTGCTTCAGAGAAGTTTAAGGGTCGACAGTGTATTTAGCTCTATCAAATTTTGCTGCAGGGTAACAGCAGCTGTAAGAAACAGCTTGAGGGTACTAAAATTATGCTTTATTACCATGTAACACTGAACACTACCTGCCCAAAATCAAGCGTGATAATTGGTAAATAACATCGAGTTAGGTTCAGTTTGCAGTTGCTGAACTGTGCTGCGTTGTGCATATTTTATAGTGCGCTGTTGAAAACTAGCCACTAAAGTAGGTAAAAGCGGGTCAAACAAGCACAAAATAGGCAAAAGCTGGTTCGGCAACTGGGATGATGACAATCGACTGCAATGCCGCGGCTTAATTTGATCAATCTATTACTGAAACGCCAAACTGGCCATGTAATAATGAATAGTACTGCAACCAAAACGTCCTTGTGAACCAAATCAATGAAGCCTCATTATACATTATTACAAAGATATAAAAAAAAGGTGGAGGGGTCAACAAAAAATATATAACCTGGGAAAATCTGTGGCACAAATCAAATGCTGTAGGTGGAGAACAATTAAAATTGCGTCAAATGGAAGTCTGTGTATGTGCAGATTAAATTGCCACATGGGAGGAGAAGGGCGAAATTAACAGGCTCTGAAATACACGTCACGTCAACAGAAGGGGAAAAAACGATCCTTACGGTTAGAGGGAGGAAGTCCCGGACGGGGTCCGAGGACTTGGCGGCGGCGACGGTGGAGAGGACGTTGGTGTCCTCCATGGAGATGACCACGGAGCCGTTGGCGAAGCGCGCCATCTTCCCGGTCTCGAAGGCGATGAGGCGACCCCCGATCTCGAACTCCTCTCGGAAGCTCTCCAGCACCTTACGGCCCGGCGGCGGCGGCGCCGCCTGCGGGGCCTCCTCCGCCGTGTCGGAGAGGAATGCGGCCCGCGTGCCGGGGACGGCGAGCCTGAGCTGGTGCCGGCGGCGCGCGAGGAAGCGGAGCGAGGCCACCGCCATCGACATGGTGGCGCGCTGGGACTGGGAGGAGCGGCAGCAAGAGGAAGAGGGGTTTGGGCCTGGGTTTAGGGTTTAAGCGGCGAGGCGAAATGGTTGGGCCTCTCGCCGTCTTGGCTTGGGTGCGTACTCATGTGTGGACCCACGTGTCAGTGGGCCAAACGAACACAGCTTCTCCAGTTTTACGACCCTCACGAGATCTGGACCGTACGAGGAGCGACCGACGGCTAAGACGCCCGTATCGTGTCGAAAGAACCCCATTTCTGTCTTTCTCTCTCTCCCACACTGATCGTCCGCCGCCGCCGCCGCCTCCGGGAAGAAGAGCTCCGACTCGAACCCCCCACCCCAAAACCCTACCGCGCCTCCTCCCCTCGCTCCTCGGTATGCCCTTCACATCGCTATCTCCTCGCCTCTCCTCCCCTCTGACCGCTGATTTTTACCGTCGGGATTCGTAGGAACGATGCCGCTGGGGCTGATACTGAGCTCGATCGGGAGGTCGATGCGGCGGAAGCGGACGTCCTCGCTCAACATCCTCTCCTCCAAGAGGGCGCCCCGGGATTACTACAAGGGCAAGAACTGCAAGCCCACCGGGTTCCACACCCGCAAAGGTGACAAGTTTGACAGTAACTCTGATCTGAACCTAGTCGTCTTATCGGTATCTCATGCCCGCTGCTGTTCGAGACTGCATTTCCTACCACCTTCTGCTTCGATGGGTCTTTTATTTTACATTCAAAGATGCAGGCCATGATCTGATCGGTTGAGAAACCTAAACGATTTTGAATCAGATAGTAGTTAAAATAACATGGCACAGCGGATCAAATTGGCTCTCAGTTCGACATATGGGAACTAGTATTTGCCCCATATTAGGAACGAATGTTCCATATGGGAGGTCAAATGTGAAGTGTGAACCATTAAACCGTATGTGAACCAAGTGCATGCTTACTTGGCATTTGACATCATAATAATACGGTAAAGTTTGGTGAGTAGACAAGGAGCAAAACATTTCAATGCAGGCGGTCTATAGGCATTGGGGAGGTTCATGGGAACTAGTATTAACCATGGGTTTGTAGAAACTAGTACTAAGTATTTTCAATCATTGCTCATGCATACACCATATGGCTAGAAAGAACTGCAACTGTGGAGAGCAAATTCAGCAATTTCACCAAAGAAGAATATAGATGCTTCTTTGGAAAACATACAAGAATACTGATACAGCCTTGCACTTCATGGAGGAAGAGCCATTCCAATCGTGTGCCACATCAGTCTCTCTATCATGGCCACAAGAACTTACTTGGAGTTAGGAAAAACAAGGCAGCTTAGAAATAGCAAAACAGTATTGTGTTTATATGGCAAATGAGAAGAGATGTTTTTGGTCATGCCTACGATGGTAGGCTTGTCTTATATTTATATTGCCGTGCAGGCATACAAACAGTCATGATCACTAGATCATGGATATAGTTACTGATTCTAGTGCTATGTAACCATATGAGTTGCAGAAACGAAACAACTAGGAACTGAACAACTAGTGCCTAGTATATACAAGAGTTAATATGCCCCGCAATCTCAACCACTATGAACAAGGTTGAGATTGGCTCTAAAACGTTCCAACATCTGCTTCGTTGATGGCTTGGTGAAGACGTCAGCGACCTGATCTGCTGACGACACAAAACAGACTTCCAAAGCTCCAAGTGCAAACCTTCTCCCAAACAAAGTGGGAATCCACTTCAATGTGTTTAGTGCGTGCATGGAACACTGGGTTTGCAGTTAAGAACTAGCACCCAGATTATCGCACCATAGAACTGGAGGTCTTGACTGAGGGACATGAGGTTCTCGTAGAAGCGACTGAACCCAAGAAGCTCTGCAGCACCATTTGCCAGGGCTTTGTATTCTGCCTCAGTGTACGATCTGGAAATATAAGGCCGTTTCCTAGCACTCCAAGAGATGAGATTAGGACCCAAAAAAATTGTGAACCCGCTGGAGGATCTCCGGTCATCAGTGCAACCTGCCCTCTGCGTCTGTAAACACGCTAAGCAATGTGTTCTTGGACCCATCCCTTGATGAACCGAAGAACCCTCTTGACTGCTTCCCAAGGAACATTTGTTGGCTGGGAGAGATACTGACACGCCTTGTTCTCAGCAGAGGAGATATCCAGCCGAGTCAATGTAAGGTACTGCAGTTTTCCGACCGTGCTCCGGTAGGTATGAATGTCAGCTTCGCCAAGAGGAGGAGTGCCAAGGTCACGGGACAACTTCTCATGAACACACATGGGCGTAGAAACTGGCTTACAATTTGTCATCTGAATGTGCTAAAGCACATCAAGAGTGTACTTTTTTTGCGCGACGACAATGGCCCTGGAATTGTGAGCCACTTTAATGCCCATGAAGTACTGAAGCTGGCCGAGATCTTTAACCGGGAAGGTGGCAGCCAAATAGCAAAGAAGACGATCTGTTGCTGCAACAGAAGAGCTTGCAATGACAATATCATCGACATAATAAACCAGCATATAGATGGTGACACTGCCATGGGAGAAGATGAACAAAGATGTGTCTGCAACAAATGTACTGAAGCCAATCACTCAGATGTGAGTACCAGACTGTTTAAGTCCATGGATTGCTTTGTGCAACTTGCATATATGCATCGGATGAGCACGATCTTTAAAACCTGGCAGCTGTTGCGTATATGCATCCTCTTGGACAACACCATGAAGGACCATTATTGAATTCAGCCATGACTAACTGCAAGAGACAACAAGCGACGCATGGTAGCCGGTTTGACGACAGGACTGAAAGTGCCGACTTAGTCGATGTTGTGTCACTGCATAAAACCCTTGGCAACGAGGCGAGCTTTATACTTGTCGATTGAGCCATTGGGTCGTTGTTTAACTTTAAACACCCACTTGCAACCAATGAGATTCTGACCAGGTGGGCGAGGAACCAGCGACCACGTTGAGTTGTGGTGAAGCGCTGCAAACTCGGCTTCCATCGCCGAGCGCCACTGCGGATCACCTCGAGCAGCACGGTATGAGACAGGCTCGGCGAGAAGGCGCGTCGATTGGGGTCATAGCAGATGGTGCCATCCGTCGGGACCACTTGCTTGACGACACGACCACTGCGGGTGATCACAGGTCACACCGGTGCTGCTGTAAGCGGTCCAGGAGCATGAGGCGGAGACGGAGGAAGCCCAGCAGGAGAATGATCGCCAACGTGAGGCGAAGCCGAGTGCTGGGCTGGCCCATCAGATGTTGCACCATCTGCATGGCTACGCGTTGAGCACACTCGATGTGCTCGATGAGGTGGCATGATCCGTGTAGCTTGGGGCGGGTCACGCGCGCCAGCGTGGAGGGTGCTGGGGGTACAGGGCCAACCAGAGCAGGGACATTTCCTGGGTTGTTCACTGGAGGATCAGCGGTCAGCCGAAGACCTGGAGCTGCAGCAGGATTATGAAGCAAATATTGCAAATCATAATGTCTCATACTAGCATTCTGAACGACCGGCTCGGAGGAGGAAACAAAACGGGCTCGGTGAGTAAGGAAATATCAGGGGCGACATTGGATGCAAAGGGAAAAAAACTCTTTCATAGATCACATGATGAGAAATAAAAAAAATCAGTGGACCAATCCAAACACTTATAGCCTTTCTGATAAGAGCTATAATTCAAGCTTCTTGGAATTGTACATATTTCGCATACCCTAAAACAGGATTGTGGAAATCGTGGAGAATGCAGTGGGTTACCTTTGGAGAGAGAGGGGGGTGGAGGGGGGAGGCTGTTAGATGAACCACCAGTCCAATATTTATAGGAGTGATGATAATGATGATGATGTACAAGAATAGTGATACAGCCTTGCACTAAGAAATGCAACTATATGTGCATCCAGCTACTACGAATAATGCTATATTGCTGGGTCATTGTGGAGAACACATGCTGGATAATGCCAAGGAATAATGTACTGGTGATGGTGGGTATTTAGCTGAACTTAGAATCTCGGTAGATTTCGGAACATGGAAGCGTTGTGTACGTGTTAGATAAGATAATTGTTGTATTGATGTCAGCTAAAACTTAGCATGGGTTTCAATGAAACAAATTCAAGATACTATGCTTAAGTTTTTTGTCCATTTGATTTGATTGAGTGTTCTTTTTAGTTCGCTCTTCGTCCGAAAGCTCCAAGTACCTTGTGATCGGTCCATTGTCTCTGGCACCCTTGTGTAGATGTGACTCATCTACTGAAAGTCTAATACGCTGTGCTTCTTTGAACCGTAAACTGTTTACATATTTTAGCTGCAATAGATTAATTTGATTATGTGTTGCATGCCTATACTGTTATACATAAGGATTCAGTTCCTTGGATATTGTATTCTTGAAGTTGCTTGGTTCAAGTAAACATATGCAATCACTTTCTTGCTACTGTACAACTACAAAAATCACTTTCATGTTTTTGGTATGGATTTCTTTCATGAGAGGAAGAGTTTTACTATTTTTGAAAATGTTGATGTAATTTTGTAGGTGGCTATGTGATGGTGGATGCAAAGTTACCAAGATTTGTGGTCCCTGACTTGACTGATTTTAAGGTGACTCTCATATTTTTGGGGTTTCAATATTTGGCACAGTCCTCACGCTCCAGTTACATTAAGTACCAAAGTTGCCTATATATGTACTTTATTACAACCTCAATTTCGTGGGAAAAGATGTAGAATATTTGAATATTAGCTCTTTTACTCAGAAAATAGAGCACTAAAATAAAATAGTAAAAATAGTTGGCAGTACCTACAAACAGAAAATCACAAACATATCTTAAGCGAAGCTATGAAACTATTCCAAATTTAGTTAAGAAGAGTTAATGTTCCAAATTTAGTACCATTGCATTGTTTAACCTGTAAGCCAAGGTGGAGAAACTGAAAGTGGATGATATCACGTGTATTGCGCAAAAAGCTCCCTATGTGATTTGGCTGAGAGAACCATCTTTCTCTTCATTTTACGCCTTTTTTTGTTGTAACTGATCAGTTTTCTCTTTCTTAACTGCAGTTGAAGCCGTATGTATCACAATGTGCCAGGGACGAACTCGGAGCCTCCTCAACTGAAAACAAGAACTGATATGTTTCTAGATGCTCTAGTTCTTACTTGTTTTACAAGAATGCAATGCATCTTTGCACTTTTGTTTTCTTACGGTGCCCATGTTCAGAGCATCTAACCTCATCAAGATTGCTGCGTGTGGACTAGTCGTAATAACAAACTTTGTGCCTCAGCATAAATTTGATTTTTTTTTTTACCAATGTTGATTTACTCTGCATTCACATTTTTTCTTCCATTTGTGATGTTCATTTCTGAAGCAAGTGATGGTACAATCTGCTTGACATACATGATACTTGTACTGGATCTTGTATAGGTGATCCCCACGGAACGTGGCGTTTGTGTGCTTGGGCTTAAGTCAGACCGTTTTAAAAAAATTAATGCATTTTAAAGTTTAAAAAATAATCTGAAAAAATCTACATATTCATATGAATGTATGCTGCATGTCAAAAAAAATCATGATGTAATACTTGATGTGTGAGCTACACAAAAAGGCAAAAAAAACAAAATCATTGTTTTTTTATAATGAATAGTACACACATTTTTCATTGTTTCAAAATCATGATTTTGTCTTTCTTTTAGCTCGCTTGGCGATGTATTTTTGTATGAAACTTTACACATAACATTCATATGGGAATGTTAGATTTTTTATTTTTGAACTTTGAAATCAAATTGTTATTCCCTTCGCGTTGCTTCTTCCTCAATGTTGTTTTCCAGGGTTACCAAATTTTGTTGCTGATTAAATTCTTGAGGAAACTTCACCTCAACACCACATTACAGTAGACATAGTAGTCATTTTCCTTCCTTTTTGCAAGTTAGCGAACCTTTGGGTCTAAATTCCAGGAAGTTGTATCATAACCCAACCTTGGAAGCTAGTATGACATTACGGGCCACAACGGGATGAAGTAGAGGAGCTTCAGAAGGAGGTTGGTGCTTCAAGAAAGCCGCAACTGTAACTAGTGGCATCCACTTCTGTTCAAGCTCGGGATTGGTGAAACCATGACCGGAAAAAGAAGAGGCTTCTCCGAAGGAATAGAAATAGGACAGACGTACCTCCTGCCAGATCTGCAATCATATCACACTATCACTATTTGTACCTTGCATGAATTAAGTCGAGGTTTGACTGGAGGGTATTAGACCAAATAGGTGAGGAAAGTCTCCACCGACTCTCTCATAATGATGACGGTTCGGGAAGCTTGAGCTCTCTTGTTCGAGGGCAGACTTGTTCTAAATCCTAACTTCAGAACGGCAGGCCGATCCGCTTTTTCACTCTAACGCAACTACTAAGCCACTTTTATGATCTCTTCCCACATCGAAAGATTCATTTGGCTCTAAAGTCGTTTCCATCTTTTGTAATAGCGGAGCTCGCAAGGATCTTGTTGAGGCATAGCAAGCCCCAGGGCAGCTACCCGTTCTTCCACTGGCTCTTCAACAGGTAATCTAGCCCCAGATTCAATAGAATGATAGGAAAAAGCTCGAAGCCGATCAGGCGCAAAGTTGTATTAAAATATCAAGAGGAAGTTCGATTGGATTGAAATGTTTCCTTGATTTTCTGCATGGCATATTTCCTATCATTTCACAAACTAGAATCCTTTGATTTCCTCGTTGTGATGCCCCGATTTAATCATACACTAATCATACATGCAAACTTGTACGATCAAGATTAAGGCCTCACGAAAAGATATCATAACACAATTCTAAACACAAATTAAAGTCATACAAACTTTATATTACAAGCCAGGGGCCTCGAGGGCTCGAATACATCAGCTCGAATACGAACGAGTCATCGGAAGCAACAATATCTTATTACAGAATCAAGTTAAATAAGGTGCCATAAGATGGCTAGCACAAATAGGGATACAGATCGAAGAGGCCTCCTGCCTGGGATCCTCCTAAACTACTCCTGGTCGTTGGCGGTCTGCACGTAGTAGTAGGCACCCTCGGGGTAGTAGCAGTCATCGTCGACGGTGGCGTCTGGCTCCTGGGCTCCAACATCTGGTTGTGACATCCGAGAATAATGGAAAAGGGGAAAAAGAGGGAGCAAAGTAACCGTGAGTACTCATCCAAAGTATTCGCAAGCAAGGATCTACACTACATATGCATCGGTACCAATGAAATGGATAGTATTTGTGGACTGAACTACAGAATGCCAGGATAAGAGGGGGATAACTAGTCCTATCGAAGACTACACTTCTAGCAGCCTCCATCTTGAAGCATATAGAAGAGAGTAGCAAATATAGCATCAAGTAACATCGTATAGCATAATCCTACCCGAAGACCCTCCCCTCGTCGCCCTATGGGAGAGTGATCACCGGGTTATCTCTGGAACTTATCTGGGTGTGTTTTATTAAGTATCCGGTTCTAGTTGTCATGAGGTCGGAATACAACTCCAAGCGTCCTATCACCATGGACACGGCTATTCGAATAGATAAACTTTCCTACAGGGATGCACCACATTGCCCAACACGCTCGATCCCTATGGCGGGGCACACTTTCATGGGTCATACCTGGCCTCAGAAGATCAACACGTCGCAGCCCTACCTAGGCCCAACAGAGAGGTCAGCACGCCGGTATAAATCCTAAGCGCAGGGGTCTTGGGCCGTGAAGGAAATATGCCCTAGAGGCAATAATAAAGTTGTTATTTTATTTCCTTATTCATGATAAATGTTTATTATTCATGCTAGAATTGTATTAACCGGAAACTTGATACATGTGTGAATACATAGACAAAAAAATGTGTCCCTAGTATGCCTCTACTAGACTAGCTCGTTGATCAAAGATGGTTAAGTTTCCTGGCCATAGACATGAGTTGTCATTTGATAACGGGATCACATGATTAGTGGGATGATGTGATGGACAAGACCCATCCGTTAGCTTAGCATAATGATCGTTCACTTTTATTGCTACTGCTTTCTTTGTGTCAAATATATATTCCTCCGACTATGAGATTATGCAACTCCTGGACACCAGAGGAATGCCTTATGTGCTATCAAACGTCACAACGTAATTGGGTGATTATAAAGATGCTCTACAGGTATCTCTGAAGGTGTTTGTTGGGTTGGCATAGATCGAGATTAGGATTTGTCACTTCGAGTATCGGAGAGGTATCTCTGGGCCCTCTCGGTAATGCACATCATATGAAGCCTTGCAAGCAATGTGACTAATGAGTTAGCTGTGGGATGATGCACTATGGAAAGAGTAAAGAGACTTGCCGGTAACGAGATTGAACTAGGTATGAAGATACCGACGATTGAATCTCGAGCAAGTAACATACCGATGACAAAAGGGATAGCTATGTTGACATTGCGGTTCGACCGATAAAGATGTTTGTAGAATAATATGTGGGAACCAATATGAGCATCCAGGTTGCGCTATTGGTTATTGACCGGAGAGGTGTCTCGGTCATGTCTACATAGTCCTCGAACCCGTAGGGTCCGCACGCATAACGTTCGATGACGATTGGTATTATATGAGTTATGTGTTTTGGTGACCGAAGGTTGTTGGAGTCCCCAGATGAGATCACGGACATGACGAGGAGTCTCGAAATGGTCGAGAGGTAAAGATTGATATATTGTAAGGTTACATTCGGACACCGGAATGGTTTTGGAAAGTTTCGGATGTTTTCCGGATTACCTGGAGGTTACCGGAACCCCTCGGGGAAGTAATGGGCCATAGGGGAGAGAGAGGGTAGCCCACAAGGGGTGGCGCACGCCCCCCCTCATGGGTTGTCCGAATTGGACAAGGGGAAGTGGGCGCGACCCCCCTTTCCTTCCCCCTTTCCCTCTCCTTCCCTCTTTCCACCTCCATGAGAAGGAAAAAGGGGGGGGGTGAATCCTACTAGGAGTGGAGTGCTAGTAGGACTCCCCCCCTTGGTGCGCCCCCTTGGTGGCTGGCCTCCTCCTCTCCTCCTTTATATACGGGGGCGGGGGGCACCCCAAAGGCACAACAATTGTCTTAGCCATGTGCGGTGGCCCCCTCCACCGTTTACTCCCCCGATAGTATCATCGTAGTGCTTTGGCGAAGCCTTGCGCGGATCACATCACCAACACTATCATCACACCGTCGTGCTGACAGAACTCATTGACTCCATCGACACTCTGTTGGATCAAGAGTTCGAGGGACGTCATCGAGCTGAACGTGTGCAGAACTCAGAGGTGTCGTACGTTTGGTACTTGATCGGTTGATTCGAGAAGAGGTTCGACTACATCAATCGCATTAAGTTAACGCTTCCACTTTCGGTCTACGAGGGTATGTGGACACACTCTCCCCCTCTCGTTGCTATGCATCTCCTAGATAGATCTTGCGTGAGCGTAGGATTTTTTTGAAATTGCATGCTACGTTTCCCAACAATAGCATCCGAGCCAGGTCTATGCATAAATGATATGCACGAGTAAAACACAAAGAGTTGTGGGCGGTGATCGTCATACTGCTTACCATCAATGTCTTATTTTGATTCGGCGGTATTGTTGGATGAAGCGGCCCGGACCAACCTTACATGACCGCGATCATGAGACCAGTTCCACCGACAGACATGCAACTAATTTTGCATAAAGGTGGCTGGCGGTTGTCTGTTTCTCCAACTTTAGTTGAATCGAATTTGACTGCGGCCGGTCCTTGTGAAGGTTAAAACAGCAAACTTGATAAATCACCGTCGTGGTGTTTGTGCCGTAGGTATGTACGGTTCATGCAGCCACGTAAAACTTGCAACAAACAAAGTAGAGGACGTCTAACTTGTTTTTGCAAGGCATGTTGTGATGTTATATGGTCAAGACATGATGTGATATATAAAGATTGTTGTATGAGATGATCATGTTTTGTAAAAGTTATCGGCAACTGGCAGGAGCCATACGGTTGTCGCTTTATTGTATGAAATACAAGCGCTATGTAATTGCTTTACTTTATCACTAAGCGGTAGCGATAGTCGTAGAGGCAATGGTTGGCGAGACGACCACAACGCTAAGATGGAGATCAAGGTGTCAAGCCGGTGATGATGGAGATCATGACGTTGCTTCGGTGATGGAGATCATGAGCACAAGATGATGATGGCCATATCATGTCACATATTTTGATTGCATGTGATGTTTACCTTTTATGCATCTTATTTTGCTTAGTACGGCGGTAGCATTATAAGATGATCCATCACTAAAATTTCAAGGTATAAGTGTTCTCCCCGAGTATGCACCATTGTGAAAGTTCTTCGTGTTGAGACACCACGTGATGATCGGGTGTGATAGGCTCTACCTTCAAATACAACGGGTGCAAGCCAGATTTGCACACGCGGATTACTCGGGTTAAACTTGACGAACCTAGCATATACAAATATGGTCTCGAAACACTGGAGACCGAAAGGTCGAACGTGAATCATATAGTAGATATGATCAACATAGTGATGTTCACCATTGAAGACTACTCCATCTCACGTGATGATCGGACATGGTTCAGTTGATTTGGATCACGTATCATTTAGATGACTAGAGGGATGTCTATCTAAGTGGGAGTTCTTAAGTAATATGATTAATTGAACTTAATTTATCATGAACTTAGTCCTGGTAGTTTTTTGCATATCTATGTTGTAGGTCAATGGCCCGTGCTACCGTTCCTTTGAATTTTAATGCGTTCCTAGAGAAAGCTAAGTTGAAAGTGTTTAGAGTAGAACGAGAGACAAGGCAAAATGATTCAAGTATCCTCTTTAGTCATGATGGAGTACATATTTATACAATGGGAAAAGACATGAGTTGTGGGAGGCATCTATTCGGAGAGACGCCAGGAACCGCCATGTCGGTTGCCAAACTGGCAACCGTACATGGGGGATTAATGCAGGGATTAATCTTTAATCAAGTAATTGATTAAATCCTAACACTCCCCCTAATCACTACTTGTCCTTGCGTATATCCATCATCTTGATAAAGTCTCCTCCAAAAACCATGTGGGAAAAATATGAGGAGTATACAGTTTGATATGTTGCTAAAACTCCTTCAAACCCAGTGGGAAAAATAAGGAGAAAATGAAGCAACATATAATGGTTATTGTTTCTTTTAACTAAATATGTCGTATATACTTTCCCAAAAACCTCGGTGGGGAAAACAGTAAGTATGACATATGATCTCATGTTGATATTACCTCATTAAAAACCTTTATGAGAACTTGTATAGTAAACTCATGAAGGGAAAAAGAGTATAATATGATGCATTGAACAGGAACAATTTAGGAAGATACTCCCCCTGATTCTTGCATATTCCGAAGTTGTCATATACCAATTCCATTTACACATTCCTGGAATGTAAAAGTTGGTAGACACTTGGTGAACAAACCAGTTGCATGATTTGACTTGCAAGATATGCAATATAGTGATATTGCTTATTATGTAACATATTTGCATCTGGGCAACACAAGAAACATTATCGTTGAGATAATGGTTGGTGGATGTAGCCATGAGGTCTGTTTCAAAGACTCTTCATGAGAGGGCTACCACACCTAGTAGGAAAACTAAGCTTGTCTACGATCTGACATAGTGGGGATCTGGTCGATGTATCCAATAATATCGGTGTTCACATTTCTGTGAAACTAAAAAACCAGGACAAGAAGTTTGATGCCTAGGAGATATCGAAAAATATTCTTGAGTACCAACCAATTGTGTTTTGTGGATCCAATGGCATTAAGGAACGTTGAGTCCCAATATTTCATTTCCATCATCTCTTGGTCTAAATAGATCTTTCTCTACATCTAGAGAATGAACCTCCATGAGAGTTATGGACGTATAAGACTTGTCCACAATGAATTTCTCCAATATATTTTGGATATAGACAACATAGTGTACCAAAATGTATGAGTGAAGGTGCTCAAGTTGTAGTAAAAAGCGGTATCTTGGCTTTACCCAAATCCTTCATTTAAACTCCGTCGTTTAGATGATTACATGTATCGTCATTGCAGGAGTAATCACTGTGTATGACAGACAAACATGGATAACCATCATTGTAGGAGTAATCACTGTGTATGAGTCTGAGGGCGACCGGGCTCCAAGTCTCATTGCGCGCAGCGCGGCTACTCGACGGGTTGCTTGATGCCGAGAAGTCGAGGTCATAAGGCGGCGGGGAGGCGGAGGCGTGGTGGGAGTCAGGGATGGCAGGCGCGGAGGCGCGATGGCGTCATCGGCCGCATGCGCGGGACGGGGACACGGACCCCAGCCGTGGTGCAGGCACCATCCCGTGGGCGGCGGCGGAGCCGCGAGTGCCAGGGTGATGTCCTCGAGCATTGGCGCGGCCGAACCAGCAAAGAGTCGGTCGGGCACCGCCGGTTCCAAGGGCCGCATTAGCCAGGGCCAAAATTACCAATTCCTGATGGCGATTAGTATATGCATGATTAAATCGAAAAGAGGCACCTTGTTATTGTAGCAATGAGATCAAGGTATGACTCTGATTCATTCCTTGTTCCCTTGATTTTCCTCTCGTGTAGTTCATCGGGTCGAAGACCGCCATGCCTATTTGCAATAGCACCATCGCATGGCATCTCCAGACTAATCTCTTCTTGTGCGGTGCCTGGCCGCAGCGAGTGCGCGAGCGCCACCGTCACTACCGTTGTCTGATGCCTCGGCACCATGGATCTCGACGCCCATAGCGAGGAGCAAGCAGAGGGGAATGACGATCCTTCGGTGGTTCTCTTTGCGTAACCGCCGTGAAGGGCCTTCTTCTCTCTATCAGTAGAGACTATCCGCTGATAACGTGTTTCAAGTAGAATGAGAGACATAGCAAAATGATTCAAGTATCCTCTTTAGTCATGATGGAGTACATATTTATACAATGGGAAAAGACATGAGTTGTGGGAGGTGTCTGTTCGGAGGGACGCGAGGAACCACCATGTCGGTTGCCAAACTGGCAACCGTACATGGGGGATTAATGCAGGGATTAATCTTTAATCAAGTAATTGATTAAATCCTAACAGAAAGATGATGGCAGCAACTACACGGACTGGGTCCATAACTTGAGGATTATCCTCATTGTTGCACAGAAGAATTATGTCCTTGATGCACCGCTAGGTGTACCACCTGCCCCGACAACTGCAGACATTGTGAATGTCTGGCAGTCGTGTGTTGATGACTACTCGTTAGTTCAGTTTGCCATGCTTTATGGCTCAGAATCGGGACTTCAAAGACGTTTTGAACATCATGGACCATATGAGATGTTCCAGGATTTGAAGTTGATATTTCAAGCAAATGCCCGAGTTGAGAGATATGAAGTCTCCAACAAGTTTTATAACTGCAAGATGGAGGAGAACAATTCTGTTAGTGAGCACATACTCAGAATGTTTGGGTACCATAATCACTTGGCTCAGTTGGGAGTTAATCTTCCAGATGATTGTGTCATTGATAGAGTTCTTCAATCACTGCCACCAAGCTACAAAGTCTTTGTGATGGAAAACAATATGCAAGGGATGGAAAAGACTGTTCCCGAGCTCTTCGCGATGCTAAAGGCCGCGGAGGTAGAAATCAAAAAGGAGCATCAAGTGTTGATGGTTAACAAGACCACTAGTTTCAAGAAGAAGGGCAAGGGTAAAAAGAAGGGGAACTTCAAAAAGACTGACAAGCAAGTTGTCACTCCCGGGAAGAAACCTAAAAATGGACCCAAGCCTGAAACTGAGTGCTTCTACTTCAAAGGGACTGGTCACTGGAAGTGGAACTGCCCCAAGTATTTGGCGGATAAGAAGGATGGTAAGGTGAACAAAGGTATATTTGATATACATGTTATTGATGTGTACCTTACTAATTCTCGTAGTAGTACCTGGGTATTTGATACCGGTTCGGTTGCTCATATTTGTAACTCGAAGCAGGGACTACGGATTAAACAATGATTGGCTATGGATGAGGTGACGATGCGCGTCGGAAATGGTTCCAAGGTTGATGTGATCGTCGTTGGCACGCTACCTCTACATCTACTATCGGGATTAGTTTTAGACCTGAATAATTGTTATTTGGTGCCAGCATTGAGCATGAACATTATATCTGGATCTTGTTTAGTGCGAGATGGTTATTCATTTAAATCAGAGAATAATGGTTATTCTATTTATATAAATAATATCTTTTATGGTCATGCACCCTTGCAGAGTGGTCTATTTATGTTCAAACTTGATCGTGATGATACACATATTCATAATATTGATGCCAAAATATGCAAAGTTGGTAATGATAGTGCAACTTATTTGTGGCACTGTCATTTGGGTCATGTCGGTGTAAAGCGCATGAAGAAACTCCATAAAGATAGACTTTTGGAATCACTTGATTATGAATCATTTGATACTTGCGAACCGTGCCTTATGGGCAAGATGAGTAAAAATCCGTTCTCCGAAACAATGGAACGAGCTAGTGACTTATTGGAAATAATACATACCGATGTATGCGGTCCAATGAGTGTTGATGCTCGTGGCGGGTATCATTATTTTCTGACCTTCACAGATGAATTGAGAAGATATGGGTATATCTACTTAATAAAAGACAAGTCTGAAACATTGGAAAAGTTCAAAGAATTTCAGAGTGAAGTGGAGAATCATCGTAACAAGAAAATAAAGTTTATATGATCTGATCGTGGAGGAAAATATTTGAGTTACGAGTTTGGCCTTCATTTAAAACAATGTGGAATAGTTTCACAGCTCACGCCACCTGGAACACCACAGCGTAATGGTGTGTCCGAACATCGTAACCGCACTTTATTGGATATGGTGCGATCTATGATGTCTCTTACCAATTTACCACTATCGTTTTGGCGTTATGCATTAGAGACAACTGCATTCACTTTAAATAGGGCACCGTCAAAGTCCATTGAGATGACACCGTATGAACTGTGGTTTGGCAACAAACCTAAGCTGTCATTTCTTAAAGTTTGGGGATGTGATGCTTATGTCAAAAGGCTTCAGCCCGATAAGCTCGAACCCAAATCGCATAAATGTGTCTTCATAGGATACCCTAAGGAAACAATTGGGTACACCTTCTACCACAAGTCCGAAGGCAAGGTTTTTGTTGCTAAGAAAGGAACCTTTCTAGAGAAGGAGTTTCTCTCAAAAGAACTGAGTGGGAGGAAAGTAGAACCTGATGAGGTAATCGTACCTGCTCTCAATTTGGAAGGTAGTTCATCCGAGAAATCTATTCCTGTGATGCCTACACCAATTGGAGAGGAAGCTAATGATAGAGATCATGAAACTTCTGATCAAGTTGCTACATAACCTTGTAGGTCTGGC
Organism: Aegilops speltoides; assembly: GCA_021437245.1. NCBI lineage: Eukaryota > Viridiplantae > Streptophyta > Magnoliopsida > Poales > Poaceae > Aegilops > Aegilops speltoides. The sequence goes on from CM038146.1 coordinate 336,572,579, forward strand.
AGAGCATGATCCGCACCAGAGTGGTACGGCAATCCTGTTCTGTAAGTCATGTTACTTGACCATGACGAACCTACGAACTATGAAGAAGCTATGATGAGCCTAGATTCCGATAAATGGCTTGAGGCCATGAAATCTAAGATAGGATCCATGTATGAGAACAAAGTGTGGACTTTGGTGGATCTGCCCGATGATCGGTGATCCATAGAGAATAAATGGATCTTCAAGAAGAAGACTGACGCTGATGGTAATGTTACTGTCTATAAAGCTCGACTTGTTGTGAAGGGTTTTCGACAAGTTCAAGGAGTTGACTACCTCACCCGTAGCGATGCTTAAGTCTGTCCGAATCATGTTAGCAATTGCCGCATTTTATGATTATGAAATCTGGCAAATGGATGTCAAAACTGCATTCCTTAATGGATTTCTTAAAGAAGAGTTGTATATGATGTAGAAGGTTTTGTCGATCCTAAAGGTACTAACAAAGTATGCAAGGTCCAGCGATCCATTTATGGACTGGTGCAAGCATCTCGGAGTTGGAATATACGCTTTGATGAGGTGATCAAAGCATATGGTTTTATACAGACTTTTGGAGAAGCCTGTATTTACAAGAAAGTGAGTGGGAGCTCTATAGAATTTCTAATATTATATGTGGATGACATATTGTTGATTGGAAATGATGTAGAATTTCTGGATAGCATAAGAGGATACTTGAATAAGAGTTTTTCAACGAAAGACCTCGGTGAAGCTGCTTACATATTGGGCATCAAGATCTATAGAGATAGACCGAGATGCTTGATAGGACTTTCACAAAGCACATACCTTGATAAAGTTTTGAAGAAGTTCAAAATGGATCAGTCAAAGAAAGGGTTCTTGCCTGTGTTACAAGGTGTGAAGTTGAGTCAGACTCAATGCCCGACCACTACAGAAGATAGAGAGAAAATGAAAGTCATTCCCTATACCTCAGCCAAGGTTCTATCATGTATGCTATGCTATGTACCAGACATGATGTGTGCCTTGCTATATGTTTAGCAGGGAGGTACCAAAGTAATCTAGGAGTAGATCACTAAACAGTGGTCAAGAACATCCTGAAGTATCTGAAAAGGACTAGGGATATGTTTCTCGTTTATGGAGGTGACAAAGAGCTTGTCGTAAATGGTTACGCCGATGCTAGCTTTGACACTGAACCGGATGACTCTAAGTCACAATCCGGATACGTATTTTTATTGAATGGTGGAGCTGTCAGTTGGTGCAGTTCCAAGCAGAGTGTCGTGGCGGGATCTACGTGTGAAGCGGAGTACATAGCTGCTTCGAAAGCAGCAAATGAAGGAGTCTGGATGAAGGAGTTCATATCCGATCTAGGTTTAATACCTAGTGCATTGGGTCCAATGAAAATCTTTTGTGACAATACTAGAGCGATTGCCTTGGCGAAGGAATCCAGATTTCACAAAAAGACCAAATACATCAAGAGACGCTTCAACTCCGTCCGAGATTTGGTCAAGGAGGGAGATATAGAGATTTGCAAAATACATACGGATCTGAATGTTGCAGACTCGTTGACTAAGCCTTCCACGAGCAAAACATTATCAACACCAAGACTCCATGGTTGTTAGATTCATTACAATGTAATCTATATTATTGACTCTAGTGCAAGTGGGAGACTGAAGGAAATATGCCCTAGAGGCAATAGTAAAGTTGTTATTTTATATTTCCTTATTCATGATAAATGGTTATTATTCATGCTAGAATTGTATTAACCGGAAACTTGATACATGTGTGAATACATAGACAAAATGATGTGTCCCTAGTATGCCTCTACTAGACTAGCTCGTTGATCGAAGATGGTTAAGTTTCCTAGCCATAGACATGAGTTGTCATTTGATAACGGGATCACATCATTAGTGGAATGATGTGATGGACAAGACCCATCTGTTAGCTTAGCATAATGATCGTTCAGTTTTATTGCTACTGCTTTCTTCGTGTCAAATATATATTCCTCCAACTATGAGATTATGCAACTCCCGGACACCGGAGGAATGCCTTATGTGCTATCAAACATCACAATGTAACTGGGTGATTATATAGATGCTCTATGGGTTGGTATAGATCGAGATTAGGATTTGTCACTCCGAGTATCGGAGAGGTATCTCTGGGCCCTCTCGGTAATGCACATCATATGAAGCCTTGCAAGCAAAGTGACTAATGAGTTAGTTGCAGGATGATGCACTACGGAACGAGTAAAGAGACTTGCTGGTAATGACGATCAAATCTCGGGCAAGTAACATACGGATGACAAAAGGAATAGCTATGTTGACATTGTGGTTTGACCGATAAAGATCTTCGTAGAATATGTGGGAACCAATATGAGCATCCAGGTTCCGCTATTGGTTATTGACCGGAGAGGTGTCTCGGTCATGTCTACATAGTTCTCGAAGCCGTAGGGTCCGCACGCTTAACGGTTGGTATTATATGAGTTATGTGTTTTGGTGACCAAAGGTTATTCGGAGTCCTGGATGAGATCACGGACATGACTAGGAGTATCAAAATGGTTGAGAGGTAACGATTGATATATTGGAAGGTTACATTTAGACACCGGAATAGTTTCAGAAAGTTTCGGATGTTTTTCGGAGTACCGGGAGGTTACTGGACCCCCCTGGGGAAGTAATGGGACAACATGGGCCATAGGGGAGAGAGAGGGGAGCCCATAAGGAGTGGCATGCCCCCCATGGGCTATCCGAATTGGACAACGGGAAGGGGGGGGGCGTCCCCCCTTTCCTTTCCCCCTCTCCCTCTCCTTCCCTCTTTCCACCTCCGTGAGAAGGAAAAAAAAGGGGGGCCGAATCCTACTAGGAGTGGAGTCCTAGTAGGACTCCCCCCCTTGGTGTGCCCCCTTGGTGATAGGCCTCCTCCTCTCCTCCTTTATATACGGGGGAGTGGGGCACCCAAAAGGCACATCAATTGTCTTAGCCGTGTGTGGTGCTCCCCTCCACCATTTACTCCTTCGATAGTATCATCGTAGTGCTTAGGCGAAGCCCTGCGTGGATCACATCACCAACACCGTCATCATGCCGTCGTGCTGACGGAACTCATCGACTCCATCGACACTCTGCTGGATCAAGAGTTCAAGGGACATCATCGAGCTGAACGTGTGTAGAACTCGGAGGTGCCGTACGTCGGTACTTGATCGGTTGATTCGAGAAGACGTTCGACTACATCAACCGCGTTATGTTAATGCTTCTGCTTTTGGTCTACGAGGGTACGTGGACACACTCTCCCCCTCTCGTTGCCATGCATCTCCTAGATAGATCTTGCGTGAGCGTCGATTTTTTTTGAAATTTCATGCTACGTTTCCCAACAGGCCCATCGCCCGTTGCACTCCTACACGTTGCGAGGGAGGGTGGTGAGTATACTTGGCAGCCTCCATTACAAAGGAGGGTGCTTTACATGGTCCAACCATGCACGCGCCGCTTAGTCATTGACGTCTGGAAAGCTTCGGCTGATTCTACGACGCCGAGTGCCCATAATTGTCCCCGCGTACTTGGTTAGTGCGTATAAGCCAAAAGACCAACTCAGACAAATATCCAAATCTCGTTAAGCATGTTATTTTGAAACAACTGCGGACGCCAACCAAGGACCAGACCCACCTCTCTCATGGGTGGTCACAACCTGCCCTACCACTCTGCCGCAAAGAATCACTCATGGGCTATCGGGAATCCAGGCCCATCACAACCTGGATGGAACCACCTGCCCCTTCAGCCCCCACTTTCGTGAATCACTCGCGGGTACTCTACAAGCCGACCCGACTTTAGTCACCACATGTATCAAGTATAGTATGTATGTGTGTAGTATACCCGTGGTCACCTCCTGAGTGATCACGACCCAATAGTATAGCATGGCAGATGGACAAGAATGTAGGGCCATAGATGATAACTAGCATCCTATACTAAGCATTTAGGATAGCAGGTAGGGTATCAACAATAGTAGCAACAAGGAAAGACTATGCAACAGTATAGGATCAAATAGATAAGTAACAGCTACACTACTCTAATGCAAGAAGTAGAGAGAAGTAGGCGATGTTGGGATGATCAAGGGGGTTTTGCTTGCCTGGAAGCTTTGTCAAGAAGAGGGGATCGTCGACGTAGTCAAACATAGTGGCATCGGTGGCGGTCTCGGGTCTACCGGAGAGAAGAGGGGGAGAAACAATAAATATAAAGCAAACAAAGCATAACATGGCAATATGCGATGCTACAGGTGATCTAACGCAATACTACGCGATACTGGCAAAGGGGGAAAACATTCGGGAATGTTTTCCCGAAGTTTGGCATTTCTTGGGCAGATGAATTAGAGGGACCGGTTCCATTTTCGATGTGCCAGGGGCATGTGACAGATGAACGGACTACATATTCGGATTCGTTGGGTTTTTCTGACCAACTTTCACGTATAAATTATTTTCATCCGAGTCACGGATTATTTTATATGATTTTTCAAAGTTTATTTGAATTTATGAAATTAACAGATTAGTTTAATTTGAAAAACATTTATTACGTCATCATGACATCTGACCCTGACCAGTCAAACTGACTAGTGGGTCCCATCTATCATTGTCACGTTATCCTAATTAACAAATTAATTAGTTTAGTTAGTTAATTAGGTTAACTAAGTTTAATTAAATAGAATTAATGAGGTTAATTAATTAATTATATGCATTTTTATTATTTTTATTTATTTATTTCGTTCTGGGCTGGGGCCCAGTTGTCATTAGCCCATGTTGCCATAGCGGGCGCGTGCGCAATGGGTGTCGGGCACCAGCCCATGCGGGCGCACGCCCAGACCACAGCGGGGCGACGACCACGGCAAGGCGCCGGAGCGGCACGGCAAGTGGGACGGCCGGGGCCGTAGTGGGCCGAGGGCGCGGCCGGTGGGCACAACCGCACAAGAGGGCAGGGGAAGCCGAAGGCGGGTGACGCGTGTAGCGGGCGGTGAGGTAGAGGCGAGGCTGCGGGGGGGGCAAGTGGGCGCGATCGGGGAAGAGGTGTGGCGGCCGGCTGGAGCGGCCACGGCGAGGGCAGGGTGGTAGGCAGGCACGCTGGAGCGGGAGCAGCGCAAGGGCTGGCGAGCCGGGGCACGGGGAGCGCGGCCCGTACGCGGGCGTGCGCGCGTGGGGGTGGAGCGCGCGCAAGACGGTGGCTGGCGCGATGACAGGAAGGGAATGACAAGGGGTGTTTCTCACCCCCGTTGTAGAGGTACGAGCGGCGAGGCACGAGGTAGCGGGTCGGGGGAGGTGTTGAGGAGGCGGCGGAGACGGCGAGCGGCGACGGGGCGCCAAGGTGAGTATGGATAAGGGATAGTTGGGACCTAGGGTTTCGGGGTAGTATGGATAAGGGGAGTGAGGAGGGGGCGGCTAGGCCAGTTGGCCGAGTGTTTTTTTTTGTTATTTTATCTTTTTGTTTCATTTTCTCTTTTCTTTTATTTCTTCTTTTTTGCTTATAGTTTCCTGATTATTTTAGTGTTGTAAAATATGACAATAGCTCCTAAAATAATGTTTCAGAATAACCCACTACCATAAAAAGTTTTACCCCAAAATAAAATAGTTTAGTATTTTATAAAATACCAAAGGCATTTAAATAATTGTTTTTGCTACTGTTTAAATCATTTAGTGCATTTAAATATTTCATAAAAAAATGTGGATTCTCCATCATAATTACCTATGCATTACTTGTCACCTCTAGAACATTTTAGTTTTAATATTTGAAAACTTTTACCGGTTGACTTCATTTTAAATTTGAATTTCGAACGAGTTCTGAATCATCGCGAGATTAACAACAGTAATTGTGGTGATGTGGCATCATTAACAAGGAATTACTGTAGCTTAATTATCCGGGCGTTACAACTCTCCTCCACTACAAGAAATCTCGTCCCGAGATTTAAGAGGGGGGTAAGGGGGAAGGGATTTGGTTACGAAATCCTAACGTGTCTTCTCGGCCTTGGTTGCTCTTCTCAAAGAGGTCGATCCATAACATTGATGTCTTTGTTCCTCTGCTTTAGGTCATCATGATGAACTCATCATTCTTCCTTCAGGATCTCCATCGTACTTATGGAAAAGGTAAGAGGTATCTTCAAAAGAACTGACCTCTACAAGGTCGCTTATCTGGTAGATAACACCATGGAAGGTGGCGGAAAGGAACTCTCGAATTGAAACTTAGAAAATTCCGAGAACAAAGTAAGAAGGTACCATGAGATGTTTCGGGCAGGCAAGCAATCGTTCAATGCCTAATCGGAAGGTGAAAGGGGTTCCGGAGCAATGAAACACATATTGAGTTTGATACTAGAGTAGATCATCTCTAGGAAGGTGGCTCGTGATCTATATACGAAGCCAAGTGTGAGGAATATCTCTGGAAACAGGGGGATACAGGAGAGTTAGGTTTCGATCCTATGGAACTGTGGGTTATGGGCCCACCATGTGGGTTAGAGGTAGAAAGGAGGCTGACATCATGCATGGTCATGATAGTAAGACACGTCACAGGATAACCTGTCAGTTACGTTGGCAACAACATCGGTACCAAGGGCGAGATACGAAGAGAACTATTTTCTTGCTCGTTGAACGAGGCAGACCAATAGGCAAAGTTCTCGTCCATCGGTGGTTACCGAAATGTCATCAACAATAGTAACAGGGTCTTACTGACAGAATGGTACAACGAGGTGCTTACCTAAGCAGGGAATTATCACTGCTCGGTTAAGTAGATTACAAAGAAAGGTTAAACAAAACAATGGAAAGGAAAATGCAATTATCAGATTAAACAGAACGATGGAAAGGTAAATGTGTTTAAACACATATTTCAGGGGTATATCCTTCCCAACGACAAGCAGAGCATGATATCCATGATAGGATATAAAGTAGAAAACCCTTTAGGTAAGGGGAGAGAATTCCATGATATTACCCATACAACGGTGTTAGGGTAATTGATAACAAAAATTTAGCATTGTGCTTCAAATGTTCTTATTGAAGATCTGAGTACCACAGACATGCTTCGAGATAGAATTGAGATGGTCTTCAAGCAAAGGTCAGACTTTGGATACACAAAGGATCCACCAGGAACAACTTATAGAATAAGTCTTACAATTTCCTCATGGAAGAATGGCTAACCTTACAAAAAAAACAAACTAAAACAATAGGTCCTCCGGTCAGGTGTGCTAGGCATGACATCACCTTACCGGGTCATATAAAGACCAATGTTATAACTTTTGGAAATATGTTCCAACCATCATATCTGACCGAGATTCAGATCTGATTGGTGTCAGGGTACCTCAAACTCGGGATGCCTGAGAAGAAAAGGTGCAACACAAATTGATGAGATGACATTGTAAGATTCTTGGGAAATGAACTATGGAAGTGAGTTCCGAAACAAGAGTTCATCATTAAGCCAAGGAGAGGATGAGGAGGTGGCTGATGGACTCAATGATAATTCACCGAGATTTCCAAAAATATGGATTTCCACAATTATGTGAACAAGTAGATAACATTAGTCAGACCAAATGATATAATGGCGTATGCTCGAGGAAGATATACACAATTAAACATTGGTTGAAAGGTGCACCCGAAATATGGGCCAAGTAGCACGATCGATGTTAGAATGGTGATTCAATAACCAATAGACTAAGAATCAAGCTATCAACCATTAACTTCAAGCAATAGGGTTGCTAGAAGTTTTGAAATTACACATCACAATCCATTTGTCGGTATTCCGGTTAGAAACAATACGGGGACCAAGAAAAGAACGGTGATGGTGATAAGTATCACTATATCAAGAATTCTTAAGAGGTGGTGAAATTCTCACAACATTCTTGACATAAAAGATGGTATTACTACAAGGTAGAACATAATACAAGCTGGATAGTGAGTTGCATCCATAACATGGACAAGTTTGTGATGAAACGATGGTAAGGATGTTGTCGATGGTAACTCAAATTACCAAGGGACGAAGATGGCACTTATCATCATGAATTCGATTGATATCCTGGAAGGAGTCTAAATGTTGATGATGATCACGACAAATTTTGTCGAGAGGCTCCACAAAGAAATAGTCGAACAACGACTGCATCAAGCAAAAAGACCGATGCAGCAAAATTATTGGAACCACAGATACGACATCAACTCGAAATCAAGCTTGTTGTTCGAGGTGAACGATAAGATGAGGAAGATCAACGTAAGCTTAGCTCATCGTCGAAAGTTGTGCTCCGTAAATAAGGACCAGGTAGCGCAGTTAAAACCACTGCAATAATGATATAGCCAATCAGGCTAGGAAAGACGTGATCGGGTACAAACTCGTAAGTAAAGGAGATTACTAAGAGTTGTTTGTTGGGAAACGTTGCATGAAAAAAAAAACTACGCACACGCAAGATCTATCCATGGAGATGCATAGGTATGAGAGGGAAGAGTGTGTCTACATACCCTTGTAGACCGCTAAGCGAAAGTGTTTATCAATGTGGTTGATGTAGTCGTACACCTTCACGATCCGCCCGAACAAGTACCGAACGTACGGCACCTCCGCGTTCAGCACACGTTCAGCTCGATGATGTCCTCGCATTCTTGATCCAGCAAGACGGGTGAAGTAGTAGATGAGTTTCAACAGCACAACGGTGTGGTGACGGTGGTGATGCAACTATCTCCGCAGGGCTTCGCCGAGCACTAGTAAATATGACCGAGGACGAACTAGAGGAAGAGGGGTGTCGCACATGGCTTGGGAATCATGGTGTATGTTGCCCCTCTCCTTCCACACATATATATATATAGGTGGGGGGAGGAGGAGGCAGCCCTATTGTTGGGGAACGTAGTAATTTCAAAAAATTTCCTACGCGCACGCAAGATCATGGTGATGCATAGCAACGAGAGGGGAGAGTGTTGTCTCGCACCTCGTGGACCGAAGCGGAAGCATCACAACATAGAGGAAGTAGTCGTCGTTCTCCTTGCGATCCAACCGATCCCAGCCGTTACTCCGGCGCCTCCGAGTTCTTGACACACGTCAGCTCGGTGGCGCTCCTCGGGCTCCAATCCAAGAGAGCTTGGGGAGGAGAGTTCCGTCGGCCGACGGCGTGGTGGCGATCTTGATGTTCTATCGACGCAGGCTTCGCCTAAGCACCGCTACGATATGACCGAGGTGGATTATGGTGGAGGGGCACCGACACGGCTGAGGAACGATCTCAAGGATCAACTTGTGTGTTCTAGGGTGCCCCCCCTGTATATAAAGGAGCAAGGGGAGGGCGGTCGGCCCTAGGAGGCGCGCCAGGGAGGGGGAGTCCTGCTCCTAGTGGGAGTAGGACTCCCTTTCCTAGTCCAACTAGGAAGGAGGAAGGGGAAGGAAGGAGAGGAGAGGAGAGGAAGGGGGCGCGCCCTCCTTGTCCTATTCGGACTCCCACAGGGGCGCCACCACCGGTGCGGCCCTCTCTCTCCCTCTTGGCCCACTAAGGCCCATAACTTCCCGGGGGTTCGGTAACCCCTCCGACACTCCGGTTTTCTCCGGAAACTTCCGGAACCTTTCCGGTGTCCGAATATAGCCGTCCAATATATCAATCTTTATGTCTCGACCATTTAGAGACTCCTCGTCATGTCCCTGATCACATCCGGGACTCCGAACTTCTTCGGTACATCAAAATACACAAACTCATAATATAACCGTCATCGAAACCTTAAGCGTACGGACCCTACGGTGTCAATAACCAATAGCGGGACCTGGATGCCCATATTGGTTCCTACATATTCTACGAAGATCTTTATCGGTCAGACCGCATAACAACATACGTTGTTCCCTTTGTCATCGGTATGTTACTTGCCTGAGATTCGATCATCGGTATCCAATACCTAGTTCAATGTCGTTACCGGCAAGTCTCTTTACTCGTTCCGTAATACATCATCTCACAGCTAACTTATTAGTTGTAATGCTTGCAAGGCTTAAGTGATGTGTATTACCGAGAGGGCCCAGAGATACCTCTCCGACAATCGGAGTGACAAAACCTAATCTCGAAATCGCCAACCCAACATCGCCTTTGGAGACACTGTAGTACTCCTTTATAATCACCCGATTCGTTGTGACGTTTGGTAGCACCAAAGTGTTCCTCCGTAAACGGAGTTGCATAATCTCATAGTTATAGGAACATGTATAAGTCATGGATAAAAGCGGTAGCAACATACTAAGCGATCGTGTGCTAAGCTAATGGAATGGGTCATGTCAATCGGATCATTCACCTAATGATGTGACCTTGTTAATCAAATAACAACCCTTTGTTCATGGTTAGGAAACATAACCATCTTTGATTAACAAGCTAGTCTAGTAGAGGCATACTAGTGACATTCTGCTTGTCTATGCATTCACACATGTATTATGTTTCGGTTAATACAATTCTAGCATGAATGATAAACATTTATCATGAAATAAGGAAATAAATAATAACTTTATTATTGCCTCTAGGGCATATTTCCTTGATCTCCCACTTGCACTAGAGTCAATAATCTAGATTACATAGTAATGATTCTAACACCCATGGAGTCTTGGTGTTGATCATGTTTTGCTCGTGGAAGAGGCTTAGTCAGCGGTGCTACATTCAGATCCGTATGTATTTTGCAAACCTCTATGTCTCCCACGGACTAAATCCGGATGGAATTGAAGCGTCTCTTGATGTGCTTGGTCCTCTTGTGAAATCTGGATTCCTTCGCTAAGGCAATTGCTCGATATTGTCACGAAAGATTTTCATTGGACCCGATGCACTAGGTATGACACCTAGATCGGATATGAACTCCTTCATCCGACTCCTTCATTAGCTGCTTCGAAGCTGCTATGTACTCCGCTTCACATGTAGATCCCGCTCTGACGCTTTGTTTAGAACTGCACCAACCGACAGCTCCTCCGTTTAGTGTAAATCGTATCCGGTCTGCGATTTAGAATCGTCCGGATCGATGTCAAAACTTGCATCAACGTAACCGTTCGATGAGCTCTTTGTCACCTCCATATCGAGAAACATATCCTTAGTCCTTTTCGGTATTTCAGGATGTTCTTGACCACTGTCGATGATCCACTCTGGATTACTTTGGTACCTCCTGCTAAGCTTATAGCAAGGCACACATCAGTCCAGTACACAGCATTGCATACATGATAGAGCCTATGGCTGAAGCATAGGGAACATCTTTCATTTTCTCTCTATCTTCTGCAGTGGTCGGGCATTGGGTCTTACTCAACTTCACACCTTGCAACACAGGCAAAAACCCTTTCTTTGCTTGATCCATTTTGAACTTCTTCAAAATTTTGTCAAGGTATGTGCTTTGTGAAAGTCCAATTAAGCGTCTTGATCTATCTCTATAGATTTTGATGCCCAATATGTATGCAGCTTCACCGAGGTCTTTCATTGAAAAACTCTTATTCAAGTATCCCTTTATGCTATCTAGAAATTCTATATCATTTCCAATTAGCAATATGTCATCTACATATAATATTAGAAATGCTCTGAGCTCCCACTCACTTTCTTGTAAATCAAAGCTTCTCCAAAAGTCTCAGATGAACCCAAATGCTTTGATCACACTATCAAAGCGTTCATTCCAACTCGAGATGCTTGCACCAGTCCATAAATGGATCATTGGATCTTGCACACTTTGTTAGCTCCTTTGGATCGATAAAACCTTCGGTTGCATCATATACAACTCTTCTTCCGTAAATCCATTCAGAATGCGTCTTTACATCCATTTGCCAAATTTCATAATCATAAAATGCGGCAATTGCTAACATGATTCGGACGGACTTAAGCATCGCTTCGGGTGAGAAGGTCTCATCGTAGTCAATCCCTTGAACTTGTCGAAAACCCTTTGCGACAAGTCGAGCTTTAAAACGATAACATTACCGTCGGCGTCGGTCTTCTTCTTGAAGATCCACTTGTTTTCTATTGCTTGCCGACCTTGGGCAAGTCAACCAAAGTCCATACTTTGTTTTCATACATGGATCCCATCTCGATTTCATGGCCTCAAGCCATTTTGCGAATCTGGGCTCACCATCGCTTCTTCATAGTTCGTAGGTTCATCATGATCTAGTAGCATGATTTCCGAACAGGATTACCGTACCACTCAGTGCGGATCTTACTCTGTTGATCTACGAGGTTACGTAGTAACTTGATCTGAAGTTTCATGATCAACATCATCAACTTCCTCACTATTTGGTGTAGATGTCTCGTAAACCGGTTTCTGCGACAAACTACTTTCAAATAAGGGAGAAGGTACAATTACCTCATCAAGTTCTACTTTCCTCCCACTCACTTCTTTCGAGAGAAACTCCTTCTCTAGAAAGGATCCATTCTTAACAACAAATGTCTTGCCTTGGATCTGTGATAGAAGGTGTACCCAACTGTCTCCTTTGGGTATCCTATGAAGACACATTTCTCGATTTGGGTTCGAGCTTATCGGGTTGAAGCTTTTTCACATAAGTATCGCATCCCCAAACTTTAAGAAAGCGACAACTTTGGTTTCTTGCTAAACCATAGTTCATAAGGTGTCGTCTCAGCGGATTTTGATGGTGTTCTATTCAGTGTGAATGCGGCCGTCTCAAGAGCATAACCCCAAAACGATAGCGGTAAATCAGTAAGAGACATCATAGATCGCACCATATCTAGTAAAGTGCGATTCGACGTTCGGACACACCATTACGTTGTGGTGTTCGGGTGGCGTGAGTTGCGAAACTATTCCGCATTGTTTCAAATGTAGACCAAACTCGTAACTCAAATATTCACCTCCACGATCAGATCGTAGAAACTTGATTTTCTTATTACGATGATTTTCAACTTCACTCTGAAATTCTTTGAACTTTTCAAATGTTTCAGACTTATGTTTCATTAAGTAGATATACCCATATCTGCTTAAATCATCTGTGAAGGTGAGAAAATAACGATATCCGCCGCGAGCCTCAACATTCATCGGACCACATACATCTGTATGTATGATTTCCAACAAATCTGTTGCTCTCTCCATAGTACCAAGAACGGGTTTTAGTCATCTTGCCCATGAGGCACGGTTCGCAAGTGCCAAGTGATTCATAATCAAGTGACTCCAAAAGTCCATCGAGATGGAGTTTCTTCATGCGTTTTATACCGATATGACCTAAACGGCGAGTGCCACAAATAAGTTGCACTATCATTATCAACTCTGCATCTTTTGGCTTCAACATTATGAATATGTGTATCACTACTATCGAGATTCATCAAAATAGACCACTCTTCAAGGGTGCATGACCATAAAAGATATTACTCATATAAATATAACAACCATTATTCTCTCGAGTTAAATGAATAACCGTCTCGCATCAAACAAGATCCAGATATAATGTTCATGCTCAACGCAGCACCAAATAACAATTATTTAGGTCTAAAACTAATCCCAAGGTAGATGTAGAGGTAGCGTGCGACCGCGATCACATCGACTTTGGAACCATTTCCCACGCGCATCGTCACCTCGTCCTTTGCCGTGTTAAGCTAATCCGTAGTCCCTGTTTGAGTTCCAAATATTAGCAATGAACCAGATCAAATACCTGGTGCTCTGCGAGCTCTAGTAAGGTACACATCAATAACATGTATATCACATATACCTTTGTTCACCTTGCCATCCTTCTTATCCGCCAAATACTTGGGGCGGTTCCGCTTCGGTGACGATCCGCTTGCGGTAGAAGCACTCGATTTCAGTTTAGGTCCGGACTTGGGTTTCTTCTCTGAGCAGCAACTTGCTTGCTTGTTCTTCTTGAAGTTCCTTCTTCTTCCTTTGCCTTTCTTCTTGAAACTAGTGGTCTTATTGACCATCAACACTTGATGCTCCTTCTTGATTTCTACCTCCGCAGCCTTTAGCATTGCGAAGAGCTCGGTATAGTCTTTACTAACCCTTGCATATTATAGTTCATCACGAAGCCTTTGTAGCTTGGTGGCGTGATTGAAGAATTACATCAATGACACAATCATCCGAAAGATTAGCTCCAGCTTGAGTCAAGTGATTGTAATACCCGGACATTTTGAGTATGTGCTCACCGATGAACTATTCTCCTCCATCTTGCAGCTATAGAACTTATTGGAGACTTCATATCTCTCAATCCGGCATTACATTGGAATATCAACTTCAACTCTTGGAACATCTCATATGCTCCATGACGTTCAAAACGTCGTTGAAGTCCCGGTTCTAAGCCGTAAAGCATGGCACATCGAACTATAGAGTAGTCATCAGCTTTGCTCGCGAGACGTTCTTAACGTCGTCGGTTACATCAAGAAGAGTTGGCACCTAGCGGTGCATCCAGACGTAACTCTTACGTGCAGCAATGAGGATAATCCTCGAGTTACGGACCCGATCCGTGTAATTGCTACCATCATCTTTCAACTTTGCTTTCTCAAGGAACGCATTAAAATTCAACGGAACAACAAAGCCGAGCCATCTATCTACAAACAAACATAGACAAGCAAGATACTATCAGGTACTAAGTTCATGATAAATTTAAGTTCAATTAATCATATTACTTAAGAACTCCCACTTAGACAGACATCTCTCTAGTCATCTAAGTGATCACGTGATCCAAATCAACTAAACCATAACCGATCATCACGTGAGATGGAGTAGTTTTCAATGGTGAACATCTTATGTTGATCATATCTACTATATGATTCACGCTCGACCTTTCGGTCTCCGTGTTCCGAGGCCATATCTGCATATGCTAGGCTCGTCAAGTATAACCTGAGTATTCTACGTGTGCAAAACTGGCTTGCACCCGTTGTAGATGGACGTAGAGCTTATCACACCCGATCATCACGTGGTGTCTCGGCACGACGAACTTTGGCAACGGTGCATACTCAGGGAGAACACTACTTGATAATTTTAGTGAGAGATCATCTTAAAATGCTACCGTCAATCAAAGCAAGATAAGATGCATAAAGGATAAACATCACATGCAATCAATATAAGTGATATGATATGGCCATCATCATCTTGTGCTTGTGATCTCCATCTCGAAGCACCGTCGTGATCACCATCGCCACCGTAGCGACACCTTGATCTCCATCATAGCATCGTTGTCGTCACGCCATCTATTGCTTCTCGACTATCGCTACCGCTTAGTGATAAAGTAAAGCAATTACAGTATGCGTTGCATTTCATACAATAAAGCGACAACCATATGGCTCCAGCCGATTGCCGATAACCGGTTACAAAACATGATCATCTCATACAATAAAATATAGCATCACGTCTTGACCATATCACATCACAACATGCCCTGCAAAAACAAGTTAGGCGTCCTCTACTTTGTTGTTGCAAATTTTACGTGGCTGCTACGGGCTTAAGCAAGAACCAATCTCACCTCGCATCAAAACCACAACGATACTTCGTCAAATAGACTCCGTTTAACCTTCTCAAGGACCGGGCGTAGCCACACTCGTTCAACTAAAGTGAGAGAGACAGACACCCGCCAATCACCTTTAAGCACGAGTGCTCGTACGGTGAAACCAGTCTCGCGTAAGCGTCTGGCGTAATGTCGGTCGAGGCCGCTTCATCTCACAATACCGCTGAACCAAAGTATGACATGTTGGTAGGTAGTATGACTTGTATCGCCCACAATTCACTTGTGTTCTACTCGTGCAAAACATCAAACCATAAAACCTGGCTCGATACCATTGTTGGGGAACGTAGTAATTTCAAAAATTTCCTCGCATACGCAAGATCATGGTGATGCATAGCAACGAGAGGGAGATGTTGTCTCGTACCCTCGTGACCCAAGCGGAAGCGATCACAACGTAGAGGAAGTAGTCGTCGTTCTCCTCGCGATCCAACCGATCCCAGCGCCGTTACTCGGCGCCTCGAAGTTCTTGACACACGTACAGCTCGGTGACACTCCTCGGCTCCAATCCAAAGTAGAGCTTGGGGAGGAGAGTTCCACAAGACGACGGCGTGGTGACGATCTTGATGTTCTACCGGCGCAGGCTTCGCCTAAGCACCGCCACGATATGACCGAGGTGGATTATGGTGGAGGGGGCACCGACACGGCTAAGGAACGATCTCAAGGATCAACTTGTGTGTTCTAGGGTGCCCCCGCCCCGTATATAAAGGAGCAAGGGGAGGGCCGGCCGGCCCTAGGAGGCACGCCAGGGGGGGGAGTCCTCCTCCTAGTGGGAGTAGGACTCCCTTTCCTAGTCCAACTAGGAAGGAGGAAGGGGAAGGAAGGAGAGGGAGAGGGAGGGGGGGGGCGCCCCCTCATTGTCCTATTCGGACTCCCACAGGGGCGCCACCACCGGTGCGGCCCTCTCTCTCCCTCTTGGCCCACTAAGGCCCATAACTTCCCGGGGGTTCGGTAACCCCTCAAGACTCCGGTTTTCTCCGGAAACTTCCGGAACCTTTCGGTGTCCGAATATAGCCGTCCAATATATCAATCTTTATGTCTCGACCATTTCGAGACTCCTCGTCATGTCCGTGATCACATCCGGACTCGAACTTCTTCGGTACATCAAAATACACAAACTCATAATATAAC
Organism: Aegilops speltoides; assembly: GCA_021437245.1. Taxonomy (NCBI): domain Eukaryota; kingdom Viridiplantae; phylum Streptophyta; class Magnoliopsida; order Poales; family Poaceae; genus Aegilops; species Aegilops speltoides. The sequence goes on from CM038146.1 coordinate 336,589,099, forward strand.
CGCCATCGAAACCTTAAGCGTGCACGACCCTACGGTTCGAGAATAATGTAGACATGACAGAGACCGTCTCGGTCAATAACCAATAGCGGGACCTGGATGCCCATATTGGTTCCTACATATTCTACGAAGATCTTTATCGGTCGGACCGCATAACAACATACGTTGTTCCCTTTGTCATCGGTATGTTACTTGCCCGAGATTCGATCGTCGGTATCAATACCTAGTTCAATGTCGCTACCGCAAGTCTCTTTACTCGTTCCGTAATACATCATCTCACAGCTAACTTATTAGTTGTAATGCTTGCAAGGCTTAAGTGATGTGTATTACCGAGAGGGCCCAGAGATACCTCTCCGACAATCGGAGTGACAAAACCTAATCTCGAAATACGCCAACCCAACATCGCCTTTGGAGACACCTGTAGTACTCCTTTATAATCACCCGATTCGTTGTGATGTTTGGTAGCACCCAAAGTGTTCCTCCGTAAACGGAGTTGCATAATCTCATAGTTATAGGAACATGTATAAGTCATGGATAAAAGCAGTAGCAACATACTAAACGATCGTGTGCTAAGCTAATGGAATGGGTCATGTCAATCAGATCATTCACCTAATGATGTGACCTTGTTAATCAAATAACAACCCTTTGTTCATGGTTAGGAAACATAACCATCTTTGATTAACAAGCTAGTCTAGTAGAGGCATACTAGTGACATTCTGTTTGTCTATGCATTCACACATGTATTATGTTTCCGGTTAATACAATTCTAGCATGAATGATAAACATTTATCATGAAATAAGGAAATAAATAATAACTTTATTATTGCCTCTAGGGCATATTTCCTTCACCTATGCACACCCTTCCCTTTCCTTCCTTTGGGCGTGGAGGAAAGGGCAGGAGAGGGGTCGGCGGCTGCCCTGCCTCAGGCGCACCCCCCGCCCCTTTCCATATTTGATGCATGGGGGGAAGGAAAGGGGAGGCGGCTGCCCTAGGATGTCCCCTCCTTCCTTCTGTGCGTGGGAAAGGGAGGTGGGGTGTGCCCAACCCCTTGTGGGCTGGTGCGCCTCCCTCCTTTGGCCCATGAGGCCCACCAAGTCCTACCGGTGATCTCCCGGAACCCCTTCCGGTACTCCAAACACTATCTGGTGCATTTTGAAACCTTTTCGGTAACCAAATAGCATCATCCAATATATCAATCTTTACCTCCTGACCATTCCGGAGCTCCTCGTCATGTCCGTGATCTCATCCGGGACTCCGAATAACATTCAGTCACCAATTCACATAACTCATATAATACTACATCGTCAACGAACGTTAAGCGATCGGACCCTACGGGGTCAAGAATGATGTAGACATGACCGAGATGCCTCTCCGGTCAATAACCAATAGTGGGACCTGGATTCCCATGTTGGTTCCTACATACTCTACGAAGATCTTTAACAGTTGAACCTTTATGACAACATATGTAGTTCCCTTTGTCTCTCGGTATGCTACTTGCCCGAGATTCGATCGTCGGTATCTCCATACCTAGTTCAATCTCGTTACTGGCAAGTCTTTTTACTCGTTCCGTAGTACATCATCTTGTAACTAACTCCTTAGTCACTTTGCTTGCAAGCATCTTATGATGTGTATTACCCAGAGGGCCCAGAGATACCTCTCCAATACACAGAGTGACAAATCCCAATATCGATTCATGCCAACTTAATAGACACCTTTGGAGATACATGTAGAGCATCTTTCTGATCACCCAGTTACATTGTGACGTTTTATAGCACACAAGGTATTCCTCTGGTATCCAGGAGTTGCATGATCTCATGGTCGAAGGAACATGTATTTGACATTAAGAAAGCAGTAGCAATAAACTAAACGGTCATATGCTAAGCTAATGGATGAGTCTTGTCCATCACATCATTCTCCTAATGATGTGATCCTGTTATCAAATGACAACTCATGTCAATGGTTAGGAAACCTTAACCATCTTTTGATCAACGAGCTAGTCTAGCAGAGGCTCACTAGGAACACGGTATTTGTTCATGTCTCCACACATGTATTTATGTTTCCCATCAATACAATTCTAGCATGAATAATAAACATTTATCATGATTAAGGAAATATAATAATAACCATTTTATTATAGCCTCTAGGGCATATTTCCATCAGTCTCACACTTGCACTAGAGTCAATAATCTAGTTCACATCGCCATGTGACCAACACCCAAAGAGTTTACTAGAGTCAATAATCTAGTTCACATCGCCATGTGATTAACACCCAAAGAGTACTAAGGCGTGATCATGTTTTGCTTGTGAGACAAGTTTAGTCAATGGGTCTGCCACATTCAGTTTTGTATGTATTTTTCAAATTTCTATGTCTACAATGCTTTGCATGGAGTTACTCTAGCTAATTGCTCCCACTTTCAATATGTATCCAGATTGAGACTCAGAGTCATCCGAATCAGTCTCAAAGCTTGCATCGACATAACCATTTACGATGAACTCTTTATCACCTCCATAATCGAGAAATATTTCCTTAGTCGTCTTAGGTAACTAGGATAATTTTGACCACTATCCAGTGATCTACTCATGGATCACTATTGGACCCGCTTGCCAAACTCATGGCAAGGTACACAATAGGTCTGGTACACAACATGGCATACTTTAGAGAACCTATGGCTGAGGCATAGGGAATAACTTCCATTCTCTCTCAATCTTCTACCGTGGTCGGGCTTTGAGTTTTACTCAACTTCACACCTTGCAACACAGGCAAGAACCCTTGCTTTGACTAATCTATTTTGAACTTACTCAAAACTTTGCCAAGGTATGCGCCTTGTGAAAGTCCTATTAAGCGTCTCAATCTATCCCTATAGATCTTGGTGCCCAATACATAAGTAGCTTCACCGAGGTCTTTCATTGAAAAATTATTATTCATGTATCCTTTTATGCTATCCAGAAATTCTATATCATTTCCAATCAGTAATATGTCATCCACATATAATATCAGAAATGCTACAGAGCTCCCACTCACTTTCTTGTAAATACATGCTTCACCATAAGTCTGTATAAGACCATATGCTTTGATCACCTCATCAAAGCGTATATTCCAACTCCGAGATGCTTGCACCAGTCCACAGATGGATCGCTGGAGCTTACACATTTTGTTAGCACCTTTAGGATCAACAAAACCTTCTGGTTGCATTATATACAACTCTTCTTTAAGAAATCCATTAAGGAATGCAGTTTTGACGTCCATTTGCCAGATTTCATAATCATAAAATGCGGCAATTGCTAACATGATTCGGAAAGACTTAAGCATCTCTACGGGTGAGAAAGTCTCATCATAGTCAACCCCTTGAATTTGTCGAAAACCTTTTGCGACAAGTCGAGCTTTGTAGACAATAACATTACCATCAACACCCGTCTTCTTACTGAAGATCCATTTATTTTCTATGGCTTGCTGATCATCGGGCAAGTCCATCAAAGTCCACACTTTGTTCTCATACATGGATCCTATCTCAGATTTCATGGCCTCAAGCCATTTGTCGGAATCTGGGCTTATCATTGCTTCTTCATAGGTTCGTTGTTGTCCAACAACATGACTTCCAGGACAGGATTACCGTACCACTCTGGTGCAGAATGTGTTCTGATTGACCTACAAGGTCCTACGAGGTCCAGTAGTAACTTGATCGGAAGTTTCATGATCATCATCATTAGCTTCCTCTCTAGTTGGTGTAGGCATCATGGGAACAGTTTTCTCTTATGTGCTACTTTCCAATCTAAGAGAAGGTACAATTACCTCATCTAGCTCTACTTTGCTCCCACTCCTTTTTAGAGAAACTCCTTCTCTAGAAATGACCCATTCTTAGCAACAAAGATCTTGCCTTCAAATCTGTGGTAGAAGGTGTACCCAATATTTTCTTTAGGGTATCTTATGAAGACACACGTCTCCGATTTGAGTTTGAGCTTATCAGGCTGAAGCCTTTTGACATAAGTGTAGCATCCCCAAACTTTAAGAAATGACAACTTAGGTTTCTTGCCAAAACACAGTTCATACGATGTCATATCAACAGATTTAGATGGTGCCCTATTTAACGTGAATGCGGCTGTCTCTAATGCATAACCCCAAAACAATAAAGGCAAATCGGTAAGAGACATCATAGAACGCACCATACCTAATAAAGTACAGGTACGACATTTGGACACACCATTATGATGTGGTGTTCTCGGTGGCATTAGTTGTGAAACAATTCCACATTTTTTAAATGAAGGCCAAACTCTTAACTCAAATATTCACCTCCACGATCAGATCGTAGAAACTTTATTTTCTTGTTACCATGATGCATGGGGGAAGGAAAGGGGGGCGCCTGCCCTAGGGCACCCCCTCCTTCCTTCTGTGCATGGGCAAGGGAGGTGGGGCGTACCCAGCCCCTTGTGGGCAGGTGCGCCTCCCTCCTTTGGCCCATGAGGCCCACCAAGTCCTATCGGTGGTCTCCCGGAACCCCTTCCGGTACTCCAAAGACCATCTAGTGCATTCCAAAACCTTTTCGGTGACCAAATAGCATCATCCTATATATCAATCTTTACCTTCGGACCATTCTGGAGCTCCTCTTCATGTCTGTGATCTCATCCGGGACTCCGACCAACATTCGATCACCAATTCACATAACTCATATAATATATATCGTCAACGAACGTTAAGCGTGCGGGCCCTACGGGTTCGAGAATGACGTAGACATGATCGAGATGCCTCTCTGGTCAATAACCAATAGCGGGACCTGGATGCCCATATTGGTTCCTACATACTCTACGAAGATCTTTAGCGGTTGAACCTTTATGACACCATACGTAGTTCCCTTTGTCTGTCGGTATGTTAGTTGCCCGAGATTCAATCATCGGTATCTCCATACCTAGTTCAATCTCGTTACTGACAAGTCTCTTTACTCGTTTCATAATACATCATCTTGCAACTAACTCCTTAGTCACTTTGCTTGCAAGCTTCTTATGATGTGTATTATCGAGAGGGCCCAAAGATACCTCTCTGATGCGCGGAGTGACAAATCCCAATCTCGATTCACTCCAACTCAACAGACACCTTCAGAGATACCTGTAGAGCATCTTTATAATCACCCAATTACGTTGTGACGTTTGATAGCACACAAGGTATTCCTCTAGTATCTGGGAGTTGCATGATCTCATTGTCGAAGGAACATGTATTTGACATTAATAAAGAAGTAGCATTAAACTGAATGATCATATGCTAAGCTAACGAATGGGTCTTGTCCATCACATCATTCTCCTAATGATGTGATCCCATTATCAAATGACAACTCATGTCTATGGTTAGGAAACCTTAACCATCTTTTGATTAATGAGCTAGTCTAGTAGAGGCTCACTAGGGACATGGTATTTGTTTATGTATCACACATGTATTTATGTTTCCCGTCAATACAATTCTAGCATGAATAACAAACATTTATCATGATTAAGGAAATATATTAATAACCATTTTATTATTGCCTCTAGGGCATATTTCCATCATTGTTTTGTCGCGGTGCAGACTTGATTCAGTTATCGGTGTCCTTGAGTGTCTAGCAACTCAGAACCCGGGAAAATTGAAATCAATGAGAATGTAATACTTGGAGAAGGCTCGTAATAAGAAACATGGTTCTGTGATATTATCGAGATACCAGAGGGTAATACCAGAAGCTGGTAGAGCGGAATAGAGGTTGGACAGGTGAAATGAGATGCAGAAGACAAGTACTTTAACTTGTCTGAGAAATGGAATCGAAGGAGAACAATATGTTCAGAACCATATTTGCAAATGATTAGACCATAGATACAAGATGAACTTAAAACAAGGGGGTAATTAATTTTAAGAGAAGTTTCCATGATAAGATCTACATCATGTCCATGGGCATGAACACAAAGTTCAAGGTCATGATCTTTCATTCACTACTTTGTCAAAAATTATTTGAATGTGAAGGCTACCTGGTGAAATACCAGAGGAGTATGACCCGTGAAAACTATCGGGTACACACATATTAGAGAAGGCATATGTTCAACCCATTGGGGCATCTTAGGAACGTATACCAGAAACTTCAAGAGTAAATAACACAAGCTCGAAAGCAGAGCATGGTTGGCCAAATCAGAGAATACAATTTACCAAAGGCATTGTGTATTATGGAAGAACGCAAAGGCATAGGATTATAGAAACAACTGAATAATGTGATGCCTAAATACAAATAAATTATGATTTACAAATCACAGGATCAGAAGCAAAGACTCTGATCAAAAGATAAGTAAGTTGAATAGACATAGATCAACAATCAATCAAGGTTAGATTTGCCGAGAACAAGCTCATGCCTGGAGTGACGTCTGAGCCGAAAGGACAAATTCTAGGATTCAACTGAGGATTGTAAGCATTCGCAAACATATCAAATCAAAGGCTCAAAATGACGATGACAAAAGATTTTAATGAATATTGCTAGACATATGGAATTAACCATAATGCAGGCAGGCAAGACTTTCCAGAGCAACAGGTTGCACAGGATTTTGGGAAGATTGGATAGCATTTCAAAGAATTTTGTGAAACACATGGACAACTTGGGATGAACGGAACCCCAGTAAGTGTGAGCAAATATTCGTAGAGAGAATTGCAAGGCAGTAGGCACAAAGTTTTCTCGGAACAATAGAGAGAATTTCGGGGTATGTTGTAATAACAAGATCAACGGGGAATGATTGTATGAATGGCAAGTGTACGTGGTTATCCATAGGGGTGTATCGACGGAAGGGAATTACAAAAGTGATGGGACAAGTCTCAAGAGAACATCGTAGAGTATCTTTGGAATCTTCTGGTGCAGCGGGCGATCATCTATAATAAGGGGCTCTCTGGGAGGAAGTAGTTATCAGAGTTAGTACAATCATTTAACCCGAATAGAAGAGAGACTAGAGTCCAAAATTATAGACGAGGAATAAAAGATCCTAAGACCACCCAACGGCGACGTGGGCCCGTAAGCCGCACAACCATGTTAGTAAAAGTTTTGTAATGACTAGACTCAACTTCGGCCAAGGAGTTTGGAAGGGGGATTCCTACAGGCAGTCGGCTCTGATGCCAACTTGTGACGTCCCCGATTCAGTCGTACACTAATCATACACGCAAATGTCTATGATCAAGATCAGGGACTCAAGGGAAGATATCACTACACAACTCTAAACACAAATTAAAGTCATACAATATATTACAAGCCAGGGGCCTCGATGGCTCGAATACATTAGCTCGAATACGAACGAGTCAGCGGAAGCAACAGTATCTGAGTATAGACATTAAGTTAAACAAGGTGCCATAAGATGGCTAGCACAAACAGGGGTACAGATCAAAGAGGCGCAGGCCTCCTGTCTGGGATCCTCCTAAACTACTACCGGTCGTCGACGGTCTGCACGTAGTAGTACGCACCCTCGGGGTAGTAGCAGTCATCATCGACTGTGGCGTCTGGCTCCTGGGCTCCAACATCTGGTTGCGACATTTGAGAAGAATGGAAAAGGGGGAAAAGATGGAGCAAAGCAACCGTGAGTACTCATCCAAAGTACTCGCAAGCAAGGATCTACACTACATATGCATCGGTATCAATGAAATGGATAGCATCTGTGGACTGAACTACAGAATGCTAGAATAAGAGGGGGATAGCTAGTTGATACGTCTCCAACGTATCTACTTTTCCTAACGCTTTTCCTCTTGTTTTGGAATCTAATTTGCATTATTTGAATTAAAGTAACCCCGGACTGACGCTGTTTTCAGCGGAACTACCATGGTGTTGTTTTTGTGCAAAAATAAAAGTTCTTGGAATGGAACGAAACTTTGCGAGGATTTTTTTTATATCAAATAAGAGAATTTCTGGAGCCAGGAGGTACTTGAGGGGGCATCTTGATGGGCACAACCCACCAGGGCGCGCCAGCCCCCCAAGCGCGCCCTGGTGGGTGCTGCCCACCTGGTGGCCCTGTTGACCCTCAAACCGACGCTATAAATTCACATATTTCTAGAAAAAATCAGGGAGAAAGAATTATGACGTTTCACGGTACGGAGCCACCACCGTTTCCTGTTCTTCATTGGGAGGCCAGATCTGGAGTCCATTTGGGGCTTCAGAGAGGGGGATCTTCGATCTTCGTAATCACCAACACATCTCCATCTCCAATTCCATGATGCTCCCCCATCGGGAGTGAGTAATTACTTCGTAGGCTCGCTGGTCAGCGAGGAGTTGGATGAGATTCATCATGTAATCGAGTTAGTTTTGTTAGGGATTGATCCCTAGTATCCACTATGTTCTGAGATTGATGTTGCTATGACTTTGCCATGCTTAATGCTTGTCACTTTGGGCCCGGATGCCATGATTTCAGATCTGAACTGTTTATGTTATCACCATTATATCCATGTTCTAGATCAGATCTTGCAAGTTATAGTCACCTACTACGTGTTATGATTCGGCAACCCTGGAGTGACAATTGTCGGGACCACTCCCGGTGATGACCGTAGTTTGAGGAGTTCATGTATTCACCGTGTGTTAATGTGTCACGCCCAATATGCGATACTATCCTAAAGAGACTCGAAGGTCCCACCAAGGATAGAACCGCATATTGATACGCTTTTGCAAGGTGGATATCATTACATCAACATTACATAATAGAAGGGGATACATACAAAAGCCATACAATGCCACACGAATACAACATCATGTTACATAAGAGCACCATCCGACTACGGATGAAACACAAACAAAAACTCAAACGACATCCACCCTGCTAGCCCAAGCTGCCGACCTGGAACCTATCCCCTGATCGAAGAAGAAGCAGAAGAAGAACTCCAAAACAAGCAAACATCGCTCTCACGTCATGATCATCACATAACCTATACCTGCAACTGTTGTTGTAGTAATCTGTGAGCCACGAGGACTCAGCAATCCTATTACCATGGGTATCAAGACTAGCAAAGCTTAATGGGAAAGGAAGGGGTAAAGTGGTGAGGTTGCAGCAGCGACTAAAGCAAGTATGGTGGCTAACATATGCAAATAAGAGCGAGAAGAGAAACAACGGAACGGTCGTGAAGCTAGTAATGATCAAGAGGTGATCCTGAACTCCGACTTATGTCAAACATAACCCAAAACCGTGTTCACTTCCCGGACTCCGCCGAAAAGAGACCATCACGGCTACACATGCGGTTGATGCGTTTTAATTCGAATCTGGTGTCAAGTTATCTACAACCGGACATTAACAAATTCCCATCTGCCACATAACCGCGGGCACGGCTCTCGAAAGTTTATACCCTGCAGGGGTGTCCCAACTTAGCCCATCACAAGCTCTCACGGTCAATGAAGGATATTCCTTCTCCCAGGAAGACCCAATCAGTCTCGGAATCCCGGTTTACAAGACATTTCGACAATGGTAAAACAAGACCAGCAAAGCCGCCCGATGTGCCGACAATCCCGATAGGAGCTGCACATATCTCGTTCTCAGGGCAACATCGGATAAGTCAAGCTACGAGTAAAACCAGCCCTCGAGTTTCCCCGAGGTGGCCCCGCAGACTGCTCGGTTTGGACCAGCACTTAGAGAAGCACTGGCCCCGGGGGGGGGGAGGGGCTAAAATAAAGATGAACCTCGGGTTGGCCGACCCAAGGGAATGGTATAGGTGGTGGTGAGGCAAATGGTAAAACCAAGGTTGGGCCTTGCTGGAGGAGTTTTATTCAAAGCGAACTGTCAAGGGGGTCCCATAAATCACCCAACTGCGTAAGGAACGCAAAATCTGGGAACATAACACCGATATGACGGAAACTAGGGCGGCAAGAGTGGAACAAAACACCAGGCATAAGGCCGAGTCTTCCACCCTTTACCAAGTATATAGATGCATTAATTAAATAAGAGATATTGTGATATCCCAACAAAATCCTGTCCACCATGGAGCAATCTTCAACTTCACCTGCAACTAACCACGCTATAAGAGGGGCTAAGCAAAGCGGTAACATAGCCAAACAACGGTTCGCTAGGAAGGGTGAAAAGGTTAGAGGCTGACATGGCAATTTGGGGAGGCTTGAAGAACAAGTGATAGGTAGCGCAGCAAAGCGATAGAACGAAGCAACTAGCATAGCAGTGATAGTAATGAGATCCAAGGTGACAGTCATCTTGCCTGAAATCCCGCTAGGAAGAAGAACGAGTCCATGAAGTAGACGAACCAACGTAGTCGAACGAATCCTCACGATCGCAACGAAATGGGAACTATTGAGAGGAAGCACAACCAGAAAGAAAAGCAAACAACATGGTAAACACACAAGCATAATCATGGCATGATGCACAATCAAGTATGATGCATGTCCGGTATAATGAGGCATGGCAAAGTGCAACAAACAATACTACAAGTTAAGTGGAGCTCAATATGCAACGAGTTGCATATTGACATAACACCACATTGATATTTTTAGTTTAATCTCGTTTAAGCTACCAAACAATATTAAATGTTGTTAAACATGGCAAGAGGTGAAGCATAATTAAACTACCTATCTAGGCAAGTTTAAATGAGACCGGAACAACAAACAACAATTCCGGAAAATCCCCATATGCAATGTTCAAATTTGGTACTGTTCTACCCTAAACCATATTTTAAGGTTGTTAAACAGGAAAATAAAGTGGACCATGTTAAACTAGGCATTTTCCTCCCCATTTACATATAAAGTTTATTTAAAATGGAGCTACAGTTATTTAGTTATGAAATAAATCATTTTAACATGGCATTTTAGCAAATTAATGCAAACAACAACTTAAACATCTTTAACATGGATGAAATTTGCATATTATGAAACTAGACAAAATTCTAAGCATTTTACATGTTCAACTCATTTTAATCCGATGCACGGTTTGTGAGATATTAAATGCATGAACATGAGGGTCTTTCTGTAAATCTGCACTCTCTAGATAATTGGACAAATTCGCAGAACAGGAAAAAAACGTAATGGGCTGAAACTACATAGAACATGGGCTAAACAGAGGAGGGGCTGTGGGCGCTCACCCATGGGCCAAGCCCAAGATGGCGAGGAGGAGGGAGGCTGAGGCTGGCTGGCTTTGGCTGGCCTTGCAGCCGGCAGCCCACGCGGTCGAGCAGAGGAGGCTCACGCGGGTGACGTGGAGCGGGTCCACACTGGATGTGGACGAGCGGCAGGAGGTCAACGCAGGGAAATAGTGGCGCGATGCAGGGCTTGGCGAGCGCGGGCACACAATAGGGAGACAGCAATGATACAGGGGCTCCGGCGAGGCGGCCTCGGCGGGGACCAGTCGAAACGGGACTTGGACGGCGGGGTCCGGCGGATCTGGGCGCGGGGATGGAGCTCCAGCGGCGCGATTTGGCTCCATGGAGGGCAGTGACCGATGTTGTTGCCTAAAGAAAGAAAATACAGAAGAGGATTCAGAGAGGAAAAATGGGGAGGAAAGCAGAGAGAGACGGCGGGCATGCGGGAGGAGATGGGGGAACCGACGGGGAGGCGCACGCAAGGCTGGAGGAGGTCGTGACGGAGCTGTTGCAGGGTGCTCGTCTCCTGAGCAGCTTGGGTGTGAGGGGGGCAGGAGGTCGAGGAGACAGGGGTGCGTCGGGGTGGCCTGAAGGTCGAGGTCGCCGGCGGAGCAGTGCTACCTCTTGAGCACTGCGTTGGATTTCCCCGAAGAGGAGAGGATGATGTAGTAAAGTAGCGTAAGTATTTCCCTCAGTTTTTGAGAACCAAGGTATCAATCCAGTAGGAGACCACGACAAGTCCTCGTACCTACACAAAAGCGATAGCAACTGCAATCAACGCTTAGGGATTGTCAATCCCTTCACGGTCACTTACGAGAGTGAGATCTGATAGAGATAATATTTTTGGTATTTTTGATAGATAGATGCAAAGTAAAAATAAAGGCAAAGTAAAAACAAAGCAAGTAAATAAAGTGATATAGATTGATATGATGAGAATAGACCCGGGGCCATAGGTTTCACTAGTGGCTTCTCTCAAGAGCATAAGTATTCTACGGTGGGTGAACAAATTATTGTTGAGCAATTGATGAATTGAGCATAGTTATGAGCATATCTAGGCAATGATCATGTATATAGGCATCACGTCCAAAACAAGTAGATCAAACGATTCGCATCTACTACTATTACTCCACTCATCGACCGCTATCCAGCATGCATCTAGAGTATTAAGTAAAAACAGAGTAACGCCGTAAGCAAGATGACATGATGTAGAGGGATAAATTCATGCAATATGATAAAAAAAACCATCTTGTTATCCTTGATGTCAACAATACAATACGTGCCTTGCAACTCTTTCTGTCACTGAGTAAGGACACCGCAAGATTGAACCCAAAGCTAAGCACTTCTCCCATTGCAAGAACTACCAATCTAGTTGACCAAACTAAAAAGATAATTCGAAGAGACTTGAAAAGATAACTCAATTATACATAAAAGAATTCAGAGAAGAATCAAATATTTTCCATAGATAATACTGGATCATAAACCCACAATTCATCGGTCTCAACAAACACACCGCAAAAAGAAGATTACATCGAATAGATCTCCACGAGAGAGGAGGAGAACATTGTATTGAGATCCAAAAAGAGAGAAGCCATCTAGCTACTAGCTATGGACCCGAAGGTCTGAAATAAAGTACTCACACTTCATCGGAGGGGCTATGGTGATGATGTCCTCCATGGTGGATGCCCCCTCCGGCGGAGCTCCGGAACAGGCCCCAAGATGGGATCTCGTGGATACAGAAGGTTGCGGCGGTGGAATTAGGTTTTTGGCTCCTGTTCTGATCGTTCGGGGATACGTAGGTATATATAGGAGGAAGGAGTATGTCTATGGAGCTCCGAGGGTCCCACGAGGTAGGGGGGCGCCCAGGGGGACGCCCTCCACCCTCGTGACCTCCTCGGGCACTACTTGGAGTAGGGTCCAAGTCTCCTGGGTCACGTTCGGTTGGAAAATCACGATCCCGAAGGTTTCATTCCGTTTGGACTTCGTTTGATATTCTGTTTCTTTGAAATACTGAAAAAGGCAAAAAAACAACAATTCTGGGCTGGCCCTCCGGTTAATAGGTTAGTCTCAAAAGTAATATAAAAGTGGAAAATAAAGCCCAATATAGTCCAAAACAGTAGATAAAGTAGCATGGAGCAATCAAAAATTATAGATACGTTGGAGACATATCAGGCATCCCCAAGCTTAATTCCTGCTCGTCCTCGAGTAGGTAAATGATAAAAAAATGAATTTTTGATGTGGAGTGATACTTTGGCATTAATTCAATGTAAATCTTCTTAATCGTGATATGAATATTCAGATCCGAAAGATTCAAGACAAAAGTTCATATTGACACAAAAATAATAATACTTCAAGCATACTAATCAAAACAATCATGTCTTCTCAAAATAACATGGCAAAAGAAAGTTATCCCTACAAAATCATATAGTCTGGCTATGCTCCATCTTCCCCACACAAAATATTTAAATCATGCACAACCCCGATGACAAGCCAAGCAATTGTTTCATACTTATGACATTCTCAAAACTTTTTCAATCTTCACGCAATACATGAGCGTGAGCCATGGATATAGCACTATAGGTGGAATAGAAGGGTGGTTGTGGAGAAGACAAAAGGAGGGAAGATAGTCTCACATCAACTAGGCGTATCAACGGGCTATGGAGATGCCCATCAATAGATATCAATGTGAGTGAGTAGGGATTGCCATGCAACGGATGCACTAGAGCTATAAGTATATGAAAGCTCTATAAAAGAAACTAAGTGGGTGTGCATCAACTTGCTTGCTCACGAAGACCTAGGGCATTTTGAGGAAGCCCATCATTGGAATATACAAGCCAAGTTCTATAATGAAAAATTCCCACTAGTATATGAAAGTGACAAAATGAGAGACTCTCTATCATGAAGATCTTGGTGCTACTTTGAAGCACAAGTGTGGTAAAAGGATAGTAGCATTGTCCCTTCTCTCTTTTTCTCTCATTTTTTTATTTGGGCCTTTCTCTACTTTTCTTTTTATGGCCTATTTTTTTTAAAAGTCCGGAGTCTCATCCCGACTTATGGGGGAATCATAGTCTCCATCATTCTTTCCTCACTTGGGACAATGCTCTAATAATGATGATCATCACACTTTTATTTTTCTTACAACTCAACAATTACAACTCGATACTTAGAACAAAGTATGACTCTATATGAATGCCTCCGGTGGTGTATCGGGATATGCAATGAATCATGAGTGACATGTATGAAAGAATTATGAACGGTGGCTTTGCCACAAATACAATGTCAACTACATGATCATGCTAGCAATATGACAATGATGGAGCGTGTCATAATAAACGGAATGGTGGAAAGTTGCATGGCAATATATCTCGGAATGGCTATGGAAATGCCATAATAGGTAGGTATGGTGGCTGTTTTGAGGAAGGTATATGATGGGTGTATGATACCGGTGAAAAGTGCACGGTTTTAGAGAGGCTAGCAAAGGTGGAAGGATGGGAAAAAGTGCGTATAATCCATGGACTCAACATTAGTCATAAAGAACTCATATACTTATTGCAAAAATCTAGAAGTTATCAAAGCAAAGTATTACGCGCATGCTCCTTGGGGGATAGATTGGTAGGAAAAGACCATCGCTCGTCCCCGACCGCCACTCATAAGGAAGACAATCAATAAATAAATCATGCTCCGAGTTCATCACATAACGGTTCACCATACATGCATGCTACGGGAATCACAAACTTCAACACAAGTATTCTTTGAATTCACAACTACTTAACTAGCATGACTCTAATATCACCATCTTCATATCTCAAAACAATTATCAAGCATCAAACTTATCTTAGTATTCAACGCACTCAAAAGAAAGTTTCACATATCTTGAATACCAAGTATATTAACATTATGCAAATCACCATGCTATTAACGACTCTCAAAATAATCTAAGTGAAGCATGAGAGATCAATATTTTCTTTAAAACAAATCCACCACCGTGCTCTAAAAGATCTAAGTGAAGTACTAGAGCAAAAATTATCACGCTCAAAAGATATAAGTGAAGCACTATGAGCAAAACTATCTAGCTCAAAAGATATAAGTGAAGCACATAGAGTTTTCTAACAAATTCCAATTCATGTATGGCTCTCTCAAAATATGTGTACAGCAAGGATGATTGTGGTAGACTAACAAGCAAAGACACAAATAATACAAGACGCTCCAAGCAAAACACATATCATGTTGGTGAATAAAAATATAGCTCCAAGTAAATTACCGATGGAAGTGGACGAAAGAGGGGATGCCTTCCGGGGCATCCCCAAGCTTTGACTTTTTGGTGTCCTTGGATTATCTTGGGGGTGCCATTGGCATCCCCAAGCTTAGGCTCTTGCCACTCCTTGTTCCATAATCCATCAAAAGAATTCACCCAAAACTTGAAAACTTCACAACACAAAACTCAACAGAAATCTCGTGAGCTCCGTTAGAGAAAGAAAACAAAAGACTACTTCAAGGTACTGTAATGAACTCATTCTTTATTTATATTTGTGTTAAATCTACTGTATTCCAACTTCCTTATGGTTCATAGACTGAATTACTAGCCATAGATGCATTGAAATAAGCAAACAACACACGAAAAACAGAATCTGTCAAAAACAAAACAGTCTGTAGCAATCTGTAACTAACACAAACTTATGGAACTCTAAAAATTCTACCAAAATAGGAAGTCCTTTATAATTTGTTTATTGATCAGCGTAAAAAAGAATCAACGTAAAAGCACGTTCCTGTGATTTATCATAACTAAATACGTGCGCGCAAAGTTTCTGTTTTTCAGCAGAATCAAATCAACTATCATCGTAGGTTATCCTATAGGTCCTACTTGGCACAAACACTAATTAAAACATAAAACCACATCCAAACAGAAGCTAGATGGATTATTTATTCCTAAACAGAAGCAAAAACAAAAAACACAAAATAAAGTTGGGTTGCCTCCCAACAAGCGCTATCGTTTAACGCCCTTAGCTAGGCATAAAAGCAAGGATAGATCTAAGTCGTGCCGTAAGAAGAAGATAGATCTTGAAAGCTCATATCATATTCCCTACATTCGGCAGCAAGTTTCCTTTGAGGCAAGCAAAAATAATCAAAAGGGCTGAATTTAGCGGGACAAAAATCCCCAAGATCAATCACGGGAGGAACGGGTTCCTCCCTTGGCCCTTCATAGTGCACAACTATTTCATCACTAAAAGCATTCTTTTGACAAAATCTTGTGAGCTTATACTCGAGAGAGTATCCTAGCTCATTATTTCTAAGGGCAAAATCATTATTGAGCTCGTTAATGCAATCAACTAAGACATTGATAGGGACCTTTTTTCTAAGGTTTTCATTGAAAGCGACATAGTCCAAAGATTGAAAACGTCTAATTTCCTCTTGATCATAGAGGATTGCTTCTATGGGTGGATGACTGGCGTCCATCCTATAGTGCGAAAAGATTTCTTGGGCTTCTCTTATGATAAATCTAAATTCATGAGCCAAAAAGATAGTAACAGCACGCTTAATAGAAGAGTGCTCAATATTAGAGAGTTCTAAGAAAATTCTCTGTATGCAAGGGTGCATATGCATAAATTGTCTTTCAAGTTCAACCACAATCATAGCTATAGCATCCGCAAGGCTACTAGTTCTATGAAGAATAGAACAGCCCATGGAAGGTAAAGCACCGGCACAAGTAAAGAAATCTTGAATAACACCTTTGCCAATGATGTTACCACTACCGATTCGAAATTTTTTTGGTATGCAAGATAGGAGGTTCATCGGCTGGAGCCTCGGGATTTTCTGTATTATCATTGTTGTCCATATCGACGATAATCTCCCCAATTTCAGACATAGCGGCAGAAAAAGTAAGGCGGAATAAAGCAAAACAAAAGAGAAAGGAGGAGGAGATTGGGAAAGAGAGGGCGAATAAAATGGCAAGGATGAAGTGGGGAAGAGGAAAACGAGAGGCAAATGGCAAATAATGTAATGCGAGAGATAGGGATTGCGATGGGTACTTGGTATGGTTGACTTGCTTGCGTGAGCCTCCCCGGCAACGGCGCCAGAAATTCTTCTTGCTACCTCTTGAGCACTGCGTTGGATTTCCCCAAAGAGGAGAGGATGATGCAGTAAAGTAGCGTAAGTATTTCCCTCAGTTTTTGAGAACCAAGGTATCAATCCAGTAGGAGACCACGCACAAGTCCCTCGTACCTACACAAAATGATAGCAACTCGCAACCAACGCTTAGGGGTTGTCAATCCCTTCACGGTCACTTACGAGAGTGAGATCTGATAGAGATAATATTTTTGGTATTTTTGATAGAATGATGCAAAGTAAAAATAAAGGCAAAATAAAAACAAAGTAAGTAAATAAAGTGATATAGATTGATATGATGAGAATAGACCCCGGGGCCATAGGTTTCAGTAGTGGCTTCTCTCAAGAGCATAATTATTCTACGGTGGGTGAACAAATTACTGTTGAGCAATTGACAGAATTGAGCATAGTTATGAGTATATCTAGGCAATGATTATGTATATAGACATCACGTCCGAAACAAGTAGATCGAAATGATTCTGCATCTACTACTATTACTCCACTCATCGACCGCTATCCAGCATGCATCTAGAGTATTAAGTAAAAACAGAGTAACGTCGTAAGCAAGATGACATGATGTAGAGGGATAAATTCATGCAATATGATAAAAAAACCATCTTGTTATCCTCGATGGCAACAATACAATACGTGCCTTGCAACTCTTTCTGTCAATGAGTAAGGACACCGCAAGATTGAACCCAAAGCTAAGCACTTCTCCCATTGCAAGAACTACCAATCTAGTTGGCCAAACCAAAAGATAATTCAAGAGACTTGCAAAGATAACTCAATCATACATAAAAGAATTCAGAGAAGAATCAAATATTTTCCATAGATAATCTGGATCATAAACCCACAATTCATCGGTCTCAACAAACACACCGCAAAAAGAAGATTACATCGAATAGATCTCCACGAGAGAGGGGAGAACATTGTATTGAGATCCAAAGAGAGAAAGAAGCCATCTAGCTACTAGCTATGGACCGAAGGTCTAAAGTAAACTACTCACACTTCATAGGAGGGCTATGGTGATGATGTAGAAGCCCTCCATGGTGGATGCCCCCCGGTGAAGCTCCTAACAGGCCCCAAATGGGATCTCGTGGATCTGAAGGTTGCGGCGGTGGAATTAGGTTTTGGCTCCTGTTACGATCGTTCGGGATCGTGGTATATATAGGAGGAAGGAGTGCGTCGGTGGAGCTCGAGGGGCCCATGAGGTAGGGGCGCGCCGGGGGCTCCTCCACCTCGTGACCTCCTCGGGCCTTTGCTGGAGTAGGGTCCAAGTCTCCAGGTCACGTTCGGTTGGAAAATCACGATCCCGAAGGTTTCATTCCGTTTGGACTCCGTTTGATATTTTGTTTCTTCGAAATACTGAAAAAGGCAAAAAACAACAATTCTGGGCTGGGCCTCCGGTTAATAGGTTAGTCCCAAAAGTAATATAAAAGTGGAAAATAAAGCCCAATATAGTCCAAAACAGTAGATAAAGTAGCATGGAGCAATCAAAAATTATAGATACGTTGGAGATGTATCAAGAAGCTCGCCGGGGACGGTGGCAGACGAACTGGAGGGGTGGCGTGGGGCTTGAGCACCGGCCGGACTTAACGAAGGACGGTGGCTGTGCAGGGGAAGTCGACGCGGGGCTGGGCATGACCCGAAGAAGAGGAGGCCACGGCATTCGGGGCTTGGCGCGGGGCCTCGACAGCAGGGAGGCGAGGGGAGGCACGGATCTAGGCGGTGGAGGCCCTGGCCGGATGGCGGGTGACGAACTTGAGGCGCGCTCAGGCGCCATGGCTGCTCCAACTCCATGCAGCAACCAGAGAGAGATGAGAGACCGGAGGGAGAGAGAGATAGAAGGAAAAGTGGTGGGGGAAGGGCGCGGTGGAGCTCATCTTGCTAGCTGAAGGTTCGGACGCCGGCGACAGATGGGAAGGGCGACTGGGAGGCGCTCGGTGCTCACGATCCATTCAGGATCGAGCAGAGGAGGGAAGAGGAGCCACGGCCTCGGGCGTTGGTTGGAGGGGAATGGATCTGGGAGGATCCCGAGGTGGGATTTGAGTGCGGCGACGACGGCGGGGAGGATCCCTAGAAATTAGGTGGTGTGTCTAGATTAGGTTAGGGGTGATATATATATATATATATATATATATATATATATATATATAAAAGTGAGTCTAGGTTTGGACCCTCTGATTTGCATCGGACGGTTGAGATACAAAGGTTAAGAGAGATCAAATAATAAACCTAAGATACTTTTGGGATGTTTGGGGATGATCCGGAACCATCGGCGATGACTGTCCGGGTCGGGTTCGGGGAAGTTTTCGGACACGCGCAAGAGGGGGTCGGTGGTTGTGCAAAGAGGTTAGGTGGTTTGACAAGAGGGAAACTAAAACATCGTTGGTCTCAGATCGGTCAACGATAGCAACGGAGAGACACAACAACTACGAACGAACTAAGAGTTTTAAGAAAACAATGCCGATGCAATGCGGATGCAGTGCGGATGATGACATGAGATGAAATGCATGACATGAACAAAATGCAAAACAACAGACAAAAAACCCAACCACGAAGGAAATAATATATCACATAGCCGGAAATGGCAAGAGTTGGAGTTACAAATATGGAAAGTTACATCCGAGGCATTACATAATGCTTTGTTATGGTTCTCTATTAAAAGGAGACCTTACTATCCCTTAGTTTCCAATAGGACACCGCTGCCACGGGAGGGTAGGACAAAAGATGTCATGCAAGTTCTTTCCATAAGCACGTATGACTATTTATGGAATACATGCCTACATTATATTTATGAACTGGAGCTAATGCCGTATCGCCCTAGGTTATAACTGTCTCATGATGAATATCATCCAACGAGTCACCGATCCAATGCCAACGAATTTTTCTTATATTGTTCTTGCTAAGTTACTACTGCTGCTACTGCTATCGTTACTGCTACAATATTACTGCTATCACTGTTACTGTTACCGTTACTACTGCTGCTTTCATCAAAACTATCATACTACTATGCTACTAATCACTTTGCTGCAGATAATTAATCTCCAGGCATGGTTGAATTGACAACTTAGCTGCTAATACCTTCAAATATTCTTTGGCTCCCCTTGTGTCGAATCTATAAATTTGGGTTGAATACTCTACCCTTGAAAACTGTTGCGATCCCCTATACTTGTGGGTTATCAAGACCTTTTTCTGGCGCCGTTGACGGGGAGCATAGCTATATTTGTTGAGTCACTTGGGATTATTATCATATTATCACTAAGAAGAATATAAAGGATGCTAAGACTAAGATTTTTCCCTCAAAGACGAGGGGAGGTAAGAACTACCATCCAGTTCTGCTTTAGATTCACCTTCAGTTATAAGTAAACTTGCAACTCCACAACATGCTATTAATTCTGATATGTCGCAAGTTATTGATGATGCTACTTCTGTTATGAAAACTACTCATGATGATGCTAGTACCTTGCTTGATGATGATGTGCCACTAGGTGAATATCTTGATGAAAAAATTGCTAGAGTAAAACAACATGAAATTGTTGAATATGATGAACTTGAAACTGAAAATCTTGAAACACCTACTAGAACTAGTTCTCCTATATATGAATTGCCAAAGGTACCAGAAGGGTGTACTATGGGTGAGGAGGCAACTAGAGATATGCTTGCTTGTAAGGATAGAGATGATCTAGAGAAATTATTATGCAAGTATAAAGAAAGACCTCTGAATGCTAAAATGAAATGTGATCCTAAGTTTGGTACTTCACCTATGTTATTGCTGATAAGGATTATGAATTCTCTGTCGACCCAGAGTTAATCACTTTGGTTGAATCTGATCCTTTTCATGGTTATGAAACTGAAACTGTTGTGGCACATCTTACTAAGTTGAATGACATAGCCACCCTTTTTTCTCATGATGAGAAGATTCACTATACTTCTCAAGTTATTTCCATTCTCATTAAAGGTTGATGCTAAAGCTTGGTACAATACTCTTGCTCCTGGTTGTGTGCTTAGTCCCCAGGATATGATCTATTACTTCTCTGAAAAATATTTCCCTGCTCATAAGAAACAAGCTGCCCTGCAGGAAATATTTAACTTTGTGCAAATTGAAGAAGAGAGTCTCCCACAAGCTTGGGGTAGGCTTCTCCAATTGCTTAATGCTTTGCCTGATCATCCTCTTAAGAAAAATGAAATACTTGATATCTTCTATAATGGACTAACCGATGCTTCTAGGGACTTCCTAGATAGTTGTGCTGGTTGTGTTTTCAGGGAACGAACTATTGGGCAAGCTGAGGAATTATGGAATAACATATTGAAAAATTATGATGATTGGACTCATCCTAAAACACATGTTAAACCCACTCCGAAGAAGAGGGGTATCTTTTATCTCAGTCCTGAAGATATGCAAGAGGTAAAGAAATCTATGAAGGAAAAAGGTATTAAGGCCGAGGATGTTAAAAATTTACCACCGATCGAAGAAATACATGGGCTTGAAGCACCACCACCACCCAAGGTGGTAGAGGTAAAATCTTTAATGAAATTCAATGATAGTGATGATCCTCATAATAAACATCCTAATCAATGCCTTTATGAGTTTGATAATTACATTAGAAAGCAAGATCACTTCAATGCAAATGTTATAGAACAATTGAAATACAACTCTGATATGATTGCTCACTTAAGTAACTTGTTATTTAGAATCTCAAATGATGTTAGAGGTGTAGGAAAACATGCCTCTATGGTTCAAACTCAATTAGAACAAGTTGCTAAATCTCAAAGAAAGTTACTTGATGAAATGAACAATAATATAAGTGACTTCGCTGTTAGAGTAGCAACTAGAGGAGGTAAAATGACTCAAGAACCACTTTATCCTCAAGGACATCCAAAGAGAACTGAACTAGATTCTCAAAGGAACAACACCACTACACCTATTCCTTCTAAAAAGAAAAAGAAGAAGAAAAATGATAAGACTTTGCCTGCCTCTAGTGAACCTGAAGTAGAAAACCTCCTGATAATGATAATGAAGTTTCTATCTCTGATGCTGAAACTCAATCTAGTAATGAACACTCACCTTCTGATAATGAAAAAGATAATGATGATGTTCATGAAGATACTCAATCTAATGATAAAGAACTAGATGATGATGTTGAGATAGAACTAGCTGTTGATCTTGATAACCCACAACCTAAGAATAAAATATATGACAAAAGAGACTTTTTTGCTAGAAAACATGGAAAGGAAAGAGAACCATGGGTTCAAAAGCCTATGTCCTTTCCATCTAAGTCAACTAAAAAGAAAGATGATGAATAATTTGAACGCTTTGCTGAAATGATTAGGCCAGTCTTTTTGCGCACTCGCTTGACTGATATCTTGAAAATGCCTCCTTATGCAAAGTATATGAAGGACATCATCACCAATAAGAGAAAAATACCGAAAGCTGAAATCCCCACTATGCTTGCTAATTACACTTTCAAAGATGGGGTACCTAAAAAACTTGGAGATCCGGGAATACCACTATACCTTGCTCCATCAAAGGAAACTATGTGAAAACTACTTTATGTGATTTGGGAGCTGGTGTTAGTGTTATGCCTTTCTCTTTATATAAAAGACTTGATTTGAATAAACTTACACCTACTGAAGTATCTTTGCAAATGGCTGGTAAATCAACCGCCATACCTATCGGTATTTGTGAGGATGTGCCTGTTGTTGTTGCTAATGTTACTATTTTGACTGACTTTTTTATACTTGAGATGCCCGAGGATGAAAACATGTCGATTATCCTTGGTAGACCCTTCTTGAATACTGCGGGGCTGTTATTGATTGCAATAAAAGCAAGGTCACTTTTCATATCAATGGTAATGAGCATACGGTGCACTTTCCGAAGAAACAATTCCAAGTGAATGGTATTAATGTTATTGAAAAATCACCAACAATCACTATTAGAAGTTTTCAACTACCTCTACGTACTGTCAAAAAGAAACATGAAATGCTTATTGTTGGGGACATTCATATCCCCATTGAGGTAACTTAGTGATTTACGAAAGTTCTTCGGTTTCATGCTAATCGAAAGTGGTTGTTAATAAGACTTGATCAACCTTATTAATGGATCATTTTTGAGAGGTATGAAGTTGATGAATTTAGTAAGCACTACCTTCTGTCCCTACCTTTTGTTTTCTGTTTTTATTAGTTAAATAAAATAAAATGCCATGCTTTAACTGTTTTCTGAGTTTTCCGTGCAATAAAAAATGACCCAAAAATAAAAGTTCTCAGAATGCTCTGAAAATCTGATACATTTTTTCTGAATATTTATGAATTTCAGGTGCAAATAATATCAGAGGGAGGTGCACCAGGTGGGCACAACCCACCTGGGCGCGCCAAGACCCCCAGGCGCGCCCTGGTGGGTGCTGCCCACCTGTTGGGCTCCCTCACTTACGTCTTCCTCCCACCTCACTCCATTCACCCAGAAAAAATCACTACACACTATCTCTCGTGTTCTTGCCTCCGAAACCAAGGATTTCGATCTCTTTGCTCGAAGCTTTGTTTTAGTGGTTTATATTTAGAATAATTAGCTACTCTTGGTGCTGTTGTAGATGAGCTTGCATGTTGAATTCTTAGAGTTCTAAGTAGTTTGAATGCTTGATATGGCCTCTATACATCCCTATGAGTAGTTGCTATCATTCTTGTGAAGTTTTGTTGAGAACAATTTTGTGGACTAAAAATTTCAGAATTTTGTTCATAGGAAAAATATGAATATCTTTAGGAAGTTTGCTTCCAAGAAGAACTCCAAGGGGGTTATTGGGCAGTCATCTGACAATGATCTTCATACCCCAAGGTTGGCGGAGTTACGACCGTATGAGTGGCTGGACAATGAGTTCATGGGAGAGGCCGGAATCCTCCTCCGGATTTTGCTGTTTTGCATCGCGCACTTTATGGCGACAACACTTTTTACTTGGGAGCTATTGTGGCACGTCTCCTTCACCTTAACAGATTCAAGGGTAAAATACGTGGGGGCATTTATGCTACTCGCTTGGCGACTCACTTCAATGTGCGGATATGCGAGCATGATCACCCCTTGGCCAAGCTTTACTTAGATAGAGCAGCTATGAAGGACCACCAGTTTCTTGCTGCTGACTACCCTGATATTGACTTGCCTTACAATTTAGTTTTTACTGAGATCACTCATGATGTTATCCCCTTGCCCGCATCTGCTTTGTTTGACTATGTTGCCAGGAACGGATACAGAGTTATGCCTAAGGACATTGTCGCTTACCGGAACAACCTGGCGGCGGCGCCAGGCGGAGCCTCAGCTGTGGGACCCTATGGGGCCTGCTCCCCAGCACTTCAACATTGGACCTCACGGCTTCTACGACTGGTGATTACCAAGTTAGGCCAAAAGCCTAAGCTTGGGGGAGTACGTATTCCCACCGACATTACATTCGCGTTCACACATTTCATTCCTGTTATCGGTGTCCACACTTTTCATTGTATCATCCATGCTTAAATTATTTTTCTCGCTTTCTTCTTGTGTGTTTGAAAAATCCCAAAAATATGTCCCTTGCTTCTTTTTATTTTTCTTCCTATTTAAACTGCTGTAGCACTAAAAAGAAAACCCAAAAAGATTTCCTTGTTCTTCTTTTACTTCTTTGGAGCTTTCCCGTGTAAATAGTTTTTCTCGTTTTTGCTTTTTCCCTTTTTCATTTGCTTGCTTTCGAAAAAACAAAAACTCCAAAAATATTTCAGTGAGTTTCTCTAAATTTCTTTTTCTTTTATCGAGTCATACTGAGGAGAAGACCACGATGAAAATGTTGAGTGGCTCTCATTTGCATTATTGTTGATCTAACAAAGAGCCCATATTACCTTGTCTTCTCCTCTTGAATAAAATGTTTGCAGATTCCAGCTTAGTCCATGACACTCTTGCACTATTATTATTTCAAATCGTTCGGTCGTGCAAGTGAAAGGCAATAATGACGATATTAGATGAACTGGCCGTGGCAGAGAGAAACGGGTATGAACTTGACTTGTTCTATTTTTGTAAATATGTTTAACCTAGTATCCATGATTCAACCTATTATGATCAACCATGTTTGCAATGACAATTATAGATTATATTTTCTCATGCTATGCATAAGTAGCTAGGAGTGAATAATGATTTATCTCGGATATCAACGAATGTCATGAGAACTGAGAAGATCCTGGTGCTTATTACGCCACTGATTGGTTATATGTTTTTCTCCATGTGGTTCTGCCTAAGTAGACATGAAGATTGAAAATAGTTAAGGTCTGAAAAAGAGTATGTCGAAAGAACTACAGCTGAATAGTTAATTCTGGTACAATATATATGGGCTTTCAATGTGCATGAAATCATCACCTCTATATATAAATTCTCGAGAGATCGAAAGCATCACAGCAAGCCAATAATTATGTCCAGATCAAAACTAAACATTCTGATATATATGATCTTGATAGAATCCAGCAGCATTGATAGGCTATCAATGGATGAACTCTTCATTGAGCATATAACATAATATTAGTACCCAAAGTGTACTCCAAGATGATATAAAACTTATGCGCACAAATGAAAAATGTAGCA
Organism: Aegilops speltoides; assembly: GCA_021437245.1. NCBI lineage: Eukaryota > Viridiplantae > Streptophyta > Magnoliopsida > Poales > Poaceae > Aegilops > Aegilops speltoides. The sequence continues at coordinate 336,614,821 of CM038146.1, forward strand.
TATGATTACAAATGTGTAGATGATAATATACGGTACCTAAAAAGTGAGGAGCCAAACACCAACTCCTTGTGATTATTAAACGGGTCACAAGTTACACCCAAGGTCTCCAGTTTGGGCGCTGAGACGGCAGTTATTTGTGAAGGTGTATAACAATTATCAAGGAGCAACCTTTGAAGTGAAGGGGCATCTTCGATGATGAGCTGATGTCCTTCAAAACAAATTCCAATGCTTTTAAGGTGAGGCGACTTTATTTGGAGACAACTGATACGGATTTCTATTCCCAAAACAATCAGCAAGCGCTCCAGGGCAGGGCAACTGGAGTGGATGATGTTGGGCAGTGAGGCCTCCGACAGATAAACGACCACAAGTGAAAGTTTTTTTAGCAGTTCGAGTCGAAGCATTTGTACCAGATCGTCTGGTAGATGGCACCGAGCAAAGGTGGCGGTGTGGAGAGAGGAGGAAAACCGCGAGATGGACAATGGTGGTGTGGGCACGAATGCTTGGTGTGTTCGTGGTATGAAACTTTTGTGGTAATGGTACAACTCAAACTACTGGAGTTTTTTGAATTCAAGGGATGTCAGCCAAGCGTCCACCGTGCTGGGTATAGACAGCAGGTAGCGTGTCGGGATGCAAAGGCATTGAACGGGGCCCTACTGGTGAGAAGAGACGATGGCTCTGAGGAGATCAAATTCAGGAAGGACAGATATCTGACGACAGTCGAGATTGAGGGGCGCGGTGCGCCATAGAGGGCACCACCGAGTTGAGAAGACTTGTGTGCGGTAGCAATCATTGGTGGGGAGAAGCGAGATGATATCCTCAAGGATGACGTCTGGGAGATCGCTGATGCGGTCCACCAGAGATTCTACCGATTCCTCAGATCCGGGTGGGGGGGGGGGGCTCGCCGCTTCTCCCCGCGCTACTGGGTGCGGGATCTACAACCGGCGTCGCCACTAGTGGGAGCCTCATCTTCCTGGTGCTGGGGCCAACCGACTCCATTTTCCTTGTGGGCGTCGCGCCGAGCTCACTGGTTTGAGAAGAGTAGCCAGAGACGAGCCTAGTGGCAGTGCGAGTGGGGAAGAAGGAGGGCTGGGGATTTCTGTAGGAGTGGAAGAAGAGGAGCAGGCATCTTCTGTACGAGTGAGGAAGAAGGTGAGCGGGGGTTTTATGGACAAGTGAGGAAGATTGGGGAGCGGGGGGAATTGTGGGGTGGGGGGGGGGACAGAAGCAGGAGAGCGAGATGTTCGTGTTTATAAGGCCCGCTGCAGTAACTACTCGCTTTTTCCCAAGAACTGCTCTCTTCTTTTGTGTTGCTGCATTGGAGCTGGCGCATGGACTTGGCTGACTGGCCATGCATGCAGGATGCATGTGCCCGCCGGCCACTGCATGCGCCTAGTTTGTTACTAGGCCTGTTTAATAGGGTGGTTATGGAGTAAATTAAGGAGATTTATTTTCTCTATGTGCATCCACCAAATTAGAGGATGCGGTACTAGATGCAGACACTCACATTAAACTAAGTTTCAGAAGATACGGTATGCATACTAACATTCAAAGAACAAAAGTTCATCATGTTTATGCATCCAATACAAAGCTGTGAGAAGGTGTGGAAATAAAGAAAATCGGTCGATGCTTCTCTGAGCAAAGGGCCTCCCTGCGCACGCATTAATTTCCTGGGATGCTTGTTTCTTCTCAATGTTGCGAGCACTTTGAGCATGTTGGCAACTCCACGGCTAGCCAGCTGTCTCATCTTGCAATTGATGCTGACAAATTTGCAGCAAACACACGAGGCAATAGAGATGACTCAACATGAGTCCATATTGTGCAGTTCCCCTGAAATCATATTCATTGTCCTGAATTTGAAAAGATAGGAAAACAACAGCTATACTTAAACGGTGTTGCAAAACAGTAGCACATATCAATAGCTCAGCATGACAAAACACGATCATCTGGACGAAGGGGATACTGACTTGCTTGAGGAAGATTATATATAATTTCATAAGTCCTTGGTTGATTTCCACCTTCGGCTGCACTGCTTGTTTGCTCCTCCACACATGACAGGATCGTTCCGCACTGCATTCAGCAAGTCAACGTACGTATAAGCTAATTTCATCTTGCGGTGGTCATTGTACCTAGTTACGAATGTAGGAATACCTGGAGCACCATGAGGTTAGCTGACAGCAGGTAGATGCAGCCATATAAATTTTGTGCGGTGCCACCAAAATTGAGGTTTGTATCCCTTCCCGTTATGAGAATTCTTCTTGAAGTTGGTAGAATGTGACGGCTTGTTCTTTGCATCAAACTTGCCTTTCCACTGAGATTTGTTTGTGTTGTTTTGGGGCTGGTTGGGCTGGAAGTTCTTCTCGTGTACCATGTGGGCACTAGAAGCTCCCTCAGCGACCCGAGCACGTGTGTCTTTTGCTCTCGCCTTCTCCTCAAAATCAAGAGTGCTAATGAGATCGAAAACATAAAACTCATGTCTCTTGTTTTTCAGAGAAGTAGCAAAATCGTTCCACGAAGGTGGAAGCTTGGCAATGATGGTCCCAGCAACAAATTTGTCCGGCAACACACACTTAAAGTACTCAAGTTCCTTAGAGAGTGATCAGATCTCATGAGTCTGCTGAACAACAGAGCGCTCATCACTCATCTTGTAGTCACATGTACAACTCGTTGCCAGCGCCTGAGGGCCCAAACGTGGCCTCGAGCGTAACCCACATGTCTTTGCCGCTGTCAAACGACATATATGAATCCACAATGGAATCGTCAAGAACACTCAACAGGGCGGCTTTGAAGAGGGTATCCATGTTCTGAAAAGCTTCCTGCTGTGTAGGATTAAGATCGCCCTCAGGCTTACCCTTAGTGGCGTCATAGCAGTACATGATCTGAAACCAATATACTGCTCTTGTGCGCCACCTTTTATATTGCACCCCCTTAAAAGTAGGCGGCTTCAAAAGCGCAGCAAAACCACTCGGAGTAAATTGCCTATAATCAGGTATTTGGATTGGATTGTTGAATATATGAGCAATTTACTATGAGATTTAATCTGAATCAGCAGTAAATAGATCATGATGACAATTGCAAACATCAAAGTAATGATGCAGACTAAACCAGGAGGACAGAATCACATACTGTACAGCGGGAGCAGAACCGCTGTGGTTGGTGTTGTCACTCATGTCATTGATGAAGAGGTTACCGAGGTCGGGGAAGAAGGCTGTCGTTGAGGAAGTCATCGCTGGCAGCAGTCACAGGAGTGTGCTCCCCGAAACCTGATCGCCCCTCTCCCATACATGATCACGAAAGGCGGGGTTCAGAGGACTGTTGTCCCTTCTCGCGGTGCACGCCGGAAGGAGGGCTGGAGAAGAATTGTGTGGCGGCGCTAAGATTTGGAACTGTGCAAAATCATATGATACAGAGGCGGCTAGGGTAGAGCATGTCAGGTCGGTCGTGCGAGTAAGACCAAGTATAATAGTAGGCCTTTGGCCCCCAAACCCCACGTCCAAGTCAATAATAGCCCCACCAAGGTTTGTCTAAAAAAACAGAGTAATTAAGGCGTCCGTTAGTCCCTTTAGTATAAATACTATATCATTAATAATGGCCCCACCTTTTGTCTCACAAAGTATGTTGGGGCTCCTGCTACAATCGGCTACAAGTTTACAATCCGCTTCTCTTCTCTCTCCTCTTCTCTCTCCTTCAACTAAGCACAAATACTATATTTAAATCCTTATAGCCTGCTTATGTCATCTAATTGTAGTACTTGCTCTAAAGTTACTCTCCACTGTGTAGTCTGAAATGCCGGGCGTGCGGCGGGCGGTGCCCTCGGTCGGCATGCCGCTTCAACGGGGGAAGTAGTGAGAGGCCGCGTCGCCCTGACTTGCCATCAATGTGGAGCGGCGGGCTCAGCTGGCGCCGGGCAGGAAGCACGCGCGGGAGGGGGGAGGGTTTTTTTTGGGCCAAGAAGGTGATAAGCCAACTTGGGGTCGGTCCGAACGGGGAAATATCATGTGCTCCCGTACTCTCCATATGACACTAGTCTATGTTACTACTCCCTCCTTTCCGGTTTATTGAGATGTTTAGAGTAACATAGTAATATGTTACAGTATAAGTTACTCCCCACTATGACCAGCCTTGGCCTCTCCCAGTGCTCCACCATGTATAGCTTCTAAGCCTGCCACGTAGGCATAAAATATGATGTGGCAAGTTAATTAAGAGGAGAGGAACTAGTTTGGTGACCGCAGGAAGAAACGATGGAAAGACAGTTTTGAGTCTATAGCTAATTAAATGAAGCAAGCTTAGCAACAATAAACTAAGCACCTATGCATTGAAGACTTGAGTAACTAAGCCATTTAATGCACTTAGCACCTCATCTAAGCACATCTAAGCACTTAGCACTTAGCACCCCCTTGACCGTGGACCTTCACGGTGTACGTCACCTTGTGTCTCATAATTTTCCTCGCCATCATCTGAATCCTAGAAGATCTCACCCACATCATCATTAGGCATGCAGCCGCCTTAATAGACAACGTGCGCAGAAGGAGTAGAGGCGACTGGGGACGCACCATGTCATGGGCACTCCGTACGTGCTCGTGTGCGTGCAGCGTGCATGTTTTTCCATCTTTGCTAGCTCTAAGGCCGAGGTTGCGGTCGTCTTCGTCTCTGACTAGTCATTGAGCAACGACGGCAAAGAGGTGCTGCAAGAGATGCGTAGGCGCCGTTGTGTGCGAGCTTCACCATAGCACGACGAACCAGATGTCACCGTGGATGGCGCACGCCTCCATGTAGTCGAGTGTGTGCGCATGCATGTGTTATTCACGTGCATTCTGCGGACGAGTGTGTGTGCATGCACGTGTTGTGTACGTGCGTTGTGTTCTCCATGCTGTGCGTGTATGTGCATGAGTTGGATCGGATGGAGTTAGTGCGTTGGCTTGTGTACATGTGTGGTTGCATGTGTCATGTACATGTGTGGCTTGTTGCGTGGTTACCAATATAAACTATAAAACATCTTCAACTTAGCATCCTGATGTACCGTTTCTAGTGGTTAGCGAAGAGTTCATGTTCTTTTATTTGTTTATAGGTGGGCAGGCAACAATAAACAGGGGAAAACGCGCAAGGTTCCTTGCAGACGCTCCACCGCGAGGTTCCTTGCTCCTTCCCGGTCCGTCGGGAATCTATGTTCTTCAACTCTTTTCTTTTACATGAGCTTTGTTCATCCTTTTCCCAATACGCGAGACATCTAGCATCAAGGTGCACGTGTCATGCAAGAAAATGGAGATAATCAGATAAGAAGTGTGTAAGTGAGTCGTGCACTTCGATGGCACCTACGCAATATTTTTTCTCCTCGATGGCACGCGAATAGTGCACGTACTCAACGACGGAGCACGGGATGGTAGCAATGACATGGCCAGCCCCTTTTTGGAGAGAGTACGTACTAAATAACTTTGATGTGTCCCGTCAACTTGCAGAACAACAAGAAGCTTGATTACGCCTTCTCCCTCGCCAATGCGTCTTGCGTGGCTCATGACCTGAGGAGAAACTTTTGCTTACAAGTGGTGGACGTGCAACAGTTCATTTGGTGTCAGATTGCCAGAAGTACTACTGTAGAACCATTGACTTCTGGAAGAGGCAAAGAGCCAAGCGCAAGGTCACCTACTAACCTTAGGCTAGGCGTAGTGGGAGTAACATAAGTAGGGGTACCTCCTTTTTTATTCTAGAACCAACCACACATGAATATCGAGGTGCTGGTTACGTAGAACAAATTTCCTGGAGTCCGTGCGCATCCCTCCTCTATCTCTCTTCTCAGCCAGCCAGTGGACGTGCGGATCCCATCGTCTGTTTGCTCATATGCGGTCCCACTGTTTGTGAAAACGCAAGAGGACCCACTGAACCTGCACATCTTTCACCTCGACGTGCTGGTGATGAAAAACAAATCCAATAAAGATCTTCGGTGGCCGCTTTTGGAGTTACTCAAGAGTAGTAAGATTCTATTTACAATTTAACCCAAGATGCACATCACGTGGCTTCAACTACCACTCTATTTTCTTGCATGACACGACCTGGATGCTGGATGTCCCACATGTCGACAAAAGGAGGAAGAACCCGACCAAATCTTTGGTTGTGCTCTCGGATTAGACTAGTTGTGCTAACTTAAAATTTTATTGTGTATAATGGATACAAGTTTTGGTATTGGGAAGAAGAGTACATCAATATATTGATAGATCACAATTTAGTAGATGTTCTAGCACTTTTAGCTAGCATAGAGGCTAGAGATGAGACTAGTGCACTTGTTGATAGAAGGCTGGTTGTAATGGAGAGTATCATGTACTAGTATCAAGCATATGATACTAGTGTATGATACTACATACGTAATGCCTAGTAACATATGTTGGTATCATAGATGACTACATTTATTATCATGCATGACACAAAGTAGCACATCATTTAATACGATACAGTATCATGATATGATACTCAACCATCTTTTTCTTCATTTAATTCTATGCCACATCATCAACATTGCCTAGTTGACATGCATGATACTACTTATGATACTCCCATTACGGGCAGCCGAATAGATGCTAGACATGAGAATAGATGCGAGGAAGCAACGTCTACTTCTTTACACCCAAAGAAGAAAGAAGCACGCAAGATTGAGCCTCCGCAGATCAACAATGAATGCATCAAGAAGGCACTAATCCAACTTACAGGATCAGTTATGGAAGTTGGATATCTTCTAAAATGTATTCTTGTGGTTCTTGTTTTCTTCGGTCTTGCTTTTCTAGTCAAAATTTTGGTGATGTATTTCCATGTACCAAAAAAATCAATGATGAAAAAAAGATATGTGTTTGCAAAGAAAAATGTACGCGGCCGGGATTCGTCCGCGCGTTCAGCACACGGCCACCGCATCCGAGAAATGGCCCGGACACGACCCCATTGCCCTACCCAAACGGACAGAATCCAGGCAAAACGGAGGTCTGTTTGGGGTCATGCGTTGGAGTTGGCCTTATAAGTGGGACCGCAGTTGAGGAAAAAGACTATCGGCAAACCCCCACCTTTCCCGCCGCGCGATGGCTGAGTTAGAGAAATGACGAGGTTGAAGAGATTGCTCTAGCATGGACTCCAAGAAATATGGTGTCAGATGGAAGTCGTGCTGGTGGCGTGTGCTGTACTCCTGGACATGAATGCTTGTTCTGGCCCATGCCACCCTACTACTCCTACTACTTATATAGTACTAGTAGTATCAAGGATTCGAGGTGCTGGTTACGTACAACGAACAAGTTAACATATAGGCTCTGATAAAAACACCACGGGACCTTGCCAAGCATGTGAAGCTAGTACAAATAGTGTACTACTATTGTTGATTGGCCTCATCCGATAACTTGTTGCAATGCACGTACAATTATGTATTTGGAAAATATTTTTTTGCCTCGTCGCAGCACTCACTCAGAGAAGAGACTCGAAAGCCATTCATAAATTTAATAAGTTTATCACAGGCATATCATTTTATTACATACAACAGGTCATCAACCCACATCGATAACGAGGATACATTATAAATACTAAAGTTTTCATCACACAACAAATAACAAGCAATGAAATGAACTTCAAATCAACCAATCCTCGCCATTGGAAACACTTGCTTTGAACCACAAGTGATTCTTTGGGACGGGCCATCTATTGTCGATCTCAAGACCAGCGCAGGACTGATCATCCATGCTGAAGCGGCTTAATATATTAGTACCAGGGTAGGGAACCACCGAAATGTACGAGGTATATATACAGTTGCTTCTTATAAATGGTAGTAACGTTGTGTCAACAACAGTTGGATCGCCTTTCACCATCATCGGATAGTTTTGTCCAAGGAAGAACGAGTTTTCTCCAAGACTATCAATACTGTACCAGGGAGAAGGTGTTGGCGCTAGCACACTAGTATTGATCCCGAATACACTAGTATTGATCCCGAATACCATGCAACAAGTGTTGGAATAGGTCCGGAGAGTGCGACCATGGGAGACACCACGTGCTCCCTCAGTAGTAACAAACTCAGTGCGCTGTATACACACAAGAAGAGGTGATCCATCAGAATTAGTTGCCAGGCGCCACTGAGTATATAAGTATTGCTCGTCCTCATGCTCGTGATCATCACCATCGTCATCTCCCCCTTGGTTATAAATTTTTTCAAGTATAGGTGGTGGAATGTTCATAGGACCTTGGAAACACAAGAAGAAGGTTAATTAGTAAAGGGAAACTTGCTAACCCACATGCATGTGGATGGAACAATTATAATTATGGTGGAAGACAAAGGTACCAAAACTATGAGGATCCCATGCAAAAACAATGCCATGAGTGGTGGAAGCAAACACAAGACCCTCGTATTGAATTGCATCACAGTACACAACCATGTAGAAACTGATTTTTGAGCAATATACATCGAGTCGAACCACAAAGGACGGCAACAAGCTTGTCGAAGATAGCAACAACTTCATGCTCTTGTAATTCCAAGAGCGATTGGGAACTCGACAAATTACTATATTCCGTAGAAGACAGTCACCATGATCGTATTTGAACATGCATAGAATACCGGTGCGCTCAACCTCTGGGCAGTCTGCTGAGATTTTTCGAAGTGGAACCCGGTGATGAGTGTACACATTCACAAGTTCCCACTCGTAGTTGTACCCAATATAAACAACCCAATCTCCATTTGCGCCTGCCCAATCCTTGCCCTCAAGCGATGGCATCTTAACATCATACGTATCATTATCAAGCGGCATCAACTTGCACAAAGGCGAGGCCTCCGTAAATCCCAGCGCCATCATCGAGTCACGGCGAAGAAGATAGGGGAGATCAAACCGCTCCTTGACCCTTTGGTTCCTTGTAATGATGTTATTAGTTGAGTCGAGAATGGTCTTGAACGAACCTGCCATGCTAGCCGAGGTGATGACGTCGCACCGATCAATGAGTTCCTCCACCACGTCATCTTTCAGACCGGGGCAAGAATGATGGGGTCGTTTCCCGCCTGTTCCCTCCATGGAGGACACGATCAAACAATGGCAGAAGGAAGGGTGAAGGCAAATGGAGGAGGGAGGAAGAGCATGCGACAACAGTTCCAAATCGAGAGTGAAAGGCGAAGAGTCGGTGGACAGTTACCAGTTTTCCACGGTACACGAAGAGGCGCCCCGGCCTACACGTCTGTTCGGAAATACTAGTAGAGAAGGACTCGCCGTCGTCTCACTGATATGTTGGAATGGGACCACATGTCAACGAAACGTGGTGTGTAATTTCTCGTGCAAGATGCAATCTGGACGCATTGGCCCGAGGTGCCGCATTAGTTTTTTTTTTAAGTTTGCCGCATTAGATATCGACCTTTATTTTTTTAACATACAATATGAATGGATAGCTCCTGTGGTCATCACACGTGAGCGGATATATATAGGTGGGCTAGGTGGGCAGGCGGTTGAGCAGGGACAACAATCTGAGTGCTAAAAGAGTTGATCCAATGCTTGGTTTTGTTTGGATTTTCCAACTATGACCATTGGATAGAGTGAATCAATGGCTTATGTTCAAAGTTATTCTCATACTATAGAATTTTTAATTCAGTTGTTGTGCTGCTACTGTCCAATATTCGCGTGTGGTTGTTTCTAGAGTAAAAAAAAGGAGGCACTAGTACTTACTGTGGGAAAGGTGAAGTGATGGTTGATTCGCCTGAGCAACTTATTACTGTGGGAATATGGGAGTACCAATAGTTCAAGGAACAGAGAAATGATGGTTGCTTCGTCCGAGCAACTTCTTTGTGGCGAAGGTGGGGCTCTGTGATTTGATTGCTCACGAGTCATTACTCTTTGCATAGCGACCGGGGTGAATATTTCCCTGCAGTTGTGTTGTGCACTCAATATTGTTGCATGGCAAGTGGAGCCGGATGAAGGATGTCCAACATGTCGGCGAAACGAAGTTGAATTGTTTCTGGCATTGCTATCAATCCTTCAGGATTTGTTTATATGTATGCATAATTTTAATGAAATTGTACTGTGATGCTATGAAGGTTTCAACTTTGGTTCCGCAGAAAAAAAGGTTTCAACTTAGGATTCATGTGTCTTGCCTCAAGATTATTTCATTACAACATTCCATCAAATACAAATGAAACTACCATGGCTACCATGGCTAATGCATCTCAATGGTTCGCAGATTAGCGCCAATATTCACATCACAACTGAAGACAAAGTTGTGAGAAGGTGTACTTATTAAGAAAAAAATATAATTGATCGATGTTGTTCGTAGGCATGGCTCCATTTCCTTGGCACAATGTTCATTGCTTGGCAGCTAGTTTCACCCAACTCTGTAGCCAAAAAAGAGGTGTATGGAGGACACCACAATCCGATCATTTTTTGCAGCTCCACTAAAATCGAGCGGACCATCCCTGTTTGCAAAGATATCTAGTCAGTGTGATGACAATAATAGTGAAACTAGATGATGAAACATAACACACATGAATAGAAGTCAATCACCTCTATGATCTCTTTGTAGCACTAACTTCTTGTTGGAGAAGATTAGGCATGGAGTTGGATGAGGAGGATAGCAAAACCAATCTCCCTTTATGCAGTCCCATAGAAATGTAAGAACATTGCCCGTGTGACATTTTGGCTGAACTGCACAAAATACTCTTAAGAAAAAGTGATTTGTGCAGTTCACCAAAAGGTCGCAATAGCAACGAGGTGAAAATGGATAGCCCTGTTTGCAAAAGGAGGCAGAAAGGAAACAATTACTACCCAATAACACGAGTTGAAGACACATACGCCGACAAAAAAGAAGCATATTCCATGTAATAAGAGAAAGATAGCACATGGTGGTTTATCAAAAATGGTTTGAGGACGAGATTGCAAGATGGAAAGTATGCCGTCCGAGATACGATTTAAGCAAACAACTAAAGAAGATCCACATGCAGCAATGTGGGAAGATGGGCAGTGGAGCAAGGCCGGAGGAAACTGTACCTGAGGGTTGTCGGGATGTTACTAGGAGGGCGTCGGCGGCCGGGATCTGCCCATACTGCGGCAGCGAGCAAGTGGCGAAGGCCCTACCGCGCCGGAGCTTGGTTAGAGAGAACGGCGGGTACTGCAGATTGGGATGTGTTTCGTCAACGCCGTCGAACAGAGAGACGATGCACATTCTCCCTTTTTGCCGGCGGACGGGATGCGGCCGGATCACTGACCAACGCTGAGAGAGAGGCCACTGTCGCCTTGTGTGAGATGATGTGACAAGAGACAAACCCAATTTTCCATTTCTCCACGGCAATCGTTTTATCTTCTGTACGTGCCATTGAGGAATATGTAACTTTATTTAATACTAACGCGTCAAGTCGAACTTTGTTCCATCTAGGCGTGGTACCGGACCCTCCTTCGAGTAAACAACCGCTACACGCGTCAGATTATCACGTGGGTTGCCTTTTCGTACAGAAACGAACTCCACCGTGTACCCGCGCGGGTGTGGCCGGGAATGAGACATGAGTACGTGCGTCCTGCGTGCACCTCTTCTTTAGGTGCAGGTACATATGTGGGTGGGTGTGAGAGAGACGGTTTGTGCGAAACAGAGGCAATGTGTTGATGATATCTCAAATAGAAAAATGTAACATATGCAATGTGTGTGAAACAGAGTCATGGACGTGAGATATCGATAGAATTGAAAACAGGGATGAAGTGTGTGGCTGCGCGATCAATAAAGAGTGCCATCGAATTTGTGTTTGCCCACGTCAAAGATAGAGGGCGGCTGGCCTACTGGAATTTGAGAGGGCAGAGGTGCAGTTTTTCTTCGTGGCAATGTTCGACTATCGGTGTGTGTGTGGGGGGGGGGGAGACCGATCGACTAGCATATGTGTGGGGAAGGAGAGAGACCTAGCTATGTATTGAGGGAGATCGATCGACATCCATGGATATGTGTAGCAGAGGAATAAGGTTGGGAGAAATACAAAGGTAGAGCGTCGGAGGGTTGGTGGTGGAGTGGCGTCTCACGAATGGTGGGAGAGGCCTCCTAGACAAACAGAGGGTGCAGTGCAATATCAATAAGAGAGGCGGGGATGTCTGCATGCCTCTATGCGTGCGTGTGAGAGGCGGGTCGGGAGGTATGCAAGGATGATGAGGGAGACGATATGGTTGTGGTAAGCATACATAACTACATAGGAAGATCAACCGTCGTGTGTCCGAAAGGAGAGACATAACTAGCGAGGTAAGTGTATCGGTGCGTGGGGAAAATGAATTATAGTCGACTGGCTATATGTAGGGAGATCGATGCGTATACGCCTACATGTGTTAGAAGCAAATAAGGTTCGGAGAGACAGACAGGGGGAGAGGGGTGCGGCTAGGAGGTGGTGCGAGAGGCCTACCATGTCGAGGGGGGAGGAGTGTGCGAGTATGAGATCAATGAAAAGAGGGGCAGGAGTGTGCACCTGCGTGCAACCGTATTGGACATAGGGGGGCATGAACGGTGAGAAGAGAAGAGGGGAAGTATATATGTGTTTGTTGTAGGCACACTTGGCTAGAGAGGTATATCGACCGGTGTGTGCCGGAAAGAAGGAGCCGGGGGCCTACACACACCACGGGTGGACGACCTAAAGAGAAATAACGAACGTGCACGATGTAGGGGATGCTAAGGGTGGGTGAGAGGGGGCGGGCGTGTGCATGCACGATAGAAAGTTAGCGCTAGCTAGCTACAAATAGAAGAGGATCGTGAAGGTGTAAAAGACAAACAAAGATCATAATTCATTATAAAAAAGTGGATACGGATACTTGAAGAAGATATCATAATGTAGAACATTGATTATAATTTGGGCTAATGTGTGGCTTTTATAGCTCAGGTCTAAATACTTGTCATAATGTAGGGGGCGGGGCACTATACTTTGTGTGATAAACACGGTATACGTATGGAACATGGTTTAGATTATGAATATATAGTTAGTACATCAAATGTACTATTATTTGGAATCAACATCAAGTGTATTCAAAAATAGAATTCGATTTCATGTAGTACACATAGTTCATATCTATCTCTATAGTAATCATGTGGTGTGTTATTAAGGTAATACACAAATGATGGTTGAAGTTGGCAACAATCATGATTGTAGATTCTTATTGAAATAGAGAAACAAATTCCAATTCAGTTCGAATTGCAGCGGTAGTATAGACATTTGGAATGCACTAAACTGTTGGTATGAGTAGGTTACATGCATTATACAGCAAGCGAAAAAATTTAATTGGACATAACATGGATTCATACTCCCTCCTTCCATCTATATAGGGCGTAATGAGTTTTTTAAGACCGCCTTTGACTATTGACAAGATTAATAGTACATGACATGCACAATGTGAAAATTTTATCATTGAAAGAACCTTTCACAGACAAATTTAACGGTGTGCTTTGTGTAAGTTGCATGTCATATATTATTGCTATAATATTTGGTCAAAGTTAGCATAAAAATGCATTAGGCCTTATATAGATGGAAGGAGGGAGTAGCTTTGAATAGCATTTGTATAGTAAAATGGGGCAAGACTCTCCCTTTGTGTGGTGTGAATAGTATTTTTTTGTTTTCTTTTTGGTTGAGGGAAGTGCGAATTGATTTGGTATGTACAAGTACAATATTACTACACATTAGGCTTGTCCCTAAAATTCAACCCGCGCCTTGTTATATCCCGAAAATTCAGATATCGTGCTCCCAAAACTGGCGCCTTCACAACCCGTGCCTTGCTATCCCGAAATTACAACCCGCGCGAAAACTCCCTCCAGCTGGCAAATCCCAACACGCGAAATCCCCCTTCTAACCCTGAGCGGAAAGGGACGCTAGTTCAAATCGGTGGGGGGTACTTTTGTAACACACCCTACATTTTGGACAAGCGCGTCCCTAAGTCATGGTTCACCCTCCCATCGCCCCTTTTAGCCATTCAAATCCTGGCCACCATAACCTCTCCGCTCCAGCCGCGAAACCCCACCCTCCTTCGTCCGCCACCTCACCGCTGCCCAGTCGGAGCCTCTTCCCCAACAACGTCATCCACCGCAACAGCTCAACGTCCCTCGTCCACCTCCCCGGATAAGGATCCGTCGTCCATCTCATCGTCCCGCCGGTTCAGCCACCCCATCCTCCACCTCCAAGGAGCTGCTCCAACGATCGCCTCGTCTATCGCGGCTGCTCCATCCCCACATCGCCGCCTTAACCTACTCCACCGGAACCACAACATCCTCACCGACTCCTCGGACGAAGCCGAGGCCTACTCGGTGCCACCAAAGAGGTAGTACACTCATCACATCGCACCTTCTCCTTAACTCGACCTCCCGGCGCCAATGGTGCTCCATCCCGCACCCCCATGGAGCGGCTACCTTGAAGCTGGCGCCACGGGCGACATCTCCACGGCGGCTCTCCCCCTGTGCGAGGCCCCTTCGGCGGCGGCGGCCATACCAGCCGGATCTGTTGTTGCTGCTCTGGCTCTCGCTCGATCGATCGCTCGCCCAGCTACTGCTGCTCCGGCCCTCACTCGCTCGCTCGCACTGCTGCTGTTGCTCTCCCCCTCGCTCATGCTGCTGCTCTGCTCCGATTTAGCTACACTTCAGTCGACTGAATCGACTTTTGGGTTAGTCGATTTTGGGGGGGGGGGCTCATGAGTTAAGGAAGAACCACCTGCAGCGGGGGCGGTGGCTCATGGAGAGGTACCCACTATATATCTTAGGGTTCGGGGGGGGGGGGGGCTAGAGACCTGGTCGGGGCGGCAACAGACTGGCGGTGGGGAGTTGTTTCGGGGCGGTGAGGCGGCGCTGGGGCCGGCGGCGAGGCCGGTGGTGGCTGGCTGCTCAAGGGGGTGCAGGTTGAAGATGAACTGCAGGCCCTCCCTAAACTACATCTCAAGTGCCTCTCTGCTACCATTGCGTTCAGTTTCAAATGTAACATTGAGATTCCACAGTAAATTTTAGTTTCGACAGTTAAGTTCAGAGTCAACAGTTTTTACCTCATCTGTTGTAGTCAGGTGGTTTTTGGTGATGTAAAATTTACATCTATTTTACATCATCTATTGGAGATGCTATTAGAATCCCACTTGAGATTGACGATGACTGTCTTGTGCTGCTTCAGCCTTGATGTCTTACGGCTCACCGGAGCTGCTCCAATGATATAACGATCCATCACAATAGAGCAGTGCCCTGGACGCCTTCTACAAATTCCTCAGATCTTCCTCCACACCTCCGACAGCCACTTCTGCCTCAACTGCTTCAGCGACCAACCCAATGATGCTGAGGTCGACACGTCTACGGCAAAGAGACTGTACACTTGTTGCATCACTTATTACTATACATTCATGTCGATCCATTAGGGTTATTTTGGTTCAACGGAAAAACATAGCAATAGGAAAGTTTCCAATGGCACTCTACTATTCAATTATTCATGCATTTTGTTAAAAGGAATGAAGCAAAACATCCACATGGACCTACTTTTCAAAATCCTATGCATGAAAACAAGACCAAGTGCATTAGTGGCAGAATAACATTCGAACTGTACACGCTTTCATATGGTTTCACTTTATTTTGGCCATGTTTCTTTGCATTCCTCTTCTCTTCCAATTCCTGTAAACCAAACACCCAAGTTGACAGAAATCCTATGTTTACAAATGCTCTGTTTACCATGTGCATTCCTATCCTATTCCGGTGTTTTTCCTATCCCTGCATTTTTACAATCATGCAAGCCAAATGAGCCCTTACAGAATTACTTCAGTTACAGGTGGGTGTCGAAAGGAACTTTGTGTGGTTTGTCCTGCTCTTGCCGCGATGTCGTCCACCTCACCTGAGCTGCTCCATCGACAGAGCCATCCACCAAACCAGACATCACGACTCCTGACCATCTTTCGCCGCCTCAGATCTCCTTCCACCTTGCGCACCCACCACAACAGCATCACCATCATCGACTCAGCAAATGAACCTGAGGAGTACACGGGTCCACAAGAGAGGTCGCACTCTTTTTTTTCTGCTTATGTTATGCATTGCTTAAAATTACCTGCTACTTTATCGTTGTTCACCTCTTGGACTCCAAGTCAGGTCCAAATAAATGTTCAAACTTGAGTTCTAAATTAGTTGTGGGGCACATATCGAGGCAGCAATGAATAGTATGTCTGTCTAATATCTGGTTAACCTAGGGTATGCCTATGTTGTTCATCTTGGGTGGGAAACAAATAGTAAAGCAATCATCATCTATCTTTTTATTAAATTAATGCAATCATCGGCCTGCTATCATTATTTTTGGATCCATCCACTGGTTGTTACCATCACTCTAAATTTCTGCATGCTCTCCTTACATAATCTCACCATATTTTTTGTATGAATGTCAGATATTGTACACAGTCATGCTGAACATGTAGAGAAAAAGAGAAGAGTTTTGCGCGGCAATACAATGTCATGCAGACATCGCTCTGTGGTGGGTTCAATGGCGAACCCTCCCCACCCCTCTCCAGATTGTAATCCAGAGGAAGATATCTGTTCTGAGGCGGATTCAGACGCCGCTCACCACTCCTATTTACGACCCAAGGTGTTTGCTGTACTTTGGCATGATGATATTAGTCATATCATGCATATGTTGCCTTGCAGTGCCTACTTTTGACATCATATATGTCATCTGCTTAGTTTAGACATGTTCTGTAATGCCACCTATTTAGTTTCTATATCATATATGGGAATCATGCAGTCTCATGTCTTTTAGCCAGCCATAATATATGCGAAATGTGCAATGCCATCCTGTTTAACCAGGCATCATATATTTGAATGATATCTTGCCCATCCTTTTCTTCATTACATTTCCATTTGTCGACAATGTTTGTACATTAAACTACTCTTCCTGTGAATCAGCCATTTGGGTGGGAGATGGAAAAATCTGGAGTGAAAACAAGGCCTTCAGAGCAGACAGTGCTACCTGTCGAAGCAGATCTCTTGTTGGGTCTTGATAGCTCCTTAGAGATGGATTCAGAGACAGATGACCAGTCCTCTTCCCCCACCGAGGTGTATGATCTAACTTGCCACGGTTATACTGCTCATATCATGCATATGGTGTCTTGCATTGCATAGTTTAGACATTCTATACACAATATTCAACACCATGTTCTTAGTTCAGACATCATATTGAACGCCCTCTGTTTAGCATATAAATCACATATGTGAATTAAAAGATGCGATCCTGATTACTTAGATAACATGTAGGTAAATTATGTCATGCGATCATGTTTAGTTATTCATCATATCTTTGAATTATGTTATGCTATGTTATCCAGTTTAGATGGACACAATATATGTGAAATTGTGTCATGCTATCCGTTTTAGTTAAACAATATACATGTCAACTATTTCATGCCCTATTTTTTTCCACACTATCTATTGCATCTGTCTCTCATACAATGTATGTACATTCAACTATGTTTCCTTTTTATCAGCCATTTGAATTGGAGCGGGTGATGCCAGTATCTAGAAGACTAAAAACACGGTCTTCAAATAAAACAGTGCTACCTCTTGGTGGAGATAGCACCCCGGTTGTACATGCACAAGAACCATCCCTACGCACATAACCCAAACTCTCGCAGATTGTACCCCTATTGCGATGGACAAAGAACTAGCTTCACCCAATCTAACCCCAACCCCAGCCGATAGTAACCTAGTTCCTGTTGACACAGCACCATCTCCACCATAGAGCTCCCAAACAAGAGTAGTTAGTAAGGCAGCACCAGTGCCCAAAGGGCCAGTACTACCACGGCGAACCCCAACTCCACCAGTTAGTACGCCTATTCCTTTGGAGGAAGCACAACCAGCTAGTCGTAGTTTAGCATCTATCGCATTTGATGTTGTTAAATCGTATGTGCGTATCTTCCCATCTTGGAAATATTATACTGAAGATGAAGGAAAATGCCAGTTGCAAGTGTTTGTCCAGGAGTTATGTGTAAGTAATGTTATACATGGCAATTACTTTGCTTTGTCCCATACATCCTACCTCCATGATGGTTATAATACAGCAAATTTTCCCATTTTTCTCTATAGAGAAGGACCGATTTGGAAACTTAGGATGAGGTAACCTGTGCTAATACCTATGCTATCTTCAAGAATGCTTTGTGGCAGTATCAGAATTACCTAAAGAAAACGTACTTCACCGGCAAAGAAACTCATCAAATTCCCTTATGTTCTCCTGAGACACATTTAATGGACGATGACTGGGAACGCCTTGTTCTGTACTGGTCCTGAACCAAGAATGTGGTAAGGTCTATGATCTCATTTTACATTTTTAAGTACTATATTCTTGCGTCTTACCATACTCTGTTCATGTAGAACAAGTGCCTAAACTTGAACAATAACTGTTCTAATTTAAGATTCCATTGCTATCATAGTTCAAGAAAGCGCTAGGCGTTAATTGTGCGTTTTGCCACCGCCTTGTGCTTCACTAACCAAAGCGCATGCTTATGCGCAGTTATACACAAATTAAGCGTAGTTATGCGCAATGCGTTTTGCCAACGCCTAGAGCCTAGGCGCGCCTTTTTTAACTATGATTGCTATCGTGCATACTGCTTTGCTCTTGTATCACTGTATTTACTCATATAAACTTATTTTTAAATTGAAGGATCCAATCGAAACTCCAATGGCACAGCAGGTATGTTCACGCATGTTTCTTTAAGAGGTTTGCTCTTATATAGCTCTGTTGATTTGAATTTCAATTGTCTATACAGTTGACTTCTCATATCATGCACATTACTAGCATCACAGCAGAGCCAATAGGGTTGTTGTACATGTAGATCCATGGTACCCGTCTAAAATCTTGTTGTGCCGTGTAGTTTCCCATGCTTTGTATTCTTTCACTGATGCTTTGTCTTGAACTAATATGATTTGAACCGTGTCTCTATTTTGATTTGGCAAGACAATGCAGTGACCATAGGACATAGATATATGTTTGTTTGATGCTTTTATTATCTACTAGTACTTGGCAATAGAAGACTTGGTAGTTTAATCTTGTCCACCTTACTAATGAACTGGTTCACCGAAATGAGTTTCATATACTAGTACATGCTAAACCTGTTATGTGTCTGCTTGTTTCTTCTTTTAGAATGCTAACAGAATATTGGGGAAGAGTGCCTATTAAGCAATGGTAAAGGAAGTAATGCAGATAAGGTTCAGGATAGTGACACATCCTTGTTGGTCTCCAACAAAGCTGATAAAACAGCTAAGGAAGACTGTCTTGAAGACAGTGAGACAACCCCAAAGTCCTGTCTTGGTTTAGTGTTCGAGTTACTGGCCACTACCGCTTGCACAAGCTATTCAAACTCACTATCTGAATCAGTTCAATTTCTTGAGTCTCAACTACAAGCTGAAAGACATCGATCAGCTGTGCTGCAACAAGAAGCGGAAGGACTGCAAAAGTCTCTGGAGCATTCAGATGCATACTTACTGGTGCAACAACAAGCATTGGAGGATTTTAGCGCTAAACAGGACAAAGTTAATAAGCTTGGTAAGCTTATTGCCAGCATGGTGGATACCCAGGATAACATTTCTTGAGCTCTTCTGAAGTTGTTTCAGTTATGCTCTTGTTTTGCTGCCTCGTTTATTTGCACTGGTGGCCAATTTTGACGGCCAGTGTATGTAATATGCTGCTTTGTTCCCTATATTTGCACTGGTGGCGAACTTTGATGCCCGGTGGATGTAATATGTGTAATAGCGGTAATAGGCTAGCGTAATTGCTTGCTTATTTATTTCCTTGTTGTCTTGTTTAATTGTTTGCTTGTAGTCACTGTAGCTCTTTTTCTGTGTTTTTCTAGTGGCCACAATAGCCTATTTTTGGTAACTAGGCCAAAATAATCATGGCAACAAACGAACTGTTGTAACCATGGGCCTCCTGCGGCCGTATGATCCATGGGCCTTCTACGGGCCGTAGGATCCATTGGCCTTCTATACGGGCCGTAGGATCCATGGGCCTTCTACGGGCCGTAGGGTCCATGGGCCTTCTACGGGCCGTACGATCCATGGGCCTTCTACCGGCCGTACAATCCATGGGCCTTATACGGGCCGTAGGATCTATGGGCCTTCTACGGGGTGTATCATCATTTCGCCAATCATGGGTCGTACTATTCGTGGACCATAACGGGCCGTTAATAGGCCGTATTTGATAACTCTATGAAAACAGCCCAACGTTTTTTTTGCATGAAAACGGCCCAACGTATTAACGGTCCATAGATGGGCCGACTGTAACCACGGGCTGAATTTGGCCCACAAGCAGAAAATGACAGTAACGGGCCGTAAGTAACCGAATGCTGGAAATGAGCCCAAGAATAAATGGGCCCTGAGAAGGCCAAAAGATAGCTTAGGCAGGAAACAGCCCAATGAAATAATGGGCCGTTAATGGGTATAAAGTGATACATTGTTCACTACGGGCCAGTTTCAGCATGGGCCATTAATGGGCCAAGAGTTACAAAGGGCCTCATATGGGCCGAAAGAAGTCATGGGCCATACATGGGCCGGAAGTTAAAACGGACTGGAATCATATTGGACGGCCCAGATGACGCTATTGGGCCTAATTTGGAGAGGTCATAACGGGCCCTGGGTTAGCGAGCTGTAAATGGGCTATATGCGAACAGGCCGTTAACAGGCTTTCCGTGGGCCGGCCCACCACCTTTTTACCAAGTCAAACGGGTCGGCCTTTCACAGGAATGGGCCTCTGTTGGGTCATGCCATGTGTCAAACATATCATAGGCGCCTTGAGTCCAATGAGTGGATGACATCTGTCCCAACGGTGAGCCGGCACGTGTTTCCTCCAGCCAATGATGATTTTACATGTGGAAAATCCCCATTGGTCGGGCTGTTAACGAGTTATCGGATCTAGACCTGATAGCTTAACGGTGTTCCGTTACGGTGGATGCCACATGTCGGTCACCCTTGACGAAAGCACTTCTATGACGCGCGATTTATCGTCATGGAAGTGGACACTTCCGTGATGATAATTTTGGTAATGTCATGGAACACTTCTACGACAGCACATGTATGACTATCTTGATTCTGTCATAAAATCGTCATGGATGTACATGCATGACAGAAAACGTGACCTATTGTGACAAACACGTATCATCATGGAAGTGTATTTTTTTTGTAGTGTACCCGGCCTCGGAAGATCAACACATCGCAACCCTACCTAGGCCCAACAGAGAGGTCAACACACCGGTCTAAATCCTAAGCGTGCAAGGGTCTTGGGCCCATCGCCTATTGCACTCCTGCACGTTGCGAGGGCGGCCGGTGAGTAGACCTGGTAGCCTCGATTACAAAGGAGGGTGTTTCACGTGGTCCAACCCGATGTGCGCTACTCAGTCGCTGACGTCTGTAAAGCTTCGATTGATACTACGATGCCGAGTGCCCATAACTGTCCCCGCGTAGTTGGTTAGTGCGTATAGGCCAAAAGACCAACTCAGATCAAATATCCTAATCTCATTAAGCGTGTTATTTTGAAACAACCGCGGACACCGACCTGGGACCAGACCCACCTCTCTCATGGGTGGTCACAACCTGCCTTATCGCTCCGCCACAAAGAATCGCTCGGGGACTGTCGGGAACCCAGGCCCATCACAACCTGGATGGAACAACCTACCCCTTCAGCCCCTACTTTCGTGAATCACTCGCGGGTACTCTAAGAGCCGACTCGACTTTAGTCGCCACATGTATCAAGTATAGTATTGTATGTATGTATGTATGTATGTATGTATGTATGTATGTATGTATGTATGTATGTATGTATCTCCAACCATTGTAACCAACTCTGTGTAACCCTAACCCTCTTCGGTGCCTATATAAACCAGAGGGTTTTAGTCCGTGGGGCGAACAACAATCATACCATAGGCTAGCTTCTAGGGTTTAGCCTCTCGATCTCGTGGTAGATCTACTCTTGTACTACCCATATCATCAATATTAATCAAGCGGGAGTAGGGTTTTACCTCCATCGAGAGGGCCCGAACACAGGTAAAAACATCGTGTCCCTTGTCTCCTGTTACCATCGCCTAGGCGCATAGTTCGGGACCCCTACCCGAGATCCGCCGGTTTTGACACCGACATTGGTGCTTTCATTGAGAGTTCCTCTGTGTCATCCTCTTTAGGCCCGATGGCTTCTCCGATCATCAACAACGATGCGGTCCAGGGTGAGACTTTTCTCCCCGGACAAATCTTCATATTCAGCGGCTTTGCACTACGGGCGATTAAGCAGCCATCTGGAGCAGATTGAAGCTATGCCCCGCCATCGGTCGATTTGGAAGTTTGAACTACACGGCTGACGTCCGCGGAGACTTGATCTTCGATGGGCTCGAGCCACAGCCAAGCGCGCCGCACTGTCACGATGGGCATGATCTTGCTCTATCGCCGGACGCCCTAGAGGCCGCACAAGTGTCCGCTCCGACCCTTAGCTCAGAGCCGACTGCGCCGATCGAGGACGGGTGGCTGGACACCGTCTCGGGGGCTGCTACCTCTACGGCGATTGAGCCTAACACCAACCCTGTCCTTTGCAAAGCTCATGACTCCAAGGTGCCGGACTCCTCTCCGGACTCCGAACCTTCCGCGCCCCTGCCAATCGAATCCGATTGGGCGCCAATCATGGAGTTCACTGCTGCGGACATCTTTCAGCACTCACCCTTTGGCGATATCCTGAATTCACTAAAGTCTCTCTCTTTATCAGGAGAGCCCTGGCCGGACTATGGTCAGCAAGGTTGGGATGCGGACGACGAAGAAATTCGACTCCCACCCACCACCCACTTCGTAGCCACTGTCGAAAGTTTAAACGACGTGCTCAACGTCGATTCCAAAGACATCGACGGTATGGACGACGATGTAGGAGACAAACATGAACCAGCACCTATAGGGCACTGGACAGCCACCTCATCTCACGATGTATACATGGTGGACACACCTAAAGGAAGCGACGACGAGGGACAACGGGATGCCACGAGGGATCATTCCCTCGACAAGCAGTCAAAACGGCGACGTAAGCGCCGCTCAAAATCCCGCCTCGACAAAGACAGCATCCATACAGACCCAGCCATAGAGCAGGGTGAACCGATGGACGACGAACATGCTATCGAGCAACCGTCCGAACAGGATAATATGGATAAACAATCTGTCCCCGGCGAAGATAACAATCTGGAAAATCTCACACCGGACAAGTTGCTGGAGACAAAGAACCTCCACAAAAGGCTCGTCACCACTGTGCGTAGCCTGAAAAAGCAGAAGCAGAAGCTCAAAACAGCAGAAGATGCACTCAGGATCAGATGGAGCAAAGTACTCAACACCGCAGACAAATACGGCGATAGTCGCCGAACAAAGAGCTACCCGAAGCGAAAACTACTGCCCGAATTTGATGAGGAGGCCGTAGAGCCCCCGCAATCAAACAACAAGGAGACCACCCGGTCGGATAGACGACCCCATGGCAAACATAGAGCGGCAAACGGCACCACACACAAGCTGGCACGCGATCCGCACTCGGATTCGCATCAAAAAGATGGCCCAGTTAGATCTATCTACGGGCCAAGAAAGCAAGCTCTAGTAAGCAATGCAACACATCAAGTATCCGAATATTACGGTAATCCTAAATATAGGGGTGCCGCACACCCCCAATGTTTCACCGATGAGGTTCTGGATTACGAATTTCCAGCGGGATTCAAACCCATAAACATAGAGGCATACGACGGAACAACAGACCCTGGAGTCTGGATCGACGATTACATCCTCCACATACACATGGCTAGAGGAGATGACCTCCACGCCATAAAACACTTACCCCTCAAGCTCAAAGGGCCAGCCCGGCATTGGCTCAAAAGCCTCCCCGAAAACACCATTGGAAGTTGGGAAGAGCTCGAGGATGCTTTTCGGGCAAATTTTCAAGGGACCTATGTCCGACCTCCGCATGTAGACGATTTAAGTCACATAACTCAACAACCCGGAGAGTCACCGAAAATTCAGGAATGATTCCTTACTAAAAGAACCAAATAGTCGATTGTCCGGACGCCAAGCCTTAGCAGCTTTCAAACACAACATTCGAGACGAATGGCTGCTTGATTTACCTCGCCAAGAAAAGCCAAGAACAATGGCCACATTAACAAGCCTCATGACCGCTTTTGCGGAGAGGATAGCTGGTGGCAAGATCACGATACCAGCACCCAAGTACATCCAAGTCGAGGATGGAACGGAAACATGACGCAGCAAGGACCAGCGCCGGACCAAGGGAAACAGCCCGAAGTGCACGGTAGTCAACGGCGGATTCAAAAGCTCACGGCAGAATCATAAAAACTGCCCCCTAAGGATAACAGGGACGAGCTATGATGTAGGGTGGAACCCTATAGCATCGATCTTTCACGTTTGGAGGGGATCCTACAGAGGAAACACGAAGAACACGCGGAAGCACAAAGGGAAAACACGGGGAAACGAGAGGGAATCACTCAACCAACAAGGGAATCGATCACACAAGTGCTAGATCACCATACACATAAGAGATTCACGAGATCCAAAATCAACAAAGGACGATACAAAAGGTAACCGGGTTCTTCTCCGTGAGGAGGTCTTGATGGTCTTCCCTTGAAGGGGTCTTGAATCCGCTTGGGGGATCTTCTCCGTAGAGGTCCTGAGCTCCGAGGAGAAGTAACCAAGTGGATGAGCAAAGCTCTCACACCAAAATATGAGCTAATCCTTTGCTAACCCTAGAAAGAGGAAGGGGATGGAGTATATATAGTCTACGGAGCGAAAGGGTACATGGGCTTCGGCCCTTCACTGTTCACGCGCAGGTGAAGCCGGATGTCCGGGCGTCGGGCCGGATGTCCGGGGCTTCATGTGAGGCCGGATGTCCGGCTGGGGGCGGATGTCCGGCTGGCGATGGCGCGACCTTCAGTAGTCTCGATGCGGGCGCCGGATTTACAGGCGAGGGCCGGATTTCGGGGCCGTGGGAGGCCGGATGTCCGGGCTGGGGCCGGATGTCCGACCTATGCCTTCTTGGCTGAGCTGCGGCTCTTTGGGTTGGCGTCTCGAGGGACCGGATGTCCGGGGTCTGGGCCGGATGTCCGGGGCCTGGAAGGTGAACTTGTCCGCTTCAGCTGGTCCTCTTCATCCGTGGAGTGGATAGCTTGTCCATCTTCATGTGCATCCTTGGGAGGTTCTTCTTGACACCTAATCATGCATAGTGTATCTGATTTAGGTAGTAGCCATGTCTCGAGAGGGTCATATGAAATATCATCTAGGAGAGAAGTCACCTCGGTTTCAAGAGCTCTTGCACGTGCTCGAGTCATAGGTCCTTGTGGGGTTGGATGTGTTGATGTAGAGTCCATGGGGATGATGGAAGGATGCTCCGCATCATATCCCCTCCCTTCGAAAGGATCCGACCTCGGATCAAGATCTTCATCACCATGGAAAGGCGAGAGGTCTTTGACGTTGAAGGTGTCGCTCACGTTGTACTTGTCACTTGGTAGGTCGAGCTTGTAAGCGTTGTTGTTGTAGCGTGCTAACACCTTGAAGGGTCCATCAGCGCATAGGGTCTTCCAAAAGTAACTCAAGAACTTGACGTCGCGGTCGGAGACGATTGTCTTTGGTACTCCATGGAGGCGCAAGATTTCCCTACAAAAGAGATTTGCAATATGTGAAGCATCGTCTACCTTGTTGCAAGGAATGAAATGTGCCATTTTAGAATATCGGTCCACAACAACAAACACGGAATCCTTTCCATTTTGTGTTCTAGGCAAACCAAGTACAAAATCCATGCTAATGTCTTCCCAAGGTTGATAAGGAATAGGGAGAGCCATGTAAAGACCATGAGATTGAGCTTTTGACTTAGCTTTGCGGCATGTTGAGCATCGGGTGGTGAAGCGTGAGACGTCTCGAAACATCTTTGGCCAAAAGTAGTTCTTGGAGAGCGTGACGAATGTCTTGTCGCGTCCAAAGTGTCCCATGAGTCCACCGCCATGAGACTCTTGCAAAAGGAGCAAACGAAGAGAAGACTCGGGTATGCATAGTTTGTTAGCTTTCATGAGATAACCATCCTTGAGGTATTATTGTTCCCAAGATGTATGCATCAAACATTTAGCATAATGATGTGCAAAAGATGGATCACTAGCATACAAATCTTTGATGTGCCCAAAGCCAATAACCTTCAACTCAAGTTGGGTGACAAGCGTGCATATGCGTGAAAGTGCATCGGCGACTACATTTTCCTTGCCCTTAATGTATTTGATCACATATGGGAATGATTCAATAAATTCACTCCATTTGGCATGTCGCTTGTTCAATTTAGTTTGACCTTTTAAGTACTTAAGCGTTTCATGATCGGTATGGATTACAAACTCATGAGGTCTAAGATAATGTTCCCAAACATGGAGGACACGCACTAAAGCATACAATTCCTTGTCATACACGGGATAGTTAAGTTGAGCACCGGAGAGTTTTTCACTAAAATAAGCAATGACTCGTTTTTCTTGCATTAAAACTCCGCCAATTCCGGTACCACTTGCATCACAATGAACCTCAAAAGTTTTGTCAAAATTGGGCAAAGCGAGAATCGGGGCATGAGTAAGCAAAGACTTGAGCTCATCAAAAGCGTTGGATTGCAAAGGTCCCCAAACAAAAGGAGTATTCTTCTTACTCAAAGCATCCAAAGGAGCTGCAATAGTGCTAAAAAATTTCACAAAGCGGCGATAAAACCCTGCAAGACCAAGGAAACTTCGCACTTGTTGCAAATTGGTGGGTTGGGGCCAAGTTTTAATTGCTTTGATCTTAGTTTCGTCAACATGGACACCCTTGGAAGAGACAACGAAACCCAAGAAAACCACTTTGTCAACGCCAAAAGTGCATTTTTTCAAGTTGGCATAAAGACTTTCCTTTCGAAGCGTTTGCAAAACAAGCTTAATGTGATCAAGATGCTCTTTCATGGTTTTGCTAAACACAAGAATATCGTCGAAGTAAACCACAACAAAGATTCCAATGTATGGACGAAGTACATGATGCATGAGACGCACAAAAGTTCCGGGTGCTTCCGAAAAACCCATAGGCATAACCAACCACTCATATAAGCCAAATTTGGTTTTGAAAGCAGTTTTCCATTCATCACCCTCATGAATGCGTATTTGATAGTAGCCACTTTTAAGATCAATTTTTGAGAAAAAGTTGGCTCCACTAAGTTCATCAAGCATATCATCTAAGCGAGGAATGGGATGCCTATAGCGCACGGTGATAGCATTTATGGGTCTACAATCGGAACACAAGCGGAAACTTCCATCGGGCTTAGGCACAAGAATAACGGGAACGGCACAAGGGCTTAAGCTATCACGTACATGACCGTTGTCGATTAGTTGTTGTACTTGCCGTTGAATCTCCTTGGTTTCTTCGGGATTGACACGATATGGAGCTTTGTTTGGAAGTGGCGCTCCGGGAATGAGGTCGATTGTATGCTCAATGCCTCGTAGAGGAGGTAGACCCGGAGGTAGCTCATCGGGAAAAACATCTTGAAATTCCTGCAAAAGAGATTGAAACACCAAAGGTAGCTCATGAATGGTGTTAGTTTTTGTATCTCCATCCTTGCACACAAGGACAAAGTGAATCACACTCGATGGGTTCTCACACACTTCTCTCATCTCACTTTTGGTGGCAAATAGTATGAGGTTTTTCTCTCTAGGCGAAGAGGCGCTCAAATTTGGCTTCTCTCACTCACTTTATGGTGGCTCACTTTCTCACTCTTCTCTCTTTGGTTGGTGGCTTGTTTGTCAGCTATCACTTGACTAGGAGACATGGGTCGTAGGACATATTCTTTGCCTTTCATTTTGAAGCTATAGTGGTTTGTACGCCCATTGTGGTAGACACCACGGTCGAATTGCCATGGCCGACCAAGGAGGAGGTGGC
This sequence comes from Aegilops speltoides, assembly GCA_021437245.1. NCBI lineage: Eukaryota > Viridiplantae > Streptophyta > Magnoliopsida > Poales > Poaceae > Aegilops > Aegilops speltoides. Next base: position 336,642,694 of record CM038146.1, read on the forward strand.
ATACGGTCATTGGGACCACATCACACTCCAAAGTGTCCTCATATGCACCTATTTTGAATGATACTTGGACCGTATGCTCAACTCGTATAGTGCCGGAGTCACTTAGCCATTGAACCTTGCGGGTTGCGGATGCTTCTTCTTGACCAATTGGAGCTTGGAGCATAGTTCTTCGCTTGCCAAGTTGTGGCAACTACCTCCATCGATGATGACCTTGACGGATCTCCCATTGATGCCGGCCTTTGTGTGGAAGATGTGGCATCGTTGGTCTTCTTCTTGTTGATGTTGAAGTGTCAAGACTTTGGAGACAACAAGAGCGGGACTTGTATCTTCATCACAAAAGACTTGATCATCTTCATCCTCATTGATGCGCCGGTGCATGGCCACTTGCTCAATAGCGTCCATTTCATCTTCACTCATTGAGTCGTAGGTGCCATCGTCGTTGAGTACCATGGTGCGCTTGTTGATGCATTCATAGGACTTGTGGCCTCTGCCGTCGCAAGTAAAGCACTTGAAGGTGCTTGTCTTGACGGTCTCATCGGTTGGAGTAGATGATGAAGCACGCGTCTTGGAGTTGCTTGTAGTAGGAGGAGGACGACTTGAACTTGTAGAAGCTTTCTTGTAACTTGACTTGTCGTCGTTGCTTGGAGAAGGCTTGGTTGATGTCGAAGTTGGAGTAGTTGTTGAAGCTTGGTTGTTGGAGGAGCCGTATGTCTTGGATGAGTACTTGGCGTACTTGAAGTCATCTTGCACTTGTCGTTCCGCCTTTGTAGCTTGATGCACGAGCTCAATGAGGTTGGAGTAGGGTTGGAAGTCGGCGATCTTCTTGATGGGATGATTGAGTCCATTCAAAAATCGTGCCATCGTTTGCTCATCATCCTCCGTGACATTGGCTCAAATCATGGCAATCTCCATTTCCTTGTAGTATTCTTCAACACTCTTTGTTCCTTGCTTGAGTAGTTACAGCTTCTTGAAGAGATCACGGTTGTAGTAGGTGGGCACAAAGCGTGCTCGCATGACATCCTTCATTTGAGTCCAAGTGGTGATTGGAGGTTCACCTCTTGCTTGTCGGCGCTCAAGGACTTGTTCCCACCATATGAGCACATAGTCTTGGAACTCAAGTGATGCCATAGCGATCTTCTTCTCTTCCTCATAGTTGTGCAAACGAAAGATTTTGTCGACCTTCAATGCCCATGAGAGGTACTCTTCGGGATCATTTGTTCCATTGAACTTGGGCATTGTGAACTTGAGCTTGCCGTATCGGTGCTCTTCATTGTGCTGTGGTCGATGTTGATGACGACGTTCTTGACGTGGAGGGTAATCATCCTCATGTTGCTCTTGGCGTGGAGGAAGTCCATTATCAACTTGCTCTTGTTGGCCTTGATGTTGGAGAGGAGCTTGAGGAGCTTGTGGGGCTTGCCGTTGCGCACGCCGATGGTAGTTCCTCTCTTGGATTTCTTCTCGAAGGGCTTCCTCTTGATTGCGGTTGGCAATAGCTCGACTTGATGTTTGAAGGGCACGTTCCGCCTCAAGAGCTTGTGCTTCTCGTTGTTGTTGTTGAAGACGTTGAGCCTCGACGTCTTGTTGCTCTTGATGTAGGCGCGCTTGTTCTTGTTCTTGTTGGCGACGAAGACGTTGTCGTTCTTGAGCTTGAGCAAACTTCACTTGGTTCGATTGAGGACGAGGGACTTCTTCATCAACTTGCTCTTGGGGATGCTTGTCGTGTAGCGAGTTGCGAGATGCATGACGGTCTTGAAGCGCGTTTCGTCGAGGAGTGTTCGAAGACGGTGTACTTGTGTCAGAGAAGGAGTCGTCGGAGTGGCGACTTGAGTGGCTCCTTCTTGAGTGTGAGGAAGTAGAAGTACGCCGATTCACCAACAAGGTGCGGATCTCGTCCATTCTTGCATCGTTCTCTTTCTTGTGCGCGTCGAGTTTGTTGTCTAAGTAGTCTCGTGTTCGTTGCTCGGAGAGTCGCAAGTCGGTGGAGAGGTTGTCGATGCGTTCGCTCATTGCTTGTTGCTCTTGATGGAGAGCTCGTTGCGCGCCAAAGAGGTGGCTCTTGGTGATGTAGGATGACATGTCGTCGTCTTGCTCGATGAAGAGTGGATTTGTAGAAGAACTTGGCCTATCCATCATTTCAAGCAAATTGTGAGTGGTAGAAGGAGAAGAACTAATACCAATGTACCTTTGACCAAAGTTGAAGATGAATCAAGTTCACTCAAATGTGGACAATGAAATAGCACTATTGGTACCAACCCTTGTCGATTCTCACACCTACACAAGTAAAAGCTTTTGGTGGAGCTTGGTTAGGATGGTGGCACAAAATTGATTGCAATAGTAAGTGAGCTTCAATAAAGTTGGAAAAGATTCACAAATTTGCAAATGCAACAAGTAGACCAAGCAAGTATGGGTACACGGAAACACACACGCAAATAGATAAATGGGATTGTGCAAACCAAAAGTGAGCCAAAATGTGGAATCCACGAAAATGCTCTTGTTGCACAATACTAGAGAGACGCTAGCACGATTGCACAATAGGCGGATACGCAAACTTGTGCACAACCTACTAAGCAAAATGCAACTATCTCTATCCCAAGTATGCTATATGTATGGTATTTCGGTGCAATGATCCAAGATGATCTAATATGACAATCTTAATGTTGTATGATGCTATGGTTCTTGCTTATAAGCTTTGGTGGCTCTTTCACTTTTGAGCTCTTTTCTCATGCAAAACTTCACGAACCAAGATAGCAATTGTGTACGCTATGACAACTTTGTGACACACAAGTGGATCCCAAGATATGCACCACTTTGGTATGGTATGTATGCTATGGAGTATGATCACTAAATGTGCACAAGTCACGTTGCCGGCAATACTCAATGGCTAGTCTCGATGGGTAAGCTACGCAAAAGTAAGGCCATGTGGGGTATCAATGCAATTGCAAGTTATGACAAAGATGTCGTCGAAGTTACCGTCCTTGGCAATGTTGAGTAGTCGATGGAGATGAGCGGTGGTGATGATGACGTCGAACCGTACCTATATAGCCGAAACACAATAGGACACGGGAGCCACAACTCAAAATCTCAAAGACCAAGACACAAGAAAATCGACATAGGATGTAGCGGTGAGCGGTGGGTGTGTTTTTGGAAAGTGTTGTGGGTATGCGGAAGATGTTGTGGGCACCGTGGCAAAATTTGGCAAAGGTATCGTGAAATGGGCGTGGGTGTTGGAGTTGCTGTTTCCAGGTGCCGGATGTCCGGGCTTTCTGCCGGATGTCCGGGGCTCCGGATGTCTGGGGGACACGGGCCGGATGTCCGGGCTCTGGATCGGGGACGAGCTCGAAGAACTCTGCGGGGAAAATCGCAACTCCGGGGCAAAATTCGGACGAATTGGTGGATGGAAAAGGGTGGGGAAGGTGGAGAAAGCTAGATCCACACGTAGCAACACAAATCCATGGACCAAATCCAACAAAATTTCATCACACGAACAAATCACAAAAAAATTTGGGGCTATTTTTGTGGAGATTTCCGGATTTTAGGACGAGAACAACAAAATCAAGCTAGAAAAAGAGGGGTAGGGGCTCCAAAAACGTGATCAACGTGGCTCATGATACCATAATGATGTAGGGTGGAACCCTATAGCGTCGATCTTTCACGTTTGGAGGGGATCCTACAGAGGAAACACGAAGAACACGCGGAAGCACAAAGGGAAAACACGGGGAAACGAGAGGGAATCACTCAACCAACAAGGGAATCGATCACACAAGTGCTAGATCACCATACACATAAGAGATTCACGAGATCCAAAATCAACAAAGGACGATACAAAAGGTAACCGGGTTCTTCTCCGTGAGGAGGTCTTGATGGTCTTCCCTTGAAGGGGTCTTGAATCCGCTTGGGGGATCTTCTCCGTAGAGGTCCCGAGCTCAGGAGAAGTAACCAAGTGGATGAGCAAAGCTCTCACACCAAAATATGAGCTAATCCTTTGCTAACCCTAGAAATAGGAAGGGGATGGAGTATATATAGTCTACGGAGTGAAAGGGTACATGGGCTTCGGCCCTTCACTGCTCACGCCACAGTGAAGCCGGATGTCCGGCGTCGGGCGGATGTCCGGGCTTCATGTGAGGCCGGATGTCCGGGCTGGGGGCCGGATGTCCGGCTGGCGTCTCGACCTTCAGAGTCTCTCAGTGCGGGCGCCGGATTTACAGGCAGAGGGCCGGATTTCGGGGCCGTGGGAGGCCGGATGTCCGGGGCCTGGGGCGGATGTCGAGCCTGTAGCCTTCTTAGCTGAGCTGCGGCTCTTTGGGTTGGCGTCTCCGGGACCGGATGTCCGGGTCCAGGCGGATGTCCGGGCTGGAAGGTGAACTTGTCCGCTTCACCGGTCCTCTTCATCCGTGGAGTGGATAGCTTGTCCATCTTCATGTGCATCCTTGGGAGGTTCTTCTTGACACCTAATCATGCATAGTGTATCTGATTTAGGTAGTAGCCATGTCTCGAGAGGGTCATATGAAATATCATCTAGGAGAGAAGTCACCTCGGTTTCAAGAGCTCTTGCACGTGCTCGAGTCATAGGTCCTTGTGGGGTTGGATGTGTTGATGTAGAGTCCATGGGGATGATGGAAGGATGCTCCGCATCAAGCTATCTAACTTAAACAAATCCTGGACAAGATATGCCAAATCCGCAGTACTCCCGGGAAGCCTGCAAACCATACCCACAGAGATTGTTGGGTCTTCAAGCAGTCCGGCAAACTCAACGCCGAACACAAGGGGCTCGACACACCAAGCAAGGATGACGACGAACCCCACATGCAAAGCACCGAAAAACAAAAGAATTTCCCACAAGAAGTCAAAACAGTAAACTCACTTCACGTGACAAAAGGGAAAAATAGAGCGGCGCCCATAGATGTACGCGCCATGTGGCCTATCCCAGAGGAGTCCCGCCACTGGTTGTTAAAACCAATCACCTTCGACCATCAGGATTACTCTAGAAGTATCCGAAATGCAGGATGGACTGCCTTGATATTAGATCCGATAATCGACGAACTCCAATTTACACATGTCCTAATGGACGGCGGCAGTGATCTAAACCTGCTATACCAGGACACAATCTGCAAAATGGGGATAGACCCAACCAAAATTTGCCATAGCAACACTTCCTTTCAAGGGGTAATGCCAGGCCCATATGCCATTGTACGGGCTCTATATTGCTAGAAGTTGTGTTCGGCTCACCCGACAACTTCCGCCGCAAAAAGTTAACCTTCCACCTCGCCCATTTACAAGTAGCTACCAAGCACTACTGGGACGTGAAGCTTTCGCCCGCTTTAACGCAATACCGCATTATGCATCCCTTACACTTAAAATGCCCGGTCCACGAGGCATCATCTCCTTAAAGGGAAATATCGAGTGTTCCTCGAGCGCAGAAGATTGTGTGACTGCCTTGACAGCCACACACTAAACCGGCTTCACTAATCCAAGCACCTAAACAGGTCGTTCGGACCCGGACACGGTTAGACGAGTCCGCGTAAACATCTAAGGGCTTACCAGCCGCATACCCCCGCACAAGGGGCTCCGCGCATATACAACAAGAGACAATAAAGCTCAATTTTATTCATTTTTGAATCGTACTTTGTTTATTTAACATAACGTACATTTTCATACGATCTTTTTCAACTAAGTTCCTCTCTTTACAGATGAACACCGTATACACCCGTCCAGATCGACACAACGGAGACACACGCGCAGACGTGCAGTAGGGACCCGTTGCAAGGATTCTTTTCAGATTAAGACCCTGTGTAAACCTTTTTTACTGTCTCTTGTTGATACACATCCCCTGGTTTCTTGCTATAACCAAGGAGGAGGCTGGCGTTTTGGCATGGGCCACGTCGAATTTTATGCGTACACCGACACGGGGCTTATTACCAAGGGCGTTGTTCGGCCCGTTTTCATAAAGACCGAATACCTTAGGGAGTGTTCGGCGTCTCGAGTTAGGCCTTATATGCATCAGCTTCGAATCATGCAAATGTTGGGTTTGCGCGGCTCCTATGTTTTGCTGCCTTACGTTCCGCTCTATCGGCTAACGCGGCACCAGGAGAACTACTGCGATTGTGCCCCGGTTCGTCCACGCGAGCACCTCGATGAAAAGCCGCCGATCATCATGATATAGCGTGAGACTGGTCAACCACTCGATGACCCGCCGGAATCTTTAGGATTCCTCCGCATAGGCGAAGGGCCGTTTCCCGATCAGGCACATATGCGCCCCGAATTCGGGTGAGCGCGGTGCCCCTAGGGCCTATATAGTAGCCCCACTATCAAACTCCTATGGCTAAGTGAAAGTGATAAAGCATTATAGTCTGGTTGCCTAGTTTGCTGCGCTACCACCTCCTTTATAGGACCAAGATGTTGGATCAAGTGTGAAAATGCGCCTTTTTGCAAACACCCCTGCATTATATGCGTGGGGGCTGAAGCCGATGACTGCCATCTTTCAGGTTATATACACATATACATTAACGGCCGCACAGGAGGTATTTTAATTCTTGAAGGCACAAGTATAAAATAGCTTTTATATTCCATCAATACTTTGTTTCACAATAATACATGTTATTCGAACATAATATCCTTCGAGCACTGCGTCTATATTAAACGAGCACCCTGCAGAACTTCCTGAAAATAGTGATCGATAGGTACTCGGCTTCCGTCTGAATCTTGGGATCCAACATCGATGGCCTTCATATCCGCCCAGTATGTCTTGACACGGGCAAGAGCCATCCGCGCACCCTCTATGCATGCCGACCTCCTCATTGCATTGATATGCGGCACCGCACCAAGGAACTGTTGCACAAGCCAAAATAACTCTTTGGCTCGGGCCTTTTCGGCCACAAAAGATTCACGACATCCTTCATGGCAAGTCCGGATAACCTATTCAGCTCCGCCCATTCGGCCAAGCGATCGGTTAATGGAAGTGGGCGTTCTGGATTATGGAACTGCGACCAAAAAACCTTTTCCATTTCATGATCCTTTTGATCTCGGAAGTGTTCGGCCGCGCCCGCGGCACTTGCCACCAAGTCCAGATAAGCATCCTCCGCACTCCACAGCCGGTCCAACTGAGCATAATTAGGATCCATGAATTTCCTCCGCAGCAGAAAGGGATTTCCATCCGCGATATCTCCGGCCTGACGCAGCTCCTCCTTCATAGCTCTCATCGCAGAGCAAGCATCCTTGGCCTCGGTAGTGGCCTTCTTCAGGTCCTCTTGTACCGCTCGATCTTCTTTTTCAAGAAGCTTGCAGTGGTCGGCAGCATTCTTCAACTTCATGGCCATCTCGGCCATTTCCTTCTTGCTTCGGCAGTGAGCAGCCTGATCGGATTTTAGCTCTTCGGCCGCCTTTAAGGCAGCCGCATCACTCTTTCTGGCCTGCTCCTTAGCTCGGGCGAGCTCCGCCCGAAAGTTCTCCATGGCAGCGGCACCATCTGCATCAAACATACATGTTGTAAGGCACGGTCATCAAGCTCCCTTACCAGGTGTCCGCGGAGAAATTACATACCTTGTGACTCGTCAAGTCGCTTATTGACAAGCGCGATGTCGGCATCCGCCACGTCAAGCTGCCGCTTTAGTTCGGCAAATTCATCAGTCCGGCCAGCCACCGGACCCTTCGCCACCTACATAGGAAGGGCGACATATTATACCTGGGATTATGATCCTCGGCGCGCTGTCATTTTTTGACAACACACCGAGCCTCAGGGGCTACTATCTACACAGGGCGCATTTTATATGCGGAACTGTCAAAGGGTACATCAATTTGCGTACCTCAAAACCTGTCAGTAAACTTCTGACAGCTTCATGCAATCCGCTCTCAGCGGATAAAATCCTTTCAATCACCGTACCCATTAACACACGGTGATCTTCTGAGATATACGCTCGCCCGAGCAGATCCTTCAGCTCCTCCGACCATACACCAGGTGGTGCCGGACTCGTCCGATGGCCTTTTTCGAAGGCGGACGCGGAGGGCCTTGAGGGGACATACGACTGCCTTCCAGCCCCACCGGACTCGGAGAAACCCTCCGTGATGACACCTCGGGGTCGCCCGCCTCGCAGGACGGTACGGCAGGGGGAGGCGTTTCGCTCTCAATCATCTCCGGACGAAGATCCCCCGAGGATGAGCTCTGCTGAGAAGGGCTGAGATCTGGACTACAAGGTAAAATTTCGATTATCTTCATCAGAAATAGGGAAGGGATATCCTTTATTTTGAAAAGAACTCCCCTTTTTACATACGGCTCGGTGGAGGGCTGATCCCCTTGGGGGCATAATGCGGCCGAGGCATCTCTCGGCGCAGGACCCTCTGACGAAGATTTCTTCCCCCGCTTTGAGACCATGGTCTCCGGGTCTTCAGAGGCGGTCCTCTTCTTCCATTGGATGGAGGGATTCTCGATCCCTCCTTTCCTGACAGCCTCCTTCACGGAGGCGGTAGCTTCCTTGTTCCCCCCTTTGCCTTCTTCCGAAGACGCAACCTCCAGCATCCTGGTTAACACGGGATCCGACATGGTCTTAGGGAGGGGGGCCGGACACCTGATTAACTTTGCTTTCGCTATCCACTCCTGTTCAAGGGACAGGTCCTTTAAAGGGCAAGTTTGTGATAAATATGAGATAGCGTGTCCGGGTACAGGGCTACTTACTTGAGTATCCGGGCGATTGCAGCTCAGACCTGCGTCCTCGGTCAAGTCCGGACACATCGCTTGTGATCCAAAGAAAAGCTTGTACATCTCCACGGGCGTCACACCCATAAAATGTTGGAGAGATCGTGGTCCCTCCGGGTTAAATCCCCACAGGTAGAGGGGGCGACGTTTGCAGGGCAGGATGCGACGAATCAGCATGACCTGCGCTACTACGACTAGAGTGATCTCTCTCTCTAGGAGATCTTGAATGCGACCTGCAGCAAGGGCACGCCCTGGGCGGCCCCCACCAAGTCCTTTATTGACCCATGACGCCAACCGCGGTGGAGGACCCGAGCGAAGGCAGGTGGCGCCACCCATTTGGTGCCCCAGGAGCTGTGATATAAAACCACTCTTGTTGCCATAAGCTGAGCTCCTCTTGAAAAGAGCCCTCGGCCACGGAGCATCAAGATTCTTGCTTATAACAGCCCCTCCAAGACTCTGCTGCTGCCCTTGTTCATCTTTGGCTCCACTTTGAAGGTCTTGAGCCACAATCCGAAGTGAGGGGTAATGCGGAGGAAGGCTTCGCATACAACAATGAACGATGAGATGTGGAGGATGGACTCCGGATCCAAGTCGTGAAATTCCAACCCATAATAAAACATGAGCCCCCTCACGAAGGGGTCCGTTGGGAAGTCTAGCCCCCAAAGAAAGTGAGACGCGAACACTACACTTTCACCAGGCTTGGGAGTGGGAATAACCTGCCCTTCGGCAGGCAGCATATGCGAAATTTTGCCGGTTAGATACCTGGCATCTCTTAGCTTTAGCACGTCTTCTTCCGTAACGGAGGAAGGCATCCACCGGCCTTGCAGGTCGGAGCCGGACATCATCGAAGGTCCGAAGCGCCTGAATCTGGAGCTTTGGGTGTTGGAACTCGTGGCGAGGGGCGGATTCGATTGAGATTGAAAGAAAGGAGTGGAGCCTTGGTCTCTTTATAAAGAGGTTGAATACCAAGAGCCTTCCCCATGACTGTTCGGGACTCGCCTTCGATAGAGGAGACGTGCCAACGGGCACGGTTGGGTTAGCCACGCTCGAATTGATGAGAATCGCGAAATAAGGGGACATGATCTCTACTTTGACAAGACATGCCAAGGAAACCGCCTCGCTAAACGCGCTGAGGTGGGACAGTAAAAACGATTCGAATAAAGGCTTGGCCGTGGTGTGATGTCACGCCACGGAATACGTCAGCAGATTGAGTTTGTGTAAATATTATTCTCTCTGCGGTGGTATGTGGAACTTATTTTGCAGAGCCGGACACTATCCTTGTGTTCAAAATCTTCTATGAAGTATTCGGAGGAGGAACCCGCCTTGCAATGCCGAAGACAATATGCGCGCCGGACTCGTCGTCATTGAAGCCTGGTTCAGGGGCTACTGAGGGAGTCCTGGATTAGGGGGTGTCCGGATGGCCGGAATATAGCCTTTGGCCGGACTCCTGGACTATGAAGATACAAGATTGAAGACTTCGTCCTGTGTCCGGATGGGAATTTTCTTGGCGTGGAAGGCAAGCTTAACGATACGGATATGTAAATCTCCTACCATTGTAACCGACCCTGTGTAACCCTAACCCTCTTTGGTGCCTATATAAACCGGAGGGTTTTAGTCCGTAGGACGAACAACAATCATACCATAGGCTAGCTTCTATGGTTTAGCCTCTCTGATCTCGTGGTAGATCTACTCTTGTACTACCCATATCATCAATATTAATCAAGCAGGAGTAGGGTTTTACCTCCATCGAGAGGGCCCGAACCTGGGTAAAAACATCGTGTCCCTTGTCTCCTGTTACCATCCGCCTAGACGCACAGTTCGGGACCCCCTACCCGAGATCCGCCGGTTTTGACACCGACATAGTGCCCAGTGCTAGTTGTTGTTTTCTGCTTGTTTTTTACTTCATAGAATATCAGTATCAAACAAATTCCACGAGACTTTTTGGAGAATTGTTTTGGACCAGAAGACAACTTGGGGGCCAAGGAAGCACCTGAGTGTGGCCCGTGGGGACCACAACCCACCAGGGCGCACCAGAGGCCCCTGGTGCGCCTTGATGGGTTGTGGGGCCCACGGGGGTCTCCTCCACCACCTCTTCACTCTATAAATTCCCTGAAATTCTAGAAACCCTAGGGAGCAGACGAAACACAATTCCAGCAGCCGCAAGTTCCATAACCACGAGATCCAATCTACACCATCACGGAGGGGTTCATCATCCTCATTGGTGCCTCTCTGATGATGCGTGAGTAGTCCACCTTAGACCTACGGGTCCGTAGGAAGTATCTAGATGGCTTTCTCTCTCTGTTTTGATTCTCAATACAATGGTCTCTTGGAGATATATTTGATGTAATGACTTTTTGCGGTGTGTTTGTTGGGATCCGATGAAGTTTAAGTTTATGATTAGATCTATATCCATGAAAGTTATTTGAGTTTTCTTTGATCTCTTATATGCATGATTACTTATAGCCTCGTATTTCTTCTTTGAAATTTTGGTTTCGTTAGGCCAACTAGATATATTTTTCTTGCCATGGGAAGAGGTGCTTTGTGATGGGTTCGATCTTGCGGTGTCCTCTCCCACTGACAGAAGGGGCAGTGAGGCATGCATGTATCGTTGCTATTAAGGATAACAAGATGGGGTCTATTCTTGCATGAATAGATCTTGTCTACATGATGTCACTGTTCTTATTGCATTACTCCGTTTCTCCATGAACTTAATACACTAGATGCATGCTGGATAGCGGTCGAGATGTAGAGTAATAGTAGTAGATGCAGAATCGTTTTGGTCTACTAATCTTGGACGTGATGCCTATATAATGATCATCGCCTGGATATCTTCATAATTATTTTATCTTCTATCAATTGCCCAACAGTAATTTGTTTACCCACCGTATGCTATTTCTCGAGAGAAGTCACTAGTGAAATCTACGGGTCCCAGGTCTATCTTTTATCATTTTTCTTTCCGATATATTTTTATTTGCTTTTTTCTTTAGATCTATTATTCCAAAACCCAAAAATACCTTGCTGCACTTTTTCTTTATTTATTTTATGTCGTGTTTTACTCAGATCTATTTATTCAAAATCATACAAAGCAATCTATCTTTTTTGCGAGGAGGGATTAACAACCCCTCTTACGCGCCGGTGTTGGGGACCGTTGCATGGAAAACAAAAAATTTCTACGCACACGCAAGATCTATCCATGGAGATGCATAGCAACGAGAGGCAGAGAGTCTGTCTATGTACCCTCGTAGACCGTAAGTGGAAGCGTTTCACAACGCGGTTGATGTACTCGAACTTTCTTAGTGGTCCAACCGATCTAGTACCGAACACACGACACCTCCACGTTTTGCACACGTTCAGCTCGGTGATGTCCTCCGCCTTGTTGATCCAGCAAGAAGGCGAGGTAGTAGATGAGTTCCACAGCACGACGGCATGGTGACGGTGATGGTGATGTGATCTCCGTAGGGCTTTGCCTAAGCATTACGAAAATATGACCGAGGGGGTAAACGGTGGATGGGGGCGCCGCACACGGCTAAGACATTGTCTGTTATGTGCTAGGCGCGCCCCTCCCCCCCCCCACACACATATATATATATATAGGTGGGTGGGAGGGGGAGCAGCCAAGGGGGGTGCCCAAGTAGGCGGAATCCTGCTTTGGGTCTCTCCCAAGCCGCGCCCCCTTTCCTTATTTGGAGTGCGGGGAAAGGCAGGGGAGGGTGGCGCCCCCCCCCCTTTCCTTTCTCCCATGAGAGGGAAAGGCAGGAGGGGCTAGCCCTCCCCCTTTTCCTTCCCTAGGGCTGGCCAACCAAGGGAAGGGGCGCACCAGCCCCTTTATTGGCCGGTATGTTCCCTCCTTTGGCCCATAAGGCCCATAACTTGTCGGGGGGGTGCTCGGAACCCCTTCCGGTGACCCGATTACTTCCCAGTACGTCCCGAAACACTTCCGGTGTCCAAATACCATCGTCCTGTATATCAATCTTTACCTCTTGACAATTTCGAGACTCCTCGTCATGTCCGTGATCTCATTCGGGACTCCGGGACAACATTCGGTGACCAAAACATATAACTCATATAACACAATATTGTCAATGAACGTTAAGCGTGCGGACCCTACGGGTTCAAGAACTATGTCGACATGACCGAGACACCTCTCTGGTCAATAACCAATAGCAAAACCTGGATGCCCATATTGGCTCCTACATATTCTACGAAGATCTTTATCGGTCGAACCATTATGACAACATACGTAATTCCCTTTGTCTATCGGTATGTTACTTGCCTGAGATTCGATCGTCGGTATCTTCATACCTAGTTCAATCTCGTTACCGGAAAGTCTCTTTACTCTTTCCGTAATACATCACCTCACGACTAACTCCTTAATCCTTTGCTTGCAAGCTTATGATGTGTATTTCTGAGAGGGCCTAGAGATACCTCTCTGATACTCGGAGTGACAAATCCTAATCTCGATCTATGCCAACTCAACAAACACCTTCAGAGATACCTGTAGAGCATCTTTATGATCACACAGTTACATTGTGAGATTTGATAGCACACAAGGTATTCCTCTGGTATCCGGGAGTTGCATAATCTCATAGTCGAAGGAATAAGTATTTGACATGAAGAAAGCGATAGCAATAAACTGAACGATCATTATGCTAAGCTAACGGGTGGGTCTTGTCCATCAATCATTCTCCTAATGATGTGATCATGTTATCAAATGACAACACATGTCCATGGTTAGGAAACCTTGACCATCTTTGATCAATGAGCTAGTCTAGTAGGTGCTTACTAGGGACACGGTATTTGTTTATGTATTCACGCATTTATTTAATTTTTCGATCAATACAATTCTAGTGAATAATAAACCTTTATCATGAATAAGGAAATATAAAATAACAACTTTATTATTTCCTCTAGGGCATATTTCCTTCAGTCTCACACTTGCACTAGAGTCAATAATCTAGTTCACATCGCCATATGATTTAACACTAATAGTTCACATCGACATGTGATTAACATCCATAGTTCACATCGCCATGTGACCAACACCCAAAGGGTTTACTAGAGTCAATAATCTAGTTCACATCACCATGTGATTAACACCCAAGGAGTACTAAGGTGTGATCATGTTTTGCTTGTGAGAGAATTTTAGTCAACGGGTCTGCCACATTCAGATTCGTATGTGTATATTTGCAAATTTCTATGTCTACAATGCTCTGCATGGTGCTACTCTAGCTAATTGCTCCCACTATCAATATGTATCCAGATTGAGACTCTGAGTCATCCAAATTGGTGTCAAAGCTTGCATCAGTGTAACCCTTTACGATGAACTCTTTAACACCTCCATAACCTAGAAATATTTCCTTAGTCCTCTTAGGTAACTAAGGATAAATTTTGACCGCTGTCCAATGATCTACTCCTGGATCACTATTGTACCCTTGCCAAACTCATGGCAAGGTACACAATAGGTCTGGTACACAACATGGCATACTTTATAGAACCTATGGTTGAGGCATAGGGAATGACTTTCATTCTCTCTCTATCTTCTGCCATGGTCGGGTTTTTGAGTCTTACTCAACTTCATACCTTGCAATGCAGGCAAGAACCCTTTCTTTGACTGATCCATTTTGAACTTCTTCAAAACGGTTTCAAGGTATGTGCTTTGTGAAAGTCCTATTAAGCGTCTCGATCTATCTCTATAGATCTTAATGCCCAATACATAAGTAGCTTTACCGAGGTCTTTTATTGAAAAATTCTTACGCAAGTATCCTTTTATGCTATCCAAAAATTATATATCATGTCCAATCAATAATATGTCATCCACATATAATATCAGAGATGCTACAGAGCTCCCACTCACTTTCTTGTAAATAGAGGCTTCACCATAAGTCTGTATAAAACCATATGCTTTGATCACCTCATCAAAGCGTATATTCCAACTCCAAGATGCTTGCACCAGTCCATAGATGGATCGTTGGAGCTTGCACACTTTGTTAGCACCTTTAGGATAGACAAAACCTTCTAGTTGCATCATATACAACTCTTCTTTAAGAAATCCATTATGGATTGCAGTTTTGACATCCATTTGCCAGATTTCATAAAATGCGGCAATTGGTAACATGATTCAGACATACTTGAGCATCGCTATAGGTGAGAAAGTCTCATCATAGTAAACCCATTGAACTTGTCAAAAACCTTTTGCGACAAGTTGAGCTTTGTAGACAGTAACATTACCATTAGCGTTCGTCTTCTTCTTGAAGATCCATTTATTCTCTATGACTTGCCGATCATCGGGCAAGTCCACCAACGTCCACACTTTGTTCTCATACATGGATTATATCTCAGATTTCATGGCTTCAAGCCATCTGTTAGAATCTGGGCTCATCATAGCTTCTTGATAGTTTGTAAGTTCGCCTTGGTCTAGTAACATGACTTCCAGGATAGAATTACTGTGCCACTCTAGTGTGGATCATGCTCTGGTTGACCTACGACATTCGGTAGTAACTTGATCTGAAGTTTCATGATTATGATCATTAGCTTCCTCTCTAATTGATGTAGGCATCACGAAATGGTTTTATGTGATGTGCTACTTTCCAATTCGAGAGAAGGCACAATTACCTCATCAAATTATACTTTCCTCCCACTCACTTCTTTCGAGGGAAACTTCTTCTCTAGAAAGGACCCTTTCTTAGCAACAAATATCTTGCCTTCAGAATTGTGATAGAAGGTGTGCCCAATAGTTTCTTTAGGGTATCCTATGAAGACACAATTCTCTGATTTAGGTTCGAGCTTACCAGGCTGAAGCCATTTGACATAAGCGTTGCATCCCCAAACTTTAAGAAACGACAGCTTAGGTTTCTTGCGAAAGCATAGTTCATACAACATCGTCTCAACGGATTTAGATGGTGTCCTATTTAACGTGAATGCGTCTGTCTCTAATGCATAACCCCAAAACGATAGTGGTAAATCTGTAAGAGATGTCATATAACGCACCATATCCAATAAAGTACGGTTACGACGTTTGGACACACCATTACACTGTGGTGTTCTAGGTCGCGTGAGTTGTGAAACAATTCCACATTGTTTTGAATGAAGGCCAAACTCGTAACTCAAATATTCGCTTCCGCGATCAGATCATAGAAACTTATTTTTCTTGTTACAATGATACTTCACTCTGGAATTCTTTGAACTTTTCAAATGTTTCAGACTTGTGTTTCATCAAGTAGATATACTCATACCTACTCAAATCATCTATGAAGGTCGAAATATAATGATACCCGCCGCATGCTTCAGTACTTACCGGACCACATACATCGGTATGTATTATTTCCATTAAGTCATTAGCTCGCTCCATTGTTCCAAAGAACAAAGTTTTAGTCATCTTGCCCATGAGGCATGGTTCGCAAGTATCAAATGATTCATAATCAAGTAATTTCAAAAGTCCATCCGTATGGAGTTTCTTCATGCGTTTTACACCAATATGACCTAAACGGCAGTGCCACAAGTATGTTGCACTATCATTATTAATTTTGCATCTTTTGGCATCAATATTATAAATATGTGTATCACTACGATCGAGATTCAGTAAACCATTCACATTGGGTGTATGACCATAGAAGGTTTTATTCATTTAAACAGAACAACAATTATTCTCTGACTTAAATGAATAATCGTATTGCAATAAACATGATCTAGTCATATTCATGCTCAACGCAAACACCAAATAACATTTATTTAGGGCAACACTAATCCCGAAGGTAGAGGGAGTGTGCGATGGTGATCGTATCAACCTTGGAATCGCTTCCAACACATCGTCACCTCGCCCTTAACTAGTCTTTGTTTTGAGTTACTAATCTTAGCAACTAAACTCAGGGGTTACTACGAACACTAGTAAAGTACACATCAATAACATGTATATCAAATATACCTTTTTTCACTTTGACATCCTTCTTATCCACCAAGTATTCGGGGTAGTTCCGCTTCTAGTGACCATTCCCTTTGCAGTACAAGCACTCAATTTCAGGCTTAGGTCCAGCTTTGGGCTTCTTCACGGGAGCGGCAGCTTGCTTGACATTCTTCTTGAAGTTCCCTTTCTTTCCCTTTGCACTGTTTCTTGAAACTAGTAGTCTTGTTAACCATCAAGACTTGATGCTCTTTCTTGATTTCTACCTTAGCCGAATTCAACATCGCCAAGATCTCGGGAATCGTTTTCGTCATCCCATACATATTATAGTTCATCATGAAGTTCTAGTAGCTTGGTGATAGTGACTAGAGAACTCTGTCAATTGCTACCTCTTGATCTTGTGTTGGTTTTTCCTTGAAGAGGAAAGGGTGATGCAGCAAAGTAGCGTAAGTATTTCCCTCAGTTTTGAGAACCAAGGTATCAATCCAGTAGGAGACGATGCGCAAGTTACCGAATACCTACACAAACAATCAAGAACTTGCAACCAACGCGATAAAGGGGTTGTCAATCCCTTCACGGTCACTCGCAAAAGTGAGATCTGATAGAGATAATAAAGTAAACATTTTTGGTATTTTTGGTTTATAGATTGGAAAGTAAAGATTGCAAAATAGTAGATCAGAAACTAGCAAGATGTAAACGAGATTCAATAATATGGAAAAAAGACCCGGGGGCCATAGGTTTCACTAGTGGCTTCTCTCGAGATAGCATATATTACGGTGGGTGAACAAATTACTGCCTAGCAATTGATAGAAAATTGCATAATTATGACGATATCTAAGACAATGATCATGAACATAGGCACCATGTCCGTGTCAAGTAGACCGACTCCTGCCTACATCTACTACTATTACTCCACCAATCGACCGCTATCCAGCATGCATCTAGAGTATTAAGTTCATAAAGAATGGAGTAACGCATTAAGCAAGATGACATTATGTAGAGGAATTAACTCAAGCAATATGATGAAAATCCCATATTGTTATCCTCGATGGCAACAATACAATACGTGCCTTGCTGCCCCTACTGTCACTGGGAAAGGACACCGCAAGATTGAACCCAAAGCTAAGCACTTCTCCCATGGCAAGAAAGATCAATCTAGTAGGCCAAACTAAACCGATAATTCGAAGAGACTTGCAAAGATATAAAATCATGCATATAAGAATTTAGAGAAGAACCAAATAATATTCATAGGTAATCTTGATCATAAATCCACAATTCATCGGATCTCGGCAAACACACCGCAAAAGAGTATTGCATCGAATAGATCTCCAAGAACATCGAGGAGAACTTTGTATTGAGAATCAAAGAGAGAGAGAGAGAGAGAGAGAGAGAGAAGAGGCCATCTAGCTAGTAACTATGGACCCGAAGGCCTGTGGTAAACTACTCACGTTTCATCGGAGAGGTAATGGTGTTGATGTAGAAGCCCTCCGTGATTGAATCCCCCTCCGGCAGATCACCGGAAAAGGCCCCAAGATGGGATCTCACAGGTATAGAAGGTTGCGGCAGTGGAAACGTGGTTTGGTGGCTCCCCTCGATGTTTTTAGGGTATAAGAGTATTGATACGTCTCCAACGTATCTATAATTTATGAAGCATTCATGCTATTTTATTATCTGTTTTGAATGATTATGGGCTTTATTATACACTTTTATATTACTTTTGGGACGAACCTACTAACCGGAGGCCCAGCCCATATTGCTGTTTTATTGCCTGTTTCAGTATTTCGAAGAAAAGGAATATCAAACGGAGTCCAAATGGAATGAAACCTTCGGCAGCGTGATTTTTTGGAAGAATATGATCCTGGAGACTTGGAGTCCACGTCAGAAGATCCTCGAGGACCAGGAGATAGGAGGGCGCCCCATCGGGCGCGCCTGCCTTGTGGGCCCTCGAGCACCCCCGACCGACTTCTTTCGCCTATATAGTCCCACGTACCCTAAAAACATCCACAGAGAAGATAGATCAGGAGTTCCGCCGCCGCAAGCCTCTGTAGCCACCAAAACCTCTCGGGAGCCCGCTCGCACCTGCCGGGGGAGCCCATCACCGTGGTCATCTTCATCATCCGGCGCTCTCCATGACGAGGAGGGAGTAGTTCACCCTCGGGCCGAGGGTATGTACCAAGAGCTATGTGTTTGATCTCTCTCTCTCTCGTGTTCTCTCTATGGCACGATCTTGATGTATCGTGAGCTTTGTTATTATAGTTGGATCTTATGATGTTTCTCCCCCTCTACTCCCTTGTGATGAATTGAGTTTCCCTCTTGAAGTTATCTTATCGGATTGAGTCTTTGATTTGAGAACACTTGATGTATGTCTTGCCGTGTTTATCTGTGGTGACAATGGGATATCATGTCCCACTTGATGTATGTTTTGGTGACCAACTTGCGGGTTCCGCCCATGAACCTATGCATAGGGGTTGGCACACGTTTTCTTCACTCTCCGGTAGAAACTTTGGGGCACTCTTTGAAGTACTTTGTGTTGGTTGGATGAATTTGAGATTGTGTGATGCATATCGTATAATCATGCCCACGGATACTTGAGGTGACAATGGAGTATCTAGGTGACATTAGGGTTTTGGTTGATTTGTGTCTTAAGGTGTTATTCTAGTATGAACTCTATGATAGATTGAGCGGAAAGAATAGCTTCATGTTATCTTACTACGAACTCTTGAATAGATAGAATAGAAAGGATAACTTTGAGGTGGTTTCGTACCCTACCATAATCTCTTCGTTTGTTCTCCGCTATTAGTGGCTTTGGAGTAGTTGAGGGATTGTTATATGATCTATCTATGTTATTATTGTTGAGAGAACTTGCACTAGTGAAAGTATGAACCTTATGCCTTGTTTCCTATCATTGCAATACCGTTTACGCTCACTTTTATCATTGGTTACCTTGCTGCTTTTATATTTTCGGATTACAAAAACCTATATCTACTATCCATATTGCACTTGTATCACCATCTCTTCGCCAAACTAGTGCACCTATACAATTTACCATTGTATTGGGTGTGTTGGGGACACAAGAGACTCTTTGTTATTTGGTTGCAGGGTTGTTTGAGAGAGACCATCTTCATCCTACGCCTCCCACGGATTGATAAACCTTAGGTCATCCACTTGAGGGAAATTTGCTACTGTCCTACAAACCTGTGCACTTGCAGGCGCAACAACGTCTACAAGAAGAAGGTTGTGTAGTAGACATCAAGTATATATAGGCGAAAGAACTAAGTCAGTGGAGCTATGAGAGGCCAACGAGGGTGGGCGCGCCTACCCCCCGGGCGCACCCTCCTGCCTCGTGGCCTCCTCATTATGTCTCCGACTTCATCTCCAAGTCTTCTGGTTTGCTTTCGGTCCAAGAAAGATCATCGTGAAGGTTTCATTCCGTTTGGACTCCGTTTGGTATTCCTTTTCTACAAAGCTCTAAAATAGGCAAAAACAGAAACTGGCACTAGGCCCTCGATTAATAGGTTAGTTCCAAAAATAATATAAAATAGCTTATTAAAGCCCATTAAACATCCAAAACAGATAATATAATAGCATGGAACAATAAAAAATTATAGATACATTGGAGACGTATCAAGCATCCCCAAGCTTAATTCATGCTCGTCCTCGAGTAGGTAAATGATAAAAGCAGAATTTTTGATGTGGAATGCTACCTAATATATTTATCAATGTAATTTTCTTTATTGTGGCATGAATGTTCAGATCCGAAACATCAAGACAAAAGTTTAATATTGACATAAAAACAATAATACTTCAAGCATACTAACAAAGCAATCATGTCTTCTTAAAATAACATGGCCGAAGAAAGCTATCCCTACAAAATCATATAGTCTGGCTATGCTCTATCTTCATCACAGAAGATATTTAATCATGCACAACCCCGATGACAAGCCAAGCAATTGTTTCATACTTTTGATGTTCTCAAACTTTTTCAATCTTCATGCAATATATGAGCGTGAGCCATGGACATAGCACTATAGGTTCAATAAAAGGGTGGTTGTGGAGAAGACAAAAAGGATAAGATAGTCTCACGTCAACTAGGCATATCAATGGGCTATGGAGATGCCCATCAGTAGATGTCAATGTAAGTGATTAGGGATTGCCATGCAACGGATGCACTAGAGCTATAAGTGTATGAAAGCTCAACAAAAGAAACTAACTGGGTGTGCATCCAACTTGCTTGCTCACGAAGACCTAGGGCACTTTGAGGAAACCCATCATTGGAATATACAAGCCAAGTTCTATAATGAAAAATTCCCACTAGTATATTAAAGTGTCAACATAGGAGACTATCTATCACGAAGATCATGGTGCTACTTTGAAGCACAGGTGTGGAAAAAGGATAGTAGCATTGCCCCTTCTCTCTTTTTCTCTCATTTTTTTGGGCCTTTTCTCTCTTTTTTTATGGCCTCTTTTTTTCGTCCGGAGTCTCATCCCGACTTGTGGGGGAATCATAGTCTCCATCATCCTTTCCTCACTGGGACAATGCTCTAACAATGAAGATCATCACACTTTTATTTACTTACAACTCAAGGATTACAACTCGATACTTAGAACAAAATATGACTCTATGTGAATGCCTCCGGCGATGTACCGGGATGTGCAATGATTCAAGAGTGACATGTATGAAAAAATTATAAATGGTGGCTTTGCCACAAATACGATGTCAACTACATGATCATGCAAAGCAATATGACAATGATGGAGCATGTCATAATAAATAGAGCGGTGGCAAGTTGCATGGCAATATATCTCAGAATGGCTATGGAAATGCCATAATAGGTAGGTATGGTGGCTGTTTTGAAGAAGATATATGGTGGGTGTATGGTATCAGCGAAAGTTGCGTGACACAAGAGAGGCTAGCAATGGTGGAAGGGTGAGAGTGCGTATAATCCATGGACTCAACATTAGTCATAAAGAACTCACATACTTATTGCAAAAATCTATTAGTCATCGAAACAAAGTACTATGTGCATGCTCCTAGGGGGATAGATTGGTAGGAAAAGACCATCGCTCGTCCCCGACCACCACTCATAAGGAAGATAATCAATAAATAAATCATGCTCTAACTTCACCATACGTGCATGCTACAGGAATCACAAACTTTAACACAAGTATCTCTCAAATTCACAACTACTTGATGACCCAAAAGTGTAGGGGATCTATCGTAGTCCTTTCAATAAGTAAGAGTGTCGAACCCAACGAGGAGCAGAAGGAAATGACAAGCTGTTTTCGGTAAGGTATTCTCTGCAAGCACTGAAATTATCGGTAACAGATAGTTTTGTGATAAGGTAATTTGTAATGAGTAACAAGCAATGAAAATAAATAAGGTGCAGCAAGATGGCCCAATCCTTTTTGTAGCAAAGGACAAGCCTGGACAAGTTCTTATATAGAGAAAAGCGCTCCCGAGGACACATGCGAATTATCATCACGCTAGTTTTCATCACGCTCATATGATTCGTGTTCGTTACTTTGATAATTTGATATGTGGGTGGACTGGTGCTTGGGTACTGCCCTTTCTTGGACAAGCATCCCACTTATGATTAACCCCTATTGCAAGCATCCGCAACTACAAAAGAAGTATTAAGGTAAACCTAACCATAGCATGAAACATATGGATCCAAATCAGCCCCTTACGAAGCAACGCATAAACTCGGGTTTAAGCTTCTGTCACTCTAGCAACCCATCATCTACTTATTACTTCCCAATGCCTTCCTCCAGGACCAAATAATGGTGAAGTGTCATGTAGTCGACATTCACATAACACCACTAGAGGAGAGACAACATACATCTCATCAAAATATCGAACGAATACCAAATTCACATGACTACTTATAGCAAGACTTCACCGATGTCCTCAGGAACAAACGTAACTACTCACAAAGCATATCCATGTTCATAATCGTAGGAGTATTAATATGCATTAAGGATCTGAACAAATGATCTTCCACCAAATAAACCAACTAGCATCAACTACAAGGAGTAATCAACACTATACTAGCAACCCGTAGGTACCAATCCGAGGTTTTGGGACAAAGATTGGATACAAGAGACGAACTAGGGTTTGAGAGGAGATGGTGCTGGTGAAGATGTTGATGGAGATGGACCCCCTCCCGATGAGAGGATTGAAACGATGGTGATGATTTCCCCCTCCCCAAGGGAAGTTTCCCCGGCAGAACAGCTCCGCCGGAGCCCTAGATTGGTTCCGCCTCGTGGCGGGGGAGTTTCGTCCCGAAAGCTTGCTTATGATTTTTTCCAGGGTAAAAGACTTCATATAGCAGAAGATGGGCACCGGAGGGCTGCCAGGGGGCCCACGAGGCAGGGGGCGCGCCCCCACCCTCGTGGCCAGGGTGTGGTCCCCCTCTGGTATTTCTTACGCTCAATATTTATTATTAATTCCAAAAATGACTTTCCTGAAGTTTCAGGACTTTTGGAGCTGTGCAAAATAGGTCTCCAATATTTGCTCCTTTTCCAGCCCAGAATTCCAGCTGTCGGCATTCTCCCTCTTCATGTAAACCTTGTAAAATAAGAGAGAATAGGCATAGGTATTGTGACACAACCTTTAATAACAGCCCATAATGCAATAAATATCGATATAAAAGCATGATGCAAAATGGATGTATCACTACTCTACTAGCATGACTCTAATATCACCATCTTCATATCTCAAAACAATCATAAAGAATCAAACTTCTCATAGTTTTCAACGCACTTTATATGAAAGTTTTTATTATACCCATCTTGGATGCCCATCATATTAGGACTAATTTATAACCAAAGCAAATTACCATGCTTTTCTAAAAGACTCTCAAAATAATATAAGTGAAGAATGAGAGATCAACAATTTCTATAAAATAAAATCACCGCCGTTCTCTAAAAAGATATAAGTGAAGCACTAGAGCAATATTGTCTAGCTCAAAAGATATAAGTGAAGCACATAGAGTATTCTAATAAATCACGAATCATGCTTGTATCTCCCAAAAGGTGTGTACAGCAAGGATGATTGTGGTAAACTAAAAATCAAAGACTCAAATCATACAAGACGCTCCAAGCAAGACACATATCATGTGGTGAATAAAAATATAGCCACAAGTAAAGTTACCGATAAACGAAGACGAAAGAGGGGATGCCTTCTGGGGCATCCCCAAGCTTAGGCTTTTGGTTGTCCTTGAATTTTACCTTGGGGTTCCTTGGGAATCCCTAAGCTTAGGCTCTTGCCACTCCTTATTCCAAAGTCCATCAAACCCATACCCAAAACTTGAAAACTTCACAGCACAAAACTTCAACAGAAAATCTCATGAGCTCCGTTAGTGTAAGAAAATAAATCACCACTTCAAGGTACCATAATGAACTCATTATTTATTTATATTGGTGTTAAACCTACTGTATTCCAACTTCTCTATGGTTCATACCCCCCGATATTACTCATAGATTCATCAAAATAAGCAAACAACACACGAAAAACAGAGTCTTTAAAAAACAGAACGGTCTGTAGTAATCTGTAACTTTCGAATAATAATGTAACTCCAAACATTCTCAAATAAATTGGTGGACGTGAGGAATTTGTCTATTAATCTTCTGCAAAAAGAATCAACCTAAAAGCACTCTTCTGTAAAAACTGACAACTATTCTCGTGAGCGCAAAAGTTTCTATTTTTTACAGCAAGATCGCAAAGACTTCACCCAAGTCTTCCCAAAGGTTCTACTTGGCCCAAACACTAATTAAAACATAAAACCACATCTAACCAGAGGCTAGATGAATTATTTATAACTAAACAGGAGAAAAATAAAAGAACAAAAATAAAATTGGGTTGCCTCCTAACAAGCGCTATCGTTTAACGCCCCTAGCTAGGCATAAAAACAAGAACAGATCTAGGTATTGCCATCTTTGGTATGCAATTCTTGAACTGAACACATATAGCCCTTAGGAGGTTCTTTGGTTTTGTCAATGATCAAACTCCTAGGCAAGAAATCGAGAAATTCATTTGTGGCAAAAGGTTCCTTAATGATATTGAAAAAAATGGGGTGAACACTTATTGATTTGAGATCTTCATTTTCCTTACTAGGAGATTCACCCTTATTCTTAGGAACGTAAATAAACTTGGCAACTTTTCAGAAGGAGGATTCGAGGTAATTTTTAATGGCAAAAAAAAGCGGAACCCAAGTTGGTAATAATATCCTCTAGTTTATCAATTCTAGTAGAATCTTGATCTATCTTTTCATTAACTATGGGTTCCTTTTCTCTAAGATTCTTAAGCGTAACTCCTACCTTAGATCCGTATTGAGTAATTTTATTATGAATCTTTTTATCCAAATTTTGAATTAACTCTACAGTGGCAATTTTATTTACAATAATATCAAGTCTTTGCATCACATGTTCCAAGGTTAAAATAGTTCATTGACCAAGAGAGGTGGTGAGCCCAATAAATCTATCATGGCATTATAAGAATCAAAAGTATGGCTCCCCAAGAAATTCCCTCCAATAATGGTGTCGAGAACATATCTATTACAAGGAGTAATGCCTACATAAAATTACGGAGAAGAACAGAAGTAGATTGCTTTCTAGAAGATATATTTTGAGCATTGCAAATTCTGTACCAAGCATCTTTTAGATCTTCTCCCTCCCTTTGTTTAAAATTGAGAACTTCATTATCAGGGTACTGACAACGATAGGAGGACAAGCCATGAAGGTGAATCAAACGATCTAACATACGAGCACAAGAGGCAAGCGAAAAAGAGACGAACAGAAGAGGGGCGACGGGCGAAGAAAAGGCAAAGGTTTTCGAAAATCATTTTAGAAGTGGGGAGAGGAAAATGAGAGGCAAATGGCGAATAATGTAATGCAAGGGAGAAGAGTTTATGATGGGTACTTGGTATGGCTTGACTTGGCATAGATCTCCCCGGCAACGGCGCTAGAAATCCTTCTTGCTACCTCTTGAGCTTGCGTTGGTTTTCCCCTGAAGAGGAAAGGGTGATGCAGCAAAGTAGCGTAAGTATTTCCCTCAGTTTTGAGAACCTTGGTATCAATCCAGTAGAAGACGACGCACAAGTCACCGAATACCTGCACAAACAATCAAGAGCTTGCAACCAATGCGATAAAGGGGTTATCAATCCCTTCACGGTCACTCGCAAAAGTGAGATCTGATAGAGATAATAAAATAAATATTTTTGGTATTTTTGGTTTATAGATTGGAAAGTAAAGATTGCAATATAGTAGATCGGAAACTAGCAAGATGTAAATGAGATTTAATAATATAGAAAAGAGACCCGGGGGCCATAGGTTCACTAGTGGCTTCTCTCGAGATATATTACGGTGGGTGAACAAATTACTGCCAAGCAATTGATAGAAAAGCGCATGATTATGACGATATCTAAGGCAATGATCATGAACATAGGCATCACGTCCGTGTCAAGTAGATCGACTCCTGCCTGCATCTACTACTATTACACCACACATCGACCGCTATCCAGCATGCATCTAGAGTATTAAGTTCATAAATAACGGAGTAACGCATTAAGCAAGATGACATGATGTAGAGGAATTAACTCAAGCAATATGATGAAAACCCCATCTTGTTATCCTCGATGGCAACAATACAATACGTGCCTTGCTGCCCCTACTGTCACTGGGAAAGGACATCGCAAGATTGAACCCAAAGCTAAGCACTTCTCCCATGGCAAGAAAGATCAATCTAGTAGGCCAAACTAAACCGATAATTCGAAGAGACTTGCAAAGATATCAAATCATGTATATAAGAATTCAAATAAGAACCAAATAATATTCATAGATAATCTTGGTCATAAATCCACAATTCATCGAATCTCGGCAAACACACCGCGAAAGAGTATTACATTGAATAGATCTCCAAGAACATTGAGGAGAACTTTGTATTCAGAATCAAAGAGAGAGAAGAAGCCATCTAGCTAGTAACTATGGACCCGAAGGTCTGTGGTAAACTACTCACGCTTCATCGGAGAGGTAATGGTGTTGATGTAGAAGCCCTCCGTGATTGAATCCCCCTCCGGTAGATTGCCGAAAAAGGCCCCAAGATGGGATCTCATAGGTACAGAAGGTTGCGGCGGTGGAAAAGTGGTTTTGTGGCTCCCCCTGATGTTTTTAGGGTATAAGAGTATGTATAGGCGAAAGAACTAAGTTGGTGGAGCTCCAAGGGGCCCACGAGGGTGGGGGCACCTACCCCCTGGGCGCGCCCTCCTGCCTCGTGGCCTCCTCGTTACGTCTCCGACATCATCTCCAAGTCTTTTGGTTTGCTTTCGGTCCAAGAAAGATCATCGCAAAGGTTTCATTCCGTTTGGACTCCGTTTGGTATTCCTTTTCTGCAAAACTCTAAAATAGGCAAAAACAGAAACCGGCACTGGGCCCTCGGTTAATAGGTTAGTACCAAAAATAATATAAAATAGCTTATTAAAGCCCATTAAACATCCAAAACAGATAATATAATAGCATGGAACAATCAAAAATTATAGATACTTTGGAGACGTATCATTAATCATTGTCTCATCTGGAAGATTAACTCCCACTTGATTCAAGCGATTGTAGTACCCAGACATTCTGAGCACATGCTCACTAGATGAGCTATTCTCCTCCATCTTGTAGGCAAAGTACTTGTCAGAGGTCTCATACCTCTTGACACAGGCATTGATGTTTGCTTGAACTACGTCGGTATTTACCCAAAGAGCAAGGGATGATGCAGCACAACAATGGTAGGTATTTCCCTCAATGATGAGACCAAGGTTATCGAACTAGTAGGAGAACCACTCAACACTACATAAACGGTACCTGCACACAAAGAACAAATACTTGCAACAGGACATGTTAAAGGGGTTGTCGATCCCTTTCGGGTAATGGTGCCAGAAATTGTCAAGTTGACGAGATAAAATTGTAGTAGATTGATAGATGCAAATAAAAGAAAATAAATTCAGCGAGGTATTTTTGAGTTTTTGGATTAATAGATCTGAAAATTTAAAGCAAATAAAAATAGATCTAAAAGGAAAATATGATAAAGAAGAGACCCGGGTGCCGTAGATTTCACTAGTGGCTTCTCTCGAGAAAAATAGCATACGTGGGTAAACAAATTACTGTTGGGCAATTGATAGAACTTCAATATGATGATATCCAGGTAATGATCATTATATAGGCATCACGTCAAAGATTAGTAGACTGACTCCTGCCTGCATCTACTACTATTACTCCACACATCGACCGCTATCCAGCATGCATCTAGTGTATTAAGTTCATGGAAAATGGAGTAATGCAATAAGAACGATGACATGATGTAGACAAGATCTATTCATTGCTACTTCTTGAGCTTGCATTGGTTTTTCCCTTGAAGAGGAAAGGGTGATGCAGCAAAATAGAGTAAGTATTTCCCTCAGTTTCAGAACCAAGGTATCAATCCAGTAGGAGACAATGAACAAGTCAACAAATACCTGCACAAACAATCAACAACTTGCACCCAACGCGATTAAGGGGTTGTCAATCCCTTCACAGTTACTTGCAAAAGTGAGATCTGGTAGAGATATACAAACAGTAAAGTAAATATTTTTGGTATTTTTGGTTTATAGATCGGAAAGTAAAAGATTGCAAAGGAAGTTAATTGGAAACAAAAATTGTGGATCGGAAACTTATATGATGGAAAATAGACTCGGGGGGCATAGGTTTCACTAGAGGCTTCTCTCAAGATAGAAAATATTATGGTGGTTGAACTAATTACTGCCGAGCAATTGATAAAAAGGCGCAAAGTTATGATGATATATAAGGCAATGATCATGAATATAGGCATCACATCCATGTCAAGTAGACCGACTCCTGCCTGCATCTACTTCTATTACTCCAGACATCGACCGACTCCTGCCTACATCTAGAGTATTAAGTTCATGAAGAACAGAGTAACGCATTAAGTAAGATGACATGACGTAGAGGAATAAACTCAAGCAATATGATGTAAACTCCTTGATGGCAACAATATAATACGTGCCTTGCTGCCCCTACTGTCACTGGGAAAGGACACCGCAAGATTGAACCCAAAGCTAAGCGCTACTCTCATTGCAAGAAAAACCTATCTAGTTGGCCAAACCAAATCGATAGTTCGAACAGACTTGCAAAGATATCAAATCATGCATATAAGAATTCAAAGAAGATTCAAATAATATGCATAGGTAAGCTGATCATAAATCCACAATCCATTGGATCTCGGCAAACACACCGCAAAAAAGTATTACATCGAATAGATCTCCAAGAACATCGAGGAGAACATGGTATTGAGAATCAAAGAGAGAGAAGAAGCCATCTAACTACTAGCTATGGACCCGTAGGTCTGTGGTAAACTACTCACGCTTCATCGGAAGGGCAATGGTGTTTATGTAGAAGCCCTCCGTGATTGACTCCCCCTCCGGCAGGATACCGGAAAAGGCCCCTAGATGGGATCTCACAGGTAGAGAAGGTTCCGGCGGTGGAAAAGTGTTTTCATGGCTCTCTTTGTTGGTTTTGGGATATATGAGAATATATAGGCGGAAGAAATAGGTCGGTGGAGTCATGAGTGGACCACAAGGGTGGGGGCACACCCTCCATCCTTTTGGCTGCCTCGTGGCTTCTCTGACTTGCACTCGAAGTCCTCTGGATGTCTTCTGGTCCAAGAAAAATCATTACGAAAGTTTTATTCCGTTTGGACTCTGTTTGCTATTCCTTTTCTATGAAACTCTTAAACAAGGAAAAAACAGAAACTGGCATTGGGCTCTATGTTAATATGTTAGTCCCAAAAATAATATAAAATATCATATTAATGCATATAAAACATCCAAAATAGATAATATAATAACATGGAACAATCAAAAATTATAGATACATTGGAGGCGTATCATTCATGTAGGAATTAGACCCCACCTTGTTATCCTTAGTGGAAACGATCCATACGTGTCGGTTCCCCTTCTGTCACTAGGATCAAGCATGGTAAGATCGAACCCATCACAAAGAACCTCTTCCCATGGCAAGAAAAATCGATCTAGTTGGCCTAACTAAACCAAAATTCGAAGAAGAAATACAAGGCTATAAGTAATCATGCATATAAGAGATCAAAAGGCTCAAATAACTTTCATGGATAAAAAGATAGATCGGATCATAAACTCAAAGTTCATCAAATCCCAACAAACACACTGCAAAAAAGAGTTAAATCAAATAGATCTCCAAGAGACCATTGTATTGAGAATCAAAAGAGAAAGAGGAAGCCATCTAGCTACTAACTACGGACCCATAGGTCTACAATGAACTACTCACACATCATCAGAGAGGCACCAATGAGGATGATGAACCACTCCATGATTGTGTCTAGATCAGATCTATGGTTTTTGGAACTTGCGGCGACTGGAATTGATTTTCGTCGACTCCCCTAGGGTTTCTGGAATATTTGGGTATTTATAGAGCAAAGAGGTGGTGAGGGAGGCGACCGAGGTGGGCACAACCTACCTGGGCGCGCTTGGGCCCCCAGGCATGCCCTTGTGGGTTATGCTCCCCTCGGAGCCCCCCTCAGGTACTTTCTTGGCCCATCATGTGTCTTCTGGTCTAGAAAAATCACCAAAAAGTTTTGCTGCATTCGAACTCTGTTTGGTATTGATTTCCTACGAAGTAAAAAACAAGCAAAAAACAGCAACTAGCACTAGGCACTATGTCAATAGGTTAGTCCCAAAAAATGAAGTTGCTATAAAATGATTGTAAAACATCCAAGAATGATAATATAACAGCATGGAACAATCAAAAATTATAGATACGTTGGAGACGTATCAGCATCCCCAAGCTTAATTCCTGCTCGTCCTCGAGTAGGTAAATGATAAAAACAGAATTTTTGATGTGGAATGCTGCCTAAAATATTCATCACATATTTTTTTCCTTTGTAGCATGGACATTTGGACTTTTATATGATTCAAAGCAGTAGTCTAGTTTTGACATGAGATTTCAATACTCAAGCATATCAATAAGCAACCATCTTTCAAAATATCAACACTAAAGCAAGTTATCCCTAGCCCATTATGCTCAATCATTCATCCATTCATGAAACACACTCGTATATTAGCTATACCCAATGCTCAAGTATGATCATAGTGCCCCTTAGTTGGTGCTTTAAAAGAGAAGATGGAGACTCAAATAAAAACAAAATTGCATAAAGTAAAATAGAAAGACCCTTCGCAGAGGGAAGTAGGGATTTGGTGCCAGAGCTCAAAGCGCAAAAGATAGAGATAAAAAATTTGGGTGGCATGCCTTTCCTGTCAACGAAAACGATCGAGTAGTTCCCAATACTTTCCATGCTAAATATATCATAGGCGGGTCCCAAACAGAAAAATTAAGTTTATTCCTTTTTCCACCATACTTTCACATTCCACGGCTAACTAAATCCATGGGTGCCGTCCATACCAACACTTTCCAAGGAATTTATTATTTGACAACATAAAGTAAATTCATTTTTCATTTCGGGACAGGGCATCCCTAATACATTTGTCGTACTCTCATGCAATGACAAGTGAATAAACACTCATCTTGAGAATAACACATCTAGCATGGAAAAATATCAGCCACCCCCTACCATTTCATGAGAGGTACGAGCACACAAAAGAGAAATTTATTTTGAAAATTAGAGATGGCACATACAAATTTGCTTAGAACGGCACGGAAATACCGCATATAGGTAGGTATAGTGGACTCATATGACAAAACTGGTTTAAGGATTTTGGATGCACAGGTAGTGTCATACTTAGTGCAAATGAAGGCTAGCAAAAGATTGAGAAGCATCCAACCAAGAAATGAAAAATCTCATAAGCGAGCATTAAGCATAACTAACACCGAATAATGCACCACGAGTAGGATGTAATTTTATTGCGTAACTATTGACTTTCATCCTTGCATAGGAATCACCAACCTTAACACCAATATTCTTACTAAAGCATAATTACTCATCAACATGACTCATATATTATATCAACATATCACAAAACTATTACAAGGAAACAAGTTTATTTTGTCCAATGATCTTCATGAAAGTTTTTATTATATCCCTCTTGAATATCTATCACTTTGGGACTAATTTCATATGTTGCTTTTGATAGCTCAAACAAATCTAAGTGAAGAAAATAAGCATAAAATAATTCTTCTCTCAAAATAATTTAAGTGAAGCAAGAGAGAATTTCTTTTAAAAAAATCTAACTCTCAAATAAATCTAAGTGAAGCATGAGAGCATTTCTTCAAAAATACTAAAGCACATCATGCTAAAAAAGATATAAGTGAAGCACTAGAGCAATTCCATAGCTCCTAAAGATTTATGTGAAGCATAGAGAGCAATTCTAACAAGTCATAGCATAATTTTGGCTCCCTCAAATAGGTGTGTCCATCAAGGATAGATGACTTCAAATAAAAAGCAAAACAAGCAAAGACTCATATCATACAAGACGCTCCAAGCAAAACTCATGATATGTGACGAATAAAAATATAGCTCTGAGTAAAATACCGATGGTCATTAGAAGAAAGAGGGGATGCCACTCGGGGCATCCCCAAGCTTAGTTTCTTGCTTCTCTTTTAGATAATAGCTTGGGATGCCATGGAGCATCCCCAAGCTTAGGCTCTTCTTACTCCTTATTCCTTCATCCATCGTGATCTCACCCAAAACTTGAAAACTTCAACCACACAAAACTCAACAAAACCTTCGTGAGATCTGTTAGTATAACAAAGCAAATCACTACTATAAGTACTGTTGAAAACCCATTCATATTTTATTTTTTCATTATATCTATTATATTCCTACTTTACTATAGCTTATACCCTCCAATACAAACCATAGATTCATCAAAATAAGCACACAACGCAAAGAAAATAGAATCTGTCAAAAACAGAACAGTCTGTAGTAATCAGGGAACTTCGTATACTTATGTAATTCCAAAATTTCTGAAAATATAGAAAATGTGGAAAAAATTTATATCAATCTTTTTTAAAAAATTCAGAGCAAAAGTATGTTTTTGTGATTTATGAAAATTATTTTTCTGAGCGTAAAAGTTTCTGTTTTTCAACAAGATCAAATCAACTATCACCCAGCATGATCTCAAAGGCTTCACTTGGCACAAACACTAAATTAAACATAAAAACACAATCATAACAGAGGCATAATTGTGCAAACACTCAAGAACAGAAAGAAAAAGAATAAAATAAATTTATTCATTGGGTTGCCTCCCAACAAGTGCTATCGTTTTATGCCCCTAGCTAGGCATAATGCATAGATCTAAGTGTTGTCATCTTTGTTTCCACTTCCCTTGGAAGTGTTCTTGTCAGGTGGTTTTGTAAAGACAACATAAAATACCTCATCCATAGAGACTTTAGCACTATTAAGTTGCTTATCATCGTATCCCTTTTGATTTCCGACAACAATCCAAGAATAGTGTTGATTAACATCATTGAAAACTTGTTGGATTATGTCTAAAATAGGGACTTCCTTTTTAAGATTCTCATCAAAATTTTGATTATTTCCAAGCAAGTGTCTTAACATATAATCACTATTATAAAGGATCTCATCTATTTCCGGTTTTTCACGATTCATACCATAAAAATCAAAGATCTCCCTAGCTTCCCATATTATATAGTCAAATTCATTCATAATAACAAGGGTAGCCAACTTTTTAGCTTTGGGGTTATTTATAACGGGTAACTCATAAAACAATCTTTGCAAGGTAGGATGAGTACAGATGAATTTATTCTCAAGTTTCGGAACTAGTGCTGAAATAGCTTCTGCATAGGATTTGTTCTTTTAAGTATAGGAGCATCATCAAGAGTTAAATTTCCGACACAATTGAAAAATTCTTGGATATGTTCTTTTCCCATAATATTCCCTTGCTCGAAAACAAAAGTTTTAGCATCCAGATTGCCAGATCGTCCAATTTTAGGAGTTAGGCCATCATCTCTTTCTGCCATGCCAAAGTCACTCATGGTGACAAGAAAATAGGAGATCTGACGAGAAAACGGCGAACGAAAAAGAGGGCAAATAAAACAACAATTTTTTGTGAAGTGGGGGAGAGGAAAACGAGGCAAATGGCAAATAATGTAAATTGCAAGGAGATGAGATTTGTGATTAGGAACCTGGTAGATGTTGATGATGTCTCCCCGGCAACGGCGCTAGAAATTCCTTTTGATGTTTGCTTGAACTACGTCGGTGTTTCCCCAAAGAGGAAGGGATGATGCAACACAACAACGGTAGGTATTTCCCTTAGTGATGATACCAAGGTTATCGAACCAGTAGGAGAACCATGCAGCACTACATAAACGGTACCTGCACACAAAGAACAAATACTTGCAACCCAATGTGTTTAATCCCTTTCGGGTAACTGTGCCAGAAATTCTCAAGTTGACGAGATAAAATTGTAGTAGATTGATAGATGCAAATAAAAGCAAAAAAAATCAGCAAGGTATTTTTGGGTTTTTGGATTAATAGCTCTCAAAATAAAAGCGAATAAAAATAGACCTCGAAGGCAAATATGATAAAGAAGAGACCCGGGGGCCGTAGGTTTCACTAGTGGCTTCTCTCGAGAAAAATAACATACGATGGGTAAACAAATTACTGTTGGGAAATTGATAGAACTTCAAATAATTATGACGATATCCAGGCAATGATCATTATATAGGCATCACGCCCAAGATTAGTAGACCGACTCCTGCCTGCATCTACTACAATTACTCCACACATTGACTTCTATCCAGCGTGCATCTAGTGTATTAATTTCATGGAAAAATAGAGTAATGCAATAAGAACGATGACATGATGTAGACAAGATCTATTCCTGTAGGAATTAGGCCCCATCTTGTTATCCTTGATGGTAACGATACATACGTGGCGGTTCCCCTTCTGTCATTGGGATCAAGCATCGTAAGATTGAACCCATCACAAAGCACCTCCTCCCATGGCAAGAAAAATCGATCTAGTTGGCCTAACTAAACCAAAGATTCAAAGAAGAAATACAAGGCTATAAGTAATCACGCATATAAGAGATCAAAAGACTCAAATAACTTTCATGGAAAAAACATAGATCTGATCATAAACTCAAAGTTCATCGGATCCCAACAAATACACCGCAAAAAAGAGTTACATCAAATAGATCTCCAAGAGACCATTGTATTGAGAATCAAAAGAGAGTGAGAGGAAGCCATCTAGCTACTAACTATGGACCCATAGGTCTACAAAATGAACTACTCACGCATCATTGGAGAGGCACCAATGAGGATGATGAACCCCTCCGTGATGGTGTCTAGATTGGATATGTGGTTTCTGGAACTTGCGGTGGCTGGAATTAATTTCCGTCGACTCCCCTAGGGTTTCTAGAATATTGGGGTATTTATAGAGTAAAGAGGTGATGCGGGAGGCGGCCTAGGTGGGCACGCCTGGGCCCCCAGGCACGCCCTCGTGGGTTGTGCCCATCTCGGCCGCCTCCCCCAGGCGCACCCTGGTGGGTTGTGCTCCCCTCGGAGCCCCCTCAGGTACTTTCTTGGCCTATCATGTGTCTTCTGGTCCAGAAAAAACACCAAAAAGTTTTGCTGCGTTTGCACTCTGTTTGGTATTGATTTCATGTGAAGTAAAAAACAAGCAAAAAACAGCAACTGGCACTGGGCACTATGTCAATAGGTTAGTCCCAAAAATGATATAAAGTTGCTATATGATTGTAAAACATCCAAGAATGATAATATAACAACATGGAACAATAAAAAATTATAGATACGTTGGAGACGTATCAGGCATGCGCCTGAAATACCAATTTCAGCTCTTGGAACATCTCATATGCTCCGTGGCGTTTCAAAACGTTTTTGAAGTCCCGGTTCTAAGCCATAAAGCATGGCGCACTAAACTATCTAGTAGTCATCATATCGAGCTAGCCAAACATTCATAACATCTGCATCTCCTCCTGCAATAGGTCTGTCACCTAGTGGTGCATTAAGGACATAATTCTTCTGTGCAGCAATGAGGATATTCCTCATATCACAGACCCAGTCCGCACGATTGCTACTATCATCTTTCAACTTAGTTTTCTCTAGGAACATATCAAAAAATAGGGGAGCTACAACGCGAGCTATTGATCTACAACATAATTTGCAAATACTATCTGGACTAAGTTCATGATAAATTTAAGTTCAATTAATCAAATTACTAATGAACTCCCACTTAAATTAACATCCCTCAAGTTATCTAATTGATACATGATCCAAATCAACTAACCCATGTCCGATCATCACTTGAGATGGCGTAGTCATCAATGGTGAACATCTCTATATTGATCATATCTACTATATGACTCATGTTCGACCTTTCGGTCTCTCGTGTTCCAAGGCCATGTCTGTACATTCTAGCCTCGTCAAGTTTAACCCAAGTATTTTGCATGTGTGAAACTATCTTATACCCATTGTATGTGAACGTAGAGTCTATCACACCCGATCATCATGTGGTGTCTCGAAACGACAAACTTTCGCAATGGTGCATACTCGGGGAGAACACTTATATCTTGAAATTTAGTGAAGGGATCATCTTATAATGCTACTATCAATCTATGCAAAATAAGATGCATAAAAGATAAACATCACATGCAATCAAAATTTGTGACATGATATGGCCAACATCATCTCGCGCTTTTGATCTCCATCTCCAAAGCATCGTCATGATCTCCATTGTCACCGGCTCGACACCTTGATCTTGAAAGTGTGTTATATCGACTAGGGGGTGAATAGGCAATTTTTACAAATTCATCACTAAGGAAATTCTAGGTGAGGAATTTCCTAAGCAATGAACTGCTAGCAGTGGAATAAGTACTCAGGTGCAAGCATAACATGGCAGTAGCACAGTCATCATGATGAAATGAAACAAGCACAGAGCACAGGTAGCATGTAAACAGGTTAAGCAGGCTGAAGACAAAGTGACTGAAGAATTGGGATTGAGAAAATTGAGAAAGTCTTCAGTCAAAGTATTCAAACAGTAACGCTCAAATACATCAACACATGAATGAGGAAATGAAAGAGTTGAGGAAATTGAACCAGTAGCTTGGTGAAGACGATGATTTGGGGTTCCAACTATTGTGACAGTTGTACCTTTAGTTGGAGCGGCTAGGTACTTAAACCCGAGGACACACAGTCCTCACCGTATTCTCCTTGAGCTAAAGTCACACAGACCTCTCCCAATCACTCGTGGTAAGTCTTCATGTAACTTCCAAAAATTCACAGACCCAGTCACTCAGCGGTCCACAATTCCTCTTGGATGCTCTAGACCATGATGCCTAACCGTCTGGAGGATCCACAGTCCTCAAAGGTAACAAGCATCGGTTCCACACAGGAACAGTCTCTTCAGTGTTGCTCAATCACTTTGGGTTGTAGGTGTTTGGGTTTGGGTTTTTCCTCACTGATGATTTTCGCTCAAAGTCCTCGGAGGATGGGATGCTCTCAATGACAAGTGTTAGTTTCTCTCAGAGCAGCTGCTACTTCTTGAACTTGCATTGGTTTTTCCCTTGAAGAGGAAAGGGTGGTGTAGAAAAGTAGAGTAAGTATTTCCCTCAGTTTGAGAACCAAGGTATCAATCCAGTAGGAGACAATGCACAAGTCACCCAATACCTGCACAAACAATCAACAACTTGCACCCAATGCAATAAAGGGGTTGTCAATCCCTTCACGGCTACTTGCAAAAGCGAATCTGATAAAGATAGATAAACGGTAAAGTAAATATTTTTGGTATTTTTGGTTTATAGATCGGAAAGTAAAAGATTGCAAAGGAAGTAAATCGGAAACTAAAATTGTAGATCGGGAACTTATATGATGGAAAATAGACCCGGGGGCCATAGATTTCACTAGAGGCTTCTCTCAAAATAGAAAATATTACGGCAGGTGAACAAATTACTCCCGAGCAATTGATAGAAAAGCGCAAAGTTATGACGATATCTAAGGCAATGATCATGAATATAGGCATCACATCCATGTCAAGAAGACCGACTCCTGCTTGCATCTACTACTATTACTCCACATGTCGACCGACTCCTGCCTACATCTAGAGTATTAAGTTCATGAAGAACAGAGTAACACATTAAATAAGATGACATGATGTAGAGGAATAAACTCAAGAAATATGATGTAAACCCCATCTTTTTATCCTCGATGGCAACAATACAATACGTCCCTTGCTGCCCCTACTATCACTAGGAAAGGACACCGCAAGATTGAACCCAAAGCTAAGCACTTCTCCCATTGCAAGAAAAACCAATCTAGTTGGCCAAACCAAATCGATACTTCGGACTTGCAAATATATCAAATCATGCATATAAGAATTTGGTGAAGATTCAAATAATATTCATAGATAAGATGATCATAAATCCACAATTCATCGGATCTCGGCAAACACACCGCAAAAGAGTATTACATCGAATAGATCTCCAAGAACATCGGGAATAACATGGTATTTAGAATCAAAGAGAGAAAATAAGTCATCTAGCTACTAGCTATGGACCCGTAGGTCAGTGGTAAAATATTCATGCTTCATCGGAAGGGCAATGATGTTGATGTAGAAGCCCTTCGTGATCGAATGCCCTTCTAGCAAAAGGCCCCTAGATGGGATCTCACGGGTACAGAAGGTTGCGGTGATGGAAAAGTGTTTTCGTGGCTCTCTTTGTTGGTTTTGGGATATATGAGAATATATAGGTGGAAGAAATAGGTCGGTGGAGTCACGAGGGGCCCACAAGGGTGGGGGCGCGCCCTACCCCCTGGGCGTGCCCTCCCTCCTTATGGCCCCCTCATGGCTTCTCTGACTTACACTCCAAGTCCTATGGATGTATTCTGGTCCAAGAAAAATCGTCGCAAAAGTTTTATTCTGTTTGGACTTCATTTGGTATTCCTTTTCTGTGAAACTCTAAAACAAGGAAAAAAAACAGAAACTAGCACTGGGCTCTAGGTTAATAGGTTAGTCCCAAAAATAATATAAAATAGCATATTAATGCATATAAACATCCAAAACAGATAATATAATAGCATGGAACAATCAAAAATTATAGATACGTTGGAGACGTATCAGCAGCCAACCAATTAGTGGTTGTAGGGGGCGGCTATTTATAGCTAGGGAGAAGCATGCCATGATAAGACATAAATGCCCTTCAATGATATGACCGTTAGGTGGGAAGGATATTTTGGACAGCTGGCGCATAGCATAGCAACAGTCGGAAATTTGAGCTCTCAAATTCCTCAGGGCTATCATGTTCCTCACTTGTAGGCAATCCGCACTGGCGAATTCCTAACTCTCCAATCAGAACAATTCCTTAGAGAATAGAAGATCTTCATCTCTGTCACTGAATAAATTGACTGAACTGTATGAGATTTCCAATGGCTTCACTCGAAAGGATTGGGTAGGTGTAGGATTTTGAGATGAGCATCACTTGGAAAGTGTTTCTTTAGTTTTACCACGACCCCCTTTAATAGTACGGTGTTTCCTATGACTCAAGAAAGATAAAATGAAACTACAAAAACAAAAGTCTTCACGCTTCATAATCCTCACATCAACATTAGTCCCTTAACCTATAAGTCTTCAGTACACCAAAATCACTAAGGGGCACTAGATGCACTTACAATCTCCCCCCTTTTGGTGACTGATGACAAATAGGTTAAGTTTTCAACGGGGATAAACATATGAAGTGTAAATACTGATATTGAGGAATTTGATTGCAAGATATAGAAGAACTCCCCTGAAGATGTGCATATTTGAGGAATTTTCTTTGGATTGCAAATGCACATTGTAGGGTAATATCATGGCGATCTCCCCTTATATCTTGTAATTCATACACACATTTAACATATGCTATGCAGATGAAATGCATGATGGAATATGGTGTCTGATGAAATTCAGCATGCGTGCATTAAGGTACTTGAGGAAATAAGCATGCATAAAGCAGTTGAAAAGTGTCAGAGCACCATAGGACTTAAGTTTACAACTCATCACAGCAAACACCTCAGAAGAGCAAGAGTTGCAACTTAACATAAAAACGCCCATATATAAGACCTGCTTGAAGACTAACTCAAATTTCTCCCCCTTTGTAATCGAATGACCAAAAGGGATGAAAAATGAGGACTAACACCCGAAGAATGTCATCATGATGTCAATGGAGGAGCGCCAGTGTTGTTGGGGTCGTCCATTGAAGTAGGGCCTATGCAGTGTCATTCAATTCTTCAGCTTCATCCGTCTCGTGCGATGAAGCATATCAACTTGTGATGAGCTGAGGAACTTTGACCTTCTTGAATTTCTTCGAAGGTGGCTGAGACCAGTCAAAGTCCTGTTGGAATCCCATCTGCTTCAGATCTTCATCACCATATAGGTGAGACAGAATAGCCCAAGTGCGGTCAAAGACTTCATGCAAGTAGTGGTGATTCTTCTTCACATTATTTTGTGTGATTGTCATGTTCTAAAGAATTGAGCCAAATTGTCTCTTGACCCACTTGTGATTGCGATCGACCTTCTGATGAAGACTTAGAAGAAGCTCATGATCAGTCTTCACTCGTGGAGCAGTGGCTTGAGGAATAGGCTTTGAAGCTTTTGTGGTAGAGTATTGGGTTGCAAATTCATCATTGGTGGAATAAGATGCAGCTTTGCGAAACTGACCATCCAATGGACAAGCGCCTTCATCAATGATAGCAGCTTTGCCTTTTTCATCAACTGAGGAAATCGTCTGCTTGAGGACTTCAATAGGTGGTAAGAAGCTGAGATGATTCTAATAATCTGCCTTATAATGAATTGAAGACCTTGATCTGATGAGTTTCATGATCCAGGGAGCGTAAGGCTTCAACTCAAAAGGTGACAAAGCAACATTAGCCAAAGTCCTCATGAAGAAATCATGGTAGTTGATAGGAATGCCATGTATGATGTTGAATAG
The DNA here is from genome assembly GCA_021437245.1 of Aegilops speltoides. NCBI lineage: Eukaryota > Viridiplantae > Streptophyta > Magnoliopsida > Poales > Poaceae > Aegilops > Aegilops speltoides. Next base: position 336,683,249 of record CM038146.1, read on the forward strand.
CAGATTCTTCATGATGCCAACAACCTCTTATTCTTCAGAGTTGTGGCCCTTCATTGGACTGAGGGTTTTGGTCAAAATGTGGTATATTGTACTTGGCACACATAGCAATTCCTTCACAAGTAATGTGGTCCTTGGAGCTTGGCCTAGTTTCAAAGGCTTCATTAGCACTTGCATTAGGTGATTTGAAAGTTCAGGTTCCTCATATATGAGCCTTGCGCCTTCAACAGGAGGACTGACTGGGACAGCGTGAAGCAATTCAGAGGCTGGTGCCTTGTAATGCGTATTCTCGGTCATCCAGTCAAGCACCCATGAATTCACATCTTCCAAATTGCTAGTGAGGTGCAGTGTAGCATAGAATTGAAGAATTAACTCTTCATTTCAGTCGCAGATGTCAGTACAGAAGTTCAAAAGCCTAGCGTCATGAATAACACTCACGACAGGTTGGAAGCACGGGAGAGACTCCATATCCACATGAGGAATTTGACGGTGCTCAAAAACCTTGTCCTTATCAAATAAGAGTGATGAATAGAAGTTCATTTGACTAGCAGTCCAGAACCGCTTGCGTCAAAGTCTCGCCGAGTCATAAGGATTGAAATCAATGAAGAAATGGTGCTCAGCGAAGAACTCATCAGCTTTGAACTTTTGCTTCTTTGTATGAGGATTTTGTGGCTTGAGCTAAAGATTAACAGTTGAAGACTTCACAGCCTCTTCGTGCACAACCTCTGGAGCCACAGACTGAGAAATTTTAGCAATTGTTTCAGTAGCAGCAGTCTGGGTCTCCATTTCTTCAGCTGCAGAAGCTGGAACTTCTTTAGGAATGGAAAGAAGTGAAGTTTGATGTCCTTCAGATCCCGTATGAATTTCTTCGGTTTGCATAGGGGACTGGGGAATTTGATGCAAAGGTGTGGTTAAAGGTGAATATAGTGAAGTCTTTCCCAATAATCATCATTGTGCACAGGAGTAGTAGAACCAATAACCACATCCTTGTCTTCTTCCAATTCTTCAATGCCTGCCTCTTCAGCTGTGAACTGAGGCATGGGCGATGATACCCGTGGAGTTGAAGGGATGTCTTCCACTTCAATTTCTTCATCCAACTACTCTAAAGAAGCAGCAGAAGGATTTTCCTCATCACTGTCATTTTGAATGACATATTCTTCTCCAAAAGGAACAATTTCCTTGGATGGCACAATAGAGATTGGAACAACATCAATGGGGTTGGTGAAGGAACTTGTCAAAGTCTTGACTTTCTTTGGAGCTAAAGACGCTGCAGTTGCTGATGCTTTCCTTTTCTTTACAGTTGCCTTCTCTGCAGCTTTGGTTTTCTTCACTTCTGATGCAGAAGGAAGATTGATATTCTTCATCTGTGATGACTTTGCAGGAGGAGCAGATGAAATTGGTGCATTTTCTTCAAGCACAACTGATGCAGTTGCCCTCGTATGTTCAGTTTCTTCAGGCGCAACAGCAGATTCTTCAGCTGGCTTGGGTTGTTCTTCAGGCACAACATTGGAGGTTGCCCTGGCAGTTTCTTCAGGAGCTGGAATTTCTTCAGCAGCCCTGGTACTTTCAGTGTCATCAGCAGCCTGATTTTCATCAGCTGCGCTTTCAGTTTCTTCAGTAGGCTGAGCAGATGCTACAGCCTGAGGAATTTCTTGGTGCAATGCCGCTGCAACATTTGGTTTGAGCCCGTTAGCCAGTTTGACAAATCTAACTTTGGCACCTAGCCAATCTGCATGATAAGTGTCAAATTCATCACCCAGAGCCTTGATCTCATTTTGCATATTCACAAGTTCTTCAGGAGTCATATTCACAACATTTTTCTACAGAAAGTGCTCCTTTTTGTATTGAGTTTTCTTGACCTGCCTGGCCTTCTGAAACTTCCATTTTTCTTCGCCTATGAAGGCATTGAGCATGTGACTTTGACCAGGAGTGAGATTCAAGTCAGGAAATGGAGTGTTGGGATCCTTGTGCCACAGATTAATGAAGTCTAGGATCTTCCTTGCATCCAATGTGAGGGGCATAGTACTACCTTCGGCTCTAGCGGCCCTTTCTTGCCCTGATGATTTTAGCAAGTTCTTCATCATCAGCTTCATCATCATCGTCAGACGGAAGTTCAAAAGCAACTTGCTTCTTATGGGGACTTTGCCTCAATCAACGGCCAGCAGTGGCCTTTTTCTTCAACAAGGATGGACCTATTGAGGACTGTGGTGGAGCTGAGGAACTAGCGGATGCTCCTAAAGCAATAGAAAATCCTGCGGTCCTTTGACATGTTGCAAGATGCACAGGTGTTGAGGACTTTGCAGCAGCAGTTGATGATTTCGTGGCAATAGAGGGTATTGGAGCTGCCCTTGAGGAAGTTGCCTGAGGAATTTGCTTTGGGGGCTTTGAAGAACTTGGCCATGAAGGCATTGCTATTGAGGAACTCAGCTTCACAGCTAATTTCTTTGGCAAAGCCTTCTTGGGCTTGCTAGCAGAGGCCTCAGTAGCAGAAGTAGAATCTTCATTTAATTTCTTCACTGCTTCTCTTGCTACTTTGGCTAACTTGGCTTGGCGCTTAGCCCATTCTTTGGGAAATTTCTCACCGCATCTGATGCTAGAGGGATCAGCCTTTTGGCCTGGAGCCAATGGAGATCTTGGGCATGGAGGGTGTACGGCGAATTTATTTATGTACTTTGGAGTAACATAGCGATAATCCCTCCATTCCCTTACCAATCTCCTCTCAATTATCTCAATGCACACTTTGCGCTGATTTTTGTTTTCTTTGCCATGTGTGGCTCATCAGGTGTGCAATACTCATCATAAATGTCTTTAGGGATTTCAAAAGCAGTTTTTGTCTCTGGCCTCTTTCCTCCTTCTGAGGTCTTTTCCCTGACATTTTCCTCACCTGAGGATTTTGAACTATGGATGTTTCTGAGGAAGTATGCAACTTTTCTTTGAGGAACACTACAAATGAATTAAGTTGATGAGAACCTAGAGATTCAGCAGTGGACATTTTGTACCTGTGAAGGTGCGAAGAATTTGGAGAGGTCATATTCATTCTCAGAATTTTTTCAAAAACATCAGGTTTGAGGAATTTGACCATGGGTGTCTTGAGGAATTTCTCTAAGCGTTCTTGACTTAAGTTCCAGAGTTGTATAGATTTGAGAATCCACACAATTGAGGAATCTTGAAGAAAAACATAGCTCAGAGAAACAAATCAAGAACAGAAGCATTTGGGTGATTAAGGAGTGAGATGTTGAAGAATGAACACCTTTTGAAGAATTTGTGGAAATCATGGGAATCAAAGTAGGGCAGTAAAATCAGATTTTAATTACCCTCGACGAAGAACACGATGAACTGGGAGTAGAGTTGGAGAAGTTCGTCTGTTCAGATCTCCCTTGCCCTAACTTGACGGTGAGAGATAGCTACGGCAGCGGGGAGTGAAGATTTCCGCGTCCGGCACGAGTACGACGATGATGAGATCGAGGTAGTGAAGCTCTTCCTCATAGGCGATGATGGAGTGTAGCGGCGGTGCTAGGTCTAAGAGCTCGAGCGAGGAGAGTCCGAGCGGAGTAAATGAGGTATGAGGAAGGGAAGGGGTATTTATAGCCACGGTGAAAAACAGCCTGTCCGAAGAATTTGGACGAACGTGCCCCTGACCCTTGCCATCCTAGCGACATGTGTCACCCACGTACAAAGAGGTGGAGATCGTGGTAGATCATGGGTGAGTAGTTTAATCTGATTGAGGGATGCGGAACGGTTTGAGCGACAAAAGCCGGAAATTTAGATATGAAAAATTGAACGTTTCATTCACAAATTCTTCAGCTGATAAGGATACAGTGAAGATTTTGAACGGGTTTTAAATAGAACGCATATGAAGAATTTGTGAACAGACTGGGTTGAGTTTAGCATAGAGGGGAAATGGGTCCGATCACATTCATTTAGAAGAAAATCAGCTTAAAGAATTAGCAATAAGTGAATGCTGTTGAGGACATGAAAAACTCAAATATATAGGCAATGAAGAACGCCAATCGAAAAAGTTGAAGAAAGAGCAATGTTGAAGAATTTGAAAATTGAAGAATTTGCAAAATGAAGAAAAACTCAAATCGAAGATTTTCAACTTTTGTTGGTGGCGAGACCCACTGATACGTCCATTTTGCATCATGTTTTCCTACTGTTATTTATGATGTTTTTATGCATAATAATTCTTTTTAGAGTAATTCTAATGCCTTTTCTCTCATAAATATGCAAGGTACACTCAAAGAGGGAGAATTCCGGCAGCTGGAAATCTGGACCCAGAAAAGCTACGTCAGGCCACCTATTCTGCACAACTCCAAACAAGTTGAAACTTTACAGAGATTTTTTATGGAATATTTGAGGAATTTTGGAGCCAATAAGTACCAGAGGGGGCCCACCAGGTGGGCACAACCCACCTGGGTGCGCCCTGGTGGGTTGTGCTCACCCAGGCCCACCTCCGGTGCCCATCTTCTGGTATATAAGTCATTTTGACCTAGAAAAAATAAGGGGAGGACTTTTGGGACGGAGCGCCGCCGTCTCGAGGCGAAACTTGGACAGGAGCACTTTTGCCCTCCGGCGGAACTTCCCTCCTGGAGGAGGAAATCATCGTCATCATCATCACCAACAACTCTCCCATCTTGGAGAGGGCAATCTCCATCAACATCTTCAACATCACCATCTCCACTCAAACCCTAATTCATCTCTTGTGTTCAATCTTTGTACCGGAACTATAGATTGGTGCTTGTGGGTGACTGGTAGTGTTGATTACATCTTGTAGTTGATTACTATATGGTTTATTTGGTGGAAGATTATATGTTCGGATCCAATATGCTATTTAATACCCCTCTGATCTTGAGCATGATTATCATTTGTGAGTAGTTACATTTGTTCTTGAGGTCCCGGGGAGAAATCATGTTGCAAGTAATCATGTGAACTTGATATGTGTTCGACATTTTGATAGTATGTATGTTGTGATTCCCTTAGTGGTGTCATGTGAACTTCGACTACATGACACTTCACCATATTTGGGCGTAAGGGAATGCATTGTGGAGTAGTTATTAGATGATGGGTTGCAAGAGTGACAAAAGCTTAAACCCTAGTTTATGCACTATTCCGTAAGGGACCGATTGGATCCAAAAGTTTAATGCTATGGTTATAATTTATTCTTAATACTTTTCTCATAGTTGCGGATGCTTGTGAGGGGGTTAATCATAAGTAGGAGGTTTATTCAAGTAATAACAACACCTAAGCACCGGTCCACCCACATATCAAATTATCAAAGTAGCAAACACAAATCGAATCAACATGGTGAAAGTGACTAGATGAAATTCTCGTGTACCATCAAGAACGCTTTGCTTACTATAAGAGACCATTTTGGGTTGTCCTTTGCCTTAAAAAGATTGGGCTACCTTGCTGCACTTTTGTTACTACTATCATTACTTGCTCGTTACAAATTATATTGCTATCAAACTACTCTATTACTTACAATTTCAGCACTTGCAGACATTAACTTGCTGAAAACCACTTGTCATTTCCTTCTGCTCCTCGTTGGGTTCAACACTCTTACTTATGGAAAAGAGCTACAATCGATCCCCTATACTTGTGTGTCATCACCCACCGTATAAGAATGATGATTTCAGACACCTCGTACAATTGTCGTAGGGCTCTGAGAACCGAATTCTTCATTAATTTCTTCACACTTAGAGGGTTAGTCTTCATTGATTGAAGAAAAACATTACTTCGTCTGTTGCACATCTAAGTCATCAATTTTGCATAAGTGTTAGGATGTGTGTCCTTTCAAAGAACATTCGGAGATTCTAAGATATTTAGCTCACACCGCAACTTGCTAAATCTCTTCTTATCAAAGGGCTTTGTGAAGATATCCGCTAGCTGTTCTTCAGTCTTCACGTGTTCGATGGATATGTCACCTTCAACACATGATCATGAAGAAAATGATAAAGAATCTGGATGTGCTTTGTATTCTAGTGCTGAACTGGGTTATGAGCAATCTTGATGGCACTCTCGTTGTCACAGTAGAGTGGGGCATTTTTCATGTTGATGGCGTAGTCCTTGAGGGTTTGCTTCATCCATAGCAATTGAGCACAACAAGAACCAACAGCAATGTACTCAGCTTCAGTAGTAGAGAGTGATACGTAGTTCTTCTTCCTCGAGGACCAACATACCAAGGATCGTCTGAGGAAATGGCATGTGCCTGATGTTGACTTGCGATCCACCCGATGGACAGCATAGTCAGAGTTAGAATATCCAATGAGATCAAAAGCCGAGCCCTTGGGATACCATAATCCAAGTGTTGGAGTGTGAGTTAGATATCGAAGAATATATTTCACAGCCTTATGGTGTGATTCCTTTGGTGTAGCTTGAAAACGGGCACACATGCAAACATTAAGCATAATATCAGGCCTAGATGCACATAGGTACAATAAAGAGCCAATCATGGAGTGGTATACCTTTTGATCGAAGTCTTTACCATTTTCATTGGTGCGTAGATGGCCATTAGTGGGCATAGGGATTTTGATGCCTTTGCAATCTTGCATGCCAAATTTTCTCAGTGCATCCTTGAGGTATTTCTCTTGAGATATGAATATGACATTGCGTTGTCGACGAATTTGAAGACCTAGGAAGAATTTCAATTCTCCCATCATAGACATTTGATATTCCTCACTCATCATATAGGCAAATTCATCACTATAACATTGGTTAGTACAACCAAGATAGTATCATCATCATATATTTGGCACATGAATAATTCATCATCATAGGTTTTGGTGAAAAGAGTTGGGTCAAGTGAACCGGGTTTGAAGCCTTTCTTCATGAGGAATTCCTTCAAAGTATCATACCACACCCGAGGGGCTTGCTTGAGGCCATAGAGGGCCTTACTGAGTCTGGAGACTTTGTCAGGATGCTTAGGATCTTCAAAACCTGGTGGTTGAGCAACATATACTTCTTCCTCAAGCTTACCATTGAGGAATGCACTTTTCACATCCATTTGATATAAGATGATATTATGATGGTTAGCATAAGCAAGCAATATGCGAATAGCCTCAAGTCTAGCAACAGGTGCAAAAGCTTCATTTAAATCAATTCCTTCAACCTGTGTGTAGCCTTGAGCTACAAGATGAGCCTTATTCCTCACCACAAGGCCATTTTCATCTTGCTTGTTGCGGTATATCCATTTGGTATCGATGATATTGTGCTTGTGTGGGTTTGGTTGCTTGACAATCTCCCAGGCATTGTTGAGCTCAAATTGATGTAATTCCACTAGGATCGCTTTAATCCACTCAGGCTCCAGAAATGCCTCATCAACCTTGGTGGGCTGTGTGATAGAGACAAAAGCAAAGTTCCCACAAAAGTTAGACAAATGTGAGGCTTTTGAGCGTGTGAGAGGACCTGGTGCGTTGATGTCGTCGATGATTTTCTCAATCTGTACTTCATTTGCAACGCGAGGATGAGCAGGGTGACGACTTTGAGTGGGCTCAACATTTTCCAGAGCCATTTTCCTTAGATGCACCAGCATGATTTTCTTCATGATCTGGAATGACTTCTTCAGCAGATTCTTTAGTGGGTATGACATCCTCAGTAGCCTTGAACTTGACGGATTCCTCAGGTGACATTTCATCTAGCATAGGAGGTAGGTGCTCTCTTTGCGAGCCGTTAGTTTCATCGAACCGCACATCTACAGTTTCAACAACCTTGTAGTGATGGGTGTTAAAGACTCTGTAGGTGTGTGAGTCCTTTTCGTAACCAAGTATAAAACCTTCATGTGCTTTCGGTGCAAACTTAGAATTGTGATGAGGATCTCTAATCCAACATTTAGCACCGAAGACTTTCAAATAACTCACATTGGGTTTCTTGTCAGTGAGGAGTTCATATGAGGTCTTCTTGAAAAATTTGTGAAGATATACCCTATTGATGATGTGGCACGTAGTATCAATAGCCTCAGGCCAGAAGCGACAAGGTGTCTTGTATTCATCAAGCATAGTGCAAGCCATCTCAACAAGAGTCCTGTTCTTGCGCTCCATGATGCCATTTTGCTGAGGAGTATAAGGGGCAGATAACTCGTGAGTAATACAAAGTTCATCAAGATAGTCATCAAGACCAGTATTCTTGAACGCGGTCCCATTATCACTCCGGATATGCTTGATCTTCACACCGAAATTCGTTGAGGCCCTTGAGGAAAATTGTTTGAAGACTTCATGCACTTCAGTTTTGTAAGTGATGATATGCACCCATGTATAACGAGAATAGTCATCAACAATAACAAAGCCATATAGAGATGCTGCATTTGTTAGTGTGGCATAATGAGTAGGGCCAAAGAGATCCATGTGAAGCAATTCAAAAGGACGAGTGGTAGTCATGATAGTCTTCGAGGGATGCTTGGCTCTTATCATCTTTCCAGCCTCACAAGCCCCACAAAGATGGTCTTTGAGCAATTTGACACCCTCGATGCCAATGATGTGCTTCTTCTTCGCAAGAGTATGTAAGTTCCTCATGCCAGCATGACCTAGTCATCGATGCCATAACTAGCCTTCTGAAGCTTTAGCAAGTAGACATGTGGCAGGCTGTGGTCCTGCAGAGAAATCAACGATAGACAAGTCTCCTCTCCTAAAGCCTTCGAAGATTTTGGAATTGTCAGATTCCATTAGCACAATGCAATGATATTTTCCAAGGACAACAACCATATCAAGATCACAAAGCATTGAGACAGACATGAGGTTGAATCCTAAGGACTCGACAAGCATGACTTTGTCCGTGTGTCGATCCTTTGAGATCGCAACCCTACCTAGGCCCAATACCTTGCTTTTGCCTTTGTCAGCGTAGGTGATATGCTTTAGATGCGATGGAGATAAAGCAGCGTCCATCAATAAGTTCTTGTCGCCGGTCATGTGATTTGTACATCCACTGTCGAGGACCCACTCAGTAGCTTTGGGTTGATCATCCTGTAGATGAATTAGTGCATCTTACGAACTCATATGCTTCATCAGTGAAGAATATGACATCAAATTTATCAGATTGAATTTCCTCAAGCAATACAACAGATATAGCAGTATGAGGGCGTGATAAATGAGTTTTCATTTCTTCATGATTAGCTTGCGTCCTTTTAAGAATATTCAGGTCTCCAGCATATTCTTCAGTCATTCAAGTTCGTCTGGAGACCCGACCCTGCACAGGAGATTAGTTCTTTTTCTCCACCACCCACATCTGGAGGGGTGGCAAAGAGGTTCATCATTCTGTGAGCTCCATAAGAGAAAGGTGGCATTGAAGCCAGTGCACTTTGTTTCATAGAAGAGGGGTTCGAGTATGAATATGAATAAAGCAAAGAAATTCTTCAAGGACTTATGAACAAAATGATTTGAAGAATAATGCACATATTCAGAACTCTTAGATTTTCCCTGTGAAACATAAGTGTTAGCACGATGATGATCATATGAGGATTTGGATCCATTTGAGGAATTTGATCCATGTGAGGAATTTGGTCATATGAGGACTTGGATCCATATGAAAACTTTGATCCATATGAAGAACTTGATCTGGGGTTCCTATTCCTCACAGGTGGTGTCATGATGACATTCACCTGAAGACTTTCATGGCACCTTTTGGGAACCCAGATTTTCTTCATAGGGGACCATTCCTGCAGTTAGTACCAACATATCTAGCAAATACTTCACCATACTGATTTTTGAACAGTTTATAGCTAGAGTCAAATGACTCATCAGATGAATATGAAGATTCACATGTAAAGCCAGATAAAGTGGATGGATCTACGGTAGGTCCTTCCGCAGCAAGCCATGAGGTTTTGGGATACTACTCAGGTTTCCAATAGGTCCCATCAGCATTGAGTTTCCTCTCAAAGCCACTACCCTCTTTCCTAGGGTTTCTGTTGAGAATCTGCTTTTTGAGCACATCACAAAGAGTCTGATGCCCTTTGAGGCTTTTGTACATGCCTGTCACATACAATTCCTTCAACCCTGCATTATCGTCAGTGATACTTGTGGTATCCTCATATGAGGAATTTGTGACCACGAAGACAGTTGAAGAATTCTCAGCAATAGAAGCATTTGAACTTTCAGGTGAAGAATTAGCATATTCACATTCAATGCATTTCAAACATGGTGGAATAAATTCTTCCTGAGCGGAACTGATCTGTTGAGCAAGCAATGAATCATTTTCCTTTTGAAGATCTTCATAACTCATCCTTAGCTTCTCAGATGTTGCTTTCTTTGAAGAAATTCATATGAAAGCTTCTCATGATCGGCTAAGAGAGTGTTATGATGACTCTGAAGGTTATCAAACTTAGACTAAAGTCGCTGAAGATTTTCAGTCAGAGTTTGAGTTTGATCCATTTCCTCACCCAACAGGTCATCGCTTTTGTCTAGCAGATTTTGAACCTTTTCAAAAGCCTTTTGTTGTTTGACAACAATCTTAGCAAGTTTGGAATAGCGAGGTTTGAGATTTTCATCAGATTCATCCTCACTTTATTCAGAGGAGGGATATTTGAGTACCTTGGCACCTTTTGCCATGAAGCAATAGGTGGGAGCGTAGTCATCATCGTCGTCGTCAGTAGTGTTGGGGAAGTCATTTTCCATAGTCTTCAAGATGGACTTGCTAACGAACGCAGTAGCGAGGGCTAGACTCGCCACACCAGAGTCTAACTCTTCAGATTCCTCCTCTTCCTCATTTTCCTCGGATTCATCTTTAGAGTCCATTTCCTTGCCAATAAATGCCCGAGCCTTTTTGGAACTGCTCTTCTTATGAGATGAAGACTGAAGATTTTGACGATGAGGACTTTGAAGAGTTCTTCTTCTTCTTTGAGTCGTCTGAACTATCATCCTTGTACTTCTTATTCTTTGATTCCTTAGCCCATTAAGGACAATCAGTAATGTAGTGGTCATGATTTCTTGCACTTGTGGCAAGTCCTCTTCTTGTAATCGCGGGATGAGGAATCTGATCTCATGTCATCACTTCTTGAAGATTTTCCAAAGCGACCACACCTTGAGAACTTCTAGAATTTCCTCACGAGCATTGCTAGCTCCTGGCTTAGTTCTTCAGGATCACCAAGGCTGCTATCAGAATCCTCTCCTTCAGATTCAGAAAGTGACTTGGCCTTCAATGCACGTGATCTTCCATAACTTGGTCCGTAGAAGTCTCTCTTCTCAGCAAGTTGGAACTCATGAGTATTTAGCCTCTCGAGGATATCAACAGGATCCAGTGACTTGTAGTCTCCACGTTCTTGAATCATCAGTCCAACAGTATCGAATGAGGAATCAAGTGATCACAGCAATTTCTTCACCACCTCATGGTCGGTGATGTCATTGGCACCAAGTGCTTGAAGCTCATTTAAGATGTCAGTTAGGCGATCGAAGGTTTGCTGAGCATTTTTGTTGTGGAGTCTTTTGAAGCGGTTGAAGAGATTTCAAAGAACGTGAACTCGAGAGTCACATTGTGTAGCGACCCGGCCTCAAGCGGTCAAGTCTCTGTGCCTCAGTGTCATCCCTGGATCAGTAATGCTGACACGCACAGTACTCGAAGGATTTATAACAGAGTAGCAATCACACACTTATTACATTCAATGTCTCAAAAGAGAGCTTATTACAATAATATGGCTTAAGGCCATCTAATGCGATAACAGCGGAAGGCTTGGAAGATAAAGTGAGTCCATCAACTCCAACAGCATAGCTGAGCTGCACGGCAATGACCTAACAAACCTTACTCATCGTCTGAAAAGTCTGCAACATAATACGTTGCAGCCCGAAAACGGGTCAGCACATGGAATATGCTGGCAATATAACACAGTAGAGTAGAAACAGAATAATACTATCACTACATGCATATATGGCTAGTGGAAAGCTCTAAGGTTATAGTTTTGCGGAAAGCAAATTTTTCCCTACAACAAAGGAATAAATTTTAATTTAACTATCATGGTGGTTGATAAAATATTGAGAAGGTAAACCCCCTCTCAATCCCAAATTAAAGTCATTAACAACCCAACAATATTAATTAAGAGTGTTGAGATACATGTGAATACTCAAGTACTAGATACTCAAATTGTCCATAACCGGGGACACGGCTAACCATGATTAGTTTGTACCCTCTGCAGAGGTTTGCGCACTTTTCCCCATAATAATCGATCGCCTCCGTTGGATTTCTCGCACTACATGGCGTTTGAGAAACGGATGACCGAGACACAGTCTTTCAGAAACATTAACTCTCTACTCCGGGTAGACCATACCAAACCTACAAAACCCACTACCTGCTGATCTACCTCTTCAAGAGCTTCACGTAACTTACTCAACTATGCTAGAGCCCATAATAGCTTGTGGCTGCACACGGAAGTTTCTAGCATGAATAATCTCAGTTCCCTTTGAGCCTGGGTGGCGGTCCATAGGAAGATCACACGGTAACCCCGGGATTTCCAAAAAACAGGCAACACTGGATACCCCAGGTGCCTCAATCCACCCAGATGTGTATTTAAGTTGCCACCTTAAGTAAACCATTAATTAATAATCTCACATCTATCATGGAAATCACTCAAACCCAATCCACGTCTACGAGCATAGCATGGCAATATAAGCAACGCGTAGAAGTAACTCCCAAGGTTTGAATGCAGGGCAATAGGTTCTACCTCAGCAACTACTTCCCAACCCACAAGTTAAAGACATCCTAATCATGCAATGTTTGAGGATTGAACTAATGCAATGAAAACTGGGTTGGAAAGAGTATGATCAATGTGTTACTTGCCTTGCTGACGATCCGTGAATCCTAGAGACTCGTAGTAACACGCTTCGCACTCCGGGAATTCTATCACAAACAAACAATAACATACATAAGCAACTAGCAAATATGCACAAGTAAAACTCCGAATAAAAGATATTGACCAGAAAGTTCAACTTAAGAACTCCGGTTTGCAAAAAGAATCAAATCAAACGGAGCAACGAAACTCGAACAGCGAAAGAAACAAGATCCGTTTACTAATCTGGACTAAAGTCAAATTTTACAAAACCAAAACTTTGTTTGAGTTGATTAAACAGAAAGAGGGTCTCGAGACGAAACTCTAGGCATTTGAATCACCTGATTCCGACTAACGAGCGCGAAGAAAAACAGAATTTAAGATCGGATCAGAAATCGCAACTGAAAAATAATCACGGATAAATCCGATAAAAGAAATCTGACAAACAGACCATCGAACGAGCGTTCGTTATCTGTACCTAACGGAAGAGAACCATTCATTTAAACGAACGTACGGACGAACGTCCGTTAAATAAACGAACCGAGAAAACTGGCGAACCGAAACTAAAAAACGATCTAGGGTTTCTAAAAAAAGCCGAACGTTTTTTTTTAAAACGGCGGCGACGGTTCGGCGCGGTACCTCGACGAGGTGGCTCCGGCGAGGCGGGTTAGGCGCGGGCGGCGGCTCTCGGGCGGCGGGGCTTGGCGGCGGCGGGCGGCAAGCGGCGGCAGCAAGGCCTTCGATTCTGGCGGGCGGCGAGCGCGATGGCGGCGGCGCGGCTTCGGCTCTGGCAATGGGCTGGTGGTGGTGGCGGTTTGGGAGGTGGCGGCGCTATATAAAGGGGGCGGCGGGAGGGAGGGGCCAAGGCGGCGGCGAGGAGGAGTCGGCGGACTCCTCGTCCAGGCGGCGGCGGCTCGCCTCCCGGGTGGGAGGCAGCACGGGAGGTGGGCAGCTCGGTGAGCTTCGGCCCGATCGGTCTTTGGAAGTTTTTTTATAAATAATTACGCCGACAGAGAAATAAATCCTATAAAATAAAATAAAAACCTAAATATGCCAAAACAAATTTTCACCATCTAAATAAGATATTTAGAGCGAGATGAACATTTTCTTGGCCCTAAAATGCAATTTTAAAAATGTGCATATTTTTTTAATGCAAATAAAATCCAAATAAACTCAAATAAAAGCAAATAAATGATTTTAACATTTTTCCTCCAATATTTCAATTGTTTTGGAGAAGTCATATTATCTCCTCTCATATATTTTATAAGAAATATTTTTCGGAGAGAAAAATAATTAAAATCAAAAATCCTCGTTTCACTATTTGATACAAAATCAAATATGAAAAAAATCGGGAAATCCCCAACTCTCTCCGAGGGTCCTTGAGTTGCTTAGGATTTCGCGGATTTCGGAACGAAAACACAATAAAATATGATATGCATGGATGATCTATGTATAACATTCCAAATTGAAAATTTGGGATGTTACACGTTGAGTTGAGACTCCTTCGTTGACCTTGGACAGTCTGTCCCAGATAAGCTTTTGAAAGATCGTGGATGTCGCCTAGAGGGGGGGTGAATAGGCGTTTTAAAATAATTATGGTAGAGGCTTGAACAAATGCAGAATAAACCTAGCGGTTAATTTGTCAAGCCCAAAACCTACAACAACTAGGCTCACCTATGTGCACCAACAACTTATGCTAAGCAAGATAAGCAACTATATGATAGCAAGATATATGACAAAGAACAATATGGCTATCACAAAGTAAAGTGCATAAGTAAAGGGATCGGGTAAGAGATAACCGAGGCACGCGGAGATGATGATGTATCCCGAAGTTCACACCCTTGCGGATGCTAATCTCCGTTTGGAGCGGTGTGGAGGCACAATGCTCCCCCAAGAAGCCACTAGGGCCACCGTAATCTCCTCACGCCCTCATAAAATGCAAGATCTTGTGATTCCACTAAGGGACCCTTGAGGCGGTCACCGAACCCGTACAAATGGCGACCCTTGGGGCGGTCACCAACCCGTACACTTTGGCAACCCTTGGGGCGGTCACGTACCCGTCAAATTGCTCGGGGCGATCTCCACAACCTAATTGGAGACCCCGACGCTTGCCCGGAGCTTTACACCACAATGATTGAGCTCCAAACAACACCAACCGTCTAGGGCACCAAGGCACCCAAGAGGAACAAGCTCTAGGGTGTCCAAACACCCAAGAGTAACAAGCTCAAGGGTACCAAGTACCCAAGAGTAATAAGCTTCTCAACTTGTAACTTCCATGTATCATTATGAGAACTCAAACCGATGCACCAAATGCAATGGCAAGGGCACACGGAGTGCCCAAGTCCTTCTCTCTCAAATCCCACCGAAGCAACTAATGCTAGGGAGGAAGATGAGAGGAAGAACAAGAAGGAGAACACCAAGAACTCCAAGATCTAGATCCAAGGGGTTCCCCTCACATAGAGGAGAAAGTGGTTGGTGGAAATGTGGATCTAGATCTCCTCTCTCTTTTCCCTCAAAAAGTAGCAAGAATCATAGGAGGGATTGAGAGTTAGCAAGCTCGAAGAAGATCAACAATGGGGGAAGAACATGAGCTCAAAGGATAAGGTTCAATGGGGAAGAAGACCCCCTTTTATAGGTGGGGAAAAATCCAACCGTTATGCTCACAGCCCGCACAGAGCGGTACTACCGCTCCAAGGAGCGGTACTACCGCTAGGGCGGTAGTACCCCTTTGAAACACAACAGTGAGGAGGCCAAAAGGCCAGAAGAACCGTCGGAGCGGTAGTACCGCTTGACCTCACGGTACTACCGCTAGGGGTAGCGGTACTACTGCTAAGGGTAGCGGTACTACGGTTTGCGAGCGGTACTAAAAAATTACATCCGTGCCTACCACCGCTGGACTTGTGATGAGTTTTTGGTCCCGAGCGGAAGTAGCCACGGAAGTAGCCGTGGTAGTACTGCTCCAAGCGGTAGTTCCGCTCCCAAGAGCGGAAAATTACTTCCGCTCCTACCCGCGGTAGTACCACTGCAGCCTTTTCAGAACACCAAAACTACCACAACTTCTACAGACTTCGAATTCGACGAAACCAAGTTTGTTGGAAAGCTAGCGACAAGGGCTAACACAATATTGATAGAAATACCAATAATAATAAAATGAGAAAAGGCCCAAAATAAAATGGTGAGAACCCTTCCTCGGATAAGACCGGTAAAACTTCCAACACCGAAAACATCATAGAAGACGCATGCAAACTCTGTTTTCGATGAACTCAAGCTTGTCATCAAGATGACCATAATCTCTAAGACTCACAAAGAGAATCAAACAAGAAACAAGAAACATGATGCAAGGATGCAATGGTTTGAGCTCTCGACGAATGATACGATCAAGCTACTCACTTGAGAGCCCCCCTTAATAGTACGGCTATCGATCCTATAACACGGTCTCCAAACTATCACCATGATACCGGTAAAATATAAAACCTATCAAGGGCAAACCTTTGTGTTGCATGAAGTCCACTTGAGCTAGATGATGACGATCTTGACTCCCTCAAGTTGGACCACCTTTCTTGATTGCATTCGCTCGATGAAGACTAGTTGATTGCTCCCCCATACTCCACTATGGGTGAGCCACTCTTTGGCACATCTTCACAAGTCCATTGATACCATAATGGAGGCAAGCTAAAAGCATGATTTCTTCGTGATGCTCCAATTGAACTTGCACCACACAACCTTGATTTGATGTCATCCTCCATGGGTTGTATGTGATCTTCCTCTTGACGCAAGCCCATGGAAGATAACCTAACCCCACATAGAACTCTCACAAAGACCATGGGTCAGTACACAAAGCATAAATGACAATGCTTACCATACCATGGGATCGCTTGATCCCTCTTGGTACATCTTCTACGCTTTGTGTGTTGATCAACTTGAAACACTCTCTGTACTTAGTCTTGATCAACCTTTAATCTTTCCAATTCTATTCATTTGGATGATGTAAGACCAATCTTTGGATAATTCCTTAATAGCACCTTGGTCATCACAAACTCTCCTTGAAACCAACAAATGGACTCCAAGAAAAGCCTATGGACAAACCCTTCAAATATAACTCAAGGCAACCATTAGTCCATAGAGATGGTCATCAATTACCAAAACCAAACATGGGGGCACCGCATGTTCTTTCAGCTTTGTTGTCTCCAAAGCACTCACTCTATCGTATTGTCCTTTCCTCAGATGGCCACATATGATATTCTTCGCTTGAGAGTTGAGTTGCTTGAATCTCTTCACACCATCAGCGTTCATGAAGGAGTGATGGAGGGAATGCCATTTTCCACAACGTACCAGAGATCGTTGTCAATTACCTCAATATGCATGTGCATCTTATTCTTCTAGTAGGGGTAGTCTGTCCCATCGAAGGGAGGACACCCAACCCAGACCTTGATCATGTCTGTAGTCGACATAACTAAAACTCCAGGTGGTTAAACCAAAATCACACAGAACAAGGGAGTACCATGCTCTGATACCAATTGAAAGTGCGTTATATCGACTAGAGGGGGGTGAATAGGCAATTTTTACAAACTCGTCACTGAGAAAATTCTAGGTGAGGAATTTCCTAAGCAACGAACTGCTAGCAACGAAATAAGTACTCGGGTGCAAGCATAACATGGCAGTAACACATTCATCATGATGAAATGGAACAAGCATAGAGCACAGGTAGCATGCAAACAGGATAAGCAGGCTGAAGACAAAGTGATTGAATAATTGGGATTAAGGAAATTGAGAAAGTCTTCAGTCAAAGTCTTCAAACAGTAACACTCAAGTACATCAACACATGAAAAAAGAGTTGAGGAAATTGAACCAGTAGCTTGGTGAAGACAATGATTTGGTAGACCACTTCCAACTGTTGTGACAGTTGTACGTCTGGTTGGAGCGGCTAGGTATTTAAACCTGAGGACACGCAGTCCCAGACACACAGTCCTCACCGTATTCTCCTTGAGCTAAAGTCACACAGACCTCGCCCAATCACTCGTGGTAAGTCTTTAGGTGATTTCCAAACCTTTATAGACTCGGTCACTCGGCGATCCACAATTCCTCTTGGATGCTCTAGACCATGATGCCTAACCGTCTAGAGGATGCACAGTCCTCAAAGGTAACAAGCATCAGTTCCACACATGAACAATCTCTTCAGTGATGCTCAATCACTTTGGGTTGTAGGTGTTTGGGTTTGGGTTTTTCCTCACTGATGATTTTCGCTCAAAGTCCTCAGAGGATTGGATGCTCTCAATGACAAGTGTCAGTTTCTCTCGGAGCAGCCAACCAACTAGTGGTTGTAGGGGGCGGCTAGTTATAGCCGGGGAGCAGCTCGACATGATAAGACATAAATGCTCTTCAATGATATGACCGTTAGGTGGGAAGGATATTTTGGACAGCTGGCGCATAGCACACGGTCAGAAATTTGAGCTCTCAAATTCCTCAGGGCTATCATGTTCCTCACTTGTAGGCAATCCGCACTGGCGAATTCCTAACTTCCAAGTCAAAACAAATTCCTTAGAGAACAGAAGATCTTCGTCTTTGTCACTGAAGAAATTGACTGAACTGTATGAGATTTCCAATGGCTCACTCGAAGGCGTAGGATTTTGAGATGAGCATCACTTGGAAAGTGTTTCTTTAGTTTTACCTCGACCCCTTTAAGAGTATGGTGTTTCCTATGACTCGATAAAGAGAAAATGAAACTACAAGAAAAAAGTCTTCATGCTTCATAATCCTCGCATCAATATCGAAGTCTTCAAGGTCACACCAATTTCCTCACTTTCATAGTCTTCAAGAAAACCAAAGTCTTCAGCTGAAGACATTCATTTTTAGGGGTCGACTTTCATCGTAAATATCAAACTCCTCATAGACTTATAGAACCTGTGTGCACTCACAAACACATTAGTCCCTTAACCTATAAGTCTTCAATACACCAAAATCATTAAGGGGCACTAGATGCACTTACAGATCTCCATAGTTGCGTCGTGGTCGTCTCGCCAACTATTGCTTCTACAATTATTGCTAACGCATATCGATAAAGGGAAACAATTACATGGCGTTGCATTTCATACAATAAAGACACAACCATAAGGCTCCTGTCGGTTGCCGATAAATTACAAAACATGATCATCTCATACAATAACGTATATCACATCATGTCTTGACCATATCACATCACAACATACCCTGCAAAAACAAGTTAGACTTCCTCTAATTTGTTGTTGCAAGTTTTACGTGAATGCTATGGGTTTCTAGCATGAACCGTTCTTACCTACGGCAAAAACCACAACGGTGATTTATCAAGTTTTTTGTTTTAACCTTCTTCAAGGACCGGCCATAGTCAAATTTGATTCAACTAAAGTAGGATAAATAGACACCCGCCAGCCACCTTTATGCAAAACAAGTTGCATGTCAGTCGGTGGAACCGGTCTCATGTGCATGGACGTGTAACGTTGGTCCGGGTGGCTTCATCCCACAAATGCCGCCGAATCAAAATAAGACATTGGTGGTAAGCAGTATGAACATCACCGCCCACAACTTCTTTGTGTTCTACTCGTGCATATCATCTATGCATAGACCCGGCTCATGATGCCACTGTGGGGGAACGCTGCATGGAAACAAAAACTTTCTATGCACACGCAACATCTATCCATGGAGATGCGTAGCAACGAGAGGGGGAGAGTGTGTCTACATACCCTCGTAGACCATAAGCGGAAGCATTTCATAACGCGGTTGATGTAGTCGAACTTTCTTCATGCTCCAAACGATCTAGCACCGAACGCACGGCACCTCCGCGTTCTGTACACATTTAGCTCGGTGATGTCCTCTGCCTTCTTGATCCAGCAAGACGGCGAGGTAGTAGATGAGTTCAAGCAGCACGACGGCGTGGTGACAGTGATGGTGATGTGATCTCCGCAGGGCTTCGCCTAAGCACTACAAAAATATGACCGAGGGAGTAAACGGTGGATGGGGCCTCCGCGCATGGCTAAGACATTGTTTGTTATGTGCTAGGCACCCCCTCTCACATATATATAGGTGGGAGGGAGGGAGGAGCAGCCAAGGGGGGCGCCCAAGTAGGGGGGATCCTACTTGGGGTCTCTCCCAAGCCGCACCCCCCTTTCCTTATTTGGAGCGCGGGGGAAGGCACGGGAGGGCGCCCCCCTTCCTTTCTCCCATGAGAGGGAAAGGCGGAGGGGCTAGCCCTCCCCCTTTTCCTTCCCTAGAGCTGGCCAACTAAGGGAAGGGGCGCACCAGCCCCCTTGTGGGCTGGTTTATTCCCTCCTTTGGCCCATAAGGCCCATAACTTGCCGGGGGGTGCCCGTAACCCCTTCCAGTGACCCGATTACTTCCCGGTACATCCCGAAACACTTCCAGTGTCCAAATACCATCGTCCTATATATTAATCTTTACCTCTCGACCATTTCAAGACTCCTCGTCATGCCCGTGGTCTCAGCCGGGACTCCGAACAACATTATTCACCAAAACATATAACTCATATAACATTATATCATCAACGAACGTTAAGCGTGCGGACCCTATGGGTTCGAGAACTATGTAGACATGACCGAGACACCTCTCTAGTCAATAACCAATAGCGAAACCTGGATGCCCATATTGGCTACTACATATTATATGAAGATCTTTATCGGTCCAACCGTTATGACAACATACGTAATTCCCTTTCTATCGGTATGTTACTTGCCCGAGATTCCATTGTCGGTATCTTCATACCTAGTTAAACCTCATTACCAGCAAGTATCTTTACTCGTCCCGTACTACATCCCTCATGACTAACTCCTTAGTCATTTGCTTCCAAGCTTATGATGTGTATTACCAAGAAGGCCTAGAGATACCTCTCCGATACTCGGAGTGACAAATCCTAATCTCGATCTATGCCAACTCAACAAACACCTTTGGAGATACCTGCAGAGCATCTTTATGATCATCCAGTTACGTTGTGATGTTTGATAGCACACAGGGTATTCCTTTGGTATCCGGGAGTTGCATAATCTCATAGTCGAAGGAATACATATTTGAGATGGAGAAAGCAATAGCAATAAACTGAACAAGCATTATGCTAAGCTAACAGGTGGATCTTGTCCATCACATCATTCTCCTAATGATGTGATCCCATTATCAAATGCCAACACATGTACATGGTTAGGAAATCTTAACCATCTTTGATCAACGAGCTAGTCTAGTAGAGGCTTACTAGGGACACGGTATTTGTTTATGTATTCACACATGTATTTAAGTTTCCGATCAATACAATTCTAGCATGAATACTAAACCTTTATCATGAATAAGTAAATATAAAATAACAACTTTATTATTGCCTCTAGGGCATATTTCCTTCAGCTGGGTTGCAAGTTTTTGTTCTTTGTGTGTAGGTACCGTTTGCATAGCTTGGCCTGGCCTCCAACTGGATTGATGCCTTGGTTTATTAACTGGGGGAAATACTTACCATAGCTGTGTTGCATCATCCCTTCCTCTTTGGGGAAATACCGACGCAGTCTCAAGCCACGTCAATAACTAGCATCCTATACTAAGTATTTAGGATAGCAGGTAGGGTATCAACAATAGTAGCAACAAGGACAGGCTATGCAGTAGTATAGGATCAAACTGATAAGTAACAGCTACAGTACTCTAATGCAAGCAGTAGAGAGAAGAAGTAGGCGATACCAGGATGATCAAGGGGGTTTTTCTTGCCTGGAAGCTCTATGGAGAAGGAGGGGTCGTCGTCGACATAGTCGAACACAGTGGCATCGACAGCGGTCTCAGGGTCTATCGAAGATAAGAAGGGGAAGAAATAATAAATATAAAGCAAACAAAGCATCACAAAGCATACACGTGGCAATACGCAATGCTAGAGGTGATCTAATGCAATACTACACTATACTGGCAAAGGGGGAAACATCTGGGAATGTTTTCCTGAAGTTTGGCATTTCTCAGGTAAATGAATCGGAGGGGACGGTTCCATGTTCACTATGCTAGGGGTATGTGAGAGATGAATGGACTACATATTCAAATTCATTGGATTTTTCTGAGCAACTTTCATGTATAAATTATTTTATATGATTTTTCAAAGTTTATTTGAATTTCTGAAATTAACAAATTAGTTTAATTCAAAAAACACTTATTACGTCATCATGATGTCAGCATGACATCTGCGGTCAACTCTGACTGTTGGCTAGTCAAACTGACGGGTGGGTCCCGTCTGTCATTGTCACATTATCCTAATTAACAAATTAGTTAGTTTAATTAGTTAATTAGGTTAACTAAGTTTAATTAAACAAAATTATTTAGGTTAATTAATTAATTATATACAATTATTATTTTTATTTATTTATTTCATTATGGGACTAGGGCCCAGTTGTCATTGGCCCTTGCGGCCATAGCGGGCACGGGTGCAACGGGTGTCGGGCACTAGCCCATGCAGGCGCACGCCTAGACCATAGAGGGGGCGACGACCACGGCAAGGTGCTGGAGCGGCACAACGAGGGGGCGGCCGTGGCTATAGTGGGCAGAGGGCGCGGCCAGCGGGTGATGACCCACAAGTATAGGGGATCAATCGTAGTCCTTTCGATAAGTAAGATTGTCGAACCCAACGAGGAGCATAATGGATCTAAACATATAATCTTCCACCAAATAAACCATATAGTAATCAACTACAAGATGTAATCAACACTACTAGTCACCCACAAGCACCAATCTAAGGTTCCGGTACAAAGATTGAACACAAGAGATGAACTAGGGTTTGAGAGGAGATGGTGTTGTTGAAGATATTGACGGAGATTGCCATCCCCAAGATGGGAGAGTTGTTGGTGATGATGATGACGATGATTTCCCCCTCCGGGAGGGAAGTTCCCCCGGCAGAATTGCTCCGTCGGAGGAAGTGCTCTTGCCCAAGTTCCGCCTTGGGACGGTGGCGCTCCATCTCGAAAGTCCTCCTCTTATTTATTTTTCTAGGTCAAAATGGCTTATATACCAGAAGAGGGGCACCGGAGGTGGGCGAGGAGGGCACAACCGACCAAGGCGCGCCTAGGTGGGTTATGCCCACCTGGTGGGCCCCCTCTGGTAGTTATTTGCTCTAGTAATTCTTAAAGGGTTTTTATCATTTATGCCACTAGTTGTGTCTCGCTACTCAGTTTTGCCATTAGAAATTACAACTTCTGAAAAATGTCATCGTTCCATGAGATGTTTTCTCAAAAATGCCATTAGATGCCTCAAAAATGTCATCGTTCAATTAGATGTTTGCTCAAAAATGCCATTAGACATCGTTATTGTCAGGTCAAACTCGTTGACCATGTTATATGACAAAAATACCCCTATACCCACATGTCAGCTCTCTCTATCTCACAATGATAAGTGTGGACCCCACTTGTTAGGAGTAAGCAAGCGAATAATTTTAGAGAAAATAAGAACGATGTTGGGATTAAGTGGGACCCGCACTTTATTGTAGTGAGATAGAGGGAGAGCTGACATGTTGGTCTGTATGTATTTTGGTCATTATTACATGGCAAATGGGATTTGAGCTGACAATCATGTTCTCGAGTGGCATTTTTTAGCATGCGCCTAACAAAGCGATGGCATTTTTGAGCAGTTGAAATTCCTACTGGCAAAATTTATTAGTGAGACACAACCAATGGCATAAATGATAAAAACCCATTCTTAAATATTCCATAAAAATTCTCCGTGAAGTTTCAGCTTATTTGGAGTTGTGCATAATAGGTGGCCTGACGTAGCTTTTTCAGGTCCAGAATTCCAGCTGTCGGTATTCTCCCTCTTTGTGTGAACCTTGCATATTATGAGAGAAAAGGCATTAGAATTACTCCATAAAGCATTATTATGCATAAAATTATCATAAATAACAGTAGGAAAACATGATGCAAAATGGACATATCAACTCCCCCAAGCTTAGACCTCGCTTGTCCTCAAGCGAAAACCAAAATCGAAAAGCATGTCCACATGCTTAGAGGGAGAGGTGTCGATAAAACAAAAAACGGACATAGTAGCGTCATGTAAATTATTATAACAACAACAAACTTTATTGTAAAACTCTTATCACATAACTTTTATCATAAAACTTCTCATGAGCAAGTAACAATTCATCACAACATCGAAGTATAAAGCCTAAACTCTATTGAAAACTACAAACTATGTTATCAGTCAACTTCGCAACTACAATTCATCATCTTCTCAGGAAGGGTCACGTATCGGAACCTTTTGGCAAGTCCACATACTCAACCATCATTTAATCTTCTATGATTGCTAACACTCACAACGTACCAATGAACAAGAAGTTTCAACTAGACACATAGAAAGATAAGGGCTTATAGTTTCGCCACCCAACATATTCACTTCAAGGGTGATGTCAACAATAATAACTCATGCCTACTCATATCCAACTGGATATATGTGCCTGGATCTTTCTTCACCACATGATGCTTGCCAAAGGAGAAAATAAAAGGAAAAGATAAGAAAACTTTGACTCTTCATAAAAATAAATGCATAAAATTAAAAGATAGGCCCTTTGCAGAGGGAAGCAGAGGTTGTCATGCGCTTATTTGTTTGCATGCCAAATCCCTTAATGCAAAAGAACGTCATGTTATATTGCCCCTTATGATAGCAACCTTTATTATGCAGTCTGCCACTTTTATTCTTTGCATCACAAGTTCGTACAATGCTCAATTTTCTCTTACACTAAATGATCCAACACTCTTAGAGGCAATTTTTATTGCCTTATTGCACCGATGACAACTTACTTGAAGGATCTTACTCAATCCATAGGTAGTTATGGTGGACTCTCAAAATAACATTTGGGTTAAGGGTTTTTGGATGCACAAGTAGTATCTCTACTTAGTGTCGAATTTTTGGCTAGAAAAGATATTGGGCAAGCAACATGTTAAAGGATCTATGATAATATAACTTCTATGTGAATATGAACAAACATAAATCATTACATTGTCTTCCTTGTCCAGTGTTAACTATTTTGACACAAAATATTTAATGGGGGCTCACAATCATAAAAGATGTCCATGATAATGTATTTGCATGTGAATCTTCTCTTCCCTTATTAATTCTTTCATGAGTTGCATCATTGACCAATGTTATATTTGTCAATCTCCAACAAATTTCACCACTTATACTCTTCCTTATGTGATGTCATTACTTACCATAAGTTTAACATATGATCTTTTTCATTTAATTTCTTTCTTTTTATTGAACATGAAAGTAAAGAAAACAAAACTCGAACTACTCTTTATTATATATCACGAACACGATTACAAGGATAGATCACTAAGCAAGCACTTGAAAAGAAAGGATCAAACTAAACTTTTATTCAACTAGATCAAAAGATAACTAAGAATCGAACTAAGATAAATAAAGGCAAAAGATAGTGATGGTGATACGATACTGGGGCACCTCCCCCAAGCTTGGCACAAGCCAAGGGGAGTGCCCATACCCGATACTCAAGTCTCCTCTGGTGATGAAGAAGGTGGTGGTGATGAGGTAGTAGCAATCTTATCTTTAGGTTTCCATGGCAAAGGCTCACCATCATAAGAGGAGGTCTCGTGGGTCCTGCAACTAGCAGCCAAACTCATACCTTTAAACCTTGCCTCATATTCGAAGACTTAGTTATGGAGATCATAGATTTGGCTTTACAGAAAGTTGATTTGCTCATTGAAAGTGAAGACGATGTCCTTCATGGATTTGCCATCCACCTTGAGATCACGGGTGTAATCCGCGATCATGAGGTGATTGGCATTGAGTCCACATTGCACCATCCCCTTGCACTTGAAGACCTCTTGCTCCATAGCTTCAAGCCTGGCCTTCACGGCCCCCTTCCCTTTGGGACCCTGGACGTCGCGTATGTGGAGCACCCCCTCATGCATCTCAATGGCTTGAGGGTGCTGCATCACCTCCCGCAAATATGGGTTGATGACGTTCTCGAAGAACTTGTCCTTGGTGGAGCTTGAAGCAGCCATGGTAATCTAGATCTGTCAAGAAACAGCAAGAAAAGAAAACATAAGATTTCTCTAGGATACGGTGGTCAATAGGTTCGTGGGGTATATAAAGATTTTTATCTTTGGAAACAAGCAAACGGGAGAAAACGGAGTCCGGAAGGTACCCGAGGTGGGCACAACCCACCTGGGTGTCTTGTGCCCACTAGGGTTGCCTTCCTAGTTGTTTCTTATTTTCCTAATTTTTAATATATTCCAAAACTGGTAGAAAATATTTTTGCGGACGTTTCGGAGTCCGTATCACTTACCTCATCCTTTTCCACGATTCTGGAGTGTTCTGGAAGGTCTCATTTATGTGTTCGTCTAGTGTCATGGTTTGGATAATATTGCTTTCAACATTAATGGGAGTACCTGAGATATAATGTTTTATTCTTTGCCCATTGACAACCTTTGTGTTAGTACCTTCAGCATTATTTATTCTGATAGCTCCAGATCGATAAACCTCCTCGATAACATAAGGTCCTTCCCATTTGGAGAGAAGTTTTCCTGCAAAGAATCTGAAACGAGAGTTGTACAAAAGAACATATTCTCCAACTTTGAACTCGCGCTTTTGAATTATTTTATCGTGCCATCTCTAACCTTTTCTTTAAATAATTTGGCATTTTCATAACCTTGGGTTCTCCATTCATCTAGTGAGCTAATATCCAAATAACATCTTTTCACCGGCAAGTTTGAAATCATAGTTGAGTTCTTTAATTACCCAATATGCTTTATGTTCTAACTCAAGAGGCAAATGACAAGCTTTTCCATAAACCATTTTATAAGGAGACATACCCATGGGATTTTTATATGTTGTTCGGTAGGCCCAAAGTGCATCATCTAATTTCTTAGACCAATTCTTTCGGGGCCTATTAACGATTTTTTGAAATATTATTTTTATTTATCTATTGCTAAGTTCAACTTGACCACTAGATTGAGGATGATAGGGTGATGCAATTCTATGGTTAACATCATACTTAGCAAGCATTTTACGGAAAGCACCATGAATAAAATGTGAACTACCATCAGTCATTAAATATCTAGGGACTCCAAACCTTGGGAAAATAACTTCCTTAAGCATTTTATTAGAGGTGTTGTGATCAGCAGTCCTAGTTGTAATAGCTTCTACCCACTTAGTAACATAATCCACATCAACCAAAATATTTGTATAACCATTAGAGGAAGGAAAATGTCCCATGTAATTGAAACCCCAAACATCAAATGGTTCAATAGCGAGAGAATAATTCATAGGCATTTCCCGACATTTACCAATATTACCAATTCTTTGACATTCATCACAAGATAAAACAAACTCGCGGGCATCCTTGAAGAGAGTAGGCCAATAAAAACCAGATTGCAATACCTTGTGAGCAGTTCTATCTCCCGCATGATGTCCTCCATAAGCTTCAGAGTGACATTTCTGTAGGATTTGTCCCTGTTCATGCTCAGGTACACAATGTCTAATAATACCATCTACTCCTTTATAAACATGTGGGTCATCCCAAAAATAATGTCTTAAATCATAGAAGTACTTTTTATTTTGTTGGTATGTGAAACTAGGTGGTATATATTTAGCAACAACATAATTAGCATAGTGAGCATACCAAGGAGTGTTATGATAAACATTTATATAATTAGCACAGTGAGCATACCAAGGAGTGTTATGAGAAACATTTATTGTAGCTAGCTGTTCATCAGGAAACTATCGTTAATAGGTTGTGGGCCATCAAGAATACCCAAGCCTCTATTCCAGGGAGCTTTTTCGCGACGAGGTTCGCCCACTTGGATGAAAATGACCCCTGGTAAGTTTGAACGTGACACGTGCTATTTCTTTGGGACATGGCTGTGTACAAAGGCCTTGTGTGTTTAGAAGTTTGATTCAAATTTTTTGAACTAGCATGCGATTTATCTTGGTAAGTCTAGCGTAAGCTTAGCGTTTTTTTGCCTTGTTTGCGTTCCGTGGACAGCGGCGCCATGTCGATCACTTCTCCTGGTTGTTCTTGTCACTGGCGTGGTCCTGTGCATGTGTGGCCTGGTTGTTTCTCAGGATTTGCATGCTGATTGCGTCGGCCTGGTTGTTTCTCAGGATTTGCATACTGATTGCGTCTACGTGTTGGCAGCAGGATGGGCTTCGCTGTTGCACTGATTTTTGGCAAGGGCCTTCGTGCCCGCTCGGCTGCATGCATGGCCCGACATGTGTTGGCTTTCTATTGTTGTAGTACGATCGGCCGCCTGCGTGTTCCTGTGCTCATGTGTCACGTCTGCGCGCTCGATTCTTCCGTCAGTGCACCTTGGTCGCCCCCTCCAGAAGCAACCTCGCTCGATGTTTTGCCTCTTTTGGATGCGGTCGCTGCCTTGCCGCCCTGCCGTGCTTCTCATCGTGAAGGCTCCAGCGTAATCCAGTGCCACAACGTTTCACCATCTTGTCTGCCTATAAAATCCTCCCTGCTTCTCCTCTGGAGCTCACAACATCGCCTGCGTTTCGCAAATCCTCACGGCGCAACAAGCGTCACCTCCTTCCTTGCTGCCAGCCCGTTCTTCGCCGAAGCCTCAACCGCCAGGTTTCGTTTCTCCTCCCAACGGCGCTGTCGTATGCCCTCAGCACCACCAGGTTGATGGCCTGTGGGGCTGTGCGAGGAGGCCACACTGCGGAGGGGCTTGCTGCCGCGGCCAGGTCGCTACAGATCCCCGTGGCTACCACTCCAAACCCCTACGCCTATCGATATACGCCCATGGACCATGGGTCTTTAGGCGCTTTGGCCAGGAGCCTAGGACGGTGGAGGCTACCATGGAGGCATGGGCGATGGTGGGAGGAACATAGGCGGTAGTGACGGTGGACTTGCTGGCTTCCTATTCGTCCCGTTTCTGCTTGGAGAGTATTTGCGACTTCGCATCATCCTTCTGGGGTTCGAGCGGACGTCATTAACCGGGTGCGCAATGGCGGAAGGCGTTCTGCAGCTCGAGGTTCTGCCGCGTTAATGACGGAGAGTGTGTCGATGATCAGCTGCCTGACGTTCACTCATTGTGCTGAGCTTGGCATGCCGGTCGTCGTTCTGCTCGCCATGTAGATCGTGGTTAGTTTAGTCTAGCCGTTTGCTTCTGAGATATTTCTTTTCTTTTCTCGCGTGATTATTGAGTGTTACGTGTTTGTTTTCTTGTTTTGTGTAGGAGTTGTGTTTTTGTAGCATGAAGATTTGCTTGTCGATACTTCATACCATCGGCGCCGACAACAACGGCGCGCTGTGGCGGCGGCTACACATGAAGCCGAAGCGGTGGGCTGAAGTGGAGGACACCGCTGAAGCACGACTAAGGCGGTGACTACCATGCTACTGAGGCGACGCATGACGGCATGAGGCGTCTGCTCCCGCTGCAGGACAGCCTCGTGGTGGTGAAGTAGTCGGCGGACCCGAGGATGACTTCCCAACGAGCATCATGGCCACGATGATCACGGCGAACGACAACCTCGGCCGTCGCCGCGAGTCTCGCAGAGCTGCTCGGTGCTACCTCGCCCTCAATGACGGCAAGCACCACCGCTGCATCGCCGCCGCATTCCTCGCACACCTATCTCAAGTACCGCGTGAAAGGCCATTAGAGATGGAGCGGCGTGTCGCAACACCAGTCCATGTCGTCGGTGGTCAAGGAGTCCGCGGTTCGGATCGAAGGGCAGCTCCACTCGCCACACCTATCCCAGCAGGCTGCGGTTGCACCGCCGCAACATTAGCACGCCGAGTAAATCATTGGGTCGCCGACCTTGTCGTCCGCAGCAGTGCGCACATGAACCGCCACTCGAATCTGAATATTTGCGGAGAGCCATCTATTCATGCCCGACGCGTCGCTGGTGATCAACTTGGTGTTCCATCTGCGGTTGCGTGACCGTGAGTTGTCTCTCTCCATACCATAGGGTCTCTTTATCGGTCAATTTCGTTAGGTCAGTTTGCCTTTCTTTCTTTGTAATCTGGTTCATTTTATGTAGTGCATGCAAGCAGGAAAAATGCCTAGACCAAACAATGAGAGAACAAAATGATCTCCAATTCATATGCATGTAGACACATCATCTCCTACTCCCATGCACGTGGTCACATCAACCCGATTCATGCCCAACCAGTGCATGCAGCAACTAATTAATCATGTATGGCGGACAAAAGTCATTTGACAAAAAAATAGAGACACAAATTGCTAGGTGCATGCAAAGATGCAACAACCGTGCCATCAAGCATCCCAAATTAGAATGGCGGCTCCACAATCTTCATCGAGTATCTAAACTATAACTCAAAAAAAATCCAATCACTTGAGGAAGAAAGAAACACACACTATATGAAATATCGGGATAAATACTAGGCCAACAAATCTAGCTAGCTCATGCTAGTGATATTATGCCATAGTTGCAAAATGCCTCTTTATTAGCATTATGATTTGAGAGCACCCAATACATTCATCTCTAGGCAAGAAGTTAATTTCTCTGAACTGAGCTGTTTAAAAATTAAGTTTGTAATTATATTAATCTATTGGAGCCGCAAGTTGTTTCGAGTTTATATTCCTTTTCTGAGCAAAAATATTTTTCATAAATCATTGATAATATTTGAAAAAGGGAATAATAATCTCAGCCTTTCGTAGTAGGCACTTTTAATGGGTAGCATGAAAGATGGTGATAGCATTGACCATCTTTGGTTGGTATTCTGGAGTATTTTGGATGCAACTGAGAGTGTAACATTTGGCAATATGAAATATAACATGCATTTGGTCGATTAACCATCACTCTTGCCACAAACAAAAATATAGCAACCTAGCATTACTATCACGCAGCGCATTTCATACTAACACATCAACGGGGCACGGCGTGCCGCCGCGCGGGCATAGCTAGTATTTTCTAACATAGACAAGTTATCAACTACGGGGTTCTCAGCTCCTTTTCTATGAGTTATATGTAAATCAAATTCTTGTAGTAGGAGAACGCACCTAATGAGTCTATGTTTAGCATGTTTCTTTTCCATAAGATATTTAATAGGAGCATGATCAGTGTGAACAATAACTTTAAAATCAACAATGTAAGATCAAAATTGTCACAGGAAAACACAACTGCTAAAAATTCTTTTTCAGTAGTAGCATAATTTCTTTGGGCACCATCTAGGGTTTTGCTAGCATAATGAATAACATTTAATTTCTTATCAACTCTTTGTCCTAGAACAGCACCAACAGCATAATCACTAGCATCACGCATAATTTCAAAAGGCAGGTTACAATCAGGTGGTTGAACAATAGGTGCAGAAGTTAAGGCTTTCTTAAGTGTTTGAAAGGCTTCTACACAATCATCATCAAAAACAAATGGAATATCCTTTTATAAAAGATCTGTAAGAGGCCTAGAAATTTTAGTGAAGTCTTTGATAAACCTCCTATAGAAACCAGCATGACAAAGAAAACTACGAATACCTTTGATATCTCTGGGACATGGCATTTTCTCAATGGCATCAACCTTAGCTTTATCCACCTCAATACCTTGTTCAGAAATTTTATGACCCAAGACAATAGCTTCATTAACCATAAAGTGGCACTTCTCCCAATTCAAGACAAGATTAGTTTGCTCACATCTCTGCAAAACTCGATAAAGGTTGCTTAAGCAATCGTCAAAAGAAGTTCCGTAAACAGAAAAATCATCCATGAAAATCTCAACAATGTTTTCAGAAAAATCAAAGAATATAGCAGTCATACATCTTTGAAAGGTAGTAGGTGCATTGCATAAACCAAAAGGCATACGTCTATAAGCATAAGTTCCAAACAGGCAAGTAAAGGTGGTTTTCTCTTGATCGGATTGTGAAACAGGTATTTTAGAAAAGCCAGAATATCCATCGAGGAAGCAAAAGTGTTTGTGCTTTGGTAATCTTTCTAGCATTTGATCAATGAAAGGCAGAGGGTAATGATCTTTTCTAGTTGCTTTATTTAATTTTGTAAAATCAATTACCATCCTAATAGCAAGTAACAATTCTTTGTGGAATGAGTTCATTTTTATGAAGGAAATATGCCCTAGAGGCAATAATAAAGTTGTTATTTTATATTTCCTTATTCGTGATAAATGTTTATTATTCATGCTAGAATTGTATTGATTGGAAACCTTAATACATGTGTGAATACATAGACAAATACTGTGTCCCTAGTGAGCCTCTACTTGACTAGCTCGTTGATCAAGGATGGTTAAGGTTTCCTAACCATGGACATGAGTTGTCATTTGATAACGGGATCACATCATTAGGAGAATCATGTGATGGACATGACCCATCCGTTAGCTTAGCATATTGATCATTCAGTTTTATTGCTATTGTTTTCTTCATGTCAAATACATATTCATTCGACTATGAGATTATGCAACTCCCGGATACTGGAGGAATACCTTGTGTGCTATTAAACATCACAACGTAACTGGGTGATTATAAAGATGCTCTACATGTATCTCTAAAGGTGTTTGTTGGGTTGGCATAGATCGAGATTTGGATTTGTCACTCCGAGTATCGGAGAGGTATCTCTGGGCCCTCTCGGTAATACACATCATAAGAAGCCTTGCCAGCAAAGTGACTAATGAGTTAGTTGCTGGATGATGTATTACGGAACGAGTATTTAGACTTGCCGGTAATGAGATTGAACTAGGTATGAAGATACCGACAATCGAATCTCGGGCAAGTAACATACCGATGACAAAGGAAATAACGTATGTTGTCATTACGGTTCGACTGATAAAGATCTTCGTAGAATATGTAGGAGCCCATATGAGCATCCAGGTTCCGCTATTGGTTATTGACCAGAGAGGTGTCTCGGTCATGTCTACATAGTTATCGAACCCGTTGGGTTTGCACGCTTAACATTCGATGATGATTTAGTATTATATGAGTCATGTGATTTGGTGACCGAATGTTGTTCGGAGTCTCGGATGAGATCACAGACATGATGGGGAGTCTTGAAATGGTCTAGAGGTAAAGATTGATATATAGGATGATAGTATTCGGACACTAGAAGTGTTCTGGATAGTATCGGGTATTTGTTGAAGTACCGGGGGGGTTACCAGAACCCCCGGGGGAAATATATGGGCCATATGGGCCATAGGAGGGGAGCACACCAGCCCGCAAGGGGTGGCGCGCCCCCCTTAGGCCTTGTTCGGTTGCGTGTGAATCCGAGTGGATTGAAGGGGTTTGAGGGGGATTTAAACCTCTTCTAAGTCAAAATACGAACCAATTCTTGCCAATCCCCTCCAATCCTCTTTGGGAGAGGATTAACCGAACAAAGCCTTAGGCAGGAGGACGAATTGGAGAAGGAACAAGGGGAGTTCGTCTCCCCTTCCTTTCTCCCTTCCCCTTCCCTTTTCTCTCTGGCAAAAAAAGGAAGCTGGGAGGACGAATTGGAGGAGGCCCCAAGTAGGATTCCTCCTACTCGGGGCGCACCCTTTCTGCTCCCCTCCTCCACCCACCTATATATACATGGGGAGGGGCGTCTAGAACACACAGCAACAATCATTAGGCGTGTGGGGCGCCCCCCTCCACAGTTTACACCCCCGGTCATAGTTTTGCAGTGCTTAGGCGAAGCCCTGGGAGAATCACTTCACCATCACCGTCACCACGCCGTCGTGTTGACGGAACTCCCTCTACACCTTGCTGGATCAAGAAGGTGAGGGACGTCACCGAGCTGAACGTGTGCAGTACTCGGAGGTGCCGTACGTTCAGTGCTTGATCGGTCGGAGCTAGAAGAAGTTCGACTACATCAACCGTGTTGTCAAATGCTTCCGCTTTCGGTCTACAAGGGTACGTAGACACACTCTCCCCCTCTCATTGCTATGCATCTCCTAGATAGATCTTGCGTGAGTGTAGGAATTTTTTCGAAATTGCATGCTATGTTTCCCAACATTTTATCGCTAGGAACAACAGTAATACCTCCCTTCTTAGGGACACAATGAATGGGACTTACCCATCTACTATCAGCTATGGGATAGATTATACCTACTTCTAGAAGCTTTAGTATTTCAGTTCTTACCACTTCTTTCATTTTAGGATTTAAACGTCGTTGGTGATCAACAACGGGTTTAGCATCAGGTTCCATATTAATCTTGTGCTGACAGAGAGTGGGACTAATGCCCTTAAGATCATCAAGCACTACGGGAATCAGGAACTTTGTCGTCCGCCACGGCTGACGGCAAAGGCACACATAGCGGACGCGAAGAACTTTGCCGTCAACCAGCAGACGGCAACACGTCTGGCTGAACATGCTACGGCAAATGCTTCTTTGTCGTCTACTGTTAGACGACAATGATACAAAGGTCATTGCCGTCCGCCGGCAGACGGCAAAGAGCCTGGATGACACACGTGTCAGCTTAGGTCTGTTAAGGGGTTAACGGTGTGCTTTGCCGTTTGTTGGCGGATGACAAGGAACATTGATTATTTGATGTCTGCCAGTGGATGGCATAGCATTGCCACGTGGCAGCACCTAACGGGGGCTGGCCTATTTGGTAGCTTCACCGTCAGCTGGCTGATGGCAAAAATTCAATGGCTTTGACGTCTGCTGGCGGAAGGCAAAGCTACTAAATAGCCAGCCTACTGCCCCAGGTTGCACAGGTGGCTGACACGTGGCATGTTTGTCGTCCGCTGGCTGATGGCAAAACTCTTTGCTGTCTGCCAGCTGACGGCAAAGAGTCTATACAACCCATGTTTTTTCTGTTTTTTCTTGATTTCATTCAATTTGACAGAATTTTAGACACACACACACACACACACACACATATATATATATATATAGACACACACACACATATGAAAATACTTTCGACAAGCATACCAACACATATACATAGCAAATCATATCCCTGTCATATGGATATGATCATCCAACACATATACATAGCAAATGGTTTCATCCAACACATATACATAGCCAACATATCCAACAACAAGCATACAATGGTTTCATCCATACATACATATATAGGTAGCAAGCTTCCTCATCTAAAGCAAATCAAAACAAGATGGAAGCATAAAGAGAAGAGTAGACTCCATCAACGCAAGCTTCCTCATCTAAAGCAAATCTACAAATTGGGAAAGAAGCAAGTTAGAAGAAGAAGAAGAAGAAGAAGAAGAAGAAGACTAGCTAGAAAAGGAAGAAGAAGAATAAGAAGAAGAAGAAGAAGAAAAGGAAGAAAAGGAAGAAGAAAAAGAAGAAGAAGAAGAAGAAGAAGATGTTTTTTCTTCTGTTTCTTTTTCTCCTCTCCTCTTTTTTATCTTCTTATTCTTCTTCTAACTAAGGTAGGTAAAATGCCATTTTTTTTGCTAAGCTAGGTAAAAATGCTAAGTGTAGGTCATTTTAGAGCCAAGCTAGGTAAATAGGTCATTTTGGAGCTTACTAAGGTTATCATGACATTTTTGAGGAAAGTAAGGTAAGTATAGCTCATTTTTTTGTCTAACTTAGGTAGTTATGCCATTGAGGAAAGTAGCTAAGTATGCATTTGTTAAGCAAAACACTAGAGAAGACTTACCCTCATCCCAACAAATGCGATGAAGATCGCAACTAAGGTAACAATTGATCCAACGGCATAATGATACCAAGCCTCATTATCAATGGCATATTTTCTAATCTTCTTAATCTTCAAGCGCATTGCATCCATCTTCAAGTGCATTGCATTCATCTTCATCTTGTGATCATCGACCACATCGGCAACATACAACTCCAATGTCATCTTCTCTTCTTCAATTCTTTTAGTTTTTTCTTTCAAATACGCATTTTCTTTTTTCAACTAAATTTAACTTCTCGACAAGAGGGTCGGTTGCAAATTCCGGTTCACATACCTCCTAGATTAAAATATCTCTATGTTAACTTGATGGCCATAATTGTCAGAAATGTGAAATGCAACAAATAGTTATAAAAGAGGATTTACCACATCAAAATCATAAAGCGGGCGAGGACCAACGGGGACGAATATCAAGACCATGGCAGTATGTATAACAAACAATCATAGAAAGTAAGAAAATTATACAAGTAACTATATAAACCAAGTACAACATAAAAAATTTAATACCTAGTAATAATCTGGTTCAATAAATGCTTCGGGATCAATAAATGCATCATCATCATCATCACTATCAGTAACGACGTGCTCGTCATCATCATTAATAAATGCATCATCATGTGGAAGGCCACCTCTACATAATCTGTCAAGCATTAACAGGTCATCCGCAGAAGTAACCTCTTCTAGTTTAGGCTCTTCTTGTTCTGGCTGAGGGGTGAAGTCAGGTTCACTGTCGTTGTCTACTTCAATGTTCTGGGGTGAAGTAGAGCGGTTCTTGAAACATTTTTTGGAAAGACATGTTTCTTGGAAGAATTCTCCTTCATATGTGTCTGGGTTAATGTGAGGTTCATAATCATATTCATTGGGGGGAGGTGCTCTAACACATGGCGGCACTTCATAAACGACATACCAACCTTTGAGATTAGGATCACTTTGACAGGCCCACGGTAGATAGAAAACTTGGGTTGCCTGTTGAGCCATAATATAGACATCGGGAACATCCAAATGGGTGCTTTGATTGATTCCACTAGCCCTATATGTTCATGAATCCTTCTAGTCTCCTTCGGCTGGAACCAATAACATTTAAAGACTACGACGTTTGGTGGGTTTGCACCATAGAATTGAAGTTCATAAATTGCTTCAACTCTTCCATAATACTCGGTATCTCCTTCGCCGATAGCAGAGACACAACAATTTGTAGACTTTCGGTCGTCCATAGATAGCTCTTTGCCATAGGTACGAAAGCGATACCCGTTGATGTCGTATTTGTCAAATGAACGGACCTTATAGTCAAAACCATTAGCGAATTGTCTCAATTCGGCGTCCATAAGCTCTGAATTAGCCTACAAGTTTAATACGAAAGGGATTGTTGCATTAGCCACAAATTAGACGAAGAAATGAAATGGTCTACTGGAAATTACCTTTTGTTTGAACCAACAGATGAAACCGGGATAGCCGCCTCCATGCTTTTCCAGAAGCTCGTACTCTTCGACAGAATCCTTTTGGATCATCGCTCCATACGAGAATTTGGTGACCTATCGACTGTATCAAATTTATCCGGGAATAAGAGCAGTTCAAAGGAATTAGAAGTTGCAAAACAATGTACCGAGAACTTGCTCGATGTATGGCCGCACTTCTATTAGGTCATTGAAGATATACAACAAAATGGTTTGCCAATCTTCGAAATCCAACTTCAAGGAATTAGAAGCACCGGCTGGTGCCAAATCCCCTTTGAATAGGCTGAGGTTGGATCGAACCTTTTTAGGGTCGCTGGCATTGTACCGAGGCTTCAGATTATGCAAATGATGATTTTTGGCTTCGTAGTGTGTTGTCACGAAGTTTGCCGCCTGCTCAGTAATGAATGCCTCGGCCATCGATGCTTCAATTCTATGTTTATTTTTACATTTTGCTCACAGCGTCTTCTGCATCCTCTCAGTTGCGTAGCACCAACGATTCTGCACAGCCCCCCCCCCCAATCTTGCCTCAGTTGGGAGATGCAAAATCAAATGCTGCATTGGATTAAAGAAGCCTGGCGGAAATATCTTCTCTAACTTGCATATCAACTCCGGTGCCAACTCTTCCATTTCTTCTACCAGGTCAGGCGATAGTTCTTTAGCACAAAGAACACAGAAGAAATAGCTCAGCTCTGCCAGTACTAGCCATTCATCCTCAGGGATGAATCCACGCAACATCACCGGCATTACCCGCTCAATCCAT
Source organism: Aegilops speltoides (assembly GCA_021437245.1). NCBI lineage: Eukaryota > Viridiplantae > Streptophyta > Magnoliopsida > Poales > Poaceae > Aegilops > Aegilops speltoides. The sequence goes on from CM038146.1 coordinate 336,720,762, forward strand.
ATGTGCCAATCATGACTCTTGAGACCAAATATCTTCAATTTTTCAAGACTCGCTCCCCTCTTTAGATTCGCTGCATACCCATCGGGGAACATCAACTGCATTTTCACCCACAAGATAATTTCCCTCATAGCTGGCCTTCCAAGATTGAACCATGCCTTTGGCTTTGTCCAGTTCTTCTTTCCTTTTGGTGGTTGCATGTTTTGTAACGGTCTATGACATAGCGCCTCTTGATCGACTCTTGCCTTAGGATTATCCTTTGACTTCCCATCTATGCCAAACAATGTACCAAAAAGTGCGCCAGTGATATTCTTCTCAGTGTGCATCACGTCGATGTTGTGTGGGCAAAGGAGGTCTTTGAAGTAAGGCAAATCCCACAAGCATGTCTTGTGAGTCCAGGCGTGTTGCGAACTATACCCCTTAAAATACCCTGGACACTCTAGATCTGGCTCGAGAGCGTTTAACTGATTCAGGATCTCTTGGCCTGTCAACGGAGGTGGTGCAGATTCTTTCACAACTTTACCTTTGATGAAGTTCTGCTTGTCTTTCGTGAACTTATGGCGAGGATGCAGGAACGGTCTATGCACGTCGAAGCAAGAAAACTTGCAACCAGCCTCAAGCCAACGAAACTGAAGACCTCCCTTGCATGTGGGGCACGGGAACCTTCCATGCACACACCAGCCAATGAATAGTGCATACGCCGGCAAGTCATGCGTCGAGTACATGTACCACACACGCATTATGAAGTTCTTTTTGCTAAAGGCGTCGTATGTCATGAACCCATTATCCCAGGCTTCTTGCAATTCGTCCTTCAGCGGCTGCATGTACATATTCATATTCTTCCCCGGATAGTTCATCGTTGGAATTGACAACATCAGGAAAATGTTCTTAGATCTATCCGGAGGGGAGATTGAGTGGAATGACAAATACGGGCCAACAACTGAATTGGGTTGCCGTCAGACCAAACACACTGAACCCATCCGTGCTGATGGCGACTCAAGGATGCCTCAGATCCGTTGCTTTGTCGTCATGTAATGCATCAAAGCGCTTCCACGCTTCACCGTTTGATGTGTGCACCATCATCAGCTTCCCATCTGCATCTAGTTGGGTTCTTTTGCCCGTTTGTGCCATGGCATCTGTCTTGTCGTCTCTTCGACCATGAAAAGATGTTGAAGTCTTGGTACGATTGGCATATACCGAAGAACATTAACGGGGATTTTGGTCTGGGTCTTCTCACCTATACCGTTGTCTACCACAACATACCTGGATGACTTCCAAATGGGACAATAGTTCAAGTCCGCATACTGAAGCCTAAACATCTGTCTTGTCATCTCTTCGACCATGAAAAGATGTTGAAGTCTTGGTACGATTGGCATATACCGAAGAACATTAACGGGGATTTTGGTCTGGGTCTTCTCACCTATACCGTTGTCTACCACAACATACCTGGATGACTTCCAAATGGGACAATAGTTCAAGTCCGCATACTGAAGCCTAAATAAGGCACATCCATTCTCACAGGCATGTATCTTCTTTTTTTTGATAGAAAGACTGTAAGGGAACCCCCTACAGTATAATTGGTGCAACAAACCCAAATTGCAAGTACCATGCCTTGAACCTGGGTGGGTGGGAAGGCATCAACCCCTTCCCACCACTATGCTATGCCTTAATCTGCAGGCATGTATCTTCTCATAGGGCATCTTAAGAGCACAAAGGATTTTGTCTGACTGGTACAAGTTTGCAGGTAGTACGTGGCCTTTGGGTAGAAAACGTCCAAATACTGTCATCATCGCGTCGTAGCATTCTCTGCCCAAGTTGAATTGAGCCATCAGAGCCATTATTTGTGTGATGGCATCTAGCTGACAAAGCTCAGTGTGCTCGTGGAGAGGATGTTTTGAAGACTCCAACATTTCATTGAAGGCCTTTGCAGATTCCTCCATCTCATCGTCCGAATCCCGAGCATCATCAAAGTCTTGCACCATGTCTTGCATCCCGATACCATGCTTGTCGGTGCGACGACGAAGCACCTCAGCTCTGGCGCGTTGGCTAGAATCGCCATGAAATGTCCACACCGTATAATCTGGCATAAAACCCCTCTTCTACAAGTGTTTGCCCATTTCATCCTCTATCCTCTTGTGCCAATTGTTGCACCCTGCACAGGGGCACCAGGTTGTCCTCTAGCCATTTGCAAATGCGGTTCTCAAAAACCCCTTGGTTTTTGTTAACCATTCAGCTGTCATGTGTTTATGACTAGTGTGGCCGGTGTACATCCACGCACGATCACTCATCTTGCCTAGCTACTGGACACATAAGAAATATATATATATTAATCAACATGTATATATTCATCAGTTAATGGACTTTGTCACTTTTATTATGTCCATGCAACCTAGACACTAATAGGTAAAGATAGGTCCTAATCCCACCCGAGTATGTGTAGATCGGGTTCGTTTTCCCATGCTCTCCTTCGGATCCAACGCAAATTTTGGCAGCACCTCCCCGTTGTTCTCCTGATAGACGTCTCAGCAATAAGCAGAGAGGATGTGTACCCGGAGAACAACAGGAGGCATCAAGAAATTTCAGATCGGATCCGAGCGAGCATGTGGGAAAACGAACCCAATCTACACATACTCGGGCTGTCCATGGATAATGTTGGGCAATTCGAAAGAATCACGGTTATAAATATGCAAATGCATGCATATTTATAGATTTAACCCTTTCGAACGGGATACACATAGTGGTCACGCATACTGATGATTGAAGACACCTATAGCTAGCAAGTTTCATCGGCACGAAGACCGGCACAGAGCAAATCAAGGGGGAGGAGATGTCATTTTTTCTAACCCACGAACGCAGGGGCGGAGCTCGTCGAACACTAGACCCTCGCAACGACGAAAAAACTGCACATTTAAATTGAAAGATGAGTTTCATAGCAATATTATTTTTTCCGTCAACCTAACTAAATATTTACAACAGGACGAGTGGGTTAGGGGTTCCTCGGCGTCAATAGAACCCTAAATAGCAAGTATCATTGGTGCAAGACACATGAGGCGCTCGGCGTTGAACACTAGATCCACGTCCCACAAGTGACCCCGGCGCCCGGCGTCCTGCGACAATAGTTCTGGTGGCCGATGACGGTCGAACACCTTAGCAAATTTGTCTGGCAGCCTTTGCAATGAAGATTAAAGCCAAGTTTTGAAAGTTCAAACAACCAAACCGAGTTGATTCAGTTTGGGTGTTTCAAGTTTCAACAGTTAGCTTTCAATCGTCATCTTAGAGGCTGCCAGACAAATTTGCGATGGTGTTCGACTGCCATCGACGCCGATCACTGTTGCTGCGAACGCAGGACCCCTGTGTCACTTGTGGAACGTGGATGTAGTATTCGACACCGACGGCCACATATATCTCGCACTGACGATACTTGCTATTTAGGGTACCATCGACACCGAGGAACCCCCTAACCCACTCGTCCTCGGGTAAACTAAATTAGCATGCATTCAATAAGCAAAACTACATCATCTCTTGCATCCGTACATCGTCGAAAATTATCACTAATACATCTCAAATAGTATCATACATATAGCATCGCTAATACAACTAGAACTGTAGCGAACGACGGGTATCGGCATGGGTGGTGGACACCCAAATAGAAGGAACCATCACAGGATCATAGCTCCAGTGAGGTCCCTGAAGAACCTGTCAGGTATTGTCGAACCTGCCCTCCAACGCAACCATGTAGCAACGGACGTTCTCGTCCTCCTCATTGACACGGTGACGTACCACCTCCGCGGTGTCCAAAAGCCTCGGCACCATCACTAGCCCACGCGACCGCCACCAAACAAGGTTCGGGTCAACGACGGGCTGGATCCTCACCAAGCTGCGCCCCCCGGAAGGTAGAACCTCCCAGTACCAGCCCGGCGGTGCCCAGTCTCGGACATGGCCCCTCTGATCGAGCAGGCCTCCTCCGACGAGTCGACGACGAGGATGCGGGATAGGCATCATCGACATCGATGTGGGAATAAATGCTTTAACTAAAAAAATAACAACAAAATTCACATGTTCAAAATAAACCTCAAACTTAACCTAAACTAAACTAATCTAAACCTAAACTAAACTAACTAAACTAAACATAAACTAAACTAACTAAACTAAACCTAAACTAAACGAAAAACTTAACCTAAACTAAACTAAACTAAACCTAAACTAAACTAAACTAACTATACTAAACAAAACTTGAACTAAATTATACTAAACTTAATTAAACTAAATCTAAAAAATAGAGAAAAATAATAATCTCACCTTGGAGCGGCCGGGGCGGCGAGGCAGGTGATGTCTACTACACAACCTTCTTCTTGTAGACGATGTTGGGCCTCCAAGTGCAGAGGTTTGTAGGACAGTAGCAAATTTCCCTCAAGTGGATGACCTAAGGTTTATCAATCCGTAGGAGGCGTAGGATGAAGATGGTCTCTCTCAAACAACCCTGCAACCAAATAACAAAGAGTCTCTGGTGTCCCCAACACACCCAATACAATGGTAAATTGTATAGGTGCACTAGTTCGGCAAAGAGATGGTGATACAAGTGCAGTATGGATAATAGATATAGGTTTTTGTAATCTGAAAATATAAAAACAGAAAGGTAACTAATGATAAAAGTGAGCGTAAACGGTATTGCAATGCTGGGAAACAATGCATAGGGTTCATACTTTCACTAGTCCAAGTTCTCTCAACAATAATAACATAATTGGATCATATAACTATCCCTCAACATGAAACAAAGAGTCACTCCAAAGCCACTAATAGCGGAACAAACGAAGAGATTATGGTAGGGTACGAAACCACCTCAAAGTTATCCTTTCTGTTCTATCTATTCAAGAGTCCGTACTAAAATAACATGAAGCTATTCTTTCCGTTCAATCTATCATAGAGTTCATACTAGAATAACACCTTAAGACACAAATCAACCAAAACCCAAATGTCACCTAGATACTCCATTGTCACCTCAAGTATCCGTGGGCATGATTATACGATATGCATCACACAATCTCAAATTCATCTATTCAACGAACACAAAGTACTTCAAAGAGTGCCCCAAAGTTTCTACCGGAGAGTCAAGACGAAAACGTGTGCCAACCCCTGTGCATAGGTTCATGGGCGGAACCCGCAAGTTGATCACCAAAACATACATCAAGTGGATCACGTGATATCCCATTGCCATCATAGATAAGCACGGCAAGACATACATCAAGTGTTCTCAAATCATTAAAGACTCAATCTGATAAGATAACTTCAAGAGGAACCCTCAATTCATCACAAGAGAGTAGAGGGGGGGGAGAAACATCATAAGATCCAACTATAATAGCAAAGCTCGCGATACATCAAGATCGTGCCATAGAGAGAACACGAGAGAGAGAGAGAGAGAGAGAGAGAGAGAGATCAAACACATAGCTACTGGTACATACCCTCAGCCTCGAGGGTGAACTACACCCTCCTCGTCATGGAGAGCGCCGGGATGATGAAGATGGCCACCGGTGAGGGATCCCCCCTCCGGTAGGGTGCCAGAACAGGCTCCCGAGAGGTTTTTGCTGGCTACATAGGCTTGCGGCGGCGGAACTCCCGATCTATCTTCGTCTTCGATGGTTTTAGGGTATATGGGAATATATAGGCGAAAGAAGTCGGTCGGGGGAGCCTCAAGGGGCCCACGAGACAGGGGGGCGCGCCCAGTAGGGGGGGCGCCCCCCACCCTCGTGGCCACCTCGAAGCTTCCTTGACTTCAGATCCAAGTCTCCTGGATCACTTTCGTTCCAAAAATAACGCTCCCAAAGGTTTCATTCCGTTTGGACTCCGTTTTATATTCCTTTTCTTCGAAATACTGAAACAGGCAATAAAACGGCAATATGGGTTGGGCCTCCGGTTAATAGGTTAGTCCCAAAAGTAATATAAAAGTGTATAATAAAACCCGTAATCATTCAAAATAGATAATAAAATAGCATGAATGCTTCATAAATTACAGATATGTTGGAGACGTATCAACATCCCCAAGCTTAATTCCTGCTCGTCCTCGAGTAGGTAAATGATAAAAGAAAGAATTTATGAAGTGTGAATGCTAGCAGGTGCACAAGTTTGATCAATGATAATTTCAATCACCTTTTCTAGCATGATTATATGTCATAACAGTAGTTCATCTCATAAAACTTCTCACGAACAAGCAACAAGCAATTCACATGTTAAAGCATAGACCATAAACTTTCTTGAAAACTAGCAAACTTCTTCTTAGTCATCAAACAATTACAATTCATCTTATTTTCAGGAAGGGTCTATGTCAGAGCTTTGATTTAGCAAGCTCCACATACTCAACTATCATATAGTCTTCCATGATTGCTAACACTCACGCAATACTAATGGTTATGGAGTTTTAATCGGACACTGAGAAAGATAGGGGCTTATAGTGCTGCCTCCCAATGTATTCACCTTTGGGTGATGTCAACAATAATAGTTCATGCTAACTTACATCCAATTGGATATATATATCAGGATCTTTCCAACACGGGGTGCTTGCCAAAGGATAAAGTGAAAAAGGGAAAGGTGAAGATCACCTTGAGTCTTGCATAAAGTAAAAGACATAAAGTAAAAGATAGGCCCTTCACAGAGGGAAGCAGAGGTTGTCATGTGCTTTTATGGTTGGAAGCACAAAATCTTAATGCGAAAGAACGTCACTTTATATTGCCACTTGTATATGGACCTTTATTATGCAGTCCGTCGCTTTTATTGTTTCCATAATAAGATCGTATAAAGCTTATTTTCTTCACTAATAGATCATACATATTTAGAGAGCAATTTTTATTGCTTGCACCGGTGACAACTTACTTGAAGGATCTTTACTCAATCCATAGGTAGATATGGTGGACTCTAATGGCAAAACTGGGTTTAAGGATATTTGGAAGCACAAGTAGTATCTCTACATGGTGCAAGGAATTTGGCTAGCATGAGGGGGAAAGGCAAGCTCAACATGTTTGAATGCTCCATTATAATATACTTTAACTGAGATGTGAGAAAACATAACCCATTACGTTGTCTTCCTTGTCTAACATCAACTCTTTAGCATGTCATACTTAATGAGTGCTCACAATTATAAAAGATGTCTAAGATAGTATATTTATATGTGAAATCTCTCTTCCTTCAATATTCTTTCATGAATTGTTCAAATGACCAATACAATGCTTGCTAACCTTCAATAAATTTACAACCTCTACTTTTTAGATGTGAATTCATTACTCCCCATGGGATAAGCAAATGAAAAATATATAATTTCGGATTTATGACATTCAACTCATTCAACCATTTACTCATAGGATATAAGGGAAGCACATGAGTAAATGACAAACTACTCCAAAAAGATATAAGTGAAGATCAATGAGTAGCTAAATTATGTAACTATGTAAAGATTCTCTACCATTAAAGAATTTAAGATCTTGGTATTGTATTCAAACAGCAAGCAAGACAAAATAAAATGACAATGCAAGGATAGCACAACTCATGTGAAGAAGCAAAAACTTAGGCTCAACCGATACTAACCAATAGTTGTTGAAGAAGAAAGGTGGGATGCCTAATGGGGCATCCCCAAGCTTGGATGCTTGAGACTTCTTGAAATATTATCTTGGGGTGCCTTGGGCATCCCAAATCTTGAACTTTCATGTCTCCTTAATTCCTCTCATAGCATGGTTTCTCTTTTTATCAAAAGCTTCATCCACACCAAACTCAACAAGAACTCGTGAGATAGGTTAGTATAAACCAATGCAAAACCTTATCATTTTCTACTGTAACAAATCACTAAAATTATTATTCAACATTGCATACTAAATGCCTCTGCATATTTAATACTCCTAGCCTCAAATAGAATCATTAAACAAGACAACATATGCAAACAATGCAAATATAACAGCAATCTGCCAAAACAGTATAGTCTGTGAAGAATGCAAGAGTATCAATACTTCCCTAACTCCAAAAATTATGAGAAAAATACTACGCTGTATAAGATTGATCAGAGCTCATTATGCAAAAAGTTTCAACATTATATCATTCTCTGACTTTTCTAGGGAATTTTTGCAACAGCGGTAAACTTTCTGTTTTCAAACAGCAACATGTATACTTGCAAAATAAGCATGGTAAAGGCTATCCTTGACATTTTTATTAAAACTAAAGATGCAAAACATTATTATAAATAACAGCAAGCTAATACTAACAAAATAAAATGACGCTCCAAGCAAGACACATATCATGTGGTGGATACAAATATAGCTCCAAGTAAAGTTACCGATGAAAGAAGACGAAAGAAGGGATGCCATCCGGGGCATCCCCAAGCTTAGGCTCTTGGTTGTCCTTGAATATTACCTTGGGGTGCCTTGGGCATACCCAAGCTTAGGCTCTTGCCACTCCTTATTCCATAGCCCATCGAATCTTTACCCAAAACTTGAAAACTTCACAACACAAAACTCAACAGAAAACTCGTAAGCTCCGTTAGTATAAGAAAATAAAACCACCACTTAGGTACTTTAATGAACTCATTCTAAATTCATATTGGTGTAATATATACTGTACTCCAACTTATCCATGGTTCATACCCTCCGATACTACTCATAGATTCATCAAAAAAAGCAAACAACACATAGAAAACAGAATCTGTCAAAAACAGAACAGCCTGTAGTAATCTGTATCAAACGTATACTTATGGAAGTGCAAAAATTCTACAAAATTAGGAAGTCCTAAGAAATTTGTGTACCAATCCATAGCAAAAATAATCAGATCAATAGAATGTTTCTGTGAATTAAAAAAACTAATTTACTAGGTGCAAAAGTTTCTGATTTTCAGCAGGATCAACACAGCTATCACCGTAAGTTATCCTAAAGGTCTTACTTGGTACTTTGTTGAAACAAAAGCTATAGAACATGATTACTACAGTAGCATAATCATTTGGACACACAAAAACAGTAAGGGTAAATATTGGGTTGTCTCCCAACAAGCGGTTTTCTTTAATGCCTTTCTAGCTAGGCATGATGATGGCAATGATGCTCACATAAAAGATAAGAATTGAAACATAACGGGAGCATCATGAAGCATATGACTAGCACATTTAAGTCTAACCCACTTCCTATGCATAGGGATTTTGTGAGCAAACAACTTATGGGAACAATAATCAACTAGCATAGGAAGGCAAAACAAGCATAACTTCAAGATTTTAAGCACATAGAGAGGAAACTTGATATTATTGCAATTCCTACAAGCATATGTTCCTCTCTCATAATAATTTTCAGTAGCATCATGAATGAATTCAACAATATAACCAGCACCTAAAGCATTCTTTTCATGATCTACAAGCATAGAAAATTTACTACTCTCCACGTAAGCAAATTTCTTCTCATGAATAGTAGTGGGAGCAAACTCAACAAAATAATTATCATGTGAGGCATAATCCAATTGAAAACTAAAATCATGATGACAAGTTTCATGGTTATCATTATTCTTAATAGCATACAAGTCATCACAATAATCATCATAGATAGCAACTTTGTTCTCATAATCAATTGGAACCTCTTCCGAAATAGTGGAATCATCACTAAATAAAGTTGACACTCTTCCAAATCCACTTTCATGTTCATCACAATAAGATTCAACAACCTCCAAAATAGTGGGATCACTACTTCCTAAAGTTGACACTCTTCCAAACCCACTTTCATCAATATAATCATCATAAATAGGAGGCATGCTTTCATCACAACAACTTTGCATATCAAAACTTGGGGGACAAAAAATATCATCTTCATCAAACATAGCTTCCCCAAGCTTGTGGCTTTGCATATCATTAGCATCATGGATATTCAAGGAATTCATACTAACAACATTGCAATCATGCTCATCATACAAAGATCCACTACCAAACATTTTATTGCATTCTTCTTCTAGCAATTGAGCACAATTTTCCTTTCCATCATTCTCACGAAAGATATTAAAAAGACGAAGCGTATGAGGCAAACTCAATTCCATTTTTTTTGTACTTTTCTTTTATAAACTAAACTAGTGATAAAACAAGAAACAAAAAGATCCGATTGCAAGATCTAAAGATATACCTTCAAGCACTCACCTCCCCTGCAACAGCGCCAGAAAAGAGCTTGATGTCTACTACACAACCTTCTTCTTGTAGACGTTGTTGGGCCTCCAAGTGCAGAGGTTTGTAGGGCAGTAGCAAATTTCCTCAAGTGGATGACCTAAGGTTTATCAATCCGTAGGAGGCGTAGGATGAAGATGGTCTCTATCAAACAACCCTGCATCCAAATAACAAAGAGTCTCTTGTGTCCCCAACACACCCAATACAATGGTAAATTGTATAGGTGCACTAGTTCGGCGAAGAGATGGTGATACAAGTGCAATATGGATAGTAGATATAGGTTTTTGTAATCTGAAAATATAAAAACAGCAAGGTAACTAATGATAAAAGTGAGCGTAAACGGTATTGCAATGCTAGGAAACAAAGCATGGGGTTCATACTTTCACTAGTGCAAGTTCTCTCAACAATAATAACATAATTGGATCATATAACTATCCCTCAACATGCAACAAAGAGTCACTCCAAAGCCACTAATAGCGGAGAACAAACAAAGAGATTATGGTAGGGTATCAAACCACCTCAGAGTTATCCTTTCTGTTCTATCTATTCAAGAGTACGTAGTAAAATAACATGAAGCTATTCTTTCCGTTCAATCTATCATAGAGTTCATACTAGAATAACACCTTAAGACATAAATCAACCAAAACCCTAATGTCACCTAGATACTCCATTGTCACCTCAAGTATCCGTGGGCATGATTATACGATATGCATCACACAATCTCAGATTCATCTATTCAACCAACACAAAGTACTTCAAAGAGTGCCCCAAAGTTTCTACCGGAGAGTCAAGACGGAAACATGTGCCAACCCCTATGCATAGATTCATGGGCGGAACCCACAAGTTGATCACCAAATCATACATCAAGTGGATCACATGATATACCATTGTCACCACAGATAAGCACGGCAAGACATACATCAAGTGTTCTCAAATCATTAAAGACTCAATCCAATAAGATAACTTCAAGAGGAAAACTCAATTCATCACAAGAGAGTAGAGGGGGAGAAACATCATAAGATCCAACTATAATAGCAAAGCTCGCGATACATCAAGATCGTGCCATAGAGAGAACACGAGAGAGAGAGAGAGAGAGAGAGAGAAAGAGATCAAACACATAGCTACTGGTACATACCCTCACCCTCGAGGGTGAACTACTCCCTCCTCGTCATGGAGAGCGCCGAGATGATGAAGATGGCCACCGGTGAGGGATCCCGCTCCGGGAGGGTGCCGGAACGGGCTCCCGAGAGGTTTTTGGTGGCTACAGAGGCTTGCGGTGGTGGAACTCCTGATCTATCTTCGTCTTCAATGGTTTTAGGGCATATGGGAATATATAGGTCAAAGAAGTCAGTCGGGGGAGCCTCGAGGGGCCCACGAGACAGGGGGCGCGCCCCCCACCCTCGTGGCCACCTCGAAGCTTCCTTGACTTCAACTCCAAGTCTCCTGGATCGCTTCCGTTCCAAAAATAACGCTCCCGAAGGTTTCATTCTGTTTGGACTCCGTTTGATATTCCTTTTCTTCGAAATACTAAAACAGGCAATAAAACAGCAATATGGGTTGGGCCTCCGGTTAATAGGTTAGTCCCAAAAGTAATATAAAAGTGTATAATAAAGCCCATAATAATTCAAAACAGATAATAAAATAGCATGAATGCTTCATAAATTATAGATATGTTGGAGACGTATCAGCGGGGTGGGCCGGCCGAGAGGCGGGCCGAGCCAGCAGACGGGGTGGTGGTTGGGCGCCGTGAGAAGCGGCGGCTGGCTGCGGCGCGCGCCGCCGAGCCGGCCGGGCGACGCGAGCTTCAAAATACAAGGGGGGGTGGTGGGCGGCGAGGCGGCCCGGGCGGTCGGGCGGGCGGCGACGCTGGGTAATTGGGATGGGGAGGGAGAGAGAGGTGGAGAGAGGGCGAGGGCGACGACGTTTTGTTAGATAGGGCACAGCTCATTGTCGTCCGCTAGCAGACGGCAAAGAGCCTAGCTAATGGACGTTAGTTTGGCCACTTTCTTTGTCGTCTGCTAGCGGATGACAAAGATTCTTTGCCGTCAGCTAGCAAACGACAAAGAAAGTGGCCGTTAGGTGGCTCTCGCCAGCGGCCCACTCTGCCTCTTTGTCGTCCACTAGCTGATGGCAAAGGTTATATGCCATCAGCTAGCTGACGGCAAAGATAAGGCGGATAACAAACAATTTCTTTGCCGGCAGCTGCTTCTTTGCCGTCCTTTTTCTTCAAGCTGATGGCAAGCTAGCTGATGGCAAAGAACAAGCTGACGACAAAGTTATTGATTCCAGTAGTGAAGAGTATATCCAATAGCAGCACAGTGCTTCTTGAGAATTTTCAATGATCTTGCTTCTTCATGTTCTGAAAGGTTAGCACTAATAATAACAGGATATATCTTTTTCTCACCAATATAAGCATATTCCAAAGTGTCTAGCAATTGTTTTAATTCAAACATAGGATCACCTTTAGGTGGAGGAGGACCTCCTAGAGTTTCAATAGGCATATTATGTTTAAGCAGAGGTTGTTGTTCAAAGAAAATTTTATCTAGCTCATTTCTTTCATGCATATGCATATCATTTTCATGGTCTAGCAAGTATTGTTCTAGTGGATCAGTAGGAGGCACGGCAATAGAAGCAAGACCAATTATTTCATCCTTACTAGGTAATTCTTTCTTGTGGGGTTGTCTATCAAACTTGGAAAAATTAAACTCATGAGACTCATCACCAAAACTAACACCGACGGTTTGTTTCTCACAATCTATTTTAGCATTAACGGTGTTCAAGAAAGGTCTACCAAAGATAATGGGACAGAAGTCATCTTGTGGGGAACCAAGAACTAGAAAATCAGTGGGATATTTTTATTCCACACAAGACTTCAACATCTCTAACAATCCCAAGTGGTGTGATGGTGTCTCTATTATCAAGTTTAATAGTAACATATATGTCTTCTATTTCAGCGGGTGCTATCTCATCCATAATTTCTTGATATAAGGTAAAAGGAATAACACTCACGCTAGCACCTAAGTCACACAAACCATGATAAAAGTGATCTCCTATTTTGACTGAGACAACAGGCATGCCAACAACTGGTCTATGTTTATCTTTCTCATCAGGTTTGGCAATTCTAGCAGCTTCATCACAAAAGTAAATAACATGCCATTCAATATTTTCTACCAAGAGTTCTTTAACCGTAGCAACACTAGGTTCTACTTTGATTTGTTCAGCAGGTTTAGGTGCTCAAATATTACTTTTATCGACCACGGTTGAAACCTTAGCATGTTCCTTTATCCTAACAAGGAAAGGTGGGTTTTCAATGTAAGCAGTAGGAACAACTGGATCAACATTATAAATGATAGTTCCATCTCTAGCTATTACCGATTCTTTAATTACTTCTTTAATAGGTGGGTGATGTTTAAACCACTTCTCCTTAGGGAGATCAATATGAGTAGCAAATGATTCACAAAAAAAGGCTACTATCTCAGAGTCAAGTCCATATTTAGTGCTAAACTTTTGAAGAGCATCGGTAGTCATAAAAGATTTAACACAATCAAACTTAAGCTTAATACCTGACTCCTTACAATAGTCGAGTTCCCAATCTTCAGAGTTGCGTTTAATTCTCTCTAAAAGATCCCACCTGAATTCAATAGTCTTCTTCATAAAATAACCAGTACAAGAAGTATCGAGCATGGATTGATCATCACGAGAAAGTCGAGCATAAAAATTCTGAATGATAATTTCTCTTGAGAGCTCGTGATTGGGGAATTAATATAACGTTGACTTAAGCCTCCCCCAACCTAGAGTGATACTTTCTCCTCCGCGAGGCCAAAAATTGCATATATAATTCCGATCATGATGAACTAGATGCATAGGATATTTTTTTGATGAAATTCCAATTTCAATCGATTCCAATTCCAAGATCCAATATCATCGCATAGCCTATACCATGTCAATACTTTTCCCTTCAAAGATAAAGGGAAAACCTTCTTCTTAGCTTCATCTCTGGGTAAACCTGCAAGCTTAACTAATCCACAAATTTCGTCCACATATATCAAGTGCATATTAGGATGTTCGGTTCCATCTCCTGCATAAGGATAGCTAGCGGTTGTTCTATCATACCCGAAGGAATTTCATAACCAATATTTTTAGTAGGTGCAGTAGGTTGAGGGGCAACTAATTGTGGTTCCGGTCGAGGTGAAGATACCCTGAACAAACCCCCTCAAAGGATGGTTCTCCATAGTAACAAGTGACAATACATTTCATCATGTAGTATTAATATTTCCTTACCGATTTCCACTTACCAAGAGCGCTTCACTCCCCGACAACGGCGCCAGAAAATAGCCTTGATGACCCACAAGTACAGGGGATCAATTGTAGCCCTTTCTATAAGTAAGAGTGTGGAGCAGAAGGAAATGACAAGTGGTTTTCAGCAAGGTATTCTCTGCAAGCACTGAAATTATAAGTGACGAGTAGTTTGATAGCAAGATAATTTGTAACAAGTAAGTAACGGTAACGGCAAATAATATGCAGCAAGGTATCCCAATCCTTTTGAGGCAAAGGACATGCCAAAACGGTCTCTTATAATAAGCAAAGCATTCTTGAGGCTACACGGGAATTTCATCTAGTCACTTTCATCATGTTGCTTTGATTCATGTTCACTACTTTCATAATTTGATATGTGGGTGGACCGGTGCTTAGGTGTTGTTGTTACTCGAAAAAACCTCCCACTTATGATTAACCCCCTCGCAAGCATCCGCAACTACGAGAAAAGTATTAAGATAAAATCTAACCATAGCATTGAACTTTTGGATCCAAATAGTCCCTTACAAAGTAGCACATAAACTAGGGTTTAAGCTTCTATCACTCTCGCAACCCATCATCTAATAACTACTCCACAATGCATTCCCTTAGGCCCTAGTAAGTTGAAGTGCCATGTAGTCGACGTTCACATGACACCACTAAGGGAATCACAACATACATAGCATCAAAATATCGAACACATATCAAATTCACATGATTACTTGCAATAAGATTTCTCCCGTGACCTCAGGAACAAAAGTAACCACTCACAAATTATAATCATGCTCAAGATCATAGGGGTATTAAATAGCATAATGGATCTAGACATATAATCTTCCACCAAATAAACCATATAGTAATCAACTACAAGATGTAATTGTTGGAGATATGCCCTAGAGGCAATCATGTATGATGATATTTCCTATGTGTTTATGAATAAAGATAGTCCTTGGACATTATCAATCATGTGTATCAGCAAGTACGTGACTTGTTTGTGGGACTATGCATTGTATGATGACTGTCCTAAAAGGTCCCTAGTCGAAAGGGGGGTGTGGACGCGCAACCGACTAGACTAGCATATGACACGGTCGATGGCTTGGTCTCACTAGCCATGGAGCATTGGATGCTAACCAGATAATATGGACTCGGAAGGATCTGGTCGGATTCGATGTAGTCGAATCCGAGTCGAGATAAGGTCTGAGTCGGACAGACCCAACTATGAGACACAGCGATATGTCATCTGTGAGTCTCTAGTACAACATATGTTCTATGTCCTAAGACCTGAGCTGACGCATGTACTCGGGATGGTGACAGACTTGCTTTGGGCCGACCAAATGCTACTCCGTGACTGGGTAGTTACAAAGGTAGGTTTTGGGCTTGTCCAGACCCATGCTGCGAGACGTGGTTGAGCAAGATGGGATTTACCCCTCCGATCAGGAGAGATATACTCTAGGCCCCTCGTGTGATCCAACCAAGAGAAGCATGGCCATGCGACAAGGATTATGAGATAATCCGGATTGTGGTTGACATCACTGGAACGAGAAAGAGGCCGGGCTAGCACAAGGATGACAGTCTCGCCTTGAGCCCGACAACATATATCGTGAAGCAAAGGGAATAGAAGTGTGACACGTTGTACAGGTTCGCCTAACCAGCTTCATAGTCTGCTTGGTGGTCGGCACGCCTTGCTAGAGGCCGCTACCAACCATGCAGGTCGGAGGTGATCCGAACTGCGACCAAGCTGACTTGAACCTAAGGGGTCGCGTGCTTAAGGGAAGGAACCTACGAGGTCGGATCCGAGGACACTGCTCGGATGTGATCCGAGATGTTTTCGAATTGTGGCCGAGTAGACGTGTGGGCTTTAGGGTCCGTGCGAGGCTCAAGTGTTCAGCCCGCGACGGACGCCTATATAAAATGGAGGTGTGGCACACTCATGCGGTTGATCACTTCGGTGTTGCGACTAGGGTTTGCATGTGTTGCGAATAGCCATCTCCACTAGCCGGTGACTGTGTGATCGGACCTAGCAGTCCGCCGCACGGTGTTCCTCCTGCACGCGCGGATAGCGTTAGAGGCGGTGCACTTGCGCTGCTCCGGCGAACTTGTACGTGGGATCGGACGACCGGCTGTTTGAGGGAGATCGGACGAGGAGGAGACGATCCACGCGGACGCGCTGCCCCAACTATTCTTCCGCTGCACAGCTGCACGTCTAGTGGTAACGATCTGTGATCCATCTCTTGTAGCATGTTCTTGGTTGTTCTGTGCGTAGGAAATTTTAATTTGCAGTCAACGCACCCTACCGTAGATCACAACAGTAATCAACTCTACTAGTCACCCACAAGCACCAATCTAAGGTTCCGGTACAAAGATTGAACACAAGAG
Organism: Aegilops speltoides; assembly: GCA_021437245.1. Taxonomy (NCBI): domain Eukaryota; kingdom Viridiplantae; phylum Streptophyta; class Magnoliopsida; order Poales; family Poaceae; genus Aegilops; species Aegilops speltoides. Next base: position 336,737,587 of record CM038146.1, read on the forward strand.
ATGAACTAGGGTTTGAGAGGAGATGGTGTTGTTGAAGGTATTGGTGGAGATTGCCCTCCCCAAGATGGGAGAGTTGTTGGTGATGATGATGACAATGATTTCCCCCTCCGGGAGGGAAGTTCCCTCGGCGGAATCGCTCAGCCGAAGGGCAAAAGTGCTCCTGCCCAAGTTCTGCCTCGAGACGGCACTGCTCCATCCCGAAAGTCCTCCTCTTATTTTTTTATAGGTCAAAATGAATTATATACCAAAAGAGGGGCACCGGAGGTGGACCGAGGAGGGCACAACCCACTAGGGCATGCCTAGGGCCCTGACGCGCCCAGGTGGGTTATGCCCACCTGGTGGGCCCTTTCTGGTAGTAATTTGCTCTAGTAATTCTTAAATATTCCATAAAAATTCTCCGTGAAGTTTCAGCTTACTTGGAGTTGTGCAGAATAGGTGGCCTAACATAGCTTTTTCAGGTCTAGAATTCCAGCTGCTGGTATTCTCCCTCTTTTTGTGAACCTTGCATATTATGAGAGAAAAGGCATTAGAATTACTCCATAAAGCATTATCATGCATAAAAATATCATAAATAACAGTAGGAAAACATGATGCAAAATGGACGTATCAGCGGGTCAGGCGGGCGGGCAGGGGAGTGCTACTTCTTGAGCTTCCGTTGTTTTTTCCCTTGAAGAGGAAAGGGTGGTGCGGCAAAGTAGACATAAGTATTTCCCTCAGTTGAGAACCAAGGTATCAATCCAGTAGGAGAAACAAGCAAGTATCCAATTGATGCACCTGCACAAACAATCGAACACTCGCACCGAACGCGATAAAGGGGTTGCCAATCCCTTCACGGTTACTTGCAAGGATGAGATCTAATAGAGATAGATATAAACGATAACTAAAAGGTAAAATAAAGTAAATATAAATAATTTGCAGCAAGGTATTTTTAGGTTTTATAGATCTGAAAATACATGATGGAAAATAGATCCGGGGCCATAGGTTTCACTAGAGCCTTCTCTCTTGAAAGAAAACATACAAGGGCGAACAAATTATTGTTGAGCAATTGATAGAAAAGTGCATAGTTATGACGATATCTAAGACAATGATCATGAATATGGGCATCACGTCCGTGACAAGTAGACCGGAAGGATTCTGCATCTACTACTATTACTCCACACTTCGACCGACTCATGCCTGCATCTAGAGTATTAAGTTCATAAGAACAGAGCAACGCTTTAAGTAAGATGACATGCCATAGAGGGATAAACTCAAGCAATATGATATAAACCCCATCTTTTTATCCTTGATGGCAATAATACAATACATGCCTCGCTACCCCTACTATGTCACTGGGTGAGGACACCGTAAGATTGAATCCATCACAGAGCACCTCTCCCATGGCAAGATAGATCAATCTAGTTGGCCAAACCAAATCAATAGATCAAAGAGAAATACAAAGCTATTTAAATCATGCATAAAAAGAGTTCGGAGAAGACTCAAATAATATTCATAGTGTAAGGGCATATTTATCCCCAAGGTGTTTTGGTGATTGATGACAATGCTTTTGCGGACTAATCGTGTGCGTTGAGATTTTCAGAGTTTCATCCTTTGGCACGAGATGATTCCCTCCCCTCGGTGTTTTATTCAAGACGGTGCAGCTCTTTCGCTTCTTTGTTGGTGGACTAGTTTCGTAGGAGTCATCGTACTATCAAGAGGGGATCCGCTTTGGTAAGGCTAGGGTGGAATCAACATGTACACATCCTTATCGCACCCGCTGATCCTTCCCGCTTCAATGGAGTTCTCCTTCCTCTCCTGGCTTGCCCTATCTGGTCCCAAAGAAGAGTACTCATGAACCACACAGTGTAGTACCGCCAAAGCACATCAAGCGGTAGTACGCTCCTCGTGATAGTACCGCTTCGCCTTCCGTCGTAGTACCGCTGAGGCTCCGGGCTACTACCGCCTCGACTCGAGGCCTCTTTTTCTCGTGTCGGGTTGTGCGGCACTAGCTGCGGCATTAGTGGCGGTAGTACCGCCCTTACCACTGCGGTAGTACCGCTCTGGGTCCAGGACCCTGCTCCCCTCCTATGCGCGGCAGTACCGCTAGGTGGGACGGTAGTACCGCTGGCTCAGCGGTAGTACCGCCCGCCCAAGCGGTAGTACCACTCTCTGTGGGGCTGCTTGGGGGGTAACGGTTGGATTGTTCCCCCCACTATATAAAGGGGTCTTCTTCCCCAAAGTTGACCTATCTCTTCCCCCAAAAGCTCCATTGTTGCTCCAAGCTCCATTTTCACCCGATCTCTCTCCCTAGCCAATCAAACTTGTTGATTTTCTCGGGATAGGTTGAGAATGCCCCGATCTACACTTCCACCAAGAGAAATTTGATTCCCCCACTAATCCCTAGCGGATCTTATTACTCTTGGGTGTTTGAGCACCCTAGACGGTTGAGGTCACCTCGGAGCCATAGTCCATTGTGGTGAAGCTTCGTGGTGTCGTTGGGAGCCTCCAATTAAGTTGTGGAGATAGCCCCAACCTTGTTTGTAGAGGTTCGGTCGCCGCCTTCAAGGGCACCAATAGTGGAATCACGGCATCTCGCATTGTGTGAGGGCGTGAGGAGAATACGGTGGCCCTAGTGGCTTCTTGGGGAGCATTGTGCCTCCACACCGCTCTAACGGAGACGTACTTCCCCTCAAAAGGAAGGAACTTCGGTAACACATCCTCGTCTCCATCGGCTCCACTCTTGGTTATCTCGTGCCTTTACTTGTGCAAGCTTTTTTGGTTGTATCCCTTGCTTGCTTGTGCACTTATTATTGTTGCATCATATAGGTTGTTCACCTAGTTGCATATTTAGACAACCTACTTTGATGCAAAGTTTAATTTGGTAAAGAAAAGCTAAAAATTGTTAGTTGCCTATTCACCCCCCCCCCTATAGTCAACTATATCGATCCTTTCACATAGATAATCTGATTATAAACCCACAATTCATCGGATCTCAACAAACACAATCCAAAAGAAGATTACATCGGATAGAACTCCAAGAACATTGAGGAGAACATGGTATTTTGAAGATCAAAGAGAGAGAAGAAGCCATCTAGTTATTAGCTATGGACTCGTAGGTCCGTGGTAAACTACTCACACATCATCGATAGGGCAGCAAGGTTGATGTAGAGGCCCTTAGTGATCGAATCCCCCTCCGGCAGATTGCCGGAAAAGGACCCAAGATGGGATCTCACGAGCACAGAAGCTTGCGGCGGCGGAAGAGTACTTTTGTGGACGCCTCTGATATATGGGGAATATTTGAGAATTTATAGTGCTGGAGGTAGGGTTGGAAGGTCTCCAGGGGGGCCACAAGCCCTGGGAGCGCGCCCCTACGGCTTGTGGACTCCTCGTAGGTCTTCTAACCTCCTCTCCAAGTCTCGTAGGTTTATTCTGGTCCAAGAAAAATCTCCATAAAGTTTTATTCCATTTGGACTCCGTTTGATATTCCTTTTCTGTAAAATTCAAAAACAAGGAAAAAACAGCAACTGACATCGGGCACTATGTTAATAGAGTAGTCCCAAAAAAATGATATAAAACAGTACCAAAATGCATATAAAACATCCAAGATAGATAATATAATAGCATGGAACAATCAAAATTATAGATACGTTGGAGACGTATTAGGGAGGCCGAAGGCGGGCGGTGAGGTAGAGGCGAGGCCGCGGGAGGGGGGGAGGGGGAGGGTGGCGAGCGGGTGCGATAGTGGAAGAGGAGCGTCCGCTAGCCGGAGCGGCCACGACGAGGGCAGGGAGGCAGCCGGGCGTGTGTGCCGCGGTCGTGGACACGGTAGAGCAGGAGCAGCGCGAGGGCTGGCAAACCGGGCGCGGGGAGCGCGGCCAGGATGTGGGCGCGTAGGGGGAGCGTTTGTGGGACGGTGGCCGACACGGTGACATGGAGGGGAAGATGGGGGCAGGAGAGGTGTTTCTCACCCCCGTTGTAGAGGTGCGGGCAGCGAGGCGCAAGGTAGCGGGCCGGGAGAAGGGTCGAGGAGGCGGCACCGACGAGGTCGAGGCGGGGGAGACAGCGAGCGGCGATGGGGCGGGGAAGCGAGCGACGGGGACGATCCCCCTGATTCAGATCAGGGGAGGCAGAGGATGGGCGAGCGGGAGGAATGGGGTAGTTGGGCTCTAGGGTTTCGGGGTAGTGGGGATAAGGGGAGTGAGGGGGGGCTGGGTCAGCTGGGCCAGTTAGCCCAGTGGGGTTTTCCTTTTTTTTCTTTCATTCTCTCTTTTCTTTTATTTCTTCTTTTCTGTTATCTTATGATTTCCTAATTATTTTAGTTTTGTAAAATATGACAATAGCTCCTAAAATAATGTTTCAGAATAACCCACTGCCATAAAAAGTTATACCCGAAATAAAATTGTTTAATATTTTATAAAATACCAAAGGCATTTAAATAATTGTTTTGCTACTGTTTAAATCATTTTAGTGCATTTAAATATTTCATAAAAATGTGGATTCTTCACCATAATTACATATGCATTATTTGTCACCTCTATAACGTTTTAGTTTAAATATTTGAAAACTTTTACCATTCAACTTCATTTTAAATTTGAATTTCAAACTGGTTCTGAATCATCGCGAGATTAACAACAATAATCGTGGCGACATGGCATCATTAACAGGTAATTATCGTAGCTTAATTATCCGGGCGTTACACTCGTGTAATGCCATGTTTCATATTTGTGTATCCACTTATCTCAGTGCTACTCTCTATAGAGTTGTTGGGTTTCCCTGAATAGGGAGGGTGAAATAGTATAGTAGTAGATATTATTTCCCTCAGTTAAGAATCAAGGTTCATCGAATTAGAAGAGGACGACACACAAATAACGTGAACGGTACCAACACACACAAAAAGCAAATGCTTGCACCCAACGAAGGCGAGAGGGTTGTCAATCCACTTGTTCTCACCAATTGCTCTCTCTTATTTGTCTCTTGGCCATGGTCGGAAGCTCGAGTGCGGTTGGGAGCTCGTGGTTGTCCATGGCGACACCGTTATTGACATGTCTTAGTCGCACGTGGAATCTTAGCCATGTGTGTTCTTTAAGTGCTCATATCACATGGTAAGCCCTAAATCAGTGTGAGATTTGCCTCTTATCCTGTGAAATCGAGGTTATTGTTTTCTATTGTTGGTGCGAATTTGTTTTCTTTGTCAATTTGGCTAGACTGGATGAGAGAAATTTTTTGGATGTAATTTATATATAAGTGTGTTGAAATGTTGTTGGCACATGAGGAGCTTGAGCACACTGCAATGTTAGCTAGACAACATTGTTGAACTTAGACAATTGAGCAAGGATGAGAAGGAGAGCAAGATGGAGTGGGTGTCAAGAAGGACCAAGAGGAAAACAATGATAAGCAGGGGAGCAATGAGAGTGCTCTTGTTGAATAAAAAAGAGAACTGAAGCATGTAATGATTGTGCTTGCAGGCTTAGTTAAGATACATAATGTGCCAATGTGCAATGTTTTTTTAGGAATGTGCATGTGCACTGTTGCTTTGTAGTCGATATCTATGCAACCTTGAAATAAGCATAATCAATGTAGTATTGAAATTGAAATTTGTATGGCTGAATGAAATGCATGTTTAAAATTTGTATGGGAAGAAAGAATGCATGGTTGAAAGTTGTTTAACAAATCCTACTAGAACAACATCCATATAAGATATAACATGCACATCATAACGTCAAAAGCAAAGTACAATAAAAAAACGGCTAACAATTTTATCTCTGGTTCCAGTGCTTGCGGAAGCAAATGCTATGTCTTGCTTATCGCGAGACAAAGGCATAGCTCGCCTATAGTGTCCGGCGAAGTGGTCTGGCCCAACAACATACCCAAATGGTTTTGTGAATCTTCTACGGACCGTTTTGAAATCCTTCCGTGGCTGGTTTTAGGAACCATCCATTTAGTTTTGTGAAGGTTTCGTCCCTTTTTTTCAGTTAGTTTTTTTCTACATTTTTTAGATACGTGTTGACTTATTTCAAATAAACATTGACCATTTTATGCACATAGGTTGAACATTTTCTAGATACACGTTGAACCATTTGCAAATACCATCATTTTATCCACGGGCGCCGCCAAAGTCCATCCGTATGTCTAATCGCCTTGCTCATGAGATTGTTTTGAGGAAAGCTGTTTTTCTTTACAAATTCGCGCGAAGTGAGGGACAAGCTGCTCCTTTTTAAAAAAAATGGAAAAGCTACCACTTTAGTGCTACTAGCTAAATACATGTGTATTGCAACGGGGCACATTTTATTATTATGGTTCAATGTATAATTTCTTGATTTATCGCTGCACATTTCAATTTTGTATGGAAATAATTATTGCATCTTTGAAATTTGTACGGGTTCAGATGCTTGCGGAGCCCGTATTTGTTCCGCACCCAGAAAAACCTGTCTTGCGGCCCGTAGCAGCAGACTGGCCCATTGCTCTAGGGCCCATTAGGGTTTTGCTGCGCGAAGGCAGCGACGCGCGTTGCTATAAATAGTAGTCGCCTCTCCCTCTGTTTACCGCATCACCGCCGCCGCCTCCTTCGCTCGTCCTCGGCACCCGGCTGATTTGCTTCTTCGCTCGTTGATTTGTCTATATCTCGATTTGTTTTGTTGTTCTCTGCTCCCATTTTGCGATTCGCTGGTGCTTCATCATCTGGTCGGGGATGATCGGTCTCTCGAGTCCGATCGGTTCCCAATGGACTCGCTCCTTGAAGCAACATCGTCCCGTTATATCGAGTCCGCCCTCTCGTGTGCCCTCGAAGTTTCTCTCCCGTGGCACCGCGCTCTACATACATCTAATCTCTCTTTGGATATCTTGATTTCGACAACCGTGATGAGCCAATTTTACGATTCTGACACATAATGACTCCTCGGAAATGATCGCATGGTCAAAGAACATCTAAGGGATGAGTTGTCTTAGAAATCATCATGATTCCTTGTACTATATTAGATCTTGCTTTGCTTGTGTTTTGGTCTGCTGCTTCTCTTAAGTATTCGTGTCTGTGAACTAATTTTTATGGTTCCCGGGCAGTGATGAGATGGGAAGCAGAAAGCAATTGTTCCTCTCGCTATCCAATGCGGGAATTTTGTGATGCGATTGGACGTCGAGGAACTACACCGCCTTATTTGCTGTATCATTTACGCTTGGCATTTTTTTGTTTATAAATTTCTTTTTTTGTTCCAATAGTATGTTGATTTCAATAGTGATGAAGATGACTTGCTTGTGGATGATGATTTACTTGTTGACAACTCTAGTGATGAATACTATGATGAAACGTCAATTAATCATGCTAATCAAGATAAAACGAATGACAATGATAAGGAGAAGATTGAGCTTCTAACTAAAGAACTAAACTCTCTTAAGTTAGCTCATGAAACTATCTACGAAGATCATCGAGAACTTCTAAGGGCTCATTAGAAGTTACGCTTTGAAAAGCTCAATCTTGAGCAAGAGCATGAGTTCTTAAAAGCAATCAATGATGATCTCCGCAAGAAAATTTCTTCTTACATTGCCAAGCGTTTACTCTTATGTACTTACATGCCTCAAGTCAAGTCTAGTAACAAGTACAAGAAAGATACTTCCTCTAGTAGTAACAATAATAATGTCAAATCTAATATTGTTGCTTCTAGTAGTTCCCTTGATTCCACTAATGATTCTCTTAGCCAAGTTACACTTGAGCAAGAAAATAGCTTATTGAAGGGAATTATAGAGAAAGGTGTTTACAAGAGCCTTGCCGGGAGTAAGCAATTCGAGGAAATTGTACGCAAGCAAGGAAGGCACCGGAAGAATCAAGGTGTTGGTTTTGAACGAAAGTTCAATGCCAATGGAGTTGAGTGGGAAGAAGATCAATACCCCAAGACGAAGTTTGTTCCTCAACAAGAGAAGTATGATCCTGCTTCCTTCAAGGGAACACAAGCTCAAGATGATCTTCCACCACAAGACCACAAGAACAAAGGCAGGGACAAGCTTCAAGAAGAGATTGATGCACTTGAAGAAGCACCTAGAGCCTCGTTCAAGTGGGTCCCCAAGACTACGTCAAGTTCTACTTCATCAAGTACAACTACAACTCCAAGGATTCCCATCAAGATGATGTGGATCCCAAAGAAGAAGAACTAGAGAGTTCTTGAGGGTGACTCCGCCAACATTCTTCACTCATATCATTATGGCAAGAACAAGTGCAATCAACTTCCACATCTTGCACTAGTTCAAGGAGTCACAAACCCTCATGTTGGTAAGACAAGGGACAAGGTGACCTAATGATTTCATGGACATCATCTTGTGTGTGCATCAATCTGTTGGGGAACGTAGTAATTTCAAAAAAAATTCCTACGCACACGCAAGATCATGGTGATGGCATAACAACGAGAGGGGAGAGTGTATGTCCATGTACCCTCATAGACCGTGGCGAAGCGTTAGCACAACGCTGTTGATGTAGTCGACGCCTTCACGATCCGACCGATCCAAGCACCGAACGTCACGGAGCCTCCGAGTTCAAGACACGCTCACTGATGACGTCCCTCGAACTCCGATCCAGCCGAGTGTCGAGGAGAGTTCCGTCAAGACGACGGCATGGTGACAATCTTGATGTTCTATCGGCGCAGGCTTCGCCTAAGCTTCATGACGATATGACCGAGGTGGAATACGGTGGAAGGGGCACCGACACGGCTAAGGAACGATCCGTAGATCAACTTGTGTGTCTATGGGGTACCCCCTGCCCCGTATATAAAGGAGGGAGGGAGGAGGAGGCCGGCCCTAGGAGGGGCGCGCCATGGGGAGTCCTACTCCCACCGGGAGTAGGATTCCCCCTTTCCGAGTCCAACTAGTAGTCCTTCCATGTAGTAGGAGTAGGAGACAAGGAAGGGGAAGAGAGAAGGAAGGAAGGAGGGTGCGGCCTCCCTTAGTCCATTTCGGACTAGGCCTTGGGGGCGCGCCTGCCCTAGGCAGTCCCTCTCTCTTTCCAGGGCCCAATAAGGCCCAATACTTCTCCCGGCGAATTCCGTAACTCTCCCAGACTCAAAAATACCGAATCACTCGGAACCTTTCCGAACTCGAATATAGTTGTCCAATATATCGATCTTTACGCCTCGACCATTTCGACACTCCTCGTCATGTCCCCGATCTCATCCGGACTCAACTCCTTCGGTACATCAAAACTCATAAACTCATAATAAAACTGTCATCGAAACCTTAAGCGTGCGGACCCTACGGGTTCGAGAACTATGTAGAAATGACCTAGAACTATTCTCGGTCAATAAACAATAGCGGGACCTAGATGCCCATATTGGCTCCTACATATTCTACGAAGATCTTTATCGGTCAAACCGCATAACAACATACGCTGTTCCCTTTGTCATCGGTATGTTACTTGCCCGAGATTCGATCGCTTCGGTATCCAATACCTAGTTCAATCTCGCCACCGCAAGTCTCTTTACTCGCTCAGTAATGCATCATCCCGTAACCAACTCATTGGTCACATTGCTTGCAAGGCTTATAATGATGTGCATTACCGAGAGGGCCCAGAGATACCTCTCCGACAATCGGAGTGACAAAACCTAATCTCGAAATACGCCAACTCAACATGTACCTTCGGAGACACCTGTAGTACTCCTTTATAATCACCCGATTACGCTCGACGCTTGGTAGTACCCAAAGTGTTCCTCCGGTAAACGGGAGTTGCATAATCTCATAGTTACAGGAACATGTATAAGTTATGAAGAAAGCAATAGCAACATACTAAACGATCAAGTGCTAAGCTAACGGAATGGGTCAAGTCAATCACATCATTCTCCTAATGATGTGATCCCGTTAATCAAATGACAACTCTTTTGTCCATGGCTAGGAAACATAACCATCTCTGATAAACGAGCTAGTCAAGTAGAGGCATACTAGTGACACTATGTTTGTCTATGTATTCACACATGTATTATGTTTCCGGTTAATACAATTCTAGCATGAATAATAAACATTTATCATGAAATAAGGAAATAAATAATAACTTTATTATTGCCTCTAGGGCATATTTCCTTCACAATCTATGTCTATGGATATTCTTGTTTGTTCCTTGTGGGACTAACCCATGTAGGTAAGTTGAAAGTGCAACTCACTCCAAAGGATTGCTCCAAATGATCTACATCAACATTGAGCATCTACATCTTCAACACCTACATGAAGTCATCATCGACAAAACCCAAGGTTAGTTCATCCCTCTAAAGGGGGATCTCACATCTAGGGGGAGCTTAACTCTAAGAATTGAGTCAAAGCAACTCTAATGGTGTGAACACATCAATGCATTATGTAAAAGTGGTAACCCCACTTGAGCTTAAACGATGAGTATGACCTATGATCAAATGTTCTCATATGACTCCTAAGTCAATATACTCATATATAGATGACCTAGTCATCGCCAATTGTTTGATAGATGCTAGAATTGGTTGTGCATGATTTGCCACATATTTCATTTGCCATCTTATTGTGTGAGCGTGTTGGTGCATATTTTACTCATTCAAGGACATCCACTTGTTGTTTTGATTGTTTGGATTTTTCTTTTTGCCAAGTGGATGGACAAGAATGCCTAAGAACCTTCTTTAGCTATCTATGCCTTTTCTCATCTCAAACTCTATTCATGCTACATCACAAAATTTGATCAAGTCAGATTCGAAGCACTCTGTGTGAGGAGCACTCGGAGTCCCCGATTCATCATAGACTTAAACTTCCAAAACTTCTTTGTGATTCTCGGTCTGACCGATTCCTCCATTTTGGTCCTACCGAGATCACCAAGTTGATCTGAGTTTTCAATCTCGGTGCAACCGATTTGAACTTTTCAGTCTCACCGATTTCAGAATCGCACACGCTTATGCATCTCGGTGCCACTGAGTTGTTCCACTCGGTCACACTGACAGGGTCGGGCTATATATAGCCACGGGCAAATTTTTGGAAATTTCTCCGAAACCCCTCGCCCGCGCAATAGCTCGCTCTGCCATCGGAGGTCTCCGGGTCATCTCCTCGTCGCCAGCAGCCTCCTGTCGTTGGTCTCCGCCACCGTCAATGGATTTCGTCCCCGCCGTTGTCGCCGTAGCAAGTCCACCGCCAAGTTAGGGTATGGACTTGATCTTTGTGCTATCCACGTCTGATTCCTAGCACATTGTATTTTTATTGAATCTTGCCACGATTGAAACTCTCCTATCCAGCCAAAGTAGTCCATAGATTAGATGAAATTCAAATTTTTAGGGTTAAGTTTCCACCGAAACCATCTCGAAACCCACCGAGTTGAAAAACTTGGTCTCACCGAGTTGGCTTATGCCATTGCACTAGTGACTCTCGGTCTGACCGAGAATTACTAATCGGTGCGACCGATTTGAGGATTCTGCGAAACCCTAGCAGTCTCGGTGCCACCGAACTGTGACTCGGTCCAACCGAGATCATCAGCTTAGGTTCCAAAACTGCTTCGGTATCACCGAGTTTGAAAATCGGTTGATCCAAAATGATTTCTGTGGAAAATTAAAACTGAACTTTTGAATCATTCTTTTGCAAAAATCTCTGCATTTTGTGATGCTCATCTATTCTATCTCATCTATAACTCTTCACAGGTCGTCAGTCATCTTTTGCAGATGTCGCACAGAGTGACAGCTGTAACAGTCAAGAGCAGATGGACTTGAGTGAGGGCACTAGTCCCTCAACTACAGATGAAGGGAGCAGAAGTACTCCTAGCAATTTGCCTAAGGCTGCTACTAGGCAAAGGAGGAAGAGGACTTCAGACTCAGAAGATGAAGATTACAAAGCTGAGGAAGATGAGGATACTTCCAAGAAAGTGGTGCTCAAGAAAGAATATGGCTCTGCACATAGCACTAAGCCAGGTCTGAAGAAGAAAGTTCCTGCCAAGAGGACACCAATGCCAAAGGCTAGAAAGTCCACTCATGTGCCAGCTCAAACAGAACCCAAAGAGGCACCTGAGAAGAAAGTCACTTCTTCCAAACCTCAGAAAGTCCCCACTGGTGAGACTATGAAGTTCACAATTGAATCAGAGGATGAAGGTGGTCAGGACAAGAAGAAGAAGAGACCAAGAACCACAACTGCCAAGGTCCTTGGAAATCCCTCTATGAGAAGAGATTCTGAAGAAGAGGAAGAGGATGTTGCACCAGCACCTAAGGCACCCAAGCTTATGGATGATGCAATCAGATCAGGGGCTGCAACATCTAAGCCCAAGGAAGCACCCAAAGCTGCCTCCAAGGCCAAGCAAGTTCCAAAGAGGAATACTAGGAGTATTCCAGCTACTGAGAAGAACAAGGCCCCAATGCCAAATGTTGCTGAAGATGAAGATGAAGAAGGACAGGTCCTAAGAAAGCTCAAGCCCAAGATACTGCACCACAATGATGCCCATCCTATGGTGAGGACATGAGAATCGTGAAGGATTGTGGTGAGACTGTGGAGGATGGAAGATCCATATGCTTCAAGAAGAAGAACTGCCGTTGACTACAGGTTCCATACAAAGGAACAGCAAAACTTTTATGAAACAATTCTGTTGGACAAGAAGCCCATAGTTTGTGACATGAGGTGGGTCGACCGAACCTACATCAAGGACAATGAGCAGCACTATCCTGGAGTGCAAGAAAGCTTTGTTGCTTGTGGAGTTGCTGATTTTGTTGGACAGAAGTTCACTCACTGGAATGATGAGCTTATCATGCAGTTCTACTCCACAGCACATTTTTACCCAGATGGTAGAATTGTTTGGATGTCTGAAGGTACAAGGTACCAATCCACTGTTGAAGAATGGGCAAGCCTGATAAATGCCCCCAAGGAAAATGAGGATGGCCTAGACATTTATGCAAAGAAGAAGATGGATCACAATTCAATGGCTCACATGTACAAGGAGATCCCAGACAAGGCAGTAGAGACTCACAAGTTTGGATCAGTTCACTTTCTGCTATCAGGGTTGCCAACCATCAATTGGATTCTGAGGCACACTCTGTTGCCCAAGTCTGGTGACCATAACATGATCAGAGGGCATGCCATCAACATGTTGCATGTGTTTGATGTGCCACAGAAGTTCAAAGTCATGAGCCTAATGATTGAAACAATCAAGAGGACTGCAGCAGATCGTAAAAGGAGCCGTGGATATGCACCTCAGATTCGTGAATTGATCAACTCAAAGATGGGCACAGAAAATATCAGTTGGATAAGGAACATTTTCCACTCTATCCGGACTTTGAGGACAATGAGGTTGTCATGAATGAAAATGATCCACAATCAGTTCAAGCTCGGGAGAAGAAGGAGAAGGCAAAGAAGGAGAAGGCGCCAAGATGCCAACTCAAGAGGAGGCATCTGAATATTTCTTGAAAACCAAACAGAGCAGCTTGGTTACTTGTTATCATATACACCGAGGATTGAGAAAGGATCGCCACCTCACTCGTAATGAGGAGAGCCTTGAGAGAATCATGGAACTCAAATTCCATGACCTTGATGTTAAAGTAATCGATTCATCAACAGTAGAGCAGCTGCAGGATGATATGCAGGAGAGACAGGGCAAGACTACCACAAATGTGTTTGCCAGAGTGCCTAGAGCCCAGAGGTCGGTTGTAGTGCCAAGGATGACACTAGAGCAACAACTTCAAAGACCACCATCGCCTACAATTCCAAAGGCAACCAGCTCCAAATCCACTCCAAAGACCCTCTACTTCAACTGAAGCCTTCGTCCTTGAGTCATCAGACACCACCACCGTAAGATCAAGCCCGAGAGTCGATCTAGCACTATGCATTTTCTATGAACTTTTTGGCAACTTGTTGCCAAAGGGGGAGAAAAATGTATAGATCATAGGCTTCGAGAGAGAGAGTGTTGCTTTTGTTCTCTCTTGCTTTATTTGGTGGTTTTGAACTTTGTTTGCTTTTGGCTGAGATACTATGTTTGTGAGACATTGATGATCATGTGTTTGATCATAAGCTACACTTATGCATGCTTGATATTATCCTATCTATCTTATGTGATCATTCACTATGCTTGGTGATGAGTGCATGTATTCATTGTTTATTATTTTGAGCGCTCCACCAAGATGTATGTGACATGGAAGAGTAACCCATGAGCCTAATTCATTGTGCATCTGCAGTCCAAAGCAAATCTTAACCCATGCACAAATTTAGGGGGAGCTCTTGCTTATCACATGCTTCTCAAAGCGACGATGTTATTCAATCTTATTATCATTTGTCGAAGCTTTGATCTATATGTTGTCATCAATTACCAAAAAGGGGGAGATTGAAAGTGCAACTATCCCTAGGTGGTTTTGTTAATTCATAACAACATATAGCTCATTGAGCTAATGCTATTCCAAGACTATTATTTCAGGAAAGCTCAATGAATGGCATGGCATGGATGATGAAAGTGGATCCCTCAAAATACTAAGTACAAAGGATTGGCTCAAGCTCAAAAGCTCAAGACTCTTCATTTTACATTTTAGTGATCCAAGATCACATTGAGTCTATAGGAAAGGCCAATACTATCAAGGAGGGATGAGGTGTTGCTTAATGAGCCTCTTGCTTCATGTGCTTAGTGATATGCTCCAAAACCCCCAACTACTTTCCCACATCCACAAATGACCTAAACCCAAAGCCAAAATCGGTCACATCGATTCTTCCTACCCGCGCCACCGATTCCAAAGTCATAGCCACCGCCACAAACCCTAAGCAAATCGGTCTTATCGATAGGGATCTCGGTCGACCGAGATGGGGTTGTAATCTCTCTGCTTCCTTCAGAACGCTTCGGTCTAACCGGTGAGCGATCGGTCCCACCGAGATTGCAATGTAAACTCTTTGTTTCCTTTTTGTAACATTTCGGTCTCACCGAAAAGAGCAAATCGGTCCCACCGAGTTTACCTGACCAACTCTCTGGAAAGCTTATTACCAAATCGGTCTTACCGAGTTTGTGTAATCGGTCTTATCGAGATTACGGTATGCCCTAACCCTAACCGAATCGGTCTCACCGAGATGCATGTCAGTCCCACCGAAAATCACTAACGATCACTAGGTTTACTAAATCGGTCCGACCGAGTTTAACGATTCGGTCCCACCGAGTTTAGTAAATTGTGTGTAACGGTTAGATTTTGTGTGGAGGCTATATATACCCCTCCACCTTCTTTTCATTCGTGGAGAGAGCCATCAGAACGAACCTACACTTAACTTACCATTTATGAGAGAGAACCACCTACTCATGTGTTGAGGCCAAGATATTCCATTCCTACCATATGAATCTTGATCTCTAGCCTTCCCCAAGTTGCTTTCCACTCAAATCTTCTTTCCACCAGATCCAAAACCTATGAGAGATAGTTGAGTGTTGGGGAGACTATCATTTGAAGCACAAGAGCAAGGAGTTCATCATCAATGCACCATTTGTTACTTCTTGGAGAGTGGTGTCTCCTAGATTGGCTAGGTGTCACTTGGGAGTCTCCGACAAGATTGTGGAGTTGAACCAAGGAGTTTGTAAGGGCAAGGAGATCGCCTACTTCATGAAGATCTACCGCTAGTGTGGCAAGTCCTTCGTGGGCGACGGCCATGGTAGGATAGACAAGGTTGCTTCTTCGTGGACCCTTCGTGGGTGGAGCCCTCCGTGGACTTGCGCAGCCGTTACCCTTCGTGGGTTGAAGTCTCCATCAACGTGGATGTAGGATAGCACCACCTATCGGAACCACGCCAAAAACATCCGTGTCTCCAATTGTGTTTGAATCCTCCAAACCCTTCCCTTCACTTTCTTGCAAGTTGCATTCTTTTATTTCCGCTGCCTATATACTCTTTGCATGCTTGCTTGAATTGTGTGATGATTGCTTGACTTGTCCTAAAATAGCTAAAATCTGCCAAACTCTAAAATTGGGAAAATGTTAAGTTTTTATTGATCAAGTAGTCTAATCACCCCCCCTCTAGACATACTTCAAGGTCCTACAGGAACCATATGTTTAGTTTTACGAAGGTTTTGACCTTTTTTTTGTTGGTTTTTCTACACTTTTTAAATACATGTTGACTTACTAAATACACGCTGACAATTTTATGCATATAGGTTGAACATTTTTTAGATACACGTTGAACCGTTTTCAAATACCGCCGATTTTATCCACAGGCGCCGCCAAAATCCATCTATACGTCTAATCACCCCGCTCAGGAGATTGTTCTGAGGAAAACTACTATCTTTTTTAACAAATTTGTGCGAAGTGAGGGAAAAGCTGCCACTTTAGTGCTACTAGCTAAATACATGTGCATTGCAACGGGGCGCATTTTATTATTATGGTTCAATGTATAATTTCTTGATTTATCACTGCAATTTCAAGTTTGTATGGAAAGAATTATTGCATCTTTGAAATTTGTACGGGTTCAGATGATGGTTGCGGAGCCCGTATTTGTTCCGCCCCAGAAGAAAAACATGTCTTGCGGCCCATAGCAGCAGACTGGCCCATCGCTCTAGGGCCCATTAGGGTTTTGCTGCGCGAAGGCAGCGACGCGCGTTGCTATAAATAGCAGTCGCCTCTCCCTCTGTTTACCGCATCACCGCCGCCGCCTCCTTCGCTCGTCCTCGGCACCCGGCTGATTTGCTTCTTCGTTCTCGTTGATTTGTCTGTATCTCGATTTGTTTTGCTGTTCTCTGTTCCCATTTTGCGATTCGTTGGTGCTTCGTCATCTGGTCATTGGGATGATCAGTCTCTCGAGTCTGATCGGTTCCCAATGGACTCGTTCCCTTGAAGCAACATCGTCCCGTTGTATCCCGAGTCCGCCCCTCTCGTGTGCCCTCCGAGTTTCTCTCCCAGGGCACCGGCGGCTCTTACATACATCTAATCTCTCTTTGGATATCTTGATTTCGACAACCGTGATGAGCCAATTTTACAGTTACAGACCTGTAATGACTCCTGCGGAAATGATCGCATGGTCAAAGAACATCTAAGGGACTGAGTTGTCTTAGAAATCATCATGATTCCTTGTACTATATTAGATCTTGCTTTGCTTGTGTTTTGGTCTGCTGCTTCTCTTAAGTATTCGTGTCCGTGAACTAATTTGTATGGTTCCCGGGCAGTGATGAGACGGGAAGCAGAAAGCAATTGTTCCTCTCGCTATCCAATGCGGAAATTTTGTGATGCGATTGGACGTCGAGGAACTACACTGCCTTATTTGCTGAATTCGATTTCTTCAGTCCGGTTTCATTTGTTTGTTTATGAAATGTGATCTCTTTTTGTTGCACATGGTCGCCAGATCAAAACGCTGATATGAACGTAAAAAGAAACGGTATATGTGGACGAAGGATCTGCACGGGCGTTAAGGAAGGCTGCATCGACTAGAAAGGTGCGCCATCGGCCCTGATTAAGGCGCAACCAGAACTTGCAAAATGAAACATGTTATATGCCTCAATTTTTGGCTCCAGAATTTCATTGGATGTCAGGAATTCAAGGAACCAGGACCCTAAATGTTGATTCAGGAAAACTGACGTGGCTGTATTGGCCTCAGATTCGCAGCACCGTTCGTTTCCAAGACCAATAACAAAAATCACAGTGTGCCTGCCTCCGGGATCCCATCACTTATTTTAGAGCCCCTCAGTCGATCACTGTAGTGGTAGTTCAGTAACCTAGATATGTGAATATGTGATAACGTCTGTGTCCCTTTATGACTGCTGTCTGTGCCACATTTAGCAAAGAATTCCGATTGTGTGCCTGCCCCCTGGGAATTCATTATGTGCACTGTTATCTTCCTTTCGAAATTGTTTAAGAGACACTAGGGGTCTGATTGTGTGACGGGGGGACATCCGAGTCCTTCTGCCTGATAAGGAGCAAACTATCTGTGTTTGTATATTCCCTGGCAAACGTCGCAAAACAAACCTTTGAATGTTGTGATTCCTCTGAAAATTTTCCATTCGAAGGTGGTCTCATATTCCATTGCCCTTGATAGCGGCGTTGCTACAGTTAAACTTTGGGACTTGCCATGAGACAATCAATACTTATTCATTCCATTCCATTTATGTTTGGTGGGAAGACATCGGAGTCATTTTGCTCTATGGAGCATTTGGAGCAAACTGTCCGTGTTAACCTCACAATGTGAGGCTTTAGATACTGAGGTTTCCTACCTATTGTGCGTTTAGCGGCTCTCCAAATATATTTTTTTGGTTTCTGCTGTGCTGTTGTAGTAGATTCAGGCTGAAAATCTTGGCCGAGTGTGTCATCAGTTTTCTCTCTTAGGAGTTAGACAGCGACACAAGATTTCACAAATTTCTTGGAAAGAAACAAAGTGGAATATTGTGGACAGCATTCTTAACTTCACTAAATGAGTAAATGAAGAAACCTGAACTGATTTAATTTAAAATTGCTCGGAATTGTTAAATGCTGTAGAATTGAATTAGCTGAATTCTAGTACTAGCCTGAATTAGGTGGTCAGTAATAACTGTACATGTAGACATCTGGAATTGAACATTAATTGTTAAGAGTTTCCTTATTTCCTGCTGGTTTTTATTTCTACCAGCCTACATGATGAATTTAAGATTTTAGCTATGGCTGTATATTCAGATGGGGCTATATATTTTTGTCATAATTACTTTGATAGGGCATTTGCTGTATTTCATTTCTTATATGTAACATGATCAAAATTATTGTTTTGGTTTATGCCATTGTTTTAGTGAACAACTAATTTGATACAGGAGAAATAATATGACAATGATCTTAAATTTAAGGCTTGTTTCTCAAAACATTCGCAGTTGCCTAGCGGGGTCTAAGAGCTTTCACCCTGTCAGGCTTGAGAGCTAATGCTGCTAATTCCTTCCTTGGATGTTGGAGCCTTGTAATTTCCCTTGCAATATCGTGTTTCTCTTTCAGGACCTTCTGATTCATATTATGAAAATGTAGAAATGTTCTAACAATAATTGTATTTATTCTTACACTTGCTTATGTTTCAACCTTACTTCGACTATTCTTTGTGAGTTGAACACTTTCACTATTTTTTTTTGAAACGAGAACACTTTCACTATGTAAAATGAGGTAATAGCATGGCAGGTCCTTGAACTTGTCCTGCATGTGATACTTTGGTCCTTAAACTTGCAAAAGCTAACTATGTAGTCCTTGAACTTGTCCCAAAGGTGCAAATTTGGTCCTGGACGAATCAGATGCAGCCATGTGGAGCCAGCTCGGCCAAGCCGGTCAGCGCCGTGCATTTTGCATTTAGCCCCCTGCCTTCTGTCGATTTCAACCCGCAGTATACCTCGTGGCTGTCAAAGGATATCACCTGAAGCGTCAGGTCAGGCTCCTCGTCGGCTTGCCGCTGCTGCCCAAGCCCCAGGTTGTGGCCGGAGTGGAGGAGAGGGAGCACGCCGGCGCCCGACGGTGGTGTCCTGAAGCTGTCGGGGCACCCGAAGCTGACCTCCTCTTCACCGCCCATGTGGAACGGCATCGGGCCCAGCAATGCCCCCGCGCGCGCCGGCGCAGCCAGGGAGGCGGCTTCCTGTTGCTGCCGCTCCGCCTGCGCCGCCGCGGGGTGCACCGGCGCGTGCGCCCTGATGCCGATGGGGTACAACACGGGCTAGCCATAGAGCTGGAGGGAGGCCGCATCGGCGTAGCCGTAGAGGTAGGCCTCGAGCTGGTGCACCGCACGCCGGGCCAGCGTGCGCTCCCGCCGGTGCGCGTTCTGGTGCTCGGCCAGCGCCTGCGAGCTGAAGAGCTTCCCCTGGCAGTAGTTGCACATGAACACCCGCCGCCGGTCCTGTCAGTGGTGCTCAACTTTGCGGTCGTGGTGTCGGCGGCGGTGACGGTGAGCGACAGGTCGAGGGCGAGCTTGGGGCGGGAGGAGGTGTTGGATGCCTCATTGTTAGACGCCGCCTGGCTGCTGATGCCGGACAGCTGATCCTCGCACACCTCTTGGACGTTGCTGCTCTTCGTCTCTGAACAATCTCTCTCTCTCTCTCTCTCTCTCCAAATCATATTGAACAAACTCAGCATGAACAATCACAGCAGGCAATGGAATGGAATGGCTTTACCGAGCTGCACATCAATCAGCAGCTCATGGCAACAAACAAATCATCAGTGTAAGTGGAAAAGAAAAACAAAGTACACATCGGCGATCTTCAGAGAAGCAGCACGGCCAAGGATTTCAGCCGGCAGGACATGGCGTCGGCCATGGCGGCCGCGTTCTCCTGGGCGATGCAGCTCCAGCTCTGCTCGTTGCCCGAGACCCGGCAAGCCGTCGCGAAGTCGAGGATCTTGCCAAAGATTCTGAACATCTCTACAAGTTGATCCTGTCCTGGCCGACAGCGAACACTTTGGAATCCATAAGTGCGTCCGGGTGCGCGGACGCCTCGGTCCACTGAAGCAGCGGTGTCGAGCCGAGGTTCATCTCGAACACCTTCCGCACCACCTTGTCCCTTCGATTCGTCGGGTCACACCACGAGACGCAGAGCATGAACAGCCTGGACGCGCAGCAGACCAGCGCCGGCGTGTAGTCTCGGAGTCGTGGCGGCGGCCGGGACGTCTGGACGACGGACCATGAGCCGGCGTCGAGATGGTAGGCGACGAGCGTGTCGGACTTGCAGTAGACGTAGAACGTGTCGCCGCAGACGGCGCCGGAGCATGCCAGGCCGACGTCGGTGGGGAACCAGGCGATCTCGACCCATTTGTCGGTCATCGATTGTATATCTCGCCGGCCACGAGGAGCTCGTCCCATGGCCCTCGGCCACCCACACCGATAAGAGCTTGCCTTGCCTGAGCTGGCTGTTTCTCTTGCTTGGCAACCTTGCCGTGCCCGTGAGCTGGGCTAGTGGAATCGGTGTCCTCGTTCAGTACATCCCTGAGACAGAGCCACCGGAGTGAGAGCCCATGCGGGTCCTCGTACACGGCGGAGGTGCCTCCCAGCCGGAACTTGCCGCCGGTGTTGGCGCGCCGGATATGCTTCTCGACGCGGGCGTGCACAAAGCTGCGACTAGCGGACATCTCAAACACCCCCAGCACCGGCCGTGACCGGGCCGGTCGCGCCGATGAGGGGGCTGGACACAATGACTACCTTCTACGTCTTGGTCTTGACAGAGCCGACGCTCGACCCCTCGGAGCCTCGGAGCGGCCGTCGACAACGTAGAGCTCGTCCTGGACGCCCACGACGGAGGACAAGAACCTACCTTTGAGCGGGCCGCCCCGACCCGGCGCCACCGGTGCGCGTCGAGCGCGTGCACGGCCGTGGCGGCGACGGACGCACCCCAGCCACCGCCTCGATCCTCGAACAGGAACAGCCAGGGCGTCGTGGCCGCGCGCGGCCCCTCTGGGTGCAGGCAAGGAGCGAGGCCAGCGGTTCATTTGGAGAAACGTCAGGGGGGTATCTGCAAAATGGCCAGCAACGACCGGACCGGTCCGGCTGGCTCCACTTGGCTGCTCCTGATTGGCCCAGGACTAAACATGCACATCTGAGACAAGTTAATGAACTACATAGTTAGCTTTTGCAAGTTTAAGGACCAAAGTATCACATGCAAGACAAGTTCAAGGACCTGCCGTGCTATTACCTCATGTAAAATCTTGGTTCCCTGTCCCATTGTGCTGCTGTTTGCCAGAGCTCCGCTGCCCAGTGGTAGTGCAGGGATGTACTCCCTCTGTTGGGAATTACTTGTCTCGGAAATGGATGTATCTAGAACTAAAATACGTCTAGATACATCCATTTCCACGACAAGTAATTCCGAACGGAGGGAGTAGCAGTGGTGGTGATAATGCTGATGGCGTGGTCCTTCCACCGCACGATAGGAAGACATCCGAAACCTTGCATGCTTATATTTCTATATAATCGAATGTCTCAAATTGAGCCTTTTGGTGGTGTGATTTCCCCGGTGATTCCTCTTATGAGAATGTAGTCTCACATTCCATTGGCCTTGATAGTGAGGTGCATTTGTCTTTTTTTTGCGAGTAAGAGATGCATATCTGTTCTCGCAAGCATTTTATTTCAAACACATACGGTTTGCATATTGTGCCTTATTTCCGTGTAATATTTATTTTCTCTGATGCCTTTTGGAGCAAACATCATGGAATTGTTTTCCCTCTTTTGATATCCTGATTTTGACAACCTGGATGAGCCAATTTTAATGTAATGACTCCTGTGGAAATGATCGCATGGTTAAAGAACATCTAAGAGACTGACTTGTCATCGAAATCTAGACTTTGTATCTTGGCTTCAAATGAATTTCTATGGTCCTGTGAAGCTGAAAGGAAATGTTCCTCTTGTTATCCAGCTTGGATTTTTGATGTGATTGGACGTCGAAGACCGCTGCTCTACTAATATTTAGTTGGCGTTGGTATGTTTTTAAAATATGAAATTCTTTTATTGCACACAATTGTTTATCATGGACTGAAAATTGAGAAAATATCAAAAAAGTAAATAAACATATAAAGAAATTGGAATCATGGACTAAGGGGCTGCATTGACGTTAAGAAATGCTATACGGGTTCCTAGGCCAATGCTAGGCGCCAGCGCACCGGCCCAACGATCACGATTCAGCAATCTATCCCATGCTTGTCCTCTTCTTTCTCCTTTAGATCCACAGTATTCCCCGCATGGGGCGACCCCACCCTGCTGCTCACCGGCTCACCGCGGCACAACACGCTGTGGCCACTCGCCTCGCTGGATAGTTGCAGCAAAAATCTCTACTTCAGCCGGTGCCAGCAAAATCAATTGTTGTTTCCAGCAAAAAACACAAAGGTTGAAGAAAAACTACCAATGCCGTCGCCACCACAACACCTTCTCGTCGGTTGAAGCAAACCCCCTCGCTGGTTCCAGCAAAATCAAATTGTTTCCAGCAAAAACAAAAATCAAAATCTGGTTCCAGCAAAAGTAGAAGATGGTGTAGCAAAAACCAAAATACGGCGGTTGCAACTTTCTAGCCGGTTCCAGCAAAATCAAAAGAAGGTAGTAGCAAAAATCTGGGCTGGTTCCAGCAAAAGAAGCCACCTAGTCGGCTTTCTAGCAAAGAAAAATTTGGAGCACCGCCGCGGACCGTCGATGCTCCCAACGACACCGGTAGTAGCATCTACCAGCGCCGGTTGCAACATCTTTGCGTGCCCCCCATCGACGCACGCCGCTTGTATCATCTCAACTAGCCGGTTGTAGCACCTCCTGTTGCCGATTCCAGCAAAAAAGCTGGCCGGTTGCAGCACGCAATCCCAGCGCCGCCTGTCCCCGTCGCAGCTCTGTGTTGCCCGGTTGCAACACGTTGAGATGGCGGTTCCAGCTTCGGCTGACACAGGTTGCAGCACGCCTCGCTATTGTGCCAGTTACCGGTGACCGGTAGCCGCTCGTAGCATGACCTCATCGGAGTTTGTAGCGCAAACGCGAGAGGACACGAGGTGTGGTGGCGCACGGCCAGGCCGTCGACCCAGGCTAGCGGCTGTCTGTCGTGGCAGGTTGCAGCACGCAGCCTCGGCTGATTCAAAGCCGACGACCTTGCCTGCCGGCAAAGGGTGGCCGGGGGCGGTGGGTAGCCATGCCATTGCTGGCGATTTGTTGAGGAGAAAAACTGAGATGCGGGATGAAGAAGAGGAAATGACAGGTTGTGGAGAAGGTGCGAGAGGATAAGGCAGGGAAAAAGCGATGGGGTGGGCCTACTAGTAGCAACAGTTAAAGCGAGTGCGTGCACGACTGGCTGAAAGGTTCGGCCAGTGTGTAAACGTGAAATGATTTCCTAACATATTGGGGCAAACCATCCAATCTCAGATTATTAAATCATAATCAAAAAAATAGAAGTCAGCCCTGATTGGACCGTTGGCTATTTCTCCCGGCCAGTAGACCAACAACAATTGGAGGGCTCGATAAGAGTGTCATATGATAAAGCGATTTGGAAGTGTTGGGCTCTTTTTCCGACAAAGGGTGAATTTTATTGGCTTAAAATGAAGCATCAAGAGAATACAAACATAATGAGCACACCCGGTCTCTGCGTAGATAGGATGCACACAGCCAACACCAACACACGGACACTAAAAACACGCCATCAAATAGCAAGGTCATATAAGATCAAAACTATGCACATGCAAGAAAAACAAAAAAAACCAAAGCGATATCGACAAACTACATCAATGACCATATCCACACCAACATCTCATGACATCACATGGACGACGAGGTTCTTCAACAGCAACGTCTTCAGGAAGGTAGCAAACGCCCAATCGCCGCTGTCATCGGATCCAACCGTTCAAGATCAGAATCTAGGTTTTCACCCTGAAAAACCAGTTCGAGCATTTTCGAACAATGGCCCAGTAACGAAGTAGAAACATCGGCATTGTCAGGCATAACCAACTCGGGTAACTTAGGCTTTCACCCCGGAGCTCGAGACCTGGTGCTCGATAGCACCACTCTCAATGTCACTCATGTGTTGGCGCCAACACTTCTCCACCATCCCAACAGCTACATGCGATGAGCGACCGCCACCGCTGCACAACCATCCCCTTGCGTCAAGCCATCGTCATAATTTGCATCTCACCATTAAAGTCAATCATCGGATCTGGAGGAGGGAACCCTCACGCAGACCTTTCGGTGGCCATCGCGATTCATATTGAGGTCGTCGGTGGGGCCCAGCAAGCAGCAACGCGTTTGAATCTAGGCGTAATAGCCACGCCGACGACGATCGTCGTAGCACAGCATCAGATGGAGCCCGGGTCACTCAACCTGCATCCGTCATAGCGTGAAGTCCCACCGAATCGAGAGTCGCGTGAGCTACTACTACCAGATCTGGTCGGGATGGCCCAACCGCAGTAGACCACCAACGTACACAAGGGTGGTGACACAACCCGCCTAGCCATGTCGAGGACGGTCCATGTGCCCACCCGAAGGGGCCAACCTACAGCAGAGATCAACGCTCCTCGGAGTGAGTAGCCGGAACCAGGACTCACTGGAGCGAGGAGAATCACCAAGGGGACGGCTGAATCTGGTCCACCATGCACTGAATCCATGGATACGCTGCAGCTAGGTGATCGGATGGAGGCGCAAGCCATGGCGTGGTGAAGGGAAAAGAAACCCATGCGAGGGAGGGAAGAAGCCCCCCCGCCACCGCCTATCGTCGAGGGTTTTTCCCAGCGGCGCTGGCCGGCGGCGGCGATCGAGGGGGAGGGGGAGATGGAGAGGGAGCCTTTGGTGGGGTTGCGCAACGCCTCCCATGTTGCCCTAGAGACAATGCAGGGGGCAAGGACAATGCAGTCTCAGAGGCCGAAGTGTTAGGCTCCTCACTTGCAAGATATTCATGTCGCTTATCCAGTACCATGTTTGGACATCTGATCGAAGGCTGAGGCATGGATTATAGGATGAACCCTCACCTTGTTGTCTATGTGATCAAGAGGAAGATACGGTGGATCATATTCTACTTGGATGTGCTTTCTCCTGCCAAGTATGGACCGATTTGTTTCCTAGAGCAAGGATCGACGCTACTCTCCTCCCCACCATTGAGGACCGATTAGAATAATTGTGGTACTCGGCTCGCGAAAAGTGTGCAGCGCAAGGCTTTTGACACTCTTGCCACATTGGTTTGCCGGAGTCTTTGGAAACAAAGGAATGTTCGGATTTTTGACAGGAGCCAAAACATCACGAACACCTCTGTGTTGGTTGTGATGATCTTTGAGGAACTTAGATCTTGGGCTCTCGATGGTGGAAGAGGAGTTTCATTTTATTGTGAGTACTAGTGTTTGTTCTAGGAATGGTGTGTGTTTGGCTTTTCTACATCTTGTGGGATAGCATTTCTATCATTTCTTGTAATTAGACTCTACCTTCTACAAAGCTAAGACACGCAATTACTTACTCTCGGAAGAAAAAGTCCAGCAACAATTACTGGTGCTGCAGCTGTCTATGGGTGTGTTTGGTGTCATCTATGAGTTTTCCTGCATTGCAAGTGTTGCTTAGTTGAGTATGCTTGAGAAAAAATGCATTGAGGTTGTCTGCAGTAGGTGATCGGTTTTGGCATGGTGTGTCCTGCATTGTCTCCACTCATGCAACTACACGGTGTTTGGTTACACATAGGTCGTGAGGTCTGCTAACCTTGTACCCTACGTGATGAGTTTACCCGCTACATCCTACACACGATCACATCAAGCACACCAACACCACATCACTACAATGGCGATGATGATTAAGTTCTTCATCCCAAACTGACAATCCACCTTGCCAACCTCAACACTGTTGCATGACTACTTGAGCACGGCCTCGGAGTAAGCATCTTCTGCCGCCTGCCTAGTCTTAAAGCCTCTGTGGCAGCCGTTCTTGAAACCTGACACTTGTGCATTTCATGCTTCCCATGAACTGTAAACCCAGCTACGACGCCCTGTGAATAGCAGACAAGCGTTGATGGATCCGCTCTTGCTATGCGGCGCACCGCGCCTCTCGCTCTGGGGCGCTCCAACGGTCTCGCCGTGCGGTGAGCCGCAGCCTATCGGCGTGGACACGCCTAGCTTGCTCTGCGGCGTGCCATCGATCATGTTGTGCGGCGAGCTGCAGCCTCTCGGCGCTGACATGCCTATCTTGATCCGCGGCACTAAAGCACCATGCGCCAAGGGTCTGCTCAACCCTGGCGAGGACGCGCATCACAGTGTCGTCCATCGCGTTGCCGGGGAGCGCCTCGGCCTCGACGGGCCGTGGCGCCTTCTCGTTTTCCTCGTCGATGAAGTTGATGGTAGCGGGGGTGCTTTGGTGGGTTGGATGCTTGGAAAAGGTGGATATGCTGCAGGCTGCGCTTGTTGCCTCCATGCGTCGCGCGCCGCCTAGGTTTATGCGCAATATCGCTGGGTGGTGGGAAACAAGTGAGGAAATGGCGGGAAATAGTGGCGTGGTCATAAAATGCCACCAATTAATGGAAACTTAGCATATAAGGAACATCGAGCTAGCACAAGAAGTAGATGATGATCAAATGAACACGGACCACACTAGGGAACCCGTCAGTGATGAATTCGTCAATCGCAAACGGTTGTATACTAGCAAGCGTTTGCCCACAACACACATGACTTATTCCATCACAAACAGGCCGGATGGATCAACTATATGCCATGTATCGCACATTGTCAAAAAGTAATGCGGTAGACCTTCTTTAACATGTGTTAAAAATATAAATAGAAAACAAGGACCTCGAGGTTAATTTAACTGATGGGATGGATCATAGAGGTCATTTAATTTAACCTATATGACCCATACTATTAGTAAATTTAACATCAAGACAACTTCCCATCCAGTCACTCATCTGATGGCTGCTTCAACCAGAGCACACTTAACTTGAGAGTTCTCTTAGATGAGCTATTGGTGAAACAACTAGTCCTTGCTGATATAGGATGCCTCTTCGCATCCTTATGGCGTACCCGGATGACTGCCCGTCCCCCAATGGCCAATAGATGTTGTGTAGACAGAGCATATCACATACGTCTTATTAGAAGCAATCGTCTGTGTTATTATTGGTCTTCGCACACATTTCTGATTACAGACCTGTTTGCCGCGTATCACACATATCTTGTTATATTGAACCGTTTCTGTTCTCTTGTCTCAATGCAGACAATTCATCCGAGTGTACTGCATGCCGTATATCGCACACACCTTGATCTGGCTAACCTTTTCTTTTGTATTGCCTAATCACAAATAGTTCATCCAAGTGAACAGTATGTTGTATATCGCACACACCTTCGTCTGGCTGCTCGTTTCTTTTGTTCCTCCTCGCAAACAGTTAATTGAATTGAACCGTATGCCCTGCATCGCACACGCAACTTAAAGCTGAACCATGTTTGATGCATCCGTCATCGCAAATGTTTTGCATCTTTTTTGACGGGGTTTTTACACCACCGTTGCGATTATTGCGTCGCACACAGTTTCGTCGAAGGGTCTCTGATCATAGTGTCGTGTTAGCATCATCCTGTAGTAGTGCATGCTTATCTAGATTGTAATCAGTATGTTGTTAATTCTGTCAATGCCATGATCATTACTATTTCCTGGATTAATTTAATAAAAAATTGCTTATATACTCAGCAAACCTGTATAGAAGGCACAAAGCCGACCACTCACTTAAAGGAGAAGTAGCGGAAAAATGAATAAGCAAACCAAAGAATGAAGGTTACCTCGGCGATAGGGTTGGCATGGCTTAAACCAATGTCCTCGACCCTAGAGGGGAAAGTATTCTTCTTGGGCTTAAACAGGAGTTTCCACATCTCGTTGAGGTCCACTCCTCTGAAAAACCTTTGGATCACCACTTCATCCTCTGACTTGTACCTCCACATTGGAGCAGCTCGGACCTGGAGTGGAAGGATCCGACGATGGAGCATCATGTGGAGCACGTCCACCAGACTGACACCCATGTCAACCACGGCCTTGAGCTTGCACAAGATCGCCTTCACCTCCTTCTGGTCCCCCCAACTGAGATACTTGTCTGTCCAGGAGAACAGTCTCCTCGGCGGCTCCACCGAGAAGGTGGGGACCTCCCCCGAGTTTCCAGATGGCTGTCGGCCACGTAAAACCACTCATGTTGCTAGAGCTTCATCATTTCAACAAATGTACCCTCTGGCCAGATGACATTGGTAAGCTTACTGCCCATGGCCATGTGTAACGCCCCGAGGCCGATGCGCCAGGTGTCTTCCAGTTATTCGCTGTTGTTGCCATGTCATTCGCTTGCGTGTTGCACTTTGCCATGTCATCTTGTGCATTTCATCTGCATGTTTTTCAAAACTTGCATCCGTCTGGGTCTCCCGGTTCTCTCTGTTGTCCGTTCTGAGCCCAGCCACACTTGCACGCGACCGTTGCACCTCCTAGATCTTGTTTCGTGAGCGGGAGAAAAACGTTCTTGGAATGGGCCGAGAGTTGACGAGTGGTCTTTGACATCACCGGTAGACCGCCTGTCAAATTTCGTTCCATTTGGAGGTCGTTTGATGCCTCAATGGTTAACCGCGTTAACCGCCGGACCCCTTTCTCTTTGCAGCCCAGCACCCCCACAACAGCCCACTAGCCCATCTAAACCCCCTCCATGCTCTTTGCCGTCGGATCACGATTGTGTGGGCGAAAATTGCACCTCAATAGCTCTCTCCTAGCTGCCTCTACCTATAAAAACGTCACCTCCCCCTCCATTTTCGGGTAAAACCCTAGCCTCCTCCTCCTCGCGCCGCCGGACACATCTACCCCGCTGCCGGACGCGTTCGCCACTCCCCTTAGCTAACTAGACGCCGCCACGTCGCCCCACCACCATCCCACCACCGCAGGCCCGCCAGGGCCCGAATCGGGCCCGCTCGAGCCCGTCCGCCTCCCGCTACCCCTCGCGAGGCCCCTGAGCCCCCGCCGCCTCGCGCCTCCCGCCAGCGACCTCACTCTGCCTCCGATCTCCACCGCCGCCCCACAGATAGATCCGTTGCGCGCCCAGAGCACCCCCTCACATGATCCCAGAGCTCACGCCGAGGCAGCGCGCCGCCGCCGAGTCCGCCTGTCCCAGCGCCAGAGCACCCCTCGGCGCGATCGAGCCTCGCCGAGGCAGCGCGCCGCCGCCGTCGAGTCCGCCTGTCCTCGAAGCCCGCTCCGCTGCCGCCATGCTCGCTTCGCCGCGGCGCTCAAGACGCTTCGCCTCGTCCAGCCGCCGACGCCAGACACCACCACGCCACCTCGGCCCCGCCGCCCCGCGTGCCACCTCCCATCCCGGAGTCGCCAGCAGCCGCGTCGCTCGTCGCCCTCACCGGAGCTTGTCGTCGTTGGATCCACAGCAGGGTGGACGAGATCCACCAGTTCGCGAACCAGACGCCTTAACGTCCCCGGATCCCTCCATCCCGGTTCCTCCCCGTCCAATTTTTCTAAGAGGTCGAATTTCTTCTAAGTCCCTGTTTATTTCAGCATCATATGTGCATGTTTGCCCCATGATAACTTTGTGCATGTTGCTTTGCTTTGCGTGTATGATATGTAAAAATGTTCATCTATGAATGCTCTACATGATGGTTGCATTTTTATTCATTTTATTGTTCATCTTGATGCCTTAATCTTCATTGCAAACTGCTAAGTGATATAAACTGCTGAAATCTGCTACCTGTTAACATCATTTAGGCATCTTGTGAGTGTTGTAACATTGTACGTGTTGATCCTATGGTGATGATCTTGATACGAAAGTGTTCATATCAGAGTGCTCTAAATTTTGGTGTGATTTGAATTCATGTTAGGGTTGATCTTGACATGTTAATCCCTGTTGCAGAAGTGCTTGCTGATGTTAAATACTGAAAACTGTTATAACTTGCCCTTTGGTCGTTTTATATCTTTTTGTGTGATTTTCTTTTGAGCAAGATGTCAACATGTTTTAGGAGCATAATCATGCCATCTTTGCAGTGGTGCAATCCTTTTATTTTTATATGCCCTGTGGTGAGTGCATCAAGCTTGTGAAGTGGACTACTTGCTGTTAATGTTCTGCTAAGTCTGAATCTGTTATATCATGTTTCTATGTCTGCTTGATGCTACCATCTAATCCATGCATAATCTGGAGATGCTTATTTGACATGTTTTGATTTACATGTTATGATATATTATCGAATGTCTTTTGATGCCTCATATATGTCCTGTAGCATATGTTTTTGTTGCTATGAACATGCCTAAATGATGTTCCAGTTTTCTGTTAACTTCATGATGCCATGTTGTGAGCTTGATATTAGTTAATATATGCCTCTTCTAAAGATTCTCCAATTAGATGAATTGAATTATGCTACAATTAATTTGTCGACATGCCAAGTTTGATGTTTTTGGACTTCATATGACCTCTGTTCTAAGCTTGCAAACATGCTATGATAATGTTGCTGTTTTACACTTGCTTAAACTGTTTCAACATTCAAACTTGTCTTGGTGGTTCCCACTAATCCATGAGTCATATGCATATGATGCCGGGATATTATTTGCTCTCTGTTAGGTATATTTGGATGCCATGCCCCTGGTTGTCATTATAGTTCTTGTTGCATGTTGTTTTCTTGCTCGCAATATGCCTAGTTGTTGTTTTGGACAGCTTGTCCTCTGAATTTGTTTCGCGTGTATGTGTTGAACCGTTGCTCCGTTTTGAGCATGCTCTATATGAAACTTGCTTAGAATTGCATGTAGTTTCATATTATCTTGTTGCATCCAGGTTTAGAGTGTGTTTGCTTAATTTTTGAATGCATTTTGCATCAAAGTCATGTTTAACTTGTTTTCCTCATATCTTCTAGGCCGTAGCTCTGAAATGAATGAACTTTATATGTAACTTGACTAGAAAATCGTGTAGATCATCATGGTGCACTTTAGCTTGCTGTTTAACAACTTCAACTTAATGTTTTGTTCAGATCTGGACCAATTTCGAAAATTGCATATGAGGACTTACCATAATTGTTATATGTTATTTCCGGCCTCATTTAAACTTGCTTTGGTGTGATGTTCTTGTATGCATCATCTCTTGCCATGAGTAGCATCACATAGCCTTGTCATGCATCATACTTGGATGAGCATCATGCCATGTTTATGTGTTGTGTGTTTACCATGTTCTTTGCTTCTTTCCGGTTATGCTTCTTCTCGATAGTTCACGTTTCATTGTGATCGTGAGGATTCGTTCGACTACGCTTGGTTCATATTCGTCGTTCGTCTTCTTCATGGACTTGTTCTTCTTCCTAGTGGGATTTTAGGCAAGATGACCGTTACCCTGGATCAGACTACTATCATTACTATGCAGTTGTCTCGATGCTATTGCTATGTCGCACTTCCTACCACTTGTTTATCAAGCCTCCCTATATGCCATGAAACAACCTCTAACCTTTTTTACCATCCTAGCAAACCATTGTTTGGCTATGTTACCGCTTGCTAAACCCCTCTTATAGTGTTGCTAGTTGCAGTTGCAGTTGCAGGTTGTTCCATGTTGGAACATGGTTATCATGGATATCTTGGGATATCACAATAGCTCTTATTTAAGTAGTGCACATATATACTTGGTAAAGGGTGGAAGGCTCGACCTTATGCCTGGTGTTCTGTTCCACTCTTGCCGCCCTAGTTTCCGTCATATCGGTGTCATGTTCCTTGATTTGGGGTCCCTAACACGATGAGGGTTTATGGGCCCCTCTTGACAGTTTGCTTTGAATAAAACTCTTCCAGCAAGGCCCAACATTGATTTTAACATTTGCCAACATAATAATATTGAATTAATTAATTAACTCATAGAGCGTCATGACCCCGAGGATTCTTTTCCGCATAATACAGGGGGGCAGTGCTGATGGTGTTGGTCCCAAACAGAGCCACTTGCGGTGCCACCCCTTCACCAGGGGTTTTCGGTTGCCGCATGTAGTGTTCATCCGGACGTGGCCTGAGACGAGATACGTGCGGCTACTATCAGGGTGTCGGCACGCCGGGAGGTCTTGCTGGATTAGTTTTACCATTGTTGAAATGTCTTGTGCACCGGGATCCCGAGTCTGATCGGATGTCCCGCGGTGGAGGATTGTCTCGCGGATCGTGAGCTTGTCACGGGATAAGTTGGGACACCCCTGTAGGGTTTACACTTTCGAGAGCCATGCCCACGGTTATGTGGCAGATGGGAATTTTTAATGTCCGGTTGTAGAGAACTTGACACCAGACTCAAATTAAAATACACCAACCGCGTGTGTAACCATGATGGTCTCTTTTCGAGTGAGTCGAGAAGAGAACACAGTGGGGTTATGTTTGAATGTAAGTAGTTCAGGATCACTTCTTGATCATTACTAGTTTGCGACCGTTTGTGTAGCTTCTTCTCTTATTCTTGTACTCGTAAGTTAGCCACCATAAAATGCTTAGTCGCTTGCTGCAACCTCACCACTTCCATACCCATTAAGCTTTGCTAGTCTTGATACCCATCGTAATGTGATTGCTGAGTCCTTGTGGCTTACAAATTACTACAACAACAGTTGCAGGTACATGTAATGCGATGATCATGACGTGAGAGTGATGTTTACTTGTTTTGGAGTTCTTCTTCTGCTTCTTTGTCGTTCAGGGGATAGGTTCCTGGTCGGCAGCCTGGGCTAGCAGGGTGGATGCTGTTTGAGTTTCTGTTTGTGTTTCATCCGTAGTCGGATGTTGCTCTTATGTATGATGTTGTTGTATTCATGTGGCATTGTATGACTTTTGTATGTATCCCCATCTATTATGTAATGGTACGATGTAATGATATCCACCTTGCAAAGTGTCTTCAATATGCGCTTCTATCCTTGGTGTGACACCATGCCACAATCTGCAAGTTGGGAGCCGCTGTTTTGAGGCTGGACACAGAACACCTTGAACCACAACCTGAAGTGGGGCTCGATGTGGAGGAAGGCTTCATAGAAAGTTATAAAGGTGGTAATATGGAGGATGGAGTTTGGGGCTAGAATGTGGAAATTAAGCCCGTCGTAGAACATGAGGCCCTGTACGAAGGGGTGGAGGGGAAAACCCAAACCTCGGATGAGGTGGTAGACAAAGACCTCCCACTCCCCTTGACGAGGAGAAGGAATGGCGAAAGTCGAGCGGACCGCGCCCATACCTACGAGGGATCGACATTTGGTTGTAATAGGAAGATACTGTCGGCCTGAAGCTCTGTAATGGTGCCGGTGGTGATGGTGGAGTGCAACTACTACCCCCTTTTGTTGGTGTCCTCACATGCTAGAGCAGCAACATCCTTCCCCATGTCGGCCATCTCTTGCGGTGGAGAAAGGGAGGGGGAGAACTGGATCTAAAAGCAGATCTTGGAGCGCTTGAACTTGCATGAATTTCTTGGCGAAGAAGTGGGGAATGAGAGCGTGTGTAAAATAAATTTACCCTTTACCATTTTATAGGTCAATAAAAGGCCAGCGGTCACCCCACCTTGCAGTAAAAAATGCTGGTACTCGATACATCATGCAGTATACGCGCGAGAGGACTAAAGCGTTTTATTGATGATATCGCTAGAAATCCATAGCACAGTCTCTTTATTGATAAGACGTGCCAATAGAAACGGCCTTGGGCCCGTGCCTATTAATGACTGTTGACGAGATCACTCGGCTCTACCATAAGTTGTGACGTTTCAGTTCTTAACTGAAAAAGTTGTCAGGATTTGACCCAGTCATCGCACCACTCCCGCGTGGCAAGCCTTCGCGGCTAAGCTAAAGGAGACTTCGGCCCCGTTGGAAAATAAGTTGTGCCGAAAAGGGCCTTGTTAAAAGATGTCCCTTATTGCCTGGAGTAAATCATTATATAAACACATGACTACAATCAAAGAGAAGGCTAAGAAGACATCGGATCTGTGCATATCCTCAGATTAAAGATCCGACGTGGAAGATAGAACTCGCCAACAAAGCCGAAGACCAAAATAGTGAAGCTGCCCCGAGGAAGGAGCCAAAGGTCCTCGGCTTGAAGACTAGTTCAGGGGCTACTAATTAACAGTGTCATGGATTAGGAGGTGCACACCACGTCGGCCTGCCATTCATGGGTCGGGCTGAGGACCCACCAAGAACTGAAGAATGGTCCACACATGCTCTGACCCTTGGCATAATCCAGATGGAGTTCTCCGAAGACTTGGCGTACACATCAAGGTGTATTTGAAGGATCGACATGTTTATCCTTAGGTTGTAACCAGCCATGTGTAAACCCTAAATACCCCCGGTGCCTATATAAGTTGAGGGGTTTAGTCTGTAGAGGGCACGATTTCAAAGTTTAGAGGTTAGAACTCATACATACGGTCTCGAGGTAGATCATCTTGTACTTTGTTCCCCATCCACAATCAATATAATAAGAGCAGGACATAGGGTTTTACCTCTTCGAGAGGGTCTGGACCTGGGTAATTACCGTATCCCTATTCTTCCTATTACCATCATACCAAGATCTCATCTCGGGACCCCCTACCCGAGATCTGCCGATTTTAGTAGCGATACCAAGGTGTTGGGTTTGTTGCTATGCCAAACACTCACATGGTGCTCTGGCTCAGGAGCTGGCTGGGCAAGCACTACTACTAGTGTTGTATCTGGTGCTAGTTACTGCGTGCATGATCCTCGACGGCGGCGGTGATGGAGATGACGTATATTTTGTGTAGTTAGGGCTAGAAAACTTTTTGAAGGTCTGTATATTTTGGTGAGTTGGTATATACTAACCCCTCACGCAGATGTCGAACTTGTGATGGTAGGATTACACCCTCTTTCGAATGTGGTGGTTGGATGACACCATAGTAGTGCTAGGTTGAACTTGTTATGTCGTATGATCATGCATGCTTACTATTGCTCTTTTGCTCCATTGCTTGCTGCTTGAACTATTGCTCTTCTGCAATGCTAGGACAAGTGGTATGCAGTGTTCCAGAGGTACACGTCCCGTCAGTACCCTCATTCCTCGCCAGGGGTGGGCAGAGGCCCTCTGTGCCGTACTTGCACTAGATGTTGGAGATATGCCCTAGAGGCAATCATGTATGATGATATTTCCTATGTGATGAATGACATTATGAATCATGACAATTGACTTGATTCACCAAACGCTACTCAGAAACCTACCTTGTAACTACCCACCGTGAGTAGCGCTTGGTCGCCCAAAAGCAAGTCTCGCCACCATCTCGAGTACATGCGCCACCAGTCTTAGGACATAGAACGATGTTGTACTAGAGACTCACGATGACTTATCACGCATCTCATAGTTGGGTCCGTCTGACTCGACCTTATTCGACTGGATCACCACGCCGAATCCGACCAGCATCTTTCCAAATCCATATTATCCGTTAGCATCCAATGCTCCATGGCTAGTGAGACCAAGCCATCGATCGGTCATATGTTAGTCTAGTCGGCCATGTGTCCACACAGCCCTTTCGACTAGGGACCTTTTAGGACAGTCATCATATAATGCATAGTCCCACAAACAAGTCACATACTTGCTAAAACACATCATTGATAATGTCCAAGGACTATCTTTATTCATAAACACATAGGAAATATCATCATACATCATCCGGTTGGTCATCCGCCATTGGGGTCAATAGTGAAACGTAAACCCAAATCGGACTCGCGATGATCGATAAGATCAGTCAGATCAGAAAATTCGGCGCGATCGGAGTTCAGATGGGACCGCCGTGTGTGTAGCGCCGTGTATTTCGTACCCGACACACAAACTGGTAGAATGCGATTCTATGCATAACTTTGTTTTGCAGGTTTGATGTGAATAGTATGGCTCATGTGTATGTGATGCATGTGTGTAATTTATACGTGGCCTGCGTGTCATGTTTGTCAGCCGGCAGGAGCCAAAGTGCTATCATTATATTGTATAACGACCTGCATGTCGACTTATGACTCTATGTAAAACTCATTACTAGATGTAGTAGTTGGATAATAGAGATCAGGTTGGTGGCTTGGCGTCCCGGTGTGACAAATAAGATGGAGTTCGTAGATGGTCATCGGAGTCGGAGCCGACCTGGAAGAACGTCCATGAAGGAGCCATACTATTTCACAATATGTGTTTATTTGTGATTGTTATGCTTCTTTGTTTCTATGAATGTTAGAATGGTAGAAAGATCCCTCATGAATATCAAGCGAATTGCCATCCCCGATGTTGCACCTTTGCACGTCAAGTACGTCTAGTAGTGGGCTCATAAAATTGAGCGCCACCGGGTGTCCTTGAATCAAGGGTTCGTGGTTTGACACGGACATGCACCGTGATCAAAGTTAACTTGACAAGGCTATCAAAACGGTTTTGGGCCTTGTGGCAAAGAAGGTTGGGAGCCGGGGTATAAGATACCTACCCGACCAAAAGGAGTCGTATAGAGATACGATTAGCAAGGAGTTGCTTACCGGATAGGTATGTTGGCTAGCAGTGATGCTAAAGCTCACTAGTCACATACGCTAGTCGGATCCTGAATCACTGAGAGTTTGCGGAGGGATGCCAACTTCAGTGGGAGTATTTCTGTTTAGGCTAGAATTACTCTACATAAACACATTGCTTAGTGATTGCATATTTTATGTTGTAGATCAATGGCACCACCTGCTCAACCCAACTTTGCATTGAAATCAATTCTGGAAAAGGATAAACTGAATGGAACAAACTTTACCACCTGGTATAGAAATCTGAGAATTGTTCTCAAGCACGATAAAAAGGAACATGTTCTAGAGAATACACTTCCAGAGGAACCTGCCAATAATGCTAATGCCACAACTAAGAATGCCTACCAGAAACTCGTTGATGAATCAACGGAGATCACCGTCGATGTCGGCTTGTATGGAGCCCGATTTGCAACAACATTTCAAAATGTTGAGGCTTACGATGTGATCGAGAGTCTCAAGAGCATGTTTCGCATACGTGCTAGGACCGAAGGTTCAACGTCTGGCGATCCTTGATGGATTGCAAGTTGAAGGAAGGTGATCCATCGAGCCCGCATGTGATCAAGATGATCGGATATGTGCAAGCTTTGGATCGTTTGGGCTTCCCGCCTTGGATGAGCTGGTAATCGATGTCTGTTCGGGTTCTCTTCCGCCACTATGGGACATTCATCTCGAACTATCATATGCATGGCATGGATAAGAAGCTCACTGAATTGCATGGGATGCTAAAAGTGGCAGAGCAGGATATTAAGAAAGGCACGCATCAAGTGTTGATGGTGCAGAAATTGGCTAAGTTCAAGAAGAGTTGGTCCAAGAAAAAGGCTAAGGCAAAGGGCACAGAGACGGTAACCTCCACCGCTGCGCCGAAGTCTAGATCGGACTTGAAGACCGTTTGCTATCACTGCAAGGAGACCGGTCACTGGAAGAGGAACTGTAGCAAGTGGCTTGGATAGCATGGCAAGAAGGCCGGGAATGCTGCTTCAGGCAAAGGTACACTTGTTGCATATGTTATAGACATTTACCTTGCTGACATACCTAGTAGCTCTTGGGTATTTGATACCGGATCGGTTGTTCATATTTGCAACTCGATGCAGGGGCTGGTAAGAACTAGGCGTGTGGCACAAGGGGAGATTGACATCAAGGTCGACAACAAAGCAAGAGTTGCTGCGTTGGAGGTCGGCACGATGCAGCTCCAGCTTCCTTCCGGATTCATTATGGAATTGAATAATTGTTATTACATTCCTACACTTAGTCGGAACATTATTTCTGCCTGATGTTTGATGAGTCAAGGCTATGAATTCAATTTAAAGGACAATGGTTGTTTGATATTTTTGAATGGTATGTTCCACGGCTATGGACCCATAGTTGATGGGCTATTTATATTGAATCTAGAACATGAACCAGTCTATAACGTAAATGTCAAGAGGCATAAGCCTAATGAGATAAATCCAACATACTTCTGGCATTGCCGGCTTGGACACATTAGTCTGAAACGCATGAAGAAGCTCCATGATGATGGGCTCCTAACTTCGTCCGACTTTGGGTCGTTCGAGACATGTGAATCATGCTTGCTCGGCAAGATGACTAAGTCTCCCTTTGCAAAGAGTTGCGAGAGGGTGTCCGAGCTGTTGGAACTTATACATAGTGATGTGTGTGGTCCAATGAGCACAACTGCCATAGGTGGCTATCAGTACTTAGTGACTTTTACCGACGACTTGAGTAGATATGGATATATCTATTTAATGAGGCACAAGTCAGAGACTTTTGTAAAGTTCAAAGAGTTTCAAAACGAGGTTGAGAATCAGCTCGGCAAGACTATAAAGCTTTTGCGATCTGATCGTGGAGGTGAGTACATGAGCCAGGAGTTTGATGATCATCTGAAAAGTCGAGGTATAGTACCTTAGCTCACACCTCCGGGTACGCCACAGAGAAACGGCGTGTCGGAACAGAGGAATAGGACCTTGTTGGACATGGTCCGGTCTATGATGAGCAAATCAGATTTACCCTTGTCATTCTGGGGATACGCTCAAAATTCGTAGACAAGACACCACATGAGATGTGGACTGGGAAGAGTCCCAGTTTGTCTTTTCTAAAGATTTGGGGTTGTGAAGCATTTGTCAAGCGACTTATGTCAAACAAGCTTACACCCAAGTCGGATAAATGCATATTCGTGGGATATCCGAGGGAAACCTTGGTATATAGCTTCTACAACCAGGAAGAGAACAAAGTGTTTGTTGCTCGGAACGGGGTTTTCCTTGAGAAAGAGTTTCTCAGTCGGGAGGCCAGCGGGAGGATGGTCCGACTCGAAGAAATTCGAGGACCACTCGGGGACGGCTCGGCTAGTGATGTGATCATACCGGAGTTAGTTAGGGAACCCATAGTGGAAGCGGCACCGGAACCACGGAGGTCGGAAAGATTGCGCAGAGTGCGTGATGTATTGTTGCTAGAGAGCGACGAACCGGCCACGTACGTGGAAGCGATGGCGAGCCCAGATTCCGAGGCATGGCTGGAGGCCATGAGATCCGAGTTAAAGTCCATGGATGAGAATCAAGTCTGGGACTTGGTTGATCTGCCGCCTGGTGTAACGGCCATTGGTTGCAAATGGGTCTTTAAGAAGAAAACCGATGTGGATGAAAATGTTCA
The DNA here is from genome assembly GCA_021437245.1 of Aegilops speltoides. Taxonomy (NCBI): domain Eukaryota; kingdom Viridiplantae; phylum Streptophyta; class Magnoliopsida; order Poales; family Poaceae; genus Aegilops; species Aegilops speltoides. The sequence goes on from CM038146.1 coordinate 336,776,958, forward strand.
GATCCACAAAGCTCGGCTTGTCGCTAAAGGTTATGGACAAGTTCAAGGAATTGACTATGACAAGACTTAATCACCGGTAGCGATGCTGAAATCGGTGAGGATCATACTAGCTATAGCTGCATATCTCGATTACGAGATATGGCAGATGAATGTCAAAACGGCTTTCCTTCACGGAAATTTAACCAAGGATGTGTATATGATACATCCCGAGGGTTTTGTCAATCCGACTAGCACTAGTAAGGTATGCAAGCTCAAGAGATCCATTTATGGGTTGAAGCAAGCATCTCGGAGTTGGAACATTCGTTTTGATGAGGTCGTCACTGGTCTCGGTTTCATCAAAAGCGAAGAGGACTCTTGTTTATACAAGAAGTTAAGTGGGAGCTCGATAGTGTTTTTGATCTTGTATGTGGATGACATATTGTTGATCGGGAACAATGTTTCGATGCTAAACTCGGTCAAGGAATCATTGAATGGCATGTTTTCGATGAAGGACCTTGGTGAGGCAGTCTATATTTTAGGCATTAAGATCTATAGAGATAGATCGAGGAGGCTGCTCGGCTTAAGCCAAAGCACGTACATAGATAAAGTGTTGAAGCGGTTCAACATGAGTGAGGCGAAGGAAGGGTTCTTGCCATTCTCACATGGTATAAGGCTAAGCGAGACTCAGAGTCCTTCGACATCTGATGAGCGAAGCAGGATGAGTAGGATTCCGTATGCCTCGGCAATCGGATCCATCATGTATGCCATGATATGTACAAGGCCTAATGTTGCTTTTGCAATAAGCCTAACAAGTAGATACCAGGCCAACCCAGGTGAGAGTCACTGGGCAGCGGTAAAGACTATTTTGAAGTACCTGAAAAGGACTAAAGAGATGTCCCTAGTTTATGGAGGTGAGGAAGAGCTCGTCGTAAGAGGTTACGTCGATGCTAGTTTCCAACACTAGAGGCCGGCCGCGCCATACTTGCACCGGACGCCCGCCGCGCCGTTCGCATGGTTCGCACTGTTTGCCTTGTCCGCAGCCCGCTCGATGCCAACGCGTTGGTCGGTAGGCTCAACCGCCTCCTTGGCCAGGTGTCCACCTAGGCGCAGTAGAGGAACATGACCGTCGCATCCTCGAGCTAGTGATCTCCGATGAAATAGCCAACTTGGAGCTCGAGATCGCGCTCCAGATGTACCACGAGCGGGTCGAACGCTTGGATGAACGCCTGTACGAGTTCAGGCAGAGCCAAGAGCTACCGTAGGCAAGGGCTGCTGGTCATGGTCTCATGGACACGTTTTATTTTGTTGAGTTGTTTCGACGTGGATAGCTATGTATTCACAACAATCATACTATTGCTCTATCTATTGCTCTGTTTCAATGTGTGTACTCTGCTTTTCGTTCTTATATGTTCTGTTTCAATGTGCGTATATACGCTTTCCATTCTGTATATGTGAATGATAACAGCCAGATTCAAATTAGTATACAAAAATAGATAGAAAATGGAATTCATGATATATATATATATATTATATACATATGTATGTATAAATTGTTCATTAGTTCATCACAGAATATATATAATATCATCACATATACGTGATGATACTTAACTACTAGGTACAATGAATAAAACTGAAAACAAACAATACTAAAACTAATAATCCCTCCTGGGGGCAGTATTCCGGCAGCCCCTGGCCAGCAGCTCCCTGGTGCGCGATGTCTTCCCGGCTCGGAGGAAGTACTCCGCCTCCTCCGCCTCGTAGCGCTTGACGTTCCGATCTGCCTCTTGCTGGCGGATGAGCGCGAACAATCCTGCCATTTTGTTGGGCGCTCACCGGAGCTCCTCGTCGGTGGCACGCTGGAGCTTATCGGCTCACCTCCACGCAGCGATGAGGCGCCTAGCGCCTTTGACCTTTCTTGCAAAGTACACGTCTTCATGCACCTCCTCCGCACAACGACGCGCCTGCCCCCAAAGCTCCACCGCCTCCTTTTTCCAGGCGGCATCATGGGCTTCACAGGCCGCCTGGTACCTGGCTTCCTCCTCCGCCATTTCCTTCTTGAACGCCAGTTGCCTGGCTTTCTCAGCCGGCGGCAGCGACTTCCACAAACAAAGATTGCACCATCCCCAAAACCAATCCAAAGTTGAGGGGTCTGACGCAACCTCATCCGGCGGCGCGTATGGGTCCTCATCGCTGCTCATCGAGTGAGCGTCCTTGGGGGGCGGCGACTCCTCGTCGGCACATGGGCATACCGGCGGCGCCATGGCAGAGATTTGAGAGAGAGAGAGAGCGACCGAGGGGAGGATGAAGGGATGAGAATGCAGGCGGGACGACGTGAGCAAGGTAGTATTTATTGGCGGCTGGAATCTGGATTGACGAGAATAGTGCACACGCCGGTCGCCGGAATTTATGAGTACTGTAGTTTGAATTACACACGATTCCCGCAGCAAAATTCGTGTGTGAACATAATAGCTAACGGTTTCCAATACAGAACCGTGTCTGATTAATAACCCCGGCACTCACCTTCCAAACCTCGAGGCGCCAAATAGAGTGCCAATCGTGTGGGGGGCAGTTGTCTCGCTAGATCTTTACATTTTCTTTTTTGAACACTAAATATTTACATCGTCTGTTGATTTTTAAACTCGCACACAAGTACACAAAAATATGATTTTTCAAACCGTTATGGTTAGCCGTTGCATGCAGATGTAGTTCAAATATGAATTATGGTCATTAAATGGCTAGAAAATCACTTAAATGTCTTTAAAAGGTCAAATGACCCCTAGAATTTTTCAAATTTTCACATGCAGTTGTATTAGTGCACGTTAAACATAGAAAAAAATTTGATGGCCATAAGAGGAAGCTATCTCCCATTCGTCATTAAACATGCATTGTTCCCTCTCAGAACCACGAGCCTTCTAGTGAGTTGCTCCGGTTTGTGAGGAGTGTGTGTCCAAACTTTCTTCAAATAGACCAATTTTTTTGGGAGCACCTAGTCAGCAGTTGCGCTCGCTAATTAGTCAGTGGCGCTGCAGCTGTCATTGGCATGGGCCGCCCAACGCCGGCTTGCACCGGTTCGCCAAGAAGTGAAAAACAATAAAACCGAGGATAGTCAGATTTGAACTCAGGATCGTGTTGTTGCAAGTGCACCTCACTAACCACTTGACCAACCTAACTTTGTGGTCTACTACAAGAAAACAGTTCTAATTAACCATTTCGCGCAGTTAAACATTAAAATATACTCAATACAGAATATCTCAAAAAATGAAACGTAAATTCGAAAAAAGTTCATCAAATTTAAGAAAAGTTCAAAAAAATGAAAAAAGGTTCATCGATTTTCAAAAAAAAAGTTCATTCAATTCGAAAAAAGTTCACCAAATTCGAAGAAAGTTCATCGGGTTCGAAAAAAGTTCATCGAATTCAAAAAAAGTTCATCAGATTCGAAAAAAAGTTCATTGAATTCAAAAAAAGTTCATTGAATTTGAAAAAAAGTTCATCGGTTTTGAAAAAAGTTCATTAAAATCGGAAAAAGTTCATGGGTTTTGAAAAAAGTTCATCAAATTCGGAAAAAGTTCATCAAATTTGAAAAAAAGTTCATCAGATTTTGAAAAAAAATCATTCGATTTGGCCAAAAGAATAGAAAACCGAGCAAAATAGTTCCAAATAAAAAGAAAATGGAAAAGGAGAAAAGAGGGAAGGACATAGAAGAAAAACGTGAAGAAGGGCAATTGCGCACAAGATATGGCTGTAGTCTTGTGGTTAGTGCAGTCACCCCTCGAGCTGGAGGTCGCTGGTTCGATCCATCCTAGCGCACCTCCTTTTTTGTTTTAGGAAACAGGTAAGAGATAGCAAGATGGGCCAAGCCCAATTCGATGCGCCTGCACGCGCCGGTTGGTGAACCAGCGCATATGCGCCAAATAGGATATGCCAATTTTTTTACCACATCATCTTGGTGGCATGACATTACATGAAGCAAGGCTTCATGTTTTTCAGATAATTTTTCATTTTTTTGGAATTTAGATGCCATGGCACTCCATGCATGTGTCCATGCCGTGAGATCAATATGTTTGAAAATTCCTTCTAATTTACTGCAGATGGAATTAACTTGCACACAAGTACACAAATATGATTTTTCAAACCGTTATGGTTAGCCGTTGCATGTACATGTAGTTCAAATTTGAATTACGGCCATTAAATGGATAGAAAATCACTTAAATGTCTTTAGAAGGTCAAATGACCCCTGAATTTTTTCAAATTCTCACATGACAGTTGTATTAGTGCATGTTAAATGTAGAAAAAAATTGAAGGCCGTAAGAGGAAGCTATCTCCCGTTTGTCATCAAACATGCATTGTTCCCTCTCGGAACCACCAGCCTTCTAGTGAGTTACTCCGGTTTGTGAGGGGTGTGTGTCCAAACTTCCATCAAACAGGCCAATTTTTTACCACATCATCTTGGTGGCATGACATTACATCAACAAGGTTTCATGTTTTTCTGATCATTTTTTAATTTTTCGGAAATACAATGCCATGGCACTCCATGCATGTGTCTATGCTGTTAGACCAATATGTTTGACAATTCCTTCTAATTTACTACACATGGAATTAAATGGCACACAAGTACACAAATATGATTTTTCAAACCGTTATGGTTAGCTTTTGCATGTACATGTAGTTCAAATTTGAATTACGGTCATTAAATGGCCAGAAAATCACTTAAATGTCTTTAAAAGGTCAAATGACCCCTGGAATTTTCCAATTTTTCACATGACAGTTGTATTAGTGCATGTTAAATGTAGAAAAAATTTGAAGGCTGTAAGGGGAAGCTATCTCACATTCGTCATCAAACATGCACTGTTCCCTCTCGGAACCACGAGCCTTCTATTGAGTTGCTTCGGTTTGTGAGGGGTATGTGTCCCAACTTTCGTCAAACATACCAAAAAATTTACCACATCATCTTGGTGGCATGACATTACATCAAGCAAGGTTTCATGTGTTTCTGATCTTTTCTTTTAATTTTTGGAATTTAAATGCCATGGCACTCCATGCTTAATTGTGTCATAGCCGTTAGACCAATATGTTTGAAAATTCCTTCCAATTTAGTGCACATGGAATTAAATCGCGCACAAGTATACAAAATATCACTTTTCAAACCATTATGGTCAGCTTCTACATGTACATGTAGTTCAAATTTGAATTACGGTGATTAAATGGCCAGAAAATCACTTAAATGTCTTAAAAGGTCAAATGACCCCTGAAATTTTCCAAAATTTGACATGACAGTTGTATTAGTACTACTAATTTTCTTGCACATTTAAAACACCATCGGTTGCCACTTTACTCCAAGTTTGTCTTTCACAGCTAATAAAAAATATCCACAACATCACACACATTTTTTTTTGTAGGAACCGTTTGCGATGAAAATTTCTAGGTCTATTTAAGTCTTCCTCCTTAAGCTTCGCCGGCTCGTCTGCTCCAGTGCCAGCAACCCCCAAATCCACGAATCCCGGTCCCCATTGCCGCACCCCCTTATTGCAAAGATGATGCCGTGGAAACACTTCGTGAATGCCCGTACGATGGCCGCGTCCTCCCCGAGCACCGCTGCCTACGCCGAAAGCGCGGCCGCCTACGCCGAGAGTGCTGCCGCATCCGCATTGAGCGTGGCCGCATCCACCAAGAGGGCGTCTGCGGCAGCCAACAAGGACAGCTGCAGCAGCCGAGACGGCTGCAGCTGCTGCTGCAAATGCCGAGAGTGCTCGAGCTACCGTTCATGCCGCCGATGTCGCTCTAGCCTGGGTTGAGTCCATCCATGCCAATATCTAGGATGCACACGCCAAGATATTCCAGGCCACCTCAGAATTCAGCATGCAACCCACGTCCGAAAAGGCGGCGGCGGCCATGGAGCACCTGCTCCCTCATGAGATCGTTGAGCGGGAGCTGGAGATGCAGGAGGTGGCGGATATCAAGGAGCGCTGGGAGGAGGAGTTGCGCGTGGCCGAGGTCGAGGTAGAGAAGAGTCTGTCCATCAAGGAATCGGCGGTGGAGTACCAACGCGAGCTCCGGCGCAGGCACTACTACGAGTACTACAACCTTGAGGGCGGCGCCAAGGACGAGGACGAGGAAGCGGTTGACTTCAGCAGGGGGACGCGGAGTCCACCAACGGCAGCATGTCGCTAGGACAGTCATCAGCGTCTCATCTCACACCGGCGATGCATAGGCCAGCGACGACAAATTTATTGAAATTATGCGTACTTAGGCTTTTTTAATGCTGATCTTTTGTTAAAGCAATGTTTAGGTCAACTGGCTCTGTTTAATTACTAAAATTGCTCGATTCAGTAAGTGTGGTCTATGTGTTGTATGCTCTTTTGTGTGCCCAAATTAGCAAGTGATGTTAAATTATGCAATGACGTACCCGGGGAAATTTCCACCAAAAATTGAATTATCAAACTCATCCCATGCGCGTAAAGCAAAAGAATCGTTTGTCATGCACACAATCGTTCAAAGTGAATGGTGTCTGGCGGCACCGCGCGCAAACTTTCCCTCCACATTTTGAAATTTTTGGCCTGCCGCCGAAATATCTACCCCCTTCCCCACCCCTTTTCTCCCCGACCACAAGTCACATTTCCCCTATTTCCTGCTTCCTTCCTTCCGAAGCTATAGCCGCTTCCTTGCTTGCTTCCTCGCTCTTGCCATCTCGCATCCTACCGCCGAGGTCACCATGGTCTTCTTCAAAGACCTCTCTAGCGGTTCCTCCTCCGACGACGACTCCTTCACCACCTGGGTATGCCTCTCTTCTCTCTCTCGGGCTATGACTTGGAATGAAGGATTTTTTACCCGACGGTCGATTTGAGTCATTTCTTCCTCTTGTAGCTCCCTAGGACCATCAGTTGCAACGAATGGAGCGGGGTGGCTGAAGATCTGTCTGCTCGTTGTCACCATCAATCTCCATGTGTGAAGCTAGTTGCGTTTGAATATGTGGACAGTGGGAGGAAGTTTCTGGCATGTGCAGAGAAGGTTAGACCCTCTTTCATTGTTACAAATCATTTGTTAGATGTGATTTAGACACTGTCACGGCCCCAACCCATTCATACCACACCTTCAACCAAACACATCCTAAGACAGTGTCACAGTTTGTACCTAGTATCCAAAAATGTTGCCATCTCATCAGCGGTGCCATTAGAAAATTATTTGGCACTGCTTCATCGGTTTTTGCAACCAACTTTGGTCCACACATCCGAGCAGCCAAGTAGTAAGATAATAAATCTTTATGGCACGAAGGAACTGGGCATCAGAGCAACTAGGTGCTTTGGAGTCCGGGTCCCTAATTTTTTCCGCTGCATCGACTCGCCAATGGAGGGCACCGATGTAATGCCCCAAGACCGGCGCTCCAGATGCCTTCCATGTTTTGCGTGATCGTCGTGTGTTTTTATTTATTTGTTGCATTCGTAATCGCATCATCCACATTGCATCGGCACTTCATTGCCGTCATTTTTTTTTCAAAACTTGCATCCACCCGTAGTTGCCGCGTCCTCCCTTGCTTTCATTGACCATTCTGAGACCAACCTTGTTCTTCGTTTGCCCTCTTGCCTAAACCGAAGTCTCTCTGTATAGTGCATAGACCCCCTTGCGTGCACGTCAAGTTGTCCCAAACCCGAACCGCTCAGTCGTGACCATTGGATTCGGATCATCCCCTAACATCTATAAAACATCTCCATTTTCTTATTTGGTCTCCCTAGCCTATTTATCCGGGACCGTCCGATTAAGATCGGAGGGACCAAATGACCCTATCCCAAAATCCATTTGCTATATATAGACCCCCTAACTAACCTAGACAAACCACCTAATTTCTAGGGATTCTACCCTAGCGCCGCCACCATCTACATCGGGATCCTCCCTGATCAGAAATCCTCCCTCGTTCAACACCAGCCAACCCAAATCCATCCCCTCCTCGATCCACCTCCCTGACCGAGCTCCTCACCGCACCACCGAAGCCCTAGCCGCCACCTCACCGTCCTTCATCCTCGCAACGCCCGCGTCCGAGCAAGAGGAGCTCGCTGCTCAAGCTCGAGCACGCACCCAAGATCCATGGCGCCCCTCCCGTGCGCGCCTCCTCCTCCTGTTCTCCTGATCCCTTCCACACAGTAGCAAAGACCCGAGGAGAGCCGAGCTCCTCCCGATCCAGAGCTCCGCCGTCTTCTTCGCGACCCCCGCCGCCTCGTCTCACCGCCAACGATCACCAGCACCTCCGGGTCACGCCACCGGGCCTCCCTCGTGCCCTCTCTTCCTCTCCCTCTCCCTGTCTCACCTCTCTCCGTCTCTCTTTGGCAAGGACAGGAACCAGACGAGCCCGTGTGTCCTCCACCTTGGATCCTGGCCATTCCCCTCCTGTTCGTGCCGCCGACAAGGTCCCCGACGACCCAACCATCGCGGGCTTCTTCTCTGCTCGAGCAGCTCCAGCAGCCACGCACGACCGTGTCGACCTCCCCTGCCTCATCTGAGTCGTCGTTGGAACTGACGCATGCGCCTCTCGCGGACCCATAGTTGCCGGGAACGCGGTACGGTGCCACGTCCCCTGACCCAGATTGTCGACCCGGATCGAGGGTCAGGATCGAGGTGGGGAACGACACGATTCGGTCGCGGGAATGTGAACCAAATCACAAGGGAACATCAATCTTGACTCACAGAGGGTTAGACTTACTGGACTTCTACAACATTCGGCCTTCGCTGTCAAGGAAGGAACTGAGAACTCCGATGGTCTTATCAGGATGCATCACGGCGGCGGCGCCACAGCCCATGGCGGCCTCCATAGTCCACACCTTCCGGGGCGAGTACATGGCGGCTCGGGCCACGCCGTCCAACCACCGCATCAGTTACTTTCGTCGACACAAATGAATGCGGCGACTGCGTCTCTGTCATGCATTTGTCCCGACGACGGCGGCGTCTTTGTGTTTTGGGGTTAAGGTAGATCACCTTTCTGGGCCAGCATGAGTCAAGCCCGATAGGGGTTCTTTTTTGGGCCTAACACACGGCCAATAAAGCCTATATACGGCCGAAAGAAAAGGTTGTACATGATCGTACCTTATATGTATCGCTCCTCGATTGTCTAAAAAAAGGTATCGCTCCTCGACCCACTGCATCATTCCCGGGTCATCGTTCCCAGTTCATTTGGACAGCGTTCCCTTTATCGATCGGCCATTCTAAAGATGTATACCCCTGTCATTCCCTACTATTGGTCACCTAGCGATCCTCGACCCTCATTCCCGTCCATCGACCCCATCGACCCAAGAACTTGGCAACTATGCGCCGACCTTCCTCTCCGCCTTCCCAAGCTGCGCCCTCGCTGGAGAGCTCCCCGCCGCCACTCTCTGCTTCCTGACGAGCAGAGGACGAGGCGCCCGCTCCCCCGTGCCTCGCGTTGACCGCACCCTGCCTCCTCTCGCCTGGGCCAGCGCGCTGACTCAAGCCGGCCCAGCTCCCTTGCCACGGCCTGCTGCTTCACTGACCGGGCCGAAGCCCATGGGTGAGCAGCCCCCTCCAGCCCCTCTCCTGTACACTGTTGGTCCAACAAGTTTCAGCCCAGTGGATGTTTTTTCCCTGTTCTGCGAATTTTCTAATTATCCAAAGACTGCAGTTTTTCAGAAAACCCCTTAATGTTCATGCATCAATAATTCACTAACCATGCATCAGAATTAAATAAACTATATATGTAAGATGCTCTTTTTTTCCATGTACTTTCATAATATGCAGCATTCATCCATGTTAAAAATGTTTAAAATACTGTTTGATTAAATTTGCTTAAATGCCATGCTAAAATGCTTTATTTCATAACTGAGGGAGTCCTGGACTAGGGGGTGTCCGGATAGCCGGACCATCAATATCCGCCGGACTCCCATCACTTAAGATAGAAGATTGAAGACTCGGCTCATGTCCCAAGGTACTTTCTTGGCGTGGAAGGCAAGCTTGGCAATACGGATATGTGGATCTCCTACCATTGTAACCGACTCTGTAACCCTAGCCTCTCCGGTGTCTATATAAACCGGAGGGCTTTAGTCCGAGGACACAACATTACATCTCAACAATCATACCATAGGCTAGCTTCTAGGGTTTAGCCTCCTTGATCTCGTGGTAGATCTACTCTTGTACTACCCATATCATCAATATTAATCAAGCAGACGAGGGTATTACCTCCATCGAGAGGGCTGAACACAGGTAAAAACATTGTGTCCCTCGCCTCCTGTTACCATCCGCCTAGACGCACAGCCGGGACCCCTACCCGAGATCCGCCGGTTTTGACACCGACATTGGTGCTTTCATTGAGAGTTCCTCTGTTTAAATCCGCCGATAGAGCGGATGCCTTTACCCGCCTTCAAAGACGGTGTTCTCACCGGAGGGGCCTTGGCCACGGTCAAACAATCCGCTTGGCGGCTTCCTTATGACCGCCGTCCGCCGCCGCTTCGCAATGACTTCTCAAGTCGTCGGAAGCAATCTTCGAGTCAGCCCCGAAGCCGCGAACAGCTTAGATCCAATCGAGCTCTCTGTTAACAAGCTCTTGGATCGCATCGCCGCCTCGAGTCGCAACGACTACAATCGATCGGGCTTAAAACCGATCCGAGAGAGATTAACTCTCCCGTGCTACCCACCATGTCGAAGTGGTAGAAGAACAACTCGCAATTCTCCGCCATTGTTGAAAACAATCGGTCCGGATTCCCGAACCTCCATGCCGATTCCGCGGAGGAACGGACTCTGCTCGAGCATTGAACCTAAAATCATGCGTCGCTCGGACTCACTGGGCCGTTCCCAAGAAATCAAGCTTCCGAATTCGAAGTCCTCGCCTTTGAGCTCAAAGATGGGCAGGATCCGGTTTTATTCCACCCACCCGCCCGGACATATGCGACCTATCTCTAATTCGCAAGAGCCTTCGAAATAGTACATCATTATCGGGCCGATTCCTCCCGGTTATGGACAGGATAAAGGACTACCGAGAGGAAAAGGCAATCTCAATCTTCTGCAATAACTGCACGGACAAGGGAATCCTGAACGCCATTGATCATTGCAAGATTATGCGTTTTACCGATCTGGCGCCCATAGTGCGAAGTATCGTCGACGGAAAGTTTCCGAAACTGAAAATCAATTTTGGGATAATCCGGGCCCAAACCCAGTCTGCGGTAAAAGGGCGCCTCACAATCAGGCCCCAGATGTAAAAACCAAAAAGCAAAAACCCAGCAAGGGAAACGGAACCGTACTGGAGGGATGGCTCAATGGACCTCAGAACTTCATAATACGGGGAGCTGTCCCAACACATAGCCTTCGAGCATGTTGATACTACGGCAGTGGCCAAAGTGGCGAAGAGCTTCTAGCTCCGGAAGCCACTCCAACAATACCAAAGACGGTATCAATAGTCTTCGAGACTTTCGTGATCAAATAATATGCGAAACGAATAATCCGCGAACTCGCCAAGTCTACCAAGTAGCAACAAAAATCCATGGAGCGACACAGCTATCACCTTCAGCGCCAGCGACGAGCCCACATCTCGAACTACAGAGCCCGGCCAAGACCGGTACTTAGTCCCATAGTGGACGGCTTTGATCGACAAAAGTCCTCATGGACGGCGGCAATGACTAAACCTCATTTATGAGGAAACCTCATGGAAAATGGAAATCGATTGAGCTGATTGAGCGGCAAAGACAACCTTCAGAGGAATAATCCCGGCCGGAAGCGCCTTTGCCGAAAAATCACACTCGATGTGGTGTTCGCCTCCGCACAATTACAGATCCGAAGAAGTCACGCCTCGTAGCCCTGCTCAGCAGCGGCTATCACGCCATATTAGGACGAGAGGCATTCACAATTTTTCAAGCAATACCTCATTACGGGTACATGAAGCTCAAAATGCCCGGACCCAGCGGAATAATCACTCGTTAGTGACCGGACACAGACTACTCCGCGAAAACAAGACAGCCGCATTAGCCCTCGGGGCACTATCCAAGCCTTAGCGGCAGAGGAACTCACCCGGCCACGCCCACGGTAAACAGGACGACGTGATACTTGATAAAAGATCCAAGTCCACCTCCTTCAAACCAGCAAATGAGATAGTTAAATTTCAGGTCCACCCAACGGACCCAACAAAGACGGCCTCTATCGGGCACAGTTGAACCTCAAGTGGACGCCAAGACTACGCCAATTCCTTCGGAAAATTGGGACATCTTCGCCGGCATCCTTCGGACATGCCCTAATCCTCGCAGTTGGCGTAACACAGCCTAAACATCCTAAAAGGATTTAAGCCACCAAACAGGCTCTTCGACGATTTTCCGAACCCAAAAGACAGTGCAATGGGAGAAGAGCTAGCTGTTATTGGAAGCCGGATTCATTAGAGATATCAAACATCCGGACTGGCTTGCAAATTTGGTGATGGTACCAAAGAAAGATAAATCTCGGCGCCTCGTGGTCGACTTCAAAGACCTCAATAAGGCTTGCCCAAAGGATCCTTTCCCCCCCGCATCGATCAAATTATCGATGCCACAAAGAGACACGATTCGCCAGTGCTTCCCGGATGCATACTCGCTATCATCAAATCAAGATGGCGGAAGCGATCAAGCCGCAACGGCATTCATCACTCCATGCGGACCATTCGCTTCAACACGATGCCCTTCGGACTTAAAAACGCCGCGCAACATATCAGCGCATGATTCAAACATGTCCGCTACCCAGATCGGCAAAACAATGAGGCATACGAGACGACGAGTCGTCAAAACAAAACACGCCGAAACTTTAGTAGACGATTTGAGGCTCACATTCGACAACCTCGAGCATATGACATTGTGAATCCGAAAATGTGTTTTCGCGTACCACCGGAAGTCTGCTGGGCTTCATTGTATCCGTAGAGGATCAAGCAAATCCGCCAAAATCCGGCTCACACGCTTGGATATCCCAAAGGACCTCAAGCAAATACAAAATTAACAGGATGCGTGGCAGCCTTAAGCCGCTTTATCTCCCGCTTAGGAGAGAAGGCGTTGCCCTTTATCGCCTCCTAAGGCGCGCCAACACTTCGAGTGGATTTGGATGCCGCCACCGCGGACTCAAGAAATAAAGGCCATATTGGCAACAACCGTCTTAGCCGCGCCCACTCGGGCGAACCAATGTTGTTATACATCGCGCAACACATCAAGTTGTAAGCGCTGTCCTCGTCGTCGAACGAGCAAATGTATGGGCATAAATTCTCTTCAAAACCAGTGTATTATGTATCCACCGTGTTAACTCCTCGCAAGTCCCGCCACCGCACTACGAGTAAGATAGCATACGCGGTGTTCATGGCGCCTCGGAAGCTCGGCACTACTTTCAAGAGTGTTCGATAACAAGGGCCTCTGAAGTACCACTCAATGACATCATAAACAACCGCGACGCAACGGGCAGGATTGCAAATGGGCCATTGAGCTCTTGCCATTCGACATAACTTACAAACCCGACGAGCCATAAAGTCACAAGTTTTGGCTGACTTCGTCGCCGAATGGATCAAGTTTAACTACCTAAAGAGTACGGCGATACTCCAATTGACTATGCACTTCGACGGCTCCAAAATGTTGGCGGATCGGGGTCAAGGCGTCAGATCGACGTCCCCACCGGAGATACAACCCAAGACGTACTTCAAATAATGTACACGGACTCCAACAATGCAGCCAATACGAGGCCTGTTACATGGTCTCCGGATGGCGGTGTCCATGGGCATCCAACGCCTAGAGGTGCACGGGATTCAACCTTGCAATATCCCAAATAAATGGAGACTTTGATGCCAAGGATCCAAAATGGCAGCATATCGTAATGCTGTCCTCGAAAATGTCACCGGTTTGAAGGACTCAATTCCATCACATAGCCCGAGATAATAACCAAGCGGCCGACGCCCCGCACGCGCCGGTGTGAAACGTGATATCGTCCCTCCAAATATCTTCCCGAACGGCTCTTCAAGCCATCCGTATTATGGGAAGAGGAGTCCGTAGCGATAAACCGGAGAAAGCCGCACTAACCGGTGATTCAGCAAATGACATAACACCATCCGCCCACGATATAATGGCGAGAATCGCCACGTGGATGAACCTTTCCTAGCCTACTTACTTAGGCAGAACTCCCAAGACCAAAATGAGGCCCGCCGCATAGTCCGTGATCGAAGGCCTACAAGGTCCATGAGGGAGAACTTTATAAGAAAAGTACTACCGAGTCCTTCAAAGGTGTATCTCCGAAGAAGAAGGGCGAAACCTCCCGCTGAAATCCATGCCGGACTAGGTGGACACCACGCAGCAGCCCGGCCCGGTAGGAAAGGCATTCCGTCAGATTTTATTGGCCGACGGCTCGGCAGATGACAGACTTGGTCCAAAGGATGCGTTGGTTGCCGCCTCTTTGCTAATCGAGCCATATGCCACCCACCGCCTCAAAACCATACCCATTACCCGCCGTTCACGGTGCAGGGGCTTGACATGGTAGGACCCTTAAAGGGGGAACCCACAAGAAAAAATACCATGCTGGTCATGGTGGATAAGTTCACCAAATGGATAGAGGCCAAACCGGTCAAAACGGCAGAGTCCGGACCAGTGATAGACTTTATATCGAGGTGGTACACCGCTACTGAGTCCCCACAAAGATCATCACCGACAACGGCACAAACTTCACAGCCGATGAAGTCAAGTCATGGTGCAAAAATATGGGCATTAAGCTCGACTATGCGCCGCCTATCACCCTCAAACCAACGGTCAAGTGGAAAGAGCAAACGGTCTAATAATGAGCGGCATTAAACCCGCACTAGTGAGGCCACTCACTAAATCAGACACCCAATGGGTCGAGGAGCTCGACTCAGACTGGGGCTGCGGACAACGCCTAACCGTACTACCGGATTCACACCATTTTTATGGTATACGGCGCAGAGGCGTTCGCCTGCGACATTATTCATGACTCACCTCGAGTGCGCATGTATGAGGAAAGAGAAGCTGAGATCGATCGGAAGGACAGCTTGGACACATTGGAAGAAGAACGCGACGTCGCGAAGGCTCGTTCCGCATTCTATCGCCAGCAGTTCAAGATATCAAAGCAGAGAAGTACGAGCCAAGACCTATAACGTTGGCGAACTAGTTCTACGCATGCCGGACAAGAAAAAGGACAAGCTCAAGCCCAGATGGGAAGGCCCCTTCATTATTGATCAAGTCTCGATGGCGGAGCGCATCGCTTCACTTAAATGCGCTTGACAACCGACTTGAGCCGAACCCATGGAACGCAGCCCGACTCCGACGATTCTATGCCTAGCGCCGGACTAAGAGTTCGTCCTCTTCCCCCGTCCAACCTTTTATATTTCGGCTGTCTCCCTTTTCTCTTTTTTATCCTTTTAAATTAACAAGGCCCCTCGGGGCCTATTTTCGCATTTTTTTTGCATACATACGATGTGCCATTCGCACTCGTTATTCCTAGGGGCTTCTTTTACAGAAGCTCAAATATACGGGTTTTATACCCAACACATGTGTCACGCTTCCACATGTACCTTTTACTCGCCATTATATGCATCGATATGACTTAAGTTTTGGCCAAGCTGGGTTGCTGGCTCTGTGCTTACCCCTCGCTCCCGATTGTTCGGCTAGGTGGTAAAGGAGCACCTCTGCGATTGTTACCGCCGGTCACCGGATGTGTACCTCAGACGGGTGAAGCCGAAAGCTAGCGTTCTTAAGGGAATATTCGATCGGTGATTCAAAAGATGATTTTTACCTATTTTTCCATCTTCCCCGGATGTTTTGTTGCTATCTTGGCAGCCCGGACATGCACTTTAGGGCATGCCTCCCCAGCGAAAGGAACCCTTAACGGAACTATTCTCCCTGGAAGATGTTTCTTACTAACCATGTAATATAACATAACTAGTTGGGCACTTGTCTGATAAAGCACTAATGACCCCTACGCCTAGTCTCCATGCATACCACGGTTATTTCTTAACCACAAGGGTATTCGAACACACTCCGGACTCTAGGGTCCCGAGGTCGAAGCGAAAAGGTCGGCAACGACAAACGATCTACAATCCGGCTAGAAGACATTTCACATGTCATTTTTAAAGGATAACATACATTGTCAAGTTCATTGATTGTATTCCTCCTCAATCCCGCCTAACAGTCTGTCTAGCTTACAGTCCCGCTGGAAAATTTAGCAGCCGCTTCTACTGGCTGTACACTAAACTCACAGGATCTCCTTCCGTCGGGCCCCACCGGTCCAACTTCGGCCATATGGTTGGGATCCGCCTTCTTGTACCGCGTCTTCACCATGGCCCAAGCCTCCCTGGCACCTTGACGGCAGGCCGAAACCTTCCATAAACGGAAGCGCTGCCGCACTCCCTGTAGCTTCTCTGCAAGCTCCCCGAGGCCCTCGGGCGGGGCGAGGGATGGCCATAAAGCCTGTACGGCGCCGCTCATTGCCTGCCGAACTCGTTCGAACAGCTGCAACAGCTCGGGAAGTTGATCACCCATTGATACGGGCATCTTCTCCGCAGGATGGCCCATGAGTATACCTACAAGACATATTATGTCAAAATCGCCTCCTCGCCGAACTCCTCTTCCTAAGAGAGTTAGCTCAAGCACTTACTATAGATGCCGCGACGAAGCCATTGATTCTCCTTAACGGAGCCGGACAGCTCGGCTCAGGCGCCTTTCAGCTCTTCTCCGAGCTTGGCGCTGGCATCTTGAAGCTTGTTCTTTTCTGCTGAACTCGTTCAAGACATTCTCGCCGACCTTTAGTCGGCGCAGAGCGCTTGCCTGTCCGGATCTTGTTCGGCAAAGACCTACAATGTCGTTATTAGACTCATACAAGACGCCGCACAACGCTTATATTAATTTATACAAATGTGTTACCAGTGGGGTCTTCCGTCTCCTCCTGCGGGCAGCAAGTGCAGCCCCAAGTTGGGCCTTGCAATCTTGCAGCTCCGGGACAGCTGGGCGTTCTTCTTGTTAAGAGCCTGAATTTCAAATGATCCTTATATCGCTTAACATAACTAATTTAAGTCTCGGGGCTCTTGGTGTGTACAACCATTAAAATTTCTTACCCAGATGTCTTTAACATATCTTTGCTCCGTGGCCTGGTAAAACCATTTTGAGCAGCTCGAGATGCGCGTCCCTGCGTTAAAGCATCCAATGCCTCGGGGAAAAGCACGCCTCTTGAAAAACTGTTCGGCAGCGTCTATGATTCATAGCGCTCTCCACCTCTGACTTTGTGGCGGACAGTCTGTCAGTATCCTTCATTGGAGTAGGATCCGGTTCGCGTCTTGCGCTTGCCTCCCCCCACCAGTCCGGGCGCTGGAGCCTGGCTGGTGTTGATTGGGTCGATAATTCCTGTGCTCGCAGTCCGGCGAGCGCTTTTTCTTCTATAAAGATCATGAGCACTTAGAAAGTTCCCTCGGAACGTTGCTCAGAAAGATCAAACACGAGCTATGCCTCTGCGGCGATGTTTCCGCCCGCACGGCGCTCCTTTTCCTCCTGCTAGTTCGGCCTGACCTCCGTGGGTCGGCCGCCGCAGGCTCGGCTCCCGGCCGGATTGGCGCTTCCTGCAAAATACCATCGTTCGCGAAGGTCAGAAATAGGCAAGGATAAGATAACGGTGTCCGGACTTCGGTCTCGGTCACCTGGGATGCCGAACTTAGCCCGGGGTAGTCCGCCGTAATGGCGACCAACGCATCATCAATGCTGAGCTGGTGGTACACCCCGTCGATTAGCTCCACCCCGAGGTCCGTATCCTCTTCGGAGGCCGAACCCAGGGATCCTTCTGGGTCCTCGGGTTGCGGAGCGGGACTCACTATGTCCTCCACAGTCCGGCGTAGACTCTGCACCGAAGACGTAATATAAGAGGCTTAAAACTTCGAAAATACGGGTAAGGCCCTTTTGAGGTGTTCGCTTACCCATCCTTTGGGATTGACCATAGAAAACCCATCCACAGGGTTCGGACGAAGGAAGTCCTCCTTCTCCCCCTTGTACAGACCGACAGATCTTCACCAGATCCTCGGTTGAATCCGCCCTTCTGTGGCCGTGCGGGTGGCATCGTCCTCCCCATTGAAATCCCACATGGGGTGGCCTCAGATTGCAGCGGCTGCACCCCCGCTGATGCACGCCGCCATGACTCCAATCATGGTCAAGCGGAATGAGCCATTAATCTTATTCGCCCATCAAGTAATGGACGCTCTTGTCCTCCTCCAAACGGGGCTCATGGGCGCCACCGAGGCGTTTCTTCAAGGGAGCAGATCAAACTCCGGAGGCCAATCCGGACTGGGTCGGGCAACGGAGCGCTCGCAATATAAACCACCCGAGGGCCGCTTTGGGCGCCCTCTTGGGGTGCCGGATAGGTATCCGGTCCTAGCAATGCGCCATATTTCGGCGCCGCCCACTTGATATATGGACCCTTGGTGAGAATGGGGTACGAGGCAGAACAGCCTCTTCCACAATGCGAAATGGGGCTCGATGCCCAGGAATAGCTCGCAAAGAGCTACGTAGCCCGCGATGTGCAACACAGAAGCGGGCGTGAGGTGGTGGAGCTGGAGTCCATAGAACTTCAGGAGCCCGTAGAGGAACAGATGTATTGGAAATCCGAGCCCCCTTATTAGATAAGGGACGAAACACACCCGCTCCCCCCTGTTGGGGCTTGGGGTGTCCTCCGCCTGCCTCCCTCCTCGATAAGTAACCAGTCCGGCTCGGACCGGAACCATGAAGGCCGGAGGAAGCAATCCCTCCGTTTGGAGCTTTACTAGCTCGTTGTGCGAAATAGAGCACCTCCTCCAATCCCCCCACGATGGGCTGGGAGCGCGTGAGGAAGAGCCGCGTTGACGATCCATGGTGGAATGGATTTCAGGGTCAGAGGCGCTTCGATGGAGTATACGCGGGAGGAAGATGGTGCGGTTTGATCTGGATCCTGCCCTTTAATAGGCAGGTGACCCGCACAACCAGGGGTAAATGTAAAGACTCCTGGCTTTTCGCGTTCGTGCGACGCGTGGAAGAGGGCCATAATTTGGCGCAAGCCAAGAAGCACGATTCGAGGTGAAGCCGGACACTTGCTCGGCAGAACATGGAATTGAAGGAGAACCCGCTTTGCAACGCCAAGACTACAAGCACGCTGGACTTATCGCCATTGAAGCCTGGTTCGGGGCTACCGAGGAGTCCTGGACTAGGGGTGTCCGGATAGCGGACCATCAATATCCGCCGGACTCCCGCACTCACGAAGATAGAAGATTGAAGACTCGGCTCGTGTCCCAAGGTACTTTCCTTGGCGTGGAAGGCAAGCTTGGCAATACGGATATGTGGATCTCCTACCATTGTAACCGACTGTAACCCTAGCCTCTCCGGTGTCTATATAAACCGGAGGGCTTTAGTCCGTGAGGACACAACATTACATCTCAACAATCATACCATAGGCTAGCTTCTAGGGTTTAGCCTCCTTGATCTCGTGGTAGATCTACTCTTGTACTACCCATATCATCAATATTAATCAAGCGGGGCGAGGGTATTACCTCCATCGAGAGGGCCCGAACACAGGTAAAAACATTGTGTCCCTCGCCTCCTGTTACCATCCGCCTAGACGCACAGTTCGGGACCCCTACCCGAGATCCGCCGGTTTTGATACCGACAATAACTAAATAACCGTAGCTCCAAATTTAATAAACTTTATATGTAAATGGGGTGGAAAATGCCTAGTTTAACATGGTGCACTTTATTTTCCTGTTTAACAACAATAAAATATGGTTTAGGGCAGAACAGTAGCAAATTAAAATATGCACATGAGGATTTTCCGGAATTGTTGTTTGTGTTCCTGGCCTCATTTAAACTTGCCTAGATAGGTAGTTTAATTATGCTTCACCTCTTGCCATGTTTAACAACATTTAATATTGTTTGGTAGCTTAAACGAGATTAAACTAAATAATTGATGTGGTGTTTCATCAATATGCAACTCGTTGCATACTGAGCTCCACTTAATTTGTAGTATTGTTTGTTGCACTTTGCCATGCCATGCATATTTAAATCGGACATGCATCATGCTTGATTGTACATCATGCCTTGTTTATGTGATGGTTGTTTACCGTGTGTTTGCTTCTTTCCGGTTGTGCTCCTTCTCGTTAGTTCCTGTTTCATTGCGATCATGAGGATTCGTTCGACTACGCTTCGTTCGTCTTCGTGGCTTCATCTTCTTCATGGACTCGTTCTTCTTTCTAGCGGGATTTCAGGCAAGGTGACCGTTACCCTGGATCTCACTACTATCATTGCTATGCTAGTTGCTTCGTTCTATCGCTATGCTGTGCTACCTATCACTTGCTCTTCAAGCATCCCAAATTGCCATGTCAGCCTCTAACCTTTTCACCCTTCCTAGCAAACCGTTGTTTGGCTATGTTACCGCTTTGCTCAGCCCCTCTTATAGCGTTTTTAGTTGTAGGTGAAGTTGAAGATTGCTCCATGATGGACATGATTATGTTGGGATATCACAATATATCTTATTTAATTAATGCATCTATATACTTGGTAAAGGGTGGAAGGCTCGGCCTTATGCCTGGTGTTTTGTTTCACTCTTGCCGCCCTAGTTTCCGTCATATCGGTGTTATGTTCCTTGATTTTGCGTTCCTTACGCGGTTGGGTGATTTATGGGACCCCCTTGACAGTTCGCTTTGAATAAAACTCCTCCAGCAAGGCCCAACCTTGGTTTTACCATTTGCCACCTAAGCCTTTTTCCCTTGGGTTTTCGCGAGCCCGAGGGTCATCTTTATTTTAACCCCCCCGGGCCAGTGCTCCTCTGAGTGTTGGTCTTAAACGGGCAAACTGCAGAGCCACCACGGGGCAACTCGAGGTATGGTTTTACTTGTAGGCTGACCTATCCGTTGTGCCCTGAGAACGACATATGTGCAGCTCCTATCGGGATTTGTCGGCACAATCGGGCGGCTTTGCTAGTCTTGTTTTACCATTGTTGAAATATCTTGTAAACCGGGATTCCGAGACTGATCGGGTCTTCCTGGGAGAAGGAATATCCTTCGTTGACTGTGGGAGCTTGTGATGGGCTAAGTTGGGACATCCCTGCAGGGTATAAACTTTCGAGAGCCGTGCCCGCGGTTATGTGGCAGATGGGAATTTGTTAATATCCGGTTGTAGAGAACTTGACACTTGACTTAATTAAAACGCATCAACCACGTGTGTAGCCGTGATGGTCTCTTTTCGGCGGAGTCCGGGAAGTGAACACGTTTTTGGGTTATGTATGAATGTAAGTAGTTTCAGGATCACTTCTTGATCACTTCTAGTTTCTCGGTCGTTCCGTTTGCTTCTCTTCTCGCTCTTATTTGCGTATGTTAGCCACCATATATGCTTAGTCGCTGCTGCAACCTCACCACTTATCCATTCCATACCCATTAAGCTTTGCTAGTCTTGATACCCATGGTAATGGGATTGATGAGTCCTCGTGGCTCATAGGTTACTACAACAACGGTTGCAAGTACATGTTATGCGATGATCATGACGCGAGAGCGATGTTTACTTGTTTTGGAGTTCTTCTTCTGCTTCTTCTTCGATCAGGGGATAGGTTCCTGGTCGGCAGCCTGGGCTAGCAGGGTGGATGTCGTTTGAGCTTCTGTTTGTGTTTCATCCGTAGTCGGATGTTGCTCTTATGTATGATGATATTGTATTCTTGTGGCATTGTATGCCTCTTATATGTATCCCCAACTATTATGTAATGGTATGATGTAATGATATCCACCTTGCAAAAGCGTCTCCAATATGCGCTTCTATCCTTAGTGGGACCTTCGAGTTCCTTTAGGATAGGGTCGCATATTGGGCGTGACAAGTTGGTAATCAGAGCCATCCCCGACTTAGGAGCCCCCTGCTTGATGGAATCGCTAGCGTTGTTGAGTCTAGAACAAAAATGTTTTGAGTCTTAGGATTATATATATCAGAGAGTAGGATCCTTTTTACTCCTCAGCCCTCTTCGTCGCTCTGGTGAGGACTCTCGATGTAGATGTTTTGTCTTTCCTCTCCTCAATTTTTCACAATTTTTTTAGGATCACGCGGGTATATTGGGATCGTTCCGATAGTCTTGTGACGAGAACATTGTTCTTGGTGCCTCCTGACATTTAGGGGTTGTGGCGGTGTCCCGGGAGTTGAGCTCCGAGGTGTTGTCGCCACAATTTTATCGCTGCGCCTCGAATACCGAGTTTTGCCGACATTGAAAATATCTTTTATGCAGTTGTTGGTGAGATAACCTCGACGCCACCCAGTACTGGGGAGTTTGGGAGTATTGCCATAGCTTGTATAACGGATGCTTTTTGAAGGTTGAGGTACACGATTTCCGGAGTTTTCTTGGTTATGTGTTGACGGATGGATACAGCTGGATATAGGGATTGTTAGTTTGGGTGAGATATATTGCTTCCCCTGTATCCCCAACACCATATTGCATAACCAGAAAGTTTCGGGAGTTTATAGGTGGGAATTCAAGTAGCTCCTAGGATATCTTTCCAATAGACACATGATACGATATGTGATCTATCATATGTTTGTTTCCGGCTTATTCTGCAAGCCAAATCCTTTATTTTGTTTTATTTGTGGTATTCGAGTTGCTTCGAAGTCAAGTGTTGAATCCATACCTTCCCTAAATGGTGTTCTAATATTTCTATGGGAGTGCTAATCCTTCTTGATCATTGAGGTTGTCATGTTAATTCTTTTCCAACTGGCGTGCTTCTCTTCAAGTGGATCCGATCATTTTTCCCATTCGCGAGATCAATTCTAAGTTTTCTCAACGGTATCCATTCCTTCTGCCCAAGTGCCTTTGTTTTCCCGCCCTCCCATCCCTTTTCTTCAAGGACTCAGATTTCTTAATCATGTATCCTTTTATTTGTGAGAAGTCTCTTCATTCTTTTCTTTCAATGTTTTTATCCGGTGATTTCCCATGAAGATGCTCAACAGTTTCAAGTTCATCATCCTTCATTGTTGTTTCTTCTCCGATGGATCCAATTCAAACTTTCAGTGTTGATCATATTCTTTTCCTCGTGTCAAATGCTTTCTCATACCGGTGCACCTATCAATCACTCACCTCTTGCTATTCATTTGTTCCCGAGTGTTGAAGATATCTCAGAAGATTTGTGTGTCCATTCTTAATCCATTCGAGTTATTTCGAGGTTTTCTTCTCTCATTCAAGCTATTTATTTCTACCAGTGCAATCTCTATTTCAAGCAATCCTTTAACGATGTTTATTTCGAGTGGGCCCTAACCCACAGGTCTTTTCCCAGGATCTTACCTGACTCTTCTAATTATCAGGAGCGATTCTCAAATTCATTTCCAAGTTGACGTAAGAATGAATTATCATCAGTCATATTCCTTCTCCAAGATCACTTTTAAACCATTTTCATCATTGGTTCAACATTTCTATTCTTCATTTCTCCGGAGTGTCTCATAAATTTTCATGGTGGTTCTCATCTTCATTCTCAACATTTGAAGACCGAAGAAGCATTTCTCTTAAATCTTGGTCCATTCTCTTCAAGATTCATGGTTCTAGCTTGATGCCATCCTCTCATAATTGTTTTCGATTGTGAGAATTCTTTTCACCCATCCAGAGCAATTCAGGAGTCTTTTCAGTTTGATTCTCCGGAGCCCATCATCTCAGAATTATTCATCTCAGCGTGTAGCTATTGTTCTACAAATCTTACCTGTGAATCGTTCAAATATCCTCTAATCAGTTCATGATCTCTTTGTTCTCATGTATCTAAATCCCCTCAAGTATCTTCATTCGTTTTCCAATTCTTCCCATAAATTGTGCCTTTGCTACTTTCATTTTCAATTCTTACGGTGGTTCATTCAAGACTTCACTTCCTTCGTTATCATATCAATTCATTCGTTGTTTCCAAATCCCACTGGTGGTTCCATCAATACCTTCTCAAGTTTACGCTATATCTCTCTTAATCCTTTCTACGGGAATAAGTAGTATGCCAAATCCATTGCTTGCCATCAATTTAATTTGATGAAGGATAAGCATACAATAAATCTTATTCTTATTTCCTCAAGGTGATTCGATTCTTTTCTTCCGGAGATTGTTCATGATGAAGTAATTCTCGGTTCTAGTGTTTCATCTATTCCTTTTCCAGAGTTCCAAGTTTTCCGCATTATCTCATCGCGAAGCTCCATCTAAATCATCGCAAGGCTTCATCTTGTGTTTTCAACTTCTCTTTCTTTTTATCATCCTTTTATTACCAGAGTTCTTCATGGAGGCTCTACATGATGGTTCGTTAAGGATTCTTTTCATTCTTCAATTGTGCTTCAAGATTTCTCTTGAAGTTAAGATCAGCCAAGCTATACCCTAAAAAGAAACATGGTGCTCAACACATGTTTTGTTTTGAGGAGTTCAAGTAATCTTCATCTTGCATTCCAAAGTGCAATTCTTCCTACCTTATCTTTTGAGGTGGTGTTATGTCATTCTGGATAATTTCCCTTCGAGTTTCATGTTTCAAAAAGTTTTCAAGAGTGACATATTTAAATCCATCATTTTATCTTTGTTCAAAAGATCTTTTCAACCAATCTATCTCTTTGTTGGAGTTATCTTGTGTCATATTTCACCTAAAGCCTTCCCTAAGGAATGTTGCTATTGTGGTGCGTATCAATGATCCAAGTTTTTTTGGGGAACGTAGTAATTTCAAAAAAGTTCCTACGCACACGCAAGATCATGGTGATGCATAGTAACGAGAGGGGAGAGTGTTGTCCATGTACCCTCGTAGACCGAAAGCGGAAGCATTAGAACAACACGGTTGATGTAGTCATACGTCTTCACGACCCGACCGATCAAGCACCGAAACTACGGCACCTCCGTGTTGGGGAACGTAGTAATTTCAAAAAATTTCCTACGCACACGCAAGATAATGGTGATGGCATAGCAACGAGAGGGGAGAGTGTTGTCTACGTACCCTCGTAGTCCGTTAAGCGGAAGCGTTATGACAACGCGGTTGATGTAGTCGTACGTCTTCACGATCCGACCGATCCAAGTACCGAACGTACGGCACCTCCGTGTTCAGCACACGTCCAGCTCGATGACGTTCCCCGGGCTTCAATCTAGCAAAGCGTCGGGGATGAGTTCCACAAGATGACGGCGTGGTACGATGATGATGTTCTATCAAGCGAGGCTTCGCCTAAACTCATGACGATATGACCGAGGTGGAATATGGTGGAGGGGGCACCGACACGGCTAAGGAACGATCCGTAGATCAACTTGTGTGTCTATGGGGTGCCCCCCCTGTATATAAAAGAGCAGGGGAGGCCGGCCGGCCCAAGGCGGCGCCAGGAGGAGGAATCCTCCTCCTAGTAGGAGTAGGACTCCTCCTTTCCTACTCCTACTAGGAGGAGGAAGGAAGGGGGAGAGGGGGAAGGAAAGGGGGGGCGCCGCCCCCCTCCTAGTCCAATTCGGACCAGAGGGGGGAGGGGGCGCGGCCCATGCTGGCCGCCCCTCTCTCCTTTCCACTAAGGCCCATAAGGCCCATTACTCTCCCAGGGGGGGGGGTTCCGATAACCCTCCGGCACTCCGGTTTTCTTTGAAATCACCCGGAACACTTCCGGTGTCCGAATATAGTCGTCCAATATATCAATCTTTATGTCTCGACCATTTCGAGACTCCTCGTCTGTCCGTGATCACATCCGGGACTCGGAACAAACTTCGCTACATCAAAACTTATAAACTCAAAATAAAACTGTCATCGTAACGTTAAACGTGCGAACCCTACGGGTTCGAGAACTATGTAGACATGACCTAGAACTATTCTCGGTCAATAACCAATAGTGGAACCTGGATGTTCATATTGGTTCCTACATATTCTACGAAGATCTTTACCGGTCAAACCGCATAACAACATACGTTGTTCCCTTTGTCATCGGTATGTTACTTGCCCGAGATTCGATCATCGGTATCCAATACCTAGTTCAATCTCGTTACCGGCAAGTCTCTTTACTCGTTCCGTAATACATCATTTCATAACTAACTCATTAGTTATAATGCTTGCAAGGCTTGGGTGATGAGTATTACCGAGAGGGCCCGGAGATACCTCTCCGACAATCGGAGTGACAAAACCTAATCTCGAAATACGCCAACCCAACATGTACCTTCAGAGACACCTGTAGAGCACCTTTATAATCACCCAGTTACGTTGTGACGTTTGGTAGCACACAAAGTGTTCCTCCGGTAAACGGGAGTTTCATAATCTCATAGTTGTAGGAACTTTGTATAAGTCATGAAGAAAGCAATAGCAACATGCTAAACGATCAAGTGCTAGGCTAACGGAATGGGTCAAGTCAATCACATCATTCTTCTAATGATGTGATCCCATTAATCAAATGACAACACATGTCTATGGTTAGGAAACATAACCATCTTTGATTAATGAGCTAGTCAAGTAGAGGCATACTAGTGACATTAAGTTTGTCTATGTATTCACACATGTATCATGTTTCCGGTTAATACAATTCTAGCATGAATAATAAACACTTATCATGAAATAAGGAAATAAATAATAACTTTATTATTGCCTCTAGGGCATATTTCCTTCAGTCTCCCACTTGCACTAGAGTCAATAATCTAGTTCACATCACCATGTGATTAACACCCATAGTTCACATCACCATGTGATTAACACCCATAGTTCACATCGTCATGTGATCAACACCCAAAGGGTTTACTAGAGTCAATAATCTAGTTCACATCGCTATGTGATTAACACCCAAAGAGTACTAAGGTATGATCATGTTTTGCTTGTGAGAGAAGTTTAGTCAACGGTCTCATCACATTCGAGCCATATGTATTTTGCAAATATTCTATGTCAACAATGCTCGCATTTAAGCTACTCTAGCTAATTTCTCCCACTTTCAATATGTATCCAGATTAAGACTTAGAGTCATTCGGATCGCTGTGCCAAACTTGTATCGACGTAACCCTTTACGACGAACCTTTTGTCACCTCCATAATCGAGAAACATATCCTTATTCTACTAAGGATAATTTTGACCAATGTCCAATGATCTACTCCTAGATCACTATTGTAGTCCCTTGCCAAACCAGGGCAGAGTATACAATAGGTCTGGTCCATAGCATGGCATACTTTTATAGAACCTATGACTGAAGCATAGGGAATGACTTTCATTCTCTTTCTATTTTCTGCCGTGGTCAGGATTTGAGTCTTACTCAATTTCACACCTTGTAACACAGGCAAGAATCTCTTTCTTTGACTATTCCATTTTGAACTACTTCAAAATCTTGTCAAGGTATGTAATCATTGAAAAAACTTTTCAAGCGTCTTGATCTATCTTTATAGATCTTGATGCTCAATATGTAAGCAGCTTCACCGAGGTCTTTCTTTGAAGAAAAAAAACTCCTTTCAAACTCCCCTTTATGCTTTGCAGAATAATTCTACATTATTTCCGGTCAACAATATGTCATTCACATATACTTATCAGAAATGCTGTAGTGCTCCCACTCACTTTCTTGTAAATACAGGCTTCATCGCAAGTCTGTATAAAACTATATGCTTTGATCAACTCATCAAAGTGTATATTCCAACTCTGAGATGCTTGCACCAGTCCATAGATGGATAGCTGGAGCTTGCACATTTTGTTAACACCTTTAGGATTGAGAAAACCTTCTGGTTGTATCATATACAACTCTTCTTAAATAAATCCATTAAGGAATGCAGTTTTGTCTATCCATTTGCCAGATTTCATAAAATGCGGCAATTCCTAACATTATTCAGACAGACTTAAGCATAGATACGAGTGAGAAACTCTCATCGTAGTCAACACTTTGACCTTGTCGAAAACCTTTTGCGACAATTCTAGCTTTGTAGATAGTAACTCTACTATCAGCGTCCGTCTTCCTCTTGAAGATCCATTTATTCTTAATGACTCACCGATCATCGGGCAAGTCAATCAAAGTCTATACTTTGTTCTCATACATGGATCATATCTCAGATTTCATGGCCTCAAGCCATTTTGCGGAATCTGGGCTCATCATCGCTTCCTCATAGTTCGTAGGTTTGTCATGGTCAAGTAACATGACCTCCAGAACTAGATTACCGTACCACTCTGGTGCGGATCTCACTCTGTTTTACCTACGAGGTTCGGTAGTAACTTGATCTAAAGTTACATGATCATCATCATTAGCTTCCTCACTAATTGGTGTAGTAGTCACAGGAACAGATTTATGTGATGAACTACTTTCCAATTCAGGAGAAGGTACAAATTACCTTATCAAGCTCTACTTTCCTCCCACTCACTTCTTTCGAGAGAAACTCCTTCGCTAGAAAGGATCCATTATTAGCAACGAATGTTTTGCCTTCGGATCTGTGATAGAAGGTGTACCCAACAGTTTCCTTTGGGTATTCTATGAAGACGCACTTCTCCGATTTGGGTTCGAGCTTATCAGGTTGAAAACCTTTTTCATATAAGCATCGCAACTGCAAACTTTAAGAAATGACAGCTTAGGTTTACTGCTAAACCATAGCTCATACGGTGTCGTTTCAACGGATTTAGATGGTGCCCTTTTAACGTGAATGTAGCTGTCTCTAATGCATAACCCCAAAATAATAGTGGTAAATCAGTAAGAGACATCATAGATCGCACCATATCCAATAAAGTGCGGTTACGACGTTTGGACACACCATAACGTTGTGGTGTTCCAGGTGGCGTGAGCTGTGAAACTATTCCACATTATTTTAATTGAAGACCAAACTCGTAACTCACATATTCGTCTCCACGATCAGATCGCAGAAACTTTATTTTCTTGTTACGATGATTTTCCACTTCACTCTGAAATTCTTTGAACCTTTCAACTATTTCAAACTTATGTTTCATCAAGTAGATATACCCATATCTGCTCAAATCATCTTGTGAAGGTCAGAAAATAACGATACTTGCCACGAGCATCAACACTCATTGGATCGCATACATCGGTATGTATTATTTCCAATAAGTCAGTAGCTCGTTCCATTGTTCCGGAGAACGGAGTTTTAGTCATCTTGCCCAAAAGGCATGGTTCGCAAGCATCAAATGATTCATAACCAAGTGATTCCGAAAATCCATCTTTCATGGAGTTTCTTCACGCGCTTTACACCAATATGACCCAAACGGCAGTGCCACAAATAAGTTGCACTATCATTATTAACTTTGCATCTTTTGGCATCAATATTATGAATATGTGTATCACTACGATCGAGATCCAACAAACTATTTTCATTGGGTGTATGACCATTTTAAGGTATTATTCATGTAAATAGAACAACAATTATTCTTCAACTTTAAATGAATAACCGTATTGCAATAAACATGATCAAATCATATTCATGCTCAACGCAAACGCCAAATAACATTTATTTAGGTTTAACACTAATCCGAAAATATAGGGGTGTGCGATGATGATCATATCAATCTTGGAACTACTTCCAACACTCATCGTCACTTCCCTTCAACTAGTCTCTGCTTATTCTCAGAACTCCTGCTTTGAGTTACTAATCTTAGCAACCTAACAAGTATCAAATACTCAGGGGCTACTATAAACACTAGTAAGGCACACATCAATAACTCAGATATCAAATATACCGCTTTGTTCACTTTGCCATCCTTCTTATCCACCAAATATTCAGGGCATTTCCGCTTCAAAGGACCATTTCTTTTGCAAAGTAAGCACTCGGTTTGCTTTGGTCCAGCTTTGGTGTTCTTCACGGAGTGACAACTTGTTTGCCATTCTACTTGAAGTCTCCTTTCTTTCCTTTGCCCTTTTCTTGAAACTAGTGGTCTTGTCAATCATCAACACTTGATGCTCTTTCTTGATTTCTACCTTCGTTGATTTCAACATCACGAAGAGCTCGAATCATTTTCGCCATCCTTTGCATACTATAGTTCATCACAAAGTTCTACTAACTTGGTGATGGTGACTAGAGAACTCATCAATCACTATCTTATCCGGAAGATTAACTCCCACTTGATTCAAGCGATTGTAGTACCCTCGACAATCTGAGCACTTGCTCACTAGTTGAGCGATTCCTCCATCTTTTAGCTATAGAACTTGTTGGAGACTTCATATCTCTCAACTCGGTATTTGCTTGAAATATTAACTTCAATTCTGGAACATCTCATATGGTCCATGATGTTTAAAACGCCTTTGAAGTCCCGATTCTAAGCCGTTAAGCATGGCGCACTAAACTATCAAGTAGTCATCATATTGAGCTAGCCAAACGCTCATAACGCCCGCATCCGCTCCTGCAATAGGTTTGTCACCTAGCGGTGCATCAAGGACATAATTCTTCTGCAAGCAAAGAATGAGGATAAACCTCGATCACGGATCCAATCCGCATCATTGCTACTAACATTTTTCAACACAATTTTCTCTAGGAACATATCAAAATAAACATATGAAAGCAACAACGCGAGCTATTGATCAACATAATTTGCAAAATACTACCAGGACTAAGTTCATGATAAATTTAAGTTCAATTAATCATATTACTTAAGAACTCCCACTTAGACAGACATCTCTCTAGTCATCTAAGTGATCACGTGATCCAAATCAACTAAACCATAACCGATCATCACGTGAGATGGAGTTAGTTTTCAATGGTGAACATCATTATGTTGATCATATCTACTATATGATTCACGCTCGACCTTTCGGTCTCCGTGTTCCGAGGCCATATCTGCATATGCTAGGCTCGTCAAATTTAACCTGAGTATTCCGCGTGTGCAAAACTGGCTTGCACCCGTTGTAGATGGACGTAGAGCTTATCACACCCGATCATCACGTGGTGTCTGGGCCCGACGAACTTTGGCAGCGGTGCATACTCAGGGAGAACACTTCTTGATAATTTTTTAGTGAGAGATCATCTTAAAATGCTACCGTCAATCAAAGCAAGATAAGATGCATAAAGGATAAACATCACATGCAATCAATATAAGTGATATGATATGGCCATCATCATCTTGTGCTTGTGATCTCCATCTCCGAAGCACCGTCGTGATCACCATCGCCACCGGCGCGACACCTTGATCTCCATCGTAGCGTCGTTGTCATTTACGCCATCTATTGCTTCTCGACTATCGCTACCGCTTAGTGATAAAGTAAAGCAATTACTGTATGCTTGCATTTCATACAATAAAGCGACAACCATATGGCTCCTGCCATTGCCGATAACTTCGTTACAAAACATGATCATCTCATACAATAAAATATAGCATCACGCCTTGACCATATCACATCACAACATGCCCCGCAAAAACAAGTTAGACGCCCTCTACTTTTTTGTTGCAAATTTTACGTGGCTGCTACGGGCTTAGCAAGAACCGTTCTTACCTCGCATCAAAACCACAACGATAGTTCGTCAAGTTAGTGCTGTTTTAACCTTCGCAAGGACCGGGCGAGCCACACTCGGTTCAACTAAAGTTGGAGAAACCGACACCCGCTAGTCACCGTGTGCAATGCACGCCGGTAGAACCAGTCTCGCATAAGCGTCGCCAGAGTGTCGGTCCGGGCCGCTTCATCCAACAATACCGCCCGAACCAAAGTCCGACATGCTGGTAAGCAGATGACTTGTATCGCCCACAACTCACTTGTGTTCTACTCGTGCATATAACATCAACGCATAAAACCTAGGCTCGGATGCCACTGTTGGGGAACGTAGTAATTTCAAAAAATTTCCTACGCACACGCAAGATCATGGTTATGGCATAGCAACGAGAGGGGAGAGTGTTGTCTACGTACCCTCGTAGACCATTAAGCGGAAGCGTTATGACAACGCGGTTGATGTAGTCGTACGTCTTCACGATCCGACCTATCCAAGTACCGAACGTACAGCACCTCTGTGTTCAGCACACATCCAGCTCGATGACGTTCCCCGGGCTTCAATCCAGCAAAGCGTCGGGGATGAGTTCCGTCAGCACGACGGCGTGGTGACGATGATGATGCTCTATCGGCGCAGGGCTTCGCCTAAACTCTGCGACGATATGACCGAGGTGGAATATGGTGGAGGGGGGCATCGCACACGGCTAAGGAACGATCCGTAGATCAACTTGTGTGTCTATGGGGTACCCCTGCCCCCGTATATAAAAGAGCAAGGGGGGAGGCCTCCCGGCCCAAGGGGGGCACGCCAGGGAGGAGGAATCCTCCTCCTAGTAGGAGTAGGACTCCTCCTTTCCTACTCCTACTAGGAGGAGGAAGGAAGGGGGAGAGGGGGAAGGAAAGGGGGGGCGCCGCCCCCCCTCCTAGTACAATTCGGACCAGAGGGGGGAGGGGGCGCGCGGCCCATGCTGGCCGCCCCTCTCTCCTTTCCACTAAGGCCCATAAGGCGCATTACTCTCCCGGGGGGGGTTCCGATAACCCTCCGGCACTCCAGTTTTCTCCGAAATCACCCGGAGCACTTCCGGTGTCCGAATATAGTCATCCAATATATCAATCTATATGTCTCGACCATTTCGAGACTCCTCGTCATGTCCGTGATCACATCCGGGACTCCGAACAAACTTCGGTACATCAAAACTTATAAACTCATAATAAAACTGTCATCGTAACATTAAGCGTGCGGACCCTACGGGTTCGAGAACTATGTAGACATGACCTAGAACTATTCTCGGTCAATAACCAATAGTGGAACCTGGATGTTCATATTGGTTCCTACATATTCTACGAAGATCTTTATTGGTCAAACCGCATAACAACATACGTTGTTCCCTTTGTCATCGGTATGTTACTTGCCCGAGATTCGATCGTCAGTATCCAATACCTAGTTCAATCTCATTACCGACAAGTCTCTTTACTCGTTCCGTAATACATCATTTCATAACTAACTCATTAGTTATAATGCTTGCAAGGCTTGGGTGATGAGTATTACCGAGAGGGCCCAGAGATACCTCTCCGACAATCGGAGTGACAAAACCTAATCTCGAAATACGCCAACCCAACATGTACCTTCGGAGACACTTGTAGAGCACCTTTATAATCACCCGATTCGCTAGACGCTTGGTAGCACACAAAGTGTTCCTCCGGTAAACGGGAGTTGCATAATCTCATAGTTGTAGGAACTTTGTATAAGTCATGAAGAAAGCAATAGCAACATACTAAACGATCAAGTGCTAGGCTAACGGAATGGGTCAAGACAATCACATCATTCTTCTAATGATGTGATCCCGTTAATCAAATGACAACACATGTCTATGGTTAGGAAACATAACCATCTTTGATTAATGAGCTAGTCAAGTAGAGACATACTAGTGACATTAAGTTTGTCTATGTATTCACACATGTATCATGTTTCCGGTTAATACAATTCTAGCATGAATAATAAACATTTATCATGAAATAAGAAAATAAATAATAACTTTATTATTGCCTCTAGGGCATATTTCCTTCACTCCGAGTTCTAGCACACTTTCAGCTTGATGACGATCCCTGGACTCCGATCCAGCAGAATGTCAGGGAAGAGTTCCGTCAGCACGACAGCGTGGTGATGATCGTGACGTTCTACCGTCGCAGGGCTTTGCCTAAGCACCGCTATAATATTATCGAGGACTATGGTGGAGGGGGGCACCGCACACGGCTAAGAGATCAAGAGATCAATTTTTGTGTCTAGAGGTGCCCCCGCCCCCGTATATAAAGGAGCCAAGAGGGAGGGGGCGGCCGCCAAGGAGGGCGCGACCAAGGGGAGTCCTACTCCCACCGGGAGTAGTACTCCCTTCTTTCCTAGTTGGAATAGGAGAAGGGGGGAGGAGGAGGGAGAGAGGAAGGAAGGGGGGGCGCCGCCAGGGCCGGGCCGGCAAAATCCGAGGCCCTATGCGAAACTACAAAAATGGGGCCCTATCTTACTAAAAATGAACTAACGAGCAATTATAGTGTATATGATATAACGTCTTACATAACAATTGGTTAGATAAAAGATCATACCTATTCAACTCCCTGATGCATAATATGTATTTAAACAACATTATTGTTTTAGTATTCTTTGAAATGAAATGTTGCAATGGTAAAAGGATCAACAGGCTGATTACCGATGACACTTGTGATGCTTCTTTTTTGAAAACTTGTTCATACCACCTTTATAAGATTTATTGATTTAATTTTTTTCTCTTTTTTTTCTCTTGCACTTCTGGAACCAGACTGATATTTCCCTACAATGACTCAAGTATGTATTATTGAAACACAAGATGGAAAAGGTGAATAAAATAAAATTGTAGTGATACGACAACAGATATCAATTGAAAATTACGTGTCAATGTTTTGCAATTAGATGAACGATCTAACTCACCTAGTCTCGTGTCATGTCCCATTGAACTGCTACACTATGATCTTTAATTAAGAAGGCAAGAACTGATCTCTAACAATCCCAGCCAAAAGTTAATTAGGATTTAGGAAATTAGAAATTAGGAGTAGGAGCCGATGTTAATCAGAAAAGACTCATAGCGGAAGGCTACCTATTTTGAAGCCGCGAAGCACCTAGATGATTGAAGTTGTGAAGCACGGGAGTCTCCGATCGATCCGATGAGGCACCGAGTCTGGAATTTGGGACAGGAAGGCAACAACGGCAGCGGCTGATCGATCTGATGAGTCGATGAGACAAAGCCGCGAAGGCGAGTGGGCAACGATCCCGTTTCCTGTGCCGCCGCTGACATGACTGCTACTGCGGCTTTGCATCGATCGAGTGACGAGTCCACGATCCCCGTTTTTCTGAGGGAGCGACGATCACGATCGATCCAGCAGTTTTTTTAATTTTAGAAACACTGATCCAGCAGACTTTTATTTTTGAGGACGAGCAACAACGCTAGATGCCTCGACGGAATTCTTCTTTTAGAAATACTAGGCTACATAAAAATTTTTAGGGCCCCCAAAAGTTTTGGGCCCTGTGCGGGCCGCACATTCAGGACAACTATGGGCCCGACCCTGGGCGCCACCCCCTCTCCTTGTCCTATTCGGACTAGGGGGAGGGGCGCGCGGCTGAGCCCTTGCCTCCTCTCCTCCTCTCCACTAGGGCCCATGTAGGCCCATTAAGCCCCCGGGGGGTTCCGGTAACCTCCCGGTACCCCTGTAAAATCCCGATTTCACCCGGAACACTTCTGATATCCAAATATAGGTTTCCAATATATCAATCTTCATGTCTCGACCATTTCGAGACTCCTCGTCATGTCCGTAATCTCATCCAGGACTCTGAACAAACTTCGGTACTTCAACACTCATAAACTCATAATATAACTGTCATCAAAACCTTAAGCGTGTGGACCCTACGGGTTCGAGAACTATGTAGACATGACCTAGAACTATTTCCGGTCAATAACCAATAACAGAACCTGGATGCTCATATTGGCTCCTACATATTCTACGAAGATCTTTATCAGTCAAACCGCATAACAACATACGTTGTTCCCTTTGTCATCAGTACGTTACTTCCCCGAGATTCGATCGTCGGTATCTCAATACCTAGTTAAATCTCATTACCGGCAAGTCTCTTTACTCGTTACGTAATGCATCATTCCATAACTAACTCATTAGCTACATTGCTTGCAAGGCTTATAGTGATGTGCATTACCGAGAGGGCCCAGAGATACCTCTCCAACAATCGGAGTGACAAAACCTAATCTCGAAATATGCCAACTCAACATGTACCTTTGGAGACACCTATAGAGCTCCTTTATAATCACCCAGTTACGTTGTGACGTTTGGTAGCACACAAAGTGTTCCTCCGGTAAACGGGAGTTGCATAATCTCATAGTTATAGAAACTTGTATAAGTCATGAAGAAAGCAATAGTAACATACTAAACGATCAAGTGCTAAGCTAACGGAATGGGTCAAGTCAATCATATCATTCTCCTAATGATGTGATACCGTTAATCAAATGACAACATATGTCTATGGTTAGGAAACATAACCATCTTTGATTAATGAGCTAGTCAAGTAGAGGCATACTAGTGACATTAAGTTTGTCTATGTATTCACACATGTATCATGTTTTCGGTTAATACAATTATAGCATGAATAATAAACATTTATCATGATATGAGGAAATAAATAATAACTTTATTATTGCCTCTAGGGCATATTTTCTCTAGTCTCCCACTTGCACTAGAGTCAATAATCTAGATTACACAGTAATGATTCTAACACCCATGGAGTCTTGGTGCTGATCATGTTTTGCTCGTGGAAGAGGCTTAGTCAATGGGTCTGCAACATTCATATCCGTATGTATCTTGCAAATCTCTATGTCTTTGTAACATCCCAAATTTCCAATTTGGCATGTTATACATAGATCATCCATGCATATCATATTTTATTGTTTTTTTCGTTTGCAATCCTCGAAATCCTAAGCAACTCAAGGACCCTCGGAGAGAGTTGGGGATTTTCCGATTTTCATCTTTGAGTTTTACCAAATATTGCAGACGAGGATTTTGATTTTTATTATTTTTCTCTCCGGAATTTTTTTCATTTCAAATACATAAATGAGGGGAGATAATATGACTTCTCCAAAATAATTGAAATATCGGAGGAAAAATGTTAAAATCATTATTTGGTTTTTATTTGAGTTTATTCGGAATTTTATTTGCCCTAGAATTTTTTTGCATGTTTTATAATTTGCATTCTAGGGGCCAAGAAAAGTTCTTCTCTTTCTAAATATTCCATTTAGACGGAGAAAACATGTTTTGGAATTTTTAGATTTTTATTTATTTTCCTAGGATTTTTCTAAGTCGGCGGAATGTTTTAAAAAAAAACCGTGCCCGACCGGGCCAAGGGCCCAGCCAGGCCTGTCACACCCAATATGCGACCCTATCCAAAAGGAACTCGAAGGTCCCACCAAGGATAGACCCGCATATTGAGACGCTTTTGCAAGGTGGATATCATTACATCAACATTACATAATAGATGGGGATACAGACATAAGGCATACAATGCCACACGAATACAACATCATCTTACATAAGATCACCACATCCGACTACGGATGAACCACAAACAGAAACTCAGACAATATCCACCCTGCTAGCCCAGGCTGCCGACCTGGAACCTATCCCCTGATCGAAGAAGCAGAAGAAGAACTCCAAAACAAGTAAACATCTCTCTCGCGTCACGATCATCGCATAAACCTGTACCTGCAACTGTTGTTGTAGTAATCTGTGAGCCACGAGGACTCAAAGAATCCCATTACCATGGGTATCAAGACTAGCAAAGCTTAATGGGAAAGGAAGGGGTAAAGTGGTGAGGTTGCAGCAGCGACTAAGCATATATGGTGGCTAACATACGCAAATGAGAGCGAGAAGAGAAACAATGGAACGGTCGAGAAGCTAGCAATGATCAAGAGGTGATCCTGAACTCCTACCTACGTCAAACATAACCCAGAAACCGTGTTCACTTCCCGGACTCCGCCGAGAAGAGACCATCACGGCTACACACGCGGTTGATGCGTTTTAATTCGGATCAGGTGTCAAGTTGTCTACAACCGGACATTAACAAATTCCCATCTGCCACATAACTGCGGGCACGGCTCTCGAAAGTTTATACCCTGCAGGGGTGTCCCAACTTAGCCCATGACAAGCTCTCGCGATCAACGAAGAATAGACCTTCTCCCAGAAGACCCGATCGGTCTCGGAATCCGGTTTACAAGACATTTCGACAATGGTAAAACAAGACCAGCAAGACCGCCCGATCTACCGACAATCCCGATAGGAGCTGCACGTATCTCGTTCTCGTGGCAACACCGATGAACACTACGACGGCAACCGATGATACCCCAAGTTGCCTAGGGGCGGCACCGCAAGTGGCTCGGGTTTGGACCAACACTTAGACAAGCATTGGCCCCGGGGCTATAATAAAGATGACCCTTGGGTTAATTACTCCCCGGGAAAGGTAGGTGGTGGTGAGGCAAATGGTAAAACCAAGGTTGGGCCTTGCCGACAAGTTTTATTCAAAGCAAACTGTCGGGGGTCCCATAAATCACCCGACCGCAGTAAGGAACGCAAAATCCGGGAACATAATACCGGTATGACGGAAACTAGGGCGGCAAGAGTGGAACAAAACACTGTGCATAAGGCCGAGCCTTCCACCCTTTACCAAATATATAGATGCATTAATAATATAAGAGATATTGTGATATCCCAACCAAAATCCTGTCCACCATGGAGAAATCTTCAACTTCACCTGCAACTAGCAACGCTATAAGAGAGGCTGAGCAAAGCGGTAACATAGCCAAACAACGGTTTGCTAGGAAGGGTGTCAAAGGTTAGAGGTTCATGGCAATTTGGGAGGCTTGAAGAGCAAATGATAGGTAACGCAGCATATCGATAGAACGAAGCAACTAGCATAGCAATGATAGTAGTGAGATCCACGATAGCGGTCATCTTGCCTGAAATCCCGCAAGGAAGAAGAACGAGTCCATGAAGAAGATGAAGCCACGAAGACGAACCAAGCGTAGACGAACGCATCCTCACAATCGCAACGAAACAGGAACTATCGAGAAGAAGCACACAACATAGTAAACACACCACACATAAACAAGACATGATGCACAACAAGCATGATGCATGACAAAGCTAGATGAGGCTACTCATGGCAGGAGATGATGCAAACAAGAACAACACATCAAGGCAAGTTTAAATGAGGCCGGGATCAACCAATAACAGTTCCGGTAAGTCCTCATATGCAAATTTTGAAATTGGTCCAGAACTGAACAAACCTTATGTTCAAGTTGTTAAACAGCAAGTTAAAATGCACCATGATAATCTACACGAAATTCTACTCAAGTTACATAGAAAGTTCATTAGATTCGGAGCTACGGCCTAGAAGATATGAGCAAAACAAGTTAAACATGGCATTGATGCAAAATGTACCCAACCAACAAGCAAACACACCAAAACAAAGATGCAATATGGAAATATGAAGCTACATGCAAAAACAAGCAAGTTTCATATAGAGCACACTCAAAACGGAGCAACGGTTCAACACATACACTCTATAAAAGTCATAACAACAATCTGTCCATAACAGCAACTAGGAATCTTACAAGCATCAAAACAACATGCTACAACACCCCAAAATAATAACCAAAGGCATGGGCATGAAGTACAGGTAAAGCACAACAAAACATGAACACTGAGCTATCTCCAGAAACTACTAGAACATGCTCAAAATGACATGGTAAGATTGCAAATAATAACAGTATCAGACTTGGCAGAAATAACATCAGGTTGCAATGTTTAGAGCTATCAAACAATATGTTACAGGAACTTATCATGGCAAACAAAGACATGGCATGAATCTACTAATTGCATAGATCAAAAGTCCCTTACTGGCCATGAGCCAAAAAGGCATAGAAAATATGGTGGCACCCATGTAAACATGGCAAGTTATATTACAGATTCAAACATGGCAGGAACAACAATAAGTAGGCATGTTGGTGAGCTTGAACCACTCACCACAGAGAAATAAATGGCATGGCAAGGCAACCAACAGTAAGAAGGCATGTTTATGAAGCTAAGCATGGCAAGAGCAAGGTCATAGGATGCATGGATCACTAGCAAAACACATGGGAACAAGTGAACTTAATGTTAACAGGCTGATAGCAACATTTTCAAGCAACTTTGGAGCAAGATAACAACATGTACCAGCAGGCTATAATTGCAACCAAGGGCATGAATGGATAGAGCATGACATGTAGATCAAAACATGTTTATGGAGCATCTCCAGATTATGCATAGAATGATTAGTAGCAACATGTTAACATAGCAACAAAATATAACAGAATCTGTCCGGAAAACAGCAACAGCAAGTACCCTCCTTAACAAGCTTGATGCACTCACTACACAATTCACAAAAATACATGGATGGCACCCCTGGAAATATGGCATGGCATAGATCAAAACACATGTAGACATCAACCCCATAGGATGCACACATCAATCATGGCAAAATGACAAATGAGCAAGTTATAACAGCCAAAGATTAACATCAACATGCACTCTTCCAACAGCATTTCGGGCATCAAGATGAGCTCAAATGAAAATGATGCAATGGAATGAAATGAAGTACTCGTCAAGTCGAACAATGTGACATATTACACGAACGAAACGGAGCTACGGATGCAGCGATACGGCATGATGAACATGGCATGAATGTTAGAAAAACAGGGACTTAGGGAAAATTTAGACCTCGAGGGGGGTTGGCTAGACGGACATGTCCGGGCTCCTCCGGACATGTCCGACGCGGACAGAGGAGCAGACGAGAAGGGAGGCCGAGGAGACCGGCCATGGCGGCGCGACACTCCGGTGAGGTCGGAGGAGGCCGGAGGAGGCGACGGCAAGGCGGATCCGGCCGGATCTCGCCGGATCCGCCGAAGCTCCAATAAGGCGACGCTGGGCAGGCGCGGCGTCGGCCGGCCGGATCAGCGGGCGGCGAGATCCGGCGGCGACGGGCGAGGTCGCTGCCGGAGGACAGCAGCGAAGCGGGCACTGGCGTGGGAGCGGGCGGCGGCGATCGGGCGACGGAGGCGACGGCCGGAGCTCAGGCGGGCGCGATCATGATGGTGGGGGGGCTCAGCGTGCCGGCGAGGTGGCGGGAGGCGCGCCCAGCGAGCCGGAGCAGCGGGCGGCGGAGACACGGCGGCGGCGCTGGGGCGGGGCACCCAGGGCGGGATGCGCCGACCGGCCGGGAGGGCTGCGGACGGGCTCATGGGGCCAGCGGTCGGCGGCGATGTGGGGCTGCGCAGCCCGGGCTGAGGTGGCGAGCGGCGATTGGTCTAGGAGGCGGCGGGGGGTGATGTGGCGGCCCGGGAGTGGCTGGCGGCGGTTGTCCGGCCAGGGGCGGACATTGTCCGGCGGCGCGCGATGTGAAATATAGGGTTAGGGGAAAGAGGAGACCCGGGATTAGAGGAGGGGTGCACATATTTATAGGTAGAGGGAGCTCGGAGAGTCCAAATGAGGAGCGGTTTTCGGCGACGCGATCGTGATCGAACGACCGAGAGCATGGAGGGGAGTTTGCTGGGCTTTGGGCCATTTTGGAAGGGGTGTTGGGCTGCACACAAAAGAGGGCTTTACGGTTACCCTTGTTAACTATTGAGTACCAACGACCTCCAAATGGCACGAAACTTGACAGCGGTTCACGGTGGTATACCAAGGCCGCTTGGCAAGACTCGGTCCATTCCGAGAACATTTAACACCCGCACAAGAGAAGAGGCGAAAGGGGGACGCCGGAGGACATAGGAGTGCCGGATTGCAAAACGGACAACGGGGAAAATGCTCGGATGCAAGAAACGAACACGTATGCAAAATGAAATGCACATGATGACATGATAAAATGCAACACGCAAGCAAATGACATGGCAATGACGGCGAATAATCGCGAGACACACGCGCGATCGAATCCGGGGCGTTACAACACTCCTCCACTAACAAGAGATCTCGTCCCGAGATCTTAGGAGCGAGACGGAAGTGAAAAAAGGATGAGGTGAAACAAGAACTCAAGAGAAGAAGCAAAGAATCGAGAACACTCGAGAAGAGAGAGGAACGACGCGAATGATGAGAATCAAAAGCTCACAGAATCAGATAGACTATGAAACCACTCGTTCTAACCGGAATGGTTAGAATGAGAAAAGAAACGAATAAGACTGAAAGGATTTAGGCAGGGCTCCGGCTGAACATGGAAAGAATAGAACACGAGCTAGAGAGGATGGAATGATACTTTACGAGAGGAACGACACGATGCCTCCGGAAGAATAGAAAGAATGAGCACCTCGGGAAGCAATAAGAAGAAGATACTTGAGCTCTTCCAAAAGAACCTTGATGAACACTTGAAGAATGAATTAAATCATGAAGATTCACCAAGAAGAACTCCGGTGACAAAAGATGATGAGATAGAATGAAGCATGAAAGAATAAGATTAAGGCCCTGCGATGATTTAGATGGAGGTTCCGACGAAATGGCCGAGGAAATTTGAACTCCGGAAAAGAAAAGATGAAACACTTGGAACTAGAGTTTATTCATCAAGAACAAACTCCGAAGAAAAAGGGATTACTTGACTTTGAGGAAATAAGAATAAGATTTATTGTATGCTTATCCTTCATCAAATTAAATTGATGACAAGCAATGGATTTTGCATACTACTTATTCTTCTTCAAAAAGGATTGAGAAGTGACATATCGCAAACTTGAGAAGGTCTTCATGAACCACCGGTAGGATTGGAAATAATGAATGAATTAATATGATAATCAAAGAAAAAGAATCTTGAACGAACCACCGTTAGAATACAAAATGACTGATGGAAGAGAATGAATCACCGGAAAGAATTAGAAGAACAAATATGCTAGAGGGGATTTAGATGCAAAAGAACGGGAAGAACTCGAACTGATTAAAGAGCACTAGAGCGCGGCGCCGAGATAATTAGAGAATGACAACTGGAATGATGGCCTCCGGTGAAAAGAAACGGGGAAACAACTCCTGAAATGCTCCGGATGGATGAAAAGAATTTGCATGACTAGAAACAATTTGATAGGACAACATCGAGCTAGCACCGCGAATCTCCAGGGAATAGACAAGATTTAGAGGAAAACTCTTCTTCTGTCTTCAAATGACGACGGGAAACACCACCAAAATTATTGAGGTACTCCGGGAGAACGAAAAGCGAAGAGGTTGAGCCAACAATGAAATGATTTGAAAGAGATCTTGAAGAAGGCAAGTGACTGATGGGATCCATTCTTATGTCACTCTTGAAAAGAATTGAGAATAACTCCGGGGGAATTAGAAGAGTCAGGTAAGATCCTGGGAAAGACCTGTGGGTTAGGGCCCACTGAAGAGAAAACATCGTTGGAAAGGATTGTTGAACAGATAGGTGATGCACCGGAATGAATGAAATATTTAAATGAGGTGACAACCTCGAATTAATTGGAACACAGACGAATCTCCTGAGATGTCTTCCGAACTCCGGAATGATTGAATGACGAGAGGCAAATGAGGAAGGAGAACACTTGAGCTGAGGAAAAGAATGTGATCAACACCGAATACTTGAATTGAATCCACCGAAAAAGAAAAAGAGATGAAGAATGTCCACAGAGACGAGAATTCACCGGTTGAAATAATTAAAGGAAGACTGAAGAGGCTCCACACGAATGAAATAGATGGTCGAGAGAGAGTCAGACTCCGGGAAGAAAAAGGGTGGGAGGGCGGGAAAAACAAAGGCAACTTGGAAGGGGAACCGACGAATATCTTGAAGAGAAAACACCGGTTGAAAACAAAGACTTCGCACGGGTAGGATGGATACTCGATTACGGACTCCGGTTCCAAGGAGAAAAAGGGGAGGGCGGGTGGGAAAAGAAAACAACTGAGGATTGAACTCGGCAAAGATGAAGAGGCTCAAGTCAACATGACGAGAAATGCGCCGGACAAAAGAGGATGGACAACGAACGAAAACTAACCACGTGATCCTAAAGAAAAATTTGAATGGGAAGAGGAGTAATTCAAAACACCTACGTCAAAATTCCTCACCAGAGCGACGAAGGGGCAGAGGAGTAAAAAGAATCCTACTCTCCGATATAACTAGACTCAGAAAACAGTTTTGTTCTAGACTCAACAACGGCCAAACTACACGATCAATCAAGGGGCTCCTAGGGTCGGTCGAGGCTCTGATACCAACTTGTCACACCCAATATGCGATCCTATCCAAAAGGAACTCGAAGGTCCCACCAAGGATAGACCCTCATATTGAGACGCTTTTGCAAGGTGGATATCATTACATCAACATTACATAATAGATGGGGATACATACATAAGGCATACAATGCCACACGAATACAACATCATCTTACATAAGATCACCACATCCGACTACGGATGAACCACAAACAGAAACTCAGACAATATCCACCCTGCTAGCCCAGGCTGCCGACCGAACCTATCCCCGATCAAGAAGCGTAAGAAGAACTCCAAAACAAGTAAACATCGCTCTCGCCACGATCATCGCATAAACCTGTACCTGCAACTGTTGTTGTAGTAATCTGTGAGCCACGAGGATTCAGCAATCCCATTACCATGGGTATCAAGACTAGCAAAGCTTAACGGGAAAGGAAGGGGTAAAGTGGTGAGGTTGCAGCAGCGACTAAGCATATATGGTGGCTAACATACGCAAATGAGAGCGAGAAGAGAAACAATGGAACGGTCGAGAAGCTAGCAATGATCAAGAGGTGATCCTGAACTCCTACTTACGTCAAACATAACCCAGAAACCGTGTTCACTTCCGGACTCACGAGAAGAGACCATCACGGCTACACACGCGTTGATGCGTTTTAATTCGGATCAGTGTCAAGTTGTCTACAACCGGACATTAACAAATTCCCATCTGCCACATAACCGCGGGCACGGCTCTCGAAAGTTTATACCTGCAGGGGTGTCCCAACTTAGCCCATGACAAGCTCTCGCGATCAACGAAGGAATAGACCTTCTCCCAGGAAGACCCGATCAGCCTCGGAATCCCGGTTTACAAGACATTTCGACAATGGTAAAACAAGACCAGCAAGACCGCCCGATGCGCCGACAATCCCGATAGGAGCTGCACATATCTCGTTCTCAGGGCAACACCGGATGAACACTACGTACGGCAACCGACGATACCCCAAGTTGCCTAGGGGCGGCACCGCAAGTGGCTCTGGTTTGGACCAACACTTAGACAAGCATTGGCCCGGGGGGGGCTATAATAAAGATGACCCTTGGGTTAATTACTCCCCAGGGAAAGGTAGGTGGTGGTGAGGCAAATGGTAAAACCAAGGTTGGGCCTTGCTGGACAAGTTTTATTCAAAGCGAACTGTCAGGGGGGGTCCCATAAATCACCCGACCGCATAAGGAACACAAAATCCGGGAACATAATACCGGTATGACGGAAACTAGGGCGGCAAGAGTGGAACAAAACACCAAGCATAAGGACGAGCCTTCCACCCTTTACCAAATATATAGATGCATTAATAATATAAGAGATATTGT
Organism: Aegilops speltoides; assembly: GCA_021437245.1. Classification (NCBI taxonomy): domain Eukaryota; kingdom Viridiplantae; phylum Streptophyta; class Magnoliopsida; order Poales; family Poaceae; genus Aegilops; species Aegilops speltoides. The sequence goes on from CM038146.1 coordinate 336,821,900, forward strand.
GATATCCCGACCAAAATCCTGTCCACCAAGGAGAAATCTTCAACTTCACCTGCAACTAGCAACGCTATAAGAGAGGCTGAGCAAAGCGGTAACATAGCCAAACAACGGTTTGCTAGGAAGGGTGTCAAAGGTTAGAGGTTCATGGCAATTTGGGAGGCTTGAAGAGCAAATGATAGGTAACGCAGCATAGCGATAGAATGAAGCAACTAGCATAGCAATGATAGTAGTGAGATCCAGGGTAGCGGTCATCTTGCCTGAAATCCCGCAAGGAAGAAGAACGAGTCCATGAATAAGATGAAGCCATGAAGACAAACCAAGCGTAGACGAACGCATCCTCACGATCGCAACGAAACGGGAACTATCGAGAAGAAGCACACAACATAGTAAACACACCACACATAAACAAGACATGATGCACAACAAGCATGATGCATGGAAAAGCTAGACGAGGCTACTCATGGCAGGAGATGATGCAAACAAGAACAACACATCAAGGCAAGTTTAAATGAGGCCGGGATCAACCAATAACAATTCCGGTAAGTCCTCATATGCAAATTTCGAAATTGGTCCAGAACTGAACAAACCTTATGTTCAAGTTGTTAAACAGCAAGTTAAAATGCACCATGATAATCTACACGAAATTCGAGTCAAGTTACATATGAAGTCCATTAGATTCGGACTACGACCTAGAAGATATGAGCAAAACAAGTTAAACATGGCATTGATGCAAAATGTACCCAACCATCAAGCAAACACACCAAAACAAAGATGCAACATGGAAATATGAAGCTACATGCAAAAACAAGCAAGTTTCATATAGAGCACACTCAAAACGGAGCAACGGTTCAACACATACACTCTATACAAGTCATAACAACAATCTGTCCATAACAGCAACTAGGCATCTTACAAGCATCAAAACACCATGCTACAGCACCCCAACATAATAACAAAAGGCATGGGCATGAAGTACAGGTAAAGCACAACAAAACATGAACACTGAGCTATCTCCAGAAACTACTAGAACATGCTCAAAATGACATGGTAAGATTGCAAATAATAACAATTTCAGACTTGGCAGAAATAACATCAGGTTGCAATGTTTAGAGCTATCAAACAATATGTTACAGGAACTTATCATGGCAAACAAAGGCATGGCATGAATATACTAATTGCATAGATCAAAAGTCCCTTACTGACCATGAGCCAAAAAGGCATAGAAAATATGATGGCACCCATGTAAACATGGCAAGTTATATTACAGATTCAAACATGGCAGGAACAACAATAAGTAGGCATGTTGGTGAGCTTGAACCACTCACCACAGAGAAATAAATGGCATGGCAAGGCAACCAACAGTAAGAAGGCATGTTTATGAAGCTAAGCATGGCAAGAGCAAGGTCATAGGATGCATGGATCACTAGCAAAACACATGGGAACAAGTGAACTTAATGTTAACAGGCTGATAGCAACATTTTCAAGCAACTTTGGAGCAAGATAACAACATGTACCAGCAGGCTATAATTGCAACCAAGGGCATGAATGGATATAGCATGACATGTAGATCAAAACATGTTTATGGAGCATCTCCAGATTATGCATAGAATGATTAGTAGCAACATGTTAACATAGCAACAAAATATAACAGAATCTGTCAGGAAAACAGCAACAGCAAGTACCCTCCTTAACAAGCTTGATGCACTCACTACACAAGTCACAAAAATACATGGATGGCACCCCTGGAAATATGGCATGGCATAGATCAAAACACATGTAGACATCAACCCCATAGGATGCACACATCAATCATGGCAAAAATGACAAATGAGCAAGTTATAACAGTTTTAGCAGATTAACATCATCATGCACTCTTCCAACAGCATTTCGGGCATCAAGATGAGCTCAAATGAAAATGATGCAATGGAATGAAATGAAGTACTCGTCGAGTCGAACAATTTGACATATTACACGCACGAAACGGAGCTACGGATGCAGAGATACGGCATGATGAACATGGCATGAATGTTAGAAAAACAGGGACTCAGGGAAAATTTAGACCTCGAGGGGGGTTGGCTAGACGGACATGTCCGGGCTCCTCCGGACATGTCCGGCGCGACAGAGGAGCAGACGAGCAGGAGGCCGAGGAGACCGGGCCATGGCGGCGCTGGCACTCGGTGAGGTCGGAGGAGGCCGGAGGAGGCGACGGCAAGCGGATCCGCCGGATTCGCGGATCCGCCGAAGCTCGGCGAAAGCGACGCTGGCCGGGCGCGGGCGGCGCGCGCGGATCAATGGGCGGCGGGATCCGCGGCGACGGGCGAGGTCGCTGCCGGGAGGACGGCCATGAAGCGGCACCGGCGCGCCCGGGCGGCGGGGCGATCGGGCGACGGAGACGGACGGCCGGGAGCTCGCGCGGGCGCGATCGCGCGCGGAGGGCGGCGGCGTGCGGCGAGGCGGCGGGAGGCGCGCTGGCGAGCCGGGCAGCGGGCGGCGGAGACACGGCGGCGCTGGCGCGCTGGGGGCGGGCACCAGCGGGCGGGCGCCGACTGGCTGGGAGGGCATGGGACGGGCTCATGCCCGCGGTGTCGGCGGCGATGTGGGCTGCGCGTCGGCTGAGGTGGCGAAGCGCGATTGGTCCAGAGGCGGCGGGGTGATGTGGCGTTCGGGAGTGGTTGGCGGCGTTGTCCGCCAGGGGCGGACATTGTCCGGCGGCGCGCGATGTGAAATATAGGGTTAGGGGAAAGAGGAGACCCGGGATTAGAGGAGGGGTGCACATATTTATAGGTAGAGGGAGCTAGGAGAGTCCAAATGAGGAGCGGTTTTCGGCCACGCGATCGTGATCGAACGACCGAGAGCATGGAGGGGAGTTTGCTGGGCTTGGGCCACTTTGGAAGGGGTGTTGGGCTGCACACAAAAGAGGGCTTTACGGTTGCCCGGTTAACCGTTGGAGTACCAAACGACCTCCAAATGGCACGAAACTTGACAGGCGGTCTACCGGTGGTATACCAAGGCTGCTTGGCAAGACTCGATCCATTCCGAGAACGTTTAACACCCGCACAAGAGAAGAGGCGAAAGGGGGACGCCGGAGGACATAGGAGTGCCGGATTGCAAAACGGACAACGGGGAAAATGCTCGGATGCAAGAAACGAACACGTATGCAAAATAAAATGCACATGATGACATGATAAAATGCAACACGCAAGCAAATGACATGGCAATGATGGCAAATAACTGGCAGACACCTGGCGCATCGAATCCGGGGCGTTACAAGGCCGGCCCACCTCGCTGCCGCCTCCCCACGCGCGCCCCGCCGCCCCCTTCCCCAAGCCGGAGCAGCCCCCCCTCCTTAAATACCGCCGCCCGCCTCCCACCACCACCACGCCACCACTGCCACCACCGCCGAGCGCAAGCCGAGCTGAGCCGCCAGACGCTGCTTCGCCCGAAAGCCGCCGCCGCCTTTCCGTGCCGCCGCCGCCTAGCCGAGCCCCACTCGCCGAGCCCCGCCGGAGCTGCCCGCCTCGCCGGACGACCTCGCCGGAGGTATCCACCCCGCTGCCGGTTTTTTTAAAACCCCTTCGTTTTTTTTGAGAAAACCCTAGTTCGTTTTTTTATAGATCGGTTTTATTCTTTGGTTTATTTACTTAGCGAGCGTTCATTCATCCGTTCGTTTTAACTAACGTGTTCACCGTTTAGTTTCTGCTAACGAACGTTTGTTCGTTTAGCCGTTCGTCGTTTTTCTTTTTATCGGATTTATTCCGCGGTTATTCTGATCGCGATTTCGATCCGATGTTCGAACTCGCTTATCTTTTCGCCGCTTATCGGAATCAGCGATTCAAGCGCTGGAGTTTTATCTCGAAACCCTCTTTCCGAATAATCAACTCAAACAAGTTTTTGTCTCTGTAAAATTTGACCCTAGTTCAGATTAGTAAACGGATCTTATTTCTTTCGCCGTTTGAGTTTCGTTGCTCCGTTTGATTTGTTTCTTTTCGCGAACCGAAGTTCTTAAGTTGAACTCTCCGGTCAAACTCTTTTATTTGGTGTTCTACTTGTGCATCCTTGCTTGTTGCTTATGTATGTTATTGTTTGTTTGCGATAGAATTCCCGAGTGCGAAGCGTGTTACTACGAGTCTCTAGGATTCACGGATCGTCAGCAAGGCAAGTAGCACATTGATCATACTCTTTCTATACCCAGTTTTTATGCATTAGTTTCAATCCTCAAACATTACATGACTAGGATGTCTTTAATTTGTGGGTTGGGAAGTAGTTGTTGAGGTAGAACCTATTGCCCTGTTTATTATCAAACCCTTGGGAGTTACTTCTACACATTGCTTATATTACCATGCTATGCTCGTAGACGTGGATTGGGTTTGAGTGTATCCGTGACAGATGTGAGATTGTTTACTTAATGGTTTACTTAAGGTGGCAACTTTAATACACATCTAGGTGGATTGAGGCACCTGGGGTATCCAGTGATTGCCTATTTTTTTGGAAATCCCGGGGTTACCGTGTGATTTTCCTATGGACCGCCACCCAGGCTCAAAGGGAACTGAGATTATTCATGCTAGAAACTTCCGCGTGCAGCCACAAGCTATTATGGGCTCTAGCATAGTTGAGTAAGTTACGTGAAGCTCTTGAAGAGGTGGATCAGCAGGTAGTGGGTTTTGTAGGTTTGGTATGGTCTACCCGGAGTAGAGAGTTAATGTTTCTGAAAGATTGTGTCTCGGTCATCCGTTTCTCAAACACCATGTAGTGCGAGAAATCCAACGGAGGCGATCGAGTCTTGTGGGGAAAAGTGCGCAAACCTCTGCAGAGTGTACAATCTAATCATGGTTAGCCGTGTCCCCGGTCATGGACAATTCTGAGTATCTAGTACTTGAGTATTCGCATGTATCTCAACACTCTTAATTAATATTGCTGGGATGTTAACTATGTTAATTGGGATCATTGAGTTCGGGTTACCTTCTCAAATGATGTTTCAACCACCATGATAGTTAAATAAAAATTATATTCCTTTGTTGTAGGGAAAAATTGGCTTTTCGCAAAAACTGTAGCCATAGAGCTTTCCACCAGCCAAATATGCATGTAGTGGTAGCATTATTCTGTTATTGCTCTTTTGTGTTACATTGCCAAATATTCCATGTGTCGACCCGTTTCGGCTGCAACGTATTATGTTGCAGACTTTTCAGACGAGGAGTAAGGTTCGATAGGTCGTTGTCGTGCAGCTCAGCTATGCCGTTGGAGTTGATGGACTCACTTTATCTTCCAAGCCTTCCGCTATTATGGCATTAGATGGCCTTAAGCCATATTATTGTAATAAGTTCTCTTTTGAGACATTCGATGTAATAAGTGTGTGATTGCTACTCTGTTATAAATCCTTCGAGTACTGTGTGTGTCAGCATTACCGATCCAGGGATGACACGGAAGCACAGAGACTTGACCATCTGAGGTCGGGTCGCTACAAGATGGTATCAGAGCACACGCTGAGTGTAGGACACGACCACTAAGATAAACCATAGGTCACTCTTCTCTACTCATTTCTGACTCCTCTCCATTTTCCACTCTTTAGGATGAAGGAGATGAAGAACAAGTTTGCACAACCGGATGAGGACACACCTTTCGGAGGCCACTTGAAGGAAGTCACTAGGTACTTGAATATTGGAATACCAAGCTTCACCGGGACGTACAACGCCACTTTACCAGAAGAAGAGCGCTGGATGATTCAAGTACGAGTTCTGGGAAGGACATTCTCACCAACTTCCAAACCCATAGAGTTTTCTTTCGAAGCACCCACTTGGAGCCTTGGCAAGAGTATGGCAGCTCATATTACCATGGGACGCATTGGAGAAATCTACAACATGGAGCTTAAAGACACCACCTATCAAATATGTGGGCGCCGAGATGAACAATGGGAGATGATCAGCACCAGGAAGGATAGATCTATCGCAACTTTTATCTAGGAGCTAAGCCAGAACATTCGACGTCAGGAGAACCAGATGTGCGCAGACATGATGGAGATGAAGAAGGCGAAAACTAGGATCATCAAGCTGGAGGAAGAACTCAAATTTACACGCGATGGATATGAGGAGGAAATCAAGACCCTACTGGAGAAGAATGACAACCTAGTCGAGAAGATCGGAGTCTTCATGGGAGGACCAGCCCCGAGAGAAGAGGAAGGAGGTCCCACTTGTCCGGACAATTACATCATCATCGACGACACCGATTCGGATCCAAGTGATGATGACTACGAAGATGAAGCTGGAGCAGACATCATGGAGTCTTCCACCGATCAAGATTTCTAGATGACCACCATATAATAGTAGTATTCCCCCATGTAACTAGAAGTAGTGGAGCACTTTTTGCGATAGTCCCAGACCGTTTTGTATGCCCTTGCTTGATTGATTGAATGAATACTTGTGTTTGCCTCATATGCATATGGGTAGTGTTTCTCCCCTAGATCTTTTTCTATTCTAATCTCTTCCATCTAAACCCATCAGATGCCTCCGAGAAGAGACCCCGATTTTGTTTTTCCACCGGAGATCACCCAGTTGATCCAACAACAGAATGCCTTGATGCAATTGCTAGTTCAGAACCAGGGCAATGCCAACAACAACCCGCCGCCAGTGGATAACCTCGTTCGTCTCTTAAGGTTACAGTCGCCGGTGTTCTCCAGTAGCATCGAGCCAATAGTTGCAGATGATTGGCTACGCCGTATTGGAAGGGAGTTAACCACCGCAGGATGCATGATGCCGAGAAGGTGCATTTTGCCGCACACCAATCGGACGAACTCGCAGCAAGATGGTGGGAGAATTTCACAGCCACCTATCCTATCGACACCGCCACATGGGCTCGGCCAGCAGGCTTTTGTACTGCCCATGTCTCGACTGGAGCTATGCAGATGAAGAAGCGTGAGTTTCGCAATTTACGCCAGGGGAACCGTACTGTTGGCCAGTACGTGGATGAGTTTAGCAAGTTATCACACTATGCCTCCGATGATGTGGCCACAGATGCCGCGAAGCAGGAGAAGTTTATGGAAGGGCTGAATGATGAGATGAGCATGCAGTTGATGGTAGCAACCTTCAACAACTACTAGGAGTTGGTAGATAAGGCTCTAATGATTGAAGGAAAGCAGCAGCAAATTGAGAGCCGTAAGAGGAAGTATGGACAAGGGAAATACAAATCAGGAGCTCACCAGAAGCCTCGCCTAACCCCAAACTCGGGAGGACTTGTTCATAACCATAGAGGTCATAACCATACAGGAGGAGGATCACATAACCATAATGGTGCAAAGAACGGGAATGGGAACGGAGCCAACAATAATCAGAATCGCTCTAACCCATCTACACCCGCAAAGAGGGACTTAAGTCAAGTTATTTGCTACAAGTGCGGGAAGACAGGGCACTATGCCAATGACTGCCCTGAAGGAAAGAATGGAAATGGAAATGGGAGCGCTGGGAAGAAGCCCAATCCATTCAACAAAGGACAAGTGAACCACGTTAACGTGGAGGAAGTTGAAGAGCAGCCGGACGCGGTAATAGGTAAGTTTTTGGTTCAGTCATTTACCGCTATTGTTCTTTTCGATACTGGTGCATAGCATTCATACATATCAAGGGGATTTGTGGAAAAGTTTAAGTTACCAACCCAAACCCTTAGGACCCCTCTTTTAGTGAGCTCGCCTGGAGCAGAGTACATGGCTAGCAGATGGTGCACCCAGATACCCTTAATCATTGCACGCATGTTTTTCCGTCTGACCTAATCATCTTGGAGTCGCAAGGATTGGATGTGATATTAGGTATGGACTGGATGTCAAAGTATGGAGGAAGTATTGACTGTGCTAGAAAGTCAATTTATCTTACCACCCCGGAGGGAAAAAGGATCAAGTATGTATCTAGGCATGTGCCTAGGAGGAGCCAAGTAAACGCCCTCACGAGAGTTGTACAGGAGGAAGTACCGGTAGTAAAGGATTTTCCGGATGTTTTCCCCGAAGAGTTACCAGGTATGCCACCGGATCGAGACATCGAAGTTTTGATAGAGCTATTGCCGTGCATGGACCAATATCCAAGAGACCCTATCGGATGCCAAAGAAATGACCCGGAGGAAATTAAGAAGCGATCAAAGAGTTGTTGGAGAAAGGTTACATTCAGAGAAGTTCATCACCTTGGGGAGCCCCAAAGATTTTTGGTGGAGAAGAAGGATAAATCCCTGAGGATGGTTGTTGATTACCGAGCTCAGAATGAAGTAACGATAAAGAACAAGTATCCCTTACCGATGATTAATGATCTGTTTGATCAGTTACAAGGAGCTAAGGTATTTTCCAAGATTGATCTACGATCAGGATACCATCAGTTGAAGATCCGAGAGAAGGATATACCAAAGACAGTGTTTACCACACGGTATGGATTTTATGAGTATACGGTCATGTCATTTGGACTGACTAACGCCCCTGCCTATTTCATGAGTATGATGAACAAGGTGCTCATCGAGTATTCAGACAAGTTTGTTGTGGTATTTATTGATGATATTATGATATACTCGAAGAACGAAGAGGAGCACGCGGAACACTTGCGTTTGGTTCTCGAGAAACTCAGGGAACACCAGTTATACGCCAAATTCAGCAAGTGCGAGTTTTGGTTGAAAGAAGTTGGATTTCTTGGGCATGTTATATCAGGAGAGGGTATAGCAGTAGACCCCAGTAAGGTTCAGTCGGTCACTGAATGGTTGGCACCCACTTTAGTTGGCGAGATCCGCAGTTTCCTTGGATTGGCTGGATATTATCGTAGATTCATTGAGAATTTTTCCAAGATTGCTAAACCAATGACTGAATTGTTAAAGAAGGATACTAAGTTCAAATGGACAGAGGATTGCGAGACAAGCTTCCAGGAGTTGAAGAAACGATTGACTACAGCCCCAGTGCTGACCTTGCCAGATATACATAAGGAGTTTCAAGTGTATTGTGACGCCTCTCGCTTGGGACTTGGATGTGTGCTTATGCAGATGTAAAAGTTGTTTCAGATGCCTCATGACAACCGAAGCCACACGACTTGAACTATGCCACGATGATTTGGAGTTAGCAATGAGTGCATGCATTGAAGACTGGAGACATTATCTTATTGGAAACCGCTGTGATGTGTACACGGATCATAAGAGCTTGAAGTATATTTTCACACGTATGAGTTGAACCTCGGGCGAGGAGATGGTTGGAACTTATAAAGGATTACGATATGAAGCTACAGTATCATCTAGGAAAAGCCAACGTCGTAGCAGATGCTTTGAGCCGGAAGAGTTATGCTAATATTCTTGAGAGCAAAGGATTGCCAAAGGAGTTAGCTGCGGAGATCATGGAACTTCAATTGGAGATTGTTCCAAGAGGTTTTCTTGCAGCAATGGAGGTTCAGTCGACCTTGTTGGACAAGATTCGAGAAGCTCAGAAGGAGGACAAAGAGATAGCTGAGATAAGAGAGAGGATGGGCAAAGGTAAAGCCAAAGGTTTTCGCGAGGATGAGCACGATACCTTGTGGTTTGAGGACCGGATTTATGTGCCCAACAATTCGGAGATCAGGAAGTTGATACTTCAGGAGGCCCATGACTCACCATACTCGATTCACCCCGGAAACACCAAGATGTATTTGGACTTGAAGGAACGTTTCTGGTGGACTGGTATGAAGAAGGATATTGCCGAGTATGTAGCCGTATGTGATGTATGTCGAGAGTGAAGGCAGAGCATCGAAGCCAGCCAGGATCATATACCTATGCCAATACCCGAATGGAAGTGGGACAAACTTGGTACGGACTTTATTACAGGATTACCCAGAACCAAGGCAGGATATGATTCTATATGGGTAGTTGTGGATCGTTTGACCAAAGTAGCTCACTTCATCCCGGTGAAAACAACATATACAAGTGCAAAGTTGGCCAAGATATATATGTCCAGGATCGCATGTTTGCATGGAGTTCCGAGGAGCATCGTATCAGATAGAGGAACACAGTTTACTTCAAAGTTTTTGCATCAACTACACCAGACTATGGGTACCCGATTGGAGTTCAGTACCGCTTTTCACCCGCAGACAGATGGACAGACAGAGAGAGTCAATCAGATTTTGGAGGACATGCTGAGAGCTTGTGCGCTAGATTATGGATCTAGTTGGGACGACAATTTGCCGCACGCAGAGTTTTCTTATAACAACAGCTACCAGGCCAGTTTGAAGATGGCACCGTTCGAAGCCCTGTATGGATGCAGATGTAGACCATTGATGTGGGATGAGGTAGGAGACCGTCAGTTGTTTGGACGAGATTTGATCAAGGAATCAGAGGAGAAGGTTAAACTGATCAGAGGCAGACTAAAGATTGATCAGTCCAGATAGAAGAGTTATGCAGATTCAAAACGCAAGGAAGTAACCTATGAAATTGGAGACAGAGCCTATCTACGAGTATCACCCTTGAGGGGAGTAAAACGTTTTGGAGTTAAGGGAAAGTTAGCCCCGAGATTTGTAGGACCATATCGTATTTTGGAATGGATGGGAGAAGTTGCCTACAAGCTGGAGTTACCTGAAGGATTGTCAGGAGTTCACGATGTGTTTCACGTATCATAGCTGAAGAAGTGCCATGCTGAGATGGCCGATATACCGTTGAATGATACAGTACCTTTGGAGGCGATTCAACTGGATAATAATCTGACCTATGAGGAGAAGCCAGTAAAGATTCTTGATTTTGATAGTCGAGTCACTCGCAACAAAGTCATCAAGTTTTGCAAAGTTCAGTGGAGTCATCATACCGAGGAGGAAGCCACCTGGGAGCAAGAAGAGGATATTCGCAAGGACCATCCACACCTATTTTCTAGCCAACCCGAATCTCGAGGGCGAGATTCATCTTAAGGGGGGGGGGTAGGTTTGTAACATCCCAAATTTCCAATTTGGCATGTTATACATAGATCATCCATGCATATCATATTTTCTTGTTTTTTTCGTTTGCAATCCTCGAAATCCTAAGCAACTCAAGGACCCTCGGAGAGAGTTGGGGATTTTCCGATTTTCATATTTGAGTTTTACCAAATATTGAAGATGAGGATTTTGATTTTTATTATTTTTTTCTCCGGAAAAATATTTCATTTCAAATACATAAATGAGGGGAGATAATATGACTTCTCCAAAATAATTGAAATATCGGAGGAAAAATGTTAAAATCATTATTTGGTTTTTATTTGAGTTTATTCGGAATTTTATTTGCCATAGAATTTTTTTGCATGTTTTAAAAGTTGCATTTTAGGGGCCAAGAAAAGTTCATCTCTTTCTAAATATTCCATTTAGACGGAGAAAACTTGTTTTGGAATTTTTAGATTTTTATTTATTTTCCTAGGATTTTTCTAAGTCGGCGGAATGTTTAAAAAAAAACCCGCGCCCGATCGGATCAAGGGCCCAGCCAGGCTGGCCCGCCTCGCCGCCGCCTCCTCATACACACACAAGGCCAAGACAGACGCCGAGGGGAGTCCGAGCGGACTACTCCCCGGCACCCCCTTCCCAAGCCGAGCAGCCCTCCTTAAATACCGCCCGCCCGCCGCCCTCACTACTACCGCCACCACTCACCACCACCGCCGCCGAGCAGCAGCTCGAGCCGAGCCGCCGCCATGCCGCGCTGGCGAGCCGCCGCCGCCTTCCGCGCCGCCGCCCGCCTCGCTGAGCCTCACGAGCCCCGCCTCGCGGACGACTCACGGAGGTAGCCACCGCGGGTTTTAAAAACCTTCAGTTTTTTTGAGAAAACCCTAGTTCGTTTTTTATAGATCGGTTTTATTCTTCGGTTTATTTACTTAGCGTGCATTCGCTCGTCCGTTCGTTTTAAAGAACGTGTTCACCGTTTAGTTTCTGCTAACGAACGTTCGTTCGTTTAGCCGTTCGTCGTTTTTCTTTTTATCGGATTTATTCCGCGATTATTCTGATCGCGATTTTTGATCCGATGTTCGAACCTGTTTATCTTTTCGCTCGTTTATCGGAATCAGGCGATTCAAGCGCCTGGAGTTTCATCTCGAAACCCTCTTTCCGAATAATCAACTCAAACAAGTTTTCGTCTCTGTAAAATTTGACCCTAGTTCACATTAGTAAACGGATCTTATTTATTTCGCCGTTTGAGTTTTGTTGCTCCGTTTGATTTGTTTCTTTTCGTGAACCGGAGTTCTTAAGTTGAACTTGTCCGGTCAAACTCTTTTATATGGAGTTCTACTTGTGCATCCTTGCTTGTTGCTTATGTATGTTATTGTTTGTTTGCGATAGAATTCCCGGAGTGCAAAGGGTGTTACTACGAGTCTCTAGGATTCACGGATCGTCAGCAAGGCAAGTAACACATTGATCATACTCTTTCTATACCCAGTTTTTATGCATTAGTTTCAATCCTCAAACATTGCATGACTAGGATGTCTTTAACTTGTGGGTTGGGAAGTAGTTGTTGAGGTAGAACCTATTGCCCCGTTTATTATCAAACCCTTGGGAGTTACTTCTACACGTTGCTTATATTACCATGCTATGCTCGTAGACGTGGATTGGGTTTGAGTGTATCCATGACAGATGTGAGATTGTTTACTTAATGGTTTACTTAAGGTGGCAACTTTAATACACATCTGGGTGGATTGAGGCACCTGGGGTATCCAGTGATTGCCTATTTTTTTGGAAATCCCGGGGTTACCGTGTGATTTTCCTATGGACCGCCACCCGTGCTCAAAGGGCTCGAGATTATTCATGCTAGAAACTTCCGTGCAGCCACAAGCTATTATGGGCTCTAGCATAGTTGAGTAAGTTACGAAGCTCTTGAAGAGGTGGATCACAGGTAGTGGGTTTTGTAGGTTTGGTATGGTCTACCCGAGTAGAGAGTTAATGTTTCAAAGATCGTGTCTCGGTCATCCATTTCTCAAACACCATGTAGTGCGAGAAATCCAACAGAGGCGATCGAGTCTTGTGGGGAAAAGTGCGCAAACCTCTGCAGAGTGTACAATCTAATCATGGTTAGCCGTGTCCCCGGTCATGGACAATTCTGAGTATCTAGTACTTGAGTATTCGCATGTATCTCAACACTCTTAATTAATTGGGATCATTGACTTGGGGTTACCTTCTCAAATGATGTTTCAACCACCATGATAGTTAAATAAAAATTATATTCCTTTGTTGTAGGGAAAAATTGGCTTTTCGCAAAAACTGTAACCATAGAGCTTTCCACCAGCCAAATATGCATGTAGTGGTAGCATTATTCTGTTATTGCTCTGTTGTGTTACATTGCCAAAGATATTCCATGTGTTGACCTGCTCATGGCTGCAACGTATTATGTTACGAGACTTTTCGACGAGGAATAAGGTTCGATAGGTCGTTGCCGTGCAGCTCAGCTATGCCGTTGGAGTTGATGGACTCACTTTATCTTCCAAGCCTTCCGCTGTTATCGCATTAGATGGCCTTAAGCCATATTATTGTAATAAGTTCTCTTTTGAGACATTCGATGTAATAAGTGTGTGATTGCTACTCTGTTATAAATCCTTCGAGTACTGTGTGTGTCAGCATTACCGATCCAAGGATGACACGGAAGCACAGAGACTTGACCATCTGAGGTCGGATCGCTACAGTCTCCCACCTGGACTTGGTCCCAGATTGAATTGAAGCGTCTCTTGATGTGCTTGGTCCTCTTGTGAAATCTGGATTCCTTTGCCTAGGCAATTGCACCAGTATTGTCACAGAAGATCGTCATTGGTCCCGATGCACTAGGTATGACACCTAGATCGGAAATGAACTCTTTCATCCAGACTCCTTCATTTGCTGCTTCCGAAGTAGCTATGTACTCCGCTTCGCATGCAGATCCCGCCACGACACTTTGTTTAGAACTGCACCAACTGACAGCTACACCGTTCAATATAAACACGTATCCGGTTTGCGATTTAGAATCGTCCGGATCAGTGTCAAAGCTTGCATCGACGTAACCATTTACGACTAGCTCTTTGTCACCTCCATAAACGAGAAACATATCCTTAGTCCTTTTCAGGTATTTTAGGATATTCTTGACTGTTGTCCAGTGATCCACTCCTAGATTACTTTGGTACCTCCCTGCCAAACTTATTGCTAAGCATACATCAGGTCTGGTACACAACATTGCATACATGATAGAGCCTATGGCTGAAGCATAGGGAACATCTTTCATTTTATCTCTATCTTCTGCTGTGGTCATGCATTGAGTCTGACTCGACTTCACACCTTGTAATACAGGCAAGAATCCTTTCTTTGCCTGATCCATTTTGAACTTTTTCAAAACTTTATCAGGGTATGTGCTTTGTGAAAGTCCAATCAAGCGTCTTGATCTATCTCTATAGATCTTGATGCCCAATATGTATGCAGCTTCACCGAGGTCTTTCATTGAAAAACTTTTATTCAAGTATCCCTTTATGCTATCTAGAAATTCTATATCATTTTCAATTAACAATATGTCATCTACATATAATATTAGAAATGCTACAAAGCTCCCACTCACTTTCTTGTAAATACAGGCTTCTCCAAAAGTCTGTACAAAACCATATGCTTTGATCACACTATCAAAGCGTTTATTCCAACTTCGAGATGCTTGCACCAGTCCATAAATGGATTGCTGGAGCTTGCACACTTTGTTAGCACCTTTTGTATCGTCAAAACCTTCCGGCTGCATCATATACAACTCTTCTTCCAGAAATCCATTCAGGAATGCAGTTTTGACATCCATTTGCCAAATTTCATAATCATAAAATGCGGCAATTGCTAACATGATTCGGACAGACTTAAGCATCACTACGGGTGAGAAAGTCTCATCGTAGTCAACCCCTTGAACTTGTCGAAAACCTTTCGCAACAAGTTGAGCTTTGTAGACAGTTATATTACCATCAGCGTCACTCTTCTTCTTGAAGATCCATTTATTCTCGATGGCTTGCCGATCATCGGGCAAGTCAACCAAAGTCCATACTTTGTTCTCATACATGGATCCCATCTCAGATTTCATGGCCTCTTGCCATTTTTCGGAATCTGGGCTCGTCATCGCTTCCTCATAGTTCGTAGGTTCGCCATGGTCAAGTAACATGACTTCCAGAATAGGATTACCGTACCACTCTGGTGCGGATCTTACTCTGTAGACCTCCACGAGGTTCGGTAGTAACTTGATCTGAAGTTTCATGATCAATATCGTTAGCTTCCTCACTGATTGGTATAGTTGTCACAGGAACCGGTTCTTGTGATGAACTACTTTCCTATAAGGGAGCAGGTGTAGTTACCTCGTCAAGTTCTACTTTCCTCCCACTCACTTCTTTTGAGAGAAACTCCTTCTCTAGAAAGGATCCGAATTTAGCAACAAAAATCTTGCCCTCAGATCTGTGATAGAAGGTGTACCCAATAGTCTCTTTTGGGTATCCTATGAAGACACATTTCTCCGATTTGGGTTCGAGCTTATCTGGTTGAAGTTTCTTCACATAAGCATCGCAGCCCCAAACTTTAAGAAACGACAACTTTGGTTTCTTGCCAAACCACAGTTCATAAGGCGTCGTCTCAACGGATTTTGATGGTGCCCTATTTAACGTGAATGTGGCCGTCTCTAAAGCATAACCCCAAAACGATAGCGGTAAATCAGTATCATAGATCGCACCATATCTAGTAAAGTACGATTATGACGTTCGGACACACAATTTCGTTGTGGTGTTCCAGGTGGCGTGAGTTGCGAAACTATTCCGCTTTGCTTCAAATGTAAACCAAACTCGTAACTCAAATATTCTCCTCCACGATCAGATCGTAGAAATTTTATTTTCTTGTTATGATGATTTTCCACTTCACTCTGAAATTCTTTGAACTTTTCAAATGTTTTAGACTTGTGTTTCATCAAGTAGATATATCCATATCTGCTCGAATCATCTGTGAAGGTGAGAAAATAACGATACCCGCCGTGAGCCTCAATATTCATTGGACCACATACATCAGTATGTATGATTTCCAACAAATCAGTTGCTCGCTCCATAGTTCCGGAGAACGACGTTTTAGTTATCTTGCCCATGAGGCACGGTTCGCAAGTACCAAGTGATTCATAATCAAGTGATTCTAGAAGTCCATCAGTATGGAGTTTCTTCATGCGCTTTACACCAATATGACCCAAACGGCAGTGCCACAAATAAGTTGCACTATCATTATCAACTCTGCATCTTTTGGCTTCAACATTATGAATATGTGTATCACTACTATCGAGATTTAATAAAAATAGACCACTCTTCAAGGGTGCATGACCATAAAAGATATTACTCATATAAATAGAACAACCATTATTCTCTGATTTAAATGAATAACCGTCTCGCATCAAACAAGATCCAGATATAATGTTCATGCTTAATGCTGGCACCAAATAACAATTATTCAGGTCTAAAACTAATCCCGATGGTAGATGTAGAGGTAGCGTGCCGACCGCGATCACATCGACTTTGGAACCATTTCCCACGCCAAGATCGTCACCTCGTCCTTAGCCAATCTTCGCTTAATCCGTAGTCCTGCTTGAGTTACAAATATTAGCAACAGAGCCAGATCAAATACCCAGGTGCTCTGCGAGCATTAGTAAGGTACACATCAATAACATGTATATCACATATACCTTTGTTCACTTTGCCATCCTTCTTATCCGCCAAATACTTGGGGCGGTTCGCTTCAAAGTCCAAATCTGGTTGCGGAGAAGCACTCGATCTCGTGCTTAGGTCCAGACTTGGGTTTGTTCTCTTGAGCAGCAACTTGTTTGCTATTCTTCTTGAAGTTCCCCTTCTTCTTCCCTTTGCCCTTTTTCTTGAAATTGTTGGTCTTATTGACCATCAACACTTGATTCTCCTTCTTGATTTCTACCTCCGCAGCTTTTAGCATTGCGAAGAGCTCGGGAATAGTCTTGTCCATCCCTTGCATATTATAGTTCATCACAAAGCTCTTGTAGCTTGGTGGCAGTGATTGAAGAATTCTGTCAATGACACTATCATTAGGAAGATTAACTCCCAGTTGAATCAAGTGATTATTATACCCAGACATTTTGAGTATATGTTCACTGACAAAACTATTCTCCTCCATCTTACATCTATAGAACTTATTGGAGACTTCATATCTCTCAATTCGGGCATTTGCTTGAAATATTAACTTCAACACCTGGAACATCTCACATGCTCCATGATGTTCAAAACGTCGTTGAAGACCCGGTTCCAAGTCGTAAAGCATGGCACATCGAACTATCGAGTAGTCATCGACTTTGCTCGCCAGACGTTCTTAACGTCGTCGATTGCATCTCAGAGCGGCTGGCACCCAGCGGTGCTTCCAGACGTAATTCTTCCAGGCAACAATGAGGATAATCCTCAAGTTACGGACCTAGTCCGTAATTGCTACCATCATCTTTCAACTTAGCTTTCTCAAGGAACGCATTAAAATTCAACGGAACAACAAAGACGAGCCATCTATCTACAACAAACATAGACAAGCAAAATACTATCGGTACTAAGTTCATGATAAATTTAAGTTCAATTAATCATATTACTTAAGAACTCCCACTTAGACAGACATCTCTCTAGTCATCTAAGTGATCACGTGATCCAAATCAACTAAACCATGTCCGATCATCACGTGAGATGGAGTAGTTTCAATGGTGAACATCACTATGTTGGTCATATCTACTATATGATTCACGTTCGACCTTTCGGTCTCCGTGTTCCGAGGCCATATCTGTATATGCTAGGCTCGTCAAGTTTAACCTGAGTATTCCGCGTATGCAACTGTTTTGCACCCATTGTATTTGAACGTAGAGCCTATCACACCCGATCATCACGTGGTGTCTCAGCACGAAGAACTTTCGCAACGGTGCATACTTAGGGAGAACACTTCTTGATAATTTAGTGAGAGATTATCTTAAAATGCTACCGTCAATCAAAGAAAGATAAGATGCATAAAGGATAAACATCACATGCAATCAATATAAGTGATATGATATGGCCATCATCATCTTGTGCTTGTGATCTCCATCTCTGAAGCACCGTCATGATCACCATCATCACCGGCGCGACACCTTGATCTCCATCGTAGCATCGTTGTCGTTATGCCATCTATTGCTTCTACGACTATCACTACCGCTTAGTGATAAAGTAAAGCAATTACAGGGCGTTTGCATTTCATACATTAAAGCGACAACCATATGGCTCCTGCCAGTTGCCGATAATTCGGTTACAAAACATGATCATCTCATACAATAAAATATAGCATCACGTCTTGACCATATCACATCACAACACGTCCTCTACTTTGTTGTTGCAAATTTTACGTGGCTGCTACGGGCTGAGCAAGAACCATTCTTACCTACGCATCAAAACCACAACGATAGTTCGTCAAGTTAGTGCTGTTTTAACCTTCGCAAGGACCGGGAGTAGCCACACTCGGTTCAACTAAAGTGAGAGAGACAGACACCCGCCGGTCACCTTTAAGCAACGAGTGCTCGTAACAGTGAAACCAGTCTCGCGTAAGCATAGGCGTAATGTCGGTCCGGGCCGCTTCATCTCACAATACCGCTGAACCAAAGTATGACATGCTGGTAAGCAGTATGACTTATATCGCCCACAATTCACTTGTGTTCTACTCGAGCATATGACATCTACGCATAAAACCTGGCTCGGATGCCACTATTGGGGAACGTAGTAATTTCAAAAAAATTCCTACGCACACGCAAGATCATGGTGATGCATAACAACGAGAGGGGAGAGTGGTGTCCACGTACCCTCATAGACCGAAAGCGGAAGCATTGGAACAACGCGGTTGATGTATTCATACATCTTCACAGCCCGACCGATCAAGCACCGAAACTACGGCACCTCCGAGTTCTAGCACACGTTCAGCTCGATGAGGATCCCCGTACTCCGATCCAGCAGAATGTCGGGGAAGAGTTCCGTCAGTACGATGGCGAGGTGACAATCTTGATGTTCTACCATCGCAGGGCTTCGCCTAAGCACCGCTACAATATTATCGAGGACTATGGTGGAGGGGGGCACCGCACACGGCTAAGAGATCAAGAGATCAATTGTTGTGTCTAGAGGTGCCCCCTACCCCGTATATAAAGGAGCCAAGGGGGAGGGGGCGGCCGGCCAAGGAGGGCGCGCCAAGGGGAGTCCTACTCCCACCGGGAGTAGGACTCCCTTCTTTCCTAGTTGGAATAGGAGAAGGGGGGAAGGAGGAGGGAGAGAGGAAGGAAAGGGGGGGGGGGCGCCGCCCCCCTCTCCTTGTCCTATTCGGACTAGGGGGGAGGGACGCGCGGCCTAGCCCTTGCCTCCTCTCCTCCTCTCCACTAGGACCTAGGTAGGCCCACTAAGCCCCCGGGGGGTTCCGGTAACCTCCCGGTACTCCGGTAAAATCCCGATTTCACCCGGAACACTTCCGATATCCAAATATAGGCTTCCAATATATCAATCTTCATATCTCGACCATTTTGAGACTCCTCGTCATGTCCTTAATCTCATCCGGGACTCCGAACAAACTTTGGTACATCAAAACTCATAAACTCATAATATAACTGTCATCAAAACCTTAAGCGTGCGGACCCTACGGGTTCGAGAACTATGTAGAAATGACCTAGAACTATTTCCGGTCAATAACCAATAGCAGAACCTGGATGCTCATATGGGCTCCTACATATTCTACGAAAAGATCTTTATCGGTCAAACCGCATAACAACATACGTTGTTCCCTTTGTCATCGGTATGTTACTTGCCTGAGATTCCATTGTCGGTATCTTAATACCTAGTTCAATCTCGTTACCGGCAAGTCTCTTTACTCGTTATGTAATGCATCATTCTGTAACGAACTCATTAGCTACATTGCTTGCAAGGCTTATAGTGATGTGAATTACCGAGAGGGCCCAGAGATACCTCTCCGACAATCGGAGTGACAAAACCTAATCTCGAAATACGCCAACTCAACATGTACCTTTGGAGACACCTGTAGAGCTCCTTTATAATCACCCAGTTATGTTGTGACATTTGGTAGCACACAAAGTGTTGCTCCGGTAAACAGGAGTTGCATAATCTCATAGTTATAGGAACTTGTATAAGTCATGAAGAAAGCAATAGCAACATACTAAACGATCAAGTGCTAAGCTAACGGAATGGGTCAAGTCAATCATATCATTCGCCTAATGATGTGATCCCGTTAATCAAATGACAACACATGTCTATGGTTAGGAAACATAACCATCTTTGATTAATGAGCTTATCAAGTAGAGGCATACTAGTGACATTAAGTTTGTCTATGTATTCACACATGTATCATGTTTCCGGTTAATACAATTATAGCATGAATAATAAACATTTATCATGATATGAGGAAATAAATAATAACTTTATTAATGCCTCTAGGGCATATTTCCTTCAGTTTTCTCCTATCCTCTCGGCGAAAGCAGTTTTCATCTCTTCGTTGATCTCAAACAAGCAATTGTTTTTCGTTAGTGGCAGAATTTCACCTCAAGTGTTGAAATGTTTCCATAAGCCCACTACAAGTTTATTCGTTTCGTTGTTGGTTTTCCAACAACTCCGTTCTAACCTTCTTGTAAGGGTGCTTTCCAAGAGAATTTGTGGCAGAAGTTGGCATTTTCTTCTCCATCCCTTTATTCCAATGATCTATCTTCTATTTCTTCTTTCGGAGCCAATGTGATGTTGCTCTCTTCCCTCATCATCTCGGATTGTGAGGATCGTGTTCTTTTCGTGCTAATACATTTAACCGGAGTGTGGTGTTCTCTTTTCAAGTTCTTTCCATCTTATCAAGTTTTCCTTCTCTTTTCTACCGGAGTGCTGTCCAAATTCTATCATTCTTGTTCCTTGGCTATCACGTTATACCAGTGATTTCATATTCTCTTTGGTTCGTTAAGCTCTTATGTCCATGTCTTTCAACCTACAAGGTTCTCGTAATGTTCCTTGTTCCTCTATGCTAACAGAGCTTTTCAATCTTGTTCGTCTCCGTTGTATTCTTTCTTTCAATTTGTCCAACCTCTCAAGGTCCGTGGTTTCACTCTTTTGTCAAGAAGCAACTTTGTTTTTCCTCTTCCTCTTCCGCTTCTCTCCGGTGCCATCCTTAGATCTCGGGACAAGATCTCTTGTAAGTGGAGGAGTGTTGTAACGCCCCAAGACCGGTGCTCCAGATGCCTTCCATGTTTTGCGTGATCGTCCTGTGTTTTTATTTATTTGTTGCATTCGTCATCGCATCATCCACATTGCATCGGCACTTCATTGCCGTCATTTTTATTTCAAAACTTGCATCCGCCCGTAGTTGCCGCGTCCCCCCTTGCTTTCATTGACCGTTCCGAGACCAACCTTGTTCTTCGTTTGCCCTCTTGCCTAAACCGGAGTCTCTCTGTATAGTGCATAGACCCCCTTGCGTGCACGTCAAGTTGTCCGGAACCCAAACCGCCATTGGATTTGGATCATCCCCTAACATCTATAAAACATCTCCGTTTTCTTATTTGGTCTCCCTAGCCTATTTATCCGGGACCGTCCGATTAAGATCGGAGGGACCAAATGCCCCTATCCAAAAATCCATTTGCTATATATAGACCCCCTAACTAACCTAGACAAACCACCTAATTTCTAGGGATCCTACCCTAGCACCGCAACCATCTACATCGGGATCCTCCTTGATCCAAAATCCTCCCCCGTTCAACACCAGCCAACCCAAATCCATCCCCTCCTCGATCCACCTCCCTGCCCGAGCTCCTCACCACGCCACCGAAGCTCGAGCCGCCACCTTGTCGTCCTTCGTCCTCGCAACGCCCGCGTCCGAGCAAGAGGAGCTCGCTGCTCAAGCTCGAGCACGCACCCAAGACCCATGGCGCCCCTCCCGTGCGCGCCTCCTCCTCCCGCTGCTCCCTGCATCCCTTCCGCGCTGTGCAACGCCCGAGGAGAGCCGAGCTCCTCCCGATCCAGAGCTCCACCGTCTTCCTCGTGACCCCCGCCGCCTCGTCTCACCGCTGATGATCACCAGCACCTCCAGGTCATGCCGCCGGGCCTCCCTCGCGCCCTCTCTTCCTTTCCCTCTCCCTGTCTCACCTCTCTCTGTCTCTCTTCGCCAGGGACATGTTGAAAGGGATCGAGAAGAGGTGTCTAGAGGGGGAGGGAGGGGGGGATTAGACACTAAGTACCAAAAGTTGCAGTTTTTAACTTCATTAAGTTCAAGTGGAGTTTAGGCACAAGTTTAACAATCAAAACACATATCAAGCAAGCATGCAAGGAGTATATGAGCAGTGGAAAGTAAAGCATGCAACTTGCAAGAATGTAAAGGGAAGGGATTGGAGGATTCAAACGCAATTTGGAGACACGGTTATTTTTGAGCCGTGGTTTCGATAGGTGGTGCTATCGTACATCCACGTTGATGGAGACTTCAACCCACGGAGGGTAACGGTTGCGCGAGTCCACGGAGAGCTCCACCCACGAAGGGTCCACGAAGAAGCAACCTTGTCTATCCCACCATGGCCGTCGCCCACGAAGGACTTGCCTCACTAGCGGTAGATCTTCACGAAGTAGGCGATCTCCTTGCCCTTACAAACTCCTTGGTTCAACCCCACAATCTTGTCGGAGGCTCCCAAGTGACACCTAGCCAATCTAGGAGACACCACTCTCCAAGAAGTAACAAATGGTGTGTTGATGATGAACTCCTTGCTCTTCTGCTTCAAATGATAGTCTCCCCAACACTCAACTCTCTCTCACAGGATTTGGATTTGGTGGAAAGAAGATTTGAGTGGAAAGCAACTTGGGGAAGGCTAGAGATCAAGATTCATATGGTAGGAATGGAATATCTTGGCCTCAACACAAGTGTAGGTGGTTCTCTCTCAGGAAATGTATGCTGGAAGTGTAGGCACGTTCTGATGGCTCTCTCCACGAATGAAGAGTGGGTGGAGGGGTACATATAGTGTCCACACAAAATCTAACCGTTACACACAACTTGCCAAACTCGGTGGGACCGAATTGGTAAACTCGGTCAGACCGATTTAGCAAATCTAGTGACCGTTAGGATTTTCGGTGGGACTGACATGCAACTCGTAGGACCGATATGGTTAGGGTTAGGGCATAACGTAATCTCGGTGAGACCGATTACACAAACTCGATGGGACCGATTTTGGTAATAAGCTAACCAGAGAGTTGGTCAGGCAAACTCGGTTTAACCGGTTACACAAACTCGGTAGGACCGATTTTGGTAATAAGTTAACCAGAGATTTGCATTGTAATCTCGGTAGTACCGATTGCTCAAACTCGGCGAGACCGATTTTGGTAATGGACATACACAGAGAGATTACAATCCCATCTCGGTGAGACCGAGATCCCTATCGGTGAGACCGATTTGCCTAGGGTTTGTGGCAGTGGCTAAGACATCTAAACTCGGTGGCGCCGAATAGAAAGAATCGGGGGGCCGAGTTAGACTTTTGGTTTAGGACATATGTGGATGTGAGAAAGTGGTTGAAGGCTTTGGAGCATATCACTAAGCACTTTGAGCAAGAAAGCCATTAAGCAACACCTCATCACCTCTTGACAGTATTGGCTTTTCCTATAGACTCAATGTGATCTTGGATCACTAAAATATAAAATGTAGAGTCTTGAGCTTGGAGCTTGAGCCAATCCTTTGACCTTAGCATCTTGAAGGGGTTCCACATCCTTTAGTCCATGCTACTCCATTGTTGAACTTTTCTGAAACATACTAGGTAAAAGTGTTAGTCCAACAAGAGATATGTTGACATTAATTATCAAAATCACCGAGGGAGCACTTGTGCTTTCACAGGTACCAGACGAGACCGTCCGTCCTCCGCCTTGGATCCTGGCCGTTCCCCTCCTGTTCGTGCCGCCGACGAGGTCCCCGACGACCCAGCCATCACCGGCTTCTTCTCTGCTCGAGCAGCTCCAGCAGCCACGCACGACCGTGTTGACCTCCCCTGCCTCATCTGCATCGTCGTTGGAACTGACGCATGCGCCTCTCACCGACCTTCCTCTCTGCCTTCCCAAGCTGCGCCCTCGCTAGAGAGCCCCCCGCCACCGCTGCTGTACTTCCTGATGAGCAGAGGATGAGGCGCCAGCTCCCCCGTGCCTCGCGTTGACCGCACCCTATCTCCTCTCGCCTGGGCCAGCGCGCTGACTCAAGCCAGCCCAGCTCCCTTGCCGTGGCCTGCTGCTTCACCGACCGGGCCGAAGCCCATGGGTGAGCAGCCCCCTCCAGCACATCAACTGTACACTGTTGGCCCAGCTAGTTTCAGCCCAGTGGATGTTTTTTCCCTATTCTGCGAATTTGCTAATTATCCAGAGACTGCAGTTTTTCAGAAAACCCTTAATGTTCATGCATCAATAATTCACTAACCATGCATCAGAATTAAATAAACTATATATGTAAGATGCTTAGTTTTTCATGTACTTTCATAATAGGCAGAATTCATCCATGTTAAACATGTTTAAAATACTTTTTGATTAAATTTGCTTAAATGCGATGCTAAAATGCTTTATTTCATAACTAGATTACCGTAGCTCCAAATTTAATAAACTTTATATGTAAATGGGGTGGAAAAATGCCTAGTTTAACATGGTGTGCTTTATTTTCCTATTTAACAACAATAAATATGGTTTAGGGCAGAACAATAGCAAATTAAAATATGCACATGAGGATTTTCCGGAATTGTTGTTTGTGTTTCCGGCCTCATTTAAACTTGCCTAGATAGGTAGTTTAATTATGCTTCACCTCTTGCCATGTTTAACAACATTTAATATTGTTTGGTAGCTTAAACGAGATTAAACTAAATAATTGATGTGGTGTTTCGTCAATATGCAACTCGCTGCATATTGAGCTCCACTTAATTTGTAGTATTGTTTGTTGCACTTTGCCATGCCATGCATATTTAAATCGGACATGCATCATGCTTGATTGTACATCATGCCTTGTTTATGTGATGGTTCTTTACCGTGTGTTTGCTTCTTTCCGATTGTGCTCCTTCTCGTTAGTTCCTGTTTCGTTGCGATCGTGAGGATTCGTTCGACTACGCTTGGGTCGTCTTCGTGGCTTCATCTTCTTCATGGACTCGTTCTTCTTCCTAGCAGGATTTCAGGCAAGATGACCGTTACCCTCGATCTCACTACTATCATTGCTATGCTAGTTGCTTCGTTCTATCGCTATGTTGTGCTACCTATCACTTGCTTTTCAAGCCTCCCAAATTGACATGTCAGCCTCTAACCTTTTCACCCTTCCTAGCAAACCGATGTTTGGCTATGTTACCGCTTTGCTGAGCCCCTCTTATAGCATTGTTAGTTGGAAGTGAAGTTGAAGATTGATCCATGATGGACAGGATTATGTTGGGATATCACAATATCTCTTATTTAATTAATGCATCTATATACTTGGTAAAGGGTGGAAGGCTCGGCCTTATGCCTGGTGTTTTGTTCCACTCTTGCCGCCCTAGTTTCCGTCATACCGGTGTTATGTTCCTTGATTTTGCGTTCCTTACGCGGTTGGGTGATTTATGGGACCCCCTTTACAGTTTGCTTTGAATAAAACCCCTCTAGCAAGGCCCAACCTTGGTTTTACCATTTGCCACCTAAGCCTTTTTCCCTTGGGTTTTTGCGAGCCCGAGGGTCATCTTTATTTTAACCCCCCCGGGCCAGTGCTCCTCTGAGTGTTGGTTCGAAATGGGCAGACTGCAGGGCCACCACGGGGCAACTCGAGGTCTGGTTTTACTCGTAAGCTGACCTATCCGTTGTGCCCTGAGAACGAGATATGTGCAGCTCCTATCGGGATTTGTCGGCACAATCGGGCGGCTTTGCTGGTCTGGTTTACCATTGTTGAAATGTCTTGTAAACCAGGATTCCGAGACTGATCGGGTCTTCCTGGTAGAAGGAATATCCTTCGTTGACCGTGAGAGCTTGTGATGGGCTAAGTTGGGACACCCCTGCAGGGTATAAACTTTCGAGAGCCGTGCCCGCGGTTATGTGGCAGATGGGAATTTGTTAATATCCGGTTGTAGAGAACTTGACACTTGACTTAATTAAAATGCATCAACCGCGTGTGTAGCCGTGATGGTCTCTTTTCGGAGGTGTCCGGGAAGTGAACACGGTTTTGGGTTATGTATGAACGTAAGTAGTTTCAGGATCACTTCTTGATCACTTCTAGCTTCTCGACCGTTCCGTTTGCTGCTCTTCTCGCTCTTATTTGCGTATGTTAGCCACCATATATGCTTAGTCGCTGCTGCAACCTCACCACTTATCCATTCCATACCCATTAAGCTTTGCTAGTCTTGATACCCATGGTAATGGGATTGATGAGTCCTCGTGGCACACATGTTACTACAACAACAGTTGCAGGTACAGGTTATGCGATGATCATGACGCGAGAGCGATGTTTACTTGTTTTGGAGTTCTTCTTCTGCTTCTTCTTCGATCAGGGGATAGGTTCCTGGTCGGCAGCCTGGGCTAGCAGGGTGGATGTCGTTTGAGCTTCTGTTTGTGTTTCATCCATAGTCGGAAGTTGCTCTTATGTATGATGATGTTGTATTCATGCGGCATTGTATGCCTCTTGTATGTATCCCCAACTATTATGTAATGGTATGATGTAATGATATCCACCTTGCAAAAGTGTCTCCAATATGCGCTTCTATCCTTAGTGGGACCTTCGAGTTCCTTTAGGATAGGGTCACATATTGGGCGTGACAAGCGATGCGAGATGTAGCAACAGTTGTCTTTACACCGGTTTTGGCATACATAGTGGACGGCCTTAGTACTATTAGTTCTATGTAACTAAATTTGTGCATGTACACACCTGTTTGTATCAATTTGTTGTCATCCAAACACTGTCGCTATGCTGTTGCAGTTATATTTACCTTCCTCATAAAATGTTCAATTTCTTATTTATAGTACATGTGTAAGAACTTGTAGCATTGTTTTAGTTAATTATAACTTCTGATGTTTCAGAATTTGGTTATTGTCTCAGTAGCAACTAATTAATTTGCACATTGATCTGTTTGAGAAGATATGTCATAATTAACCTATTTCTTTAGTTTTTCAAAATAAGTATTGGTGATTTTCTATGTTGCTATAAACCCATTTCCCCTAAAATTGTTACTGATCTAGTTTAAAATGTTATAGGATGAACGGAAGTGTTCTTACTTGGAGTGGGTTGATCAAGAGTGGCCACATTCTTTGAAGATGTGCCTAGCAAAGCTCTGGAGCATGTTTGAGGAAGGGAACAAAGGTAGGCTTACAGAAAGTGTTTTCAACATTGAAGAATATTTGAAGATGCGAGATAAAAAAAGGAAGGTGGAGAATGAGCTCATATTTTCTAATTCAGACTTTGCTAAGATGGTGTTGGAGAAGGAGGGGGCACTTTCCCAGTTGGCCAGTGCAAAACAGGTTCTTACTGAACTGAAAGCAGAGGTGGATAAGACGAGCGTGGATGATCTCGATTAGGGAAATGAATATATTGTTCTAAAATTGTTCTTATGAAGTTGAACTAGCTATATGTTGTACTGTGTTGTTTTCAGGTAGCTATCGTACTGTGATGTTAAAATATATTTATGTGCCTGATATGAAATTGGCAAACAGCTGTTCGATATGAAATTTGAATTTGCATAATACTGGAATTATTAATTGTAAACTAATAAACCTGCTAAATGTGTCATGGCACTTTGCAAACGGTTCTAGCAGTAAAAGCGCTTGTGATGGATAGCCCAATGACACATAGTTTTCTTCATCAAATCGTGTGTTATGTAGTTGATAAACACAAATGGTTAACCAAGAAGAGCGTGTATGATAATTACACCTATCATACACGAGCTTATACATAAACATGTGTGGATGTACATGCGAACGGAAACGTTTTCCCTTGATTGACTGTGTGGGATGTACATACGAACGGAAACGTTTTCCCTGGATTGACTGTGTGGGATGTACATAAGAACGGAAACATACTCCTTGGATTGTGTCGGATATCGGGTTCCGGCAAAACCCTTAAGGTTCGAACTCTGGGGTGCGCACGAAGATCTTCTCCCTACCGATCCATGCTCCAAAGCCTCGTCGCGAATCTAAGATACACGATGAACAACACAAGGGACACAAGGTTTATACTAGTTCGGGCCACCGCTGTGGTGTAATACCCTACTCTAGTGTGTGGTGTGGTGGATTGCCTCTGGGGCTGATGATGAACAGTACAGAGGAAGAACAGCCTCGCGAGAGGTGTTCTTGAGCTGTCGCGTGTTCTATTTGGGTGGATTCGGTCTTTGTTGGCTCTAGGTGAGAACTCTCTCCCCCTTCTACGGTGGTGACTATCTCTATTTATAGAGGCCCCGGTCCTCTTCCCAAATATTGAGCGGGAAGGGAGCCAACAACGACCATTTTGAAGGGGGACAACTAGTACAAGCTATCCTGACTAAAGTTGGTCTTCGACTGCCAAAGGCACTAGCGATGACACCATCTTGGGCTCCACAGTGACCTCCGTCCTGCCGCTCTGCTGGTCTTGGTCTCCTTGCACTCATATGGAAACCTTTGCTTGATGCCTCAGTACTCCGCACCTGCGCTTTCCCCCTTTGCACCAAAGAGGAAACGAGGACTCTACGCGGGCTGGCGCCCGCCTAGTCTTGGTCGTCATAGCTTGCATCATGAGCACCTCGCGAGGTACCCCTGCCTTGATCTCTCCGCCTCCTCGCGAGCCTGCCTAGCGAGGCCACCCATGAGGAAACCTTGCATTGTCCGCCCCGTGAAGCTTGGACCCTCGCGAGGGTCTTGAGTGTTGGTTGATGAAGATGGGCCGTACTGGGCCACTGCTTGAGCCACACCGCAGGCCGCAGCGAGCAAGTCTGGGACCCCGTTCCCGAGCATGCCGACAGAGCCCTCGGGCCCAAGGCGCACTCGGACTTGGCTTAGCAGCGAAGCCAAAGGGCAAGTGCGGAGCGCCGCGGGCCCCAACAGCCTGTGGCCTTGGTCGCCGCGTGGTGGTTGATTGGACGTGGGCGTCTCCGCTTCCCCATGCTGCCTCGACAACTGCCCGATTTGACGAGTCCCTGCTGCATGCAAAAAGAGTCATGATTACCTGCGATCGTGGAGGCCGATGGTTGGCCTCGTCTGAACTATAAGTATGGAGAGGCACGAGCCCCTGCAGTCCATCTCTTCTTGCTCTGCTCGCTTCTTCTTCCTTGCTCCCCCTCCATCTTGCCACCAATGGCACCGATCCGTCGGCTCTCAGCCGAGGAGAAAGGAAAGGCCCCCCGAGAGGGGCCCGATCCACTCCCGCCGAAGAAACAGCCGGTCCCCGGCTGCCGCGACGAGGTCGCAAGGCTGGAGACGTCGAGGCCTTGGTACGAGGGCCACCTCCTGGGTATCCACTACCTTTGTACGCTCGGGCCGAGGGCCCTGAAGAAGAAGACGCCGAGCGGCGCCGCCCGCGCCGTCGGTGACGCCGACGAGACATGGCGGTGCGCGTCGTTGCTCCTGGAGTCCACGTCGAGGACTCCTCTCGCAAGCTCGTACTCCACGCCGCGTTGCCTCCAAGCTGTTGGATCTGCTTTCCCCCTTCTTTGCCTTCGAGATGCCACTGAGGGGGCCTCTCGAGCTTTGGCTGCAGCATGCTGACTGCGGTACCCCGGCGACCGGAGCAGAGGTTGAAGTCATCGCTCCGGGCAAGGTCTTCATGACCTGAGGCTGGGGCGAGATCACCCGGGTCTGTCGAACAGGGGGTGCCTTCGTGATTCATTTCAAATAAGATGGTGCCTCCTTGATGCTCTTCAAGGTCTTCGATGCGGAAGGCCGCCTGCTGGAGTGCTGCCCTAGAGGAGGCAGCCAGGACATCGATGTGGCAAGGGCTAGGCCTACCACCCACTTCCCCAGCGGCTCCTCCGGCAGCAGTGGTGAATCCTGGGAGTCTAGCGGCTCTCCCGAGCTCTTCGCGACTTCGGAGACGAGTGACGACAGCTACGTGCCCCCGAGCTCGCGTCGCGCCCGGAGCAAGGCGGCCGCATCAGGCCGTCGCCGTGGCTGATCTGGATGGGGTTGGCGCTGCCCCCTCGTGGCCCACTGTTGATGATGGCGTCGACCATGGAGGCGCATGTAGTTAGGGCTCATTAAGATTAGCACCTTTTGTTCCCTGCAAGGAATTGAGAAGGTACCCCGTGGGGGCATGTAAAGTGTCTGCAACGCCTTTTGTTGACATTATCCTTATTATGAAGTAGTGCAAATGCTCTTCCTGATCCGGCTTGGTTCCTCCTTTCTAGCCTCACGATGACTTGGTGCTCTACGCCGACAGGTCCCGGTCCCGAGGCAGGCTTCAGCCATCGCTGGTATGCCAGGTCGCGATGCCGTGGTCAAGGCCAGGAGGTGAGCGTCCCGAGGTCCAGAAAGAGCCCCTGAGGCGCGATGCTCAGGAGGTCCCCTTTAGCACTCAAGCAGTCACCAAAAGGCGAGAAAGGAAGGCAACATCGCTGTCACAGAGCCGCATTAAGTGAGGGTTTAGTGCCGCATCAAATAGCGATTCTAGGGGCGAAACTTATCTCAAGAGCTGGGGGTAGATCCTTCGCGAGGCACCGGACTTGCGCGGCTGCAGCTGGGATGTAGCTGGGTTAGGCCTTCGTGAGCTTCTCCTCCCTTCTCCACGCTCTCCTTCGTGCTCTACGTTCTCAGGTCCCGGCCCTCGAGCGAGCTCAGTCGCCGCTGGTATGCCAGGTCGCGATGCCATGGACAAGGCCAAGGGGTGAGGGCTGGAGAGCCAGTAAGGGCTCCTGAGTCGCGATGCTCAGGAGCCCCCCTTTTAATGCGCAAGCGGATCGCACGGGTAAGGGAGAGAGAGAGAGAGCTCGCGACGCCCCCCACATTATTCCTCAGGTAGTCCCTGTAAACCAACACGAGAGAAGCAAGGGTTGCCATTACGACTGCCGGCCGGCCATTGGTTGCTCCGAGAGAGTGGTAAGGGCACTGAGGGCCTGGTGAGGCGACACTTGCGGGGCTGCCACGGGCTAGAGCTCGACCACTCATATTTGTCGACGTTGCAGGGATGGACACATGCACAAGCGCCGTGTCAACACGAGCCACTCCAAAGGTAGGTGCCAATCGAGCAGGCGATTATCACAGGCAGGTTAAGCATAAGAGGCAAATCAGCTTGGATAGATGTAGGAAAGATACATGCCACTGGGTCAGGCCCGAGCGGCTTGGGGATGATGCAGCCCGAGGGGCGCCCCCAGCAAGGTAAACTAAAGACATAAGCAAAAGGGATACATGCCGCAGGGACAGAACCACGCGACCTGGGAATAATGCAGCCCTGAAGGCGCTCCCAGCTGAAATGGAACTCGAAAGATGTCACCTGATACCATTGTAGAGTGGGTGCTAGAGTAGCTGACGATGCGCGGGGAAGAGGTCGATCCTCATGAGCCACCGGAGCCGTGAGCCTCGGAAGGCTCTGGGGGTCCGGGCGGTTCCTCGAGGACCATCTCCGTCTCTGCCGTGGTGCCTGGCCTCCTGAGCTGCCAGAATGCTCCGCAGAAGACGCTGGTGAGCAGCAGCCCGTTCGGCAGGCCAAAAGGCTTGTGAACGTTGCTGTGTGGCAGACCCTCGCAGCGTCCCACGCGCGAAGGCCAGAAGCGCTCCTGAGACGCGACTCGGCTGATCCTAGGGTAGTCGATGCAGACGTGCAGCCCGCCATCCTCGCCTGGATGGGGAGCTATGCCAGGTAGCGGTGATCGCCGCGTATGACTCTCGATTCCTGCAGCTCCTAAGTGGCCTTGGTGATGAACTCCTGAGGGTTTGGCCCTCCTTGCCCCATGCCTTCCTGAGGGAAACGTGCCGCATAGCACACCTCCAAGTGGTGCCCGAGCGCCTCCCTCGTGATCTTGACAAAGTCTGAGGCCCTCTAGGTGAGAGCCCCCGAGCCTTGCCCGAGGAGGGCACCGGGCGTGCCTTCCTATGCGACGGAGGGAGGCGCCCCTTGCACGGGCGCAGATCCTGATGCGGCGCCTCTGGAGAAGCCTACCTCCTGAGGCCTTGAGCTGGGTGATGTCTTCTTCTTCTTGGGAACTGCCCCGGGAGGGTTCTCGCTCTTGTTGTCCGGGTCCTCGACTGATGCAGCTTGGAAGGCACGCTCGAGAGAGCACACCGCATCCTTCTCTTCGCAGGGGACTGTGATGATTCCACTGCTTCCCGGCATCTTGAGGACATTGTAACCATGGTGAGTTACCGCCATGAACTTGGCCAGGGCTGGATACCCGAGGATGGCATTGTATGGCAGGCGAATGTGGGCAACGTCAAAGTTGATGAGCTCGGTACGGTAGTTCTTGCGCTGTCCGAAGGTGACAGGGAGGCGAACCTGCCCTATTGGAGTGGTGGAGCCGTCAGTGACTCCTGAGAAAGGCTTGGTTGGCTGAAGTTGATCATATGGCCCTTGGAGATTGTTGAACGTCTAGACGGACAGAACGTTGAGTCCTGCGCCACCATCAATGAGGGTCCTGGTAACTTGCACATTGCTGATGATCGGGGAACAAAGCATTGGGAGGACTCTAGCAGTAGCTACACACTTGAGCTAATCCACTGAGATGAATGTGATGGCGCACGTGGACCACCTGAGAGGGCGCGTGGCCTCGAGCTTGGGGAGGACTGCATTCACCTCGCGAGCAAACTGCTTGAAGATGCGCTGAGAGGTTGGGGCCTGGGCACCGCCCAAGATGCAAGCGATAGCACGTGGCTCCTATAAGCCCCCAGCCCCCTCATCCTAGTGATGGTCGTCATTCCTTCTTGGCGGTGGTGGCAGAGGAGGAAGGCCTGCGTTGCCCTGCGAGCGATCCTCGCGAGGCTGATCCCTCCAAGCCCCCTCGCGAGGCTGGTCCTGCCAGCGGTCCTCGTGAGGCCGGTCACACCACTCCTATCGAGGGCCTCGGTCGTCCCATCGTCCTCCACCTCTTCCTCCTCCTCGGCCATAGCCCCGGTCATTGCGCTCGGGGCGTCGACCGATGCGTCCTTCCCGAACGGCTCTGAGCTCCTGGCATTCGTTGGTATTGTGGGTGTAGAGGTTGTGGTAGGCGCAGAATCGGTTGCCTTTGGACGACTCCGGCTGGTCCTTGCCGTGCTTCGTGTCTGGTTCTGCTGTGAGCACGGCTGCTCCTTTGCACTTCACCTCCTTGTCCTTGGCTTTCTTCTGTTATGGGTCAGCAGCTGGAAGCTCGAGGAGGGAGAGGTGCCCCTCCTAAGCCCTTGCGCACTTGGTCTCCAGGTTGAACAGCTCCAGGGATGTGCATAGGTCCTCGTGGATAGCCAGCTCCTCCTTCATCTTGACGTCGCGAACGCCGTCAGAGAATGCTGAGATGATGGCCTCCTCTGTCACCTTGGGAATCTTGAGGAGAGCGCTGTTGAAGCACTGGATGTACTTCTGCAAGGTCTCTCCTGGCTGCTGCTTGATGCGGTACAGGTCACCCATGACCGAAGGACGGTCGCGAGTGCCCTGGAAGTTGGCGATGAAGCTGGTGCGCATCTCATCCCAAGAGGAGATCGAGCCGGGAGGCAGGTTCAGGAGCCAGGTGCGGGCACCATCCTTGAGCGCCATGGGAAACCAGTTCGCCATGACCTTTTCGTCTCCGTTGGCCACCTTGATTCCCAGCTCGTAGAGATGTAGGAACTCTGCAGGGTCGGCAGTGCCGTCATAGCAAGGAGGCAGATCTAGCTTGAACTTGCCTGGCCAGGCGACGCTGTGTAGCTCGGTGGTGAAGGCGCGGCAACCTGCAGTGGCCACCGGAGCCCTTTGCAGACGCGGGCCCTGCTCTTGGAGATTCCCGCGCGCCACCGCCAGGGGCAGCACGGGGTCTTGACGTGCTGGCGCAGGGATGCGGTCTTGACGTGCTCAAGCGGGGAGCACGTGAGCGCCTTCTTGAGGCCGAGGGATCTCCTGGCAGCTCCTTTCTTGTCGCGCGGGCGCTGGACGCGGTGGGTCTCGTCCAGGGGCCGCGCGCCTTGGAGCCAGGGCACCTTCTTGGGGAAGAGGTGGTGAAAGTGCAACTAATCCCCGGGTGGTTTTGGTAATTAATAACAACATATATATCATTGAACTAATTATTTCTTGAGAATATTTCAGAAAGTTCAGTGATATGGGTATGGCAATGACTGATGATGTGGACCCCTCAAAATGCTAAGGAAAACATTGGCAAAAGCTCAAGACTCTGTTTTTGGTTAAGTGATCCAAGATCACATTGAGTCCATAGGAAAGCCAATACTATTAAAAGGGGATGAGGTTATGATGATGATCTGGTTGCTCAAAGTGCTTAGTGATTTATCTCTCAAACTATCAGCAATCTTTCATTCCAACATTTACCCATAAGTAATCTCGGTCCCACCGATTCCATAAACTCAGTCACACCGAGATGAACCACCTCAGCCATATACCCAAACCCTAGAAATTTCGGATTTTCCGATTCCAAACTCGGTCTTACGAAATTGGTGTTGCCAACCTTCAGAACCTTCAGACTCAAATCGGTGTCACCGAGATGAGAAAGTCGGTCCCACCGAGAATGGCAAACCCTAGACTTTGGAAGAATCGGACTAACCGAGATTGTATTTTCGGTCCCACTGAAATCCCAACGCTCACAAGATTTGAACTTTCGGTCTCACCGAGTTGTCAACTTCGGTCCGACCGAGATTGGTCAAATGTGTGTAACAGTTGGATTTTGTGTGGAGGCTATAAATACCCTCCACCTCCTCTTCATTCGTGGAGAGAGCCATCGAAAGAACTACCACTCCTACCTTACATTTCGAGAAGAAAACTACCTACCCTTGTGTTGAGATCAAGTTGCTCCACTCCCACCATATGAAACTTGATTTCTAGCCTTCCCAAGTTGCTTTCCACTCAATCCCTTCTTCCACCACAGCCAAATCGGTGAGGAGAGTTGAGTGTTGGGGAGATTATCATTTGAAGCACAAGAGCAAGGAGTTCATCATCACCAACACCATCTAT
The DNA here is from genome assembly GCA_021437245.1 of Aegilops speltoides. Classification (NCBI taxonomy): domain Eukaryota; kingdom Viridiplantae; phylum Streptophyta; class Magnoliopsida; order Poales; family Poaceae; genus Aegilops; species Aegilops speltoides. The sequence continues at coordinate 336,856,849 of CM038146.1, forward strand.
TACCTTTTGGAGGTGGTGCCTCCTAGATTGGTTAGGTGTCGCTTGGGAGCCTCCGTCAAGATGTGGAGTTGAACCAAGAAGTTTGTAAGGGCAAGGAGATCGCCTTACTTCGTGAAGATCTACCCCGAGTAAGGCTAGTCCTCCGTGGACGTAGGCCATGATGGCATAGACAAGGTTGCTTCTTCGTGGACCCTTCGTGGGTGGAGCCCTCCATGGACTCTCGCAGCCGTTACCCTCCGTGGGTTGAAGTCTCCATCAACGTGGATTGACGATAGCACCACCTATCGGAACCACGAGAAAAATCTCCGTGTCACCAAATTGCGTTTGCTCTTCTCCACCTCTTATTTACTACATGTGCAATTTACTTTCCGCTGCCACTACTCTAGAATTGCATGTGTAGGGTGATACTTGACTTGCTCATCATTGTGAACTTGCTAAAAACTTGTCCTAATCAAAAGGCTAAACTTTTAAGTTGTCAAGTAGTCTAATCACCCCCCCTCTAGACATACTTCCGATCCTACAAGTGGTATCAGAGCTTTGGTCTCCATTGGATTGGGTTCCATTGCATTGGACTCCATAAGCTTGGTTTCACAACCTAGGAGAGTATGGCGTCTAGTGAGGGTAATTTTCGTAGAGGTCCTTACTTTGATGGTTCAAATTTTGCTAGTTGGAAGCACAAAATGAAAATGCATATTCTTGGACATAACCCTGCCGCATGGAGCATTATTTGTGTTGGCTTGCAAGGTGAGTTCTTCGAGGAAGGAAAAGTTCCGGATCGCGGCTTACAGCGATGAGTTGCGGATGTTACGAACAATGCTCAAGCTTGTGACATTCTCTTCAATGCTTTGTGTCCCGAGGAGTTCAACAAGATCAGCCGTCTTGAGAATGCAAAAGAGATTTGGGATACTTTGGTCGAAATGCACGAAGGTACCGAGTCCGTGAAGGAATCAAAGCTAGATGTTCTTTAAGGTCAACTTGACAAGTTCAAGATGAAGGAAGGTGAAGGAGTCGCTGAAATGTACTCTAGGCTTGCTCTCATCACCAATGAGATTGCCGGCTTAGGAAGCGAAGAAATGACCGACCGATTCATCATCAAGAAGATTCTCAGAGCTTTGGATGGAAAGTATGACACCGTGTGCACTTTGATCCAAATGATGCCAAACTACAAGAATCTCAAGCCTACCGAAGTCATTGGAAGAATTGTTGCTCATGAGATGACACTTAAAGATAAGGAAGATCTTCACAACAAGTCAAGTGGTGCTTACAAAGCTACATTTGAAGCTCCCACAACCTCAAGTGACAAGCTAGTTTCCAATGAAGAGATAAGCCTAATGGTGAAGAACTTCAACAAATTCTACAAGAGTAGAAGCAAGGAAAGAAGCTCAAAGTCTAGATCATATGATGAAAAGAGATCTTCTAGTCGTGATCGAATCTGCTACAATTGTGGAAGACCGGACACTACTCAAATGAGTGTTCGACTCCCCACAAGAGAAGAGAAGAATCTCCAAGAAGAAGAAGCTCAAGAGAAGAGTCACCTCGAAAAGAGAGAAGGAGTAGAGATGATCGTTATGAACGAAGATCCTCTCGGAGAAGCAAGGATTCGGAAAAGAAAGACAAGTCATCAAGGAGCTACACAAGAAGAAAACATCAAGCTCATGTTGGTGAATGGGTCTCCGGCTCCGACTCGACAATCACTCGAAAAGAAGCTATCACTCCAACTCCGAATCTGATCAAGATGAAGGTGTTGCCGGTCTTGCTCTCGTATCCTCCAACTCCAACTCCTATGACTTGTTTGATTCACCAAATGAGGGAATTGGAAGATGCTTCATGGCAAAAGGCCCCAAGGTATCACACCCTGAATTTATTGACTTTGATAGTGATGAAGATGACTTGCTTGGTGAAGATGAGCTTTTACATGACAAATCTAGTGAGCTTAGTAATGATGAACATGCTAATAGTCTTTATAGTCGAGAAGAGTCGAATGACAATGCTATGAAGGAGATTGAGCGTCTAACTAAAGAACTAAACACTCTTAAGTTAGCTCATGAAACAACTCAAGAAGATCATAGAGAGCTCCTAAGATCTCATGAGAAGCTACGCTTCGAGAAGCTCAATCTAGAGCAAGAACATGAGTTTCTAAAAGCTATCAATGACGATCTTCGAAAGAAGAGTTCTTCATATCTTGCCAAACGACTTCTCTTGTCTAATTTCTTGCCACCTATTAAAACTAAGCATGACAAGCATAAGAAAAATTCCTCATCTAGTAGTAACAATAATCATGCTGAATCAAATGTTGTTACTTCTAGTAGTTCTCTTGATTCCACTAACAATGTTTCAAGCCAAGTTTCACTTGAGCAAGAAAATAGTTTATTGAAAGGGATTATAGAGAAAGGTGTCTACAAGAGCCTTGCCGGAAGCAAGAACTTTGAGGAAATTGTTCGCAAGCAAGGAAGACACCGGAAGAATCAAGGAATTGGTTTTGAGCGAAAGTTCAACGCCGAGGGTGTTGAATGGGAAGAAGGTCAATATCCCACTCCAAAGTTTGTTTCTCAAAAGGAGAAGTATGATCCTACTTCTTCCAATGTGGAACAAGCTCAAGATGACCTTCCACCACAAGACCACAAGCTAAAAGGCAAGGACAAGCTTCAAGAGGAGATTGATGCATTCATTGAAGCACCCAAGGCCATGGTCAAGTGGGTTCCCAAGGAAACTTCAAGTTCTACTTCGACAAGCTCAACTACTACCCCAAGGATTCCCATCAAGATGATGTGGATCCCGAAGAAGAAGAACTAGAGAGTTCTTGAGGGTGACTCCGCCAACATACTTCACTCATATTCATTTTGGCAAAGAACTTGTGCAATCAACTTCCACATCTTGCACTAGTTCATGGAGTCACAAACCCTCATGTTGGTAAGTCAAGGGACAAGGTAATCATTGCTTTCATGGACATCATCTATTGTGTACTTCAATCTATGTCCATGGATATCCTTGTTTGTTCCTTGTGGGACTAACCCATGTAGGTATTGAAAGTGCCCGAATCCAAAGGATTGCTCCCAACTCTTGGTGATCTTCATCAACATTGAGCATCCACATCTTCAACATCTACATGAAGTCTTCAACGACAACCCAAGGTTAGTTTGACCCTTTAAAAGGGGTTCTCACATCAAGGGGGAGCTTTGCTCTTAAGAATTGAGCTAAAGCATCTTCAAATGATGTGAACACATTAATGCTTTATGTAAAAGTGGTAACCCCACTTGTGCTTAAACGATGAGTATGACCTATGATCAAATGTTCTCATTTGACTCCTAAGTCAATATACTCATATATAGATGACCTAGTCATCGCCAAATTGTGTGCTAGTAGCTAGAGTTTTGTTTGTGCATGTTTGACACATATTTCATTTGCTATCTTATTGTGTGAGCATGTTGGATGCATAATTTTATCCATTCAAGGACATCCATTTGTTGCTTTGGTCTTTTGGAGTTCTTTTTGACCAAATGGATGGACAAGAATGCCTAAGTTCCTCCCCTAGCTATCTATGCTTTCTTGTCTCAAACTCTATTCATGCTTATATCACAAACTTTGATCAAGTCTTTTTCGGACAGACCGAGTGAGGAGCACTCGGAGCCACCGATCCGTCAAAAGCTTAAATTCCAAAACCTTCTAAGTACTTTCGGTCAAACCAATATACTCAAATCGGACGGACCAAATTACTTGGATTGATCTAGGTTTTCACCTCGGTGAAACCGAGTTACAAATTTCGCGTGACCGAAGTGAGTAATCGCTTGTAGTTAACCATCTCGGTCCCACCGAAGTTTTCAACTCGGTCCCACCGACACCGAAGGGTATATATACCCGAGGGCAGCGCGCTGATTATTCCTTCAAACGCCTCGCCCCAAACCCTTCGCTGCCGTCGCCGTGGTCTCCGGATCGTCTCCGCCGTCGCTGGCGCCCTCGCCATGGTCTCCATCGCCGTCAACGGTCTATCTCATCGCGCCGTTGCCGCCGTAGTGAAACTCCACCAAGTTGGGTGAGTTTGATCCCTCTCGTGCTTCAACCTCTGATTCTGTGCACGATAGGTTTTGCCTAGTCTCTTGCCAAGTTTGAAATCTTCCTATCCAGCAGATTAGTTCTTAGAACGAAATTGAGTAAAAATTTTAGGGTTAGGTTTCCGCGAACACATCTCGGTGTGACCGATTCTACATTCTCGGATGACCGATTTGGCCTCTGGCCATTGCCTTTGCACTTTTCGGTCCAACCGAAGTTGTGCAAATCGGTAAGACCGAAATGAGGATTTAGTGAAACCCTAGTGCTCTCGGCTAGACCGAAACCCATTTCGTCCAACCGAAAGTGGTGTGAATGGTTACATTTAGGCACTTGGATTCACGAATTTTAGACTCGGTCGACCAAATGTATTCTGTGAAAACCTAAAACTGAAGTTTGAACTCATTCATTTTGCAAAATCTTCTGCAGTTTGTGATAACTCTTCTATTCTGCCCATACCTATTCTATTCACAGGTTGTCGGTCATATGTCGATGCAAGTGACAGCGAGCAGTCTGAATCACCGGTTGAGATTCGAGAGCGATCACAAGTCCTGAAGCAAGCAGTTTTTCCGATGATGGAGAGAGGAGCACCCCAAGTGGTTTGCCTCCTGCTGCCACGGGGCTGGAAGAAGAGGAATTCGATGAGGAGGACTCGACTTTGTTCTTGAGGAGGAGATTACATCCAAGCCTAAGAGGAAAGTGGTTGCCAAGGACTATCAAGGGCAACATACAAAGAAAGGCACCGACAAAGTGAAGAAGTCCACAGTTGCAAAGAAGCTGAGCATGGAAGAAGAAACCTCCAAAGAAGATAAAGAAAACTTCCAAGAGGAAGAGGTTGGTACATGATGAAGCCGATGATGATTACGATGAGGAAGCACCCCACCTCCTCGAAGCCTAAGTTGATGGGAGATGCCATCGAGGCGGGAGCACCCACCAAATCTAAGCCATCAGCTCCAAGAAAGGCAGCTCAAGCCAAGCCTGCTGCCAAGCCAAAGAAGACAAGTGAGAAATATTCCTGCTTGAGAGAAGAAGAAGGACAATGTGCCCCACTGAGTCGGATGAAGAGGCACATGTATTCTCAAGCTTCGAGATGAAACTGCCAGCTTCATAATGACGCTCATCCTCGAGCTGAAAATATGAAGGAAAGGAAGGACAAAGGTCTCGAGCTATGGAGGCAAGTTGATCCATATGCCACCGGAGAAGGACAGCTGTTGACTCAAGGTTCCACACCGAGAGCAACAAGATTTCTATGAGATGTGCTCATGGACAAGAAGCCCATTGTTGCCGACATCGGGTATGTTGATTGGAAATACATCGACAATGAAGAGCACAGAGACTACTTCCCACATGTGCATGAGAGCTTCACCGCATGTGGAGTTGCAGAGTTCGTTGGTCGGTCGACCGCTTGGAATGATGAGATGATCATGCGGTTCTATGCCACAACACATTTCTATCCGGATGGCGAAATTGTGTGGATGATGAAGGCGTAGATTCTCTTCAACAGTTGAAGAGTGGGCTGCCTTCTGAATGCTCCAAATCAAGAGATGATGATGTAGATGTCTATGGAATCCCCAAGAAGAATCATGAGTCGATGAAGAACATGTACAATGAGGTACCGACAAGGATGTTGAGATATGGAAGCTTGGATCAAGATATCATCTTGAGCAGGTCTCCCAACCACTAACACCATTACGAGGCATACTTTGATGCCCAAGTCGGAGATCATCGCATGATAAGAGGCTACTCTATCAACATGCTGCATATTCGGATCGAAGACACCTTTTAAGGTGATGGACACGATAGTAGAGACTATCAAGAGGACAAAGAGAGACTGAAGGAGGTCATGTGGGTTTGCCCGCACATTCAGATGCTCATCTATGCCAAGTTTGGCACGGGCACCTACTTGTTGGATAGACCCCACTTGCCACTGCAGCTGAACATGAAGATAATGAAGTTGTGATGACCGAGGATGCTCCCACATATGTTGAAGGACACGCTAAGTCCGAAGCGCCAAACAAGCTAAAGCTGAGAAGGAAGTAGCAGCAGCAGAAAAAGCCCAAGAGCGTTGGAGAACAACTTCTTGAAGCGACCGAGAGGATTGCACTCACGCCTGCCAGCATAGTGCGATCTCGGGAGAGTCTTGAGAGGATAGTTGAAGACAGTTCCATGCTCTGGATGTCAAGTCGATCAAGTGCAGTCACCGTCAACAAGCTTGAGGCGGACATCGAGGAAGCCAAGAGGGAGAAGGCAGAGCTCATGAAGGAGATGGAAGATGATCTAGTCCAGATGACTATGAGCAGCTGCTGCAGTGCCCACAAAGCCCAGATCACTGCTATTCCAAAGGCAGACCCTGTGGCTACAACATCAAGACCTCCTACAGCTCCATCGGTTCCAGCTCCAGCTCCAAAGGTGTCTACTCCTCCAGCTCCACAGACTTGGCGAAGCCTTTGCGGATGCAGCTATCTCCACTCCATCAACCTAGACAGAGCCGCCAGCAGAGTCCCTATTGGCGCTTAGCTCTATACCTTCGAACTTTTGGTAACTTGTTGCCAAAGGGGAGAAATTGTATAGATCATAGGACTTCGAGAGAGAGTGCTCGTTTTTGCTCTTTCGTTTGCGGTTTTCCTTGAGATACTTTTGAGTTTTCCGAGACATTTCGTGTGCTTGATACTACGTTTGCTCTATCTTTGATGAGTGCTTGATCATACTATGCTTAATGTGTGCTTAATGCTTATCATATTCCATTCATATCTTGTATGATTATTTACTCATGTCTTGGTGATTGGGTGCATGCTATTCATTCTTATAATTTTGTGCGCTCCACCAAGATGTATGTGACATGGAAGAGTGACCCATGATCCTAATCGATTGTGCATTTGCATTCAAACGCAAATCTTAAATAATGCACAAATTTAGGGGGAGCTCTTGCTTATCACATACTTCTCAAAGCGACGATATTATTCATTGATTATATCTCTTGTCGAAGCTTTGATCTATATGTTGTCATCAATTACCAAAAGGGGAGATTGAAAGTGCAACTAATCCCGGGTGGTTTTGGTAATTAATAACAACATATATATCATTGAACTAATTATTTCTTGAGAATATTTCAGAAAGTTCAAGGATATGGGTATGGCAATGACCGATGATGTGGACCCTCAAAATGCTAAGGAAAACATTGGCAAAAGCTCAAGACTCATTTTTGGTTAAGTGATCCAAGATCACATTGAGTCCATAGGAAAGCCAATACTATTAAAAGGGGATGAGGTTATGATGATGATCTGGTTGCTCAAAGTGCTTAGTGATTTATCTCTCAAACTATCAGCAATCTTTCATTCCAACATTTACCCATAAGTAATCTCGGTCCCACCGATTCCATAAACTCAGTCACACCGAGATGAACCACCTCAGCCATATACCCAAACCCTAGAAATTTCGGATTTTCCGATTCCAAACTCGGTCTTACCGAAATTGGTGTTGCCAACCTTCTGTAACCTTCTGTACTCAAATCGGTGTCACCGAGATGAGAAAGTCGGTCCCACCGAGAATGGCAAACCCTAGACTTTGGAAGAATCGGACTAACCGAGATTGTATTTTCGGTCCCACTGAAAATCCCAACGTTCACAAGATTTGAACTTTCGGTCTCACCGAGTTGTCAACTTCGGTCTGACCGAGATTGGTCAAATGTGTAACAGTTGGATTTTGTGTGGAGGCTATAAATACCCTCCACCTCCTCTTCATTCGTGGAGAGAGCCATCGAAAGAACTACCACTCCTACCTTACATTTCTCGAGAAGAAAACTACCTACCCTTGTGTTGAGATCAAGTTGCTCCACTCCCACCATATGAAACTTGATTTCTAGCCTTCCCAAGTTGCTTTCCACTCAATCCCTTCTTCCACCACAGCCAAATCAGTGAGGAGAGTTGAGTGTTGGGGAGATTATCATTTGAAGCACAAGAGCAAGGAGTTCATCATCACCAACACCATCTATTACCTTTTGGAGGTGGTGCCTCCTAGATTGGTTAGGTGTCGCTTGGGAGCCTCCGTCAAGATGTGGAGTTGAACCAAGAAGTTTGTAAGGGCAAGGAGATCGCCTACTTCGTGAAGATCTACCCCGAGTAAGGCTAGTCCTCCGTGGACGTAGGCCATGATGGCATAGACAAGGTTGCTTCTTCGTGGACCCTTCATGGGTGGAGCCCTCCGTGGACTCTCGCAGCCGTTACCCTCCGTGGGTTGAAGTCTCCATCAACGTGGATTGACGATAGCACCACCTATCGGAACCACGAGAAAAATCTCCGTGTCACCAAATTGCGTTTGCTCTTCTCCACCTCTTATTTACTACATGTGCAATTTACTTTCCGCTGCCACTACTCTAGAATTGCATGTGTAGGGTGATACTTGACTTGCTCATCATTGTGAACTTGCTAAAAACTTGTCCTAATCAAAAGGCTAAACTTTTAAGTTGTCAAGTAGTCTAATCACCCCCCCCCCTCTAGACATACTTCCAATCCTACAGGTGGCGAAGGCACCTCCTGAGCTGCATCGCCCACGCGGGACGGAGGGCGAGGCAGCGAGAGGGACGGCGAGAGAGCCTGCTGCGGCCGAGCGAGCTCGGTGATCTTGAGCGAGCCACTCCTCATAGAGGTCGTCGACGGGGAGGTAGTGCAGAAGCTCACGTGCCAGGAGCAGCACGGCCTGCACGTCCGTGAGTGTGCGACGGGCGTGAGATGACGAACCAGCTAGAGTTAGCGATGGAGTGACGGTGCGGCCTTCCCGCCACACCGAGGGATGCAGTGACGATGCCTGCTGCTCGTTCCCCACCGGGCCAGTGGCGGCAGGCGACGGAGAACGACGAGGAGGCCCACCGATGGGAGCCGTCTGAGCGACACGGGCAGCGAGAGCAGCCCGACGCTTGGTGCGAGCTCGGCGAGCGTCTGCCATGGATGCGATGAACGATGGAACGCAGAACTGCGAAAGAAAGATTCCGGCGCACCCCTACCTGGCGCGCCAAATGTCGGATATCGGGTTCTGGCAAAACCCTTAAGGTTTGAACTCTGGGGTGCACACGAAGATCTTCTCCCAACTGATCCATGCTCCAAAGCCTCGTCGCGAATCTAAGCTATACGATGAACAACACAAGGGCCACAAGGTTTATACTAGTTCGGGCCACCGTTGTGGTGTAATACCCTACTCTAGTGTGTGGTGTGGTGGATTGCCTCTGGGGCTGATGATGAACAGTACAGAGGAAGAACAGCCTCGCGAGAGGTGTTCTTGAGCTGGGGCGGTGTTCTACTTGGGTGGATTCGGTCTCTGTTGGCTCTAGGTGAGAACTCTCTCTCCCTTCTACGGTGGTGGCTATCTCTATTTATAGAGGCCCTGGTCCTCTTCCCAAATATTGAGCGGGAAGGGAGCCAACAACGGCCATTTTGAAGGGGGACAACTAGTACAAGCTATCCTGACTAAAGTTGGTCTTCGACTGCCAAAGGCACTGGCGATGACGCCGTCTTGGGCTCCATGGTGATCTCCATCCTGCCGCTCTGCTGGTCTTGGTCTTGTTGCACTGATATGGAAACCTTTTCTTGAAGCCTCGGTACTCCGCGCCTGCACTTGCCCCCTTGGCACCAAAGAGGAAATGAGGACACTGCGCAGGCTAGCGCCCGCCTGAAGCCTGCGTGGTCTTGGTCATCATGGCTTGCGTCATGAGCACCTCGCGAGGTACCCCTGCCTTGATCTCTCCGCCTCCTCGCGAGCCTGCCCGGTGAGGCCGCCCCTGAGGAAGCCTTGTGTCGTCCGCCCCGCGAGGCTTGGCCCCTCGCAAGGGTCTTGAGTGTTGGTTGATGAAGATGGGACGTACTGGGCCACTGCTTGAGCCACGCCGCAGGCCGGAAGCAGGCAAGTCTGGGGACACCCGTTCCCAGAATGCCGACAAATTGACTGTGTGTGATATAGATACGAACAGAAATGTTTTTCTGGGATTCATCGTGTGGGATGTACATACGAACGGAAACGATTGGGTTTCGATGCCTCGCTTTGATCGCTACGAGCTCATTTGCCCGGCTTGTGTGCGGGAGGGCCTATCGTCGACGGTTTCTGGGTCGTGTGGGAAGGACCCCCCTATCGCCCACACTCACTTGGCGATGGTTCCAAATGCCATCGCGGAAAGGGGTTAAAAACCGTCTGTATAGCACCTACGTGTACCAGTGATGTAGTACGCATGTAGTAGGAAGATCTACTCACATAGGTAGTACTGCTAAGACAGAAATAAACAGGAGCGTGGTAACCGAGTTATACCCTCCAATCAGCCAGGCAGATACTGCCGCCGCGACGTCCTTAGTGGCCTTCTTCTTGGCTTCGAGTTTCTCGGCGGCGGCACGGTCGTTTTCATTGGAGGTGGACATGATGACAAGGACACAAACAATGCAACGGACATGGACGAACGACGACAAGTAGTAATATAGGAGGCGCTCCCCAAAAACCTAATCGCTCCTCTCTCGTACATGATGTGTAGAGGGGGGCTTTTGGAGGTCTGCTCTCTTGTCAACCGTCTACGTGGTGGACAGGAGGGGATCACCAGCGGCAACAGTAGCAAAAGGAACGACAGCGGGACGGGTGCGCGTGGTGGCAGATATGGTTTGTTGTGGCGGCTAGGGTTGGCGGACGGCTCACATATATAGGCGTGACCGTGTGGAGAGACGTGGGCTGGACCCGCGTCCGAGTCGATGACAGCTTGCGGTCCAATGTCTTAGATCATGGTCTGTCTGTCAAAGACTCTCCTTTCCTGGTCGGCAAAAATAGTCACATAGGTGTGAGCTCGGCTCGGCTCATTCCCACAAACCGCGGCATTGTGATGAGGCGAGGTGAGGCAGGCAGCAGAGGAGGAGCGAGCATGAACCACTTCTCTTCTCAAGCTCCAATAGGATGTGGAAGAGAATCCATTATAAGGAGGTTCAACTCCTCTCCAACTAGCAATGTGAGACTAAACTACCCACACCACCCATTGTCATAAAACCTACATGGCCCCTTGTAGATTTTCTGGAATTGTTAGATGGGCCCTAGGCCCACCCTCATGTTTCAACAATCCCCCACCAGATCTCAAGGGCCCAGTCTGTCGTCTGTTCCAAGCACTGTTTTTGATATACTAGTATTTTAGTGGAAAATGGTTAAGGTTGAACTCCACCCAGAGCAAGTAGCTACACTCCTTCACAACTAAAAATGCACTATGCCTTGAATTTTCAATTTGGCGTATAGAAGTTTCACCAAATGTCTTACTAGTACTAGGCTGCCGAAGGCTGAACCCTCGGGTGGAGCATATTAGTCACACTCCTTGCCTATTCATGAGCTTGCTAGAGATCATCCCAATCTCATAGACTCTTACCGACAGTCAAGCTCAAATAGGTGTGTTCCTCCAAAGACCACTCTGTAGGATACCATGTTGCTTATATAAGCTTTGGAACACATTAAGACAGTAGTCAACATACCATACAGTTTTCAAGAGTATTGCATCTCGAACAGAGTAGGTTAGTAAAGTTACTCTCCTCAGTTCACCACTGGCTTGTTTTTCCCAGGTCCCACTTGACGGGATCTCAGATCACATAGGTTGGGTTACCACCATGGCAACTCATGTGGGTCTCATACCCATCTCCCTCGATGCACTAATTTCGAAAGGCAGGTTCCAAGCAGGTGGTTGAACAATGGGTGCATAAGTTAAGGCTTTCTTAAGTGTTTCAAAGGCTTCTACACAATCGTCATCAAAAATAAATGGCACATCTTTTTGTAAGAGATTGGTAACAGGCCTAGAAATTTTAGAAAAGTCTTTAAGAAATCTCCTATAGAAACCAACATGACCAAGGAAACTTATTATACCTTTAACATCTTTAGGACATGGAGTTTTTTTCAATTGCATCAACTTTAGCTTTATCTACCTCAATACCTCATTCAGAAATTTTATGCCCAAGGACAATACCTTCATTTACCATAAAGTGGCACTTCTCCCAATTCAAGACAAGATTAGTTTGTTCGCATCTCTGCAAAACTCGATCAAGGTTGCTTAAGCAATCATCAAAAGAAGTCCCGCAAATGGAGAAATCATCCATGAAAAATCTCAACAATCTTTTCACAAAAATTAGAGAATATAGCAGTCATAGATCTTTGACAGGTAGCAGGTGCATTGCATAACCAAAAGGCATATGTCTATAAGCATAAGTTCCAAAGGAGCAAGTAAAAGTACTTTTCTCTTGATCTTCTTGTGGCACAGGTATTTTAGAGAAACCAAAATATCCATCAAGGAAAAAAGTGTGTATGCTTAGCAATTTTTCTAACATTTGATCAATAAAAGGCAAGGGGTAATGCTCTTTTCTAGTAGCTTTGTTTAATTTTCTATCATCAATTACCATCCTATATCCAGATACAATTCTTTGTGGGATGAGTTCATTTTTATCATTAGGAACAACAGTTATACCTCCTTTTTAGGAACACAATGAACAAGACTTACGTGTCAACTATCAGCTATGGTATAGATTATACCTGCTTCCAGAAGCTTTAATATTTCGGTTCTTACCACATATTTCATTTTAGGATTTAACCGTCGTTGGTGACCAACAACTGGCTTAGCAGCAGGATCCACATTAATCTTGTGCTGACATAGAGTGGGACTAATGCCCTTAAGATCATCAAGAGTATATCCAATAGCGGCACGATGATTCCTCAGAGTTTTAAGTAATCCCTTCTTTTAATGCTCTGAAAGGTTAGCACTAATAATAACATGATATATTTTCTTTTCATCAAGATAAGCATATTTCAACGTATCAGGTAATTGCTTCAATTCAAACAAAGGACAACCCTTAGGTGGAGGAGGACCTCCAAGAGTTTCAACAGGGAAATTATGTTTAAGGATAAGTGCTTGATCAAATAATATCTTATCTGATTCATTTCTCTCATTCATATGCATATCATTTTCATGGTCTAGCAAATACTGTTCTAACAGATCAGTAGGCGACACTGCAATAGAAGCAAGACCAATGATTTTATCATTACTAGGTGCTTCTTTATCATGGAGTTTTCTACGGAACTTAGAGAAATTAAACTCATGAGATACCTCACCAAAGTTAACGCTAACAGTTTCTTTATTGCAATCTATCTTAGCATTACTGTATTCATGAAAGGTCTATCGATATAATGGGACAAAAGTCATCTTGTGGAGAACAAAGGACTAGAAAATCAGTAGGGTATTTTATCTTTCCACACAAGACTTCAACATCTCTAACAATCCAAAGCGGTGAAATAGTATCTCTATTCGCAAGCTCAATAGTAACATCAATGTCCTCTATTTCAGCAGGTGCAATATCATTCATGATCTCTTGATATAAAGTAAATGGAATAGCACTCACACTAGAACCCAAATCACATAAATAATGATAACAATGATCTCCTATTTTAACAGAGACAACAGGCATGCCAACAATAGGCCTATTCTTATCAAGTTTAGCAACCAAGAGATCTTTAACCAAGAGAAGTAAATAACATGCCCATCGATATTATCAACCAAGAGATCTTTAACCATAGATATATTAGGTTCGACTTTAATTTGCTCAAAGGGTCTAGGTGTTCTAACATAACTTTTATTAACCACAGTTGAGACCTTAGCATGTTCCTTTATCCTAGCAGGAAGATGAGGTTTCTCAATATAAGCAGTAGGAATAATTGGGTCAACATTGTAAATTATAGTTTCATCTTTAACTATAATAGGTTCTTTTTTATTTAATGGGAGGATGATATTTAAACCACTTCTCCTTAGGGAGATCAACGTGAGTAGAAAATGATTCATAGAAAGAAGCTACTATCTCAGAGTCAAGTCCATGTTTAGTGCTAAACTTATGAAAAGTATCGGTGTCCATAAATTTTTTAATACAATCAAACTCAAGTTTCATACCTGACTCTTTACCTTTCTCAAGTTCTCAATCTTCATAGTTGCGTTTAATTCTTTCCAAAAGATACCATCTGAATTCAATAATTTTCTTCATAAAGGAACCAATAGAAGAAGAATCAAGCATGGTTTGATCATTCTGACAAAGCCGAGCATAAAATTTTTGTAAGATAATTTCTCTTGAGAGCTCATGATTGGGGCATGTGTACGTCATCTACTTAAGCCTCCCCCAAGCTTGAGTAATACTTTCTCCTTCACGAGTCCAAACATCATATATATAATTTTGATCACAATGAGCCAGATGCATAGGATAAAACTTTTGATGAATTTCCAATTTCAATCAGCTCAATCCCACATTCCAGTATCATCACATAGCCTATACCATGTAAATGCTCCCCCCCCCAAAGATAAAGGGCAAACCTTCTTCTTAACTCCATCTTCGGATAAACCTGCAGGCTTAAATAATCCACATATTAAGTGCATATCAGGATGTAGTGTTCCATCTCCTGCATAATGATTAGCTAGCAGAATCTCAATCATACCCGAAGGAATCTCATAATCAAAATTTTCATTAGGTGCGACAGGTTGAGCGGCAACTCTCTGTATCTCCGTTCGAAGTGAAGATACCCCAAACAAACCCCTCAAAGGATTGTTTTCTATCGAAACAAGTGACAGTAAATTTTCAGCATGTAATATAATTTTTTTTCCTTACCAAAGGCGCTTCACTCCCCGGCAACGGCGCCAGAAAAGAGTCTTGATGACCCACAAGTATAGGGGATCAATCTTAGTCCTTTCAATAAGTAAGAGTGTTGAACCCAATGAGGAGCAGAAGGAAATGACAAGCGGTGTTCAGCAAGGTATTTTCTGCAAGCACTGAAATTATCAGTAACAGATAGTTTGATAGCAAGGTAATTCTTAACGAGCAACAAGTAACAGAAGCAACTAAAGTGCAGCAAGGTAGTCCACTCCTTTTTGTAGCAAAGGACATGCCAAAACTTTCTCTTATAACAAGTAAAGCGCTCTTGAGGACACATGGGAATTCCATCTAGTCACTTTCATCATGTTTGTTTGATTCACGTTCGTTACATTGATAATTTGATATGTGGGTGGAATGGTGCTTGGGTGTTGTTCTTAGTTCAACAAGCCTCCCACTTATGATTAACCTCTCTCACAAGCTGATAACCCACAAGTATAGGGGATCGTTTGTAGCCTTCTTCGATAAATAAGAGTGTCGAACCCAACGAGGAGCTAAAGGTTGAACAAATATTCCCTCAAGTTCTATCAACCACCGATACAACTCTACGCACACTTGATGTTTGCTTTACCTAAAACAAGTATGAAACTATTTTGCAAGAATAAAACTATGAGTACTTTGCGAGAATAAAATTATGAATAAATTGCAAGGTAATAAAAGTAGATAGCTTTTGTCGACAATAAATTCATTTGTCCCTAGGCAATCGATAACCAGTACCGGTAATCATTCTTGTAATTTTATATGAGGGAGAGGCATGAGCTAACGTACTTTCTCTACTTGGATCATATGCACTTATGATTGGAACTCTAGCAAGCTTCCCTGACTACTAAAGATCATTAAGGTCGTGAAACCCAACCATAGCATTTAGTATCAAGTCCTCTTTATCCCATACGCAACAACCCACCTACTCAGGTTTAAGCTTCTGTCACTCTCGCAACCCACCATAAGCTAATCACGAACGTATTACAACACCCTACAGCAGGGATCCCTCATGTTTGCGCGAGACAGAGGGAACCGTAGGACAGCACCATAAATAAAATATTCAATCATACTGTCGGCATTCTGGGAACGGGGGTCCCCAGACTTGTCTGCCTGCGGCCCACGACGTGGCTCCACCAGTAGCCCAGTACGGCCCGCTTCGTCAACCAACACTCAAGACCCTCGCGAGGGGCCAAGCCTCGCGAGGCGGACGACACAAGGCCTCCTCAGGAGCGACCTCACCAGGTAGGCTCGCGAGGGGGCAGAGAGATCAAGGCAAGGGGTACCTCGTGAGGTTCCCGTGATGCAAGCCATGATGACCAAGGCCAGGCAGGCGCCAGCGCGCGTAGTGTCCTCGTTTCCCCTTTGGAGCTAAGGGGGCAAGCGCAGGCGCGGAGTACCGAGGCATTAGGAAAAGGTTTCCATATCGGTGCAACAAGACCAAGCCTAGCAGGACGGCAGGACGGAGGTCATCGTGGAGCCCAAGACAGCGTCACCACCAGCGCCTTTGACAGGCGAAGACCACCTTTAGTCAGGATAGCTTGTACTAGTTGTCCCCTTTCAAATTAGCCGTTGTTGGATCCCTTCCCGCTCAATATTTGGGAAGAGGGCCAGGGCCTCTATAAATAGGACTAGCCACCACAGTAGAAGGGGACGGAACGAACCCAGTTCATCCTCGCACCCACCAAGCACAAGAACACCTCTCGTGAGGAGGCTGTTCTTCCCTTGTATTGTTCATCATCAGCCCAAGAGGCAATCCACCACCACCACGCTGGAGTAGGGTATTATAGCACAACGGTGGCCCAAACTAGTATAAATCTTGTGTCTCTTGTGTTGTGAGTTCATCGAGCTAAGCTTAGATATTGCAGCGAGGCTGAGGGCAAGATTCGGTAGGGGGAAATCTTTGTGCGCACCCCAGTGTTCGAACCTCAAGGGTTTTGCCGGAACCCTAAATCCGACATTTGGCGCGCCAGGTAGGGGTGTGCCGGAGCTTTCCTTTTGTCGGCCTACACTCCACCAACACCGCGCTTCGCCCTCATGGCGGACATCGCGCCTCCGGCCCCGCGACCGGTGCTAGTGCTGGGGCCATGGGGCTCGAAGCCTTGGCCCCCACCTTACAGCGGGTGCAGTGGCCGCCCAAGTTCAAGCCAGAGATGTCGCTGTGCTACGATGGCACGGCGGACCCGGTGGTTTTCCTGCTGGCGTACGAGGAGGCCGTCCTTAAGGCTGGGGGCGATGACAAGGTCATGGCCAACTGGCTTCCCGTGGCCCTCACTGGCGTCCCGCGCGCCTGGCTGCTCAACCTTCCCGGGTCCATGATGGCATCTTGGAAGGAGCTGTGCAGTCTCTTCGCTGCATGCTTCGTGGCTCCGACGCCCTACGCGGTCGCGGCCCTCCTCTGCGGCTCACAAGCGCCACCCTCAGACCGCCACGCCAAGCCGTTATTTCGCCAGATCAGCACCTTCCTCGCGCGGCTAGGAGCTCCCCCGGGTTGGGTGGCGCCCAAGGCCGACCTGACCTTCGACCCGGAAGATCACCCCGTCACCACCACCTGCTCGGGAGCACTCCCGATGCTCTGCACGCCCACCATCTGCCACGTGGCCATCACCAAAACCCTCATCGACGGTGGTGCCGGCCTCAACGTGCTCTCGATGGAGGCCTTCAGCCTCCTCCACATACCACTGGAGCGGCTCCGTCCCAGCAAGCCCTTCTCAGGCGTCGGAGGTGGTTCCTCCAGTCCACTGGGGTAGATCCGCCTTCCCGTGACCTTCGGCACCCGTGACAACTACCGCACGGAGCTGGTCGACTTCGACATTGCTCACATCGGCCTCCCGTACAACACCATCCCCGGATACCCTGCCCTAGCTCAGTTCATGGCAGCAACCCATCCGGCCTACAACCTCATGAAGATGCCCGGAAGCAAGGGCGTCCTCACCATAGCTGGAGATACCAAGGAGGCTCTTATGGCGCTTAAGCTTGCCCTCAAGGCTGCTGTGGCGGTGCAGCCCGCCGACGCGGACGCCTCCAAGGCCAAGGAAGTTGCACTGACCAAAAAGAAGCAGTTGTTCACTCAAGATAAGGTGGAGACCAAGCATGTGCCAGTTGAGGAAGGCGGGTCCTCGGGAGCCACCTTCACCATAAGTGCTGACCTCGACCCCGGCCAAGAGAAGGCGTTGGTGAAGTTCTTGCGCTCGAACAAGGAGGTGTTCGCATGGGAACCCAAGCAGCTAGTGAGGGTCCCAAGGGAGGTGATTGAGCATCACCTGAAGGTGTGCCCCAATGTACGCCCTATGAAGCAGAAGGCGAGGCGGCAGTCCATGGAGAAGCAGGCATTCATCATCCAAGAAACCCGCAAGCTGGAGGCAGCAGGTGTTATTCGTGAGGTTCGCTACCCCGAATGGCTGGCGAACCCCTTTGTCGTGCCAAGAAAGGGGGGAAAGGAGCGCATGTGCGTCGACTTCAAGATGGTGATAGAAGACGTGGAGAAGACAACCTTCCTGACTCCATGTGGGGTATACTACTACACTTGCATGCCATTCAGCATGCGCAACACGGGCGCGACCTTCCAACGGCTGATGCACATTGCCTTGGGCCGGCAGCTCGGGAGAAACGCTGAGGCTTACATCGACGACATTGTGGTGAAATCTCGGGAGGCAAGGACCTTGATCCAGGACTTGGAGGAGACCTTCATGAGCCTCCGCCAGGTAGACCTGTGACTCAACCCGGAGAAGTGTGTGTTCGGTGTCCCTTCCCTTTCGGCAAGCTGCTGGGCTTCCTCGTGTCCCACAGGGGGATCAAGGCCAACCCGGAGAAGGTCAAGGCGATCGAAGACATGAGTCCACCGCAAACCCTCAGAGAAATGCAGAAGCTCGCCAGTCGCGTGACCGCGTTAGGACGCTTCATCTCCAAGCTGGCGGAGCGCGCCCTACCGTTCTTCAAGCTGATGAACAAAAAGGGCCCATTTGAGTGGACACAGGAGGCCGACCAAGCGTTTCAAGACCTCAAGAAATACCTGACCAGCCCCCCCGTGATGGTGGCGTCACGCCCTCTCGATCCCCTGGTGCTCTACCTTGCCGCCACTCCCTACTCCACCAGCGCAGCCCTGGTGGTGGTTCGGGAGGAGCGCCAGGCTAAGGCCGTGCCTCGCCCAGCTACGGCCTCAGCCGGGGCAACACAAGACCAGGAAAGCCTCTCGAGGACAACGACAACGGCAACAAGGGACCAAGCTCAGCAGGACGATGCCCCCGGGGCTGAAGAGGCCCCACCAAGCAACCAGGCACTGGGGGCTCCATTATCTCAGGAGGCGCCTCAACCTCCAAAAGACACAGGCCACGTTAGCGCCCCACCCTCGTCGAGCATCCGGTGTACTTCGTCAGCACGGTCTTGCGGGATGCAAGAGCACGGGACCCCATGCCTCAGAAGCTCTTACTCGCGCTCTTGGTGGCCTCGCGTAAGCTGCGGCACTACTTTCAAGGTCACCCCATCAAGGTCATCTTGGCCTACCCGTTGGAAAGGGTATTCAGGAGCCCCAACTCTGTTGGAAGAATCGCTAAATGGAACATCGAGCTGCATGCGTTTTAGTTGGAGTTCAGCACAACCAGGGTCATCAAGGGAGCCGCACTTGCTGATTTCGTGGCTGAATGGACGGACGCACCAGAGCTCAAGGTGGGCGAGGATAGGTCTCTATCCCTAGGAAGTGAGGCACCAGATGGCTAGGTCATGTATTTCGATGGTGCCTTCTCGCGGCAGGGCGCGGGGGCTGGTGGAGTGCTTATATAACCCACTCAGGATAAGCTCTACTATGCCGTACAGCTCTGTTTCCAGCAGGGTGAGAAGGTCTCCAACAACATAGCAGAATACGAGGGCCTCATAGCAGGCCTGAAAGCTGCAATAGTACTGGGAGTGAAGTGCCTCATCATCAAGGGCGATTCATAACTCCTCGTCAACTTCTCCAACAAGGTGTACGAGCCGAAGGACGAGCACATGGAAGCATATCTCGCGGAAGTACGCAAGATGGAGAAGCAGTTCTGGGGGCTGGAGTTGCAGCATGTGCCCCGCGCCACCAACCAAGAGGGTGATGACATCGCCAGGAGGGCGTCCAAACGGCTGCCCCAGGAGCCTGGCATTTTCGAGGAACGACTCTTCAAGCCGTCGGCGGCACCACCACTTTAAAGAACGGCACAGCCTCTGGAAGAACTCCCTCAGCCACCTGCCACAGGAGCCCCCGCCTGTGGCCCGACCTCAGGAGCGCACCTACTCTTGGCGCTGGAGCCTCGGGAGGGATGCTGGACCAAGGAATTCAAGGAATACCTGACGCAAGGGATGCTGCCGGAGAAAGAGGAGGACGCGGAGCGCGTGGCCCGGCAGACCACGGCCTACTGCATCCAAGATGGTGAGTTATACCGGAAGCGGCCGAATGACGTTTTCCTACGTTGCATCTCCAGGGAACACGGGAAAGAGCTGGTGGCCGACATACGATGAAGTTTGTGGACACCACTCATCGTCACGGACCCTCGTCGGCAAGGCATTCCGCAGTGGATTCTATTGGCCTACGGCACTCAACGACGCAGCCAAGCTGGTGAAGTCCTGCGAGGCCTGCCAATTCCACGCCAAGCAGATCCATCAGCTAGCTCAGGGCCTACAGACCATCCCGCTCTCGTGTCCGTTCGCGGTCTGGGGGCTGGATATCTTGGGCCCATTCCCTCGAGCGCCTGGGGGCTACCACTACCTCTACGTCGCCATTGACAAGTTCACCAAGTGGGCGGAGGTGGAAGCCGTCCGCACCATTCCAGCCGGCTCCGCGGTCAAGTTCATCAAAGGCCTCGTGAGCCGGTTTGGGGTCCCTAACCGCATCATCACCGACAACGGTTCGCAGTTCACTAGCAATCTCTTCAAGACGTATTGTGCTAACCTTGATCTGCTACGCTTCGGTGGCGCACCCCAGAGCAACGGCCAGGCCGAACGCGCCAACGCGGAGGTCCTAAGGGGCCTCAAAACCAGGACCTTCAAGAAGAAGCTGGAGGCCTGCGGTAGGGGATGGCACAACGAGCTCCAGTCCGTGCTGTGGTCCATCCACACCACCGCCAGCAAGCCAACGGGCGAGACCCCATTCTTCCTCGTCTACGGAGCAGAAGCGGTTCTCCCTCACGAGGTCAGGCGTTGATCCACGCGGGTCCTGACGTTTGACGAGGCGCAGCAGGACGCCATGCAGGGGATGGACTTCGTGCTGGGGGAGG
Organism: Aegilops speltoides; assembly: GCA_021437245.1. Lineage (NCBI taxonomy): Eukaryota > Viridiplantae > Streptophyta > Magnoliopsida > Poales > Poaceae > Aegilops > Aegilops speltoides. The sequence goes on from CM038146.1 coordinate 336,877,784, forward strand.
AACGCCGCCGTGAAGCCACGCTACGGGCGACAAGATACCAGCAGGCGCTGCGGCAGTATCACTGTTGCAGCGTCCGCCCCAGGGAGGTGGGTGACCTTGTCCTGAGGCGAGTGCTCTCCAGGGAAGGTCTGCATAAGCTCTCACCCATGTGGGAGGGCCCGTTCAAGGTCGTCCACGTCTCTAGCCCTGGCGCCGCGCGCCTGGAGACCCAGGACGGGGTACCCGTCCCGAACGCCTGGAACATCCATCTCCTCCGGAAGTTCTACCCCTAAAGAAAGGCTAGGTGCCTATGAAGAAGGCCCAGTGCCTGTGAAGCTCGCCGGCCGTGACACTCTCACGTAATAATGAGTGGGGCTGTACATGCCCCAGAGTCTCAGGAGTGCCACCCTTGGGCCTCGGGGGCTCCCTCCCACGCGAAGTGGCAGCACTTAGCTTCGTGCTAGTGAGAAGACTCGAAGACTAGACTAGGTGCCGGACGCGGCTTTTCATTTGCTTTCTGCAGTTGGCTCGCTCTTCCTTGATTGAACCTTGATTGAATTTCCTTCTGGTGTTCTTTGCCAGTTCTGTTCCATGACTATAATAGCATGGAACAATAAAGCAAATGAAAAGCCGCGTGGAGTAATAGTAGTAGATGCAGGCAAGAGTAGATGAACAATAAAGCAAAATTATAGATACGTTGGCAGTTCTACTTGACATAGACGTCATGCCTATAGTCACGATCATTAATGTCCTACTCTATTCTTCATGAACTTAATACTCTAGATGCAGGCAAGAGTTGGTCGATGTGTGGAGTAATAGTAGTAGATGCAGGCAGGAGTCGGTCTACTTGACACAGACGTCATGCCTATAGTCATGATCATTGCCTTAGATATTGTCATAACTTTGCGCTTTTCTATCAATTGCTCGGCAGTAATTTGTTCACCCACCGTAATATTTTCTATCTTGAGAGAAGCCTCTAGTGAAACCTATGGCCCCCGGGTCTATTTTCCATCATATAAGTTTCCGATCTACAATATTAGTTTCCGATTTACTTCCTTTGCAATCTTTTACTTTCTGATCTATAAACCAAAAATACCAAAAATACATTTACTTTACCGTTTATTTATATCTATCAGATCTCACTTTTGCAAGTAATTGTGAAGGGATTGACAACCCCTTTATCGCGTTGGGTGCAAGTTGTTTGATTGTTTGTGCAGGTATTCGGTGATTTGTGCGTTGTCTCCTACTGGATTGATACCTTGGTTCTCAAACTGAGGGAAGTACTTACTCTACTTTGCTGCATCACCCTTTCCTCTTCAAGGGAAAAACCAACGCAAGGTCAAGAAGTAGCAGGAAGAATTTCTGGCGCCGTTGCCGGGGAGATCTACGCCAAGTCAAGACATACCAAGTACCCATCATAAACTCTCATCTCTTGCATTACATTATTCGCCATACGCCTCTCGTTTTCCTATCCCCCACTTCTAAAACGATTTTCAAATAGATTTGCCTTTTCTTCGCCCCTCTTTCATTCGTCTTCTTTGCTTGCTTTTTGTGTGCTCGTGTGTTGGATTGCTTGCTTTGTCACGATGACTCAAGAGAATAGCAAATTGTGTGACTTATCCAACACCAACAACAATGATTTTATTAGTACTCCAATTGTTAGGAAAGATCAATTTTCCGGCCTTCCTAGTGAAGATGCCGCTTCCCATCTAAACAATTTTGTTGATTTGCGTGATATGCAAAAGAAAAAAGATGTGGATAATGATATTGTTAAATTGAAGCTATTTTGGTTCTCGCTTAGAGATCGTGCTAAAACTTGGTTTTCATTTTTGCCTAAAAATAGTATTGATTCATGGAATAAGTGTATAGATGCTTTTATTTCCAAGTATTTTCCTCCCGCTAAGATCATCTCCCTTAGCAATGATGTTATGAATTTTAAGCAACTTGATCATGGACATGTTGCACAATCTTGGGAGAGGATGAAATTGATGATACGAAATTGCCCTACACATGGTTTGAATTTTTTGATGATTATACAAAAAATTTATGCCGGATTGAATTTTGCTTCTAGAAATATTTTAAATTCGGCCGCGGGAGGTACTTTTATGGAAATTACTTTAGGAGAAGCTACTAAACTTCTAGATAATATTATGGTTAATTTTTCTCAATGGCGTACCGAAAGATTTTCCACTAGTAAAAAAGTGCATGCGATTGAAGAGATTAATGTTTTGAGTGGAAAGATGGATGGGGTTATGAAATTATTTGCTAGCAAAAGTGCTCTTATTGATCCTAATGATATGCCTTTGTCTACTTTGATTGATAATAATAATGAGTCTATGGATGTGAATTTTGTTGGTAGGAACAATTTTGGTAATAACGTGTATAGAGGTAATTTTAATCCTAGGCCGTTTCCTAGTGATTTCTCTAATAACTATGGTAATTACTACAAAAATTCTTATGGAAATTACAGTAAGATGCCCTTTGATTTTAAGAATAGTGTTAAAGAATTTATAAGTTCGCAAAAGAATTTCAATGCTTTGATTGAAGAAAAATTGCTTAAGATTGATGATTTGGCTAGGAATGTGGATATAATTTCTCTTGATGTTGATTCTTTGAAACTTAGATCTATTCTACCCAAGCATGATTTCAACGAGTCTCTCAAAGCTATGAGAATTTCCATTGATGAGTCCAGGGAAAGAACTGCTAAGATGCGTGCTAAAAATGATTGGTTTATAAAAGCATCTTCTTCCAGTTTCCGTGAAAATAATGATGAAGATCTTAAAGTGCTTGACGTGAATCCTATTGAATCTTTGTTTTCCAATATAAATCTTGATAAATATGGGACTGGAGATGAGTCAATTTTAGTTAAAAGGCGTCCCAATGATTCGAAGTTTTTAGATCTTGATGCAAAAATTGATAAAAGTATTGGAGAGGTCAAAACTTTAAGTAGCAATGAACCCACTCTTTTGGATTTCAAGGAATTTAATTATGATAATTGTTCTTTGATAGATTGTATTTCCTTGTTCCAATCCATGTTGAATTCTCCTCATGCTTATAATCAAAACAAAGCTTTTACTAAACATATATGATGCAATCTTTTGAAGAAAAGCTTGAATTGGAAGTTTCTATCCCTAGAAAACTTTATGATGAGTGGGAACCTACCATTAAGATTAAGATCAAAGATTATGAGTGCCATGCTTTGTGTGATTTGGGTGCTAGTGACAAGCATTAAGCATAGCAAAGTCATAGCAACATCAATCTCAGAACATAGTGGATACTAGGGATCAAACCATAACAAAACTAACTTGATTACATGGTAAATCTCATCCAGCCCATCACCATCCAGCAAACCTACGACGGAATTACTCACGCATGGCGGTGAGCATCATGAAATTGGTGATGAAGGATGGTTGATGATGACGACGACGACGAATCCCCCTCTCCGGAGCCCCAAACGGACTCTAGATCAGCCCTCCAGAGAGAGATTAGGGCTTGGCGGCGGCTCCGTATCGTAAAACGCGATGAAACTTTCTCTCTGATTCTTTTCTCCGTGAAACGGAATATATGGACTTGGAGTTGAGGCAGTGGAGCGTCAGGGGGCCCACGAGACAGGGGGCGCTCCTAGGGGGGAGGGGCGCGCCCCCGACCCACTTGGACAGGGTGTGGGCCCCTTGGCCTTGATTCTTTCGCCAGTATTTTTTATATTTTCCAAAACTTATCTCCGTGGATTTTCAGGTCATTCCAAAAACTTTTGTTTTCTGCACAATAAACAACATCATGGCAGTTCTGCTGATAACACCGTCAGTCCGGGTTAGTTTCATTCAAATCATGCAAGTTAGAGTCCAAAACAAGGGCAAAAGCGTTTGGAAAAGTAGATACGTTGGAGACGTGTCAGCTCCCCCAAGCTTAAACATTTGCTTGTCCTCAAGCAATTCAGTTGATAAACTGAAAGTGATAAAGAAAAACTTTTACAAACTCTGTTTGCTCTCGTTGTTGTAAATATGTAAAGCCAGCATTCAAGTTTTCAGCAAGTATTTTGAACTAACCATACTCACAATAACACTTAGGTCTCACATTTACTCGTATCAATGGCATAATCAGCTAGCGAGCAATAATAATAAAACTCGGATGACAACACTTTCTCAAAACAATCATAATATGATATAACAAGATGGTATCTCGCTAGTACTTTCTGAGTCGCAAAACATAAATGCAGAGCACCTTTAAAGATCAAGGACTGACTAAACATTGTAATTCATGGTAAAAGAGATCCAGTCAAGTCATACCCAATATAAGCCAATAGTAACGAATGCAAATGACAGTGTGCTCTCCAGCGGGTGCTTTTTAATAAGAAGGTGATGACTCAACATAAAAGTAAAGGGATAGGCCCTTCGCAGAGGGAAGCAGGGATTTGTAGAGGTGCCAGAGCTCGATTTTAAAATAGAGATGAATAACATTTTGAGCGGCATACTTTCACTATCAATGCAACAACTATGAGATGGCGATATCTTCCATACTACATGCATTATAGGCAGTTCCCAAACAGAATGATAAAGTTTATACTCCCCCACCACTAACATGCATCAATCCATGGCTTGCTCGAAACAATGAGTGCCTCCAACTAACAAAACCCTGGGGGAGTTTTGTTTAATTATTTTGATTTGCTTTGATCTTTTTGGATCATGGGACTGGGCATCCCGGATACCAGCCCTTTCTTGTGAGTGAGGAGCGAAGTCCACTCCTCTTGAGAATAACCCACCTAGCATGGAAGATACAGGCAGCCCTAGCTGAAACATGAGCTGTTCGAGCATACAAAACAGAATTTCATTTGAAGGTTTCGAGTTTGGCACATACAAATTTACTTGGAACGGAAGGTAGATACCGCATATAGGAAGGTATGGTGGACTCATATGGAACAACTTTGGGGTTTAAGGAGTTTGGATGCACAAGCAAGTATTCCCGCTTAGTGCAGTGAAGGCTAGCAAAAGACCGGGAAGCGACCAATTGAGAGAGCGACAATATCATGAACATGCATTAAAATTAATTCACACCGAGTACAAGCATGAGTAGGATATAATCTACCATGAACATAAATATCGTGAAGGCTATGTTGATTTGTTTCAACTACATGCGTGAACATGTGCCAAGTCGAGTCACTCAATTCATTCAAAGGAGGATACCATCCCATCATACCACATCACAATCATTTTAATAGCATGTTGGCACACAAGGTAAACCATTATAACTCATAGCTAATCAAGCATGGCACAAGCAACTATAATCTCTAAATGCCATTGCAAATATGTTTACTTCATAATAAGCTGAATCAGGAACGATGAACTCATCATATTTACAAAAACAAGAGAGGTCGAGTTCATACCAGCTTCTCTCATCTCAATCGGTCCATCATATATCGTCATTATTGCCTTTCACTTGCACGACCGAACGGTGTGTACAATAATAATAGTGCACGTGCATTGGACTAAGCTAGAATCTGCAAGCATTCAACTCAAGAGAGAAGACAAAGTAATATGGGCTCTAAGTTAAATAAACAATCATGCATATGAGAGCCACTAAACATTTTCAGTATGGTCTTCTACTCTCGACCCCCAAAGGAAAGAAAAGAAAATAAAACTATTTACACGGGAAAGCTCCCAACAAGTAGTTTTGTGAATGGAGCTTTGAGCAAAGAGATCGAAAATCGCAGCAAAAAGAGCTAGAACTCGTGCTTGAGCTGGATGGGGATTTTTTTGGGAAGAAGATGGAGTGTGTGGGTGTAGGATTAAGTGGAGGGGGGCCACCGTGGGCCCACGAGACAGGGGGTGCGCCCAGTGGGTGTGGGCGTGCCCTCCACCCTCATGGCTAGGTGCTTGCCCATCCTGCAGTGATTTCGGTGCCAAAAATCCTCAAATATTCCATAAAAAATCATACTAAATTTGCAGGGCATTTGGAGCACTTTTATTTTCGGGATATTTTTTATTGCACGGATAATTCAGAAAACAGACAGATAATACTATTTTTGATTTATTTATTCTAAATAACAGAAAGTAAAAAGAGGGTACAGAAGGTTGTGCCTTCTAGTTTCATCCATCTCATGATCATCAAAAGGAATCCACTAACAAGGTTGATCAAGTCTTGTTAACAAACTCATTCTGAATAACACGAAACCGGAGAAATTTTGAATAACACTAAGTTACCTCAACGAGGATATGAACATCCCCAATAATAAGAATATCATACTTTTTCTTGACAGTAGGAAGAGGAAATTCAAAACCTCCAATAATAATAGTTGGAACTTTTCCAATAGAATTGATGCTATGAACTTGAGATTGTTTCCTCGGAAAGTGTATCGTATGCTTACCATTAACATGAAAAGTGACATTGCCTTTGTTGCAATCAATAACGGCCCCTGCAGTATTTAAAAAGGGTCTACCAAGGATAATCGACATACTATCGTCCTCGGGAATATCAAGAATAACAAAGTCCGTTAAGATAGTGACATTTGCAACCACAACAGGCACATCCTCACAAATACCGACAGGTATAGCAGTTGATTTATCAGCCATTTGCAAAGATGTTTCAGTAGGTGTAAACTTATTCAATTCAAGTCTACGATATAAAGAGAGAGGCATAACACTACACCAGCTCCAAGATCACATAAAGTAGTTTTAACATAATTTCTTTTAATGGAGCATGGTATAGTTGGTACCCCTGGGTCTCCAAGTTTCTTTGGTATTCCACCTTTAAAAGTGTAATTAGCAAGCATAGTGGAAATTTTAGCTTCTGATATCTTTCTCTTATTTGTGATGATATCCTTCATATACTTAGCATAAGGATTTCATTTAAGCATAACAGTTAAGCGCATACGTAGAAGATAGGTCTAATCATTTCAGTAAAGTGCTCAAAATCCTCATCATCCTTTGTCTTGGATGGTTTAGGAGGAAAGGGCATGGGTTTCTGAACCCATGGTTCTATTTCTCTACCGTGCTTCCTAGCAACAAAATCTCTCTTATCATAACATTGATTCTTTGATTGTGGGTTATCAAGATCAAGAGCAGGTTCAATTTCTACTTCATTATTTTTGCTAGGTTGAGCATCAACATGAACATTATCATTAACATTATCACTAGGTTCATGTTCATCACCTGATTGTGTTTCAGCATCAGAAATAGAAATATCATTGGGATTCTCATGTGTGTCTACAATAGGTTCACTAGAAGCATGCAAAGTCCTATCATTTTTCTTTTTCTTCTTTTTGGAAGAACTAGGTGCCTCTAAATTATTTCTCTGAGAGTCCTGCTCGATTCTCTTAGGGTGACCTTCAGGATACAAAGGTTCCTGAGTAATTCTACCAGTTCTAGTAGCCACTCTAGCAGCAAAATCATATTTATTATTTAATTCATCGAGCAAATCACTTTGAGCTTTAAGTACTTGCTCAGCTTGAGTGGTAACCATAGAAGCATATTTGCTAATGAGTTTTAGTTCAACTTTAATGCTAGCCATATAATCACTCAAGCGTCCTATCTTGAAAGCATTATTCTTTAATTCTCTACCAACATAAGCATTAAAACTTTCTTGTCTAGCCATAAAGTCATAAAATTCATCCAAGCACGAGCTATGAAATTTAGTAGACGGGATTTCAACTTTATCATATCTATAGAGAGAATTTACCTTTACTACCTGTGTCGGGTTATCAAGACAATGTATTTCTTCAATAGGCGGTATATTAAGACCATGTATTTCTTCAATAGGTGGTAAATTCTTAACATCTTCAGCTTTAATACCTTTTTCTTTCATTGATTTCTTTGCCTCTTGCATATCTTCAGGACTGAGAAACAGAACACCCCTCTTCTTCGGAGTAGGTTTAGGAATAAGCTCAGGAGTTGACTCAATTGGTTCCGGAATTGCCTTAGGAATTGGCTGAGGGAGAGTCCAATTATTTTCATTAGTCAACATATTATTCAATAGTAATTCAGCTTGATCGACTGTTCTTTCCCTGAAAACACAACCAGCACAACTATCCAAGTAGTCCTTGGAAGCATCGGTTAGTCCATTATAAAAGATATCAAGTATTTCATTTTTGTTAAGAGGATGATCCGGCAAATCATTAAGTTATCGGAGAAGCCTCCCCCAAGCTTGTGGGAGACTCTCTTCTTTGATTTGCACAAAATTATATATTTCTCACAAGGCAACTTGTTTCTTATGAGTAGGGAAATATTTAGCAGAGAAGTAATAAATCATATCCTGGGGACTATGCACACAACCAGGATCAAGAGAATTAAACCAGGTCTTAGCATCACCCTTTAATGAGAACGGAAATATCTTAAGGATATAATAATAGCGAGACTTCTCATCATTAGTAAACAGGGTGGCTATATCATTTAACTTGGTAAGATGTGCCACAACAGTTTTAGATTCAAGGCCATAAAAAGGATCAGATTCAACCAAAGTAATTATTTCAGGATCAACCGAGAATTCATAATCCTTATTAGTAACACAGATAGGCGAAGTAGCAAAAGCAGGGTCAGGTTTCATTCTAGCATTAAGAGATTGCTGCTTCCATTTAGCTAATAACTTTTTAAGATCATATCTATCCTTTCAAGCAAAAATAGCTCTAGCAGCTTCCTCATTAATAACATAACCCTCAGGAACAACAGGTAATGCATAATCAGGGGGAGAACTTTCATCATCACTATCATAAATAATAGCTTCTTCAATAATTTCATTCTCCCTAACTCTAGCAAGTTGTTCATCAAGAAATTCACCTAATGGCACAGTAGTATCATGCACAGAAGTAGTTTCATCATAAGTATCATGCATACCAGAAGTGGAATCATCAATAACATGCAACATATCGAAATTCAAAGCAGTAGCAGGTTTAGGTGTCGCAAGCTTACTAATAACGGAAGGAGAAACTAGTGCAGAGCTAGATGGCAGTTCCTTACCTCCCCTCATAGTTGAGGGCAAAATCTTGGTTCATTCGTCTTTCAATTCCTCATAGTGATCAACAGATATAAATCCCAAGTGGCTCAAAGAATAGAGCTATGCTCCCCGGCAACGGCGCCAGAAATTAGTCTTGATAACCCACAAGTGTAGGGGATCGCAACAGCTTTTGAGGGTTGAGTATTCAACCCAAATTTATTGATTCGACACAAGGGGGGCCAAAGAATATTCTTAAGTATTAGCAGTTGAGTTGTCAATTCAACCACACCTTGATAACTTAGTATCTGTAGCAAAGTATTTAGTAGCAAATTAGTATGATAGTAATGGTAACAGTGGCAAAAGTAAAGATAATAGTTTTGTAGTAATTGTAACAGTAGCAACGGAAAAGTAAATAAGCAAAGCATAATATGTGAAAAGCTCATATGCATTGGATCAGTGATGGATAATTATGTCGGATGTGATTCCTCATGTAATAGCTATAACATAGGGTGACACGGAACTAGCTCCAATTCATCAATGTAATGTAGGGATGTATTCCGAATATAGTCATACGTGCTTATGGAAAAGAACTTGCATGACATCTTTTGTCCTACCCTCCCGTGGCAGCGGGGTCCTAGTGGAAACTAAGGGATATTAAGGCCTCTTTTTAATAGAGAACCGGAACAAAGCATTAGCGCATAGTGAATACATGAACTCCTCAAACTATGGTCATCACCGAGAAGTATCCCGATTATTGTCACTTCGGGGTTGTCGGATCATAACACATAATAGGTGACTATAGACTTGCAAGATAGGATCAAGAACTCACATATATTCATGAAAACATAATAGGTTCAGATCTGAAATCATGACACTCGGGCCCTAGTGACAAGCATTAAGCATAGCAAAGTCATAGCAACATCAATCTCAGAACATAGTGGTACTAGGGATCAAACCCTAACAAAACTAACTTGATTACATGGTAAATCTCATCCAACCCATCACCGTCCAGCAAGCCTATGATGGAATTACTCACACACGGCGGTGAGCATCATGAAATTGGTGATGGAGGATGGTTGATGATGACGATGGCGACGAATCCCCCTCTCCGGAGCCCCGAACGGACTCCAGATCAGCCCTCCCGAGAGAGTTTAGGGCTTGGCGGCGGCTCCGTATCGTAAAACGTGATGAAACTTTCTCTTTGATTTTTTCCTCCGCGAAACGGAATATATGGAGTTGGAGTTGAGGTCGGTGGAGCGCCAGGGGGCCCACGAGACAGGGGGGCGCGCACAGGGGGAGGGCGCGCCCCCCCCCCCACCCTCGTGGACAGGGTGTGGGCCCCCTGGCCTTGATTCTTTCGCCAGTATTTTTATATTTTCCAAAACTTATCTCCGTGCATTTTTAGGTCATTCCGAGAACTTTTGTTTTCTGCACAATAAACAACATCATGGCAGTTCTGCTGAAAACAGTGTCAGTCCGGTTAGTTTCATTTAAATCATGCAAGTTAGAGTTCAAAACAAGGGCAAAAGTTTTTGGAAAAGTAGATACTTGGAGACGTATCACACAACAGCAAAAGTGGTGATCTATTTTCTTATACTAATGGAGCTTATGAGATTTTCTGTTGAGTTTTGTGTTGTGAAGTTTTCATGTTTTGGGTAAGGATTTGATGAACTATGGAATAAGAAGTGGCAAGATCCTTAGTGCATCTAGTGCCCCTTAGTGATTTTGGTGTATTGAAGACTTATAGGTTAAGGGACTAATGCGTTTGTGAGTGTACACAGGTCTATAAGTCTATGAGGAGTTTGATATTTACAGAGAAAGTCGACCCTAAAATGAAGTTCTTCGATCAAGACTTTGATATTCAAGACTTTAGAAGACTTTGAAAGTGAAGAAATTGGTGTGACCTTGAAGACTTGGTATTCATTTGTGGAACATGAAGCGTGAAGACTTTTTTTTCAGTAGTTTCATTTTCTCTTTCTTGAGTCATAGGAAACACCGTCTTCATTAAAGGGGTCGAGGAAATACTAAGGAAAAATTTCCATGTGATGCTCAACTCAAAATCCTACACCTACCAATCCCTTCGAGTGAAGCCTTTGGAAATCTCACGTTCACCACTTTCTTGATGTGATGAGACGAAGTTCTTCCGTCGCCGATGAATTTGTTCTGACCGAGGAGTTAGGAATTCGCCAGTGAATTTCCTACACATGAGGAACATGATAGCCCCGAGGAATTTGAGGTCAAATTTCCGACCGTTCTTTGTCTTCGCGCCCAACCGTCCCAAAATATCTTATCCACCTAACGGTCATATCATTGAAGGGCATTTATGTCTTATCATGTCGGGTTGCGCCTAGGCTATAAATAGCCGCCCCTACAACTACTAGCGGGTTGGCTGCTCGAGAGAACTCGACACTTGTCATTTGAGAGCAACCCATCCTCCGAGGACTTTGAGCAAAAATCATCAAGTGAGGAAAACCCAAAACCAAACCCCTAAAACCCAAAGTGATTGAGCATCATCAAGAAATTGATCTGCGTGGATCGGACGCTTGTTACCTTTGAAGACGTGCTTCTTCCAGACGGTTAGGCGTCATGGTCTAGAGCATCCAAGAGAAATTGTGGATCGCCGAGTGACCAAGTCTGTGAAGGTTTGGAAGTCGCTCAAGACTTACCACGAGTGATTGGATGAGGTCTGCGTGACCTTAGTTCAAGGAGAATACGGTGAGGACTGGGTGTCTGAGCTGCGTGCTTTCAGCCGATCGGGTGTCCGGACTGTGTGTCCTCGAGTTTAAATACTCAGCCGCTCCAACCAGACGTATAACCGAGACAGCAGTTGGAACTGGTCTACCAAATCATTGTCTTCACCAACCTAATCGGTTCTGCTTCCTCAACCCTTTCATTTCCTCATTCTTGTGTTGAGTGTTTGTTCATATCTGTGTTTGAAGACTTTGATCAAGACTTTCTCAATTTCCTCGCCAATTTCTTCATCTATCTGTCTTCATCTTGTGTTATCCTGTGATTACGCTTTCTATACTCGTGCTTGTCTTCATTTCATCATGATGACCATGTCTCAGATTCATTATACTTACTTACGAGTACTTATTCATTGCTAGTAGTTCTTCGCTAAGGAATTTCCTCACCGGCAAATTCCTCAGTGAAGAATTCATAAAAATCGCTTATTCACCCCCCCTCTAGTCGATATAACGCACTTTCAAATAAGAAGTGGCAAGATCCTAAGCCTGGGGATGCCCCGGAAGGCATACCGTATTTTGTCTTCGTCTATCTGTAACTTTACTTGAAGCTATATTTTTATTCACCACATGATATGTGTTTTGCTTTGAGTGTCTTGTATGATTTGAGTCTTTGCTTTTTAGTTTGCCACAATTATCCTTGCTGTATACATCTTTTGAGAGAGACACGCATGAATTGTGATTTATTAGAATACTCTATGTGCTTCACTTATATCTGTTGAGCTAGGCAATATTGCTCTAGTGCTTCACTTATATCTTTTTAGAGCACGGTAGTGGCTTTATTTTATACAAATTGATGAACTCTCGTGCTTCACTTATATTATTTTGGGAGTCTCTAAACAGAATGGTAATTGCTTTGGTTATAAATTTAGTCCTAATATGATAGGCATCCAAGAGGGATATAATAAGAACTTTCATATAAAGTGCATTGAATACTATGAGAAGTTTGATTCCTTATGATTGTTTTTAGATATGAAGATGGTGATATTAGAGTCATGCTAGTGAGTAGTTGTGAATTTGAGAAATACTTGTGTCGAGGTTTGTGAGTCCCGTAGCATGCACGTATGGTGAACCGTTATGTAACGAAGTTGGAGCATGAGATTTTTTTTATTGTCATCCTTTGTGTGGAGGTCGGGATCGCGCGATGGTTAACTCCTACCAACCCTTCCCCTAGGAGCATGCGCGTAGTACTCTGTTTCGAGGACTAATAGATTTTTGCAATAAGTATGTGAGTTCTTTATGACTAATGTTGAGTCCTTGGATTAGATGCACTCTCACCCTTCCACCATTGCTAGCCTCTCTAGTACCGCGCAACTTTCGTCGGTACCATAAACCCACCATATACCTTCCTTAAAACAGCCACTACCTACCTATTATGTCATTTCCATAGCCATTCCGAGATATATTGCCATGCAACTTTCCACCGTTCCATTTATTATGACACGCATCATCATTGTCATATTGTTTCCATGATCTCGTAGTTTACATCGTATTTGTGGCAAAGCCACCGTTCATAATTCTTTCATACATGTCACTCTTGATTCATTGCACATCTCGGTACACCACCGGGGGCATTCATATAGAGTCATATTTTGTTCTAGTATCGAGTTGTAATTAAATAAAATGGTGGTGACATTCATTATTAGAGCATTGTCCCATGTGAGTAAATAAGAAAAAGGAGAAAAGGCCAAATAAAAAAAGAGAAGGCCAAAAAAAAGAAAGAAAAAAAAAGAAAAAAAATGAGAGAAAAAGAGAGAAGGGGCAATGTTACCATCCTTTTTTCACACTTGTGCTTCAAAGTAGCACCATGATCTTAATGATAGAGAGTTTACTATTTTGTCACTTTCATATACTAGTGGGAAATTTTCATTATAAAACTTGTCTTGTATATTCCAGCGATGGGCTTCCTAATTGCCCTAGGTCTTCATGAGCAAGCAAGTTGGATGCACACCCACTTAGTTTCTTTTTGAGCTTTCATAAACTTATAGCTCTAGTGCATTCGTTGCATGGCAATCCCTACTCACTCACATTGATATCTATTGATGGGTATCTCCATAGCCCGTTGATACGCCTAGTTGACGTGAGACTATCTCCCTCTTTTTTGTCTTCTCCACAACCACCATTCTATTCCACCTATAGTGTTATGTCCATGGCTCACGCTCATGTATTGCAAGAAAGTTGAAAAAGTTTGAGAATACTAAAGTATGAAACAATTGCTTGGCTAAAACTGGGGTTGTGCATGATTTGAATATTCTGTGTGATGAAGATGGAGCATAGCCACACTATATAATTTTGTAGGGATAAGCTTTCTTTGGCCATGTTATTTTGAGAAGACATGATTGCTTTATTAGTATGCTTGAAGTATTATTGTTTTTATGTCATACTAAACTCTTATTTTGAATCATACGGATCTGAACATTCATGACACAATAAAGAAAATTACATGGATAAATATGTTAGGTAGCATTCCACATCAAAAATTCTGTTTTTATCATTTACCTACTCGAGGACGAGCAGGAATTAAGCTTGGGGATGCTTGATACGTCTCCAACGTATCTATAATTTTTTATTGTTTCATGCTATTATATTATCTGTTTTGAATGTTTTATATGCATTAATATGCTATTTATATGATTCTTAGGACTAACCTACTAACCTAGAGCTGAGTGCCGGTTTCTGTTTTTTCTTGTTTTAGAGTTTCGTAGAAAAGGAATACCAAACGGAGTCCAAACGGAATAAAACTTAAGCGATGATTTTTCTTGGACCAGAAGACATCTAGAGGTATGGAGTGCAAGTCAGAGAAGCCACGAGGCGGCCACAAGGATGGAGGGCGCGCCCCCCACCCTTATGGGCCCCTCGTGACTCCAACGACCTATTTCTTCCGCCTATATATTCTCTTATACCCCAAAACCATCAGGGGGAGCCACGAAAACACTTTTCCACCGCCACAACCTTCTGTACCCATGAGATCCCACCTAGGGGCCTTTTCCGACATCTTGTCGAAGGGGGATTCGATCACGAAGGGCTTCTACATCAACACCATTGCCCTTCTGATGAAGCGTAAGTAGTTTACCACAGACCTACTGGTCCATAGCTAGTAGCTAGATGGCTTCTTCTCTCTCTTTGATTCTCAATACCATGTTCCCCTCGATGTTCTTAGAGATCTATTCGATGTAATACTTTTTTGCGGTGTGTTTGCTAAGATCCAATGAATTGTGGATTTATGATCAGCTTATCTATGAATATTATTTGAATCTTCTCTAAATTCTTATATGCATGATTTGATATCTTTGCAAGTCTCTTCAAACTATCGATTTAGTTTGGCCAACTAGATTGGTTTTTCTTGCAATGGGAGAAGTGCTTACCTTTGGTTTCAATCTTGCGGTGTCCTTTCCAAGTGACAGTAGGGGCAGCAAGGCACGTATTGTATTGTTGCCATCGAGGATAAAAAGATGGGGTTTACATCATATTGCTTGAGTTTTTTTAGCAAACACGGTAGGGTAAAAACCCTACTGTAACTCTATTTTTCATTAATATGGGGGGTGTTATACACAAATGGATTACAACATGGGAGGGGAGCATGAAAAATAATAGTTTACAAATAGTCCAACCAGCTTTGCATACCCTCCTTTAAACTAGGTTTAACTCTTTTGATGATGGTGCCATAATGTTCCTTGAAGCAGGAAATACAGTAGCTCAAGTCCCTTTCCTTGTTGTCAAAAATGATGCTATTTCTGTGCTTCCAGATGGTCCAACAACCAGCAATTAGGCATTCTTTAAAAGGTTGGATCTGAATTCTATTTCTGGCTTCGATAAGCATATCATTGCAATTCAGATCAGTGTTCCGTTCAAAGCCAAGAGATAACCCAAATTTTGGCTAAAATCACATGAGAAGAAGAGATGTTTCATGTATTCATTAGGCTCATCATCACATAGAACACATATGGAGCTCTCAATGTAGAAGTTTTTCCTGGTGAGAAGATATCTGATATTTAATCTATCCAGAAGAAGGAGCAAGAAAAAGAATTTTTGCTTAGAAAGGCAACCAGATTTCCATATCCATTGGAATGGTTTGGGAGCTTTCTCAGGGCATCCCAAATATTCAAAGTAAACCTTCTTAGCATTATATTGTCCATATGCCCATTTAAACTTCCAGATGTCAGGATCACTGTTGTTCATCACTCCATTAGTGAGGGCCATGAGCTCAGTGCTCTGATTAACAGCCACAGAAGACATAGGTAGATGGATAGAAGTCATTCTCAGATTCAATACAAGACTTCTGGAGAGAGATGTCTTTGTTTATGGCATACGAGTACAAGTGTGGGAATTTGTCTTTCAGTGGGTTGTCATTCCATTTATCATGCCATAAAGAAATGGTGTCACCAATACCGGCATTGCAAGAGGTGAGGTCTTTGTATTTATCAAGAATAGAGCAGCAATCTCTCCACCAGAAAGAGCCATGTCTAGTTGGGAATTGTGGTAGCTCACAATTTCCATAGTATTTACTCCAAATAAGCTGCACCCATGGGATATCCATCTTATTGAAGAACTTGTGTAGGAATTTAGCCAAGATTGCTTTGTTGTGTGCTCTAAGATCTAGAACACCAAGACCACTAGCATACTTGGGTAAGCAAACTTGTTCCCATTTGATAAGGCATTTCCCAAATTTGTTGATGTCTTTACCATACCAAAGAAAACTTCTGCCAGATTTTTCAAAGTGATCCAAGATGGTGAAGGGCACCCTGATACAACACATAGCAAATATAGGCAGTGCAGTAATGATGGCCTTGAGGTGAGTGAGTCTACCTGAATATGACATCATTGTTGCAATCCCAGATAACCTTTTATCCAACCTAGAAACCATTGGCATGAACTCATCAACTCTTGGTCTAGTGGACCCCATTGGCAGTCCCAGATAAGTGAAAGGCATGCTTTCTTTTTTGCAGCCCAAGATATTGGCAAGTTGAGTGGCTTTTTCATCAGAGATGTTAATGGGTACAAGGGAGGATTTGTGGAATATCACCTGGAGACTAGTGAAATCTGAAAATGTCTTTAAAGTCTCCATAACATATGAGTTCTGACGAGGCACAGCTGGCATAATTATTAGGGTGTCATCAACATATTGGACAATAGGGTATGACATGGAAGCATGTTGCTCAATGGGAGTATTGATGTGGCCATTGTGGCAAGCTTGGTTAATCAAGATCTGTAGCAATTCAGCAGCAATAACAAATAATAGTGGGGAGAGAGGGTCTCCCTGTCTTACTCCACATTTGCATTTGATTTTCTTCCCAGGTACACCATTTAAAAATACAGAAGCTGAAGCTGTCTGAAGGATGTTATTGATCCATCTAATCCATTTGTCTCCAAATCCCAGGTGTTTGAGCATGAAAAGGATGGCCGCACAGTTGATCTTGTCAAAAGCTTTCTCAAAATCCACTTTGAAAATGACAATTTCTTTCTTCGATTTGTGGCACATATGGATGTACTCAAAAGACCATGCAAGACAATCCTGAATATTTCTGGTTTTGAGGAAACCATATTGATTCTTGCTAATCACAGGAATGATGCATTTTTGGACTTTGTTTGCAAGCAGCTTTGTAAGGATTTTGATGAGCATACTTACCAGGGAGATGGGCCTGAAATCATTGGGAGTTTCTGGGTTTTCTTTCTCAGGGATCAGGTCAATATAAGCAGTATTAATGGGAGCAAGATCCACACTCTCAGATTGGAAATCCTGAAGAAATTTGTAGAAACTCTCTTTAATGATATGCCAACATTTCTTCATGAAAATACCATTAAATCCATCAGGTTCGGGAGATTTGTCATTAGGCATAGAACTAATGATATCATCCACTTCTTTCGTAGAGAAAGGTTGTTCCAACTCCTCTTGACTAATTGATCTGGATAGGCGATCAATGTTGAAATTCATCTGGGATGCACCAATAGTGATAATCCTATTTTTGAAAGAGTTCCACAAAATGGCTGCTTTCTGCTCGTGATCATTAACAATCGGGTTATCAGTGTTAAGTAGGAAAGTAATATAATTACTTCTGAAGACATGAGTAGCAATAGCATGGAAAAACTTGGTGTTTTCATCACCTAGCTGAGCCCATCTAATATTTGCTCTAATTCTCCAATATTTTCTTTTAGCCTCAAGAAGTTTATTAGTGTGCTTGATTAATATCTTCCTGAAGTTCTTCTCATGAGGAAAAAGATCTCTTTGGTCTTCAATGCCATCCAAGAGCTTAACATAGAAACAGTAATTTTCAATTGTTTTATTGAGCTATGATAGCTATTTGCTCCAAATTTTCAGTCCTTTTCTAATGGACTTAAACCTAGCCACCAAGTTCTTTGCTGAGTCAGCATAGAAAATGCAATTATTCCAGTAATTAGTGACAGTGTCAATAAAACCTCAAAGTCCAACCAAAATTCCTCAAATCTGAACATCTGGCATTTTGGGATCATGCTGTCAATCTAAATGTTTACGGGTACATGATCAGAGGAAAGTTTAGCCATGGGGGTGGCAAGAGTATTTGGGAACTTGCTAGTCCAATCAGCACTAGTGAAGATCCAATCAAGTTTCTCCAACAGAGGAGAATCCTGCATATTACTCTAGGTGAACTGCCTGCCTTTCAGAGGAATCTCAACTAGATCAAGATTGATAATGATGTTGTTGAAGTGCATCATATCATTGTGGTCACCTCCTCCTCTGTTTCTGTTCTCAGGCCCTCTGATATAATTAAAATCACCAACAATGAGCCACAATTGCATAGGTTGGATATTAATATTCAGTAGCCAATTAGAAAATTCGTTTTTGCCCTCAACAGAGTTTGGCCCATAAACATTAGTTATGAAGTAAATAGTATTATCCAGTTTTGAGGTGAGATCAACTGTAATATGATAATAATCCTTGGATATTTCTCTACCATTGAAAATATTACCATTCCAGATGGTAATCAGACCGCCTGAATTACAGTAGAAGGCATGAAGCTATATTGGTTAAACCTTTTAGGGCAAAAATTCCTAATATATGCCAGATCAAATTGCTCTCTCTTTGTTTCTCGTGAAGTCATAACACAACATGAACTTTAGTCAATTTTCAGCCTAATATCATCCCATCTTTCATTTGAGTTAATCCCTCTAACATTCCAATTAAGAATATTCCAGCTTCTACTCATTATACAAGTGTAATGGCATGTTAAACATGGCATGGCTAGCATGACATGGAGGGATTACTTCTTTTGTTATCTTCATTGGGAGATAAGGACACATAAGAGGTGTCATATAAATCAACAGGCAAGAGAAGCAAGAAACATCATAACAGCAAACATAACTAGCATTACAGATCACATAAGATGGTCTATCTGAAGGGGTACATAACCACATGCCAAAGTACTTATTATAGCCCAAAATAAGCAAAGGTGCACACAGGCACATAACATAATAAACCATAAAGCAACAAGTTTGATGATAACTGGAATTAAGACAAATAAGTTAACAGTTAGGGGAGATGTCCAGACCCCATAGCAAAGCAGGCATACTAATCATCAGAACTGTCATAATTCAGGGCTGAGGATGACACTTCATGAGGTGCCATCTTGCAAGGACCTGTCCCAATTGCCTGGATAGTTTCCAGTGGAAGCACTGGAGGTGGAGGAGCATTTTTGTCCATAACAACAACCTCAAACTTGGCCCAAGATTGATAGCAACATCTGCTTTTCCCCCTTGTTCTCTGAATCTTTGTTCTGCTTGTTTTTCTGCATGTTGGAGGTGCCAGCCTTGCCTATGGCAGCTTCAGCGGCATATTTATCCTTGAAACCCATGTTGATTTGAGCAATTCTATTACTCCTTCTGCAAAATTCCTCATCAAAAATTGCTTTCTTCTTTCTCTTATTGTTCCCAGATGGTTTGCAGACCTCGGCAAAAGCCTCTTCAGAGATTTCAGTAAGACTGGCAGAACTGACAGGTGCAGGCTGGTCTTGAGCAGTCATGATTTGCAGATAGCATTTCTTACTGAAACCCTGAGTGCCCTCAACATCCACAATATTACATTTAGCATTAACAATTTTGGAGCCACCCAATTTTGGCAAGATGTCATGGGCATTGGAGACAATGTTGCCAATGAGACCCTAAAGAATAGAGATGTTGTCAGACATATAACTATTTGGCTCAACATTCCGAGTGATATGTACATCCTCATAGTCCATAGAAACATTAGCAGGCACAAAAGCAGGACTATTAGCTTGGACATCCTGTGGGCTCTGCTCTTTAGCATCAGGCAAAGGAATGAAATCCATCTGATCATCCAACACCTCATTATTGTGCATCTGAGCTGCAGTATCAACCTACATAGGAATAGGCATGACAGCAGTGTTGATCACCTCATTCTAATCATTGTTTGCATTGCCAACAGCAGCAGGGACACGAACATCCTCATAAGGAGCCCCAAGATGCTCATTGTGTGGGTTGATAAGAACCTGCTCCATGGGGATGTTACCAAGTACTTCCTCATGCCAAAAACCCTCCTGAACATGCGGGAGAGGATGTGGATTTCCTCCATTGGGGGGCAGAGGATCCTCATCACCACCTAGTTGGCCAATGAGCTCACAAGATAGAATGTAGGTGGGACAAGTCCATGAATCACCATACCCAACATCGTCCAGGTTGCGCATAACAACAATGCTAATGGGCAAAGTATCAACACTCATAACTCTGACCTTGACAATTATCCTGGTTTTGTCTCTTGGGTCCTTGTTCCAGATCAGAAACCTACCATATTGAGAGACCGTGTGGCTAACAACTCCTACACCCCAGCATTCCAGTGGGTAGTTCATCAACATGAGCCAAACATCATGGGTGAAAGTGATGCTACCGTAGTTCAGACTCCTATCATGCCTAGTGATGCGAAGAACAGAGGCCCAATCTCATAGGGACTATTACTGATAGCAAAATCTCTCGAACAGACAGTAGTAAATTGGATCAGGACTGTACCCATACCACATTTGGAGGTGTAGTTAATCCTCCATCCCTTGGCTTCGAGAAACTCAGAGATCATTGCATTGGCGGCAGGGAAATCTCCAGGAGGGACACGAGGAATCAGAGTAGCGATTTCCCACTCATCGCAGACCATAGGAAGCTCACCACCAAGGACGGCGTAGCCCCGCTGCACGCGTTTAGGTCCTGGAGCAATGATCATGGTGCCAGCAGGGAGGTGAGGGTATGGGTCGCACGAGTAGCAGGCCATGGCGTTGGTGGCGACGGTGGTGGTGTTTGGTGGAGCGTGGGGGAGTAGAATGTGAGGAGGCGGGGGGAGGGTCTCCTGGGATTTATTATTCTCAACAGGAGCATACTTTTTTATCCGATATATCAGCATGCGGTTTTTCTTGTTGAGACAAAATCTGGCGATGTGATTATAACCAAAACATTTTCTGCATCTGATGTTGTTACAACAACCCGATGGATAATGACCATATCCCAAGCATTTCGTGCAAAAAATAAGTCCATTTGAAAATTTTGGAATGTGACTCGACTCCCTTACAGGCTCACAAGTGGACTGGATTGTGCTAGCGCAATTGGGCTCCACAGTTGGGGAGCCAATAAGGCCCAAGACAGAACGGCAATTGTTGCAGCAATTTGAAATTTCGTTGGGTCCAGCAACTAACAGTCCGCTATGCATGGGGTTGGTTGAGCTACGTACCTCGTTCGGCCGATTGTTACAATCATCCAAATCCGCTGATGAAATCTGAGGATTGCCAATCGGGGTGGAGTTGGCACCAGTTAGAGGCCGATCAATATTAATACCATTGGATATGATACCTTTATTGGGCTGAGGCACAGATGAGATGTCATTATGAATTCACCGATAAGCTTTGTTGACCGAGACGTGTCTAGGAGGAGGCTTTCTTTTATAGGTCACACGAGTCCATTCTGCCTCTTGCTCCTCGATCCAAACTTTCTCTTCATAAATCCAATTAGGACCGCCACCGCTCCATAAATGAAAGAAACATTTGAAAATATTGCATGAGAAATATTTCAAACGGAGAAGATGAAACCCCATTGCCTTAGAACAAACTATGAAACTAAATATGTTGCCAATGATGTGTGTGACGTTGATAGCATCGTAGGCAGTACCAGTAAAAGATGAGATAGCCGGACTTACATTCAATGGATCAAGTCTAAACCTTGATCTTCCAAAAGATGCCACCAAGATGAAACCAGATAAGGTGGAAACCGGGTTGACTACCAAGGCAAATAGATCACGAACCTGAGATTTGAAATGATGTTCAAATGAAAAATCCAGTTGATGAGCAATGGAATGTTGATCATTGAATGGATCCATAGGAGGGAAAATAGATTTGGTAGGTTGGATCTGGGTGGGATGGGTGGGATCATTGGAGTCGCCATGGGCGCTGGTGGGAGGGGAGGGTGGGTGGTGGAGTCACCATAGGGAACCGTAATTCATGTCATATTGCTTGAGTTTATTCCTCTACATCATGTCATCTTACTTAATGTGTTACTCTGTTCTTCACGAACTTAATACTCTAGATGCAGACAGGAGTCGGTCGATGTGTGGAGTAATAGTAATAGATGCAAGCAGGAGTCGGTCTACTTGACACGGACATGATGCCTATATTCATGATCATTGCCTTAGATATCGTCATAACTTTACGCTTTTCTATCAATTGCTCGGCAATAATTTGTTCACCCACCGTAATATTTTCTATCTTGAGAGAAGACGCTAGTGAAACCTATGGCCCCGGGTCTATTTTCCATCATATATGTTTCCGATCTACAATATTAGTTTCCGATTTACTTCCTTTGCAATCTTTTACTTTCTGATCTATAAACCAAAAATACCAAAAATATTTACCTTACCGTTTATTTATCTCTATCAGATCTCACTTTTGCAAGTAACCGTGAAGGGATTGACAACCCCTTTATCACGTCGGGTGCAAGTTTTTTGATTGTTGTGCAGGTATTCGATGAATTGTGCGTTGTCTTCTACTGGATTGATACCTTGGTTCTCAAACTGAGGGAAATACTTACTCTACTTTGCTGCATCACCCTTTCCTCTTCAAGGGAAAAACCAACGCAAGCTCAAGAAGTGGCAGTGATGGCGATGGCTTCGATTTCCCCCTCCTGGAGGGAAGTGTCCCGGGGGGAATCTCTCCACCGGGGAGCAAAAGTGCTCCTGCCCAAGTTCCGCCTTGAGATGGCGGTGTTCTGTCCCGAAAGTCCTCCCCTTATTTTTCCTAGGGCAAATGGGATTATATACTAGAAGATGGGCTACGGAGGCTGGCCAGGGGCCCCACAAGTCACCAGGGCGCGCCCAGGGGGTGGGTGCGCCTTGGTGCCTTGTGGGCACCTGGGTGGCCTCTTCTGGTAATCTTTTCTTCCAGTATTTTTTATTTATTTCAAAAATAATTCTCCATGAAATTTCAGCTCATTTGGAGATGTGCAGAATAGGTATCTATGACATAGCTTCTTCAGGTCCAGAATTCCAGCTGACAACAATCTCCCTCTTGATGTAAATCTTGCAAATTAAGAGAGAAAATGCATTAGAATTGCTCCGCAAAGTGTTATATTGATCAAAAACATTACAAATAACAGTAGGAAAACATGATGCAAAATGGACGTATCAGGGTAACCACTTTCCATACTCTCCTTTAATAAACTGCACTTTCTCTTTTTGTTTCATAATTTTCTTAAGATTAGTTCTTGAAAAGTTCTAAGTTCGGGGAAGTTACTTTTGCATGTGTAGAGTCTTTGCAGTGATATTCATCTGATGAATACTGTGTAATTACGTGTCCCATTGTTTGATATGCTTGTTCAAGTATGATTTTCGGTATTTGTATGAGGGAATCACTTGCTCAAGTTAGGCCCCATATTGCCAAGTTAATGTTTTTATGCACTTTGTTCAAGTTTTTGCTTAGCTTGGTAACAATCTTGTGATCCTCTAAAAGACATATCCTCAATCTCTACTTTTATGAAAAAATGAATGATGGTTGAATAAAAAGTTTGACACTTGTTAGAATTGTTCTAAAAGAAAAAGTTATGGACCAGCTCAACCCCATGGTGTTTGAAACAATAGACTTGGTGGTCCTTGCTTTGAACGTTGTTTATATGGAATCGGTATTTCCTAGTATTTAAGAATATGTCAAAATATGTGTTTCAATACATGACACTTCAGCTTCTTGCTGGTTCCTTGGCCTCATTACTATATGCTGCTTTATGCAATGTAAATGTGACTTCGTCACCTCTCTTGCTGTTATGCTGAGAACTCCGTTGGCCAATGAACGGTCCACCAGAGTTTCGGCTCGGATTTCGGCTGTGAGTTTGTTAATGTTCTCAGTGGCAACACTATAACGAATATTATTCGGCTTTCTCTAGAGTGAGTGTGTATGTTGTAGTGAACAAGTACTGATTGTAAGAGCTTGAAAGAGAAAACATGTTGGTCCATAGTACTCAAACTTAAGCTACAACGAAACCCCACATATATCACATTTTGGCATAATCTTGGGAATGTTAGTGGGCATGAATGAAAAACTCCATAACTTAACTTTACGACAACTCTTTGTGCTCAAGTTTGTTTAAAAAGAAAAACAACAAAAATAAATGAATAATCTAATAAGCAAGAGGATCCATGTTTTTTTTCACGCTAGATTAAACTTTGACATGGAGCATAGAAATTTTTACTCAAGCTCTAGTGGTTTGGTGATCAAAATAAATCTTACCTAGCTGATCATGTGCTACCTTGTACAGATATGTTCTATCTTGCTTATAGCTTGCAGAGAAGGATACGCCTATGGGCAACAATGTTATTGATGAGCTAAATGGATAACTTTGCTCAACCTTTTTGCTCGAGGACAAGCAAGTTTTAAGCTTGGGGTGTTGATTAGTGGATTTTATGCACACTTTTTAGAGTATATTCTAGTGCCAGAATCCCTCGTATCATATCCATCTAACACTTATTCATGTCCCCAATGCATAGTTTTTGGTATTTACTTGTTTTATCAAGTTCATTGCACACTTTTTATTTATATTTATGTTTTATTAGTTTTGTGACACCCCCAATTCAATCGTACACTAATCATACACGCAAATGTGTACGATTAAGATCAGGGACTCACGGGAAGAATATCACAACACAACTCTAGCCACAAATTTAAAGTCATACAAGCTTTATATTACAAGCCATGGGCCTCGAGGGCTCGAATACAGAAGCTCAAATACAAACGAGTCAGCATAAGTAACAATATCTGAGTACAGACATAAGTTAAACAAGTTTGCCTTAAGAAGGCTAGCACAAAAGTAGCAACGGTCGAAAAGGCAAGGCCTCCTACCTGGGAGCCTCCTAACTACTCCTAGTCGTCGATGGCCTCCACGTAGTAGTAGGCACCCTGGGGGTAGTAGTAGTCATTGGCGGAGGCATCTGGCTCCTGGGATCCACCAAATGATTGCAGCAACTGGGTATACAGGGAAAAGAGGTAGCAAAGCAACCCTGGGTACTCATCCAAAGTACTCGCAAGACTTACATTAGATCTACACTACATATGCATCGCTATCAATAATGGGGGTAGTATATGTGGACTAAACTGTAAAATGCCAGAATAAGAGGGGAAGAAGCTAGTCCTATCGAAGACTACGTTTCTGGCAGCCTCCATCTTGAAGCAGTAGAAGAGACACTACAAAAAAATGCACTTCCGTGATGATACGCGTTTGTCACAGTAGGTCACGTTTCCATGACGATTTTATGACGGAATCAAGATAGACATACATGTGCTGTCATAGAAGTGTTCCATGACATTACAAAAATTATCATCATGGAAGTGTCCACTTCCATGACGATAAATCGTGCGTCACAGAAGTGCTTTCGTCAAGGGTGACCGATACGTGGCATCCACCGTAACGGAACACCATTAAGCTATCGGGTCCGTTTTTGGATCTGATAACCCGTTAACAGCCCGGACCAATGGGGGTTTTCCACGTGTAAAATCATCATTGGCTGAAGGAAACACGTGTTGCCTCACTGTTGGGACAGATGTCATCCACTCATTGGACATGAGGCACCTATGATAGGTCGACACGTGGCACGGCCTAACAGTGGCTCATTCCGGTGAAAAAGGCCGGCCCAGTAAAAATTAGCAGGCCAACCCAATAAAAATTAGCAGACCGGCCCATATAAGGCCTAGTTGTGTCAGGTCCATTTAAGCCCACGGCCCATACGAGATGTGCCAATTTGGCCTGTCAATGGCCCGTTAAAGATTTGACACCATTGCAGCCCATCGCCAATTCGAGTCCGTTAATAGCCAGCTATATATTTGGGTTCAATATCGGCTTGATGTGATTTCGGCCTGTTAACGGTCCATTCAAGGGATGGGCCAATTTTCAGGATGTACATCTTTCGGCCTTTTAGCGACCCATTTAAGTGTTGGGCTAATTTCCGGCCCGGTGTGTCTTTCAGCCTGTTGACGGGCCATAAATCGGTTGGGCCATTTGTAGTCGGACCTGAGTTTTGGCCTTTTAGCGACCCATTTAAGTGTTGGGCCGATTCTCGGCCCTGTGTGTCTTTCAGCCTGTTGACGGCCCATAAATGAGTTTGGCCATTTGTAGCCGGACCTAGGTTTTGGCCTTTTAACGGCCCATGCCCTTCATGGTCCAATACCAGCCCGGTTTCTCTTTCAGCCTGCTAAAGGCCCACAACACAGTTGGGCCATTTACAATACGACCTGACTTTTGGCCTCTTAGCGGCCCATGCTCTTCATGGTCCAGTACCAGCCCGCTGTCTCTTTCGTCCTGCTAAAGGCCCGCGGTATAGCTGGGCCATATGTAGCCCGACCTTAGTAACGGCCCGTGAAATCAAATGGGCCCACCTGTTGCCTGCTTCAATGTCGGTCTGTTAACGACCTGGGAGGTAAGAGGGCTGACCATTAACTTTTGGCCTGGTAACGGCCAACTAACTTAATGGGCCCACTAAAGTTCGTACATGTCTTTAGGCCAAATTAGAAAATTTGAGCCCATTACGACGAGAAATTATGCACAGGACCAAAACCGATCAAGCAAAGGTATGGCATACAAGGAAAAACATTGCACATCTAGCATATATTACAGGAAACTACATCCACTGGGCAATCAAAGATTGATGCCAGTGCAAATAAATGAACAGAACCTAACGATCTACAATGTCAAAATCTGCAACCTCGGCATGGATGACGCCCATAAGCATGTGGGCAAGTTCTTGCTGCTTTGCTACACTATCTCTGAAAACATTAATCAGTTGTTGTTGTGCACGAATCTGCACCTTTGATTCCTCCACCATTTCCACCATTGCTTCAGCCATTAATTGGTTCACAAACATACATTTTTTCCGTTGCATCCAAGACAGAGGAAACTGAACAGATTCAGATGGTGATTTTGGCAGGCTTGTATTATTGATAGTGGAGAGTGTCTCGACCACTGCATCATAACATAAATTAGGAGGGGAACCAAACAGATTAATCATGAGTTATTGCCATATTACCTGGCCTAGATTTATTGATAAGAAACAATGGGGTTGTCTTGCTATTTTCAGATTTTGTCTTCTTATCTTCAGCAGCCTACACCAAATTAACACACTAGCATTCCTATCATTGGCCAAGTCAGATAATAGGAAAGCAACATTGACACAATGAACATTTGGGCAACTAGCCTACACCAAATTAACACAATATGGCATGGCTATCATCAGCCAGGTAAGGTAATACGAAACCAACATTGACACAATGAATGAATGGGCAACCAGAGCAGCACTACAATTCAGTAATGTGCATGATATGAGATAGTACCCTCATGCAGCTCAGTATGCAAAACTACCAGGCAGTTGTCCTTACAAAAATCAATATTGGCGCCTTCAACATTTTGCTACAACTAATTTTAGATCAGATAAAGGTTGGATTCACACCGATTAACAAAATACATGTTGATGTAAAAATATAGTGATATACAACAGGTACTTACATCAGCATTGGAGCACAGAGAATTCCTGCAAGATATTTTCCTCGAATACAATCCCAATGGAGGAAGTCTTCTATCATTTAACCTTATTTTCTAAAAGAGAGATGGGTAAGAAACATGTAGAAAATATGATCAGAATGCTATAAAATTTCAGGATGCGAGGATACGCACACGCTTCTTAGAATGGAGTTGACATTGTTTTGCTGGACTGGAGCGGACTAGTTCTTTGGCCACTGGAATCTGCATATTATCAGTGGGAGTTGGGTTTCTCTGTGCTGGAGCATTATCTATGAAAAATGGAGTTGGTTTATTTTCTCCTGGCGTTTGGATCTTTTGCAAAGACCTGGTCTGTAACCCTTCAGATTCTAACATAGTCGTCTTCCCCTTGCATGCCTTATATAGAAGAATGGTGCTTCACTTATAAAACATGCTACAGCAGAGATGGAATAGGTACTAAAGAATAGAAAGGCATGACATATTGACATGTATTCCCTCCATCCGGAAATAAATGGATGGGTCTAGGCGTATTTAGTTCTAGATACATCCAGTTTTATCCATTTCCACGACATGTAATCCGGACGGAGGGAGTATGATGTAAGAGCTAGGATACGACAGGACAACACAGTAAAAAAACACTGAAAACCCACTGCAGAACCAAAGTATTCAAACCCACTGATATGAGATAGTACACTCATGCAGCTCAAGATGCAAAACTACCAGGCAGTTTTCCTTACAAAAATCAACATTGTGGCCTTTAATCATACATTTTGCTACAACTAAATTTAGATCAGATAAAGGTTGGATTCACGCCAATTAACAAAATACATGCTGATGTAAAAATATAGTGATATACAACAGGTACTTACATCTGCATTGGAGCACAGAGAATTGCCGCAAGAATCTTTCCTCACAGATGATACCGGTGTAGAAATTCTTCTATCTGTTAAGCTTATTTTCTAAAAGAGAGATGGGTAAGAAACATGTAGAAAATATGATTAGCATGCTATAAAATTTCATGATGCAAGGATATATGCACACACTTCTTAGAATGGAGTTGACATATTTTTGCTGGACTGGAGCGGACTAGTTCTTTGTTCACTAGAATCTACTTATTATCAGTAGGAGTTGGGTTTCTCTATGCTGGAGCAGTATCTATAAAAACTGGAGTTGGTTTACTATCTCCTGGCGTTTGGATCTTTTGTGAAGACCCTGTTTGTAACCCTTCAGATTCTAACATAGTCGTCTTCCCCTTGCATGCCTTGTATAGAAGTAGTGGTGCTTCAATTATAAAACATGCTAGAGCAGAGAGATGGAATAGGTACTGAAGAATAGAAAGGCATGATATATTGACATGTATTCCCTCCATCCAGAAAAAATGGATGGGTCTAGGCGTATTTCAGTTCTAGATACATCCTTTTTTATTCATTTCGGCAGCATGTAATCCGGACAGTGGGAGTATGGTGTAAGAGCTAGGGATACGACAAGACAACACTGTAAAAAAACACTAGTTGAATGTAAAACTGTATGCTAGCGGAATACGTACAGAAAAAACTAAGGCAACATACATGTGTATGATTGGGAAACTAAGATGGCATTGCAACAGACCACTAGAACAACACTTCAATGTAAAAAAACATGGTATGGTAGACAGATGAAGTACATACTAATGAATAACAATGCATAAGATATTCAGAAGCATGATGTCCAAATTAAGAAGATGGCATTGCGATAGAGTAGAATGACAATACTAGAATTTCAAAACATATTATCATGAATGGAATAGGTACTGAAAAACAGGAAGGCATGACATATTTACATGCATGATCAGCATGCTAAGCACATGGCATTGCAACAGAGTAGATACAATCCAGGACATTATATGCATGTTGTACCATATCACGGGACAAGTTAGAGCAAGGACCTTGTGGGGTGAAGAGGATTCATCATCTTTCAGCATGTCTTCTGAAGAACTGCCTTTACATGTTCCATCATATTGGGTATCATTGACATCAAGTTTATTGGCCTTTACATTGCTCCGTGAGGTTCTTGTGGATATATCAGTGTGTGCAATTATATCTAACATGCATGGAAGACAACTAGTAGTTAGATTTATGTAATGAGTGTCTGTAGGAGACGACATAAATAGTAGGATGGGGTTAACTAGCAGCAACAGGTCTCAAAAACTAAAGGGGAACACAGATGAAAGCTACTGAATATGTATTGTTTGTACTCGAGATTAACTAGATGGCACACAAAAGTATTAAAGAACAAAATAGGTAATACTAGAAGTGGTATAATACTATAATCACCAACCTGTGGGATAGCATTGGCTGATGGATGATAACTATGGAACAACGCTACCTAAAGAACAAGTCTCTTAGCTGAACTATGGAACAGCGTTAACTCCTGAACACGACCCATAAGAGATCAGCATGAATATACAGTGAAATGTGATAATCTATTTTCCATGCTTAGATGAATAACAAAGCCATAAATGTTGCATACAAGTAAGATGAGGGTACAACCTATCTGGCTGCCATCCATAGGAGTGAGCATCATGTGCTGACTTCTCGATGGCCCTGCAGTTGTTGTGGTTGTCCATGTCGGGCACGCGCATTTGATGTAGGGAACTATTGAGTGGGGACTATAGCTCCCTTCTCGTGTATGCTTCCCTTGTTGGATCAGCTGCAGTGAGTCGGAAGACGGTGTAGCTGAAGATGCAGAAAATGCATAATGTTAAGAATGACACATCTCTTTGATTTGAAAAAATACCCTAAGAGATCAACAGCAAGGTACGAGTGGTCACATGTCTATTGACTGAGGACTAAATTGGGGTCACACGATTTTATTTTATTTTGGTACTGTCCGATCTACGCTAGATGGCTTGATGGCCGTCTTGTGCCTCCCGGCTGACACTGTTCGGAATCTTCCCCGAAGAGCCAGCGACCAACGGTAGAGCAGCCTACCTCCGCCATCCGTGGCCCCAACCAAAACCCCGCTCCCCGCCCCATCGCACTGTTGTGGTTGCGCCACCCCCGGGCCAACCCACAAAGACTCGCCGTCATCCAGATCCGGCGGCAGCAGTACCTTCAACCCATGCAACTCTAAGATAGCCATCTAAGCAATGCTTCCACAGTGAACTTGCGCCCCCGCACCCTTACGTTAGACACCAGCCAACCGGCAGCCTAGGAGCTCTGCCGCCTCGAGGGGTGCTGCTTCCCATTGGGAATCGATTGGCCCAGAATAAAAATTCAGACAACTCATGCCTAAATAAAGTGATTTGAGATGAGGGTGTGACCTATCTAGCGGCACGACGAATTAGGCAGCTCCAGCTGCTGAGTCGGTGAGGCCGGTGCGGTTGCGGTGGCGACCGGCAGTAGGGAAGCAGAGATGTCGCGATGGTAGACGGCTATGAGGAAGCAGCGCCGGGACTCTAGACGGATCCGAAGTTGGAGCCACTCCGGCATCGTGAACAACGGCGGGGGTGAATCGGCTCCGGTACGGTTCACGCGGCCGTCATCGAGGCAGCTCCAGCAACACGGAGTAAGAGGCACACAGCCCAGTGCACGACGGCAAATGCGCGGCTTCTCCAGCATTAGGGAGGAGGGCAGCTATGAAATTGGTGCGGTAGGGGGCACCACGGAGGACGGGCTGAGGTTTCGCGGCTCGGGAGAAGGGCGCTTCTAGGGGAAAGGTGATTTGGCGCCAACGAGGTATGAATGGGAAGGGAATTGGGAGGGGAGTGGAACCATGTCTTACGAACACATTTGTCTGAAATGTGGGGGGGATTTACAGTTCTACCATTGCCTTTAGGCTTCTCGGCTTGGGTCTATGTACTAAGGGTCAAGGATAGTAGAGTAACTTTGCTTCTCCCCAAATAGTGGGCGGGAGCGATTTCGGGCGAGGAGGGTGTGTTTTGAAATATAGTGGGCACAAGCGATTTTGGGCGAGGAGAGTGTGTTTTGAAATAGTGCGCGTGAGCTATTTCGGGAGAGGAGAGGGTGTTTTCCGACCATGGTTTATGAATTATTTGGCACATGTCATTTCGGCCGAGGAGAAGGCACGCTTGGATGAAGTTACGAACCTACCCTCAATGTACAACGGGCCAATTGATGCGTGTCCCACATAGGCCGGAAAATTCGCGTCTCCCATTTATTTGCTCGGGCGAATTCCACCGAGCAGAGGGTGTTTAACGGTTCGTTCAAATTTTGGGAGAACGAGCATCCACATCTACCTTACCAAGTCGATTCGAATCAAATTTTGAAATATTAGCTTGCCACTTATTTTTTAGATGGAGAGATGATGCTCGAGAGTAATGTGTTTTTACATGCTCGTTACTAGCGATTTACTATATGACAAATAGTTGACCCACTCAAAAACAGGAATCAAACCCAAAATGAAATATCCCGATTCAATGAAATAGCTCGTTCACCAGGTCAAAATAGTGAACTAAATGCAAAATTGAACACCTCAATCGAGTAGCATGTTGTACAGTGTTATAGTACTCCAAGAACATGTTGAAAGTCAAATTAATGAACTTGTTTGATATACGCATATCTTCGTTCATGTGTGGATTGCAGACAACATGTTCTCCAATTTAAATATTTGAATGCAAGTTTATATCGAAACATAGTTTATATCAGTCTTTGATGCATAAAATGCGACCTCCCCCTCTCCCAGACTCGTGCTCTCTCTCTCCCTCTCTCTTTCTCTCTCTCTCTCTCTCTCTGACAATCTTCAATTCTATCGCACGCATCCAACACACAAACCTTGTTGGTCCCTCTCCATCTCTCTCTCTTTGTGTGTGTGGGGGGGGTCTTTGTAGTTCGCATGCATATATACTCCATCTGTAGGTCTCTCTCGCATACTATGTATGATTGTCTAGTCCAAGCTAGATATCTTGGGTGCACTCATCGTATGCACACAAATTCCTTGGCTCGTTGCCCGTAACTCTCTCACGCACCACTCTGTCGTCTCAGAGCTCTTCTCTCTCTCTCTCTCTCTCTCTCTCAGACTCTCCATCTACCTGGGTCACACATACACATGCATATCTCACTCGCACTCGATAGACCCATCTAAAACTCTATCTCTCTCCCCCGTTCTCTCTCCATCTCACACGCACACACACACACACAATCTCATGCCTAGCTAGACAAGTATGATGGTCTCTCACTCAATTGTAGGCACACGCAGTCCCCCCCTATATGTATATGACTAGCTAATCTTAGTCTCCATCACAAACATGTGCATGGTCTATCTCGATTTCTCTCGGGGCATCTTTCTATCGCGCACGCACCTCCCTCGATCTCCCACCCAAAAATTCCCTCACAATCTCGAGGGATCTCTATCACAAACACACCCTCTCTCCCTCCCCATGCGTCCATGTTCTCCATGTGTCCCTCTCGACCTTTGTTCCTTTTTGGCCAGACCTCTATTGGACATGTCCTATAGGGGTGCCTCTCTCTGTTGCAAACAATCACGCACTATCTATCTTCGTGTATCTCCTCGCCTCACTTTTCTATCTTGGAGATGCATGCGTGACATGTTTGCATAAGAAACAAAAAACACACACACTCTCTCTAATTTATCGTTTGTTGTCACTTTCTCTTTCCACACATACTCTTTTTCCACACTCACTCATTCTCCTTCACACGCACTTGATCTCTCTCGACTTAGGCACTCTCTTCGGTCCATAGCATATAGATTTCTTGAAAAGTCAAACATCACAAAGTTTGACCATGTACGTGGAGAAAAACAATTACATCTAGAACGGCAAACATATACCATTAGATTCACCATGAGATGTAGTTTCGTATGATGTATCTTTGGTATTGCAGATATAAATAACATTTGCTAAACTTGATCAAAGTTTCCAAAGTTTGACTTCTAAAAAATTTACATGCATTGCATTATCGAGCGGATGGAATATCTCTTTCCCCCTCTCAGCTATCTGACGCACAACTCAGCCTTATCGGGGCTCCTCTATCTCTCTCAAACTTTATATCTCCCTGGTTCACACACACACACGTCTCGCTCGTGCTATACATATAGACCCGTCCAACACTCTCCGCCCTTGTTCTCTCTCTCTATGTGACACGCACCCCCCTAAGTACCATAATCCCTCACTCCATCATAGGCGCAAGCACTCCCCCCCTAAGTATGATTATCTCTCACTAGCCATCAGGAACACACGTATTGTCTCCTTCCATCCATGCGTCTATCTCGATATCTCTCGGGGTATATTCTATCATGCACACACCTTGTCACTCGATCTCCCACCCATGTAGTCCCATCACGATCTCCAGGGGATCTCTCTATGACAAACATACACTCTCTCCTCCCCATGTCTGCATTTTCTCCATACGTCTCTCTCAACCTCTCTCCCTTGTTTGTCAGACCCCTCTTGGCCACGTTTTAGGGGTCTTTCTCTCTCGGTTGCGAACAACCACACACTATCTCCTCACCTTGCTTCCGTTGTCGAAGATGCATGTGTGATATGTTTGCATAAGACACATACGCTTTTTCTCTAGTTTTATCATGTGTTGTCCATGTCTCTTTCACACACGCACACACACTTTTTACACTCACTCTTTCTATTTCACTCTCTCTCTCTCTCTCTCTCTCTCTCTCTCTAGTTAGGGACTCTCTCACGTCCATAAGCATATGGATGTTTTGAAAAGTCAAACCTCAGAAAAGTTTGACCAGGTATATGTGGAGAAAAACATTTACATCTGGAACGATCATTAGATTCATCACAACATGTACTTACTTCATACTATCATTTATCTTTGGTATTGTAGATATAAGTAATTTCTTTATAAACTTGGTCAAAGTTTCAAAAGTTTGACTTTAAAAAAAATGTTGGAACTACATTATCGAACGGAGGGAGTAGCTCCTTCTCTCTCTCTCTCTACTATCTCTCACAGGCCTCCCCTCTCACTCGAACTCTCTATACTGACGGATTATACGCTCACTTTGTCAGCGTATAGCTCCATATATTGTTTAGTTGACCGGTCAACCAGTCCACATGCTGCCTTGTCAGCTCGTGTTCTGTATCTTCATGTGCTGGCCCAGGTGGCAGTGGGTGAAAATAAGTAAACTAGAGGCCCATCTGACACGCGGTGAAGTAAACAAAGTTGAAACCACTCGCCTAGGGTAGCACCCCGCACGCTAGTAAATTGAGGGCGCATTGAGGACACATTTCTTCCGCGTGAAGGACGCACTCGCACACAATTCACCACTGCGTGGCGGCATGCACAGAAGGACGCACTCGTGCACACCCATCACACAACACACACCAGCACACGTGTACACCGGCGTCGCCGCCGGTTGAGATGGACGATGAGGCAGCCAGCAAGCGGAGGCGGCTCGAGCCAAAACCACATCCGGCGAGCCTGGACTTCATCAGTAGCCTGACCGACGACATGCTGCTCGTCATCATCGGCCTCCTCCCCACCAAATCTGCCATGCAGACCACCCTGCTCTCCGGCTATGGCGCCGCGTCACCCACAACCTCACCGTCGACAGCTGCCTCTGCGACGGGGATTGCAAACGCATGGACGTAGTCTCCAAGATCCTTTCATCGCACCCTGGGCCAGCCAGACGCCTTGACATCCGCATGTTTAGTTCCAACTGCAAGGTCCAAGCCAAGTTCGACGAGTGGTTCTTATCCCCCGCCCTAGATCAGCTCGAGGAGCTCAGCTTTCAAGCTGGACGATGTCGCTCTCTGTCGCTGTCTGTGCTCTGCCTCACGCTAACGATCCGTCGTGCAAGCTTCAGCTCCTACTATCTTCCCCAGATTAATGTCGCGCCCGCCCTTCTTCTCCCTCAACTCAAGTAGCTCGACCTCTTTGATGTTGTCATCTCGAAGAAGGCTATGGAGCACCTGCTTCGCAGTTGTACTGCGCTCGAGTACCTTTGTCTTGAGCAGATCCACGGGTTCATTAGCCTCCACATCGCCTCGACGAATCTCTGATGGATTTAGGTGTCTTGCTGGGCTCGCAACAAGACATCAATTGGGAAGAGATCACTCCAGCTGTTCCATGTTATGGTCATTGAGAATGCGCCTTTCCTTGAGAGATTGCTTGTATCGGATCTAGAAGGTCCAACAAAAGTCAGGGTCATTGATGTGTCGAAATTGACAGCGTTGGTGTACTCATCTGCCAAATTCTCTAAACTCTTTATTGGATCCGTAATTGTTTAGGTACAACACTCATCTTCTTCTCCGTCTTCATGAAATTCACATTTTTAAATTTCTTCTTGATGTATTTACGACCGTCTTCCAAAAAATGATTCCAAAAAGCTTGACCCAGTCTATGCGCACAGTGAAGATCTTGGCAATAAAATCTATCGGCCCCAATCTAGATCAAGTTGTTGGATTCCTTACATGCTTTCCGTGCACGGAGAAGCTACTCATCGAGGTGAAACTTCTTTCCTATTAGTGAACGGTAATCACAACGTAGCTCAATTTTTTCATAATTTTCCCAAATTACGATGACAAGTGTAGTGTTCAAAACTGCATCTACGCACTGCACCGAAAGAAATGTTTTTAGTATTTTTTTCTCACGTGATCACCTGCATCATTTTTTTGTTGTACTACTATAGTAGCCTATTTTAGTCATAGTGGAAAGTAACTTAGATTAGTAACTCTATGGTTACCCTAAGAGCAAGTACTACCTCCATCCTGGTTTACTCTTCCTATTTTGTAGTATCAAAATTTGATCATAGATTTAACTGGCAAAATGTTAATGCATGTCACTAAGAACTATATCGTTGGATTCGTATTTGAACATAATTTCAAATGG
Source organism: Aegilops speltoides (assembly GCA_021437245.1). Classification (NCBI taxonomy): domain Eukaryota; kingdom Viridiplantae; phylum Streptophyta; class Magnoliopsida; order Poales; family Poaceae; genus Aegilops; species Aegilops speltoides. The sequence goes on from CM038146.1 coordinate 336,914,229, forward strand.
TATAATTTTTAGTGACATGCATTGGCATTTTCTTAGGTAAAACTAAGGTCAAAATTTTATACTACATACGAGGTAGTACAAAAGTGGGCTATAACGGCCCTCCACTATGTAGGCCAAAACACGTGCCAAATTCACTTGTGATGCATTTGGCATCGATGCCCCTCCATTGCTCACCTGGTGCCCAAATCTGGATCACCTACTTTGCTCCGGTGCCAAATTAACTCAAGCAATGAAAAAACACTTGCGTGGGAGAGAGAGAGGACTGAGGCAATAAAAAACACTTGTTTGGGAGAGTGAGAGGCTGGTGTAGTTGGTTTGATTGATTTGTTTATACATGTGCGTCTGTGTGCACAGCGGTGCCAACTCTCTCACATCGCGAGAGTGGTGCCAAAATCTTTTGATTTGACATCGATGCGTATTATGTGGCATACTTTTGAGAAATATGGCATCGGGCACATAGTGGAAGGCAACAAATGCCCAAGCTCTTCACATGCTCCTAGGTAAATGAGCGGAAAGAGAGAGAGAGAGAGAGAGAGAGAGAGAGAATATCACTAGCCCTCGCCAGCCAACCCAATCATATGAGCGAATGATATTGGTACCTCTTGATGACACGGCAATCTTGTACATCCAGCTGCTCTAATATGTTCTCTTCTTTTGCAGATAAAAAAAGACCCAAAAGTGAAAAATGTGCTGCACTATAACAATCTCATCGAATGCCTTGATCTCCATCTTACAGAAATTGATTTGATCGACTACCGAGGCAGCACATCTGAGATTAAATTGGATAGGTTCTTTGTTCTGGAGGCAAGTGTGCTCAAGGTAATGAGGTTTGGCGTTCTCTGGCGCAACAATGAATGGCGTGCTGATCACCGCAAGCGTCTAAGCCTAAATGATAAAGTCTCCATAGAAGCTGAATTTGTTTTTGAAACATCAAGTGGCTAGAGACTTGAAAACTTATTTGCCCATTAGTGACTTGTCAGGGCGGTGGATTTTAGTTTGTACGATGATGATGCATCCACCTAAAGTAACGAAAGTTCTTATGTAAACTTCCTAGTAATTCCCTCTTCGTAGGTGCAGCATTACTCCTAACATTTGTAATATGAGTTTGAAACTTGTAATATTGTCGTGTCCTATTCCTGCGTTTTCAAAATCCTGTGAATCAAACAGGTCCTGAGTTGGTGATGATGTTGTCCCTGCCATCTTTCACCAATAGCCGTCGGATCTAGATCTAACGCATACAAACCAAACTTCTCCAGTTTTGCAAAAAGATGCCTGCACTTGTTCCCTATTTACAAACAACTCCTTGTCTCTCTCAATCAGCCTTATCTCCTCCCCACCACATCTAGAAGGCCATGGAAAAATATGGCGCGATGGCCGCTGTCGGCGCCGTCCACCCCCAATCTTGGTGTTCCGTGCAATGCACGGGCATCTATGCACGGGAAATTATGTCGAACACGGCTAGTTGTAAGCATGCTAGCTCTACAGCCATGATGATAGTGACTGCAGACGTGAGGCTGACTATGGTATGTCGGACACGGCGCCTATACTCAGGTGTCATCTTCGGTGCAGGTGATGTCTACTACACAACCTTCTTCTTGTAGACGTTGTTGGGCCTCCAAATGCAGAGGTTTGTAGGACAGTAGCAAATTTCCCTCAAGTGGATGACCTAAGGTTTATCAATCCGTGGGAGGCGTAGGATGAAGATGGTCTCCCTCAAGCAACCCTGCAACCAAATAACAAAGAGTCTCTTGTGTCCCCAACACACCCAATACAATGGTAAATTGTATAGGTGCACTAGTTCGGCGAAGAGATGGTGATACAAGTGCAATATGGATGGTAGACATAGGTTTTCGTAATCTGAAAATATAAAAACAGCAAGGTAACTAATGATAAAACTGAGCACAAACGGTATTGCAATGGTAGGAAAAAAGGCATAGGGTTCATACTTTCACTAGTGCAAGTTCTCTCTATAATAATAACATACTTCGATCATATAACTATCCCTCAACATGCAACAAAGAGTCACTCCAAAGCCAGTAATAGCGGAGAACAAACGAAGAGATTATGGTAGGGTACAAAACCACCTCAAAGTTATTCTTTCGGATCAATCTATTCAAGAGTTCGTACTAGAATAACACCTTAAGACAAAAATCAACCAAAACCCTAATGTCACCTAGATACTCCATTGTCACCTCAAGTATCCGTGGGCATGATTATAAGATATGCATCACACAATCTCAGATTCATCTATTCAACCAACACAAAGTACTTCAAAGAGTGCCCCAAAGTTTCTACCGGAGAGTCAAGACGAAAACGTGTGCCAACCCCTATGCATAGGTTCATGGGCAAAACCCGCAAGTTGATCACCAAAACATACATCAAGTGGATCACGTGATATCCCATTGTCACCACAGATAAGCACGACAAGACATACATCAGGTATTCTCAAATCCTTAAAGACTCAATCCGACAAGATAACTTCACGAGGAAAACTCAATTCATCACAAGAGAGTAGAGGGGGAGAAACATCATAAGATCCAACTATAATAGCAAAGCTCCCAATACATCAAGATCGTGCCATAGAGAGAACATGAGAGAGAGATCAAACACATAGCAACTGGTACATACCCTTAGCCCCGAGGGTGAACTACTCCCTCCTCGTCATGGAGAGTGCCGGGATGATGAAGATGGCCACCGGTGAGGGATCCCCCTCTAGCAGGGTGCCGGAACGGGCTCCCGAGAGGTTTTTGGTGGCTACAGAGGCTTGCGGCGGTGAAACTCCCGATCTATCTTCGTCTTCGAAGGTTTTAGGGTATGTGGACTTATATAGGCAAAAGAAGTCGGTCGGGGGAGCCACGAGGGGCCCACGAGAGTGGAGGGCGCGCCCCCCTATCTCGTGGCTTCCTCGAAGCTTCCTTTACTTCAACTCCAAGTCTCCCGGATCACGTTCGTTCCAAAAATCACGCTCCCGAAGGTTTCGTTCCGTTTGGACTCCGTTTGGTATTCTTTTTCTTCGAAACACTGAAATAGGCAATAAAACAGCAATATGGGCTGGGCCTCCGGTTAATAGGTTAGTCCCAAAAGTAATATAAAAGTGTATAATAAAGCCCATAAACATTCAAAACAGATAATAAAATAGCATGAATGCTTCATAAATTATAGATACGTTGGAGATGTATCAGTAGGGTCTTGTCACTTCACTGTGAGGAGCAGCACGTAATAATTTGACCAACGGGTAGTACAGTGCTACTACATTGGTAGTACTACTACTAGTACTAGCACCACCGTCTGGATTTAGTAGTACTGCCATGTCCATCTGGATTTTAGTATTTGACTAGCAATATCTAGTAATGCATGTCATAAAAAATGTACTACTCCCTCTGTAAATAAATACATGGTGTATTGTTTTATTCCTATCAGCGACAGAAGTTAATGTCTTTTTGCTAATTAATAGGATTACATGCAATGCACTAACCACTACATGTCATCTTTGGTAGTCTCAAGTCACTGAAAGCATGCACGGCCCACATCTCTCATTGGTTGATATGTCACGAAATAAGAAACGAGGAGGGAGTTAATGTACCGTGCCTAAGTGTTTTGGTATTATTTGGTTTTCTTAAGGTGACTTACACAACATTTATGGTTACATGCATTAACATTTTATTAGTTAAATGAAAGGTCAAAACTTGGTGCAAAATGCAAAGGGGACAAATAAACCAGTAAACATCAAAGTTCTCTCGTTTGGCCCCAACTAGAGGTCTGGTGAGATGACTATACTGCACCGGCACGGAGGGGACGCAGCTTCATTGACTTACTACACCTGCCTGTCAGTGAATGATACGTGGGCCCAACGGGTGGCTGGCCCACCTGTCATACAGCCAAAGGCAGGTGAAGTAGAGGGCCGAGGAGTAGATGGCCAACACACACGTGAATTCAACGCAGATTGCACTTCTCATATAAAGGCTCCCCGCCAGTCCAATCTAGTATGAAATCCTACGCACCTACGCACGCTAACCAAGGGCAAGAGTGATCACTCCAGTCGCAAGATCAGTTGACTAGAAGACCCATGGAGGCGATGAGCGTGAGCATCAGCCGGCTGTGCCAGATGGTCCACGACGCCGGCCTGTGGCCCAACACCGAGGAACGCTCCAGGTAGTGCTTGAGGCCGCCAGGGCGAGGGGCCGCTTGGACGACAGCTTCGTCTCCTTGTTCGACGAGGTCCTCGTTGGCTTCCTCGACAAGTTCACCGTCGTCAAGAAGCTCGCGGACGACCTTGACGTATGCCTCCAGCCCACGCGCCCAGGCTCTGTGATGCCCGCCACCCTCAGCGGCCACTATGGTGACAACCTCTTCAACGCACTGGTGGCCCTGCGACTGCCCACCATCGCACCGGAGAATGTCCACCTCGAGGTCGCACTCGCCACGCAGCGCCTGGCGCAGCTAGACACCATCGACATAATCACCCACGTCTACGTGCAAATCGTCCACAAGGACTACTACCTGCAAGAGGAGGACGATAGGACACTGGCCTTCTTGGACCGCAGGACAACCTTGGACGACATTGCTCAAAAGCACGTTGAGCTCGCCGCCAGCGCCGCTGCTCCTCACACGTCGGTTGATGACCCGGCGCACTAGGGCGTGAGGATGTCGTTGATGGATCCGTATGTATTTTTATCTTTCCGTCAAATCCATGTAGTAGTATATGGTACTACTAGTAATTATCTTACCTTTCGCATCAACTTAATAATTTTGGTACGTACTCCATGCATGGACCGCGCCAGAACCAAACTTCTCATTACTCTAGGGAAAATCGTTATTTCTATCTATCGTCGCGCCATGGAGCAGAACCAAAATTTACAAGTTATAAGTTCAAAAGGAAAAGCCTGCCGTGTTCGCGTCGCACCCCCACACGGTTGGTCTGGCACGCCGCTCAAGGGGGAATGCGTGTTGTGTTGCATTTTCACATACAAGTGGGACCGCAGTTGAGCAAACCGACTATCGGCAAACCCCCACCCCGCCCACCGCGTGATGGCTGAGAAAACAGGAGGGAGAAGAGATGGTTGTAGCATGGACTCCAAGAAAATTCGTGTCGGATGGGACTCGTGTGGGTGGCGTGTGCATTACTGCTAGACGTGAATGCTAGTTATGGCCAATGACACCCCACTATATCGAGCCTATATCGGGGTGCTGGTTATGTAGAACAAATTTCCTGGAGTCGTGCTTAGCCTCCTCTATCTCTCTTCTCAGCTAGCCAGCAGACGCGCGGAGCCCATCGTCTGTTTGCTCATATGCGGTCCCACATGTGAGTGAAAACGCAAGAGGACCCACTGAACCTGCACATCTTTCACCTCGACGTGCTGGTGATGAAAAAAAATCCAATAAAGATCTTCGGTGGCCGCTTTTGGAGTTACTCAAGATTAGTAAGATTCTATTTATAGTTTAACCCAACATGCACATCACGTGGCTTCAACTACCACTCCATTTTCTTGCATGACACGACCTGGATGCTGGATGTCCACGTGTCGGCAAAAGGAGGAAGAACTCGACTAAATCTTCGGTTGTGCTCTCGGATTAGACTAGTTGTGCTAACTTAAAATTTTATTGTGTAGAATGGATGCAAGTTTTTGTATTGGGAAGAAGAGTACATCGATATATTGATAGAGCACAATTTAGTAGATGTTCTAGCACTTTTAGCTAGCATAGAGGCTAGAGATGAGACTAGTGCACTTGTTGATAGAATAGAGGCTAGACATGAGACTAGATGCGAGGAAGCAACGTCTACTTCTTTACACTCGAAGAAGAAAGAAGCACGCAAGATCAAGCCTCCGCAAATCAACAATGAATGCATCAAGAAGGCACTAATCCAACTTATAGGAGCAATAATGGAAGTTGGATATCTTCTAAAATGTATTCTTGTGGTTCTTGTTTTCTTTGGTCTTGCTTTTCTAGTCAAATTTTGGTGATGTATTTCCATATACCAAAAATCAAGGATGAAAAAAAGGTATGTGTTTGCAAAGAAAAATGTGCGCGGCCAAGATACGTCCGCGCGTTGGGTGCACGGTCACCGCATCCGAGAAATGACCCAGACATGACCCCATTGCCCTACCCAAACGGATAGAATCCAGGCAAAACGGAGATCCGTTTGGGGTCGTGCGTTGGAGTTGGCCTTACAAGTGGGACCGCGGTTGAGGAAGCCGACTATCGGCAAACCCCCACCTCGCCCGCTGCGCGATGGCTGAGTTAGAGAAATGACGAGGTTGAAGAGATAGCTGTAGCACGAACTCCAAGAAATATGGTGTCAGATGGAAGTAGTGCTGGTGGCGTGTGCCGTACTCCTTGACATGAATGCTTGTTCTGGCCCATGCCACCCTACTATATAGTAGTAGTATCGAAGATTAGAGGTGATGGTTACGTACAGCGAACACATTAACATATGGCCCACCTCACACTGTGGCCAAATTTCCTGGAGTCTGTGCTAGGTTAAAAAGTGTTCTTTGTGAGGGTAGGTGGCTGGTCTCAAGTTTAAAACTTGCTGTATTATGTATACGTAGACATAGAGATAGTGTAGTAGTTCTGAAAATTTGAACCCAAACATCAGAATACAATTTCTACTGGACTCATCCGAGGACCTAGGATGATGGGATTCACAGCTACAGTAAAAACACCCGCCCGACGCGTGAACCATGTGAAGCTAGTACAAATAGTGTACTATTGTTGATTGGCCTCATCCGATAACCTGTTGCAATGCACGTACAATTATGTATTCAGAAAATATTTTTTTGCCTTGTCATAGCACCCACTCAGAGAAGCGACTCGAAAGCCATTCATAAATTTAGTAAGTTTATCACAGGCATATCATTTTATTACATACAACAGGTCATCAACCCACAACGATCACGAGGATACATTATAAATACTAAAGTTTTCATCACACAACAAATAACAAGCAATAAAATGAACTTCAGCTCAACCACTCGTCGGTGTTGGAAACGCTTGCTTTGAACCAGAAGTGATTCTCTGGGAAGGGCCAGCTACTGTCAATCTCAAGACCAATGCAGGACTGATCATCCAGGCTGAAGCGGCCTACTATATCACGACCAGGGTAGGGAACCACCAAAATGTCCAAGGTATAGATACAATTGCTTCTCATAAATGGTAGTAATGTTGTGTCAATAGCAGTTGGATCGCCTTTCACCATCATTGGATAGTTTTGTCCAAGGAAGAGCGAGTTTTCTCCAAGACTATCAATATTGTACCAGGGAGAAGATGTTGGCGCTAGCACACTAGTATCCATCCTGAATACCCTACAACGGGTGTTGGAATAGGTCCGGGGAGTGCGACCATGGGAGACAACACCTGCTTCCTTAGTAACATCAGTAGTGCCCTGTATAGAGACAAGAAGAGGTGATCCATCGAAATAAGTTGTCAGGCTCCACTGAGTAGATGGGTCCTGCTCGTCCTCATGCTCGTCATCATCAGCATTGTCATCTCCCCCTTGGTTATAAAAATTTTCAAGTATAGGTGGTGGAATGTTCACAGGACCTTGGAAACACAAGAAGAAGGTTAATTAATAAAGGGAAACTTGCTAACCCGCATGCATGTGGATGAAACAATTATAATTACGGTGGAACACAAACATACTGAAACTACGAGGATCCCAAGCAAAAACAGTGCCACGAGTGGTGGCAGCAAACACAAGTCCCTCGTATTGAATTGCATCTTAGTACACATCCGTGTATAGAAACTAATTTTTGAGCAATATTCATCCAGTCGAACCACGAAGGACGGTAACAAGCTTGTCGAAGATAGCAACAACTCCATAGTTCCTGTAATGCCAAGAGCGGTTGGGAACTCAACAAATTGCTATCTTTCGTAGACGACAGTCACCATGATCGTATTTGAACGTGCGTAGAATACCGGTATGCTCAACCTCTGGGCAGTCTGAGATTTTTGGAAGTGTAAACCGGTGACGAGTGTACACATTCACAAGTTCCCACTCATAGTTGGACCCAATATAAACAACCCAATCTCCATTTGCGCCTGCCCAAGCCTTACCCTCAAGCGATGGCATCTTAACATCACACGTATCATTATCAAGCGGCATCAACTTGCACAAGGCGAGGCCTCCGTCGTCCGCGCGCTGGTCAGCAGGGTCACGACAGAGAAGATAGGGGAGATCAAACCGCTCCTGGACCCTTGGGTTTCTTGTAATGATGTTATTAGTTGAGTTGAGAATGGTCTTGAACGAACCTTCCATGCTAGCCGAGGTGATGACGTCGCACCGATCAATGAGTTCCTCCACCACGTCATCTTTCAGATCGGGGCAAGAATAATGGGGTCGTTTCCGGCCTGTTCCCTCCATGGAGAAGACGATCGAACAATGGCAGAAGGAAGGGTGAAGGCAAATGGAGGAGGGAGGAAGACGTGCGACAACAGTTCCTAATCAAGAGGGAAAGGCGAAGAGTCGGTGGATGGTTGCCAGTTTGCCACGGTACAGAAGAGGCGCCCCAGCCTACACGTCCATTCGGAAATTGTACAAAAGGACTCGCCGTCATCTCACTGACATGTTGGAACAGGACCACATGTCAACAAAACATGGTGTATAATTTCTCGTGCAAAATGCAATCTGGCCGCGTTGGCCTGAGGTGCCGCATTAGTTATTGACCTTTATTTTTTTAACAAACAATCTGAGTGGATAGCTCCTGTAGTCATCACACGTGAGCGGATATATAGGTGGGCTAGGTGGGCAAGCGACAACAATCTGAGTGCTAAAAGAGTTGATCCAATGCTTGGTTTTGTTTGGATTTTCCAACTATGACCATTGGATAGAGTGAATCAATGGCTTACGTTCAAATTTATTCTCATACTATAGAATGGTATAGGAACATGGAGAGATTTGGTTGATTTTATATCGCTGAATAATATAAAATATTATAAGTGCAGACGCTCCACCGCGAGGTTTGTTGCTCCTCCTCGGTCGTTAGGAATCTATGTTCTTCCAGTCTTTCGTTTAAGACATGAGCTTTGTTCATCCTTTTGCCGACACGCGGGACATCTATATGCCTCCATTTTAAAAATCATACTATATGCCTCCATGACACGCGGGACATCTAGCATCAAGGTGGCATGTCATGCAAGAAAATGGAGATATGCAGTGCGTAAGTGAGTCGTGCACTTCGATGGCACCTAGTACTACGCAATATTGTTCTCCTCGATGGCACGTGAATAGTGCATGTACTCAATGACAGAGCACGGGATGGTAGCCATGGACATGGTCGGCCCTTTTTGAAGAGAGTACTAAATAACTTTGATGTGTTTCGTCAACTTGACGAGAAGCTTGCTTACTACATCTTCTCCCTCGCCAACGCATGCACGGTGGCTCGCAGCACGAGGAGAAACTTTTGCTTACAAGTGGTGGACGTGCATCAGTTCATTTGGTGTCAGACTGCCAGAAGTACTATTGTAGTACCATCATTATTGTTCGACTTCCAGAAGAGGAGAAGAGCCAAGCGCAAGGTCACCTACTAACCTAGTACAATACTACTATAGCAAAAGTTGGTCTACCTTTTTAGAGCATGGTTAATTGATATAGGCGGCTCTTGCAGTGGCACATCATTTATAGCAAGTACTCTCTTCGTAGGAACAAAGGAAGTGAAACAAAAGTTGGAGTGGATGCTAGATTGCCAATTAAAACATGATTACATAGGAAAAAAATCCTATAGCATTCTATCCTAAGAATCAAACGAAATGTAGGAAAATTATGAGGGGAACTCTCCAACAGTGTTCCTCAGCTCGCACCTTGCATCAAGGTGGTCGAACTTGGAGTCATTCATCTGGTACACGTGGCATCCCAGATCTGGACACAAGGTGACGCGACCTCTCACTTCGTCTACCATTTGAAGCGGCGCGCCAGTGGAGGGCTAGCATACTCCAATAGTAGGTTGGCTCTATGTGATGTGGCAACTTCATATACTAACCGGATGCTGGCTATACTACTACGGACTCACAGTCCAAGAAGTGACTCAAAAACCATTCATAAATTGAGTCTATGACATGCATTTGCAAATGTACCATTCATTACATACAACAAGTCATCAACACACAACGACAACGAGGATACATGTTGGATTATAGATTATTTCCAACAAAACATTCTACTAAATACTGATATTTTCATCACACAACAAATAACAAGCAATGAAATGAACTTCAACTCAACCAATCCTCAGCGTTGGAAACGCTTGCTTTGAACCATAGGTGCTCTGGCAAGGGCCAGCTATTGTCAATATCGAGAGCAACGCAGGACTGATCATCCAGGCTGAAGCGGCATATATCAGGACCAAGGTAGGGAACCACCGCAATGTCCGAGGTATAGTTACAGTTGCTTCTCATAAATGGTAGTAACATTGTGTCAACAACAGCTGGATCACCTTTCACCATCATTGGATAGTTTGGTCCAAGGATGAGCGAGTTTTCTCCAAGACTATCAATACTGAACCAGGGAGAAGGTGTTGGCGCTAGCACACTAGTATCCATCCCGAATACCCTGCAACGGGTGGAATAGGTCCGGAGAGGGCGACCATGGGAGACAACACGTGCTCCCTCAGTAGTAACAATCTCAGTGCACTATATACAGACAAGAAGAGGTGATCCATCGGAATTAGTTGCCAGGTGCCACTGAGTATATAAGTTCTACTCGTCCTCATGCTCGTGATCATCACCATCGTCATCTCCCCCTTGGTTATAAAAAATTTCAAGTATAGGTGGTGGAATGTTCACAAGACCTTGGAAACACAAGAAGGTTAATTAGTAAAGGGAAACTTGCTAACCCGCATGCATGTGGATGAAATACAATGGAAGACAAACGTACTGAAAATACGAGGATCCCATGCAAAAACAGTGCCACGAGTGGTGGCAGCAAACGCAAGACCCCGTATTCAATTGCATCACAGTACTCATCCGTGTACAGAAACTGATTTTTGAGCAATATCCATGGACGAACCGTGGAATTAGTAACGATGACAACAAGCTTGTCGAAGATAGCAACAACTTCATAGTTCTCATAATTCCGAGAGCGGTTGGGAACTCGACAAATTGCTATCTTCTGTAGATGATAGCCACCATGATCGTATTTGAATGTATGTAGATCATCTGTGTGCTCAACCTCAGGGCACTCTGAGATATTTGGAAGTGGAACCCGCTGACGAGTGTACACATTCACAAGTTCCCACTCACAATTGTACCCAATATAAACAACCCAATCTCCATTTGCGCCAGCCCAGGCCTTACCCTTAAGCGATGGCATCTTGACATCACACGTATCATTATCAAGCGGCATCAACTTGCACAAGGCGAGGCCTCCGTTGTCCGTGCCCATGCGAACAGGCTTATAGCAAAGAAGATAAGGGAGATCAAACCTCTCCTGGACCCTTTGGTTCCTTGTAATGATGTTATTAGTTGAGTCAAGAATGGTCTTGAACGAACCTGCCATGCTAGCCGAGGTGATGACGTCGCACCGATCAATGAGTTCCTCCACCACGTCATCTTTCAAATCGGGGAAAGAATAACGAGGTCGTTTCTGGCTTGTTCCCTCCATGGAGAAGACGGTCGAACAATGGCAAAAGGAAGGGGTGAAGGCAAATGGAGGAGGGAGGAAGAGCGTGCGACAGCAGTTCCAAATCGATAGGGGAAGGCAAAGAGGCGGTGGACGGTTGCCACGGTACACGAAGAGGCGCCCTGGCCTACATAGACGTCCGTTCGGAAATTGTACAAAAGGACTCACCATCATCTCACTGTCATGTTAGAATGGGACCACATGTCAACGAAACATGGTGTGTCATTTTTTGTGCAAAATGCGATCTGGCCGCGTTGGCCCGGAGTGCCGCATTATTTCTTGACTTTATTTTTTTAATGGCATGTCGTTCAGTTTTGAAGCACGACTAACTGGTACTGTATGCAGAGAAAATATAAACTACTCTACCACTACTCCACCTCTAGTACTAGTAGTATAAAAAAGATATATAGGCTGGAGCTTCAGCGCTTTCTTGCTAAGGGTTGCCCACTTGCTTCTCACACTATCACCCTCTCTCTAGATCTAAAAAAGACGACATCTCTCTCCCTCCTCACCGATGGTCACAGATCCACCGGCGAAGAAAAAGACGTGCAACATTGACACACTCGTCGTCGGCGAGCAAGGTCACGCACTGACGACAAGGCCGTCCTCTCAGACCTAGCGCCCGCGCGGGATGGCCTCCATCCCTGAGCTCGCTGCCGTAGTGTGTGCGGAGGATGACGACCACGAGCGAAGCCACTTCCCGTCGACCCTCAGGTATGCTACCTCTTTTCTAGCCATACCCTTGTTCTATTGCCCCATCTTCCACGTTGCTGCATGTGGATCTTTTTCCACTCCACCATCTTCCCAATTTGCTATCCTCTGCTCTACTGGTCGTGCAGACGAAAACCTTAATTTGCACTATTAAACGAAACCCTACTTCATGTAGACTAATCCATGTCTGGGTTGAATAAGGAAAGGAAGGGAGACTGTACTGTCCAAGAGAGTAGGCATCGAACCCGCATCTAGGTTGAAAAGGGGAAAACAGTAGCTAAGGAACGAGTCTCATGTCTCTTGGTTGAAGAAGGGTAGAAAGGCCTGACAACACAATAGAGAATGACCAGGTCAATCAGTTTGTTGTCCTCACATAGGAAAAAGGTGGCTAAAGAGAACAAAAATGGGACGTAATCCACATATGTTGCCTGGATATTTGTTGCTCTGGTCAACCATACCTCCGTCACCAGTCTATGCGTCCGTGGAGGTACATCGTACTGGTGCACCCACTGTCCGAATGGTCCTCCCATGCTCTTATTGCCACTTTTTTGCTGTTAGTATAACGCCAGCGGTCAAGTCAAGCAATGCTACTGCTAAAGTGATGCCACATTTAACTAATGCCGCACTCAGTCTAATGCCACCGATAAATTTAAGCAATGCCATTTAATGTCACTGGATTATTCCAGGGTTAGTTGTTGATTGTGGATGTATTACAGATTTTTTAGCTAAGGCATTCTAATGCTGTTGCATAGCCAATATACCAACGATGAATATTGTTACTACCTTCAGATTTTTGCACTGTTAATGCTTATAGATTAAATACCTCACTTTCATGAGATAAGTCAATTTTTTTTGTACAGTGTCAAGAGGAAAGGTCAAGAGTGGGCACCTCCTCCTCCAGCTGTTCTCTTGATTCGTTCGATCAAGTTTTTATGTTTGACCGATTATCAAGATTGGGATAGCAATTTTTAGGTCCCCTCGAGTTCAAAATGATATTTACCTTGAAGGTACATGGTTTGCAATTTTTTATACTGCCATTAGTTTATAGTGCTGGTTACCTTCAGACTTTTGTATTTGGTTTAATGCTCATGCACAGCTAGTATACCAATGCTGAAACTTGTTACCTTTATATTTTGCATTGTTAATTCTTATACAAATCTTCCAGTGCTAGAGTTTATTGAAATCTGTTTAGTAAAACCATTGTAGTGTACCCTGTAATAAAATAACTACTCTATTGTTGCACTAGCCACTGGATTAGTGTATATTTATACTATTCGAGTGGTGTTGCATTAGCGTATGGACATAAATAAAGTGTGGCAAGCTTTCCCAGATATGTGCTCAAGAAAACTACGACCTGTTTTTCTAAATACTAGATGTTTGGGTACTTTAAATTGAACTGTGAAAACGTCTTATATTAAGGAACAAAGGGTGTAGAGTTCACTCAAATTATCCAGGTAAAGCTAGTCACACCTTTGTTAAAATTAATGTTCATTATGTTATCGGAGGAGGTCTGTATGTTTGTCTCTAATGCCTGTCGACTACATACCTGACATCATGATGTAATGTTAAGTCATTTCCTTTTGTACAGTGTCACTGAATTGTCAAGGTGGTGATGGCATTTTATTTTAGTTGAACTACACAAAATATGCTTAAAAGAAGAGGAAAGGTCAGGAATCAATCATTTTTTAGAAAGAACTATATATGCCTTCCTGACATCAGCTGTTGTTGCCTTATTTATTCCTTCAAACAGGTGGTTAGAAACAGTCTTGCTACCTTTTCCCATTAAGAAATTGGAATGCTTATATTTGTGAGTCTATGCTTCAACTAGTGCCACTTTTATAGTAATCACACTTTCAATATCTATGCAAACAGGGATGCTCGATTTTAGTGGAACTGCACAAAAAGTCCAAATGGTTCAACATTAGGAGCATGTTTTCTTCCAAACCTCTATATCCAATTGGTGGCACTATGGGCTATTCATTACGAATGTACATGGTTTGCTACTATCTTGCTACTCTTTTTGTACTGTCATTAGATAGTAATACTAGTGGTTTGCATGTGAATTTATTGGCAGGGTGGACCTACATTGGAGGTGCAGGACAGGATTCAATGATTGGATGCTCAATTTTGGTTGTATCAATTTCACCTCTTCCATCACTTCGAACATGGATATCCTTGATCTGATGAAGAATAGGCGCTATATTTCTGCTCTGAACAAGCAAACCAATTCAGTATGAAATTGTCCAGGGCAAAACATGACTATATCAAATTGTCGAGTGCAAAACATGACAGATGCTAAGCGGAAGAGACGTGTTTAAACCAAAAATACAAGGTGGAGTATATGTTTACTAGCTGCTTGATATTTGTGCAGACAGAGATGTCTGCCCGTTGCTATTTGGCAAACAAACAAAGTGACCGCAATTTTGGTTGAACTGCACAAGAGAATAGTATAGTCACTGCATGCAGTGCCATTTGAAAATAGACACAGAAAGATTGGATAGTCACTTCATGGACTGTAGAAAAGTAGTACTGTACTATTTATTGGCCAACACTAGGTGCTTCATTGCTTTGGTCTGATTAGACAATGGGCATCATTTTTCCTAAGTTAAACTTTGTATTCCGAAAATAGTCTTGCCGTGTGATTGAGAGAAGACCAAATCATATTGCAGTGGATGTTCCTCCATCATGCGTGGTTCATTCTCATGGTTCCAGTTGTTGGTGAAACCACTTACGTTTGCAAGAGGAATTGTAGACTTCACAAACAAATTTGTCTTTCAGTCTCTACGGAATGTTGGCCAAGAGAAGCGTCCATGTTAGTAGGAAGAACAGATGTTTTTTCTAGATCTTTGCTTTTGGAGCTACATATTTGTATATGATCTGTAAATCATTGAGATGCATTAACATGTTGATCTTATGTACGGAAATCGTACTAGTTGGTTTTGATTTGGGCTACTAATGTGAACATATTACAATGCCAGGCCTGTGAGTCTCGTGTGAACATTTCGAACAGATCGGCTCTTAATGTTGTGCACAACATGATCCTTATTTCTGTGTTCTTAGTGTTTACAAGTTACTAAAAGTTCCTTATTTCTGTTCGCTCAGTGTTTACAAGTTACTGATCGATCACTAGCTAGCCTACTAATGCGCTCCTGGTAGTTTTAGTTGCGACGCAAGATCTGAAGTGGCAGTTTTTTGAATAGAAATGCCTACCTCTGAAGAAACTGATAGGCTGCTCTAGAGAAAATGCCATGCGAATCTGAAGAAACTGCCAGCAAAAACGTTCGCAAATGCCTTATCTCCTAGCTAACGTTCATTAGCTAATGCGATCGTACACATACACCATCCGACCTACTTGATCCTACACGTACACTATCCGACCTACTCGATCCTACACGGGTAAATAGAAGATCACACATGTACTACCTCCTTTCCGGTTTGCAGGGCTCAATTCAAGAAACGACCTACTCAGTCCTACATGAATAAATAGCGGATCACGCACGTACTAGTACCTCCTTTCTGGTTTGCAGGGCTTAATTCAAAAATCTAACCAACCAAAGTACTCCCTCCGTCCGGGTTTATTAGTCCCGTGAGCCAAAGCAGCAAGACCAAGGCATGGCAATAATTAACTGCATGCACAAGATTAAGCCTAATTAATTCCAGCGATTTAAGTGGCTGCATGCATGCCCGGCTCCATATCATTGCATGCTGCTCCACGTACTGGCTGCGAGCAATTCTGAGTGGCTGCATGCAGCCGGCCGTAATTAAGGCAGCTAACTGATGCAAAACAAAGATGCGCTTTAATTGTTGCGGGCCTTTTAAATCCGTGGAATCATTATTGACAAGGAGGGAGTACCTCATATGGATGATTTGAGTGCACTCGTTTGACCGCCATACTGGCGTGTGACCCAGCACGGACGGGACGGGACGACACAATCATAATTTTAGTTTTTCTAGTTTTCCACGACAAGCTGGCACGCTAAGCCATACCTGCTTATGCATTAAATTCTGATGACCGTCATGCTACCTTCCGCCTATAAGTACTGTTTTCCGGCCTTCTCCGGTGGCACCATGACCCAACTCGCCCTATCCTCATAAGCCCCCACCGGCCCGACGTCGCTCGCCACTTATCCTCGCTCTTGCCACGTCCGCCATGATCCCGCTCGTCCGTGATAGGCAACTCCGGAGGCGGTCACCGCCGGAACTAGTGTTCGGTTTTTCACCGGAAGGCAGACGGAGGGAGGAGGCATTCTATCAGTCTTTAGATGGCAATGCGGAGTATGAGGAGTTGTTGGAGCGCGACCACCTGGCGGGGGAGCAGGAGTTGTTGGAGCGCGACCGCCTGGCAAAGGAGCAACGTATCGCTGATTTGCACCGCCAGCGGGACATGGAGCAGTAGTGCACCGACGCTCTGAGTCACGAGCACAGTGCCCGCAACTGGCCCGACTACATGGAGGCCGGCGCCCAGCAAATAGATCTGGAGGCTGTCGGGCACGCAGGCGTTCACGACGCCGATTTTTACTACTAGCTCATCAAGTGGGTTTGCCGCTTAGAAGCCGAAGCTTCGGTGGACCACGCCGGCATGGAAAGGGCCAATGCGCGCGAGCAACATGCCCTACGCACCTCTGGCAAGTCCGAGGTGAGGCAGAGGACGCCGGTGCCGACGTTTAGCGTGTACCGCAGATGGTGGTCGGCATCGTCTAGTTAGCTAAGAGTAAGTTAGTACTTGTACGCTACTAGAGTATTAGCGGGAGTAGATAGTTAACTTGGCTATGATGGTTGTCAACGCGGAAGTTCAGTACTCTATATCTGGATCAAACCTGTTACTTTGCTCTGAATGTTGAACTTTCTGTTTGAACGTATGGAATGGGTTGTTATTTTTTTAAATGGGTTGTATTTGTCCGCCACGGGTATAGAGGCTGACTTGTGGGCCTACCAGGTTGGCGCGTACACAATCAGGAGATGATTGTACTTGGAGAGGATGACAGTAGGGACCCGTCAAGGTCATGGCAGTACTCAAGCAAGTGCCTCCTTATTTCAAGCCAATAAAAAAATGGCTCCTCCTAATGGATTTCTGACATCTAGGTCCCATGCCATTGTCAACGTAGGCAGTAAACGAGAGAATTGCACAACGAGCGGCTGACACCAGGGACCCAGCAGCTCACCCAATTATTTTTGTTTTGGGTTAATTTGATAAATGCCACTCCAAATCTGGTGATTTCGAGAAATGCAACTGCAATTTCCAAACTTTAAAAAATACAATTTCATGCCATTTCCAATGGCATTTTTCGAAGTCCGGAGTGGCGTTTTTCAAAGTTTGCAAAAATTGCAGTGGTATTTTTCGAAGTTTGGAAACTGCGGTGGCATTTTTATGAATCACCATAATTGGAGTGGCATTTATCTAATTTTTTTTTGAGACGGAAGCAGGGTGTCAACTGGGCTGTGCGGGGAACTCTGGCCTGTCTAGACAGCCTTTTCTTTTGTGCTTACCACACACCAGCCCAGTAGTTTTTTCTTTCTTTCTGAAAATGGCTAGCCCTGTTTTTTTGTGATTTGTCAAGTAATTTGCTTTGTCAGGCATGTTGGGCTGCAAATCTTTCAAGACGAGGAGAGCTTCATTCAGCTGGCCGAGAAAATGGCCTATCAGTAATGAGAAATGGGTTGTACATTTTTAAAACACATCAAACCGGCAATTAGTTTCAAATTTCTTTTTTTCATTTCGAGATTTTAAATTGCATTGATTTTTATGCGTGGACAATTTGTTGGATTTTATATTGATATACATTTATTTTTAAAATCAAATTGAATGTGACTCGAAATTTCGGGATTAAAATTTTTACAGACTAAGGCATAGCCTAGTGGTGGGAAGGGGCTGATGCCTTTCCACACACCCAGGTTCAAGGAATGGTACTTGCAATTTGGGTTTGGTGCACCAATTATACTGTAGGGGGTTCCCTTATAGTCTTTCTATCAAAAAAATATGCAAAATTTCATATAATTTTTGACCATGACCACAATATGGGCTGTAATGCTAATAAAAAGAATATGGGCTCCAAAAAAACCTTAAGAATTAGCAAATGGGTTGTAAATTATTAGAAATAATGGCAGATGGGTTGTATGCTGTTTTCCACATATTTGAGGCTTTCCTAAAAAAAGGTTGATGCACAAGCAAAGGATCGTTGGATGTCCATCCAATGGCGATCGTGCTTCTTCAATCTCGCTCTTCTGCTCAAATGCTCAAACAAGCGCCAAGGGACTGTGTCGCTCCCTCCTCCCACGGCTAGTCAGTCTTTGCCGCAGCAGCCTCACTGCCCCACCGTACTCCCATCGTTGGCCTATCCATCCCTCTACTCACCCACACCTGCTGTTATTCTCTGGCGACGGCAGACGAACCAGTAAACCCTCGTACAGTCATACTCCCCTCCGTGTGGGAAACAACTGCCGAGTCTTCTCTGGCTCCATGTCGTTTCCTTCCTAGGCCTCGCCGTCATCCACCGCCCTGGTGCTCTCGGCGCGGCGTGGTCAATGTGGTCAACGACCGACATGCATCTGAAGTGGACTGTACGTGGAGAGGCTGACAGCTGGGTCCACGGCCGCACGGAAGGAAATGCCTCCTTATTACGCGCAAAATCATGATTCCTGCACCTGACATCTGGGACCCATCGAAAGGGCCTCTGTATTTTGCGAAAAAAAGTTACCGCTGCTGACAGCTTGGACCCACCAGCTATATCTTTGCACGCAAGGAAGTGCCTTCTTATTACGCACAAAAAATGAATACCCCCCTGCTAGCTGGGACCCAGTATAGTGGGAGGCTGACTTGTGGGCCTACTAAGTTGACGGGGACAGAGGGCTTTGTCAACCTAGTCAATATGAACGATTCTAGCTCTAGTGACGTACGATGTCCATCCAACGGGCGTAGTGCTTCTTCAACCTCTGGTCTTCTTGCTCTAGCAGCCCAAAGCAGCGCCTATCGTGTTGCTGCTCCCCGCCTCCATGGTCGGTCAGGCCTTGGAGACCTCACCGCCTACTACTCCTCCTCACACGCCGGCATCCTCCACTCACCCACACCCCCTGTTATTCTGCGGTGATGGCATCCTCACACCGCAGCCAAACAGTGAACCCTCGTACTCCTCTCCGCAAGGGCATCCACTACCGCGTCTTCCCCGGCTCTGCATCATCCCCTTCCTAGGCCTTGCCGTCGTCCACCGCCGTGGTGCTCTCGGCGCGCGGCGTGGTCAATGACCGACTTCCATCGGAAGTGTACTGTACGTGGAGAGGATGACAGCTGGCTCCACGACAGCCGCAAGGAAGTGCCTCCTTATTACGCGCAAAATAATTATTCCTCCACCTGACAGCAGGGACCCATCGGATAGGCCACCGTATTTCGCAAAAAAAATGTTTCCCCCTGACTGCTGGGACCCACCAGCTACATCTTCGCACGCAAGTAAGTGCGTCCGGGCAAAAATAAACGATTCGCCCCCCTAACTGTTGGGACCCACAAGCTACATCATCGCACGCAAGGAAATGCTTGACAGTCGGGACCCACCTGGTCAAAGCGTACATAGCATTGTCATTCTGGTCGCGAACGTGTATGTAGTCGATGTAGAGGCACGCGCGTGTCGTAGTAGAGGAATGCACGTAGCATGTACACGTATGTACAGCAGCCAGGGTGCAAGAAAGTAAATACGACCACGTACATGCATACGGGCGGGGTCTCGAATGCCTACTCGCGCATACGTACGGCCAGGGCTTGTGTACATGGCTGGGTCGGAACAGAGAAACTGCGTCGTAGTCGTGTTCCTGGGGAGGCAACGGAATGCATCGTGTTCATCGGGAGGCAACGGAACACGTGGGAGCCAACCAGCTTGGACGGAAGAGCCGATGGAAATGAGGTCTGGCGTATCGTAGAACAGAGGAAACGGCCTTGTGTTCGACCGGCCACGGTCGAAACGGGATCCTGTTCATCGGGGGGGTCTGGCGTACCGCAAAATGGAGGAAACGGACTTCGGTTGGACCTCCTACGGCCGAAACGGGGTCCTGTTGATCGGGAGGGGTGTGGCATACCGCATAACGGAGGAAACGGACTTGTGTTGGAGCTCTATGGTCGAAACGGGGGTCCTGTTCATCGTGAGGGGTGTGGTGTACCGCAAAACGGGACTTCGCGGGATACTGTTCATCTCCACCATCGACTTCCTCCAGCCTCCACGGGCTACTGTTTATCCACCGTCGACCTCCTCCAGCCTCCACCTGCGATCGCTCATCCACGGGCTCTGCTCATCCAGCCTCCACCGCGCTCCTCCACCGCCATCGCTCAACCAGCCCTCTCCACGGGGTCCAATTCAACCACCCCTCCACGGGCTAATGTTCATCCAGCCCTCCACCAGCTACTGTTCAACCAGTCCTCCACGGGGTCGTCCTGTTCATCGAGGCCTCCACGGGGTCCTGTTCATCCAGCCCCAACCGGCTCGATCGGGGTCCTGTTCATCCAAAGGCAACACCACAGGTCCTGTTCATCCACCCCCGTCGGGAATTGTTCATCCAACCCCCCCCCCCAACAACGCTCACTGTTCATCAAGGGAAGGAGGCAGCAGAGTTCGATCAGCTTCAGTTAGCAGCAGTAGCGAAGGAATCACTCGGGTTCAGTAACATAGATAGTGCAATCGCTCAGGTTCAATTAGAGCCTAATGCCTCGCACACACATGCGTACGTGTACGAGAGAAACACGCATCGCTTGGCCCCCGACCACCCACCGTAACCGGGAACGCCCCAAAATTTTCCTCGCCCTCGCTTCTACCACGGTTTTTTCCGTCATGGAGGGCCCAAAGAATGTCATGCAACTGCGTCTCCGGCCCGCCCAGGACAAAAAGCCCATTTTTTGTCATGATTTTTTGTCATAGAAGTAGGAGCCCACCACATCTATGATGATATTGGGTTTTGTCACAATTATCGTCATAGAAGTGTCATAAGTATGACAGGAAAAAAAATTCATTCGGCCCAAAATGTCACGGATGTGTCTTTTTTTTGTAGTGAGAGTAGCTGGCATAGTAACAAGTACATATAGCATAATCCTGCCCGGCGATCCTCCCCTCGTCCCCTATGGGAGAGCGAACACCGGGTTATATCTATCACTTGAAAGGGTGCGTTTTATTAAGTATCTGGTTTTAGTTGTAAGAGTCGGAATACAACTCCAAGTCGTCCTGTTACCATGGACAAGGCTATTCAAATAGATTAACTTCCCTGCAGGGGTGCACCACATTTCCCAACATGCTCAAGTACTCTGGTCGGACACACTTTCCTAGGTCATGCCTGGCCTCAGAAGATCAACATGTCGCAGCCCTACCTAGGCTCAACAAAGAGGCCAGCACACCGGTCTACATCCTAAGAGCGCAGGGGTTTTGGGCCCATAGCCCGTTGCACTCATGCACGTTGCGTGGGCGGACCGGAATAGACCCACCCCCAATACAAGAGCAGGTGGTTCCATCCAACCGGACGTGCGCTGCTCAGTCGCTGATGCCCGAAGAGCTTCGGCTGATACATATGACATCGAGTGCCCATAACTGTTCCCATGTGGTGGTTAGTGTGTATAGGTCAATGACCAACTCAGATCAAATTATCCAAATCTTGTTAAGCGCGTTAGTTTGAAGTATCTGCGGACGACGACGAGGGACCAAGCCCACCTCTCTCCTAGGTGGTCTCAACCTGTCCTGTCACTCTGCCACAAAGTATCACTCAAGGGGGCATCGGGAACCCAGGCCCACCACTACCTGGATGGAACCACCTATCCCTTCAGCCCCCACATCCATGAATCACTCGCGGGTACTCGACCCGACTTTAGTCATAACATGTAAAGTATGTATATAGTATATACCCGTGATCACCTTCCGGAGGCATCACGGACCGGTAGTATAGCATGGCAGACGGACAAGAATGTAGGGCCACTGATGATAAACTAGCAACCTATACTAAGCATTTAGGATAGTAGGTAAAGTATCAACAACAGTAGCAACAAGGATAGGCTATGCATCAGTATAGGATCAGCTGATAACCAGTAACTGTAACGCTACTCTAATGCAAGCAGTAGAGGGAAATAGTAAGCGGTATTAGAATGATCAAGGGAGTTTTGCTTGCCTAGAAGCTCTACCAAGGAGGGGTCGTCAACACTGTAGTCGTACTGGGGGTCGCCGGCAGTCTCGGGGCCCACTGGAGAGAAGAGGGGCGAAGAAACAATAAATATAATGCAAATAGATGCAATGATGCATGACATCACAATATGCAGTGCTAGAAGTGACCTAACACATTACTACACGATACCGACGAAGGGGGAAAACATCTAAGAAGGCTTTCCCAGAGTTTGGCATTTTTCGGACAAGCGAAACGGAGGGGACGGATCCATGTTCGCTATGCTAGGGGCATGTGACAGATGAACGGAGTGCATATTCGAATTCTTCATATTTTTCTGAACAACTTTCATATATAAATTATTTTCATCCGAGTAACAAATTATTTTATATTAATTTCCAAAGTTTTAAATCATTTTTTGAAAAAAAATTCAAAAATAAAAAGCAAAATGCTATGTGCACCCCAAAGTGTACACCGAAGTGTACCAAGGGCTAACGTATGGTTCCACGGGGTCCCAGTTGACCAGTCAAAGTTGATTTGTCAACAGGGGTATGGGCCCCTTGTCGTTGTCCCATCAGGCTCATTAGTTAGTTAATTAGTTAATTAAGCTAAATTAATTAAGTTAATTATTTACTTAATTATTTTTATTTTTATTTTTGTATTAATAGGGCAGGGCCCACATGGAAGTGGCCCTGGCGGCCACACACACATGCACACGCACACGGCCAGCAGCCGTGGCGGCGGGCGGTAGTGGCCGGAGACGCGTGGGCGGAGGCCAGCGGCGGGCCGGTGGCGGCCAGAGCGGGCGGGTGGAGAGGCGGTCGAAGGCATGGCTAGGCGGGGGGCGGCGAGCGGCAGCAGCAGGACGCGGCGGTAGCGGAGCAAAGGGGGTTGCAGGGACGAGCGGACGACGCGGGGCAAACGCAGGCGAGGCCAGAGGTGAGGCGGCCACGCGACGAGTGGTCAGGGTAAGGCGGGCACGACGGCGCACGGCCGGCCGGAGGGAGCGCACGGGTCGCGGCGGTCGGTGCGCGGACGAAGGGCGGTAGGCAGGTCGCGCAGGAGCGGGACGAGGGCGGCCAGGCGCGAGGCCGGTGCGAGCGGGAGAAGAACAGACAAAGAACCAGGAAGAAGAAGAACTAGGGTTAAGGAGAAAAGAGTAAAGGTAAAAGATGATAGATTGATTTGTCGATTGTGTGTTGTTCAATCGGTCGTCACCCCTTAGGTATATAAGAGGCGGCTGGACTTCCCGTGCAAGGAAAGGCTTGGATTCACGTCCAAAACCCTAGTCAAATTCGGATTGGTTTTGTCCGAAGTTTCCAAAACTGTTCGGTTTAAACTGGCTGGACCTTGCGGGCCACGTTTGAGGTAGTAAACGACCACAGATGGAAACGATCCCAAAAGCAATCTTAACTGTTTCGACGAGACGAACAACTTTCATGTTGAACGTTTTTTCATCAGAGGCCATCTTGGGGGAGTTTTCGGCTGTTTTTCAAAGTCTGCGGCAGAAAAATTCAAAACCCGGACAAACATCCCCGGAGTGTCCGACCATCCTCGGAGAAATCCAAAACCCGGATGGTCATTCCCGGAGTGTCCGGCCACCCTGATGCAGCCACGCATTTTCGGCTGTAACTTTTGCATACGAAATCCAATTGAGACGTTTCTTATATCAAAATCAACCGCTTCGACGAGATGCACAACTTTCATGTTCAAACCTTTTCCATTTGCGGTCATCTTAATTGGGTTTCAGGCCATTCTTTAATCTGGTTTCAACATGAGCATCTCTGAGCTTGTCATAACTTTTGCATCCGAGCTCTATTTTAGGCCATCTTCATATCCATCTTGATCTTCTTGGAGAGAGCCATCTCATGATGACTTTCAATAATATGTTTGAATTAATCTTGACATAACTTCAAGCTACTCTTTATAATCGTGCCACTTTTGAGCGTCAACACCTATTTTATTTCTTTTGGGGCATTTATATACTTTTAAAAATGTTTATTTCTTCACCAATATTATCTATGGATTATTTGCGACATTATGAACAATTTAGTTTTGACATTTGAAACTTTAGTTTTTGGACTTTAATTCAAATTTGAATTTGAATCGGTTTTGAATCAAAGTGAGATTAGCAACAGTAATTGTGATGACATGAAACCATTAAGGTGGGATTACTATAGCTTAATTATTGGGGTGTTACAAGTTTTCCTTTATTTTGTAGTCTTTTTAGGTGTGTTGACATGTTCATGGACTTGCGACATCAAAAGAACCAAGTTGGGGGTCAAACCGGAGAAGTTCGAGGCACCGGATCAAGGCCCTTTGAAGAGTTTGATCATTTTACATTTATCAAAGTTTCCAAGTTGAATATCTAGGGCCTCTGACACATCGGTCTTTTCGCTAGCAACCCAACGAGCACAAGAACATTCAAATTAGAGTTTGTATGAAGAAATGGCGACCAAAATACGAAATAGCTCCCGAAGTCCATAAAGAGCAACAACCTTCCATATGAGTATAGCCGCTCGTATGGATTCTCGTATGAGCTCCACACAGCCACGGAAATTGGCCAGAATTTTGTAGATTTTGCTCTGATTTCGTCCCCATTTTTTCCTACGGGATCCTTGATGACCAAGGCTTGTATTAGACGTGGATTTGGCTCCCCTAGAGCCCTTGGATGAAAGGGAGGAGGCTAGATAAAAGGAGGACACCCGAGGAGGCCTCCTATATGAACTCCTCCAACCCTAGCCCGCATCAAGCAATCTCCATCCACCACAAGTTTCTTCTCCTGTCATACCTCTATTGCAGCAAACTCCACCATAGAGAAGGCCAAGACAAGGAAGGGAGGAGGCGCCTCCCATGTCTGGCGCCCTCTTCATCACCGCTGCCATGTCACTCTCCATGTCCAACTTTGTGTTGGCTTGTAAGTTGTCCCTAAACTCTATGTACTCCATCACCATGTTTGAGTAATATAATTAGTTCTTGGGGGTATAATATGAACTCTAGTTTGTGCTGGTACCGATTGTCTTGCGTGGAATCAAACATATTGATGTTGAGTGAAGTCGACCATCCAACATATGCCAGTTTTGGATGGAAGGTAACTATTGTTGGCGAACCGGCTGGTTGCGTAGGTGGGTGCGTGACAGGCCCTATCTCCCTTCATCCTGGATCGTTGCAGCAGGGGGTAAAAAGAGACTACTTAAGGCTGCATCCATGCTACTTCTTGAGCTTGCGTTGGTTTTTCCCTTGAAGAGGAAAGGGTGATGCAGCAAGTAGAGATAAATATTTCCCTCAGTTAGAGAACCAAGGTATCAATCCAGTAGGAGGTACAAGCAAGTCCCCAATCTATGCACCTGCACAAACAATCAAACACTTGCACCCAACGTGATAAAGGGGTTGTCAATCCCTTCTCGGTCAATTGCAAAGGTGAGATCTGATAGAGATAGGTATAAAAGATTGCTAAAGAGTAAACTAAATAAAAGTAAATAAAATTGCAGCAAGGTGTTTTTGGTATTTTTGGTTTATAGATCTGAAAATATATGATGGAAAATAGACCCGGGGGCCATAGGTTTCACTAGAGGCTTCTCTCATGACGGCAAATAATACGATGGGTGAACAAATTACTGACGAGCAATTGATAGAAAGGTGCAAAGTTAGGACGATATCCAAGGCAATGATTATGCATATAGGCATCACGTCTGTGTCAAGTAGACCGAAAAGATTCTGCATCTACTACTATTACTCCACACATCGACCGCTATCCAGCATGCATCTAGAGTATTAAGTTCATAAAGAACGGAGTAACGCCTTAAGTAAGATGACATGATGTAGAGGGATAAAAACAAGCAATATGATGAAAACCCCATCTTTTCATCCTTTGTGGCAACAATACAATACGTGTCTCGCTACCCCTACTGTGTCACTAGGTGTGGACACCGCAAGATTGAACCCAAAACCAAGCACCTCTCCCATTGCAAGAAATACCGACCTATTTGGCCAAACCAAATAGATAATTCGAAGAGAAATACAAAGATATCAAATCATGCATGTAAGAATTCAGAGGAGATTCAAATAATATTCATAGATAATCTGATCATAAATCCACAATTCATCAGATCTCGACAAACACACCGCAAAAGAAGATTGCATCGGATAGATCTCCAAGAACATCAAGGAGAACATGGTATATTGAGAATCAAAGAGAGAGAAGAAGCCATCTAGCTACAAGCTATGGACTCGTAGGTCTGATGTAAACTACTCACGCTTCATTGCAAGGGCAATAGGGTTGATGTAGATGCCCTCCGTGATCGAATCCCCCTCCGGCAGAACACCGGAAAAGGCCCCAAGATGGGATCTCACAGGAACAGAAGGTTGCGGCAGTGGAAAAGTATTTTTGTGGCTTTTTCTGAGGGTTTGGAAATATATCTGAATTTATAGGCTAAGTGAAAGTGCAACTATCCCTAGGTGGTTTTGGTAATTCATAACAACATATAGCTCATTGAGCTAATGCTATTCCAAGACTATTATTTCAGGAAAGATCAATGAATGGCATGGCATGGATGCAGAAAGTGGATCCCTCAAAATACTAATGACAAAGGATTGGCTCAAGCTCAAAAGCTCAAGACTCTTCATTTTACATTTTAGTGATCCAAGATCACATTGAGTCTATAGGAAAAGCCAATACTATCAAGAAGGGATGAGGTGTTGCTTAATGAGCCTCTTGCTTCATGTGCTTTGTGATATGCTCCAAAAACCCTCAACTACTTTCTCACATCCACAAATGACCTAAACCTAAAGCCAAAATCGGTCACACCGATTCTTTCTATCCGGCGCCATCGAGTTCTAATGTCATAGCCACTGCCACAAACCCTAGGCAAATCGGTCCTACCGATAGGGATCTCGGTCTCACTGAGATGGGATTGTAATCTCTCTGTTTCCCTTCGTAACGTTTCGTTCTAACTGAAGTGAGCGATCGGTCCCACCGAGATTGCAATGTAAACTCTCTGTTTCCCTTTTGTAACATTTCAGTCTCACCGAAACGAGCAAATCGGTCCCACCGAGTTTACCTGACCAATTCTCTGGAAATCTTATTACCAAAATCGGTCTCACCGAGTTTGAGTAATCGGCCTTACCGAGATTACGTTATGCCCTAACCCTAATCAAATCGGTCTTACCAAGTTGCATGTCAGTCCCACCGAAAATCCTAACGGTCACTAGGTTTACTAAATCGGTCCAACCGAGTCTGATGAATCGGTGCCACCGAGTTTGGTAAATTGTGTGTAACGGTTAGATTTCGTGTGGAGGCTATATATACCCCTCCACCTCCTCTTCATTCATGGAGAGAGCCATCAGAACAAACCTACAGTTCCAACTTACCATTTCTGAGAGAGAACCACCTACTCATGTGTTGAGGCCAAGATATTCCATTCCTACCATATGAATCTTGATCTCTAGCCTTCCCCAAGTTGCTTTCCACTCAAATCTTCTTTCCACCAGATCCAAATCCTATGAGAGAGAGTTGAGTGTTGGGGAGACTATCATTTGAAGCACAAGAGCAAGGAGTTCATCATCAACGCACCATTTGTTACTTCTTGGAGAGTGGTGTCTCCTAGATTGGCTAGGTGTCACTTGGCAGCCTCCGACAAGATTGTGGAGTTGAACCAAGGAGTTTGTAAAGGCAAGGAGATCGCCTACTTCGTGAAGATCTACCGCTAGTGAGGCAAGTCCTTCGTGGGCGACAGCCATGGTGAGATAGACAAGGTTGCTTCTTCGTGGATCCTTCGTGGGTGGAGCCCTCCGTGGACTCGCGCAACCGTTACCCTTCGTAGGTTGAAGTCTCCATCAACGTGGATGTACGATAGCACCACCTATCGGAACCACGCCAAAAACATCCGTGTCTCCAATTGCATTTGAATCCTCCAAACCCTTCCCTTTACTTTCTTGCAAGTTGCATGCTTTAATTTCCTCTGCCTATATACTCTTTGCATGCTTGCTTGAATTGTGTGATGATTGCTTGACTTGTCCTAAGATAGCTAAAATCTGCCAAACTCTAAAATTGGGAAAAGGTTAAGTTTTTAATTGGACAAGTAGTCTAATCACCCCCCCTCTAGACATACTTCAAGGTCCTACAAGTGGTATCAGAGCTTTGGTCTCCATTTGCTTTGATTTCCATAGCTTTTGGTGGTCATAGCCTTGGTTTCACAACCTAGGAGAGTATGGCGTCTAGTGAGGGAAATTATCACCGTAGAGGTCCTTACTTTGATGGTACTAATTTTGCTAGTTGGAAGCATAAGATGAAAATGCATATTCTCGGACATAACCCCGCCATTTGCGCAATTATTTGTATTGGCTTGCAAGGTGAATTCTTTGATGGGAGAGAGCCGAAGTGCGAAGCTAATGCAGAAGAATTGAAGATGCTGCAATACAATGCTCAAGCTTGTGATATCATCTTCAACGGATTGTGCCCCGAAGAGTTCAACAAAATTAGCCGTCTTGAGAATGCAAAGGAAATTTGGGATACTTTGATTGATATGCATGAAGGTACCGACTCCGTCAAGGAATCCAAGTTGGATGTGCTCCAAAGTCAGCTTGACAAGTTCAAAATGAAGGATGGTGAAGGTGTCGCTGAAATGTACTCTAGGCTTGCACTTATCACAAATGAGATTGCCGGCTTAGGAAGTGAAGAGATGACCGATAGATTCATCATCAAGAAGATCCTAAGAGCATTGTATGGTAAGTATGATACCGTGTGCACATTGATCCAAATGATGCCAAACTACAAAGATCTCAAGCCAACAGAAGTCATTGGAAGAATTGTTGCTCATGAGATGTCACTTGAGGATAAGGATGAACTTCACAACAAGTCAAGTGGTGCTTACAAAGCCTCATGTGAAGCCCCCACATCATCAAGTGAGAAACAAACCTTCAATGAAGAATTGAGCTTAATGGTGAAGAACTTTAACAAATTCTACAAGAGTAGAAGCAAGGAAAGAAGCTCCAAGTCAAGGTCTTACAATGACAAAAGATCTTCTAGTCGAGAGCGAAATTGCTACAATTGTGGGTGACCCGGACACTATTCCAATGAGTGTACGGCACCCTACAAAAGAAGGGAAGATTCTCCAAAAAGAAGAAGCAAAAGAGATGAATCACCACCGAGAGAGAGGAGGAGTAGAGATGATCGTTATGAATGAAGACCCTCACGGAGAAGCAAGGATTCGGAAAGGAAGGACAAGTCATCAAGGAGCTACACAAAACGAAGACATCAAGCTCATGTTGGTGAATGGGTATCCGGTTCCGACTCCGACAATCACTCCGAGAGAAGCTATCACTCCGACTCCGAATATACTCAAGATGAAGGTGTTGCCGGTCTAGCACTTGTGTCAACCAACTCCTACGACATATTTGACTCACCAAATGAAGGAATTGGAAGATGCTTCATGGCCAAAGGTCCAAAGGTAACACATCCTGAGTATGTTGATTTCAATAGTGATGAAGATGACTTGCTTGTGGATGATGATTTATTTGTTGAAAACTCCAGTGATGAATACTATGATGAAACGTCAATTAATCATGCTAATCAAGATAAAACGAATGACAATGATAAGGAGAATATTGAGCTTCTAACTAAAGAACTAAACACTCTTAAGTTGGCTCATGAAACTATCTTCGATGATCATCAAGAACTTTTAAGGGCTCATGAAAAGTTACGCTTTGAAAAGCTCAATCTTGAGCAAGAGCATGAGTTCTTAAAAGCAATCAATGATGATCTCCGTAAGAAAAGTTCTTCTTACATTGCCAAGCGTTTACTCTTATCTACTTACATGCCTCAAGTCAAGTCTAGTAACAAGTACAAGAAAGATCCTTCCTCTAGTAGTTACAATAATAATGTCAAATACAATATTGTTACTTCTAGTAGTTCTCTTGATTCCACTAATGATTCTCTTAGCCAAGTTACACTTGAGCAAGAAAATAGCTTATTGAAGGGAATTATAGAGAAAGGTGTTTACAAGAGCCTTGCCGGGAGTAAGCAATTCGAGGAAATTGTACGCAAGGAAGGCACCAGAAGAATCAAGGTGTTGGTTTTGAGCGAAAGTTCAATGCCAATGGAGTTGAGTGGGAAGAAGATCAATACCCCAAGACAAAGTTTGTTCCTCAACAAGAGAAGTATGATCCTACTTCCTTCAAAGGAACACAAGCACAAGATGATCTTCCACCACAAGACCACAAGAACAAAGGCAAGGACAAGCTTCAAGAAGAGATTGATGCATTTGAAGAAGCACCTAAGGCCTCGGTCAAGTGGGTTCCCAAGACTACGTCAAGTTCTACTTCATCAAGTAC
This sequence comes from Aegilops speltoides, assembly GCA_021437245.1. Taxonomy (NCBI): domain Eukaryota; kingdom Viridiplantae; phylum Streptophyta; class Magnoliopsida; order Poales; family Poaceae; genus Aegilops; species Aegilops speltoides. Next base: position 336,945,001 of record CM038146.1, read on the forward strand.
AACTACAAGTCCAAGGATTCCCATCAAGATGATGTGGATCCCGAAGAAGAAGAACTGGAGAGTTCTTGAGGGTGACTCCGCCAACATTCTTCACTCATATCATTATGGCAAGAACAAGTGCAATCAACTTCCACATCTTGCACTAGTTCAAGGAGTCACAAACCCTCATGTTGGTAAAGCAAGGGACAAGGTAACCTAATGATTTCATGGACATCATCTTGTGTATGCTTCACTCTATGTCTATGGATATTCTTGTTTGTTCCTTGTGGGACTAACCCATGTAGGTATGTTGAAAGTGTAACTCACTCCAAAGGATTGCTCCAAATGATCCACATCAACATTGAGCATCCACATCTTCAACACCTACATGAAGTCATCATCGACAAAATCCAAGGTTAGTTCATCCCTCTAAAAGGGGATCTCACATCTAGGGGGAGATTAACTCAAAGAATTGAGTCAAAGCAACTCTAATGGTGTGAACACATCAATGCATTATGTAAAAGTGGTAACCCCACTTGAGCTTAAACGATGAGTATGACCTATGATCAAATGTTTTCATTTGACTCCTAAGTCAATATACTCATATATAGATGACCTAGTCATCGCCAATTGTTTGATAGATGCTAGAATTGGTTGTGCATGTTTTGCCACATATTTCATTTGCCATCTTATTGTGTGAGCATGTTGGGGCATATTTTACTCATTCAAGGACATCCACTTGTAGTTTTGAGTGATTGCCTTCCTTTTCTTTTTGCCAAGTGGATGGACAAGAATGTCTAAGAACCTTCTCTAGCTATCTATGCTTTTCTCGTCTCAAACTCGATTCATGCTACATCACAAAATTTGATCAAGTCAGATTCGAACCACTCTGTGTGAGGAGCACTCGGAGTCCCTGATTCGTCATAGACTTAAACTTCCAAAACTTCTTTGTGATTCTCGGTCTAACCGATTCCTCCATTTCGGTCCTACCGAGATCACTAAGTCGATCTAGGTTTTCAATCTCGGTGCAACCGATTTGAACTTTTCGGTCCCACCGAGTTGTTGTAACTGTACACAGTTATGCATCTCGGTGCCACCGAGTTGTTCCACTCGGTCACACCGACAGGGTCGGGCTATATATAGTCACGGGCAAAAATTTGGAAATTTCTCCGAACCTCTTCGCCCGCACAATAGCTTGCTCTGCCATCAGGGTCTCCGGATCGTCTCCTCGTCACCAGCCACCTCCTATCGCTGGTCTCCGCCACCGTCAACGGAATTCACCCCCGCCGTTGCCGCCGTAGCGAGTTCATCGCCAAGCTAGGGTATGGACTCGATCACAGTGCTATCCTCGTCCGGTTCCTAGCACATTGTGTTCTTAATGATTCTTGCCACGATTGAAACACTCCTATCCAGTCAGTGCAATCCTTAGATTAGATGAGATTTGAAAATTTAGGGTTAGGTTTCCGCCGAAACCATCTCGGACCCAGCGAGTTGAAAAACTCGGTCCCACCGATTTGGATAACGCCATTGCACTAGTAACTATCGGTCTGACCGAGAATTGCTAATCGGTGAGACCGATTTTAGGACTTTAGAAACCCTAGCAGTCTCTGTGGCACAAATCGTGACTCGTCCAACCGAAGTTCATCGCTTTAGGTTCCAAAACTACTTCGGTATCACCGAGTTTGAAGATCGGTTGATCCGAAATGCTTTCTGTGGAAAACTAAAACTGAATTTTTTAATCATTCTTTTGCAAAGATCTCTGCATTTTGTGATGCTCATCCACTATATCTCATCTATAACTCTTCATAGGGTCAGCAGTCAGTGATTTGCAGCATGTCAGACCAAAGTGATAGTCAGAACAGGTCAGAAGAGCACAATCACATGAGTGAGGGCACTAGTCCCTCTAGCACTTCAGATGAAGGCAACAGGAGCACCCCATGCAATCTGCCTAAAGTTGCCACTAGGACAAGGAAGAAGAGAACCTCAGATTCTGAGGATGAGGATTATAGAGCAGAAGATGATGAGGCTACCTCCAAGAAGGTAGTGCTCAAAAAGGAGTATGCCTCTGCAAAGAACACTAAACCTGGACCTACATGAAAGATAATGAACAACACTATCCTGGAGTGCAAGACAGTTTTGTTGCTTGTGGAGTTGAAGATTTTGTTGGGCAAAAGCTCACCAACTGGAATGATGAACTCATTATGCAATTCTACTCCACAAAGACACTTCTATCCAGATGGGAGGATAGTTTGATGTCTCAAGGTACAAGGTACCACCAACCATTGAGGAATGGGCAAACTGATCAATGCCCCAAAGGAAAGTGAAGATGACTTGGATGTCTATGCCAAGAAGAAGATGGACCACAATTCCATGGCACACATGTACAAGGAGATCCCAGACAAAGCCATTGAGACACATAAGTTTGGGTCACCCACTTTCTTCTCGCTGGGCTGCCAACAATCAACTGGATCCTAAGGCACACTCTGTTGCCTAAGTCTAGTGACCACAACATGATTAGAGGGCATGCAATCAACATGTTGCATTTGTTTGATGTACCACAAAAATTCAAGGTCATGAGCCTTATGGTAGAGACCATAAAGAGGACTGCAGCAGATCAAAAGAGAAGTTGTGGATATGCCCCTCAGATTCAGGAGTTGATTAACTCAAAGATGGGCACAGGAAAATATCTATTGGATAAGGAACATTTTCCTCTCTATCCAGATTTTAGGACAATCAGGTTGTCATGAATGAGAATGAACCATCATCAGTACAAGCTCAAGAGAAGGAGGAAGGCAAGGAAAGAGAAGGCTGTCAAGATGCCAACTCAAGAGGAGGCATCTGAGTACTTTTTGAAGAACAAGCAGGAGCAGCTTGGTTACTTGATAGCATCAACACTGAGGATTGAGAAGGGATTGGCCACCCTCACTCAAAATCAGAAGAGCTTGGAAAGAATCATGGAACAAAAATTCTATTTAGATGTCAAAGTAACTGAGATTCAGTCAGTTGTGGAGCAGCTACAGGATGACATGCAGGAGAGGAAGGGCAAGACTACCACTAATGTATTTGCAAAAGTGCCTAGAGCTCAGAGGTCAGCTGCAGTGCCTATGACAGACACCAGAGCCACATCATCTGCACTAGCTACAGCTCCTACAGCTCCAGTGCAACCAGCTCCAGCACCAACTCCTCCAGCTCCCTCTACTTCAACTGAAGCCTTCGTTCTTGGAGTTCTCCGGACACCACCACCTGAAGATCAAGCCTGAGAGTCGATCTAGCACTATGCATTTTCTATGAACTTTTTGGTAACTTGTTGCCAAAGGGGGAGAAAAATGTATAGATCATAGGCTTCGAGAGAGAGAGAGAGAGAGAGAGGGAGAGAGAGTTGCTTTTGTTCTCTCTTGCTTTGGTGGTTAAACTTTGTTTGCTTTTGATTGCTTGAGATACTATTCTTTTTGTGAGACATTGATGATCATGTGTTTGATCATAAGCTACACTTAGGCATGTTTGATGATATTATCTTACCTATCCATATGTGATCATTCACTTTGCTTGGTGATGAGTGCATGTATTCAATCTTTATCATTTTGAGCGCTCCACCAAGATGTATGTGACATGGAAGAGTAACCCATGAGCCTAATTCCTTGTGCATTTGTAGTCCAAAGCAAATCCTAAACTATGCACAAATTTAGGGGGAGCTCTTGCTTATCACATACTTCTCAAAGCGACGATGTTTTCAATCTTATTATCATTTGTCGAAACTTTGATCTATATGTTGTCATGAATTACCAAAAAGGGGGAGATTGAAAGTGCAACTATCCCTAGGTGGTTTTGGTAATTCATAACAACATATAGCTCATTGAGCTAATGCTATTCCAAGACTATTATTTCAGGAAAGCTCAATGAATGGCATGGCATGGATGAAGAAAGTGGATCCTTCAAAATACTAATGACAAAGGATTGGCTCAAGCTCAAAAGCTCAAGACTCTTCATTTTACATTTTAGTGATCCAAGATCACATTGAGTCTATAGGAAAAGCCAATACTATCAAGAAGGGATGAGGTGTCGCTTAATGAGCCTCTTGCTTCATGTGCTTTGTGATATGCTCCAAAAACCCTCAACTACTTTCTCACATCCACAAATGACCTAAACCTAAAGCCAAAATCGGTCACACCGATTCTTTCTATCCGGCGCCATCGAGTTCTAATGTCATAGCCACTGCCACAAACCCTAGGCAAATCGGTCCTACCGATAGGGATCTCGGTCTCACCGAGATGGGATTGTAATATCTATGTTTCCCTTCATAATGTTTCGGTCTAACCGAAGTGAGCGACCGTTCCCACCGAGATTGCAATGTAAACTCTCTGTTTCCCTTTTGTAATATTTTGGTCTCACCGAAACGAGCAAATCTGTCCCGCCGAGTTTACCTGACCAACTCTCTGGAAAGCTATTACCAAAATCGGTCTCACCGAGTTTGAGTAATCGGTCTTACCAAGATTACGTTATGCCCTAACCCTAATCAAATCGGTCTTACCGAGTTGCATGTCAGTCCCACCGAAAATCGTAACGGTCACTAGGTTTACTAAATTGGTCTGATCGAGTCTGATGAATCGGTCCCACCGAGTTTGGTAAATTGTGTGTAACGGTTAGATTTTGTGTGGAGGCTATATATACCCCTCCACCTCCTCTTCATTCGTGGAGAGAGCCATCAGAACAAACCTACACTTCCAACTTACCATTTCTGAGAGAGAACCACCTACTCATGTGCTGAGGCCAAGATATTCCATTCTTACCATATGAATATTGATCTCTAGCCTTCCCCAAGTTGCTTTCCACTCAAATCTTCTTTCCACCAGATCCAAATCCTATGAGAGAGAGTTGAGTGTTGGGGAGACTATCATTTGAAGCACAAGAGCAAGGAGTTCATCATCAACGCACCATTTGTTACTTCTCGGAGAGTTGTGTCTCCTAGATTGGCTAGGTGTCACTTGGGAGCCTCTGACAAGATTGTGGAGTTGAACCAAGGAGTTTGTAAGGGCAAGGAGATCGCCTACTTCGTGAAGATCTACCGCTAGTGAGGCAAGTCCTTCGTGGGTGACGGCCATGGTGGGATAGACAAGGTTGCATCTTCGTGGACCCTTCGTGGGTGGAGCCTCCGTGGACTCACAAGAACTGTTACCCTTCGTGGGTTGAAGTCTCCATCAACGTGGGTGTATGATAGCACCACCTATCGGAACCACGCCAAAAACAACCGTGTCTCCAATTGCGTTTGAATCCTCCAAACCCTTCCCTTTACTTTCTTGCAAGTTGCATGCTTTAATTTCCGCTGCATATATACTCTTTGCATGCTTGCTTGAATTGTGTGATGATTGCTTGACTTGTCCTAAGATAGCTAAAATCTTCCAAACTCTAAAATTGGGAAAAGGTTAAGTTTTTAATTGGTCAAGTAGTCTAATCACCCCCCCTCTAGACATACTTCAAGGTCCTACACTAAGGAAGGAGGTCGGTGGACTCCCGAGGGGGCCACAAGCCAGGGGACGCCCCCCTAGGGCGCGCCCCTACGGCTTGTCGTCGCCTCGTGGGTATTCTGACTTCATCTCCAAGTCTCGTAGGTGTCTTCTGGTCCAAGAAAAATCGTCGCGAAAGTTTTACACCGTTTGGACTCCGTTTGATATTCCTTTTCTGTGAAACTCAAAAAGAAGGAAAAAACAGAAACTGACACTGGGCTCTGGTTTAATAAGTTAGTCCCAAGAATAATATAAAATAGCATATTGATGCATATAAAACATCCAAAATAGATAATATAATAGCATCTAACAATAAAAAATTATAGATACGTTGGGGACGTATCAAGCATCCCCAAGCTTAATTCCTGCTCGTCCTTCAGTAGGTAAATGATAAAAATAGAATATTTGATGTGGAATGCTACCTAACATATTTATCCATGTAATTTTATTTATTGTGGCATGAATATTTAGATCCATAATATTCAAAACAAAAGTTTAATATTGACATAAAAATAATAATACTTCAAGCATACTAATAAAGCAACCATGTCTTCTCAAAATAACATGGCCAAAGAAAGTTATCCCTACAAAATCATATAGTCTGGCTATGCTCCATCTTCATCACACAAATTATTAAATCATGCATAACCCCAGTTTTAGCCAAGCAATTGCTTCATACTTTAGTATTCTCAAACTTTTTCAACTTTCACGCAATACATGAGCGTGAGCCATGGATATAGCACTATAGGTGGTTTTGGAGAAGACAAAAAGAAGGAAATAGTCTCACATCAACTAGGAGTATCAACGGGCTATGGAGATGCCCATCAATAGATATCAATGTGAGTGACTAGGGATTGCCATGCAACGGATGCACTAGAGCTATAAGTGTATGAAAGCTCAAAAAGAAACTAAGTTGGTGTACATCCAACTCGCTTGCTCACGAAGACCTAGGGCAATTTGAGGAAGCCCATCATTGGAATATACAAGCCAAGTTCTATAATGAAAATTTCCCACTAGTATATGAAAGTGACAAAACAGGAGACTCTCTATCATGAAGATCATGGTGCTACTTTGAAGCACAAGTGTGGAAAAAGGATAGTAACATTGTCCCTTCTCTCTTTTCTCTCATTTTTTTCTTTTTTTCTTTTTCTTTTTGGTGGGCTTCTTTGGCCTATTTTTTTATTTGGGCTTCTTTGGCCTCTTTTATTTTTCATAAAGTCCGGAGACTCATCCCAACTTGTGAGGGAATCATAGCTTCCATCATCCTTTCCTCACATGGGACAATGCTCTAATAATGATGATCATCACACTTTTATTTACTTACAACTCAAGAATTACAACTCGAAACTTAGAATGAAACGGAATCGTGGAATTTGCATGACAATATATCTCGGAATGGCTATGAAAATGCAATAATAGGTAGGTATGGTGGCTGTTTTGAGGAAGGTATAAGGTGGGTGTAACGCACCGGCGAAAGTGCATATAATCCATGGACTCAACGTTAGTCATAAAGAACTCACATACTTATTGCAAAAGTCTATTAGCTCTCGAAACAAAGTACTACACGCATTCTCCTAGGGGAAGGGTTGGTAGGAGTTAACCATCGTGCGATCCCGACCTCCACAGAAAGGATGACAATCAATAAATAAAGCATGCTCCAACTTCATCACATAATAGTTCACCAAACTAATACGTCTCCAACGTATCTATTATTTATGAAGTGTTCATGCCGTTATATTATCATTCTTGGATGTTTTACAATCATTTTATAGCAACTTTATATCATTTTTTGGGACTAACTTATTAACCCAGTGCCCAATGCCAGTTGCTGTTTTTTGCTTGTTTTTACATCGCAGGAAATCAATATCAAGCGGAGTCAAAACACCGCGAAACTTTTTGTGGATTTTTTATGGATCAGAAGACATCCAGCGGGCCAGAGAAGCACCTCGGGGGTGCCCCGAGGGGGGCACAACCCACCAGGGCACGCCTGGGGGCCCAGGCACGCCCGGGTGGGTTGTGCCCACCTCGGTGGCCTCCTGCACCCCCTCTTTGCCCTATAAATTGCCAAATATTCCAAAACCCTCGGGGGTAGACCTAGATCAGAATTTCTGCACACCGCAAGGCCTCTATATCCACGAGATCCAATCTAGACCCTGTTCCAGCACCCTGCCGGTGGGGGAGATCATCACCAGTGGCCACCTTCATCATCCCGGCGGCCACCACGATGAGGAGGGAGTAGTCCACCCTCGGGGCTGAGGGTTTGTACCTAGCTATGTGTTTAATCTCTCTCTCTCTCTCGTGTTCTTGAATGTCACAATCTTGATGTATCGCAGGCTTTGTTAATATAGTCGGATCATATGGTGTTTTCCCCTCTCTATCTTGTGATGAATTGAGTTTTCCCTTTGAGATTTTTTTTATCGGATTGAATACTTTTATGGATTTGAGAGCACTTGATATTTGTCTTGCAAAATGAATACTCGTGGTGGCAATGGGGTATCATATTGATTCACTTGATATATGTTTTGGCACTCAACTCATGGATTCCCAAGGTGACATTGGGGTAATCTATGCATAGGGGTTTGTGCACGTTCTTGTCTTTGTTTCTCCGGTAGAAATCTTCGGGCACTCTTTGAGGTTCTTTGAGTTGCATTGAGTATTATGAATCTGAATTTGCTTTGGTGTTATTTTAGTATGAACTCTAGGATAGATCGAATGGAAAGAATAACTTTGTGTTATTTTAGTATGAACTCTTGAATAGATCGAACGTAAATAATAGCTTTGAGGTGGTTTCGTACCCTACAAACAATTTTGTCTTATGTTCTCTGCTAGATAGGAACTTTGGAGTGATTCTTCATCGCACCTTGAGGGATGGTTATATGATCCAATTATATTAGCATTGTTGAGAGATTGCACTAGCGAAAGTACGGACCCTAGGCCTCATTTTCAAGCATTGCAATACCGTTTGTGTTCACTTTTTTTACTTGCTACCTTGCTGTTTTTATTGTTCTTATTACAAAAATCAATATCTGCTATCATTACTACACTTTTATCACCATATATTCGTCAAACTAGTGCACCTATACAAATTCCCATTGTATTTGGTGTGTTGGGGACACAGGAGACTTTTTATTATTTGGTTGCAGGGTTGTTTGAGAGAGACCATCTTCATCCTTCGCCTCCCATTGATTGATAAACCTTAGGTCATCCACTTGAGGGAAAATTGCTACTGTCCTACAAAACTTTGCGCTTGGAGGCCCAACACGTGTCTATAAGAATAAAATTGTGTAGTAGACATCAAGCTCTTTTCTGGCGCTGTTGCCGGGGAGGTTAGGTAAGAGGCACTCACATCCCGTCAATGAAGCTCTTTTCTGGCGCCGTTGCCGGGGAGGTGAGTGCTTGAAGGTATATCTTTAGATCTTGTAATTGAATCTGTTAGTTTCTTGTTTTATCACTAGTTTGGTTTATAAAAGAAAACTACATAAAAAATGTAATTGAGGTTGCATCATATTATTGATCATCTTTATAATATCTTTCTTGAAAATGATGGATCGGAAAATTGTGCTCAATTGTTAGAAGAAGAAGTCAATAAAATGTTTGGCACAAAATATTTGAATGATGAGCATGGTTGCAGTGGTGTTAGTATGAATTCTTTGAATATCCAAAATGCTATTAATGATTGCACAATTCATGACAAAAATGTTTCTTATAAGCATGTCAATTTTTGTGGAGTGCATAAAGTTTGTGAAGATGTGCCTTATAGGGAAGATAGATTTTGTAAGAAGCATAAACATGATAGCACCAATTCTTTGCTCAAGGAGATAGATGAATTTGCTACAAAATTATGTTCTCTTTGTCCTATTACTTGTGATCTTTGCAATAAAGTTGGTCACCTTAATTTCCAATGCATGCTTTTTCATGATCGAATCATGTCCAAATATTGCAATAACTTGGTCACCCTTGAACTTTATAATGAACTTTGTCTATTTCTGGGGAGTGAAGAATTGACACATAAAAATAGTTGGTTTGAAGTATTCATTCTCACGGACGACACTGAAACTAAACTAAAGAATATCTATATGTTTTGCATGGTAAATTGCAATGAGAATGCTTATATTGCCAACTATAGAAAGATGGGAAAATCAATAGAATATAAAAGGAATACTAATGAAAGGGTAAAGATTTCCACTTTCCCTCCTATTGTCTCTTATGATGAAATAGGTAATGAGGAGGAGCTCCCTATTCAACCAATCTCATTAATAAGAAGCTTTAAAAGATTAATTAAACCCACACATGATGTGGTGAAGAAGAAGAAAAGAAGAAAGAATAGAGGTAAAAAGGTACCTCTCCCAAATAATGTTGCTCCTATTATTGGTGTGCTCATGAAAATGAATCAAAAATAATTGTGGAAGATGATGCACTTGATGATGATATTGCTTCTATGTCTTATGGCACCATGTCCGAGAGTACTATTTATGATGATTTTGTTATGCCTATTGCTTGTTGTGATGATTATGATTGGGAAGATAATGATACTTCTTATAATCCTGGAAATCCTTTTGGTACCAACTTAGGAAATTATGATGATAGCAATTGTTATACCGTTGGTGCTATTCATACTATTAATGATGAGAGTGATTATGCTTATGATATGCCAAGCCACAAGCTTGGGGATGCTATGTTTGATGAGAATGACATGTTTGAGAATTTATTTGCTGCAATTAATGTTTGTCCCAAGCTTGGGGATGATGTGCTTAATGAAGATGATCTTTTTAGTCCCCCTACTTCGAATGATCAAATTTGCTATGATGATTGCATGCCTCCTATCTATGATGTGAACAAAGTTGCTACTTATGATGATTATTGTGATGATACTTATGTTATAAAAAGTAGTGATAATTATTGTCATAATTTTGAATATCCTTTTACTTAACATTACTCTTTTAATGTGGAAACAATTTTTAGTATTCGAGTTTCATATGATACTCCCACTATTGTGAATGAGAATAAAATTGCTTATATGGAGAGTAATAAATTTTCTATGCTTTTGAATCATGAAAAGAATGCTTTATGTGATGGTTATATTGATGAATATATTCATGATACTACTGAAAATTATTATGAGAGGAACTTATGATTCATGATGCTCTCTTTATGTTTCAATTCTTATCTTTTATGCGAGCATCATTGAAATCATCATGCCTAGCTAAAAGGCATTAAAGAAAAGTGCTTGTTGGGAGACAACCCAATACTTTTACCTACTGTTTTTGTATGTTAACATGATTATGCTATTGTAGTAATCATGTTTTATTGCTTTTATTTCAATAATAAAGTACCAAGTGAAGTCTTTGGGATAGCGTGGATGATAGTTGACTTGATTCTGGCCCAAAACAAAAACTCTTGCACTAAGTCCACGAATTTTGAAAATTCCCTGGAACGTGCTTTTGATCTGATGTTTTTACAGGTGATAGATATACAAATTCCCTACGTTATCCTAATGTTGCAGAATTTTTGGAGTAGCAAAAGTATGGTTGGAGTACATATTACTTCAGACTGTTCAATTTTTGACAGATTCTGTTTTCAATTCATAGTTTGCTTGTTTTCTAGTTTCTATGGCTTATATTGCTTGTGGAAATGGTATGCTACAGTAGGCATTGTGTGTAAACAATTATGAATCTTGTCTTTGTCAGTACCAAAGTGAAATGGTTTGCTTTTTATCATACTAACCTATCTCATGAAGTTCCGTTAAGTTTTGTGTGATTGAAGTTTTCAAGTTTTGGGTGAGATATCAATATGAGGAGAATAAGGAGTGACGATACCTTAAGCTTGGGGATGCCCAAGGCACCCCAAGTTAATATCCAAGTAAGATCCAAGCAACTAAGCTTGGGGATGCCCCGGAAGGCATCCCCTCTTTCGTGTCCAACATTATCGGTAACCTCACTTGGAGCTATACTTTCACATGTCACATGATATGAGTTTTGCTTGGAGCGTCATTTTATTTTGCTAGGATTTGCTTGCTGTTATTTATAATAATGTTTTGTATCTTTTTCTTCAATAAAAGTGTCAAGTATAGCCTTTGTCATGCTTATTTTGCAAGTCTACTTGTTTCTGTTTGAAGAAAGTTTATCGGTATTGCACAAATCCCCAGAAAAGTCAGAATGTGATAAATGTTGAAACTTTTTGCACAGTAAGCTCTGATCAATTTTCTACAGTGTGTTAAATTTTCAGAATTTTTTAAGTTGAATAAGTATGATGAATCATGCATTTCCAGACTGTACTATTTTGGCAGATTGCTGTTATGGTTGCATTGTTTGCATATGTTTGCTTGTTTAATGATTCTATTTGAGGATAGGAGTATTAAATATGCAGAGGCATTTAGTATGCAATGTTAAATAATAATTTTGTGATTTGCTACAGTAGAGAATTATAAGGTTTTTGCATTGGTTTATACTAACTTATCTCATGAGTTCTTGTTGAGTTTTGTGTGGATGAAGTTTTTAAGATTTAGGGAAGCCGTGATATAAAAGAAATTAAGGAGACACAAAAGCTCAAGCTTGGGGATGCCTAAGGCATCCCAAATTAACATTTCAAGAAGTCTCAAGCATCTAAGCTTGGGGATGCCCCGGTAGGCATCCCACCTTTCTTCTCCAACAATTATCGGTTAGTATCGGTTGAGCCTAAGTTTTTGCTTCTTCACATGAGTTGTGTTATTCTTGGAATGTCATTTTGTTTTGTTTTGCTTGCTGTTTTAATAAAATACATATATCTGAATTTTTTTAAATAAGAGAGTCATCAAATAGCTACCCATTTACTTAACTACTCGTTTGATCTTCACTTATATCTTTTTGGAGTAGCTTGTCATTTACTCTTGTGCTTATCTTATATCCTATGAGTAAATTATTGAATGAATTGAATATCATGAAATTGAAATTATATGTCCATATCATGCCTAGTGGTAGCTTCACATTGGGTTTAGAAAGTGGAATCTTTTGAAGCTTGACAATCACAATATTGGTCATACAAGCAATTCATGAATGATTAGTAGAAGGAAGAGAACTTTCACATGAAAATACACTATCTTGGAAATCTTTTGTGATTGTGAGCCCCCATCAAATTATTATATGCCAAAATTGTTGACGTTGGACAAGGAAGACAATGTAATGATTTATGTTTGTTCATATTCACAAAGAAGTTATATTCCTTCAACATGCGGTGCTTGCCCCCCATCTTTGCTAGCCAAAAACTCCGCACCAAGTAGAGATACTACTTGTGCATCCAAAACCCCTTAAAACCCAAATCTTATTTTCAAGAGTCCACCATACCTACCTTAGGATTGAGTAAGATCCTTCAAGTAAGTTGTCATCGGTGCAATAAGGCAATAAAAATTGCTTCTAAAAGTGTTAAATCATTTAGTGTAAGAAAAAATTGAGTGTTGTACGAACTTGTGATGGTAAAGAATAAAAGCGACATATTGCATAATAAAGGTTGTCATCACAAGGGGCAATATAACGAGACGTTCTTTTGCACTAAGGGGTTGAGCATGTAAACAAATAAGCGCATGGCAACCTCTGCTTCCCTCTACGAAGGGCCTATCTTTTACTTTATGTATTTACTTTTATGCAAGAGTCAAAGTTTTTCTCTCTATTCCTTTTTATTTTTCTCCTTTGGCAAGCATCATGTGGTGAGGAAAGATCTAGGCACATATGTCCAGTTGAATATGGGTAGCATGATTTATTATTGTTGACATCACCCTTGAGGTGAATACGTTGGGAGGCGAAATTATAAGTCCTTATCTTTCTATGTGTCCGGTTGAAACGTTTTGCTCATGTGTATGCGGTGAGTGTTAGCAATCATAGAAGACTATATGATGGTAGAGTATGTGGAGTTCTTACTTAGACTCTGTTGAATAAGTTGAATTGCAATTGTTTGGTGACTAAGAATATAGGTTGTTGAGTTTCAAGAGCATTCATTGTTTGAACCTTAACATGTGAATTGGTTGCTACTGTAACATGATGAGTTTTATGAGAAAGAATTGCTATTATGATGCTAGAAAAAGTGATTGAAATTATCATTGATCAAACTTATGCACTTTTCTAGCATTCATACTTCATAAATTATTTCTTTTATCATTTACCTACTCGAGGACGAGTAGGAATTAAGCTTGGGGATGTTGATACGTCTCCAATGTATCTATAATTTATGAAGTATTCATGCCGTTATATTATCATTCTAGGATGTTTTACAATCATTTTATAGCAACTTTATATCATTTTTTGGGAATAGCCTATTGACCCGGTGCCCAGTGCTCGTTGCTGTTTTTTGCTTGTTTTTTACATCGCAGGAAATCAATATCAAACGGATTCCAAACACCGTGAAACTTTTTGTGGATTTTTTATGGACCAGAAGACACCCAGTAGGCCAGAGAAGCACCTGGGGGTGGTGCCCCGAGGGGGGAACCCACCAGGGCATGCCTGGGTGCCCAGGCACGCCCAGGTGGGTTGTGCCCACCTCGGTGGCCTCCCGCACCCCCTCTTTGCCCTATAAATTGCCAAATATTCCAAAACCCTCGGGGGTAGTCCTAGATCAGAAGTTCCACCACTGCAAGGCCTCTGTATCCACGAGATCCAATTAGGACCCCGTTCCGGCACCCTGCCGGAGGGGGAGATCATCACCGGTGGCCATCTTCATCATCCCGGCATCCACCACGATGAGGAGGGAGTAGTCCACCCTCAGGGCTGAGAGTTTATACTGGTAGCTATGTGTTTACTCTCTCTCTCTCTCTCTCGTGTTCTTGAGATGTCACGATCTTGATGTATCGCGGGCTTTGTTAATATAGTCGGATCATATGGTGTTTTCCCCTCTCTATCTTGTGATGAATTGAGTTTTCCCTTTGAGATTTTGTTTTATCAGATTGAATACTTTTATGGATTTGAGAGCACTTGATATATATCTTGCAAATGAATACTCGTGGTGACAATGGGGTATCATATTGATTCACTTGATATATGCTATGGCACTCAACTCATGGATTCCCGAGGTGACATTGGGGTAATCTATGCATAGGGGTTGATGCACGTTCTTGTCTTTGTTTCTCTGGTAGAAATCTTGGGGCACTCTTTGAGGTTCTTTGAGTTGGATTGAGTATTATAAATCTGAATTTGCTTTGGTGTTATTTTAGTACGAACTCTAGGATAGATCAAACGGAAAGAATAGCTCTGTGTTATTTTAGTACGAACTGTTGAATAGATCAAACCGAAATAATAGCTTTGAAGTGGTTTCGTACCCTACAAACAATTTTGTCTTATGTTCTCGGCTAGATAACTTTGGAGTGATTCTTCATCGCACCTTGAGGGATGGTTATATGATCCAATTATATTAGCACTGTTGAGAGATTGCACTAGCGAAAGTACGAACCCTAGGCCTCATTTTCAAGCATCGCAATACCCTTTGTGTTCACTTTTGTTACTTGCTACCTTGCTGTTTTTTATTGTTCTTATTACAAAAATCAATATCTACTATCATTACTACACTTTTATCACCATCTCTTTGCCGAACTAGTGCACCTATACAAATTCCCATTGTATTTGGTGTGTTGGGGACACAAGAGACTTTTTATTATTTGGTTGCAGGGTTGTTTGAGAGAGACCATCTTCATCCTACGCCTCACATGGACTGATAAACCTTAGGTCATCCACTTGAGGGAAAATTGCTATTGTCCTACAAAACTCTGCGCTTGGAGGCCCAACACGTGTCTACAAGAATAAAGTTGCGTAGTAGACATCACATACGTGCATGCTACAGGAATCACAAACTTTAACACAAGTATTTCTACCAATCCACAGTTACTCACTAGCATGACTCTAATATCACCGTCTTTATATCTCAAAACAATCACAAGGAAACAAACTTCACATAGTATTCAATGCACTTAATATGAAAGTTTTTATTATATCCCTCTTGGATGCCCATCATATTAGGGCTAAAGTTATAACCAAAGCAAATTACCATGTTGTTTAGAGACTCCCAAAATAATATAAGTGAATCGAGAGAGTTCAACAGTTTCTACAAAATAAAGCCACCATCGTGCTCTAAAAAGATACAAGTGAAGCACTAGAGCATATTGCATAGCTCAAAAGATATAAGTGAAGCACATAGAGTATTCTAATAAATCACGATTCATGTGTGTCCCTCTCAAAAGGTGTGTACAACAAGGATGATTGTGGCAAACTAGAAAGCAAAGACTCATATCATACAAGACGCTCCAAGCAAAACACATATCATGTGGTGAATAAAAATATAGCCTCAAGTAAATTTACCGACAGATTGAAGACGAAAGAGGGGGTGCCTTCCGGGGCATCCCCAAGCTTAGGCTCTTGGTTGTCCTTGAATATTATCTTGGGGTGCCTTGGGAATCCCCAAGCTTAGGCTCTTTCCACTCCTTATTCTGTAGTCCATTAAATCTTTACCCAAAACTTGAAAACTTCACAACAGAAAACTCATGAGATCCGTTAGTATAGGAAAAGAAAATCACCACTTTTTGTACTGTTGTGAACTCATTATTTATTTACATTGGTGTAATATCTACTGTATTCCAACTTTTCCATGGTTCATAGCCCCCGATACTGCCCATAGATTCATCAAAATAAGCAAACAACACATAGAAAACAGAATCTGTCAAAAACATAACAGTCTGTAGTAGTCAGGAAACTTAGTATACTTCTGTAACTCCAAAAAATTTGAAAAAATAGGACATCAGAAGCAATTTGTATGAAAATCTTGTGTAAAAAATTCAGATCAATAGCACGCCTCTGAGAATTTTGAAAATTATTTTACTACGCGCAAAATTTTCTATTTTTTAGCAAGATCAAATCAACTATCACCGTAAGCCATCCCAAAGGTCTTACTTGGTTCAAACACTAATCAAAACATCAAAACACATCTAACCAGAGGCTAGATGAATTTTTTTGTGAAATAGCAAGGAAAAATATTGGGTTGTCTCCCAACAAGCGCTATTGTTTAACGCCCCTAGCTAGGCATTGAGATTTCAACGATGCTCACATGAAAGACAAGAATTGAAGCACAAAGAGAGCATCATAAAACATGTGACAAACACATCTAAGTCTAAAATACTTCCTATGCATAGGCATTTTATAAGCAAACAAATTATCAACACAAGCAAAAACTAGCATATGCAAGGAAGAAGAATAAAATTTTGACAATTTAAGAATCAAGAGAGGTAATTTAGTAACATGAAGATTAACCATATTTTCCTCTCTCATAATAATTGCATGTGGGATCATATTCAAATTCAACAATATATCTATCACATAACATATTCTCTACACGATCCACATGCATGCAATGCAAAGTTGACACTCTTCCAATATAGTGGGATTGCCATCAAATAAAGTCATAACCTCTCCAAGCCCACTTTTATCAAAAAATTCATAAGATTGATCATTCCCCAAAGTAGTGGGATCATTATTACCTAAATTTGACAATCTTCCAAACCCACTTTCAATATTATTGCAAACATTATTACCAATATCATATTCATCATGAGGCTTAAATAACTTTTCAAGATCATAAAAGGCATTATCATCCCAATCATGATCATGGCAATAAGTAGTGGACATAGCAAAATTAGCATCCCCAAGCTTAGGGTTTTGCATATTATTGTCACAGTTGACATTACTAGAATTTCTAATAACATCATTACAATCATGCTTTTCATTGAAGGAACTATCAAGTGTGGGTGCAATAGCAATAATTTCATGTTTAACATAAGAAACTATAGCAAGTTCATATCCATAAGCATAATTAATATTGGCATCATGGCCATGAGAATAGCAAGCATCATGTTCATCAAGGGATATTTTAATCAAATCAATGGAATCATAATCATCTATAGATTCATGCATATCATCATTTTCTTCCAAAGCAATGGACATTCTCTCAATAAATTCTTTAACATAGGAATTATGAGCATAGTTTTCATAGCAATATTTAAGTATGTCAAATTTTTCAGATTTGTAGAGAGAAATATCATAATTTTCAATCAAATAAGCTACTTCATAAGCACTCTTAAAAGTGACAAATTCTTCAATTTCTTTGATATCATAGTAACTATAAACACCTTTGGCATAAGAAGATGGGATTTCATTATCATTAAACTCACATAGGTAGGGAAGTTTTTTTTAGGGTTCTCCACCATAAATTTCACATAGGTTCAAAGCATAGCATAGCAAACAATTTATTTAAATCCATAAGAGTCCCCCTTTTTCAGACAAACGATGACGCACAAAATGAGCATGCTCATCTAATGATTTTCCCTCAACTAAACTAGTTGGGGTTTTAGCACGAGCACATATGGATCGAAGATGATCCAAGTAGAAAACTTTAAGTGGATCCATATCAATAGATTTTTAGCAAGCAAAGATGCAAGCAGATAGAAGGCACATGGCAACACACGGAAAGATAGCAAACAAGCTAAAGTCATAGGAAAAGACGAATAGAAAGAATGGCGAATAAAAAGGCAAATATTTTTGTGAGTTTGAAAACGGTTTTGAAGTGGGGGAGAGGAAAACGAGAGGCAAATGGCAAATAATGAAATGCAAGAGATGAGAGTTTATGATAGGTACTTGGTAGGCTTGATGTAGACCTCGGTAATGGCGCCAGTAATCCTTCTTGCTACTTCTTGAGCTTGCGTTGGTTTTTCCCTTAAATAGGAAAGGGTGATGCAGCAAAGTAGAGATAAGTATTTCCCTTAGTTAGAGAACCAAGGTATCAATCCAGTAGGAGGTACAAGCAAGTCCCCAATCTATGCACCTGCACAAACAATCAAGCACTTGCACCCAACGCGATAAAGAGGTTGTCAATCCCTTCACGGTCAATTGCAAAGGTGAGATCTGATAGAGATAGGTATAAAAGATTGATAAAGAGTAAACTAAATAAAAGTAAATAAAATTGCAGCAAGGTATTTTTGGTATTTTTGGTTTATAGATCTGAAAATATATGATGGAAAATAGACCCGGGGGCCATAGGTTTCACTAGAGGCTTCTCTCATGAAGGCAAATAATATGGTGGGTGAACAAATTACTGTCGAGCAATTGATAGAAAATCGCAAAGTAATGGCGATATCCAAGGCAATGATTATGCATATAGGCATCACGTCCGTGTCAAGTAGACCGAAATGGTTCTACATCTACTACTATTACTCCACACATCGACCGCTATCCAGCATGTATCTAGAGTATTAAGTTAAGAAAGAACGGAGTAACGCCTTAAGTAAGATGACATGATGTAGAGGGATAAACTCAAGCAATATGATCAAAACCCCATCTTTTTATCCTTGATGGCAACAATACAATACGTGCCTCGCTAACCCTACTTTTTCACTGGGTGAGGACACCGCAAGATTGAACCCAAAACTAAGTACCTCACCCATTGCAAGAAATACCAATCTAGGTTGCCAAACCAAATCGATAATTCGAAGAGAAATACAAAGATATCAAATCATGCATATAAGAATTCAGAGGAGATTCAAATAATATTCATATATAATCTGATCATAAATCCACAATTCATTGGATCTCGACAAACACACCGCAAAAAAAGATTAAATCGGATAGATCTCCAAGAACATCAAGGATAACATGGTATTGAGAATCAAAGAGAGAGAAGAAGCCATCTAGCTACTAGCTATGGACCCATAGGTCAGAGGTAAACTACTTACGCTTCATCGGAAGGGCAATCGGGTTGATGTAGATGCCCTTCGTGATTGTATCCCCCTCCGGCAGATCGCCGGAAAAGGCCCCAAGATGGGATCTCACGAGAACAGAAGGTTGCGACGGTGGAAAAGTATTTTCGTGGCTTCTTCTAAGGGTTTGGGAATATATCTGAATTTATAGGCCAAGGAAGGAGGTCGGTGGACTCCCGAGGGGGCCACAAGCTAGGGGGCGCCCCCCACGGCTTGTCGTCGCCTCATGGGTCTTCTGACTTCATATCCAAGTCTCGTAGGTGTCTTTTGGTCCAAGAAAAATCATCGCAAAAGTTTTAAACCGTTTGGACTCCGTTTGATATTCCTTTTCTGTGAAACTAAAAAACAAGGAAAAAACAGAAACTGGCACTGGGCTCTGGGTTAATAAGTTAGTCCCAAAAATAATATAAAATGGCATATTAATGCATATAAAACATCCAAAACAGATAATGTAATAGAACGGAACAATAAAAATATATAGATACGTTGGAGACGTATCAGTCCACAGGGACCTTTTTCCCCTTAATCACCGTTTGGTAACTGGAGGGGAGAACGGTGGTGGCGTATGTGATACGAGGTTGCCACGTGTATGCACGAATCTATGCCGACTCCACCCACAAAATTGAAACATGTGAAGTGGCTTAGTATTCGCAGAACGTACGGGTAGTGATGACTCTGAACACCTCGAGAACGCCCTTGTTACTCATGCGCCGCCCTTTTATTTTATTCATTGTTTTATTTATGTTTTTATCTTCGTGTAATTGTTTAGATAAAACCACCCTTATTATCATTTTCTCTAGTAACCGACGAATATACTATTTCCAGATAACAATCTGGGTGTGAACGTAGCCACATAAGTGACAAACTAGCCGCGGGGTTGGTAGTTACCGGTGCAACATTGCTACCTATGGGATCGACCTACTCTACTTATCGCTAATTGCAATAGCCTTGTGCCCTTGTAGGTCATCAGTTGGTAAGCTGCAATGAAGGCGTACAAGTGGTGTGTTCATTTTGCAGGGTAAATTGCTCCGTAAATTTGGCCCCTTATCTTTCTGGCTGGTGAAGAGAGAACTTGCTCCAATGTGGCCCTATCCATTGTTGGCTCAACATCTGATGCGATTAGAACAAGCGGCCCGAGCATGCCATGAGAGCAGGCAACGATGACATTGGGCATGGGCATTCGAGTCACTAACGGGATCGGGCACCAAATGCCTTTCCCATTTGAATCAAATGCCAAACATCACAACTTAGATCGACCCCTCTCGTTATGATCAGTAAATGCGGCTTGAGGAATTGAAGAATAATTTAAACGATCAAAAACTGAGATTTGCGATCTAGCTTGATCAAAGAACCTTGGTGTTTGAACAGCGTGAGCATAGCATAGTACAAGCCACGTAAACACTGATCCGACAAGACGGTAAAGATGGCAGAATGCTAACCTTTGCACATAGGAACATCAACCAAGAAGGAAAATTACAATCAAGACCGAATAATCCCCTCGACTTGACACCATTGCCCATCACTTGCCTCCCGGCACCTCATGAGTCACCAAAGGAAAATATGACCCGAGATTGACACGGCTCCATCGTTGATATGATTTACGGACCTCCAAGATGGCACATTAAAGCCGAAGTTATTGGTGTTGAGCGAGTCAGACCGGGACAACACCCCGAACACATCATCAAACTCTATATCTAGCACCCACATCCGACTAAGACGTCAGAGGAGGAAGCCATACCTGCCAGCCACGAACCACGAACCCAAACATGATGCACAATCTTATAGATGCCGACGGTGCAGACCACAATCTGCATTTTCGCTCCTGGATTGCCTCCCTAGCTCCAACCCAGGGCTGAGGTAGACATCGTCACAACGGTGAAGCCCGAGGACACAAGTCCACCACGAGAATGCCGGCACCACAACGCCATCCTTACTTGAACAATCTGGTTTCCAAATCCACCCTCAAGCATACTAGCAATCGTCTGTTGGGATTTCTTTTGATAAAGGGCGTTTTTATTTTTTTCAAAATGTAGTATCAAGTGGATACAAAACATTATGAATAAGACCCAGCCTCTACATAACTACTCCCTCCGTTCCTAAATATTTGTCTTTCTAGAGATTTCAACAAGCGACTACATACGGAGCAAAAGGAGTGAATCTACACTCTAAAACATGTCTATATACATCTGTATGTGATAGTCCATTTGAAATCTCTAGAAAAACAAATACTTAGGAACGAAGGGAGTAGGATGCATACAACCAAACACCAAAACTTTGACAATAGGAAATGTAACAAACCAACAATTATGCAACTGTACAGTCCTATAGACTGACACTATGCATATGTTGAAAGTGGCGGTGGATCCATCCAAAGGTTATGCTGCACCAACGTTCGGAAAAAAACTCCGTAGTCACCTACTCCAACCGCGTACACACTGCCTTAAACAACGGTTGGTGCTCCGGTCGATGTAGCATAGACCATGTACAAAGCGAGTGCGTACAACAGAAAATAACCTCTAGAGGAGAACCACTTTCGTCATTAAAAACCAAATAATTTCTACATAGCCAAAGCGACTAAAGTAAGGCCTACACTCACACCCTTATTAGTGTTTTGAATCTATTTGGAATACCGTCCAACCACTGACCAAATATATTGACAACACTTGTGGGCGGATACAAAATTGATGCTATTTGATGACAGACCATATAGAATGTGCAAACTTGCATTGGAAAAAGGAGTGTTTAATTGTCTCATCATGAGCACAAAAGCAACACTGTTTACTTCCTGGCTAGTTGTGTCGTGCAAGGTTATATTTGATTAACACAACTCCCCTACAAAGATATCACATGAAGATTTTTTTAACTTTTAGTGGAATCTTTGACTTCCAAATTTGCTTGCTATTACTCACTGGTACCTCAGAATGCGTGAGCGCACAGTACATATAGTCTATTGTGAAAGACCCTAGTGTAGTAAGGTTCCAGCGAAACACATCCCACCCTTGTGTTAGGTTAATCGAATCTAGTCGGGATAAAAGATTATGCCATGACATAAGTCGGGGGCCAATCATGTCCCACCTGAACGAAAAGTTCGGTGGAGAAGAACTGAGCACCTACGTAATAGTATTATTCTTGTCGCGAGCAATGGTGTACAAGGCTGGGTATTGTTCTCGGAGACTGGCATTGCCTAGCCATATGTCTTCCCAGAAACGAATCTCTGACCCGTCCTTTATTGCGATTGACCCAAAGCGCAAGAGATGTTTCTTTGCCGCCATTAGGCCAGCCCAAAAGCGTGAGTCACTAGGTTTCCCATAGGCCCTAGACATTGCTTTTTGGCATAGATACTTGTTGCGCGGCATGGTTTGCCAAACACCATCCTCAGTAAGAATTTGAACAACCATTTACTAAGTAGGGGCCCATTCTTGACTTGCAGGTCATGAATTCCAAGTCCACCTTGGTCTTTCAGCTTACAAACCACGCTCCATTTGGCCAGCTTGTATTTTTTTTCTTTTCATCATCTCCTTACAAAAAAAATCTGGATCTAAAATAGTCCAGTCTTTACAGGACCCCTTTTGGGAGTTGAAAAAAGAGGAAGCATATAGAGAACCATATTTGTGAGGATAGAGTTAATCAAAACCAGTTGTCCTCCAACTGAGAGCAACTTGCCTTTCTAACTGTTGAACTATTTCTCTAGACGCTCCTCTAGATGCTTCCGCTCGCAATGGTGAGACGCCGATAATGAATCGGTATTCTCATATATTTAATCGGGAATTGGCCATGTGCGCAACCAAACATGTCAGCATAATCGGCAGCCACCTGAACGGCTTCTCCAAAGCAGAAAAGTTCGCTTTTTATGGAAGTTAATTTTGAAGACCCACATTTGCTCAAATGTTGAAAGTAAGAGTTTCAGGTTTCGAGCCTTGTCCAGGTCATGTTTCATAAAAAGAATTGCGTTATCGGGATATTGCAGAATAGAGCAACCACCATCCACACGATGTGGCACTACTCATGCAACCTGACCGTTCTGCTTGGCGCGCTCAATTAGAATAGCCAACATGTCAGCAACAATGTTAAATAACATTAGTGACATGGGATCACCCTTGTTAAATAACATTAGAGATTTGCACTTCCTCGCCTCTGCACCAACTAGGGATGCGTACAACCTTTTTAATATGAGTATCAGGATAAGTATTGTCCTCAAAGAATTTTTTAGACGAGTACCAAGGATTCCTATAGATGAGTTGTTCTACCAACACCGAGCTTGATCCTCAATAAATGAAAAAAAACCATGTAGATCAGCTCCAGTCTGGTTGGATTGCACAATTGCATGCCTAGCCACTAAGCTTTGTTGAGAAATGATCTGAAACTTCTTTATTCAATGCTATCATCGCCGCCGCCAAAAGCAAGACGATGAACAATCCAAAACCCTAAACCATTATGATCTTTTTTTTAGAAAAGGAGGAATCATCCCCAGCCTCTGCATCCGGATGATGCATGCGGCCATATTATTTATTATTCATAAAGACCTTACAAAGTAATACAACAGTAAGCCCGAGGCCACCATCTAGACGACACCTGTTGCTACTCCTATCCCCTTGATGAAAGCGTGCCGAATGTCCGGGCCAAATACCAAACAGACATCACACGAAAGCCTAACATCTAATGCCGGATGCCCCGTCCAGGCCACATAGGCGGGGCTGGGTAACACTCCGGTCTGGCACACTCTCCGTGAGTACCACACGCACACGCCGCAAAGGGCCGTCACCTCCATCTTCCTCGATCCATCCTCAAAGCATGTCTTGACGATCGACCTTGTCAAGCCTCTCGCCATCGACGCCACCACGGCGCCGCACAACGTCGACCTCTGCGCGTGTCCTCACCACACATCGGCGCCAAGCCTCCATCGCTCCATGCCGCCGAGAACCGCCGCCATGAATATGGAGAAAGAAACACCGCTCCACCGCACCGCCATCCGCCGGTCCTCGAGCCCGAGTGCATCTCCAAAATGCCGCCCCAAGGGGTAACGACATATGAATGCCGCCGTCATCCGATCAACTGATCTAGGGTTTCCCTCGGAGGTATTGGGTGGGGTTGGGAACTTCACCTCGATGATGCCTTCATGAAGGAAACGATGATAAAGCATCGTCATCACCGGCTCCGGCCAATGACCGAAGACCAAGTTTTCACCCGGATCCATTCCAAGAAATCCACCCGACAACTCGTAATCGCCTCGACCGCCTTCAAAGCCCTGACCTAGCCTCCTAGATCCGGCGACCAACCGCGACAATGATGCCACCGAGGAGCCTGGCGCACCACCATCGCTGAATGTGCCACCATCGAGCTCGGGAGGAGGGCTCCACCCCACTCGCCAAATGCGAGAGTCGCCGGATGGATCCCGCGCGCTCATCACCGTCTCGATCTGAACCAATCCATGGCCAAACCACGAGATCGCCGGCGCATTCGCCTTGGATAGGGACTACACCACGCCATGCCGCCGCGAAGCGAGCTTCACTCGCCGCCACCTTCAAAGGCCGCCCCGGATCCACCGCCGCCGACAGCGCGCGCCACGCTCCGTCTGAAGCAGTCAAGGAGCCACACGATCCAGATCTGACCGAGAAGTCGACCACGGCCGCCCACGCGCAAGATGCTCGCCGCCGCGACCTGCGACCGCCGCGCTCGCGCAGAGCCGCCATCCGCCGCCACGACGATCCGCGCCAAGGCCGCCACGATGGCTGCGCGCATCCGCGAGGGCGCCGCCCGCCGCCACCCCACCACCGTCGAAGGAGGAGGGCCGCCGCCACCGACGCCGGCGGGCTTTGCCGGCGGCGCGAGCGGCGCGCGCGCGGAGAGAGGGACAGGGAAGGGTTGGAGGCGGTGGCGCGGGTTCGCCCCCTCGCGACCCAAACTCGTAGACCGACGACGTCAGCAGAGGGGAGCTGCTGGAGGAAAGGGCGGGAGGAACTCGCTGGCGGCGGCTAGGATTTCTAGTCGGCTCCTCGTAGCAGGAAAAACGACTCGACTATCACCTGTACCAGAAACAACCAATCTGCCCTCTCTTTCTCACTACCAAAACCCGGAGGGATGCATTGTGGGCATACGATACGGCCATGCCGGTGCAGCGCGTGCGTGCCCATAATGTTGGCACCACGTATCCTGCGACTCCGAGGCAGGCGAAGCATGTCGGCACGCGACCGCTACGAGGCCGGCCGGGTGACCCAAAACGGAGGGACGGGAGGCCGCCGCACGTGGTCGAGGCGAGCAGGCATGGGCGCTCCGGGAGGAGATGTGCACGACGGCACAACCTTCCTCTCGCTTCGTTCCATTTTCAGCTTTCATTTTCGCTGGCTCGGCACGCATACGGCCCCCTAATCCATCCGATTAAGATATTTCGCGGTTAGTTAGTCCACGCACTCCACTAGCAGGACCCGCAAAGCAAAAGCGTTTAGCTCAAAAACACGCACGCACTGTAGATATTTTCCTCCGGTCAGCGATGGCCAGCCTGGTCCCCCAACCAACCAAGCGGCTCGCTCTCTTCGTAGGCTCGAGCCTCAGCCGCCGTCGCTCTCACGGCGGCCGCTCGTGTCGCCGCGATGCGACACGCGGCCCCACTGCGCGCGGCTGAGATCGCGCGCGCGCTGCGGCTTCCGGCACAGCCCGGAGCCGTGACCCGCCGAGCGGCTCGGTTTACTATTCCAACCCGCCGGCGTGGCTTGGCCTTTTCCCCTGCGGAGCCGGGCGGGCCGCGTGTTCCCCCACCCCATAGTGAAAAGCGAGGAAAAAAGGCGACGGAAATATCTCAAAGAGTGGACATCCCACCGTCGCAGACCAGCCACCGCCCCCGAATAGTTTAGCATACCACCAGATAATGGAGCGGGGCGGACTGCGACGGGCGGAGGCAGCCGCCGCCGGGCGCGGCCGCCGTTCCTAGCACAGGTCACTGCTGAACCGGCCGCAACCCATCGTCCTCCGGCTGCGGGAGCTCGCCGGGAGCCGAGTTGATTGGGGGGTACCAGCGGCCGCATACATGGAGGAGGACGCGTCCGCAGATCCAACAGCCGCCGCCTCGTCCTCCTGCGTCTACTTCTCCTCTGGTTGCGGACTCTGCTGATTCGTCGTAACGCGCCCGTGGGAAGTCTCTGGTGATTGCGCACAGGTGGCTGCCTGGGGCTTGGGTATGGTGGGCGCCGGCGGCAGCGGCGCCGGGGCAGGGGCAGGGGCAGGGCAGCCGTTCGTTGACCGGAGCAAGGTCAGGATCCTCCTCTGCGACAGCGACCCCGACAGCTCACAGGATGTGCTTCGCCTCCTCTGCAACTGCTCCTATCAAGGTCAGTTCACCTTAGGCTTGTTAATCATATGTTTGCTGCTTGCTGTGCTAGTATTATTGTTACTCATGCAACTAGTAGCACCATGCTCTCTTCTAACGATCGATGTCTCTGGTGCTGCTGCTTCTTTCAAGTGACCTGCGCCAAGTCTCCACGGCAGGTGATCAACGTGCTCAACTGCGAGGGCGCTGAGATAGACATCATCCTGGCCGAGGTCGACCTGCCAGTCTCCAAGTGCTTCAAGATGCTCAAGTACATTGGCAGGAACAAGGAACTGCGCCACATCCCCATCATCAGTAAGCTGTCTCCGGTTCCCATGGTTCTGTCCAATTCCTGTGCCATGCTTGTAGTGATGACGTACGTACGGATGCAATTATGCAGTGATGTCCAATAGAGACGAGGTTTCTGTTGTTGTCAAGTGCTTGCGGCTCGGGGCAGCGGAGTACCTGGTCAAGCCGCTTCGCATGAACGAGCTGTTGAATCTTTGGACCCATGTGTGGCGAAGGAGACGGATGGTAAATCGCAATCTGTTTTTTCACCTTCACTAGTAGTGTTAAAAGAATGCTCTAACCTGCTATGCCTGTGGTCGTTGCTGTACTGTCTATGAATTGTTCCTAAATTGAATATTGGTGTTGGCAGCTTGGTTTGGCCGAGAAAAACTTCTTCATTGACAATCTTGAGTTGGTGCTGTCGGAACCTAGTGATGCCAATACCAATAGCACCACACTCCTTTCGGATGAGACAGATGATAAGCCAAAAGGGAATAGAAATCATGAAACAAATATCTCGAGTCAACATGAATATGAGGTAATCAACTAATTTATCTGTTGGAAGTTCTGCAACTGTCCTATGATTGGTTTCCTCTTTCTTTCTCTGTAGTATCTTACAAAACTTATGTTACCGCAAATATGTGCTTTTTACCACATATGCTGTACAATGATGAGATGCTCATTGCTGTGCATTAAGTTACTTATTAAACCGCTACTTTTTCTTATTATGCCCAGTCTCCTGCCATGGACCCCCCAAAAGCAGACCAATTGGAAAATTTACCTAGCATTGCGGAAGATGATGATAAAGCATGTAAGTGCCTTCAGTCTGACCTTTGTTTTCCTCTTCAGCTGTTTGGTTTTGCCCCCTCTCATACTACCTACTCATTCATAGTTCTCAGCCGGTTTCTAAAGCTTATCTTTTTACCAGCATCTCCGGGAGGAATGTTTTCACGCCCAATAAAGACTAATTTGAGGATAGCTGAGTCATCTGCATTTCTAGCATATGTTAAATCAAGCACTCCAGCAAACAACCCATTGGATAATGAACTACAGAGAGGGGGTAATCAGATAGATGTTATGGATCACCAGGGTAATTTCTCTGGTGCGACCGACAGAATCGACACTAATGGTAGTATAAATATTCAGGATGAAAGGAATGAGGGCCAACAAGATGTTTCAGGAAACCCTCCTGTATATCATTACCCATTTTATTATCCAGGGATGGCAGAGCATGGAATGGCACATCATTCAGTTCAAAGTTTCCAAGGAAACGTAAACACTGCTCAAGCTCATACACCACCAACAATGCTGCATCAATACAATGTTTATCACCAATCCCATGGTGCATCGATGCAATCGTATCAGTATAGTCCTGCTGGTATGAATGTGCATTCAAGTCATTTGTCAATGCAGAATGTGTGGTCGTCGGTATCAAGCACACCAATTCCAGAGGAAAGACATAGTCGATCTGGCAGGAGAGCTGCAGCACTTGCAAAATTCAGGCAGAAAAGGAAGGACCGCTGTTTTGACAAGAAGGTGAGGTATGTTAATCGGAAGAAAGTTGCTGAAACAAGGCCGAGGGTGCGGGGTCAGTTTGTTAGGCAGGCAAGCAACACAGATATAATTAGCACTGGTGATGATATATCTGAATATGAAGACGATGATCCATCCTCCAGGGACGTTGAGTTGGTTTCTTCACCAGAGTAGCTGAAAGGTCGTATTATAATGTGGGTGTGCGGATGGTCATTGCTTACTTTGCAACTCAGTACACATATGCAATACATTATTCCCGCTAATAGCAATGTATCATTTTGCTCACACAATACATCCTCAACCCCCAACCCCTCAAAAGAACTAATGGGATATGTATGGATATTATTGTGGACATTTTGAGCAATTGTATTTTGACAATGTAAGTTAGTATCACTAGTCAGTGATACACATGGCATTGTGACAAACTCTATAGCCTCTTTGTCTCTGCGCTCGTCTAGTTGATTGTCTCTGTTCTTTAATACACATGATATTTTTTTTCACCAAATGCAAGTTCAAGAGCACAATCCAAATTTGCCTAGCGGCAATGATCATTGTACAGGGGTTGTTTGCTATTGCTTGTGTGCATTTTAGGTGAAAGTTGCAAAACTGGAAATTGTGGTTGTCTGCTACCTTGCGATTCGCCCCTTACGTCAGCTGGTATTAAACATGAACACATATCATGATTCCTCATTAACAGGCAAGGAGAGGATGTCAACCCCATTTGCGAATAAAAAGAAGCATAGTGTTATCTTCTCTAGCTCATAGGTATGAAGTTCAACTGGGTTAGCATGCAATTTCAGTTCATTTTGTAGATGCTACAAACTGAAAGTTCAGACAGTCCATTAAGATAAACTGGCATAAACTACCTAGTTCAATAAATAAATACTCCCTCCATCCCATAATGTAAGACGTTTTTCTACACTATAGTGTAGAAAAACGTCTTACATTATGGGACGGAGGCAGTATTTTTTATACTTCGCCGCTTTAGGCCTAGAAAAACACACATCGACAGTTGTTCCTCTAGTGCTTATGTTTTTGAGAAATCGGCTACGTGTGGTAGTATAGCTTTTCCGTTTGTGGGAGCTGCTAGATCCGCCGCTTCGCGAACTGTTAGATACGACAAAATCAAGCGGGTGTGGTTGTATAGCCTTTTCCGTTGTGGGAGTTGCTAGATCTGCCGCCTCGCGAGCTCCTTAGATGCGACAAAATCAAGCGGCTGGATGTCTTTCTCTTCTTTGTAACAATGATCGTGTTGCGGAAACTATTGTAACGCGGATTGTGTTGCGGATTTTTTTGCAGCATCGGCCGTGTTGCGGGATTTATTTTTTCAACATAGGTCGTCTGGCAGATTTTTTTTCCCTGTCTTCTTTTTTTCAACAAAGGTATTGTCTTCACCTCTACGGAAGAAACTTATGCAACATAACTGATGTTGCAGAAATATTTCTTGCAACAGAATAGATGTTGCAAAACAAAAACACCACCGTCGTTCGGCGCGAGCCCGTCGAAGGTAGAGAGACATGCGTTGTCCAATAGGCCACGCCTCGATCAAAGGAGGCGGCAGACACCCATACTAGACAGATCATCTGTCGCTCGATCAAAGAACATGATTTGTGTTTTATGACAAACAATCATCTTTGAACAAACAATAACTACAGACAACAAGTTTCAGATTTGAACTCCAACGTTACCAAGTTGTGAACAAGAAAACTTAACAAATTTCAACTCCAATACAAACAATTTTCAGTCAGAAAACATCTTGAAAAGATCAAGAATGAGAATGAAAAAAAATCCACCTGCCCATGAACTTTCATTGCTAAGAGGCGCTGGGGTGGCAACAGCAGCTGATCGCTTGGAGCAAAGAAGACAGGGGTAGCTCAACACCATCAGAAGCTGCTCGTGTGAAGATCACAAATTAGCGATTTCGCTGAGTATTACATATTCAGCAGAACAGCTAAACAAGAAATCATCTCATTTTAGCAACTAATCATGCAAAAGTAGCAGTTCAAACTTCAGGGCAAGGTAGATCCCAAATGATTTAGTCACACAGAGAGCACATGGTACAAAAGAGTACGACCCATCGGTAGCATAACATTACATTTAGAGGTACTGCAATAACAAGCAAGATAAGTAGCAGTGATGATTCTCTCTTCACATAGCTAATCTACACTCCAAACAGCATTCAGCAAAGAAAACGGATTTCTTCAGTACTTTTGTGCTGGCTGTTGGGTTGGCAGCAATCCAAACCTCTTCTTCAACAGGTAACGCTGACGGGCGTACTTGTCATCCGGGGAGAAACGAGCTGTATCACAAGCAATTATGTAAGTACCATTCTTTAGCGGGAGAATACTCATAGATGTTCAACACAAGAAAACTAAAATACGGATATCACAACTCATCTACATTCTACAGGACATAGCAGAACAGCACTTATGAGAGGACCCTTAGATGTACAGAGTTAACTTATTGTTGATATGTCAACAAGAAATACAATACAGATGTTCAACTGAAGAAAACCAAGATATCACAACTCATCTACAGGTAAAACGGACATATTATATCAGTGCTTAAGAGGAGCGCTCAGCACCCAAGAACATATATGATTTGAGGTATTCTACAAATATCTACCAAACACCTCGGTGCTCAAGGCAAGTAGGATGGGCAATTTCTGGTCTCTTTACTTTTCAGATTAAACCATAATAGAAATGCATAGGAAGTAAATCTTCCAGCATGGATGGTTGAAAACAGAACAATTCCAGATTGGAACTTCAATTCTACTGTGACCCCTGGGTAATCAATTATAATTCTAGTAAGAAAACTTTGCTAAATAACAAAGCAACATCAGCTGATGGTACCTCGCGATGCTCTGTAAGCATCTGTTCATTGTTCCAACACTCAAAACAATAATACAAAGCAGGCCAAGCAAGGTGAAAATTTGATTAGACGCTGTAGCAATGTTCCCAGCATGAATTCAGCATTTTTTTTATGTGAATCCCTTGGATAACTTATCGTACAATGGATACAATTGTCTCTTCGCAAGCAAGATCTTCGTTCTCCTAAAAGACCAAGACCGACACAAAAGCACCTAAAGTTTCTCCAAAAAGTATGGGTATAGATCATGCCTACGCGTCTGATGTGAGAACTAGCAGACTGGTGCTGCAACTGGACATAACAAACAGGGATATGGCACCGAGAAGGGGACGCTTATCAGACATGTGTGCCCTCTTTTACAGAACAAGACGCCGGCATACTATGTCCAAACTCTAACTAAGGCACATGTAACAGGATCCAACAGCCAAGACAAAGTCAGGGAAAGGAAGTTAATATACCTGGGTGGGCAGACTGCGTCGGCACACCGAGAGGGGATTCCTTCTGCAGTACAAGGAGCGAGAAAAAGCATCAGCACGGGGTCACAAATACAAATCATCACATCACCGAGTAAGCGCGAGGGAAAAGACTGTCCGACCTTGGTGGTGTACACCTTGACGCCCTTCTCGTTGATGTAGTACTGGAGATACATCTTGGTTCAAGGCGCGGGGATCAGCCCTGAAAAATCCGACGGAGCGGAAGCAACCGTATCTGTGAGACCGTCGACAAGTGCAATCGCTGATGGAGGCGGGAGGCAGAGGCCGGATTGGAGAGGGGAGAGAAGAGAAATTACCGGGAGGTTGGCGGAGGCGGCGGACGGAAGAAGAAGCGGCGGGGAGGAGGGCTGCACGGGTATCTGGCGGCTAGGGTTTGTGGGAAGCAAGGGTATAAGAAGAGAAGGATTTGTAACTGGTAAGTGGGACCAAAATTGATGGGTACGTACTAGTGTGGTAGGACCGGCGAATTAACCGGCGTGAAGCTACTACATGACGAATTAACCGGCGTGATTTTTTTAAGAATATTTTAGGGCAGTTTTACCCTTTTCTTTTGGATATAAATGGACATGATTTCGGTAACGGTTTTTTCAGAAGAGATTTCGGTAACAGGTTTTTTTTTTGAAGGGTGAAAGCCTTTTTATTGATTAAAATCGACAGTGGGTGGGATACAAACTGGGTCACGCCCCTGAGCTAAAGTAAGAGCAAATTTAGCTAGTTTATGAGCTTCAAAATTAACTACACGACTTACATAAATGAAATTACAAGTAAAGGGGGCCGATCTGGCTTGAATTTTGTTGATGATAGCTCCGTACACTCTTTGACTACCCCTCAAAATGTCATTGAAGACCTGTTTTGAGTATGATTATATGACAAAATTTTGAATTTGAAGGTCTTGTGCCAATGAGATGGCTTCTCGGCAGGCTATAGCCTCCATTGTTGCAGGATCACACACTCCATCAATTACCAACGCCGCACTGCCCAAGTAGCTGCCATGATTGTCACGACAGATAGCGGAAGTTGACCCTCTCCTCTGTGCCATGATCCCTGCGTCCACGTGAATCTTGGCAAAATTCGCCGGTGGTGCAGCAGGTCGTCTGGGAGGTGCAGCCACTGCTCTTGTCACCCCATTGGTAGGGATCGAAGCTCTCTGCTCCTTCACAACCCTTAGATCCCTGATGAAACGAGAGATGAACTCCTTAGTTGCATGTGGGGTTTTGAAAAACCGCCTCGTGGATAGCTTTCCTTCTGGCTGTCCAAATGGCCCAGAGCGTTACTGCCATGAGCATAAATTTATCGTTCGGTAATTTCTCCATCATTGCAAACAACCAGTTCTTTGCCCCAGGTTCAGAAGTGGTAGCCATGTCGACACCCAGATCTTCCTCCATTAGCGCCCAAGTACATCGGGAGACCGTACATTCTATGAGGGAGTGTTTCCACGAATTTGGCGCCCCGCACAATCCGCACGAGCTTGTATCTGACATATGTCTATGTGCTCTAACATCTTCAGTTGGAAGGGAGTGTTTTGATAATCTCCAAAGAAACATACGTATCTTTGCAGGAACTTGAATCTTCCAAAGTGCTTTCTAAGATCCTTCCTCTGAATTTATGTCAGATGGTCCTGCTCGGCCCTCCAACCAAGCCTCTCTGCGCTGTCTAGTAGAAACTAGCATGTGTATGCCGACTTAACAGAGAAGTTGCCATTCCTCTCGTAAGCCCAACTCCAGAAATCTGGCATATTCATTGTGCAAATCGGGATATTGGCTATGACTTTGGCATCGAAGGCTAAGAAAGATCGTTCGAAGCTGCTGCATGTCCCATGTGGCCGTTGTTGAGTCGATTAGCTCAGATACTAAGGTTGGCGGGTTGGGATGAATGCATCCATATGGTCTCATCATCTCTTCTCTAGGTATCCAATTTTCACCCCAAATATTTGTACTCTGGCCGTTTCCAATCCTCTTGATGAGACCTTGTTTTAAAATATCCCGACCTTCAATGATGGCTCTCCATATTTGACTTGGGTGACCCCCCAGCGTGGCTTGTAGTATGGTTGAGTCTGGGTAGTATATACCTTTGAGCACACCCGCCGCCAGAGAACCGGGATTCTGGAGCAACCTCCACGCCTATCATGCAAGCATAGCCAGATTAAACAGTTCAAAATCTTTGAAACCGAGGCCTCGCATACCTTTTGGTTGTGTCATGGCTTCCCAAGAAACCCAATGTGGCTTGTGATGTCCTCCCTTGCTCCCCCACCGGAATTTTCGGATCAACATGTTTAGATGCTCAGACAGCCCTCTAGGTAGTTTAAAACATGACATCGAGAATACTGGCACTGCTTGGGCCACCGCTTTCACCAAAACTTCCTTACCAGCAGTAGACATTGTCCTCTCAATCCATCCCTGTATCTTACTCCACAAACGGTCCTTAAGATATTTGAACGAACCATTCTTCGAGTTTCCAATATCTGATGGCATGTCCAAGTATTTTTCATTTAAAGTTTCATTTGGGATATTTAACAGGCCCTTTACCTCAGTACGAGTGCTTTCAGGCACTCCTTTGCTGAAAAATAGAGGACTTGGCTGCGTTGACACGCTGCCCTGTGGCTGAGCAATATGTTTCCAACACCTGGTTGACCTCGGTAGCTCCCCCGGCATTCGCCTTGATAAACAGCAGGGCTGTCATCTGCAAATAAAAGGTGATTTACTTGCGGCGCCGACGGTGCCACTTGTATTCCCCTCAGGTTTGATGACTCACTTCTCGATTTTAAAAGGCACGAAAGGCCCTCTGCTGCTAACAAGAACAAATATGGAGAAATCGGGTCCCCTTGCTAGATACCTCGTGAAGGCTTGAACTCCTGAAGCTTCTTTCCATTGAACACGACTGAAAATTTTACCGAACTGACCATCCCCATGACTATATTCACCCATGATTCAGTGAATCCCAAGTTAAGCATTATGGCCCGCAGGTATGTCCATTCTACCCTGTCATAGGCTTTCATCATATCGAGTTTCAAAGCACAAGTTTGATGTTTCTTTGCCTTGTTGCGCTTCATAAAATGTAAGCACTCATAAGCAGTTATGATATTATCAGTGATAAGTCTGCCTGGCACAAAAGCTGACTGTTCTTGGGATATGATGTCAGGCAGGATCATCTTTAATCTGTTCGATATGACCTTGGAGGCAATTTTATAGAGCACGTTGCATAGGCTTATCGGGCGGAACTGTGCTAGAAGTGTTGGGTTTTTTACCTTAAGGATTAGGACAAGCACTGTCTCGTTGATACAATCAGCCGACTCTGTTCCATCCACAATTCTGAGTACTACCCTGGTCACATCCACGCCACACACATCCCAATGATGCTGGAAAAAGTGAGCCGGGAAGCCACCAGGCCCTGGAGCCTTGACAGAGAACATCTGAAAGAGAGCCTTTTTGACTTCATCTTGGCTGTACAGAGCGTTGAGTATATCATTCATCTCAGGAGTAACTTTAACTGGCACCGTGTCAATAACCTGATCCATATTTTACCCCCTCGGACGTGTATAAATTTTTGTAGAACTCAGTAGTCATCTCCTCCATCTCTGCTCTTTCTTTTGTCATCTGGTCGTCAGGTCTCTGCAGCATTTTTATTTGGTTTTTCCTGCGTCTGTGACTTTCTCTCAAATGAAAGAAATAGGTGTTCTTGTCCCCATGTACTAGCTAGTCCAATCGCGCCCTTTGTCGCCAGAGGATCTCCTCTCGATGGAAGAGTTCAGTCAATCTGTCGCAAACCTTAAGTTCTTCGCGACTTGGTGCAGTGCGCCCGGGGACAGTTTGCAGGATTTGAAGTGTGTTATTTAATTGGCGAATCTCTGTCCTCACTGAACCAAAATGATCTCGGTCCCAGCTCGAGAGATCTCCTGCCAGATCACACAATTTTCTGTGAAGCGAATCCACTGTTCCCCCTCCTGTTGGGACCACCTGGCGCCCACCACATTGAACAGATTCTCGTCCCTCTCCCACATGGTTTTGTATTTAAAAGATCTAGGCCCACTGCTACAGGCATGCATATCACGTAACCGGAGGATGATGGGTATATGGTCAGACCCGGCTGCCATTTTGTGCTCAAGGATGGTGGACGGGAAAGAAAGGAGCCACTCCGGGTTTGCCACACATCTGTCGAGTCTGAATCTTGTGTATGTGCCTCCTGCTACTCTTTTCTCGAAGGTCTAGTTCAGTCCTGAAAAACTGATGTCAAACAAGCCGCACGTGTCCAAGGCATCTCTAAAGGCATCCATCTGGGCTTGGCTCTGATTGCCTACTCCGTCGTGTTCGTGACCATGCAAAACTTCATTGAAATCTCCTATAACTGCCCATGGCTTGCTGTGAGAGCCTGCAATACCGCGAAGCATGTCCCAAGTTTTATATCTTTCAGGAACTTGAGCCTCCCCATATACAAAAGTAACTCTCACTTGGGATTCAGCTAAATCATCAATTAAGGTGTTAATGTAATACTTCGAATAGCCAACAACTTCAACCTTTATTTCATCATTCCAAAAAATACCGACTCCACCACTCCTACCAGAACTACTAGCTGCATAACTTTTATTAAAATCGAGTGTATTTGCTAGATTCTCCACTCTCTTTCCCTCTACTTGAGTTTCTAAGATACAAAGAATAGAGGAGGCCAAACACCTCGTGAGATCACGAAGCTCTCTAACTGTCGCGGGATTGCCAGCCCCGCGACAGATCCAACATACGAGACTCATTGCGCTAGGCGCGAACCACTCTGGGGGCCCGCCAAAAGCGCATCATTGATTTTTGAAACTGTACTCTTCACCAGTGCATTGTCTGGTGTTGCTGGACTGGGTTTGTTCTTCTTAGTTTCCTGCTTCGGTGGAGGACTCTGCGGGATCTTAGGTGGCGGCAGTAGAGGTGGTGCTGTTGTAGAAGTTAGAGATGATGAAGCATTGTGGGAGCTCTTCAACTCGGCCGTGGACACCCCCCTTTTCCTGTTTCTGTCCGCATCTGCCATTGTCACATCAAAAGCCCTGTTGTCTTGCTCCTCGTACTCGTCCTGTTCAAAAGGGTCAAGTTGAGAGCTTGCACTCCCATGGCCCCTTCCTGCTCTACCTCTTCCACGACCTTCCCTATTGCCTGATCCTTCGCCCGGGCCTCTCCCCGGTCCTTTGAACCAAGCAGCTCGGAGCTCTTTAAAAACTAGGGCTTTTGGGGAATGCACTCCATCCCCACATTCCTTAAACGTATGTCCAAGATTTC
This sequence comes from Aegilops speltoides, assembly GCA_021437245.1. NCBI lineage: Eukaryota > Viridiplantae > Streptophyta > Magnoliopsida > Poales > Poaceae > Aegilops > Aegilops speltoides. The sequence continues at coordinate 336,981,972 of CM038146.1, forward strand.
CACACACCGCGCACCAGTCTGGTAGCCTTTCATATTTCACCCTGAATATGACCCTCTCCAGGGTATCCTTCTTCCTTATCACTAGCGAAACATCGTTCCTGAGGGGCTTTGTGACATCCAACTTGATCCCGACACAAACAAAATCTCCTTCAAAATCCTGGGACTTTGGCTCAGCATAGATGAAATCTCCCACCATCGCCGCAAGTGCCTTGACTTGGGGAAAAAGCCATCGGGTAGGTCATGTATCTGCAGCCAAATATCAATCTTGTTGAGCTCTATCAACGAGGGCTTTGTGAAACCATCACACAGTGCCAAGATCACAGCTTTCCCTTTATACTACCATGGTCCTTCCTCCATCACACGTTCCCAGTCCCCCAGACAAGAGAACTGCAGTGTATAGAGATTGTCCTCCAGCGGCCCGATCTTCACTTCCTGGGCCAAGTCCCAAGCCACCCTCATGTTCTTGTAAAACCAGTACTGACTATAAGGTTTATCCGTGTGAACGTTCGCAAGTGCCATCCATTGGATTGCCTCCCGCGGCAGTTCCTCCTCTTCAACCAAAACATCTTGCAGATCATCTTCTTTCAAACCCAATTCCTCCATCATTGCTTCAAGATCGGCAGTAGCCTCCGATCCCATTGCAGCCTTCTCCATAGTTCTCTTACCCGAGGTCGTTTTGTCCGCGCGCGGTACGAACCCTAGCACAAACCCCTCGCCCGCGTCGCCTCCGAGCCCCTGCGAGCCCTGGCAGCCGGCACGGCGAGGAGGAGCAGGGAAGATGAGGTCTCTACGGAGGGGCCGCCGCCACCGCCGAGAGGATACGGAACCCTAACGAGAGAGGAGTAACCCTAACGAGAGGGGCACTATCAGGTTGCAGGTCCCCTTGTGTTGCGCGTCTTTTTGGGCTTTTAGTGTAATTACTGGCCCGTGAGCCTCCTATGTATGTCGAGTTAGTGACTTTATTAAAGTCGACGAACTATCGAAATCACTAATTAAAAAGTACTCCTTACAAAAATCATTTTCAGCTTAGTGTCGCATGGCATGTGCGCCACTTGTTGCAACCTGAGAGCTTTTTCTTTTTTCATACATCTGTTTATTCAAAACGTTTTATCTCTTATAAACCATGCGTCCAAATCTCGAATAATTTCACCATTGGATTCCTCATGTGGAGATTTTCAAAACTAGATCTCCATGCTGATAGGTTTTGACGAACTTTTTTTCCACCAAAAACCGGACGAAAAACTGAATCGGATTTTTCCCTTTCCGAAAGAGGCACAGCCGTGCCTCTCACGAAAGCACAACCGTGCCTCTCGCGGAAGAAAAAAAAACTGAAAACGCATTTTTTCGTTTCTGAGAGGCACGATTGTGCCTATCAAAAGCACAACCGCATCTTTCGCGAAAAAACCCCCCAGAAAACGCGTCTTTTTTTGTTTCCGAAAGTCACTGTCGTGCCTCTCATGAAAGCAAAAACGTGCCTCTCATGAAAGCAAAACTGGGTCTCACACGGATTGTTTCTTAGTGTAATTACTGGCCCGTGATACATGGCTCTCCTACGTATGTCGAGCTAGTGACTTTGTAAAAGTTGGCGAATCATGTTTGGCGCTTCACGCGCCGGTCGCAGTTCAACCTACCGGCGCACAATATGCCTCAATTCTCGGCCGGCCCATTCAATTTTTGTTTTCTCTGTTTAAAAGAAAACAGTGCGCGCGGAGTGTGATCAACAGGGATCGCACCAAAAATCTCATCACTCCGAGTGAACTATGCTAACGACTACACCATCTCAACGCTTAGTCAATACCAACGTCTTCTTTTACATTTCTATGTATAGGAAATGCCCCTTATGTTTTTTATGTCCTTTTCTTTTCTTTTTTTGCTTCCTTTTTGTTTCATGTTTATTTTTCTATTTCTAAAATTCATGAACTTTTTCAAATATAAGATTTTTTCCAAAATTGATGAACTTTTCCAAATCTTCTGAACATTTTTAAAATTGATTAACTTTTTCAAAATCAATGAATTTTTTAATACTTTAATAATTTTTTAAAAGAATTGATTAACCTTTTCTCAACATTGATAAACTTTTGTAATATTTAGGTGAACCTTTTTAAAAAAACTGATCAACTTTTTTTCAAAATCATATGAACTTTTTTCAAATCCGATGAACTTTTCCAATTTGATAATTTTTTCAATTTCGATAAACTTTTACAAAATTAATGGACTTTTTTTCTTCAGATTTTGTGTTTCTTTTCTTCAAAGTTGATGATTCTTTTCAAATTAGTGGACTTTTTCGTAAAATGGATGAACTTTATTCAAAATCGACAATTTGTTTCAAAATCGATGAACTTTTTTCATATTCGATGAACTTTTTACAAAATTGATGATTTTTTCAAATCAATGAACTTTTTTTATGTTTAAGTGAACCGTTTAAAAAAATCGATGAACTTTCTTTCAAACCCTCTGAACTTTTTTTAATTTGTTGAACTTTTTTCATATTGGATGAACTTTTTCCAATTTGATGAACTTTTTTCCAAATCTGATGAACTTTTTTTTCAGACTTGATGAACTTTTTTCAAATTTGCTGAACTTTTTCCAAAATTCATGACCTTTTTTTCTTCAAGTTTCATGTTTTTTTAAAATTGATGATTTTGTTCAAAATAGTGAACTTTTTTCGAAAATGGACAAACTTTTCCAAAACCGTTGATTTTTTATTTCAAAATCTATCAAAAAATATCAAAATCAATGATGTTTTTTTTTCAAATTGATGAACGTTTTTCATAATCGTGAATTTTTTTGTTTGTGTACTTTTTCCCCAATTCAGTGCACTATTTTTACCCACAAACTTTTCTAATAAATCTATGATTTTTTTATTTCATGAAATATTCAAAATCGTAAAAAACAGAAGGGTGGTCTTTTTCCTGAACAGCAACACAACACAGCCAGAAAAAAATCCCAACCAGGCGAATTGATGGAGCGAACGATTTTTGTTTCAGCGAGGGAGCGAAAGCGGAGCGAGGAAGGGATGATTAATAGGTTGCGGTCTGCTGCTGGTTGCTGTAGGCACCACTTCTCCAACGGGCGCCTACAACACCGAATATGAGCTCCTATTAAAGTCTGTGCTTCTTATAAAAAAATGTAAAAAAAACCACAATTGTGCTTTTTAGGCTCTATTTTTTTTGGTTTTTGTCTTTTTGTCTTTTTGCTGGTTTTTCGGTTTCAGTTTTTGATTTTTTTCTAGCGTTTTCCGTGAAAAAAATATTTGTCAAAACCTATTAACACAGGGTTTAGATTCAAAATCCTCGACAGGAGTAATCCAATAGTGTAAGTTGTTTGTTATTTTGATGCATGGTTAAGGAGATATAACATCTTGAATAAACGAATCTACAGAAAAAGGAAAACTCAGGTTGCAACAAAGTGGCACACATGTAGTGTGGCACTTTTCATCACCTAAGAAGGTGAGGAGTGCCCTTTGAAAGGGGGTGACCCTTAACTAGTGATGTCGGTAAAAGAGAATGTGTACTGCGATGGGGAAAAATACCACACGTCCCCAATAGGTCCACATCCTTTATTTTAACATGGCATCCCATCCGCCGTTTATCCTCCTTCTCACCCTCGCTGACGGTGGCCTCAATGCTCGTATAACCACAACACGTTTGAATGTGGTCAATCCTAAAGCGTTTCTTTCTCGGCATATGATGAGCAATCTACCTTCTTTTTTCCCCTATAAGGATTTGCCGAGGCGTGCATACATGGTTTATCGATGGTTTCTTTCGACTCCAATCTGGTTTTGCTGAGGTGCTTGTTTGCAATTCAGATTGGCGTCGTTACGAAACGAAGACGAATCATGCGCTATTGATTAAGGTTGCACCCTTAGTAGCATTTTAAAATGGTCAAAATGTGAAATAATATCATACTTAGATTCTGCACAATTTTCTAATCAATTTTCGTACATATCAGGTTAAAAGTAGAGTTAGGGTTTAAGGTATGTATATTTTTAAAGCATTTGTTCTAGATGGACTATGGGTTGGCTAACTCAAATATCAAGGACTTTGCTCTTTAATTCCTGTCACTTAAAGGTGGGCTGCGGGTTAATTATCAAAAAAGGCAAAGGGTTTCGGTAAAAATGTGAAAAAGGTTAGTTTTACGACACTTAAGGATGGACTATGGCTTAATTACCAAAAATGGAAGGGTTTTATGTAAAAATTACAAAAATTGATTCATCCTCCGCCACCCAGGATGGACTTCAGGTTAATTACTAGAAAAGGCAGGGGTTCATAAAAATGTGTGACAGACGGACAAAAGCTGTCTTCCCTTTATTAGTAGGTATATAAATGACTTCAAATCATAGGCGTGTGCAAAGAATTACATTTTTTAGCCGAATAACTCGCTATATCCCATAAAAGATTCACACAAAAGATATAAACAAAGCAGTGTTCTAGAGATATCCTCCACAAATAGTTTTTTTTTGTAATATAACTACAATAAGGGTAGGACGGGGTACTGATCATTGTTGGTTGCCTCTGCCAGGAAACTTGGTGAAACTTAATGTGGATGATGTTGGGAGAGGTGCAATCATAGCCATATGCAGATATCACACAACAAATTTTTTGCATTCTTTGGTTGTCTTTTCTAGTGGAGCAGGTCATGCTTGAAGCTCTTGCATGCATAGAGGCTCTCTATATCATGCGATCTACTCCCTCCGTTTCTAAATACTTGTCCTTCTAGACATTTCAAATGACTACTACATACGGATGTATGTAGACATATTTTAGAGTGTAGATTCACTCATTTTGCTCCGTATGTAGTCACTTGTTGAAATGCCTAGAAAGACAAGTATTTAGGAACGGAGGGAGTAGAATTGAAGAATATCTATGTTGTGCCGGACTACAAGAACGTGGTTGATGATATCAAAGAAGGCTAGCCAAGGAGGTATGGGGCCATCATCAAGGAGATCAAGGAATGATCATCAAATTATGCACGATGCTCTTTTGTCCATAAGTTGAGGAATGTCAACTTCGAAGCTCACAATCTTGCTAAGTGGTCCTTTTTGTTAAGTGTTGGACGCCATGTTCGGCTCGGCACGTCGCATGATTTTGTATACATGAACATTTTGAATCAATAAACCTTAGTAGGGTTGTCAAAAAAATAGTGACTAGCGAGCAACATGCCCCCACCTTGCCTATGGTGCTCATATATGTATCAGTATTTGGTGAGGACCAAATTTGTTTTTAATGCAAACCTCGACAACGTATTTATTGATTTTTAATTTTATGCAATTGGTTTAATAAAAAAAATCATGTGTTGTAGAAATTTTTACATATAAAACAATAAATAGTGTCTTTTTTAAATAGTAGTATAAATGAAAAAGAATTATTCATGTGTTGCAAAAAATAATCACATGCTTAAAAAATGTTTATGAACAACAATGTTTTTTCTAAAATCTTTACATTTTTTAATAAAAATTTATTGTATGTTATTTTTTCCATGGATCTAAAAAAGAGTTCTTCCTAATCTTGAAAAAGTGTTCACATTTTCAAAACTTCGTAACTATATTATTTCTTTCAAAAACATACAAATCAAATATAAACGAACTAACCCATAGGGAGCTATTTGTGTCAGTCCAATAGTAGCGTTGGGAGGGCACCGTTGAGTCAAGACCTTCTTGGATCTCACAACATGGGATACATAACCGCTTTCTTTCTTTAGAGCATCTCCAACGGCCGCGCTATATACGCGCTGCGTTGAAAAAGTAGTGCTTTTAGCGCGCTATCTTTCCGGGCGCTCCAGTTGACACGCAAAAATCGCGCGCGCGGCATATGTAATTCAGCGCACGGGCAAAAACGCCATTGCGCGCCGCTTATTTGCTGCGCCCGCTCCCGCGCGTTGGACTTTCGAGCGCTCGCACGCAACTCCACCTACCCATCCAGCCGCGCCGGCGCCTTCGCCTGCGCCACCCCATTTTTCCGGCGATCGTTCCGGCGCTTCCCCGGTCTCTCCCCGCGCGGCCGCGGCTTCCTCCCCTCTCTCTAGTTAGCGCCGCCCGTCGCGCGCGGCAGTCCTCCGACGAACAACGCCCAACCGCCCACTGCCGCTTGGCGCTCGCAAGGTGTTCGACAAAAGGCCCGCAAGGTACGTATTGCTTCCAACTTCACATTTTTACATGAAATTTGGTGCATGTTGTTTATAGCCTAATTTTGAACATTTTAGATGAGTTAGTCATATGATTCTTCCGAAGAAGAATTTGATATGGAAGAGGAGGAGGATCTTGCACATCAATAAAAAACCGAAGCACGGTGATTGATGCCCACAATAGATTGATGAGGCACTATTTTGTGGAGAATCCCACATACCCCGAGTCGTACTTACTTGCCGGTTTAGGATGAGCACCAAGTTGTTCAGGCGCATTGCAGAGAAACTTGCGAGCCATGACCATTTTTTTCAACAGAGGAGGAATGCCGCCGGGGAGCTCGGGCATAGCACCTTTCAGAAGGTGACAGCCGCTTTGCATATGTTGGCATACGATATCCCCGCTGATCTAGTTGATGATCACTTGGCCATGGGTGAGAGCCAAGCCATCACGTGTGTCAAGCGCTTTGCAGTCGGAATTGTGCAAGTGTTTGGCCCGGAGTACTTGAGAACTCCCAATGCTGAAGACGTCGCAAGGCTATTGGAGATGAACAAAGCTCGCGGGTTCAGGTATGCTTGGCTCAATAGATTGCATGCATTGGAGTTGGAAGAATTGTCCAAAGGCATGGCATGGCCAATTCCACGGACAAAAAGGGTTCCACTATAATCCTTGAAGCGGTGTCGGTCAAGAGACTTGGATTTGGCATGCTTTTTTTTGGAATGCCTGGATCTTTGAATGACATCAACGTTGTCAACCGGTCACCACTGATGAGTAAGATTGCAAATGGTGAACTGTCACTGGTGCAGTTTGTAGCTAATGGCCGTACATACAACCATGGCTACTATCTTGCGGATGACATCTACCCAAAGTGGCAAACATTGTGAAGCCATTGAAAAACCGGAAGGTAAGAAATATCTTGATTTCCACAATGCTTAGGCGGCGGCTAGAAAAGATGTGGAGAGAGCTTTCGGGATTTTGCAAGCCAAATTTGTTATTGTGAGGACCGGCTAGATTTTGGGATCAGAAGATGCTTTGGTACATAATGCACGCTTGTGTGATCATGCACAACATGATCATCGAGAATGAGCGTGGCCAAGATGTAGACTACTCTCACTATGAGTTCTTGGGACATCCCGTGCGAGTGCGGCAGAGGGCTGAAAGGGTGGCCCGTTTTGTTGCCTCCTATCATGTCATTCGACGTCCGGCAACGCATAATGAACTCAAGAAGGATTTCATTGAGGAGTGGTGGGCTTGAAATGGCCGCCAAAGAGCATCATGATTTGTGCGTTTGATGTTGTATTGTTGAATTTCATAAAAGATACTATTTGTTTGAGTTGTAATAAATTGAACTATTTATTTTAAACTTGGTTGAATGATGTTTGTGATTTAAATTATATGCCATGTCTTTGTTTTGTGGATATGTTGTGTCCAAAATGCAACAAATGTGATGCGCCGGCTGCTCGCGCGCGCTACTGGAGCTGCTGCATTTTAGCGCGGCTGCTGGAGTCAGCGTTGCGCGCCACGCCAAACCTGACGATGGGCGCGCCGCAAACCAGATTTTAGCGCGCCGTGCGTGGGCGCCTGTTGAAGATGCTCTTAGGGTGTCAAAATATAAATAGAGCCATAAAAAGCGAAATAAGGGAAAAAGGACGGAATGGACACAATGGCCCAACAAGGCAATATCATGGCACGAATAACAAAAAAAGATACTGCACGAACAAGGCAGTGTAAATATAAAGTCGATTATGACAAAGAGTATAAGAGGGTGTTTGTTTCCAGGGACTTATGGGTCTAGGGACTTAAATAAGTCCCAATAAGTCCCACCTAAACCAAACGGAAGGGACTTATGGGGACTTATTGTGGTGATTTGGGACTTATTGGAAAAGACTCTCCCAGAGGAGCTTATTGGGACTTATCGATCGCACCTGGGCCCCCCGCATCGCACCTTCCCCGCGTCGCACCTCCCCCAGCGCGTCGCTCTCCTCCCCGCCTCGCCAGATCGATCTCTTTCCTCTCGTCTCCGACCTTCTCCGCCTTCCTTCCCTTCATGCCAGCAGAAGATGCGCCGCCAAGATGGCCAGCCACCGCCGCCGCCCGTTACCAGCCCGCCGCCGCCGCTTTGCCTTTCTTGCGCCACGCGCCAGTAGCCAGCCGCCGCCGCCATGGCCGACGGTGAGGAGGACGGAACCCTTTCTTGTCTCGATTCCACGCGACTCATCAGCATCGCAGGCTCATCCGCCGGGAAATCTCGGGAGGAATGGGATTCTTGGATCTCAACCACAACGTCGACGAGTTCCCGGAGTTGGGCTCGTGCAAGAACTCCTCTTCAACCAGTCCGCGGCCATGGTCTTCCTCCCATCGAGCTGGTCGTGGGAGGCCCGTGCCTCGGGCGGAGGAGGCCGAGCACGGTCTCTCAACTTTGGAGGCCGAGCGGCTCTCACTGCGTCCGTTAAATCGCCCTGGCGCGATCTGCCGCTGAGGGAGGCGTGATAGGGCGTGGGAGGGCCATGGCGCAGTCACTTTGACGCGTGTACGTGGAGCCCACGTGTCCTCATCGGCGGCGAGAGAGGAAAAGCTGCGGCAAGCAACGTGTGTCGTCAACTGCTGCATCTTCGAAGATGTTGATGAGAATGAAGGCTTTGAAGATGAAGATGAGGAATTTGCTTTTGGAGAGGTATAATTATAATTACTACACATAGTTAGCTTTCGTCACATGATGCAAATTCATCTTCAGATATGCTAGCTAGTGGTGTGTTCAATGGTATACCTTGTGTAGAATTTGAACCAACTCAATTGTGTACTTGTTTGAATTGTGTACTTGTTATTTTTGTTTAGAAAAACATTGCCAAGGCTGATTGGATGACGAGCATATTCTCGTATTTTGTAACATCGCATGTGAGGAAGCTAGGATGGGCACTGTGAATGGTACTTGGACAAGTAGAGCATACAATAACATGAAGAAAAAATTTTATGAGCGTCTGGCCTCCTCCATACTACCAAGCAATTCAAAATTGCATAACTAGACTCAAGAGCCACTATCTTGCTTGGGTGTGGTTGGGCCAAAAACTGGATGTGGCCGAATCGAGATGGAGCTATATCCGCATCGAATGAATGGTGGAAAAAAGCAATTAAGGTACATACATTATTCTGCAAATTACATCTAAATTGCTCACACTTGGTTACATTATTTAGCCTTGTCCTAATTACCTAACTAATGTTGCAGGAGAGACCAGATGTCAGAAAATTCAAGGGTGGCAATCCTGAGTATTTGGATATGCTAATAGAGCTATTTCAAGGTGTGGCAGTTGATGGCCAACAGCTTATGTGCCCATAGATGAAGATGAAGAAGAATATGTTGTTGCCGATGATGCAAATGAGGAGAGTCCAATGAGCACCACCAGCAGGAAGAGGGAAGCAACGGCGGTGAACAAATACTTCAAGCCTGTGCAAGAAACACAAGAGCCCAATGGTGAAACTAATGACAGGGGCTCATCAATACTATGAATAGTGAGAACACTTCGACATGATCACCGAATATGCAAACAAAAGGCAGGAAGCAAAGGACAAGGCAAAAGAGAAGAAAGCAAACAACACTAAGGAGTCCATTACTCATTGTCGCTAGCTGGCGCTCAATGTGGTGCGAAGAAACAAGTGTTGAGTACTTCATGGCAACTCAATTGTTTGCGAGATGAGGCAAACAGAGTCATATTTCAGAACATTTCAAGTGATCGTGGCTAGGCTCACTTGGTTGAAGAGGTGGTGCGTGATGAAGAAGTTGTCCTAGTGTAGTAGTGATCATGTTTGTCCTTTTAATAATATACCTATGTAATGGACCTGTCTTTGTGTGACCTTGTTAAATGATGAATGCGTGTTCTTGTGTTTCATTTGCATGTGCTAATGTTTTCAAGTTGATGAGGTGGTGCATAATGAAGAAGTTATACTAATGTTTGCATGTTTCAGGATGATGACAAGAGCGATGATGGGAGCAAGAAGTGATGATGAAGCACCGATGTTGTTCATGCACCAAAAAGGAAGAGAAGAATGATGCAGATGGCTCAGATGATTGGTATGTACTACTTGGACTCTTACGGTAACAAAGGACCTAGAAGAGTAGCAGTACAATCTGGGCATGATTGGGTTATGACAACACTAGGCAACGAAACTGCTTGTTACAACATGTTTAGAATGCACAGACCGATGTTTGAAAAATTGCATAGTGTGCTAGTTGATTCCTATGGTCTGAAGTTGAAAGCACATTTGCTCCCTGGGTGGTTTTGGTAATTAATGACAACATACTTTGTGGTTGGACTAATGCTTTTATCAAGTATGTTTCAGGAAAGTCAATCACTCTGGCATGGCAAAAGGTCTGGAAAGGTGGACCCCTAGGATGCTAAGGAAAGCATTGGCAATAGCTCAAGACTCCATTTTTGGTTTAGTGATCCAAGATCACATTGAGTCCATAGGAAAGCCAATACTATTAAAAGGGATGAGGTTATGATGATGATCTGGTTGCTCAAAGTGCTTAGTGATTTATCTCCCAAACTATCGCAATCTTTCATTCCAACATATACTCATAAGTAATCTCGGTCCCACCGATTCTATAAACTCACCACACCGAGATGAACCACCTCACCATATACCCAAACCCTAGAAATTTCGGATTTTCGATTCCAAACTCGGTCTTACGAAACTAGTGTTGCCAACCTTCAGAACCTTCAGACTCAAATCGGTGTCACCGAGATGATAAAGTCGGTCCCACCGAGAATGGCAAACCCTAGTCTTTGGAAGAATCGGACTAACCGAGATTGTATTTTTGGTCCCACTGAAAATCCCAACGCTCACAAGATTTGAACTTTCGGTCTCACCGAGTTGTCAACTTCGGTCCGACCGAGATTGGTCAAATGTGTGTAGCAGTTGGATTTTGTGTGGAGGCTATAAATACCCTCCACCTCCTCTTCATTCGTGGAGAGAGCCATCGAAAAGAACTACCACTCCTACCTTACATTTACGAGAAGAAAACTACCTACCCTTGTGTTGAGATCAAGTTGCTCCACTCCCACCATATGAAACTTGATTTCTAGCCTTCCCAGTTGCTTTCCACTCAATCCTTTCTTCCACCACAGCCAAATCGGTGAGGAGAGTTGAGTGTTGGGGAGATTATCATTTGAAGCACAAGAGCAAGGAGTTCATCATCACCAACACCATCTATTACCTTTTGGAGGGTGGTGCCTCCTAGATTGGTTAGGTGTCGCTTGGGAGCCTCCGTCAAGATGTGGAGTTGAACCAAGAAGTTTGTAAGGGCAAGGAGATCGCCTACTTCGTGAAGATCTACCCCGAGTAAGGCTAGTCCTCCGTGGGCGTGGCCATGATGGCATAGACAAGGTTGCTTCTTCGTGGACCCTTCGTGGGTGGAGCCCTCCGTGGACTCTCGCAGCCGTTACCCTCCGTGGGTTGAAGTCTCCATCAACGTGGATTGACGATAGCACCACCTATCGGAACCACGAGAAAAATCTCCGTGTCTCCAAATTGCGTTTGCTCTTCTCCATCTCTCTCTACTACTTGTGCAATCTACTTTCCGCTGCCCATACTCTAGAATTGCATGTGTAGTATGCTACTTGACTTGTTTGCATGATGCTTGACTTGATCTCCATTGTGAACTTGCCAAAACTTGTTCTTGTCAAAAGGCTAAATTTTTATCTTGTCGAGTAGTCTATTCCCCCCCCCCCCTCTAGACACTCTTACCTTCAACGATCCTACAGAAGTCCACTAAAAAAATGTCATCAGTTGAGTGTCTGGGCCTGTTTCTTTGGATAGTGGGTTCCCCTCAATCTGTAAGACAAGCAGAAAACAGATTTGTTAGGTCATTGGACACAATTGTAAGGAAGTTTGATAAGGTTTTGGAGTGTCGATCAAGCTTGCAATAGACATCATCGAGCCGATGATCGTCAATTCGAAATGTGCATTCAAATTAAGATCTAGAAAGTATGCACCATTTATGGATAATTGCATTGGTGCAATAGATGGGACACACATACAAGTTCGGTACCGGTTGCCACATCGCTACCCAAAGATAGGAATGTATATAAGGAGAAGAGTCGAATGTGATGTGTGTGTGTGACTTTGATATGAGATTCACATTTGTCCTAGCTGGTTGGCGGGATCGATTGCATGACATGAGGGTCTTCAATGATGCACGATCCAGATTGGTGACAAGTTTCCAAAACCTCCACCTAATAAGTTTTATCTTGTGGACTCGTGGTACCCAAATAGACCGGGTTATCTTGCACCATACAAGGGTTTAACCTATCATTTCCAGAGTACCGTGATGGCACAATGCCTAGAGGAAAAAGGAACACTACAATTTCACCCATTCTTCACTTAGAAATGTCATCGAGAGGTGTTTTGGAGTCTTGAAGAACAAGTGGAGGATTTTGTTTCACTTGCCTAGTTATCCACAAATTAAACAAAGCAAAATCATTGTGGCTTGCGTTGCCTTTGCACAATTTTATTAGACAAAGTCAACTGCCCGATATAGAATTCGACAAGTGTGATGAAGATGAAAATTATGTACCATTGTCTATGCCAACGACCACAACAAATGATTCAACAAATGAGACGGACAAACGGTGCTGCTATGAATCAATTCGAGCTTGGGTCATTGATGGGTTGTGGTCCTTGAAACAACAATGATATGAACAAGTGTTATTCGCTTATGTAATTTCTTTTATCCCGGTTGTTATGTACTCTCTTATTTTGGTTCTTATCAACAAGTGTTAATCGTTTGTATGAACAAGTGTTATGAACAAGTGTTATTCGCTTATGTAATTTATTTTATCTCGGTTGTTATCTACACTTTCTTATTATGGTTCTTATCAACAAGTGTTAATCGTTTGTATGAACAAGTATTATTTCGGTTGTCACTATTCTATAATTCGTTTGTATGAAAAATGGTTATGTGAACAAGTGTTTATCAACTTATAAGTCCCTGTAAACAAACAGTCAGGGACTCGGGACTTATAAGTCGGTGTAAACAAACAGGCAGGGACTTATGACTTATAAGTTGGGACTTAAAAAAGTCCTAGGACTTATGAAACAAACATGCTCTAATATTATTGTCTGGAGTATATGGTACGTGTCAAATACATAGTGGCATAAGTACATGAGCTTAGATAAAAAGGTATTCCTTTTGATATGCATAATACATCACCTGTTTTTAAATATAAGATGTCTTATATTGATTTAATTTAAACTGGCAAAACGTCTCATATTTAGGAACGAAGGTAGTACTAGTAGAAGTTAGACGCAGAGTAAAATGTAACGGAGAGAATACGATGAGCTATATGTGGCTCAAGTGCACATTTGAACACCTGCCTTTTCTTCCATTGCCTTTCCAAAGGAAAAAAAACTACCAGTATAGATTATTTTCTTTCCCTAAAAAGTTGCTCTAAAAGGAGCTAGACATGCCATCGTGGCAGGCTAGTCGAAGTGGGGGCTCTAGTTGGCGACGCATCCTTATCCACCAACACCACACGTACATAGCCGCTACGTGTAGCCTCCACAGCATAGGCTTTGCCATTGTATATGCTAGGCTAGTAGAAAGCGAGTCCGTGATCTTGGAGCAAAGCGAAGCTGCCCCAGCCGCACGCGCCGCCACCATCGACGTCATCTACAACGTCGACGTCGTCGAGGTTCCATAGGCTGCCCCACGTGGCGCCGCAGGTGTCGATCTCCCCGCTGGACCCCGCGTCGCTGGCGGCGCCGTCGCCGCCGTCGAGGAGGAAGTATGCCGATGTCGACATGGGGTCATGGTACTGCATGAAGTCGTCCATGTCCGCCATGTCCCGCATCATCGCCAGGTTGTCGTCCTGCGCCGGCGGCGGTGCTGGCCGTGTCGTCGCTTCATCTGCGTGCTGGCTTGGCGCGCCGCCGCCGGTGTTGTCCGCGCTGGCGGCACCGTCGTCGTCCTGGACGTTGCGCTGGTGCTCGTCGCGACCCTGCATGATCTCGCGGCGCTGCTTCAGGAAGCGCGCCCTGGCGCGCTCGATGTTCTTGGACGACGGCTTGCCCTTCTTGAAGTGCGTCCTCCAGTAGTTCTTGATCTCGTTGTCCGTCCGGCCGGGGAGGCTACGCGCAATCGTCGCCCAACTGCGACCTTCATGATTTGGGCGAGGCCTTCACCGAGGAGGAAGCTAAGAGAGCTGTGTTCTCCATGCCAAGCGACAAGGCACCGGGCCCTGATGGATTCACGGGTGCCTTTTTCAAGGCATGTTGGGACACTATCAGGCCGGACCTCATGCTTGCCATCAACCATTTCTCTGATCTCCATGCTACTCACTTCCATTGGTTGAATTCTGCCGACATTGCCCTCATTCCGAAAAAGGAAGGTGCCGAGGACATCGCCGACTTTCGTCCCATCAGTCTTATACATGCTGTTGCTAAACTAATTGCTAAGATGATGTCCAACCGGCTTGCCCCGCACATGAATCAACTCGTCTCACACGCCCAAAGTGCGTTCATCAAAAGAAGATGCATCCACGACAATTTCATGTATGTGCGCAATCTCGCGAGACGCTTCCACCGTAGAAAAACCCCGGCGTTGCTCTTCAAGCTTGATATCAAAAGGCCTTGACTCGATTCGGTGGGATTTCCTCCTTGACCGCTTCGACACCTTGGTTTCCGCCACGCTTTCGTGGCTGGGTTTCGACATCGCTATCCTCGGCTTCATCGCTGCTCGCTCAATGGCGTGCCGGCGATCCCATCAAGCTTGGTCGTGGGTTGAGGCAGGGGACCCTCTATCCCCCGTTATTCGTGCTCGCTATCGACCGCTGCACCACATCCTTGCGAAAAGCACGAGTCAAGAAATCTTCACCCGCCGGCGGAAATGCTATGCCTATTCGTGCCTCGCTCTATGCGATGACGCCGCAGTTTTTCTTGCGCCCATTAAGGAGGACGCCCAATTTTTGCCGACACTCTCAAGCACTTTGGTGAGGTCACGGTCTTGTCACAAATTGTTCAAAAGTTGTGTCGCCCCAATCCGTTCTTGAAAATGTTGATCTTTCGGACATCCTCCAATCCTTCCCGCCAGCGTTCCTCCTTTCCAATGAAATACCTTGGGTTGCCTTTGTCCGTGAAGAGGTCAAGAGAATCCACTACCAACCCCTAGAGGACAAGGTGGCGAGTAAGCTCACCCCTTGGGTGGGAAGACATATTGCCTCGGCGGTCGTGCGGTCTTGGTCAAGTCGGTCCTCTCGGCGATTGCTATCTACTACATGACGGTGTTACGATTGCGGTCGAGGTCAAAAGAAGATTGATGCCCTCGGGCGTGCTTTCCTTTGGGCAGGTTGTGATAAGGTCACAGTGGAAAATGCAAGATAAATTGGGAGCAAGTGTGCAAGTCCAAGATGCATGGAGGCACAGGAATCCTAAATCTCGACAAGTTTGCCATTGCTCTTCGCCTTCGTTGGTTGTGGGCGAGTGGCTTCACCCGGACAAGCCATGGGTTGGGTTGGGAACCCCATGTGATGACAATGACGAAATATCTTTCTTTGGCTACCACGGTCCAAGTTGGGGATGGCATGCGTGCCAAGTTCGGGAGTCTCCTTGGCTTGATGGGATTAGACCCAAAGACCGGCTCCTAAAATCTTTGACTTGTCGAAGAAGAAGAATTGCTCGGTCCAAATGGCTCTGCATGAGAACTTCGGATTTCCTGTGGACATTCAAGGGATCACCGTCGAACACCTCGTTGAGTTTGTCACCCTTTGGGAGAGGGTCTCCCACGCCAACCTCGGCGTTGACACACCCGACAAAGATAACATGGAAGTTCACTCTCGACGGTCTCTACTCAGGTGGCGTCGGCCTACAAGGCGCAATTCTTGGGCCATCTTGACACAACCATGATCCCGACCGTTTGGAAGATTTGGGCTCCTCCTAAATGTAAGTTCTTCGCATGGTGGCAATCAACAATAGGATTTGGACGGCGGACGGGCTTCAACGTCGTGGGTGGCCAAACCGTAATCTTTGTCCACTATGCAAACAAGTCCGAGTCGGCGGCCCACCTACTATTCCAATGCCGATACACTATTAGAGTTTGGCGATGGTCAAAGATTGGCTTGGTCTCCGTGATGTGCATCCTTCTAATTGGAGTGACGCGACTTCCGTCAAAGAGTGGTGGAGCCACAATGCTAACAGGAAGACCCAATCGCGAAAGCCACTTGCTTCCTTGATGCTTCTCATCTCTTGGGAATTGTGGAAAGAGAGGAATGCACGGATCTTCCGTAACAAGGCCGTTCCAGTGGGTGTCATTGTCACTAGGATTAAAGAGGAAACCTCGCTTTGGAGTATGGCGGGGGCGAAGCACTTGAGTAATGTAATGCCGCGAGAGTGATTATTGTAACTCGGCCATGGGCCTTAAACCTCTAAAACTCCTCTCTTAATCAATGAAAATGGCAAATCTTTTGCCTTGTTTCAAAAAAAAAAAATCTGGCAGAAGATCGATCATCACATCCAAAGCGCGTGTGTTTTGTCAGCTCGATCCCATGTATCGATCATGGCGTGCATGCGCATCCGAAAACCAAAAGGAAATACTTTCTGTAAGTGGTAGTACCTGTTTCCCCACAAGGCATGGAGCTCGAGTATGACGCTCTCCTCCTGTGGCGTGATCTTGCCTCTCTTGAGGTCAGGCCGCAGGTAATTCACCCACCGGAGCCTGCAGCTCTTCCCGCTTCTCTTCAGACCTGCATCAAAACGAGCTTAGCGACATGCAAGCTCGACGAACTTGCATGCGCACGTACGTACGCATGCAGCCCAAATTAATGAACACGAATGAATCATTGCGCACCTGTGAGTTTGGCGACAGAATTCCACCTCCCTTCTCCCTGCTGCCGAACATAGCCGAGCAGCAGCTTGTCTTCCTGCGCAGTCCACGGCCCTTTCCTCCACCCTCCCTCCTCCCTTCCCCAGCCAAACTGCTCCATTCTTTAACAATCACTTGCAACAATTACTACCCGTAATCGAGCTGTAGACAGTAGGCTCCTCCCAGGGAGAGGGGGAGAGAGTGAGCGAGTGAGGCGAGGTGTGCAACAAACCAAGCGTGCTATCGCTGCATATATACTGGCGCGCGCGTAGGGGCTCCGGGTCACCGGTCACCGCAGGTCAGGTCGCTGTCAGGGACACTCCACTGTCACTACCCCCTGAACGACGAGGTGGCACGGGAATCGTCTGCCGGAAATGCCCCGACGGCCGGCGATCGGTGTCGCGGCTAATTCTAATCGACCTTTTGCTCCTCTTTTTCTCGACAGGCATGATGATGGATTACCGACTTACCGTAGGTTTCCTGCCGAAAGCGCGGCCTCAGCGCCTAGCTTAGCTGCGTTTTTTGTTTGGGTGTTGCTTTGTGTAGCCACGACAGGGACAAACCGTGGATGTTTCCTAGCTTGTAGCTAGCCGGCCATCGATCCAGCCTCCTGCTCCTGGTGCGGCAGATCGATCGTACTACTGACTCTTGCAACAGCTTTTGCTAGCCCTCATATCCTTCGTGCGATGGAGATGATTGATCAGCAATAATATCGCATGTAAGGGAAGTTTGGGCTTAATAATTTTTGGGTACTGTCTCATTTTTAGTTACCTTGTCTCGTGTGGTGCATCTAGATCTAGTCGACGAACAACATGATGCTGGCATATAGATTTGGTGCTGTTAACAATAGTGCTAGTGCATCTTCTTTTCTTTCCCTAGCTAAAAGATTAGCACCAGTGCATCATTGAACGTGGGTTCAAAGATTCGTTCTAGAAAGAGCTAGGGCGTGTTTCGTACGTTTTATGTGCATTGCTCCACGTGTGGCCATACAAGAGGACGTGTAGTACTGTCGTGTACGGGGGTTGTGGCTCGTGGCAACATATCCACGTTAGCCTTTTCCTTTTTACAAAGTCCCTACATTCATGTTACGTATTATAAACTGAAGTACAGAGACTTCAAAATAAAAACAGAAGTACAAAGGTGGGACCAGCTTGTCCTATTTATACATACAACCTCGAAGAAAAGAATAATTTCTATAACACTACTATGCAAAGACACATATCAGACATTTTGTTTGCATGGTAATATGTGACTCATTTATATCATAAGGACCATTGTACAAGCCACGTGTAAACCGACCTAACAAAACTGAAAAGACAGCAAAACGCTAGCCTTTACACAAAGAGCAACAACCAAGAAGTAAAATTACAATCAAGACCCAAGAAACCTTTGAACTTGACACCAACGCCCGTCACCTGCCTTTGAGACCACCATAGTAGCCACCAAAAGAAAAAATGACGGATCACCTTCACACCCGAGCTCTAAGCGGCTCCATCGCTGATATGCAGCTTTGCGGACGTCCAAGGTGGCTCACCAAAAGCGAAACCATTACTGTTGAACGAATCAGACCGGGGCAACACCCCAAACACGCCATCGAACTCCAGATCTGGCACCCCCACGCGACTAAGACGCCGGAGGAGAAAATCACACTGCCATCCACGAACCACGAACCCAGCACACGATCCACCATCTTCCAGATGCCGCCGATGCAGACCACAATCTGCATCCGCTCCTGGACTACCTCCCAGGACATATCAGACATTTCATCAAGAGCTTTTCTACACCTACGTATAGTTACGTTGGGAGAGAGGTTACGTAATGATTTGGCAACACTTAATTGGTATTAGTGGGGGTGCAGGGCCCACCCTAAAATTCAGGGGGGGAGGTTTGATTGCTGGATTGGAAAGTTTCGTAACGTCACGTATAAGTCTTCGTAGGTGTATGTCGATATGAGGCTGGTTTTGATCATGTTACAGAATAACCAACCAAGTTGGGTCCACCTCAATAGCCCTACCTTTGCGAGGTGATCCCAAGTAAGTATATAAAGCGCCTCAAAAACTCTCAGGACCTTTCTGAGACAAGTCTGGAAACAAACATACCGCAAAATCAAAAGATTTTGTACTCATTCTGCCTTTAAGGGCCGCCTCAGAAAGTTTGCGATAAACTAGGCCCACCAGGGCAGACATATCCAAATCTAGATCTATTGTGGTAAGGAACTCAATTAGAGGCAATTTAAAGAAAATGTAAACTTTGGCCATCAAAGTGAGCATATCCATTGGTGGTTTGGTTTAAGAGGCTAGTAACCCTCTTGTGTCCCGTTCTAATTCAGTTATCCATATATTTTAGTGTTCTAGGAGCCTCAGTTGAAATGTTTGGTGGATGGAATGGGTTGATTAGCAAGATTTAATGGCTAAATTCATTATATTTTGATGTAGGCACAAATATTCAGATATACATGGTTAATTTTGGCTATTATGTGTTAATTATAGTTTTCAGTTTAATTAGGTATATATTCAGTGGAGGTAATAAAATGTAAAATTAGGGTTAGCTATTATTGATGCATTTGAATTTGGCAGCGATAAGATAAAAGTCTATGTCGATATGCATATAACTTTGGTAACAAAGTACTACACGATGTAGTTACATGGAAATTTTATGGATGCATGCACAATAATAATTGATTTTAAGTATGAATGCGTGACACTGAGACTCCAGTAGAGTGTATGTCAATGAGGTCATTAGATTAATCCCGAATCAACAATGGCAATATATAGGAAAAGGAGAATAACAAGATTAACCACCAGATCTAAGGTGGCACTAGGCGGTATCCGGTGTAGGGCCACAAATCCATACATCAGAAAAACCTCATTCAGCACCGTTTCAACATTTATGTCTATAACAAAAGCAAAAAGATGAAGAGAAAAAAAATGATTATTGAAGGGGAAGAATCCTAACGAAGCCATAAAAGGACAAATAGAACTCAACCAAGAGGATTTAAAAGAACGAGGGCCCCTCCCTCCCACTTCAATATACAAAGCCATCAAAGGTGAAAGGAGGAGGATGCAACATGCACAACGGAGAGTTCGAGAGCAGATGTGATAAAATGAGCGGGGAGATAAATCGTTGCGAGGAAAACATCATCAAGGTTGCGGCGTTGGCGCCGTCGTCTCCCTGAGCAAGCAACTATGACTTTACCACAAACAACTATCTAAAGCCCGCCGCAAAAGCCATGGGACGCCACATGAAGATCCAAGACAAAAAGTAAACCACATGCCAGGAAGAGGGTAACTCCAGACCCGAGAATGATCCACAACAGAAAACTATGCAAGGATGGCGTGAAGGAAACCAAGCTAGGTCACATGTCGCCTGTCATCTCCACCATGTAGCTTCCACTCCACCACAACAAACAAACCACAGTGAACCCGCAGACAAGGCGAAGAGACGACTATAGCCACTTACTTGTGACCTTGTTGTCACCCATCTACACACAAGGCACCGACGACCACCACAACCAACTAGAGTCCCTTCAGCCTGAACCAACTCCAAAATGGTGCCCCCATGAGGGAAACACAACACAAGAGCCGGGTCAGGGATACCTGGACCAAACAAGGGTAGTGGGACGAGAACACATCAACAACACCTTCAGCAAGGTAACGATACCCGCAGACACCGTTGTTGCCAGCCCGATTGTGTCTGAGCTCAATTATCACCGGTGACCTCGCCTCCCAAATCCTTGGCTAGCTGGTCCACCTAGACCAACACCCATGTCATCCATCTCGCCGCATAGATATGCCACACCAGCTCAGTCAGTCCAAGGCCCCATAAGGCCTTGTACAATGCTAGATGCTTACGGAGGTGCTTAGAAAAATACACCGGATTTTCTGAAGCACCAGTGCCTATTTCTATAGGAGAGACGGCTAGTTAAGCGCCTAACCTTTACAAATAATTAAGCACCGGTGCTTAAGAAAAGCTTGATTTATTTCTCCAAGCATCTCTCCTAAGCATCTTGCATTGCACAAGGCCTAACTGCCAGGTTTGGATCTCCAGAACAAGTGCAGCACAAGCACCACGCCTTGCAAAGTGGTTGCCCGCGGTCAGCCAAGCAAGCCCCGCCACCATCGGTTGCGACACGAGCTTAGCTTGGCCGCATCTTTCAATGGGGGTGAGGAGAAGATGGGTTGTGTGGAGGAGAGAAAGGGGACGAGGTGGTGGGGCTAGTGTTTCCCTTTGTCGCCCTCGGAGCTGAGGGTCAGCCACGACGCAACATTCATGTTCAGCCTCCGCATCCCTTCACATTTGGCGCCCTATGCACCCTGAGCACCACCGTTCCAATGGAAGCAAGTGATCAGCAGCTCGGTTTGTAAGCAACAAATTGTAGACAAGGTGCTTTGGATTGACGGAATGAAACGCTGATCGTGCACAGAGTTTGGTTAATTTGTTGGATCAGTTAAAACCTTTGCCAAATTGGTACGAAACCATTCACCTTTCTGCCAGAGGGCCTCTATGGTAATTCTCCGTTTTCCTAAGAGGATGACGCGATCGGACGACTAAACCTAACTCGTGAAACACCTGGCGGCCGCAGCGGATCTCCCGGTCGCTTCAAGGCAGAGCGATCCGATCCCCAACGCGGTTAATCCGATCGCCGTCGCCGTCGGTAAAAAGGCCGGCCGGCGGGTTCACGGCCCCTGCGCCTGGCATTAACACTGAGCGTTTGACCACCTCACCACCTTACGAGAGCCCCGGCGCGTTCACCATCCACATCCGTAGTCCCATATCCGATCCAGTCTCGGTACGGCGGTACGACGACCGGTCCGGTCGCCTCTTCCTTCCCGCCGTCAACACGGAGCGGGGCTGCGTGCCTAACACCACGCGCGCCGCGGCGTCCAACGGAGCGCGCCACCGTGGCCACCACGCGCTCCCGATCGCTCGATTTTCGGCGAAACAAAAGCGCGCGAGTGCGTGGTCTGTGCGCGGGCGAGTGAGTGGGCGCTGGCGTCACGAGATGTGATGCATTTCGATGCGCGCTTTCACGGGGTGGATTAGCACGGGCGGAAAAAGAGCAGGAAAAAAAAGGACGGATCCAATCCAAGAGATTCCGCCGATGGACGCGACACTAGTCGTCTAATCGAGCCGTTTGTGGTTTTCTTGATTGGGTCGTGGATGCCATGATGCAAAGGGAGAACTACACTGTTAGCTTGATCGGTTGTTTGGGTGCGATCTGGGTTGTTGGTTGGAGTTGATTGGGCTGATGATCTCTGAATTTGAAGCAGAAGCTCACCTGCCGTGTCAGTAACAACATTGTGCAGGAACTGGAGCTACTCCTAGATGATTACAGTAGAACATCGTACTATGTCTATATTACTGCATTTGATCGCAGTGTATATAAAATGTGTCTTGTATGGCGGGAAACGCGGTTACTGGTATGTTATGGTACGCATGCATGTATTGTTCCGTTGCAGGGCTGCCAAACCAGTCGAAGAAAATCTTGGATGGATCGATCGGAACACATGTTTCGCACCGCCTTTATGAATTATCAACCTAATCTTGTTACACGGTTTGAGATCGTCACATCTTAATAGGCGCCAACCTGCACCCGGCGGGCGCGGCGACTCACTGCATGCTTTGACGAAACCGTACGCGAAGGCCCGGAACAGCAGAGAGATCGACCAGCGCCGTCGACGACCTCCAGTGGCAGTGGACGACCAGCTAATTTCTGTGATCCATCTCATCTGCATGTAGCTAGCAGACATGCTTTTTTTTTAGGCAGACTATGAGACGTTCGCAGCGTCAGCTCAGCTCAAAGGAAAAGTGTTCACAGCACGGATGGTATCGATCTTAATTAAGGACATATAGGACAGTAGGAGTAACTTCTGACAAGATGATTATTGAGAAAGCTATTAGTGGTAACCAGCTATGCATATTCTCTGTCTCGATCCAACCGTCCAGCCTATTCCTTGCTAACACATATTGCATCCTAGGTTACCATAGCTAAGATACAAAACATTCTTAGGGAGAGGGCCAACTTTCTCACATGGGCACGCAGCCACGATATATGCAGACACCCTCGTTAAAGCTATTTTTTTAAATAACTAGTAAGTATGCACGTGCAACGCACGTCTCGACTAATATTACAACCATACATAACAATTTTTTAAAAAAATACTCCCTCCATTCACAAAAAGAATATGTGTTTGAATATATTAATATAGATAACATACAGACTGAACAAGTGAATGAGACACACTAAAACATACCTATATACATCCGATTCACAAACAATTGAACTTTGTGCAGGCCTTTGCCCTTTTCTTCTCGTATCTATAAAGTTCACATGTAATTCTCCTTCATGGTTAAAAAAATGCAGAGAAATGGCTAAATAACTCATGAAAGCCCGGAACTCATCCAACATGATCTCCAACTTCTCAGAGGACATGAAAGGATGACAATAATCTCCAACTCATTCTTGGAGACAGTCTTAAATGTAATTAGTACATCAGTGCCAACCTCGTGTGATGTCTTGTGAGGAACTTCTTTCATCCCTGCTTGAAGAATGTGCGGCTGTCGAGTGAGGTGTCTTACCCGGTCCTCCTGAAGCTCTCTTTGCCAAACCTTAGTATCGCCAGCCCGTGCTTCGGGGTGTCCAAAAAGAGGCAACTTCTCTTGGAATTTTCTGGGTGCCCCATAATGTACACACACAAAATATATCAGGTTGGCCATTCGAGTGTCTAAACAAAAAGACCAACTGAGGAAATAGTGAAAACATACATGCCATAAGCTGTAGTTCAGTGTTAGTCCTAGTGAAGCAGTGTATGAAGGATGGCCATGTGACCCATGGTTGAGCGGCAATAGGTTACACAAGTTACCTATGACATAATCACAATTAGCTAATTTAACTATGCATGACAAAATACAAGACTAAATGGGGAAAAGACACAAAGAAATATGTCCCAAAAAAGGACCGGCTACTCTTCGAACCAAGTTTCAAAAATAATTGAGAACTCCGAAACTTTCAGCTAGAATACCGATTAATGGCCAGATTATAGTGATCAAAAAATAAGATGCAAGTTCTAGGATAGGTGAAGAGCGGAAAGCAGGTATCTAGCTCTGAGCATAAAACTCAGTCACAAATTTCTGTTTGTGTCAATCTAGTTTGGAACACCCTACTCTGAATTTCCATTAGAACAAGAGCACAACTATGTTTTCACAAAAATCTTCTCAAGCTAAAATCTGCCCCTCAAAAAGCGACAAGTAGCCAGTGGAAACATATATCATAGCTGATCAACAAACATGTTTGTCCACGAATACATTGAAGCATCAGTCCAATGACATATTGATGAACACGAATGACAAGACTGGTAAATGAATAGTCATCTCTCTTAGTTCCTTTCAGGCTCATCTGGTTTGACAAAGTGACAAATAAGCAGTTCATCAACATCAGTAATATCAAACCCATATCCATCTCATCGTCCATATGTATGAACAGGAGCATGCCAACTTACCTCGGGGAGAGAAAAATAAAGGACAAGCATGCAGGTCGAGGGAGGTTCTAGCTGATCCCGATGGAAATGGGCTTGATCTCCTTGATCTGATGGAGATGGCGGTGCCAATCCAATCACGTGCATCATCCATATTGTACACGATGCCTACATTTTATGGAATGAGATCATATCGTTGAAAAAAAAACCCAAAGAGACTGAAGAAAGAATACAACAAGGACAGATTGTTTTTTAGGGAATATGACTAAAAACACTGATTGACAAAGAGAAAAAAATAAAACAAGAGGGTCTGAAGACTGATATATAACTAAAATCTCAGGACTAAAAGACTGAAGAATGATGCATTTGTTGTCCCAACACTTTTACATTCAGTCAAGGAAGTGTTATGATATCTAGACACAACAGATGGATCTAGTAGGCACTGAGTTCTAGCAATAGATTGGCAAACATATTAAAGAAAGTATTGTGCTGAAGTGGATTTTTGGAGGTAACATGTGAAACGTTATTTACTAAGTTATAACTGTTTACATTTTCACATAATAATATTCTATAAAGAAGTGTTATATGTTGATTAGGTACAAACTCTATACCATGCTGCTCGTCCGATAATCTTCGGGAAACAACCAAATTTGTAATATTTTGAAAAGGTCTACATGCTTGTACGTCAATGGACCTTGCTAAACGATTGTTTGAGTTTTCCTTGCCTTCCTTCATAGATGATTTTTTTATAGATGACCGATCATGCACAAATTAAATTGAGCTGCTGCATCATAGAGTATATCATAAAAAAATGGTACGAAATTACATGGCAACATATATGCTTGGACAGAAAAAGACACTGAAAAAATTTGTAGGCATAAACACAAAAACTTGGTGGTCGGGATTTATAGGCATAAACACACAAACTTGGTGGTCAGGATTTAGGATTTCCGCCTCCCTCCTACAGGAGAGCACCACTACTGAGGTTGCCGTTGCTGGTCTTTGCTCCTCCCTTTCGTGTCGATCTGTAGCGATGGTGTCGCTGCCATGACCGCCCTTCCATAGATACAACTTGTCATAGCGGATTCGTGCAGATCGAAGTCACAGATCACCGATCCGTGCAGATCGAGGTCATGTTCACCACCGAACGACCCATCTATGAGCTGTGTGTTTGCATTGAATCGAGGTCAGACACCCCACCTGAACAACCCATGGCTGCTGTTCATTTAGGTGCTTTTTCTGCATAAATTTTTTGTTTGTGTAGGCGTAACTTTTGGTTGATTCATTCAACTTTATAGCTGCATAGAATCGATGCACTCAGGGCACTAACAAATTTCTCCTCGATTGCAATGTTCAGCTCATCCAAATAGAGAATGAAAAGCTTTGTAAGCATAAACTCAACACAAACACTTGGTGGTCAGAATTTTTTTGGGGATTATTCTATTTGTGCAAGATCTGAGGCATGAATCAACAAAAAGAATGCCTATGCGCTAACGGAAGGATCCCAGCTCATTCAGCGGGATGGTATAGTGGGACGAAAAATTTATTAATCCTTTCTTTGGAATGAAGCTACTAACCTTTCTCTCGGCAATGGGCTGAGGGCATGGGATGGTGTTGTGCATGTCGTGGCGGGAGGAAAGAGGAGTTGGCATCGAGGAGCACGCCGACAACAGGGACCATCCAGCTGCACGCCGGAAGCGGGAGAAACGCGCCTCCTTCACACGCGCTCTCTACCTGCAGTCCCCATGGCGGTCGGCTCCCGCAGTTCACCGCCGCGCCCACGCCCAGCGCCGCGTCCCTCGCCACCGTTGAGTCCCCGCCATCGTCCATGGTCGAGGTGAGGGCGCCGCCGCCAGCAGCGACGGAGGCCGAGCCCGCGGCGCCCGTCGCCGCTGCTTTCGATGGAGGATAGGGATCACGCCGCCCATCGATATAGACCGGGCCGCTGCACCCGTTGTCTTGCCGCCGCCGCCGAGGAAGGAGGTCGTGAGCCGCCGGGCATGTGGGTTATATTTTAGCGAGGGTGGCGGCGATAGGTGCGAGGAGGCAGGGCGAAGAGATGAGATCGCGGAGAAGAAAAGAGATGCGAACGCGATTTCATGCCGTGAGAGACAACAATCGGCGATGGAGATGGCGATCGTGCGACAGTGGTCTCGGCGTGCGAGGAGCGATTCGTTCGATTTCCTTAGCGATCACGAGGAGGAGAAGGGGCGGGGTCGGGGGAGGGAGGCGGCGATTCGTGCGAACGGGCAGGGGTGGGTTAGCGATCGATTGTGGCTTGTTGCGTGGTTGGTAGCGTTAAACACAGAATCATTAAGGGCCATTAGATTTTAATGATGGATGGATGTGATTGTTTGGATCTGCCCCTTTCTTCCTTTTATAGTGGTAGTAGATAGATACATTTTTTTATTAATTTGCAAAAATATTATGCTGATATAATAATTTTTGAAAATATTACCCAATTAGCCAGCAGCTGGCCGACTGAGCCTAATCAGCCAGCAGCGGGCCGACAGGGCCTTCTCAGCCAACTGCAGGCCGACAGGTGGGCAATCGGCCACGTGTGGGCCGACTATTGGCCGGGCCACGTCGCACCGGAGGCTGTCGGCGCGGGCTGGGTCACGGGCGCCCCAGTCGGCCTGCTGCCGACCGATCGGCCAGCTGCTGGCCGATAGGGAGCGGGCCCCCGCAGTGCTGCCTCTCTCTTACACAAAATAGCTCCAATTAATACACCAAAATGACCCGGTTTTTTGCGGATTTGGCACCGTGAATGGGTTCTACATAGTTAGGGGAGCCAAAAGAGACCTCGATCTACTGATGGGGTAGCTTGTGGTGGTCGTGGTGAGGATTTTGTTGGAGCATTTTTCAGCTTATTGGTGGAGGTTGTGGCGGCGGTGGAGGTGGAGGTGGTGGTGGAGAAGCTGGGGCAGTGTGGTGGAGGTGAAGCTCCGGTAGTTCGGTGGATTTTTCGGCTCCGGTTCCAGTGATTGAAGGCCGTCGTTCGTCGTTCACGCGCACGCTTCAAGGGTATATTTCAACTTCAACAAACATTTTATTTTTTGAAGTTGCGTGCAATTATTGTTATTTGGTCCAGTAGTAAACGTAAATATTTAGGTGGTCGTGGTGAGCATTTTATTTTCCCGTTCCGATTCCAGTGAGCATTTTATTTAGATGTCAACTAATTAGTTGTGTAAAAATGTGTAGTTGCTCTGGTAATATTCCGGACTATATATGGATGTGTAGTATTTAGGAATGTCAATATTTGTAGTTGCTCCGGTAAAATCCGTAATATAGGCAGTCCAGTCAAATATTAAAATCTGTCGTGGTGAGCATTTTATTTTCCCGTTTTGGTTCCGGTGAGCATTTTATTTAGATTTCAACTAATTAGTTGTGCAAATATTCGTAATATACTTGTAGGTGTGTGAATTGTATTAGTTGCTCCATTAATATTCTGTAATATATAGCTAGCTAATATATAGACATGTCTAATATTTGTTAGTGTGGGTATTTTAAGTTGTTGCTTAATACTTGTATTTCGTTGTGAAAAAAATAGGTGAGCCGAGATGTCTGATGTAGTGAACTTCAGATTTTACTACGGTCCTCGTACTGTCCAAACAACTGAGATGGGAGCTGATCTGAATGAATTTACTCTCATAGAGGTGCCAATGAGCGCACCTCAAACATGGTCTGTTAGTAAGTTGAAAGAATGGATTGCGGCAAGTTTAGGTCTTGATACTGAAACACACACCGTCGGTGTTCATGCATTGTGGACACGGTCAGGTACAATAATTTACTTTTATTTGAGGCCAATAGAGCAAGACTCCGATTGGGTGCGGTGGTTACAAAGTTGTGAATGAAGGGGATGCAATCCTATTGCTTTAGTGCTTCCCGTCGTGAAGGAGGTCACTGCACATGAAGGCCAAGGTGGCAATGATCCTAGGCAGAGCAGTGTAGGTAGGTGGTTATCTATGTCAAATGCTGGAGATGATGGTTACGAACAAGGACAGAGCAATCAGGTAGAAGGAGGAAATGCTTATGGTTATGAACCAGAGTAGAATAGTCAGGTAGAAGGGGGAAATGCCGATGGTGAATACAATGGCGAGGTGGACGCTGACGAGGTAGATGGGCACATGCAGGACCAGATGGAAGAAGAAGACACCGATGTTGATTTGGGTCATGCCTATGATTCAGACGAGTCGGATGAAGAAGAAAACGCAGAGGAGGTTCCGAATCCTGCATCATGGAATCATGACTTCTCATCTGCTATGATCGTGAACGATGGACATGATTCTGCCTGGCAATATCACCAGAACAATATTTCAACGGGTGCTATGTATCCCAACAAGCAAGCTCTGAAGGATGCAATAACAAACTGGGAAATGTCCACGCAAAGGATTTTCACTGCTCAGGTGTCAAGTCAGAAATACCTGACAATGGTTTGCGGGAACGCAGATTGTCCTGCCAGGGTGCACGGCTATCTCCCTAAGTATGTCACAAGTTGGATGATCAGTGGCTTAGTTAATCACACTTGTCTTATTCCCTCCATCCCTCAAGATCATGCAACCTTTCATCCACGCTTATTGCTCGGTTGTTTTACGATGAGATAGTGCAGGGCAAAGCTATGGAAGTGAAGGCAGTCCGCACAAAAGTCTTCGCCGAGTTCAAGTCTGAAATTTCTTATGGCAAGGCTTGGAGGGCTAAGCATGCGACGCTTGAGAGGAGATTTGGTTCTTATTTTGATGCATATGACTCTGTTGTCCAGCTCCTCCACACCCTGCAGCAGCGGAATCCAGGCACCTATATCGATATCCAAGACCTGCTCATGCCAGAGTTCCCAACTGTGAGGGTGCTGCATCGTCTGTTTTTCTCTTTCGGTGTATGCATTGAAGCTTTCAGGCATTGCCGACCGGCGATATGTGTTGATGGTACATTTCTCACAGGCAAGTACAAGGGTCAGATCTTGACAGCCATAGGTCAAGACGGTCAAAATTAAGTTGTCCCACTCGCATTTGCTTTTGTGGAGAGTGAGAACATTGAAAGTTGGACATGGTTCTTCAGGCAGTTGAAAATATCAGTTGTGAAGGAGAAGCCCAATGTGTGCATCCTTCATGACATGCACGCAGGTATACTCAGTGCGATAAGGACACTGACAAACCCAGGCCCTGAGGAACAAACTCCATGGCTGGACTTGCAGAGTCGTTGGTGCATGCGCCATCCGGGGGCTAATTTCTTCTCGCAGTTTAGAAATAAGAACCTGATGAATCTGTTCAAAAAACTCTGCAAGCAGAACCAGTTATGGAAGTACAATTTGATACGTGACAGACTTAATGTGTGCATGCAGAGACACGTGAGGGACAGGAAAGCTGCAAGAGATGCAGCGGTGAGGGCACATGTTGAAGCAGTAGCTGCACAGTTGGCAAGAGGAACAACGGCCGTGGAGGATGAGCCTGTTGGGCTATGTGACCTTCCAGGCTTTGACCCACCTGGTACTAGGAGAAGGCTCGGGAGGTCGATTAAAACTTTCGAGCAGTGGATAGAGCATGAGCCTCTGGAGAGGTGGTCTTTGCTACATGACACATTTGGAGCAAGGTACGGTGTCATGACAACGAACCTCGCGGAAACATACAACTTTGTCCTTAGAGGAAACTGGGCATTGCCACTTGCAGCCATTGTTGAGGGTATTTTCTATGGCACCGTGAAGTATTTCAAAGATAGACGCCAAAAAGCAGAGCATCATATTTTGAACAACCCGAATACACGTTATTGTGAAAGAGTCACGAAGTACATGGACAACAAGATGCAAAAAGCTAGGTCACACACTGTAGTCGCCTTCGGTAATCAAAAAAGAAGGTTTGAGGTCTGCTTAGCCAACAACAAATTCGAATGTGCAAACGAGCTGAGGACGCACAAGGTGAGAATTGGTAATGAAGCCTGGCCAACGTGTGAGTGCATATGCAACAAACCGAAATTGCTTCACCTACCTTGCTCACATGTACTTGCTGAAGGAAATATGCCCTAGAGGCAATAATAAAGTTATTATTTATTTCCTTATTTCATGATAAATGTTTATTATTCATGCTAGAATTGTATTAACCGGAAACATAATACATGTGTGAATATATAGACAAACAGTGTCACTAGTATGCCTCTACTTGACTAGCTTGTTAATCAAAGATGGTTATGTTTCCTAACCATGGACAAGGAGTTGTTATTTGATTAACAAGGTCACATCATTAGTTGAATGATCTGATTGACATGACCCATTCCGTTAGCTTAGCACACGATCGTTTAGTATGTTGTTATTGCTTCCTTCATGACTTATACATGTTCCTATGACTATGAGATTATGCAACTCCGTTTGCGGAGGAACACTTTGGTACTACCAAACGTCACAACGTATCGGGTGATTATAAAGGAGTACTACAGTGTCTCCAAAGGCGATGTTGGGTTGGCGTATTCGAGATTAGGATTTGTCACTCCGATTGTCGGAGAGGTATCTCTGGGCCCTCTCGGTAATGCACATCACTTAAGCCTTGCAAGCATTACAACTAATGAGTTAGTTGCAAGATGATGTATTATGGAGCGAGTAAAGAGACTTGCGGTAACGAGATTGAACTAGGTATTGGATACCGACGATCGAATCTCGGGCAAGTAACATACCGATGACAAAGGAACAACGTATGTTGTTATGCGGTCTGACCGATAAAGATCTTCGTAGAATATGTAGGAACCAATATGGGCATCCAGGTCCGCTATTGGTTATTGACCGTGAATAGTTCTAGGTCATGTCTACATTGTTCTCGAACCGTAGGGTCCGCACGCTTAAAGTTTCGATGGCGATTATTATGAGTTTATGTATTTTGATGTACCGAAGAAGTTCGAGTCCGGATGTGATCACGGACATGACGAGGAGTCTCGAAATGGTCGAGACATAAAGATTGATATATTGGAAGCCTATGTTTGGAGTTGAATGGTTCGGGCGAAAACAGAATTCTACCGAGTACCGGAGGTTACGGAACCCCGGGAGTAAATGGGCCTCGGTGGGCCTCGAGGGAGAAGAGGAAGGGCCGGCCGGGGGTGGCCGCCCCCCCCCCAGTCCGAATAGGACAAGGAGGCGGCGCCCCTTTCCTCTTCCCCCCCCAATCCTATTCCAACTAGGAAGGGGGAGTCCTACTCCCGTGGGAGTAGGACTCCTCCCCGCCCCTCTCTAGGCCGGCCGGCCTCCCCCTCCCTCCTTTATATCACGGGGGGGGCACCCTAGAACACACAAGTTTGATCTTTAGATCGTTCCTTAGCCGTGTCGCGTGCCCCCTCCACCATATTCCACCTCGGTCATACTGTCATGAAGCTTAGGCGAAGCCCTGCGCCGGTGAAACATCAAGATCGTCCTGCGCCGTCGGTCTTGTGGAACTCTCCCTCGACACTCGGCTGGATCGAGTCTGAGGGACGTCTTCGAGCTGTCGTGTGTCAAGAACTCGGGGCGCCGAGTAACGACGCCGGGATCGGTCGGATCGCGAGGAGAACGTCGACTACTTCCTCTACGTTGTGATCGCTTCGCCGGGTCTCGAGGGCGTAGACAACACTCTCCCTCTCGTTGCTATGCATCACCATGATCTTGCGTGTGCGTAGGAAATTTTTGAAATTACTCGTTCCCCACAAAGGCATCCGAGCCTAGGTTTTTATGGTTTGATGTTTTGCACGAGTAGAACACAAGTGAGTTGTGGGCGATACAAGTCATACTACCTACCAAATGTCATACTTTGGTTCAGCGGTATTGTGAGATGAAGCGGCCCGGACCGACATTACGCGACGCTTACGCGAGACTGGTTTCACCGCTCGAGTACTCGTTGCTTAAAGGTGACCGGTGGGTGCTGTCTCTCTCACTTTAGTTGAACCGAGTGTGGCTACGCCCGGTCCTTGAGAAGGTTAAAGCGGAGTCTATTTGACGAAATATCGTTGTGGTTTTGATGCGTGGGTGAGACTGGTTCTTGCTTAAGCCCGTAGCAGCCACGTAAAATTTGCAACAACAAAGTAGAGGACGTCTAACTTGTTTTTGCAGGGCATGTTGTGATGTGATATGGTCAAGACATGATGCTATATTTTATTGTATGAGATGATCATGTTTTGTAACCGGTTATCGACAATGGCGAGAGCCATATGGTTGTCGCTTTATTGTATGAAATGCAATCGCATACATAATTGCTTTACTTTATCACTAAGCGGTAGCGATAGTCGTAGAAGCAATAGATGGCGTGGCGACAACGATGCTACGATGGAGATCAAGGTGTCGCGCCGGTGGCGATGGTGATCACGACGGTGCTTGGAGATGGAGATCACAAGCACAAGATGATGATGGCCATATCATATCACTTATATTGATTGCATGTGATGTTTATCCTTTATGCATCTTATCTTGCTTTGATTGACGGTAGCATTTTAAGATGATCTCTCACTAAAATTATCAAGAAGTGTTCTCCACGAGTATGCACCGTTGCCAAAGTTCGTCGTGCCCGCACACCACGTGATGATCGGGTGTGATAAGCTCTCGTCCATCTACAACGGTGCAAGCCAGTTTTGCACACGCAGAATACTCGAGTTATACTTGACGAGCCTAGCATATGCAGATATGGCCTCGGAACACGGAGACCGAAAGGTCGGCGTGAATCATATAGTAGATATGATCAACATAAGATGTTCACCATTGAAAACTACTCCATCTCACGTGATGATCGGTTATGGTTTAGTTGATTTGGATCACGTGATCACTTAGATGACTAGAGATGTCTGTCTAAGTGGGAGTTCTTAAGTAATATGATTAATTGAACTTAAATTTATCATGAACTTAGTCCCGGTAGTATTTTGCAAATTATGTTGTAAGATCAATAGCTTGCGTTGTTGCTCTCATATGTTTGTTTTGATATGTTCCTAGAAAAACTGTGTTGAAAAATGTTAGTAGCAATATTGCGGATTTGATCCGTGATATGAGGTTTATCCTCATTGCTTTGCACGAAGAATTATGTCCTTGATGCACCGCTAAGTGACAAACCTATTGCGGGAGCGGATCTGCGGCGTTATGAGCGTTTGGCTAGCTCAATATGATGACTACTTGATAGTTTTGTGCACCATGCTTTATGGCTTAGAATCGGGACTTCAAAGATGTTTTGAACATCATGGACCATATGAGATGTTCGAGAGTTGAAGTTAATATTTCAAACAAATACCGAGTTGAGAGATATGAAGTCTCCAACAAGTTCTATAGCTAAAAGATGGAGGAGAATCGCTCAACTAGTGAGCATGTGCTCGGTTATGCAGGTACTACAATCGCTTGAATCAAGTGGGAGTTAATCTTCCGATAAGATAGTGATTGACGAAATTCTCTAGTCACCATCACCAAGTTAGTAGAACTTCGTGATGAACTATAGTATGCAAGGGATGACGAAAATGATTCCCGAGCTCTTCGTGATGTTGAAATCGACGAAGGTAGAAATCAAGAAAGAGCATCAAGTGTTGATGGTTGACAAGATCACAAGTTTCAAGAAAAGGGCAAAGGAAAGAAAGGGAACTTCAAGTAGATTGACAAGCAAGTTGTCACTCCCACGAAAAAGCCCAAAGCTGAACCAACGCTCAAACCGAGTGCTTACTTTGCAAAGGAAATGGTCCTTTGGGCGGAAATGCCCTACATATTTGGTGGATAAGAAGGATGGCAAAGTGAAAAAGGGTATATTTGATATACAGGTGTTTGATGTGTGCTTTACTAGTGTTTATAGCAACCCCTCGGTATTTGGTACTGGTTCAGTTGCTAAGAGTAGTAACTCAAAACGGGAGTTGCAGAATAAACAGAAACTAGTTAAGGGTGAAGTGACGATGTATGTTGAAAGTAGTTTCAAGATTGATATGATCATCATCGCACACTCCCTATACTTTCGGGATTAGTTTTAGACCTAAATAATTGTTATTTGGTGCCTGCGTTGAGCATGAACATTATATCTGGATCTTGTTTGATGCGAGACGGTTATTCATTTAAATCAGAGAATAATGGTTGTTCTATTTATATGAGTAATATCTTTTATGGTCATGCACCCTTGAGGAATGGTCTATTTTTGATGAATCTCGATAGTAGTGATACACATATTCATAATGTTGAAACCAAAAGATGCAGAGTTGATAATGATAGTGCAACTTACTTGTGGCACTTGCCGTTTAGGTCATATCGATGTAAAGCGCATGAAGAAACTCCATCTTGATGGACTTTTGGAGTCACTTGATTATGAATCACTTGGCACTTATGAACCGTGCCTCATGGGCAAGATGACTAGAACACCGTTCTCGGTACTATGGAGAGAGCAACAGATTTGTTGGAAATCATACATCTGATGTATGTGGTCCGATGAATGTTGAGGCTCGTGGCGGATATCGTTATTTTCTCACCTTCACAGATGACTTAAGCGAGATATGGGTATATCTACTTAATGAAACATAAGTCTGAAACGTTTGAAAAGTTCAAAGAATTTCAGAGTGAAGTTGAAAATCATCGTAACAAGAAAATTAAGTTTCTACGATCGATCGTGGAGGTGAATATTTGAGTTCTGAGTTTGGTCTACATTTGAAACAATGCGGAATAGTTTAGCAACTCACGCCACCCTAACACCACAACGTAATGGTGTGTCCGAGCGTCGTGTCGTACTTTACTAGATATGGTACGATCTATGATGTCTCTTACAGATTTACCGCTATCGTTTTGGGGTTATGCTCTAGAGACGGCCGCATTCACACTGAATAGAACACCGTCGAAATCCGTTGAGACGACACTATATGAACTGTGGTTTAGCAAGAAACCAAAGTTGTCGTTTCTTAAAGTTTGGAGTTGCGATGCTTATGTGAAAAAGTTTCATCCTGATAAGCTCGAACCCAAATCGGAGAAGTGCGACTTCATAGAATACCCAAAGGAAATTGTTGGGTACACCTTCTATCACAGATCCGAAGGCAAGATATTCGTTGCTTAAGATGGATCCTTTCTAGAGAAGGAGTTTCTCTCGAAAGAAGTGAGTGGGAGGAAAGTAGAACTTGATGAGGTAACAGTACTAGCTCCCTTATTGGAAAGTAGTTCATCACGAAATTGGTTCTGTGACACCTACACCAATTAGTGAGGAAGTTAATGATGATGATCATAAAACTTCAGATCAAGTTACTACCGAACCTCGTAGGTAAAATAGAGTGAGATCCGCACTGAGTGGTGCGGTAATCCTGTTCGGAGGTCGTGTTACTTGAACATGACAAACCTACGAACTATGAGGAAGCGATGATGAGCCCAGATTCCATAAAATGGTTTGAGGCCATGAAATCGAGATATGATCCATGTATGAAAACAAAGTATGGACTTTGATGGAGTTGCCGATGATCGGCAAACCATAGAAAATAAATGGATCTTCAAGAGGAAGACGGACATTGATAGTAGTATTACTATCTACAAAGCTAGACTTGTCGAAAAAGGTTTTGACAAAGTTCAAGATGTTGAATACAATGAGATTTTCTCACTCGTATCGATGCTTAAAAGTCTGTCTGAATCATGTTAGCAATTGCCGCATTTTATGAAATCTGGCAAATGGATAAACGAAACTGCATTCCTTAATGGAGTTATTGAAGAAGAGTTGTATGTGATGCAACCAAGAGGTTTTGTCGATCCTAAAGAAGCTAACAAAGTGTGCAAGCTCCAGCGATCCATCTATGGACTGGTGCAAGCATCTCGGAGTTGGAATATACGCTTTGATGAGTTGATCAAAGCATATAGTTTTATCTGACTTACGGTGAAGCTCAGTATTTACTAGAAAGTGAGTGGGAGCACTACAACATTTTTGATAAGTATATGTGAATAACATATTGTAGATCGGAAATAATGTAGAATTATTCTGCAAAGCATAAAGGAGTGTTTAAGAGGAGTTTTTCAAAGAAAGACCTCGGTAAAGCTGCTTACATATTGAGCATCAAGATCTATAGAGACAGATCAAGGCGCTTGATAAGTTTTTCAATGAGTACATACCTTGACAAGATTTTGAAGTAGTTCAAAATGGAGCAGTCAAAGAAAGAGTTCTTGCACTGTGTTACAAGGTGTGAAATTGAGTAAGACTCAAAACCCGACCACGGCGAGAAGATAGAAAGAGAATGAAAGTCATTCCCTATGCCTTGGCCATAGGTTCTATAAAGTATGCCATCTTGTGTACCAGATCTATTGTATACCCTGCACCGAGTTTGGCAAGGGAGTACAATAGTGATCTAGGAGTAGATCATTTGGACAGCGGTCAAAATTATCCTTAGTGGAATAAGGATATGTCTCTCGATTATGGAAGTGACAAAGGTTAAATCAGTAAAGGGTTACGTCGATGCAAGTTTTGACACCGATCTGGATGACTCTAAGTCTTAATCTGGATACATATTGAAAGTGGGAGCAATTAGCTAGAGTAGC
The DNA here is from genome assembly GCA_021437245.1 of Aegilops speltoides. Lineage (NCBI taxonomy): Eukaryota > Viridiplantae > Streptophyta > Magnoliopsida > Poales > Poaceae > Aegilops > Aegilops speltoides. The sequence continues at coordinate 337,018,877 of CM038146.1, forward strand.
TCCGTGTAGAGCATTGTAGACATAGAATATTTGCAAAATACATACGGCTCTGAATATGATAGACCCGTTGACTAAGATTCTCTCACAAGAAAAACATGATCACACCTTAGTACTCTTTGGGTGTTAATCACATAGCGATGTGAACTAGATTACTAAATCTAGTAAACCCTTTGGGAGTTGGTCACATGGCGATGTGAACTATGGGTGTTAATCACATGATGATGTGAACTATCGATGTTAATCACATGCTTGATGTGATCTAGATTATTGACTCTAGTGCAAGTGGGAGGCTGAAGGAAATATGCCCTAGAGGCAATAATAAAGTTATTATTTATTTCCTTATTTCATGATAAATGTTTATTATTCATGCTAGAATTGTATTAACCGGAAACATAATACATGTGTGAATATATAGACAAGCAGTGTCACTAGTATGCCTCTACTTGACTAGCTTGTTAATCAAAGATGGTTATGTTTCCTAACCATGGACAAGGAGTTGTTATTTGATTAACAAGGTCACATCATTAGTTGAATGATCGATTGACATGACCCATTCCGTTAGCTTAGCACACGATCGTTTAGTATGTTGCTATTGCTTCCTTCATGACTTATACATGTTCCTATGACTATGAGATTATGCAACTCCGTTTGCGGAGGAACACTTTGGGTACTACCAAACGTCACAACGAATCGGGTGATTATAAAGGAGTACTACGGTGTCTCCAAAGGCGGATGTTGGGTTGGCGTATTTGAGATTAGGATTTGTCACTCCGATTGTCGGAGAGGTATCTCTGGGCCCTCTCGGTAATGCACATCACTTAAGCCTTGCAAGCATTACAACTAATGAGTTAGTTGCAAGATGATGTATTACGGAACGAGTAAAGAGACTTGCGGTAACGAGATTGAACTAGGTATTGGATACCGACGATCGAATCTCGGGCAAGTAACATACCGATGACAAAGGGAACAACATATGTTGTTATGCGGTCGACCGATAAAGATCTTCGTAGAATATGTAGGAACCAATATGGGCATCCAGGTCCCGCTATTGGTTATTGACCGTGAATAGTTCTAGGTCATGTCTACATTGTTCTCGAACCGTAGGGTCCGCACGCTTAAAGTTTCGATGGCGCTTATTATGAGTTTATGTATTTTGATGTACGAAGAAGTTGAGTCCCGGATGTGATCACGGACATGACGAGGAGTCTCGAAATGGTCGAGACATAAAGATTGATATATTGGAAGCCTATGTTTGGAGTTCGGAATGGTTCGGCGAAAAACAGGAATTCTGGAGTACTGGGAGGTTACGGAACCCCGGGGAGTAAATGGGCCTCGGTGGGCCTCGAGGAGAAGAGGAAGGGCCGGCCGGGGGTGGCGCCCCCTCCCCCAGTCCGAATAGGACAAGGAGGCGGCGCCCCTTTCCTCTTCCCCCCCCCCAATCCTATTCCAACTAGGAAGGGGAGTCCTACTCCGGTGGGAGTAGGACTCCTCCCAGCGCCCTCTCTAGGCGGCCGGCCTCCCCCTCCCTCCTTTATATCTGGGGCAGGGGCACCCTAGAACACACAAGTTTGATCTTTAGATCGTTCCTTAGCCGTGTGCGGTGCCCCCTCCACCATATTCCACCTCGGTCATACCGTCGCGAAGCTTAAGCGAAGCCTGCGCCGTGAAACATCAAGATCGTCCTGCGCCGTCGTCTTGTGGAACTCTCCTCGACACTCGGCTGGATCGAGTCGAGGGACGTCTTCGAGCTGTCGTGTGTCAAGAACTTCGGGGCGCCGAGTAACGGCGCTGGGATCGGTCGGATCGCGAGGAGAACGTACGACTACTTCCTCTACGTTGTGATCGCTTCCGCTTCGGGTCTACGAGGGTACGTAGACAACACTCTCCTCTCTCGTTGCCATGCATCACCATGATCTTGCGTGTGCGTAGGAAATTTTTTGAAATTACTACGTTCCCCAACACTTGCTGCTTGCGGACAACTAGGAATGGACTCAATATCATTTATGTCTCCATTTTTTCTAAAAGAGTCTGTCCTCAATACCTGGACAGGTGAGCTGATGGGTTTTCGATCAATGGGCAACTTCAACAGTGTCAACCCCGCTGAAAGGCGTTACATTCCAAACCCAGAGCATATGCGTACAAGTAGAGGCAGACGGCAGTGTCAGCGCATCCGGAATGATATGGATGAATCTGAAGCAGGAGGTCTGACTAGGCAATGCATTCTATGCAATGAATTTGGCCATAGGGACACTAATTGTCCCACTTCCGTCACTGGGCGTGGACGAGGCAACCGGGGACGAAGAGGAGGTAGAGGAAGTAGAGAAGTAAGAGGGAGAGGAAGAAGATAAGCTAGGAGTACTATTAAGTGCAGCACTATGTTCTGAATTTGTATTAAGTGCGGCACTATGTTCTGAATTTGTATTAAGTGTGGTACTATGTTCTGAATTTGGATTAAGTCTGGCACTATGTTCTGAATTTGTATTAAGTGTGGCACTATGTTCTGAATTTGTATTAAGTGTGGCACTATGTTCTATGTTCTGAAGTTTTAGTAAGTGTGGCACTATGTTCTGAATTTTTATTAAGTGTGGCACTATGTTCTGAATTTATAGTAAGTGCGGCACTATGTTCTGAATTTTTATTAAGTTTGGCACTATGTTCTGAATTTTTTGTAAGTGTGGCACTATGTTCTGAATTTTTATTAAGTTTGGCACTATGTTCTGAATTTTTATGTGCAGGAATGTCGGGAATGTGGTTGCTGAATGGGGACATTGATAGGGGTCATCGTGCAGCAATATGGTCTGAGCGCAAGGTTGAGCCTCTGGTCACTCGCACTCCTAAGGAGAACTGGATGATACACACAGAATGAGTTCAGCGGTACGTGCTTTATTAATTTGCACACTGACATGCATATTAATGGGAGACACTAACTGAAAAGTTATGGCATGAAGGTTGAAATGGGCCGGCCTATTACATTTCGCGCTTCTGGTTGAGTCTATCCCGGGCTGCAAACGCCTCGCCATCGATTCCTCCTTGTTGAGCTACTTAGTGGACCGTTGGAGGCCAGAGACCCACACGTTTCACTTCCGATGGGGAGAGATGGCTCCTACTCTCGAGGATGTGTCACTTTTGCTGGGACTACCGTTGGCAGGTCATGCCATAGGACCATTGGACGCACCGGCTGGTTGGGAGCAAGGTCTTACACAACGTTTTCATGGTGTTTTTCTGGATGTTCCGGATCTGGTATGGGAGCATCATGGACCTAAGTATGATTGGTTGCTCAATTTCCAGGTTATTTTCCCTACCTCTTATCTTCAATTTATCGTGCATATGGTTTTACAAAAAATACATGTGGCTTACTTACTAAAACTTTCTCTTTGCTTAATGCAGATCCATAAGTTGCAGGCGCCATTGAGTGCGGAACAGATCACTCGGAGTCTGGAGACCTACTTAATGTGGCTTCGGCAAGGTGATGTTCACAGAGAACCATGTCAGCACTATTAGCGCGCTCTACATCCCTATGGCACTCGAGATAGCGAGCGCTTAGACGGCTGATCAGATCCGACAGAGGAGTTGGGGTTCGGCGGTCTTAGCGGCGTGCAACGGTTGCCAGCTTATATCGAGAAAGCCAACCTTTCTTGGATGCCCTCTATTCCTACAGCTATGGTCGTGGGAGACGTTCTCTATAGGGCGACCAGATGTACGTGTTAATTAGCCTATAGACGCCATGTTTGATGCTGATGGCATCGACATGCCTACTTTCGGTATGTGTTGGACAGGTCGCGAGGTATGTATCGTGTTATGGTTTAATGCATTTTTTGTATGCACCAGACATAGTTCAATGCTAGCGGCTACTAACATTTGTTTTCTGCAGAGACGCTTTGCTAGTGATCAGACCAAAAAGGCATACACGACACTGAACGAGTAGTTCAATACGTACACTGGGGTCATCTGGCAGCCCTACACTCAAGCGGCCATAAATGCGAGATACCCTGGTGGTATGTCTTTGCTGTGCACAAGGGACCGAGATTACTGGATGACGAAATCAAAGATCATCTTCGATATCTTCGTCGAGGAGATGGCACAACAGAGGGTTATGAGGCAATTTGGTCTTCTATAGTTGGAGCTACCTCCCCCTACAGAGAACCCGGTGCCATCACACATCCACAGGTATTAACCAGTTTTACAATGTTGCATTATCTTGCATAGTGCTCAATTCGAAGGGCATGACACCACAATTATCTTTCATACTGCTGAACACACACCACAATTTGAGGACAACAAGGAAGGGCATGACTAGGACAACTGCTGAGTGGCTAGTAAGACTAGAGCCGTATGTTATAGATTGGGAGACAGCAAACACAAATCTATGGCATGAGAATCACAATTTTGAACTCAATGAATTCAATCTCTATTTGCGGCGCTACATGAGCGGAACACGGTTACGTATCGTTGAGCACTCTCACCCAGAGGAGATACCTGATCCTACTCCATTGGATACGTACCCGAGCTATGATATTTCGGGCTCTAGGCAGTACGCGGTAAGATATATTTTCTTTAAGTAATGTTGTCACATACATTGGCGTGCATACTTAATAATCGTCCTGAAAATTTACAGGCTACCTTGACACACGAACTCTACGACGATGTGACCATCTTTGGACGATCACTGTCGTCAGGACCTCTTCTTCATCACTGTCCTGTCATACAACCCTTCTTGGAACAGATGCAGAACAAAATACGGGCTGTCTACGAGGCTATCACGTGTACCCGGAGAAGCGACGTTGTTCAGCACCAGCCACAGCAGCCGCGTCCCTTCATGCACCGACATCAACCACGTCCACGTCTAGCACATCAGCCGACGACCAGGCCACTCCCTCCTGAACAACCTGGCAGTTCATCGTGGCAGCACCCACAACACTACGGTCCCGCGTCGAGCTTCGTGTTTTCTCCACAGCCACAGCACCACGGTCCCTCGTCAAGCTTTGTGTTTGAGCCAGAGCAGCCGTCACAACCAGCAGGTGTGTGTCTTCATATTTATTGTTTTCAATATTAGTTGAGGCGACATCAGTCTTCATGACTTAAAGTTCCGTCGTGCAGGAGCCTATGGATATCATGCGTCTATGTCAGCATCACATGATACGTGGGGGAGTCGGCCTAGAGCAGGCCTATCGGCCCACAGCAGGCCGACTGAACCTGAACTTGTGGCCGACAGGTCTATCGGCTAGCAGCAAGCTGATTGGCCTGCAGTCGGCCTGTTGTGGGCCAATAGACCTGCTGTGGGCCGACGCTGTATTATTTTTTGTAAATTTTTAAATGGGCGTAATATTTTTGCAAATTAATAAAAAAATGTATTATTTAAAAAAAAATAGCCTCGTTAAACAACGTTCCAGCACGAACGGACGACCCGTCTCCCCTCCACGTACAACTGCGTACAGTAGCTCCCTAGAGCAACGGCAATTGTTTTTTCCCCGGCAACGAGCCGTAAGGCTGGTTGTAATGGGGAGTATCATATATTAGTATCATGCATATGATACTAGTGTATGATACTACCTCCCTAATGCATAGTATCATATATTAGTATCATGTAGTACTCTATTTATTGCCATGCATGACACAAAGTAGCATATCATTTAATATGATACGGTATCATGATATGATACTACACCCTCTCTTTCGTTATTTAATGTTATGACACCTCATCAAAATTGCCTAGTTGGCATGCATGATACTACTTATGATACTACCATTACGACTAGCCTAACAGCGACCAGCCATGGATCATGGGTGCACTGTTACTATGTGGTGCCCACCTGATGGCCTAACCTATCCTTTTCGAAAATTATGCAAAAAGACTTGCCTCATTAATTAGTTATAAAGAGTAAGTGTTAGAGTTATCGCTCAACGAGCGCATCATAAAAGAAAACAACAAAACAACAACTCTGGCAGCATAATGGAACACAGATGCTTAATCCCCACGTTGATCTAAATCTTAGCCTCGTCTTCGATGAACTTGAGACTGTAGTACGGCGGTGCAGATTTCTTTCGGGAGACACAACGTTCTTCTGGTTTCACACACCCAGCTCACAAGCATAGTGAATGAGGCCATCACCTTCTGGTTCGCCGTGTTGGGACCCGACATGGCATCCAATAGACACGGACCGACCCGTGGCTCGCCCACCTAGAGGGGTCCAATTTATCAATAAAAAATATAGGGGTCCAATGTCGTCAACCCAAGCTAGTCCTTGATCGTTCTCCAAACTCTGAGTGTAATGACACTTGAAAAACAAGTGGGGCACAATCTCACCAGCTCTCCTGCACAGGGTGCACAACCGACGATTCTCCCAACATCTCTTCTCTAAGTCGTTGAGTACTCTTGGTTTGCCAACCAACTCAAGTGATGTCATCCTCGACCTCCCTCAAAGCTCGACATGTCACGAAAGGGTCGAAAGGTCAACATATTGTCAAATATGCTCCATGGTAAAGGCATCACATGTGTCAATCTTCCCAATCCACGCATCATCCCAAAGAGCCTCCCTGACATCTTCCATTTCAATGGATCCATGTGTGTCTAACTTTTTTTGGACACATACATTTACCTTTCGATTTTGTTATTCCTAATGCAACATATTTTCTTTAATTCAACCGATTCGAATATTATGCAACCCCGAGCCTCAGATGCGGAGGTCGTGGTATCACCCAGGAAGGCGAGACATGGGATTTACGTGTGCGGGTGTCGGAACGATCATAACTTTTGAGAAGGAGGATGGAGACTTACAGGCATGGTCGGGACAGTGGCACCTCAACGAAACAAGTAGCTTGGACAAGAAGGGCAGCCAATGGTGACAAACATGTTGATGGGGGCAAAGGAGAAAGAAGGCGGAAGAGAGCGGCATGACAAAGAAGAAGACATGCAGGAGAATATAACCTCACTTTTTTTAGACAAGTAGACCTCACTGTTTTTAGGAATTTTTTATTACTCAAAGATAAGATATAAAGGGATGATGGAAGAATCATGAGGCTCTAAAGCCAAACATGTCTACCCTGAGCTAATGATATCGCAAACTTAGCTATCATAGTCCGAGCTCCCACTCTCGTGAACATAATCACAAAGATCAAAATTAGCTATACGAGCTCTAATTTCTTTGATGATCATCTCATGTGGCCCTCCTGATCTCTCATTGATCTATATACCACCTCATGAGTTTTTAGGGATATAGTACACGAGAGCTCCTAATTGGCGCTTAGGTGCCAAAAAGTCGCTATGGCGCTCACGGCCCAGTAGTGTGCTCGAACGATGACTCCAGCTGATTTCGCACGTCTGAATGCTCATTTCTTTTTTGGGCTTTTAGCAGCTGTTGTTTACGGTTGGAAAAAACCGGAATATGATTTTCTATATTAAAGCAATCATACATTCAGAAAATTTAACATGAATTAGCAAAAAGTGAACTTAAAAACAGACTTTAAAATCGTTATGAATAAAAAAACGTTCATGAATTTTAAAAAATGTTTGCAAATTTATAAAATGGTCATAAGTTTTATGAAATATTCATGAATTCACAAAATGTTTGTAAATTCTAAAAAACTTCCCAAAATTAAAAACATCACAAATTTGAAAGAATTTCGTGGATCTATAAGAAGTTTACGAATTCAAATTCACCCATTTGAAAACAATTACGGATTTGAAAAGTTATTCACTAATTTGGAAAAAATCACGGTTTTGAAAAAATTTCACCGATTTGAAAAAATGTTCATCAATTTTTAAAATAGTTCACATATTAAAAAATGTTCATGAAGTGAAAAAACTTTCAGGAATTTTAATATAAGTTCATGATTTTTAAAACTTTTGCGAATTTTAGAAATAATCAAGAAATTGGGAAATTTGTGAGTGTGAAAATTGATTCTCATTTTCTAAAATAGGAATTTATTTTTTAAAATATTATTAATTAAAAAATTATTTAGAAAAAGTAAACAAAATAAAGAAGAAAAAATTGCCAAAAAGTGCGGAGAAAAGACCAGCTAAGAAAAGGACCGGAAGCTTCTCAAAACCGGGCATGAACCTTGAAAAAACCGGTAGCAAAAGCAAAGTAGTACGCTTAGAAGGGTCGGGCGTTTGAACATACGTGCAATGTATACCGTTAAGGAACCAATGAGAGCAACTAATTGGAGGTTACCCCTTGTGGGGACCTCCAAGGGTCAGTTTTAATGGTCTGGAGCACGTCAAGTGGTGCGTTCATCCGACGGCACATGTCGTGTGATGGGTGCTCCCTTTGGATTTTTTTAAATTTTTTTATCTGTATGCATTTTCAAGTTTTAGATGATTTTTTTTTGTTTTTTGACCTTTTGGTTGTCGCCCGGTTTTCTCTAGGTTTTGGAGGAAAAAATGCCCGAAATCTTTTTAGCCAAAAAACAATTACGCTTCCACGGAGAGCACAGATTATAACTTTTAGTGGAGGCACATATTTCCTTCAGCGAAAAGCGCAATTGTTTAGGGTCTAGGGGAAAAAGAACTATGCTCCAGGAGAAGCATATATTTGCTTCTCGTGGAGGCATTGCTTTGCTTTCGCGAGAAGCACAACTGTGCTCCTCGGAAAGGAAAAAAGTTGTGCTTCCACAAGAAACACATATTTGCTTCTTGTGGATGCACATATTTGCTTCTACGAGGAAAATTTTCTCTAAAAAAAATATGCTTCCATAAGAAGCACATATTTGCTTCTCGTGGAAGCACATGTTTGCTTTCACGAGAAGCATAAAAATATGGACTTCCACGAGAATCACAGATGTGCTGTCATGGAGGCGCAAATTTGCTTTCGCAAGAAGCACAATTTTATCAATTTTATTGTTTTTCTGGTTTTTTGTTTCCGGTTTTTCTTTTGTTCGTGAAAAAAGTTTTTTGAAACTAGGATCTTGTTTCACAGATCTACGCTTGTTTACAGACATATTTTACCGGGAAAGCCCAAAATAAGGCTAGCCCATCAGTGACATGAATGAACGGGCTCTCGAGTTTTGTTCAAAAAAAAAAAAAAAACTCTAGAGGCCCTTTACCGTATTGCCGTGTGTGCAGGACATTGCCAAAACGGGAGCAAAAACAAACAATTTCGCCTTCTCCATTCGCGCCCGCGCTCTCATGGTCCTCCCTAAAACACGCCATGGTCATCGAGATGCCGCTTGTCCATTGTCACTGCCCCTCGTCCTTCCCACGCGCACGCCCATGCATGCGCATCTGGCCAATCCTATCCCCGAATTGGAAAAGTAAAATGCAGCAAAAACGATTAATCCACAGCGTTGCATGACATGCGCACCACCTCCATGGGCACCTCGGTCGCGGTCACCGTCGCCTTCGCGGTCGTCCTCTTCCTTGCGCGGGCAACCCATGCCGAGATCAGGACAACGCTCATCGTGTCGGACGCGCGGCCACTGATCCTCTTCGAGCAGTTTGGCTTCGCGCGAGGCGGCAAGGCCGCCCTCTCCATACGCCGCTCGGCATGGAACCTCCGGCCGGGGTCACACCTCGCCGGAGTCGACCCCACCCTCATGGGATTCGTCCTCATCTCGGGAGCGCAGTTCCCGAAGATCAACAACGCGTCCCAGTACGCCGCCGCCGACCCAGGAGGCGGCAGCTTCTGCGTACTCACGAGCGGGTACGCCGTCCCGATGATCCGGCTCAGCGACGTGCCGCCTGGAGGCGCCACCAGCATCCTGAGCATCGACGACCCCGACGAGTACGCGGTGGTGTTCAACAACTGCCAGGAGGGCGCGGAGGTGACCATGGACGTGCGCACCGAGATGTACAACGTGCGGGGCGGCGTCCCCGACGGGCTCAGGGACTACCTCCCCGTGGGGCTCCAGCCGCTGCCCAACATCTACACCGTGGTGTCGGTGGTGTACTTCGTGTTCCTGGCGGTGTGGGTGTGGACGTGCCTGCGGAAGCGCGCGACGGCGGAGCGGATCCACGTGGTGATGGGCGCGCTGCTGCTGTTCAAGGCGCTCAAGATGGCGTGCGCGGCGGAGGACACGTGGTACGTGGAGTCCACGGGCACGCCGCACGGCTGGGACGTCGCCTTCTACGTCTTCGGCTTCTTCAAGGGCGTCCTGCTCTTCACCGTCATCGTGCTCATAGGCACCGGCTGGTCCTTTCTCAAGCCCTACCTCCAGGTCACTGATTGGAATTCAACATCGATCGTCTTTTCAATTCTCAATTACGCAATGCAATGCAACATCGGTCATCTTTTAAATCTGATTTGTGAATTGGCAGGAGCGGGAGAAGAACGTGCTGATGATAGTGATCCCGCTGCAAGTGATCGAGAACCTGGTGCTGGTGGTGATCGGGGAGACGGGGCCGACGGGGCGGGACTGGGTGGTGTGGAACCACGTGTTCCTGCTGGTGGACGTCATCTGCTGCTGCGCCGTCTTCTTCCCCATCATCTGGTCCATCCGGGGCCTGCGCGAGGCCTCCAAGACCGACGGCAAGGCGGCGCGCAACCTCCACAAGCTCACCCTCTTCAAGCGCTTCTACATCGTCGTCGTCGGCTACCTCTACTTCACACGGATCATCGTGTCCGCCTTCCTCGCTGTGCTCAACTACAAGTACCAGTGGGGCGTCAACGTCGCCGTCGAGGCCGCCAGCTTCGCCTTCTATGTCTTCGTCTTCTACAACTTCCATCCGGTGGAGAAGAACCCGTACCTGTACGTCGGCGACGACGAGGAGGAGTCTGCCGGTGGACAGCTCGAGATGGACGAGCGTGCTTTCTAAGCTTTAGTTCATAGTACGAAGCATGCACGTTTCCAAGTGTTGTACGTATTAGCTAGCCTCCTGTATTGTATACAGTTAATCTGTTTCTTGCTCAGATGCTCGCGCATCATCGTACGTAATGGCTTCATAGAGGCACATCTATTAGACTATGTACCATGAAAGATGCTTATAGAGATGCTCGTGAAAATAAATCAGCTTTTGTCTAACCACCAATGATTGTTTACATAGTAAGGGCAACATTCCAACGCGCTGACCCAAATTGTCCAACGCGTCGATGCAAACCCAAAATCCATCGGCTTGTTTGGACGAATTCCCAACCCATATTTGCACAGGATTTGTGTCCACACAGACATCAAACAGACTCGCCGTGCATCCACTCGGTATCCGCCTTGGGCCCGCATGCCAGCCGCCCAACTACCCACACGGTTGTAGTCAATGCGTCCACCTACCTTGAACATGGCAGCGTCTGGAAGCCTCTGGAGTCCATGTTTAACCACTGCACCAAGTTGCCTCTTTTGGGGACATGTTTAACCACCACACCAACCATTGAGAGACCAATTTTGGAGACCAAGAAACTATCCAACACCAACACAGGGGAGACCTTGATTTTGCCAGTAGCATCCACAAGTGGCAAGCCTAGAGCAGGAACAACATTAGGTCCTGTCTCTTCAGTTGACTCACATGAAACACATTGTGTATCTGTACATTGGCAGGAAGTACTAGTTTTGTATGAGTTACCAATCTTATGTAGTATTCTATAGAGTTAATTACACTATTGATACATAAACTTGCAGCGCGGGTACAATTTCATCCAAAAACTTGCAAATTGACTCAAATTAGCCCCTAAACTTACTTTGCGGGAACAAACTGATACAAATTAGTCCGAAACCTGCCCGTCGGATGAGAGGCACGTGCCAGTCACTTCGGTTTTCATTTCTCATCAGCCCTTTCGCCTTTCTGTTTCTCATCGACGACGTTGCAATGGTCGCCGCGGACGAGATCGGCACTGGATGGAGCCGCGTCCTCACGGCATTGGTGATTTTCCGCCTGACAACGGTATGAAATCACCTTCCTTCTTCTATGTTGGATTGTCCCCCTGTATCGGCATCTCTCACTAGTATAAAAACGACCTTTAGTACCGGTTCGTAAGGACCTTTAGTCCCGGTTCTGTAACCGATACTAAAGGGTGGGAACTAAAGGTACCCCCCCTTTAGTCCCGGTTCAACACGAACCGGGGCCAAATGCCCACCACGTGGCACGAGCCCGCACGGTGGTCTGGAGGAGACACCAACCGGTACTAAATGTTTTTTTATTTTTTTTTATTTTCGTATTTCTGAATTATTTGACGATTTAGTCTCTAATCACCCCTCATCATTGCTCTAATCACCCCTCATCATTCCAAATCGTCTAACTTCCCGGCTGGTCACCCATCCTCTCATTACTCCAGCCTAAGCATGCTTAACTTTCGAGTTCTATTCCCCCTAGTTCCCAAGTCTGCACTTGTTGTTTACCTAACAATAGTAAGCTGTCAATCCTATTAACACTCAGGAGTTTAGCTTGAGCATGAAGTCACATGTTTCACCTTTTGAGTTTGAAACTATTATTCTAAAAAATAATTATTATTTAGTAACAGCAATATTTCTTGAATAAGTAGTTTGACCATAGTTTGACCACAGTTTGACCATAGTTTGACCACAATTTGACCAAAAGTAAAAAAACTAAAATAATTATTTATTAACACTAATATTTCTTGAATAAGTAGTTTGACCATAGTTTGACCACAATTTGACTAGATTTAATGAAAAGTCAAAAAACTGAAATTTGAGCATATCTTTTTTTCCTTTCAGAATTTGAGGATTCTAAAAATTTGCAAACAGGCCTACGGCGGTCAAAATCGAATGCGGATTTTCGTGCTGATTTTTTTGATATATTATGCTTTTTTTCGATATTGTATGCAAAAGATATGGCTGTTTTAATTTTCGATAACATTTTTTTGCAAAACATGTCCAAATTTAAGTTTTTTAATTTTCCTAACTAGTAGATGTAGTAACATAACTACATCTTGAGAGATTTTAATTTTTGCAGTTTTTATCATTTTCTTTTATTTTTTACAAAGCTGAAATGGCGATACACGAGGGGGGGGGGGGAGTAGAGTTTGAAAATTGCCCTTTAGTTCTGGTTTGTGTCTCCAACCAGGTCTAAAGGTTAGACCCCTTTAGTCCCGGTTTGTGACACAAACCGGGACTATAGGTTAGACCTTTAGTACCGGTTCGTGTCACAAACCGAGACTAAAGGGGCTCGTGGGGCCCCGGCCTGATGCTAGCCTGCCACCACCCCTTTAGTACTGGTTCGTGACACAAACTGGTACTGAAGGTTCAACACGAACCGAGACTAATGCATAGCTGTTCGAACCGGCACTAATGGTCACATTAGTGCGGGTTAATTTACAAACCGGGACTAAAGGGCTGAACATTAGGCCCTTTTTCTACTAGTGTCTTATCGCTAGGGTTTTCATCTGGTTTGATCAGTGGTATATTCTCCCGCATATGGTTTTCCTGTGGTGCGTATGGTTGATAATCAGGGGTCGGTAGATGAAAGGTGTTGTTTTGTGGTATTTCCGCCCGCTTGTCATTGTTTACTGAAACCGGTGTTGGGTGTGATGTTCAGAGTTGCGAAAAGTAGTGTTCTGCTACATTGGAGTTGTTGTGTGCTCATAATCTTGCGATGTGATTACTTTCATAGTTCTGTGACTGAAACAAGTGTCGTTTAAATCTTTTCACTACCACTATTTACATACCTCAGATGAACAGGCTAGAAACCTACACCCTGCGTCGAATCCTTCTGTACATACTCTAAGAACAGGGCTACAAAAATGCCCACAATTCTCCTTCTTCTCAATGTCACAAAAGTCATGGCAATACTCAAATGGTGGAATAAACCCATCAAAATCATACTCAGTGTCCATTTGCATTTGACAATGCAAAAGTTGTTGAGTTCTGCTTAAAGTCACATATTGTAGGACACGAGAAATTACGACACCTCCGGACTTTTTTGGGTCGAAATGAAGCTCAGATGTCACCCGTCATTCTTCAGTACAACTGCCGCCCAGGCCGACCGACATTGCCACCGCCGTCGCCCTTGGGCCATGCAACCACAAGGAGGGGCTGACTATCCGCCGATGAGGACGTCGCGTCACGGCGAGCCACCTTCTTCCGTCCTTGCCGCGGTCGTTGCCACTATCAATGGTTAGGGATTTGGCTTGAGAGGAAGGTTGCCTCGGTCGAGTGCGAATTTGTGGGAAGAACAAAGAAGACTGGCTAGGGATTTAGCTTGTGCGTGGTGAACAGAGAGGCTGGCTAGGCTACCCGGGGATCTATTTACATCATACAACGGGGGGTTCCTGTAAATTAACCGGAAAGCGGGCCAAGTTCCAAGAGCCGACGTGGCAGGTTTCGACCAATTTGTATCAGTTTGTTCCCGTAAAGCAAGTTTAGGGGTTAATTTGAGTCATTTTGTAAGTTTTTGTATGAGATTGTACCCGTGCTGCAAGTTTATGTATCACTAGTGTAATTAACTCTATTCTATATGGTCCATAGAATTTAGTGGCCAATTTGAGTCATGTCCTTATCCCAAAAGCTGCTAATATATAATGTTGCATCTTTAAGTATACTATTTCTCCTTCCTGGAATTGTCTGTCCTATTTTTGTTTGCATATTTCTCCATCTTCCGTTGAGCTACACGTAAGCACTACTAGGGAAAACCTTATACACAGAATCTTAGCAGCAGCGCGGCTCAAAAAGACACGCTACTGCTAATTATCAGCAGCGCGTGCGTGCAAAACTCGCTCTTCAGAACGGAGTTAGCGATGGCGCGCTGAAACAACCAGCTGCTACAAATATTGACCGACAGTGCCCACCAACCTACATTTAGCAGCAGCGCGTTGTCGTGACCCGCGCTACTGTTAAAGCGGTAGTAGCAGCACGCTTTTTCTGAGGTCGCTGCTGCTAATTTTCAAATTGGGCACACTGTTGGTCCCAGTTAGCAGTAGCGCTTGTGTGGGAAGCGCGCTGCTGCTAATTTCTTATCAGCGGCGCGTTTTAGGACCCGCGCTACTGCTAAGCCGCACCAGCCCACCACCTTTCCCCACCCGTCCTCCCCTCCCCCATCTCCTCTCTTCCCTTTCCCCTACCTCCCACATCCTCCCTCTCTCACTCTTCTTCTTCGTCAATACTTCTCCCCCATTACTCTCCCTCTCCTACCTACCTTTCTCTCTCTTCATTACTCCTAGCTAACTACACCACCTCCATTAATGCATCTCCTTTCTCTTTTTCCTTCCCCTCCACTAGTTGAAGTTGTCTCCTCCCAAATTAGCTAGCTAGGTAGATGTAGCATTTAGTTAAGTGACCTATTTGCCCCCTAACTAGATCTATCTTTGTCAAGAAGAGCTTTGTGCACTTTTGATCTCCCTACATCATCATCTCCATCGTGTGCTCGATCTCGAGATAGAGGTGATTAAAATTTCATGCTTTTGCAAAATGGAAATATGTTTATGTGTGTGTGATATGATAATTGGGAGATATGATGGAAATTGTGTGTGTGGCATGAGTTGACGCCAAATTGTGCTTTTGAGTTGCCTTTGTTTTCTTGAAATGTCGATTTATTTCCCTTTCGGCGAATTCCGGGCAAACTCTAGATCTATATATGTCCTATTTTTAGGGAAGGTCATGCCGAATTTTTGTATGACTTTGATGCATGCACACATTTTTATAATCAATTTGTTTATTATTACCGTGCGAGTTCACGATGGTCGATTAATACGATGGTGGACAGGTGGTTGCGGTCGGTGATGCGAGGACATGAAAGAAAAATAACCGGACAGAGGTTTTATGTCCGTGTCGAAAATGCAAAGGAATAGTTTGGCTCGACCCCCATGACGATGGTCGTGTCGAAGCGCACCTGCTCATGACTGGTTTCATGGATGGCTATACTCGGTGGATCATTGAAGATGAGGATGACGATGTTGAGGACGCCGACGGGGCAGGCAATGATGACACGGGGCAAGACAAAGAGATGATCGATAATGGCGGCGGTGAAGAGGCCGGACATGGCGGAGGAGAAGGGGCCGGACATGGCGGAGGAGAAGGGGCCGGACATGGCGGAGAAGAAGGGGCCGGACATGGCGGCGGAGAGAACGACATGGACTCCACGCAGCAGAGTTCGTCTATACTAAGTTCAATCGTGCGGGACCCTCATGTTCAAGCATTGCTTCGCAGGAGGCAATCTTGAGAGAGCTGCTTCTAGAGAGGAGGCTAAGCTGGAGCAACTGGTGGTAGACTCGAACTCTCCATTGTATGATGGTTGCAATCCTGAGGTGACCCGCTTGAGTTTCACGCTCCAACTCCTGAAGATGAAGGCTAAAAACAAATGGACTGACACTAGCCTCAATGAGCATCTCAAGTACCTAAAGGATGTTCTTCCCGCGGGGAATCTATGTCCTACTAGTGTTGATGAGGCCAAGAAGATCGTGTGCCCTCTTGATCTGCCACACGTTAGATACCATGCATGCATCAACGATTGCATAATTTATCGGAAGGAGCACGCGGAAAAAACAAGCTATCCGATGTGCAATGCTTCTCGATACAAGAAGGCCGGGAAGAGATGTCCCCAGAAAGTTGTATGGTACTTACCGATCACTCCCGTCTCCGTGGTATTTTGTAGATCCCAAGGAAGCAAAGCTAATCTTGTTGCACGCGGAGAGGAAGAAGCCCGACGATGGAGATGATCCAAAGCTGAGACACGTCAAGGATGGAAGCGATGGAGAGCGTTGAACAGCTTCTATCGGTATTTGAATGTGATGCAAGGAACATCGTGCTCGTGGCGTGTACCGATGGCATGAATCCGTTTGGCAACCGAATACCAACCATAGCACATGGCCCGTGTTTGTATGGATGTACAACCTCCCCTTGGTTGTGCATGAAGTCAAATACATTCACATGAGCATGCTTATTCAAGGGCGAAACAACCAGGAAATAATATTAATTTGTATCTGGGGCTACTTCAAGAGGAGTTAGACACGTTATGGAAAACACCGGCCAAGACATGGGACGCCAGCAAAGGCGAGTATTTCTACATGAGAGCCGCGCTGATCACGACGGTGCACGACTATATCAGTTACGGATATGTCGCAGGCCAGGTGTGCCATGGATATTGCGAATGCACGCGTTGCATGGATGATACGATGTCTCAGCAGCTAACGTCAAGGAAAGATGGCGGGTCTGGGAAAATCGTGTACATGGGGCAGCGAAGATGGCTCGAACAGGACGACCCGTGGAGAAACCATGGAGATCTGTTCAATGGTCAAGCTAAGCATCGAGGACCTCCACGTAAGCGGAGCGGTGCCGAAATCGATGAGCTATTGAAAAACTGGAAGGAGTGCCCCGCGCCGGGAAAGACGATGAGAAAGGCGCCGGAGCCGTTGCTGAAGGTATGGAAGACGAGGTATGTGTTCTGGAACTTGGAGTACTGGCACAAACTTGATACACCTCATTGCCTTGATCAAATGCATATCTGTAAGAATGTCCTTGAGAGCTTGCTCGCAACACTGATGAACATGCCGGATAAGACCAAGGATGGGCCGAAGGCAAGAAAAGACTTGCAAGATTTGAAAAACAGGGAAGATCTGCACATGCCGCCCCATAAAATGTCAAACGAGACAGAGACGGAGACAGAGGCACGGAAGAATAAGGGCAAGAAAATATAGAAAGAGGATTATTGGCCCCCTTCTTGCTTCACCTTAAGTCAGGCTGAGATTGATCAATTCTTTTAAGTGCCTTACTAGAGTCAAAGTTAGTTCCGGTTACTGTGGCAAGATAAACAGATATCTAGACACGGACAAGAAAAGGTTCAGCGGGATGAAGTCCCATGGCTGTCGTGTGATGATGACACAGATACTACCTATTGCCCTTAGAGGGATAATGGACAAGCACGTCCGTGACACACTTAGTGGTCTCTGCAACTTTTTTGACGTCATCTCTCGAAAGTCGATCCGTGTGAAGCAGCTCCGTAGGCTACAGGAAGAGATCGTTGTGATACTGAATGAGCTTGAGATGTACTTCCCGCCCGCGTTCTTTGATGTGATGGTGCATCTGTGTGTCCATATTGTGGATGACATAATAGACCTGGGGCCGTCATTCCTGCACAACATGATGTCGTTTGAGAGGATGAATGGGATCATCAAAGGATTCATTTGTAACATGTCCCGTATGGATGGAGGCATCCTCCAGGGCTATGTGACACAAGAGTGCATCTCTTTCTGCGAGAATTTTCTATATGGCGCAGACCAGCCGCCTGGTGTTAGTGTTGGTTTGTCCGTTAACAAGCACGATGGGAGGCTCGAAGGAGAAGGTCACTGCAATGGTCGCAAGGAACTGCACGTGGCATACTCAGATCGACGCCGCGACTTTGACAGAGCAAACTTGGTAGTGCTACAACACCTAGACGAGGTAGATCCTTTCGTGGCACTGCACAAAGAAATTATCGCAAAGAAGTATCATGATCGGGGGTATGCGGAGATGACGCCTTGAAGTTACTAGGAGCACAACTCCACTTTCTGCATTGGTTCAAAGAGCATATTATTGCTAATCCCCCGGAGGAGGGCTCTAAGGACGGATTGCTCATATACGCCTTAGCACATGGCCCCTCGCTCAACCTCGTAACCTATCAGGCATATGATATCAACGGATACACGTTCTACACGAAGGCCAAAGATATGGACAGTGATGATCAAAACTCAGGGGTGACGATGGAATGCATGACCGGCAGCGACAACGGCGCAATTGAGAGATTTTATGAAAGGGTCGAGGAGATCTGGGAGCTTGACTACTCTGGACCGCACAACACGACGATGTTCCATGTCAGATAGGCTAAGAATGTCGAAAGAGAAAGCTGGATTTTCACTACCATGACTATACTCGACGCCAAGAGTGCTACCGTGAATGCTATTGCAAAAAAACGAGCCATGGGTACACGCTAAGCACATGACACAATGCTTCTTCATAACCGACCCGCGCAACCCCAGCCGTGTTGTCGTGAGGAGAGGCAAAAGGAACATCATTGGAATGGATGGAGTCGCCAACAAGGAAGACTACGATTAGTACGGCAACCCAATGAGGGAAGATGACGATGATGATGAAGTATACGTCAAAAGAAGAATCAATACTACATTACCTAAGAAAAATCATACTCCATGGAAAAGGCAAAGTCATAATGTGAGGCTCAATTATTCTTCGACGAACAAGAAGGGAAAGAAGCTGACTCAAAAACGAAAACATCAACGCTAAGGAACCGTATGTTATCGGTCAAATGATGTGATATATATATATATATATATATATATGTTCCTATTTTGTATACACACTTAGCCATTATTATGCATGGGTCCAATGATGTACTATATATGTTCCTATTTTATATACATATTTAACCATCAATTGATGCAATATACATCGCCTTCCCTTCATTCACTGCTCTCGGAAAAAAGTGAGAGAAAATAAAGGAAAAGAAAAAGGAAAACTGGTTATAGTAGTAGCGGTTTACTGAAAAAGAGCTACAGCTAGTCAAGGTAGCAGCAGCATTTTCTGTAAAAACCGCTATAGCTACCTGTATTAGTAGTAGCGCGTTTCGTCTAAACGCGCTACTGCTACGTCCACTTAACCCAAAATCCCCCCTCTCTCTGCTTCATCCCGCCTCTTTTCCCCCAAATCTCCACTCTCTCTCCCCGTCAGCATTGCCATCTTGGCCTTCGCCCCGACCCGGCCCTACCCCGACCCGGCGCTAGACCCGACCCCAGCCCTCGCCCCGACCCGGCGCTCGCCCGACCCGGCCCTCGCCCCCTGATGTCTAGTACACAAACTTCTTCTTTAGACGTTGTTGGTCCTGCAAGTGCACATGTTTGTAGGACAGTAGCAAATTTCCCTCAAGTGGATGACCTAAGGTTTATCAATCCGTGGGAGGTGTAGGATGAAGATGGTCTCTCTCAAGCAACCCTGCAATCAAATAGCAAAGAGTCTCTTGTGTCCCCAACACACCCAATACAAAGGTAAATTGTATAGGTGCACTAGTTTGGCGAAGAGATGGTGATACGAGTGTAATATGGATGGTAGATATAGGTTTTTGTAATCTGAAAATATAAAAACAGCAAGGTAACAAGTGGTAAAAGTGAGCATAAACGGTATTGCAATGGTAGGAAACAAGGCATAGGGCTCATACTTTCACTAGTGCAAGTTCTCTCAACAATAATAACATAGATAGATCATATAACAATCCCTCAACATGCAACAAAGAGTCACTCCAAAGCCACTAATAGCGGAGAACAAACCAAGAGATTATGGTAGGGTATGAATCCACCTCAAAGTTATTCTTTCGGATCAGTCTATTAAAGAGTTCGTACTAGAATAACACCTTAAGACACAAATCAACCAAAACCCTAATGTCACCTAGATACTCCATTGTCACCTCAAGTATCCGTGGGCATGATTATACGATATGCATCACACAATCTCAGAGTCATCTATCCAACCAACACAAAGTACTTCAAAGAGTGCCCCAAAGTTTCTACCGGAGAGTCAAGATGGAAACGTGTGCCAACCTTTATGCATAGGTTCATGGGAGGAACCCGCAAGTTGATCACCAAAACATACATCAAGTGGATCACATGATATCCCATTGTCACCATAGATAAACACGGCAAGACATACATCAAGTGTTCTCAAATCCTTAAAGACTCAATCTGATAAGATAACTTCAAGAGGAAAACTCAATTCATCACAAGAGAGTAGAGGGGGAGAAACATCATAAGATCCAACTATAATAGCAAAGCTTGCGATACATCAAGATCGTGCCATAGAGAGAACACGAGAGAGAGAGATCAAACACATAGCTACTGGTACATACCCTCAGCCCCGAGGGTGAACTACTCCCTCCTCGTCATGGAGAGCGCCGGGATGATGAAGATGGCCATCGGTGAGGATTCCCCCCAGGCGAGTGCCTAATGGGCTCCGAGAGGTTTTGGTGGCTCTGAGGCTTGCGGGCGGAACTCCCGATCTATCTTACGTGTCGATGTTTTTAGGGTACGTGGACTTATATAGGCGAAAGAAGTCAGACGAGGGAGCCTCGAGGGGCCCAGGAGACAGGGGGCGCGCCCTCCTATCTCCTGTCTTCATCGAGCCTTCCCTTGCTTGAACTCCAAGTCTCCCGGATCATATCCTTTCCAAAAATCACGCTCCCGAAGGTTTCATTCCGTTTGGACTCCGTTTGATATTCCTTTTCTTCGAAATACTAAAACATGCAATAAAACAACAATATGGGCTGGGCCTCCGGTTAATAGGTTAGTCCCAAAAGTAACATAAAAGTGTATAATAAAGCCCGTAATCATTCAAAACGGATAATAAAATAGCATGAATGCTTCATAAATTATAGATACGTTGGAGACATATCAGCATCCCCAAGCTTAATTCCTACTCGTCCTCGAGTAGGTAAATGATAAAAGAAAGAATTTATGAAGTGTGAATGCTAGCAGGTGCACAAGTTTGATCAATGATAATTTCAATCACCTTTTCTAGCATGATTATAAGTCATAACAATAGTTCATCTCATAAAACTTCTCACGATCAAGTAACAAGCAATTCACATTTTAAAGCATAGACCAAAAACTAGCAAACTTCATTCTCAGCCATCAAACAATTGCAATTCATCTTATTTTCAGGAAGGGTCTATGTCAGAGCTTTGTTTTAGCAAACTCCACATACTCAACTATCATATAGTCTTCTACAATTGCTAACACTCACGCAATACTAATGGTTATGGAGTTTCAAACGGACACTGAGAAAGATAGGGGCTTATAGTGTTGCCTCCCAACGTATTCACCTTTGGGTGATGTCAACAATAATAATTCATGCTAATTTACATCCAATTGGATATATATATATATATATATATATTGTTGGGGAACGTAGTAATTTCAAAAAATTTCCTACGCACACGCAAGATCATGGTGATGTACAGCAACGAGAGGGGAGAGTGTTGTCTACGTACCCTCGTAGACCCGGCGCGAAGCGATCACAACGTAGAGGAAGTAGTCGTCGACGTTCTCCTCGCGATCCGACCGATCCGGCGCCGTTACTCCGACGCCCCGAGTTCTTGACACACGTACAGCTCGATGACGTCCCTCGTACTCGATCCAGCCGAGTGTCGAGGGAGAGTTCCGTCAAGACCTGACGGCGTGGTGGCGATCTTGATGTTCTACGGTAGCAGAGCTTCGCCTAAGCTTCGCGACGATATGACCGAGGTGGAATATGGTGGAGGGGGGCACCGCACACGGCTAAGGAACGATCCGTAGATCAAACTTGTGTGTCCTAGGGTGCCCCCTGCCCCCGTATATAAAGGAGCAAGGGGGGGGGTGCGGCCGGCCTAGAGGAGGCGCGCCAGGAGGAGTCCTACTCCCACCGGGAGTAGGACTCCCCCCTTTCCTAGTTGGAGTAGGATTGGGGAAGGGGGAAGAAGGAAGGGGGGCGCCGCCCCCCCTCCTTGTCCTATTCGGACTAGGGGGGGAGGGGGCGCGCGGCCTGCCCTGGCCGGCCCCTCCTCTTCTCCCTTGAGGCCCACTAAGGCCCATTTAGTTCCCGGGGGGTTCCGGTAACCTCCCGGTACTCCGGTAAATTCCCGATTTCACCCGGAACCATTCCGAACTCCAAATATAGGCTTCCAATATATCAATCTTTATGTCTCGACCATTTCGAGACTCCTCGTCATGTCCGTGATCACATCCGGGACTCCGAACTTCTTCGGTACATCAAAATACATAAACTCATAGTATAACCGCATCATCGAAACCTTAAGCGTGCATGGACCCTACGGTTCGAGAACAATGTAGACATGACCGAGACACGTCTCGGTCAATAACCAACAGCGGGACCTGGATGCCCATATTGGTTCCTACATATTCTACGAAGATCTTTATCGGTCGACCGCATAACAACATACTTTGTTCCTTTGTCATCGGTATGTTACTTGTCCGAGATTCGATCGTCGGTATCCAATACCTAGTTCAATCTCGTTCTTCGCAAGTCTCTTTACTCGTTCCGTAATACATCATCTCACAGCTAACTCATTAGTTGTAATGCTTGCAAGGCTTCATGATGTGTATTACCGAGAGGGCCCAGAGATACCTCTCCGACAATCGGAGTGACAAAACCTAATCTCGAAATACGCCAACCCAACATCGCCTTTGGAGACACCTGTAGTACTCCTTTATAATCACCCGATTCGTTGTGACGTTTGGTAGCACCAAAGTGTTCCTCCGTAAACGGAGTTGCATAATCTCATAGTTACAGGAACATGTATAAGTCATGGATAAAAGCAGTAGCAACATACTAAACGATCGAGTGCTAAGCTAATGGAATGGGTCATGTCAATCATATCATTCTACTAATGATGTGACCTTGTTTATCAAATAACAACTCTTTGTTCATGGTCAGGAAACATAACCATCTTTGATTAACAAGCTAGTCTAGTTGAGGCATACTAGTGACATATTGTTTGTCTATGCATTCACACATGTATCATGTTTCCGGTTAATACAATTCTAGCATGAATGATAAACATTTATCATGAAATAAGGAAATAAATAATAACTTTATTATTGCCTCTAGGGCATATTTCCTTCAGTCTCCCACTTGCACTAGAGTCAATAATCTAGATTACATAGTAATGATTCTAACACCCATGGAGTCTTGGTGTTGATCATGTTTTGCTCGTGGAAGAGGCTTAGTCAACGGGTCTGCTACATTCAGATCCGTATGTATCTTGCAAATCTCTATGTCTCCCACCTGGACTAAGTCCCGGAGGGAATTGAAGCGTCTCTTGATGTGCTTGGTCCTTTTGTGAAATCTGGATTCCTTCGCTAAGGCAATTGCTCGAAAGATTGTCACGAAGATTTTCATTGGACCCGATGCACTAGGTATGACACCTAGATCGGATATGAACTCCTTCATCCGACTCCTTCATTAGCTGCTTCGAAGCTGCTATGTACTCCGCTTCACATGTAGATCCCGCCACGACGCTTTGTTTAGAACTGCACCAACCGACAGCTCCTCCGTTTAATGTAAATACGTATCCGGTCTGCGATTTAGAATCGTCCGGATCGGTGTCAAAGCTTGCATCAACGTAACCGCCATTTATGAGCTCTTTGTCACCTCCATATCTGAAAACATATCCTTAGTCCTTTTCGGTATTTCAGATGTTCTTGACCGCTGTCCGATGATCCACTCTGGATTACTTTGGTATCTCCTGCTAGGCTTATAGCAAGGCACACATCAGTGTCAGGTACACAGATTGCATACATGATAGAGCCTATGGTGAAGCATAGGAACATCTTTCATTTTCTCTCTATCTTCTGCAGTGGTCGGGCATTGAGTCTTACTCAACTTCACACCTTGTAACACGTGCAAGAACCCTTCTTTGCTTGATCCATTTTGAACTTCTTCAAAATTTTGTCAAGGTATGTGCTTTGTGAAAGTCCAATTAAGCGTCTTGATCTATCTCTATAGATCTTAATGCCCAATATGTAAGCAGCTTCACCGAGGTCTTTCATTGAAAAACTCTTATTCAAGTATCCCTTTATGCTATCCAGAAAATTCTATATCATTTCCGATCAGCAATATGTCATCTACATATAATATCAGAAATGCTACAGAGCTCCCACTCACTTTCTTGTAAATACAGGCTTCTCCAAAAGTCTGTATGAACCCAAATGCTTTGATCACACTATCAAAACGTTTATTCCAACTCCGAGACGCTTGCACCAGTCCATAAATGGATCATTGGAGCTTGCACACTTTGTTAGCTCCTTTGGATCGATAAAACCTTCTCGTTGCATTATATACAACTCTTCTTCCGTAAATCCATTCAGAATGCGGTCTTTACATCCATTTGCCAAATTTCATAATCATAAAATGCGCAATTGCTAACATGATTCGGACAGACTTAAGCATCGCTACGGGTGAGAAGGTCTCATCGTAGTCAATCCCTTGAACTTGTCGAAAACCCTTTGCGACAAGTCGAGCTTTGTAGACATTAACATTACCGTCAGTGTCAGTCTTCTTCTTGAAGATCCACTTGTTTTCTATTGCTTGCCGACCCTCGGGCAAGTCAACCAAAGTCCATACTTTGTTTTCATACATGGATCCCATCTCGATTTCATGGCCTCAAGCCATTTTGCGAATCTGGGCTCACCATCGCTTCTTCATAGTTTGTAGGTTCATCATGATCTAGTAGCATGATTTCCGAATGGATTACCGTACCACTCAGTGCGGATCTTACTCGGTTGATCTACGTGGTTCAGAGTAACTTGATCTCAAGTTTCATGATCAACATCATCAACTTCCTCACTACTTGGTGTAGATGTCTCGAAACGGTTTCGTGACAAACTACCTTCAAGTAAGGGAGAAGGTACAATTACCTCGTCAAGTTCTACTTTCCTCCCACTCACTTCTTTCGAGAGAAACTCCTTCTCTAGAAAGGATCCATTCTTAGCAACGAATGTCTTGCCTTCGGATCTGTGATAGAAGGTGTACCCAACTGCTCTTTTGGGTATCCTATGAAGACACATTTCTCGATTTGGGTTCGAGCTTATCGGGTTGAAGCTTTTTCACATAAGCATCGCATCCCCAAACTTTAAGAAACGACAACTTTGGTTTCTTGCTAAACCATAGTTCATAAGGTGTCGTCTCAACGGATTTTGACGGTGTTCTATTCAGTGTGAATGCGGCCGTCTCTAGAGCATAACCCAAAACGATAGCGGTAAATCTGTAAGAGACATCATAGATCGCACCATATCTAGTAAAGTACGATTACGACGTTCGGACACACCATTACGCTGTGGTGTTCCGGGTGGCGTGAGTTGCGAAACTATTCCACATTGTTTCAAATGTAGACCAAACTCGTAACTCAAATATTCACCTCCACGATCAGATCGTAGAAACTTAATTTTCTTATTACGATGATTTTCAACTTCACTCTGAAATTCTTTGAACTTTTCAAATGTTTCAGACTTATGTTTCATTAAGTAGATATACCCATATCTGCTTAAGTCATCTGTGAAGGTGAGAAAATAACGATATCCGCCACGAGCCTCAACATTCATCGGACCACATACATCTCAGATGTATGATTTCCAACAAATCTGTTGCTCTCTCCATAGTACCGAGAACGGGTTCTAGTCATCTTGCCCATGAGGCACGGTTCGCAAGTGCCAAGTGATTCATAATCAAGTGACTCCAAAAGTCCATCAAGATGGAGTTTCTTCATGCGCTTTACACCGATATGACCCAAACGGCAGTGCCACAAATAAGTTACACTATCATTATCAACTCTGCATCTTTTGGTTTCAACATTATGAATATGTGTATCACTACTATCGAGATTCATAAAAATAGACCACTCTTCAAGGGTGCATGACCATAAAAGATATTACTCATATAAATAGAACAACCATTATTCTCGATTTAAATGAATAACCGTCTCGCATCAAACAAGATCCAGATATAATGTTCATGCTCAACGCAGCACCAAATAACAATTATTTAGGTCTAAAACTAATCCCGAAGGTAGATGTAGAGGTAGCGTGCCGACCGCGATCACATCGACTTTGGAACCATTTCCCACGCGCATCGTCACCTCGTCCTTGCGGTGTTCACTTAATTCGTAGTCCTGCTTTGAGTTGCAAATATTAGCAATGTAACCAGATCAAATACCAGTGCTCTGCGAGCTCTAGTAAGGTACACATCAATAACATGTATATCACATATACCTTTGTTCACCTTGCCATCCTTCTTATCCGCCAAATACTTGGGGCAGTTCCGCTTCCAAAGGACTATCGCTTGCGGTAGAAGCACTTTCGATTTGAGCTTAGGTCCGGACTTGGGTTTCTTCTCTGAGCACAACTTGCTTGCTGTTCTTCTTGAGGTTCCCTTCTTCTTCCCTTTGCCTTTCTTCTTGAAACTAGTGGTCTTATTGACCATCAACACTTGATGCTCCTTCTTGATTTCTACCTCCGCAGCCTTTAGCATTGCGAAGAGCTCAGGTATAGTCTTTACTAACCCTTGCATATTATAGTTCATCACGAAGCCTTTGTAGCTTGGTAGCGAGTGATTGAAGAATTCAGTCAATGACACAATCATCCGGAAGATTAACTCCCAATTGTGTCAAGTGATTGTAGTACCCAGACATTCTGAGTATGTGTTCACTAACAGAACTATTCTCCTCCATCTTGCAGCTATAGAACTTATTGGAGACTTCATATCTCTCAATCCGGGCATTCTGTTGGAATATCAACTTCAACTCCTGGAACATCTCATATGCTCCATGACGTTCAAAACGTCGTTGAAGTCCCGGTTCTAAGCCGTAAAGCATGGCACACTGAACTATAGAGTAGTCATCAGCTTTGCTCTGCCAGACGTTCACAACATCTGGTGTTGCTCCAGCAGCAGGCCTGGCACCTAGCGGTGCATCCAGGACGTAACTCTTCTGTGCAGCAATGAGGATAATCCTCAAGTTACGGACCCAATCCATGTAATTGCTACCATCATCTTTCAACTTTGCTTTCTCAAGGAACGCATTAAAATTCAATGGAACAACAAAGACGAGCCATCTATCTACAATCAAACATAAACAAGCAAGATACTATCAGGTACTAAGTTCATGATAAATTTAAGTTCAATTAATCATATTACTTAAGAACTCCCACTTAGACAGACATCCCTCTAGTCATCTAAGTGATCACGTGATCCAAATCAACTAAACCATAACCGATCATCACGTGAAATGGAGTAGTTTTCAATGGTGAACATCTTATGTTGATCATATCTACTATATGATTCACGCCGACCTTTCGGTCTCCGTGTTCCGAGGCCATATCTGCATATGCTAGGCTCGTCAAGTATAACCCGAGTATTCTGCGTGTGCAAAACTGGCTTGCACCCGTTGTAGATGGACGAGAGCTTATCACACCCGATCATCACGTGGTGTCCGGGCACGACGAACTTTGGCAACGGTGCATACTCGGGAGAACACTTCTTGATAATTTAGTGAGAGATCATCTTATAATGCTACCGTCAATCAAAGCAAGATAAGATGCATAAAAGATAAACATCACATGCAAATCAATATAGGTGATATGATATGGTCATCATCATCTTGTGCTTCGTGATCTCCATCTCCGCAGCACCACCATGATCACCATCGCCCTTTGGCGCGACACCTTGATCTCCATCGTAGCATCGTTGTCGTCTCGCCAATCTTATGCTTCTACGACTATCGCTACCGCTTAGTGATAAAGTAAAGCATTACAGATGCGATTGCATTTCATACAATAAAGCGACAACCATATGGCTCCTGCCATTGCCGATAACTTCGTTACAAAACATGATCATCTCATACAATAAAATATAGCATCACGCCTTGACCATATCACATCACAACATGCCCTGCAAAAACAAGTTAGACGTCCTCTACTTTGTTGTTGCAAATTTTACGCTGCTGCTACGGGCTTAAGCAAGAACCAGTCTCACCTCGCATCAAAACCACAACGATACTTCGTCAAATAGACTCCGCTTTAACCTTCTCAAGGACCAGGTGTAGCCACACTCGGTTCAACTAAAGTGAGAGAGCAGACACCCACCAGGTCACCTTTAAGCAACGAGTGCTCGTGGCGGTGAAACCAGTCTCGCGTAAGCGTCTGCGTAATGTCGGTCCGGGCGCTTCATCTCACAATACCGCTGAACCAAAGTATGACATGCTGGTAGGTAGTATGACTTGTATCGCCCACAACTCACTTGTGTTCTACTCGTGCAAAACATCAAACCATAAAAACCTAGGCTCGGATGCCACTGTTGGGGAACGTAGTAATTTCAAAAATTTCCTCGCACACGCAAGATCATGGTGATGTACAGCAACGAGAGGGAGAGTGTTGTCTAGTACCCTCGTGAGACCCGGCGGAAGCGATCACAACGTAGAGGAAGTAGTCGACGTTCTCCTCGCGATCCAACCGATCCCGCGCCGTTACTCCGACGCCCGAGTTCTTGACACACGTACAGCTCGATGGCGTCCCTCGTACTCGATCCAGCCGAGTGTCGAGGAGAGTTCCACGGACGACGGCGTGGTGGCGATCTTGATGTTCTATCGGCGCAGAGCTTCGCTTAAGCTTCATGACGATATGACCGAGGTGGAATATGGTGGAGGGGGCACCGCACACGGCTAAGGAACGATCCGTAGATCAAACTTGTGTGTCCTAGGGTGCCCCCGCCTGTGTATAAAGGAGCAAGGGGGGGTGCGGCCGGCCTAGAGGAGGCGCGCCAGGAGGAGTCCTACTCCCACCGGGAGTAGGACTCCCCCCCTTTCCTAGTTGGAGTAGGATTGGGGAAGGGGGAAGAAGGAAGGGGCCGCCCCCTCCTTGTCCTATTCGGACTAGGGGGGGGCGCGCCTGCCTGCCCCGGCGGCCCCCTCCTCTTCTCCCTTGAGGCCCACTAAGGCCCATTTAGTTCCCGGGGGGTTCCGGTAACCTCCCGGTACTCCAGTAAATTCCCGATTTCACCCGGAACCATTCCGAACTCCAAATATAGGCTTCCAATATACCAATCTTTATGTCTCGACCATTTCGAGACTCCTCGTCATGTCCGTGATCACATCCGGGACTCCGAACTTCTTCGGTACATCAAAATACATAAACTCCTAGTATAACTGTCATCGAAACCTTAAGCGTGCGGACCCTACGGTTCGAGAACAATGTAGACATGACCGAGACACGTCTCCGGTCAATAACCAACAGCGGGACCTGGATGCCCATATTGGTTCCTACATATTCTACGAAGATCTTTATCGGTCAGACCGCATAACAACATACTTTGTTCCCTTTGTCATCGGTATGTTACTTGTCCGAGATTCGATCGTCGGTATCCAATACCTAGTTCAATCTCGTTACGCAAGTCTCTTTACTCGTTCCGTAATACATCATCTCACAGCTAACTCATTAGTTGTAATGCTTGCAAGGCTTCATGATGTGTATTACCGAGAGGGCCCAGAGATACCTCTCCGACAATCGGAGTGACAAAACCTAATCTCGAATACGCCAACCCAACATCTGCCTTTGGAGACACCTGTAGTACTCCTTTATAATCACCCGATTCGTTGTGACGTTTGGTAGCACCCAAAGTGTTCCTCCGGTAAACGGGAGTTGCATAATCTCATAGTTACAGGAACATGTATAAGTCATGGATAAAAGCAGTAGCAACATACTAAACGATCGAGTGCTAAGCTAATGGAATGGGTCATGTCAATCATATCATTCTACTAATGATGTGACCTTGTTTATCAAATAACAACTCTTTGTTCATGGTCAGGAAACATAACCATCTTTGATTAACAAGCTAGTCTAGTAGAGGCATACTAGTGACATATTGTTTGTCTATGCATTCACACATGTATCATGTTTCCTAGTTAATACAATTCTAGCATGAATGATAAACATTTATCATGAAATAAGGAAATAAATAATAACTTTATTATTGCCTCTAGGGCATATTTCCTTCATATATATATATATATATATATATATATATATATATATATATATATATATAGGAAAATGCATCCTACTACCGGTGTAGCTACACCCATTTCTCATATACTAATATGTGATAGTATATATATTACTTTATCATTTTTAGTATGTTCATATACTATATCTAAGATACTCTAAAGCGAGTTATGTGAAAATATTGCATGTGAGCCCATGTTTTTATCATATTTGTGAAAATACGTACATATTTGTATGCGTAAAAAGAAGTATGCTAAAATATACTACATACTACTTAAAAATAGTATATATACTACCTAAATATTCTTACATACTACATACTACGCATACATACACCGAGGTATGGTAGATACTACCTAAAACATACAAAATAAAATGGGTGTAACTACACCGGTAGTAGGAAAAATTTGTCATATATATATATATATATATATATATATATATATATATATATATATATATATATATATATATATATATATATATATCAGATCTTACCAACACGAGGTGCTTGCCAAAGGATAAAATGAAAAAGGGAAAGGTGAAGATCACCTTGACTCTTGCATAAAAGTAAAAGATAGGCCCTTCGCAGAGGGAAGCAGGGATTTGCAGAGGTGCCAGAGCTTAATTTTGAAATAGAGATAAATAATTTTGAGAGGTAC
This sequence comes from Aegilops speltoides, assembly GCA_021437245.1. Taxonomy (NCBI): domain Eukaryota; kingdom Viridiplantae; phylum Streptophyta; class Magnoliopsida; order Poales; family Poaceae; genus Aegilops; species Aegilops speltoides. The sequence goes on from CM038146.1 coordinate 337,049,937, forward strand.
GATCTCATTGTCAACATAACAACCAAGAGTTCCCAATATCTTCCATACTACATACATTATAGGCGGTTCCCAAACAGAATGGTAAAAGTTTTTACTCCCCCTCCACCAACAATCATCAATCCATGGCTTGTCCGAAACAACGGGTGCCTCCAACTAACATCAAACCCGGGGGAGTTTTGTTTGCAGTTATTTTTGATTTGAATTTGATCTTTTGATCATGGGACTGGGCATCCCGGTTACCAGTCATTTTTCTCGTGAATGATGAGCGGAGTCCACTCATCTTGAGAATAACCCACCTAGCATGGAAGAAACTGACAGCCCCTAGTCTCTACATGAGCGATTCGAGCATAAAAAACAGATTATTATTTGAAGGTTTAGAGTTTGGCACATGCAAATTTACTTGGAACGGCAGGTAAATACCGCATATAGGTAGGTATGGTGGACACTCAGGGCAAAAACTGGGTTTAAGGATATTTAGAAGCACAAGTAGTATCTCTACTTGGTGCAAGGAATTTTGGCTAGCATGAGGGGGAAAGGCAAGCTCAACATGTTTGAATGATCCATGACAATATACTTGAACTGAGATGTGAGAAAACATAACCCATTACGTTGTCTTCCTTGTCCAACATCAACTCTTTAGCATGTCATACTTAATGAGTGCTCACAATTATAAAAGATGTCTAACATAGTATATCTATATGTGAAATCTCTCTTCCTTCAATATTCTTTCATGAATTGTTCAAATGAGCAATACAATGCTTGCTAACCTTCAATAAATTTACAACCTCTACTTCTTAGATGTGAAGTCATTACTCCCCATGGGATAAGCAAATGAAACAAATCTAATTTCAGATTTATGACATTGAACTCATTCAACCATTTACTCATAGGATATAAGTGAAGCACACGAGTAAATGACAAACTACTCCAACAAGATATAAGTGAAGATTAATGAGTAGCTAAATAATTATGTAACTACGTGAAGACTCTCTTCCATTTAAGAATTTCAGATCTTGGTATTGTATTCAAACAACAAGCAAAACAAAATAAAATGACATTGCAAGGATAGCACAACTCATCTGAAGAAGCAAAACTTAGGTTCAACCGATACTAACCGATAGTTGTTGAAGAAGAAAGGTGGGATGCCTAACGGGGCATCCCCAAGCTTAGATGCTTGAGACCTCTTGAAATATTATCTTGGGGTGCCTTGGGCATCCCCAAGCTTGAGCTTTTGTGTCTCCTTAATTCCTCTCATATCATGGTTTCTCTTTTTATCAAAAGCTTCATCCACACCAAACTCAACAAGAACTCGTGAGATAGGTTAGTATAAACTAATGCAAAACCTTATCATTTTCTACTGTAACAAATCACCAAAATTATTATTCAACATTGCATACTAAATGCCTCTGCATATTTAATACTCCCATTCTCAAATAGAATCATTAAACAAGCAAACATATGCAAATAATGCAAACATAACAGCAATCTGCCAAAACAGTATAGTCTGTAAAGAATGCAAGATTCATCATACTTCCCTAACTCCAAAAATTATGAGAAAAATACTACGCTGTAGAAGATTTATCAGATCTCAATATGCAAAAAGTTACAACATTATACCATTCTCTTACTTTTCTAGGGAATTTTTACAACAGCGGTAAACTTTCTGTTTTCAAATAGCAACATGTATACTAGCAAAATAAGCATGGCAAAGGTTATCATTGACTTTTTTATTGAAAATATAGATGCAAAACATTATTCTAAATAACAGCAAGCGAATACTAACAAAATAAAATAACATGACGCTCCAAGCAAAACAAATATCATGTGGTGAATAAAAATATAGCTTCAAGTAAAGTTACCGATAGACGAAGACGAAAGAGGGGATGCCTTCCGGGGCATCCCCAAGTTTAGGCTCTTGGTTGTCCTTGAATATTACCTTGGGGTGCCTTGGGCATCCCCAAGCTTAGGCTCTTGCTACTCCTTATTCCATAGTCCATCGAATATTTACCCAAAACTTGAAAACTTCACAACACAAAACTCAACAGAAAACTCGTAAGCTCCGTTAGTATAAGAAAATAAAACCACTTAGGTGCTGCAATGAACTCATTCTAAATTTATATTGGTGTAATATCTATTGTATTCCAACTTCTCTATGGTTCATACTCTCCGCTACTACTCGTAGATTCATCAAAATAAGCAAACAACACATAGAAAACAGAATCTGTCAAAAACAGAACAGTCTGTAGTAATCTGTATCAAACGTGTACTTCTGTAGCTACACAAATTCTACAAAATTAGGAAGTCCTAATAAATTCGTGTACCAATCCATATCAAAAAGAATCAGATCATAATCAGGTTTCTGTGAATTAACAAAACTAATTTACTGGGTGCAAAAGTTTCTGATTTTCAGTAGGATGAACACAACTATCACCGTAAGCTATCCTAAAGGTTTTACTTGGCACTTTATTGAAAAAAAAGATATAAAACATGATTACTACAGTAGCATAATCATGTGGACAAACAAAAACAGTAAGGATAAATATTGGGTTGTCTCCCAACAAGCGCTTTTCTTTAATGCCTTTCTAGCTAGGCATGATGATGACAATAATGCTCACATAAAAGATAAGAATTGAAACACAACGGGAGCATCATGAAGCATATGACTAGCACATTTAAGTCTAACCCACTTCCTATGCATAGCGATTTTGTGAGCAAACAACTTATGGAAACAATAATCAACTATCATAGGTAAGCAAAACAAGTATAGCTTCAAGATTTTCAACACATGGAGAGGAAACTTGACATTATTGCAATTCCTACAAGCATATGTTCCTCCCTCATAACAATGTTCAGTAGCATCATGAATGAATTCAACAATATAACTAGCACCTAAAGCATTCTTTTCATGATCTACAAGCATAGAAAATTTACTACTCTCCACATAAGCAAAATTCTTCTTATTCGGAATAGTGGGAGTATCATAAAAGACTTAAATACTATAAATTGTTTCCACATTAAAAGAGTAATGTTCAGAAAAAGGGTAATCATAATCATGACTAGTTTTATAAATATGATCATCACTACTTTTTATAGCATAAGTTTCATCACAATAATCATCATAAGTAGCAACTTCCTTCTCATCAATATCGATTGAAACCTCTCCCAAGATAGTGGAATCACTAAATAAAGTTGACACTCTTCCAAATCCACTTTCAGAAATATTATAAGATTCAACACCCTCCAAAATAGTGGGATCACTACTTCCTAAAGTTTACACTCTTCCAAACCCACTTTCATCAATATAATCATCATAGGTAAGAGGCATGATATCATCATAACAACTTTGCATATCAAAACTTGGGAGGCTAAAAATATCATCTTCATTAAACATAGCATCCCCAAGCTTGGGACAAACATTAATTTCAGCAAATATATTCTCAAATATTTCATCCTCATCAGACATAGCTTCCCCAAGCTTGGGCCCTTTCATATCATAAGCATAATCACTCTCATCATTAATAGTATGGATAGCACCAATAGTATAGCAATTATCATCATCACAATGAGTAGTAGGAGCAACATCATTTGGGAGAGATACCTTTCTACCTTTGTTGCTCCGTCTTTTCTTTTTCTTCTTCACATTATGTGTGGGTTCAACCTTCCTCTTTGAGCTCCTTATTGACGAGATTGGTTGAATAGAAAGCTCCTCCTTGTTACCTGATTCATCATCAGAAATAATAGGAGGATATTGGGAAGTCTCTTCCCTTTCATTAGTACTCTCATCATCTTCTATTTGCTTTCTTTTCTTTAGGTAATTGGCAATATAAGGATTTTCAATGCAATCGACCGCACAATACATATAAATCTTCTCTAGATCAAAATCAAGAAATCTATCAAGATTAAATTTTGGAATACCCTTAGTTATACGTTTCATTTCTTCATATCCCAAAAGAAGACTAAGCTCTTTATGATGCCCAAGGGTAATCAAGTTATGACATTGTTTGGACACGATTCGATCATGAAACAATTTGCATTGGAGATTTAAATTACCACATTCATTGCAAAGTTCACAAGGGGCACGGAAAATATTGAATCTTTCAGCACAATCATCAAAACTTTCTTGCAAACCTTTAATTTCTAAATACTTATGCCTCTTGCAATATCTATCTTCCCTATTTGGTGTGTACTTGCAAACCCAATCTACTCCACAAAAATCAACATGCTTATAAGAGACATTTTCATCATAACTAGTGCAATCATCATTAGTACTGTGGATATTCAAAGAGTTCATACTAACAACATTGCAATCATGCTCATCATTCAAAGATTTAGTATCAAACATTCTATAGATTTCTTCTTCTAGCACATGAGCACAATTTTCCTTTTCATCAAACTCACGAAAGATATTAGAAAGACGAAGCGTATGAGACAAACTCAATTCCATTTTTTAGTTTTCTTTTATAAACTAAACTAGTGAACAAGAAACAAAAACATTCGATTGCAAGATCTAAAGATATACCTTCAAGCACTCACCTCCCCAGCAACGACGCCAGAAAAGAGCTTGATGTCTACTACACAACCTTCTTCTTGTAGACGTTGTTGGGCCTGCAAGTGCATATGTTTGTAGGACAGTAGCAAATTTCCCTCAAGTGGATGACCTAAGGTTTATCAATCTATGGGAGGCGTAGGATGAAGATGGTCTCTCTCAAGCAACCCTGCAACCAAATAACAAAGATTCTCTTCTGTCCCCAACACACCCAATACGATGGTAAATTTTATAGGTGCACTAGTTCGGCGAAGAGATGGTGATACGAGTGCAATATGGATGGTAGATATAGGTTTTTGTAATCTGAAAATATAAAAACAGCAAGGTAGCAAGTGGTAAAAGTGAGCGTAAACGGTATTGCAATGGTAGGAAACAAGGCATAGGGTTCATACTTTCACTAGTGCAAGTTCTCTCAACAATAATAACATAGATAGATCATATAACAATCCCTCAACATGCAACAAAGAGTCACTCCAAAGCCACTAATAGCGGAGAACAAACGAAGAGATTATGGTAGGGTACGAAACCACCTCAAAGTTATTCTTTTGGATCAATCTATTCAAGAATTCGTACTAGAATAACACCTTAAGACACAAATCAACCAAAACCCTAATGTCACCTAGATACTCCATTGTCACCTCAAGTATCTGTGGGCATGATTATACGATATGCATCACACAATCTTAGATTCATCTGTCCAACCAACACAAAGTACTTCAAAGAGTGCCCCAAAGTTTCTACCGGAGAGTCAAGACGAAAACGTGTGCCAACCCTTATGCATAGGTTCATGGGCGGAAAACGCAAGTTGATCACCAAAACATACATCAAGTGGATCACGTGATATCCCATTGTCACCACAGATAAACATGGCAAGACATACATCAAGTGTTCTCAAATCCTTAAAGACTCAATCCGATAAGATAACTTCAAGAGGAAAACTCAATTCATCACAAGAGAGTAGAGGGGGAGAAACATCATAAGATCCAACTATAATAGCAAAGCTCACGATACATCAAGGTCGTGCCATAGAGAGAACACGGGAGAGAGAGAGAGATCAAACACATAGCTACTGGTACATACCCTCAGCCCCGAGGGTGAACTACTCCCTCCTCGTCATGGAGAGCGCCGGGATGATGAAGATGGCCACGGTGGGGATTCCCCCTTCGGCAGGGTGCCGGAACAGGCTCCCGAGAGGTTTTTGGTGGCTACAGAGGCTTGCGGCGGCAGAACTCCCGATCTATCTTCTGCGTCGATGTTTTTAGGGTACGTGGACTTATATAGGCGAAAGAAGTCGGTCGGGGGAGCCTCGAGGGGCCCAGGAGACAGGGGGCACGCCAAGAGGGGGTGGGCGCGCCCTCCTATCCTGGCTTCCTTGAGCCTTCCCTTGTTTCAACTCCAAGTCTCCCGGATCATATCCTTTCCAAAAATCACGCTCCCGAAGGTTTCATTCCGTTTGGACTCCGTTTGATATTCCTTTTCTTCGAAATACTAAAACAGGCAATAAAACAGCAATATGGGCTGGGCCTCCGGTTAATAGGTTAGTCCCAAAAGTAACATAAAAGTGTATAATAAAGCCCGTAATCATTCAAAACAGATAATAAAATAGCATGAATGCTTCATAAATTATAGATACGTTGGAGACGTATCACCCCCGACCCCGGCGCTCGCCCCCGACCCCGATGCGCCACGCCTCCCTCCTCTACTTCCTCCCCTCCCAACCTCGGTCGTCGTCGGGCCTACCTCCTCGCCCCTGCACCCTCTGTAAACCCCCCCTCTCTCTGCTAACTAGGGTTCTTCGGTTAATTTACTTAGGTTTTAGTTAGGGCAGTAGGTTAATTAGGTTATCTATTTACTTATGAATTTAGCTAGGTTGAATTTATATGCAAATTTAGGTAGGCTGAATTTATATGCAAATTTGAACTCGACATGTGATATGTGGACATGTCATGTTTTGGACATGTCATGTTTGGAATTTGGACATGTCATTTAGACATGTGATGTTTTGGTTCAATTTTGGTAAATGATCCGAGTGGCCTATGTTACGCTGGAATGTTGATTCATTTCCGTTCCGGTGAATTTCAGGCGCTCGATATGTCCATTTTTAGCAAAGGTCATGTAGAAATTTTCCGTGAATTTTGGCATGATTTGTGCTAGATAGTAGGCATATCGAGTGCTGGCACATATTTTTCTTTTTTATGCCATTTCTCATTTTTTTTCATACTTTTAGAAATAAACGAGGAGACTTAATCATTGGAAACATGTCGAACAATGAAGAAACTGGGCCTTCTGACCAAGATGCAGACGAGATGGATTATGAGGGTGAACAAGAGTACCTCGACTATTTGACTGCTAAGCAAGGTTTGCAGGTCGGCCTCGATGATGGTACTGACGCTGACATCGACACTGGTGGCTGAAAGCACAAGTGCTCCCTGGGTGATTTTGGTAATTAATGTCAACATATGACTTGTTGGACTAACACTTTTACCTAGTATGTTTCAGATAAATTCAACAATGAAGTGGCATGGACTAGAGGATGTGGAACCCCTTTGAGATGCTAAGGACAAAGGATTGGCTCAAGCTCCAAGAACAGGACTCTACAATTTTTATTTTAGTGATCCAAGATCACATTGAGTCGATAGGAAAAGCCAATACTATCAAGAGGGGATGAGGTGTTGCTTAATGGCTTTCTTGCTCAAAATGCTTAGTGATATGCTCCAAAGCCCTCAACTACTTTCTCACATCTCCATATGACCTAAACCAAAAGTCAAACTCGGCCCCACCGATTCTTTCTATCCGGCGCCACCGAGTTCAGATGTCATAGCCACTGCCACAAACCCTAGACAAATCGGTCTCACCGATAGGGATCTCGGTCTCACCGAGATGAGATTGTAATCTCTCTATATGTATCTATTACCAAAATCGGTCTCACCGAGTTTGCGTGATCGGTCCTACTGAGATTGCAATGTAAACTCTCTGTCTCTTTTTCGTAACATTTCGGTCTCACCAAAATGAGCGAATCGGTCACACCGAGTTTACCTGACCAACTCTCTGGTTAGCTTATTACCAAAATCGGTCTCACCGAGTTTGTGTAATCGGTCTCACCGAGATTACGTTATGCCCTAACCCTAACCATATCGGTCCTACCGAGTTGCACGTCGGTCCCACCGAAAATCCTAACGGTCACTAGATTTGCTGAATCAGTCCGACCGAGTTTCTCGATTCGGTCCCACCGAGATTGGCAAGTTGTGTGTAACGGTTAGATTTTGTGTGGAGGCTATATATACCCCTCCACCTCCTCTTCATTCATGGAGAGAGCCATCAGAACGAACCTACACTTCCAACTTACATTTTCTGAGAGAGAACCACCTACACTTGTGTTGAGGCCAAGATATTCCATTCCTACCATATGAATCTTGATCTCTAGCCTTTCCCAAGTTGCTTTCCACTCAAATCTTCTTTCCACCAAATCCAGATCCTGTGAGAGAGAGTTGAGTGTTGGGAAGACTATCACATGAAGCACAAGAGCAAGGAGTTTATCATCAACACACCATTTGTTACTTCTTGGAGAGTGGTGTCTCCTAGATTGGCTAGGTGTCACTTGGGAGCCTCCGACAAGATTATGGAGTTGAACCAAGGAGTTTGTAAGGGCAAGGAGATCGCCTACTTCGTGATGATCTACCGCTAGTGAGGCAAGTCCTTCGTGGGCGATGACCATGGTGGGATAGACAAGGTTGCTTCTTCGTGGACCCTTCATGGGTGGAGCCCTCCGTGCACTCGCGCAGTCGTTACCCTTCGTGGGTTGAAGTCTCCATCAACGTGGATGTACGATAGCATCACCTATCGGAACCACGACAAAAACATCCGTGTCTCCAATTGCGTTTGCACACTCCAATCCCATCCCTTTACATTCTTGCAAGTTGCATTCTTTACTTTCCGCTGCTCATATACTCTTTGCATGCTTGCTTGATATGTATTGTGATTGTTAAATTTGTGCCAAAACTCCACTTCAACTTAAAGAATTTAAAAACTGCAACCTCTGGCACTTAGTGTCTAATCACCCCCCTCTAGACACCTCTTTTCGATCCTTTCAATTGGTATCAGAGCATTGGTCTCCATTGCTTTGGTTTAAACACCATTGGAGGAAGATGGATGCGTCTACTTTGGGGAGTCTTAGACACAGAGTGCCTATACTTGATGGAGAGTATTTTCGTGAGTGGAAAAATGAGATGCTTGTGATTTTCAATCAATATCATTTGAACAAGTACATTGCTAGCCCTTGTGCACCTCATGTTGATCATATGCATCCTACCCTTGATGAGTCAATTGACATGATTCACAATCTTAGAACTACTGAACTTATCACTAGAGGCTTGCCTAGAAACTTGATTGGATGTTTGCCTACTCTTAAGTGTGCCTACACCATATGGAAATTTCTTGAGGAACGCTTTCCAAATTATTCCTTGAAAAATCTCGATGAAGTTTTCCATAAGTCTATTGCCTTGAGTAAGATGAATGCCATGCATGAAGAGCTACACAACTTTGAGAGAAATCAAGTTTGGACATTGGTTGAGAAGCCCGACAACAACCACAACATCATCGGTACCAAATGGGTGTTTCGCAACAAGCAAGATGAAGATGGACAAGTAGTTCGCAACAAAGCACGTCTCGTCGCCCAAGGCTACACTCAAGTCGAAGGTATGGACTATGGTGAGACATATGCCCCCGTTGCTAGACTTGAGTCCATTCGCATCTTACTTGCCTATGCTAATCACCATGATATCACCTTGTACCAAATGGACATTAAAAGTGCTTTTCTAAATGGTGAAATAGAGGAGGAGGTCTATGTTAAACAACCTCCCGGCTTTGTCAATCCCAAGAAACCTAATCATGTTTACAAACTTCACAAAGCCCTTTATGGTCTCAAACAAGCTCCTAGAGCTTGGTATAAATGCTTGACCAAGTTCCTTATTGAAAAAGGCTTTGAAATTGGAAAAATAGATTCTACTCTTTTTACTAAAAGGGTTAATGGAGAACTATTTGTGTGCCAAATTTATGCTGATGATATTATATTTGGATCAACTAACCCTCATTTTAGTGAAAAGTTTGGGAAGCTAATGTCGGAGAAGTTTGAGATGTCTATGATGAGTGAACTCAAATTCTTTCTTGGCTTGCAAATCAAGCAAACTAAGGAAGGTACCTTTCTCTCTCAAATAAAGTACACCAAGGACTTATTCAAGAAGTTCAATATGCAAGAATGCAAAGGTATGACTACACCCATGCCTACTAGTGGACATCTTGATTTGACCAAAGATGGTGAACCGGTCGATCAAAAGGTTTATCGCTCTATGATTGGTTCATTGTTATATCTATGTGCTTCACGTCCCGATATTATGCTAAGTGTGTGCATGTGTGCACGATATCAAGCTCCTCCTAAAGAATGTCATCTTAAGGCCGTGAAAAGGATAGTGAGATACCTAATCCATACACCAAACTTTGGCATTTGGTATTCAAAGAGGGCCTCTTTCGATCTTGTTGGCTACTCCGACTCGGACTATGCCGGTGACAAGGTTGATAGGAAGTCCACTTCGGGTACTTGTCAATTTCTTGGTAGATCTCTTGTATCTTGGTCTTCCAAGAAACAAAACTCGGTATCCTTGTCCACCGCCGAAGCGGAATACATTGTCGCTGGTTCATGTTGTGCTCAATTGCTTTGGATGACCCAAACTCTTGAAGATTATGGGATATATGTGAAACATGTTCCATTACTTTGTGACAATGAAAGTGCTATCAAGATTGCTCACAATCCCATGCAACATTCTCGAACTAAGCCTATTGAAGTTCATCATCATTTCATTCGAGATCATGTTGCCAAAGGGGACATTAATCTTAAGCATGTTCACACCAAAAAGCAATTAGCGGATATTTTCACTAAACCACTTGATGAGAACGTGTTTTGCAGGTTAAGAGGTGAATTGAACATCATTGATGCCTCAAACTTGGAGTAGGAACTCCATTTTGGATGCATGCAAGGCATGAGCCTATGACTAATCCTTGATATTTCTCTTTTGATTATCTTATGTCTAGGATATATTTGCACCGTGCATGTTATCTAACCCGTGAAGGTACTTGGATGAATCTAAATCTATGAGATTGCAGCTTACTCACATCTTGAGCAATATCTACATCACCAAGTCTTTACACGATGGTGGTTGAAGACAGGGAAGCACGAAACCACTCAAACATATCCTTTGACAAATTCTATGTTGAATTTCATGATTGTCATTTTGGATACACAAGTGCTCTTCCTTGCAAAAACTAACCCATGTAGGTAGATGAACTCAAATTCCAAGTGGTGCTCCCAACTCTTGATGCGCTATATCAACCTTGAGCAAGCCACATAAGTTCAACTACATGATCACGATCAACACCACCACCCAAGGTATGTTATTCCATCTTAGAGAAGCTTTACTCCAAGTCATGAGTCAAAGCAACTCGACAAGATGTGAATACATCAATATGCTTAAACGAAAAATGGTAACCCCATTTTGAGCTTAAACGATGAGTATGACCTATGATCAAGTGATCTCACTTGACTCCTAAGTCAATATACTCTAACATAGGTGACTTTGTCGCCGACCAATTCTAGATGAAGTTCTCTTGTGTTCTTTTCTGTGCTCTTGCATTTGTCTCATGCATATTTGTTTCCCCTTTCAAAAAAAACTTCATCTAGATTTCTTTTTCTGCTTCTTTTTGTTCTGCATTCCCTGCATCCAATTCATTGCAAATCTTTCAGTTAATTCCTTGCAAATCCTTGTGAGATATTACTTCTCTAGTGAGCTGAGGTGACAAGTGTTTTCTCTGTGATGAACTCAGTCTCACCGGTCTGATGACTTCGATCCAACCGAATCCTTTCGGTACAACCAAAACCTACAACTCGGTGCCACCGATTTCACTACAGGAAAGACAGCTTGCCACTTGTTTCCGCATTCTTTTTGATCCAGCTCCACTCAATGAATCTTGTCCTCAACCAACATCACATTCAACTTACTGCTTTGTTCTGTGACTCAAGGACCAAACCCATCATGACAAAAATCCAGAAGAACCCTTCTTGGAAATTGATGTCAAAGGGGGAGAGAGAGATCACATCAAAGCTTAATCATATCTATAGGGGGAGAGAATACTCAAGGAGAGAGAGTAATCATCAAGGACCCCAGATGCTTGGTGTTCAAGAGGAGAGAAGTCACATGTCTTCAAGAGGGGAAAGACATGTTCATATTTGCTTATTTGCATTAGCTCCGTTTATTTTCTTTGAGCTCTGCTTTTGCTCTGATTTTCTGTTCCCTATCTTCTCCCAGTATCCCATGCTAGATTCAGGGGGAGCAAGACATCTAAGGGAAGGAAGTCCTTAAATTCATTGCACATCTTTACCTTTGGGGACATGTCTATATCCAATGTGGTACTTAGTACTCACTCTACATGTCATCCCAGTCTTGGTACTCTTGTGGTTTCTTTTGTTTGCTCTGGCCAGTAGGTGTATCTGTGTTATCTAACCTTGTTTACGCAGGTTCATTCTATCCTAAGCCAACTCAAGACCACAAGGTAAGTATATGCATTACAGTCGTGTGTATGAGGAATTCTTGCTGATGTACATACTGTTTGCAAGAAGGACTCATGAGCATGAAGGTACATTTCCCATATTCACATCTTTTGCTCTGATGCATATAGCCAAGATACATGTAAAACATTGCTTACTCTGTCATGTCTATGCATTCACTTGCTCCTATATTCCATATTCATATGATTGCATACATGTAGGGGGAGCCCATCCATGTAACATGTCTTTCCAAAGATTTACTTGCTATTCTCTATATCTTTATCTAAAGCTTTGATGTATGTTGTCATCAATTACCAAAAGGGGGAGATTGAAAGCACAAGTGCTCCCTGGGTGATTTTGGTAATTAATGTCAACATATCTCTTGTTGGACTAACACTTTTACCTAGTATGTTTCAGATAAATTCAACAATGAAGTGGCATGGACTAGAGGATGTGGAACCCCTTTGAGATGCTAAGTACAAAGGATTGGCTCAAGCTCCAAGAACAGGACTCTACATTTTCTATTTTAGTGATCCAAGATCACATTGAGTCGATTGGAAAAGCCAATACTATCAAGAGGGGATGAGGTGTTACTTAATGGCTTTCTTGCTCAAAATGCTTAGTGATATGCTCCAAAGCCCTCAACTATTTTCTCACATCTCCATATGACATAAACCAAAAGTCAAACTCGGCCCCAACAATTCTTTCTATCCGGCGCCACCGAGTTCAGATGCCATAGCCACTGCCACAAACCCTAGGCAAATCGGTCTCACCGATAGGGATCTCGGTCTCACCGAGATGGGATTGTAATCTCTCTGTATGTATCTATTACCAAAATCGGTTTCACCGAGTTTGCGTGATTGGTCCTACCGAGATTGCAATGTAAACTCTCTGTCTCCTTTTCGTAACATTTCGGTCTCACCGGAATGAGCGAATCGGTCCCACCAAGTTTACCTGACCAACTCTCTGGTTAGCTTATTACCAAAATCGGTCTCACCGAGATTATCTTATGCCCTAACCCTAACCATATCGGTCCTACCGAGTTGCACGTCGGTCCCACCGAAAATCCTAACGGTCACTAGATTTGCTGAATCGGTCCGACCGAGTTTCTCGATTTGGTCCCACCGAGATTGGCAAGTTGTGTGTAACGGTTAGATTTTGTGTAGAGGCTATATATACCCCTCCACCTCCTCTTCATTCGTGGAGAGAGCCATCAGAACGAACCTACACTTCCAACTTACATTTTCTGATAGAGAACCACCTACACTTGTGTTGAGGCCAAGATATTCCATTCCTACCATATGAATCTTGATCTCTAGCCTTCCCCAAGTTGCTTTCCACTCAAATCTTCCTTCCACCAAATCCAAATCCTGTGAGAGAGAGTTGAGTGTTGGGGAGACTATCACTTGAAGCACAAGAGCAAGGAGTTCATCATCAACACACCATTTGTTACTTCTTGGAGAGTGGTGTCTCCTAGATTGGCTAGGTGTCACTTGGGAGCCTCCGACAAGATTGTGGAGTTGAACCAAGGAGTTTGTAAGGGCAATGAGATCGCCTACTTCGTGAAGATCTACCGCTAGTGAGGCAAGTACTTCATGGGCGACGGCCATGGTGGGATAGACAAGGTTGCTTCTACGTGGACCCTTCGTGGGTGGAGCCCTCCGTGGACTCGCGGAGCAGTTACCCTTCGTGGGTTGAAGTCTCCATGAATGTGGACGTACGATAGCACCACCTATCGGAACCACGACAAAAACCTCCGTGTCTCCAATTGTGTTTGCACACTCCAATCCCATCCCTTTACATTCTTGCAAGTTGCATGCTTTATTTTCCGCTGCTCATATACTCATTGCATGCTTGCTTGATATGTATTGTGATTGTTAAATTTGTGCCAAAACTCCACTTCAACTTAAAAAGTTAAAAATTGCAACCTTTGGCACTTAGTGTCTAATCACCCCCCCTCTAGACACCTCTTCTCGATCCTTTCAACAGCGCCAACACTGATGGCGGCGCCGAGACCGGCGGGGAAGGTACCGGCGGGGAAGATCATTGGAAGAATTGCAAAAAGTCTCTCTTCATGAATTCCTCGTAGGACACGCCTGAAGATGCCGCCTCAACACAGGCTCAAATAGCCGGGGGTCGTACAATGCTTAGCCCGGGAACCTTGTGGCAGGGGTTAAGGAAGGGTCTGGAAGGTGTGCCCAAGAAAAAGGAGAGGAAGAGATCGGGGAAGATAACTGCCTCCAAACAAGCCAGAGCACATAATAGCCAGACGATGGATTCTGAAGAGCGTGTACCCGTGAAAGGTGCAGCCATGTTCCATCTCACGGGCGAGCCGATGCTACCGTCGAAACCACTGGAGGCACTATCAGGGGATTTCAGGAGACTGCACGACCATGTGCTGTCGAATGAGAAAATCCTAGTAGCCTCAAAGGATCCAGGATATCTGACATATGCGGCTCATGTGCCTGAGGGGAAGTGCTACGTTGACACACGGCCCGCGGAGGTGTTCTTCCTGCGGTTTGACCATATCTTTGAGATGTTTCTGACAAGGCGGCTCGATTTTACAATCGTCCGCCTTTTTGCGCTACATATGAGCTCCGTCATGAAGAGTGAACAAGTCTCGCAAATCTGTGTGGCAGATTCGTACTACATGCACGAGTCTTTCTTGAGTCTCGGCGTCTTTGAGTGTGAAACTGCTAGGGACTACCTCTAAAACTTCATGGTACAGAATAAGGACCACGAAATTGTCCTCGTGCCTTATCATCCAAAGTAAGTCAGTTCCGGACAACCCTTTCGTACATTTCAATCATTCCTTCTCGCTCATATGGTGAATAATTTGAGGTGTATTTTCCCCGCAGCAACGGGCGCGCCATCCTTATCATTCTTTACCCGCAGGTCTCCCACGCCGTGTATTTTGACCCTTCCAGAGACTACGAGAAAAAGGACTACACCCACATAATGAATATTCTAGATGATGCTCTCTAAGGCTTCAACATTAGAGGTGGCCACATGCAGATCAGGTAACAAAGGAACAAGAAGATGGGTTTCACGCATAAAACTAACTTCTCCTACATCCATGTCCCAAAACCAAGCAAGAAGGATGGATTCTACATCGTCCATCTCATGATTCAGTTCAACACGGATCACCAAAAGCTTCGCATGACAAGCAGAAATGATGATTATACCCACAAGTGGCTAGAATCTCATGGAGAAGCGGATTATAAACTTAGAGATGACTTCTTTTGCATCCAAAGGGACATTGCGACGATCATCATGAAAGAAGTCGTCGATGAGAAGGGGATGTTCCACCACGGCCCTTATATCACGAGCTGACGTCCGAACTCGCATAGGCATGCAACGTCTAGACCTCACGCCGTTCAAGAAGCTATGGTCCATCCTCGATGATATGGAAGGATGAAACTTCTAGTGATTTATGATGCCGATGATGATGATATGTGTCGGTTCAACTTGTATACTTTTTGTAGCGATGAAACTTTGTGATGTCCACGGTCCTTGCCGAACTTGTGTAACGCTACTTTGTTAGTTTGCGTACGATGACCTGCGTACCTCTAATTAATTAGTTTGCATATTGTATGTTGCATCTAGTTGCTAACCCTTTCTTTTCCGTGTTGCTCTTGTATATTTTGTTGCATATGATTGTACATCCTCTTCATGAAGATGCATCTCTAACAGGTACCTAGTTTCTTGATGGCGAGATGGCAGTGCTATGTCGTGTACAAAGGGAAGGTTCCGGGGGTGTACAACGAGTGGCATGAGTGTCAGGCGCAAGTGAATGGGTTCTCGGGCGCCAGCCATAAAGGCTTCAAAAGCAGACAAGAAGGAGCAGCTAGTTACTTGAGGTTCACGCTAGCGTGAGAGAGGACTCGTAACCGCCACCTCATGTACTGCATAGTTCCGCTCTCACTCATAGTGATAGCTCTTCTCGCGTATACATTTGTTTAGATGGATGACATTGTAGTTGCAAGTATTCGAGACTTGCATGTATCGCTATTTTCGAGATGATGACAAGATACCACTTTGTGTTGGATGATGATTATGATGAGACTATTTATATGTATATGCTATGATTACATTTGTGGTCTCGCAGGCATTTGTATGTGTATCATGATGACATTTGTATGTGCTAAAGATTCTTCTATAAAGCCTGTTCAAATACAAAACAAATATGCAACAAAAACTACTCAAATTAGCGGTAGCGAGTGGAGAAAAGTTAGCAGCAGCGCGATAGTAGCAGTAGCGCGTGAAGGAAATATGCCCTAGAGGCAATAATAAAGTTATTATTTATTTCCTTATATCATGATAAATGTTTATTATTCATGCTAGAATTGTATTAACCGGAAACATGATACATGTGTGAATACATAGACAAACATAACGTCACTAGTATGCCTCTACTTGACTAGCTCATTAATCAAAGATGGTTATGTTTCCTAACCATAGACATGTGTTGTCATTTAATTAACGGGATCACATCATTAGGAGAATGTTGTGATTGACATGACCCATTCCGTTAGCCTAGCACTTGATCATTTAGTATGTTGCTATTGCTTTCTTCATGACTTATACATGTTCCTTTGACTATGAGATTATGCAACTCCCGTTTACCGGAGGAACACTTTGTGTGCTACCAAACGTCACAACGTAACTGGGTGATTATAAAGGTGTTCTACAGGTGTCTCCGAAGGTACATGTTGGGTTGGCGTAATTCGAGATTAGGTTTTGTCACTCCGATTGTCGGAGAGGTATCTCTGGGCCCTCTCGGTAATGCACATCACTATAAGCCTTGCAAGCAATGTAGCTAATGAGTTAGTTACGGAATGATGCATTACGGAACGAGTAAAGAGACTTGCCAGTAACGAGATTGAGCTAGGTATTGGATACCGATGATCGAATCTCGGACAAGTAACATACCGATGACAAAGGGAACAACGTAGGTTGTTATGCGGTTTGACCGATAAAGATCTTCGTAGAATATGTAGGAGCCAATATGGGCATCCAGGTTCCGCTATTGGTTATTGACCGATAATAGTTCTAGGTCATGTCTACATAGTTCTCGAACCCGTAGGGTCCGCACGCTTAAGGTTTTGATGACAGTTATATTATGAGTTTATGAGTTTTGATGTACCGAAGGAGTTCGGAGTCCTGGATGAGATCGGGGACTTGACGAGGAGTCTCGAAATGGTCGAGACATAAAGATCGATATATTGGACGACTATATTCGGACTTCGGAAAGATTCCGAGTGATTCGGGTATTTTCGGGGGTACCAAGGAGTTACGGGAATACGAGGAAGAAGCAATGGGCCTCATGGGCCAAGTGGTGGAAGAGAGGAGGTAGGGCGCGCGGCCCCCCTAGCCGAAACCGAATTGGACTAGGGGGCCGGCCCCCTTTCCTTCTTCTCCTCCCTCTCCTTCCTTCTCCTTCTCCTCCCCTTCCTTCCCCTCTCCTACTTGGACTAGGAAAGAGGGGGGAATCCTACTTGGAGTAGGATTCTCTCCCTTGGGCGCGCCTCCTCCCCTTGGCCGGCCCCTCCCCCTTGCTCCTTTATATACGGGGGCAGGGGGCACCCCATGACACACAAGTTGATCTACGGATCGTTCCTTAGCCGTGTGCGGTGCCCCCCTCCACCATATTCCACCTCGGTCATATCGTCGCGGAGCTTAGGCGAAGCCCTGCGCTGGTAGAACATCATCATCGTCACCACGCCGTTGTGCTGACGGAACTCATCCCCGACGCTTCGCTGGATTGGAGTCCGGGGGACGTCATCGAGCTGGACGTGTGCTGAACACGGAGGTGCCGTACGTTCGGTGCTTGGATCGGTCGATTCGTGAAGACGTACGACTACATCAACAGCGTTGTCATAACGCTTCGCTTAACGGTCTACGAGGGTACGTAGACAACACTCTCCCCTCTCGTTGCTATGCCATCACCATGATCTTGCGTGTGTGTAGGATTTTTTTTGAAATTACTACGTTCCCCAACAGTGGCATCCGAGCCAGGTTTTATGCGTAGATGTCATATGCACGAGTAGAACACAAGTGAGTTGTGGGCGATACAAGTCATACCGCTTACCAAAGATGTCATACTTTGGTTGGCGGTATTGTGAGATGAAGCGGCCGGACCGACATTACGCCAGACGCTTACGCAAGACTGGTTTCACCGTTACAAGCACTCGTGCTTAAAGGTGGCTGGCGGGTGTCTGTCTCTCTCACTTTAGCTGAATCAAGTGTGGCTACGCCCGGTCCTTGCGAAGGTTAAAACAACACTAACTTGACGAACTATCGTTGTGGTTTTGATGCGTAGGTAAGAACGGTTCTTGCTAAGCCCGTAGCAGCCACGTAAAACTTGCAACAACAAAGTAGAGGACGTCTAACTTGTTTTTGCAGGGCATGTTGTGATGTGATATGGTCAAGATGTGATGAGATATAAGTTGTTGTATGAGATGATCTTGTTTTGTTGAAGTTATCGGCAACTGGCAGAAGCCCTATGGTTATCTCTTTGTTTCATAAGATGCAAGTGCCAAATAATTGCTTTACTTTATCGCTATACGATAGCAATAATTGCAAGAGCAATAGTTGGTGAGACAACCATGTGATGACACATTGATATGGATCAAGATGATGAAGATCATGGTGTCGTGCAGGTGACGATAGAGATCATGACAGTACTTTGGAGATGGAGATCAAAGGCGCAAGATGATCATGGCCATATCATGTCACATATTTTGATTGCATATGATGTTTATCTATTATACATCTTATTCTTGCTTTGATTGACGGTAGCATTTTAAGATGATCTCTCACTAATTATCAAGAAGTGTTCTCCCTGAGTATGCACCGTTGCCAAAGTTCGTTGTGCCCAGACACCACGTGATGATCGGGTGTGATAAGCTCTACGTCTATCCACAACGGGTGCAAGCCAGTTTTGCACACGCGGAATACTCAGGTTAAACTTGACGAGCCTAGCATATGCAGATATGGCCTCGGAACACGGAGACCGAAAGGTCGAGCGTGAATCATATAGTAGATATGATCAACATAGTGATGTTCACCATTGAAAACTACTCCATCTCACGTGATGATCGGTTATGGTTTAGTTGATTCGGATCACGTGATCACTTAGATGACTTGAGAGATGTCTGTCTAAGTGGGAGTTCTTAGGTAATATGATTAATTGAACTTAAATTTATCATGAACTTAGTCCTAGTAGTATTTTGCAAATTATGTTGTAGATCAATAGCTCGCGTTGTTCCTTTCATATGTTTATTTTGATATGTTCCTAGAGAAAACTGTGTTGAAAAATGTTAGTAGCAATGATGCGGATTGGATCCGTGATCTGAGGTTTATCCTCATTGCTGCACAGAAGAATTATGTCCTTAATGCACCACTAGGTGACAGACCTATTGCAGGAGCGGATGCGACGTTATGAACGTTTGGCTAGCTCAATATGATGACTACTTGATAGTTTTGTGCACCATGCTTTATGGCTTAGAATCGGGACTTCAAAGATGTTTTGAACATCATGGACCATATGAGATGTTCCAGGAATTGAAGTTAATATTTCACGCAAATACCCGAGTTGAGAGATATGAAGTCTCCAACATGTTCTATAGCTAAAAGATGGAGGAGAATCGCTCAACTAGTGAGCATGTGCTCAGATTGTCTGGGTACTTCAATGGCTTGAATCAAGTGGGAGTTAATCTTCCAGATAAGATAGTGATTGATAGAATTCTCTATTCACCATCACTAAGTTACTAGAACTTCGTGATGAACTATAGTATGCAAGGGATGACGAAAACGATTCCTGAGCTCTTTGTGATGTTGAAATCGATGAAGGTAGAAATCAAGAAAGAGCATCAAGTGTAGATGATTGACAAGACCACTAGTTTCAAGAAAAGGGCAAAGGGAAAGAAAGGGAAACTTCAAGTAGAATGGCAAACAAGTTGTCACTCCCGTGAAGAAGACCAAAGCTGGACCAAAGCCTGAAACTGAGTGCTTACACTGCAAAGGAAATGGTCACTGGAAGCGGAAATGCCCTAAATATTTGGTGGATAAGAAGGATGGCAAAGTGAACAAGGGTATATTTGATATACAGGTTATTGATGTGTGCCTTACTAGTGTTTATAGTAGCCCCTGAGTATTTAATACTTGTTCGGTTGCTAAGATTAGTAACTCGAAACAGGAGTTACATAATAAACAGAGAATAGTCGAGGGGAAGTGACGATGAGTGCTGGAAGTAGTTCCAAGATTAATATGATCATCATCGCACACTCCCTATACTTTCGGGATTAGTGTTAAACCTAAATAAATGTTATTTGGCGTTTGCGTTGAGCATGAATATGATTTGATCATGTTTATTGCAATACGGTTATTCATTTAAAATCAGAGAATAATTGTTGTTCTGTTTATATCAATAAGACCTTCGATGGTCATACACCCAATGAACATAGTTTGTTGGATCTCGATCGTAGTGATACACATATTCATAATATTGATGCCAAAAGATGCAAAGTTAATAATGATAGTGCAACTTATTTGTGGCACTACCATTTGGGTCATACCGGTGTAAAGCGTATGAAGAAACTCCGTAAAGATGGATTTTTGGAATCACTTGGTTATGAATCATTTGATGCTTGCGAACCGTGCCTGTTGGGCAAGATGACTAAAACTCCATTCTCCGGAACAATGGAATAAGCTACAGACTTATTGGAAATAATACATACCGATGTATGCGATCCAATGAGTGTTGATGCTCGTGGCAAGTATCGTTATTTTCTGACCTTCACAAGATGATTTGAGTAGATATGGGTATATCTACTTGATGAAACATAAGTCTGAAATAGTTGAAAGGTTCAAAGAATTTCAGAGTGAAGTGGAAAAATCATCGTAACAAGAAAATAAAGTTTCGCGATCGATCGCGAGACGAATATTTGAGTTACCAGTTTGGTCTTCAATTAAAACAATGTGGAATAGTTTCACAGCTCACGCCACCTGGAACACCACAACGTTATGGTGTGTCCGAACGTCGTAATCGTACTTTACTAGATATGGTGCGATCTATGATATCTCTTATCAGTTTACCACTATCGTTTTGGGGTTATGCATTAGAGACAGCTGCATTCACGTTTAATAGGGCACCATCTAAATCCATTGAGACGACACCGTATGAACTATGGTTTAGCAGTAAACCTAAGCTGTCATTTCTTAAAGTTTGGAGTTGCGATGCTTATATGAAAAAGGTTTTCAACCTGATAAGCTCAAACCCAAATCGGAGAAGTGCGTCTTCATAGAATACCCAAAGGAAACTGTTGGGTACACCTTCTATCACAGATCCAAAGGCAAGATATTCGTTGCTAAAAATGGATCCTTTCTAGAGAAGGAGTTTCTCTCGAAAGAAGTGAGTGGGAGGAAAGTAGAACTTGATGAGGTAATTGTACCTTCTCCCGAATTGGAAAATAGTTCATCACTGAAATCAGTTCCAGTGATTCCTACACCAATTAGTGAGGAAGCTAATGATGATGATCATAAAACTTCAGATCAAGTTACTACAGAACCTCGTATGTCTTCCAGAGTACGGTCCGCACCAGAGTGGTACGGTAATCCTGTTCTGAAAGTCATGTCACTAGACCATGATAAACCTACGAACTATGAGGAAGCAATGATGAGCCCAGATTCCGCGAAATGGCTGGAGGCCATGAAATCTGAGATAGGATCCATGTATGAGAACAAAGTGTGGACTTTGGTGGACTTGCCCGATGATCGGCAAGCCATAGAAAATAACTGGATCTTCAAGAGGAAGACGAACGTTGATAGTAGTGTTACTATCTACATAGCTCGACTTGTCGCAAAAAGGTTTTTGACAAGTTCAAGGTGTTGACTACAATGAGATTTTCTCAACTGTAGCGATGCTTAAGTCTGTCCGAATCATGTTAGCAATTGCCACATTTTATGAAATCTGGCAAATGGATGTCAAAACTGCATTCCTTTATAGTTTTCTTAAAGAAGAGTTGTATATGATGCAACCAGAAGGTTTTGTCAATCCTATAGGTGCTAACAAAATGTGCAAGCTCCAGCAATCCATCTATGGACTGGTGCAAGCATCTCGGAGTTGGAATATACGCTTTGATAAGTTGATCAAAGCATATTGTTTTATACAGACTTGCGAGGAAGCCTGTATTTACAAGAAAGTGAGTGGGAGCACTACAACATTTCTGATAAGTATATGTGAATGCCATATTGTTGATCGGAAATAATGTAGAATTATTCTGCAAAGCATGAAAGGATACTTGAATAAGAGTTTTTCAAAGAAAGACCTCGGTGAAGCTGCTTACACATTGAGCATCAAGATCTATATAGATAGATCAAGACGCTTGATAAGATTTTTCAATGAATACATACCTTGATAAATTTTTGAAATAGTTCAAAATGGAACAGTGAAAGGAGTTCTTGCCTGTGATGCAAAGGTGTGAAGTTGAGTAAGACTCAAGACCCGACCATGGTAGAAAATAGAAAGAGAATGAAAAGTCATTCCCTATGCCTCAGTCATAGGTTCTATAAAGTATGCTATGCTGTGAACCAGACCTATTGTATACCTTGCTCTGAGTTTGACAAAGGAATACAATGTTGATTTAAGAGGAGATCACTGGACAGCAGTCAAGAATATCCTTAGAGAGGACTAAGGATATGTTTCTCGATTATGGAGGTGATAAAAGAGTTTGTTGTAAAAGTTACATCGATGCAAATTTTTACACTGATCCTGATGACTCTAAGTCTCAATCTGGATACATATTGAAAGTGGGAGCAATTAGCTAGAGTAGCTCCGTGCATAGCATTGTAGACATAGAATATTTGCAAAATACATACGGCTCTGAATATGACAGAACCGTTGACTGAGCTTCTCTCACGAGCAAAACATGATCACACCTTAGTACTCTTTGGCTGTTAATCACATAGCGATGCGAACTAGATTATTGAATCTAGTAAACCCATTGGGTGTTGGTCACATGACGATGTGAACTATGGGTGTTAATCACATACAGATGTGAATATTGGTGTTGAATCACATGATGATGTGAACTAGATTATTGACTCTAGTGCAAGTGGGAGACTGCAGGAAATATGCCCTAGAGGCAATAATAAAGTTATTATTTATTTCCTTATATCATGATAAATGTTTATTATTCATGCTAGAATTGTATTAACCGGAAACATGATACATGTGTGAATACATAGACAAACATAACGTCACTAGTATGTCTCTACTTGACTAGCTCATTAATCAAAGATGGTTATGTTTCCTAACCATAGACATGTGTTGGCATTTGATTAACGGGATCACATCATTAGGAGAATGTTGTGATTGACATGACCCATTCCGTTAGCCTAGCACTTGATCGTTTAGTATGTTGCTATTGCTTTCTTCATGACTTATACATGTTCCTGTGACTATGAGATTATGCAACTCCCGTTTACTGGAGGAACACTTTGTGTGCTACCAAACGTCACAACATAACTGGGTGATTATAAAGGTGTTCTACAGGTGTCTCCGAAGGTACATGTTGGGTTGGCGTAATTCGAGATTAGGCTTTGTCACTCCGATTGTCGGAGAGGTATCTCTGGGCCCTCTCGGTAAGGCACATCACTATAAGCCTTGCAAGCAATGTAGCTAATGAGTTAGTTACGGAATGATGCATTACGGAACGAGTAAAGAGACTTTCCGGTAACGAGATTGAGCTAGGTATTGGACACCGATGATCGAATCTCGGACAAGTAACATACCGATGACAAAGGGAACAACGTAGGTTGTTATGCGGTTTGACCGATAAAGATCTTCGTAGAATATGTAGGAGCCAATATGGGCATCCAGGTTCCGCTATTGGTTATTGACCGAGAATAGTTCTAGGTCATGTCTACATAGTTCTCGAACCCGTAGGGTCCGCACGCTTAAGGTTTCGATGACAGTTATATTATGAGTTTATGAGTTTTGATGTACCGAAGGAGTTCGGAGTCCTGGATGAGATCGGGGACATGACGAGGAGTCTCGAAATGGTCGGGACGTAAAGATCGATATATTGGACGACTATATTCGGACTTCGGAAAGGTTCCGAGTGATTCGGGCATTTTCGGGGGTACCAGGGAGTTACGGGAATACGAGGAAGAAGCAATGGGCCTCATGGGCCAAGTGGTGGAAGAGAGGAGGTAGGGCACGCGGCCCCCCTAGCCCAAACCGAATTGGACTAGGGGGCCGGCCCCCCTTTCCTTCTTCTCCTCCCTCTCCTTCCTTCTCCTTCTCCTGCCCTTCCTTCCCCTCTCCTACTTGGACTAGGAAAGAGGGGGGAATCCTACTTGGAGTAGGATTCTCCCCCTTGGGTGCACCTCCTCCCCTTGGCCGGCCCCCTCCCCCTTGCTCCTTTATATACGGGGGCAGGGGGCACCCCATGACACACAAGTTGATCTACGGATCGTTCCTTAGCCGTGTGCGGTGCCCCCCTCCACCATATTCCACCTCGGTCATATCATCGCGGAGTTTAGGCGAAGCCCTGCGCCGGTAGAACATCATCATCGTTTCCACGCCGTCGTGCTGACGGAACTCATCCCCGACGCTTCACTGGATTGGAGTCCGGGGGACGTCATCGAGCTGGACGTGTGCTGAACACGGAGGTGTCGTACGTTCGGTGCTTGGATCGGTCGATTCGTGAAGACGTACGACTACATCAACCGCGTTGTCATAACGCTTCTGCTTAACGGTCTACGAGGGTACGTAGACAACACTCTCCCCTCTCGTTGCTATGCCATCACCATGATCTTGCGTGTGGGTAGGATTTTTTGAAATTACTCGTTCCCCAACAGCGCAAGACAGAGAAGCGCTATAGCTATTAGCGATGAGCGAGCTCCGGTAAAACGCTGCTGCTACACTTGTATATCAATGAGCCTGGCGCCAGACGCTGCTACTATGAGTTAGCTGTAGCGCCTTATTAGTAGCGCCACCTCCCGCGGTACTGATATACCTAGAACCCGCGCTGCTGCTAGGCTTTTCCCTAGTAGTGAAATTGTGTTTCAACTGTTGCTATATTTGCACTTTCTGTTGTAGGAATGATAGTATCTATGTGTCAATGGGGCCAGATATAGAAACCTCACCAATTTGGGGAGGAGGAAAGCCATACAAACACTGGAAAGGGGTGAATTTAGTAGCAGTGTGATAGGAGGTGTTGAACCACCATTTAGACACAGCCAGCCATGATTACCCATTCTTGGGTTCATTAAAAGCCATAGTCCTGAGATAAACCTCCAAACACTAATTCACTCTCCCAGTCTGGCCATCAGATTGGGGGTCGTGAGCAGTGCTCATGTTGAATTTCATCCCTCAGATTTAAACAAGGCTTGCCAGAAGTTACTAGTGAATATCATGTCTCTGTCGGTTACCATGGATACTGGCATACCATGTAATTTGAATACATTGTCAACAAAAGCCTGGAGAACAGTGGTAACAACGAAAGGGTGTGAGAGGGGGACATGGAGTATTTGATCCCGAGCTCATATGCTCCCACACGAACAGTAAAATCCAAAAAAAAAATAGTAAAAAAAATCAAAATTATCTGAATTTTTTGTGATAAACATTGATAAATTTTCTAACTACGTGCAAAATTTCAGGTTGAAATGACATTCGTGGAGGTCCGCGCAAAAAATCGATGGTCCAAAAAGACTATTATTGGAAGCATTTTGGAGCATCGATTTTGTTATTGTTGCACAGACCTCCATGAATGTCATTTCGACCTGAAATTTTGCATGCAGTTAGAACATTAATCAATATTTATCACAAAAAAATTCAGAAATTTTTGAGTTTGTTTACTATTTTTTTTGATTTTATTGTTAATGCGGGAGCATATGAGCTCAGGATCAAAAGAGCACTTTCGGTGAGAGGGCTATGAAATGTGAGTTTTGGTGAATCTATCCACCACTACAAGGATCACATCTTTTCCTTGTGACTTGGCCAATCCTTCTATGAAGTCCATGGATATGTGTCTCCATGCCATATCAGGGATGGGCAATGGATCAAGCAACCCAGGATAATGACATTATTCTCTCTTAGGTCTTTAAAAAACTGGACAGTGTTGTATAAATTTTTCTACCATTGTTGAGATTTGGCCAATAGAAGATTCTTTTAGTTCTGTGGAAAGTTGCTCTAGTCCCGAAGAGCCCTCCAATGGGGGAAGAATGGAATGTAGACAACAGTTGTTGTTGGAAGTTTAGATTTATCCCCACATATATTATGTCTTTGTATCTGAGGATACCAGCAGTATAGGAATATAAGGGGAGGACTATTGCACCAGCAGTAAGTTGTGATATCATAGTTTTACACTTGTCATCAATCTGGTATAATTTTTCTATATTTTCTATCCAACTTGGCACTGCCATGGAAATGGCGAGTAATTGTGTTTTTCTGGAGTGGGCATCAACAACTCTGTTTTCTTTAGCCTTCTTATATTCTATAGAATAAGTGAACTCCAACAATTTGAGCATGAGTTTATGTTGTATGCCCTTAGAAATTCTTTGGTCAGATATGAATTTGAGGCTTTGGTGATCTCTTGATTATGAGAGAAGAACCCAAGAAATAACATCTCCATTTCCTGAGAGATTCCAATATAGCAATGGCTTCTTTTTCATATGTTGACAGTGCAGCAGCTTTAGGGCTGAATGCTTTGCTGTAGTAGGCAACTGGTTTCTGGTTTTGCATTAGGACAAAACCAACTCCACCACTTGAAGCATCACATTCGAGGACAAATGGTGTAGAAAAATCAGTTAGTGCTAGGATCGGGGCATGTGTGAGGATATGTTTCTGGAAAGCTGATGTCTTAGTGTCTCTCCAAAGAAAGGAATCTTTCTTCAATGAATCATGGAGTAGTCTACAAATTAAACCATAATCCTTAGTAAACCTTCTGTAGTAACCAGCAAGGCCCAAAAAGCTTCTGAGTTCAGTGGTGTTAGTAGGAATAGGCCACTGTTTAAGTGCTAGAATTTTTTCTGGACCAGTGGCAACTCCTTGTGCAGAAAGAACATGGCCCAAATATTCAACAGTGATGTTCCAAAAGTGCATTTGGATTTGTTGAGGAAGAGGTCGTTTTGCTTTGGTATGTCCAGAAGTGTAGACAAATGTTCTTTGTGTTCTTCTGGAGTTCTGCTAAAAACCAAAATATCATCAAAGAAAACCAACACACACTTTCTCAGATATGGAGCAAATAACTTGTTCATTAGTGCCTGGAAGGTTGCAGTGGCATTGGTAAGTCCAAATGGCATGACCAGGAATTCAAAATGACCTGAGTATGTTCTGAATACAGCTATGTGTACATCCTCGGGTTTTATCTTATCTGGTGGTATACTAACTTTAAATCCAATTTACCAAAGGTTGTTGCTCCTGGCAGCTCATCTAGCAAATCCTCAATAATTGGTATGGGAAACTTGTTTTTGATGGTTTGTGCCTTGAGCTTTCTAATCTATGCAAAGTCTCCATGTTCCTCATTTCTTTCTCATTAATATAGTTGGGTAAGCATATGGGCTCATACTTTATCGAATAATGTCTATAGAAAGAAGTAACTTTATCTGTTGTTCCATTTCATTTTTACTGCAAATGGGGAACTCTGTATGGTCTCACATTACGAGGGGTGGAGTTCTCCTTAAGTGGGATAGCATGGTCACAGTCCCTAGAAGGTGATAGGTCAATTGGTTCCTGAAACAACCCCTTATACTGTCCAAAACCTGCAACATATCCTTTGTGAGGGGCTGGGAAGTGTCCATTGGAATGTGTCCAGTAGTCATGAAATGTAGGCTCATAGCAAGCCCTACTTCTCCTTGTTCGATCATTTTGACTACTTTGTTTGATGGAATGATCTTTGGAGCATCAGTTGTAGTGCAATCAGGAAATGTGGCTTTAGATATCTTGTCCTTAGTGAAGGTGACAGTTCTTTCCCCAAAGTCCATAGCAATAGGGTTGTGCTTCTTGAGCATGGCACGCCCTATAACATCATATCATTGCATTTCCAACATAGTCAAATCATTGTAAAATGTTTCATTGCATAATTTGAATGATGTGTTCTGAGAACAGGCTCCAGTTGTTAAAGATCCTCCACCAGCTACTGCCACTTTTTTGTTGTGTGTGTTAATTAATGGAAGATTGGCCATGAGAGCAAATTTAAGATCTATAAAGGTATTAGTACTGCCAATATCTACCAGTGCAACACATTGTTTTCCCCCAATGGAAATTGTGACTACCAGAGTAGAAGCGTAAGTGTTGCCTGAAACTGCTTGTGCTGAAATTTGCATGTAGTCAGCTGTTGGTTTAGTAAGCTGACATTCGGTAGTTAAGACAACTTATTGTGCTGCTTCTTCATAAGACAGTTCTGCCATGTCAGTATCACCAGTGATAGCATGGAGTGTGGGAGCTTGTTTGCATCTATGGGCAGGTACCCAAGGACCATTACATCTCCAAGAAATCCTTGGTTTCTTGACAGCTGGAGCAGTTGGAGGAACAAGCACTGACTGAGGTGTTGTAGTGACAGGTTTAGTACAACTACAGGGCTGCCTGTTGTTCCACATAAGCTTGATATCTAGTTTGAAAGCCACTTTCATAATCTTTGGCATCCAATAATCTTGGGTGAGTGTTTTCGGTCTTTGTGACCTAAGATTATATCTGATGTTGAGTTCAGTCCATTGGCAAAGCGAACAACATAGTAGTGTTCCTGTAGATAGGAGTGTTCATTTCTGACCACAACCATAATCTCCTCAAACTTATCGATGTAAACTGCAACAGACAATGCCCCCTGTTTAACACTATGAAAATTTTCCAATATTTCATATATTCTAGAATACACAAATCTATCACAAAGCAGCATGCAAAAATCTTTTCACGGAATTGCACAGTTCTCTAGTTGTGCACTTCTTATCCAATTATTAGCCCTCCCAATGAAATAAGTTAAGGCCAAATTGATCTTACATTCATCAAGAACCTGAGCTAGTTGGAAGTATTTGTTAACCTGTCTGATCCATCCCAGAGGGTTATCACCATTAAAGCAAGGAAAATCGATCTTATGACCTATGGAGATGTTTTTCATGAACTGAGCAGCACGTTCAGACTTGTGCTGATCACTGACTTCAGTAGGTTTGTCTGCAGGTTTAGACTATGGCTCTGCTTCCTTCAAATGTAATTGAACCAAGGAGTCCACCTATTTTTGCAATTCTTGTGCAGTCATCTGTTGGTTGGGGGTCTGAGTTTGTTGCTTCTCAGTAGAAACTAGAGATGAGGTAGGTGATTCAGGGTCGGGTGGGTGGGTATTTTCACCTTTCATTTACTTTAGAATATCTCAGTCTGAACCGCGGAATTCTTCTCCACCAGCGTTTCCACCTTGTAGATCTGGTTCTCCAAGGCCTCCACCTTGGACAGATGAGCGTTGACCTCCTCCGTCTGATCATGTATCTTGTCCTGCTTGAGCGTCATCATTGTTACCTCTGCGTGAGAACATCGAGTTCATTTGAGATCTCATCCATATGCTTGGTTCTCGTCGGCATAGTGAACTTAGTCACAGCTCCCGAATTTTACCGCGGGAAGACCCAGATGTTGGAAATATGCCCTAGAGACAATAATATTTGTATTATTATATTTCAATATCCATAATTATAGATTTTATATTCTATGCTATAACTGCTATGATCCTGGAATATGCGAATCAATGGAAAACACATATGCACGTGTGGAATGATAAACGGTAGAATAAAAGGTTCCTATCGTGCCTCTAGGAGTAGCTCAAATGTTGTTAGTGATCATGTTTTCTGGATCTTAGGATATCGTTAAGAGTAGCGATAGTCCTAAAACAATATTGAGATTATGGCGTTGAAAGAACGGTCAAATATGCGATTCAATGGAAAAACTCATATGCACATGTGGAATGATAAACGGTAAAATAAAAGGTTCCTAGTCGTGCCTCTAGGAGTAGCTCAAGTGTTGTTAGTGATCATGTTTTCTGGATCTTAGGATATCGTTAAAAGTAGCGATAGTCCTAAAACAATATTGAGATTATGGCGTTGAAAGAACGGTCATATTGAATCAACTCTATCTTGTCTATTATGAATTGAGTTAATACCGTTTGTAATCAATTGTAAGAACACATAGTGTTAGCTTGTGAATTTGCTCCTTAGACCATGAGAGTATCGTGGTCACTTCTTACCATATGGTGGGCTTTGGGGTTGCTCAAACATTATCTATAACACGGTGATCATAACGAAAACTTACATGTTCGTCGAAAAGTTTGACAAGGGACCAGATAGATCGAGTGGGATTTGCTCCTCTAACGATGGAGAGATATTCTTAGGGTCCTCTTGGTGTGACGGCATCAATCATTGTCTCGCCAGACACAGATGACTACGTCACGAGGATGTCGGAACACGATAACTTGAAAGAAGAAAAAAACCGACAACGAGGATTTCGGTATAATAAGCATGGTGATGACTCAGGATGATACCGATGCATCCCGGTTTTTGTAAAGTATCGCGAAGCAAAGGGAACATCATATGATAACCAAAGGTTCACTCGAGTACCATTCGTATGCTCATAGGGATCAATATGGACGTCCACGGTTCCGATGTCGGTCATTGAACGAACGGTTTCGTTCATGCCTATGAGTTACCGAACTTACAGTGTCACAAGCTCACGATTTGTTGAGTGTTAGTAGGGCAGGATTGATGAGAATATATTTGTGGAATTATCTCATTAATATACCGAATAGTTTCGTGAGGATCCTGTGATGAAGAAACACGTTCAGAGTAAGATAAACATAAATGGTTTCTATAGAACCTTGAAAACCATTTATTTTTTTACCATAAGCTTTTACAGCAGCTTTCAGACACAAATATATCCATACAAATAATTGTATCTCAATCAATTACCTTCCAAGATACACTGCCACTGAGTTGTGCAAGAACTTTGTCTTCAACTTTGATGTGATGTCGTAAGTAAAATGATCGTTCTCATAGTGAGCTACACCCATCGGAGGATGATGGCTTACATATGAAAATAAAATTAATGAAAAAAGACTAAAATAAATACAGTAAACAAAATGCAGAATTAACATGGCTGGTTAACAAAAAAATAAAAAGAGTGAGATGGTGCACCTGCATGTAAACTATACACTTAACATACACTTGTTCATTGGTGGGGAGTGAAAGGGTAGCAAGTGCGGATAAAAAAACACTTCCTAGTAATGATGACCATCCCCAAAGTTAATTCAGCTTGTTTTTGCAATTGCAATATTATTTCACATTCATTACTAACCTGCACAGCAATAAATGTAATACCGTGGTGTTTAACCATCTCATACATCTCTCCAAGGATGGGATTGAAAGGCTTCCACGTACGGTGGTAGGCTAAGTAGGCTGACAAGGCCCATGTAGCTGAAAAGTAGGGCTCAAAGCTCAGTCAGCCAGAATATTGCATTAGAGTAGAGTTGCAGGTAAGGAAAGGGCAAACTCACAAGCATATACTATACGCATGTGTGGATCCTCACATTCATCTGCTTTGTCTAACAGGTCGCAATATTCCATCAACTGCATTCAGTATAAACAGCTGAAATATTAGTAAATAATCGTTGTAAAGATGCAGAAAAGTTATTGCATGTAGACTCCATGTGATGCTTAGGCAAGAACGGGAAAACGGGAGAAAAGTCAAAGAACGATTGACTATTACAGCTCTCCATGACAACTATCAATGGAGTCTCACAAGACGATTTAGTTGCTGATTTTCAGTATTTAACCTACCACACTACAGAGACCAAACTTGCACAGTCAAACACCAAAATATATACAGTACATTGATGCGGAGCATCCGACGATCATCCCATGTACACTATGACTACCCTCCAAGCCCCAAGTGGACAGACGACGAGACCTCAAACATACGCCATTGGACACAAGGTGAACCCGCTCCTAAATGCTTCTCCTTTCCGTTCATGCGAGACATGGTTGCTACCTAATGCAAGGACACTACACATGCCTAGGTACCAAGGAGACCCTCTCGGAGATGCTTCGAATGATGGACAAGTCCCCAAGTACAAGGATGAAGGAGCACGACGAGAGGAACCGGAGAAAGGCTACAGGACCCGGACATCCGGCCCCTGAAGATGTCAACAACAGCAACAGCTCAGCAACCGAAGTGCTACATGGCCCGGACATCCGGCCAGGCCCCGGACATCCGACCATAGCTCGGACATCCGGCGCCCCGTCACAGAACGTCCAGAAGTTGGATCTCGCCAGCCCGGACATCCGGGCCCAACACCCGGACATCCGGCATCTCGGGAAATCCCGGACATCCGGCCCGTCGCCCAGACATCCGGCCTGCGTGCAATGTATCCGGGCCGAAAGCCCATGTACCCCTTCGCCCCTTAGACTATATATACTCCCCCTCCACATACGTTTTAGGGTTAGCATTGGTTTAGCTCATTTGAGATAGAGTTCTGCTCATCCATATGGATGTCCTCCTCGTGAGAGACCGCGGCCTCTTCGGAGAAGATCCATCTGGATTCAAGACCCCTTTACGGGAAGATTCCTGGTGGATTCAAGACCTCCTCTCGGAGATGAACTACCGCCACTTGTATCGTCCTTTGTTGGATTTGGATCTTGTACCCTCTTGTGTTTCGATGATCTAGCACATGTGTGACTTTATTCTTGTTGGTTGAGTGTTCTCTCGTGTTTTTCCCTCGTTCCCCTCCTCGTGTTCTTCGTGTTCCTCGTAGGGATCCTCTCCAAACGTGAAAGATCGGCCTCTAGGGTTCTATCCTACATCATCTTGGTATCATGAGCCACGGTGATCACGTTTTTGGAGCCCCTACCCCATGTTTTCTAGCTTGATTTTGTTGATTTCGTCCTAAATCCGAAAATCCCCACCAAAAATAACCCCCCAAATTTTTTGTGCATGGTTAGG
The DNA here is from genome assembly GCA_021437245.1 of Aegilops speltoides. Taxonomy (NCBI): domain Eukaryota; kingdom Viridiplantae; phylum Streptophyta; class Magnoliopsida; order Poales; family Poaceae; genus Aegilops; species Aegilops speltoides. The sequence goes on from CM038146.1 coordinate 337,083,057, forward strand.
ATGGTGGCACAAAATTTGATGCAATTGTAAGTGAGCTTCAATAATGTTGGAAAAGATTCACAAATTTGCAAATGCAACAAGTAGACCAAGCAAGTAGTGGTACACGGAAACACACATGCAAATAGACAAGTGGGATTGTGCAAACCAAAAATGAGCCAAAATGTGGAGTCCATGAAAATGCTCTTGTTGCACAATACTAGAGAGACGCTAGCACGATTGCACAATAGGCGGATATGTAACTTGTGCACAACCTACTATGCAAAAATGCAACGACCTCTATCCCAAGTATGCTATTGTGACGCCCAGATAATTAAGCTTCAAAAATTCCATGTTAATGGTGCCATGTCATCAGCATCGTTGTTGCTAGTCCTCACTTGACCCAAATCACTATTCAAATTCAAATTTGTCAAGAATTAAAATTAGTTAATTAATTAGTAATATAGTTAATTAGCTTAATTAACTTAACTTAATTAGCCTAATTACCTAATTTAGTTTATTAAAACTGTTAGTTTAGTTCGGTCAATGACATATGGGTCCCACTGGGCCCTCTATCAGCCCCACACAGCCGTGGGCTGGGTGTACTTTTGGGTACACTTAGCATTTCTGACGTATTTTCGAAATATTAAAATAATTTCAGAATATTGTTAAAACTTTGAAAAAATCATATAAAATAAACCATAGCTCGGATGAAAAAGTTTTATACATGAAAGTTGCTCAGAACGATGAGACGAATCCGAATACGCAGTCCGTTCGTCTGCCACACGTACCTAGCATAGCAAACGTTGAACTTTTCCCCTCAGGTTCATCTGTCTGGCAGATGTCCGGAACCGGGAAAACTTTCCCGGATGTTTTCCCCTTTCATCGGTATCGCCTAGCACCGTGTTAGAACATCTCTAGCACCGCTTGTTATCTTGCTTTGCTTTTGTTTGCGTGTATTTACTGTTTCTTCCCCCTCTTCTCTCCGGTAGACCCCGAGACCGCTGCTGATGCCCCTGTGATCGACTACGTCGACGACGACCCTTCTTCCCTTTCAGCGGAGCTTCTAGGCGAGCCCCCCCCCCTTGATCATCCTGATATCGCCCACTCTATACTCTCATGCTTGCATTAGATTTTGTTACTGTTATTGTTTGCTCCTATTCTGACGCATAGCCTGCTTTTGTACCTGCTTATTGTTACCTACCCGCTTATCCTAAACTGCTTATATAGGTTGGCTAGTGATCCATCAGTGACCCCCACTTGTCCTTGTTGCCCCTGCTTCATCATCGACGCCTCGATCGACGTGATCGACGACCAGAGCCCGACACCTCACATCACATCACGCCCCTTTAGTTGCTCGACTCTGCAGAGCTACTATCGAGTGCCGAGGGTGATACCTCATACGCACTCCTGATGATAATTCTGTAGTGTAGCTATTCGGTCGTGGTCATCGAGAGTGATTTTCTCTTTCACCATTCCTGATACGGCTCTATCGTTCAATACCTCAAGTGTGAACCTCGAGGGTGGTTCCTCTTACGTTCACCTTGATGATTACATTGAGTGGAATCCACCGGGGTTGATTCCTCGGGTTTTCCCCTTGATGTTTGGACACACGGTTACCTTGACTTTACTTGAGACCATTGGTGAAGTCGGGTCGGCCCTGAGGGGTACCCGCAAGTTGAAGTGAAAGTCGGGCGGGCTCGTTGAGCGCCCGCGAGTTTTCCACGTGGCACATCCGGGCAGTCTGGGCCCTTGCCGTAAGTCCACGAGACGGGGCGATGGGGTCACATTATCGTGAGTCTCTGCCCGTTTTCGCGAGCCTCTAATGCACTAACAGGTTTGGGTATTTGTTCTGAGTTGGCCTCTAGCCTTTACACACTAACCACCACGTGAGAATAGATATGGGCCTCGACATCGCAGTATCAGCCGAAGTTTTGTCAGACGTCCAGTTCAGCATGGCGGCATGGTCGGATCGTGTTGGCCATCCGAGGCGGTGCTGGTATCCACCCTGCGCGCAACGACCCGGAGTGCTGCGGGCGATGGGCACAAGACCCCGGAGCGCTTAGGATGTAGACCGGCGGGGACCTCTCTGCTGAGCCTAGGTCGGGCTGGGACATGTTGATCTTCCGAGGCCGGACATTGACCCCAGAAAGGTGTGTCCGGCCAGAGTGATCGAGCGTGTTGGGTAACGTGGTGCACCCCTGCAGGGAAGATATATATTCGAATACCGTGTCCACGGTAATGGACGTTCAGACTTATATCCTGATCTTATATAACTAGAAATGGATACTTGAGATATGTGATGGATATGTGGCTCCGAGATTGCTTTCTCGCAGGGAGTCGAGGAAGGATCTCTTGGCGTTGTTGCTATAACATGTTTGTTAAATATAAACTGCTATTCTTTACTCTTCTATATGCTGCAAGATGCTCGAAGCTGCTTGAAGATGCTAGTCTTCGATAGGCTAGGCCTTCCCCTCTATTCTGGCATTCTGCAGTTCAGTCCATAGATACAACCCTTCCATTTGATACCAATGCATACTTAGTATAGATCTGATGCTTGCGAGTACTTTGGATGAGTACTCACGGTTGCTTTGCTACCCCTTTTCCCCATTCTTTCTTCTTTCCGGTTGATGCAACCAGATGGTGGATCCCTGGAGCCAGATGCCACCGCCGACGGATACTTCTACGTGGAGACCGCCGACGACCAGGAGTAGTTAGGAGGTCCCAGGCAGGAGGCCTTGCCTCTTCGATCGTGTTGCTTTTGTGCTAGCCTTCTTAAGGCATCCTTGTTTAACTTATGTCGTACTCAGATATTGTTGCTTCACGACTCTTGTGTATCGAGCTTGTATTCGAGCCCTCGAGGCCCCTGGCTTGTAATATAAAGCTTGTATTATTTTATTTGTGTCTAGAGTTGTGTTGTGATATCTTCCCGTGAATCCCCTGATCTTGATCGTACACATTTGCGTGTATGATTAGTGTATGATTGAATCGGGGGCGTCACAAGTTGGTATTAGAGCCGACTGCCTGTAGGATCCCCTTTCCAACTCCTTGGCCAAAGTTGAGTCTGGTCTTTGAAAAACTGATTTACTAACATGGTTGTGTGGCTTACGGGCCCACATCGCCACTGGGTGGTATTAGGATCTTTTATTCCTCGTCTATACTCTGGGACTCTGATCTCTCTTTTATTTGGGTTAAATGGTTTTGCAAACTATAACTATAGGTTCTTGTAAATACTTCTCCCAGAGAGCCCCTTCATTCCAAATGATGGCCCGCTTCACCAGAAGATTTTGAAGATACTCTCCGACGTTTTACGGAGTCCCTCGTACCCTTTGCCGTTGCGATCCCTACCACCGATAAATCCTTATGCATAACTACCTATGTTGTTGTTCATACCTTCATCCCCAGTTGCTCTTGTTATTACAAGTAGTCCTGAAATATTCTTTGATGTTCCGACAATTCTTTATGCTTACTGCCCTGTAGTTCCTTCCCGCATGAATACCCCTATGGATAATTACTCGCTCTTATCGAGTATCCATTCACCCCCAGTTATTCTTATGCTTCATAATATACTTTGTAATACAATCCAAGCTTTTGAGGACCTCTGTCGCCAATTTCTCTAGAAGGTCTTACATGCCTACACTCTGGCTATTTCCATATGCCTAGCTGTATCCATTGACGTCCTTTCTCATTGTCATTTTGAGTCTTTCGGTTTGATATGTTTGTGAGTAGTCACAATCATCAGTTGGTCCTTATAAATTATCATTCCGACTCAAACGTCTTCCTGGACATGAGCTGGTGTTCGACAAATCAAACCTTGATTAATTTTCAATCTATGACTATTCAACTTACTTGTCTTTGATCAGAGCCTCTTCTTCTGATCCCCCGTTTTGGAAGTCATAATTCCCTTTGCATTCGAGCATTGAATTAGTCAGTTGTTTCTATAATCTGATATCTGTGCATTCTTTCTTTTTCTGGTGGAGTACCGATGCTCACATCAGATCCCTTGTGAACCACCAGATCCTTTGTGGGGTTCATCCGACAGTGTCCTTCATATGCAGTAACCTTGTGAGCTTTTCCTTGGATACATAATGCTTTTGGTAAATTGTATCTTCTGCTTCCTCAATCATGCTCTACTCCGAGCTTGAGTTATCTACTCATGAAGTTTGACTCTACAACTTCGTCAAAGACGAGAAGTAAATGGAAGGTTGTGCATTGATGAAGTGGGAGTCGACCTTGAACCTTTGTGTTCATGCCCATGGACGCGATGTGGAACTTATCATGGAAGCTTCTTGTTATAATAATAATCCTCTTGTGATAAGTTCATCTGACACCTATATTTTTCCTTTGTAACCGTGGTTCCGACCATGATTGTTCTCCTTTGATTCCATTTCCTGGACAAGTTAGAGTACTTGTCCTCTTCAGCTCATTTCACGTGCCCAACCTCTGTCATGTTCTACCTTCGCGTATTACCCTCTGGTATCTCGAGAATATCACGGAACTACATAACTTCTTATGAGTTCCTCATCAACTATTATTTCTCGCCGATTCAAATTTTCCACGGGTTCTGGGTTGTAGACACTCGAGAATACCGATAACTGATTCGAGTCTATACTTTCCTTTCCATTGTTTTGTTTAAACTTTCTTGTAACCTAAAATATCTGAGCTGTGGTATTTCCGTGCTTATGTAAACACCTCAGTGTACAAACTCTGTCAGAAAGACCTTGTTACTATTGTTGATGACATTTCAGTAGCCACCGATGGACGAGAACTTTGCCTATTGGTCCGCCTCGCCTTGCGAGCAGGAAAATGGTTCTCTTCGTCCCTCGCCCTTGGTACCAACGTTGTTGCCAACATAATTGATGGGCTATCCTATGACCTGCCTTGCTATCATGACCGTGCAAACTGATTAGCGCCTTCCTTCTTTTAACCCACATGGTGGACCCATAACCCACAGTTCCACAGGATCGAAACCTGACTCTCCTGTACAACCTTAACTCTGAAATATTCTTTGCACTTGGCTTCGTATGTAAATCACAAGCCATCTTCCTAGTGATCTATTCTGGTATCAGACGAAATACTTATTCCGATTGCTCTGAACCCCTTTCACCCTTTGTTTCAGGCAACGAAAGATTGCCTACCCGGTTGAACCTTCTTATTGCACCTCCTTACCTTGCTCTCGATGACTTTCTTAAATTTCAACTCGAGAGATGCCTCTATGCCACGCTCAATGAGATAGCCCTCAGGTGCCTATCTTGTGATGAGCTCCGTCCTTCTCGAGTCTTTCCCCCTTACTTCACCACTTAAATCTCGGGACGAGATTTCTTGTAGTGGAGGAGAATTGTGACGCCCGGATAATTAAGCTTCAATAATTCCATGTTAATGGTGCCATGTCATCAGCATCACTGTTGCTAATCCTCACTTGACCCAAATCACTATTCAAATTCAAATTTGTCAAGAATTAAAAATAGTTATTTAATTATTAATATAGTTAATTAGCTTAATTAACTTAACTTAATTAGCCTAATTACCTAATTTAGTTTATTAAAACTGTTAGTTTAGTTCGGTCAATGACATATGGGTCCCACAGGGGCCTTTGACAAGTCAACTGCTGACTTGGCAGTTGACTGGGCCCTCTGTCAGCCCCACACAGCCATGGGGTAGGTGTACTTTTGGGTACACTTAGCATTTCTGACCTATTTTCGAAATATTAAAATAATTTCAGAATATTGTTAAAACTTTGAAAAAATCATATAAAATAAACCGTAGCTCGGATGAAAAAGTTTTATACATGAAAGTTGCTCAGAACGATGAGACAAATCCGAATACGCAGTCCATTCGTCCGCCACACGTCCCTAGCATAGAAAACGTTGAACTTCTCCCCTCTGGTTCATTCGTGTGACAAACGTCCGGAACCGGGAAAACTTTCCCGGATGTTTTCCCTCTTCGCCAGTATCGCCTAGCACCGCGTTAGAACACCTCTAGAACCGCTTATTATCTTGCTATGCTTTTGTTTGAGTGTATTTACTGTTTCTTACCCCTCTTCTCTCCGGTAGACCCCGAGACCGCTGCTGATGCCCCTGTGATCGACTACGTCGACGACGACCCTTCTTCCCTTTCAGCGGAGCTTCCAGGCAAGCCCCCCCCCCCTTTGATCATCCCAATATCGCCCATTCTATACTCTCATGCTTGCATTAGATTTTGCTACTGTTATTGTTTGCTCCTATTCTGATGCATAGCCTGCTTTTGTACCTGCTTATTGTTACCTACCTGCTTATCCTAAACTGCTTAGTATAGGTTCGCTAGTGATCCATCAGTGACCCCCACTTGTCCTTGTTGCCCCTGCTTCATCATCGATGCCTCGATCGACGTGATCGACGACCAGAGCCCGACACCTCACATCACATCACGCCCCTTTAGTTGCTCGACTCTGTAGAGCTACTATCGATTGTCGAGGGTGATCCCTCATAACGCACTCCTGATGATAATTCTGTAGTGTCGCTATTCGGTCGTGGTCATCGAGGGTGATTTCCTCTTTCACCATTCCCGATACGGCTCTGTCGTTCAACACCTCAAGTGTGAACCTCGAGGGTGGTCCGTCTTATGTTCACCTTGATGATTACATTGAGTGGAATCCACCGGGGGTGATTCCTCGGGTTTTCCCCTTGATGTTTGGACACACGGTTACCTTGACTTTACTTGAGACCATTGTAGAAGTCGGGTCTGCCCTGAGGGGTACCCGCGAGTTGATGTGAAAGTCGGGCAGGCCCGTTGAGCACCCGCGAGTTTTCCACATGGCACGGCTGGGCAGTCTGGGCTCTTGCCGTAAGTCCACGAGACGGGGCGACGGGGTCACATTATCGTGAGTCTCTGCTCGTTTCCGCGAGCCCCCAATGCACTTACAGGTTTGGGTATTTGTTCTGAGTTGGCCCCTGGCCTTTACGCACTAACCACCACGCGAGAATAGATATGGGCCTCGACATCGCAGTATCAGCCGGAGCTTTGTCAGACGTCCAGTTCAGCATGGCGGCACGGTCGGATCGTCTTTGGCCATCCGAGCGATCTTTGGTATCCACCTGCGGCATAACGACCGGAGTCTTGCGGGCGATGGGCCCAAGACCCCGGAGCGCTTAGGATGTAGACCGGCGGGGACCTCTCTGCTGAGCCTAGGTAGGGCTGCGACATGTAGATCTTCCGAGGTCGGGCATTGACCCCAGAAAGGTGTGTCCGGCCAGAGTGATCGAGCGTGTTGGGTAACGTGGTGCACCCCTGCAGGGAAGATATATATTCAAATACCGTGTCCATGGTAATGGACGTTCAGACTTATATCCTGATCTTACATAACTAGAAATGGATACTTGAGATGTGTGATGGATATGTGGCTCCGAGATTGCTTTCTCGCAGGGAGTCGAGGAAGGATCTCCGGGCTTTGTTGCTACAACATGTTTGTTAAACATAAACTGCTATTCTTTACTCTTCTACATGTTGCAAGATGCTCGGAGCTGCTTGAAGATCCTAGTCTTCGATAGGCTAGGCCTTCCCCTCTATTCTGGCATTCTGCAGTTCAGTCTACAGATACAACCCTTCCATTTGATACAAATACATACTTAATATAGATATGATGCTTGCGAGTACTTTGGATGAGTACTCAGGGTTGCTTTGCTACCTCTTTTCCCCCTTCTTTCTTCTTTCCGGTTGATGCAACCAGATGGTGGATCCCTGGAGCCAAATGCCACCGCCGACGGATATTGCTACGTGGAGACCGCCAACGACCAGGAGTAGTTAGGAGGTCCCAGGCAGGAGGCCTTGCCTCTTCGATCGTGTTGCTTTTTTGCTAGCCTTCTTAAGGCATCCTTGTTTAACTTATGTCTGTACTCAGATATTGTTGCTTCCGCTGACTCTTGTGTATCGATCTTGTATTCGAGCCCTCGAGGCCCCTGGCTTGTAATATAAAGCTTGTATTATTTTATTTGTGTCTAGAGTTGTGTTGTGATATCTTCCCGTGAGTCCCTGATCTTGATCGTACACATTTGCATGTATGATTAGTGTACGATTGAATCGGGGGCGTCACAGCTATATGTATGGTATTTCGGTGATATGATCCAAGATGATCGGATATGACAATCTTAATGTAGTATGATGCTATGGTTCTTTCTTATAAGCTCTTTGCTTATCTTTCCCTCTTTGCTTATCTTTCCCTCTTTGCTTAAAAGCTTGGTTGGCTCTTTCACTTTTGAGCTCTTTTCTCATGCAAAACTTCACGAACCAAGATAGCAATTGTGTATGCGATGACAACTTTGTGACACAAAAGATGATGCCAAGATATGCACCACTATGGTATGGTATGTATGCTATGGACTTTGATCACTAATGTGCACAGGTCACGTTGCCTGCAATATTCAAAGGCTAGTCTCGATGGGTAAGCAACGCAAAAGTAAGGCTATGTGGTTATCAATGCAATGGCATGGGATGACAAAATGTCATCGAGGTTACCGTCCTTGGCGATGATGATGAGTCCTTTGCGAAGATGAGCGGTGGTGATGATGTCGAACCGTACTTATATAGCCGAAACACAATAGGACACGGGAACCACAACCCAAAATTTCAAAGACCAAAACGTGTCAAAATCATCATAGGTGGAAACGGTAAGCGATGGTGGTGCTTGCGGAAAGTGGTGGTGGTATGTGGAAGTATGCGTGGGCACCAGGGCAAAATTGGGCGAAAAGTAGGCGTAAAACGGGCGGTGGATGGAGTTGCTGCAGTCAGGGGCCGGATGTCCGGGCTAGGGGCCGGATGTCCGGGACATCGAAGGTCCGGGGGACACGGCCGGATGTCCGGGCGCCTGGATCGTGGCCGAACGATATGAACTCCATGGGAAAAAGGGCAACTCCGGGGCAAAATTCAGATGATTTAGTGGATGAGAAGATGGGGAAAAGCTAGATCCACACGTGGCATAACAGATCCATGGATCAAATCCAACAAAACTTCATCACACCAACAAATCACAAAAAAAAATTGGGGCTATTTTTGGTGGGGATTTTCGGATTTAGGACAAAAACAACAAAATCAAGCTAGAAAACACAGGGTAGGGGCTCCAAAACGTGATCAACGTGGCTCATGATACCAAGATGATGTAGGATAGAACCCTAGAGGCCGATCTTTCACGTTTGGAGCGGATCCCTACAAGGAACACGAAGAACACAAGGAGGGGGATGAGTGAAAAACACGAGAAATCACTCAACCAACAAGAACAAAGTCACACATGTGCTAGATCATCGAAACACAAGAGAGGTACAAGACCCAAATCCAACAAAGGATGATACAAGTGGCGGTAGTTCATCTCCGAGAGGAGGTCTTGTATCCACGAGGGATCTTCCCGTAAAGGTGTCTTGAATCCAGGTAGATCTTCTCTGAAGAGGTGTCGGTCCCTCACGAGGAGTAGATCTGGATGGATGAGCGAGGCTCTATCTCACAAATGAGCTAAATCAACACTAACCCAAAAACGTAGGTGGAGAGGGAGTATATATAGTCTAAGGGGCGATGGGGTAAATGGGCCTCGGCCCGGATGCGCTCCACGCAAGAGGGGGTGCGGATGTCCGGGCGTCGGGCCAGATGTCCGGGCCTTCCCGAGATGCCGGATGTCCGGGCTAGGGGGCCGGATGTCCGGGCTGGTGGAGTCGGCCTCGGTGCTCTCTGGATAGGCGGGGCCGGATTTTCGGGGTGAAGGGCCGGATGTCCGAGCTGGACGCCGGATGTCCAGGCCCTGTAGCTTCGGTTGTAGATCCCTGGCTGCAGGGTAGATCTCCAGGGGCCGGATGTCCGGGGCCTGGAAGCTGTCCTCGCCTTCTTCCGTTGGTTCTCTTCTTCCGTGGACTTGGGGGCATGACCATCTTCATGTGCATCCTCGGGAGGGTCCTCTTGGTACCAAATCATGCACAACATTCCGGACTGAGGTAGTAACCATGTCTCGAGAGTATCATATGAGAAATCACTAAGGAGAGAAGTCACCTCGGTCTCGAGAGCTCTAACTCGTGCTCTTGTCATGGGTCCTCTTGGTGCTTGGTGAGACGATGGTAGGTCCATGGGTACCCAAGTTTCCGCACCTTCCATCCACGAAATCCATCAAATTTTGCCCCCGAAATCATCAATTTCCGCCCCAAAATCGAGTTCCTCGAGTTCTTCCTCGGATTTGGAGCCCGGACATCCGGCCAGACCCCCGGACATCCGGCTGCTGGAGCGCATTTTCGCGCGCGGTTCTGGACATCAGGTCCCGAAAATCCGGCCCGAGCCCCGGATGTCCGGCCCCTGTGATTTCAGTTTTTCCCGTTTCACCGTATTGACCATAACTAATTCATCCGGAGTCCAATTTTGATGTTCTTTAGCTTGTTTTGAAGCTATTGACATCCCCCATCCCAGAAAAATAACACCAACATCATTTAACTCCATAATTTTTTTGGAATTTTGGCATCTTTGCCTAGGTCTTCCACCACATCATCCGCTACACCACCACCGACTTCCACAACCTAACCCATTTCGTTCCCCATAGCATTAGTGGTTGCTTGAGTAGTGATTCGAGTCTCCTAAGGTGTTTCGGCTACTTAGGGTCGGTTTCTTCTTTATCAACCACCACCACCATTTCCACATAACCTTGCCCACCATATATTTCGCCAACCCCAACTTAACCCATTCTTGTTTGAGCTTATTTGAGTTTGTGTCTCCTAAGGTGTTTCGGCTACTTAGGGATGACAACTTCAACTCCGACACGTGTATAGCCCATCATTCCACTTCCGCATTGCCGAGGGCAAACCACCACCGCTTTCCGTTACCACCATTTGACATTTGCCTTTGGAGATTTTGAGTTTGCGGTTTTTCCGTTTCCTAGGGTGTTTCAGCTAACTAGGAACAGGTCGACATCGACAACACCGCCTCTCATCATCGCCTCGAGGTCGTCATCGACTTTGACCACTTCACCATCATCCGTCTGTGGAGTACAAACGAGAAACCCTCGACGGTAACCTCCATATCATCTTGGTATCGTGGTATCCCTCCATTGTATATTCCCCTTGCCATTGCATTGTTAACCCCTAGCCCATTTGGCGTTACTTGCCTATCGAGACTAGCCATTTGAGTATTGCCGGCAACGTGACTTGTGCACATTAGTGATCATACTTCCCATAGCATACATACCATATCATCGTGGTGCATATATTGGTATCATATCTTGTGTCACAAGTTTGTTCCCGCATATACACAATTGCTATCTTGGTTTGTGCATTGTGCAAAAGTGGCCATACAAAAAAACAGAGCAAAGAAGCTTGTAAGCAAGTGCCATAGCATCATACCACATTGCATATAAGATTGTCATATTCGATCTTCTGGATCATCTTGAGAGAAACACCGAGAACCATACATACATAGCATACTAAAAGTCCATATATTTTGCATCTTATAGGTTGTGCACAAGTGTCGTATCCGCTTATAGAGCAATCGTGCTAGCATCTCTCTTGAGTTGTGCAACACGAGCATTTTCCATGGATTTCACATTTTGTGCTCATTCCTTGGTTGCACGACCCCATTTATCTATCCGTGTGTGTGTTTCCGTGTGTCATCCATATTGCTATTGGTCTACTTGTTTCGCTTGCAAATTTGTGAATCTCTTTCAACATAATTGACTCTTGCTAACATTTTGCATCAAAGTTTTGTGCCACTATCCTCACCGAGCTCCACCATAATCCTTACTTGTGTAGGTGTGAGAACCAACAAGAATTGGTACCAATTGTGCTATTTCCTTGTTACACATTTGAGTGATCATTGATCCATCGTCAACATCGGTCTAGGTACATTTGGTCTAGTTCTTCTCTTTCTCCCACTCATATTTGCTCGAGTCTTGTGATGGATAGGCAAGGCATTTCCTCCCCGGTCTTCGACAACCACGACGGCGTGAACAACTACATCACCAAAGCGTCCATCCTCGATCTACAACGACAAATGCAAGGCGCACAATCAAGATTGCGAGAGCGCATCGAGAACATCTCCATCGACATTCGTCACATCAAATCAAGGAAAAGGGACTACATCGACAAGAAGCTTTCCGCACAAAAAGAGGAGCAAGATGCAAGGATGGAGGAGATTCGAGCCTTGATCAAGTCTTCTTCCCCTTCGTCATCTTCAAGACAGCGACGTTCAAGCCACAAGTCTTCGAAGTGCGAAAACGATGCAAGCGCAATTCGTCCACGTCCACATCTACATGGTGACCATCATCACGTTCGTGTTCCACATCGTCATGAAGGGCAAGTCGCCTCCAAGCATCATGTGCACGACGACGACGAATGCCTACGAGCTCAAGCACGACAACGACATCATCATCATCATACAGATGCTCCACAAGCACAAATGCACAAGTCCCAACAAGCCCTACTTCACGCCAAGTCCAAGCTTCATGAGCCAAAGAGAAGACCGCGAGACGAGCACCACCAAGACAGAGCTATGGCTACCACCACCACTTTGGCATCTTCGCCAAGTGCTATCAAGGCATCTTCGCCTTCGGACGTACGGCATCTTCGCCTACTTCCCATGAGTATGCCTACAACGACCTCATCAAGTCCAAGGCGACCACCTACAAGCGAGGGCGACACTTCCATCTTCGGAAGCCCCTCAAGGAAGATGGCCGAGCATGGGAAATTCCCTTCGATCATGGAGACGAGCTACGAGGTGCCACATCATATGGGCCTCCCACACCAAGACGTTGACAAGACGGTCGCGCAAGGGCCATCCCCTTCGACTATGGCGACGAGCGCGAACCTCTTCAACAACATGAAGACGGCGCCCATATTGGACTCATACTCCGAGTCAAGCTACGCGACTGCACATGGAGACATTTGCACCTACATCTCTCCGACACCCACATATGTCGAGATGCCCCGTTTGTCATGTGAGGAGATCCACTACCACATGAGTGACATGAGTGACTCCACCATACGTGACATTGAGAGCATTTTCTATGAGAGGATGAGGGTGACCACCACTAGCCCCACACATGAGAGCATGCCACACATCCTATGTGAGATTAAACGCCATTTGAGTGACTCCACCAACCATATGAGTGAGAGCATCCTTGAGGGAGTGAATGAGCCACAACATTTAGAGAGTGATGTAGTTGACATGGCACGTGAGACCACTATGATTTCTAGCGACTTAACCTCTACTCCTAGTGTGTTTTCTTCTTTGGTGCTAGGTCCCCTGCACAACGACAAGCCTATCCTCGACGAGTCCATCCCTCCAATGGAAACCGATGGCCATGGTGGACGATGATGCACTCCCCACATGGTTCCATCAAGATGAAGATGACAACGAGTGGGTCTTCAACACCTCACCTACAACACATGAGCCACGCTCCAAAGGTAACATAGGTGATGGTGCTTCTCTTGTCCCACTAGTGGACTCTCTTGACATCGATTGCTCCCATGATATTGACCCACCTATTCCCATGCTTCATGCTAGTGAGACTTCTTCATGCCTTGACTTACCTATTTATGATGAATATGATGATGAGCATGTTGAGTTGCCTAGTTGTGATGCTATGCTCCATAGGATATCATGTGAAAATTCTTTTGGTCACATCATGTTTGACAATCCTTTGAACTTGTCATATGCTATGAGTGAGATCTCCCATATTGCATCATTTCAATCTCAACATAGTAACTATGCATGCCCCATTATAATAAATCCTATTTGCACTTATGGCATAGATGGCGAGATGATGGTCATTGGCTTTTGCTTCTCTTGTGATGATATTGCCATGCTTCCTTTACATGATTTGCGCAATTCATCTACTATGTCATGCCATGATCACATTGTTTTGAATATGCATTATTTTGGATGTTGTCAATATTCTCCATGTGATGTTTCCACTAATGCTCATGAGGAGATCCCCATAGTTTCCTCATACATATTAGGAGATCTTGATGCATTTCATACTTTGCATGATTCTCATAATTGCGTGCACCATATGTATTCCATGAATGACAATGCTCTAGATATTTCTCATGATGCATTACATCCTTTGAGTCTCCATTGTGCCATACATAATAAAAAAACTCTCATGATGGATGACATGTTTCTATATCACGCATCTCATTTATTTGAGCATTTGATATTTTGTGCTAACCAACACATGCACGTACGCATCAGGATGGATGATGTGTACATATACCACGCACACACAATTTTCCCTTTGTCTTTGTTTTGTGTAGGTACTCATGTATACTCGTCAACCTCTCAATCCCAAGAGTTGACGAAACGAGCTCTTGAGAGCAACGATGCTTTGGGATCACGTGAATTGTCCTTACCACCGTTCTCTTCGCAACGACTACGCGCATCTATTTTACTTGTCTCTCACACGGCTATGGGCTATATATCGCTTGTCACCTTATGCTCATTTTACTGTGTTCACTTTGCATGTTATTTTTGCTCCTATGCCTTTGCCATGCAATTGTGACCATTACTTGCATCTTGTAACACCCCGGATGTAACTTTCCATATTTATAACTCCAACTCTTGCCATTTTCGGCCATGTGCTATGATATTCCCTCCGTGGTTGGGTTTTGTTTTCGTTTTGCATTTTGTCCATGTCATGCATCTCATATCATGTCATCATGTGCATCTCATTTGCATACGTGTTCGTCTCATGATTCCGAGCATTTTCCCCGTTGTCCGTTTTGCAATCCGGCACTCCCACATGCACCGGTCCACCCCTCTTGTCTCTCTTCGTGTGCGGGTGTTGAACATTCTCAGAATGGACCGAGCCTTTCCAAGTGGCCCTGGTATAGCACCGGTAGACCACCTGTCAAGTTTCGGGTCATTTGGAGCTCGTTTGATACTCCAACGGTTAACCGCACTCTCGCAAAGGCCTCTTTTAAGTTGCAGCCCAACACCCCTCCAAAACAGCCCAATAACCCATCTAAGTCACTTCCATGCTCTCCGTCGTCAGATCACGATCGTGTGGGTGAAAACCGCACCCCATTTGGAGTCTCCTAGCTCCCTCTACCTACAAATATGCATCTCCCCCTCCAAATCCGGGCAAACCCTAGCAAATTCCCCCTCCGCGCCGCCGGACACGTCCGGATCGGGCCGGACGCGTCCGCCCGCCGCCGCCCGGCCACTCGCGAGCTGCCACGTGGCGCCGCCGCCCAAGCCCGCCAGCCCCACCACGCCCATGGCCCGTCCTCCACGCCGCCGCCACCGCGGACCACCGCCGCCGTCCCGCTACGACCACCGCCGCTCGCCTCCACCTCCTCAAGACTGACCACCGCCGCCGTCCCCATGCCGGACCACCGCAGCTTCGCCGCCCGAGGCCTCGTCCGGCCGCGTCGCCCTTGATGCCGCCCGGCCGCCCGCCCTCGACCGCCGGATCCGGCCGCCCGCCCGCCGCCCGCCCTCCTCCCTCTGGCCCGAGCTCCCGCGCCGGCGACCTCCAACTCCGGCGACGACCCCGAGCCAGATCCAGATCGAACCCTAGGTTGACCATCTTCCCCGAAATCCACTGTCTTTTTCTCTGATATTTTTGTTGCATCTTCATCGCATCACATCTCCGCACCCGTGGCTCCGTTTTGGGCGTGTAGCATATCAAATTGTTTGTCTCGAAGAGTAGATCATTTCATCTCATTGCACCATTTTCATTTGAGCTCATCTTGATGCCCGAAATGCTGTTGGAAGAGGGCTATGTGATGTTAGTTTCTGCTTTTAATGTAACTTGCACTTTTATCATTTTGCCATGATTAATGTGTGCACCTTATGAACTTGAGCCCTACATGTGTGTTGAACTATGCCATGCCATCTTTCCAGGGGTGTATGCCATGTATTTTTGTGACAAATGTGGTGACTAGCACAAGCATGCAAACTAGGGATGATAATGTTGCTGATTTCAGGAACTTAGTAGTTTCACAAAGTCATGTCCTGCTGTTATTTTTATGCCATGTGTTCATGTTGTTTCAGAGAGATCTATGCCCTTTTTGAGCATGATCAGTAAGGGTGTTTTGAACATATGGATGTGCTCTATCCATCCATGCCTTTGTTGGCATTTATGGAGTAGTCTAGCATGTCATTTTCGTGCTGTACTTTTGCTTCAAAATGTTTCCTGGCAGATTGTTTGCATGAGATTCAATTTTCACAAGGTTGTTGTAGTTGATCCGTGTATGCTATGATGTTGTTCTTGCCATGTATAGCTTCTATGCCATGTCTTATTGATGGGTGTATGCTTAGTTTATCATGAGATGCTCTGTAGTGAGTGCATCGAGCTCACGAACATGCCTACTTGTTATCTGTTTTTGCCATGCCCAGTTTTTCTGCTAAGTCTGAGATCTGTAATAAAAGTTGCTATGTTTACATGGGTGCCACCATTTCTTATGGTCCTTTTGGCTTATGGTCAGAAGGGACTTTTGATCTATGCTTTGAGTAGAATCATGTCATGCCTTGTTATGCTATTATAAGTTCCTGTAGCATGTTGTTTGCTTGCTCTAAACATGCCTTCCTGATGTTAATTTCTGGCATGCTAGTATTTTCACTAAGTCTGTGAACCTGATATTTTTTTGCACTTTCACCATGCTTGTTTGATCATGTTATGATGTGATTTGGCCGTAGCTCGTGTTCCCTTTGTTAAGCATCTCCGTAGATCACCTTTGCCATATGCTTTGTTTTTATGTTGGGGTGCTGTAGCATAGTTTCTTATTGCATGCTAAGGAGCATCGTGCTGTTAAACGCAGATTCGCGTCATTATTGTTTTGCTTGCCATTTGCAAACCGTGCATCCTATTCCGGTGATCTTTATATCGATTTCAACCGAAATCATCTCATCTTCCAGCGGCATACTTGGTTTGCCAAGTTGATGCACGGTTCATCATTTTCCTTCCGGAGCACACATATGCATTGCATATCACATCTCGCATAGCATGTCATGTATTGCATCATATTGCTTGTGCATTGCTCCTTGTTTGATTGTGGTTCCGTTGCTTGTGTTCTTGCTTTGGGTAGAGCCGGGAGACGAGTACGTGAACGAGGAACCTGTTGAGAACGCCTACGAGGATCAAGCCTTCGACAACTCTGAGAACCTTGCAGACAAGATGACCATACCTTCGAAATCACTTCTATCTTTGCTTGCTAGATGCTCGCTCTTTTGCTATGCCTATGCTGCGATACCTACCACTTGCTATATCATGTCACCCATATTGCCATGTCAAACCTCTAACCATCCATGTCCTAGCAAACCGTTGATTGGCTATGTCACCGCTTTTGCTCAGCCCCTCTTATAGCGTTGCTAGTTGCAGGTGAAGATGAAGTTTGTTCCTTGTTGGAACATGGATCCTTTTGGGATATCACAATATTCTATTGTTTTTAATTAATGCATCTATATACTTGGTAAAGGGTGGAAGACTCAGCCTTATGCCTGGTGTTTTGTTCCACTCTTGCCGCCCTAGTTTCCGTCATACCGGTGTTATGTTCCTTGATTTTGCGCTCCTTACGCGGTTGGGTGATTTATGGGACCCCGTGACGTTCGCATTGAATAAAACTCCTCCAGCAAGGCCCAACCTATGTTTTACCATTTGCTACCTATACCTTTTTTCCCTTGGGTTTTCGCGAGCCCGAGGGTCATCTTTATTTTAGCCCCCCGGGCAGTGCTCCTTCGAGTGTTGGTCCGAACTGAGTAGACTGCGGGGCCCCCTTGGGGAAACTCGAGGTCTGGTTTTACTCGTAGGATGTCTCATCCGATGTTGCCCTGAGAACGAGATATGTGCAGCTCCTATCGGGATTTGTCGGCACATCGGGCGGCTTTGCTGGTCTTGTTTTACCATTGTCGAAATGTCATGCGAACCGGGATTCCGAGACTGGTCGGGTCTTCCCGGGAGAAGGTTTATTCCTTCGTTGACCGTGAGAGCTTGTGATGGGCTAAGTTGGGACACCTGCAGGTATTATCTTCAAAGCCGTGCCCATGTTATGAGGCAGATGGCAATTTGTTAATGTCCGTTGTAGAAAACCCGGTTCACCTTAATTAAAATACATCAACGCGTGTGTAACTGATGGTCCTTCTCGGAGTCCGGGAAGTGAACACGGTGTTGGAGTTATGTTTGACGTAAGTCGCTTCAGATCACTTCTTGATCGCTACTAGCTTCACGACCGTGCCTTGCTTCTCTTCTCGCTCTCTTTTGCGATGTAGCCACCATATATGCTAGTCGCTGCAGCAGCTCCACCTCATTACACCAACCTTCCCTTAAGCTTAAATAGTCTTGATCTCGCGGGTGTGAGATTGCTGAGTCCCGTGGCTCATGATTCTACCAAAACAGATGCAGTACCGATGATACCAGGTCTTGGGCGAATCGAGCTGAAGTGGGAATTTGATGAGGCCCTTGGTCGTTACTATGTTTCATTTCAGACGATCAAGAGTGGAGCCAGGTAGGCGATCGGGGATCTGTGTTGCATTTGGGGTAGTCTTCTTTTATTTTGGTTCCGTGAGCGACCTTGAGTGTAAACTGAATGATGGATGTTTATTTATGTATTGTGTGAAGTGGCGACTGTAAGCCAACTATGTATCTCTTTTCCCTTATGTATTACATGGGTTGTGCGAAGATTACCTCGCTTGCGACATTGCTTTCAATGCGGTTATGCCTCTAAGTCGTGCTTCGACACGTGGGAGATATAGCCGCATCGAGGGCATTATAAGTTGGTGTGACATTCTGAGGAGGTTCTTGGTGACTCTGATATTGATCTAATTCTCGGGATGGACTGGCTTTCTCAGCACAAGGCTCAACTTGATTGTGCTGCCAGGGAAATTCAATTGACACACTCTTCTGAGGATGTTATCATCTATGCCGCTCGTGATGAAACCATTCGGTTGTTTTCTCTCAATGAGAAGGGCGAGTTGGATGCTATCTCTCGATTCCATCGCTTGTGAGTACCAAGATGTCTTTCCGTAAGAGCTTCCGGTATGCCTCCTCATCGGCCACCGAATTCGTTATCAATCTTGAGCCCGGCACGAACCCGTTTGCAAGCCGCCCTTACAAGCTTGGACCCAAGGAGCTGAAAGAATTAAAGAAGCAGCTCGATGAACAAGAGCGCCTCGGTTTGATCGACCGAGTTCATCTCCATGGGGATGTGGAGTTCTTTTGGCCGAAGAAGGATGGCACGGACCGACTTTGCGCCGATTACCGTCCATTGAACAAGAAGACAATCAAGAACAAGTATCCACTTCCCAACATAAATGAGCTATTCGAGCAACTCAAAGGTGCTAAAGTATTCTCCAAGCTTGACCTTCAGATGGGTTATCATCGATTCGCATTCGTGAACAAGATATTCCCAAGAAAGCATTCGAACAAGCTTTGGTTCTTATGAATATACCGTCATGTCTTTCGCCTTGTCAATGCTCCTCCAACATTCTCTCGAATGATGAACTTCATCTTCAACCCCTACACCAATGATTTCGTCCCGTGTATCTCGATGATATTTTGGTCTTCTCCAAGAACAAGCGAGGATCATGCCAAACATTTGCGATTGGTGCTCGACAAGCTCGAGAGCATCAATTCTATGCGAAGTTTTCCAAATGTGAGTTCGCTTGATGAAGTCCTTTATCTTGGTCATATCATCTCCGCCAAGGGAATTGCTGTTAATCCGCGAAGGTTTCTCGGTTCGGATTGGGAACCTCCTCAAATGTCAAGCAGCTCCGCAGATTTTCTCGGTCTTGCAAGCTATTGTCAAGATTCGTTGAGAATTTCTCTAAGATTGCAAAGCCTCTTTCCAACCTCCTCCGTAAGCATGTCAAGTATGTCCGGGCGCTTTGAGTGTGATGTCGCTTTCAACACCCTCAAAGAGAAGCTAGTTACAGCCTCGCCTTGACTCCTCCTGATGAATCCAAGCCATTCGAAGTTTTCTGTGATGCTTCCTTGCAAGGTCTCGGTGCTGTGTTAATGCAAGAGAAGAAAGTTGTGGCCTATACCTCTCGCCAGCTGAAGCCCAACGAAAAGAACTACCCCACTCACGATCTCGAGTTGGCGGCAGTTGTCCATGCATTGATAACATGGAGACATCTCTTGTTGGGAAGGAAAGTGGACATTTTCACCGATCACAAGAGTCTCAAGTATATCTTCACTCAACCAAACCTCAACCTCAGGAAAACTCGATGGGTCGAAATGATTCAAGAGTACAATCCAAGTATTGAATATACTCCTGGCAAGGCGAATGTGATTGCAGATGCTTTGAGCAGAAAGGCTTATTGCAACAGCTTAATTCTCAAGCCCTTTCAAGCGGATCTTTGTGAAGCTTTCCGCAAGCTGAATCTTCAAGTTGTTCCTCAAGGTTTTCTTGCCAACCTCATAGTATCTCCTACTTTGGAAGATCAAATTCGTGAGGCACAACTCCTGGATACCATTGTGAAGAAGGTGAAACGTGGTATTGACAAGGGCATTTCCAAATACAAGTGCTATCGCTTGGATGACAAAGATACTCTTTTCTTTGAGGATCGTATTGTGGTTCGTAAAGGCGATCTGAGAAAAGTCATTATGAATGAGGCACACAATTCCCTCCTATCCATTCATCCTGGAAGTACGAAGATGTATCATGACCTCAAGCAGTCGTATTGGTGGACTCGAATGAAGCGAGAAATTGCTCAATTCGTGAATGAATGTGATGTCTGCAGAAGGGTGAAAGCAGAACACCAAAGACCAGTTGGTCTCCTCCAACCTCTTGCTATTCCGGAATGGAAGTTTGATCATATCGAGATGGACTTCGTGACTGGATTTCCTAAGTCCAAGCGAGGAAATGATGCTATCTTCGTTGTCATTGACAAGCTTACTAAAGTGGCTCATTTTCTTCCTATCAAAGAATCTATCACAGCAGCTCACCGGCGAGCTATACACCTCGAAATTGTCTCCTTGCACGGTATTCCACAATTGATCTCTTGAGACCGTGGAAGCATCTTCACTTCTAAGTTCGGGACTCCTTCGAAGGCCATGGGCACCAACATTCATTTCAGACAGCTTTCCATCCTCAAACAAGTGGTCAAGTCGAGCGAGTCAATCAAATCCTTGAAGATATGCTCGGGGCTTGTGTCATTTCCTTTGGCATGAAGTGGGAAGATTGTCTTCCATATGCCGAAGTTCTCCTACAACAACAGCTTCCAAGCGAGTTCGGCAAGGCCCCATTCGAAATTCTCTATGGCGGAAGTGTCGTACTCTCTCAATTGGTCCGAGATGTGAACGCCAACTTCTTGGCAACGACTTGATCACGAAGCTCAAGAAATGTGCAAAGTCATTCGTGAGAATCTCAAAGCCGCATAATCGCGCGGTAAGGGCTATTATGATGACAAGCACCGTGATGTGGCTTTTGAAATCGGAGACCATGTATACCTCCGCGTCTCCAATGAAAGGCACTCGCCGGTTCGGTATCAAAGGAAGCTTGCCCCTAGATACGTGGGTCCTTTCAAGATCATTGGCAAAAGAGGCGATCTCGCCTATCAACTTGAGCTTCCATCCAACTTTGCAAACGTGCACGATGTGTTTCACGTGTCACAGCCTTCGCAAGTGCTTCAAGATTCTGAACGCACTATCAACTTTGAAGAAATTGACCTCCAAGAAGATCTCTCTATCATGAGCACCCGTTGCTATTCTTGAAGAAACCGAGCGCAAGACTCGCAACAAGTCAATCAAATTCACGAAAGTGAAATGGTCACACCATTCACCGAGAAGCCACCGGGAGCGCGAGGATCACCTCTCCGTTCGAATATCCGGAGTTCTTTCAGGTCCTAGATCTCGGACGAGATCCTCTTGTAGTGGTGGAGTGTTGTAACACCCCGGATGTAACTTTCCATATTTGTAACTCCAACTCTTGCCATTTTCGGCCATGTGCTATGATATTCCCTCCGTGGTTGGGTTTTGTTTTCGTTTTGCATTTTGTCCATGTCATGCATCTCATAGTCATCATGTGCATCTCATTTGCATACGTGTTCGTCTCATGATTCCGAGCATTTTCCCCGTTGTCCATTTTGCAATCCGGCACTCCCACATGCACCGGCGCACCCCTCTTGTCTCTCTTCGTGTGCGGGTGTTGAACATTCTCGGAATGGACCGAGCCTTGCCAAGTGGCCCTGGTATAGTACCGGTAGACCACCTGTCAAGTTTCGGGTCATTTGGAGCTCGTTTGATACTCCAACGGTTAACCGCACTCTCGCAAAGGCCTCTTTTAAGTTGCAGCCCAACACCCCTCCAAAACAGCCCAATAACCCATCTAAGTCACTTCCATGCTCTCCGTCGTCAGATCAAGATCGTGTGGGCGAAAACCGCACCCCATTTGGAGTCTCCTAGCTCCCTCTACCTACAAATATGCATCTCCTCCAAATCGCAAACCCTAGCGAATTCCCCCTCGCGCCACGGACGCGTCCGCCGCCGCCGCCCGGCCACTCATGAAGCTGCCACGTGGCGCCGCCCGCACACCCGCCCGCCACCCACTCATGAAGCTGCCACGTGGCGCCGCCGCCGCCAGCCGCCGAAGCCCGCCAGCCGCCGGCCCCATGGCCTCATGGCTCTCCGCCGCCGCACCGGACCACCACCGCCATCCCGCTGACCACCGCCTCCGCCTCCGCCTCCAGCTGGACCACACGCCCCCCATGCGGACCACCGCAGTTCGCCGCCCGGGGCCTCGTCCGGCCAGCACCGCATGCCCCACCTCACCATGGATCCGGCCGCCCGCCCGCCGCCCGCCTCTCCTCCCTCCGGCCCGAGCTCCGGCGCCGGCGACCTCCAACTCCAGCGACGACCCCGAGCCAGATCCAGATCGAACCCTAGGTTGACCATCTTCCCCGAAATCCACTAAGTCTTTTTCTGTGATATTTTTGTTGCATATTCATCACATCACATCTCCGCACCCGTGGCTCCGTTTTGGGCATGTAGCATATCAAATTGTTCGCCTTGAAGAGTATATCATTTCATCTCATTGCACCATTTCCATTTGAGCTCATCTTGATGCCCGAAATGCTGTTGGAACAGGGCTATGTGATGTTAGTTTCTGTTTCTTAACAGAACTTGCACTTTTATCATTTTTGCCATGATTAATGTGTGCACCTTATGAACTTGAGCCCTACATGTGTGTTGAACTATGCCATGCCATCTTTCCAGGGGTGTATGCCATGTATTTTTGTGACAAATGTGGTTACTAGCACAAGCATGCAAACTAGGGATGATAATGTTGCTGATTTCAGGAACTTAGTAGTTTCACTAAGTCATGTCCTGCTGTTATTTTTATGCCATGTGTTCATGTTGTTTCAGAGAGATCTATGCCCTTTTTGAGCATGATCAGTAAGGGTGTTTTGAACATATGGATGTGCTCTATCCATCCATGCCTTTGTTGGCATTTATGGAGTAGTCTAGCATGTCATTTTCGTGCTCTACTTTTGCTTCAAAATGTTTCCTGGCAGATTGTTTGCATGAGATTCAATTTTCACAAGGTTGTTGTAGTTGATCCGTGTATGCTATGATGTTGTTCTTGCCATGTATAGCTTCTATGCCATGTCTTATTGATGGGTGTATGCTTAGTTTATCATGAGATGCTCCGTAGTGAGTGCATCGAGCTCACGAACATGCCTACTTGTTATCTGTTTTTGCCATGCCCAGTTTTTCTGCTAAGTCTGAGATCTGTAATAAAAGTTGCTATGTTTACATGGGTGCCACCATTTCTTATGGTCCTTTTTGGCTTATGGTCAGTAAGGGACTTTTGATCTATGCTTTGAGTAGAATCATGTCATGCCTTGTTATGCTATTATAAGTTCCTGTAGCATGTTGTTTGCTTGCTCTAAACATGCCTTCCTGATGTTAATTTCTGGCATGCTAGTATTTTCACTAAGTCTGTGAACCTGATATTTTTTTGCACTTTCACCATGCTTGTTTGATCATGTTATGATGTGATTTGGCCGTAGCTCAGTGTTCCTCTTTTGTTAAGCATCTCCTGTAGATCACTGCCATATGCTTTGTTTTTATGTTGGGGTGCTGTAGCATAGTTTCTTGTTGCATGCTAAGGAGCATCGTGCTGTTAAACGCAGATTTGCGTCATTATTGTTTTGCTTGCCATTTGCAAACCGTGCATCCTATTCCGGTGATCTTTATATCGATTTCAACCGAAATCATCTCATCTTTCCAGCGGCATACTTGGTTTTCCAAGTTGATGTCCGGTTCATCATTTTCCTTCCGGAGCACACATATGCATTGCATATCACATCTCGCATAGCATGTCATGTATTGCATCATATTGCTTGTGCATTGCTCCTTGTTTGATTGTGGTTCCGTTGCTTGTGTTCTTGCTTTGGGTAGAGCCGGGAGACGAGTACGTGAACGAGGAACCGGTTGAGAACGCCTACGAGGATCAAGCCTTCGACAACTCTGAGAACCTTGCAGACAAGATGACCATACCTTCGAAATCACTTCTATCTTTGCTTGCTAGATGCTCGCTCTTTTGTTATGCCTATGCTGCGATACCTACCACTTGCTATATCATGTCACCCATATTGCCATGTCAAACCTCTAACCATCCATGTCCTAGCAAACAGTTGATTGGCTATGTCACCGCTTTTGCTCAGCCCCTCTTATAGCGTTGCTAGTTGCAGGTGAAGATGAAGTTTGTTCCTTGTTGGAACATGGATCCTTTTGGGATATCACAATATTCTATTGTTTTTAATTAATGCATCTATATACTTGGTAAAGGGTGGAAGACTCGGCCTTATTCCTGGTGTTTTGTTCCACTCTTGCCGCCCTAGTTTCCGTCATACCGGTGTTATGTTCCTTGATTTTGCGTTCCTTACGCGGTTGGATGATTTATGGGACCCCCGTGACAGTTCGCATTGAATAAAACTCCTCCAGCAAGGCCCAACCTATGTTTTACCATTTGCTACCTATACCTTTTTTCCCTTGGGTTTTCGCGAGCCCGAGGGTCATCTTTATTTTAGCCCCCGCCGGTGCTCCTTCGAGTGTTGGTCCGAACTGAGTAGACTGCGGGGCCCCCTTGGGGAAACTCGAGGTCTGGTTTTACTCGTAGGATGTCTCATCCGATGTTGCCCTGAGAACGAGATATGTGCAGCTCCTATCGGGATTTGTCGGCACATCGGGCGGCTTTGCTGGTCTTGTTTTACCATTGTCGAAATGTCATGCGAACCGGATTCCGAGATCGGTCGGTCTTCCCGGAGAAGGTTTATTCCTTCGCTGACCGTGAGAGCTTGTGATGGGCTGTTGGGACACCCTGCAGGGTATTATCTTTCAAAGCCATGCCCGCGTTATGAGGCAGATGGGAATTTGTTAATGTCCGTTGTAGAAAACCCGAAGTTGACCTTAATTAAAATACATCAACGGCGTGTGTAACCGTGATGGTCCTTCTCGTGGAGTCCGGAAGTGAACACGGTGTTGGAGTTATGTTTGACGTAAGTCGTTTCAGATCACTTCTTGATCGCTACTAGCTTCACGACCGTGCCTTGCTTCTCTTCTCGCTCTCTTTTGCGATGTAGCCACCATATATGCTAGTAAACTGCAGCAGCTCCACCTCATTACACCAACCTTCCCTTGCTTAAATAGTCTTGATCTCGGGTGTGAGATTGCTGAGTCCCGTGGCTCATGATTCTACCAAAACAGATGCAGTACCGATGATACCAGCGCCGAGGGCGAATCGAGCTGAAGTGGGAATTTGATGAGGCCCTTGGTCGTTACTATGTTTCATTTCAGACGATCAAGAGTGGAGCCAGTTAGAGGCGATCGGGATCTGTGTTGCATTTGGGGTAGTCTTCTTTTATTTTGGTTCCGTAGTCGACCTTGAGTGTAAACTGAATGATGGATGTTTATTTATGTATTGTGTGAAGTGGCGACTGTAAGCCAACTATGTATCTCTTTTCCCTTATGTATTACATGGGTTGTGCGAAGATTACCTCACTTGCGACATTGCTTTCAATGCGGTTATGCCTCTAAGTCGTGCTTCGACACGTGGGAGATTTAGCCGCATCGAGGGCGTTATACGTCTACCCTTGATTCACCATTATGCTATTTCTATGTGTATTTGCATGCTTGGTGGAGAAACTTGTAGCTATTGCCATGATTTCTTTGTGCCCCATGCTATTGATGCTTGTTGTGTTGGGATAGTCATGATGTCCCATTGCTATTTATATATGGCCTCTCGCCAAAACATTGATGATATTTTTCTCATATCTTGCTTTCATGCTTGTGCTATGTCATGTGAATTATTCATGCACACTATTTGCACCAATGACATGCTTGCCATGATTCCTTCTAGTATGTTGCATCTCCGCACTAGTGGCTTGCTTGACTTGATCACTATGATTGCTTGCTTTGTCGCATCACCCATGTTCCACTCTTACTCGCTTTCTTGGGTTGATGACATATATGTTCATGCCCCTCACATGATATATCTTGCTCATTGTCACTTGTTTCCATTAGTTGCATCTATGCTTATTGATCTTGGAGACTTGGACATATTAATTGTGACGCATGCTTGTTTACTTGAGCCTATTGTATTTGGTTCTTCTCATATCATATGCCTCCATAATATGAAATGCTCCCTTGTACCTTCTTATGATGAGCATGATGCATACACTTGTTGGGTATCTTACCACATGAATGATAGGTTTTGCACCTCCGCTAACCTCATTTGTCTTTCCGAGTGTTTGTCATGTTCTTCCGTTTTGGAGCATTCACAAGGCGGTACCATCATGAGCCATATTGGTCATGTGAACGTCTATATGATGCGTGACACCAACATTTTCGACATCCTCATAAAGGTGAACTCCTTCCCTTTGAGCCATCCTCAAGTTTACATATTGGATGGGTCACTCTTTCATTGTTGTTTCCTTCTTGTTGTCTACATAATACATCTCGCAGACGGAGGAGCAACATTGGAGATTGGCTCTATGGACCTTCACATTGAGGAGTGCTCGGACTTATTGGATGCACCTGCGGATTTCCACTCATGCCACGATATCGAGCATTGGTACATCAACACTCCTTTGACACATTGCACTCACACCTCCATATTTGTTGATTGTGCTCCCACATGTCATGTTCGATGGACATATCATACTCACCGCAAGTTTGCACCCAATGCATGGATTGACTCACATTATGATTGCCTTGTTGCATCTTGTATTTCTATGTCATCCATGATATATGAGCTTGTGCACTTCCATAGCAAATTTATTGTGATATTTCTTGATGGCATATTCATACATAATGATCACATTGCCTACCATTAATTGCATGATAACATAATCATATTGAGCATCCATTGCCATATTCATGCTATTGATAAACCGTCTCACTATGACATCATTTTGCACCGTCGTTGCATTGATCATATTCACAACACATTTGTGTGCACAATGGATGCTTTTGCTCCCATGAACGCTTTGCATATCATTCTATATCATCTTAATAAGCTTCATGCGCTTTGCCATGAACAATCTTGCCGCAATGACTCATTCTTACATGATGGACACCTTGTGTGCGCTAACCATTGTATTTCCAAGTGTCGTTTGTGTTTGTTCTTTTTGCATGTGTACCACTCCGGAGACACCTTGGAGTACTTGGATTGCGCCATGTCTTCCACTTTGTCCAACTACAAGTCCGTCCACGACAACCATTTCCATGGTGATGAGGTTTTCGATTCGAGGTCGGATCTTTCCCAAGGGAGGGGAGATGATGCGGAGCATCCGACGATCATCCCCATGTACACTATGACTACTCTCCAAGCCCCAAGTGGACAGACGACGAGACCTCAAACATACGCCATTGGACACAAGGTGAACCCGCTCCTAAATGCTTCTCCTTTCCGTTCATGCGAGACATGGTTGCTACCTAATGCAAGGACACTACACATGCCTAGGTACCAAGGAGACCCTCTCGGAGATGATCGGAATGATGGACAAGTCCCCAAGTACAAGGATGAAGGAGCACGATGAGAGGAACCGGAGAAAGGCTACAGGACCCAGACATCTGGCCCTGGCCCGAACATCCGACCACTTAAGATGTCAACAACAGCAGCAGCCCAGCAACCGAAGTCCTACAGGGCCCAGACATCCGGCCAGGCCCCGGACATCCGGCCCCTCCCGCAAGCTCGGACATCCGGCCACAGCCTGGACATCCGGCGCCCCGTCACAGAACGTCCAGAAGCTGGATCTTGCCAGCCCAGACATCCGACCCCAACGCCCGGACATCCGCATCTCGAAAGCCGGACATCCGCCCGCCGCCCAACATTCGCCCTCCTCTGCTGCGTCAGGTGTATCCGCCGCAGCCCATGTACCCCTTCGCCCCTTAGACTATATATACTCCCCCTCCACATACGTTTTAGGTTAGCATTGGTTTAGCTCATTTGAGATAGAATTTTTCTCATCCATATGGATCTCCTCCTCGTGAGAGACCGCGGCCTCTTCAGAGAAAATTCACCTGGATTCAAGACCCCTTTACGGGGAGATCCCTCGTGGATTCAAGACCTCCTCTCGGAGATGAACTACCACCACTTGTATCGTCCTTTGTTGGATTTGGATCTTGTACCCTCTTGTGTTTCGATGATCTAGCACATGTGTGACTTTATTCTTGTTGGTTGAGTGTTCTCTCGTGTTTTTCCCTCGTTCCCTTCCTCGTGTTCTTCGTGCTCCTCGTAGGATCCTTTACAAACATGAAAGATCGGCCTCTAGGGTTCTACCCTACATCATACATATTATGCAGTCTTGTCACTCCCCGTGGGGCTTCGATCTTGCTTGGTGGACCAATTGTTGCATTTTCACACTGTGCCCTGGTCACTGTTTCTGTGTGCTACAGCAACTAAGATGTACAAACATTGAGAGCTTTAAATCAGAACTTAACTCACTGGTGGGGAAAACAATGCAGACACAGGCTACTCCATACAATTTGACGTGATATGTAGTAATATTTATGCAGACAAATAATATAACTTAGCAATCTTACTTTCCTTCTCCCTGATGGAAAACATCATACCTCAAGAAGAACCGAGCTCCTCCACCTTGCTAAGATTTATTGGTCAATGGTCAGCTCTGGTATCTGCTCTATTGGCCTCCTCCTTGCAATTCTTCATAGACTAAAGGGCAAAAAAAAAACAAAAAAAAAGAGATTCAGAACAGACTAAATGTGGGCAATGAATTATATATCAAACATTAAACTTAGCAAGAGTGTCCTTGTCCTTAACTGGACACTGCTTATGAGTAGCTAAAGCCTGCATTGGAGACCTTATATTGCCTAGTACGATCACAAATACAAAAGTATCAAGGCTTTCCAAGGCTCCATCAAGAGAAAAGAAATCAGAACAAGAAACTAAGGCTCCATCTAGAATAAACATCCCAAATCAGTTTCTTATGGATACCTTCTACCTGCATATCAACAAATAGATAGTGTGCACTGCGCTCATCCTTCCTGGTCAGCTCCTTACTCCAAATCCTATTCATGTGACTATTATCAAATCCATATCCAAGTGGAAGGGAAATGATAAGGAAGAGGGGAGGTCTCTCTCGTGGGTCGGTAGGCGCCTGCGCACGAGGTCGGAGGGCCGGGGAGACTAGAGGCAGCACCGCATGGGGCGAGATGAGTCGCGGTGGGTGTGGTGGCACGAGGTCGGGGTTGCAGGAGAGGCGACACCGCACGGAGCGAGGTGAAGGCTCGCGGTAGGTACCGCCGCACGAGGCCGTGGTCGGAGGTGAGGTGGCACCGCCGCCACGCCATGCGCCATTGCCATTTTCTGTGGTAGTAGTATAACTTTTTTTTTGAGAAACTCATGTTGTACAACTGGACTGAACGCCTTCTCTCGTGGGCAAGCAAAAAGGCCCAAGAAAGAAGAGAGCTCAGCTGGGTCGAGAAATTTAACGTGTGGTGGAGGCCGAAAAAAACAGGCAGATCTGGCGGCCACAAGTGCACAGAGTTTCTAGCAGGCAGATCGCGCCGATAGATCGTTCATACAGGAGGTGAATCCGGGTAGAAGACTGCCTTCGCCCTGGAGAGGGATACTGCTAGTAGATGTCCGATCCGGTTCCCAATCAGACTGTAGAGAGACAGGATATGGGCTGTGCAATCGCGATGTATTGATCGGTGCACCAGGCACGTATATATAAGTACAGAGGTGGGCCACAACCTCAACTATACAGGGAAAACAGGAGGTGGGCCCTACACATACATATACACGTACACAATATACTCAACACCCCCGCAATCGAAGCGGCGCCAGGACGCAGAGATCGGAACGAAACTCCTCAAAGGTGGAAGTCGGCAGTCCTTCGTCATCACATCAATCGACGAAAGCGATCGGCACATGGAGAACCCGCATGCGCCCAAGAGCCACCTGCTCGCGCGAAGTGAATATCCAGCTCGATGTGTTTCGTCCGGCGATGATGAACGGGTTGGCGGAGAGGTACACCGCAGAGACGTTGTCACAATGAGACAACCGTAGCACGGGAGACATCGTGATGTAGCTCTGAAATGCTCGCCGAAGCCGGTGCACTCGGCGATCGCGTTAGCTACAGCTCGGTATTTCAGCCTCGGCGCTAGAGCGCGAAACCGTGGGTTGTCGCTGACGACCACGAGACGAGCGAAGGACCGAGGTAGACGCAGAGCGAGGTGGACCGGCGAGTGTCGGACAGCCGCCCGATCAGATCGGAGTAGGCCACCATCTCCAAAGAAGCGGACGCCGTGAGTGTCAACCAAGGGACATCGTGCCGCGGATGTAGCGGCGATCCGCTTCACGAGAGTCCATGAGAGTCACGAGGGGCGTGCATGTGGAGACACACCTGCTGGACAGCATATCAAGATCCGTCGGGTGAGAGTCTGGCATCAAGAGCACCGACAATAGACCGTAGAATGGAGCATCCGACGCAGCGAACCTCAAGAGCGAGACCTTGGCCTTCGTGTCAACAGGAGTAGCAACCGGATGGCGATTGAGCATGCCAAGACGCCAAGAAGCTCATGGGCATACTTACTGATGAAGAAAGAAGCCGTCCGGCGCCAACGACCTCAATGCCAAGGAAGTAATGGAGATCACCCAAATCCTTGATAGCGAACTCGTCACGCAGCCGCAGAGTGATCTCGTCAAGAACGGCTGCGAGGAGGCTGCCAGATGATGTCGCCGACGAGAGCAGCAAATATGCGATGGTGTCACCATGGCGATAGACAAACAATGAGGCGTCCGAGCGAGTGACGCTGAAGCCCAATGTCTCAAGAAACCCGCGATCCGCTGGTACGGTAGCGCGGGTGCTGCTTGAGCCCATAAAGAGAGCGCGACAAGCGAGTACACGTGGCGGGCAAGGAGGCGCCGATGAAACCGTGGGTTGCTCACAAAACACCTGCTCCTCAAGATGGCCGTGGAGGAAGGCGTTGGAGACATCCATCGGTGAACGGGCCAGCCGCGAGAGACGGCGAGCTGGAGGACAGTCAGGATCGTGCCCGTTTGACAACCGGGCAACGCCTCCGTGAAGTCGACTCAGCCAGCCGGGCGGAAACCGCGACCACCCAGCGAGCCTTATAGCGCTCAAGTGAACCGCCTGAGCGGGTCCTATGACGGAAGACCCACTTGCCGGTGATGACGTTGGCGCGAGGAGGCCGGGCACCGAGTCCAGTGCGGTTCCGCCGAGAGCGTCGAACTCTTCTGCATCGCCGCAAGCCGTGAGGATCACGAGGGCGGCGCGGGCGACGCAGAATGGGTGACGGCTCCGCGGCGAGGCAGCGAGGACGCACTCATCACGCGAGTACCGGAGGCTCGGCAGTGAATGCCGCAGGAGCTCGGGTAATGGGGCCGGACGGGCCACCGGGCCGCGAAGTCGGGCGGCGGCGCCGGGCGAGGAGGCCGCGCGCGAGGAGGCGGCCGACCCAGCGCCGCCTGATGCCGGCGAGGCGGCGAAGGGGCAGCGGCGGCCGGCGGCGAGGCCGGGCGAGGCGGCGGGCGGCGAGGCCGGCGAGGCGGCCGGGAGGCAGCCGTGACGGCGGCGGCGCCGAGGCGCCGACTTCGCGCGCCGAAGTCGGGGCGGCGGTGAAGGCGGGCGCCGCCGTGGAGGGCGCCGGCAGAGGGCCTGTGGACCGCCAAAGCCCGGCGGTCCACGAACGAGGCGGGCTCGCCCACAGACGAGGTCGTCGATGAGCGCCGTGGCCGGCGGTGACGAGACGACGAGGGTGCTCGCTGCTGAAACGGGAAGACCATCTCATCAAAGTAAACGGTTCGGAGGTGAAAACACGGTGAGAGACCGGATCGTAGCAGCGATAACCCTTAGTGTTAGGTGGGTAGCCGAGAAAGATGCAAAGCGACGGAGCGGGTGCGAGCTTATGAGGCGCAGATGGCAGCGATGCTAGGGTAGCACAGCAGCCAAGATGCGAAGCCCTTCATAAGAGGGAGGTGCACCAATAGAAGATGGTGAGGTGTAAAGTTCCCGCGAGTACGATATGGACGGATGTTGATGAGAAGAGAAGCGGTGGCAAGAGCGCCGCCAAAAGCGGGGGCACATTGGCGTGAAAGAGAAGAGTCCGAACGCAGTCATTAAGAGTGCGGCGATGCGCCAAGACGACCGCTTACTGCTGCGAGGTGTACGGGCAAGTGAGACGAAAAATCGTGCCATGTGTGGCGAGAAGATCGCGACAGCGGTGTTGTCAAACTCCTTCCGTTGTCTGCTGCAACGCAAGAATGGGCCGGCCAAACTGCGTGCGGACATAAGAGTAGAAACCGACAAGCGTGGAGATGACGTCCGACTTGCGGCGCAACGGGAAGGTCCACACATAATGCGAAAAATCATCAAGGATAACAAGATAATAAAGAAAGCCCAGACATCGGCAACAGGAGATGTCCAAACATCACTATGAATCAACTCAAACGGGTACGATGCAACAAAGGAAGAAGGCCTAAATGGAAGGCGAGCATGTTTGCCAAGGCGGCATGCATGACACGAGTGATCCTCGTTTATTACACGGAAAGAAAAACTCCGAAGTATGTGGCGAAGGGTGGCATGATTAGATGACCCAAGCGAAGTGCCAAAGATCCACTCCGTGGCGAGAGCGACGGGGCGGCGGAAGTGGTGGAGGCGGCGGAGTGAATCTGGTAGAGCTCGTCGGGGCTGTCACATCGGTGGAGCACCATCCGCGTCGGCGTCCCCACAGAAAAATCACAATCACAAATTCAACGGTCACCGGATTTTCACGTAAGAGAACGAACGGAAACAAGATTTTTAATAAGATCAGGAGAAACAAGAATATTAGACATGGATATAGGAGTGGAGTTAGAGGAAAATATGTATGTCCAATATGGGTGATAGGAAGAGAAGAACCGCCACCGACGGTGATGCGTTGGAGGTGTGGACAGGGTGAGCGGTATGAAGGTTACCGGTGCGCCGCCATATGAGCGGTGGCGCCACCGTCCATGTACCACCGCCGCCGGTGTAGCTGGACGGAGAGGGGCGTGGAGAGCCGCCAGAGAGCCGGGTCCCACGGCGCCGGTGGGAGGGACGGCGCAGACGTCGGGCAGAAGCGGCGCTCCCTTTGGCGGCGGCGGTTGCCGTAGGGCACCGCATATAGGCTGCGGCGCGCGTAGTACGCCTGGTGTGACGGAGGCCGAGGGCCGAGAAGACCCGGAGGGAGCCCGTGGAACCGGCATGGAGTAGGCGTGGGCGACGCCGTCCACGGTTTCGACCGCGCACCGCGGGCCGCCGCCGAGGAGCCGGCTGCTGCTGTCGGGTGCTCCTCCTGAGCACCGCCGCCGCCACCTCCTGCTTGCAGCCACCCGGCCGCCCGCCGCGACGGCCTCCTCCGTTGGCCGCCGGGGGCGGCGGGAAGGTGGCGATGGGGCGGGCGGAAGCCCGGCGGAAGGCGGGCGCCGCCTGCGGTCTGGCGGCCGACGGGCGGTGGCGGGCCGAACCCCGGTGCCGCAACGAGGGCGGTGTGGGTGGCGCGCGTCCGGGCCGCCCGCATCCGGCGCCCTCCAGCTTGAGGTACGCGACCACCTTGCCGAAGGTGGGCTCCGGATGAGGGTGAGGTTGAGGCGGCGTTCCCAAAGTCCTCGTTGAGGCCGCCGGAGAGGGTGCTAATGAGGAGCTCGTCGCCAATCTTCTCCCCGAGATCGCGGAGCTCATCGGCAAGCTTCTTGAGGCGCATGCAAAAATCATCGATGGACGAGTCAAGTTGCCGGCACCCGTAAAACTCACCATAGAGAAGGACCTTGCGCCGCAGCCGATTGTCGGTGAAGAGGCCGTTGAGCTTGGTCCAGACCGCATGGGCGCTATCCTCGCTGCTCACCACGGTGTGGAAGATGTCGCCGGAGATGATGAGGTAGAACTAGCGGATGATGGTGGCGCCGAGGATCATCCACTCGTCGTGGATCATGAGCGCGAGTCCACGGTGCCGCCCACGTGACTGTGGAAGGAGGTACTCGCGAACACGAAGCGAAAAATACCGCTTCCACGCGGAGTAGGAGGCGGTGGTGTGATCAAGCTTGACCGGACGCGCCATGGATGTTGAGATCGCGACGAGGGTGACATCAGGACCGCGAACGGGTTGGAGACGGTGGAGGAGGAGGAACTCATGGTGACGGCGGATCGGGTGGGAGGGAGAGGTGGTGCGGCGCGAGTGGGTGCGGCGCGAGCGGCGCGGTGCGGGCGCGGCGCTGGCGGGTGAGGGCGCGGCCTTGGTGGTGGAGCGGAGGAGGGGCGCGGCGGCCTCGGGAGGGAGGCGGCGGCGGCGTTAGCGGCGTGGAGAGGGCGCGAAGCGAGGAGCGCGGCGGCGGCCGGAGGAAGGCGCGGCGGCCGGGCGTGGCGGGTGGGGCGGCGGTACAGGTACCGTGGCGGCGGCGGCGAAGGAGGGGGGCGGCGGTGGCGGTGGTAACGGCGGCGGCGGAGGCGGCGCGGCGGCGGCGCGGGCGTGCGGCGGCGGCGGGTTAGGGTTAGGACCTTCGCGATAGATACCATGTAGAGAGACAGGATATGGGCTGTGCAATCGCGATGTATTGATCGGTGCACCAGGCACGTATATATAAGTATAAAGGTGGGCCACAACCTCAACTATACAGGGAAAACAGGAGATGGACCCTACACATACATATACACGTACACAATATACTCAACGCAGACTTCGCCCCGGAGAGAGAAACAGCCAATCGCCCAATCCCACTATATATATATATATCTGATCCGGTGCCTCTTCCGGATCCCAAAAAACACCCGGCGGGCGGCGGGCGGCGGCAAGGCCCGGTTTCCAGCTTGATGGCTAAAGGCGGCAAGGCCAAAAAAGGCCCGGCGAGCGGCGATCAGCCACCGCGGATCAGCCACCTTGTTCTGGTCCAAGGTGAGGCCTACGAGCTCCTGTCAAGCTACACAACAACGCATCCTGCTCGTGTGGACACCGACCAACCGGTTGGCCAGTCAGCAGCAGTTCCCGCCAAGGAACCAGAGCAGCTCGGCCCCTCGACGCGACGCCTCGTCTTTTCTCTGGCGGATGCCCTAGATGACCTGGTTAACTCCGCCATCTGCTTAGAGAAGCTCGAGGACACTCGAGTCGCCGTTACGCCTGATGGCCGGATAAAGTTTGTCAAAGCCGTGTTTGTGGAGAGAAAGGACCTGCCCAGTCTTAGGGAGTTCAAGATCATGGTGGCAGAGAATTACGACGATCTCGCCGGCATAATCACCCGCTACTTGTCTCCCGTGTCGCATTGCATCCCGGCGGAGGTTACGCATCTGCTCTACTTGATGAGGAACAGAGCGTGGGAGATGAGGTATCTAATCACCTACCACTCTGCCACAGTGCCTCTGGGGCACCGGTCGGACCTCTTTCTCATGATGCATAGCTATGTATGGGAGGTGCTGAGGAAGACTGACCCTGGGGGGTACGAGTATGTCATGGCAAGTCTCGAGTATGATCCTGATTGGAGGAACGCGGTCGTTAATAACGAGCATTTGCAGAAGTACTATGCAGGCGGGGGCGCGTCGTATGAGAGTAATGCACAGCTGCAGGGAAGCGTGCGCGGCGCCATGGACGAGCATCGCCAAGTGATGAGGTTCAATCATGATGGCCAGAGTCACCCTCTCCAGCATGCCGCCGACTCATCGGCACCAAATGGGATGCTTTACAATTCGATGGAATTGGGCCACATGTATCACGCCAACTTCGCACGGCTTACGTACTCGATGCAAGCAGCCCTGCATGCCATTGATCGCCTCAGGTGTGTTGGGATCAAGTCTCTCTTCTTCTCGAACAACTCAAAGGAGTATCAAGAGATACGGTAGAGGGTGTCGAGCTGATGATGGATGGAGGTGCTACATCGTCCGTAGCAAGTAACTCATCACAATCTGTAAATGTTGTGATGTTTCTGGTTTTAGTTTGTTAATTGCTACTACTAGTACGGATGTTGCCGACTGTCCTTCATTACCTAATTTGGTTGGCTTTTACTCTCGGAGTGCGTCCACTTCTGCTGCCTTGAAATGCTTATTTAATCTTGTAATGCTGGGCTTGAATTGCTAGTTCTTTGGGTCTAAGAATGATGTGGGTTGATGGTTGTGACATCAGATGAGGCTTAATGCATTTGCTGGCGAATAGTTCCTTTTTCATATGGTTGGCTTTTAGTTCAAACTCGCTACAAACTAACAAGATAATCTGCTAACAGTTAAATTTGAGATATGAAGGCCCTCTGAAATGCCATGCTGGTTAGGGCATGTACAATGCATAGCCTCAAGGTGATGCCTCGCATGCCATGTAGGATCGGATATGACGTAAAGTAGGTTCGGATAGGGAAGCGGGATCCTCTCCAGGAGGCGGGTGCTTGAAGAGAAAAAGTGTGGTCCGGTGACAAAAGCTGAAAAGGTTGGAGTGAAAAGTAGAGATACTAAAGTCTTTATTTTCTATTTCTTAACGAGCCCCACTAGTGGTAGCTTGCATTGGGGAGAAAAAATAAATATAGATGTCTCAAATTACTTTTTGTCATGAGGCATATGTATCCATATGCCACCATTGTACATGCCCTTATCTGGACTCAACATTACCAGGAATTACTTGATGACAGATGTTTTTTCCATGGTTATGTGAATACAGATCAGGCTAAAAATAAACCAATCCACTAATAATTTTGGCGGAGATGACAAAATACTACTTTCTCCGTCCGAAAATACTTGTCCTTGAAATGATTGTATCTAGACTTATTTTAGTTATAGATACATTCAATTTATTCATTTCTAGGACAAATATTTCCGGACGGAGGCAGTATTACCTAGTTAACAACTCTGCAATGTTAGTAGTACCCATTACAAAAGAACTACTCCTAGTTACCATTTCCCCAGTTCACGGCGACAGTTCGTATGCTAAGTACAATAATAGAATACAAGCTGTGATCAACTACTCGACGTGCCAATCTCCATGGCACCTAGATTTAACTCTTCATCAGAATCAATTATGTCTTCAAACCATAGTAGGGATGCGCCTGCACACAGAAAACTTAGTTCATTTATTTCCCATATACCCCTAAAGAGTACCATACTAAACTGTGTTGAAGATATTTTTAAGAAGAATGGTTCATCTTACATTAGAATCAAAATATTATTCAAGGCATAAACTTTGCAAGATTAGGAACGGACATATATCACATACCTCAGGCCGAGGCTTTACACCTTAAAAAGTACTGAAATCAGGAGTAGCAAAATCAGGTGGGCTGAGGACAATATATGCTCCAAGATTGTTGTAACGGTCCTCTGAAGCCTATACCGTAATCAGATATTGACTGTTAGATTGTACAAGATCTTTTTTGAGAATATTGAGTCAAACACAACGCGAAGTACAACATTACATTAGTTGTAAAGTCAATCATTTAGAAAGGATCCACTTATGAAACTTGTATCAAAGAACAAAAGGTTTCTTTTTTTTTGCGGGGGAAAGAACAAAAGGGTTGTATATAAGCTTCTGAGGAAATTAATAAGGATGTTAGAGATTCTTGATGTCCATTGGAAGGCTTGTGAGACATGATGGCCGGAAGAAGAATAAGTCTTCACTCCTACAGAGTATGAGTTTTAATGGAAGTTTAGTTCGCCTCCACAGCTCTTGACACCTGGCCTGGGAGGCTTCCTGAGAGCTGCCTCGTTCGTGTTTGGTGCATGTCCGCAACATGGTGGCGTCGGCTTGGTCTGGATAATGGCACAGTGGTTAATCTGGCTTGCAGCACGAGACACGTGGTTAGCCTGGTCCAGGCGATCGATTTTGGATGCCTGGTCGTGCCTGGTGCATCAGCCTGAAGATAATCCCATGTTGTTATCAGTAGGCTACAAAAAACAAGGCAGATGGAGGAGAAAATAGCGACTTAGTGTCCACCAGGCGTCCAGGCCAGGCACTGAACCAAACACTTCTTCCCTATTCTGGCCTGGTCAGGCAAAAGTATCCATTTACTCTCGCACAAACCAGGCACCAAAACTTCCGAGGCATGTTCTGAAGGAATCCAACCAAACTAGCCCTTACACCCCCGCGTTGAGAAGGAAAAGGGCCCCTCTCAACTGACTAATGATAGTAACGAGGTTCTGTACCTGCGGAACAAAAAGAGGAACGATGAGGAAGCAGCGCCAAGCAGCTCAAAGAGCTAAAGGATGACTTGTTGCAATTTCAGGCCGAAATAGATAGATTAACGCAGAATATCTACGTCAACAGTTCTCTTGAGACCACAAAGTTGGTGCAAATTAAGGACATAACGCTAACACAGAAGTATCTTCGATGCCTCACAACACAAGATCCTTCATCGTTTGCAGCATGGGTGGATGACGATGCAAGTAAATACCCAAAATGATATCTCTTTCATTATTCATGCTTTGCAATAGTCCTAATGTCTTGTTTTTAAGGTACTCGATACGTCAATTGAGCTCTTGCGAGAAGACAGAATTGAAGACGTATGAGATCATGGAAGCGTCTATGTCAAAGGGTCCACAACTGTCAACATCCTTAAGAGAGATGGCATAGTCCCTAGTTGTACCAGGGATGTTCTAGAAGGCAGAGACAACACTAAATGGGGAAATAACTACCTCTAGCATGATGCGTAACAACATCCTACTCTTTACTAATATCTACTTCTCTATCTATTACTCTATACTACTTAAAAAGAACATAAGATTCTCATTTCACCTTTCTTTCGTCCAATCTTCCTTATATACGTCCCACTTTTTCTTTCTCCTCTTTGACTTTTTTCCCATCTCTGATTTTTCTCCCGTCCATTCTCTCTATCTCATGTTTGATTAACTTTTCAAAATAAAAACTTATTTTGTTTGGCAAGTCATTAAATTCTTAAATAAGTGTGTATAACAGTAAAATGGCAGATAAATCATGACGATTGCATACAAATCTGTTTAGCGTAATTGCCATTAACCCAACGAATATGTTTAGCATAAAAAATAACAGCAGATGAAAAAGGTGATTTTTTTTTTAACTAGTGTTTACAACTGCGTGCATTTCACGCAAAGAAAAACTAGGGTTTACATTTGCATTTCCCGTACCGTAACACCAGTTTTTAACTTAGTTTTTTAACACGGTACAAACGCAAGCACTCATATATACGGGCATACACTCATCTCTAAGAATGCACACACACACGCGCGCACACACACGCCCTACCTCTATGAGCACCTCCGAGAGACTGAGCCGGCATTTATCTTGAGATTTTACGAAGTCACAATAGATGCCTCGTAGGCGACAGGAACATTTCCTCCCAGTGAAAGCTCTAACTTAGTTGTAATAATAAGTTAAATCACATGGAGTCCACACGGCGTCGGCGTCCCCAACCCGCCTACCTCTGCACGACACCAGCTTGTCCATGACATGCCTGCTACTCTTGGAAGGGATTCTGACCATGACATCGAAGGCCACAGCGCTGCGTCTCACCTCCGCCGCTACGGAGTCCAACGCAAACCCCAGCAAGCGCGCCCCGGCTCCCCGGGCGATGACAGTGGCCTATTGTTGGGGAACGTAGTAATTTCAAAAAAAAAAAATTTGCGCACGCGCAAGATCATGGTGATGGCATAGCAACGAGAGGGGAGAGTGTTCGTCCACGTACCCTCGTAGACCTTAAGCGGAAGCGTTAGCACAACGCGGTTGATGTAGTCGTACGTCTTCACGATCCGACCGATCCAAGCACCGAACGACGGGCCTCCGAGTTCAAAGACACGCTCAGCTCGATGACGATCTCCGACCTCCGATCCAGCAAAGCTCCGGAGATGAGTTCCACAAGACGACGGCGTGGTGGCGACGATGATGTTCTACAGCGCAGGCTTCGCCTAAACTTCGCGACGATATGACCGAGGTGGAATATGGTGGAGGGGGCACCGACACGGCTAAGGAACGATCCGTAGATCAACTTGTGTGTCTATGGGTGCCCCCGCCCCGTATATAAAGGAGCAAGGGGGAGGCGGCCGCCCTTGGGGCGCCATCGAGGGGGAGTCCTCCTCCTAGTGGGAGTAGGACTCCCTTTCCTAGTCCAACTAGGAAGGAGGAAGGGGAAGGAAAGAGGGGAGAGGGAGAGGGAAGAGGGCCGCGCCTCCCTAGTCCACCGGACTCCCCTTGGGAGGGGCGCGCCACCTCCCGGCTGCTGCCTCTCTCTCCCTCAGCCCACTAAGGCCCAATACTTCCCGGGGTTCCGGTAACCCCTCCCAAGCACTCCGGTTTCTCCAAATCACCCGAACACTTCCGTGTCCGAATATAGTCGTCCAATATATCAATCTTTATGTCTTGACCATTTCGAGACTCCTCGTCATGTCCGTGATCACATCCGGGACTCCGAACAAACTTTGGTACATCAAAACTTATAAACTCATAATAAAACTGTCATCGTAACGTTAAGCGTGCAGACCCTACGGGTTCGAGAACTATGTAGACATGACCTAGAACTATTCTCGGTCAATAACCAATAGCGGAACCTGGATGTTCATATTGGTTCCCACATATTCTACGAAGATCTTTATCCGTCAAACCGCATAACAACATACGTTGTTCCTTTTGTCATCGGTATGTTAGTCGCCGAGATTCGATCGTCGGTATCCAATACCTAGTTCAATCTCGCATCGGCAAGTCTCTTTACTCGCTCCGTAATACATCATCTCATAACTAACTCATTAGTTACAATGCTTGCAAGGCTTAGGTGATGAGTATTACCGAGAGGGCCCAGAGATACCTCTCCGACAATCGAAGTGACAAAACCTAATCTCGAATTATGCTAAATCAACATGTACCTTTGGAGACACCTGTATAGCACCTTTATAATCACCCAGTTACGTTGTGACGTTTGGTAGCACACAAGGTGTTCCTCCGGTAAACTGGAGTTGCATAACCTCATAGTTTCAGGAACTTGTATAAGTCATGAAGAAAGCAATAGCAGTATACTAAACGATCAAGTGCTAGGCTAACGGAATGGGTCATGTCAATCACATCATTCTTCTAATGATGTGATCCTATTAATCAAATGACAACACATGTCTATGGTTAGGAAACATAACCATCTTTGATTAATGAGCTAGTCAAGTAGAGGCATACTAGTGACTATATGTTTGTCTATGTATTCACACATGTATCATGTTTCCGGTTAATACAATTCTAGCATGAATAATAAACATTTATCGTGATATGAGGAAATAAATAATAACTTTATTATTGCCTCTAGGGCATATTTCCTTTAGTCTCCCACTTGCACTAGAGTCAATAATCTAGATTACATAGTAATGATTCTAACACCCATGGAGTCTTGGTGTTGATCATGTTTTGCTCGTGAGAGAGGCTTAGTCAACGGGTCTGCAACATTCAGATCCGTATGTATCTTGCAAATCTCTATGTCTCCCACTTGGACTTGGTCCCGAATGGAATTGAAGCGTCTCTTGATGTGCTTGGTCCTCTTGTGAAATCTGGATTCCTTTGCCAAGGCAATTGCACCAGTATTGTCACAGAAGATCTTCATTGGTCCCGATGCACTAGGTATGACACCTAGATCGGAAATGAACTCCTTCATCCAGACTCCTTCATTCGCTGCATCCGAAGCAGCTATGTCCTCTGCTTCACATGTAGATCCCGCCACGACGCTATGTTTAGAACTACACCAACTTACAGCTCCACCGTTTAATAAAAACACATATCCGGTTTGCGATTTAGAATCGCCCGGATCAGTGTCAAAGCTTGCATCGACGTAACCATTTACGACTAGCTCTTTGTCACCTCCATATACGAGAAACATATCCTTAGTCATTTTCAGGTATTTCAGGATGTTCTTGACCGCTGTCTAGTGATCCACTCCTGGATTACTTTGGTACCTTCCTGCCAAGCTTATTGCTAAGCATACGTCAGGACTGTACACAGCATTGCATACATGATAGAGCCTATGGTTGAAGCATAGGGAACATTTTTCATTTTCTCTCTATCTTCTGCAGTGGTCGGGCATTGAGTTTGACTCAACTTCACATCTTGTAGCACAGGCAAGAATCCTTTCTTTGCCTGATCCATTTTGAACTTTTTCAAAATTTTGTCAAGGTATGTGCTTTGTGAAAGTCCTATTAAGCATCTTGATCTATCTCTATAGATCTTTATGCCCAATATGTAAGCAGCTTCACCGAGGTCTTTTATTGAAAAACTTTTATTCAAGTATCCCTTTATGCTATCCAGAAATTCTATATCATTTCCAATTAAGAATATGTCATCTACATATAAAATTAGAAATGCTACAGAGCTCCCACTCACTTTCTTGTAAATACAAAGCTTCTCCAAAAGTCTCAGATAAAACCATATGCTTTGATCACACTATCAAAGCATTTATTCCAACTCCGAGATGCTTGCACCAGTCCATAAATGGAACGCTGGAGCTTGCACACTTTGTCAAGACCTTTTGGATCAACAAAACCTTCCGCTGCATCATATACAACTCTTCTTCTAGAAATCCATTCAAGAATGCAGTCTTGACATCCATTTGCCAAATTTCATAATCATGAAATGCAGCAATAGCTAACATGATTCGGACAGACTTAAGCATCGCTACGGGTGAGAAAGTCTCATCGTAGTCAACCCCTTGAACTTGTCGAAAACCTTTTGCAACAAGTCGAGCTTTATAGACAGCTACATTACCATCAGCGTCAGTCTTCTTCTTAAAGATCCATTTATTCTCAATGGCTTGCCGATCATCGGCAAGTCAACCAAAGTCCACACTTTGTTTTCATACATGGATCCCATCTCGA
Source organism: Aegilops speltoides (assembly GCA_021437245.1). Classification (NCBI taxonomy): domain Eukaryota; kingdom Viridiplantae; phylum Streptophyta; class Magnoliopsida; order Poales; family Poaceae; genus Aegilops; species Aegilops speltoides. The sequence goes on from CM038146.1 coordinate 337,126,251, forward strand.
TTTCATGGCCTCTAGCCATTTTGCGAATCTGGGCTCATCATCGCTTCCTCATAGTTCGTGAGGTTCATTATGGTCAAGTAACATGACTTCCGAATAGGATTACCGTACACTCACTGTGCGGATCTTACTCTGTAGACCCACGAGGTCTAGTAGAAACTTGATCTGAAGTTTCATGATCATTATCATTAGCTTCCTCACTAATTGGTGTAGTTGTCACAGAACCGGTTCTTGTGATGAACTACTTTCCAATAAGGGAGTAGATACGCTTATCTCATCAAGTTCTACTTTCCTCCCACTCACTTCTTTCGAGAGAAACTCCTTCTCTAGAAAGGATCCATTCTTAGCAACGAATGTCTTGCCTTCGGATCTGTGATAGAAGGTGTACCCAACATCACTTTTGGGTATCCTATGAAGACACATTCGATTTGTGTTCGAGCTTATCTGGTTGAAGTTTCTTCACATAAGCATCGCAGCCCCAAACTTTAAGAAACGACAACTTTGGTTTCTTGCCAAACCACAGTTCATAAGGCGTCGCCTCAACGGATTTTGATGGTGCCCTATTTAACGTGAATGCGGCCGCCTCTAAAGCATAACCCCAAAACGATAGCGGTAAATCAAGAAGAGACATCATAGATCGCACCATATTAAGTAAAGTACGATTACGATGTTCGACACACCATTTCGCTGTGGTGTTCCGGTGGCGTGAGTTGCTAAACTATTCCACATTGTTTCAAGTGTAGGCCAAACTCATAACTCAAATATTCTCCTCCACGATCGATCGTCGAAACTTTATTTTCTTGTTACGATGATTTTCCACTTCACTCAAATTCTTTGAACTTTTCAAATGTTTCGACTTGTGTTTCATCAAGTAGATATACCCATATCTGCTCAAATCATCTGTGAAGGTGAGAAAATAACGATACCCGCCACGAGCCTCAACATTCATTAGACCACAAACATCAAGATGTATGATTTCCAACAAATCGCTTGCTCGCCCATAGTTCCGGAGAACAGCGTTTTAGTCATCTTGCCCATAAGGCACGGTTCGCAAGTACCAAGTGATTCATAATCAAGTGATTCCAAAAGTCCATCAGTATGGAGTTTCTTCATGCGCTTTACACCGATATGACCCAAACGGCAAGTGCCACAAGTAAGTTGCACTATCGTTATCAACTCTGCATCTTTTGGTTTCAACACTATGAATATGTGTATCACTACTATCGAGATTTAATAAAAATAGACCACTCTTCAAGGGTGCATGACCATAAAAGATATTACTCATATAAATAGAACAACCATTATTCTCTCGATTTAAATGAATAACCGCCTCACATCAAACAAGATCCAGATATAATGTTCATGCTCAACGCTGGCACTAAATAACAATTATTTAGGTCTAATACTAATCCCAAGGTAGATGTAGAGGTAGCGTGCCGACCGCGATCACATCGACTTTAGAACCGCTTTCCCACGCGCATCGTCACCTCGCCCTGGCCGCTGCTCGCTTATTCCGTAGTCCCTGCTTCGAGTTGCAAATATTAGCAATGTAACCAGATCAAATACCAGTGCTACTACGAGCTCTAGTTAGGTACACATCAATAACATGTATATCACATATACCTTTGTTTACTTTGCCACCCTTCTTATCCGCCAAATACTTGGGGCAGTTCCGCTTCCAAAGGACTACCGCTTGCGGTAGAAGCACTCGATTTCAGGCTTAGGTCCGGACTTGGGTTTCTTCTCTTGAGCAGCAACTTGCTTGCTGTTCTTCTTGAAGTTCCCTTCTTCTTCCCTTTGCCCTTTTCTTGAAACTAGTGGTCTTGTTGACCATCAACACTTGATGCTCCTTCTGATTTCTACCTCCGCAGCTTTTAGCATTGCGAAGAGCTCGAATAGTCTTGTTCATCCCTTGCATATTATAGTTCATCACAAAGCTCTTGTAGCTTGGTGGCGTGATTGGAGAATTCATCAATGACGCTATCATCCGGAAGATTAACTCCCAGCTTGAATCAAGTGATTATTATACCCGCACATTTTGAGTATATGCTCACCGACGTAACTATTCTCCTCCATTTTGCAGCTGTAGAACTTATTGGAGACTTCATATCTTTCAATCCGGCATTTGCTTGAAATATTAACTTCAACTCCTGGAACATCTCATATGCTCCATGACGCTCAAAACATCGTTGAAGGCCCGGTTCTAAGCCGTAAAGCATGGCACATCGAACTATAGAGTAGTCATCACTTTGCTCGCGAGACGTTCTTAACGCCGTCGGTTAGATCAAGAAGAGTTCGCACCCAGCGGTGCTTCCAGGACATAACTTTTCTCGTGCAGCAATGAGGATAATCCTCGAGTTACGGACCTAGTCCGTAATTGCTACCATCATCTTTCAACTTTGCTTTCTCAAGGAACGCATTAAAATTCAACGGAACAACAAAGACGAGCCATCTATCTACAAACAAACATAGACAAGCAAAATACTATCGGTACTAAGTTCTTGCTAAATTTAAGTTCAATTAATCATATTACTTAAGAACTCCCACTTAGACAGACATCTCTAGTCATCTAAGTGATTACGTGATCCAAATCAACTAAACCATAACCGATCATCACGTGAGATGGAGTAGTTTTCAATGGTGAACATCACTATGTTGATCATATCTACTATATGATTCACGCCGACTTTTCGGTCTCCATGTTCCGAGGCCATATCTCGCATATGCTAGGCTCGCTAAGTTTAACTCGAGTATTCGCGTGTGCAAAACTGGCTTGCACCCGTTGTAGATGGACGAGAGCTTATCACACCCGATCATCACGTGGTGTCCGGGCACGACGAACTTTGGCAACGGTGCATACTCAGGAGAACACTTCTTGATAATTTTAGTGAGAGATCATCTTAAAATGCTACCGTCAATCAAAGCAAGATAAGATGCATAAAGGATAAACATCACATGCAATCAATATAAGTGATATGATATGGCCATCATCATCTTGTGCTTGTGATCTCCATCTCCGGCACCGCCGTGATCACCATCGCCACCGCTCGACACCTTGATCTCCATCATAGCATCGTTGTCGCCACGCCATCTATTGCTTCTACAACTATCGCTACCGCTTAGTGATAAAGTAAAGCAATTACAGTATGCTTGCATTTCATACAATAAAGCGACAACCATATGGCTCCTGCCATTGCCGATAACTTCGTTACAAAACATGATCATCTCATACAATAAAATATAGCATCACGTCTTGGCCATATCACATCACAACATGCCCTGCAAAAACAAGTTAGACGTCCTCTACTTTGTTGTTGCAAGTTTTACGTGGCTGCTACGGGCTGAGCAAGAACCGTTCTTACCTACGCATCAAAACCACAACGATAGTTCGTAAAGTTGGTGCTGTTTTAACCTTCGCAAGGACCGAGCCTAGCCATACTCGATTCAGCTAAAGTGAGAGAGACAGACACCCGCCAGCCACCTTTAAGCACGAGTGCTCGTAACGGTGAAACCAGTCTCGCGTAAGCGTACGCGTAATGTCGGTCCGGCCGCTTCATCTCACAATACCGCCGAACCAAAGTATGACATGCTGGTAAGTAGTATGACTTGTATCACCCACAACTCACTTGTGTTTTACTCGTGCATATAACATCAACGCATAAAACCTAGGCTCGGATGCCACTGTTGGGGAACATAGTAATTTCAAAAAAAAATCCTACGCACACGCAAAATCATGGTGATGGCATAGCAACGAGAGGGGAGAGTGTTCGTCCACGTACCCTCGTAGACCTTAAGCGGAAGCGTTAGCACAACGCGGTTGATGTAGTTGTACGTCTTCACGATCTAACTGATAAAAGCACCGAACGTACGGGGCCTCCGAGTTCAGCACACGTTCAACTCGATGACGATCTCCGGCCTCCGATCCAGCAAAGCTCCGGAGATGAGTTCCGTCAGCACGATGGCGTGGTGATGATGATGATGTTCTACCGGCGCAGGGCTTCGCCTAAACTCCGCGACGATATGACCGAGGTGGAATATGGTGGAGGGGGGCACCGCACACGGCTAAGGAACGATCCGTAGATCAACTTGTGTGTCTATGGGGTGCCCCCCCCCCGTATATAAAGGAGCAAGGGGGAGGCCGGCCGCCCTTGGGCGCGCCACGGAGGGGGAGTCCTCCTCCTAGTGGGAGTAGGACTCCCCTTTCCTAGTCCAACTAGGAAGGAGGAAGGGGGAAGGAAAGAGGGGGAGAGGGAGAGGGAAAGAGGGGCCGCGCCCCCCTCCCCTAGTCCAATTCGGACTCCCCTTGGGAGGGGGCGCGCCACCTCCTGGGCTGCTGCCCTCTCTCTCCCCTCAGGCCCACTAAGGCCCAATACTTCCCCGGGGGGTTCCGTAACCTCCCACTCTGTTTTCTCCGAAATCACCCTAACACTTCCTGTCCGAATATAGTCATCCAATATATCAATCTTTATGTCTCGACCATTTCGAGACTCCTCGTCATGTCCGTGATCACATCCGGGACTCCGAACAAACTTCGGTACATCAAAACTTATAAAATCATAATAAAACTATCATCGTAACGTTAAGCGTGCGGACCCTACGGGTTCGAGAACTATGTAGACATGACCTAGAACTATTCTCGGTCAATAGCCAATAGCGGAACCTGGATGTTCATATTGGTTCCCACATATTCTACGAAGATCTTTATCGGTCAAACCGCATAACAACATACGTTGTTCCTTTTGTCATCGGTATGTTAGTTGCCCGAGATTCGATCGTCGGTATCCAATACCTAGTTCAATCTCGCATCGCAAGTCTCTTTACTCGCTCCGTAATACATCATCTCATAACTAACTCATTAGTTACAATGCTTGCAAGGCTTAGGTGATGAGTATTACCGAGAGGGCCCAGAGATACCTCTCCGACAATCGGAGTGACAAAACCTAATCTCGAATTATGCCAACTCAACATGTACCTTTGGAGACACCTGTAGAGCACCTTTATAATCACCCAGTTACGTTGTGATGTTTGGTAGCACACAAGGTGTTCCTCCGGTAAATGGGAGTTGCATAATCTCATAGTTTCAGGAACTTGTATAAGTCATGAAGAAAGCAATAGCAGTATACTAAACGATCAAGTGCTAGGCTAACGGAATGGTTCATGTCAATCACATCATTCTTCTAATGATGTGATCCCATTAATCAAATGTCAACACATGTCTATGGTTAGGAAACATAACCATTTTGATTAATGAGCTAGTCAAGTAGAGGCATACTAGTGACTATATGTTTGTCTATGTATTCACACATGTATCATGTTTCCGGTTAATACAATTCTAGCATGAATAATAAACATTTATCATGATATGAGGAAATAAATAATAACTTTATTATTGCCTCTAGGGCATATTCCCTTCACCTATGCCGTCCCATGCAGCCCTGCGGCGCAGATCTCCGGAGGCGTGACGCGGGCGAGGGGCATGTCGCGGTAGGTCACCTCTAGGCTCGTGCCGGGCTCGAAGAACTCGTCGCGAATGGGGCTCCGTGACGCGATGCGGAGGTCGAGGGTGAACTCTGATAGATCCTCTAGATCGGTGTAGGCTAGTGATTCCGGTGAACCTACCTTCTCCTGGTGCTGACGAGCTCGAGCCAGAGGCCATCGTGGTGTTGTGGCGCACGGTGATGGCGGAGAGTGGGCGAGGTGGTGGCAGCGGTGATGTGTGGGCAGTGGCGGTGGCGGAGCTTCCCGTCACTGTCAGCGCAAGACCTAGATTGGGTCGGGTATTTCGGTGGGGAGCTTGGCAACATGGTGAACCTCGTACTGCGTGCTGTCAGCCCCCACCTCTTTATGTAGCGCTGCGTGACAGGGGCCCGTCAACCATATTGCGGTTGGGCGCCCCCAACCAGGGCGCGGATTAGGGGCCTAGTGGGCCATTGGGCCCACACGGGAGAGATCAACCTAACATTCTCCCCCTTGATCTCAACTTTTACTTTTAACCTTATACTTTCTAGTTTATTTGTTTCATCACATATTGGTACATAGAGCATGTTCAATCATCACAACTTAATTGCCGATAGAATCATATAGCTACAACATACGTTTTGTTTAGAAACAAATTCTGTTCCTTTTGGGCCTCTCATGATCCAGGAATCATAGGCTTTCCCTTAAACCCATGCCGGCTAAGTGTTCCATGAACACATTGGATGGTAAGCCTTTCATTAGCGGATCCGCAAGCATATCTTTTGTCCTTATATGCTCGAGACTTATAGTTTGATCCTGGATCTTATCTTTCACAATATGTCGGTGTACTAAAGTAGGGGGGTACTTTAGCACCCCGAACTTGTGCACGGGCAGACGCAGTACCCCGCGGCGAGGCTTGCCGGACGCCCGGCAAGGCTCTCCACCACTCCTTATCACTGCCATTCAAGAACGGAGTATTAGCCTAGAACACGAAGGCCCCGCAAGAGGAGCTTGCCGGAAGGCCAACCAGGCACCATCGAAGACTTGCCGCGGCGCCCAGCCGCCAAGGCCCAATGGCCGCAAGCTTGCCGGCACAACAGGAGGGCTGCGGCAAGGCACTTGCCGCGGCAAGGCTGCCACCCAACTCCAGCGCACCCAGTGACACGTCGTCACCAGGCCATCCCAAGGGCACGTGGCGAGGCACTACGCAGCCATACGGAGCGAGGTGGCAAACGGAGCTGACAGAGGCGCCATCGTGGCAACCGGTGGCTCACTTAATGGTCACTCCTCCTGCACTGTTGGGGCGACCAGACGGGCATTTAATGCCCTTGTCCCCGCCGTCGAGTTAGGTAGGGCATCACAGTAATCGTTGTACCAACCTGCGCTTACATTTTTACCCCTCTTCCCACGCCGCCACCGTGGGTACCCCTTCAGACTATAAAAGGGAGGCCCATGCGCACGAGAAGGGGTTCGGTCCATTCGACACCCACAAGACCACCATACGCCGCACGCCGAGCTAGATCAAATAACAGCACAAAAGCAGCAGAGGGTGTTATCTCTCGGAGAGCCCCGGCCGGGTAAAGATTGCCCGCCTCTCCCGTGGCGCCTGACCTCGATCTGCTCTGCGCAAGACGACCCCGCCTCCCTTGCCGAACCGAAGGGCCCCCAAGGTTCCCCATAGGTGCTCGAGGCCACGCAGAAGAGCCCCGACATCTTTGGCGCGCCCGTAGGGGTGCGCCGAGGTCGTGAGCATCCGATCCGGTCTCCACACGCTACTACAAGATCTTCATCAAGATGCCACCAAGAAGAAGCCTTCGGAGGTGGCCGCCCGCTTCTACATCGATTCTGCCACCACCGCCGAGCAAACGGGCGGCGGAGCGACGCCGGGCGGAGGAGCGGGCGCCGCCGGTGGGTCTCGTGGTCGCCACTAGATCCAAAACAAGGCCCAAGCGTTGGCGCATCGAAAGCAGACGCCGCACCCTCCCAGAGGTGCAAGGTCAACAACGCCCGTGCTCCTAGCACCGTGCTCGCTGGAACAAGGCCAACCTGGTGGGTCGCGGACGCCGAGGTCAGCATGCACGCCCGCATGCTTTGGCGCGAAGCGAGATACGGCCGCCAGACGGGTGTGGTACCTCCCAATCCAGTTGGGAGTCCAAGCACCTCCCGCTCTTCGCGCCGTTCATAACCACCGCCACCCAAGACAGCAGAGGAAGCACTTGTAACGCCCTCGATGCGGCTATATCTCCCACGTGTCGAAGCACGACTTAGAGGCATAACCGCATTGAAAGCAATGTCGCAAGTGAGGTAATCTTCGCACAATCCATGTTATACATAAGGGAAAGAGATACATAGTTGGCTTACAATCGCCACTTCACACAAATACGTGAATAAAGCATTACATCATCCAGATACAATCAAGGTCCGACTACGGAACCAAAATAAAAGAAGAACCCCAAATGCATAAAGGTCCCCGATCGACCCCAAACCGGGCTCCACTATTGATCAACTAGAATGAAACAACACAAAGGGCAAGATCTTCATCGAGCTCCTCCTTGAGCTTGGTTGCGCCACCGCTTTCGGTAACATGGGCACCGCAAACTGGTTTTGAAGTATCTGTGAGCCACAAGGACTCAAAGAATCTCGCACCATGAGATCAAGACTATTTAAGCTTATGGGTAAGGTAAAGGCATGAGGTGGAGCTGCAGCAAGTTTACTAGCATATATGGTGGCTACAATCGCAAAAGAGAGCGAGAAGAGAAGGCAAAGCACGGTCGATAAAAGTATGATCAAGAAGTGATCCTATAGCAACCTCGCCAAACATAACTCCAACACCGTGTTCACTTCCCGACTCCACCGAAAGAGACCATCACGGTTACACACACGGTTGATGTATTTTAATTAAGGTCAACTTCGGTTTTCTACAACCGGACATTAACAAATTCCCATCTGCCACATAACCGCGGGCACGGCTCTCGAAAATTTATACCTGCAGGGTGTCCCAACTTAGCCCATGACAAGCTCTCGTGATCATCGAAGAATAGACCTTCACCCAAGACACTCCGATCGACTCGGTATCCCGGTACATCAAGACATTTCGACAATGGTAAAACAAGACCAGCAAAGCCACCCGCCAGCCGACAAATCCCGATAGGAGCTGCACATATCTCGCTCGTGGCACACCGGATGAGCAACACGTCGGGTTGGCATAGACCCTAGTTGCCCGTGGGGCGCCGGACATCGCCAAGTTGGACCAACACTGAAGGAGCACCGCCCGGGGGCTAAAATAAAGATGACCCTCGGCTCCGAAACCCAAGGGAAAAAAAAGGGCTAGGTGAGGCAAATGGTAAAACCAAGGTTGGGCCTTCTGGACAAGTTTTATTCAAAGCGAACTGTCGGGGGTCCCATAAATCACCCGACCGCGTAAGGAACGCAAAATCCGGGAACATAACACCGGTATGACGGAAACTAGGGCGGCAAGAGTGGAACAAAACACTGCATAAGGCCGAGCCTTCCACCCTTTACCAAATATATAGATGCATTAATAATATAAGAGATATTGTGATATCCCAACAAGTAAACATGTTCCAACAAGGAACAACATCTCCATGTTCCAACAGGAACAAACTTCATCTTCACCGCAACTAACAATGCTATAAGAGGGCTGAGCAAAACGGTAACATAGCCAAACAACGGTTTGCTAGGAATGGTGTCAAAGGTTAGAGGTTTGACATGGCAATTTGGGAGGCCGACAAGCAAATGGTAGGCATCGTAGCATTGGCATAGCAAAAGAGCGAGCAAACTAGCATAGCAAAGATAGTAGTGATTTCGAGGGTATGATCATCTTGCCCGAAATCCCGCAAGGAAGAAGAACGATTCCATGAAGAAGACAAACGGACGAAGTTTAACGGATCCTCACAACTCCGAACGGAACCGAGGCTAACGAGAGAAACAACCCGAAAGAAACAAACAACATAGTAAACAACCATCACATAAATATGGCATGATGCAAAACAAGTATGATGCATGTCCGATTTAATGAGGCATGGCATGGCAAAGTGCACAAAACAAACTTACAAATTATGGAGCTCAATATGCAACGAGTTGCATATTGACGAACACCACATCAATTATTTAGTTCTCTCTCGTTTATGCTACCAAAACAATATTAAGTGTTGTTAAACATGGCAAGAGGTGAAGCATAATTAAACCAACTATTTAGGCAAGTTTAAATGAGGCCGGAACAACAAACAACACTTCCAGAAAATCCCCATATGTTATTTAGCAATTTAATCCAACAACAAGTTTAAGCATTTAAATATTGTTATCATGATGCGGATGATATGCACAAGTTTTATGCAATATTTATGAAAATGTTGACATGAGCATGATAAGGAGCATTTAGTCACCATGGCGGAACGAAAAGGGTGCCACGGCGGCGAAACGAAAAAGGTGCCACGGCGGCGAAAAGGAAATGGTGCCACGGCAACATATCCGAAAATGATGCCACGGCAACATATCGGTTCCGGTAACTCATGGAAGTACCGGTGCAAAAGGAAGGGTGACGTGAGCGAGTCATGCAAGATGGTGGGTGATCCCGATACCGGTGTCCCACATGTCGGTGGCATGGCAAAAGAGGGCAACGCAAGGACAATTCGATCACGGTGCAAAACTCGAGCATCTCATACAACCAAGCATGCATTCGTTCAGGGGCGGTCGTTCTCGGCGGTTATACCTTTGTAGCGTGCATTTCGGGCGAACGCGTTTCGAGAGGAAGTAGAGGAAGTAGTCGTTCTCGGGCGCCGAGGGAAGTAGTTGTTCTTGCAGCGGTCGAGTGGAAGGAGTTGTACTCGTGTCGTAGTGGGAAGTAGTGGTACGCGCGACGGCGGTAGTGGAAGTAGACGTTCACGCTCATGTTACACGGGTCTTCGTGACGGTCGTCGTACATGGTTCGGAGTGGTACTTGGCGAGTCCGCGTAGTCGAGACGCTCCAAGGTACTTGACGATCAGCAGTGTAGTCGCACTCGGTGTCCTCGGGGCATCGGCTGTAGTCGAAGAACTTGGCGGCATCAACCGTTGACCAATAGTGTACAGGAGGCAGCAAGGCATGGCCGACTTGGTGTGCAACCAAGGATGGACTCGGGCGTCATGAACGGGCGCCGGAGCGACGACGAGTCGAAGGACGGCGAGGAAGAGGGAGCTCTCCCTGGTACGAGGAGGGAGACGTGAGGCAGGGCGCGGAGTTGAGCAATGCCAGCCAGGGGCGGATGGGCGCGAGGAGGCCGGGAGGAGGAGTGCCACTCCCTAGCTCGATCGCGGAGGAGGCGACGGCGCGGACTGCGGGACTCGTGGCTGGCTGGACCAGAGTCGAGGCGCGCAGCTCCTGCTCGGTGTGGAGGACAACGGCTGCGGGCGCCATGGTGGGCTCAAGGTGGAGGCAGGAAGGAGCCGCGAGGGAGGAGGTTAGGCGCAAGGCCAAGGCTGCAGAGGCTGCAGGCCGCCAGATTGGAGCTTGAGGCGGCGGTGCTGTGGAGGTCCTGATGTGGCGCAAGGAAGGAGAGGCCGGTGCGATTGATGCGGGTGCCATGAGAGGCGCGCTCGAGAGGAGGGGAGGTCGAGGGCTGCGCGGTGGGAGACGAGAGGGAGATGGGGATCGGACGAAGGGGCTGGGCGCTATGTGAGAACGAGGGGAGAGATCGCTGGGCTCTCCTGTCGATGCGTGTGTAGGGACGGGCGAGGCGCAAGGATCGGGGTTGCAAGGCGGGCGGGCGCCGAGAGGGAGCGAGGGAGGAAGAGAGATGCATGGGATCGGGCTAGGGTTAGATAGGCGGGGGTTAGGTGGGCCTCCGTGAGCAATTGGGCCATGGGGAAACAGGCCGCCTGGGCTGCTTGGTTGCATCTTACTCTCTCTAATTTCATATTTTATCGAAAATAGAAATAGAGAGAAGAAAAGAAAGAGAGGCTTTGGAAAGAACTTGGACATGGGGATAAATTTTACGGACTCGAAAAATATGCTTGTTCCAAGGAAAATGGAGTGGCAAGAATGCAAGAACTAAATTCAAAGGCATTTGAATTTAATTCAAAAGGTTTGAACAAGGGCAAGGATTTAGAAGAGTCCAAAAATGTTCGGATTTTTGGTGGAGCTCCGGAAAATGACGAAATAATTTATGGGCAAGTTGGAGGCCAAACTTGAAGCAGAAAAGGAACGAAATTATTTTGCAAGTGTGTTTAGGGTGATTCCGAATGAATGGAATATTTTTATAATAGCTCCCTAATATTGGAAGATATGTTATAAAGAGAAATCACAAGTGAATTCCCTCGATTTAAATGGACCGAAGATCCATGCAATTTAATTGGTTGAATTAAATGACATGATGCAAAGATTAATGACATGATGGCATGATGACATGATGCAATGCAAAAATAAAACAAATCACACGACAAAACTCGGAATACAAGGAAGGCATCTGGAGCTCCGGTCTTGGGGCGTTACAACACTCCACCACTACGAGAGGATCTCGTCCCGAGATCTAGGATGGCACCGGACGGAAAACGGAAGAGGAAGAGAAGAGTTAAAACTAAGTTGCTTCTTTAACGAACGAGTGAAACCATGAACCTTGAGAGGTTGAGCAATTTAAAAGAAAGAGTACAACAGAGATGAACGAGATTGCAAACAATCCGTAAAAAAAGAGGAACAAGGCACATGATGATAACCAAGAGGTTCAGTGATAAGATATATATTGAAACCACTCCGGTTAAAACTAGATAGAGGAGGAATAAGATTGAAATAATTTGGGTAGCACTCCGACTGTAAATGGAAGGAATTGAACATGAACTTGACAAAATGAGGTGATGAGTGAAAATAGCAACATCACAATGCCTCTGGGAGAAAGAATAGAAGATAGATCATTGGAATAACAGAATGGAGAAGAAAATGCCAACTTCTGCCACGAATGAGCTTGGAAAGCATCCTTGCAAATAAGAATTGAACGGAGTTGTTGGAAAATCAACAACGAAAAGAATAAGTTTGTAGTGGGCTTATGGAAACATCTCAACATTATGAGGTGACAACCGGCCACTAACGGAAACAAATGATTGGATTGAGATCAATGAAGAGACGAGAAACTTATTTCACCGGGAGGACAAATGAAGAACTTGGGTCATTTATAAGCACCATAAATAGCAACAATCCTTAGCGAAAGCTTTAGGTGAAATATAACCCAAGATAACTCCAATGAAGAGACTGATGGATTAAAATACCTCATTCTTGAAAACAATATGAATCATGAAACATGAACTCAAATCATCAAGAATGACATAATACCACCTCAAAAGCTAAGTTAGAAGAATTGCACTTCGGAATGCAAGATGAAGAATACTTGAACTCCTCAAAACAAAACATGTGTTGAGCACCATGTTTATTTTAGAGTAAAGCTTGGCAGATCTTAACTTCGAGAGAAATCTTGAAGAACAATTGAAGAATGAAAAGAATCCTTGACGAACCACTACTCCGGTAATAAACGGATGATAAAAAGAAAGAGAAGTTGAAAACACAAGGTGAAGCCTTGCGATGATTTAGATGGATCTCCGTGATAATTAGAGCTTGGAACTCCGGGAAAAAGAGAAGATGAAACAAATGAAACCGAGAATTTATTCATCATGAACAAACTCCGAAAGAAGGAATTAATCACTTGGATGAAACAAGAACAAGAATTATGTTATGCGTATCCTTCACCAATTTAAATTGGTGACAAGCAACAGATTTGGCATACTACTTATTCCCGTAGAAAGGATTAAAAGAGATATATCAAAACTTGAGAAGGCCTTGATGGAACCACCGGTGGGATTGGAAGAACAAATGAATTGATATGATGAACAAGGAAGAGAGATCTTGAAAGAACCACCGTAAGAATTGAAATTGAACGTAGCAAATGCACAAATCACTGGGATGAATTGGAAAACGAATGAAGATACTTGAGGGAATTTAAATACAAATGAACGAATAGATCACTAGCTGATTAGAGAATACTTGAATGATGCACCGGTATGATTTGGAGAACGAGAGCTGAAATCTTGAATGAATAATACTGAGATGATGGGCTTCAAAGAATGAAACTGAAAAGACTCCTAAAATGCTCCGGATGGGTGAAAAAGATTCTCACAATCGAAAACAATTCTGAGAGGATGGCAACAAGCTAGCACCATGAATCTTGAAGAGAATAGAGCAAGATTAAAGAGAAACTCTTCTTCGGTCTTCAAATGATGAGAATGACAACGAGAAACACCACCAAGAATTATTGAGGCACATCGACAGAATCAAAAGCGAAGAGGTTGAACCAAGTATGAAAAGAATTTGAAAGATCTTGAAGAAAAGCATTTGACTGATGACAACTCATTCTTACGTCAAACTTGCAGAAGAATTTATGATAGCTCTGGGAAAATAGAAGAGTCAGGTAAGATCCTGGGAAAAGACCTGTGGGTTAGGGCCCACTCAAAAGAACACCGTTGAAAAGATTTAAAAGAGATGTTGCACCAGTTGAATTAAATGACTTGAATGAGATACCAACCTCGAAAGAGCTTGAACGAATGCGGAGTGGAAACACGAATCTTCGAGATATCTTGAGCACTCCGGAATAACAAATAGCGGGAAGAATGATAATGAGGTGCACCGGTATGAGAAGACATTGAAATGAGGAAAAAGGTATGATCAACAAAACTTGACTTGAATCCACCGGAGAAGAGAAAGGAATGAGGAATGACGAACTAGTAGAACATCTTCTTGAGAACCACCGGGTAAGAACATTGACGGAAAAGAATGGAGAAACTTCACAAAAATAAAAGGATACTTGACTAAAATAAATGAGTCCTTGAAGAAAAGGGTTGGGAGGGCGGGAAAACAAAGGCAACTTGGGACAGATGAAACAAACACCGTTGAGAAGAAATGATAATTGGTCTTGCTGATGTTGAAGTGATCGGATCCACTTGAAGAGAAACACGCCGGTTGAGAAGGATTGACATGACAATCTCGATTGTCGAGAAGGATTGGTATTCACATTCGAGTATGAGAACACCATTTCGAAAAGGTATGGAATCAACACTTGACATTGAAGCAACTCGAATACCACAACTCAAAACAAAAACAAAGGACTGGCATGCAGAATAAGCCGGAACAAACATAAGATAGAGATTTCGTCCGAAGTTTTCGTGGTGGGGCCTACACGGGCTCGATCGTACAGCACCATCATGTACAAGGCAAGGCACATGACATACGAAGCGCCCCCGAGTCGGCATAGCCAAGGACTCTTTAAGACACAACGAGACCATCAGTAAAACCAACCGTGAATAGGCGGACCACTAGACGTCGAACCCCAATTTCATATCATACATCCGCCGGAAAGATATCCTAAGAGCTACTTGAATTCCCACCTATGAAACTCCCAAATTTTTCGGTTATGCAATCAGTGTTGGGGATACAGGAAGCAATATATCTCACCCAAACTAACAATACCTACATCCAATTGTATCCATCCGTCAACACATAACCAAGAAACCTCCGAAATCGTGTACCTCAACCTTCAAAAGCATCCGTTATACGAGTCATGGCAATACTCCCGACTCACCTCAAGATCAAGGTTAGCGGGTTATCTCACCAACAACTGCATAAAAGAGATTTTCGATGTCGGCGCACTAAACTCGTGTATTCCAGAATCTGCAACGATAAAATTATGACGACAACACCTTGGAGCTCAACTCCCGGACACCGCCACAACCCCTAAATGACAGGAGGCACCAAGAACAATGTTCTCGCTATAAGAATATCGAACGATCCCAAGATACCCGTGTGATCCTAAAAAAAAATAGTGAAATTTGAGAAGAGGAAAGTCAAAACATCTACGTCAGGATACCTCACCAGAAGGTCGAAGGGACTGGGGAGTAAAAAGAATCCTACTCTCCGATATATAATCCTAAATGACTCAAAACATTTTTCTAGACACAACTCGGCCGCTAAAAACGATCAAGGAGTGGGGCTCCTAAGGTCGGGGATGGCTCGATTACCAACTTGTAACGCCTCGATGCGGCTATATCTCCCACGTGTCGGCACGACTTAGAGGATAACCGCATTGAAAGCAATGTCGCAAGTGAGGTAATCTTCGCACAATCCATGTTATACATAAGGAAAGAGATACATAGTTGGCTTACAATCGCCACTTCACACAAATACGTGAATAAAGCATTACATCATCCAGATACAATCAAGGTCCGACTACGGAACCAAAATAAAAGAAGAACCCCAAATGCGATAAAGGTCCCCGATCGATCCCAACTGGGCTCCACTCTTGATCAACTAGAACGAAACAACACAAAGGGCAAGATCTTCATTGAGCTCCTCCTTGAGCTTGGTTGCGCCACCGCCGTAACATGGGCACCGCAAACTGGTTTTGAAGTATCTGTGAGCCACGAGGACTCAAAGAATCTCGCACCCGCAAGATGAAGACTATTTAAGCTTATGGGTAAGGTAAAGGCATGAGGTGGAGCTGCAGCAGCGACTAGCATATATGGTGGCTACAATCGCAAAAGAGAGCGAGAAGAGAAGGCAAAGCACGGTCGATAAAAGTATGATCAAAAAGTGATCCTATAGCAACCTCGCCAAACATAACTCCAACATCGTGTTCACTTCCCGGACTCACGGAAGAGACCATCACGGTTACACACACGGTTGATGTATTTTAATTAAGGTCAACTTCGGTTTTCTACAACCGACATTAACAAATTCCCATCTGCCACATAACCGCTGGCACGGCTCTCGAAAGTTTATACCCTGCAGGGGTGTCCCAACTTAGCCCATGACAAGCTCTCGCGATCATCGAAGGAATAGACCTTCACCCAAGACACTCCGATCAGACTCGGTATCCCGGCACATCAAGACATTTCGACAATGGTAAAACAAGACCAGCAAAGCCACCCGCTGTGCCGACAAATCCCAATAGGAGCTGCACATATCTCGTTCTCAGGGCACACCAGATGAGCAAGACGTCGGGTTGGCATAGACCCTAGTTGCCTGTGGGGGCGCGACATCGCCAAAGTTGGACCAACACTGAAGGAGCACCGCCCGGGGCTAAATAAAGATGACCCTCGGGCTCCGGAAACCCAAGGGAAAAAAAGGGCTAGGTGAGGCAAATGGTAAAACCAAGGTTGGGCCTTGCTGGACAAGTTTTATTCAAAGCGAACTGTCAGGGGGGGTCCCATAAATCACTCGACCGCGTAAGGAACGCAAAATCCGGGAACATAACATCGGTATGACGGAAACTAGGGCGGCAAGAGTGGAACAAAACACCAGGCATAAGGCCGAGCCTTCCACCCTTTACCAAATATATAGATGCATTAATAATATAAGAGATATTGTGATATCCCAACAAGTAAGCATGTTCCAACAAGGAACAACATCTCCATGTTCCAACAGGGAACAAACTTCATCTTCACCTGCAACTAACAACGCTATAAGAGGGGCTGAGCAAAACGGTAACATAGCCAAACAACGGTTTGCTAGGAATGGTGTCAAAGGTTAGAGGTTTGACATGGCAATTTGGGAGGCTGACAAGCAAATGGTAGGCATCGTAGCATTGGCATAGCAAAAGAGCGAGCAAACTAGCATAGCAAAGATAGTAGTGATTTCGAGGGTATGATCATCTTGCCTGAAATCCCGCAAGGAAGAAGAACGATTCCATGAAGAAGACAAACGGACGAAGCCGAACGGATCCTCACAACTCCGGAACGGAACCGAGGCTAACGAGAGAAACAACCCGGAAAGAAACAAACAACATAGTAAACAACCATCACATAAATATGGCATGATGCGCAAACAAGTATGATGCATGTCCGATTTAATGAGGCATGGCATGGCAAAGTGCACAAAACAAACTTACAAATTAAGTGGAGCTCAATATGCAACGAGTTGCATATTGACGGAACACCACATCAATTATTTAGTTCTCTCTCGTTTATGCTACCAAAACAATATTAAGTGTTGTTAAACATGGCAAGAGGTGAAGCATAATTAAACCAACTATTTAGGCAAGTTTAAATGAGGCCGGAACAACAAACAACACTTCCGTAAAATCCCCATATGTTATTTAGCAATTTAATGCAACAACAAGTTTAAGCATTTAAATATTGTTATCATGATGCGGATGACATGCACAAGTTTTATGCAATATTTATGAAAATGTTGACGTGAGCATGATAAGGAGCATTTAGTCACCATGGCGGAACGAAAAGGGTGCCACGGCGGCGAAACGAAAAAGGTGCCACGGCGGCGAAAAGGAAATGGTGCCACGGCAACATATCCGAAAATGATGCCACGGCAACATATCGGTTCCGGTAACTCATGGAAGTACCGGTGCAAAAGGAAGGGTGACGTGAGCGAGTCATGCAAGATGGTGGGGTGATCCCGGATACCGGGTGTCCCACATGTCGGTGGCATGGCAAAAGAGGGGCAACGCAAGGACAATTCGATCACGGTGCAAAACTCGAGCATCTCATACAACCAAGCATGCATTCGTTCAGGGGCGGTCGTTCTCGGCGGTTATACCTTTGTAGCGTGCATTTCGGGCGGAACGCGTTTCGTAGAGGAAGTAGAGGAAGTAGTCGTTCTCGGGCGTCGAGGGAAGTAGTTGTTCTTGCAGCGGTCGTAGTGGAAGGAGTTGTACTCCTGTCGTAGTGGGAAGTAGTGGTACGCGGCGACGGTGGTAGTGGAAGTAGACATTCACGTTCACGTTACACGGGTCTTCGGTGACGGTCGTCGTACATGGTTCGGAGTGGTACTTGGCGAGTCCGCGTAGTCGTAGACGTTCCAAGGTACTTGACGCATCAGCAGGTGTAGTCGTACTCGGTGTCCTCGGGGCATCGGCTGTAGTCGAAGAACTTGGCGTGCATCAACTGTTGACCAATAGTGTACAGGAGGCAGCAAGGCATGGCCGACTTGGTGTGCAACCAAGGATGGACTCCGGGCATCTGCGAACGGGCGCCGGAGCGACGACGAGTCGAAGGACGGCGAGGAAGAGGGAGCTCCTCTCCCTGGTACGAGGAGGGAGACGTGAGGCAGGGGCGCCGGAGTTGAGCAACGCCAGCAGGGGCGGATGAGCGCGAGGAGGCCGGGAGGAGGAGTGCCACTCCCTAGCTCGATGCGGAGGAGGCGACGGCGCGGACCTGCGGGACTCTGGTGGCTGGCTGGACCAGGAGTCGAGGCGGCGCAGCTCCTGCTCGGTGTGGAGGACAACGGCTGCGGGCGCCATGGTGGGCTCGCGGTGGAGGCAGGGAAGGAGCCGCGCGAGGGAGGAGGTTGGGCGCGTGGCGCTCGCGCGCAGAGGCGACGGGGCCGCCGGATTAGAGCTTGAGGCGGCGGCGCTGTGGAGGTCCTGATGTGGCGCAAGGAAGGAGAGGCCGGCGCGATTGATGCGGGCGCCATGAGAGGCGCGCTCGAGAGGAGGGGAGGTCGAGGGCTGCGCGGTGGGAGACGAGAGGGAGATGGGGATCGGACGAAGGGGCTGGGCGCTGTGTGAGAACGAGGGGAGAGATCGCTGGGCTCTCCCTGTCGATGCGGTGTAGGGACGGGGCGAGGGCGCGAGGGGATCGGGGGCTGCGCGTGGCGGCGCTCAGAGGGAGCGAGGGGAGGAAGAGAGATGCGTGGGATCGGGCTAGGGTTAGATAGGCAGGGGTTAGGTGGGCCTCCAGGAGCAATTGGGCCGCGGGGGAAACAGGCCGGCCTGGCTGCTGGGCTGCATCTTACTCTCTCTAATTTCATATTTTATCAGAAATAGAAATAGAGAGAAGAAAAGAAAGAGAGGCTTTGGAAAGAACTTGGACATGGGGATAAATTTTTACGGACTCGTAAAAATATGCTTGTTCCAAGGAAAATGGAGTGGGCAAGAATGCAAGAACTAAATTCAAAGGCATTTGAATTTAATTCAAAAGGTTTGAACAAGGGCAAGGATTTAGAAGAGTCCAAAAATGTTCGGATTTTTGGTGGAGCTCCGGAAAATGACGAAATAATCTATGGGCATGTTGGAGGCCAAACTTGAAGCAGAAAAGGAACGAAATTATTTTGCAAGTGTGTTTAGGGTGATTCCGAATGAATGGAATATTTTTATAATAGCTCCCTAATATTGGAAGATATGTTATAAAGAGAAATCACAAGTGAATTCCTCGATTTAAATGGATCAAGATCCATGCAATTTAATTGGTTGAATTAAATGACATGATGCAAAGATTAATGACATGATGGCATGATGACATGATGCAATGCAAAATAAAACAAATCACATGACAAAACTCGAATACAAGGAAGGCATCTGAGCTCCGGTCTTGGGGCGTTCTGAGATCGCCCGAGCCCACCGCTTAGACTTCCCTCCGCGCCGCACAAGATCGACGATCGAGGATGGCCATACACAGCCTCATCGGCCGCTTAACGGCGATAAGCCCCGCGATCGAAGCGCCGAGGCCCGGCAAGGCGCCCAGCGCAAGCCGACGCCGACAAGACCGCTGGGGCGCCACCTCAGGCACTCCCAGCCTCAAGGCCAAGATCGCCACCGCGGACCAACCCCGACGGCGACTCCACCGCGTCGTCGGACCCGCGAACTCGCCGCGATCAACGCCAAGTCCTCCAAGAGCGGCAACACGAAGACGCCAGACCAGACGAAGCGCCGGAGAGAAGTGCGACGTCAATCTAACCAGCGCGCTGGGCCTCTGCTGTCGATCGCGACGCACCGGAGAGCCAGCGACTTGTCAGACGCTGCAGGTTGCCCTGCGTTCACCCGTGAGTTGCGGCAAGTCCAAAGGCCCAAAACCAAGAATTTCTGCCGACGTGCCGAGAAGTATGACGGCAGGATACACCTGTCGGAGTTCTCAAGATCTACACCATCGCGTGCAGGCTGCCGGAGGGCGCGACGAGAAAATCTCGCCAACTACTTCCCACCGGTACTCAAGCCCAACGCCGTCTTGGCTCATGCACTTGCCGGACGGCTCCATCTCCTCATGGGCGGACTGTGCCATCAGTTTGTCGGCGCCTTCACGGGTGGCCACAAGCCTCATGGCTAGGAAAGCGACCTCCACTTGCTCGCCCGTATGAAGGGGAGCCTCGCAAAATATATACAACGATTCAGCCAGTGCAACGTAACATCCCGTGACGCCCACCTCGCCATGCGGTTATTAGCACGTTTCATCGAACGTGCGTAACCGCAGGATGAGGGAGGAGATGGCGATGTGCAAGATCAGAGATGTCAGCGAGCTTTACGCTCTGGCCGACAAGTGTGCACGAGCCGAGGAGGGGAGGAAAATCCCCGGAGAGATTGTCGGAGCAGAGGGATCTGACAGCAAGGATGCCGCCCCGGCAAGGAAGAACCGGAGGCGGAACAATAGGAAGAGGAAAGCTAAGGATGTGCTGGCTGTTGAGCACTCCGGCAACGGAGGCGGCTCCGACAAGGCCAAGACCGACGATTCCGGTGAGGCTGTAGCAGCCGCCGACAAGCAGGACGGCTTCGGCAAGCGTTATTGCAAGATCCACCGCACCAAAGGCCATGACCTCCAAACCTGCAAAAAAGTAGAGCAGATGGCGGAGCTGCAAAAAGCTGAGTATGAGCGCCGCGATAAGGAGAGAGCCCAAGGAGGTGGCGGAGGATCCGGCAAGAAGCTTCCCGCCCGGGGGGGACTCCACGGCAAGGCTAAGCCGCGGCAAGGAGATAGGCCTCCCCGCGGCCGCGACAAGGACGAAGACGAAGATGAGGATGAAGAGATGGAGGAAGATGAGACCGATGATCAAGAGTTTCAGAAGGCGACCGAAGTGTTGTGCATCGACGGCGGCGCCTCGCACACCTCGCACCGCCAACTCAAACAAAGGTGCGAAGTGAATGCAGCGGAGCCGTCCGCCGAGGCACGCAGCCTCTGAAGTGGTCCGCACGCCCATCGCCTCTTCGACGCTGAGGACCACCCCGATCGTGTCATCGCGGGTCGGTGCTTGCCGATGCTGGTTTCACCAACAATCCGCAACCTCAAGGTCACGAAGATGCTGGTCGACGGCGGGCTGGCCTGAACTTGATTTCCTCCAGAAGTGCTCAAAAGCTCCAGATCCCCGACAGCGAGCTCAAGAAACCGGTGCCTTTCAAGGAATAAATCCGGAAGGAGCAAGCCTAAGGGAAGATCACATTGCCGATAACGCTCGGGCAGCGAACTAAACTTCAGGATCGAGAGGGTCACGCTCGATGTGGCTGATATCCCTTGCCCTACAACGGATACTCGGCCGACCCGCACTCGCCAAGTTCATGGCGGCCTCTCACTATGCATACAATGTGCTCAAGATGCCCGGTCCGATGAGTGTTATCTCTGCCCAAGGCGACAAGAGGGATGCGCCATCTGCGCCGACAAGATCTACCGAAGCAGCGGCTGCAGAGAGCGCGAGCCACTTGCCACCAAGCTCCCGGGGAAGAAGAAAGCCAAGTCCGCAAGAATAGCTCGTGCCGACCGCATGCGCACCTCCCCGGCGCGCCAGGTGCCGCCGAGGACGCGCCATCGGGCTCCACCGCAAGTGCGAGAAAGCGGCTCGACCAACTAAAGGCTAAGCCCGCGAGAACAGCTCGCGCCACTCCGCAAGCCCGCCTCTCTGAATCTGCGCGCCGCCGAGGACGCGCCATCGAAGCTCGCCCGAGGAAGCAAAGAAAGCTGCCAAACTGCGAACCTTTGAGATTGTGTTTCCTAAAAGTCCACACCTTGTATGAAGAACCCGAGCGCAGAGGGGTCCAGTCGTGGTTAGGTTGCGTCGTCGATCCGCTTCGAGTCCGCTCGACGGTAAGAGCGCACCGCAACCAGCCCGCCGAGTTCTTCCCGCCGGAGGCAACACCGCCAGCGGGCTGCTGATGCCCTGCGCTCAGCAAGTGTGTTTGCACCGAAGGGTCCCCCGAAAGCGTAAAAAAAACATACAAGGGGGTGGTGGAAACCAAGGAAGAAGTACGACCCCGTCGGACTGCTGAAGACAGAAAAGCTAAGTCACCCGAGCTTTTGTACAAGATCACTTTTTAGTCCTACAGCCCTGTGTTATACCCCTCGAGCGTTTATCCTTTTAAAAAAACCTGTGCACGGAGGAACCAACTCGGGGTTAAGTTGTGTCCTTGCTTTGTTTCCAAGTCCGCTCAACAATGCAAGTGCGCTGCAACTGGCCCGAGAAGGTTTCTTGCCGGATACAACACCGCCAAAGAAGTTGCCGACGCCCCGCACTCAAGAAGTGTGTTAGCCCCGGCAAGTTCCCTAGAAGCGTAGGGTTAAAAACGTACAAGGGATACAACGAAACAGAGGGCATAGCATAGCAAGCCTGGCCACGGGACGGCCTTCGTATGAGAAACTTGTGCGCGGAGGAACCGACTCGCGGCTAAGTTGCATCCTTGCTTTGTTTCCGAGTCTGCTCAACAATACAAGTGCGCTGCAACTGGCCCGAGAAGGTTTCTTGCCGGAAACAACACCGCCGGCGGGCTGCTGATGTTCCGCACTCAGCAAGTGTGTTAGCCCCGGCAAGTTCCCTAGAAGCGTAGAGTGTGAACATACGAAGGGCAGAGCATGGCAGCGCGTGGTAGAGTCACACCATGAAAGAATAGCTTATTACAGCGCTGTCTCAGTTATTTTCATGGCTATGATTACAGTGACAAGGAGAAGCTGGAAGATGCTACGGCCAAGACAAAGTTCTCGACAAGCCAGCCACTTGGGGCTGCGAGTGCCGAAGCCCCTTTGCGATGGGCCAGGGCCCCCGGGGGCCGCGGCATCAGCGAAAAGAGCCAAAGAAGACATACCAGTACCCGGGTCTTGCCGGAGCCAGGGTTGCCGGGGACTGCGAAGGCCAAGGTTCCTCCCCTGGCAAATCAAGGTCGCCGGGAAGCTACGGAATCAGATAAGTTTCTCGTCCCTCATCATGCATCCTCTTGTGGACCGGGGAAGGCGGGGCCGCGTCCTTGAACGAGTGTGCTTTGTAAAAAGAAACCCGTGCGTGGAGGAGCTGAGTCGCGGCCAAGTTGCGCCCTTGGGTTGTTTCCGAGTCCGCTCAACAACACAAGCGCGCTGCAACTGGCCCGGCAAGGTTTTCTTGCCGGAAGCAACACCGCCAGCGGGCTGCTGACGTCCCGCACTCAGCAAGTGTGTTCGCTCCGGCAAGTCCCCTAGAAGCGTAGGGTGGGAATGTACAAAGCACAAAATCAAGTAAAGGACCTAGTCCGGCAAGCATTCCCCTCTTTTTCATTAAAAACATCATAGTTTAGTACAAGTCCATACGAGGATGAAAAACATGATAGAGAGGATTACAGATTTTAAATGCAACTAAGGCCCGAAAGGCTTGCAAGTTAAAAGATAAGGTGCCCGTAATCCCCCTCCTGCTTTCTCTGCTCAGAGGTAGGTCGAGGAGTCCCCGCAAGAGAAGCTTGCCGAAGGGCGAAGGGGCGCCTAGGAGAGCTACGGGCGCCGAAGACACCAAGAGAACTTCCGGGCCGCCAGAGCTTGGCGGAGACGGAGGCGCCGAAGCAGAGCTCAAGACGGGTGGTGGAACGTCAAGACGCTGTCGAGGGCACCTCGCCTCGATTCGACTTGACGGCCTTGCCGCCACCCCTCTTCCTCTTCTCGCAGCCTCCCCTACGCCAGCCGCCCAAGGAGACGGCCCGGGGAGTTCGAAGGCCGGCGACCGGATGATGGGGTCGCCGGTGGCGCCATGAG
This sequence comes from Aegilops speltoides, assembly GCA_021437245.1. NCBI lineage: Eukaryota > Viridiplantae > Streptophyta > Magnoliopsida > Poales > Poaceae > Aegilops > Aegilops speltoides. The sequence goes on from CM038146.1 coordinate 337,150,440, forward strand.
GCAGCGTCCCGACGCCTAGTCGGACCCGCCATCCTCGTCGTCGTCGCTGCCGCTCCCTCCTCGCCACTCTCGCCGAGGAGGGACCTTCGCTATCGGAGGAGCTGTCCACACAGATCTCGCCCGGTGCCGGAGTCCCCAAAGACCTTGACGGCAGAAGGTCGCCTCCATTAACTTAAAATGGAGGGTAAACCCCGCCGCCAAGCTGTGGATGCGGGCGAACGCCTTCCACCCTCGGTCCGAAGTACATCACGCTGGGGCCGGGATACGACACTCACTCGAAAGTGCCGCTGATCCCGCAGCCCCTCGCGCGCAACTCCAACATCTCGGGCGGATCCGCCCATTGCGCCGCGAACGGGCCGGCAATCGGAGGCGGCGACGAGGTGCTCGCCGCAGCTTGATGAAGAACTCCTGTGGATCGCTCTCTGTTGGGACCGCCGAGGAAAGGAGCTGCTGGTGGAGACGGGAGGCGACGCCCGCCGCCTCCCCGAGCGCCGACCGCGTCCTCGACCTCGTCCATGCCTCGCCCCTCCCTCTCCCCTCGTGGCCGGCTCGGCCACCACAAAGGGATAGGAGAGGCGCTACTGCCTGAGGCGACCCTTGCTGCCACCGTTGAAGAACCAGGATTCCCTCCCTCCATGGCGGATGGGGAGAAGAGTAGCGGAAATTGAAGACGAAGGAAGAAGAGGAAGTGCGAGACTATTGTGCTCCCCTTTCGCCCCTTTTAAAAGGGCGAGGTGGGGGCTCAACCGCCCCGGTCAGCCAATCAGGCAGTGAGGAGGGGAGAGGAGCGGGGCCGACTCGCCATCTCCGCCCGTGACGGCTCGGTCTCCCACCTTCGCCGCCCACGATCCCCCGCGCATGTGAGCCGCGTGGCGAAAAAGCAGGAGCCGGGGCGACGGGTGAAGCGACCTCACCCTGCGCCATGATCACGGGGGTGGATGCCTCGAAGATCGCAAACGCCACCCACATCTCCCACGACGCCGCAATCGACGCGTGCCGTTGCGGGGGAGCGCGGTGGGTGCGGAGCCCGTTGGTGCGGACCCAGGCCGCGTGCCGTCTGCAGATTTTTTGGGCCCGGCCCAACAACGCCGCACTGACCGTGTGGCCCAGGCCGGGGCTCTGCCGGTGTACTAAAGTAGGGGGTACTTTAGCACCCGAACTTGTGCACGGGCAGACGAGAAGACTTGATACCTGGCGAGGCTTGCCGGACGCCCGGCAAGGCTCTCCACCACTCCTTATCACTGCCATTCAAGAACGAAGTATTAGCCCAGAACATGAAGGCCCCGGCAAGAAGAGCTTGCCGGGAATGAAGGAAATATGCCCTAGAGGCAATAATAAAGTTATTATTTATTTCCTTATTTCATGATAAATGTTTATCATTCATGCTAGAATTGTATTAACCGGAAACATGATACATGTGTGAATGCATAGACAAAACAACATGTCACTAGTATGCCTCTACTAGACTAGCTTGTTAATCAAAGATGGTTATGTTTCCTGACCATGAACAAAGAGTTGTTATTTGATTAACGAGGTCACATCATTAGTAGAATGATCTGATTGACATGACCCATTCCCTTAGCTTAGCACACGATCGTTTAGTATGTTGCTACTGCTTTTATCCATGACATATACATGTTCCTGTAACTATGAGATTATGCAACTCCGCTTTGCGGAGGAACACTTTGGTGCTACCAAACGCCACAACGAATCGGGTGATTATAAAGGAGTACTACAGTGTCTCCAAAGGCGATGTTGGGTTGGCGATTTCGAGATTAGGTTTTGTCACTCCGATTGTCGGAGAGGTATCTCTGGGCCCTCTCGGTAATGCACATCACTGAAGCCTTGCAAGCACTACAACTAATGAGTTAGTTGTGAGATGATGTATTACGGAACGAGTAAAGAGACTTGCCGGTAACGAGATTGAACTAGGTATTGGATACCGACGATCGAATCTCGGGCAAGTAACATACCGATGACAAAGGAACAACGATGTTGTTATGCGGTCTGACCGATAAAGATCTTCGAGAATATGTAGGAACCAATATGGGCATCCAGGTCCCGCTGTTGGTTATTGACCGTGAATAGTTCTAGGTCATGTCTACATTGTTCTCGAACCGTAGGGTCCGCACGCTTAAGGTTTCGATAATGCTTATTATGAGTTTATGTATTTTGATGTACCAAGGAGTTCGAGTCCCGGATGTGATCACGGACATGACGAGGAGTCTCGGAATGGTCGAGACATAAAGATTGATATATTGGAAGCCTATGTTTGGAGTTCGGAATGGTTCCGGGCGAAAACGGGAATTTACCGGAGTACCGGAGGTTACTGAACCCCCGGAGGTAAATGGGCCTCGATGGGCCTTGGTGGAAAGGAGAAGGGCAGCCCAAGAGGGCTGCGCGCCTCCCTTCCCTAGTCCTACTAGGACTAGGAGAAGGGCCGCCCCTCTCTCTCTTTCCCTCCGGGAATCCTAGTCCAACTAGGATTGGGGGAATCCTACTCCCTGAGGGAGTAGGACTCCCAGTATGCGCCCTCCTTGGCCGGCCCCCCCCCCCTGGCTCCTTTATATATACGGGGCAGGGGGCACCTTGAACACACAAGTTGATCGTGAGATCGCCTTAGCCGTGTGCGTGCCCTCCACCATATTCCACCTCGCTTATACTGTCACGAAGCTTAGGCGAAGCCTGCTGCGGTGAAACATCAAGATCGTCACCACGCCGTCGTCTTGTGGAACTCTCCTCGACACTCGGCTGGATCGAGTACGAGGGACGCCATCGAGCTGTACGTGTGTCAAGAACTCGGGGCGCCGGAGTAACGGCGCCGGATCGGTCGGATCGCGAGGAGAATGTACGACTACTTCCTCTACGTTGTGATCGCTTCGCCGGGTCTACAAGGGTATGTGGACAACACTCTCCCCTCTCGTTGCTATACATCACCATGATCTTGCGTGTGCGTAGGAAAATTTTTGAAATTACTACGCTCCCCAACAAAGGGCATCCGAGCCTAGGTTTTTCTATGGTTTGATGTTTTGCACGAGTAGAACACAAGTGAGTTGTGGGCGATACAAGTCATACTACCTACCAGCATGTCATACTTTGGTTCAGCGGTATTGTGAGATGAAGCGCCTGCACCGACATTACGCCAGACGCTTACGCGAGACTGGTTTCACCGCCATGAGCACTCGCTTGCTTAAAGGTGACCGGTGGGTGCTGCTCTCTCACTTTAGTTGAACCGAAAGTGGCTACGCCCGTCCTTGAGAAGGTTAAAACGAGTCTATTTGACGAAGTATCGTTGTGGTTTTGATGCGAGGTGAGACTGGTTCTTGCTTAAGCCCGTAGCAGCCACGTAAAATTTGCAACAACAAAGTAGAGGACGCCTAACTTGTTTTTGCAGGCATGTTGTGATGTGATATGGTCAAGACGTGATGCTATATTTTATTGTATGAGATGATCATGTTTTGTAACCGGTTATCGGCAATCGGCAGGAGCCATATGGTTGTCGCTTTATTGTATGCAATGCAATCGCTCAGTAATGCTTTACTTTATCACTAAGCGGTAGCGATAGTCGTAGTAGCATAAGTTTGGCGAGACGACAACGATGCTGCGATGGAGATCAAGGTGTCGCTACGGTGACGATGGTGATCATGGTGGTGCTGCAAGATGGAGATCGTGAAGCACAAGATGATGATGACCATATCATATCACTTATATTGATTTGCATGTGATGTTTATCCTTTTATGCATCTTATCTTGCTTTGATTGACGGTAGCATTATAAGATGATCTCTCACTAAATTATCAAGAAGTGTTCTCCCGAGTATGCACCGCTGCCAAAGTTCGTCGTGCCTGCACACACACGTGATGATCGGGTGTGATAAGCTCTCGTCCATCTACAACGGGTGCAAGCCAGTTTTGCACACGCAGAATACTCGGTTATGCTTGACGAGCCTAGCATATGCAGATATGGCCTCGAACACGGAGACCGAAAGGTCGAGCGTGAATCATATAGTAGATATGATCAACATAAGATGTTCACCATTGAAAACTACTCCATTTCACGTGATGATCGGTTATGGTTTAGTTGATTTGGATCACGTGATCACTTAGATGACTAGAGAGATGTTTTTCTAAGTGGGAGTTCTTAAGTAATATGATTAATTGAACTTAAATTTATCATGAACTTAGTACCGATAGTATCTTGCTTGTTTATGTTTGATTGTAGATAGATGGCTCGTCTTTGTTGTTCCGTTGAATTTTAATGCGTTCCTTGAGAAAGCAAAGTTGAAAGATGATGGTAGCAATTACACGGACGGGTCCGTAATTTGAGGATCATCCTCATTGCTGCACGTAAGAGCTACGCCCCGGATGCACCGCTAGGTGACAGCCTCTTCTTTGAGCAACGCCAGATGTTATGAACGCTTTGGCGAGCAAAGTCGATGACTACTCTATAGTTCAAGGTGCCATGCTTTACGGCTTAGAACCGGACTTCAACGACGTTTTGAACGTCATGGAGCATATGAGATGTTCCAGAGTTGAAGTTGATATTCCAATGTAATGCCCGGATTGAGAGATATGAAGTCTCCAATAAGTTCTATAGCTGCAAGATGGAGGAGAATAGTTACATTAATGAGCATATACTCAAAATGTCCGGGTACTACAATCACTTGACACAATTGGGAGTTAATCTTCCGGATGATTGTGTCATTGATGAATTCTCAATCACCGCCACCAAGCTACAAAGGCTTCGTGATGAACTATAATATGCAAGGGTTAGTAAAGACTATACCGAGCTCTTCGCAATGCTAAAGGCTGCGGAGGTAGAAATCAAGAAGGAGCATCAAGTGTTGATGGTCAATAAGACCACTAGTTTCAAGAAGAAAGGCAAAGGGAAGAAGAAGGGAATTCAAGAAGAACAGCAAGCAAGTTGTTGCTCAGAGAAGAAACCCAAGTCTGGCCCTAAACCTGAAATCGAGTGCTTCTACCGCAAGCGATCGGTCACTTTGGAAGCGGAACTGCCCCAAGTATTTGGAGGATAAGAAGGATGGCAAGGTGAACAAAGGTATATGTGATATACATGTTATTGATGTGTACCTTACTAGAGCTCGTAGTAGCACTGGTATTTGATATCGGGTTCTGCTAATATTTGCAACTCAAACAGGACTACTGATTGCTTAACTCGCAAAGGACGAGGTGACGATGCGCGTGGGAAATGGTTCCAAAGTCGATGTGATCGCGGTCGGCACGCTACCTCTACATCTACCTTCGGGATTAGTATTAGACCTAAATAATTGTTATTTGGTGCTGCGTTGAGCATGAACATTATATCTGGATCTTGTTTGATGCAAGACGGTTATTCATTTAAATCGAGAATAATGGTTGTTCTATTTATATGAGTAATATCTTTTATGGTCATGCACCCTTGAGGAATGGTCTATTTTGATGAATCTCGATAGTAGTGATACACATATTCATAATGTTGAAACCAAAAGATGCAGAGTTGATAATGAAAGTGCAACTTATTTGTGGCACTTGCCGCTTAGGTCATATCGGTGTAAAGCGCATGAAGAAACTCCATCTTGATGGACTTTTGGAGTCACTTGATTATGAATCACTTGGCACTTATGAACCGTGCCTCATGGGCAAGATGACTAGAACACCGCTTCTCCGGTACTATGGAGAGAGCAACAGATTTGTTGGAAATCATACATACGATGTATGTGGTCCGATGAATGTCGAGGCTCGTGGCGGATATCGTTATTTTCTCACCTTCACAGATGACTTAAGCGAGATATGGGTATATCTACTTAATGAAACATAAGTCTGAAACGTTTGAAAAGTTCAAAGAATTTCAGAGTGAAGTTGAAAATCATCGTAACAAGAAAATTAAGTTTCTACGATCGATCGTGGAGGTGAATATTTGAGTTACGAGTTTGGTCTACATTTGAAACAATGCGAATAGTTTCAAGAACTCACGCCACCCGAACACCACAGCGTAATGGTGTGTCCGAACGTCGTAATCGTACTTTACTAGATATGGTACGATCTATGATGTCTCTTACAGATTTACCGCTATCATTTTGGGGTTATGCTCTAGAGACGGCCGCATTCACACTGAATAGAACACCGTCAAAATCCGTTGAGACGACACCTTATGAACTATGGTTTGGCAAGAAACCAAAGTTGTCGTTTCTTAAAGTTTGGGGATGCGATGCTTATGTGAAAAAGCTTCAACCCGATAAGCTCGAACCCAAATCGAGAAATGTGTCTTCATAGGATACCCAAAGGAGACAGTTGGGTACACCTTCTATCACAGATCCGAAGGCAAGACATTCGTTGCTAAGAATGGATCCTTTCTAGAGAAGGAGTTTCTCTCGAAAGAAGTGAGTGGGAGGAAAGTGGAACTTGATGAGGTAATAGTACCTTCTCCCTTACTTGAAAGTAGTTCGTCGCAGAAACCAGTTTACGAGACATCCGCACCAAGTAGCGAGGAAGTTGATGATGTTGATCATGAAACTTCAGATCAAGTTACTACGAACCTCGTAGATCAACCAGAGTAAGATCCGCACCGAGTGGTACGGTAATCCTGTTCGGAAGTCATGCTACTAGATCATGATGAACCTACGAACTATGAAGAAGCGATGGTGAGCCCAGATTCCATAAAATGGCTTGAGGCCATGAAATCGAGATGGGATCCATGTATGAAAACAAAGTGTGGACTTTGGTTGACTTGCCCGAGGGTAGGCAAGCAATAGAAAACAAATGGATCTTCAAGAAGAAGACTGACGCTGACGGTAATATTACTGTCTATAAAGCTCGACTTGTCGCAAAAGGTTTTCGACAAGTTCAAGGGGTTGACTACGATGAGACCTTCTCACCCGTAGCGATGCTTAAGTCCGTCCGAATCATGTTAGCAATTGCCGCATTTTATGATTATGAAATTTGGCAAATGGATGTAAAGACGCATTCTGAATGGATTTACGGAAGAAGAGTTGTATATGATGCAACCGAAGGTTTTATCGATCCAAAGGAGCTAACAAAGTATGCAAGCTCCAATGATCCATCTATGGACTGGTGCAAGCATCTCGAGTTGGAATAAACGCTTTGATAGTGTGATCAAAGCATTTGGGTTTGTCTGAGACTTTTGGAGAAGCTTGTATTTACAAGAAAGTGAGTGGGAGCTCAGAGCATTTACGATATTATATGTGGATGACATATTGTTGATCGGAAATGATATAGAATTCTGGATAGCATAAAGGGATACTTGAATAAGAGTTTTCAATGAAAGACCTCGGTGAAGCTGCTTACATATTGGGCATTAAGATCTATAGAGATAGATCAAGACGCTTAATTGGACTTTCACAAAGCACATACCTTGACAAAGTTTTGAAGAAGTTCAAAATGGATCAAGCAAAGAAAGGGTTCTTGCACGTGTTACAAGGTGTGAAGTTGAGTCGGACTCAATGCCCGACCACCGCAGAAGATAGAGAGAAATGAAAGATGTTCCTATGCTTCAGCCATAGGCTCTATCATGTATGCAATGCTGTGTACCGACTGATGTGTGCCTTGCTATAAGCCTAGCAGGAGGTACCAAAGTAATCCAGATTGGATCATCGGACAGCGGTCAAGAACATCCCGAAATACCGAAAAGGACTAAGGATATGTTTCTCGATATGGAGGTGACAAAGAGCTCATCGTGGCGGTTACGTTGATGCAAGCTTTGACACGATCCGGACGATTCTAAATCGCAGACCGGATACGTATTTACACTAAGCGGAGGAGCTGTCGGTTGGTGCAGTTCTAAACAAAGCGTCGTGGCGGGATCTACATGTGAAGCGGAATACATAGCAGCTTCGAAGCAGCTAATGAAGGAGTCTCGGATGAAGGAGTTCATATCCGATCTAGGTGTCATACCTAGTGCATCGGGTCCAATGAAAATCTTCGTGACAATCTCGAGCAATTGCCTTAGCAAAGGAATCCAGATTTCACAAGAGGACCAAGCACATCAAGAGACGCTTCAATTCCATCCGGGACTTAGTCGGGACCGAGACATAGAGATTTGCAAGATACATACGGATCTGAATGTTGCGGACCCGTTGACTAAGCCTCTTCCACGAGCAAAACATGATCAGCACCAAGACTCCATGGGTGTTAGAATCATTACTATGTAATCTAGATTATTGACTCTAGTGCAAGTGGGAGATCAAGGAAATATGCCCTAGAGGCAATAATAAAGTTATTATTTATTTCCTTATTTCATGATAAATGTTTATCATTCATGCTAGAATTGTATTAACCGAAACATGATACATGTGTGAATGCATAGACAAAACAACATGTCACTAGTATGCCTCTACTAGACTAGCTTGTTAATCAAAGATGGTTATGTTTCCGACCATGAACAAAGAGTTGTTATTTGATTAACGAGGTCACATCATTAGTAGAATGATCGATTGACATGACCCATTCCTTAGCTTAGCACACGATCGTTTAGTATGTTGCTACTGCTTTTATCCATGACATATACATGTTCTGTAACTATGAGATTATGCAACTCCGTTTGCGGAGGAACACTTTGGTGCTACCAAACGTCACAACGTGAATCGGGTGATTATAAAGGAGTACTACAGGTGTCTCCAAAGGCGATGTTGGGTTGGCGTATTTGAGATTAGGTTTTGTCACTCCGATTGTCGGAGAGGTATCTCTGGGCCCTCTCGGTAATGCACATCATCAAGCCTTGCAAGCACTACAACTAATGAGTTAGTTGTGAGATGATGTATTACGGAACGAGTAAAGAGACTTGCGATAACGAGATTGAACTAGGTATTGGATACCGACGATCGAATCTCGGGCAAGTAACATACCGATGACAAAGGGAACAACGTATGTTGTTATGCGGTCCGACCGATAAAGATCTTCGTAGAATATGTAGGAACCAATATGGGCATCCAGGTCCGCTGTTGGTTATTGACCGTGAATAGTTCTAGGTCATGTCTACATTGTTCTCGAACCGTAGGGTCCGCACGCTTAAGGTTTCGATAATGCTTATTATGAGTTTATGTATTTTGATGTACCAAGGAGTTCGAGTCCGGATGTGATCACGGACATGACGAGGAGTCTCGGAATGGTCGAGACATAAAGATTGATATATTGGAAGCCTATGTTTGGAGTTCGGAATGGTTCCGGGCGAAAACGGGAATTTACCGGAGTACCGGGAGGTTACCGGAACCCCCCGGGAGGTAAATGGGCCTCGATGGGCCTTGGTGGAAAGGAGAAGGGGCAGCCCAAGAGGGCTGCGCGCCCCCCCCCCCTAGTCCTACTAGGACTAGGAGAAGGGGGCCGGCCCCCTCTCTCTCTTTCCCCCCTCCGGGAATCCTAGTCCAACTAGGATTGGGGGAATCCTACTCCCGAGGGAGTAGGACTCCTGTAGCGCCCTCCTTGGCCCGCCCCCCTCCCTGGCTCCTTTATATACGGGGCAGGGGGCACCTTGAACACACAAGTTGATCGTGAGATCGTTCCTTAGCCGTGTCGGTGCCCCCTCCACCATATTCCACCTCGGTTATACTGTCATGAAGCTTAGGCGAAGCCTCGCGCCGTGAAACATCAAGATCGTCCCACGCCGTCGTCTTGTGGAACTCTCCTCGACACTCGGCTGGATCGAGTACGAGGGACGTCATCGAGCTGTACGTGTGTCAAGAACTCGGGGCGTCGGATGTAACGGCGCGGGATCGGTCGGATCGCGAGGAGAACGTCGACTACTTCCTCTACGTTGTGATCGCTTCGCCGGGTCTACAAGGGTATGTGGACAACACTCTCCCTCTCGTTGCTATACATCACCATGATCTTGCGTGTGCGTAGGAAAATTTTTGAAATTACTACGTTCCCCAACAGGGAAGGCCAACCAGGGCACCATCAGAAGAGTTGTCGCGGCGCCCCGCGCGCCCCGGCAAGGCCCAGCGGCCGGCAAGCTTGTCGGCACAACAGAGGGGCTGCGGCAAGGCACTTGCCGCGGCAAGGCTGCCACCCAACTCCAGCGCACCCAGTGACGCGTCGTCACCAGGCCATCCCAAGGGCACGTGGCGAGGCACTACGCAGCCATACGGAGCGAGGTGGCAAACGGAGCTGACAGAGGCGCCATCGTGGCAACCGGTGGCTCACTTAACGGTCACTCCTCCTGCACTGTTGGGGCGACCGGACAGGCATTTAATGCCCTTGTCCCCTGTCGTCAGAGTTAGGTAGGGGCACTGTTGTGCACTGTTGTACCAACCTGTGCTTTTACATTTTTACCCCCTCTTCCTACGCTGCCACCTGTGGGTACCCCCTTCAGACTATAAAAGGGAGGCCCATGCGCACGTAGAAGGGGTTCGGTCCATTCGACACCCACAGCACCACCATACGCTCGCACGCTCGAGCTAGATCAAATAACAGCACAAAGCAGCAGTAGGGGTGTTATCTCTCCGGAGAGCCCCGAAGCTGGGTAAAGATTGCCCGTCTCCCCGCGTGCGCCCGACCTCGATCTGCTCTGCGCACGACCCCCGCTCCCTTGCCGAACCAGAAGGGGCCCCCAGTGCCCCATAGGTGCTCGAGGCCACAGAGAAGAGCCCCGACACAATATAATACCTTATTTCTATTGTTTTGGTAGCATTGCTCGACTTGTTGTTGTGAGCGTAAAATACTGCGGGTTGGTTGTCACAGTACATCTTTAGTGGTTTGTGAATACAATCTACCACTTTCAAGTCGGGTACAAATTTCTTTAGCCATATCGCCTACCCCGTGGCCTCAAAGCATGCTATAAATTCTGCATACATCATGGATGATGCAACTATCGACTGCTTGGAGCTTTTCCACGAAATAGCCCCCCCAGCGATGGTGAATACGTATCCTGACGTGGATTTTCTATCATCTCTGTCCCCCGCAAAATCTGCGTTTGAATACCCTTTTATCTCTAGGGAATCATTTCTTCTGTATATTAGCATGTAGTCCTTCGTGCCTTGCGCATAACACAATGCTTTTTCTACCATCTTCCAGTGCTCTATGCCTGGATTCTTTTGATATCTACCGAGTACCCCGGTGATAAAAGCTAAGTCAGGGCGAGTGCACACTTGTGCATACTGTAAGCTGCCAACAGCCGAAGCATATGGTATTGCTTTCATTTGATCGATCTCGTACTGGTTCTTAGGACATTGGAATTTCCCAAAACTATCGCCCTTGACTATAGGAGCAGGTGTGGCTTTACTCGCATGCATATTATACTTTTTAAGAACCTTTTCAAAATATATTTTTTGTGATAGTCCTAAGACTCCATTGTTCCTATCTTGGTGAATTTCTATGCCCAAAACATACGATGCTTCACCAAGATCTGTTATGTCAAAATTTGAGGATAAGAACTTATATGTTTCTTGTAGTAGACTAACATCACTGCTAGCAAGCAGGATATCATCCACATACAAGATTAGGAAAATATATTTCCCATTTTTAAACTTTGCATAAATGCAGTTAGCCTCAATATTTTTTTAAATCCAAAACTTTTAATCGTTTGATTAAATTTTAAATACCACTGTCTAGAGGCTTGCTTTAATCCATAAATGGATTTCTTCAGGTGGCATCCCATATTTTCCTTGCCTTCCATGATAAAACCCTTGGGTTATTTCATGTAGACATTTTTCTTTAAATCTCCATTGAGAAATGTCGTCTTTACATCCATTTGATGTAACTCTAAATCAAAATGAGAAACTAATGCCATTATGATTCTGAAGGAATCCTTACATGAGACTAGAGAAAATGTCTCATTGTAATCTATCCCTTCTCTTTGTGTAAATCCTTTTGCCATGAGTCGTGCTTTATACTTTTCTACATTCCCTTTAGAGTCATACTTAATTTTGTAGACCCATTTGCAGCCTACTGTTTTGGCTCCTTTAGGAATTTCCTCTAAGTCCCAAACATCTTTGGAACTCATCGATTTCATCTCGTCTTCCGTTGCCTTCATCCACTTTGATGAATGAGAGCTTCTCATGGCTTCTTCATATGAGATGGGATCTTTTTCTGTATGAACTATCCGTGTTATAAACTTTATAATCAGTAGAAATAGCTGACTTTTTGTGTCTTGTAGACCTTCTAAGGGCCTCAGTTTCTGGCACATTATGTGCCTCAACTTCTGGCACTTCTTCTAAAATTTGCTTCTACACCTCCCTTTCATGCTCAATAACGGGTTTAGTCGGCTCCTGATGGACAGGTTCCGGGTCTACCCCCATAGTTGTCATGGGTGGAGTTGCAACTGGTAGTGAGAAAAATGGCTCCTGAATCATCGGATTAGGTGCATGCACCCTCTTCTCCTCAAAATCAATTTTCCGAGCTACCAAGCTCCCCCTCATCATTTCGTCCTCTAACAAGACTGCATGTCTTGTTTCTACAAACTTTGTATATCTGTCTAGGCAGTAGAAACGAAAATCCTTTGATCTGTCTGGATAGCCAATGAAGTGGCAACTCACTGTTTTGGGATCTAACTTTGCAATGTTTGGACTAAACATTTTGGCCTCAGCAGGGCACCCCCACACCCTGAAGTGTTGTAGGGAGGGCACCCTTCCTGTCCATAGCTCGTACGTTGTTTTGGGCATCGACTTGCTTGGTACTCTATTGAGAATGTGAATGGCGGGTTTAAGCGCCTCCATCTATAATCCCAATGGCAAGATGGAGTAACTCATCATGCTGCGCACCATATCCATAAGAGTATAGTTGCGCCTTTTAGCTACTCCATTTTGCTGAGGCTCGCCCGGCATTGAATACAGGGCTACTATGCCAGTCTCATGCAAGAACTTTGCAAAAGGTCCAGGGACTTGGCCATATGGAGTGTGTCGACCGTAGTACTCTCCCCCACGGTCGGACCTGACTATCTTTATTCTTTTATCATGTTGATTTCAACTTCAACTTTGAATATTTTAAATTTATCCAATGCTTCAGATCTTTCTTTGATTGCATAAATATATCCATAGCGAGAGTAATCATCTGTGAATATTATGAACGAGTCATATCCATCCACACTTTTCACCGGAAATGGTCCACAAATGTCAGCGTGAATGATTTCAAGTGTGCCTATGCTATGGATTGCACCTTTTTTGATTTGTTTTATATGCTTTCCTTTAATGCAATCTATGCATTGTTCTAAGTCTGAGAATTCTAACGGAGGAAGAATTTCAGTTTTGAATAATCTTTCTATTCTCTCCTTGGAAATATGGCCCGAGCAACAGTGCCATAATTTCGATGAGTCAAATGTTCTCTTTCTTTTCTTTTGTTCTTTATTCGACGCGGAAACATGTTCTTTCACATTGCATACAGAATTAACTTTTTCACGAAGTGATAACAAATAAAGCTCATCGTGTAGTAAAGCATCACTCACATAAGCGCTATTGAACCATATGGCACACTTGCCATGTCCAAAATAACATTCATAATTATCTTTGTCCAAACAAGAAACACTAATTAAGTTTCTGTGACATGATGGAACAAATAAAACATCTCTAAATAGAAGATTGAATCCATCAGCTAACTCCAAGAAGATGTCACCGACAGCTTCAACTTGATGTCTACTACACAACCTTCTTCTTGAAGACGTTGTTGGGCCTGCAAGTGCACAGGTTTGTAGGACAATAGCAAATTTCCCTCAAGTGGATGACCTAAGGTTTATCAATTCGTAGGAGGCATAGGATGAAGATGGTCTCTCTCAAGCAACCCTACAACCAAATAACAAAGAGTCTCTTGTGTCCCCAACACACCCAATACAATGGTAAATTGTATATGTGCACTAGTTTGGCGAAGAGATGGTGATACAAGTGCAATATGGATGGTAGATAAAGGTATTTGTAATCTAAAATTATAAAAACAGCAAGGTAACTAATGATAAAAGTGAGCGTAAACGGTATTGCAATGATAGGAAACAAGGCCTAGGGTTCATACTTTCAATAGTGCAAGTTCTCTCAACAATAGTAACATAGATAGATAATATAACAAGCCCTCAACATGCAACAAAGAGTCACTCGGAAGCCCCTAATAGCGGAGAACAAACGTAGAGATTATGGTAGGGTACGAAACCACCTCAAAGTTATTCTTTCGGATCAATCCATAAAAGAGTTCGTACTAGAATAACACCTTAAGATACAAATCAACCAAAACCCTAATGTCACCTAGATACTCCATTGTCACCTCAAGTATCTGTGGGTATGATTATACGATATGCATCACATAATCTCAGATTCATCCAACCAACACAAAGTACTTCAAAGAGTGCCCTACAGTTTCTATCGGAGAGTCAAGAACGTGTGCCAACCCCTATGCATAGGTTCCCAATGTCACGAAACCCGCAAGTTGATCACCAAAACATACATCAAGTGGCACATGATATCCCATTGTCACCACAGATAATCACGGCAAGACATACATCAAGTGTTCTCATAAAAGACTCAATCCGATAAGATAACTTCAAAGGGGAAAATCAATTCATCACAAGAGAGTAGAGGGGGAGAAACATCATAAGATCCAACTACAATAGCAAAGCTCGGGATACATCAAGATCATGCCATAGAGGGAACACGAGAGAGAACACGAGAGAGAGAGAGATCAAACACATAGCTACTGGTACATACCCTCAGCCCCGAGGGTGAACTACTCCCTCCTCGTTATGGATAGCGCCGGGATGATGAAGATGGCCACCGGTGAAGGACCCCTCCTCCGGCAGGGTGCCGAGAAGGGCTCCCGAGAGGTTTTTGGTGGCTACAGAGGCTTGCGGCGGCGGAACTCCCGATCTATCTTCTGTTCTGGAAGTTTTGGGGTACGTAGGTATATATGGGTGAAAGGAGTACGTCGGTGGACCGAAGGGGGGGGCACGAGGCAGGGGGCAAGCCCTAGGGGGGTGGGCGCGCCCCCACCCTCGTGGGCACCCCCCCCCTTCTTACCTGACGTGCACTCCAAGTCCATCGGGTGGCTTTCCTTCCAAAAATAACTTCTCCAGTTGATTTCGTTCCGTTTTGACTCCGTCTGATATTCCTTTTCCTCGAAACACTGAAATAGGCATAAAACATCAAATCTGGGCTGGGCCTCCGGTTAATAGGTTAGTCCCAAAATAATATAAAAGTGGATAATAAAGCCCAATATTGCCTAAAACAGTAGATAATATAGCATGGAGCAATCAAAAATTATATATATGTTGGAGACGTATCAAGCATCCCCGAGCTTAATTCCTGCTCGTCCTCGAGTAGGTAAATGATAAAAAGGATAATTTTTGATGCGGAGTGCTAGTTGGCATAATTTCAATGTAATTCTTCTTACTTGTGATATGAATATTCGGATCCGAAAGATTCAAAATCAAAAGTTCATATTGACATAAAAATAATAATACTTCAAGCATACTAATAAAGCAATCATGTCTTCTCAAAATAACATGGCAAAAGAAAGTTCATCCCTACAAAATCATATAGTTAGGCTATGCTTCATTTTCGTCACACAAAGATATTCCTAACTTCTATACCCCCGATGACAAGCCAAGCAATTGTTTCATACTTAAATTATCTCAAACTTTTTCAACCTTCACGCAATACATGAGCGTGAGCCATGGATATAGCACTATGGGTGGAATAGAATATGATGATGGGGATTGTGTGGAGAAGACAAAAAAGGAGAAAGTCTCACATTGACGAGGATAATCAACGGGCTATGGAGATGCCCATCAATTGATGTCAACATGAGGAGTAGGGATTGCCATGCAATGGATGCACTAGAGCTATGAATGCTCAACAAAAGAAAACTAGTGGGTGTGCATCCAACTCGCTTGCTCATGAAGACCTAGGGCATTTGAGGAAGCCCATCGTAGGAATATACAAGCCAAGTTCTATAATGAAAAATTCCCACTAGTATAAAAAGACAACTTATGAGACTCACTGCATGAAGAACAAGGTGCTACTTTGAAGCACAATATATGAGACTCACTACATGAAGAACAAGGTGCTACTTTGAAGCACAAGTGTGGAAAAAGAGATAGTAGTATTTCCCTTTTTATTTATTTTTTTTGGGCCTTTCTTTTTTTGGCCTTTTTTTTGGGCAATGCTCTAATAATGATGATCATCACACTTCTATTGATTACAACATAAGGATTACAACTCGGAACTTAGAACAAGATATGACTCTATATTAATGCCTCCGGCGGTGTACCGGGGTGGTGCAATGAATCAAGAGTGACATGTATGAAAAATAATGCATGGTGGCTTTGCCACAAATACGATGTCAACTACATGATCATGCAATGGCAATATGACAAAAGTAAAGTATGTCATGATGATGATGGTGGAAGTTGCATGGCAATATTGTTGGGGAACGTAGTAATTTCAAAAAATTTCCTACGCACACGCAAGATCATGGTGATGCATAGCAACGAGAGGGGAGAGTGTTGTCTACGCTCGTGAGACCGGCGAAGCGATCACAACGTAGAGGAAGTAGTCGTACGTTCTCCTCGCGATCCGACCGATCCCGGCGCCGTTACTCCGGCGCCCCCGAGTTCTTGACACACGTACAGCTCGATGACGCTCCTCGAGCTCCGATCCAGCAAAGCTCCGGGGAGAGAGTTCCGTCAGCACGACGGCGTGGTGACGATCTTGATGTTCTACCGGCGCAGGGCTTCGCCTAAGCACCACAACGATATGACCGAGGTGGATTATGGTGGAGGGGGGCACCGCACACGGCTAAGGAACGATCTCAAGGATCAACTTGTGTGTCTATGGGGTGCCTTGCCCCGTATATAAAGGATGGAGGAGGAGGAGGCCGCCAAGGGTTTGGCGCGCCAGTGTGGAGTCCTACTAGGATTCCAAGTCCTAGTAGGAGTCCATCAAGAGGAGGAAGGAGAAGGAATAGGAGGAGAAGGAAGGTGGCGGCCCCTTTTCCCTAGTCCATTCGGACTAGAGGAGAGGGGGCAGCAGCCTTTTTCCTCTTCCCACTAAAGCCCATCAAGGCCCATTACTTCTCCGTAACTCCCGGTACTCAAAAATACCGAATCACTCGGAACCTTTCCGAACTCCGAATATAGTCGTCCAATATATCGATCTTTACGTCTCGACCATTTCAAGACTCCTCGTCATGTCCCGATCTCATCCGGGACTCGAACTCCTTCGGTACATCAAAATACACAAACTCATAATATAACCGCCATCGAAACCTTAAGCGTCACGGACCCTACGGTTCGAGAACAATGTAGACATGACCGAGACACGTCTCGGTCAATAACCAATAGCGGGACCTGGATGCCCATATTGGTTCCTACATATTCTACGAAGATCTTTATCGGTCAGACCGCATAACAACATACATTGTTCCCTTTGTCATCGGTATGTTACTTGCCCGAGATTCGATCGTCGGTATCCAATACCTAGTTCAATCTCGTTACGGCAAGTCTCTTTACTCGTTCCGTAATACATCATCTCACAACTAACTCATTAGTTGCAATGCTTGCAAGGCTTAAGTGATGTGCATTACCGAGAGGGCCCAGAGATACCTCTCCGACATTCGGAGTGACAAATCCTAATCTCAAATCGCCAACCCAACAAGTACCTTTGGAGACACCTGAGAGCACCTTTATAATCACCCGATTCGTTGTGACGTTTGGTAGCACACAAAGTGTTCCTCCGTAAACGGAGTTGCATAATCTCATAGTCATAGGAACATGTATAAGTCATGAAGAAAGCAATAGCAACATACTAAACGATCGGTGCTAAGCTAACGGAATGGGTCATGTCAATCAGATCATTCAACTAATGATGTGATCCCGTTAATCAAATAACAACTCTTTGTCCATGGTTAGGAAACATAACCATCTTTGATTAACAAGCTAGTCAAGTAGAGGCATACTAGTGACACTCTGTTTGTCTATATATTCACACATGTATTATGTTTCCGGTTAATACAATTCTAGCATGAATAATAAACATTTATCATGATATAAGGAAATAAATAATAACTTTATTATTGCCTCTAGGGCATATTTCCTTCAAATATATCTCGGAATGGCTATGGAAATGCCATAATAGGTAGGTATGGTGGCTGTTTTGAGGAAGATATAAGGAGGTTTATGTGTGATAGAGCGTATCATATCACGGGGTTTGGATGCACCGGCGAAGTTTGCACCAACTCTCAAGGTGAGAAAGGGCAATGCACGGTACCGAAGAGGCTAGCAAAGGCGGAAAAGTAAAAGTGCGTATAATCCATGGACTCAACATTAGTCAAAAGAACACATATACTTATTGCAAAAATTTAGAAGTCATCAAAAATCAAGTACTACGCGCATGCTCCTAGGGGGATAGATTGGTAGGAAAAGACCATCGCTCGTCCCCGACCGCCACTCATAAGGATGCACAAGCCAGGTACACTTCATGTTTCAAATTTGTTAGCCAACTTTAACCATACGTGCATGCTACGGGACTTGCTAACTTCAACACAAGCATTCTTTAAATTCATAATCACCCAACTAGCATGACTTTAATATCACTACCTCCATATCTCAAAACAATTATCAAGTATCAAACTTTTCTTAGTATTCAACACACTCATAAGAATTCTTACAAATCTTTTATGCTTAGCATATTAGGATTATTTAAGCAAATTACCATGCTATTTAAGACTCTCAAAATAATATAAGTGAAGCATGAGAGTTCATCTATTACTTAAAAATAAAACTACCACCATGCTCTAAAAGATATAAGTGATGCACTAGAGCAAATGACAAACTACTCCGAAAGATATAAGTGAAGATCAATGAGTAGTCGAATAATTATGCAACTATGTGAAGAATCTCCCAATTAATAATTTCAGATCTTGATACTTTATTCAAACAGCAAGCAAAGCTAAATAAAACTACATTGCAAGGATAGCACAACTCATGTGAAGAAGCAAAAACTTAGGCTCAACCGATACTAACCGATAGTTGTTGAAGAAGAAAGGTGGGATGCCTACCGGGGCATCCCCAAGCTTAGATGCTTGAGACTTCTTGAAATATTATCTTGGGGTGCCTTGGGCATCCCCAAGCTTGAACTTTTGTGTCTCCTTAATTCCTCTCATATCATGGTTTCTCTTTTTATCAAAAGCTTCATTCACAAAAAACTGAACAAGAACTCGTGAGATAGGTTAGTATAAACCAATGCAAAACCTTATCATTTTCTACTATAACAAATCACTAACATTATTATTCAACGTTTCATACTAAATGCCTCTGTATATTTAATACTCCTATCCTCAAATAGAATCATTAAACAAACAAACATATGCAAACAATGCAAACATAACAGCAATCTGCCAGAACAGTACAGTCTGTAAAGAATGCAGGAGTATCAATACTTGCCTAACTCCAAAAATTATTAACTAAAATTCCCACTGTAATAAATTTATCAGAGCTCAATATGCAAAAAGACTCAACATTATACCACTCTCTGACTTTTCTAGGGAATTTTTGCAACAGCGGTAAACTTTCTGTTTTCAAACAGCAACATGTATACTAGCAAAATAAGCATGGCAAAGGCTATCCTTGACATTTTTATTGAAACTAAAGATGCAAAATATTATTCTAAATAACAAAATAAAATGACGCTCCAAGCAAAACACATATCATGTGGTGAATAAAAATATAGCTCCAAGTAAAGTTACCGATGGTACGAAGACGAAAGAGGGGATGCCTTCCGGGGCATCCCAAAGCTTAGGCTCTTGGTTATCCTAGAATATCTTGGGGTGCCATGGGAATCCCCAAGCTTAGGCTCTTTGCCATCCCTTATTCCATAGTCCATCGAATCTTTACCCAAAACTTGAAAACTTCACAACACAAAACTCAACAGAAAACTCGTAAGCTCCGTTAGTATAAGAAAATAGAACAACCACTTAGGTACTGTAATGAACTCATTATAAATTCATATTGGTGTAATATCTACTGTATTCCAACTTATCTATGGTTCATACCCTCCGATACTACTCATAGATTCATCAAAATAAGCAAACAACACATAGAAAACAGAATCTGTCAAAAACAGAACAGTCTGTAGTAATCTGTATCAAACGTATACTTATGGCACTCCAAAAATCCTAACACATTAGGAAGTCCTAAGAAATTCGTGTACCAATCCAGAGAAAAAAGAATCAGATCAGAAGCACGTTTATGTGAATTAACAAAACTAATTTACTGGGTGCAAAAGTTTCTGATTTTCAGCAGGATCAACACAACTATCACCGTAAGCTATCCTAAAGGTCTTACTTGGCACTTTATTGAAACAAAAGCTATAAAACATGATTACTACAGTAGCATAATCATGTGAACACACAAAAACAGTAAGGGTAAATATTGGGTTGTCTCCCAAAAAGCGCTTTTCTTTAATGCCTTTTAGCTAGGCATGATGATGACAATGATGCTCACATAAAAGATAAGAATTGAAACATAACGGGAGCATCATGAAGCATATGACTAGCACGTATAAGTCTAACCCACTTCCTATGCATAGGGATTTTGTGAGCAAACAACTTATGGGAACAATAATCAACTTGCATAGGAAGGTAAAACAAGCATAACTTCAAGATTTTAAGCACATAGAGAGGAAACTTGACATTATTGCAACTCCTACAAGCATATGTTCCTCCCTCATAATAATTTTCAATAACATCATGAATGAATTCAACAATATAACCAGCACCTAAAGCATTCTTTTCATGATATACTAGCATAGAAAATTTACTACTCTCCTCATAAGCAAAATTCTTCTCATGAATAGTAGTGGGAGCAAACTCAACAAAACAACTATCATGTGATTAAAATTTAAGATCAAGATGACAAGTTTCATGGTTATCATTATTCTTTATAGCATACGTGTCATCACAATAATCATCATAGATAGGAGGCATGCTTTCATCATAGTAAATTTGCTCATCAAAGCTTGGGGGACAAAAAATATCATCTTCATCAAATATAGCTTCCCCAAGCTTGTGGCTTTGCATATCATTAGCATCATGGATATTCAAGGAATTCATACTAACAACACTGCAATCATGCTCATCATTCAAATATTTAGTGCCAAATATTTTAATGCATTCTTCTTCTAACACTTTGGCACAATTTTCTTTTCCATCATGCTCACGAAAGATATTAAAAAGGTGAAGCGTATGAGACAAACTGAATTCCATTTTTTGTAGTTTTCTTTTATAAACTAAACTAGTGTTAAAACAAGAAACAAAAAGATTCGATTGCAAGATCTAAAGATATATCTTCAAGCACTCATCTCCCCGGCAACGACGCCAGAAAAGAGCTTGATGTCTACTACACAACCTTCTTCTTGTAGACGTTGTTGGGACTGCAAGTGCACAGGTTTGTAGGACAGTAGCAAATTTTCCTCAAGTGGATGACCTAAGGTTTATCAATCCGTAGGAGGCGTAGGATGAAGATGGTCTCTCTCAAGCAACCCTGCAACCAAATAACAAAGAGTCTCTTGTGTCCCCAACACACCCAATACAATGGTAAATTGTATAGGTGCACTAGTTCGGCGAAGAGATGGTGATACAAGTGCAATATGGATGGTAGATAAAGGTATTTGTAATTTGAAATTATAAAAACAGCAAGGTAACTAATGATAAAAGTGAGCGTAAACGGTATTGCAATGATAGGAAACAAGGCCTAGAGTTCATACTTTCACTAGTGCAAGTTCTCTCAACAATAATAACATAGATAGATAATATAAAAAGCCCTCAACATGCAACAAAGAGTCACTCGGAAGCCACTAATAGCGGAGAACAAACGTAGAGATTATGGTATGGTACGAAACCACCTCAAAGTTATTCTTTCGGATCAATCTATAAAAGAGTTCGTACTAGAATAACACCTTAAGATACAAATCAACCAAAACCCTAATGTCACCTAGCTACTCCATTGTCACCTCAAGTATCCGTGGGCATGATTATATGATATGCATCACATAATCTCAGATTCATCCAACCAACACAAAGTACTTCAAAGAGTGCCCCAAAGTTTCTATCGGAGAGTCAAGAACGTGTGCCAACCCCTATGCATAGGTTCCCAATGTCACGAAACCCGCAAGTTGATCACCAAAACATACATCAAGTGGCACATGATATCCCATTGTCACCACAGATAATCACGGTAAGACATACATCAAGTGTTCTCATAAAAGACTCAATCCGATAAGATAACTTCAAAGGGGAAACTTAATTCATCACAAGAGAGTATAGGGGGAGAAACATCATAAGATCCAACTACAATAGCAAAGCTCGGGATACATCAAGATCGTGCCATAGAGGAACATGAGAGAGAACACGAGAGAGAGAGAGAGAGAGAGAGATCAAACACATAGCTACTGGTACATACCCTCAGCCCCGAGGGTGAACTACTCCCTCCTCGTCATGGATAGCGCCGGGATGATGAAGATGGCCACCGATGAAGGATCCCCCCTCCGGCAGGGTGCCGGGAAGGGCTCCCGAGAGGTTTTTGGTGGCTACAGAGGCTTGCGGCGGCGGAACTCCCGATCTATCTTCTGTTCTGGAAGTTTTAGGGTACGTAGGTATATATGGGTGAAAGGAGTACGTCGGTGGACCGAAGGGGGGGCCACGAGGCAGGGGCGCGCCCCAGGGGGGTGGGCGTGCCCCCCACTCTCGTGGGCACCTCCCTTCTTCCCTGACATGCACTCCAAGTCCATCGGGTAGCTTTCCTTCCAAAAATAACTTCTCGAGTTGATTTCGTTCCGGTTTGACTCCGTCTGATATTCCTTTTCCTCGAAACACTGAAATAGGCATAAAACAGCAAATCTGGGTTGGGCCTCCGGTTAATAGGTTAGTCCCAAAAATAATATAAAAGTGGATAATAAAGCCCAATATTGCCTAAAACAGTAGATAATATAGCATGGAGCAATCAAAAATTATAGATACGTTGGAGATGTATCACAACTCCATTTGCCACTTCAATGCATCTTTCACTTCTCTGTGTAGTCCGCGTTGAATGGAATCCCTGTAAAGAATTTGCAACATGAACAGTTGCTCCTGAGTCAATCCACCAAGTGGATTTTGAAAACTGTGTATACTAGGATTGATTTACAAAGGAAACTATGTCGTTACCTCTTTTTGCCATGACTGACTTCAGCCAAGCAGCACAGTCTTTCTTGTAATGCCCTTTCTGCTTACAGTGGAGACATCTGTCTTTGTCCACTAAGAAAGGTTGTTGCTGACGCTGATGCTGATAGGGAGCTTTTCCATGTGGCTTTGAAGGAGAACCTTTGTTGTTTTGATTGTAATTCTTTTTCTTGTTCTCCTTCACATAGTTGAGTGAACCACCATGTGAGGCTTTGAGTCTGTCCTCTTCTTGGACACACATTGCTATTGCTTTTCAATGTCCCATGATCCAGGTGACATATTGTAGTTTACAACAAAGGTTTCAAACTCCTTTTGCAGTGAAGCCATGACCAGGTGGACCAGGAGCTTTGCTTTGATCTCCAGATCCTCATCCATGGGCTTGAGCTTTGCAGCCATATTGCTCATCCTGAGGATGTGCACTCTTATTCCATGACTACCACCTGTGTAGTGTTCTGTCACCAATTGCTTTAACACCTGGGTGGCATATATCTTTGAAGAGCCAGTGAAGTGGCCCTTTATCTTTGTAAGCAACTCCCCTGCGGAAGTGCACTTTGCAATGGAGCCCACAATGGTGCTCTCAATTGTATTCTTTATAAATGACATGCACTTTTTGTTTGCATTGACCCACTTTTGGTCTGCTATGGAGTATGACATCTCCAAAGGAGCATAATCTTTTTTCTTATTCTCCCACGCATCATCTTTGTCAGTGGCCTATCTGACTGGCTCTGCAGGTATGACCAGTTGTCCAGGTCAGCGCAGACAAATGCCAGGTCTACTTACTTCCTCCACTCAGTGTAGTTATCACCTCTAAGTGTCGGAACATCTTTTAGGCAACTCATCAAGTGGAAGACTCCTGAAATCATAATTTAAGTGAGATCAGTATAACAATCATATGCATTAATCTAACGTTGGTCAAATTAAACATACAATTGTCTATGTAATTAAATCTATATTACCGTTGGGCAAAATATTAGAAATAAATGCACCTTTAATTTCAATAAAGCATGATCATGTTATCAACAACCTTGGTCATAAAAAATAACATAATCATATCATTTCAATAATTACTTTTAACATGCTCT
This sequence comes from Aegilops speltoides, assembly GCA_021437245.1. Lineage (NCBI taxonomy): Eukaryota > Viridiplantae > Streptophyta > Magnoliopsida > Poales > Poaceae > Aegilops > Aegilops speltoides. The sequence goes on from CM038146.1 coordinate 337,174,660, forward strand.
TAAAAACTTAATTCTATGTAAACTTTTATTTTCTTTGTAAAGGAGCACTATTAACTATTTACGCAGCTGAAAAACATGAATAAAAATTCGTGAACTTTTTACTTTTTACATAAACTTTTTTTGAGTAAATAAAAATTCATGAACTTTATTATTTTCTTTGTAAAATTCATGAACATTTCTTTTTCTAAAAAAATTCTGTTTTTTATTTTCAGAAACTTTTTCTGTTTACTTTTTTATTTTCTAAACAAAAAAATTCGTTGGAAAATTTTGCATAGAAAAACTATTAAACCTGCCCAAAATCTGGACAAAAACAAGGAAAAACAGCAGCACAGCCCAGTGCGCGGCTGCGGCCTTCCTCTCTTTCGGCCCAGTGGCCCATTGGGGGGTTGCGCCGCTCGCTGGTTGTCGTCGGATCAAATCCGACGGCCGTCCGCGCAGATCAGGCGGGTAAAAGCGAGTGCAGCTGAGTGCTCCCATAACCCTAGCTTCATTCCGCCCACGCTCTTCTCTCTCCCGGTCGCTTGACTCCGATTCGGTCGTCGGGCCATCGTGCGGCGCCGCGCCTGGCCGCCGGCGACGGTGGCGGAAGCCACTGTGCCGCGCGCGCCTCCTCTCCCTTCCCCTTTCTCTTTTGCAGATACGACTAGAGCCAGCCCCTTCTCTGATCTTTTGGGGAAAAAGGGCAGCGCCCTGGTCGGCCGCTTCGGCCGCCGGCGACGGCGGCGAGGGCCACCGTGCGATGTTGTGCTCTCCTTTTCCCTTCTTTCGCCCATCCACCACCGCCTCCTCTCTGTGCCGCCGAGGACGACGGCGCCTTGAAAGCAGCGGTGCCCCCTCTGCCCCCCTTGCTGGTGTGTGAGAGCTCCCGATGGAGAGCGCGCTGCCGTCAAGCGTGCGGTGGTGGCGCCCTTTTGCCCCCTTAGGGAGGCTGTGTTCTTCTTCCCCGCACCTCGGCTTGCCGATGCGTGTGGGGATCGAGAGGAACGGTGCGGCCGGAGTGGCGGCACACTTTGCCGGCGAGGCCCGAGGCCCTCTGCCGGTAAACTTTCTTTTGCCCTCTGATTAGGGTTCTTGGGAGGGGATTTCTTTTTCTTTTTCTGTTTATACTTTGCACCAGAAATCATAGCCTAGCATGGCCTGGTACCATTGATAGATCCTCTGGATCGGTGTAGGCTAGTGATTCCGGTGAACCTACCTTCTCCTGGTGCTGACAAGATCGAGCCGGAGGCCATCATGGTGCTATGATGCACGGTGATGGCGAAGAGTGGGCGAGGTAGTGGCGGCGGCGATGTGTGGGCAGTGGCGGCGTCGGAGCTTCCCGTCACTGTCAGCGCAAGACGTAGATCGGGTCGGGTGTTTCGATGGGGAGCCTGGCAACGCGGTGAACCTCATACTGTGTGCCGCTGGCCCCAACCTCTTTATGTAGCGCTGCATGACAGGGGCCCGTCAACCATATTGTGGTTGGGCGCCCCCGATCAGGACGCGGATCAAGGGTCTGGTGGACCATTGGGCCCACACGGGAGAGTTCAACCTAACAAACTCCAGGTCCAGCACCGCGGCATTTGCTGTCGGGTCGAGGCCAGAGACGGCTGTGATGGCGACGGAGTACTCTGGATCCTCAGAGACAGCAACCGTCCAGAACAGCAAGCTGCTACATCTTGAGCTTGCATTGGTTTTCCTCGAAGAGGAGAGGGTGATGCAGCAAAGCGTAGCGTAAGTATTTCCCTCAGTTTTGAGAACCAATGTATCATTCCAGTAGGAGGCTCCTCAAAAGTCCCACACACCTACACAAACAAACTGAGAACTCGCAACCAACGCAATAAAGGGGTTGTCAATCCCTTCATGGCCACTTGCGAAAGTGAAATCTAATAGAGATAGTATGATAAGATAAATATATTTTTGGTATTTTATAAGATAGATGCAAAAAGTAAAGATGCAAATAAAGTAGATTGAAAGCAAATATGATATGAGATAGACCCGGGGGCCATAGGTTTCACTAGAGGCTTCTCTCAAGATAGCATAAGTATTACGGTGGGTGAACAAATTACTGTCGAGCAATTGATAGAAAAGCGCATAGTTATGAGATTATCTAGGCATGATCATGTATATAGGCATCACGTCCATAACAAGTAGACCGACTCCTGCCTGCATCTACTACTATTACTCCACACATCGACCGACTCCTGCCTTCATCTAGAGTATTAAGTTCATAAGAACAGAGTAACGCATTAAGCAAGAAGACATGATGTAGAGGGATAAACACATGCAATATGATATAAACCCCATCTTGTTATCCTCGATGGCAACAATGCAATACGTGTCTCGTAACCCTTTCTTTCACTGGGTAAGAACACTGCAAGATTGAACTCAAAGCTAAGCACTTCTCCCATGGCAAGAAAGATCAATCTAGTAGGCCAAACCAAACTGATAATTCGAAAAGACTTGCAAAGATAACTCAATCATACATAAAAGAATTCAGAGAAGATTCAAATATTATTCATATATAAACTTGATCATAAACCCACAATTCATCAGATCTCAACAAACACACCGCAAAAAGAGTTTACATTGAATAGATCTCCACAAGAGAGGGGGAGAACATTGTATTGAGATCCAAAAAGAGAGAAGAAGCCATCTAGCTAATAACTATGGACCCGTAGGTCTGTGGTAAACTACTCACAACTCATTGGAGGGGCAAGGAGTTGATGTACAGGGCCCTCCGTGGTTGCTTCCCCCTCCGGCAGAGTGCCGGCAAGGGCTCCAAGATGGGATCTCGCAGATACAGAAGGTTACGGCGGTGGAAATTGTGTTTCGTGGTACTCCTGGATGTTTTCGGGGTACATAGACATATATAGGAGGAAGAAGTACATCGGTGGACGCCCGAGGAGCCCACGAGACAGGGGGCACGCCCTACAGGAGGGGGCGCGCCCTCCTATCTCGTGGGGCCCTCGGAGCTTTCTTGACTTGCACTCCAGGCTCTCCGGATCAGATTTGTTCCAAAAATAACGCTCCCGAAGGTTTCATTCCGTTTGGACTCCGTTTGATATTCCTTTTCTTCGAAATACTGAAATAGGCAAAAAAAACAGCAATATGGGTTGGGCCTCCGGTTAGTAGGTTAGTCCCAAAAATGATATAGAAGTGTAAAATAAAGCCCATAAACATCCAAAAGGGGTAATATAATAGCATGGAACAATCAAAAATTATAGATACGTTGGAGACGTATCACAAGCCCATCAAGCATATCACAAGGGCGAACAAGATGCAGATGCAAATGATGCCGACACACCGGCAGCTTCCAGCGCAAGGATTATTTGTTTCTCGCTCCGCCGGGCACGGGCGCACTTCCCTCCATGGCTGCCGACCGAGCTTCCGTTCCCATGGCCACCATTACGACTGGAGCTTCCTTCCTTGGGAAGAAGAGAGACGACGACTTATGATTAGCGTTGGATCAGCCCTCCCAGACGGTGTAGATCCAATCGTCTCGTCTCTCGTACCGTCCCCGCACAGCCTCACCCGATCAACCGCGGGATCCCCATAGCTTACGATTGAGTCCTGCTACTATATATATGGGCGGCGCTCTGCACCGGTCGACCGGCCCTACATTTGGGCCGGTCAACCGCGGGTTGTCCAATGCCACTTGTTCTGCCCTGTCAGATTAAAAAAATGTTTCACTCGTCCTTCTTCCCTCGCTCAGTCCTTTTCGCATCTCGGGCATCTCGCGTATCTCCACCCCAAGCAAAGCACCATTCGGGTGTGTCTCGCCGGTCGTCGTCCTCGACGCCAATCATCGCACGGTCGCCAGTCGCACGCCCCTGACGACAGTTTCAGCAAGTCGCTGGTCGATGACCCGTAAAAGGATGTAGCAAAATTCACGAATGGTGGTAGCAAAAATTAATACGATGGTAGCAAAAATTAATACGATGGTAGCAAAAAATAAGCTGCTTCCAGGAAAATCAAAAGACGGTGGTAGCAAAATCATAGCCAGTTGTAGCAAAAATTCCAAAAAAAATAGGTTTGATCTACCAAAAGGAATTAACCGGTTCCAGCAAAAATTTATGTTGGTTCCAGCAAAATAAATCCATGATTGTAGCAAAAACAAGTCGCCCCCATCGGTCACAACAAAAGTCTCTCACATGTCCTCGCAACAAAAAATCTAGCAGGTTCCAGCAAAAAAACTTGTCGGTTCCAGCAAAAACGAGCTCGACGCCGTCCTGCTCCAGCACCGAGGAAAATTGGTTGCAACTTTCTGGCGCCCGGTTCCAGCAAATAAAATATGTGGTTTCAGCACCAAAAGCCGCCGTCTTCGCCGCTGGCAGCTGCTGGTTGCAGCACCGGTGCCCTCCTCGCCGCTGGAGGCAGCTTCCTTCGCGCGAGGTGTCGACCTTGCAGCACATCCACCAGCTGGTTCCAGCAAAATGAGGCATCGGTTCCAGCAAAATAATAAAAAATTCATCAAAATCGAAAGGGGATGGTAGCAAAAAAAAGAAAGGGGTTGTAGCAAAAATAACGGGTGGATCCAGCAAAACGCACCTGGTTCCAGCACAAGTTCATTGCCGGCGTGGTCAATTGCAACTTGGCCGCGACGGCTAGACGACGAGCATGGCCCTAACTGCGGGAGATGGGGAAGGAGATGCGGTAGGATGTGGATGGGGACGACGACGAGCGCTGCTCCCTGATTGCAGCAGGATGTGGATGGATCCAGCTGCCGGCGGCCATGTCGACGAGCGCCGCTCCTTGGTAGCGGGTGGGAGGTATATGCGCGAAGGATGTGGATGGGGATGAGCCGCCGAGCACATGTGTGAAGAGATAAGGAAGGCTGGACGATGTGTGGGGCCCATTAACCACGTGTTGTTGTCTTGAAGACCGCATGATCAACAGTAGATCACATGGGGGTGGTGAGACTGGCGGATCGCTCGGACGGTCAGCCGGCACAGATCGTTTCCCTATATATATACACGTACGTCCTGGTGCTCGCGTTATTCCTGAATTTATTTCAGGATTTCCGGCGATGCTCTTTCAGTGGAAGGAGACGTTTTCGTCGATGACGAGGCGCCTACGGTGGCTTTGTAAATTTTAAGATGATATGCCGGCTCAGTCTCTCGGAGGTGCTCATAGGGATAGGGTGTGCGTGTGTGCGTTCATAAGGGTGAGTGTATGCACGTGTATATGAGCGCTTGTGTCTGTACTGATGTTAAAAAAAAAACTTACGTACATGCGTGTACGACATGGCATACTAGCAGGAGACGTGTCCACCTAATGTGATCGTAGCACCTGATTAGAGACCACATCATGTACACAGGACACTCGTATACCGTTTAAACTGTGGAAACACGTTAGACCCGTAGCAGATGTATGAGCATGTTTTTTTTCATGATAATACATGTCTCATTTATATCATAAGGATCATAGTACAAGCCACGTACATACCGACCTGACATGACTGAAAAGATAGCAGAATGTTAGCCTTTGCAAACAGGAACACTAGCCAAGAAGTAAAATTACAAACAAGATTGAAGAATCCTCTGAGCTTGACATCAACGCCTGTCACCTGCCTCTGGCACCACCATAGCAGCCACCAAAGGAGAACATGACGGAACACCTCCACACCCGAGCTCGACGCGGCTCCATCACTGATATGCAGCTTTGCGGACCTCCAAGGTGGCGAAGCCAATAAAGGCGAAGCCAATGCCGTTGAACGAATCAGACCGGGGCAACACCCCGGACACGCCATTAAATTTCAGATCTGACATGCCCGCCCAACTAAGATGTTGGAGGAGGAAACCATACCTGCCTGCCACGAACCACGAACCGAGATCCACCATCTTTCAGATGTCGTCGATGCAGACTATAATCTGCATCCGCTCCTGGACTACTTTCCAAGCTCCACGCCGGCGCTGGAACAAACGCCGTCACAACGGCGGAGCCCGAGGACACAGGTCCACCACGAGGATGCCGCCGCCGCCTCACCATCCTTGCTTGAACAGTCTGATTTCCAAATCCACCTGAAAAGCGGATCGCCTCATTGGGGAGGATCTGAAGATTTATTAGTCGACGCCGCCACCACCAATGCCGAAGCCATGACGATAAACAACCAAAATTCCTAAGAAACTAACGCTTAAAACAATCCACACGCGTGGATCCGGCGACCCTCCTCATCATCGACGATCGAGGTCGTCAGCGGAGGGGAGCCGCCGGAGGACGGCAGCGGAGGAAGACGCCCTAGCGGCAGGAGGCGAGATCGCCTTTCTTTTCTTCTCCTGGAAGAAAGAAAGCGACTTCTGTTGGAAGAAAGAAAGCATGTTTACAACACCAAACACCACCGCTTCGAACGTATATTGGTGAATCTGTGTACTCATGGACGTAGGGCACACAAACACCGGATAACCAACGCCCTTCACAACCTATATATCCAACGTAGCCGCGCACAACAGCCAACAAGAAGAGGAAAGCCCCGCGGGAGAAGCCAACAGCGCGCGCCATGGCGGCAGCTCGAGACGACGACATCGACGGCGGCGGCGGGTGCGATCCGCGGAAGTGTTTAGGGGACGCCTGGCCGGCCATCCTCGGTGCCCTGACGGCGCTGGTGATCATAACGCCCATCCTCCACTGGTTGTACGCGGGCTCCGAGGACTCGGCCAAGATCCCGGAGTACACCGTCGCCGTCGCGGCCTTCTCGGGCCTCGACCCCGACCTTGACCTCGCGCGCGCCACGCTCGACCCCGCCTTCGACCTCACCTTCCGCATCAACGAGCCGCGCAGGTACAGCGCCGAGTGCGTGGACCGCGGCACCACGGCGTCCGTGTCCTACCGTCGCGTCGTGCTCGCCAGCGGGCCCATGCCGGAGTTCTGCGCGAGGAAGGAGAACGTCACGGAGGTGGGGTCCGTGATGGCGTGGGGCAACGCCGTGCCCGTGCCGCGGTTCGCGCGGGAGCACCTCGCCGAGGAGCTGCGGCGAGAGAACGCCACGGTGGACGTAGCCCTGCTGGGGCCGGCGGCGGCGAGGCGCCTGCAGAAGGTGGTCGAGTGCACGGCCGTCTTGGGCCGCGGCGAGACCTCGCCGACGTGCAAGGTCACGTCCCAGTATCCGATCTCGCCCGAGCCCGAGTACCCGCTCGGGCCACGGCCGGCGAGGAAGCTTCTTGAGTCATGGAGCGACTATAGATCACTACTCCTAGTTAGCTAGGGTTTTGTGCTAGTTTTGCGTCATGGATAACTAGTTAAGTGCACATATAGAATCAATTTTTTTTTTACAGCAGCCCTACTAGATTTTGCTTCTTGTTATAGTAGTATTTTGTTCAGGCCTTATACGTGTGATCTTTGCATTCATATTGTGTGATTTTTCGAATGCGTACTTGTGCAACAATTTGAACAAACCTACCCTACACCACAACAATTTGAACGTGCCCCAGTCGTCCATGCAGAAAATATTTAGACCGGAGCAATTGAGCAAAACGCACACCAGCAGATAACCTTGCGATGCGCCTTAAGGCGACGAGGCAGAGCATCATGAGAGACCAACAAACAGTTCACCGAAACGCGAAATTGGATCCAAGGAACTGCATTGCATTGCGCCCCCCAAAACTCAAAATTTCCAAGGTTCCATCACACCAGACGAGACCAGACCATCTTATCTACATTACCAAATACCTAATGAAAATTGTTCACCGATAAAGCAACTTAGTGACAAGCTAGCCTACCCTAGACCACACCCACTTCCCCTTGAAGCCATTATACCAATCTCCAGCCCCCCTCCTACTTACTTCCCAACCCTTATTCCTTGACACCACAGGAGTATACCCCCCACAATGTATTTACCACCGTGAGCCCTCCATCACCTTCTGCAGTATACCACCCCCACAACATATATACCTCCAAGCCCGTCCCACCCCCACCTTCTCCGGTATACCGCCACCACGACTCAAACCAGAAAAACAAAAGATGGATACTAAACTACTACATTTCGACCTATTAAGCGTTATTTCTTCACCATCATCCGTGTGCTTGCTTCACGGGATCATGGTGTGCTGCTACCTTCTACCTTGGCTGAGGTTTCTGCATGAATGACCTTGTCGGCACGATGATCTGCGGCCTTGGGATCTGAGGCGAAGGGCAGTGGTTCTGCGAGCGCTGCAGCATCTGAACCATGGATGGTGTTTGATATGAGTAAACAAGTGAACTGCTGTCCGTGGAGTCACCGCGTGTCGTGGCTCTCTGCCAAGAATGCGAGCTCAGTCCCGACAGCAGATAGGCTCTCCCTGAAGCTTCGTAGCGTTGCCGGCTAGCCATCCTCTCCTGCATCTCCCTCAGCTCCGCATCAAGAGCCATGCATAAACGGTCCCCATTCCTGCTTGAAAAGGACTCCAACAACACCCTTCGGCACTCCTCGAGAATAGCCACTGCTTCAGAAAGAACACCTCTCTCAGCAGCAGCCCTTGCAGCCTCGATAGAATCGGCGGCACGGACTCGGTTCCTCTCACGATCAACCTCCATGCAAACAGGTTCAGGTGACTGTGATTTTGGCCTCAGGATCATCACCTCGTCGCCTTGGATCTTGACACACTCGTTTGTCACCGGATCTTTGTAGGAAAAGGCAACCTTCAAGAGTATGGTCTGTTCACGGGATTGCGGGAAGCTCACAGATAGCAAAAAGTCCCTCTCCTCGTCAGCATAAAGATGCCCAACATCAATTGAACCAATTCGCCCATCTCCAGCCACCTTACTCAAGTAGCTGCCAGATTTGATGGAGCGAAGCTGGACACCAGTATGCACACACTGCACAGTTAAGCGCATATCCTGAACAACAACACTAAGAAGACCACCAATGCACTGAGCAAATGCATCCTGAATCACACCCTCGTCCTCAATGAAGGAAAATGTACCACCAGAGACCTCGGCAATTGAGTGCAAAGCATCTGAATCATGGTCTGCTCCAAAACCAAACCCATGGACAGGTACTATGCCTACAGCTTGGTTTAGAATGGAAGATGGAACAAGGGACCTATAATCAGGACGGGTTCCCCTAACATTTGAGGAAATATTATAGGTATCTTGACCATCTGATAACAGAATAATACTGCATACTGGATTCTTATAACTGCGATCCTCAATAACCTTAGCAGCTTTCTTCAACGCATCAGCAATATTTGTGCCACCACCAGCACCAAGTGAGTTAACAGCCTGCAGGGCCTGCTGTCGGCCAGAGTGTGACATACGTCGAAGATGGAACAACCTTCTGGCAGTAGACGAGAAAGCAATGACTGAAAGGCGATCAGATGGACCAAGGTGTTGAATAACAAAACCCATTGCTCGCTTCAACAGCGCCAACTTGGTTCCTGCCATACTGCCGCTAACATCAAGCAAGGTAACAAGATCAACAGGGGCACGAGATGTCGGATACCCAACTGAGGTTGCATTAACCGGTCTGCTTGTGATCTGCTCTGAGTTAGCACAGGGGGCCTTCAGATGGATCAGAACAGCAAAATCATCTTGAGATGATGACTGTGGTATAGCCGAGAACTCTGAATATGTCTTCATTTCCACAGTTTTACTAGACCTAACATCACAATTGTCAGCAACCTCCATCAGCTGCAAAGGTTCATCATCATTGAACTCTACTGGCTCAGAAGTATGCAAGGCGGGTGCTTCTCGCTGCCGGGTTGGAACTTGACGGAGGAGAGCCATGTAAGCATCTTGTTGGGGTAATCGGGCTTGGTTCACATTCAACCCACTTCTTCCACGAGGAACAATAGAAGATAGCGAGCGATTAAAGGGTATCTCTTTCCACTTTGCTCGGCAAACTGGGCATACATAATTCCCATGTTTTACACTGGAGGAGATGCAGTGAAAATGGAACATGTGAGAACATTCAGCAGTGAAGAGGGCTTGCCCATGACCTGGCTTCATGGAATCAAAACATATGGCACACGTTTTCTGTTGGGAAAGAAACAGAACATGTATTAATTTAATTGTACGTCATCAGAATTTATCCCTTAGCAGCGTTTAAACAAAAGAAATACAGGAAATGTTCAATAATGATGGACATAATCTCAGAAAACAAAGATCGCTTGGAAACATTTATAGCAAATACACCAAAACGTACCATTTTGAGAAACTGATGTCAAAATTACAAAATCAACACTATCCATTTTTAAATCCAACCAATGTTTAACAATATTGCAGAGTTGAAATGTCAATTTGACAAGCCCTTATAAAATACTTTAAATCATTTGGCAATCCAACACCCCAACGGCACTTATCAAGTCCAATTCAAAAGCCAGCAAGACACCCACACCTAAGATGCCCTATATAAGTTGCTGTCCATATTTCTGAATTCCGGCACACATAGTTATTGTATCAGGCACTCTAGCTAAGCAGACATGTCAGATTAAAGAGCAATGAGCTGATAATTAAACACTATAAATGGTAGGAAACATTTATCCTAAAGCTTACAAATCTACAAGCAGCTTACAAAGGTACTCCTGGTTCAGCATGCAGTCAGGATTTCATTCAACTAATACTAGGATGGTTTTCCATGTTTTTATTAGGATGATGGGGCTGTTATCAAGAACCTACCTTCATTAACGAGCCTATTCTAATGAATGAATGGTCTTGCCAAGAACCACCAAATCTTTTGAAAGGTATTTATTTCAGAAAGTTGACCACATGAAATCGAAAGCTCGTCTCAATCAACTTGTAGATTCATAGCTGTGTCTCAACCTTATGCATGCATTTGACACATTTATTCAAGGCCACTCTGCATGCTATATCCTCCCACCCACCCTCTAGTTAGGTGGTCCCAACCATGTCCAATTTATAATTATCACCAGTGTCCCAACATTATAATTATAATTTTCATATTTTCTAAAAAAAATAGTGGAATAGACAAAGGATGGTACTATTTCTTTAATGAATTTTTAATAAAACTAATGCAGAAAACCAATTAGAAGTAAAAAAACATATTGCCAATACATAACAAAGGTCAAAGGATAACAATTAGGGACTTATTTTAGGAGTTTGACAAAACTAAGATCAAATTCAACTGTCCTCCAGTGCTTAATGGATGTTTCTATTTATCAGCACTGCTGTATAGATTTCAACTAATATTGGTTTGACCAAAGCATAAAACCGGACAACCATAGACCAATACCTACCACAAATGTCAGAGTCAACACAAAGTTGCTGATAACAATCCATATATCACTATGCTAAAGTAGCTCCTGATTGTTTTTATCAGGGACTGCCGACACCACAAAAACGAGTGGAGCCAGCATTTCTGTCATTGTGGTTTTCCAGCTGTACAGTTTGGCAACTCTTAAACAAGTTAGGAAGAAATTAGTTCAGGCATCACACTATGTCATAAGTAGAGGCCCTACCTTCACACATAGAAATGAATTTCTTGGCAGAGACTTGAAAACATTGCAGATTTAGCGTTTGCATCACAATAAATAATGAATCTAGTGTTTATTCTCTCAAATATTTTGTATTTATTTCTGGGTTCTGACCAAGGCAAGCAAAATGAGAACCGTCAAGCACCATGAAGATAAATGTCAACCCTTTTAGGAGATCTTTCTCTCAAAGAAGAGATACTGAGGAGATACTAGTGAGGTTGCTAGTCAATTCTGCGCACTTCCGTGCACAATATCTCACCAAGTCAGACGTACTACTAGTAAACAATAAAGTGTGAACCCATCGATAAAGGCATCAACGAATCGTCGTCACCACACGAAAAAAATAGCGATTAATGTAAGAAAAAATTCAGATCCTGGACCATTCAAAGTAATCACGTGGTTGCCATGACAAACTAGTAATACAAGATAATAAATAATTATAAAAGTGCCAATAAAATCTAATGCAAGGCTGGCCATTCAGCGTTCCTGGTAATGGATAACAGCTCAAGTTGGAAGGGTTCGCCTTTAGCAAATTAAGAAACGTGATGGTAAGATGATACACGTGACCATGTGGATATTGTTGACCACAGAGGCCAACTTTCCCTTTCGGGCAGGAACAAGTGGAGACAACTGATTGAAATGAAGCTTACGTTAAGCTACATGTATGTATCCCACAGAAAAAAGAGCAAGTGGAATTGACCATCGTCGATACCAAAGCGCCTTGGAGGATAGGCACACAAAACTAAAATCTGATCCACATATGACTAGGAAACAAATTGGGCATTTTTGCACTTTGTTATAAATCTACCTATATGTACTGAAGAAGATGGCAAACAAAATAGCATCATTTTGTCAATGACATGTGCAAACAAAACTGGGATGTTCCCTTGGAATAATGTTAAAAAGGATAGTTTGAAGAAAAAAAATCATCAAATGTGCAAATGAAACCTTTTTGTGAGAATCTGCGGACTCGTGTTTCCAAACAACATTAGAAACAAAATGAAATGGCAAATCCAAATTTAGCACAGGTGGAGCTCAAGACAAAACATGATACTCCCAATTAAAAAAATTCAGATGCATACAAAACTGTTAGACGCAAAGCAAGACAAACAAAACGGAACTGCCGTCACTCCAACCAAAAATTGCCGGCAAGAAGAAGCACATCTGGGACCTAAATCTTTCACTGGTGAAGCCGCATTGCTCCAGCCAGCACCTGGACTCAACCACTCAACCACTGGTAGGGGAAGCCTCTCGTGCCCGCAGCATTTCACATCTAGCGTAGCGTACAGTAGTACTGTAGTATGTCCGGATAGCCCGCACGCAAACCAAGGACAAATCTTAACGCAATGGCCGGGGGAGAAGGGAGATGTGGGGGAAAAGGGCTCACCTTGGAGGACTTGGCTCCCGACTTGGACCTGCGGAGCAGCGCGCCGGCTGCCTCCGCCTGCGCCGGCGTATTGGGCGCGGACCCGTGCGCCGCCGCCAGCGCCGCCGAGTCCTGGGAGAAGGCGTCGGACGCGCGGCGCTCGCTGGCGCAGTCCTCCCGGTCGCCGGCGACGGCGGGGAGGTGCGCGCAGAAGCCAATGCCCATCGCCCTCTTGGCCTTCCTCCACATCCCCTCCATGAGCGCCGGCACTCGGCAGATTCACCTCTACAGGCCTCACACAGAACGCTTCTTCCTCCCTCTGACCTGCTAGCACTACTAGGACGAGGGGAAGAGTGCGAGGAAGGGGCGGTGGCTTTGAAGGGGGGAGGGAGCCGCCATTGGAGAGCGAGGCGAGCGGTGGAGTGCGTGCTGCTTTTGGTTTGACCTCTGCGGCGAGAGAGACAGGGCGACAGGCAGGCAAGCGGCGCACAGGAGGAGGATGGTGGAGAGAGGAGGGGGCGGCGTTTTGACTGGTATGGTGGGAGAAACGAGAAATTGGCGGAGCGGGTTGCGGTGCTGCCCTCGGGCCTCGGCTGGTTTTGGGCGGGTTCGGTCGCCGGTTGGTGGGCGCCATAAATCGCAATGGAACTTGTGGGCTCCAAGGATGAAATGTCAAATCTCACTAGTACTAGTAGTATCATGGTGTATGCACACACGTCAGACCAGTTGTCTCGTATTGGGTTGAGTATATCTTCCATTTCAAAGTTGTTTATCCTGTATTGGTACATTTTTGACCCAAAACCAAGAAAGAAAGGATTTTTGACCGAATCGTACGCGAAAACTGGGACTGGATTTATAGACTTCGTACGAACTTACGGTGAATTTGAGACAATCTAGTTTATCAAACCAGACAGCGGTATGCAAGATAAGTTCGTTGCAAAACAATTGTACGGCCACAATTAGTCAAAAGGCAAGAAGTATGTGAGTAAAACAGTTTGCCGACCACCATCAGGTAAATGCATCAAATTTTGACCGTCTATACAAAATATGAATTCTCCATCTGCCTTGAATTATTCGTTTTAAATTTGTCTAGATACGAATGTATCTAACACTAAATGTAACACAAGTGATTTGGAAAGGGGTAATATATGTTAAGAAAAAAATGTTAGATTTATATTCAAAAGGGGTCTTCCATGGTATAATTTTCGTCCACATATTGTTCACATTTTAGGGAAAATTTTGTTTTTGCCACTCTAGATTTTGCCAATTTTCCTTATGCCAATTTTGACATTTCACTTTTGTCACTCTTTGTTTTTGACAATTATCACAATTGTCATTTTGTGGCAAAAGCAAAATAATTTTATTTTATTTTTGCCACTCTTAGCTTTTGATAATTATCACAATTGCCACTCTGAAAATTTTGCTTTTGCCACGAGAATGGCAATTGTGATAATTGTCAAAAGCTAAGAATGGCAAAAGTGAAATGTTAAAATATAGAGTGGCATAAGGTAAATTGGCAAAATCTGGAGTGGCAAAAACAAAAATTTCCCTACATTTTATTAGTAAATATATGATCAAACTTTACCCAAAATAAAATAAGAAGAGATGATTTTTTTTAGGAATAAAATAAGTAGTAGTAATAGATAGATCGGCACTTAGGCTAGTTGCTACAGTAGCAACAAATGATTATTAGCCGCTGAACGCCGCTCCATTCAACGATCCTCAAGGGGGCACGTTGTACGACTTTGTATATACTCCACCAACTTCGTATACTCACAACCCGCGAAAAAGAAACTTCGTATACCCACAAAAGATATCGGGGAATGGGTAATGCCACAAGTAGGAACTTGATAGAACACGTGTTGCAACTACTAGTGGTTCAGCCGCCGTTTCCTGCAAACTTGTCAAGTGCGACCAGATCGGGTTGAAAGCATCCATGCGACCAAATCCGCACCCATTTCTTGCATCCTCGATGACCACTGAATATCGTCCTGATCCACGACAGCCAACCGTGTTGTGTGTGCAACCTACTCACCGCCAAAACCCTTCATCACTGTGGCCAACTCCACCGCGCGATCCTATTTTCTTCGGTCCCGTTCATTTGTGGTAAACGTGACAAACTAGGCGGCCCAGCGCGCGAAGGCCCGGACCCATCTTGTCCGTTTTGTGTCCAGGCCAACCCATTTCGAGCGCAAACTTGCGCCTGGTTTGGGTCGCGGCGTACGGCAAACGGACGCGCGCTCGTCCGTGTCGGGGCCGCGTGACAGGCGGCCACCTACCTCCCATCTGCCAACATAAATGCGCGCGGAGGGGTGGCCCCACCTGTCATCCAGCCATCAAACGGTCGCCGTCCTTCTTAAATGGGACCGGACGTCGTCCTCGTCTCCACTTCCCCACTCCGGTCCCTCTCTGCCCCCTCGAAAGCCGACACGACCAAACCCTAGCTGCTCCCCGTCCTCGAACTTGCCGGCCGGCCGCAGCCATGGGGCTCTGGAACTACGGCCGCAAGGAGAAGCACGACCGTGAGGCCGGCTCCTCCTTGGGCCGCCGCCGCGGCTCCGTGAAGAAGGAGGAGCCCGCGTCACCGCCGCGCTCCTCCCGTCGAGCCCCCGCGCCGGCCCCCTTCACCATCACCCCTAGGCCCGCCGGCGAGCGCGACCGGCAGTACCTTGATGTCTACTACGCAACCTTCTCCTTATAGACGTTGTTGGGCCTCCAAGTGCAGAGGTTTGTAGGACAGTAGCAAATTTCCCTCAAGTGGATGACCTAAGGTTTATCAATCCGTGGGAGGCGTAGGATGAAGATGGTCTCTCTCAAACAACCCTGCAACCAAATAACAAAGAGTCTCTTGTGTCCCCAACACACCCAATACAATGGTAAATTGTATAGGTGCACTACTTCGGTGAAGAGATGGTGATACAAGTGCAACATGGATAGTAGATATGGGCTTTTGTAATCTGAAAATATAAAAACAGCAAAGTAACTAATGATAAAAGTGAGCGTAAACGGTATTGCAATGGTAGGAAACGAGGCATAGGGTTCATACTTTCACTA
Source organism: Aegilops speltoides (assembly GCA_021437245.1). NCBI lineage: Eukaryota > Viridiplantae > Streptophyta > Magnoliopsida > Poales > Poaceae > Aegilops > Aegilops speltoides. The sequence goes on from CM038146.1 coordinate 337,190,467, forward strand.
GTGAAAGTTCTCTTAACAATAATAACATAATTGGATCATATAACTATCCCTCAACATGCAACACAGAGTCACTCTAAAGCCACTAATAGCGGAGAATAAACGAAGAGATTATGGTAGGGTACGAAACCACCTCAAAGGTATTCTTTCTGCTCGATCTATTCAAGAGTCCGTAGTAAAATAACACGAAGTTATTCTTTCCGTTCGATCTATCATAGAGTTCGTACTAGAATAACACCTTAAGACACAAATCAACCAAAACCTAATGTCACCTAGATACTCCATTGTCACCTCAAGTATCCGTGGGTATGATTATACGATATGCATCACACAATCTCAGATTCATCTATTCAACCAACACAAAGTACTTCAAAGAGTGCCCCAAAGTTTCTACCGGAGAGTCAAGACGAAAACGTGTGCCAACCCTTATGCATAGGTTCATGGGCGGAACCCGCAAGTTGATCACCAAAACATACATCAAGTGGATCACGTGAATATCCCATTGTCACCACAGATAAGCACGGCAAGACATACATCAAGTGTTCTCAAATACTTAAAGACTCAATCCGACAAGATAACTTGAAAGGGAAAACTCAATCCATTACAAGAGAGTAGAGGGGGAGAAACATCATAAGATCCAATTATAATAGCAAAGCTCGCGATACATTAAGATCGTGCCATAGAGAGAACACGAGAGAAAGAAAGAGAGAGAGAGAGAGAGAGAGAGATCAAACACATAGCTACGGGTACATACCCTCAGCCCTGAGGGTGAACTACTCCCTCCTCGTCATGGAGAGCGCCGGGATGATGAAGATGGCCACCGGTGATGGATTCCCCCTCCGACAGGGTGCCGGAATGGGCTCCCGAGAGGTTTTTGGTGGCTACAGAGGCTTGCGGCGGCGGAACTTCCGATCTATTGTTCGCTTCGATGTTCTTAGGGTATATGGGAATATATAGGTGAAAGGAGTCGTCCGGGGGAGTCTCGAGGGGCCCACGAGACAGGGGGCGCGCCCCCTATCTCGTGGCCTCCTCGAAGCTTCCCTGGCTTGCACTCCAAGTTCCCTGGATTGCTTCTCTTCCAAAAATAACTTTTCCGAAGGTTTCATTCCGTTTGGACTCCGTTTGATATTCCTTTTCTTCGAAACACTGAAATAGGCAAGAAAACAACAATATGGGTTGGGCCTCCGGTTAATAGGTTAGTCCCAAAAATAATATAAAAATGTATAATAAAGCCCATAAACATTCAAAACAAATAATAAAATAGCATGAATGCTTCATAAATTGTAGATACGTTGGAGACGTATCAGCATCCCCAAGCTTAATTCCTACTCGTTCTCGAGTAGGTAAATGATAAAAGAAAGAATTTATGAAGCGTGAATGCTAGCAGGTGCACAAGTTTGATCAACGATAATTTCAATCACCTTTTCTAGCATGATTATATGTCATAACAGTAGTTCATCCCATAAAACTTCTCACGATCAAGTAACAAGCTATTCACATGTTAAAGTATAAACCATAAACTTTCTTGAAAACTAGCAAACTTCATTCTCAGTCATCAAACAATTACAATTCATCCTATTTTCAGGAAGGGTCTATGTCAGAGCTTTGATTTAGCAAACTCCACATACTCAACCATCATATAGTCTTCTACAATTACTAACACTCATGCAATACTTATGGTTATGGAGTTTTAATCGGACACTGAGAAAGATAGGGGCTTATAGTGTTGCCTCCCAACGTATTCACCTTTGGGTGATGTCAAAAATAATAGTTAATGCTAACTTATATCTAATTGGATATATATATATCAGGATCTTTCCAACACGAGGTGCTTGCGAAAGGATAAAATGAAGAAGGAAAAGGTGAAGATCACCTTGATCTTGCATAAAAGTAAAAGACATAAAGTAAAAGATAGGCCCTTCGCCGAGGGAAGCAGAGATTTGCATAGGTGCCAGAGCTCGATTTTGAAATAGAGATAAATAATTTTGAGAGGTGTGATCTCACTGTCAACATAACAACCAAGAGTTCCCAATATCTTCCATACTACATACATTATAGGCGGTTCCCAAACAGAATGGTAAAGTTTTTACTCCCCCTCCACCAACAATCACACTCCACGGCCATCTGAAACAACGGGGTACCGTCCATACCAACAACAGTCATGGGGGAGTTTTGTTTTAATTATTTTTTATTTTATTTTGATCTTTTGATCATGGGACTGGGCATCCCGGTTACTAGTCATTTTTCTCGTGAATGATGAGCGGAGTCCACTCATCTTGAGAATAATCCACCTAGCATGGAAGATACTGACAACCCCTAGTCGCTACATGAGCGATTCGGGCATACAAAACAAATTATTATTTGAAGGTTTAGAGTTTGGCACATGCAAATTTACTTGGAATGGCAGGTAAATACCGCATATAGGTAGGTATGGTCGACACTCATGGCAAAAGCTAGGTTTAAGGATATTTGGAAGCACAAGTAGTATATCTACTTGGTGCATGGAATTTTGGCTAGCATGAGGGGGAAAGGCATGCTCAACATGTTTGAATGATACATGACAATATACTTTAACTGAGATGTAAGAAAACATAACCCATTACGTTGTCTTCCTTGTCCAACATCAACTCTTTAGCATGTCATACTTAATGAGCGCTCACAATTATAAAAGATGCCTAAGATAGTATATTTATATGTGAAATCTCTCTTCCTTCAATATTCTTTCATGAATTGTTCAAATGACCAATACAATGACGGCTAACCTTCAATAAATTTACAACCCCTACTTCTTAGATGTGAAGTCATTACTCCCCATGGGATAAGCAAATGAAACATATATAATTTCAGATTTATGACATTCAACTCATTCAACCATTCACTCATAGGATATAAGTGAAGCACACGAGTAAATGACAAACTACTCCAAAAAGATATAAGTGAAGATCAATGAGTAGTCGAATAATTATGTAACTATGTGAAGACTCTCTCTCATTTAAGAATTTCAGATCTTGGTACTTTATTCAAACAGCAAGCAAAGCAAAATTAAATGATGTTGCAAGGATAGCACAATTCATGTGAAGAAGCAAAAACTTAGATTCAACCGATACTAACGGATAGTTGTTGAAGAAGAAAGGTGGGATGCCTACCGAGGCATCCCCAAGCTTGGATGCTTGAGACTTCTTGAAATATTATCTTGGGGTGCCTTGGGCATCCCAAAGCTTGAACTTTTGTGTCTCCTTAATTCCTCTCATATCATGGTTTCTCTATTTCTCAAAAGCTTCAGCCACAACAAACTCAACAAGAACTCGTGAGATAGATTAGTATAAACCAATGCAAAACCTTATCATTTTCTACTGTAACAAATCACTAAAATTATTACTCAGCATTGCATAGTAAATGCCTTTTCATATTTAATACTCCTATCCTCAAATAAAATCATTGAACAAGCAAACATATGCAAACAATGCAAACATAACAGCAATCTGCCAAAACAGTATAGTCTGTAAAGAATGCAAGATTCATCATACCTCCCTAACTCCAAAAATTATGAGAAAAATACTACGTTGTAGAAGATTTATCAGAGCTCATTATGAAAAAAGTGTCAACATTATATCATTCTCTGAATTTTCTAGGGAATTTTTGCAACAACGGTAAACTTTCTGTTTTCAAACAGCAACATGTATACTAGCAAAATAGGCATGGTAAAGGCTATCCTTGACATTTTTATTGAAAATATAGATGCAAAACATTATTTTAAATAACAGCAAGCAAATACTAACAAAATAAAATGATTCTCCAAGAAAAACACATATCATGTGGTGAATAAAAATATAGCTCCAAGTAAAGTTACCGATAGACGAAGACGAAAGAGGGGATGCCTTCCGGGGCATCCCCAAGCTTAGGCTCTTGGTTGTACTTGAATATTACCTTGGGGTGCCTTAGGCATCCCCAAGCTTAGGCTCTTACCACTCCTTATTCCATAATCCATCGAATCTTTACCCAAAACTTGAAAACTTCACAACACAAAACTCAACAGAAAACTTGTAAGCTCCGTTAGTATAAGAAAATAAAACCACCACTTAGGTACTGTAATGAACTCATTCTAAATTCATACTGGTGTAATATCTACTGTATTCCAACTTCTCTATGGTTCATACCCTCCGATACTACTCATAGATTCATCAAAATAAGCAAACAACACATAGAAAACAGAATCTGTCAAAAACAGAACAGTCTGTAGTAATCTGTATCAAACGTATACTTCTGGACTCCAAAAATCCTACCAAATTAGGAAGTCCTAAGAAATTTGTGTGCAAATCCAGAGCAAAAAGAATAAGATCAAAATCACGTTTGTGTGAATTATCAAAACTAATTTATTGGGTGTAAAAGTTTCTGATTTTCAGCAGGATCAACACAACTATAACCGTAAGCTATCCTAAAGGTCTTACTTGGCACTTTATTGAAACAAAAGCTATAAAACATGATTACTACAGTAGCATAATCATGTGAACACACAAAAACAGTAAGGGTAAATATTGGGTTGTCTTCCAACAAGCGCTTTTCTTTAATGCCTTTCTAGCTAGGCATGATGATGACAATGATGCTCACATAAAAGATAAGAATTGAAACATAACGGGAGCATCATGAAGCATATGACTAGCACATTTAAGTCTAACCCACTTTCCATGCATAGGGATTTTGTGAGCAAACAACTTAGGGGAACAATAATACTAGCATAGGAAGGCTAAACAAGCATAACTTCAAGATTTTCAACACATAGAGAGGAAACTTGATATTATTGCAATTCCTACAAGCATATATTCCTCCCTCATAATAATTTTCAGTAGCATCATGAATGAATTCAACTGTATAACCATCACATAAAGCATTCTTTTCATGATCTACTTGCATAGAAATTTTACTACTCTCCACATAAACAAAATTCTTCTTATTCGGAATAGTGGGAGTATCATAGGAGACTCGAATACTAAAAATTGCTTCCACATTAAAAGAGTAATGTTCAGAAAAAGGGTACTCATAATCATGACAAGTTTTATAAATATAATCATCACTACTTTTTATAACATAAGTATCATCACAATAATCATCATAAGTAGCAACTTCGTTCTCATCATAATCGATTGAAACCTCTTCCAAGATAGTGGAATCATCACTAAATAAAGTCGACACTCTTCCAAATCCACTTTCATAATCATCACAATAAGATTCAACATCCTCCAAAATAGTGGGATCACTACTTCCTAAATTTGACACTCTTCCAAACCCACTTTCATCAATATAATCATCATAGGCAAGAGGCATGCTATCATCATAACAAATTTGCATATCAAAGCTTGGGAGGCTAAAAATATCATCTTCATTAAACATAGCATCCCCAAGCTTGGGACAAACATTAATTGCAGCAAATATATTCTCAAATATGTCATCCTCATCAAACATAGCTTCCCCAAGCTTGGGCCTTTTCATATCATAAGCATAATCACTCTCATCATTAATAGTATGGATAGCACCAATAGTATAGCAATTATCATCATCACAAATTTCCTCTAGATCAAACTCAAGAAGGTTATAACGGGTAAATTCTGGAAGAAATTTAGTTAAACTTTTCATTTCTTCGTAACCCATAAGCAAACTAAGTTCATTATAATGTGCAAGGGAGATCAAATCATCACAATTTTTGGACACGATTCGATCATGAAACAATTTGCATCGGAGATGTAAATGACCACTTTCATTGCAAAGTTCACAAGTACGACGAAGGAAATATAATTCTTCAGCACTCACCCTTAGCCTTTCTTGCTACAATTTAGTTTCTACATGCTTATGCCTCTTGCAATATCTATCTTCTCTATTTGGTGTATCTATGCAAACCCAATACTCTTCACAAAAATCGACATGCTTATAGGAGACATTTTCATCATAACTAGTGCAATCATCATTAGTACTATGGATATTCAAAGCGTTCATACTAACAACATTGCAATCATGCTCATCATTCAAAGATTTAGTATCAAACATTCTGTAGATTTCTTCTTCTAGCACTTGAGCACAATTTTCCTTTTCATCATTCTCACGAAAGATATTAAAAAGATGAAGCGTATGAGACAAACTCAATTCCATTTTTTTGTAGTTTTCTTTTATAAACTAAACTAGTGATAAAACAAGAAACTAAAAGATTCAATTGCAAGATCTAAAGATATACCTTCAAGCACTCACCTCCCCGGCAACGGCGCCAGAAAAGAGCTTAGTTGACGGGGTGTGAGTGCCGCTTACCTAGCCTCCCCGGCAACGGCGCCAGAAAAGAGCTTGATGTTTACTACGCAACCTTCTCCTTGTAGACGTTGTTGGGCCTCCAAGTGCAGAGGTTTGTAGGACAGTAGCAAATTTCCCTCGAGTGGATGACCTAAGGTTTATCAATCCGTGGGAGGCATAGGATGAAGATGGTCTCTGTCAAACAACCCTGCAACCAAATAACAAAGAGTCTCTTGTGTCCCCAACACACCCAATACAATGGTAAATTGTATAGGTGCACTAGTTCGGCGAAGAGATGCTGATACAAGTGCAATATGGATAGTAGATATGGGTTTTTGTAATCTGAAAATATAAAAACAGCAAGGTAACTAATGATAAAAGTGAGCGTAAACGGTATTGCAATGGTAGGAAACAAGGCATAGGGTTCGTACTTTCACTAGTGCAAGTTCTCTCAACAATAATAACATAATTGGATCATATAACTATCCCTCAACATGCAACAAAGAGTCACTCCAAAGCCATTAATAGCGGAGAACAAACGAAGAGATTATGGTAGGGTACGAAACCACCTCAAAGTTATTCTTCTTGCTCGATCTATTCAAGAGTCCGTAGTAAAATAACACAAAGTTATTCTTTCCGTTTGATCTATCATAGAGATCGTACTAGAATAACACCTTAAGACACAGATCAACCAAAACCCTAATGTCACCTAGATACTCCATTGTCACCTCAAGTATCCGTGGGTATGATTATACGATATGCATCACACAATCTCAGATTCATCTATTCAACCAACACAAAGTACTTCAAAGAGTGCCCCAAAGTTTCTACCGGAGTGTCAAGACGAAAACGTGTGCCAACCCTTATGCATAGGTTCATGGGCGGAACCCGCAAGTTGATCACTAAAACATACATCAAGTGGATCACGTGAATACCCCATTGTCACCACAGATAAGCATGACAAGACATACATCAAGTGTTCTCAAATCCTTAAAGACTCAATCCGACAAGATAGCTTCAAAGGGAAAAATCAATCCATTACAAGAGAGTAGAGGGGGAGAAACATCATAAGATCCAACTATAATAGCAAAGGTCGCGATACATCAAGATCGTGCCATAGAGAGAACACGAGAGAGAGAGATCAAACACATAGTTACTGGTACATGCCCTCAGCCCCGAGGGTGAACTACTCCCTCCTCGTCATGGAGAGCGCCGGGATGATGAAGATGGCCACCGGTGATGGATTCCCCCTCTGGCAGGGTGCCGGAACAGGCTCCCGAGAGGTTTTTGGTGGCTATAGAGGCTTGCAGCGGTGGAACTCCCGATCTATTGTTCGCTTCGATGTTTTTAGGGTATATGGGAATATATAGGCGAAAGAAGTCGGTCGGGGGAGTCTCGAGGGGCCCATGAGACAGGGGGCATGCCTAGTAGGGGGGCGCGCCCCCTATCTCGTGGCCTCCTCGAAGCTTCCCTGGCTTGCACTCCAAGTTCCCTGGATTGCTTCTAGTCCAAAAATAACTTTTCCGAAGGTTTCATTCCGTTTGGACTCCGTTTGATATTTCGTTTCTTCGAAACACTGAAATAGGCAAGAAAACAACAATATGGGCTGGGCCTCCGGTTAATAGGTTAGTCCCAAAAATAATATAAAAGTGTATAATAAAGCCCATAAACATTCAAAATAGATAATAAAATAGCATGAATGCTTCATAAATTGTATATACTATGGAGACGTATCATACCTCTGCGCGGACGTGTGCCGGCGCTACAGGGAGACGAGGACACCGGTCCCGTGGAGCAACATCCACCTCCCCAACGGATGGCACCTCAGCGCCAACCGGGTCCTGATCCCGCCGGTGCCCGTGGGCGACCGTGTGCGCCGCGATGAGATCGAGCGCCGCTGCCGCCTCCTCCCCAACGACCTGTACTACAACGACAGGTATGCCCCCGACTCCTGGCTGTGGGACACATGGCTCCAGGACAAGCACAACACGCGCCGTGCGTCGTACTTCGTCGGCACGGTGTCGGGGCCGTGGCGGCCACGTCTAGAGGCTCGCGGGCGTACGCGGGTGCGCGGTCTCACGCCCACGCCGTCGCCTTCCCCGTCTCCGTCGCCACCTCCACCTCCTCACATGACAGTGGAGGAGGAGGCCCATCTCATGCAGCGTGTCATGGAGGACTCCATGAACACGCACGACGAGTGGCAATGGGACGGCTTGGAGGAGCCATGGCACTCTCTATCGCCGGCGACGTCACCTTCCCGAAACTGCAGATGGCGGCCGTCAAGGAGGAGGAAAGGAGGGAGGAGGCGATGGAGGAGGAGCCGGTGGCCACGTTCCACCCGGGTCTGGTGGGCCAGGGGTGGGGCTGGTCCTGCACTGCTCCGGAGATGGCCGCCGGCGTGGGCATGAACTGGTGCGCCACTCCGTTGCGGTCACCGAAGCGGGGGGACTCGCCACGGAAGGAGGTGGTGCAGGCACCTCCGTCCTTCCAGGCCGCCCCTGTGTACCACGCGCCGCCGCCCCACCTCTGGACGCCGACGGCCTACGTCGACCTCGTTAGCGACGACGACGACACCGACGACCACTGATGAAGACGGTGAGGGCCATGGCATCGGTGGGCGCGACTGGAGCACGCGGCGGCGTTTTTTATTTTTTTTAATGTTAATTATGGCACTGTATGAACTGCTAAACTGGGCCGTTTTGTTGCCGTGACCCGCCTAACTAAGTTTTATGTTTATTAAACTGCGCTTATTTATTTATTTAGTCATTTTATTTACGTTTTTCTGTTTTTTTAATCATGTCCAACGCGGACGTGATTTGGGATGCGGCCGCGTGGTGGGCGCACGCACGACCCAATGGACAAGGCCAGACACGGGCGAACCCATCGGCGCCCCAAAGGGACAAAATCCGGCCAAACCGGACGCCCGTTTGGGGTCGTGCGGTGGAGTTGGCCTGATTGAGAATATCACGATGGCCATGGGTCACCTGTGCAGCCACTATCGAGCATGCTTGACATGCCCTGTGCTTAGCTGAAATTCCAGTCGAGTTAGTACTAGCCATTAAGAGCAACTCCAACGGGCAGACCCAAATGGACACCACTTTTGTCTGCTTTTCGTCTGTTTGGGTCGCCCGTCCGTGCTTCCGTGTCCGCTTTTTCGTTTGGGTCGGCCCGTGCGCCCAACGGGAGGCAGACGCATTTTGTTCATGTCCGCATCGGCATTAAGTCGAACATCTGATGTGCGAGCTCCCGTGTCGCCCCGCCCCGCTCCCGCGTTGTAGCTCTGGCCCCGCCGGCATCCTGCCGTGTCCCCGGCGTCCGCTCGCACGCATCGCAGGTCGCCCCGGCCAAGGGCCCGCCGCTCACGACGAGCCTCGCGCCACCTGTGCTCGTCCGCCTCGCGCTGCAGCACGCCACGCCCGCCGCCGCTCATGCGCGCCGCGCCAGATAGCTCTTCAGCTCACCTCGACCCCGGCCCCGGGACCATCGTAGCCTTGCTAGCTCGCCTCGCCTGCTGTGCATCTTGAAGCACTCCTCGAGGATGGTGGCCTGGACCTTGGAGAGCCTGAGCTTCTTGCGGCCGCCGGCGCCGTCGTCGTCCTCGTCGCTGCCCGCGGCGGGGGGGACGCTGGAGCCGGTGCGCTCCAGGCCCCTCTTAGTCCCGGTGCGTAGAGGCTGACGCAGGAGCTGCGTGGAGGTGCCGAACGGGGTGGCCAGCTCCGCCGAATGGGGTGACCAATAGCGAGCACCGGGAGAGTGGCGAGCGGCGCGACGCGGCAAGGGCGGCGAGTGGGGCGGAGGAGAGGGACGGGCGAGCTCGGCGGCGAACGGGGCGGAGAACGGACGCTCGTGCTCGGCTGCAAGCGGGGCGGAGCAGGGGCGCATCGACCGGTGGGGGTGGGCCAGCTAATAAAAATATAGAGAGGGATGGATATGGGTGGGTGACAAGCGGGCCAGGCCCGGATGCAGACGGACGAAAATGGGGACAGAGGAAGCTTCCACTTTGTGTCCGCCCGCGACCCAAATGGGGCTCAAATTTGGGACGAAAATGGGTCCGCGCAGACACAAAGCGGACACAAAATAGAAATAGTTCGCTGCGTTGGGCCACCGTTTTTGTCTGCGGCGACCCAAACGGACGCAGCAGGACAAAATGGGTCGCCCCATTGGAGTTGCTCTAACCGCATGAAGACGTACTATTACAGTTTTTTTTGAATCACCAGTATCTTTATTCCTCAAATAATGGCCATATCGTTTACAATTTTTGGTAGAATAAAGTCAGGGGGAAAGGAGTCCCAATATTCTAAAGCTCTAGTACTAAAGCAATGTTTTGCCAAGCAATCACTGACTAGGTTGGCTTCCCTACAGCATTGAACAAAGCTAACATCTGAAAACTCCATCGCCAAGATTGTTACTTCCGTTATAACTGCAGCATCACCGCCCATGTATGCCTCTGGGTTTGAAGCCTCCTCAAGTGCATTCAAGCTCTCTGATTCGATAGCATATTTGGTGCACCCTATATTAGCAGCAAGGATAAATCCATACCTGATTGCATTTATTTCTGCGGAATCTGCCGAAGCAACATGAGGCAGCACCCAGCTCGCTGCTGCAATGAAGTTCCCATGTTCATCTCTCGCCACGGCTCCACAAGCCCCGACCATTGTATTAGCATGGAACGACGCATCCACGTTGATTTTTACAATACCCGAGTCAGGTTTCCTCCATATCTGGTCTAACTTTCGGGTTGGCTAGTTTGGTGAGGTTGCCCAAACAAAATTTTTAGCTAGTACCCTAACCGATAGGGCCATTCTATCAGGAGTCTGCATGGTTTCCTCCTTCACTGCTTGTCTCCGCTGCCACCAAATGTACCACATTGCCACTAGTATGAGTTCTGCTGCTGGGATTTCATGTATCACAAAATCAGATTGTAGGAGGATCTCCAGAGTGATGGACCCCGAGCGATCTTGTAGTATCGCTTATACATACAAGATTCGCCACCAAGTTCGTTCCAAACTTCCATGGCCCTTGAACATGTGAAAATGCAGTGTTGTATATCCTCCAAACCAAATTTACAGAAGGGACATTGGGGGATTACAGGAAAATGTCTTCCAGATAGAACACTGAAGCATGGCAACACCCCCTTCAGAACCTTCCATCCAAAGTGCTTGATTTTCCCCGCGACTCGAAGATGCCACAGTTTTTTCCACACGGGGTTACTCCGAGACCCACCTGGGGCATCCAATCGCCTGTAGTGGTGACCGAACTGGTGGTTAAACTCGAAGTGATAAGCATATCGCACCGAAGAGGTACCAGACCTTGTAAACTGCCAAGCAACAAAATCTTCTACAACTTCAACATGCAAAGGGATTTGTAAGATTCTAGTAACATCCACGGGTAAAAAATTGTCCCGAAGGAGCTCCACATCCCACTAACCCATGTGCGGGTGTATTAGTTCTTCAACCTTTGACACCATAGTCCCTCCCTTGGGTGTGATGATCCTTCTTGACTCACTAGAAGGAATCCAGGGATCGTCCCATATATTAATATGCGAGCCAGACCCTACCCGCCAAATACACTCTCGCTTGAAGGTTTGTATACCTGCAGCAATGCTTTGCCAAGTGAACGATGAGCCCTTTTTGGGCCCTGCCTTCAGTATGTCACCATTTGGATAATACTTAGCACTCATAACACATGCACACAAAGAATTAGGGTTTTGGAGAAGTCGCCAACACTGCTCTGCTAACATAGCAAGTTAAAGCTGTGAAGGTCCCTAAACCCCATGCCACCCTTCTTCTTTGGAACACACAATTTCCACGATGCAAACCAATATATTTTCTTTTTTTCCTCTCCATCTCCCCACAAAAACCCTGAGATTTCATCTGTTATTGACTTGCAAACCCCCTTGGGTAATTTGAAGACAGACATAGCATAAGAAGGGATTGCATGTGCCACCGATTTCACCAAAATTTCTTTACCTTGTACTGATAGAATATTTTCCTTCCATCCCTTCAACCTTTGGCAAACTCTATCGATAAGGTGCTGGAAGCAATTGCTTCTGTCCACTTCGACCACGGTAGGGAGCCCCAGGTACTTCTCAGTGAGTGCTTCCGTTAGAATATCTAGGATGCCACGCACACCTTCCCTAACCAACCCTCCAGTATTAGGGCTGAAAAAATACTGGATTTTGCATTACTAACCCGCTGACCTGAGCTTGCACAATGAGTATCTAATATCCTCTTCAAGGTATGTGCGTACTGATCTGTTGCTTTCATTAAAATAAGTGAGTCATCAGCAAAAAGAAGGTGTGAGATTGAGGGCGCATTCCTGCAAACCCTTATACCTTCCATTCCACCAATGATTTCTTCATGGGCCTGAAGGAAATATGCCCTAGAGGCAATAATATAGTTATTATTTATTTCCTTATTTCATGATAAATGTTTATTATTCATGCTAGAATTGTATTAACCGGAAACATAATACATGTGTGAATACATAGACAAACATAGTGTCACTAGTATGCCTCTACTTGACTAGCTCGTTAATCAAAGACGGTTAAGTTTCCTAACCATAGACATGAGTTGTCATTTGATTAACGGGATCACATCAATAGGAGAATGATGTGATTGACTTGACCCATTCCGTTAGCTTAGCACTTGATCATTTAGTATGTTGCTATTGCTTTCTTCATGACTTATACATGTTCCTATGACTATGAGATTATGCAAATCCCATTTATCGAAGGAACACTTTGTGTGCTACCAAACGTCACAACGTAACTGGGTGATTATAAAGGTGCTCTACAAGTGTCTCAAAAGGTACTTGTTTAGTTGGCGTATTTCGAGATTAGGACTCGTCACTCGATCGTCAGAGAGGTATCTCTGGGCCCTCTCGGTAATGCACATCACTATAAGCCTTGCAAGAAATGTGACTAATGAGTTAGTTGCGGGATGATGCATTACATAACGAGTAAAGAGACTTGCCGGTAACGAGATTGAACTAAGTATTGAGATACCGATGATCGAATCTCGGGCAAGTAACATACCGTTGACAAAGGGAACAACGTATGTTGTTATGCGGTTTGACCGATAAAGATCTTCGTAGAATATGTGGGAGCCAATATGAGCATCCAGGTTCCGATATTGGTTATTGACCGGCGATTTGTCTCGGTCATGTCTACATAGTTCTCGAACCCGTAGGGTCCGCACGCTTAAAGTTTGGTGATGATCGGTATTATGAGTTTATGTGATTTGATGTACCGAAGGTAGTTCGGAGTCCCGGATGAGATCGGCGACATGATGAATAGTCTCGAAATGGTCGAGATGTAAGGATCGATATATTGGAAAACTATATTCGGACATCGGAAAGGTTCCAAGTGATTCGGGTATTTTTCGGGGTACCGGGGAGTTACGGGAATACGAGGAAGAAGTAATGGGCCTCATGGGCCAAGTGGTGGAAGAGAGGAGGCAGGGCGCGCAGCCCCCCTAGCCCAAACCGAATTGGACTAGGGGCCCGGCCCCCCTTTCCTCCTTTTCCTCCCTCTCCTTCCTTCTCCCTTTCCTCCTTCCTTTCCTCCTCCTAGTGGGAGTAGGAAAGGGGAGTCCTACTCCTACTAGGAGGAGGACTCCTCCTCTAATCTTGCTTCTGGGTCGGCTGGCCTCCCCTTGCTCCTTTATATCGGGGCAGGGGCACCTCTAGACACACAAGTTGATCTGTTGATCTCTCCCAGCCGTGTGCGGTGCCCCCTCCACCATATTCCACCTCGGTAATATCGTAGCGGTGCTTAGGCGAAGCCCTGCGTCGGTAGCATCATCAACACCGTCATCACGTCGTTGTGCTGACGAAACTCTCCCACAAAGCTCTGCTGGATCGGAGTTCATGGGATGTCATCGAGCTGAATGTGTGCTGAACTCGGAGGTGTCGTATGTTCGGTACTTGGATTGGTCGGATCGTGAAGACGTATGACTACATCAACCGCGTTGTGCTAATGCTTCCGCTTTCGTTCTACAAGGGTATGTGGACAACACTCTCCCCTCTTGTTGCTATGCATCACCATAATCTTGCGTGTGCGTAGGAAATTTTTGAAATTACTACGTTCCCCAACAGTGGTATCAGAGCGAGGTTTATGCGTAGATGTTATATACACGATTAGAACACAAGTGAGTTGTGGGCGATACAAGTCATACTGCTTACCAGCATGTCATACTTTGGTTCGGCGGTATTGTTAGATGAAGCGGCCCGGACTGACATTACGCGTACGCTTATGCGAGACTGGTTCTACCGACATGCTTTGCACATAGGTGGCTGGCGGGTGTCAGTTTCTCCAACCTTAGTTGAACCGAGTGTGGCTGACCGGTCCTTGAGAAGGTTAAAACAACACTAACTTGACGAACTATCATTGTGGTTTGATGCGTAGGTAAGAACGGTTCTTGCTCAACCCGTAGCAGCCATGTAAAACTTTCAACAACAAAGTAGAGGATGTCTAGCTTGTTTTTGCAGGGCATGTTGTGATGTGATATGGTCAAGACATGATGGTAAATTTTATTGTATGAGATGATCATGTTTTGTAACAAAGTAATCGGCAAGCAGGAGCCATATGGTTGTCGCTTTATTGTATGCAATGCAATCGCCCTGTAATTGCTTTACTTTATCACTAAGCAGTAGTGATAGTCGTAGAAGCAATAGTTGGCGAGACGACAACGATGCTACGATGGAGATCAAGGTGTCGCGCCGGTGACGATGGTGATCATGGCGGTGCTTCGGAGATGGAGATCACAAGCACAAGATGATGATGGCCATATCATATCACTTATATTGATTGCATGTGATGTTTATCCTTTATGCATCTTATTTTGCTTTGATTGACGGTAGCATTATAAGATGATCTCTCACTAAATTTCAAGGTATAAGTGTTCTCACCGAGTATGCACCGTTGCGAAAGTTCTTCGTGCCGAGACACCACGTGATGATCGGGTGTGATAAGCTCTACTTTCAAATACAACGGGTGTAAGATAGTTTTACACACGCAGAATACTCAGGTTAAACTGGACGAGCCTAGCATATGTAGATATGGCCTCGGAACACTGGAGACCGAAAGGTCGAGCGTGAATCATATAGTAGATATGATCAACATAGTGATGTTCACCATTGGAAACTACTCCATCTCACGTGATGATCGGACATGGTTTAGTTGATTTGGATCACGTGATCACTTAGATGATTAGAGCGATGTCTATCTAAGTGGGAGTTCTTGAGTAATATGATTAATTGAGCTTTAATTATCATGAATTTAGTCCTGATAGTATTTTGCAAATTATGCTGTAGATCAATAGCTCGCGTTGTTGCTTCCCTATGTTTTATATGTGTTCCTAGAGAAAACTAAGTTGAAAGATGATAGTAGCAATGATGCGGATTGGGTCCGTGATCGAGGTTTATCCTCATTCTGCCTGTAAGAATTATGTCCTTGATGCACCGCTAGGTAGCAGACCTATTGCGGGGAGCGGATCAGACGTTATGAATGTTTTGCTAGCTCAATATGATGACTACTTGATAGTTTAGTGCACCATTCTTAACGGCTTAGAATCGGGACTTCAAAGACGTTTTGAACGTCATGGACCATATGAGATGTTCTAGGAGTTGAAGTTAATATTTCAAGCAAATACCCAAGTTAAGAGATATGAAGTCTCCAACAAGTTCTATAGCTAAAAGATGGAGGAGAATTGCTCAACTAGTGAGCATGTGCTCAAATTGTCTGGGTACTACAATCGCTTGAATCAAGTGGGAGTTAATCTTCCAGATAAGATAGTGATTGACATAGTTCTCTAGTCACCATCACCAAGTTACTAGAACTTCGTGATGAACTATATTATGCGAGGGATGATGAAAACGATTCCCGAGCTCTTTGTGATGTTGAAATCGACGAAGGTGGAAATCAAGAAAGAGCATCAAGTGTTGATGATTGACAAGACCACTAGTTTCAAGAAAAGGGCAAAGGGAAAGAAAGGGAACTTGAAAGAACATGCGGTGCCCCCATGTTTAGTTTTGGTAATTGATGACAATCTCTATGGACTAATGGTTGCCTTGAGTTATATTTGAAGGATTTGTCCATAGGCTTTTCTTGGAGTCCATTTGTTGGTTTCAAGGAGAGTCTGTGATGACCAAGGTGCTATTAAGGAATTATCCAAAGATTGGTCATGTGAGTGTTGAGCTTATTGCAAGCATGTCTTGAAGAAGAAGATTGTGTGATCATTCATGTTTACCTTCAAGACATCATCCAAATGAAGAGAGTTGGAAAGATTTAAGGTTGATCAAGACCAAGTCAAGAGTGAATCAAGTTGATCAACTCACAAAGCGTTGAAGATGTACCGAGAGGGATCAAGCGATCCCATGGTATGGTAAGCATTGTCAATTACGCTTTGTGTACTAACCCATGATCTTTGTGAGAGTTCTTTGTGGGGTTAGGTTGTGGTGTGCAAGTTCAAGTGAAGCATCATGAAGAGATCAAATGCTTGAAGCTTGTTGTCCATTGTGGTGACAATGGACTTGTGAAGATGTGCGGAAGAGTGGCTCACCCATAGTGGAGTACGGGGGAGCAATCAACTAGTCTTCATCGAGCCAACACAATCAAGAAAGGTTGTCCAACTTGAGGGAGTCAAGATCGTCATCATCCAGCTCAAGTGGACCATGTGCAAGGCAAAGGTTTGCCCTTGATAGGTTTTGTATTTTACCAATCTCATGCTGGTAGTTGGGAGACCGGGTTGTAGGATCGATTGTCGTACTATCAAGGGGGGTCTCTTGATGAGTAGCTTGATCGTATCATTCGTAGAGAGCTCAAACCATTGCATCCTTGCATCATCTTTATTGGTTCTTGTTTGGTTCTTCTCCTTGTGAGATTTGGAGCTTATAGTCATTTTCATGACAAGCTCGAGCTCATCGAAAACAGAGTTCACATGCATCTTCTATGATGTTTTCAATGTTGGGGTTTTTGCCGGTTTTCTTTGTGAGTATTAGAGCTTATGCTCATCTTGATGACAAGCTCAAGTTCATCAAAAAATGAAGTTCGCATGCATCTTCTATGATGTTTTCAATGCTGGAGGTTATGCAGGTTCTTATCTATTGGAGGTTTCTCTCCTCTATATGTTAGGCATACCTCCCCTGCCTCTTCTTACTATAACTAGTCATTTTTTTGATGCTACTCGTTGTCTTGTATCCAACAAGCTTGAGTTTGCTCAATTCGGAGCTCATTTGCAGAAGTTATGGCAGTTCTGGTTTTCCTTGGAGCGTACTTGTTCTCGTGGAAATGGCATAAGGTTGGCACCAGCGGTAGTACCGCTGGACCAGAGCGGCAGTACCGCGTATCGCCACAAGAAGTAGTACCACTGTCCCATAGCGGTAGTACCGCCCATGGCCATAAGCGGTAGTACGGCTCCGGTTCCGCGCTGGTACCGCCTCGACTCAAGACGTGATTTTCTTGTGTCGGGTTCAGCGGCAGTAGTAGCAGCAGTAGGAGCGGTAGTACAGTTCGTGTGCGGTAGTACCGCGGCTACCACCACCCCTAGTACCGCTGCGGCCGAGGGTAGTACCGCTGGCTCCAGCGGTAGTGCTGCTCGTACGGCTCTGCCTCGCCCTCTGTTTTGCTCCGCTCTCTGTGTTCTACCGCCCGGGCGGTAGTACCGCTCCCCTAAGCGGTAGTACCGCTCGTGCGCGGACTGAGCACATAACAGTTGGATTCGGGAGCTCCTATAAAAGGGGGTCTTCTTCCCCATTCATCCTTATCCTTTGAGCTCGTGTTCTTTCCCCATTGTTGACCTTCTTCGAGCTTGCTAACTCTCAATCCCTCCATGGATTCTTGCTAGTATTTGAGGGAAAAGAGAGAGGAGATCCAGATCCACATTTCCACCAATCAGTTTCTCCTCTATGTGAGGGAAACCCATTGGATCTAGATCTTGGAGTTCTTGGTGTTCTCCTTCTTGTTCTTCCTCTCATCTTCCTCCCTAGCATTAGTTGCTTCGGTGGGATTTGAGAGAGAAGGACTTGGGCACTCCGTGTGCCCTTGCCATTGCATTTGGTGCATCGGTTTGAGTTCTCCACGTGATACGTGGAAGTTACAAGTTGAGAAGCTTATTACTCTTGGGTGCTTGGTACCTTTGAGCTTGTTACTCTTGGGTGTTTGGACACCCTAGAGCTTGTTCCTCTTGGGTGCCTTGGCGCCCTAGACGGTTGGTGTTGTTCAGAGCTCAATAATTGTGGTGTAAAGCTCCGGGCAAGTGTCGGGGTCTCCAATTAGGTTGTGGAGATCTCCCCGAGCAATTTTACGGGTACCGGTGACCGCCCCCAAGGGTCGCCAAAGTGTACGAGTTCGGTGACCGCCCCTAAGGGTCGCCATTTGTACGGGTTCGATGACCGCCCTCAAGGGTCCCTTAGTGGAATCACGACATCTTGCATTGTGCGAGGGCGTGAGGAGATTACGGTGGCCCTAGTGGCTTCTTGGAGAGCATTGTGCCTCCACACCGCTCCAAACAGAAATTAGCATCCGCAAGGGTGTGAACTTCGGGATACATCATCGTCTCCGCGTGCCTCGGTTATCTCTTACCCGGGCCCTTTACTTGTGCACTTTACTTTGTGATAGCCATATTGTTCTTTGTCATATATCTTGCTATCACATAGTTGCTTATCTTGCTTAGCAAGTTGTTGGTGCACATAGGTGAGCCTAGTTGTTGTAGGTTTTGTGCTTGACAAATTAACCGCTAGGTTTATTCCGCATTTGTTCAAGCCTAAACCGTAATTATTTTAAAGTGCCTATTCACCCACCCCCCCTCTAGGCGACCTCAACGATCTTTCAGAACTTCATATAGAATGGCAAGCAAGTTGTCACTTCCGTGAAGAAGCCCAAAGCTAGACTAAAGCCTGAAACTGAGTGTTTCTACTGCAAAGGAAATGGTCACTCGAAGCGGAAATTCCCTGAATATTTGGTGGATAAAAAGGATGGCAGAGTGAACAAGGGTATATTTGATATACAGGTTATTGATGTACCTTACTAGTGTTTATAGCAGCCCCTGGGTATTTGATACTTGTTCGGTTGCTAAAAATTAGTGACTCGAAACAGGAGTTACAGAATAAACAGAGACTAGTTGAGGGTGAAGTGATGATGTGTGTTGGAAGTGGTTCCAAGATTGATATGATCATTATCGCACACTCCCTATACTTTCGGGATTAGTATTAAACCTAAATAAATGTTATTTGGTATTTGCGTTGAGCATGAATATGATTTGATCATGTTTATTGCAATACGGTTATTCATTTAAAGTCAAAGAATAATTGTTGTTCTGTTTACATGAATAAAACCTTCGACGGTCATACACCCAATGAAAATAGTTTGTTGGATCTCGATCCTAGTGATACACGTATTCATAATATTGATGCGAAAAGATGCAAAGTTGATAATGATAGTGCAACTTATTTGTGGCACTGCCGATTCGGTCATAGCGGTGTAAAGTGCATGAAGAAATTCCATAAAGATGGACTTTTGGAATCACTTGGTTATGAATCATTTGATGCTTGTGAACCGTGCCTTTTGGGCAAGATGACTAAAACTCCGTTCTCCAGAACAATGGAACGAGCTACTGACTTGTTGGAAATAATACATACCAATGTATGCGGTCCAATGAGTGTTGATGCTCGTGGCAGGTATCGTTATTTTCTGACCTTCACAGATGATTTGAGCAGATATGAGTATATCTACTTAATGAAGCACAAGTCCGAAACATTTGAAAAGTTCAAAGAATTTCAGAGTGAAGTGTACAATCATCGTAACAAGAAAATAAAGTTTCTATGATCTGATCATGGAGGAGAATATTTGAGTTACGATTTTGGTCTTCATTTTAAACAATGTGGAATAGTTTCGCAACTCACGCCACCCGGAACACCACAACGTAATGGTGTGTCCGAACATCGTAACCGCACTTTATTGGATATGGTGCAATCTATGATGTATCTTACCAATTTACCACTATTGTTTTGGGGTTATGCATTAGAGACAGCTACATTCACTTTAAATAGGGCACCATCAAAATCCGTTGAGACGACGCCTTATGAACTGTGGTTTGGCAAGAAACCAAAGTTGTCGTTTCTTAATGTTTGGGGCTACGATGCTTATGTGAAAAAGTTTCAACCTGATAAGCTCGAACCACAATCGGAGAAGTGCGTCTTTACAGAATACCCAAAGGAAATTGTTGGGTACACCTTCTATCACAGATCCGAAGGCAATTTATTTGTTGCTAAGATGGATCCTTTCTAGAGAAGAAGTTTCTCTCGAAAGAAGTGAGTGGGAGGAAAGTAGAGCTTGATAAGATAATTGTACCTTCTCCGAATTGGAAAGTAGTTCATCACAGAAATCAGTTCCAGTGATTCCTACACCAATTAGTGAGGAAGCTAATGATGATTGTAGGACCTTGAGAAGAGGTGTCTAGAGGGGGGTGATTAGACACTAAGTACCAAAGTTGCAGTTTTAACTTCTTTGAGTTTAAGTGGAGTTTAGGCACAAGTTTAACATTCACAATACATAACAAGCAAGCATGCAAAGAGTATATGAGCAGCAGAAAGTAAAGCATGCAAGTTGCAAGAATGTAAAGGGAAGGGTTTTGGAGGATTCAAATGCAATTGGAGACACAGATGTTTTTGGCGTGGTTCCGATAGGTGGTGCTATCGTACATCCACGTTGATGGAGACTTCAACCCACGAAGGGTAATGGTTGCGCGAGTCCACGGAGGGCTCCACCCACGAAGGGTCCACGAAGAAGCAACCTTGTCTATCCCACCATGGCCGTCGCCCACGAAGGACTTGCCTCACTAGCGGTAGATCTTCACGAAGTAGGCGATCTCCTTGCCCTTACAAACTCCTTGGTTCAACTCCACAATCTTGTCGGAGGCTCCCAAGTGACACCTAGCCAATCTAGGAGACACCACTCTCCAAGAAGAAACAAATGGTGCGTTGATGATGAACTCCTTGCTCTTGTGCTTCAAATGATAGTCTCCCCAACACTCAACTGTCTCTCATAGGTTTTGGATCTGGTGGAAAGAAGATTTGAGTGGAAAGCAACTTGGGGAAGGCTAGAGATCAAGATTCATATGGTAGGAATGGAATATCTTGGCCTCAACACATGAGTAGGTAGTTCTCTCTCAGAAAATGTATGCTAGAAGTGTAGGTTCGTTCCGATGTCTCTCTCCACGAATGAAGAGGAGGTGGAGGGGTATATATAGCCTCCACACAAAATCTAACCGTTACACACAATTTACCAAACTCGGTGGGACCGATTCAACAAACTCGGTCAGACCGATTTGATAAACCTATTGACCATTAGGATTTTCGGTGGGACAGACATGCAACTCGGTAGGACCGATATGGTTAGGGTTAGGGAATAACGTAATCTTGGTAATAAGCTTTCCAGAGACCGATTTTGGTAATAAGCTTTCCAGAGAGTTGGTCAGACAAACTCGGTTGGATCGATTACACAAACTCGGCAGGACCGATTTTGGTAATGAGTTAACCAGGAAGTTTGCATTATAATCTCGGTAGTACCGATTGATCAAACTCGGTGAGACCGATTTTGGTAATGGACATACACAGAGAGATTACAATCCCATCTCGGTGAAACCGAGATCCCTATCGGTGAGACCGATTTGCCTAGGGTTTGTGGCAGTGGCTATGACATCTGAACTCGGTGGCGCCAGATAGAAAGAATCGGTATGGCCGAGTTTGACTTTAGGCTTAAGGTCATATGTGTGGAAGTGGGAAAGTAGTTGAGGGTTTTGGAGCATATCACTAAGCACTGTGGAGCAAGAAACTCATTAAGCAACACCTCATCCCTTCTTGATAGTATTGGCTTTTCCTATAGACACAATGTGATCTTGGATCACTAAAATGTAAAATGAAGAGTCTTGATCTTGAAGCTTGAGCCAATCCTTTGTTCTTAGCAACTTGAAGGAGTTCCCACATCCTTTAGTCCATGCCACTCCATTGTTGAACTTATCTAAAACATACTAGATAAAAGTGTTAGTCCAACAAGAGATATGTTGACATTAATTACCAAAACCACCTAGGGAGCACTTGTGCTTTCAATCTCCCCCTTTTTGGTAATTGATGACAACATACATCAAAGCTTTAGATAAAGATATAAAGAATAGCAAGTAAAGCTTTGGAAAGACATGTAACAAGCATAGGCTCCCCCTACATGTATGCAATCATGTGAATATGGAATATAGAAGCATGTGAGAGCATAACCATGATAGAGTAGGCAATGTGTTACATGTATCTTGGCCATATGCATCAGAGCAAATAATGTTAGAGAAAATACCTTCATGCCCATGAGTCCTTCTTGCAAACAGTATGTACATCAGCAAGAATTCCTCATACGCATGATTGTGATGCATATACTTACCGTGTACTCTTGAGTTGGCTTAGGATGGAATGAACCTGCGTAAACAAGGTTAGATAACACAAATACATCTACTAGCCAGAGAAAACAGAAGAAACCACAAGAATACCAAGACTGGGATGACATGTAGAGAGTGAGTACTAAGTACCACATTGGATTAGATATGTCCCCAAGAGTAAAGATATGCAATGAATTTAAGTGATTTCCTTCCCTTAGATGTCTTGCTCCCCCTAAATCTAGCATGGGATACTGGGAGAAGATAGGGAACAGAAAATCAGAGCTAAAAGATATAAATGAATAGAGCTAATGCAAATAAGCACATATGAGCATGTCTTTCCCCTCAAGAAGACATGTGGCACCTCTCCTCTTGAACACCAAGCATCTGGGATCCTTGAGAAATACTTTTTACTTGAGTATTATCTCCCCCTGGAGATCTCTTTCTCCCCCTGAGGACTTTCTCCCCCTGAGAAGGTGATACTCTTTCTCTGATGTGATCTCTCTAAGTGATAAGCTTTGATGTGATCTCTCTCTCCCCCTTTGACATCAATTTCCAAGAAGGGTTTGATCATGGAGACACAGTACAAAGCATGTATAAAAATGTGATGCTTGTAGAGGACAAGATTCATTGAGTGGAGCTAGATCAGAAGAAACACAGAATAAGTGGCAAACTATTTTTCCTGTTGTGAAATCGGTGGCACCAAGTGGTATGCTTCGGTTGTACCGAAGGGATTCGGTTGGACCAAAAACAACAAATTGGTGAAACCGAGTTCATCGCAGAGAAAACACTTGTCACCTCAGCTCACTAGACTAGTAAGATCTCACAAAGATTTGCAAGGGATTTACTGAATGATATGCAATGAATTGGATGCGGAAAATGCAGAGCAAACAGAAGGAAATCTAGATGAAGTTTTTTTTGAAAGGGGAAACAAATATGCATGAGACAAATGCAAAAACACAGACAAGAACACAAGAGAACTTCATCTAGAGATGGTCGGCGACAAAAGTCACCTATGTTAGAGTATATTGACTTAGGAGTCAAGTGAGATCACTTGATCATAGGTCATACTCATCGTTTAAGCTCAAAATGGGGTTGCCATTTTTCGTTTAAGCATCTTGATGTATTCACATCTTGTCAAGTTGCTTTAGCTCATAACTTGGAGTAAAGCTTCTCTAAGATGGAATAGCATACCTTGGTTGGTGGAGTCTTCCATGTAGTTGAACTTGTGTGGGTTGCTCAAGGTTGATGTAGTTCATCAAGAGTTGGGAGCACCACTTGGAATTTGAGTCCATCTTCCTACATTGGTTAGTTGTTGCAAGGAAGAGCACTTGGTATCAAAAAATGACAATCATGAAGCTCAACATAGAATTTGTCAAAGGATATGTTTGAATGGTTCCGTGCTTCCTTGTCTTCAACCACCATAGTGTAGAAACTTGGTGATGTAGAGATTGCTCAAGATATGAGTAGATTACAATCTCATGGAATTTGATTCAACCAAGTACCTACATGGGTTAGATAACATGCAAGATGCAAATATATCCAAGACATAAGATTTTCATCATAAGAGAAATATCAAGGATTAGTCATAAGCTCATGTCTTGCATGTATCCAATGGAGTTTCTACTCCAAGTTTGAAGCATCAATGATGTTCAATTCTCCTCTTAACCTGCAAAACACTTTCTCATCAAGAGGTTTAGTGAATATATTCGCTAATTGCTTTTTGGTGCGAACATGCTTAAGATCAATGTCACCCTTAGCAACATGATCTCGAATGAAATGATGACGAACTTCAATATGCTTAGTTCGAGAATCTTGTACGGGATTATGACCAATTTTGATAGCACTTTCATTGTCACAAAGCAATGGAACATGTCTCACATATATTCCATAATCTTTAAGAGTTTGGGTCATCCAAAGTAATTGAGCACAACATGAACCAGCGGCAATGTACTCCGCTTCGGCGGTGGATAAGGATACCGAGTTTTGTTTCTTGGAGGACCAAGACACAAGAGATCTACCAAGAAATTGAAAAGTACCCGAAGTGGACTTTCTATCAACCTTGTCTCCGGCATAGTCCGAGTCGGAGTAGCCAACAAGATCGAAAGAGGCCCTCTTAGGATACCAAATGCCAAAATTTGGTGTATGGATTAAGTATCTCGCTATCCTTTTCACGGCCTTAAGATGACATTCTTTAGGAGCAGCTTGACATCGTGCACACATGCACACACTTAGCATGATATCAGGACGTGAAGCACATAGATATAACAATGAACCAATCATAGAGCGATAAACCTTTTGATCAACCGGTTCACCATCTTTGGTCAAGTCAAGATGTCCACTTGTAGGCATGGGTGTAGTCATACCTTTGCATTCTTGCATATTGAACTTCTTGAATAAGTCCTTGGTGTACTTCGTTTGAGAAACAAAGGTACCTTCCTTAGTTTGCTTGATTTGCAATCCAAGAAAGAATTTGAGTTCACTCATCATAGACATCTCAAACTTCTCCGACATTAGCTTCCCAAACTTTTCACTAAAATGAGGGTTAGTTGAACCAAATATGATATCATCAACACAGATTTGGCACACAAATAGTTCTCCATTAACCCTTTTTGTAAAAAGAGTAGAATCAATTTTCCCAATTTCAAAGCCTTTTTCAATAAGGAACTTGGTCAAGCATTTATACCATGCTCTAGGAGCTTGTTTAAGACCATAAAGAGCTTTGTGAAGTTTGTAAACATGATTTGGTTTCTTAGGATTGACAAAGCCGGGAGGTTGCTTAACATAAACTTCCTCCTCTATTTCACCATTTAGAAAAGCACTTTTAATGTCCATTTGGTACAAGGTGATGTCATGGTGATTAGCATAGGCAAGTAAGATGCGAATGGACTCAAGTCTAGCAACAGGAGCGTAAGTCTCACCATAGTCCATACCTTCGACTTGTGTGTAGCCTTGGGCGACAAGACGTGCTTTATTGCAAACTACTTGTCCATCTTCATCTTGCTTGTTGCGAAACACCCATTTGGTACCGATGATGTTGTGGTTGTTGTCGGGCTTCTCAACAAATGTCCAAACTTGGTTCCTCTCAAAGTTGTGTAGCTCTTCATGCATAGCATTTATCCAATCCGGATCTTCCACTGCTTCTTCGACCTTCATAGGTTCAATGCTAGAGATGAAAGAATAGTTTTCACAAAAGTTAGCTAAACGGGTTTTAGAGCGAGTGATTCTCTCGGTTTGGATATCATTGTAGATTTGCTCGACGGGATGGTCTTTAGCAACTCTTGCTCGAACTCGTGAAAGCTTTTGCTTTTTTCTTGGTTGAACTTCTTCTTCATCTTGTTCTTCTTCTTGGCCTTCTTCATTGTTGGCGTTGTCGTTCTCTTGTCGTGGTGGAGAAGGAGGTTGTTGATGTTCACCTGATGCACTTCCTCGTTTTCTTCATCTTGGTGTGTCCCACTTGTGGATGCTTCCGTATTAACTCTTGGTTCACCTTGTCGTGAAGTAGAAGCTTCCACTTGGACGGACGAGGTACTCTCCTTCACCTCCGTTGGACGAACCTTGCCAATAGACAAGTCTTGGATTGCTTCCAAAGGATCTTTGTCTCCTACATCAATTGGCAATTGCTCTACTTGCGAGCCGTTAGATTCATCAAACCTCACATCTACCGTCTCTTCAACCTTCGGGTGAAATTGTTGTAGACACGGTAAGTGTGAGAGTTTGAGCCATAACCTAGTAGGAAACCTTCATGAGACTTAGGAGCAAATTTAGAACGACGATGCTTATCAAGAATGTAGCACTTTGAGCCGAATACTCAAAAGTATCCAACTTGGGGTTTGTTACCAGTGAGGAGCTCGTATGCCGTCTTGCCGAGTAGCTTGTGAAGATACAAGCGATTTGTTGCATGACAAGCTATCTCAACCGCTTCTGCCCAAAAGTGCTTCGGTGTCTTGTACTCATCAAGCATCGTTCTCGCCATTTCGATGAGCGTCCGGTTCTTCCTCTCAACAACTCCGTTTTGTTGAGGTGTGTACGTAGCCGAGAACTCGTGTGAAATCCCTTCTTCGTGAAGAACATTTGCGTTCTTGAATTCCGTTCCGTTGTCGCTGCGAACCTTCTTGATCTTCACTTCAAATTGATTTTGGGCCTTCCTAGCGAAGTTTTTGAAGATCTTTTGAACCTGTGATTTATCATCGAGAAAGAACACCCACGTAAATCTTGAAAAATCATCAACTATAACTAGACCAAAAGAATTTCCACCGAGACTCTTGTAAGAGTTAGGACCAAAAAGATCCATGTGAAGTAGCTCGAGTGGCCTCCTTGTGGTCCTGATGTTCTTCACGGGATGCCTTCCTCCAACTTGTTTACCTGCTTGTACAGCACTGCAAAGTCTATCCTTATCAAATATGACATCGTTAACTCCAAGGATATGATTTCCCTTAATAAGCTTGTCAAGGTTTCACATACCAACATGACCTAGTCGTCTATGCCATAACCAAACTTTCGAGGATTTAGCAATGAAGCAAGTTTTAGGTTGGGCCTTTCTAGTGAAATCAACAATGTATAGATCACCCCTATGCACACCGTTAAAGACCATTTTATGATTGTCTCAACGAAACACTTGGCAATCTACTTCAGTAAATAGAACATTGAAACCAAAATTAGCAAGTCTAGATACTGAAAGTAAGTTGTATCCAAGAGATTCAACGAGCATGACATTTTGTATGGAGCTATCATGTGATATGGCCACCTTACCGAGGCCAACCACCTTACCCTTTGAGTTGTCACCGAAAGTGACATACTTTCGAGGACTATCATTTTCAGCAAGCTCACGAAACATGTCTTTATCTCCGGTCATGTGATCGGTACATCCACTATCAAGAACCCATTCCTTTCCTCCTGACATATATCCCCGAAGATTTGCCATAAGGCCAAAGTGTCTCATTGCATCATCAAGATCGAAGTCACTATCATCATCCTCATCGTAGTATCCATGTTCAACATCGTCATGTGGTGGATCAAATCCAAGAGAGGGTGATTCGTTAGAGTGAGTTTGACAATGATCTTGCTTATGAATTTTTATAGCTTAGGAAATAATATCACTAATAATTCCAACATCTCCTTTGGCACGCATAAGGTTTGTAAGCTCAAATAGACGATCACCAAACATAGGATCACTAGTATTCATCTTACTCAAAGCAATAGACTTATGGAGAATTTCATCTAGATTTTTCAAGGAATAATTTGGAAAGCGTTCCTCAAGAAATTTCCATATATTGTAGGCACATTTAAGAGTAGGCAAACATCCAATCAAGTTTCTAGGCAATCCTCTAATGATAAGTTCGGCAGTTCTAAGATTCCTAATCATGTCAATTGACTCATCAAGAGTAGGATGCATAGGGTCAACATGAGGTGCACAAGGGCTAGCAATGTACTTGTTCAAATGATATTGATTGAAAATTACAAGCATCTCATTTTTCCATTCATGAAAATACTCTCCATCAAGAATAGGCACTCTATGTCTAAGACTCCCCAAAGTAGACTCATCCATCTTCCTCCAATGGTGATTAAACCAAGGCAATGGAGACCAATGCTCTGATACCACTCGTAGGACCTTGAGAAGAGGTGTCTAGAGGGGGGGGTGATTAGACACTAAGTACCAAAGTTGCAATTTTTAACTTCTTTGAGTTTAAGTGGAGTTTAGGCACAAGTTTAACATTCACAATACATAACAAGCAAGCATGCAAAGAGTATATGAGCAGCGGAAAGTAAAGCATGCAACTTGCAAGAATGTAAAGGGAAGGGTTTTGGAGGATACAAACGCAATTGGAGACACAGATGTGTTTGGCGTGGTTCCGATAGGTGGTGCTATCGTACATCCACGTTGATGGAGACTTCAACCCATGAAGGGTAATGGTTGCGCGAGTCCACGGAGGGCTCCACCCACGAAGGGTCCACGAAGAAGCAACCTTGTCTATCCCACCATGGCCGTCGCCCACGAAGGACTTGCCTCACTAGCGGTAGATCTTCACGAAGTAGGCGATCTCCTTGCCCTTACAAACTCCTTGGTTCAACTCCATAATCTTGTCGGAGGCTCCCAAGTGACACCTAGCCAATCTAGGAGATACCACTCTCTAAGAAGTAACAAATGGTGCATTGATGATGAACTCCTTGCTCTTGTGATTCAAATGATAGTCTCCCCAACACTGAACTCTCTCTCATAGGTTTTGGATCTGGTGGAAAGAAGATTTGAGTGGAAAGCAACTTGGGGAAGGCTAGAGATCAAGATTTATATGGTAGGAATGGAATATCTTGGCCTCAACACATGAGTAGGTAGTTCTCTCTCAGAAAATGTATGCTGGAAGTGTAGGTTCGTTCTGATGGCTCTCTCCACGAGTGAAGAGGAGGTGGAGGGGTATATATAGCCTCCACACAAAATCTAACCGTTACACACAATTTACCAAACTCGGTGGGACCGATTCAACAGACTCGGTCAGACCGATTTGATAAACCTAGTGACCGTTAGGATTTTCGGTGGGACCGACATGCAACTCGTTAGGACCGATATGGTTAGGGTTAGGGCATAACGTAATCTCGGTAAGACCGGTTACACAAACTCGGTGAGACCGATTTTGGTAATAAGCTTTCCAGAGAGTTGGTTAGGCAAACTCGGTTGGACCAATTACACAAACTCGGTAGGACCGATTTTGGTAAAGAGTTAACCAGGAAGTTTGCATTGTAATCTTGGTAGTACCGACTGATCAAACTCGGTGAGACCGATTTTGGTAATGGACATACACAGAGAGATTACAATCCCATCTCGGTGAAACCGAGATCCCTATCGGTGAGACCGATTTGCCTAGGGTTTGTGGCAGTGGCTATGACATCTGAACTCGGTGGCGCCGGATAGAAAGAATCGGTATGGCCGAGTTTGACTTTAGGCTTAAGGTCATATGTGTGGAAGTGGGAAAGTAGTTGAGGGTTTTGGAGCATATCACTAAGCACTGTGGAGCAAGAAACTCATTAAGCAACACCTCATCCCTTCTTGATAGTATTGGCTTTTCCTATAGACTCAATGTGATCTTGGATCACTAAAATGTAAAATGAAGAGTCTTGATCTTGAAGCTTGAGCCAATCCTTTGTTCTTAGCAACTTGAAGGAGTTCCCACATCCTTTAGTCCATGCCACTCCATTGTTGAACTTATCTAAAACATACTAGATAAAAGTGTTAGTCCAACAAGAGATATGTTGACATTAATTACCAAAACCACCTAGGGAGCACTTGTGCTTTCAATCTCCCCCTTTTTGGTAATTGATGACAACATACATCAAAGCTTTAGATAAAGATATAAAGAATAGCAAGTAAAGCTTTGTAAAGACATGTAACAAGCATAGGCTCCCCCTACATGTATGCAATCATGTGAATATGGAATATAGAAGCATGTGAGAGCATAACCATGATAGAGTAGGCAATGTGTTACTGTAGACATAGAATATTTGCAAAATACATACGGCTATGAATGTGATAGATCCGTTGACTAAACTTCTCTCACGAGCAAAACATGATCACACCTTAGTACTCTTTGGGTGTTAATCACATATCGATGTGAACTAGATTATTGACTCTAGTAAACCCTTTGGGCGTTGGTCACATGACAATGTGAACTATGGGTGTTAATCACATGCAAATGTGAATATTAGTGTTAAATCACATGGTGATGTGAACTAGATTATTGACTCTAGTACAAGTGGGAGACTGCAGGAAATATGCCCTAGAGGCAATAATAAAGTTATTATTTATTTCCTTATTTCAAGATAAATGTTTATTATTCATGCTAGAATTGTATTAACCGGAAACATAATACATGTGTCAATACATAGACAAACATATTGTCACTAGTATGCCTCTACTTGACTAGCTCGTTTATCAAAGATGGTTAAGTTTCCTAACCATAAACATGAGTTGTCATTTCATTAACGGGATCACATCATTAGGAGAATGATGTGATTGACTTGACCCATTCTGTTAGCTTAGCACTTGATCGTTTAGTATGTTGCTATTGCTTTCTTCATGACTTATACATGTTCCTATGACTATGAGATTATGCAACTCCCATTTACCAGAGGAACACTTTGTGTTCTATCAAATGTCACAAT
Organism: Aegilops speltoides; assembly: GCA_021437245.1. Lineage (NCBI taxonomy): Eukaryota > Viridiplantae > Streptophyta > Magnoliopsida > Poales > Poaceae > Aegilops > Aegilops speltoides. The sequence goes on from CM038146.1 coordinate 337,221,309, forward strand.
GTAACTGGATGATTATAAAGGTGCTCTACAGGTGTCTCCGAAGGTACTTGTTGAGTTGGCGTATTTCGAGATTAGGATTTGTGATACATCTCCAACGTATCTATAATTTTTGATTGTTCCATGCTATTATATTACCCGTTTTGGATATTTATGGGCTTTACTTTACACATTTATATCATTTTTGGGACTAACCTACTAACCGGAGGCCCAACCCGTACTGCTGTTTTTTTTGCCTATTTCAGTGTTTCAAAGAAAAGGAACATCAAATGGAGTCCAAATGGAATGAAACCTTCGGGAGCGTGATTTTTGGAACGAACATGATCCAGAGGACTTGGAGTGGAAGTCAAGAAACAATCGAGGTGGCCACGAGGGTGGAGGGCGCTCTCCCCCTACTGGGCACGCCCCCTATCTCGTGGGCCCCTCGGGTGGCCACCGACCTACTTCTTCCTATATATACCCATGTATCCCGAAAACATCAGAGAAGACGACGAAAACCTAATTCCACCGCTGTAACCTTCTGTATCCGCGAGATCCCGTCTTGGAGCCTTCGCCGACGCTCCGTCGGAGGGGGAATCGATCATGGAGGGCCTCTACATCATCTCCAAGGCCTCTCCGATGAGTTGTGAGTAGTTTGCCACAGACCTTCGGGTCCATAGTTATTAGCTAGATGGCTTCTTCTCTCTCTTTGAATCTCAATACCATGTTCTCCTTGATCTTCTTGGAGATCTATTTGATGTAACTCTTTTTGTGGTGTGTTTGTCGAGATCCAATGAATTGTGGATTTATGATTAAGTTTATCTATGAGAAATATTTGGACCTCCTCTGAATTCTTTTATGTGTGATTAAGTTATCTTTGCAAGTCTCTTTGAATTATCAGTTTGGTTTGGCCTACTAGATTGATCTTTCTTGCAATGGGAGAAGTGCTTAGCTTTGGGTTCAATCTTGCGGTGTCCTTTCCCAGTGACAGCAGGGGCAACAAGGCACGTATCGTATTGTTGCCATCGAGGATAAAAAGATGGGGTTTATATCATATTGCATGAGTTTATCCGTCTACATCATGTCATCTTTCTTAATGTGTTACTCCGTTCTTTATGAACTTAATACTCTAGATGCATGCTAGATAGCGGTCGATGTGTGGAGTAGTAGTAGATACCGGGAGGAGTCGGTCTACTTGTCACGGACGTGATGCCTATATTCATGATCATGCCTAGATAATCGCATAATAATTTGCTTTTCTATCAATTGCTCAACAGTAATTTGTTCACCCACCGTAATACTTATGCTATCTTGGGAGAAGCCACTAGTGAAACCTATGGCCCCCGGGTCTATCTCTTATCATATAAGCTTTCAATCTACTTTTATTTGCATCTTTACTTTTCCTATCTATATTATAAAATACCAAAAATATATTTATCTTATCATATTATCTCTATTAGATCTCACTTTCGCAAGTGGTCGTGAAGGGATTGAAGACCCCTTTATTGCGTTGGTTGCGAGTTCTTGTTTTTTGTGTAGGTGCGTGGGACTTTGGAGGAGCCTCCTACTGGATTGATACCTTGGTTCTCAAAAACTGAGGGAAATACTTACGCTACTATTGCTGCATCACCCTTTCCTCTTCAAGGAAAACCAACGCAAGCTCAAGACGTAGCAAGAAGGATTTCTGGCGCCGTTGCCAGGGAGGTCTTCGCTCAAGTCAAGACATACCAAGTACCCATCACAAACTCATCTCCCTCGCATTACATTATTTGCCATTTGCCTCTTGTTTTCCTCTCCCCCACTTCACCCTTGCCATTTTATTCGTCCTTCTTCTGTTCGTCTTTTCATTTGCTTTGATGTCTTACTTGGCTCGTTTGGTTGTTTAGTTGGAATAGTTGTTTATTTATTGCTAAACAGAGAAGCTAAGATCTATGGATCCTCATCCACTTGCTAATCTTGTTAAGAGATCCAATTATGATGAACCAATTGCTAGTGAGTTTTGTGCACTAGATTATCTTTATGAAGCTTTGCTTGAAATTCGTGAATCTGAAAATTATGATGAAAAAAAATTATGAAGAGATTCACGATAACTCTTTGAATAAAAAGCATGATTGCAATGATTTTACTATAAATTCTCTTGATGTCAATTGTGCTAATAATATGCAAAACCCTAAGCTTGGGGATGCTAGTTTTGCTATGCCTATTACTTGTTGCAATGATCATGATTGGGGTGATTCTTCTTATCATGAAAGTTTATTTAAGCCCCATGATGAATATGAGATTGATAATAGTGTTTGCAATAATATTGAAAGTGGGTTTGGAAAAGTGTCAACTTTAGATCCCACATATTTGGAGTATGTTCAATCTTATAATATTTTTGATAAAAGTGGGTTTGGAGAGGTCATGACTTTAGTTAATGTTAATCCCACTATCTTGGAAGAGTGTCAACTTTGCATGCATGTGGATAGTGTTGAGAATATGTTATATGATAGCTATTTTGTTGAATTTGCGTATGATCCTACATGTAATTATTATGAGAGAGCAAAATATGGTCGTAGAAATTTTTATCTTACCAAATTACCTCTCGTCATGTTGAGATTGCTATCGTCTCTTTCTTCGTCCTTGCATATGCTAGTTTTTGCTTGCGTTGCAAATTTGTTTGCTTGTAATATGCCTATGCATAGGAAGTATGTTAGACTTAGATGTGTTTATCACATGTTTTACGATGCTCTCTTTGCGCTTCAATTCTTGTCTTTCATGTGAGCATCATTAAAATTATCAATGCCTAGCTAAAAGGCTTTAAAGAAAAGCGCTTGTTGGGAGACAACCCAATATTTTTATTTGCTGTTATTCAATAAATTTTGCATCTACCTTCTGTTTAGATGTGTTTTTATGTTTTAATTAGTGTTTGTGCCAAGTAGAACCTGTAGGATAACCTATGGTGATAGTTAATTTGATTCTGCTAAAAAACAGAAACTTTGCGTGCACGAAAATAATTTTGTTAATTCACAGAAACGTGATTTTGTGTTGATTATTTTTTATGTAGATCAATAGACAAATTTCCCAGAACTTCCTATTTTGGTAGGATTTTTAGAGTTCCATAAGTATTAAAGAGTTACAGATTTCTACAGACTGTTCTGTTTTTGACAGATTCTGCCTATCGTGTGTTGTTTGCTTATTTTGATGCATCTATGGCTAGTATGTAAGGGTATGAACCATAGAGAACTTGGAATACAGTAGGTTTAACACCAATATAAATAAAGAATGAGTTAATTACAGTACATTATGTGGTGGTTTTTCTTTCTTGCACTAACGAAGCTTATGAGATTTCCTGTTGAGTTTTGTGTTGTGAAGTTTTCAAGTTTTGGGTAAAAATTTGATGGACTATGGAATAAGGAGTGGCAAGAGCCTAAGCTTGGGGATGCCCATGTAACCCCAAGATATTCAAGAATAGCCAAAAGCCTAAGCTTGGGGGTGCCCCGGAAGGCATCCCCTCTTTCGTCTTCGTTTATCGGTAACTTTACTTGGAGCTATATTTTTATTCACCACATGATATGTGTTTTGCTTTGAGCGTCTTGTATGATATTAGTCCTTGCTTTTTAGTTTACCACAGTCATCCTTGCTGTACACACCTTTTGGGACAAACCCACTTGATTGGAATTTAGTAGAATACTCTATGTGCTTCACTTATATCTTTTGAGCTAGATAGTTTTTGCTCTAGTGCTTCACTTATATTTTTTAGAGCAGGGCGACGGCTTAATTTTGAAGAAATTGTTAGTCTCTCATGCTTCACTTATATTATTTTGAGAGTCTCTTAGAACAGAATGGTATTTGCTATGGTTATAAAATTGGTCCTAGAATGGTGGGCATCCAAGTTGGGTATAATAAAAACAATCATAGGAAGTGAATTGGATGCTATGATCAATTTGATACTTGATAATTGTTTTGAGATATGGAGGTAGTGATATTAGAGTCATGCTAGTTGGGTGATTATGAATTTAAAGAATGCTTGTGTTGAAGTTAGCAAGTCCCGTAGCATGCACGTATGGTGAAAGTTGTGAAACAAATTTGAAACATGAGGTGTTCTTAGATTGTGCATCCTTATGAGTGGCGGTCGAGGACAAGCGATGGTCTTTTCCTACCAATCTATCCCCCTAGGAGAATGCGCGTAGTGCTTGGTTTTTGATGACTTGTAGATTTTTGCAATAAGTATATGAGTTCTTTTGACTAATGTTGAGTCCATGGATTACACGCACTCTCACCCTTCCATCATTGCTAGCCTCTTCGATACTGTGCATTGCCCTTTCTCACCTTGAGAGTTGGTGCAAACTTCGCCGGTGCATCCAAACCCCGTGATACGATATGCTCTATCACACATAAACCTCCTAATATCTTCCTCAAAACAGCCACCATACCTACCTATTATGGCATTTCCATAGCCATTCCGAGATATATTGCCATGCAACTTTCCACCGTTCCATTCATCATCATGACACACATCATTATTGTCATATTGCCTTGCATGATCATGTAGTTGACATCGTATTTGTGGCAAAGCCATCATGCATAATTTTTCATACATGTCACTCTTGATTCATTGCCCATCCCGGTACACCGCCGGAGGCATTCATATAGAGTCATATCTTGTTCTAGTTTTGGGTTGTAATTCATGAGTTGTAAATAAATAAAAGTGTGATGATCATCATTATTAGAGCATGGTCCCCAAATAAAAAAATAAAAAAATAAAAAAAAGAAAGGCCAAAAAGAAAAGAAAAAAGGCCAAAGAAAAAAAAGAAAGGCCAAAAAAAGGCCCAAAGAAAAAAAGAAAGAAAAAATATAATAATAAAAAAAGGGGCAATGTTACTATCCTTTTCCACACTTGTGCTTCAAAGTAGCACCATGTTCTTCATGTAGAGAGTCTCATATGTTCTCACTTTCATATACTAGTGTGAATTTTTCATTATAGAACTTGGCTTGTATATTCCTACGATGGGCTTCCTCAAAATGCCCTAGGTCTTCATGAGCAAGCAAGTTGGATGCACACCCACTAGTTTTATTTTGTTGAGCATTCATTTATAGCTCTAGTGCATCCGTTGCATGGCAATCCCTACTCCTCATGTTGACATCAATTGATGGGCATCTCCATAGCCCGTTGATTATCCTCGTCAATGTGAGATTTTCTCCTTTTTTGTCTTCTCCAGACAATCCCCATCATCATATTCTATTCCACCCATAGTGCTATATCCATGGCTCACGCTCATATATTGCGTGAAGGTTGAAATTTTTTGAGATTATTTAAGTACGAAACAATTGCTTGGCTTGTCATCCCTGGTGTACAAGATGGAAGCATTTTTGTGTGACGAAAATGAAGCATAGCCTAACTATATGATTTTGTAGGGATGAACTTTCTTTAGCAATGTTATTTTGAGAAGCCACGATTGCTTTGATTAGTATGCTTGAAGTATTACTATTTCTTATGTCAATATGAACTTTTATTTTGAATCATTTGGATCTGAACATTCATGCCACAATAAAGAAAATTACATTGAGAATTATGCTAGGTAGCATTCCACATCAAAAATTTTGTTTTTATCATTTACCTACTCGAGGACGAGCAAAAATTAAGCTTGGGGATGCTTGATACGTCTCCAACGTATCTATAATTTTAATTGTTCCATGCAATTATATTACCCGTTTTGGATGTTTATGGGCTTTACTTTACACATTTATATCATTTTTGGGACTAACCTACTAACCGGAGGCCCAACCCATATTGCTATTTTTTTTGCCTATTTCAGTGTTTTGAAGAAAAGGAATATCAAACGGAGTCCAAACGGAATGAAACCTTCGGGATCATGATTTTTGGAACGAACGTGATCCAGAGGACTTGGAATGGAAGTCAAGAAACAATCAAGGCGGCCACGAGGGTGGAGGGCGCCCTCCCCTACTGGGCGCGCCCCCTATCTCGTGGGCCCCCTCGGGTGGCCACCGACCTACTTCTTCCTCCTATATATACCCATGTACCCCGAAAACATCAGAACAGACGACGAAAACCTAATTCCACCGCCGTAACCTTTTGTATCCGCGACATCCCATCTTGGAGCCTTCACCGGCGCTCCGTCGGAGGGGGAATCGATCACGGAGGGCCTCTACATCATCTCCAAGGCCTCTCGATGAGTTGTGAGTAGTTTACCACAGGCCTTCGGGTCCATAGTTGTTAGCTAGATGGCTTCTTCTCTCTCTTTGAATCTCAATACCATGTTCTCCTTGATCTTCTTGGAGATCTATTTGATGTAACTCTTTTTGCGGTGTGTTTGTCGAGATCCGATGAATTGTGGGTTTATGATTAAGTTTATCTATGAGAAATATTTGAATATCCTCTGAATTCTTTTATGTGTAATTAAGTTATCTTTGCAAGTCTCTTTGAATTATCAGTTTGGTTTGGCCTACTAGATTGATCTTTCTTGCAATGGGAGAAGTGCTTAGCTTTGGATTCAATCTTGCGGTGTCCTTTGCCAGTGACACCAGGGGCAGCAAGGCACGTATTGTATTGTTGCCATCGAGGATAAAAAGATGGGGTTTATATCATATTGCATGAGTTTATCCCTCTACATCATGTCATTTTCATAATGCGTTACTCCGTTCTTTATGAACTTAATACTCTAGATGAATGCTGGATAGCGGTCGATGTGTGGAGTAATAGTAGTAGATGCAGGCAGGAGTCGGTCTACTTGTCACAGACGTGATGCCTATATACATGATCATGCCTAGATAATCTCATAATTATTCGCTTTTCTATCAATTGCTCGACAGTAATTTGTTCACCCACCGTAATACTTATGCTATCTTGAGAGAAGCCACTAGTGAAACATATGGCCCCCGGGTCTATCTCTTATCATATAAGCTTTCAGTCTACTTTTATTTGCATATTTACTTTTCCTATCTATATTATAAAATACCAAAAATATATTGATCTTATCATATTATCTCTATCAGATCTCACTTTCGCAAGTGTCCGTTAAGGGATTGACAACCCCTTTATTGCGTTGGTTGCGAGTTCTTGTTTGTTTGTGTAGGTGCGTGGGACTTTTGAGGAGCCTCCTACTGGATTGATACCTTGGTTCTCAAAAACTAAGGGAAATACTTATGCTACTATTTCTGAATCACCCTTTCCTCTTCAAGGAAAACCAACGCAAGCTCAAGAAGTAGCAATTTGTCACTCCAATTGTCGGAGAGGTATCTCTGGGCCCTCTCGGTAATGCACATCACTATAAGCTATGCAAGCAATGTGACTAATGAGTTAGTTGCGGGATGATGCATTACATAACGAGTAAAGAGACTTGCCGATAATGAGATTAAACTAGGTATTGAGATACCGACGATCGAATCTCGGGCCAGTAACATACCGATGACAAAGGGAACAACGTATGTTGTTATGCGGTTTGACCGATAAAGATCTTCATAGAATATGTGGGAGCCAATATGAGCATCCAGGTTCCGCTATTGGTGACCGGAGATGTGTGTCAGTCATGTCTACATAGTTCTCGAACCCGTAGGGTCCGCATGCTTAAAGTTCGGTGATGATCAGTATTATGAGTTTATGTGATTTGATGTACCGAAGGTAGTTCGGAGTCCCGGATGAGATCGGGGACATGACGAGGAGTCTCGAAATGATCAAGACGTAAAGATCGATATATTGGACGACTATATTCGTACATCGGAAAGGTTCCGAGTGATTCGGTATTTTTGAGTGCCGGGAGTTCTGAGGAATCGAGGAAGCGATAATGGGCCTCATGGGCCAAGTGGTGGAAGAGAGGGCGCTTGCGCGCCTTCTAGCCCAAGCGGAATTGGACTAGGGGCGGGCCCCCTCCTCCTTTTCCTCCTCTCCTCCTTCTCCCTTTCCTCCTTCCTTTCCTCCTCCTAGTGGGAGTAGGAAGGGAGTCTCCTACTAGGAGGAGGACTTCTCCTCTGGCCTCTCTCTGAGGGGCGGCCCCCTCCCCTTGCTTCTTTATATACGGGGGCAGGGGGCCACGTCTAGACACACAAGTTGATCTGTTGATCTCTCCCAGCCATGTGCGGTGCCCCTCTCCACCATATTCCACCTCGGTAATATCAGAGCGGTGCTTATGCGAAGCCCTGCGTTGGTAGCATCATCAACACCGTCATCACGCCGCCGTGCTGACGAAACTCTCCCGCAAAGCTCTGCTGGATCGGAGTTCATGGGACGTCATCGAGCTGAACGTGTGTTGAACTCGGAGGTGCCGTACGTTCGGTACTTGGATCGGTCGGATCGTGAAGACGTACGACTACATCAACCGCGTTGTGCTAACGCTTCCGCTTTCGGTCTACGAGGGTACGTGGACAACACTCTCCCCTCTCGTTGCTATGCATCACAATGATCTTGCATGTGTGTAGAATTTTTTTTTAAATTACTACGTTCCCCAACAGGGCCAGTTAACTGGACAGACCCTCAGAGCATAACAAAAATAGGTAACGGGATAACGGATCCCCCTGCCTAAGCCCCCTCGTGGGCATGAACTCATCAGTCTCTGTGTCATTAAACCTGATCCTGTAGCTTACAAAAGAAACACACTCCATAATCATATCCACCCAACTCGGGTTAAAGCCTAGTTTCAACATCATTCTCTGCAAGAAGCCCCATTTAACTCGATCATACGCTTTGAGCATATCCAGCTTGACTGCACAAACACCACTAGATCCATGGGTCTTGTTTTTTATAGCATGAAAACACTCATAAGCCACTAGCACATTGTCTGTAATTAATCTACCTGGAATGAATGCAGACTGATTTGGGGAGATTACCTCAGGCAAGATCTTTTTGAGTCTGTTTGCTAGCATCTTAGAAATAGTTTTTTAGACCACATTGCATAAGCTAATGGGTCTATATTGAGTTATTACCTCCGGGCTGTCCTCCTTTGGGATGAGCACAACATTTGTAGAATTCCACCCCTCGGGATTTTTTTATTGATGATTGCACCAAGGACTTCTTTTGTCAGCTCATCACCTATAATATGCTAGAACCGTTTAAAGAAAACATCATGTAATCCGTCCGGTCCGGGAGCCTTCGTATCTCCTATTTGAAAGAGAGCTTTTTTAACATCTCCCTTCGTGTATGACGCCATTAGTATCCTGTTCATATCCTCAGTTACAACATGCTTAACAAAATGTAATAGTCCTTCATCAATTACCCCTGCATCTGAGGTAAAAAGACTCTGGAAGTAATTAAAAATAAGGGGCTTGAGGTTATCATTACCCTCAACCCAAGCATCATTATTATTTTTCAGTTTTTTGATCAGATTACGACGCCTACGAGCTGAAGGTGATTGATTAAAAAACTTTGTGTTGCGGTCTCCTCGGTGCAACCAGTTCACTCGCCCACGTTGTGCCCAGTATATTTCCTCTTGCTCGAGAAGGTTCTCGATCAACACCGTAAGGTCCTTCTGTTTCAGTCTTGTCTCAGCCGTGAACGATGAGCGCATTAGATTTTCTAGCTCCTTCTGTGCCGCCCGTAGGCGAGCACGTGGCCTTTCAACACTTTGCGATCCCAAGCATGTAAGTCTCTATGAACAACCTCAAGCTTAGAGCTGGCCGAAGGGCACAACCCCCGAGTGACTGCTTTTTACCATGCCGTTTTAATTACTTCTTCCACTGTTTCCTCGGCTAACCAACGGGCCTCAAACACACGTCTTGGCCGCTTCCTTGGAGCTGCTATGCCGGCCAAGTAGTCAGTGTCCAGGTATATCGGCCTATGATTCGATTTTCCCATATGAAGATTGCACAGTCCACACAAGGGATGCATTTCCATCCATTCGGCTTTAGAGACGGCCCGATCCAAGCGTTCCCTCAGACCACCTCGGAACCATGTGAATTTATCGCCATGGTATCCTATGTCCTCCAAAGAGCAATCAGACAACGCATCTTGGAAGGCTTGGAGTCTCGCCTGCTGCCGTGACGCTCCACCCTCCTTTTCTGAAGAGAGTAAAATCTCATTGAAGTCACCAATGGCAAGCCATGGGAGACTAGATTGAGCATGCCAGTCCCGTAGTAGATGATATGTACGGTCCTTATTATCCCAACTGGGTTCCCCATATATGCCCGAGAGTCTCCATTCTCTTCCATCCTGTTCTTCAACCGTCACATCGATGACACTAAAGGTAGTAGTCTGGGAGTAGATCCTCAGCTCCTTCTTCCAGACTAGAAGCAATCCACCTTCTCTACCATCAATACATGGTGCAACGATTTTGTAATCCATGCCCATCCTTCTCCTCAAATCTTCTGCCCTATGTTCATCCAAATGCATCTCGGACAGAAAAAACGCATCCGGGTTATGCAGCCCCTAGATGTCCAGAAGCGAACGAACCGTCGAGGTCCCCAGGAGACCCCAATAGTTCCAGCTTATGAGTTTCATTGTCCCTGGCGACCCTCCGCGGAGGAGGACGCCGATATATCATTTGTTGCACCTGAAGCATCAGCTCTTAGCCTTTTATTATCATGGATCTTTTGTGGGGTACTCATCAAAGTTTTGTCCACCTGCTCTCCTCCAGTATTCTCGATCAGTAGTATTTTATCAATAACAAACCCCGCAGGTGGGGTCGCTGCTGGGTCAGCTGCAGCATTGCTCCTCCCATCCTGGGATATTAGGTGTTTCCTTGCTTGTGGGACAATGGCGTTCCCCAGATGCACACCCCCTATGTCCATATCTTCCCGCTCTTGGGGATTAGGGTCGCCGGGGGCACCCCTACCCCTGCCACCTCCATTGTTTCTGCCCATGCCAGCACTACCACGTGGGAAGCCCCTACCCGAAGCCCCGCGACTTCTTTGTTCCTCAAAGTTGACTAGCAGCCAATCGCCCCACTCACAGGTTTCAGGGTCATGGATGCCGTCACCGCACTCTGTTACAAGGTGACCAATTAGGCCACAAAAGTCACAAAAATCTGGGAGTTTCTCATATTCCACCGGGTATCTCTTACTTTCCTTCAGAGTAAGGGGGACAAATCTAACAAGGGGTGTGTCTAGCTTTAGGTGAACCGTTGCCCGAAGGTACTTTGACGGGTTCAGACGCCCCTCATTCACAATCACTTTTAGTGGGGGAATACCCACCTTTGCAGCAATCTTTTCTGCTACAGATGTTTTCTTCATCAAGCTGTTGGGGATTCCCATGATCCTCGCCCAGACCGCAATTCTGTCAAGCTTATACTGTCGCACATCAGATATGCCATCATACTCTTCCAGGACAACCGCTGCATTGCGGAAAATCCATGGGCCACCGCCCATCACACGATTCCAATCACCAAGGCACATGAACTGCGCCAAGAACAAGTTGTCCTCCATTGGTTTGAAGGTCACGCCTAGTGCCGCCGTCCACGCGTTACGCAGCGTCTTGAACAACGAGACATGGCTGAAGGGCTTCTGGGTATGAACCCTAAACACGGCGATCCAACGGGTTTCCTCTATCAATTCATCCACCTCTCCTGAGAGATCGAGTTCCTCTTCCTCCTCCCCATGAAGATTCAGTCCTAGGAATCTATCCTCTAGGGTTGGAGCAATCGATTAGCTTTGCGGGATCCCGCCCGCACTTCCGCTAGCGCCGTCCCTGGACGCCCCAGGTCCACATGTTTCCGCCATGCGCACCCACGATTATTGTGCGTACACCAGCATTACTCCGTCAGATCGGCCCGAAGGGTCTCCCGACGTGAGCAACGATAATTCTCACAATATGATTGGAACCCTAGCAGGGAGCGCCGCAGGGGAAGTTGGGAACCCTAGATGAGACTAGGGGAATAAAAGAATCCCAACTGATAGTACTTGACTTAGATATGAATATGATCCATCTCTTACAGATGATTAGCCTGCTCAAGAGATCATTAACAGACGTACTACTACAGTTGATTATTACGTGGAACGGGTGCTCCATTAACCAGTTTGCAGATAGGCGATCACATCCGGTTTGGTACGCCGGGGAGAAAGAAATTAACGCCCGGCGTCCCGGCCGGTCCGGCAGGTGGTACAGTCCGCTGGCCATTCGTACCACTTTGCGGAGTACATTTGTGGCATGTAGGGTGGGCACCGTATAGCGGCGGAGTACTTATACTTGAGATGAGCAGGAAGGAACGCACGTGAGCGCAATCCCAGCCGGAGCCGGAGATTCCCACGACCCTTCCCGTCTGCGGCGCTGCACGAGGCAGGCACCCTGATTGACTGATTGATTCCCGCGCAGACCGCTAAAACCCCACACCCAAATCTCGACCCATCACGCTTCGGCAAAAAATCTCGACCCATCACTCTTTCACTCATCCGTTTTATTAACCTTTAGTTTCGACCATCACCGGATCGAGGGAATTGACGCAACGAGATCATACTTTACTGGTTTAGGGCATATCACGATCCCTCCCACGCGATCGCCCGAAAGGAACCTGCGCATTAGGCTAAACAGAGCATAAGCAGGCAGCAAATCCGGCCTGCCGCGCACGAGAGAGGAGAGGTACTACGTGATCGATCATCGATGCGACGCAAAGCGGGGGAGCGTGCAACGACCGAGGTGTGCGGGCGTGTGTGCAATTTGTGCCATCATGATAGCGCTGCGCGCGAGAGAATCATGGCTTAAGCGTGTAGATTAACGGGTGGGTAGCTAGCCTAGGTCGTCTAGGTGTGGCCTTTTCTGTGCTCGGCTCGAGTATGAGCAGCTAGTGCTCACTTTCTGCCACAAAAGTGGCATGGGCTTTATACATGACAAAAGGGACGAGACTTACTATTCCCTTCGTCCCAAAATTCTTGTCTTAAATTTGTCTAAATACGGATGTATCTGGTTACATATTAGTGTTAGACTGGATCCAACGGCCGCGTGACTCATATCCGACGTCCTGGGCTGGACCGGCCGAAACTTTCGACCGGTAAGTAGCCTACACATATTGTTTGACCCGGTACGGTAGGGAGGTACAATGACAAAAACGATAAACATGCACCGGAAAACAACTCATCATCTTATTTATTTATTTTTTGAAACGGAGACTCATGATCTCTTGTTAGTTGGTGACTGTTTAGCATCGCCGGAACAAGAGACCAGTATCAAATGTCCTCCCCTTAAAAACTAGGACTACTACTAGCTAAGTTTTTTTAGAGATTTCAACAAGTGACTACATACAGAGCAAAATGAGTGAATCTACATATTAAAATATGTCTACATACATTCGTATGTTGTAGTCCATTTGAAATGTCTAGAAAGACTTACACTCCCTCTGTCCCAAATTTCTTGTCTCAGATTTGTCTAAATAAGGATGTATCAAGTCACGTTTTAGTATTAAGTACATTCATATCTGGACAAAATTTAAGACAAGATTTTGAGACGGATGGAGTATTTAGGAACGGAGGATGTACTAGAGTAACCCAACATTGTCTTCCTGTTAATTTTTTCATATACTATAGTAGTAGTAAAAAGAAAGGCTGTTTAACTAGACATGTTCCTTCTGGGGCCATGTCAATTGGTCAATGGATTACTATTATCAAAGGACGCGGATAACCATCGCACATGTGGCATTAGGGGGTGCCGCACACCCCGTATGGCACAGACACGAATCCGCCCGTATGACGGCGTCCGGGCGCTTCCATCCACAAACCGCATGTCTGGTGTGCGGCGCGATCGCCCATGAGTCGAGGCGAAGCGAACCAGCTACCCGCACAACCTCGCGCCCATCGGCGAACCCGCGTTAAAGCAAATTGCCACTTGCCGTCGTAAATGCGCAACCTCTCAGATCGGCAGATCTTCCCCTACCTTCGTCGGCTTCTTCTCTAATTGCCATGACAACCAGATTAGATCCCTAGCGCCCCCCCCCACATCGACGGAGAAAGACGGCAACAAGCTCACAGGTCAGTAAACCTGTCTCCTCCTCCTTCCCCAAATCCCACCCCAGTCCCCCCAACCCTGCCGTAGATTGCCCATGTACATGGCGACTGGATCCACAGTTTCGACCGCTCATGTTTATTCTCCTCTGCCCTCCAACGATCACAAATTTGCCATGTTCTATCATGGATCTGATCTAAGAAATTAGGTTCCAGATGCTATCAGCAGGTGTTCGAAAAAGATGTTTGAGATTCACTAAGAACAGGGAAGAACATAGCAATTTGGGGCAGGTCATATGAAGTGAAAAAATATTTGCCACCTACCTATGTCGTCAGTTGCCACCTATCTATGTCGTCAGTTGCCATCATATTATATTGTCAGTTGCCATCAGTTCAACAAACTAGTTGCCATCCAGATTGTAGAAAGAGGATGAACATGCATGCCCTATCGTCTGAAAAAATGCACGCCTACGATGATTCCTACTTGCCATGCTGTAATAGTTGTTCACGACATAAATGTGATAAGATTGCCATGTTTCCATTTATGTGCAAACAACAAACAAACGGAATTCAAAAAACTGATTAATGATGCGTTCTTATTCGTGCAGTGACCGAAAACATAGTTTGAAAAGCAGAGAAAATGAATCATAAAGACGGGGCTGATCCTTGGTTTTCTGGAAGGCCGCAAACGCCGTTTTGGGATGCAACAGAGTACAATCAACTCATTTCTACAGGACCATTGCTGCCACTACTAGAGCAGTACGCGAGCTTAGGTACGATGCATGATCAAAAAAGGGAAGTTGACATGTTTGTGGACTTCAAAATGGTATTCTACTTATGTAGTACTATGACATTGTTTGCAGGTTATTACAACATGAACACACATGCAGGGGTACCGTGGAAGTTGGAACACAAGGGGCTATCGGGGATAGGTATTCAAGAAACCAACTTCAATTAGCAAATGTGGCAAGTCAAGGTAATGAAATAAAAAAATAGCATGTCCATTGTGGCGAATATAACTTGCAAAGGATGGCAAGACTTACGAGTATTTTGCAAAAGCACAGGACCATCATGCAGCACGTGGCGACAGGTGGCAACCGGATACCTGCCATCAACATAGTACAGAGGTGAGACATATGAAACTGATTTTGCGGATAGTGTATTAGGAAAGGAAACTAAATGACATTGGTGCTTGCATGGTGTGACGATAAAATGAAGAAAAAGATGGCCACTCAAATTTGTAGTTGATAGAAATGAAGAAAATGATGGAAACTGTAAATGACAAGCCTGCACAACTGTATTTGCCACATGTAAACAAATATGTGGACAGTTGCCATGTCTCAACAACTACAGTTGCCATGTATCAACAACTGCAGTTGCCATGATTTAATAATTGCAGTTGCCATGTATCAACAACTGCAGTTTCCATGACTCAACAATTGCAGTTGCCATGATTGAATAACTACATATGAAATGTTTTAACAGCTACAGTTGCCATGCCTGACCCAAAACAGTTGGTCAATTCATGTCAATTGTAGTTGCCTTCCTAGGTGGACTATGTTTGACATGATTTCAAAGTTAACTTCCACGTGATCGCAGATTATTATGATGCAACCACACCAGCAAATGTCTCGTGGCAAGCTTCACCATTGCAGGCCGTCGGTAATGTAGATACAGCGCACCAAATTGAAGTGGCACACCAACTTCAATTATCACATGTGGCACAGCAAGGTAAAATATCTGAACCAAGAAAAAAAATCATGCATTTGCTTTGGGAAAAAGCATTGGGAACGGTGCATTTGTCACGGTGGGGGTGGCAAATGCCACCAAGTGAATATGACCATTAGTAATCTATGATCATCAGGTCTGTGTGTATTTGCCATTTGTGATTATCTGCATTTACCATGCAGGCTCATATCTAGAATACAAGTTTTGATGTTGAGATGTTGGTTGCCATGACCTGGCAACTACAACCGCCATATTAGGTAAACTGCAGCTGCCATGGCTAGAGAACTGCAGTTGCCATGCATGGCAAAATGCAGATGCTCAAGACTTGCATATATGAATGATATCATGCCAAAAAAAAGATAGTTTGATTGCCATGATTTCAAAGATGCACATTCCAAAGACTTTATACATGTAAAATTATCACAATTGCGATTGTGTACAATGTTTTAGATCACGATTGCCATGAACAAATCAGATGCAGCTACTATCATTTCATTACGACGAATATGCCATTCAAGCAATACTGCTTACACACGTACCTGATTTTTTGCAGGAGCTTTAACTACAATCAACAGTGGCGAAGGAACATCTGTTGCGGGAACCTCGGAGCACACTAAAGGAGCATTCCACGAGCAAGTCACCGATGTTGCCACAAACAATGCAGAATCAGTGTCAGAAATGGCAATCGTTGTAGCAATGACTACAAGCACACCTCTGCACACCAGCACAAGCAACACTCAAGCAGATGAAACAGCCACCAATACTGAAGTAAATGATGAAACTGATGACGAAGCGCAAGGGGAAGAAGAAGATGGACAATCGGAAATCATGATACCTCAACCACCATATCTTGGACAGAGATTTGGTACTTTTATAGATGCCAAGTAGTACTACCAGAGATATGCGATGTTCCATGGATTTGTGGTGAACACAGAATACCATAGGAAAATGAAAAAAACTAACGAGTACAACAGAGGTGAGATAAGGTGCTACAAGGCACGGAAGAACAAGAAAGGAAAAGGTGTTGTGCCTGTCATGCCGCAACGAAAGAGAGGTATCATTCTCAAAACGGGATGCCCTGTCCGGTTGAAGATAAACACAAATGGAGCATGGTGAGTGGTCACCGAATATTTTGAAGAACACAACCACGACCTCATAAAGAAGTTTCACCTAGTAAAATTTCTGAGCACCCACAGAGGATTCAGTCCCATCGAGAAGAAGTTCATAATGTTGCTACATGATTGTAACGTCGGTCCATCAAGAATGATCCAAATGCTTTCACGTATCCACAACGGAGATGGGAGCCTGAGTAGCATGCCCTACGTACCAGCAGACGTCAAAAACCTAAAGGCAAAGTACCATAGAGAGAGCAGGTTGGCTGACATAGAAGCCGTGATAGCCTACTTCGAAGAGAAAGCAAAAGCACATAGTGATTTCTTCTATAGGATAAGGTTGGACGATGAGGACCGTGTCAGAAACATGTATTCGGTGGATAGTGCTGCAAGAAGATCCTACAAACATTTTCGTGATTGCATTTTGTTCGACGCAACATATCTCACGAATATGTACAAGATGCCCCGTGCTCTATTAATAGGAATAAACAACCACAATCAGTCCTTGGAGTTTGGTTACGTTTTCGTTCGGAACGAAGATACCGATGGTTCACTTGGCTGTTCAAAATCTTCCTGGAGTGCATGGATGGACTAGCTCCGAACATAATAACAAACCAGGATTTTAGCATGCGCGCAGGCATAGAGGAGGTCTTTCCGTTGGCAGTGCACATGCACTGCAGGTGGCATATTATTAAGAAGGATGAAGAGACGCCAGGACCATTCTTCATTGACTGTCCAGAGCTACACAAGGCATTCGAGTTGTGTGTGGACCACAACTTGGCGGTAGAGGAGTTTGAACGGAGCTGGACGGCTATGATTGAAACGTACAAAGTCCAAGACAATGAGACACTAAATAGCTTGTGGGAGAAGCGATGTACTGGGTGCCGGCCTACTTCATGCATTGCTTCTTTCCATTTCTGCAGACTACACAACGCAGCAAAGGGTTCAATGCTGTTTTGAAGCGTTATGTGAGCCCTGGCAACTCATTGCTGCAATTTGCCAAGCAATATTCAGCTTTGCAACTGAAAAATACTGGGATCTGAGCTACAGCAAGAAGCAACCACCGCACTCAAGTAGCCTAAGCATATGTGCAACTGAAAATACTGGGATATGAGCTACAGCAAGAAGCAAACACCGCACTCAAGCAGCCTAAATTGCTAACATACTTATCGATGGAGAGGCATATGAGCAAGATATACACCAGCAAGATATTTAACAAGTAAGCGATTGCTCTAACGATCTTATTTGCCATGTACATTCAACACTAAAAAATGATAAAAAAAAGTAAATAAATATGTTTGTCACATCTGCTGATTTGAAGCTGACATCTGTAGTCAACACATGAATGCAAAAAGAACTATGTAGTTGCAAAAACAAATATTAGTTGTTGCTTGTTGTGAAACAAAGTATAACTGCCACTTTGAATGTGATGTGGGTGCCATGTGGGATGTAGTTTAATTGCCATGTATGATGCAAGCTTCATTTTCACATGGCAGATGCATTGAGAACATCATAGCAGTACCATTAAAAGTTGTTGGCATGTTTTGACATGCTGATTGTGTGAAAGTCACTAGTTGCCATGTGAAATAAACTGTAGTTTCCATGTGAAATAAACTGCAGTTTCCATGTGAAAAAAACTGTAGTTGCCATGTGAACTAAACTGCATTTGCCATGCGAAAGAAACTGCATTTGCCATGTTAATACTCTGCAGTTGCCATGTGGAAAACAATCATTACAAATAAAATGTGTGGAAAATAAAATCTTTCTTTGCCATCTTTGATTTCAATACGTTTGCTATGTAGTGACCTACATCAACAAAAGGTGATAAAAAAGGATATACTAATTTAACGAGCACAAAACATGCAGATTCCAGGAAGAAATAAAGCGGGCCAGCCTGTACACAACTTACCAGGTTGACGAACAAACCTTCAAGGTGTGTACTCTCATGGGCATGTCCGATTCAGAACCTGAAGACCCGGACAAGGGACGAAACTACTTTGTCAAGGCCTCAATAACCGAAGGTGAATACTACTGTCAATGCTACAAATAGGAATGGGACAGGATTGTGTGCTGCCACATACTCAAAGTAATGGACATGCACGTGGTCACGCGATTGCCCCTCCATTTCATACGACGGCGGTGGACTTGGGACGCTAACGATGCATTGGGGCCACAAAATTCAACTACAGTTTTGGCTGTACATGATGAGAGACCAGAGGCAACCATGGAGTCCGTTAGACATGTTGTATTGTCAAAGAACTATGCTGAGCTAATAGATGAATCATGCAAAAGCGATGAGACAGCCAGGGTGGCAGAAAAGCACAGGAAGGCCCTAAAAAGAGAGCTTGATGAGATCAAGAAGAGAAAGGCTGAAGAAGCCTTGCATCGGTTCCCCTGCACCTCAAGTGTGCCTTCGTCCACGGGTCCATCCTCTGAAAACTCGGAGGTAGGTTCTAGAACAATAAGCACGCAGACTCAGGTTAGGAACCCACCCCGTTCCGTCACAAAAGGGCGTCCAAAAGAGATACGATACAAATCGGGATTGGAAATTCAAGCAAAGCACAAGTAGGCAAAGAAAGGGACGGGCAATCCATAAAGCAATTGTGCAGGATTGTAACTTGGGTGTTGATGACAATTTTGTAACATAGATGATCAAGGTTTAGAAGATGTGAGAGTGAATGTTGGTGGACAACAGAAATTTGAAAAAAATGCCATGTATGCACAACTAAAATTGCCGTGTAGTTGCTACCAAATCTGCCATGCAGCCTGTATTGAATCTACCATGTAGCTGCTACTGAAACTGCCTTCGCGTAGTTTACCGTTTTTCAGCCCACCCATTTTTTATTTCACACGTATTCAATTGTATACATACCCTATACAAACTAGTTGAAATGACAACGTGCAAAAACACGAGAGATAATAGTTGCTACTGAAACAACCGTGCTTACCGAAACAGTTATCAAATGCAAAAACCCAAAAACAAATGAAGTGATTACTTGCGCTAACCGTGCGTGATCAACTATATTTGCCGTTTTCAGCCATCATAAACACATTCAAACTCTCAAATTGGTATTCACAATCACAACCACATACTAATAGTTAACATATAGTAGTTCTTGTCACACCTAAACAAGTTCAGGACCACACTTATATTACAAATATCCAACGCCACATACACGTCACAACTATATATACTACAGCAAATAGGGATGCAGTCATAACATAGCACACAGACATAGTTTCAAAGAACAAAGTGATACCTTACATTCCTCAGCCAAAGAATGTAAGGTAGGCATGTGAGTGAAGAATCACGTTATCACTTGTACTTCTTGTTCGCGGATTTGACAACTGACTCTATAAATTCTCTTGCTGAAGCCCGCCTGTTGAAATCTTCATTCATCGACCAGTTCCATGTGTATATTCTATGGAGCTCCACAATCATTGCACCTGTGATCACTGGGACCCGTCGACCTTCCCACTTTGCAAGGTATTCCAACATGTAAAACCCGCAACCATGCCTAGAACGAAGCAAAACATGTGAACATGCAAACAGAAACATAATAAACCATTGATGAAGACATGAAAAGGATGGTGAACACATGAAAAAAAGATAGTAATTACTCGTTTTTTGCTTCTCAGTTGTGACATACTCAATTGGAAAGTGACTGATCTAGACCTTTGAGTTTTTGTAATGACGGATCTAGGTCTCCTTCAGGTTGTTGATAAAGAATTCAGCATGAGTAGTAAGGTCTTTATCAGCTCTTGAATTGATTGAATCCAGCACCTTGAAACATTGGTTCTTCAGGTCAAGGCAGATGGTGTAGTGATGACCACACTTGTCATCTGGGTCTTCTGCTGCAAGCTCCTGGAACATGGGGAACATGACCTGCAAAATAAAAAAGGGCAGTAAAAACAGAGTTCACATCCAAAACAGAATGATGTAGTTGAAAAATGATATGTATAAATATTGCCACATGTAGTAAGAGATACATAAGAAAGGAAACCATCAAAGTGGCGAGGTACACGCATGGAAAAAGGTTCATTTTCCATGTATAAATATAAGAAGTTGTCATCCATGGCCAAACACAGTTGCCCAATATTTATAGTGAGATTGCCACATAAGTTGAATTAAAATTTTCACGCTAATTTTACATGGCAGATGTTGCCGCATGAAACATCGGTCATGCAGAGTATGTAACCCACATATGAAGTATAAGTGCCGACAAAAACATAGCATGGAAAAAGATGTACAACGAGAAGAAACACTCACATATTTCTTCATTGTGAGCTTAAAATCACCATGTGCGGCAAAATGCTTCCTCAGGATTTTATGGTGGAAGTCACCATCCCATAATCTGCAGGTCACATTGTAGTGCATGATCGTCTTGTGAGGACAAACGTCCACATGTTTGTTGATGAAGTCAATCCCACAGGCAACTACATTCTTCGACATTTTACCAGTAGGCCTCACGGACTCAGCAAGATCGCCCAGGTCAACGTATGTCACGTCGCATTATATGATCTTGGTTCTGTCCAAACATGAGCTGTATGAAAATGATATAACATGAAAGAATCATGTCTAATAAAAAATGAAAATTGAAAAGGTAAACAATGCATAGCCAAAAGCAGAAAAAAGCAAGTAAACGGTAGTGGGGTGTCGACATTACGCTTTCAGCTCCTTCATGTGCTTGATGTTCGACCTCGCATTTCCAAATCGCTTGACAATGTCGTATAGTTGGGTCTGCTCCTTTGTAGCCTTAACATCAGGCTCAGAGTCATCCACTGGTGGTGCATGAACTACCCTGGCCTGCCTCATAGATCCAGGTGTTGCACTTCTGATGATATCCTTGGATACTACCTCAGTAGGCAAGTCAGAACTTGGTTGGCCCTGATTCCATGAGGACCTGATGTTCAATGCATCCTGCTCAACCCTACGGTAAGCTTCTTCAAGGGACGACGGAATCTCCTCAGGGGTGGCTAGTAGAATAAACCGGTGGTATAAGAGACTTGGAGATAGCAAAATGTTGTGCATGAAGTTCAAAATGTGAAGTGAAAAAGTATTGGTAAGAAAGTATCAATGTCAACTGGTAGTTCGTGAACGAAGTTTGTCATGTGGAAAGTAAGAACACAGTTGCCATGTGCAGGGCACTTCATCTGCCACAAGACAACAAACTGCATTTACCATGTGTAGTGCACTGCAGTTGCCACATGGAAACAACTGCATTTGCCATGTGCAGTGCGCTGCAGTTGCCACATGGCAACAACTGCAATTGCCAAGTGCAGTGCATGGCAGTTGCCACATGGCAACAGCTGCAATTGCCATATGTCATCAACTATAGTAGCCATGCATCAACCACTACAGAAAAAAAAATGACAACTACATGTGCATCGCATGAGATTTGCCATCACAGTTGAGAACCCCCCAAATATTTACCTTGCACTCTGGGATCTGCAAACTTGATAGCCTTCCTACCATCAGTCAGTGGCTGCGCCATCATTGGGACCATGCCTGCCGGGAAAGAAAAAGCAACAGGCATAGAATCGTACACTTGTACATCCTGAGAGCTGTCGATTCCTAGACTAAAGCTCGGTGGGGTGAAAGCCATGGGGTGCCTCTCCTGTCTACGAGCCGGATTGCGGACAAATTGATTGGCAGAGTCTAGAGGTGACAGATCAACAAATATGTCTCCCTCGTCTGCTGCAGGATCATCAGTCTTGTTAGTAGGTCGGGGCGTGCTGTCAGCAATCTCAACAACACTACAAAAAAAGACACACCCGTGACATTTTGGGCTGAACATTTTTTTTCTGTCATACTTATGACACTTCTATGACGATAATTGTGACAGAACCCGGTATCATCATATATGTGGTGGGATCCTACTTCTATGACAAAAAATCATGACAGAAAATGGGCTTTTCGTCCTGGGCGGGCCGGAGACGCAGCTGCATGACATTCCTTGGGCCATCCATGATGGAAAAAACTGTGGTAGAAGCGAGGGCGAGGAAAATTTTGGGGAGTTCCCGGTTACGGTGGGTGGTCGGGGGCCGAGCGATGCACGTTTCTCTCGTACACGTACGCGCTTGTGTGCGAGGCATTGGGCTCCAACTGAACCCGAGCGATTGCACTAGCTACGTTACAGAACCCAAGTGATTCCTTTGCTACTGCTGCTAACTGAAGCCGATCGATGCTGCCTCTGGATGAATAGTGAGCATTGGGGGGTGGGGTTGGATGAACAGTGAGCGTTGCTGGGGGGTTTGGATGAACAGTTCCCGGTGGGGGTGGATGAACAGGACCCCGTGGTGTTGCCTCTGGATGAACATGACCCCGATCGATCGAGCCGGTTGGGGCTGGATGAACAGGACCCCGTGGAGGGTTGGATGAACAGTAGACGGTGGAGGGATGGATGAATAGTAGCCCATGGAGGGGTGGTGGAACAGGAGCCCGTGGAGAGGGCTGGTTGAACAGTAGCCGGTGGAGTAGCGCGCGGTGGAGGCTGGATGAATAGGAGCTTGTGGATGAACAGTCGTGGGTGGAGGTTTGAGGAGGTCGACAGTGGATGAACAGTAGCCCGTGGAGGCTGGAGGAGGTCGACGGTGGAGATGAACAATATCCCGTGGAGTCCCGTTTTGCGGTATGCCACACCCCTCCTGATACGTCTCCAACGTATCTATAATTTTTGATTGTTCCATGCTATTATATTACCCTTTTTGGATGTTTATTGGCTTTATTATACACTTTTATATCATTTTTGGGACTAACCTACTAACCGGAGGCCCAGCCCATATTGCTGTTTTATTGCCCGTTTCAGTATTTCAAAGAAAAGGAATATCAAACGGAGTCCAAACGGAATGAAACCTTCGGCATCGTGCTTTTTTGGAAGAATATCATCCTGGAGGCTTGGAGATCAAGTTAGAAGACCCTCGAGGAGCCCAGGAGATAGGGGCGTGCCCGCCCACAGGGCGCGGCCCCCTGTCTCGTGGACCCCTCGAGCACCTCCCGACGGACTTCTTTCGCCTATATATGCCTACGTACCCTAAAACCATCGAATATCAATATAGATCGGGAGTTCCGCCGCCGCAAGCCACCAAAAACCTCTCGGGAGCCCGTTTCGGCACCCTGCCGGAGGGGGAATCCATCACCGATGGCCATCTTCATCATCCCGGCGCTCCCCATGACGAGGAGGGAGTAGTTCACCCTCGGGGCTGAGGGTATGTACCAGTAGCTATGTGTTTGATCTCTCTCTCTCGTGTTCCCTCTATGGCACGATCTTGATGTATCCCGTGCTTTGATATTGTAGTTGGATCTTATGATGTTTCTCCCCCTCTACTCTCTTGTGATGAATTGAGTTTCCCTCTTGAAGTTATCTTATCGGATTGAGTCTTTTATGAGAACACCTGATGTATGTCTTGCCGTGTTTATCTGTGGTGACAATGGGATATCATGTGCCTCTTGATGTATGTTTGGGAGAGGTTTCAATCGATTATGATGAGAACGAAGTTGCTACTTATGATGATTATTGTGATGAAACTTATGCTATAAAAAGTAGTGATGATTATATTTACAAATCTTGTCATGATTATGATTACCCTTTTTCTGAACATTACTCTTTTAATGTGGAAACAATTTTTAGTGTTCAAGTCTCTTATGATACTCCTACTATTCCGAGTGAGAAGAATTTTGCTTATGTGGAGAGTAGTATAAATTTTCTATGGTTATAGATCATGAAAAGAATGCTTTAGGTGCTGGTTATATTGTATAATTCATTCATGCTGCTACTGAAAATTATTATGAGGGAGGAATATATGCTTGTAGGAATTGCAATAATATCAAGTTTCCTCCCTATGTGCTCAAAATTTTGAAGCTATGCTTGTTTTACCTTCCTATGCTTGTTGATTATTGTTCCCCTAAGTTGTTTGCTCACAAAATCCCTATGCATAGGAAGTGGGTTAGACTTAAATGTGCTCTTCATATGCTTCATGATCCTCCCGTTATGTTTCAATTCTTATCTTTTATGTGAGCATCATTGTCATCATCATGCCTAGCTAGAAAGGCATTAAAGAAGAGCTCTTGTTGGGAGACAACCCAATATTTATCCTTACTGTTTTTGTGTGTCCACATGATTATGCTACTGTATTAATCATGTTTTATAACTTTTGTTTCAATAAAGTGCCAAGTAAGACCTTTAGGATAGCTTACGGTGATAGTTGTGTTGATCCTGCTGAAAATCAGAAACTTTTGTATCCAGTAAATTAGTTTTTTTAATTCACAGAAACGTGCTCTTGATCTGATTCATTTTGAGCTAGATTAGTACATAAATTTCTTAGGACATCCTAATTTGGTAGGATTTTGGTAGTTCCATAATTATATGTTTGATACAGATTACTACAGACTGTTCTGTTTTTGACAGATTCTGTTTTCTATGTGTTGTTTGCTTATTTTGATGAATCT
This sequence comes from Aegilops speltoides, assembly GCA_021437245.1. Lineage (NCBI taxonomy): Eukaryota > Viridiplantae > Streptophyta > Magnoliopsida > Poales > Poaceae > Aegilops > Aegilops speltoides. The sequence goes on from CM038146.1 coordinate 337,246,431, forward strand.
ATAGCTAGTATTAAGTGGTATGAACCATAGAAAAGTTGGAATACGGTAGATATTACACCAATATGAATTTATAATGAGTTCATTACAGTACCTAAGTGGTTGTTTTGTTTTCTTATACTAACGGAGCTTACGAGTTTTCTGTTGAGTTTTGTGTTGTGGAGTTTTTAAGTTTTGGGTAGAGACTCGATGGACTATGGAATAAAGAGTGGCAAGAGCCTAAGCTTGGGGATTCCCAAGGCACCCCAAGGTAATATTCAAGGACAACCAAGAGCCTAAGCTTGGGGATGCCCCGGATGGCATCCCCTCTTTCGTCTTCGTTCATCAGTAACTTTACTTGGGGCTATATTTTTATTCACTGCATGATATGTGTTTTGCTTGGAGCGTCATTTTTTTATTAGTATTTGCTTGCTGTTATTTAGAATAGTGTTTTGCATCTTTAGTTTCAATAAAGAAGTCAAGGATAGCCTTTGCCATGCTTATTTTGCTAGTATACATGTTGCTGTTTGAAAACAGAAAGTTTACCGCTGTTGAAAAAATTCCCTAGAAAAGTCAGAGCATGATATAATGTTGAAACCTTTTGCATAATGAGCTCTGATAAATTTACTACAGTGGTAATTTTATTTCATAATTGTTGGAGTTAGGGAAGTATTGATACTCTTGCATTATTTACAGACTGTACTGTTTTGACAGATTGCTGTTATGTTTGCATTGTTTGCATATGTTTTCTTGTTTAATGATTCTATTCGAGGATAGGAGTGTTAAGTATGCAGAGGCATTTAGTATGCAATGTGGAATAATAATTTTAGTGATTTGTTACAGTAGAAAATGATAAGGTTTTGCATTGGTTTATACTAATCTATCTCACGAGTTCTTGTTGAGTTTGGTGTGAATCAAGCTTTTTGATAAAAAGAAGAGAAATCATGATATGAGAGGAATTAAGGAGACACAAAAGTTCAAGCTTGGGGATGCCCAAGGCACCCCAAGATAATAATTCAAGAAGTCTCAAGCATCTAAGCTTGGGGATGCCCTGGTAGGCATCCCACCTTTCTTCTTCAACATCTATCGGTTAGTATCGGTTGAGCCTAAGTTTTTGCTTCTTCACATGAGTTGTGCTATCCTTGCAATGTCATTTTATTTTGCTTTGCTTGCTGTTTGATTAGAGTATCAAGATCTGAAATTCTTAAATGAGAGAGAGAGTCTTCGCATAGTTGCATAATTATTCGGCTACTCATTGATCTTCACTTATATCTTTCGGAGTAGTTTGTCGTTTGCTCTAGTGCTTCACTTATATCTTTTAGAGCACGGCGGTGGTTATATTTTGTAGAAATTACTAGTCTCTCATGCTTTACTTATATCTTTTTGAGAGTCTTTTAGAACAGCATGGTATTTGCTATGATTACAAAGTTGGTCCTATAATGATGAGCATCCAAGTTGGGTATAATTAAAACTATCATAGAAAGTGAATTGGATGCTATGATCAACTTGATGCTTGATAATTGTTTTGAGATATGGAGGTAGTGATATTAAAGTCATGCTAGTTGGGTGATTATGAATTTAAAGAATGCTTGTGTTGAAGTTTGTGATTCCCATAGCATGCACGTATGGTGATCCGCTTTGTGATGAAGTTGGAGCACAATTTTGTTTATTGATTGTCTTCCTTATGAGTGGTGGTCAGGGACAAGCAATGGTCTTTTCCTACCAATCTATCCCCCTAGGAGCATGCTCGTAGTGCTTTGGTTTTTGATGACTTCTAGATTTTTGCAATAAGTATATGAGTTTTTTTTGACTAATGTTGAGTCCATGGATTATACGCACCTCGCCCTTCCACTATTGCTAGCATCTCTTGTGCCGCACAACTTTCGCCGGTACCATACACCCACCTTATACCTTCCTCAAAACAGCCACCATACGTACCTATTATGGCGTTTCCATAGCCATTCCGAGATATATTGCCATGCAACTTTCCACCGTTCCGTTCATATGACACGCATTACTTTTGTCATATTGCTCTTTGCATGATCATGTAGTTGACATCGTATTTGTGGCAAGGCCACCTTCATAATTTTCATACATGTTGCTCTTGATTCATTGCATATCCTGGTACACCGCCGGAGGCATTCATATAGAGTCATATCTTGTTCTAGCTTTGAGTTGTAAATCCATAAAAGTGTGATGATATTAATTATTAGAGCATTGTCCTAGTGAGGAAAGGATGATGAAGACTATGATTCCCCCACAAGTCGGGATGAGACTTCGGACTTTACAAAAAGAAAAAAAAAGAAAAAAAAAGAGAAAGCCCAAAAAGAAGAGAAAAAAAAGGGAAGGCCAAAGAAAAAAAAGAGAAAAGGAAAAAAAAGAAAAAAATGAGAGAAAAAGAGAGAAGGGACATACTACTATCTCTTTTTCCACACTTGTGCTTCAAAATAGCACCATGATCTTCATGATAGAGAGTCTCATATGTTGTTACTTTCATATACTAGTGGGAATTTTTCATTATAGAACTTGGTTGTATATTCCAATGATGAGCTTCCTCAAAAGTGCCCTAGGTCTTCATGAGCAAGCAAGTTGGATGCACACCCACTTAGTTTATTTTGTTGAGCTTTCATATATTTATAGCTCTAGTGCATCCGTTGCATGGCAATCCCTACTCACTCACATTGATATCTATTAATGGGCATCTCCATAGCCCGTTGATACGCCTAGTTGATGTGAGACTATCTTCTCCTTCTTTTGTCTTCTCCATAACCACCATTCTATTCCACATATAGTGCTATGTCCATGGCTCACGCTCATGTATTGCGTGAAAGTTGAAAAAGTTTGAGATTACTAAAGTGTGAAACAATTGCTTGGCTTGTCATCAGGGTTGTGCATGATTAAATACTTTGTGTGATGAAGATAGAGCAACAGCCAAACTATATGATTTTGTAGGGATAACTTTCTTTGGCCATGTTATTTTGAGAAGACATGATTACTTTGATTAGTATGCTTGAAGTATCACCATTTTCATGTTAATATGAACTTTTATTTTGTATCATTTGGATCTGAACATTCATGCCACAATAAAGAAAATTACATTGAGAATTATGCTAGGTAGCATTCCACATCAAATTTTTTGTTTTTATCATTTACCTACTCGAGGACGAGCAGGAATTAAGCTTAGGGATGCTTGATACGTCTCCAACGTATCTATACTTTTTGATTGTTCCATGCTATTATATTACCCTTTTTGGATGTTTATGGGCTTTATTATACACGTATATATCATTTTTGGGACTAACCTACTAACCGGAGGCCCAGCCCATATTCTTTGTTTTATTACTGTTTGATATTTTGAAGAAAAGGAATATCAAACGGAGTCCAAACGGAATGAAACCTTCGGCATCATGATTTTTTGGAAGAATATCATCCTAGAGGCTTGGAGATCAAGTCAGAAGACCCTCGAGGAGCCCAGGAGATAGGGGGCGCGCCCCCCCTACAGGGCGCAGCCCCCTGTCTCGTGGACCCCTCGAGCACCTCCCAACCGACTTCTTTCGCCTATATATGCATACGTACCCTAAAACCATCGAATATCAAGATAGATCGGGAGTTCCGCCGCCGCAAGCCTCTGTAGCCACCAAAAACCTCTCGGGAGCCCGTTCTGGCACCCTGTCGGAGGGGGAATCCATCACCGGTGGCCATCTTCATCATCCCGGCGCACTCCATGACGAGGAGGGAGTAGTTCACCCTCGGGGCTGAGGGTATGTACCAGTAGCTATGTGTTTTATCTCTCTCTCGTGTTCCCTCTATGGCACGATCTTGATGTATCCCGTGCTTTGCTACTGTAGTTGGATCTTATGATGTTTGTCCCCCTCTACTCTCTTGTTATGAATTGAGTTTCCCTCTTGAAGTTATCTTATCGGATTGAGTCTTTTATGAGAACACTTGATGTATGTCTTGCCGTGTTTATCTGTGGTGACAATGGGATATCATGTGCCTCTTGATGTATGTTTTGGTGACCAACTTGCGGGTTCCGCCCATGAACCTATGCATAGGGGTTGGCACACGTTCTTGACTCTCCGGTAGAAACTTTGGGGCACTCTTTGAAGTACTTTGTGTTGGTTGGATGAATCTGAGATTGTGTGATGCATATCGTATGATCATGCCCACAGATACTTGAGGTGACAATGGAGTATCAAGGTGACATTAGGGTTTTGGTTGATTTGTGTCTTAAGGTGTTATTCTAGTACGAACTCTTTTATGGATTGATCCGAAAGAATAACTTTGAGGTGGTTTCGTACCCTACCATAATCTCTACGTTTGTTCTCCGCTATTAGTGGCTTCGGAGTGACTCTTTGTTGCATGTTGAGGGATTGTTATATGATCTATCTATGTTATTATTGTTGAGAGAACTTGCACTAGTGAAAGTATGAACCCTAGGCCTTGTTTCCTATCATTGCAATACTGTTTACGCTCACTTTTATCATTAGTTACCTTGCTGTTTTTATTATTTCAGATTACAAAAACCTATATCTACTATCTATTTTGCACTTGTATCACTATCTCTTTGCCGAACTAGTGCACATATACAATTTACCATTGTATTGGGTGTGTTGGGGACACAAGAGACTCTTTGTTATTTGGTTGCAGGGTTGTTTGAGAGAGATCATCTTCATCCTACGCCTCCCACGGATTGATAAACCTTAGGTCATCCACTTGAGGGAAATTTGCTACTGTCCTACAAACCTGTGCACTTGCAGGCCCAACAACATCTACAAGAAGAAGGTTGTGTAGTAGACATCACCTCCCAATGAATAGGATCCCCGTTTGGACCTTAGCGCTCCAACACAAGTTCGTTTCCTCCGTTTTATGGTATGCCACACCCCTCCCGATCAACAGAACCCCGTTTCGACCGTAGGAGGTCCAACACTAGTCTGTTTCTTCCGTTTTGCGGAATGCTAGACCCCTCGCGATGAACAGGATCCCGTTCCGAACGTGGCCGGTCAAACACAAGGCCATTTCCTCCGTTCTGCGGTACGCTAGGCCTCGTTTCCATCGGCTGTTCTGTCCAAGCCCTCCCGATAAACACGACGACGCATTCCGTTCCGACCCAGCCGATTGGCTCCCCATGAACACGACGACTACGCTGTTTCTCCGTTCCAACCTAGCCATGTACATGAGCCCTGGTCGTACGTATGCGCGAGTAGGCATTGAGACCCCGCCCATATGTACGTACGTGGCCGTATTTACTTTCTTGCACCTTGGCCGCTGTACGTACGTGTACATGCTACGTGCGCGCCTCTACTACGACACGTGCGCGCCTCTACATCGACTAGTATGTACGTACATGTTCGCGACCAGAATGACAACGTTACCTATGCTTCGACCAGCTGGGTCCCGACTGCCAGGCACTTCCTTGCGTGCGAAGATGGAGCTGGTGGGTCCCAGCAGTCAGGAGGGCGAATCGTTTTTTTTGCCCGGACACACTTCCTTGCGTGCGAAGATGTAGCTGGTGGGTCCCAGCAGTCAGGGGGAAAATGTTTTTTTTCGTGAAATATGGTGGCCCGTCCGGTGGGTCCCTGCTGTCAGGTGGAGCAATAATTATTTTGTGTGTAATAAGGAGGCACTTCCTTGCGGCCCCCGTGGATCCAGCTGTCAGCCTCTCCATGTACAGTACTCTTTCGATGGAAGTCGTTCCTTGACCATGTTGACCACGCCGCGCGGAGAGCACCAGGGCGGTGGACGACGGCGAGGCCTAGGAAGGGGACAACACAGAGCCGGGGAAGACGTGGCAGTGGAAGCCCGCGCGGAGAGGAGTACGAGGGTTCACTGGTTTGGCTGCGGTGTGAGGCTGCCGTCGCCGCAGGGCTTGGCCAGCGGTGGGAATAGTAGGGGGCGGTGAGGCCTCCGCGGCAGCACAGCCGGCCACGGGAGGCAGGAGCATGTAGCATGACCGGCGCTGCTTTGGGCGGCTGGAGCAAGAAGACCAGAGGTTGAAGAAGCACTACGGCCGTTGGATGGACATCGTACAGTCACTAGAGCTAGAATCGTTCATATTGACTAAGTTGACAAAGCCCTCCGTCCCCATCAACTTAGTAGGCCCACAAGTCAGCCTCCCACCAAAGTGGGCCCCAGCTAGCAGGGGGAGTATTCTTTTTTTGTGCTTAATACGGAGGCACTTCCGGTGGGTCCGAGCTGACAGCGGGGGGAATGTTTTTTTCGTGAAATACGGTGGCCTGTCCGGTAGGTCCTAGTAGTCGGGGGATCGTTTTTTTCGTGAAATACGGTGGCCCGTCCAGTGGGTCCCTGCTGTCAGGTGGAGGAATAATTATTTTCCGCGTAATAAGGAGGCACTACCTTGCGGCTGCCATGGACCCAGCTGTCAGCCTCTCCACGTACAGTATTCTTCCGATGGAAGTCGGTCGTTGACCACATTGACCACGTCGCGCCGAGAGCACCACGGCGGTGGACGACGGCGAGGCCTAGGAAGGGGATGACGCGGAGCCGGGGAAGACACGGTAGTGGATGCCCACGCGGAGAGGCGTACGAGGGTTCACTTGTTCGGCTGTAGTGTGAGGCTGCCATCGCCACAGAATAACAGGGGGTGTGGGTGAGTGGAGGGATGGCATGGCCAGCGGTGGGAGTAGTATGGGGGCGGTGAGGCCTCCGCGGCAGCATAGCCGGTCATGGGAGGCAGCAGCAGGCAGCACGACCGACGCTGCTTTGGGCGGCTGGAGCAAGAAGACCAGAGGTTGAAGAAGCACTATGGCCGTTGGATGGACATCGTATGGTCACTGGAGTATTGACTAAGTTGACAAAGCCCTCCGTCTCCATCACCTTAGTAGTCCCACAAGTCAGCCACCCACTATGGTGGGTCCCAGCTAGCAGGGGGTATTCATTTTGTGTGTGTAATAAGGAGGCACTTCCTTCCGTGCGAAGATATAGCTGGTGGGTCCGACCTGTCAGTGGGGGGAACATTTTTTCACGAAATACAGAGGCCCTTCCCATGGGTCCTAGTTGTCAGGTGGAGGAATCATTATTTTGCACGTAATAAGGAGGCATTTCTTTGCTTGCGACCGTGGACCCAGCTGTCAGCCTCTCCACGTACAGTCCACATCCGATGGATGTCGTTCATTGACCACGTTGACCAGGCCGCGCTGAGAGCACTAGGACGATGGACGACGGCGAGGCCTAGGAAGGGAACGACACGGAGCCAGGGAAGACTCAGCAGTTGTTTCCCACACGGAGGAGTACGAGGGTTTACTGGTTCGTCTGCCGTCCCCGGAGAATGACAGCAGGTGTGGGTGAGTAGAGGGATGGCTAGGCCAGCGATGGGAGTATGGTGGGGCGGTGAGGCCTGCGCGGCAGTATAGCCGGCCGCGGGAGGAGGGAGCAGGCAGTCCCGCCGGCGCTTGTTTGAGCGGCTGGAGCAGGAAGAGCAGAGATTGAAGAAGCACAACAGCCGTTGGATGGACATCCAACAATCACTTCTCTCGTGTGTTGACTAAGTTGATATGGCGTTGCATGTGCGTCAACCATTTTTTAGGAAAGCATACCTGTCAACCTGTAGTAGGCGCAAAAGTTAGCCTCAAATCTATGGAAAACAGCATACAACCCATCTGCCAATATTTCTAATAATGTGCAGCCCATTTGCTAATTCTTAAGAATTTTTTTGGAGCCCATCTTCTTTTTGTAGCATTACACCCCATATTGTGGCCACGGTTAAAAAGTATACGAAATTTTGCATATTTCGGTGCGGTCAACTGTTTTTAATCCCGAAATATCGATTCACATTCAAACTATTTTTAAAACTAATTTTTATAAATATAAAATCCAAATAATTGTCCACGCACAAAAATCAATGGAATTTGAAATCTTGTAATGAAAAAAATGAAACTAATTCCTGGTTTGATGTGTTTTAAAAATGTATAGCCCATTTCTCGGCAAACCGACTTAAACTCTCCTCGTCTTGAAAGATTTGCAGCCCAGTAGGGCTGATAAAGCAAGTAGGCCTCGTTTAGGTATTTCTTAAAAAAGCTGGGCTAGACATTTTCAGCAGGAAAAAAAGACAACTGGGCTCATGATGTGGTAAACATAAATAAAACCCTAGCTAGACGGGCCACAACCCCCACACAGCCATGTTGTTACCCTGATCCGTCGCTAAGACTAGTATAAATAACAACTGCTTGTTCCTCCAAAAAAACTAAGTGACCTGCTAGGTCCCTGGTGTCAGCCGCTCATAGTGTAATTCTCTCGTTTATTGACTACGTTGACAATGGCGTGAGCCCCAGATGTCCAACCATTAGGAGGAACCATATTTTTGGGCTTGTAATTTAGAGGCACTTGCTTGCGTACTGCCATGACGCTGGTGGGTCCCTACTGTCATCCTCTCCACGTACAGTCACCTCCTTGTTCCTCTCGGTTGTTGACAACATTGACAACGCAAGAGGGCGGCGCACCACGCATGGCGAGCAAACCAAGGCCGCAAGGCGGAGGACGACGGCGAGGCCTCGGACGGAATGAACAGGAGCCGTGGAAGATGCGTCGGTCCAGTCGCAGGCAGAGGGGAGTATGAGGGTTAACTCGTTCCGGTGCGGGTGTGTGTTGGGGCTGACACTGCCGGAGAATAACAGGATGTGTGGGGGAATAGAGGGAGGGACTAGCCAATGTTGGAGGGTACATACGGTAGGGCAGCGGAGGCGCAACCAGCCACAGGAGGCGGGAGCAGGCGGAGCCGACGGGGTGGTTTGATTTGGGTGGCTGGAGGAAGAAGAAGACAAGAGATAGAAGATACACGACAGATGTTGGATGTCAATCCAACGGCTGGTAGGCAGAATCGTTTGTTGACTGGCTAGTAAGTCGACACCACCTTGGATAGGCTATTTCCTCGCGGGTCCCAAATGTCAGAATCCAAATCTGTCATGGTCATGCAACCTTTCCTATGAAAATTTGCAGCCCATTTGATGTGCTTGTTCAAAATATGTTTGTGGGTGCTGGTGGGGGCTAATCACTTGGCTTCTATAATGCACAGTGAGCTCAAGCAGCCGGCGAGAGTGATGTTATTTCCCTTGGTTGGGATTTGTTACAATATTTCACTCTAAATTAAATGAATGGCAAGCCATTTGCCATGTTTCAAAGAAAATATGACAGTCACAACCGAGTTGAAAAGGGCAGGAACATCTAACTCCAGCTTACAAACTGTACAAAAGCACGAGGGTTAATTGTTCATCAGGTTTACAAAAAAACCCAGGTTGAAAAGGGCAACAACATCTAACTCCGGCCTTTGTTTTGGCGATCACACCAAATGGATCAGTCAGATCCATAGAATGAACATCCTGGGTCGTAAAATTACTGGATTATGACCACAATATGTTGTAAATAAAAGCCCGACACATTCATAAGCTCTTTTGCCCACCTAAAACTCCTTTTTTTTGCTCTTCGACATACCCATCCGTCAAAACCATGCTGCTGATAAACTGAAGCCTGATGGACAATAGTAACCTCACATTCAGCAGGAAGAATGTGACAAATCTAGTGTTTGCACGGTTGTCTACATATTGTTCTAGCGTTATTGTCTTCAATCGAATCTCATGAGAAGTGAGAAAATCCCGATGCTTATGAATCCACCGATTGGTTATAACTTTCTTACCTCGTCCTGTTGCCTAAATAGACATGAAGATTGAAAACAATTAAGGTCTTAAAAAGAGTGTTGAAAGAGCAACAACTGAACGGTTAATTCTAGTACACTATATGCGGGCTTCCAATGTGCGTGAAATTATCACCTTTATATACAACTTCTCCAGACATGGAAAGCATTGCAGCAAGCCAATAATCTTGTTCAGATCAAAACTATTCATTTGGATATATAAGATCTTGACAGAATCCAGCACCATTGATAGGCCATCCATGGAGAAACTCTTCATTGAGCATGGAACATAATATTAGTACAAAATGTGTACTCCAAGATGATATATAAGTTACGCGCAGAAATTTAAAATGCAGCTTATGGTCACAAGTGTAGATGATAATATAAAGTACCTGAAGAACTATGGAGCCAAGCACCATATTGAAGTGAGCACAGAGATCATGTATTACACCCAAGGTCTCCAGTTTAGGCGTAGAGAGGACGGTTATTTGCAACGGTGAATAACTAGAATCAAGGATCAACCTTTGAAGTGAAGGGGCATCTTGGATGATGAGCTACCTTCCGTCAAAAGAAATTCCAATTCTTACAAGGTTAGGCGACTTTATTTGGAGACAACCGATTCTAACTGTGAAAACAAGCACCAAGCACTCTAGGGAAGGGCAACTGGAGTGGATGATGCTGTGCAATGAGGCTTCTGATATACGAACCCGCACAAGTGAAAGTTTCTTGAGAAATGGGAGTCAAAGGTTAAGTAACAGATTGTTTGGTAGGTAGCACAATGCAAAGATGGCGGTGTGGAGAGAGGAGGAAAACCGCGAGATGGACATCGGTGCTGAGGGCACAAGTACATGGCGTTCGATATGTGGTATGTGATTTCCAGGGAAATAGTAGAACTCAAGCAGCTGTAGTTCTATGAATTCAGGGGATTTTAGCCAGGCGTCCACCGTGCAGGGCACGGTATGCTTGCTCGGGTAGCATGACAGGATGCAGAGGCTTTGAACGGAGCCCTGGTCGGAGGAGATGATGGCTCTGGGGATTTCAAAATCATTGAAGAGAGATAGATGACGATAGTCGAGATTAAGGGGCATGGCGTGCCATAGAGGGTGCCACCGAATTGAGAGGACTTGGATGCGGCAACAATCCTTGGTGGGGAGAAGCGAGATGATCTCCCCAAGGACGGCGTACGGGAGATCGCTGAAGGTCCACTCAAGATTCTACGGGTTCCTGGGATCCGATGGGGGTGGGGTCGCCGCTTCTCCCCGCGCTGCCGAGTGCAGGATCTACAATAGGCGTCGCCGCTGGCAGGAGCCTCATCTTCTTGGTGCTGGGGTCAGCCGACTCCATTTTCCTCGAGGGCGTCGTGTCGCGCTCACGAATTTGAGCAGAGTAACGAATGACGAGCCTAGTTGTAGTGCGAGTGAAGAAGAAGGGGAGCTGGGGGTTCTGTGTAGTAGTGAGGAAGAAGGGGAGTCGGGGTTTTCTGTAGGAGTGAGGTGAGGAATTTGGGGGTATGAGTGGAGCGAGCTAACGTGAGGTGGGTGGCAGTGAGGAGGAAGAAGAGCACCTAGGTTTTTTTGGGGGGCGGTGTGCTGGGTGTGGGTAGCGCCTCTCATTCAGTAAATATATGGGCTTTTGAATTGATTTTACTATTTACTAGGGTGGATGGGCTGTTTTGTCTTGGGCCCAGAGAAACAATTACTACTAGTATAGTGGAGACACTCTACAGCTACCCAGAAAAACAATTACTACTAGTACAGTGGATACAATACCGCTTCTGGCTCCTCCTAGGTCATCGAAAGGTCTCCCTCTACTGAATGCCGTTATACTTTTGTTCACCGACATGCGGCCATGCAGCGCGCGGGCCCAAACGCCATCCACCAAATTAGAAGGCGTATCACGGTGGAGAGTCACCTCGGTCGTGCGCTGGCGATGAACGGGCCGTCGTATCACAAAACCCCACCTCCCATGATCCTAAGTTTGACGGGCGAAGCAACCATCATTTCACTCTTGGTGAATCCCTTCTCCCTCACCGTCTTCAAGAAAGGCAACACTTTCGCATCTTCCTTTGTTCTTCTCCCCAACGAAGGGAAGGTAAGCGGATCCGTGATGTTGGTATATTTTCGTTCGAGAGAATAAAAAGAACGTTTGCAAAGCGATAACCGATCCTCACTCTCTTTTTGTTTCATTGTCATTGCGATTGTGTTTTCCTTTCGGTGGTCTCGTAGTATTAAATCGGTTTCATGATGGACCAAGGAGAACCAGGCAAAAATCTGCCGATATTGGAGCAGACACGGGAGGCTGATCCCCACGAGACAAAGAGCTCCAAGAAGATGGAGGCAGCCACCGAGCCGACCCCAGATACGCTCACAGCCACTACTAAGATGGCCAACGGCCTGTTTGAGGTAATAGCCCCCATGGCACTGCAGGAGCAGTTTTCCCCTTCGAGGATGTGTCCTCCCCCCCGAGCTGCCCAAGGTGATTTTCTTCTTTGCCGATCTCGATTGTGGTTTTTCATCTAAGTATGTGGTGATGAATAATGCAAAATTTTATTAGCTTCGATGCCATGATATACATAGTGGTTTAAATAACTTGTGTTTCTTATACTGAAAAGTAATTCAGAATTTGCTTCTGTTTCAATTAGAGCCCTGATGCAGACAAGGATTGTGTGGTTGTACATGTCACTCACAATGAGGTGTATGGCCTGAATATACGCACTCGGAAAACATAGTTCTTAGGCTGTTGGATCCTGGAAGCCATTTGCGCTTATACCAATAAAGAGTTGTATTCCAGCCTCACTATTGCCAGGCATGTTGTCCAGGGTGTATTGAAGCACAAGAAGTTCAAAGCTACTCTTTCGTTTGTGAGGCATACTATTCTTGTCAAGCTTACGTAGGAAGATGACGTGGAATGCCTCCACAAACAAGTTTATCAGTGGCAAGGCCACAAGGTTGTCTTCATGAAGGTTCATAGGATTGAGCTACTGCAGGACATCCTCGATGATGTTCATTGCAAGGTCCGTCTTGTGTCTAGCCCAAATTAGATCGAGGCATGAAATAGTTGCCCCAGCTAGTGTTTAATAGTAGTTTGGATTGTGACTAATTATCCGAACCTTGCATGTTATCGAGCCCTCTGGGGCTAGTACTCTGTTTAAATCCGTCTATGGGAACTGCTGCTACTTTTGTGTGCCCGTGAATCATGTGAGAACCATCGTAATTGTTGCCGAAATAGATGCGTCCTCACTAGGTTTTTCATGAATATGGCATGGTAAGACATAAGTTGTCACGGTCTATCATGCTAGCAGTGTGTGTTTTGATGAAATAGAGTACTCATTCAAGAACTGTGCGCCGATGTATACATAAGTACTTGTAAACACTGTTGGTGCTACCCCACTTGTAAGTAGTTGTGCAAAACACGACACATTGGCTCAGATCGCTTCAACACTAGGCTATCAACCAGCTAACAATCAACAATCTGTTGTCTGACATATAAGCAACTATGTATCTTGTTACAGTGGTTCATGCAGTTAACTGAGGCCACAATGTAAATTCCAAACGTTCACACGCTAGTCCAGCGTTCATGTGGAACACTCACATTAAACTCGGCTTCAAAAAAAACTTGAAAAGCATAAGTTAAGCAATTTTACACATCTCAATGATTCATAGAACATAACAAACATATACTAGTTCACAACAAAAGACAAAGTTGTGAGAAGGTTTACAAATCAGGAAAAAACAAGCAGGGCTTCTCTGAGCAAAGGGCCTCCTAGCAGGCTTAAATTTCCTGTAGTTCACTCTGGTTTTTCTTGTTTCCACCATCCAGGGTTATGTTCTCTCATTCCACAATAACCAATTATAATTGTGGTCTCAGCTGGAATGCTGAACTGAACCATGCAGTGTATTGACCAGCTGAAATTATTGTGCATTTCACTAAATTTAAGCACCGCTATTTTCAGAAATAAACAGATCACAATGCCTCTTGTCCGCGCACCTGTCCAAAAAACCGCCGTGCAGCCGTGCCAGCTAGTCCTTGGTCACATTGATGAATTGGTAGAAAGTGCATTCCGGACTAGGATGCAATTGTTTTCGCTTGTCCCTGCACTGCAATCAGGAAGTAAAACGTATGAATCAACTTCTTTTAGATTGCGTTGGTCATTCTACCTAGTAACTACCAATGTAGGAATACCTGGAAGACGGGTGGTTAGACAACGACAGCGAGGGATAGCCATCTCATTTTGCGCAGTTCTACTAAAACTGAGGTGTGTGCTTTTGATTGCATGGATAGAAACAATACGGAGACAGACATCCCGAAACGATATGGAGATAGCCATACCTGTTTGCACAAATACGAAATAGGGTTATTTAAACAGTGAAAGATATTTGCAATGGCGTATGATTAACAGCAGCATCTATTGTGTTATAATTGGCACTAGATTGACAGTATGAAAGTGCCCTTAAGTAAGTAGCATCACATCACATCAACACTTCCACTGGATTAACATGCAGAACAAGAGCATTAGTATTACTGTCATGAGAGTAGCACATGGTCAGTAAATGTCCAATCAAATTTGTGCAGTTCCACTGGGATGAAGCAATGTTAGCGGTGTGAGATTTAAGTGTAACTGCAAAAGCACAATTCATGGGAAATAAAGCAAGACAGAAGCACTTCATAAAATGGTGGTGGCATTGCTTCAATTTATCGACGACACTAGACCATTACTTATAGTGACATTAGGTGGCATTACTTAATGCTTCATGTGATTTTACATTAACTATAGCGATATGGGCGTAGGGACAGCAAGGGCATAAAGTGGTGAGGTAGATGTGGTTGCCGAGAGCGGCAAACACTCAGGCAGCATGTCTGCATTTGTCCCATTTTTTATCTCCTTGACGACATTTTCCTATGTGAGCACAGGAAATCTAGACCTGCTCATTCACATTTGCATTGTCCCCCAACACCCGTCACTTTCTTTCCTTTTTTAACCAAGAGATAGGTCCACTTCCCCCCACCCTTCACCATCCACCATGCTTTCTTTGTCTTTTCAACCAAGAGACTGGTTGGATAGCCAGTATCTACTACTTTGCCCCGTTTCCTCTTAGAACCAAGTCCTTGATTCATGCTACAGCTTTCCCACTTTCTTCCCTATTTGAACCAACTCTTGGAGTCGAATGTATGAACTAGCTTTACCTCTAATAGTAGTAAAAGTCTAGGTGGCTTTGGAACAGCGGACGGAAGTAGAAAAAGATCCACATGAAGCCAAGTGGGGAGCTGGGGCAGTAGAGCAAGGTAGGTTTCAAAGGAATGTATACCTGAGGGTCATCGGCATGTGGCAAAGATGGCGTCGGGAGGCCGCATCTTGGCCACAATACCGCAGGGAGGAAGAAGGGCTCGAAGGCCCTCCCGAGGCGGCGCTTTCTTGGAGAGAATGGCACGGCCGCCGACCGGGATGCACGGGCAGCCGTTGGTCTCCTCCCTCGCCGCCGACGACTGCGTGAACGATGCACCTACACCCTGCCCCGGTCGAGGTTGTCCGGCCGGATTTGTGACCAGCCATGAGCTGAGAGAGAGTGTGGCCACCTATGTCTTGCTTAGATCTAGAGAGCATAAGAGAGTGAACAAGAGGAACCCTAGTAAAGCAAGCGCTAAGGCTCCTGCTTATATATATAGTGGAGTGATTTTATTGTACCAGCTTCAAAAAATGCGCTCCTACGTGTACCCGCGAGTGGGTGTGAGAGAACTAGTGCGTGCATGCACCGCTTCTCTTCATGAGAGTACAATATACTATGCCCAAAGAACGTTCGCCACAAGAGTAATAGTATAAGTGTGTGACGTGTGAGCTAAAATAAAATGTGCGCGACGTCTTTTGTTTTTTAGAAATTCTGAGGGTAGGGTGTGAAGAGCACATATGTGCGTGACGTCTACCTGTAGATAGACGGTGGGTGCGAGAGGACTCGGGAGAGTCGTGACTCATGAGGGTGCGTGTGCGTGAGAGAGGGGGGCACGTATCAATGCAATGCATGTGTCCGTAAATCATTATCCGACAAGCGTTAAGCCACAAGCCTTTTCCCGATTTAGCGCCGTAAGAACCGTTAGATCGGCATCCGACAGTGTCAGTTTTGCCATGTCATTTAACAGAACAACCACTCCTCCTACACACAAATCTTCCACGTGAGTGTTAGCAACTGCCATATGCACCCCCTGTTCCAAAATGCAGTGCATATAGCTTTATTGAAAATTTGAACCTCGCAAACTTTTACCGAGTTTTCGTGTACCAAATTGCACATGTAGAATACCCTGTATATATCATTTCATTCATCTTTGAGAGGTAACTATAAAGATGGGGGAGGAGTCTACAAAGAAAGACCATCGTATCACCTGCAACAATTTCAACCATCCTTTGGTGTGGAGGAATATCATAGGAACTCTATATGATATGATTTTTATAGGATTTTTTCCTTTAGAGCCAATTGGTTCATAGGAATAGATTCATATACTCCACATTTCAAAGAAAATAAACATGATATCATTTTTATAGCTTTAGAGCCACTTAGTTCATATGAATGGATTCCTATACTCCCATAATTTCAAAGGAAAATAAACATTAGCGTATATTCAATAGAAAAGTTCCTATGATATGAACCAAATTATCTCTATTTTCTAATCCCTCCTCATAGGATTTGAGATACATGTCATCTCTAGATTCAATAGAAAAGTTCCTATGATGTGAACCAAATGACATCTCTTTTCCAATCCCTACTCATAGGAATTGAGATATTCCATGTCATCTCTTTCCCTACACCTTCCATGTATACATCTTCTATTCCTAAATAGCTAGTACAACCCACTAGTAGCTTTTTTCCAAGACATG
Source organism: Aegilops speltoides (assembly GCA_021437245.1). Classification (NCBI taxonomy): domain Eukaryota; kingdom Viridiplantae; phylum Streptophyta; class Magnoliopsida; order Poales; family Poaceae; genus Aegilops; species Aegilops speltoides. The sequence goes on from CM038146.1 coordinate 337,262,918, forward strand.
CAACTATGGCACAAGAACTATATAGTGTGCGAATAACTTTGAAAGATGGTCGCTGGATGAAGCTAATCTGACAATGCAGAGATGGAAAATCCGAGCACTACTGGCCGTTGGATATCATCAACATTCTACCAGATCTGCCACATGTACAATTTAGAAGACTCCATGGTTGAACTTAAGCATAATGCACAAACCTCAAAATACAAGCACTTCTCCTTTGTTCTAGAATCTTCCGTATCATAATTGAATTTTTTTTCTAAATGTATTGCCATTATTGCTTTTTTACTTTATGCTTTACAATGCACAACCCCATGAATCTTACCATTTTTATAAAACTAATTGATTTTAAATGATATGAACTACAAGAACTAAACGAACATCTACATCATGCATATATGACTCAAAGCTTTACATGCTATAGTGTGTATTTATTCATAATTTGGTTTCAAAATCTCATGCGTTCAATGCATGTGCACCTTACTAGTTTTGAGTAGAGCAGAAAATTTCACACGGCCTCGGGTATATCAAAATGCAGGGCCCATGCATCATTGCCTTTTGGTCGAACCTACGTCCAAATTTTTTTGTACGTACTATATCTCCACTGGTCCCCGAACCCAAAATGCTGCCTCGTTCCTGTAAAACCAAGCGGCCCACACATATTTAAGGCGTCGAGTCAAACTCAATCCCTCTCCCATTTACTACGACATGGCCCCGCACGCTATAGTACTCCTACAAACCCGACCGCCGCACTCATCATCAATTTTCTTTGAGAGGCCGAGGGAGAAGCCGATTTGTAGTGGAGGCGCTTTCAAAGAAAAGGATCTGTAGTGGAGACCCCTACCCTAGGGTGCCCTAGGTAGCTGCCGCACGCATCATTGTTTTCTCTTTTCTTTATGCTCTTGCGCCCTAGAGTGAAATGATGGTTGCTTCGTATGTCTAGCTTAATGCGGGAAAGGTGGGGCTTTGTGATTTGACCCCTCATCGCTCATTTTCTACTATTGTGGCGCTACGACCGAGGTGCCTCCAATTCCAACCGCTGCTCCAAACTGTAATTTAGTGCATCGCACGTGGAACAAGATGGTGGATGAGCCACATGTCAGCCAAAGGGGTCCTGTTAAGTGTGTCGCCATTTCGTGTGCGGACTGACCCTGCTTGAGTTGCTACGCCAACACGACAGGAGCAGCCTACCACTTGGTTTTGCTCCTTGGTGAATCCCGACCATATTGATCTAAAAAGATATGTACTGAACTACCCTCTCCGTCTCATTTTCTAGGCATCTCGGTTTATAGGGCGTGCATGTAGTTCTAGGTCATCCATTTGACTAACTAAATATGAGTTACTATGTCACAAAAAGTATATCGTTGGATTCTTAAGCGGGTGTAGTTTCTAAACATATAGTATTTAAAAGTCGAGGGCGGGGCTTTTCCTGCACGGTAGGTGGGGAAGTTCCGCCTAGTCGGTTCGACAGAGAGCGAGAAGATGAGGGAGTAGGATGCTGCAAATGTAGGGCTGTGTGATTTGACAGCGAGTTACTGCTGGACAGGTGGGGCCTCGTGTTTTGACTTGCCATTATCATTTTCACTGCGGCGCTATGACCGGCGTGAGTCTCCCGATTCCTGACCACCTCCATACAGGTGCCTCTCCCAATGCTCCACCATGTAGAGGCTGACTCTTGCATGAGAGCCCACTTCTCCACTTTTTCCTTGCCTCTTTCCTCCACATATGCAAAAATGCCATGTAAAGCAGGCTTATAGCCCACTGTTGTACTTACTTGCTCCTACAGGTGCTAAGCTTGCCACATAAGCATAAAGTCTGATGTGGCAAGTTAATTAAGAAGAGAGAGACTAGTTTGGTGACCCAAGGAAGAAACGGTGCTAAGCGCGTGTACCTAGGTGAAAAGACAATTTTGAGTCTATAGCTAATTAAATGAAGCAAACTTAGGAACAAAAAACTAAGCACCTATGCATTGGGGACTTGATTGCTAAGCCATTTAATGCCCTTAGCACCTCATCTAAGCACCATTTCATTGGAAGAGGTCACTCCTTGGCAAATGCAATAAATACTACGAAGAAAGATATAGAGAGAAGTAAAAAAATACACTTATAGCTAACCTTATAGCTAACCTTGTTGTAGTATGAGTGACTAAGTGATGACTATGTATGACACGCCAACATCAGATAGCCTAACGCGCCGTGTTAAATCTCCAAGGGCGCGACCACGCGAACAACGCGACAGCTGTGGTAGGCGCGACCATGATACGGACTACTGGCAACCCTTGGATCTGAGATCGAACGGTCGCATGCTAAGTTGCTGAAAAATTACAGAATAACCATCCAAGATAGGATATTCACCCATAGGTCTAGAATCACGCCATGCAACCGTTCGATCTCAGATCCAAGGGCTCTTGAAAGCCCGTATCATGGGAGAACGGAAAGCCACAACCCTGCCATTCGCACACTGGCAGTTCGCTCCTACTCGTCCCCGCACGTCCTTTAATATTACGACATTTCGCTCCTAGTCGTCCCGTCCTTTCACATTATGGCAGTTCCACTAATCCTAACCCTCCTCCCAAATCCATGACATCCCAAATCTCCATGATTGGTGGTGAGTACAAGGTTAGAACCATCATCAGCGATGAGTTCGACGTCATCTACACCCGTTCTTCCGCGACGGTGAAAGGATGCCTTGCTCGCTTCAGACGCATGTTCGAAAAATCAAATGATGAGTGGGTCACTAGGCTAGATGTTGAGTACACCATAGTCCTGGGACGAGAGAAGGATCTAAAGTAGGAAGAGAGGAAGAAGCCTGTCGTGATCCAGGTTTGCGTGCATGACTTCTGCTTGGTCTACCACATATGCCATGCCGACGTTGGTCTACCACATATGCCATGCCGACGTTGAATGCCAGGATTTTAAGAACTTCCTCAAGAGCGACCTAGTCAAATTCGTTACTGTAGACTTTACGAACGATGAAAGAGTCCTGGGTCGGATAGGCCTCGTTGTAGGCAACCCCTTCGACCTCCAAACGAATCGGCTGTTGCCCTCCAGTGGTCAGCCTTCAATGCTGGCCCTGGCAGGAGCCATGGTTCATCCTTCGTACGGTAAACTAGAGAAACCTCATTACACGTTTCATCGTCATGCATGGCAGCGGAATGTACTAGATATAGACCACATCCACTACGCTACAATGGATGGCTACCTTTATTTCAATATCTACAAGGGTTGGATGAAGAGCAAGAGCCAATTGTGCGGTTCACGCAAAGAAGTATCGGCCAAGAGGAAGAGGGACAAGGACGAAGTCGAGGATGTGGACAAGGACTCCGAGTAAGGTGGAAGTGTCGTTGCTCATGGTGGTTCTAATGTAGTGTCTACCAGATTAGTTTCATAGTTTAATTTGAGGTGTGCTTAGTTTAATTTGAGGGGTGTGTTGTGCTAAGCCCCCAGCAGAACTATGTTATGTTTCTTCTCGTTACTTTAACTCTTCAGTACATACATACTAGTATTTCTTTAATAGAATTTAGCACCCCATTTAAGCACGTACTAGCTTTTTTAATAGTACCATATGCATAATTTAGCGACGAGCGCTCTCTATACGTACCACCTTTTCTTTAATTTCAAGTTTTGCTCCATGGCGCAATCCATCGATACTACTATTGTACAAAAGTATACATTTTTTTAAGGCCAGAGTACTGTTCATCACATATATATCCAGTTAAATTCTCAACCTAGAACGACATGCATGCCATGTAAACCGATACAGAGGAAGTATAGTAAAAATGAGGTGATTTTACCGAGCGATCGGCGGGGGAGCATGGCCTGTCATGCGGTCCCACATGTCGGGATGTACCAAGGTGATGCGCGTGTCCCTCTTGAGGCAGAAGCAATACTACGTGGTTTGAGATGATGGCGGTCTGAAGTGTGAAATAATGGTTGCTTCGTCTGTCTGGGAAGGTGCGGCATTGTGATTTGACGTCTCATTGCTCACTACTACTACTGGGGCGGTATGACTGGGGTGCATCCCCCTGCTGTTCTGCATTGTTATTTGGTGCTTGACACGTCAACCCGGTTGCTATATGTCCCACATGTCGGCAACAAGAAGTACAGAATTCATGAAAGGGAGCGATGACGGAGGAGTACAAGAAACAACTTGGGTTTTTGCTGCTTCGCGCGATCCATCGATACAAACCCGGACTAAAAAAAGGCGAGGGCGAGTCTTTTCCCGCGCGACAGGCAGGGGAGTTTGGCATTGTCTGTTCGAGGCAAGGAGGCAGGAAGGGAAACAAGCAAATAAAGGTTGAGCGACTTAGTTTTGGTAAAATCTGATTTTACGGAGTACGTACCCACTAGGGTTTATAGGGCTCATCTAAAAAACATTCGTTTTTCCGTTTGATAAGTCTCAATTCTACTACTACTAGTAGTACCATCAAATGTTGGATTTCGAGGTGCGTTAGATCACCCGGTGCAAGCAGTGTCAAGAGAAAACTCACCAGTGCATATAGAAGTTCATGGAAATTTAGTGGTCATTCATGCATTCGTTCTAATTAATGCCTCGGTAAACATAACTTATTGACAAAAACGAGCGTACTAATTACTTGTGCAAACTACGAAATTAATTCGACCACTCACTGTCTACCTTGGTTGGATAGATTTTGAAATTGAGCCATAAATTGGAAAGGAGGGAGTAGTAACTTTTGCCTCGATTACTATTTGTGGCCTTGTATAGCTGGAAAATGTATTTTTTTTATAGTGACCTTGTATAAATAAATGGAGGGATTACTAAAGGACATATATATTCCAAACAATATGATAATCTCTCTAACCAAGGTAGTAGGGACGAGGAGTAAACGGAGGGAGTAGTAAAATTTTCTCCTCGTCCCGCGAGCCACCGCGCGCGTGGGCGAGGGAGCGGGTGTAAGGTGTATAGTAGTACTACTACTAGTAAGCAAGCTTCACCTCATCCTGCGAGCCACTGCGCCCGTGGGCGGGGGAGACGACATACTAAGCAAGCTTCTCCTCATTCTATGAGTTGACGGGACACATCAAAAGTACTCCAGTGTATAGAGCCTTGCCTCTAAGGTAGGCCCTACATGGTTTGCCTCTTTTTTAACATAGCGCGTCCAGTCGCAATTTGTTTGTTCACCAGTGGTAGACGATCCTCCCTCCACCAAGTGGACAACTAGTACATGTGTCAAATTACCACGTGGGCTGCCTTTTCGTACAGAAATGAGCTCCACCGTGTACTCGCGCGGGTGTGGTTGGGAACGAGATGGGAGTACGTGTGCCGTGCCTGCACCTCTTCTCTTCGGCACATCCCCCACCTACGTGTGTGTGTGAGAGAGATACAAACCTAGATATAATGCGTCGTCCATCCCCAGCCTCCGCCCAGTCCGACCACCAGTCACCACCATGCCCCACTCCTCCTCACCTTATCTCTCATCTTTCTCCCTCCATTTTTATATACAAGGCCACTATCAAAATTACAATTTGCAAATATACAAGGCCAATAACACTAATCGATGCAATATTAATGGTGTTTGCCTTGTAGTACTAGCAAAGGAGGACATGAATTATCCCTTGCATGCATGCGGGAATGTGAGCATTGGCTTGATGTGCATGAAAGAGAAGAATACACATTAATTTACATGGCAAACAAGGAAACAAGGTGTCTTGCAACATTGACTTAGAAGACATTAATTTTTGCCTTGGTACCTGTAATATGGGTTTGTGGCCTTTTATACAAAAATGGAGTCCGACAAAATTCTCGAGATACCATTTATCCAATAAAATTCTCGAGATATCATTAGTTTTTACAAAATGGGATTACTCATGCATGGGTCAATCACAACAGGTGTTTTGTTAAAAAATGCATCTTGATGTTCCGTGCAATGCATGGGCATCTTGCTAGTCCATGAAAACAACACATGGCAAAATTCCATGGCGAACGAGGGATTTGAATCTGTTGGGAGGGGCTGTTTAGATCTTGCCCGGGGTAGCCAAAATATTGACGACCCTTTTGTTCACTGGTGCTTTTGCCACCGATGAACGAGGAATGGCTCGGGTGCTCATGCATCCTCCAGCGGGCATGTTGGAGACGAGCTCGCACGAGCTATGTTTTTTTGTCCCACCAGGCCGCCCGAGCCGCCCACAGACCGACCGACGACCCGCAAATATGCATCCAACCGTAGCCGCACACATTATGACTGCAACTCAACAAACCGGACGAAATTCACGCAAACACGACGATATTTCATATAAACAATGACGAAAATCATATAAAATACCGGATTTTCATACAAACATGACGGATTTCATTACATTCAAATGAACTACGCGGTGCTAGTTCTGGACAGCACAGGTATATAATACCTGGCCTAAGTGGTCGCCCGCTGATCGTTTTGTGTTCCTCATGTCAGGCAACACGATCATCGGACTGTCGGGAGCCCCAGAGGTATATGCTTCAGCGCAAAGGATGGCTCGCTTTCCCACCGCCCAACTGATATCATTGGCTAATGCCGAAGATGATGGTGGACGGGGGGTTCCCCGCTTCCGTGGGGCCCATGCGGGGTCAACGAAGGTCCTCGCAACAAAAGGATCCGGCAAGACACCTGTTGTGTACGCCGGCGTCGCCTCCGTGGTGGCCTTCATGGGACCCAAGCGGCAGCGGCCTCCTGTGTTGTACTTCTCCTCGATGATGGCGGCGGACACGGAGGCGTTGGCCACCGCTCGTCGCTCTCCACGCACCCGACTTCTGTCGCTGCTTGCATGGCGCGGCCGCCGGCATGGGAGTCTCGGCCACAGAAACGGGAGATGCGGTATGAGGCGGCGGCATGGACGGCAGCAACAACGCATGTGCGCCGCTCCTCGTCGAGCTAGCTTGGAGCGGCGAGTTGCTGAACCGTGCACCGGCTTGGGGCGGCAACTGGCTCCGTCGGGCGAGGGAAGGAAGGTGGATCAGCGAGCTGCATAGCTCGTATCCGGCGGGCTACCCAGCCGGCTTGGATGTGGAATAACTACTCTTCGTAAGCCATTGTAAGAGTGGACAAAATGGTGAAGGAGGAGATAAGGGAGCGGCGGAGGTGTGTGATTCTTGGCCAGCGTTTGGCCTCGTTTAAATAGATGGCGGACGGGAGGAGCTCGGCCGGCGTTGCGTTTAATGCCGGCCCGGTCATGAATGGACGTGTGTCCAAAGTGGGTTTCTCAGCTTCCACATGGGCGGGTTTCATGGAGGCGTTTGAATGCGGCAAGGAGGCGTGTTCAGCTGGGCGTGTAGCGAGTGGCGCCCTTGACTCTGACGTCGGACACCGTGCTGTTCTTCCACTGACGTGTGGGCTCTTTGGGTACATGACCTACATGTCAGTGACCCAACGCAGGCAGCGCACAACAGAGGAACCTTTGGTGGGCCAAGGCGGTCAGAAGCAGGCATTTCATAAACCGATGATTGTTCATTGAGTGTGACGTCATCTTTTTAATGTAGATAAGCCTACTATGTTGATAGCTCGTTCGATACGTTGTGATTCATAAAGACCGCTGCAAACATCAATGTTCTGCTTATCACAGATAAGATTGATTAATACCCGTAACAATCCATTTCCTTAACAAAGGGTGCATGCACGTATAGGTTGAGCGTGTGTCTTGTGTCGTGTCTTTGTGTGCATGCGGCGTGTGAGTGTTGCGTGCGTGCAAAGTGCGTTTGATGTTGCATGCATGTGTGCGTACGTGCGTGTGTTCATGAGTGCATGTGTACATGTCAGTGTTGCACGCCTGCATGCATGTGTGTGTTTGTTATGTGTACGTGTCAGTGTTGCATGCGTGCGTGTCTTGCGTGCGTGCATGTGTACGTGCGGGGTGAGGCTATACGTCAGTCGGCTGACTTTTTTTCATCTCTGATCATTAGATTTTCCAGTCGTTGGATACGAAATCAAGGGCCTGTAGTTTATCATCAAACTCCACCCCCCTAAGCCGCCAGCCACCACCAGCTGAACCGCCGGCCCCCGCCGCCCTGCCCGCCCCGTAACCACTCCCCACTGCCGGTCCACCGCAGCACCGGCCATCCCTCTCGGCCCCCCGCGCCGAACTTTTTCTCCCAATCAACGCCCCCCCACCGCCGGCGACTGCCGACCAGAGGTCTCACGACTTCGAATACCCACCGACCACTAATTTATTACCATTTCTATCCTTCATATACGCGCTGACGGGTGGGCCCTATGGTAATGTGTGCTGCTGAATGTGGACCATTTGACTGGTTAATTGATCGTGTCATCAACAAATTACGGAGCTGTATGGTGAGCCAGTGACCGTATAATCACCCTAAAATGTATTTTATTAACACAGTACATACTCAAACTACCATTTCTTTCTTTCATATACGGGCTGATAGGTGGGCCCCATGGTTATGCGCCCCTATGGTGCAACACTAGTTGCGCCACGTGGAACGTTTGACTGGTCAATTGATTGTGTCGTCAACAAAATACGGAGTTGTACGAGTGAGCCAGCGACCGTATAATCATGACATGTATTTTTTTAACACGGTACATATGCAAGGGCTCATATATACGCGCAAGCACTCACCGCTATAAGCGCACACACGCAGACCCTACCCCTATGAGCACCATCGAGAGAGTGAAACAGCATATGATCTTGAGATTTTACGAAGTCACCATAGGTGCCTCGTAGTCGAGTGGAACGTCTCCTCCCACTGAACACACATCACCGGAAAATACTAAAATTAACACAGGATAAATGTGAGCACTGGGACTTTAACCCTGGTGGGCTCGAGAAACCACTGTCCTCTTAACCATCCAACCACATGTTGGTTAGCACGACAAAATGTATGTGGTGACCGTGATGAGCTTATTCTGAAGTCCAGTGACCATATCGTGCTTCCGCTTCAAAAACAATGACCGTAAGTGTCGTCAACAAAATACGGAGCATGCATCAAACGCAAAGTCCGTCAGTGTCATCAAGAAAATACGGAGATGTATCGTGAGCTAGATACTGTATGATCACCACGAGAATGTATATGGTGACCGTAATGATCATATTCTAAAGTCCAGTGACCGTATAGTGCTTTATCTTGAAATACATTGATCGTCACGCGTGAATGTGTCGTGGGCATGCATACTTTTAGAGGGCCGAGAGATAGTTTGTGTGCGTACGTGAAAGTGGTGTAGAAAGAGGGGGTGTCCGGTGGAGACGAGGAGAGATATGCCCTTCGTTTCTCTTTCCCATGACTAATATTTTAGGAGAATATATAAACATTCACAACGCAGAACAAATATTTTTGGATGCACCTTGCAATTAACTTTCATGTATAACATTGTACTATTGTATATGCTTATTTTCCTAGTGGCCGATTGCGTGTGTGGTGTGGTGGGCACATCGTTTCTAGTTGTGGTGGGTCAACATGAGGACCCATGGGTCGGTTCCATCCTGCGCCACATATAGGTTGGACCAAGACGCGTTATACGAAGACCCATGTGGAGGACTCGGCGTACAACACGAAGCTACTATAGTCGCGGAGGACTCTATCCCCACTGGTGATAAGCCGACTATATATGATTTTTAACCCTAGGCCCCTAGTATGTTATAGAAGCTTGGGGGCTATTTTGTCGATAGTATACACACACGCACAATGCCTGGTATTCACGTGTACTTTGTACACACCTCTATCACTAATATACAGTACCAGGAGTAGGATTTTTCCTCAACTACAAGGGTCCGAACTAGGGTAAAACTTTGCCTCATATTACCATCCAGCCTAACAGTCAGGGATATCCTACCGAATGATATGATGGAATCATATCTGCCAACTACTAAGAGAGAGGTGTGTGCAGCGGGGGGGCAATGTGTGCGAGAGGCCTAAAGATAATGGCGTCTTGGAGACACGTAGGCACATATATGTGCATATAGAGGGCTAGTAGAGACCGTGCGTGTGTATATATGCATGTGAGAGAAATAGTGTTTTCCAACTGAGATTAGTGAAAAGAGTGGTACATAGTAGTCGGAAAGAGAGAGAGAGAGAGAGATACAGAGAGAGCATGTGCGTGAGACACCCCGACACCCCGAGAGAGATTGTGAGCATGTGTGAAAGAGAAATGCCGATGCATATAAAGTGTGTGCACTTATGCGTTAGATAGAGAGACACTAGTAGAAAAAGGACCTAATGTTCAGCCCTTTAGTCCTGTTTGTAAATTAACCGGCACTAATGTGACCATTAGTGCCGGTTCGAACGGCTATGCATTAGTCCCGGCTCGCGTTGAACCTTTAGTACCGATTTGTGGCATGAACTGGTACTAAAGGGGTGGTGGTAGGCTGGTGTCAGGCTGGGGCCCCACGAGCCCCTTTAGTCCAGGTTTGTGACACGAACCGGGACTAAAGGTCTAACCTACAGTGCCGGTTTGTGTCACAAACCGGGACAAAATGGGTTTAACCTTTAGTCCCGGTTGGAGACACAAACTGGGACTAAAGGTCAATTTTCAAACTCTACCCCCCCTCGGGTGTATCGCCATTTCAGTTTTGTAAAAAACAAAAGAAAATGATAAAAACTTCAAAAATTAAAATCCTTCGAGATGTAGTTATGTTACCACATCTACTAGTTAGCAAAATTAAAAAACTTAAATTTGGACATGTTTTGCAAAAAAGTGTTATGAAATAGTAAAACGGCCATATCTTTTGCATACGATGCCGAAAAAACGTATAATATATCAAAAAGATCAGCACGAAAATCCGCATCCGATTTTGACCGCCTACGCCCTGTTTGCAAATTTTTAGAATCCTCAAATTCTAAAAGAAAAAAAAGATATGCTCAAATTTCAGTTTTTTTAATTTTCAATAAATGTGGTCAAATTGTGGTCAAACTAATTATTCAAGAAATATTAGTGTTAATAAATAATTATTTTAGTTTTTTTACTTTTGGTCAAACTATGGTCAAACTATGGTCAAATCTGGTCAAACTATGGTCAAACTATGGTCAAACTACTTACTCAAGAAATATTTCGGTTACTAAATAATAATTATTTTTTAGAATAATAGTTTCAAACTTAAACGGTGAAACATATGACTTCATGCTCAAGCTAAATTCCTAAGGGTTAATAGGATTGACAGCTTACTGTTGTCAGGTAAACAACACATGCAGACTTGGAAAATAGGGGGAATAGAACTCGGAAGTTAAGCGTGCTCAAGCTAGAGTAGTGAGAGGATGGGTAACTGGCCGGGAAGTTAGATGATTTGGAATGATGAGGGATGATTAATGATGAGCGGTGATTAGAGATAAAATCGTCAAATAATTCAGAAATTTGAAAATCGGGAAAAATATTCAAATTTTTTTTTTTGAAAAAAATATAAAAAATTCAAAAAGAAATATCCTTTAGTACCGGTTGGTGTTACCAACGGGTACTAAAGGTCCCCCAGACCACCGTGCGGGCTCGTGCCACGTGGTGGGCCTTTGGCCCCGGTTCGTGTTGAACCGGGACTAAAGGGGGGGGGGTACCTTTAGTCTCCACCTTTAGTGCCGGTTACAGAACCGGGACTAATGGTCCTTACAAACCGGTACAACGGGTTGATTTTCTACTAGTGAGATATATAGTGCGTTTGTGAGAACGGGCCGAGGCATAGTGCATCTACGTGTAAAAAAGGAGGTTCTATGCATTAAATTAAAATATAAATGGCATTATTATTTTTGGATGAGATCGTGAAGTTTGCAAATTGCGTATGGACGAAAATCGGTCTATCAGACACCCATACTCTATTGAATTCTAGCATGTGCATGTGTTTATTTCATATTATCGATCCATAGAGTGAGAGCGGTTTGAAATACAAGCAATGGATGCTTTTGCAGATCATATATAAACATTAATTAGTGCACTCCATGCTGTTAGTGTGAAGCACTTTATACATTTGTCACTTGCATGGATACATTCCAAATTGCTAGCTACAAAATAGAATACATGTCGAATTCAACATAAAGGAGGTTTTGAAGATTCGAATTCATAGGAAGTGCATTCATCTATTTGAACCCGGGATAATGGCATTTGTAAATCAGATGTAAAAGGGGGCATCAATCTTTGTTGTGCGTTTGAACATGCTATATATATTCATACGCATGTCTAACTTTTTTTTTGCAACCAAGGAGATTATATCTGGAACCATGCATGAACTGAGGTAAGTTGCATATATTTTAATATATACTCGTGTACAATGTATATTCAAATGTACCCCCTCCATCCCAAAATAACGTAACTTTAGGATTTTCAACAGTAAAGATTTGTGAAGTTTGACAAATCCTGAAAGTTCAATTCAGGAGAACCGAAAACGTTAATGCTTCTCCTCCCAAATATTGAACGAAGCGCCAAATAGGCCTCTGGTCATCGAAACCGCGCAAAACTAATGTTTGGTGGTAGGAAATTACTGTCCTGACTCTGGCCCGTGTAGCCTATCGGCCCGATGTCCAAAGGTCTAAACCAGGGTAGGTTTTTAACTTCACCAAGACGCTAGTCTCAACCGCCTCCGACAAGTATTCATACGCCGTGGGTGCCTAAACACCCATGCACTCAGCCGAAATCTATCCCGCCCACAATTGGGACACCTGAGATTACTGTCCTACCCCCAACCCGCAATATGTCCGAAATTTTATATGGGGGCAACATTCGTAACTTTCCCCAAATTTCAAACAAGCGCGTCTCAAACCGACACATTGTTCCCCCTTAGTTCCCCGCCTCCCTTCGTTTCTCCATTCATACTCCCTGGGCACCAAAACGCCCTCTCCACCAGCCGCGAAACGCCAGCCTCCTCCGTCCTCCACCCCATAGCACCCAATCCACTGCCGCCCTCCTCCATCACGCCGGAGCCGGTACCCCGACGTTGTCGGCCAAAGCAACCGCAACTGCAACGCCCTCAAGGACTTAGTAGCTGAAGCCGAGGCAGAGCTGCCTCCACGATGTCGACGCCGACGTGCGCCGTACCGGAACCACTCCGACCACGCCGTCATGCGCCTCACTGCTGCCGCTGCACTATCACAACCGTCCACTGCACCGGAGCTGTTCCCGCTACGCCGTCGTTCGCCGCCTCGGATCTGGTTCCCCACCGCCGATAGACGGCCACCGCACCACACTCAACAACTTGGCCATGGGTTCGTCCAAGGCTCCACCGTCCTCCACAACTTCTCGTTTCCAGCGAACCACAAGAAGATCGTTGGAAAAAGTATGAGGACACAAGACCGCCAAAGAGAAAGAGGTACTCTGCTTCCCTTATTCGTGCAAATCTCACGTCTCTTCTTACACCGTATTCATCCCACGAAAGAAACTAGTTGATCGCTTCTTACTGCATCTTCTTCATGATACTAAATGCACAAGGTTTCCTCCCTTTACTATTTCACCTTTGCTAGAGGTCAGTAGCCCGCCTGGATTTCAATTCAGGGTCAGTCGAACCGCAATTAAAAGAAGCAGCACCCGCTTAGGCGCGCAGAGCACCTAGTCCGCCTGTTCGCCGGGGAAGCGATGCATCGGTGTCTATCATAGGGGTCTGGGGTGCAGGAGCTGCTTGCGCCCGATCTGGAGGTCGGCGGGGCTTGAGTGGATGGTCGGGGGGTAGTGCCAAGCACGACGATGCGGTGAGGTCGAGGGGAGGGCGCAGGCAGGGGACTGGGCCGGTGGTCGCTGGCGTTTCGAAGAAGATCGTCAACACTGATTGGCTAGAGGTAGATGAAGGTGATCTGCCCGTTCTTTGTACATCGGACGATGCAGAAAAAATGGACTGACCTATTTGTTTTCAGTCGACTGTTATCTTCATAGAATCCTTTAGTAATTTAGTGTGCCATGCATGTTGTAGAGCTATCGTATGTCTCCTGTCATTTATTTCTCACCGACCTGCTATCTGCTACCTTTACACTGTACTAATTGTGCACACACTTCACCCATACTAACACTATTGTTTTTTTATGCATGGGTATTTCAGACTCTGACGTAGTGTTGATGAATGCAGAAAAGAAAAGACAGAAGTCGCTCTAGTGTAATTCGAAGATAAGCACTAAGCGTTTTAGCGCTCGAAAGGGTGCAGTGTCAACAGTTGGAGATAGTAAACGTAGCTCTGAAGTTGATGATCTCAATTGCCACACACAACCATCCCAGGTGCTTGCTTTAACTTTGCGCTGTCAAATGTGGTTGCATGTTGCATATGGTGTCTAGCTTGTATTGCTTCCAATTTGGTTAAATTGCATCTGCTTACTTTACACATTATACCTTTGATAATGACATGCCTTCCTATTTTTGATACATACTACATATGGCTATTAACCATATTCATACATCAAACTAATGCTCTTTTGTATCCCTCGTCAATCACTTATGATGAGACAGTCACCCCAGTGGGTTATTGTGAGACATCCTACTCGTTTAAAGAGTGCAGTGTCATCCTCCCCACATGATTCTCAAGAAACAAGAAGGCTAAATGAAGATAGTCAACATAGCTCTCTAGTTGATGACCGCAATTCCCCCACACCACCATCGCAGGTGCTTGCTCTTACTTGGCAGTGTGATATGTGGTTGCATGTTGCATATGGTGTCTACCTTGTAATGCTTCTAATTAGGGTAAATTGCATCTGCTTAGTTAACACATTATACCTATGAATATGACATGCCTTCCTGTTTTTGGTACATACTATGTCTTTCTATTAACCATGTTCTTACATCAAGCTACTTTTCTTGTGTATCCCCCATCAATCACTTCTGATGATACACCTTCAAGTTGACAGTGTAATATTGGTTGCATCTTGCATATCATTTCAAACATGTATTGCCTCTAATTTGTTGAAGTGTCACTTATAATGAGACACATCTAACTTGGTAGAGTGATTTTGGTTGGATCTTTCATATGGTGTCTAGATTGCATTGCTTCCAATTTGTTGAAATGTCTTCTGCTTAGCGTTTTTCATACATATTCCATCCTCCTACAATGTGGTTGTCATACATAAAAGTTGTGTTCGTCAGTATCATGCATCAACGAATTTGGAAGTGCGAATTTCATTCCTTTTTCTTGTGTGTTTACTTGACAAGGCAAAATCTGAAAGGACAAAGGCACAGAATGATGGTGGTCCTCTGGAGCAACCGAAATAGATGATCTCTGCAGATTCTCCTGCTACTCGTACTGCAGTGCTAGTTCCCAATCTCATCTCCCCTACTCCACAACCCAAGGTGCTTGCTCTAACATGGCAGTGTGATATCTGGTTGGATGTTGCATATGGTGCCTAGCTTGTTTACACATTATACATGTGAATATGACACGCCTTCCTATTTTTGGTACATACTACATCTGCCTATCACACCATGTTCTTACATCAAACTATTGTTCTTGTGTATCCTGCATCTATCGCTTATGATGAGACAATCACGCCCGTGGGTTAATATGAGACGCGCTACTCTTATAAAGAATGTAATTTCATCCTCTCCACATGATTCTCAAGAAACAGGAAGCCTAAATGAAGATATTGAACGTAGCTCTATACTTGAAGAGCGCACTTCCCCTACACCACCATCACATGTGCTTGCTCTAACTTCGCAGTGTGATATGTGGTTGCATGTTGCATACGGTGTCTTGCTTGTAATGCTTCTAATTAGGGTAAATTGCATCTGCTTAGTTTACACATTATACCTGTGAATATGACATGCCTTCTTATTTTTGGTACACACTACATCTATGTGTTAACCTTGTTCTTACATGAAACTACCTCTCTTCTATATCCTGCATCAATCACTTACGATTAGTCACCTTTATTCGTTGCATATTGCATATTATTTCTAGCATGTTGCCATGTACTGCTTCTAATTTGGTCAAATACATTTGTTAGGGCACCCTTTTAATTTGGCATAGTGATATTGGTTTCATCTTTCATATGGTTTCTAGCTTGCATTGATTCTAACAAGTTCAAGCACCTTGTGCTTAGTTTACACTTTATACATCATACATTTCAACATGTCACGCTGTCCTGTTTTTCATACATAATTCCATCCTCCTATCATACGGCTGCCTTACATGAAAGTAGTGTTCGTCAGTATCATGCATCAATGAGTTCTGAAGAGCAAATTTTGTTCCTTTTTCTTGTGGGTTTGACTTGACAAGGCAAAATCAAGAAAGAGGAAGGAAAAGAGTAAGGAAGGCGATGATGGTGGTCCTCTGCAGCAACATAAACAGAGCATGTACCAATTCTCCTTGTACTGATAGTGCATTATAAGGTCCAAGTCTCCGCTCCCCTACTCCACCATCCAAGGTGCTTGCTCAAACTTGGCAGTGTGATATCTGGTTGCATGTTGCATATGGTGTCTAGCTTGTATTGCTCCTAATTAGTGTAAACTGCATCTGCTTAGCTTACACATGATGCGTGTGAATATGACACGCTTTCCTGTTTTTGGTACATACTATATCTGTCTATCACACCATGTTCTTACATGAAACTACTCTTCTTGTGTATCCTGCATCATTCACTTATGATGGGACACCTTTAAGTTGGCAGTGTGATATTGGTTTGTGTCTTGAATATGATTTCTAGCATGTATTGCTTCTAGTTTGATGAACGCCACCTATGACGAGACAATTTTAACTTGGCAGAGTGATATTGATTGCACCTTCCATATGGTGTGTAGTTTGCAGTGCTTCTAATTTGTTGAAGTGCCTTCTGCTTAGTTACCACATCAGAGTAGTGTTTGTCAGTATCATGCGTGAATGAGTTCTGAAGAGCGAATTTTATTCCTTTTTCTTGTCGCTTTGACCTCACAATGCAAAATCAATAAAGCTGAAGGAAATTGGCAAGGCATTGGATGATGGTGGTCCTTCCGAGCAACTGAAACAGAGGTTCTCTACAGATTCTACTCCACCATCCTCCCAACAAGATTCGCAAGACAACGCAAGGCTAGACAGTCAACGTAGCTGTGTAGATGATGAGCACATCTCCCCTACTCCACCATCACAGGTGCTTGCTCTAACTTGGCACTATTATATGTGGTTGCATGTTGCGTATGATGTCTAGCTTGTATTCCTTCTAACTTTGTTGATTTGCATTTGCTTACTTTACACATAATGCCTGTGAATATGACATGTGTTCATGTTTCTAGAACATACTATATCTGATCACACGATGCTCTTACATTAGACTACTGTTCTTGCATATCCCGCATCAGTCACTTATGATAAGGCACCTTTAAGTCGCCACTGTGATATTGGTTGTGTCTTGCATAGGATTTCTAGCATGCACCGCTTCTAATTTTTTGAAACGCCATACTGTTTGAACTTGGCAGAGTGATATTGGTTGCATCTTTCATATGGTGTCTAGCTTGGAATGGTTCTAGTTTGTTGAAATGCCTTCTGCTTAGTTACCACATCATAGGTGTGAATATGTCACGCCATCCTGTTTTTCATACATATTCCATCCTCGCATCATGTGTTTGCCTTTCATCCGAGTAGTGTTCGTCAGTATCATGCATGAATGAGTTCTAAAGAGTGAATTTTATTACTTTTTCTTATCGGTTTGACTTCACAATGCAAAATCATTACAACTGAAGGAAATTAGTCCGGCAGTGGATGATGGTGGTCCTTCGGAGCAACTCAAACAGGGGGGTCTTTACAGATTCTACTCCGCATCCTCCCAACAAGATTTGCAAGACAACACAAGGCTGGACAGTCAACGTAGCTGTGTAGATGATGAGCACATCTTCCCTACTCCACCATCACAGGTGCTTGCTCTAACTTGGCACTATTATATGTGGTTGCATGTTGCGTATGATGTCTAGCTTGTATTGCTTCTAACTTTGTTGAATTGCATCTGCTTACTTTACACATAATGCCTGTGAATATGACACGTGTTCCTGTTTCTACAACATACGTGTACATGATGAGCACATCTCCCCTACTCCACCATCACAGGTGCTTGCTCTAACTTGGAACTGTTATATGTGGTTGTGTTTTCCGTATGATGTCTAGTTTGTGTTGCTTCTGATTATGTTGAATTGCATCTGTGTAGCTTACAACTTATACCTGCAATTATCACTTACCCATAAGACACGTTTAACTTGGGACTGTGATGTAGGTTGCATCTTGCATTGTCTTATAGCTTGTAATGCTTCTAATTTCTTGAAATGGCACTTACAACGAGGCACTTTTTACCTGATAGAGTGATATTGGTTGCATCTTCATATGGTGCCTAGCTTTCATTTCTTCTAATTTTGTTGAAATGCCTTCCGCTTACTGTTTTTTCATACATATTCCATCCTCCTATCGTACGTGTGAATATGAAACGTTGTCTTTTTTGTATATATTCCATCCTCCTATCATGCGCTTGCCTTACATCAAAGTAATGTTCGTCTATATCATGCATCAACTAGTTATGCAGAGCTAATTTTATTCATCTTCTTGTGGTTTTGAGTTCATAAGGCAATATCAGAAAATAGGAAGGAAAAGATAAGCTGGGTATGTTGGTGGTCCTCCGCACCGACGCAAACAGAGATTCTCTAGATTTGCCACTGCTACTGCTAATGAAGTTGAAGTCCCAAGTCTACATGATGAGTTCATCTCCCATACTCCACCATCGCAGGTGCTTGCTCTAAGTTGACAATGTGATAATTGGTTTCATGTTGCATATGTTGTCTAGCCTGTATTGCTTCTATTTTGATTAAATTTCACCTGCTAAGTTTATACGTTATACATGTGCATATGACATGGCTTTCTGTGTCTAGAATACACTGCATCTATCTATCATACCATGTTCTTACATCAAAGTACTGCTGTTGTGTATCCCGCATCAGTCACTCATGATTGGACGCTTTTAACATGGAAGTTTGATAGTGGTTGCATCTTGCATTGATTTCTACATTATGCTGCTTTTAATTTTTCGAATTGCTACTTATGACAAGACACTTTTAACTTGGCAGAGTAATATTGGTTGCATCTTTCATATGGTGTCTAGCTTGCATTACTTCTACTTTCTTGAAAATCCTTCTGCTTAGTTTACACATCGTAGTTGTGAATATGTCATGCCGTCCTGTTTTTCTTACATATTCCATCCTCATACGGTTGTCTTACATCAAAGTATTGCTTGTCTGTACCATGCATCAATGAGTTCTAAAGAGCGATTTTATCCGTTTGTGTTGTGGGTATGGCTTGACATGGGAAAGTCAAACAAGAGCAAGGAAAATAATATAGTAGGAAGTGGTGTTACTTGTCGGGTGAAACGAAAAAGGATCTGGCGTCGAGATTCTGCTGGTACTTATAGTGCAGTAGAAGGTCCAAGTCCACCAGCTAAATCTACAAACACAGTATCACCTGCTCCACCAGCTGCAACATCCGCTTCAACTGTACCAACATCTCAACGAGTTACTCGTTCGTTTGCTCCGGAACTGGCCAGTTCCCAAGCTACCTTCACACCTAACACTACTTCCGAAGCACTGCTCACACAACAGGACTTGGCAAGATCAGATGAACCTCATGAGCATCAACACCAAGACGGTAGCTGACCGAGTCAAGTTGCAGTTGCATGCTCCTTTATATGTACTCTCACAGTTTGATGTACACTAACACTTTCCATATTCGTTGTTGAACTAGCACCATGGCGCATGCGGAAACAGACATCAGGGATAATGCTTGACAGATTAACAAAATCTAAAGGAGGAAGAATGGAGATCCATTTTGAGGCAAGTTTAAAAAGGCCACGTGATGCTACAGAGTCAGTCAAGTTAGTATCAGAGGCAGCCGTTGCCGTTAGGCGTCATGCACGTATCCTCCCAATGTGGATCCATTACAGGAATGAGAAATACAATACCCAGTTTAACACCTTCCTTGACCATTTATCCGTAAGTAATGTTATTCATCGCAAGTAGTAATATTGTCTTGATCTGTCCCATACTTTCTAGCTTCCTCCTAATAAGACTCACATTCTTTTTTCAACAAATGAGGTTCAAGTTGGATCCGAAAGATGATGCAACTAAACAAGCATGCACTCATGTTTTTCGATGCGCTTTCTGCTGACGATGTCGGTACCACCTTAGAAAATCTCACTTTGAAGGCAAGGCTAACAATGAAATCGCCCAAACATCTCTAGTGGAATATATTACAGATAAAGACTGGACAGCCCTTGTTAAACACTGGTCTGATCCAAAGTATCAGGTAGGCTATATGTATTTGATCAGACCACATATTGAACTTGTATTTATGTATGTGCCTTACAAGTGTATCTTCTTCTAGGCTAACTATTTGAAGAACAAAACCAGTCGTTCTAAAGTGAAATTCCAACAGACAACAGGATCTCGTAGCTATATTGCACACTGCGAGGCTCTTGTAAATAGTTGCTACTTCCTTCTTTTTCCTGTGCCATATTATCATATCTATATTGACTGGTTCCAAATATAGAGGAAAGCCCGTCGCGGACCAAAAGAACTGAACCAATGCGTGCAAATCTTCAAGGATTGCCACACCAAAGAAGATGAAGGGCATGAGCACACCAGTTCAAGCCATTGTTGTAAGTCCTTACTCCTCCCGCCTTTGAAATGATTGGTACTGTGATGTGTTCATTTAACTACTTGGTTTGCAGCCAATGTCAGTTACTCTGTTCACTTTTATACACAGTTGTCTTAACGTATCATTTCACCTTACATGGTTTAAAAGAGATGAGGGATATTCTTTTGGTCTTGATCTGTAATCTAGTTGTTATGTTCACGTGTGCACACAATGATAAAATAGCCTCTTTGTTTTATATCTGTTTTCCCATGATATGAATGATGTCATACTATGTTCATCCTACTTTAAACCATGTCTCTTTATCCTTAGATGTCAACGAATGTGAGGAAATAGACAATACAGTAGGCATGCTACATGGACATATGTTCCGAAAGTGATTTTATTATGTAGTTGGCACTACAATACATGGTAATGTATTACAGTAGTTCACCAAAATAAGTTATGTATAAACGTGTAACGTACTTTGTTTTTGTCTCGTTAGTAACTTATCTGGTACACTAATCTACAAGTTCAAACTTTCAGGAAGCTATGGAACAAATGATTGAACAGCCACAACCACCTGAAGGTGACGAGGCTACCAGAGGCACAATGTCACCTCTTGCTGCAATGCGTCAGTATCTCTCCACTAACAGTGCAAAAAGCACCTTCCTACATAATTCTGGGTTGGTTGTCAAGGTAACCTCGTCCAAATCGCCTACTGAACAAAATCTTCCGGCTAGACATAGTGATATATCTGTACTCCAGACACAAGTCCAATCCCTAATGGACGTCGTTTTGAAAACAAAAATAGTGGTTGACAAATGTCGTCAAGATATGAATGGTTTTGAAAGCAGACTATCAGACATTCGCTTCGTTGTTCAATAGCAATGGCGGAAAAAAGGTAAAGATCGTGATGCTCCATCAGATTCTACAGCCTGAAACATTAGTACTTAGGTCAAATGATCTGTGCTTCTATACATCTGATGGTGCTTTTATCTGCAAGGACTGTAAACTTTATGCCAACAGCCTTTTGTTGTATGGTTGGAATTTATTTTGTTGTGATACAACATTTATGATGCTGCCAAAGGCTGCAGTAATTACGACGCTATTTTTGTATAGTGTAGGTTTATCTTAGTAATGTATTCGTCTGAAAGCTTCATAGGAGCCCAACATGCCAACATTCATCGGGCCCATTCCAATTGGGCTAAAAACGATTATGGGCCAAAATTTGCATGTAGCCCACTAAAAATATCTGGGCCCAAATTAGCATAAGCTTTCATATTTTTCTGGTAGGCCTGTGCCCATAGTGGGCTTTTAACAGGCCTAAACATAATTTGGGCCCTCAATAACAATAGGCCGTTTACAGGTGTAAATATCTCGAGCCCATAAAAAACATGGGCCTTTAATAGACCGAAAGTGATATTGGGCCCTGATTGTACCAAATAACCCACTAGTCTTAGCAGGCCGAAATTTGGACAAGCCGTAAATGCGCTGACCTAATACACGGGCCTTTAACAGGCCGGAACTTCAGTCGGGCTAGATTATCGTCATTTTTATATGGGCCGTTAATGGGCCCGATGTGACGTTGGGCCACATATGGCCATGGTTTTCGTCCGACGTTAACAGGCCGAAAATCACAGTAGGCCGAAAGTGGCCCAAATCTATAGTGGGCCTCTAACAGGCCAAATGTCAGACATGGCCGAATATGACCCAAATCCTTCACTGTCGTTTATGGTCCGGAAGTTTCAATGGCCTGTAAATTAGCCTAAGTAAAGAAGGACCTTTAGCAGGTCGGAAATACACCGGGCCGTAATTCGGCCCAAATACTTAGCGGACTATTAACGGGCCAGAAGTGACCATGGGCCGCGATGATGACAAGTTTAGGACAGGCTGTTGACGGGCCGATTTGACACTAGTCGTACGGGCCTTAACAGAGAATGTTGGGCCTTTAGCTGGGCCGGCCCATTATGGTCTACAAAATCTTGTGGGCCTTTAGTTGGGCGGGCCCATTGTGGTCCGCCAAATCTTGTGGGCCTTTAGCTGGGTCGGCCCATTATGGTCTGCAAAATCTTGTGGGCCTTTAGCTGGGCCGGCCCATTATGGTTTGCTAAATCTTATGGGCCTTCAGTTGGGCCAGCCCATTTAAACTTTATGGGCCACTTTTGGGCCCATCCACGTGTCAACATATCATAGGCCCATCTCGACCGTTGGATGAGTGACACCTATGCCAACGCGGAGCTGACACGTGGTTCCGTCAGCCAATTAGAATTTTACATGTGGAAAATCGGCATTGGTCGTGGCGGTTAGCGGGTTATCAGATCCAAAATCGGACCCGATAGCTTAATGGCGCTTAACGGCATCCCGTTACGGTAGATGCCACGTGTCGGTCACCCTTGACGAAAGCACTTCTATGACACACGATTTATCGTCATGGAAGTGGACACTTTCGTGATGATAATTTTGGTAATGTCATGGAATACTTCTACAACAGCACAGGTATGACTATCTTGATTCTGTGATAAAATCGTCATGGATGTACATGCATGACAACAAACGCGACCTACTGTGATAAACATGTATCATCACGGAAGTGTATTTTTTTGTAGAGCAACAACTTTCTTGCCTATCTTCCTGTTTGGGCTGTAGGGGACACCAACATTGACAGGGAGCTTGGAAGTGCGCAGATTTAAGCTGGTGTTCTCCACGGCGGTAAAAGACGCAGTCTGCTCTCAACGTCTACCACCTTCAGTAGCGCACGGCTTACCAGCTGCATCTGTTGTACTACTAACTTTTGTCTTATCGGGTACATTGCTTTTGGGAGATGATGGGAACAGTGTGGAAGCAGGCACGTAACCAGAGTCATCTCTGCTTCTCTTAAGTACCAGTGGTGCATTGGATACCTGTGCAAGAATCTTGCGGGGGCTATGCCGCCTAGGGTGGCAGGCCAGGTCGCACAACGGTAATAGTAGCAGCCTCTGGGCCACCAGTCACTGGAGCCGTTGTGGCATGAGAGTCAACTGTGCATGACATTTCATTCCGAAGTGTGGCTGCATCCCCTTCTTTCATGGACACAGAAGTGCCACCAGCCACACACTTGGAATCCGTATCAGATGAGCAAGAATCTTCTTTATTTAGGCTGACCTCGGGAGCGTCCACTTCAACACTTGCTGATCGGGTGACATGGGTGACAACAACATCTCTCATTGCCACCAGGGTAGGCAATATCTCAGCAGTCCTGACAGACAGACTCATCACTCCCAGATGCACTGATGCCTGCCGTTGTAGTCTGCACATCTGCAACCGGCGGAGATGCGCGACCCCTTGCATCGGAGCTAGCAGAAACAGTGGACGATGCAGCAGCAGATTGGACGACTGGCGGCTCATGAATGTGTGCAACATCGGATGTCGACAACTTGGAGTGAATGTGTTCAAGTGGGTCTCTGTTAGAACGACTGGTCAAGCGTGTAGTAGTCTTCTTCACCCTGCGAAAAGAAAGGAATGTGTCTAATGATAAACGGCCATCCAAGAAAACGCATGAAGAGAACAAAAAAGGTGAGCGCTAGGAACAAAAATGAATTGCCATGGTAGTCATCATAAAAAATGAAAATATGAGTGATATGCCAGAGCTACCATTTGAAAACAAGGTAAGGATGAACACAAATGAAGTGCAAAAAAGTGATTGAAGTAAGTGGAAGCTACCAGTTGCCATATGAGTGGACAAGATTTGCCATGTGGTATAGTAAGCAGTTGCCATGCAGAAGAAGCAGGAGTTGCCATGAAACAAATTTAGATCATAAAACAACAGTTGCCATGTGGGACAGACATGATTAGCCATGTGTCAAGTTAGACAGTTGTGACGAGAGACAGACAGTAGTTGCCACCAGAAAAAATGGGACAAGTAGAAGGTTGTATATGACTTAGAATGCATCGAACAAAATTATAGCATCAGGCCAATAAATGACTTGGCAAGCTCATCGCGTGCAATTTCCCTGAAAAGAGTTCAAAGAGGATGCATTTTCATATCGCGATGTAATGAAGATAGCTCAATCACAAAAAAGGTAGATAAAAAACAGATTTGGTGAACCCACTTCTTGGTTGTCTTCCTCAAGTCTTCCAGCATGACAGGATCCCCGGTGTTGGACGTCGATGTGCGAGGAGACGACCTAGTGGAGGTGGTGGCACTAGCAGCGGAAGCCCCCTTATTCAACCGGGCAGAAATACGGGTTGGCGTAGGTGCTTGTTTCTGCTTAACTGATCGTCCACCAGTTGTCGCCTCACTGCACGTACAAAAAAATGGCAAAAGAGTGAGCAAAAAATGCAAAATACAAACAAGTGTGAGAGACAAAAATAAAGGCACACATAGGAACGACAAAAAGAAGGGATGTTAAAAAGGAAGAACAAATAAAACGCTAAGTAAACATCAAACCTCCTCCTAGTAGCTATGGGATCAACTCTACACCTCTTCCCAACATTGCCTTAGCCAGCATCCTCTGGAGCCCTGCCCCTATTTGAGAGCTAAACCCCCGTGTCTCTCGCAACATTTGAATCAATGCCTCCCTCCGGTAGAGGAACTTTTGGTGCAGCCTTCTCCTTCTTGCCCCTCACATTATCATTGTGATGTTCACCGTGGTCACTATCATGCGGCACATTCTCCATGTCATCATCGCCATCCTTGTCAAGACCAGCATCAACGCCACCAAAACCATCCCCATCTAGCTCATCTTGTGTGTCAGGAAGCTCCTGAGAGCTGTTGTAGTCATACCGGCCACGACTACCAGTTGGACGATGTGTCCGTTCTTCAATAAATGATGTGAAGTTCCTCACAACCGCATCTCTATCAGAATCATTTAGTGCTGTCCAACCCTCGACCAACTTCCCAGGCAAGCTGGTCATGCGAGAAGCAAATTGCCCAACTAGGTGCTCTACAGGTGCCTTGTCTGATCCGAAAAAAAAGTAACAAACTACAAAACATATTAGAGACACATGATTAGGAAAAATAAGGCAGAACAACCATAAAAAAGCAATCAAAATGCAATATAAAAAGTAATTTCAGAAAACAAATAAACATGCTTGACTACCTCAGCGGGACAAGATTGAGCTGAATGCACATCCATCCACTTGCCAAAGTTTTGTGGCCCACCAAACACACTGTAGTCTATAGCATGCTTGGCCATCAACTGGAAAAGGTATCAAAAACAACTAAAGAAGTCAAAAATGAAAAATAAGAAGCAATGACTAGAATTATGGATTGCAAGGAAAAATAGGAGTTCCAACGGGGAACGGCAGAGTTGCCATATCAAGACAATTATGGTTGCCATGTACAGTCAACCATGGTTGCAAGTTCTTTATGACTCGTTAGCCATGATGGAAGCGGTAAGGCGGTGTAAAAGATGACACAACTAACCTGCAGTTTCCCATATTTTGTATCAGAAGCCCTGTCTGCAGCAAGTACAGCCTTGACAGCATCGTACGTCCATGCAGAGATGACAAACTTATGTGCAGGCGGCGGGCCTCCTATCCCAGTAAAGTAGACAGTGTACAAATCAAGACTATCAATGTACATGAGCTGGTTTGCACAATAAAGTGAACAAGTAAATTAGAATATGACGATGATCGAAATGTTGTCGAGGAAAAAGAAAACATATAGAAATGTGGGGAAAAAGGAAAAGGAAAATGACCACGGTTTAAACGTCATTGGTAGTACAATGCCCCTTGTGTCAAAAGTAAAACAAATAGATTTGCCATCTACATATGTTCTTAGTTTTCACCTACATATATTGTTAGTTGCCAGCATGTTATGTTAGCAGTTGCCATGTTATTATATTCTTAGTTGCCACCAGTTCAACACTGTAATTGCCATCCAGATTATATAAATAGAAATGAACATAGGAAGTGGTTTACTATGTGTACTATAACTAGAAAAAATGAAATTGCCTTGAAAACACCAACTACAATTGGCATGTATCGAACAAACTTCAATTTGGCATGAAGAAGTCACAAAACAAAAAATAACAAACGGTCGCCACGCACGATCAACTATGATTGCCATAAAAAAATCAGATAAAAGCTCTATCAAGAACTATGGTTTGTTTAGACTATGGCCAAACAAAGATACTAAAATGCAAAAACAGTTCGGTTGTCACTTATTAACAGCTTCAAATGTTGATTTATGAAAAGAATGAGCCGTGATAAGAACATTTGCATAAAGAGTAGGGGGAAAAGATACCATTAGATGCAAGCGACATCCCTTTTGGTACATCTTATTTGAGAATGCAGCATGCGGGAAGTCGGCAATGAATTTACACCAATTCATGTTATTAACATCTTTCAGCTTTGCCTGCACAAACACAGTTCGGAACAAAAAAGATGCCGTGTCGGCATTCAATAAAAACAATTAAACTGGTAGTGACTAACTTCTGCATGGCATCAAAAACAAAAAGATTGTATGTAAAAGAATAAAGAGAGTGCATTCACCAGGATAGGAAAGCACTTGTTGCTTGGGCGAAGAGATGTGATAGGCGCAAATATAGCCGAGATCAAGTACATGAGCAGCTTCATCTTAAAAACCTCGTCATGGTTGTAATCCCCTCCAACGAAGTTGCCAAAACAGTCGTATTAGGCATGGAAGCCATTCCAGGAAACAAACAGGCAAAAAAAGCTTCCTCAATCTTGTTGTTCAATTCATAAGGGACTTTGATTTCTCCACGGGGGACACCCAAAGTGCAGAACACGGACTCCTCATTCAATGGCAATCTTCCGCGTCCCGGAATCACGAATTCCCTAGAAGCACGCTCATATATCTTGCTGAGCCAGTCACATACATGATTTACTAGGTTCGTGCACCGAACCATCATTAGAGCCTGCATACCCATCTCGCCGGCAGCTGCCTTCTGCTCATCAGTAAATCCTTGTGTCAGTATAGTTAGGCGTTCTTGCGAAGCCCTATTGTGCAGACGCTTCTTCTTCTGCATAACACAAAAAGAATCATTTTGTTGCCATGTTGCAATGTAGTAAAAATTAGTTCTAACAGAAGAATGAAAACTCAGTATCATATTAAAACATAGGGGAAGAGTGACCTCATCCCCACGATTCTGTGGCGGTGGCTCCATGAAGTCATCATCATCATCTTGATGGTCGCCACGAGCCATAATTGCTACGGTAAGAGAAAAAACAAGTTAGTGTGAAATGAAAACACATCAGACTATGCAGAAAGTGATACACTAAGTAACAAATCACTGGATATCATCATTAACAGAAAATGAAAACTGCCACATTTACCCCAAAGTTTTAGCATGTGAAAAGGTTGTAATTGCCATGTGCTGAACATGCACAGAAAGGCAAAAAATAAGCAATTGGAAAGCAGGTGCGAAAACATGGCAACTGGATATGTGTTTGCTTCTTAAGAATGCATTTGCCATGTAGGAGATTCAAGTTGCCATAGTGGTAAAATAAACAATGTGGCAACAGAGGGTAGTACATCGGAACACCAAACTACCATTGTCTAACAATCAGTGTGGCAACTAACACATTGGCTTAATAAAAAGCACATGCCACATTTAGTAAGTTTAGGTTGCCATGTTAACAAAACAAAAAGATGTGGCAACTAAGACACTGATTGATTGATTCAGTTGTTCGGATATACACAACCAACGCCATGAAAATTAAGGTGTTTATTGGCTACCAACAGTACATGCCAAGAGAAGACAATAGATTAGATGGATACATACTCTGCTTTTAGAACTGTGAATATATACTCTGCTTAGTGCGGAGCCAGAAAACTAAATATAGATGGGGCCAAGACATGTCATATAATGCTAGCGGGGACCAAATCTCCTAAACATAGCCAATTTTGTCTGACAAATGGAGGATTAGAAGTACATATATGTGTACTATTGAGAACATAGGGGATGCCAAGGCCCCTGCCTCCGCCACTGACTCTGTTTTGCTCTGCTCTAAATATATATAGAGTGAAGAATGTGCATGAGAAAATCATGAATAGCAGATGTGTGCCAGTCCACACCATGTAATGTGGCAACTCACACATTGCTCTGGTGAAAAAAAAGAGTTGTCATGTACTGCAGTAAAATATGTTGTCCAATCACAGAATAGTATGGCAACTAAGTGAGTACGTGGTACATACAAAACTGCCATCACTCTACATATGACATGGCAACTGTCATACTTGATTTTCAGAATTAGTTGCCACTTAGAAGGATAGTTGATTCAGAAACACAACTATCACTCCCTGAATTTGGATCTCATGAAACTGCCATTATCCTACACAGGACATGGCAACTGACAGAGTTCATTCAGAAAATTAGTTGCTATCAACGAGGACAATTGTGAAATAAAAACAATTATGTTGAAATTGCCATGACTGCCATGATCCTATACATTGAAATGCACCTACCTAGATCTAGGGTTCATACACAACTATCAAACCCCTCAATTCGACAGCAACATTGCCCTGAAACACTGAATATCGTAGCCTTCGAGACAAATCGCAACTAACAAATGGAAACGGAATCCCTCACGCATGTAATTGCAAAAATCTAATTGCCACCCCGGGCGAGCCTCACCGGCTTGAGTACCACCGCAACGGCGACGGGGCTGCGCAATGCCGGCGTAAAATAGCACACACATGACTCCACCACCGACGGGGACGCCGGAGCGGCCGCAAATCCGCCTGAATCTCGGGGGAGGGGGAGGGGGGCTCGAGAGAAGTGAGACTAAGGAGGAAGGGGGAGAGTACAGAAGCTTCCATAATTTTACCTCCTCACTTCGGCTGCTCCGGCGACGAAGCTCCGGTCCGGAGAACACCAGCAACGACCGCGAATGCCGTCGACTCTTCCACCGGCGCCGCCGCCTCCTCTTCTCGTCTTCTCCTTCAATCGAGCAGAACTGACTCTGTAATGTTGGTTGGGGGAAATGAATGAGACCGGCAGAGGCAATGAGGGAGGAGTGGCCAGTCGAGAGAAACGGCGACAGAAGTCGTGCGCCACACGTACGGGCGCGACGGCGGTTCCACCGCACGCCTCCGACTCGCAACCGTTGACGACAGAGTGGTAAACGCGTGCGGGCGAACTGCTGCATACACCGCACTCGCCCATGTCCTACGTGGCAACAAAAAATTGTGTCATCGCGCCAAGATTCATGCAGGTTTCAATGGACGGCGATAAAGACGTGTGGGCGGGTTGAAGAAGTGCCACACGTGTGGCAGTTAGTCTTTTCGCTTATCAAATTCCCCCTTTCATTAAGATTTAGAGGAGCACTGCGACAGATCCGTTACCTCTAATCGCTGCATCGCAACTCCGGCAATGGGATTGTACTGAGAGCACTTTCACCTATGCTAACCTGCACCTTGATCATTTCAAGCAAGGCCTCGTAGCGACCATGCCTGTGGTGGTGTATGGAATCCGAGGCATAGACGCTGCCGCACCGACTGGAGGAAGCGGTACAGTAATTATAGCCCGTGAAAAGGTAGTACGTGCACCACGGTCCGAACAATAAATGAGCACACAGATGAGCAAACACACCCTCGCTGCATCGATTCATCAAGAACGTACTCCTGCAAAACGGTGCGTACCACACAGCTACGTGTCGATCTGTCTGTCTCCGGAAGGAAGAGAAACTCAAGGAGGTCAGCCCTGCAGCCTGCAGCCTGCAGCCTAGTAGTAGTACTACTATGAGCTGAGCTGAGCTGAGCTGATGCTGCCCCCCGTCGGCGCCGGGAAAAAAAGAAGAGGGAGAGAGCAAGGCGGGAGGGGGGAGCAATTGCCATGGCAACCTCGCCGGGCCGCGGAAAAGGGGCCATGCGCTTGCGGGCGAAAAGCTCGCTTTCGTGTTGACTTTACCCTCGGAAAGGCTGGGCTGGGATGGCATCCCCTCAAAAACGGCGACGCCCAAGGCCAGCTCCGGCCTCCCGCTCCGGCCATACATGCAATTGATTCCGATATTTTGGTTTGCCGGGCCAGGACCAGGGCGCTGACATGACATGCATGTGCGTGCGCCGGGTGTTCACGTGCCCATGCGTGTGCCCTGCGCGCACGTACTACTACGTAGTACTGCAACGTTGCTTTGTCCACGGCAAGTGCAAAGGCAAAGCCCCCGCGTGGTCCATTCGTCTGTTTATCGTCTCGTCGTCAGCAGCAGCAAGATGCCACCGAGAGAGAGAAACAGTTTGAGATGGTAGGGCATGGAGATGGAGGTGATGGGGGGACGGCCGGCAGGGCGAGGAGGGGTCAGCGGAGGAGTGGACGGAGAGCGGCCTATCCATGCACGCACGCACGCACGCTCCCGCAAAAAGGAGACCCCCGGCTATCACCTTTCCGGAAAAGAGGAGTAGCTGACTTTACCATTGACAAGCAAAAAGGTTTAACACTAATTTGATTTCTGCCCACCTTTTCCCCATCATTTGCGTGGAAGCGGGCCATGCTCGTCGTACGTGCCGGGTCCCCGTGCGCGCGCGTAAAAAGGGATTTTGGTTGCTACACAGTACACACATACTCCTTCCGTTCCTAAATATATGTCTTTTTAAAGATTTCAATAAATGACTACATAGGAAGCAAAATGAGCGAATCTATACTCTAAAATATATCTACATACATCCGTATATTGGAGTCCATGTGAAATGTCTAAAATGACTATATTTATGAACGGAGGAGTAATTCTTAAAAAAAGGTTGCTACACACACATGATGTCATCCAGCAGAATATTTGTGCACTCTAACAGGTTGACGTTTGCCCATTTTTTTTTTCTAGGAGTAAAGGGCTTCATTCATCAAATAAGAGAGGTCGATTAGAAAAGTCGACGAGATGAAATCCGGCATAGCAGCATCTAGATCTAGAAGAAGAAAAAAAATCTTGCAAGGTTTTTTAGGCAACATGCCTCACAAGACCAGAAGGCTGCCCAGCAGCCCGGGCCAAGCCCTCCCGGGGCATTATCCGGCCCCGGCCATTAGTCCGACTCGTGGGCCCTCAAGAAAGGATCTGAACAAGACAAGGAGGTTGGATCAGAGAACTCTACGCGCCGTCTAGGTCGATTAGGACTCCTGTAAAATCTAGACCCTCGTCATCCTTTATAAGTTGAGAGGACTAGTCAATAGACATCTTACAATATATCACTCGATTCACCGGTGTATCATGTACACCATATCATCGCAAGGTAACACGGGTATGGGTAGGGTTTTACCTCAATCGTGAGGGTCTTAACCTAAGTAAACCAATCTCCTGTTTTCGACTAGTTGCAGCACTGTATCGAGGGGTCTAGCGGAATTTACGCCAACTGTGGCGTGCCGGACACAGGTTGCACTTGTCGGAGATGAGATCTAGATGGGATTCATCATCAACCACATCTTCGTGCTCGGGCCAGATCTTCACTTTTGGCTCGATGAATTTTGTTGCCGACTTGGCGAGCCGCATTGACCCCGTCGAGACCTATACCGCCGGCCAAGTTCTCTTCTTAGGGAATCTAGAGTTCATCACCGACTCCACAGTGAACTCGTACCTCAAGATCTGACATCTTGACAAACCTTGGAGCACGTAACGGTATTCAACAGTCCACCCGCCTGTTGGAAATATGCCCTAGAGGCAATAATGTTTGTATTATTATATCTCCATATTCATAATCAAAGAATTTATATTCTATGCTTTAGCTGCTATGATCCTCGAATATGCGATTCAGTGAAAAACTCATATGCACGTGTGGAATATGGTGTCATTTTGTTACAAGGTTTTGACAATCGATTGGCTCTAGCCGTCGACGATATGCTAACAGTTCCGTGGGCTTCACCATAGTTGAGAATAGTGAACTGTCGCGTACACAAAAGGGTGCCGAAGATGGATGACCTTCTAGGGCCTCACGCGTATTTGACGATGTTTAGAGCGGGGGACGAGACTTTTATTAAGTCTCTTGCTATGTACAGAGGGGCTGACGGCTCTTCTAGCTAATGCGGAGGAGAATGGTAATATTTCTGGAGTTAAGGTTTGTAGAGATGCCCCATCGATCTCAAACCTTCTCTACGCTGATGATTCTTTGATCCTTATGAAAGAAAATGCTATGAATGCGGAGGCGTTGAAATCAATTTTGGATTCTTATTGTGCTGCCTCGGGGCAAATGGTGAGCGTTGAAAAGTCGAGTATTTTCTTTAGTCCCAACACAAAAGTGGAAGACAAGGCGCAAATTTGCACAATTCTGGATATTAAGACTGAAGCTCTCAATGACAAATATTTGGGTTTGCCTGTAAATGTGGGTATGGACAAAAGCGAGTGTTTCCAATTCCTAATTGATCACATTATTACAAAAATTAGTGGATGGAAAGAAAAATTGTTATCCGCTGGAGGAAAGGAAGTTCTCCTCAAAGCTGTTGTACAAGCTATCCCAACTTATGCTATGTCCGTCTTTAAAATTCCTAATTTTTTTTTTGCAAAGAAATCATTGACGGGATGTCGCAATTTTGGTGGGGTAACGAGGACAATCAGAAGAGGATGCATTGGATGGCGTGATGGAATATGTGTGTCCCAAAAGACCAAGGAGGCATGGGCTTCCGAGATATACATTGTTTCAATCTGGCTTTGCTAGCCAAACAGGCGTGGCGTTTGCTTGATAATCCAGAATCGTTATGTGCTACAATCTTGAGAGCAAAATACTTCCCAGATGGTGATTTAATGAATGCAAATCTAAAGAAGGGTTTATCTTTTACTTGGAAAAGCATTATGGCAGGAGTTAATTCCCTAAGGAATGGTTACATCTGGCGAGTTGGAAATGGACAAAAGATTGATATTTGGGAAGATGCATGGATCCCGAATTGTGCAAGTAGGAAAATTATTACTCCTAGAAGGACGCATATTTTGTCAAAGGTGTCTGACCTTATTGACCCAATCATGAACTGTTGGGATGAAGACTTGGTGAGACAAACTTTGTGGCCAATTGACGCTCAAAGGGTGCTCGCGATTCCCCTTTCGATGCATGATATGTCGGACTTCATTGCTTGGAGTTATACAAAAACTGGCTTGTTCACTGTTCGATCAACTTATTTGGAGGAATGAAACCAACAACATGGGAGAAAATTGCAATATACAAATGGTATGGGTAGAACCAATGCTAATCCTATCTGGGGTAAGATCTGGAAACTAACTTGTCCGGCAAAGATAAAAAATTTCATCTAGCGTACATTGCATGGAACTCTGCCGTGTCATGTTACGCTCGCTAATAGACACATGAAAATTTCGCCCATCTACCCATCATGCTCAAATGGTCCATAAGACACAAAACACGTCTTGTTTCTGTGTCAGAAGACGAAAGAGGGTTGGAACAAGTTAGGATTGTATGAGGTGATCAATAGAGCTTGTAGTGTCGATCGGGCGGGAGAGACAGTTCTTGAATTGTTACTACTTATGCTAGACCAAGAATTATTTGTATTGGGACTCCAGAACGTACGTGAATTGATTGCTATAACAACTTGGTATCTATGGTGGGATAGACGTAAACTGGTTCATGAAGGAAAGTCTCAAGATGCACATCAAACTTCGATGGGGGCTCGTGCCATAACGGCGAACTACGTTAATGCACACTCCCCTAAGGCAGCTAGTAAAACAAGGGGATGGAGCAGACCTCCTATGGGTTTTGTGAAACTAAATGTTGATGCTTCCTTTGATCACGATCTGCTTAGGAGCACGACAGGGGCTGTCCTTAGAGATGACAAAGGAAGGTTCATTGTTGGCAGAAATTGGAGGATTGATTGGTGTGTTGATGTATTAACAATAGAAGCACTAGCTCTAAGGTTTGGCTTAATCCTTGCACAGAAGACTGGTTGCAATCGCCTTATTGTTAACTCTGATAATACGGAAGTGATTGACACAATGAAAAATGGAGGACAATCAATGGTCTGCAGCGGCAATGGGTCGATTTATAGCTATTTTATGGCATGTGATTTTTCTGTTACTAGGTTTGAACATTGTAATAGGGAAGCAAATAAGGTTGCTCATGAACTTGCTAGACTAGCAAAATTTTCAGAGACTAGGGATTGGTGTGAGGAGCCTATGGAGGATATTGTATCTTTTCTTATTGATGATGTAACTCTTATTTCCAATTAATAAAGTGTGATGTTTATTTCAAAAAAAGTATCTTCTTTCACACACCCCGAAACTTAATCTAACATCAAGAAGCATCACCTATATTGTTGACGTAGGTAGCTACTGTCATTTGTTAAAACTGGTTAACCGCGTAACTAAAATTTTGCTAAAGTCGATTAGAGGATGTCTAACTCGGTTTTTCAAGGTATGCATATGATGTGGTATAGTCTTCATCATGATAATGAGTTTATGTATGAGATGGTTATATGTTGTAATGTTAAGTGGCCTGCGCGTCACATCATGATGGCTGGAGCCACAGATTGTCGCGTTAATGTAAAATTCATAGAGATAGCCTACAGGTTATAGGTGGCGATGGCAACCGTACACGGAGGACCCCGACGAGGAGAAAATGTACTTGGTGTAGGATGAGGAGCTATAATTTTGTGCCACGACGGAATTTCTGAATTTGGTCCCACGACAACGTTTTCTGCAATTGCCACCATGGCAAAAAAATTTAAACAACAAAATATTGGTCATCATGACGCTTGAACTAGAGAGTGAAAATGATCACGGAGATTCCCGGCACCCATGGTTATATCACATCATGCTTTTATGAACTAACTGAGATATTTATCCCTTTGTTGTTTGCACCCTTTGATTGCGAAGTAGTCAATTATTAGGGTGATCTCTCAGAGTAAATATCAAGTTAAAAGATGCTCTTCCCAGTGCTGTAACCGTCTACAACATTCTAGCATCTCAGAGTTTGTCATGTCCACATGAGTTCAAACGAGATACGAAATGTAAGGCGAAGATGGTTAGACCATATGAGCATATAACACTCAGTTGTCTTGAAGTTCTAGCAGCATCATTCTGAGCTCGGAGCACAAAGCATGCAAAGATGAACACGAGTCATATGGTGATATGATCGGCAATAGATTGCCCACCGGTCAAAATTCTCATCATTAGTGATGTCCACATTAATGACTGATAATTAGATTTGGATCTTGAGGCACTCAATATTAATTATGAGAGATATTAATTTGAGTGGGAGTGCACTTCATATTGTTAAAATTAAAACAACTTAGTGCAAGGTGTAATTATGATAATGTCTAAATATTTTGTGTCTATCATTGTAGATCAATGGCTCGCAATATGTTCAACTTAGCCCATATGTTAGAGAAAGAAAAGTTGGTTGCTAATAGTGGAAACTATGTGGATTGGATCCGGAACTTGAGAATTGTTCTCAGGAGTGCTAAGAAGGAGTATGTGCTGGATCAACCCCTTGGTGATGCTCCAGAAAAGGATGCAACACCAGAAGAAGTTGCTGCTTATGTTGCTCGTAGTGATGACTATGATTCGGTCTAGTGCCATATTTTACCTTGCATGGGTCCTAAACTACAGAAGCGTTTTGAACGATTCACTACTCAATTCATAATTGGGTCACTGGAAGTTCTGTACAAGAAGCAGGCAAGGACCGAACGTTTTAAATTAACCAAGGCCTTGATTGAATGCAAGATGAAAGAGAGTTCCTCAATGAATGAGCATATAGTGAAGCTTGCTCGCTGTGTTGATAGACTGACTTCTCTAGAATTTGGAATTCCGCTGACACTCGGTATAGATATTGTGCTTGCTTCACTCCCAGTATCTTACGATGGCTTTATCATGAATTACAACATGAATGGGATGGATAAAAGTGCAAACGACTTGTTTGCTATGCTCAAAACTGCCGAAGCGGGAATGCAGAAGAATAAAAAGTGTTGATGGTCAACACGACCACCAGTTTGAAGAAGAAGGGCAAGTCCAAGAAGTACCTATGCTCAAAACTACGGAAGTTGGAACGTCCACTTTACATTTTTGAAGGAAGGTTATAAAAGCATATTTATTTCGAATTAGACAGTGAAATGCATTGGAGTATTGATGTTTACCATGTGCCCGAGTATCAAGTTGAGTCATCTTGACTCGTTCTGCAAGTAAGACGTTGGTTGCGTTTGAAATCCTAGCATTACGCCATGTGTCACGTGTACAATAGGTGACTGGTTTCCTTATTGGTCATTTCGCGCCTCGAGACTTATCCCGGTTATAAATAGCCACCACACTTCAACCTTAAACGGTTGGTTGCTCTATGAGTGAATTGACAAGAGCTTGTCAAAGCAACCCATCCCCCCAAAGAGATTGTGAGAATCCTAAGAGAGTAAAATCCCAGAGCCTACAACTGTTAAGTGATTGAACATCACTAAAAAACTAACTGAAACGCAACTTAACATGTTACTCTTGTGGACCGTGCATCCACTAGACGGTTAGATGTCTACTCAGAGCATCTGAGAGTTATTATGAACAACCGAACACAAGTTAATGAAGGTCTCGGACATGTACCTCAAAGATCTACCACGAGTGATTGTGCGAAGTCTAAGTGACTTCAGCTCAAGGATAATAGGGTGAAGACTTGGTCTTCCTAGTTAAATCTCAGCCCCTCCAACCAAGCGTAGAGTTGTACCAACAACTCGAACTGGTCGAACAAATCTCTGTCTTCGTCAAGCCTACGGGTTCTACTTCTTCGATCCCATTTATTTCTATAACTTCCATGTGTCCAAAGAACTTCTCCCCATCTTCTTTCTCTGTGATTGCTTTGAAGACGATTTCGAGTACTTTGTTATTCTGGTGCATATGCCATGTTTAATTTTGTGAGCACTGCTACTTAGATTTACCTTTGTTCAACTAGATGCTTCTCTGATTTTAATTTTTGTTCTACTATCGGTCGACTTCATAGTCATAACATAAACTGGTTACTTTAAGAACACCAACTAAATCTATATGACAAGAATTTTTCTAGAGCTTGTATGGTATGTAACACCAAAATACCCTTATGCTTTAATTGACCTATTTAGAAGAAAGCTTCAGGAGACATGTTTCTCCCTAATGATGACATTTGTGCTTCTCATATTTATTTTAAATATTACTCTTATGATGCTGATGAGGACATCACTAATACAGTTACACCCACAACCCCTGCTGCTACACATACTGGACTAATTACTAGAGCTTGCACACACCAATCAAATTATCAGGTACTTCCATTCGTTGGTAATGATTCTAAAGTTCATGAGGATATGTTGCTGCCTAAATTGGATACATTTGTTTTACTTACCAATGAAGGAGACAACACAGACAAGAAGGACGAACATTGGGGCATGATCAAGCATGAAGATGATGGCGAGTGGAAAGGTAACAAGAATGGAGTTTTCTAGTGAAGTTTTCAGCACTTTAGAGCCACCATGATGACATAAAAAAGACATGGACGAAATATACAAGATGACCTTTAATAAATTTCGTCCATAACTTAATATAGTGTTGCGCCACCTTATTTTTGTACCAGACCCATGTAATTTCGAAATACACTTAATATATTGTTTTTAGAGTCCGTATTAATAGTAAAATGACTTAGGACATAATTTAGTCCCACCTTGCAAAGGATGGACAAAATTCCCCTCCGACTCCCTGTAAATACATCCCTTAGGGCGTCATTTTAGACTTGGGTTTTTTATATTAAAATTTGCCATAACTGCAACTCGCATTCTTCGTTTGTGTTCAACGATCAGACCAAGACATCACAGAACCCCACTTGATCAATAAAGTTTTCCTTTTATATTCGTAATATCCAGGTTGTAATCTCAGTTTCTTGCTTGTTCTTCATTTGCATGCAGGAAATAGACCCTCGTGGTCAGGTAGATCGTGTTTCGATGTGGTCAATAACCTATCGGAGTTGGTTTAGCGATTGCTAAGGCGCGACGTCTTCGCATGGTCATAGTCGGATCGTCAAAGTCGACTTCCATAAAAAATGGTAGCTAGCTCTCATGGAAACATCAGGACACCTTTGCCTCTATCAGTGTCTATTGAACTTGAAATTATTACTATTGTTGAAGCTAATGAATTTCATGGTAATGAAGATGAAAAGGCTATTAATCACTTTGTTAAACTTGAAAATTTTGCCATGTTGTGACTTTGAATTTGGCCAGTAGGTCACCATGTGTGTGCATTAGGTCAGCTAGGGTTTTGCAAGTGTGTGCGTGCCGACGATGGCAGAGGAAAACATATTTGTTCAGTTGGAAGTCAAAAGTAAAGTTTCTATGTAAGATAGTCTTGTTGGAGTAGGGTCTAGGCTATGGCA
Source organism: Aegilops speltoides (assembly GCA_021437245.1). Taxonomy (NCBI): domain Eukaryota; kingdom Viridiplantae; phylum Streptophyta; class Magnoliopsida; order Poales; family Poaceae; genus Aegilops; species Aegilops speltoides. The sequence continues at coordinate 337,301,624 of CM038146.1, forward strand.
CCGAAGTTGAGTTCGTCAAGTTGGGCGACGAAGTACTTAGATGTGCGGCTGCCGCAAGTAGTCGGTAGTAGAGTGGTAACCCACGTGGAGTCTAGATTGAGCTTGGTGGTGGATAAGGTTATGTAGAGAAGGGTGCACTAGCCACAAGAGGTGCATAGAAGCTGGTGTTTGCCGACCATAATTGATTTGGTCCTCGAAGTCGAGACCATCGCATTCCGGACGCCTAGGCGACATCTTAGCTCAATCTAATAGGAGCAAACATAGTGCGGCTTGTCCGGCACGTCGGCGAGTGGTGAGGTGCTGGATGCGAGAGTGTGGTTGGGTAGACTAGGTTGTGGGAGGGGGAGCCATTTGGGCATTTAACTATCTTCCACTTTTTTTGGAACGGGGGCATCTGCCCAGCCTTAGATTGAGGCCCTTACAAGTTCAAACCAGCTAGGTGAAAGTACTGAGGATACAAGGCCATAGGCCTGGAACACAACGCAGCGTGGGGTTAAAATAGGGGCTGTCGAGGTAGCTTGGCGGCCGCTTGCCGCTCTGAACCCTACCGGGCCCGTCGTAGGTCAGTGCACTTTGCTTGCACCTTGCTTGCGAGCTCCTCCACCCGCCCTCTATTCGAGTTTCTTGCCAGTAGTTTCCATAGCTACAAGAAATACACCCTTTTGTGTAGGAGATCAGCCGGATGGTGAATGAATTGGCCCTCTATCAAGGCTTTATTTCTAGTTGTCCACAGAGCCCAAGAAATGGCCCCGAATCCCACCTAGGCTATCCTATTATCCATCCCCATGGTAGAACTCGCTAAGCGGAAGAAATATGCGAAGCCACCCGGATTCCAAGAGCATCCCGTGGCTTACCGGACGACACTCCATACAAATCTAGCCATCACACATCTAACAATATTTGGTCACGGTCCTCGCCCTCTCCACACCAAATACATTTCCCATCACCCGGCCCCCTTCGTTTTTGCACTTGGCTTAATAGCCTTTTCATCTGGCTTATCCAAGATAGCAAATAAGTGCGAAAAAAACGTATCAAAGGTTTGGGTCCCCCACCACAAATCTTTCCAGAAACACGCCATTTCATCATTATGGACTTCGAATTTTGTTCCAAGGCGAAGTAGCGGCTAAACTTTCTTAATATCCCTCACCAACTGAGATAGCTTGATATTAGATCGGAACTCGGCTCTCCCTGGTTGCAAGTACTTGGCGTGGAAAATATCCAACCATAACCCTCCCTGCTCGGAAAGTAACTTCCATGCCCATTTAGCCATGAGACACCAATTCATAATCTTGGTATTAATAACCCCCAAGCCACCCACTTCCTTGGGTCGGCAAATATTGTCCCAACTGACCATATGGTATTTTTGTTTACCGTTCTCCTTTGCCCAAAAGAAACGAGATTGAATCTTATTCAACTTATCATGAATTCCATCCCTCAAGAAGTAGAAACCCATGATAAACATATGTATGTTTGTAAGGCAATCATTGACTAGCACCAGCCAGCCTCCTGAGGCCAGCAGTTTCCCCTGCCACGGTTCAACTCTATTTGCAGCCTTATCCACCATTGGCTGAAACTCCACCATGGACAAAGCCCTACCCAATATAGGCATTCCCAAATATTTCATTGGAATAGATCCTAGCTCACAGTTCATCATGTGAGCAGCCCGCAGTTGCGATTCCAAGTCACCACCCATGACAAAGGCCTGCTACCTCTAGAGCGTGCATTGGTTTTCCCTTGAAGAGGAAAGGGTGATGCAGCAAAGTAGCATAAGTATTTCCTGAGTATTGAGAACCAAGGTATCAATCTAGTAGGAGACAACACACAAGTCACCGAATACCAGCACAGACAATCAACAACTTGCACGCCCAACGCGATAAAGGGGTTGTCAATCCCTTCATCGTTACTTGCAAAAGTGAGATCTGATAGAGATAGATAAACGATAAAGTAAATATTTTTGGTATTTTTGGTTTATAGATAAGAAAGTAAAAGATTACAAAATATTAGATCGGAAACTAGTAAGATGTAAACGAGATTTAATAAAACTCCGGGGCCATAGGTTTCACTAGTGGCTTCTCCCAACATAGCAAATATTACGGTGGGTGAACAAATTACTGCCGAGCAATTGATAGAAAAGCGCAAAGTTATGATGACATCTAAGGCAATGATCATGAACATAGGTGAAAGTGCAACTAATCCCCGGGTGGTTTTGGTAATTAATAACAACATATATATCATTGAACTAATAACTTCTTGAGTATCATTTCAGAAAGTTCAATGATATGGGTATGGCAATGATCAAGACTTGGACCCTCAAAATGCTAAGGAAAACATTGGCAAAAGCTCAAGACTCCATTTTTGGTTTAGTGATCCAAGATCACATTGAGTCCATAGGAAAGCCAATACTATTAAAAGGGATGAGGTTATGATAATGATCCGGTTGCTCAAAGTGCTTAGTGATCTATCTCCCAAACTATCAGCAATCTTTCATTCCAACATATACTCATAAGTAATCTCGGTCCCACCGATTCCATAAACTCACCACACCGAGATGGACCACCTCACCATATACCCAAACCCTAGTAATTTCGGATTTTCCGATTCCAAACTCGGTCTCACCAAACTAGTGTTGTCAAGCTTCAGAATCATACACATCATATCGGTGTCACCTAGATGATAAAGTCGGTCCCACCGAGATTGGCAAACCCTAGTATTTGGAAGAATCGGACTCACCGAGATTGTATTTTCGGTCCCACGAAAATCCCAACGCTCACAAGATTTGAACTTTCGGTCTCACCGAGTTGTCAACTTCGGTCCGACCGAGATTGGTCAAATGTGTGTACGGTTGGATTTTGTGTGGAGGCTATAAATACCCTCCACCTCCTCTTCATTCGTGGAGAGAGCCATCGAAAGAACTACCACTCCTACCTTACATTTCGAGAAGAAAACTACCTACCCTTGTGTTGAGATCAAGTTGCTCCACTCCCACCATATGAAACTTGATTTCTAGCCTTCCCAAGTTGCTTTCCACTCAATCCTTTCTTCCACCACAGCCAAATCAGTGAGGAGAGTTGAGTGTTGGGGAGATTATCATTTGAAGCACAAGAGCAAGGAGTTCATCATCACCAACACCATCTATTACCTTTTGGAGGGTGGTGCCTCCTAGATTGGTTAGGTGTCGCTTGGGAGCCTCCGTCAAGATGTGGAGTTGAACCAAGAAGTTTGTAAGGGCAAGGAGATCGCCTACTTCGTGAAGATCTACCCCGAGTAAGGCTAGTCCTCCGTGGGCGTATGCCATGATGGCATAGACAAGGTTGCTTCTTCGTGGACCCTTCGTGGGTGGAGCCCTCCGTGGACTCTCGCAGCCGTTACCCTCCGTGGGTTGAAGTCTCCATCAACGTGGATTGACGATAGCACCACCTATCGGAACCACGAGAAAAAATCTCCGTGTCTCCAAAGTTTGCTCTTCTCCACCTCTATTTACTACATGTGCAATTTACTTTCCGCTGCCATTACTCTAGAATTGCATGTGTAGGGTGATACTTGACTTGATCATCATTGTGAACTTGCTAAAAACTTGTCCTAATCAAAAGGCTAAACTTTTAAATTGTCAAGTAGTCTAATCACCCCCCCTCTAGACATACTTTCGATCCTACAAGTGGTATCGAGCTTTGGTCTCCATTGGATTGGTTTCCATTGCATTGATTCCATAAGCTTGGTTTCACAACCTAGGAGAGTATGGCGCCTAGTGAGGGTAATTTTCAGAGAGGTCCTTACTTTGATGGTTCAAATTTTGCTAGTTGGAAGCATAAAATGAAAATGCATATTCTTGGACATAACCTCGCCGCATGGGGCATTATTTGTGTTGGCTTGCAAGGTGAGTTCTTCGAGGAAGGAAAAGTTCCGGATCGTGAAGCTACAGCGGATGAATTGCGGATGTTGCAAAACAATGCTCAAGCTTGTGACATTCTCTTCAATGCTTTGTGTCCCGAGGAGTTCAACAAGATCAGCCGTCTTGAGAATGCAAAAGAGATTTGGGATACTTTGGTCGAAATGCACGAAGGTACCGAGTCCGTGAAGGAATCAAAGCTAGATGTTCTTCAAGGTCAACTTGACAAGTTCAAGATGAAGGAAGGTGAAGGAGTCGCTGAAATGTACTCTAGGCTTGCTCTCATCACAAATGAGATTGCCGGCTTAGGAAGCGAAGAAATGACCGACCGATTCATCATCAAGAAGATTCTGAGAGCTTTGGATGGAAAGTATGACACCGTGTGCACTTTGATCCAAATGATGCCAAACTACAAGAATCTCAAGCCTACCGAAGTCATTGGAAGAATTGTTGCTCATGAGATGACACTTAAAGATAAGGAAGAGCTTCACAACAAGTCAAGTGGTGCTTACAAAGCTACATGTGAAGCTCCCACAACCTCAAGTGACAAGCTAGTTTCCAATGAAGAGATAAGCCTAATGGTGAAGAACTTCAACAAATTCTACAAGAGTAGAAGCAAGGAAAGAAGCTCAAAGTCTAGATCATATGATGAAAAGAGATCTTCTAGTCGTGATCGAAACTGCTACAATTGTGGAAGACCCGACACTACTCAAATGAGTGCTCGGCTCCCCACAAGAGAAGAGAAGAATCTCCAAGAAGAATAAGCTCAAGAGAAGAGTCGCCTCAGAAAGAGAGAAGGAGTAGAGATGATCGTTATGAACGAAGATCCTCTCGGAGAAGCAAGGATTCGGAAAGGAAAGACAAGTCATCAAGGAGCTACACAAGAAGAAAACATCAAGCTCATGTAGGTGAATGGGTCTCCGGCTCCGACTCCGACAATCACTCTGAAAGAAGCTATCACTCCAACTCCGAATACAATCAAGATGAAGGTGTTGCCGGTCTTGCTCTCGTATCCTCCAACTCCAACTCCTATGACTTATTTGATTCACCAAATGAGGGTATTGGAAGATGCTTCATGGCTAAAGGCCCCAAGGTATCACATCCTGAATTTATTGACTTTGATAGTGATGAGGATGACTTGCTTGGTGAAGATGAGCTTTTACATGATAAATCTAGTGAGCCTAGTAATGATGAACATGCTAGTAGTCTTTATAGTCGAGAAGAGTCGAATGACAATGCTATGAAGGAGATTGAGCGTCTAACTAAAGAACTAAACACTCTCAAGTTAGCTCATGAAACAACTCAAGAAGATCATAGAGAGCTCCTAAGATCTCATGAGAAGCTACGCTTCGAGAAGCTCAATCTAGAGCAAGAACATGAGTTCCTAAAAGCTATCAATGACGATCTTCGAAAGAAGAGTTCTTCATATCTTGCCAAACGACTTCTCTTGTCTAATTTCTTGCCACCTATTAAAACTAAGCATGACAAGCATAAGAAAAATTCTTCATCTAGTAGTAACAATAACCATGCTAAATCCAATATTGTTGCTTCTAGTAATTCTCTTGATTTCACTAACAATGTTTCAAGCCAAGTTACACTTGAGCAAGAAAATAGTTTATTGAAAGGGATTATAGAGAAAGGTGTCTACAAGAGCCTTGCGGAAGCAAGAACTTTGAGGAAATTGTTACAAGCATGGAAGGCACCGGAAGAATCAAGGAATTGGTTTTGAGCGAAAGTTCAACGCCGAGGGTGTTGAATGGGAAGAAGGTCAATATCCCACTCCAAAGTTTGTTTCTCAAAAGGAGAAGTATGATCCTACTTCTTCCAATGTGGAACAAGCTCAAGATGACCTTCCACCACAAGACCACAAGCTAAAAGGCAAGGACAAGCTTCAAGAGGAGATTGATGCATTTATTGAAGCACCCAAGGCCATGGTCAAGTGGGTTCCCAAGGAAACTTCAAGTTCTACTTGACAAGCTCAACTACTACCCCAAGGATTCCCATCAAGATGATGTGGATCCCAAGAAGAAGAACTAGAGAGTTCTTGAGGGTGACTCCGCCAACATACTTCACTCACATTCATTTTGGCAAGAACTTGTGCAATCAACTTCCACATCTTGCACTAGTTCATGGAGTCACAAACCCTCTTGTTGGTAAGTCAAGGACAAGGTAATTATTGCTTTCATGGACATCATCTATTGTGTACTTCAATCTATGTCCATGGATATCCTTGTTTGTTCCTTGTGGGACTAACCCATGTAGGTATTGAAAGTGCCCAATCCAAAGGATTGCTCCCAACTCTTGATGATCTTCATCAACATTGAGCATCCACATCTTCAACATCTACATGAAGTCTTCTCGACAACCCAAGGTTAGTTTGACCCTTTAAAAGGGTTCTCACATCAAGGGGGAGCTTTGCTCTAAAGAAATGAGCTAAAGCATCTTCAAATGATGTGAACACATTAATGCTTTATGTAAAAGTGGTAACCCCACTTGTGCTTAAACGATGAGTATGACCTATGATCAAATGTTCTCATTTGACTCCTAAGTCAATATACTCATATATAGATGACCTAGTCATCGACAAATTGTGTGATAGTAGCTAGTGTGTTGTTTGTGCATGTTTGACACATATTTCATTTGCTATCTTATTGTGTGAGCATGTTGGATGCATGATTTTATCCATTCGAGGACATCCATTTGTTGCTTTGGTCTCTCTTTGATTTTTCCTTTTTGACCAAATGGATGGACAAGAATGCCTAAGTTCCTCCCCTAGCTATCTATGCTTTCTTGTCTCAAACTCTATTTATGCTTATATCACAAACTTTGGACAAGTCTTTTTCGGACAGACCGAGTGAGGAGCACTCGGAGCCACCGATCCGTCAAAAGCTTAAATTCCAAAACCTTCTAAGTATTTTTGGTCAAACCAACCCACTCAAATCGGACAGACCGAAATCACTTGGATTGATCTAGGTTTTCACCTCGGTGAAACCGAAGTTACAAATTTCGCGTGATCAAGTGAGTAATCGCTGCGATTAACCATCTCGGTGCCACCGAAGTTTTACAACTCGGTCCCACCGATAGTGAAGGGTATATATACCGAGGGCAGCGCGCTGATTCTTTCTTCAAAACGCCTTGCCCCAAACCCTTTGTTTGCCGCCACCGTGGTCTCCGGATCGCCTCCGTCGTCGCTGTGGCGCCCTCGCCGCAGGTCTCCGCCCCGCCAACGGTCAATCTCTCCGCGCCGTTGCCAGAGAGAAACTCCACCAAGTTAGGGTGAGTTTGATCCTCTCGTCTTCAACCTCCGATTCAATGCACGATAGGTTTGCCTAGCTTCTTGCCACGTTTGAGATCTTCCTATCCAGCAGATTAGTTCTTAGAACGAAATTCGAGCAAAAGTTTTAGGGTTAGGTTTCCGCCGAACACATCTCGGTGTGACCGATTCTACATTCTCGGACTGACCGATTTGGCCTCTGGCCATTGCACTGCACTTTTCGGTCCAACCGAGTTGTGCAAATCGGTACGACCGAAATGAGGATTTAGTGAAACCCTAGAGTTCTCGGCTAGACCGAAACCCATTTCGGTCCAACCGAAAGTGGTGTGAATGGTTCTGTCTAGACACTTGGATTCACGAATTTTAGACTCGGTCGACCGAAATGCATTCTGTGAAAACCTAAAACTGAAATTTGAACTCATTCTTTTGCAAAATCTTCGCAGTTTGTGATAACTCTTCTATTCTCGCCTATACCTTATCTATTCACAGGGTTGTCACCATGTCGATGCCGGTGACAGCGAACAGTCTGAATCTCCAATTGCTGATATTCCAGAGGCAGGCACTAGTCCTGAAGCCAGCGGCTTTTCAGATGATGGTGAAAGGAGCACACCAAGTGGTTTGCCTCCTGCTGCCACCAGGGCCAGGAAGAAGAGAAATTCTGATGAAGAGGATTCAGATTTCATTGCTGAGGAAGAAATTTCATCTAAGCCTCAGAGGAAAGTGGTTGCCAAAGAGCATCAAGGGCAACAAACCAAGAAAGGCACCAGCAAAGTGAAGAAGTCCACAGTTGCCAAGAAGTTGAGCATGGAAGAAGAAACATCCAGCAAGGTAAAGAAAACTTCCAAGAGGAAGAGGATTGTACATGATGAAGCAGCTGATGATGATTCTGATGAGGAAGCACCCCAGCCTCCTCAGAAGCCTAAGTTGATGGGAGATGCCATCAGGGCAGGAGCACCTACAAAGTCTAAGCCATCAGCTCCAGCAAAGGCAGCTCAAGCCAAGCCTGCTGCCAAGCCCAAGAAAACAGTGAGAAACATTCCTACTTCAGAGAAGAAGAAAGACAACGTGCCACCAGCTGAGTCAGATGATGAGGCACATGTCTTCTTGAAACTCCGTCGGCCGCCACCCACAATGATGCTCATCCTCGAGCTGAAAACATGAAGGAAAGAAAGGACAAAGGACTCAGGCTATGGAGACAAGCTGATCCATATGCCATAAGGAGAAGGACTGCTGTAGACTCAAGGTTCCACACCAGAGAGCAACAAGATTTCTATGAGACAGTGCTTATGGACAAGAAGCCCATTGTTGCTGACACTCGATATGTTGACTGGGCATATATTGACAGTGAAGAGCACAGAGACTACTTCCCACATGTGCATGAGAGCTTCACTGCATGTGGTGTTGCTGAGTTCGTTGGTCAGAAACTGACAGCTTGGAATGATGAGATGATCATGCAATTCTATGCCACAGCTCATTTCTATCCAGATGGCAGGATTGTATGGATGACTGAAGGCCAGAGATTCTCTTCAACAGTTGAAGAGTGGGCAGCACTGCTGAATGCTCCAGTATCAAGAGATGATGATGTTGATGTCTATGGAATTCCCAAGAAAAATCACGAGTCTATGAAGAACATGTACAATGAGGTACCAGCTAAGGATGTAGAAATCTGGAAGCTCGGCTCAGTGTATCATCTCCAGGCAGGTCTCCCAACCACAAACACAATTCTGAGGCATACCTTGATGCCCAAGTCTGGAGATCATCGCATGATAAGAGGCTATTCTATCAACATGCTGCACGTACTAGATCAGAAGACACCTTTCAAGGTGATGGACCTGATAGTAGAGACTATCAAGAGGACTGCAGCAGACCAGAAGAGGTCATGTGGTTTTGCCCCGCACATTCAGATGCTTATCAATGCCAAGTTTGGCAAGGGCACCTACTTGTTGGATAGACCTCACTTGCCACTGCAGCCTGAGCATGAGGACAATGAAGTTGTGATGACTGAGGATGATCCCACGTCTGTTGAAGGTCAAGCTAAGTCTGAAGCTGCCAAACAAGCTAAAGCTGAGAAGGAAGCAGCAGCAGCAGCAGCTAAACCCAAGAGTGTTGGAGAGCAGCTCCTTGAAGCTACCCAGAGGATTGAACTACGCTTTGCCAAGATAGTGCGCCTCGGAGAGTCTTGAGAGGATAGTTGAAGACAAGTTCCATGCTCTGGATGTCAAGCTGACTGAAGTGCAAGTCACTGTCAACAAGCTTGAGGCAGATATCGAGGAAGCCAAGAGGGAGAAGGCAGAGCTCATGAAGGAGATGGAAGATGATTTAGTCCAGGATGACTATGAGCAGCCTGCTCCGGTTCCCACAAGACCCAGATCACCTATTCCAAAGGACAAACACTGTATACTGCATCAAGACCTCCCACAGCTCCATCGGCTCCAACTCCAGTGTCCACTCCTCCAGCTCCACAGACTTCAGCCGAAGCCTTTGCAGATGCAGCTATCTCCACTCCATCAACCCAGACAGGAGCCGCCAACAGAGTCCCTAGTGACGTTTAGCTCTATACCTTTCAAACTTTTTGGTAACTTGTTGCCAAAGGGGGAGAAATTGTATAGATCATAGGACTTCGAGAGAGAGAGAGTGCTCGCTTTTGCTCTTTTGTTTGCGGTTTTCTTTGAGATACTTTTGAGTTTTCCGAGACATTCCGTGTGTTTGATACTACGTTTGCTCTACTTTGATGAGTGCTTGATCATACTATGCCTTAATGTGTGCTTAATGCTTATCATATGCTATTCATATCTTGTATGATCATTTACTCATGTCTTGGTGATTGGGTGCATGCTATTCATTCTTATCATTTTGTGCGCTCCACCAAGATGTATGTGACATGGAAGAGTGACCCATGATCCTAATCGATTGTGCATTTGCATTCAAACGCAAATCTTAAATAATGCACAAATTTAGGGGGAGCTCTTGCTTATCACATACTTCTCAAAGCGACGATATTATTCATTGATTATATCATTTGTCGAAGCTTTGATCTATATGTTGTCATCAATTACCAAAAGGGGAGATTGAAAGTGCAACTAATCCCGGGTGGTTTTGGTAATTAATAACAACATATATATCATTGAACTAATAACTTCTTGAGTATCATTTCAGAAAGTTCAAGGATATGGGTATGGCAATGATCAAGATGTGGACCCCTCAAAATGCTAAGGAAAACATTGGCAAAAGCTCAAGACTCCATTTTTTGGTTTAGTGATCCAAGATCACATTGAGTCCATAGGAAAGTCAATACTATTAAAAGGGGATGAGGTTATGATAATTATCTGGTTGCTCAAAGTGCTTAGTGATCTATCTCCCAAACTATCAGCAATCTTTCATTCCAACATATACTCATAAGTAATCTCGGTCCCACCGATTCCATAAACTCAGTCACACCGAGATGAACCACCTCAGCCATATACACAAACCCTAGTAATTTCGGATTTTCCGATTCCAAACTCGGTCTCACCGAAACTAGTGTTGCCAAGCTTCAGAACCTTCATCATCATATCGGTGTCACCGAGATGATAAAGTCGGTCCCACCGAGATTGGCAAACCCTAGTATTTGGAAGAATCGGACTCACCGAGATTGTATTTTCGGTCCCACTGAAAATCCCAACGCTCACAAGATTTGAACTTTCGGTCTCACCGAGTTGTCAACTTCGGTCCGACCGAGATTGGTCAAATGTGTGTAACGGTTGGATTTTGTGTGGAGGCTATAAATACCCTCCACCTCCTCTTCATTTGTGGAGAGAGCCATCGAAAGAACTACCACTCCTACCTTACATTTCGAGAAGAAAACTACCTACCCTTGTGTTGAGATCAAGTTGCTCCACTCCCACCATATGAAACTTGATTTCTAGCCTTCCCAAGTTGCTTTCCACTCAATCCTTTCTTCCACCACAGCCAAATCAGTGAGGAGAGTTGAGTGTTGGGGAGATTATCATTTGAAGCACAAGAGCAAGGAGTTCATCATCACCAACACCATCTATTACCTTTTGGAGGTGGTGCCTCCTAGATTGGTTAGGTGTCGCTTGGGAGCCTCCGTCAAGATGTGGAGTTGAACCAAGAAGTTTGTAAGGGCAAGGAGATCGCCTACTTCGTGAAGATCTACCCGAGTAAGGCTAGTCCTCCGTGGGCGTATGCCATGATGGCATAGACAAGGTTGCTTCTTCGTGGACCCTTCGTGGGTGGAGCCCTCCGTGGACTCTCGCAGCCGTTACCCTCCGTGGGTTGAAGTCTCCATCAACGTGGATTGACGATAGCACCACCTATCGGAACCACGAGAAAAAATCTCCGTGTCTCCAAAGTTTGCTCTTCTCCACCTCTATTTACTACATGTGCAATTTACTTTCCGCTGCCATTACTCTAGAATTGCATGTGTAGGGTGATACTTGACTTGATCATCATTGTGAACTTGCTAAAAACTTGTCCTAATCAAAAGGCTAAACTTTTAAATTGTCAAGTAGTCTAATCACCCCCCTCTAGACATACTTTCGATCCTACAATAGGCATCACATCCGTGTCAAGTAGACCGAAACAATTCTGCATCTACTATTATTACTCCACACATCGACCGGCTCCTGCCTGCATCTAGAGTATTAAGCTCATGAAAACAGAGTAACACATTAAGTAAGATGGCATGATGTAGATGAATTAACTCAAGCAATATGATGGAAAACTCCATCTTTTTATCCCCGATGGCAGCAATACAATACGTGCCTTGCTGCCCCTACTGTCACTGGGAATGGACACCACAAGATTGAACCCAAAGCTAAGCACTTCTCCCATTGCAAAAAGATCAATCTAGTAGGCCAAACTAAACTGATAATTCGAAGAGACTTGCAAAGATTTCAAATCATGCATATAAGAATTCAGAAAAGAACCAAATAATATTCATAGATAATCTGATCATAAATCCACAATTCATCGGATCTCGGCAAACACACCGCAAAAGAATATTATATCGAATAGATCTCCAAGAACATCGAGGAGAACATAGTATTGAGAATCAAAGAGAGAGAAGAAGTCATATAGCAACTAGCTATGGACCCGAAGGTCTGTGGTAAACTACTCATGCATCATCGGAGAGGCAATGGTGTTGATGAAGAAGCCCTCCATGGTCGAATCCCCCTCCGGCTGGCAGGATGCCGAAAAAGGCCCCTAGATGGGATCTCACGGGTGCAGAAGGTTGCGGCGGTGGAAAAGTGGTTTCATGGCTCCCCTGGATGTTTTCAGGGTATATGAGTATATATAGGTGAAGGAGCTAGGTCAGGAGACCCACGAGGTAGGGGGCACGCCCTACCCCCTAGGGCGCGCCCTCCTGCCTTGTGTCTGCCTCGTTGAGTCTCCGACTTAATCTCCAAGTCTTCTGGTTTCCTTCTAGTCCAAGAAAGATCATTGCGAAAGTTTCATTCCGTTTGGATTCCGTTTGGTATTCCTTTTCTGCGAAACTCTAAAATAGGCAAAAAGAACAGAAACTGGCACTAGGCTCTCGGTTAATAGGTTAGTCCCAAAAATAATATAAAATAGCATATAAATGCCTATTAAACATCCAAAATAGACAATATAATAGTATGGAACAATAAAAAATTATAGATACGTTGGAGACGTATGAAGCATCCCCAAGCTTAATTCCGGCTTGTCCTCGAGTAGGTAAATGATAAAAACAAAGTTTTTGATGTGGAATGCTACCTAACATATTTATCCATGTAATTTCCTTTATTGTGGCATGAATGTTCATATCCGAAAGATTCAAAACAAAAGTTTAATATTGACATAAAATAATAATACTTCAAGCATACTAACAAAGCAATCAGTCTTCTCAAAATAACATGGCCAAAGAAAGCTATCCCTACAAAATCATATAGTCTGGCTATGCTCTATCTTCATCACACAAAATATTTAAATCATGCACAACCCCGATGACAAGCCAAGCAATTGTTTCATACTTTTTATGTTCTCAAACTTTTTCAATCTTCACGCAATACATGAGCGTGAGCCATGGATATAGCACTAAGGTGGAATAGAATATGGTGGTTGTGGAGAAGACAAAAAGGAGAAGATAGTCTCACATCAACTAGGCGTATCAACGGGCTACGGAGATGCCCATCAATAGATATCAATGTGAGTGAGTAGGAATTTCCATGCAATGGATGCACTAGAGCTATAAGTGTATGAAAGCTCAAAAAGAAACTAAGTGGGTGTGCATCCAACTCGCTTGCTCATGAAGACCTAGGGCATTTTCAGGAAGCCCATCATTGGAATATACAATCCAAGTTCTATAATGAAAATTCCCACTACTATATGAAAGTGACAAAATAGGAGACTCTCTATCATGAAGATCATGGTGCTACTTTGAACCACAAGTGTGGAAAACGGATCGTAACATTGCCCTTCTCTCTTTTTCTCTCATTTTTTTGGGTCTTCTATTTTTTATGGCCTCTTTTTTTCGTCCGGAGTCTCATCCCGACTTGTGGGGGAATCATAGTCTCCATCATCCTTTCCTCACATGGGACAATGCTCTAATAATGAAGATCATCACACTTTTATTTACTTACAACTCTAGAATTACAACTAAATACTTAGAAAAAAATATGACTCTATGCGAATGCCTCTGGCGGTGTACCGGGATGTGCAATGAATTAAGAGTGACATGTATGAAAGAATTATGAACGATGGCTTTGCCACAAATACGATGTCAACTACAGGATCATGCAAAGCAATATGAAAATGATGGAGCGTGTCATAATAAACGGAACGGTGGAAAGTTGCATGGAAATATATCTCGAAATGGCTATGGAAATGCCATAATAGGTAGATATGGTGGCTGTTTTGAGGAAGGTATATGGTGGGTGTACGGTACCGGCGAAAGTTGCGCAACACTAGAGAGGCTAGCAATGGTGGAAGGGTGAGAGTGCGTATAATCCATGGACTCAACATTAGTCAAAAAGAACTCACATACTTATTGCAAAAATCTATTAGTTATCAAAATGGAGTACTACGTGCATGCTCCTAGGGGGATAGATTTGTAGGAAAAGACCATCGCTCGTCCCCAAGCGCCACTCATAAGGAAGACAATCAATAAATAAATCATGTTCCGACTTCATCATATAACAGTTCACCATACGTGCATGCTACGGGAATCACAAACTTTAACACAAGTATCTCTCAAATTCACAACTACTCCACTAGCATGACTATAATATCACCATCTTCATATCTCAAAACAATCATAAAGAATCAAACTTCTCATAGTATTCAATGCACTTCATATGAAAGTTTCTATTATATCCATCTTGGATGCCCATCATATTAGGACTAGTTTTATAACCAAAGCAAATTACCATGCTGTTCTAAAAGACTCTCAAAACAATATAAGTGAAACATGAGAGTTCAACAATTTCTATAAAATAAAGCCACCACCGTGCTCTAAAAAGATATAGGTGAAGTACTAGAGCAATATTGCCTAGCTCAAAAGATATAAGTGAAGCACATAGAGTATTCTAATAAATCACGATTCATGTGTGTCTCTCCAAAAAGGTGTGTATAGCAAGGATGGTTGTGGGAAAATAAAAGTCAAAGACTCAAATCATACAAGATGCTCCAAGCAAAACACATATCATGTGGTGAATGAAAATATAGCCTCAAGTAAAGTTACCGATCGACAAAGACGAAAGAGGGGATGCCTTCCAGGGCATCCCCAAGCTTAGGCTTTTGGTTGTCCTTGAATATTACCTTGGGGTGCCTTGGGCATCCCCAAGCTTAGGCTCTTGCCACTAGTTATTCCATAGTCCATCAAATCCTTACCCAAAACTTGAAAACTTCACAACACAAAACTCGACAGAAAATCTCATGAGCTCCGTTAGTATAAGAAAATAAATCACCACTTTAAGGTACTGTTGAAAACTCATTTTTTATTTATATTCGTGTAATATCTATTGTATTCCAACTTCCCCATGGTTCATACCCCCCGATACTACCCATAGATTCATCAAAATAAGCAAACAATGAGCGAAAAACAGAATCTGTCAAAAACAGAACAGTCTGTAGTAATCTGTTATTCTGGAATACTTCTGTAAGTCTAAAAATCCAACCAAATTAGGAAAACCTGATAAATTTGTGTACCAATCCAGATAAAAAATAATCAGATTAAAATCACGTTTCTGTTAATTGTCAAAACTAATTTAGTAAGCACAAAAGTTTCTGATTTTCAGCAGGATCAACACAACTATCACCGTAAGCTATCCTAAAGGTTTCACTTGGCACAAACACTAATTAAAACATAAAACCGCATCCAACCAGAGGCTAGATGAATTATTTATTACTAAATAGGAACAAAAATCAAATAACAAAAATAAAATTTGGTTGCCTGCCAACAAGCGCTATTGTTTAACGCCCTTAGCTAGGCATAAAAACACGAATAGATCTGTTGGGGAATGCAGTAATTTCAAAAAAATTCCTATGACCATGCAAGATCTATTCTCTAGGTGATGCATAGCAACGAGAGGGGAGAGTTTTGTCTATGTACCCTCATAGACCCAAAGCGGAAGCGTTATGACAACACGGTTGATGTAGTCGTACGTCTTCACGACCCGACCGATCCTAGCACAGAAGGTACGACACCTCCGCGATCTGCACACGTTCAGCTCGGTGACGTCCCATGAACTCTAGATTCATCTGAGGTCGAGGGAGAGTTTCGTCAGCATGACGGCATGGTGACGGTGATGATGAAGTTACCGGCGCAGGGCTTCGCCTAAGCACTACGACGATATGACCGAGGTGGAAATCTGTGGAGGGGGGCACCGCACACGGCTAAACAATCAACTTGTGTCTCTATGGGGTGCCCCCCTCCCTCGTATATAAAGGAGGGGAGGAGGAGGCTGGCCGGCCACAAGGGGCACGCCAAGGGGGAGGACTCCTACTCCCAGTAGGAGTAGGTCTCCCACCTTTCCTAGTCCAAGAAGGAGAAGAAGGGTAAGAGGAGAGAAGAGAAGGAAGGAGAGGGGGGCGCCCCCTTCCCTTGTCCAATTCGGACTGGGCAAGGGGGGCGCCACCTCTGGCCTGCCCTCTCTCTTCTCCACTAAGGCCCACTAAGGCCCATTAATCCCCTGAGGGGTTCCGGTAACCCTCCGGTACTCCAGTTTTATCCGACACTTCTCCGGAACACTTCCGGTGTCCGAATATAGTCATCCAATTTATCAATCTTTATTTCTTGACCATTTCGAGACTCCTCGTCATGTCTGTGATCACATCCGGGAATGCGAACAATCTTCGGTACATCATATCACATAAACTCATAATACCAATCGTCATCGAACGTTAAGCGTGCGGACCCTACGGGTTCGAGAACTATGTAGACATGACTGAGACACATCTCTGATCAATAACCAATAGCGGAACCTGGATGCTCATATTGGTTCCTACATATTCTATGAAGATCTTTATCGGTCAAACCGCATAACAACATACGTTGTTCCCTTTGTCATCGGTATGTTACTTGCCCGAGATTCGATCGTCGGTATCTCAATACCTAGTTCAATCTCGTTACCAGCAAGTCTCTTTACTTGTTCTGTAATACTTCATCCCGCAACTAACTCACTAGTCACAATGCTTGCAAGGCTTATAGTGATGAGTATTACCGAGAGGGCCCAGAGATACTTCTCAGAAACACGGAGTGACAAATCCTAATCTCGATCTATGCCAACCAAACAAACACCTTCGGAGACACCTATAGAGCACCTTTATAATTACCCATTTACATTGTGATGTTTGGTAGCACACAAAGTGTTCCTCCGGTATTTGGGAGTTGCATAATCTCATAGTCATAGTCTGAGGAACTTGTATAAGTCATGAAGAAAGCAGTAGCAATGAAACTGACACGATCATAATGCTAAGCTAACGGATGGGTCATGCCCATCACATCATTCTCCTAATGATGTGACCCCGTTCATCAAATGAAAACACATGTCTATGGTTAGGAAACATAACCATCTTTGATTAACGAGCTAGTCAAGTAGAGGCATACTAGGGACTATATGTTTTGTCTATGTATTCACACATGTACTAAGTTTCCAGTTAATACAATTCTAGCATGAATAATAAACATTTATCATGAATTGAGGAAATAAATAATAACTTTATTATTGCCTCTAGGGCATATTTCCTTCAGTCTCCCACTTGCACTAGAGTCAATAATCTAGATTACATAGTAATGATTCTAACACCCATGGAGCTTTGGTGTTGATCATGTTTTGCTCGTGGAAGAGGCTGAGTCAACGGGTGTGCAACATTCAGATCCGTGTGTATCTTGCAAATCTCTATGTCTCCTTCCGACACTTGATGCTGGATGGAATTGAAGCATCTCTTGATGTGCTTGGTTCTCTTGTGAAATCTAGATTCCTTTGCCAAGGCAATTGCACCAGTATTGTCACAAAAGATTTTCATTGGACCCGATGCACTAGGTATTACACCTAGATCGGATATGAACTCCTTCATCCAAACTCCTTCATTTGCTGCTTTCGAAGCAGCAATGTACTCCGCTTCACATGTAGATCCTGCCACGACGCTCTGTTTGGAACTGCACCAACTGACAGCTCCTCCATTCAATAAAAATACGTATCCGATTTGTGACTTAGAGTCATCCGGATCAGTGTCAAAGCTTGCATCGACGTAACCGTTTACGATAAGCTCTTTTTCACCTCCATAAATGAGAAACATATCCTTAGTCCTTTTCGGTATTTCAGATGTTCTTGACCGCTATCTAGTGCTCCACTCGGGATTACTTGGTACCTCCACAATGCACGCTTATAGCAAGACATACATCGTGTCCGTACACAACATTGTATACATGATAGAACCTATGGTTGAAGCATAGGAATGACTTTCATTTTCTCTCTATATTCTACAATGGTCGGGCATTGAGTCTCGACTCAACTTCACACCTTGTCTGACGTGCAAGAACCCTTTCTTTGACTGATCCATTTTGAACTTCTTCAAAACTTTATCAAGGTATGTGCTTTGTGAAAGTCCAATTAAGCGTCTTGATCTATCTCTATAGATCTTGATGCCCAATATGTAATCAGCTTCTCCGAGGTCTTTCATAGAAAAACTCTTATTCAGGTATCCCTTTATGCTATCCAGAAATTCTATATCATTTCCAATCAACAATATGTCATCTACATATAAGAATAGAAATACGACAGAGCTCCCACTCACTTTCTTGAAAATACAGGCTTCTCCAAAAGTCTATCTAAAACCATATGCTTTGATCACACTATCGAAACGTTTATTCCAACTCCGAGAGGCTTACACCAGTCCATAAATGGATCGCTGGAGCTTGCACACTTTGTTAGCACCCTTTGGATCGACAAAACCTTCCGGTTGCATCATATACAACTCTTCTTCCAGAAATCCATTCAGGAATGCAGTTTTGACATCCATTTGTCAAATTTAATAATCATAAAATGCAGTAATTGCTAACATGATTTGGACAGACTTAATCATCGCTACGGGTGAGAAAGTCTCATCGTAGTCAACTCCTTGAACTTGTCGAAAACCTTTCGCAACAAGTCGAGCTTTGTAAACAGTAACATTACCGTCTGCGTCGGTCTTCTTCTTAAAGATCCATTTATTTTCTATGGCTTGTCGATCATCGGGCAAGTCCACCAAAGTCCACACTTTGTTCTCATACATGGATCCCATCTCAGATTTCATGGCTTCAAACCATTTCGCGGAATCTGGGCTCATCATCGCTTCCTCATAGTTCGTAGGTTCATCATGGTCTAGTAACATGACTTCCAGAACAGGATTACCGTACCACTCTAGTGCGGATCTTACTATGGAAGACCTATGAGGTTCGGTAGTAACTTGACCTGAAGTTTCATGATCATCATCATTAACTTCCTCACTAATTGGTGTAGGAATCACTGGAACTGATTTCTGTGATGAACTACTTTCCAATAAGGGAGAAGTTACAATTACCTCATCAAGTTCTACTTTCCTCCCACTCACTTCTTTTGAGAGAAACTCCTTCTCTAGAAAGGATCCATTCTTAGCAACAAAGATTTTGCCTTCGGATCTGTTATAGAAGGTGTACCCAACAGTATCCTTTGGGTATCCTATGAAGAAGCACTTCTCCGATTTGGGTTCGAGCTTATCAGGTTGAAGCTTTTTCACATAAGAATCGCAGCCCCAAACTTTAAGAAACGACAACTTTGGTTTCTTGCCAAACCACAGTTCATAAGGCGCCGTCTCAACGGATTTTGATAGTGCCCTATTTAAAGTGAATGCAACCGTCTCTAAAGCATAACCCCAAAACGATAGCGGTAAATTAGTAAGAGACATCATAGATCGCACCATATCTAATAAAGTACGGTTACGACATTCCGACACACCATTTCGCTATGGTGTTCTAGGTGGCGTTAGTTGTGAAACTATCCCATGTTGTTTCAAATGAAGACCAAACTCATAACTCAAATATTCTCCTCCACGATCAGATCGTAGAAACTTTATTTTCTTGTTACGATGATTTTCCACTTCACTCTGAAATTCTTTGAACTTTTCAAATGTTCCAGACTTATGCTTCATTAAGTAGATATAACCATATCTTCTCAAATCATCTATGAAGGTAAGAAAATAACGATACCCACCATGAGCCTCAATACTCATTGGACGGTATACATCGGTATGATTATTTCCAACAAGTCAGTAGCTCGTTCCATTGTTCCGAAGAACGGAGTTTTAGCCATCTTGCCCATAAAGCACGGTTCGCAAGCACCAAGTTATTCATAATCAAGTGATTCCAAAAGTCCATCAACATGGAGTTTTTTCATGCGCTTTACACCGATATGACCCAAACGGCAGTGCCACAAATAAGTTGCACTATCATTATTAAACTTAAATCTTTTGGCTTCAACACTATGAATATGTGTATCACTACTATCGAGATTCAATAAAAATAGACCACTCAGCAGGGGTGCATGACCATAAAAGATATTACTCATATAAATAGAACAACCATTATTCTCAGATTTAAATGAATAACCGTCTCACATTAAACAAGATCCAGATATAATGTTCATGCTCAACGCTGGCACCAAATAATAATTATTCAGGTCTAAAACTAATCCTAATGGTAGATGTAGAGGTCGCATGCCGACCGCGATCACATCGACATTGGAACCATTTCCCACGCGCATCGTCACCTCGTCCTTAGCCAATCTTTGCTTAATCTGTAGCCCCTGTTTTGAGCTGCAGATATGAGCAACAGAACCATTATCAAATACCCAACCGCTACTGCGAGCATTATTTAAGTACACATCAATAACATGTATATCAAATATACCTTTCCCTTTGCTATCCTTCTTATCCGCCAAATACTTGGGGCAGTTCTACTTCCAGTGACCAGTCCCTTTGCAGTAGAAGCACTCAGTTTCAGGCTTAGGTCCAGACTTGGGTTTCTTCTCTTGAGCAGCAACCTTTTTGCCATTCTCCTTGAAGTTCCCCTTCTTCCCTTTACCTTTTTTTGAAACTAGTGGTCTTATTGACCATCAACACTTGATGCTCCTTTTTTTTGATTTCTACCTCCGCAGTCTTTTGCATCGCGAAGAGCTCAGGAATAGTCTCGTTCATCCCTTGCATATTATAGTTCATCACGAAGCCTTTATAGCTTGGTGGTAGTGATTGAAGAACTCTGTCAATGACACAATCAACTGGAAGATCAACTCCCAGCTGAGTCAAGTGGTTATGGTACCCAGACATTCTGAGTATGTGTTCACTGACAGAACTATGCTCTTCCATTTTACAGATGTAGAACTTGTTGGAGACTTCATATCTCTTAAGTCGGGCATTTGCTTGAAATATTAACTTCAACTCTTGGAACATCTCATATGCTCCATGACGTCCAAGACGTCTTTGAAGTCCCGACTCTAAGCCGTAAAGCATGGCACACTGAACTATCGAGTAGTCATCAGCTTTGCTCTGCCAGACATTCTTAACATCATCAGTAGCATCTGCAGCAGGCCTAATTCTTCTATGCAGCAATGAGGATAATCCTCAAGTTATGGACCCAGTCCATCTAGTTGTTGCCATCATATTTCAACTTAGCTTTCTCTAGGAATGCATTAAAATTCAAAGGAACGGTAGCACGGGCCATTGATCTACAACAACATAGACATGCAAAATACTATCAGGTACTAAGTTCGTGATAAATTAAAGTTCAATTAATCATATTACTTAAGAACTCCCACTTAGATAGACATCCCTATAATCATCTAAGTGATCACGTGATCCAAATCAACTAAATCATGTCCGATCATCACGTGAGATGAAGTAGTTTTCAATGGTGAACATCACTATGTTGATCATATCTACTATATGATTCACGCTCGACCTTTAGGTCTCAATCTTCCGAGGCCATATCTGCATATGCTAGGCTCGTCAAGTTTAACCCGAGTATTCTGCATGTGCATAACTGGCTTGCACCCGTTGTATGTGAACGTAGAGCTTATCACACCCGATCATCATGTGGTGTCTCGGCACGATGAACTGTTGCAACGGTGCATACTCAGGGAGAACACTTGTACCTTGAAATTTAGTAAGGGATCATCTTACAATGCTACCAACGTTCTAAGCAAAATAAGATGCATAAAGGATAGCATCACAAGCAATCAAAATATATGACATGATATGGCCATCATCATCTTGTGCTCATGATCTCCATCACCGGAGCATCGTCATGATCTCCAACGTCACCGGCGCGACACCTTGATCTCCATCATAGCATCGTTGTCGTCTCGCCAACTATTGTTACTATGACTATCGCTACCGCTTAGTGATAAAGTAAAACAATTACATGGCAATTGCATTGCATAAAATAAAGCGACAACTATATGGCTCCTGCCAATTGCCGATAACTTTGTTACAAAACAAGATCATCTCATACAACAAATTATATCACATCATGCCTTGACCATATCACATCACAGGAAGCCCTGCAAAAACAAGTTAGACGTCCTCTACTTTGTTATTGCAAGTTTTACGTGGCTGCTACGGGCTTCTAGCAAGAACCGTTCTTACCTACACATCAAAACCATAACGATTTTTGTCAAGTGTGTTGTTTCAACCTTCAACAAGGACCGGGCGTAGCACACTCGATTCAACTAAAGTTGGAGAAACAGATACTCACCAGCCACCTATGTGCAAAGCATGTCGGTAGAACTAGTCTCGCGTAAACGTACGTGTAATGTCGGTCTGAGCCGCTTCATCCAACAATACCGCCGAATCAAAGTATGACATGTTGGTAAGCAGTATGACTATTATCGCCCACAACTCTTTGTGTTCTACTCGTGCATATAACATCTACGCATAAACCTGGCTCTGATACCATTGTTGGGGCACGCAGTAATTTCAAAAAAATTCCTACGATCACACAAGATCTATCTCTAGGTGATGCATAGCAACGAGAGGGGAGAGTGTTGTCTACGTACCCTCGTAGACCGAAAGCGGAAGCATTATGACAACGCGGTTGATGTAGTCGTACGTCTTCACGATCCGACCTATCCTAGCACCGAAGGTATGGCACATCCGCGATCTGCACACTTTCAGCTCGGTGACGTCCCACGAAATCTAGATCCAGCTGAGGTGGAGGGAGAGTTTCGTCAGCATGACGGCGTGGTGACGGTGATGATGAAGTTACCGGCGTAGGACTTCGCCTAAGGACTACGACGATATGACAAAGGAGGAAATCTGTGGAGGGGCACCGCACATGGCTAAAAAATCAACTTGTGTGTCTATGGGGTGCTTCCCTCCCCCGTATATATAGGAGGGGAGGAGGACGCCAGCCGGCCACAAGGGGCGCGCCAAGGGGGAGGACTCCTACTCCTAGTAGGACTAGGTCTCCCACCTTTCCTAGTCCAAGAAGGAGAAGAAGGGAAAGAGGAGAGAAGAGAAGGAAGGAGAGGGGGGCGCGCCCCTTCCCTTGTCCAATTCGGACTGGGCAAGGGGGGGGAGCCACCTCTGGCCTACCCTCACTCTTCTCCACTAAGGCCCACTAAGGCCCATGAATCCCCCGGGGGGTTCTGGTAACCCTCCGGTACTTCGGTTTTATCCAAACTTCTTCGGAGCACTTTCGGTGTCCGAATATAGTCGTCCAATATATCAATCTTTATGTCTCGACCATTTTGAGACTCCTCGTCATGTCCGTGATCACATCCGGGACTCCGAACAATCTTCGATACATCATATCACATAAACTCATAATACCAATCGTCATCGAACGTTAAGCGTGCGGACCCTATGGGTTCGAGAACTATGTAGACATGACCGAGACACGTCTCCGGTCAATAACCAAGAGCGAAACTTGGATGCTCATATTGGTTCCTACATATTCTACAAAGATCTTTATCGGTCAAACCGCATAACAACATACGTTGTTCCCTTTGTCATCTGTATGTTACTTGCCCGAGATTTGATCGTTGGTATCTCAATACCTAGTTCAATCACGTTACCGGCAAGTCTCTTTACTCGTTTCGTAATACTTCATCCTGCAACCAACTCATTAATCACAATGCTTGCAAGGCTTATAGTGATGAGTATTACCGAGAGGGCCCAGAGATACCTCTTCGAAACACGGAGTGACAAATCCTAATCTCGATCTATGCCAACCCAACAAACACCTTCAGAGACACGTGTTGAGCACCTTTATAATCACCCATTTACGTTGTGATGTTTGGTAGCACACAAAGTGTTCCTCCCGTATTCGGGAGTTGCATAATCTCATAGTTTGAGGAACTTGTATAAGTCATGAAGAAAGTAGTAGCAATGAAACTGACACGATCATAATGCTAAGCTAACGGATGGGTCATGTCCATCACATCATTCTCCTAATGATGTGATCCCGTTCATCATATGACAACACATGTCTATGGTTAGGAAACATAACCATCTTTGATTAACGAGCTAGTCAAGTAGAGGCACACTAGGGACTATATGTTTTGTCTATGTATTCACACATGTATTAAGTTTCCGGTTAATAAAATTCTAGCATGAATAATAAACATTTATCATGAATTGAGGAAATAAATAATAACTTTATTATTGCCTTTAGGGCATATTTCCTTCAAGATCTAGGTATTGCCATCTTTTGTATGAAATTCTTTAACCGAACATGTATGATCTTTAGGTGACTCTTTCATTTTATCAATAATCAAACTCCTAGGAAAGAAGTCGAGAAATTCTTTCGTGGCAAAAGGTTCCTTAATAATATCGAAAAGGTTGGGGTGAACACTTATTGATTCGAGATCTTCAGTTTCCTTACTAGAAGATTCACCCTTATTCTTAGGAACGTAAATAAACTTGGCAACCTTGGCAGGAGGAAGGGTTGAGGTATTTTTAACAGCAGAAAAAGCGGAACCCAAGTTGGTAATATATCTCCGAATTTATCAATTCTAGTAGGATCTTGATCTATCTTTTCATTAACCATGGGTTCCTTTTCTCTAAGATTCTTCAGAGTAACTCCTACCTTAGATCCATATTGAGTAATTTGATTATGAATCTTTTTATAAAAAATTTCAATCAACTCTACGGTAGCAATTTTATTCTCAATAATATCAAGTCTTTGCATCACATGTTCCAAGGTTAAAATAGTTCCATTGACCAAAAGAGGTGGTGGGCCTAACAAATCTATCATGGCATTATAAGAATCAAAAGTATGGCTTCCCAAAAAATTTCCTGTGGTAATGGTGTCAAGAACATATCTATTTAAAAGAGTAATGCCTACATAAAAACTGCGGAGAAGAACGGAAGTAGATTGCTTTCTAGTAGATCTATTTTGAGCATTGCAAATTTTATACCAAGCATCTTTTAGATTTTCTCCCTCCCTTTGTTTGAAATTGAGGACTTCATTATCGGGAGTACTGACAATGATAGGAGGACTATAACACACGAGAACACAAGAAGCGAGCGAAAAGAGATGAACGGAAGAGGGGCAAAGAAAAGGCAAAAGTTTTCGAAAATCGTTTTAGAAGTGGGGGAGAGGAAAACGAGAGGCGAATGGCGAATAATGTAATGCAAGAGAGAAGAGTTTATGACGGGTACTTGGTATGGCTTGACTTGACGTAGATCTTCCCGACAACGGCGCTAGATATCCTTGTTGCTACCTCTTGAGCTTGCATTGGTTTTACCTTGAAGAGGAAAGGGTGATGCAGCAAAGTAGCGTAAGTATTTCCCTCAGTTTTGAGAACCAAGGTATCAATCCAGTAGGAGACAATGCACAAGTCACCGAATACCTGCACAAACAATCAACAACTTGCACCCAACGTGATAAAGGGGTTGTCAATCCCTTCACGGTTACTTGAAAAAGTGAGATCTGATAGATATAGATAAATGGTAAAGTAAATATTTTTGGTATTTTTGGTTTATAGATTGGAAAGTAAAAGATTGCAAAATAGTAGATCGGAAACTAGTAAGGTGTAAATGAGATTTGATAATATGGAAAAGAGACTCGGGGCCATAGGTTTCACTAGTGGCTTCTCTCAAGATAACAAATATTACGGTGGGTGAAAAAATTACTTCCGAGCAATTGATAGAAAAGCGCAAAGTTATGACAGCATCTAAGGCAATGATCATGAACATAGGCATCATGTCCGTGTCAAGTAGACCGAAACGATTCTGCATCTACTACTATTACTCCACACATCGACTGACTCTTGTCTGCTTCCAGAGTATTAAGTTCATGATGAACAGAGTAACGCATTAAGTAAGATGACATGATGTAAAGCAATTAACTCAAGCAATATGATGAAAACCCCATCTTTTTATCCTCGATGGCAACAATACAATACATGCCTTGCTGCCGCTACTGTCACTGGGAAAGGACACCGCAAGATTGAACCCAAAGCTAAGCACTTCTCCCATTGCAAGAAAGATCAATCTAGTAGGCCAAACTAAACTGATAATTCGAAGAGACTTGCAAAGATATCAAATCATGCACATAAGAATTTAGAAAAGAACCAAATAATATTAATAGATAATCTGATCATAAATCCACAATTCATGGATCTCGGCAAACACACCACAAAAGAATATTACATTGAATAGATCTCCAAGAACATCGAGGAGAACATGGTATTGAGAATCAAAGAGAGAGAAGAAGCCATCTAGCTACTACCTATGGACCCGAAGGTCTACGGTAAACTACTCACGCATCATCGGAGAGGCAATGGTGTTGATGAAGAAGCCCTCTGTGATCGAACCCCCCTCCAGCAGGATGCCGAAAAAGGCCCCTAGACGGGATCTCACGGGTACAGAAGGTTGCGGCGGTGGAAAAGTGGTTTCGTGGCTCCCCTGGATGTTTTTAGGGTATAAGAGTACATATAGGCAAAAGAACTATGTCAGGAGAACCACGAGGGGCCCATGAGGCAGGGGGCGCGCCCTCCTGCCTCGTGGCCGCCTCGTTGCGTCTCCAACTTCATCTGGT
The DNA here is from genome assembly GCA_021437245.1 of Aegilops speltoides. NCBI lineage: Eukaryota > Viridiplantae > Streptophyta > Magnoliopsida > Poales > Poaceae > Aegilops > Aegilops speltoides. The sequence goes on from CM038146.1 coordinate 337,328,303, forward strand.
TTCCTTCTGGTCCAAGAAAGATCATCGCAAAAGTTTCATTCCGTTTGGACTCCGTTTGGTATTCCTTTTCCGCAAAACTCTAAAATAGGCAAAAAAACAGAAACTGGCACTGGGCTCTCGGTTAATAGGTTAGTCCCCAAAATAATATAAAATACCATATAAATGCCTATTAAACATCCAAAACAGATAATATAATAGCATGGAACAATCAAAAATTATAGATATGTTGGAGACGTTTCAAGGCCTCACTCTTCTCAAAGTTAATCTTAAGCCCTGACATCTCCTCGAAGCACATAAGCAAAAAAATTGAGATTAACAATCTCCTGTTCAGAGTCTGACAATTATCAGGGTGTCGTCTGCCTATTTAAGGTGAGTAATCCCCCCAAAATGATTGGTGACGCTACCCCAGAAATGTGACCGGCTGCCTTGGCATGGTCTAGCATACCGGCCAAAGCATTAGCAATAATATTGAAGATAAGTGGAGAGATAGGATCTCCTTGTGAAACCCCTCGCTTATTCCTAAAGTATGAACCGAGGTGGTTGTTTATATTGATAACCGTCTGTCCCCCTCTCACCAATTGTCGCATCCAGCTTATCCATAGTGGATCAAAGCCTTTTGCCTTGAACACCTCATCTAAGAAGTCCCACCTCACCCTATCGTATGCTTTCTCGAAATCAATTTTAAGTATGAACACATCCTCCTTGGTTCGACGAATCTCATGCATTACTTCATGTAAAACTGCCACCCTGTCCAGTATACTACAGCCTCGGATGGAGGCCGTTTGGCATGTATCCACCACTTTATTCACTACCAGGGCAAGGCGCGTCGCAAACCCCTTCGCAAAAAGCCTGAAGCTCACCTTAATGAGGGTAATAGGGCGAAATTGTCTAATGTTGTCGGTGCCCGGAACCTTTGGGAGGAGAGCCAAAACTCCATAATTTAGCCATTTCACATCGATTTTACCAAGCGTGAACTCCTGTAACAAGTCAACAAATTGCGGCCCCACTAGATTCCAGAATTTCTTGTAGAATGAAACCGGAAATCCGTCTGGGCTCGGGTCCGTTTCCCTCTCATTGCTCTAAGGTTATTCGTGATCTACTCGAAGGTGAAAGGTTGATGAGAGCCAAGTTGTCGATTTCTGACACTATACAATTTCCCACCCAGAACTGCGGTCCTAGGGATGCCGCACCACCGGATGTCGAACCCAATAGCTCTCTATAGAAACCATCTATATGCCCTCGCAACTCGCTCAATTCAGAGAAAGTTTTATCCCCCTCTTTTAGGATATTTATTATGCATCTCCTTCTACGGCCGTTTGCGATGGTGTGGAAGAATTCCGTGCTCGCGTCTCCTTTGAGGATCCAACGTTGTTGCCCTCTGCTGCCAGTAGATGTCTTCGCATGTTAGAACGAAGACCATCTCGTCCTCGGCCGCATATCTGCGTGCCCACTCTTCTTGATATAAGCCTATTGAGTGTGCTTTAATATCTAGGGTTTTTATTTTGGCAATCAACGCCTCCTTTCGCGCCCGTGTCGGGCCTCCCACATTCGCCCCCATCCCCTCAAGTGATGACGTGAACTACGAATGCAATGTTGTCATTCATCCAGTGAGTCACAGAGAGGGCCTTATCTACGTGGTCGATTTGCTCTTGCTGCCTCCCAAATTGACACCATCCTCTCAACAAAACCCGGTTGCAATAACCACTGGCATTCAAAGAAGAACCGCCTTGGCGGTCAACGGATCTCTTCCCCAGATTTCAAGATGAGAGGGCAGTGGTTCGAGCCAAGCCGAGTTTCAGCAATGAGAGAGCAGGCAGAAAACTTGGCTTTCCACTCCGTGGAGACAAAAACCTGGTCCAGGACACACCGAACGGGGTTGTCCTGGTTATTTGTCCATGTGAAGCAAGCACCCCCAGGTTGAAGCTCGAGAAGTTGGAGATCCACCATCAAATCATTGAAGTTTTCTACCAAGCCTGGGTTGTTAATCATGTGGTTACTTTTATCTTCAGATGATCTAATGAGATTGAAATCCCCCCTATGACCATAGGAATTGGCGAAGACATAATTTTGCTATATAGTCCCCTCAGAAAATCTAATGATCTAGCATGATCAGCAGGCCTGTAGACAACGAGTAGCTCCCATTTAAAGTTGTTGTTTCTCTGCACCATCTCGGCCCCCAAAAAGAATTCTCCCCTCGAGAATGAAATCTGTTCGAAGCTGTCTTTATTCAGACCCAAAAGGATTCCCCCCAGTCGTCCTACCACCGGCACCCCACTCCCATCGGAAAGAGGTGGACCCCCAAGCAAATTGACCTACTATGTCGAGAACATGTTTCGCATCGTTTCCTGCAACCCCACAAAGTCTAGCTGTTGCTCTCTAATATACTCAATAAGCTGGCGGCGGCGACCCCTCTGCCCGAACCCTCGGAAGTTCCATAATATGCCTTCATTGTGCCACTATGGGGGAGCTGGCCCCCACCCCTTCAAGATCCTCCGGGGCACCACCCAGAGCGCCCCTGCCTCGACCCCGACCTAGCCCGCAGCCACCAGTAGGCCCACACCCTCGGCCACGCCCGACAGACGCCCGGGTAGGTTTTAGTGCCTCCTCCCTGGCATTACCGACGTCCTCGGTTCTCGAGCCTCAGCTTGTGCTTCTATCGCCACCACGCGTGCCATATCGCTCCATGTGATGGCTTCAGCTATGCTTGCCTGGGCTGCCTGCTTAGCCCGGAAAGAGTCGAGCACTTCGAGAGGGGATCGCTCCTCCGATCCCAACACCACATTGCTATCCTTGGCCACTCTCAACAAGTATGCATTAGAGGTCAACGCAAGAACCTTAAAAGAGGACATAGAACATGTAATGGGCTTTGATGTTATACCTGGGAGAGACTTGCCAGCCTTGAGCTTCATCGCCTTGTTCATCATCTTGGACGCCTTGGAGCTTGCAGCCCAGGCAATAGATCGTGCAGCGCGGACCGGAGATGTGGAGGTGCCCTTCTTCCGCCTTGGAGACGCCACCTCGAGATGTTCCTCTTTGTTTCTGACCGCCTCAAAGGCAACCACGCAGTCCTCAACCGGCATCAAGTTGTCCAGGAAGACCTCCCCCTCGAAGCGTTCCAGCAACTGCATCGGTGCAATGTCCGCCATCTTGGGTTGAGACACCTCCTTGGACATGATCGCGATCGACGCCGCAGAGTGCAGCGCTGGAGAGGAGCATGGAGTCTTGGAACTAGGCGTGGACGTTGCACTTGGAATGGGTGACGCAACCATGGTAATGCCCGAGCCGACCGCCGCAGCCCACCTTTGCCCGCCATCTGGGACTGATACGTCTCCAACGTATCTATAATTTTTGATTGTTCCATGCTATTATGTTATCCATCTTAGATGTTTTATATGCATTTATATGGATTTATATGCTATTTTATATGAACTTTGGGACTAACCTATTAACCTAGAGCTCAGTGCCAGTTTCTGTTTTTTCCTTGTTTTTGAGTATCGCAGAAAAGGAATATCAAACGGAGTCCAATTGACCTGAAAATCCACGTAGATTATTTTTGGACTAGAAGAAGCCCACGGAGCATCGGAGATGGACCAGAAGAGTCCTGAGGCCACCATGAGGGTGGAGGGTGCGCCCCCAACCTCGTGGCTGCCTCGTGGACCCCCCCTGACTTGTTCCCAATGCCAACACCTCTTATATATCCCCAAACTTCCAGAAGAGAACCAAGATCGAGAGTTCCGCTGCTGCAAGCCTCTGTAGCCACCGAAAACCAATCGGGACCCTATTTCGGCACCCTGCCAGAGGGGGGACCCATCACCGGCAGTCATCTTCATCATCCCGGTGCTCTCCATGACGAGGAGGGAGTAGTTCACCCTCGGGGCTGAGGGTATGTACCAGTAGCTATGCGTTTGATCACTCTCTCTCTGTCTCTCTCTCTCTCATGTCCTTGATTTGGCAAGATCTTGATGTACCGCGAGCTTTGCTACTATAGTTGGATCTTATGATGTTTCCCCCCTCTACATTCTTGTAATGGATTGAGTTTTCCCTTTAAAGTTATCTTATCGGATTGAGTCTTTAAGGATTTGAGAACACTTGATGTATGTATGTGCTTATCTGTGGTGACAATGGGATATTCACGTGATCTACTTGATGTATGTTTTGGTGATCAACTTGCGGGTTCAGTGACCTTGTGAACTTATGCATAGGGGTTGGCACACATTTTCGTCTTGACTCTCCGGTAGAAATGATACGTCCATTTTGCATCATGCTTTTATATTGATATTTGTTGCATTATGGGCTATTATTACACGTTATGTCACAATACTTATGGCTATTCTCTCTTATTTTACAAGGTTTATTATGAAGAGGGAGAATGCCGGCGGCTGGGATTCTGGGCTGGAAAAGGAGCAAATATAGGAAACCTATTATGCACAGCTCCAAAAGTCCTAACACTCCATGAAAGTCATTTTTGGAATTAATAAGAATTACTGAGCGAAAGAAGTACCAGAGGGGGCCCGCACCCTGGCCACAAGGGTGGAGGGCGCCCACCCTGAGGCGCCCCCTCCTCGGGGCCCCGGTGGCCCTCTGGTGCCCATCTTCTGCTATATGAAGTCTTTTACCCTGGAAAAAAATCAGAAGCAAGCTTACGGGGCGAAACTCCGCCGCCACGAGGCGGAACCAATCTAGGGCTCCGGCAGCTCTGTTCTGCCGGGGAAACTTGCCTCCGAGAGGGGGAAATCATCACCATCATCATCACCAACGATCCTCTCATCGAGAGGGGGTCAATCTCCATCAACATCTTCACCAGCACCATCTCCTCTCAAACCCTAGTTCATCTCTTGTATCCAATCTTTGTACCAAAACCTCAGATTGGTACTTGTGGGTTGCTAGTAGTGTTGATTACTCCTTGTAGTTGATGCTAATTGGTTTATCCGGTGGAAGATCATTTGTTCAGATCCTTAATGCATATTAATACTCCTCTGATCATGAACATGTGTCGGTGTACTAAAGTAGGGGTACCTTAGTACCCCGAACTTGTGCACGGGGAGTCACAGCGTCCTGCGGCAAGGCTTGCCGGGCGTCCGCCAAGATCCTCCGTCATCCCTACTTACTGCAATTCAAGAACAAAGTGCTAACTAAGAAGACAAGGCCCCAGCAAGAGAAGCTTGCGGGAAGAACAAGACCCGGCAAGAGGAGCTTGCGGGAAGGACAAAGACCCGGCAAGAGGAGCTTGCCGGAAGGCCAACCAAGGCACTTCAGAAAACTTGCCGCGACGCCCCGCGCGTCTCGGCAAGGCCCCGGCGGCGGCAAGCTCGCTGGTGCGACAAGACAACGCCCGCGGCAAGACGCTTGCCGCGGCAAGACTGCCACTCTGCACCCAAGCTCCAACGCATCCAACGACATGTCACCCTAGGGCCATCCGTGAGCACGTGGCGAGGCATCTGTCAGCTATGCGGTGCGACGTGGCAGCGAAGCGACAAGGAGGCCATCGTGGCGATCGATGGCGCCCCTAACGGTCGCTTCCTTGCCTTTGTTAGGCGACAGACGGACATTAAATGCCCTTGTCCCCTGCCGTCAGAGTTAGCTAGGGGACACTGTTGGTAGCAGTTGTACCAACCCGCGTTTTACCTTTCTACCCCTCTTTTACGCTGCCACAGCCGGTGACCCCTTAGGCTATAAAGGGAGGCCCATGCGCACGTGAGGGGTTGAATTTTGGTTCCGCAGCTGGCTCGGTTCATCCGACGCATCCAACACCACAACACGCTCACACTCTTGAGCAAGAACATAATACCAACACAAAGCAGCAGTAGGGGTTTTATCTCTCCGGAGAGCTCTGAAGCTGGGTAAAATCCCCCGCGTGCTCCCGCCTCAATCTGCTCTGTGTGCGCCCTCCGCTCCCTTGCCGGACCAGAAGGGGCCCCCTGCCCCATAGGTGCTCGTGCTCCCACAGAAACCCACGACATCTTTGGCGCGCCAGGTAGGGGGGCGTCGAGGTCGTGCGCATCTGATCCGGCGTCTACGCGCGCTACATCAACATCTTCATCGACATGCCACCGAAGAAGAAGACTCCGTAGGTGGCTGCTCCGTCTGCGGATATCCTACCACCACTGGAGCAAACGGGCGGTAGGGAGGACGCCGGCGGAGGAGCGGGCGCCGCCGGGGGATCTCATATCGTCACCCGGTCCAAGGACAAGGCCCCGCAAGCTTCAGCGTCTGGACATCCACCACGCCCCTCTCAGGAGGTGCAGGATCGACAACGCCACGGTGCTCCTGGCGCCGTGCTCGCATTGGAAGAAGGCCAAGATGGTGGGTCGCGGGACGTTCAAGGCCAGCACGCATGCCAGCACGTTGGCACGAGCGCGGTGCGGTCGCCTGGACGAGACGTTGCTCCTTCTAACACTTTTAGGAGTTTGAGCATGTCTCGCACCTCGCGTCGCTCACCACCGCCACCCAAGACTCCAGAGGAAGCGCTGGCCCGAGCCCAGCTACTCCTAGATTACCCTCCAGCGTCGGACAAGATCGACGACTGGAGGGCCACCATTTATAGCCTCTTTGGCTTCGCCAACGCCGACAAGCCCGGCAAGCGAAACACGTCGAAGCGCGGCAAGACGCTTCGGCGGAAGCCGGTGGCGACAAGACCGCTGGGGGTGCCACCACCGTGCACTCCCGGCCCCGATGGCCAAGATCGCTGACTCGCCGGGCCAACCTCGGCGCCGACTCCACCGCGTCGTCCGGACCTGCGAGCTTCGCCGCGATCAACGCCACGTTCTCCAAACGGCGACACGAAGACTTCGTACTCGCGCGAGCACGAAGAAAGCGCGCGTCAATCGACCAGCGCCTGGGCCCATGTTGATATGCATGCGCCCGAAGAACCAGCGACTTGCCGTCTGTGGCGAGTTGCCTGCGTTCACACGTAAGCTGCGGCAAGTCGATGGCCCAGACCAAGAACTTCAAGCGGACGTGCCGAAATGCGATGGCGGGATACATCCGTCGGAGTTTCTCAAAGATCTACACCATCACGGTGCAGGCTGCGGAGGACGCGACGAAAGATCCTCGCCAACTACTTCCGCGGTGCTCAAACCCAACGTCGAGATCTTGGCTCATGCACTTGCGGACAACTCCATCTCTTCGTGGGCGGACTGTGCCATCGGTTTGTCGGCGCCTTCACAGTGACCACAAGCCCCATGGCGGAGAGCGACCTTCATCTGCTTGCCCGAAGGAGGAGAACCCTGCAAGTACATACAGAGATTCAGCCAGATGCAGCGCAACATCCCAGATGTCCACCCTGCCGCGGTTATTAGTGCGTTCCATCAGAATGTACGTAACCGCAGGATGAGGGAGGAGATGGCGATGTGCAAGATCAGAGATGTCAGCGAGCTATACGCTCTGGCCGACAAGTGCGCACGGGCTGAGGAGGGGAGGAGAATCCTAGGAGAGAACGCAGGAGTAGAAGGATCTGACAGTGAGGACGCCGCCCCGGCAAGGAAGAACCGGAGGCGGAACAACAGAAAGAGAAAGGCTAAGGATGTGCTAGTCGTCGAGCAGTCCGGCAACGGAAGCGGCGCCGGCAAGGCCAAAGCTGATGACTCCGGCGAGGCTGTGGTGGCCGCCGACAAGCAAGACGGCTCCGGCAAGCAGTACTGCAAGATCCATCGCACCAAGGGCCACGACCTCCAAGCTTGCAAGAAAGTTGAGCAGATGGCGGAGCTACAGAAAGCTGAATATGAGCGCCGCGACAAGGAAAAGGCCCGGGAAGGTGGCGGAGGATCCGACAAGAAGCTTCCTGCCCGGGGAGGGCACCGTGGCAAGGCCAAGCCGCGGCAAGGAGACAGACCTCCCCGTGGCCGCGACAAGGACGAAGACGAAGACGAAGATGATGACATGGAGGAAGATGAGACTGATGAGCAGGAGTTCCAGAAGGCAACAGAGGTGTTGTGCGTCGACGGCGGTGCCTCTCTGCACACCTCTCACCGCCAACTCAAACAATGGGCGCGGGAAGTGAATGCAGCAGAACCGTCTGTCGAATCGCGCAAGCCTCTAAAGTGGTCCAGCACACCCATCATCTTTGATGTTGTGGATCACCCTGATCGCATCACTGCGGTCGGGTGCTTGCCGATGTTGGTTTCGCCAACCATCCGCAACCTCAAGGTCACAAAGATGTTGGTTGACAGCGGGGCCGGCCTGAATCTGATCTCCTCCGCAGTGCTCAAGAAGCTCCAGATCCCGACAATGACTCAAGAAAGCAGTACATTCAAGGAATCAACCCAGGAAGGAGCCAGCCGAAGGGGAAGATCACACTGCCAGTGACGTTTGGCAGCGAATTGAATTTCAGGACAAAGAGAGTCACATTTGATGTTGCTGATTTCCCATTGCCCTACAATGGGATACTCCGCCGTCCAGCGCTTGCCAAGTTCATGGCAGCCTCTCATTACGCCTACAATGTGCTCAAGATGCCTGGTCCGATAAGTGTTATTTCTGTCCATGGCAACAAGAAAGATGCACTTATCTGTACCAACAAGATCTACCGGGAAGCAAGCGCCATGCGAACACAAACCACTTGCATTGAAGCTCCGGGAAGAAAAAGAAGACCAAGTCCGGCAAGAGTAGCTCGATGCCCACTCGCAAGCGCACCTCTTGGTGCTGCGCTTCCGTCGAGGACGCACCATCGAGCTCCACCGGCAAGTGCAAGAAGGCAAAGACAGCTTCACGAGACCAAGAAAGTGGCGCCAAGGAGGACGGCACTGGTGGTACCTTCACCATCGATTGCCACACTTGATCCTAAATAGGAAAGCGCTCGTTGCTTTCACGTGGGCGAATGTCGATGTGTTTTCATGGCAACCATCGACATCCCGGTGTTCCCGAGGAAGTAATTGAGCACCACCTTGCCGTCGCCCTCACAGCGGCCCGTCAAGCAATGAGTCGAAAACAAGCGAGGGCGTCAAGAGTTCATTGCGAGAGGAGATCAAGAAATTGGAAGCGGCTGGCACTGGTCCGAGGAGTACTCCATCCAACGTGGTTAGCCAATCCAAAGAGTCGTGCGCCAAAGCAAATGGGAAGTGGAGGCTTTGTATTGACTTCACCGATGTTAATAAAGCTTGTCCTAAGGATCCATTTCCTTGGCGCGCATTGACCAGATTGTCGACTCCACGACAAGATGTGATCTGCTTTCATTCCTTGATGCATACTCGGGCTATCACCGGATCTTCATGGCAGAAGAGGATGAAGAGAAAACCGCATTCATTACTCCATGTGGCACATACTGCTTTGTACGGATGCCTTTCGGACTAAAGAATGCTGGTTCAACATTTGCAAGAGTAGTCAGTCATGCTTTTGAGCCACAGCTGCACAGAAATGTAGAAGCTTACATGGATGACATAGTGGTCAAGAGCAAGGACAAAGGAACCTTGATCCAAGATTTGGATGAGACTTTTGCAAATCTGCGCAAGGTCAATCTCAAGTTGAACCCCGAGAAGTGCGTGTTTGGAGTTCCTTCCGGCAAGCTTCTCGGGTTCTTCGTGTCCCAGCGGGGGATCGAGGCCAATCCAGACAAGATCAAAGCAATTGAGCAGATCGAAGCACCGAAGCGCGTCAAGGATGTGCGAAGACTTGCCGGCTGTGTTGCTGCTCTCAGTAGGTTCATCTCTAAGTCTGCTGAGCGCATACGCCATTTTCAAAATTTTGAAAAAGCAGGTCCAATGAAATGGACTCGAAGCGGAGGCTGCGCTGCAGACTGAAGAGATACCTATCCTCTACTCCAACACTTTTCGCACCTAAGCCACAAGAGAAGTTCTTTGCTATATCTAGCGGCAACCAATCAAGTGGTTAGTGCTGCGTTGGTTGCGGAGAGGGAGGTAGATGTTGAGCCAGCGACCGCGGCAAGCGAGTCCAGCGACAAGCAGGGGGCTTCCCCGACAAGTTCTGGCTCCGGCAAGGATGGATCTGTGCAGTTGCCGGAAGAGAAAAAGAAGAAGATGGTGCAGCGCCCAATTTACTTTGTCAGTTCCCTTCTGCAGGGGGCTGGATCAAGGTACTCTGGTGTGCAGAAGTTGCTTTTCGACCTACTCATAGCCTCAAGGAAGCTGCGCCATTATTTTCAAGCACATGAGATCACAGTTGTCACTCGCTTTCCGTTGAAGAGGATATTGCGAATCCGAAGCAGCAGCGGGATTGTCGAGTGGGCCTTTGGAACTGTCAAGCTTTGGCCTCAAGTTTGAGAGTACCTCGACTATCGAGCCGAGCATTGGCAGAATTCATAGCGAGTGGGCGCCAACACCCGATGAAGAAATCCGGAGAGGAGCATCCCGTCAAGGAAGCTAGCAAAGAATGGATCATGTACTTTGATGGTGCCTTCTCGCTGCAAAGGCGCTGGTCTTGAGCGTACTACTTGTCGCCCCAATCAAGAGCACCTCAAATCGTAATCCAAATGCACTTTCCCAAGGAGCAAGCAACAAACAATCTGCAGAGTATGAAGGCTTGCTTGCCGGACTCAGAATAGCAGCAGAGCTTGGGATCAAGAAGCTTATTATCAGGGGTGACTCACAGCTTGTCGTCCGCCAAGTTAACAAAGATTTTCAAAGTCCACTGATGGAAGCATACATCGATGAAGTAAGGAAGCTAGAAGAACATTTTGATGGCCTGCAGATGGAACACGTTCCAAGAGCTCAAAACGACATTGCAGATGGCCTATCAAAGTGTGCCGCACTCAAGTTACCTGTGGAACCAGGGATTTTTGTGCTCAAGCTGACTCAACCATCTGTAACACCATCAATTGGACAGAGCAAGAAGAGAAAGTTGGTCACTGGCGACTACTGTCCGGCAGAGCTCCCCGGAGCCGCCGCCAAGAAGGTCCCCAAGATCAACACAGAAAGTGCTGAGGAGCAGTCTGCTCCGACAAGCCCTAGGGCTTGTGTCGTTGAAGCAGACGCTCCCGACAAGCTGTGTCCCAACACGCTTGCCGGGGAACATCATGCTCCGGCAGGATCCCAGATTCTTGCCGTAGAAGCAGATGTTCCCGCAGCAGCATTTGTGCCTTTAGTCCTTGCCGTCGAGCCACAAGCTCCGGCATGGGCACAGTAGATCGTCCATTTCCTCCAAACAGGGGAACTTCTCGAGGAGCAAGAAGCAGCGGAGAAAGTAGCCCGGCAATCAAGTATGTACTAGTTTGTCGATGACATACTGTACAGAAGAAGATTCAACGGAGTGAAATTGAAGTGCATTTCCCGGGAAGAAGGACAGGGGCTGTTGGCGGAGATACATGGAGGCATATGTGGTCACCACATTGGCGCAAGAGCACTTGCCGGCAAAGCTTTCCGGCAAGGTTTCTTCTGGCCGACAGCCCTCCAGGATGCAACTGCACAAGTAACCAAGTGTGAAGCGTGCCAGTTCCACTCCAAACAGATTCATCAACCAGCTCAAGCTCTCCAAACAATCCCTTTATCCTGGCCATTTTCGGTCTGGGGGCTCGACATCCTTGGCCCTTTTCCCCGAGCTGTCGGGGGCTTTGAGTACTTGTACGTTGCAATCGACAAGTTCACAAAGTGGCCTGAAGTGGAACCAGTGAGGAAGGTGACAACACAGTTAGCAGTCAAGTTCTTCAGGTCAATTGTTTGCCGTTTCAGAATCCCTAACAGGATCATCACCGACAATGGCACACAATTCACGAGCCGCACCTTCATGCAGTGCGTCCAAGATCTTGGCACCAAGATCTGCTTCGCTTCTGTTGCTCACCCGAGAAGCAACGGTCAAGCGGAGAGGGCGAACGCTAAAGTGCTTCTGCGGGCTCAAGACCAGAACTTTCGACGAGGCTGCACAAGTCGGAAGAAATTGGATCGAGCAGCTGCCGGTGGTTCTTTGGTCGATCAGAACGACGCCAAATCGAGCCACTGGCCAGACACCCTTTGCTCTTGTCTACGGAGCAGAGGCAGTTCTCCCCACGGAACTCGTATACGGATCGCCTCGAGTGCTCGCTTATGATGAGCTTGAGCAAGAGCAGCTGCGGCAAGATGACGCGCTGCTCCTCGAGGAGGATCGTCTTCAGGCTGCTGTGCGAGCTGCTCGCTACCAGCAAGCTTTGCACCGCTACCATAGCCGCAAAGTTAATGCCAGAAGCTTCGAGGAAGGCGACCTTGTTCTTCGGCGTGTTCAATCCGCCAAGAATTCCAACAAGTTGGCCTTGAAGTGGGAAGGCCCTTATCGGGTGAAAGCGAGTCACTAGGCCCGGCGCTGTCATGCGCTTGAGACCGAAGATGGCATTCGGTGAGCAACTTCGGAACATAGAGCATCTTCGCAAGTTTTACCCATAAGGCGCGGTTGCCGGGCCCCGTTCTGGCAACCACCTTTTGTACAAGCCTTGCCGCTGTTGCATGTAACCCTTTGTACAAAGCCGGGCGCAGCTCCCGTGCGTAAATAAAGTTTATGTGCCTCGCACGTCTTGTCAAATTTAATGCATCTTTCTTTTTTGCATATATATCTGACACTTTGTGCAGCACTTACCCCGATAAAGGTGTGGACCAGGCGTCGTTCAAAGAAATCTAGCCTTGCCGGGACGCAGACGACAGAAAAGCTAAGTTGCCAAAGTTTGAGCATCGTCAATTTTAAATTTTTAAAGTTATATTCCTTGAACGTCCGTGCCTTGTATGGAGAACCTGTGCGCGGAGGAACCGACTCGTGGCTAGGTTGCACCCTTGATTTGTTTCGAGTCCGCTCAACAATACAAGTGAGCTGCAACTAGCCCCGACAAGGTTTCTTGCCGAAGGCAACACCGCCAGCGGGCTGCTGATGTTCCGCACTCAGCAAGTGTGCTTGCACCGGCAAGTTCCCTAAAAGCGTAGGGTAAAAACATACAAGGGATGTAACAGAGTAAAGGATATAACATAGCAAGCAGTACCCAGAATAAAGTTATATTACAAGAATGACTTATTATGGCACTGACTAGATTGTTCTCATAACTGAAACAGCAGCGGCAAGGAAAAGGGAGAAGAAGGGTGGCCTAATCCACGCGCTCGCCGTCGACCCTCCTGACCTCATTCACCTTGTCCACAATGGGTGCGACAATGGCCTTGAGTTCTTCAAGAGCAGCGCCCGCCGGCAGCTTCTTGGTGACACGGGTGAGGTCGATGCTCGGGTTGCGATAGAGTATCTTCACCAACACCTTCTCCAAGACCCTGGCGCAGATCGCGCGTGACTCGTCGGCCAGCTTCTTCGGGATTCTCTCCCGGAGCTGCTAGAGAGCCGTCACCAGACCCTTGAAGAAAAGTGTGAGCTTGACGCTGGGCTGGAGATTTTCCTCGGTGGAGTACCCAAAGCCTGCCAAGTCCAGCTCCGCCAGCTCCTCGTCGATGGATGCGGCGATGTTGACGAGGCCCTCCGTCCAGAGCTCCACCGTGGTCTTGAAGGTGTTCTAGGTCTCGGCGGCCCTCGTCAGTAGCTCCTCGTTGCCCTTGAGCTCCTTCCTCAAGTCATCTTCTCGCTTCTTGGCGGCGTCCAGCGTCCCCGCCAAGGTGGCCAGCTTCAGCTCCAGATCAGCACTCGAGTCCTTGGCGGCGTTCAGCTCCTTGATCTTCTCGGCGAGCTGAACTTGCAGATCGCCATGGGCGCGCGCATCCTTCTCGCGTTCGCGCTGGAGTGCGGCAAGCTCTTCGTTCTTCCTTTTCATGTCTGCCTCCAGCCGCGTCACCTTCACCTCTAATTCCTTCTTGGCGGCCTCGGCGGCCGCGGCGGCATCCTTTGCCTCCTTGAGTGCCCCGCCAAGTGATTGCTCCCGGAGGTCGAGCTCCTCTTCGAGGCTGTCCAAGTTCACCTTCTTCTGCATCAGCTCACCATCCCGCTTGGACAGCTCCTCGGCGGCGAGCCTCTGTTGCTCTTCGGCTTCAGCCTTCTCCAGGATGAACGCCTTCTTCGCCTTGTCGAGCTGCGCCCTCTCCTCAGCAATGGACCGGAGGGCCTCCTGGTTGCGGCTCTTGAGCTCCTCCGCGTGTTTCTCTATGTCAACTCCGCTTTGTCGACAAGCGCTTCCCGGGACTCAAGCTTCGCTTGCCGGGCGCGGCAGAGTGACACCAGCTTTCGGAGCAACTGCTCCTCCTCGGACTCGCCGCTGCTGCTGCTTGGCTTGTCGACCACTGCCGGCCCGGCAGAGGCGAGTACTTCCCCGTCAAACTCCTCCCCTTCCACCGGCGCCCTGGAGCTCGACGCCCAGGGAAGCTTGATGTACACGCCCTCGCCAGCCTTCAAGTACGCGCCTGGCTGGGGCTCGTCGGAGCCCGGTGCTGCATCAGCGGCGGAGGGGTCGGCGGACGGTGCAGCGCCTTGCGCTCCTGCGTCCTCCGGGTCGTCAGTGCGATCGCCGGACCCCTCGCCAGCTCCTGCGCCAGCAGCCTTGGCGGCTTCCTCGTCGGCGGGTTCATCAGCGCCGGCCTCTTCCTCGCCAGCAGCGACATCTTCAGTGTTGCCACGCGCGCCTTCCTCGCCGGTGGCCTCGGTATCCATCGGGTCTGCGAGATGGGGATCTGAGGATAGGAAGAGGGAGGAAAAGTCAAGAAAATATCCAAAAAAAGAAAGAAGATCAGAAGAAGAACCCAAGGGAAGATTTCCGACAAGGAAGGTTACCTGTGCTGGGCTCAGTGACCATGGGCTCCTCCACCAAGGGCTCACCGGTTCCGTCCCTTGCCGGGGACCCCTCCCTTGCCGGGGAGCGGTCCCTTGTCGGGGAATCGCCCCTTGGCGGCGTAGTTGAAGCAGACAGCACCTCCGGGGCGGTTTCTGATTGCCCCTGATGGGCCTGCTCTGCTCCTACACAAATGGATTAGCATTCAAGATGTCAGCAAAAGAAGAAGCACTCGTGCACGCCCCACAACAGGAAGTGGACCAAACACTTACACTGGGGGCTGTGCTGGGGGCTGCTGCGAGGAGAAGGAACCGGGTCCGTCAAGGTGGTCTCGGACGTATCTTCTGCTGTCACGGCAGGATCGTCCTCGATGTCAACCAGAGGGACCTTGGCCCTCTTCGCCGCTCTCTCTGCCAAGGTCCTGAAGTAGAACAGGAATTCAGAGAGAAGCGAATTAGATACAAGACAAACAACAACAAGGATCAAAGAAAATCAAGAACAGTAAGAGGAAAGCCTTACTCCTCCTCCTCCTCCTCCTCTTCATCGTCATCGGAGCTCAGCGCGGAGAGGTCGAACTCCGGTACCCTCTCAGCGTGGTGGGGCGGAGGAGTAGGTTCCCTTTGGCGTTTGCCGGAGGCTGCGGTAGGATCAGGCGTGGCGGCCCGGGAGGACCCCGCCTCAGTTGCCGGCACAGCCTGGGACCCTCCCGCGGCAACAGTACTTGCCGCGGTGGAGCGTGTCCCACGGCGCCGCGGCTGCTGGTCGGCCTGCTCCTCTGCCGTATCTCCAACTCGACGGAGGCGCCTTCTCGGTTGGAATTGGGGCTGTGCTTGGGGCTCCGCTGCGGCAAGCTGCTCGAAGACGGCTGGCGCTCGCGCCCTCGGCGGGCTCGCTTCGCCGACCTCGGGCTCCCCTCGCCATCGACTTCTCCAGCAAGATCTTCCCGGTCGGCAAGGCTTGCCGCCTCAGTACATCCGCCTCGCCAGCGTGAAGCCAAACTTCGCCACGGCAGCGCTGCCACCGCCTCTTGACCCTGGCCGGCGATGTCTGACGTCTCGTTGTCGGTGGTGGCGCGGGTGAGGAGCTTCTGCTCGTCGGAGTTGACTGCTACCTCCGTCAAGTTATCAAAGAATTGTTGCACGACTTCGGCGGCAGGCTCTATCCAAGTTGCGCTTATCCCGTGCGAGTAGCACTCTGGCATCATTGCGCAGATGCGATCGCGCTGGGAGTTGTTGCACAAGGGGACGACACCCTGCGGCAACCTGAACCACTCTGGGTGGTTGGCGTCATGCTTGAACATCTCCCTCAGCATCCCGTCAAGCTCCAGAACGGTGAAGTTGAAGTTGAGGCCTGGACGCAGCCTCATGATATCCGCTGGGCCGCCAAACAGCCAGGCGGACCTCCCCCTCTTTTGCAGAGGGGCGATGCGACGGTGAAGGAAATCCACGCCGACCGCCCCTGCTGTGAGCCCGGCATGCCTGAGCCAGAGGATTCGGGTGGTGGCAATCTTCAGCTTGGCGTCGTCCGGCGACAGAGCGCTCCAGTCGCTACCACGCACCACCCGGGTCTGGCGCAGTTTGGTGAATGGATGCGGATTGGCATCACAGATCCAGCACCACTCCGCCCTCCACTCGTCCCACTTGCTGCGGAGCTCACCCGTCAAGTACACCTCCTTCATGCCCATCCGGGAGGTCCAGCGATTCCGCCAGCGGTGGCTCCTTTCTCGGCCGGGGAGAAATAATGACGAAAAAGAGCGACATTGGGAGGATGCCAACAAAGTTCTCGCAGAGTGTGCGAAACCGCCATTGTCGAACGGCGTTGGGGTGAAATCAAGAAGATGAAACCCGTAGGTGTTCATGATGTCGCAGAGAAAATCGGAAAAAGGTGGGCAGAGCCCGCAATAGAAGAACACAGGGAAGAAGTAGTACCCTCTGGGGAACTTCTTTGATATGGAAGCCTCAGCGGAAAGCGCCAGCGTGCGCGGATGCGCCCGCGTCTCCGTCGACCAGAAGAGGTAGAACTCCTCCCGCAGCGCCTTCGGGGTGAGCTCGGGGGGGGGGGGGGGGAAAGCGCTTGCTTATTGCGCAGCGCCTCGAGCTCCAGCGCCTCGGCCGACTTCGCAGCCTTCGCAGCCTTCGCAGCCTTCCCGGTCTTCGGAGCCATGGCGGAAGCGATGAGGGAAGGCGAGGGCGACGGCGGCGACGGGCGGTGGAGCGCTGGTCTCTTTTGGCTTGGGAAGCGGAGGGGAGCGGCGGGGCTTTCGAAGGAAGGAACTGCAAGTAGCGAAGGCGGGGGAATGGCCCTGTTTCCTCTGCTTATAAACGGGGGATGCGAACGTTACGCATTTCCTGGAATTAAGTATTGACCACGTTCTCTCCCACGACGCCACAATTGACGCGTGCCGTTGCGAGGGGACGCGGTGGATACGGAGTGGATTCGGTTGGACCCAGGCCATGCGTGCCCGTGCACTGTTTTGGGCCTGGCCCAACAGCGCTCGGCACCGTGTATGGCCCAGGCCCGGGGGCTCCTGTCGGTGTACTAAAGTAGGGGTACCTTAGTAACCCGAACTTGTGCACGGGCAGTCGCAGCGTTCTGCGGCAAGGCTTGCCGGGCGTCCGCCAAGATCCTCCGTCATCCCTACTTACTGCCATTCAAGAACAAAGTGCTAACTAAGAAGACAAGGCCCCGGCAAGAGAAGCTTGCCGGGAAGAACAAGACCCCGGCAAGAGGAGCTTGCCGGGAAGGACAAAGACCCCGGCAAGAGGAGCTTGCCGGGAAGGCCAACCAAGGCACTTCAGAAAACTTGCCGCGACGCCCCGCGCGTCCCGGCAAGGCCCGGCGGGCGGCAAGCTCGCTGGTGCGACAAGACAACGGCCACGGCAAGGCGCTTGCCGCGGCAAGGCTGCCACTCTGCACCCAAGCTCCAGCGCATCCAACGACGTGTCACCCTAGGGCCATCCCAGGAGCACGTGGCGGCGCCAGGCAGCTATGCGGTGCGAGTGTGGCGAAAAGCGACAAGGAGGCCATCGTGGCGATCGGTGGCGCCCTAACGGTCGCTTCCTTGCCTTTGTTAGGCGACGGACGGGCATTAAATGCCCTTGTCCCCGCCGTCGAGTTAGGTAGGGGACATTTTGGTAGCAGCTTGTACCAACCCGCGTTTTACCTTTCTACCCTCTTTTACGCTGCCACACTGTCGGTGACCCCTTAGGCTATAAAGGGAGGCCCATGCGCCGAGAGGGGGTTCGGAATTTTGGTTCCGCAGCTAGCTCGGTTCATCCGACGCATCCAACACCACAACACGCTCACACTCTTGAGCAAGAACATAATACCAACACAAAGCAGCAGTAGGGGTTTTATCTCTCCAGAGAGCTCTGAAGCTGGGTAAAATCCCCCGCGTGCTCCCGCCTCGATCTGCTCTGTGTGCGCCCTCCGCTCCCTTGCCGGACCAGAAGGGGCCCCCCTGCCCCATAGGTGCTCGTGCTCCCACAGAAACCCACGACAACATGCATATGCTTTGTGAGTAGTTACGTTTGTTCTTGAGGACATGGGTGAAGTCTTACTATTAGAAGTCATGTGAATTTGGTATTCGTTAGATATTTTGATGAGATGTATGTTGTCTCTCCTCTAGTGGTGTTATGTGAACATCGACTACATGACACTTCACCATTATTTGGGACTAGAGGAAGGCATTGGGAAGTAATAAGTAGATGACGGGTTGCTAGATTGACAGAAGCTTAAACCCTAGTTTATAAGTTGCTTCGTAAGGGGCTGATTTGGATCCATATGTTCCATGCTATGGTTAGGTTTACCTTAATACTTCTTTTGTAGTTGCAGATGCTTGCAATAGGGGTTAATCATAAGTGGGATGCTTGTCCAATAAAGGGCAGTACCCAAGCACCGGTCCACCCACTTATCAAATTATCAAAGTAACGAACACGAATCATATGAGCGTGATGAAAACTAGCTTGACGATAATTCCCATGTGTCCTCGGGAGCGCTTTTATCATTATAAGAATTTGTCCAGGCTTGTCCTTTTCTACAAAAAGGATTGGGCCACCTTGCTGCACCTTATTTACTTTCATTACTTGTTACCCAATACAAATTATCTTATCACAAAACTATCTGTTACCTACAATTTCAGTGCTTGCAGAGAATACCTTACTGAAAACTGCTTGTCATTTCCTTCTGCTCCTAGTTGGGTTCGACACTCTTACTTACCAAAAGGACTATGATAGATCCCCTACACTTGTGGGTCATCAAGACTCTTTTCTGGCGCCGTTGCCGGGGAGTGAAGCACTTTCGGTGAGTGGAACTTGGTAAGGAAACATTTATATAGTGTGCTGAAATTTACTGTCACTTGTTACTATGGAAACTAATCCTTTGAGGGGCTTGTTTGGGCTATCTTTGCCCCGACCAGTAGAGCAAAGAATTGCTCCTCATCCTACTCAACCTACTTAAAATGTTTACTTTGAGATTCCTTCGGGTATGATAGAGAAACTGCTAGCTAATCCCTTTGCAGGAGATGGAACATTGCATCCCGATTTACACCTTATCTATATTGATGAAGTTTTAGGATTATTTAAGCTTGTAGGTATGCCCGCTGATGTTGTTAATGGTAAGGTCTTCCCTTTATCTTTGAAGGGAGATGCATTGACATGGTATAGGCTATGTGATGATATGGGATCTTGGGACTATAAACGATTGAAGCTGGAATTTCACCAGAAGTTTTATCCTATGCATCTTGTTCATCATGATCGTAATTATAAATATAATTTTTGTCCTCGCGAAGGAGAAAGCATCGCTCAAGCTTGGGGGAGGCTTAAGTCAATGTTATATTCATGCCCCAACCATGAGCTCTCAAGAGAAATGATTATTCAAAAAATTTATGCTCGGCTTTCTCTCAATGATCGCACCATGCTCGATACTTCTGTCTTTGGTTCTTATATCTTTGAAGACTATTGAATTCAAGTGGGACTTATTGGAAAGAATTAAACGCAACTCTGAAGATTGGGGTTCCGGCGATGGTAAGGAGTCAGGTATGACACCTAAGTTTGATTGTGTTAAGTCTTTTATGGATACCGATGCTTTTCGTGGATTTAGCACTAAATATGGACTTGACTCTGAGATAGTAGCTTCTTTCTGTGAATCATTTTCTACTCACGTTGATCTCCCTAAGGACAAGTGGTTTAAATGTAATACTCCCACTTAAGTAAAAGTAGTTTCACCTATTGCAGTTGAAGAAAAAACCATTACTTATAATGATCCTATTGTCCCTACTACTTATGTTGAGAAACCACCTTTCCCTGTTAGGCTAAAGGATCATGCTAAAGCTTCAACTATTGTTCGTAAGAGTAATACTAGAACATGTACACCTCCTGAGCAAGTTAAAGTTGAACCTAGTATTGCTATGGTTAAAGATCTCTTGGCCGATAATATTGATGGGCATGTTATTTATTTCTGTGAACAGGCTGCTAATATTGGTAGACCCGATGCTAAAATACATAGACCTGTTGTAGGCATGCCTGTTATCTCTGTTAAAATAGGAGATCATTGTTATCATGGCTTATGCGATATGGGTGCTAGTGCTAGTGCAATACATATTTCCTTATATAAAGAAATTATGCATGATATTGCACCCATTGAGTTAGAAGATATTGATGTTACAATTAAGCTTGCCAATAGAGATACTATTTCACCAATTGGGATTGTTAGAGATGTTGAAGTCTTGTGTGGGAAAGTTCAATACCCTGCTGATTTTCTTGTTCTTGGTTCCCCACAAGATAGCTTTTGTCCCATTATATTTGGTAGACCCTTCTTGAATACTGTTAATGCTAACATTGATTGTGAAAAGGATGTTGTCACAATTGGCTTGGGGGACATGAAACATGAGTTTAATTTTGCTAAATTTTGTAGACAACCCCATGATAAAGAATTGTCTAGTAAGGATGAAATTATTGGTCTTGCTTCTATTGTCGTACCTCCTACTGATCTGTTAGAACAATATTTGCTAGACCATGAAAATGATATGTTTATGAATGAAAGAAGGGAGATAGATGAAGCATTCTTCAAATGGGGTCCTATTTTGAAACACAACTTACCTGTTGAAATCCCAGGGGATCCCCCTCCACCCAAGGGTGATCCCGTGTTTGAGCTTAAACCCTTACCTAATAATCTTAAATATGCTTATCTTGATGAAAAGAAGATATATCCTGTTATTATTAGTGCTAACCTTTCAGAGCAAGAAGAGGAAAGATTATTGAAAACTCTGAAGAACCACCGCGCTGCTATTGGATATACTCTGGATGATCTTAAGGGCATTAGTCCCACTCTATGCCAACACAAAATTAAATTGGATGAAGATGCCAAACCAGTTAGAGATCATCAACGATGGTTAAATCCTAAGATGAAAGAAGTGGTAAGAAATGAAATACTAAAGCTCCTTGAGGCAGGTGTAATTTATCCCATTGCTGATAGTGAGTGGGTAAGTCCTATCCATTGTGTCCCTAAGAAGGGAGGTATTACCATCGTTCCTAATGATAAAGATGAATTGATCTTGCAAAGCATTATTATAGGTTATAGGATGGTAATTGATTTCAGCAAATTAAATAAGGCTACTAAGAAAGATCATTACCCTTTACCCTTTATTGATCAAATGCTAGAAAGACTATCCAAACATACACATTTTTGCTTTCTAGATGGTTATTCTGGTTTCTCTCAAATACCTGTGTCAGCGGACGATCAAGCAAAGACTACTTTTACTTGCCCTTTCGGTACTTTTGCTTATAGACGTATGCCTTTTGGTTTATGTAATGCACCTGCTACCTTTCAAAGATGCATGATGGCTATATTCTCTGACTTTTGTGAAAAGATTTGTGAGGTATTCATGGATGATTTCTCCGTTTATGGATCCTCTTTTGATGATTGCTTGAGCAAACTTGATCGAGTTTTGTAGAGATGCGAAGACACTAGTCTCGTCTTGAATTGGGAAAAGTGCCACTTTATGGTTAATGAAGGCATTGTCTTGGGGCATAAGATTTCTGAAAGAGGTATTGAAGTTGATAAAGCTAAAGTTGATGCTATTGAAAAGATGCCGTGTCCCAAGGACATTAAAGATATTAGAAGTTTCCTTGGTCATGCCGGTTTTTATAGGAGGTTCATTAAGGACTTTTCTAAAATCTCTAGGTCTCTCACTAATTTATTGCAAAAAGATATTACTTTCGTCTTCGATGATGATTGTGTAGAAGCATTTGAAATACTTAAGAAAGCTTTGATTTCTGCACCTATTGTTCAGCCACCTGATTGGAATTTACCCTTTGAAATTATGTGTGATGCTAGCGATTATGCTGTAGGGGCTGTTCTAGGATAAAGAGTTGATAGGAAACTAAATGTTATTCAATATGCTAGTAAAACTCTAGATACTACTTAGAGAAATTATGCTACCACTGAAAAAGAATTCTTAGCAGTTGTATTTGCATGTGATAAGTTCAGACCTTATTGTTGATTCTAAAGTAACTATTCACACTGATCATGCTGCTATTAAATATCTTATGGAAAAGAAAGATGCTAAACCTAGACTTATTAGAATGGTTCTCTTGCTACAAGAATTTGACTTGCATATTATTGATAGAAAGGGAGTTGAGAACCCCGTTGTAGACAACTTGTCTAGGTTAGAGAATATTCTTGATGAGCCACTACCTATTGATGATAGCTTTCCTAATGAACAATTAGCTATCGTAAATGCTTCTCGTACTACTCCATGGTATGCTGGTTATGCTAATTACATTGTTGCTAAATTTATACCACCTAGTTTCACATACCAGCAAAAGAAAAAGTTCTTTTATGATTGAAGACATTACTTCTGGGATGACCCACACCTTTATAAAGAAGGAGTAGATGGTGTTATTAGATGTTGTGTACCTGAGCATGGACAGGAACAGATCCTACGCAAGTGTCACTCCGAGGCATATGGAGGACACCACGCTGGAGATAGAACTGCACATAAGGTATTGCAATCCAGTTTTTATTGGCTTACTCTCTTCAAAGATGCCCGTAAGTTTGTCTTGTCTTGTGATGAATGTCAAAGAATTGGTAATATTAGTAGACGTCAAGAAATGCCTATGAATTACTCTTGTTATTGAACCATTTTATGTTTGGGGCTTTGATTATATGGGACCTTTTCTTTCCTTTAATGGATATACACATATTTTAGTTGCTGTTGATTATGTTACTAAGTGGGTAGAAGCTATTCCAACTAGTAGTGCTGATCATAACACCTCTATTAAGATGCTTAAAGAAATTATTTTTCCGAGGTTTGGAGTCCCTAGATATCTAATGACTGATGGTGGTTCACATTTTATTCATGGTGCTTTTCGTAAAATGCTTGCTAAGTATGATGTTAATCATAGAATTGCATCTCCATATCACCCACAGTCTAGTGGTCAAGTAGAGTTGAGTAATAGAGAGCTGAAATTAATTTTGCAAAAGACTGTTAATAGATCTAGAAAGAATTGGTCCAAGAAACTTGATGATGCATTATGGGCCTATAGAACAGCGTATAAAAATCCTATGGGTATGTCTCCATATAAGATTTATGGAAAAGCATGTCACTTGCCTCTCGAACTAGAACATAAGTCATATTGGGCCATTAAAGAGCTCAATTATGATTTCAAACTTGCTGGTGAGAAGAGGTTGTTTGACATTAGCTCACTTGATGAATGGAGAACCCAAGCATATGAGAATGCCAAGCTGTTTAAAGAAAAAGTTAAAAGATGGCATGATAAGAGGATACAAAAGCGTGAGTTTAATGTAGGTGATTATGTTTTACTTTTCAACTCTCATTTAAGATTTTTTGCAGGAAAACTTCTCTCTAAATGGGAAGGCCCTTACGTTATCGATGAAGTCTATTGTTCCGGTGCCATAAATATCAACAACTTCGAAGGCACAAATCCGAAGGTGGTGAACGGTCAAAGAATCAAACATTATATCTGATTTGACCGTTCTGGTGCCTACCTCGTGGCTACCTCGTGGACCCCCCTGACTTGTTCCCGATGCCAACACCTCTTATATATCCCCAAACTTCCAGAACAGAACCAAGATCGGGTGTTCCGCCCGCCGCAAGCCTCTGTAGCCACCAAAAACCAATCGGGACCCTGTTCCGGCACCCTGCCGGAGGGGGTAATCCATCACCGGTGGCCATCTTCATCATCTCGGTGCTCTCCATGACGAGGAGGGAGTAGTTCACCCTCGGGGCTTAGGGTATGTACCAGTAGCTATGTGTTTGATTTCTCTCTCTCATGTTCTTGATTTGGCACGATCTTGATGCACCGCGAGCTTTGCTTCTATAGTTGGATCTTATGATGTTTCTCCCCCTCTACCTTCTTGTAATGGATTGAGTTTTCCCTTTGAAGTTATCTTATCGGATTGAGTCTTTAAGGATTTGAGAACACTTGATGTATGTCTTGCATGTGCTTATATGTGGTGAGAATGGGATATTCACGTGATCTACTTCATGTATGTTTTGGTGATCAAGTTGTGGGTTCAGTGACCTTGTGAACTTATGCATGTGGGTTGGCACATGTTTTCGTCTTGACTCTCCGGTAGAAACTTTGGGGCACTCTTTGAAGTTCTTTGTGTTGGTTTGAATAGATGAATATGAGATTGTGTGATGCATATCATATAATCAAACCCGCGGATACTTGTGGTGACATTGGAGTATCTAGGTGACAAGGGTTTTGGTTGAATTGTGTCTTAAGGTGTTACTTTACTATGAACTCTAGGGCTGTTTGTGACACATATAGGAATAGCCCCATGGATTGATTGGAAAGTATAACTTTGAGGTGGTTTTGTACCCTACAATAATCTCTTTGGTTGTTCTCCGCTATTACTGACTTTAGAGTGAATCTTTGTTGCACGTTGAGGGATTGTTATATGATCTAATTATGTTATCATTGTTGAGAGAACTTGCACTAGTGAAAGTATGAACCCTAGGCCTTGTTTTGAAGCATTGCAATACCGTTTTTGCTCACTTTTGTTAATTGGTACCTTGCTGTTTTTATATTTTCAGATTACAAAAATCTATATCTACAATCCATATTGCACTTGTATCACCATCTCTTTGCCAAACTAGTGCACCTATACAATTTATCAGTGTATTGGGTGTGTTGGGGACACAAGAGACTCTTTGTTATTTGGTTGCAGGGTTGTTTGAGAGAGACCATCTTCGTCCTACGCCTCTCACGGATTGATAAACCTTAGGTCATCCACTTGAGGGAAATTTTCTACTGTCCTACAAACCTCTGCACTTGGAGGCCCAACAACGTCTACAAGAAGAAGGTTGCGTAGTAGACATCAGGGACCCGACCCATCCCGCCACCTCGGTGGAGCCATCATCGGAGACCACGCTTAGATGACCATCGCCAGACATATTGGACCCATAGTGATCAACTTCCAGTGGTACAAATCCCTCCTCCCTCCTTAGCATACGCGGCGTGTCCACCGGAGGTAGCTGAACGCTCGCCGGCAGCCCCTGAACTGGAGAACTCGCACCCACCTCCCCATCCGCAGCAGACAAGGCAGCCTGGCGACCCGACACTCCTGATGCGCTGGCTACAGGTTTACTGGTTGTAGTTGCATGAGCTTTGGATTTGGTACCACCGCATCCCAGTCTGTGGTCATCAGGCTTGGCGCAGATTCCTCCCCACCTTCCGGGTCTTCATCCAATGGAGGAGCTGCCGGAGGAGATTGAGGCGGAGATGGCGGAGCGAGAGGGCCACCAGTCTCGATCTCCACACGCATCAGAAATCCATTGCGCACCCGGAAAACCTCATATGTGCCCTTGATCAAGGCAGGATCCCTGCACCAAATCTTGGCCCAAACCGGTGCTCCACGGATGCCTCCCATGTCAGTTCGAATGATTGATAGCTCATCAATGGTCACCACCTTGCCGACCACACAAAGGAATTCCTTAATCAGAGGAGCTTGACGCAGCTTAACAGGGACTCCGTACACATGCACCCATCCCTCCTGCAGCTGAGATATGGCATGTGGCTCGCTGAAGGGCTCCCCAACCTCAGCCTTGTGCTCACTAATAGGCAGATTGAACGTGCCGCTCTTCTTGGCCATGTGCAGCACATCCTTGGACGGATACACCACCAAAAAACAGTTCTTGCGCACCTTCGTGACCTGCTAGTCCCACTCAGAGTCCCACATGTCATTCAAGTCTGCTCTCAAGGACTCTTCTGTTGCCTCCCCTTCAATGATGACTAAGGATGCAGCATTTGCAGGAATTTGTACCTCCTCCTCTACTCCCCCGTCCAAAGCATAAAAGCCGTGTCCTTTCACACCAAACCCATACATGACCAACTCTGGTTTGGCCCGAAGAGACGGACACTGCCCTGATGTATGCCCCTCCTACTTGCACACGAATCACAACGGATCGAACTGGCATCCAATTTGGTAGTGGCTCTTCCTCCCGCATTTGAAGCAAAGGACGTCCGACAAGTCACCGCCCAAGCCCCCGTAGCCCCTGACCGGCTAGCAGGTCTCTCAGATCCACCCTCACCACCCCAACCATGCCGATCTCCCTCCCCGCCCCACTGGTGCGACGCCCCCGCCCCTGGCCGGTTCTGCATCCTCTGCTGGCCCTGAATGGGGGGGTGAAGGAAATATGCTCTAGAGGCGATAATAAGGTTGTTATTTTATATTTCCTTATATCATGATAAATGTTTATTATTCATGCTAGAATTGTTTTAATCGGAAACTTGATACATGTGTGAATACATAGACAAAAACACCATGTCCCTAGTATGCTTCTACTAAACTAGCTTGTTAATCAAAGATGGTTAAGTTTCCTAGCCATAGACATGTGTTGTCATTTGATGAACGGGATCACATAATTAGGAGAATGATGTGATTGACACCACCCATCCGTTAGCTTAGCATAATGATCATTCAGTTTTATTGCTACTACTTTCTTCATGTCATATATATATATATATATATATATATATATATATATATATATATATATATATATATATATATATATATATATATCCTCCGACTATGAGATTATACAACTCCCAGACTCCGGAGGAATACCTTGTGCTATCAAATGTCACAATGTAATTGGGTGGTTATAAAGATGCTCTATAGGTATCGCCGAAGGTGTTTGTTGGGTTGGCATAGATCGAGATTAGGATTTGTCACTCCTAGTATCGGAGAGGTATCTCTGGGCCCTCGCAGTAATGCACATCATATGAAGCCTTGCAAGCAGTGTTACTAATGAGTTAGTTGGGATGGTGCATTATGGAACGAGTAAAGAGACTTGCCGGTAACGAGATTGAACTAGGTATGGAGATACCGACAATCGAATCTCGGGCAAGTAACATACCGATGACAAAGGGAATAGTGTATGTTGACATAGCGGTTTGACCGATAAAGATCTTTGTATAATATGTGGGAACCAATATGAGCATCCAGGTTCCGCTATTGGTTATTGTCCGGAGAGGTGTCTCGGTCATGTCTACATAGTTCTCAAACCCGTAGGGTCCGCACGCTTAACATTCGATGACGATATGTATTATATGAGTTATGTGTTTTGGTGACCGAAGATTTTTCAGAGTCCCGGATGAGATCACGGACATGACAAGGAGTCTCAAAATGGTCGAGAGGTAAAGATTGATATATTAGAAGGTAGTATTCGGACACTGGAAGGGTTTCGGAGTGTATCGGGTACATACCGGAGTACCAGAGGGGTTACCGGAACCCCCCGGGGAATGATATGGGCCATATGGGCCATAGGAGGGAGGCTAACCAGCCCATAAGGGGCTGGTGTGCCGCCCACAAGGGAGGAGGCCAAATCCTAGTGGGAGTCCTAGTAGGACTCCCCCCCACTTGGGGCGCGCCTAGGCAGGCCTCCTCTCCCTCCCTCCTTTATATACGGGAGCGCCCCTATGAGACACACCAATTGCTCATAGCCGTGTGTGGCGCCCCCCTCCACAATTTACGCCTCCAGTCATATTCTCGCGATGCTTAGGCAAAGCCCTGCGCACATCACATCACTATCATCGTCACCACGCCGTCGTGCTGAAGGAACTTATCTACTCCTTCGACCCTCTGCTGGATCAAGAGCTCGAGGGACGTCATCATGTTGAACGTGTGCAGAACTCAGAGGTGTCATACGTTCGGTACTCGATCGGTCAGAACGAGAAGACGTTCGACTACATCAACCGCATTGAGCCAACACTTCCACTTTCGGTCTATGAGGGTACGTGCACACACTCTCCCCCTCTCGTTGCTATGCATCTCCTAGATATATCTTGCGTGAGCGTAGGATTTTTTTTGCAATTGCATGCTACGTTTCCCAATAGTGGCATCCGAGCCATGTCTATGCGTAGATGATATGCACGATTAGAGAGTTGTGGGCGGTGATCGTCATACTGCTTACCACCAATGTCTTATTTTGATTCGGTGGTATTGTTGGATGAAGCGGCCCGGACTAACCCTACATGGCCGCGTTCATGAGACTGGTTCCACCGACAGACATGCAACTAGTTTTGCATAAAGGTGGCTGGCGGGTGTCTGATTCTCCAACTTTAGTTGAATCGAATTTGACTGCGGCCGGTGCTTGTGAAGGTTAAAACAACAAACTTGATAAATCACCGTTGTGGTTTTCGTGCCGTAGGTAAGTACGGTTCATGCTAGAAGCCCGTAGCAGCCACATAAAACTTGCAACAAACAAAATAGAGGACGTCTAACTTGTTTTTGCAGGGCATGTTGTGATGTGATATGGTCAAGGCATGATGTGATATAAATTGTTGTATGAGATGATCATGTTTTGTAATAAGTTGTCGGCAACTGGCAGGAGCCATATGGTTGTCGCTTTATTGTATGAAATACAAACGCTATGTAATTGCTTTACTTTATCACTAAGTGGTAGCGATAGTCGTAGAAGCAATGGTAGGCGATACGACCATGACGCTACGATGGAGATCAAGGTGTCAAGCCGGTGACGATGGAGATCATGACGTTGCTTCGATGATGGAGATCAAAGGCACAAGATGATGATGGCCATATCATGTCACATATTTTGATTGCATGTGATGTTTATCTTTATGCATCTTATTTTGCTTAGTATGGCGGTAGCATTATAAGATGATCCCTTACTAAAATTTCAAGGTATAAGTGTTCTCCCTGAGTATGCACCGTTGCGAAAGTCCATCGTGCTGAGACACCATGTGATGATCGGGTGTGATAAGCTCTACATTCAAATACAACGGGCGCAAGCCAGTTTTGCACACGCAGAATACTCAGGTTAAACTTGACGAGCCTAGCATGTACAGACATGGCCTCGGAACACTGGAGACCGAAAGGTCAAACGTGAATCATATAGTAGATATGATCAATAGGTGTTCACCATTGATGACTACTCCATCTCACGTGATGATCAGACATGGTTTAGTTGATTTGGATCATGTATCATTTAGATGACTTGAGGGATGTCAATCTAAGTGGGAGTTCTTAAATAATATGATTAATTGAACTTTAATTTATCATGAACTTAGTCCTGATAGTATTTGCAAAGTATGGTGTAGATCAATAGCTCGCGTTGTAGCTCCCCTATATTTATTGATATGTTCTTAGAGAAAACTAAGTTGAAAGATGATAGTAGCAATGATGCGGACTGGGTCCGTGATCTGAGGTTTATCCTCATTGCTGCACAGAAGAATTATGTCCTTGATGCACCACAAGGTGACAGACCTATTGCAGGAGCAGATGCAGACGTTATGAATGTTTGGCAAGCTCGATATGATGACTACTTGATAGTTTGGTGCGTCATGCTTTACGGCTTAGTATCGGGGCTTCAAAGACGTTTTGAACGCCATAGAGCATATGAGATGTTCCAAGAGCTGAAATTGGTATTTCAGACTCATGCCCGTGTCGAGAGGTATGAGACCTCTAACAAGTACTTCGCCTAAAAGATGGAGGAGAATAGCTCAGTTACTGAGCATGTGCTTAGAATGTCTGGGTACTACAATCGCTTGAATCAAGTGGGGGTTAATCTTCTAAATAAGATAGTGATTGACAGAGTTCTCTAAGTCACCATCACCAAGTTACTAGAACTTTGTGATGAACTATAATATTCAAGGGATGACGAAAGCGATTCCCGAGCTCTTCGTGATGCTGAAATCGACGAAGGTAGAAATCAAGAAAAAGCATCAAGTGTTGTTGATTAAACAAGACCACTAGTTTCAAGAAAATGGCAAAGGGAAAGAAAGGTAACTTCAAGCAGAACGGCAAGCAAGTTGTCACTCCCGTGAAGAAGCCCAAAAGCTAGACCTAAGCCTAAAACTGAGTGCTTCTACTACAAAGGAAATGGTCACTGGAAGCGGAACTACCCCAAATATTTGGCGGATAAGAAGGATGGCAAAGTGAACAAAGGTATACTTGATATACATGTTATTGATGTGTACCTTACTAGTGCTCGTAGTAGCCCCTGGATATTTGATACCTGCTCGGTTGCTAAGATTAGTAACTCAAAACAGGAGTTGCAGAATAAATAGAGACTAGTTAAGATTGAAGTGACAATGTGTGTTGGAAGTGGTACCAAGATTGATATGATCATCATCGCACACTCTCTATACTTTCGGGATTAGTGTTGAACCGAAATAAATGTTATTTGGTGATTGCGTTGAGCATGAATATGATTAGATCATGTTTATTGCAATATGTTTATTCGTTTAAGATAGAGAATAATTGTTATTCTATTTACATGAATAAAATCTTCTATGGTCATACACCCAATGTTAATGGTTTATTGAATCTCGATCGTAGTGATACACATATTCATAAATATTGATGCCAAAAGATGCAAAGTTCATAATGATAGTGCAACATACTTGTGGCACTACCGTTTAGGTCATATTGGTGTAAAGCGCATGAAGAAACTCCATGCTAATGGGCTTTTGGAATCACTTGATTATGAATCATTTGATACTTGTGAACCATGCCTCATGGGCAAGATGACTAAAACTCCGTTCTTCGGAATAATGGAACAAGCTAATGACTTATTGGAAATAATACATACCGATGTATGCGGTCCAATGAGTGTTGAGGCTCGTGGCGGTATCGTTATTTTCTGATCTTCACATATGATTTAAGTAGATATGGGTATATCTACTTAATGAAACACAAGTCTGAAACATTTGAAAAGTTCAAAGAATTTCAGATAAAGTGGAGAATCATCATGACAAGAAAATAAAGTTTCTATGATCTGATCATGGAGGTGAATATTTGAGTTACGAGTTTGGCCTTCATTTAAAACAATGTGGAATAGTTTCACAGCTCACGCCACCTGGAACACCACAGCGTAATGGTGTGTCCAAACGTCATAACCGCACTTTATTAGATATGGTGCGATCTATGATGTCTCTTACCGATTTACCACTATCGTTTTGAGGTTATGCATTAGAGACAGTTGCATTCACGTTAAACAAGGCACCATCAAAATCCGTTGAGACGACACCGTATGAACTATGGTTTGGCAACAAACCTAAGTTGTCGTTTCTTAAAGTTTGGGGATGCGATGCTTATGTCAAAAGGCTTCAGCCTGATAAAGCTCGAACCCAAATCGAAGAAGTGCGTCTTCATAGGATACCCTAAGGAAACAATTGGGTACACCTTCTACCACAGATCCGAAGGCAAGATCTTTGTTGCTAAGAACGGAACCTTTCTAGAGAAGGTGTTTCTCTCGAAAGAAGTGAGTGTGAGGAAAGTAGAACTTGATGAGGTAGTTGTACCTTCTCTCAATTTGGAAAGTAGCTCATCTGAGAAATCCGTTCCCGTGATGCCTACATCAACTGGAGAGGAAGCTAATGATAATTATCATGAAACTTCAGATCAAGTTGCTACAGAAGCTTGTAGGTCAACCAGAGCACGATCCACACTAGAGATAGATCAATACGCTTGATAAGATTTTTCAATGAGTACATACCTTGACAAGATTTTGAAGTAGTTCAAAATGGAACAGTCAAAAAAGGAGTTCTTGCCTGGGTTGCAAGGTGTAAAGTTGAGTAAAGACTCAAAACCCGACCACAGCAGAAAATAGAAAGAGAATGAAAGTCATTCCCTATGCCTCAACCATAGGTTCTATAAAGTATGTTATGCTTCGTACCAGACCTATTGTGTACCTTATCATGAGTTTGGCAAGGGGGTACAATAGTGATCCAGGATTGGATCACTAGACAATGGTCAAAGTTATTCTTAGTTACCTAAGAGGACTATGGAAATATTTCTCGGTTATGGAGGTGATAAAGAGTTCGTCGTAAAGAGTTACATCGATGCAAGCTTTTACACCGATCTAGATGACTCTGAGTCTCAATCTGGATACATATTGAAAGTGGGAGCAATTAGCTAGAGTAGCTCCATGCAGAGCATTGTAGACATAGAAAATTTGCAAAATACATACGGCTCTGTATATGGCAGACCCGTGGACTAAACTTCTCTCAGAAGCAAAACATGATCACACCTTAGTACTCTTTGGGCGTTAATCACATAGCGATGTGAAATAGATTATTAACTCTAGTAAACCCTTTGGTTGTTGGTCACATGGCGATGTGAACTATGGGTGTTAATCACATACAGATGTGAACTATTGGTGTTAAATCACATGGCGATGTGAACTAGATTATTGACTCTAGTGCAAGTGGGAGACTGAAGGAAATATGCCCTAGAGGCAATAATAAAGTTGTTATTTTATATTTCCTTATATCATGATAAATGTTTCTTATTCATCCTAGAATTGTATTAACAGGAAACTTGATACATGTGTGAATACATAGAAAAAAACACGGTGTCCCTAGTATGCCTCTACTTGACTAGCTCGTTAATCAAAGATGGTTAAGTTTCCTAGCCATAGACATGTGTTGTCATTTGATGAACGGGATCACATCATTAGGAGAATGATGTGATGGACAAGACCCATCCGTTAGCTTAGCATAATGATCGTTCAGTTTTATTGCTACTGCTTTCTTAATGTCATATATATATTCCTTCGACTATGAGATGATGCAACTCCCGGACACCGGAGGAATACCTTGTGTGCTATCAAACGTCACAACGTAACTGGGTGATTGTAAAGATGCTCTACAGGTATCTCCGAAGGTGTTTGTTGGGTTGGCATAGATCGAGATTAGGATTTGTCACTCCGAGTATCGGAGAGGTATCTCTGGACCCTCTCGGTAATGCACATCATATGAAGCCTTGCAAGAAATGTGACTAATGATTTAGTTGCGGGATGATGCATTATGGAACAAGTAAAGAGACTTGCCGGTAACGATATTGAACTAGGTATGGAGATACCGACGATTGAATCTCGGGCAAGTAACATACCGTGAAAAAGGGAATAACGTATGTTGACATAGCGGTTCGACCGATAAAGATCTTCGTAGAATATGTCGGAACCAATATGAGCATCCAGGTTCCGCTATTGGTTATTGACCGAAGAGGTGTCTCGGTCATGTCTACATAGTTCTCGAACCCGTAGGGTCCGCATGCTTAACGTTCGATGACGATATGTATTATATGAGTTATGTGTTTTGGTGACCGTGTTCGGAGTCCCAGATGAGATCACGAACATGACGAGGAGTCTTGAAATGGTCGAGAGGTAAAGATTGATATATTGGACGGTAGTATTCAGACACTAGAAGGGTTCCGGAGTGTATCAGGTACATACCGGAGTACCGGAGAGGTTACCGGAACCGCCCCGAGGAAAGATATGGGCCATATGGAGGGAGGCTAACCAGCCCACAAGGGAGGAGGCCGAATCCTAGTGGGAGTCATAGTAGGACTCCCCCCCACTTGGTGTGCGCCTAGGCAGACATCCCTCCATCCTTTATATACGGGGGGGGGCTATGAGACACTCCAATTGCTCATAGCCGTGTGCGGCGCCCCCCTCCACAGTTTAAGCATCCAGTCATATTCTCGCGGTGCTTAGGCGAAGCCCTGCGCGGGTCACATCACCATCATCGTCACCACGTCGTCGTGCTGACAGAACTCATCTACTCCTTCAACCCTCTAATGGATCAAGAGCTTGAGGGACGTCATCGCTGAACGTGTGCAAAATTCGGAGGTGTCGTACGTTCGGTACTCGATCGGTTGGAGCGAGAAGACGTTCGACTACATCAACCGCGTTGAGCTAACGCTTCCGCTTTCGGTCTACGATGGTACGTGGACACACTCTCCCCCTCTCGTTGCTATGCATCTCCTAGATAGATCTTGCGTGAGCGTAGGATTTTTTTTTTGAAATTGCATGCTACGTTTCCCAATAGGGGGAGGCCCGGTGGGGGAGGGGGAGGGGCGGAGAGGCCTCCCTGCGTCTCCCTGCAAGTTGACAGATGGGTTCGGAGGTCCCTTTCCCGCCCAATCTCCTCCTCCTAGACCTGGATCTCCGCGTGCGGTCGCTTGCTACGGCCATGGATCTGCAGCCTCCTCTCCTTCTCCATCATCACCACCTTCTCCACCAGACGGGGCACCGCCGCCACAGAGATGAATCGCGCTTTGCGCCCCCACCTCCTGATGTCTCTCGGGGCGGCTGGAAAACCTAAGGCGGAATCCGTTTCCACCCTAGGAAGCCACCACCGCTTTATATGCAGACTACCCCTTTGGGCTCCCAGGCTGGGCAGAAGCCCAACAGCCCAGAGCGGGTGAGAAGGGCCGAGCTGCCAGCTCCATGGCCCGAAGTCCGGTAGGGCCACGCAGCCCATCTAACCCATTTCCACAGCCCATCCCCTCACGGCCCGCTTCACCCTCCTCCGCAGGCCCACCAATCCGGCCCAACGGCGGGAACTCCTCGATGGAGAGCACCGGCAGCGCCTGCGCCGGCGCCAGTCGCCCCCCACCGGTTGAGCTCACCTCGTCTACCTCCGCGCTTCCTTGGCTGCCCCAGCCCACGCAACCGTCCCGCCTCCCCAGAATCACACAGATCCCTGGTCCGCCATGGAGTTGTCCCCGGATTCACCCTGCACTCGATCCCCCATGCGCCGCCCGAGCCCGCAGCCAGCTGGATGTGCAGCTCTTCCTCCGTCGCACCTGTATCCACCCCATGTCCTTGCCTGCCCCATTTGCCACCGCCCTTCGACCCCCCAGGCGACACCCTTCCACCTCAGATCCCGACTCTCGCTCCCATAGAGATCCGCCATGGCCGTCCCCTTCCCCGAATCCATGGACTCGGCCAACCCCTCCTCTACGCACGCCCCTCCCCCTGGACTAGGGGAGCAGCCCTGAGACCTGCCCTTTCCATCAGATTCCTCCTCGTCGACCTCCTTGGCTGCCACCCCGAGGAGCCAGAACCGACCACCCCAACCGCCCCCGCCGCCCCCTCCCGCCTCGGCGGACCCGCCAGCACCGGCCAGGTTCGACACCCCAGAACCGCGGCTCGGCAGCTCCGGCACCGGGATCCCCTCTCCACCGACCACCGCCGCCGCCGGTGCGAGGGAGGGCGCGTCGCAGGAGCGCACCATGCTAACGGTCATATTCCCCCCCATGTTCCCCGCCGGAAGCCCCCACAAATACAAACATGGTATTACATGAGGTGTCACGGACTCTTGTGTCTATGGCAAAAATAGAAAGCACAGAAATTCAATCCACTATCTTCCACTTCCAATTTAAGTGTCCATATAATGGTCACTAAATTGAAAAAAAGGGAAAATCTACATTGCATGTGTGTGCAGAAGTGACCCCCCATGAGACGAGGGCATCCCAATGGTGTTTTTCCCTTATAGAGGGAGGAAATGCATGCGTGCAATAATCTTCCACGTCATGCTGACATCATGACACTAATTGCTAAATTTGTATTTCAAAATGATTGGTCTTCAAACCATTAATCTTATTAGTGACCTGTCTTCGCCGGAGAGTTTGTCTCTGCGAGCGATTCGAAAGAAGATTCCATATTCATATGTTTAAATTTCTTTTTGACGCCATTAGTTGTTAGATTATGTCACGATAGTTGTCATATTAACAGAACAATTGCCACAAACATTGTGTATAGTTACCCCTTCATTCTTTTACTCCGCATATAAAATTTGTTTGAAGTCAAACTACACAAAGTTTGACCAAAATTATATTTAAGATATCATACTAAAGTTACATAGTAAAAATATTAATTTCATGATGCATCTAATGATATCAATTTTGTATTGAGAATGTTGATTTTTTTTCTATATAGTTGGTCAAAGTTTGACTTAAAGACAAACTCTATATGCAAACAAAATAGAAACGGCGAAGTACTATGCCATAATTTTGTACTCCCTCCGTTCCTAAATATTTGTCTTTTTAGAGATTTCAACTAGTACCTACATACGGAGCAAAATAAGTGAATCTACACTTTAAAATATGTCTATATGCATCCGTATGTGGTAGTTCATTTGAAATTTCTAAAAAGACAAATATTTAGGAGCGGAGGGAGTATATTTTTGAACTTAGAATGTTATGGAGAGCTAAAAAATGAGTATTCAATTGTTAACAATAGGCAAGAAGATGTATTAGCCCACACAAGTACCATGAAACAAGTCTTTTAATACCGTATGTTGACATTCAGAAACCTCACAACTAAGTTAACTGAATCTGTTAACTAAGTGGCTAAATTCGACAAGTGACAGTGATCTGCAAGTACAAAAAAATATTTATCATCACGAGGAAGCTAATGGTAAAAGTGGATCAATTGTGTTAACGATTTGGGGGACAAAACTTGTTAAATTTTGAATAGGAAAAAAAATCTCTTGCTTATGTCATATTTTTGTGCTGTTGTTGCATGTGTGTGTGAGAGAGAGAGGGAGGGAGAGAGAGAGAGAGGGGTACACGAAGGTAATAGATCTTTCCCCATATTCACATATTTCGATATATATTTAAGCAACTTCCATTGTGGCAATTAAAAAGAATCCATGGATCTAATATATACTACTACCATATGTACTACTGTACTACTCATCTGCACATCACGTCCAGATTGAAGTGCTCCTTGAGACGTTTGTGCTCGCCGCATCTTACCATATACGTATACTGTACTCATCTGCACATCACGTCGAGATTTAAGTGCTCCTTCCATGAGACGTTTATGCTGACGGTTTCAAGAGTCACTGCCACTGCTTGAGTCCAGCGAGGACGGCGAGTCTGGAGAAGCATGATAGTGCACTTAAGCGTGTTGCTGCGACTGGTTGCTCAAGCTTTGAGCATGGTATGGCGGGGCTCGGCGAGACCGGTGCAAGGAATGCTTCTTCCTGTGGCTCATGTTGACGATCGCCACTACGATGTCCATGATAGTGGGGAGGAGACTTGACGAAATAGTGATAAGTCCAGACACCTGCAGATGGCAGGATGACAATTGGAAATTATGCTTGGCAATCTTCTGTTGAAGTGAAAAGGCATCAGGAAGAAATACAAGGAATGAATTCTAACTGCATAATGAGAAAAGATGAGAAATGCCTAGTAGAAGCAACTTCCATTGTGGCAATTAAAAGGAATCCATGGATCAAATATCTGTGGAAAGTGATGTGTAGATACTTACAGCGCCGTGACGGAAATAAGCCCAAATGTCGTATTGCAACCATACAGCATAGGATAGAACACAAGCGAGAAAGAGCCCCAGAATATATACAGGGTTCCTGCTCATGAACAAAAGAACAGCCCTGGTTAGTTAGCCCACCAACATGAGAAAATGGCCCTGTTACAACCCTGACACTGAAATCTCAGAATATCATGTTAATTAGAAACAGCGTGAATTAAATTTTAAAAAGAGAACCATATAAAGAATTACTTCAGTGAGATGATTACCTAAGAAGAAACATAAATTCGTTGAATCCAAGTATTGCAAGAACAAGAATGGTCCATGCAGGTGGTAACGAATTATTACTACGTCTGCGTGCTTCCTGGAGAAAGGGTTGGATAGGAAGAATTCGATCAGCACACCACATACAGCACATATACTTAGGTAGATATACCATAAACATAATTACACATATAAGGTGAAAAAGAAACGACCAGGTTTATTACTATGTCATGTCTTCAATTTGGATGCTAAGAATACCACATATGTCATGTCTTCGTGAACCTTCAACTGTGAGTAGAACAAACGACCAGGTTTATTACTATAAAGTTTTAGAATAGTTTGATTCTTTTTGCTATTTAGATTTTACTGTTTATAAGGGGTGCTCGTGGGCTCATGTTCACCATTCAAGAAAACATAGATCACAGCTATGAAAGAACTGATCGATTGGATGAACACCAGGGCAGCAAATAACCCAGGAAAATAGACCTGCATCAAAATTGCTTGTGCAACAGGATACTCCGTCTCAGCTTTGAATTGCCTCCAGATGGATTTACACTGCACTGGTGTGATTAGTGTATCCTGTGGTGACACCTGTACAAACATAAAATGTTCCAACTTATTTCTCACTCCGTACCTTGTAAACCATAGAGAGCAAAGTATAAGACGCAGCACCTCTTGCCATGTGGTTGAAGCAAGTGGATCGGAGGTGAACTCGATGCTCCTCTTCCAGCAAAGTGGTCCTCCATCTAGAAGAGAAACCATCAGAGCCCGGTCTATTTTATCTGGTTTATCATCCAACCGTACAGCTGCCATTACCGACATAAGCCTTAACGCCTGAAAATTGAAGATGGTAAACATATGATACTTTTTGTACACACAAATCACAGATGATGGCTTCACCCACCCAAGAATGGTGCGTTGGTAATTCTGGAACATGACAAGTATAAATACCGCTAAGCGTGCTTCTCGGGTGATTGCATGTATATCTTCATTTGCTGTCCATGTCCTTGGCATCAAATCTTTATCATGGCTAAACACAGTTGAAAACCTATATAATCAAATAAAACAGGTAGCAAACATGTTAACGATATAAAGATGGTAGTGCCATCGTAAAACATAAATAAGGCCACGTTTTCCAAGTTTCTCCTTCATCAAAGAAAGGAATCATGTCCTACCTTCCTTTCATACGGATAAGGATGTTTCCAGCTTCTTCTCGAGCTTTCTTCACTACTGTACATCTTGCATGTTCCCTTAATTCTAAGACCATTTCAACAGAAGTTGTCTGATCTAGTTCATACTCAGAAAGGGAATCTGAAAATGTCAATATAGCATGTTCAGTCTCACGCCTATATAATCTCCTAATAGATGCCCAAGAGTCTCGCTCGCCAGTTTCCAGGATTGATTGTACAGGTCCAGAAAGTGCATCCAAGAGCTTCTTCTGCAATATTCAATAATGAAGGGCAAAGCATGAAGATATAACGTTTTAAAAACTACCATCATGGTAAGAAAAACTTTCTGGATGATTTCAGAGTCTGTACTGATGAGTAGGAAAATAACCTCATAAGTAGCTTTTAGTTCATCCAATTTTGCAATCCTCAAACATGCTGTATGAACTTCTACACTCTGCTGCAGTTTGTTCCTGCTATTTGTAGCATCCCAGTCTGCATGTTTAACTACTGCATCTGCATGGAAACAACAAAGAATTTATCTAGTCAAAAATATTGAGATTCAAACCATGCAGGAGAGCTGCATGTATTCATTAGATAGAAATAGAAGTACCGCGCCAAAAAGATGGCATGGCCCAAAAGCAAAACTGCAACCAAAACAAACAATAAACGACCTGAGGAACCCTGGCACAACCGCCGGCAACCAGCGACCAAGACAGAACACTAGAACCTAAGCAAGTACAATCAGGGACCACAAACATGCATGAAAGCACAGACCATACATCAAAGGAGCTTGCAACATCTAAGCAACGACCACGATAATAGAAGCGCAAGTCTGAAGTGAACCCTACTTGCACGAGCACTCCAAAATAGGACCGATATCTCAATTAAAGGAGACGATACAGCCTAGTGTTTTCAATATCAGCTGAATGAGCCATAATAACAAGCATGAGAACTAGAGCTTATGACAAGCCATTACCGTATAAAAACACACACAAGATGATAAAAACATTCCTCCCAAATGAAGACGATAAGAATCCCAGGAGCAAGCAGTGGCAAAGCCACGTTGTAGCTGTGTAGTCTAATGACTACACCGGAATTTGGCAAACAGGAGAACCTCATGTATGCGTACACCACTGCTGATCAAACAAATTAGGAAAATTGACTACAAGATCCACGTGACATCACAATGTCTGGATGCTGG
Source organism: Aegilops speltoides (assembly GCA_021437245.1). NCBI lineage: Eukaryota > Viridiplantae > Streptophyta > Magnoliopsida > Poales > Poaceae > Aegilops > Aegilops speltoides. The sequence goes on from CM038146.1 coordinate 337,368,094, forward strand.
CACCGCCACTGGGAGCAAGCATGAGAATAGTACTTGCAACAAGATCAACATGCAAAAGCTCATTGTAGTCGAAGTGCAATAGAGTGGTGAAAGCAAGCTTGCATTCAGTATTATGAAACCAAAAGCATGAAGGCAGTACTAAAACGTGAGAAATCAATTTTCACTAATACTGTTTCTGTCAAAAAATTCACAATACTGCATTACTGCATATGGTTACAAGGTTACCCAAATTCATCAAAAGGAACATCACTAATCATGTAAAAAAACATGACTAACTGAAGAATAAAGCACATGACACGGAAACACTGGTCAAATAGCGCTAGATAGTTTCATCCCAAGAAATCTTGAGGCTGGAAGTTGTTTGTTTACCTCTCCATCCCGCCTCAAACTCTACTGATGAAGACTGGGCACAATGACGAGCTGATGCTGCAAATCTCTCACCACTCCTCAATAATTGTTCTAGATCGTTTTTGAATTTACTGAGGACCATGCAATGCAGGTGTTCTATCATTGTCTCGAAAGCAGGGTGTGTGTGCTGCAATGCATGAGACCAAGTGATCAACATGAGATACAATTGAAAAATCCAGCTTCATTTTTTAAGAATTGGCAAGATCCAGTATTTAACATTATAGCTGCCCTACATATGCGGAAACCGCTTCAGTTAACTTAATAGGACCCAAGAAAGATTATAAAACCGAGTGTTTCAGATGTTTGGAAGACAACACTTGATACTGCACACGTTGGCAACCAATGATGTAAACTGTCATCTTGCCATGCACTGATTCTTAAGAATATATTCACCTACATTGAATATAGAGTAAAGCACATTAGAGGTTCCTAAACTAATTCGGGGGGTCTCACATAGGTTCTGGAACTTTAAAAATAACCATCACGGTCCTGGAAGTGCAATTAGTGAATCATCTAGGGCCAAAGCTGCAAACAAGCAGCGTGAGCGAGCACGGTCGAAGGATGATGTGGCCGGACCTGGATGATTCACTAATCACACTTCCAGGATCTTGATGATGATTTCAAAGTTCGGGGACCTACATGAGACCCCTGAAATAGTTTAAGGACCTATAATGCCCTTACTCTTTCCATTCTCCACCTGCTCGGCTTATAATGGCTGAAGACAATGTGAACACTCATGCTAGGGCAATATAATCCTCCAAGGTTACCAATTGCGTAACTTAGGATGGATGCTGTTCCAGGACCAGACTAAACTCCAAGGCCAACCTCCTCCAAAAGCATATCTCCAGTATGCCCAAGGTGCAGCCACGCCTCCGAGGATGCCCTTCACATCTTCATCCAATGCGCGCACGCCGACAGAATCTGGCAACGAGTCGGCATCACTCCACCTCGCCGCACCAATCTTGTGGGCATGCAGAATGCCCCCTAGACTGGACCATTCCATCTGGTCGACCGTCCTGCTCATCATCCTGTGGAAGATTTGAGCCTCACGAAACACCATGATCTTCAACAAGATCGACTATCATGGCTCGACCACCCTACGGCTTATCATTGACGACCTGACCCTATGGTCTCACCGGCAAAAGATGCCGGCTGAAAAGACCGCCGCCTTACATACCTATCCGCACGAATCCTCGTGTTCTTGTAATTCCTTCTGTGACTGTTTGTACGATAATTACAGCCTTGAGTTATAAGTTATATATTCAGGTGGGGACCCCCCAGTCGTGATTCCTCATAAAAAGTCATCATCAGCTGCTTTACACCACTTTATGTAAGTCAAGAGTGACACAGGTATGTTTAAATGAGTTACTCACATTTACAATTTCAGGTTGTAACTGTTGACGCTTGATAGTTCTCACACCTTCGTCGAAGTACATGGTTTCCATGTCATATCTGCAAGAAAAAGCACTCAGATCAAAGTTCGAACCGTATGAAACAAATGCCAAGATCATTTTCTTTATGTGCTTTCAAGAACTAATCAATTCCACATAAACACTAACTGAAACAACCCTAGAGACCACGACATTTGTACGACTATGCAGTACGAGAACAACCAAATAAATTCAGCTAACTCACATGACAAAATAAAACAAAAACCGAAAAAATAAATCATCAGTGTAAAAAGTAAGAAAAGGTTTCCATTCTTTTCAGATTTCTATCAAGTGATGCCATGGTACAGTACAGATGAATGGCAGTTTTAAGAAGTGATGTAAACATTATGAATTATATATCTTCCTTGTTTTCCTACTCCTAAACTGTGTTGTGCTCGGGTTATTTTATAATTTGCTGTGGAAAAATAGTCACCAAAGCAGAAAAAAGTTGTGGGAAAAAGGCAAAAACTGGTTCACAAAGCTTGATTACCATAAGACATAGCAGCATGGTAACACGACGCAAATGGCATTATAAGGAACCGCGTGCATTAATTGATCAATATGTTGGGTAACAGTTTAATATCCATATAGGCAGTACATGATGTGCATCAAAATAATATAGAACCTCAGACTTATGGGGACAAACAAACAAAGACCGAACATGCGTGCAAGGAAAATGCGCATTACACCACTGAAGCAAATGAACAGCACGTAATTAAACTAACAGGTTCAGGGGTATGCTAATTGAGAAGACAAACATAATGAATCATGGTAATCGATGTGATTATCAGAACTTTTTAGGAAGACCCTTTCCGGGAAAACTAGTCAATCACTCACTCTAATAGATAAAAATCAATAATGTCGCTAAGCTTCATGCCAAAGCTTCGTACTGGACCGGATGTTACAGCTGCCTCCAACTCCAACCAACCCTGCAGAGCGAAATAATTAATTCCCATGGTGCTAGCTAAAGAGAAGATTAAGAACTATAACATAAGAGCAAAGGTAACCTCATCCGACATAAAACATCTAAGCTTTTCATCCGTAATCTCTTCACAACGAACAGCAGCAACCATGATCTAGAAAATGCAGGAAGAAAAAACAGTGAAATATATAATTTATGATATAAAAGGGATTTGGAAGCATGCTTAGGTACCCAATGAAGTGTTAGTTTTCTCAGACCGCTGTCAATAAAAATACAATGACCTAACCTTGTGAGCGGGAAGGTTAAGGTCCTTATTTTCTCGTATTACTTTCCAGATATGCATTGCGCTAATACAGAAACCTGAAGCAGGTATGACACCTCTTCTATCAGCTGCTAAACCACCGGGATCGATTGAATGAACAAACTTGTGCCTGAGTTTCCCAACCTGCAAGTAAGTAAGAAAGGTAGGAAACGGTCGAGTACAAGGTCTTCCCCGTGAAAAAAGAGAGAGAGTAGCTTGAGTTCTTGATTCTACACAAGACATCTAAAGTAAAATATAGTTGCAACCAGCATGTGACAGAATAAGCATGTTAGCTTCTAATATACCTGCTCCTTAAATAGTTCTTCGTTCTCTTCATAACTTGACAAAGCGGTGACCTCCACCTTTATATTGAACAAAATATATGTCAGTTGAAATATGCAAGTCCTATTTTCAGTAAAAGTCATGCACTTACATTGAAGAATTCGCTTAGCGCAGCTTTCTTGAAGACTTCTGGTTTGGTAACAGAATCCCATATCTATTACAAACAGAAAAAAATGTGACTATTCCAATATGACAAAGCAGAAAAGGAAGGTGAGCAGAACGTAAGACAAGAAAACCTTGTGGATATCCTCCTTTAGAGCCTGGACAAGATACTCTACGGGAGTCTGCAAAGAAGAGGAAAATAATAATAATGAAATCATACAAATTATGCATGAGAACTGAGTGCCACTCAGTTGGCTAGCAGCTTATGCGCTTGCTACGCACATGTGGGTTCGAGGCTTGGCCTCCATGCGGTGCCTCACAGTTATTTTCCTAAATAAAGATGCCACAGGTGCTAGTTCCTGTTTGTCGAGTTTTATTTCTATATAAGCACGGCTATGTGCATGCAGAGGCCGGAGGGAGTTTTTCTTCCGTTGTCTAAAATACTAGAAGTTATGCATCTCTGACTCGGTAGTGGAGGAACAAAATTGTGTGTCTCAGTCTCTAGAACTGTACTAACCTTTGTTTTATCGCGGATCACAAGCAGTAGTGTCGTTTTCCGAGGGCTGAATAAACGCATCAAAACCTCAAATAGAGAAAAATAACTCATAAGAAACTAACACACATATCTAGCCAAAATAAGTACTTCAAGTCTGATTGCAACTGAGTTACCTCAAATATAGTTTTCAAAAGAGGCCTGTTAGCCGCCTGTTCTCGGCCTATGTCATGACACCACCTGCAGAGTGCACATTTACAATTAGCAAGCCACAGGAAAAGGTTGAGCAAAATTGCTCTCTACTCATTGCAGTAATTCAGTTATAATTCACCAACTAAAGATTACTAAATGACATCAGCAACTCACAAATTTATCATTACAATATCAGAAACTGCAAGAGCGAAAAGGGCACTCTGCTTCTCAAAGGCTGTATCATCCTGCACGAGTAACACAAGGCACTAGTTAATAATCGTCGCTGGAATGTAACTTAATTAGAATTAACAATACCAACCAGTGAAAAAACTGAAATAAAAGGTGAAGCTCCTCATTTCAACAAAAGAAATATCAAATGTATGGTCAGAAGTGACGATATGTATCCTTTAAGTTGACGGTTTCATTTTGTCAAACTTGATACTTCATAACAAACACTTTTAATAAAGACGTCTGGGTGTTCGAGAGAAAAAAAAAAGATGGCTGACGTGCATTGCACAATGCAGAGGCCGGAGCCGCTCCCTCTTTTACGGAAAAGAGAAGTGGATGCCTGAAATTCTAGCTCAAACTGTCATAGATGAAGGGACAGAGAACTTGCGAGAGTGTATTAGTTGGTTGCATTTCTAAGTATGTGCTCAAATCAGTTGCCTGGATTTAGGCTGCAAAATGGCAACTAGACGTACTGTAGTGGCAAAATAGCATTTATAGCACAATGCAAGTGAGTGCTAATAACCTTCATTTCGTACTGGAAACAAGAGCATCAATTCCATAGATCCTTGTAGGAAGTTAATAAGGGGACTAATGCATGCAGCATGTGAATCACAGCAATTTTCTTCTCAGCATGTTAAGCACTCAGGTGGTACAAATGAAATAAGTGACGTGTGCTACTTTTGTGGACATTAGTCAACAAGCAGTTAAGAGGCAGAGGACTGGATGAATGCTAAAGGTTGAGGAATATACAAGCCATCCAAACTGTAAAATGAAAGTATAACATGAAAGCCCAATTGTATGCATAACAAACAATCTAAACATCGAACAGGCTTGCAAGTAGAAAACAAGTCACCTCCCCTCTTTCCCTCCCATCCGTCCCCTCCAAATCCATCACAAGAGTGAACGGCTCGATGCCAACAGCTTCGGCAACCCAAATTCCCTTGGTGGTCTGATTCCTGGCAGCAACAGCAGCAATGAGAAGGCATAAAAGCAGCATTTAACATCACAATCACCAAATCGAACAATTTGAAGAAAAAGGATACTCGGCGTGGATGGCGTTTACCTTCCTTTCAAGGCATCCATCTCGGTGAAGCTTGTCCCGAAGAGATGGTTGAGTAGGGTGCTTTTCCCTGCTCGGTGAACAAAGTAGGCATCAGGAACGGCTTCCGAAATGAATTAGCACCTAAACAAAATCGCCACCGCACGACAAGATTACATCACGCTAGAGGGAACTCAACCGACTGCACCGCGCTAGAGGATAGGATGCGCACTACGGAAACGGGTGTTCGGATTAATAACTGCGCAAACGGAAACCTGTTTAATTTATCGCTCTCCATTTTCTCATCACCATGAACCCCCGAAGAGACAGTTGCATCCTCTCCTCACAAATCCCAACACAAGCAGCTGAATATCTCTGCGCGGCGGCGATTGTGGACTCACCGCTGCCCTGGGGCCCAAAGATGGAGACGACGGCGTAGGAGAGGCCGCGCTGCACGAGCCCCGCCGCCGCCGCGAACCGCTCCAGCGCGGAGCCGTCCATCTCTCCGTCAGCGCCCACCACCTGCGCTGTGTGGCGCTCGGAGCCATCGGCCGCCATGGCAAGAGTCCCGGGGAAGCAAAGGGTCGAAGCGAGAGCTTCGCTTCGCGCGCAGGCGCGGCAGAGAGGGGGAAGAGGGGAAGAGGAGAGGGAGGACAGGTGGCCGCGCTAGGCGAGCGAGGGTTTTTATGCTTGATGGTTTAATTAACGGGAAGGAGAAGATGGCGTGGCGGCCCGAGTCGACTAGAACGACCACGGCTCACCCTTCCGGCTCTTTCCATTTCCGCAACAGCTCTTCGTTTGAGTCCGATGCTGGACTTCCTTTTCTTTCCTTTTTTTTTTAACGGTCACCGGGATCCCCACCTGAATATATTGCTCAAAAAGCTGCCAAAGTCAAAAATCACCCCTTACACGGACAAAAAGCGGACAAAGTCGCCGTCCCTAGCCCGTAATCCTCCGGGAACTCATGCTCGAGAGGGAAGCCGTCCAGGTCCAGGCCAACCTGATCACGCATGAAGCGGCCTGATCTTCATTGTAGCCAACGGCTGCGTGAACGCCCCTCGGCCATCCTGGCTTTGTGTCTCGTCGGGATCGAAGCCAGCAGCCTGCGCGCCACCCTTGAAGATCATGTTCTGCATGTAGTTGTCGTCGCCGGCGGTCGACATTCCGTCGACAAAGTTGCATACGCCGGCACTGTCGTCGGTGGCGTCTGCAGCGCTTTCCTCGCGGCCCGGCTGACGAGCCACCGGCCACCGGTGTGGCGTTGAGGTCGATGGGCGCGGGCGCGGGCGTGGAAGGTGCGACCACGCTTACCTCAGGCGAGCACTCCCCCGAGAGGCGGGAGGCCTGCGGGTAGACGTGGAAGCCGGGCACCGGGTTGCAAGCCGATGCGCGGGCGAGTCGGCCAGCACCGTCCGAGGGAAGGCGAATGAGTCAGTGCTGACCGTGGCGGCCACGGCGGCGTTGATGAGGCCGTGCTGGCTAGGGTTTAACCTCATCATGTAGAGCGCCTTCCTCATTTCCGCTGCGACGCGGGCGTTGGTGACCTGCTGCTGCGTGGAATTGGCGACGGCGGCCGACGTGATGGCTTCATCCCTCACGTCTGTCGCGTGCCTCCGGTCCCTTCCTCTTGGCCGACTCCTTTGCCCGTTGTTCGGGCGTCAACACCTTCTTCGGCTTCGGCGCGGCGTCCTTGCGCGGGGAGGCTTGCCTTTACCGTACAAGGCGGCGGCGGCGTCGAGGTCGAGGTCGTCGTCCATGGCGGGCGTGGGGCGGGAGCGCACGCGTGCGGGAGGGTTTTGGGGGGAAATGGTGGTGGATGCCACCGACCGGCGGGCCCGGGGAGAGGAGTAGGCACGCGCGCGCGTCCGTCTCGTGTCCGCGCCGACGCAAATCCTGCTCAAAATTGGGCCGGAAATGGGTCGCCAGGCGGACGCCAAGCGGACGCGCGTCGGTTTGGGTCGGCGCGTTGAGCCAACTTTTGTGTCCGCGCCGACCCAAAAACGGACGGCGGCGGACGAAATGGGTCGCCCCATTGGAGTTGCTCTAAGCCGTACAGGTAACAAGGCTACAGAAGATGAGGAAAAAATTGCTGCTCAGAAGAAGGCATGACCTAGCTATCAGCAGAAAGACCAACACCATGAGAGACACAAGTATATGTGGGGTGCTGTCGAGGGATCACAATACCAAGACTCTGCAAACAACTTAACGCACCGCACCAGCGTGCGTACCGATCCCCACAGCACAACAGAGGATTATCCATAATCAACGAGTGCCAAACCTTAACACGAACCTTGACTGGGAGATCCGCCATGGGTTGTCGAAACGATTAGCAGGTTGGGGAGGCATCATTGCGTCGTCATTGAGCAAATGTGAATCAAGAGAACACCAAGAGCCCGAAGCTCGCCGCAGCACAACGGCAACCACGGGAGGGTCTTGAGCATGCACAACAACAGGACAGAGACCACGTGAAGGACAACTGAAGAGAAACACATGAAGAAGAAAGCACACCACCGTCGGCCCCAAGCTGGCCGCACCACCACCACCAAACGCACCACCCTCAACCACGCGTAGCGACAGGAGCCGTTGTTTGGGCCTCCAAGATGACGCCTCCAAGGAGGTAGTGTTGTCGAAGAAACAACACCATCATCCGATCTGGCGAGCCCGATCTTAGGTTTTCACCCGGTGACCACAAAGCTGTTGGAAAATGTAGCATGCAATTTCAAAAAAATTCCTACGCTCACGCAAGATCTATCTAGGAGATGCATAGCAACGATAGGGGAGAGTGTGTCCACGTACCCTCGTAGACTGAAAGCGGAAGCGTTAACTTAACGCGGTTGATGTAGTGGAACGTCTTCTCGAATCAACCGATCAAGTACCGAACGTACTGCACCTCCGAGTTCTGCACACATTCAGCTCGATGACGTCCCTCGAACTCTTGATCCAACAGAGTGTTGATGGAGTCGATGAGTTCCATCAGCACGACGGCGTGATGGCGGTGTTGGTGATGTGATCCGCGCAGGGCTTCGGCTAAGCACTACGATGATCCTATCGGAGGAGCAAACGGTGGAGGGGGGCACCGCACACGGCTAAGACAATGTTATGCCTTTGGGTGCCCCTGCCCCCGTATATAAAGGAGGGGGGAGGACGCCGACCACCAGGGGGCGCGCCATGGAGGGGGGAGTCCTACTAGGACTCCACTCCTGGTAGGACTCCCCCCTTTTTTCCTTCTTTCCGGAGTAGAAAAGGGGGAAAGGGAGAGAGAGTAGGAGAGGGAACGGGGGGACGCCGCCCCCACCCCTTGTCCAATTTGGATTGGCAAGGGGGCGCGCGCCACCTCCTATGGCCGGCCCTCTCTTCTCCACTAGGGCCCATGTGACCCATTAACTTTCCCGGGGGTTCCGGTAACCTTCCGGTACTCCGAAATTTATCCGAAACTTCCCGAAACCATTCCGGTGTCCGAATGTAACCTTCCAATATATCAATATTTACCTCTCGACCATTTCGAGACTCCTCGTCATGTCCGTGATCTCATCCGGGATCAAACAACCTTTGATCACCAAAACACATAACTCATATAATACCAATCGTCATCGAACGTTAAGCGTGCGGACCCTACGGGTTTGAGAACTATGTAGACATGACCGAGACACCTCTCCGGTCAATAACCAATAGCGGAACCTGGATGCTCATATTGGTTCCCACATATTCTCTGAAGATCTTTATCGGTTGAACCGCAATGTCAATATAGTTATTCCCTTTGCCATCGGTATGTTACTTGCCGAGATTTGATCGCCGGTATCTCCATACCTAGTTCAATCTCGTTACCGGCAAGTCTCTTTACTCGTTCTGTAGTGCATCATCCCGTAACTAACTCATTAGTCACATTGCTTGCAAGGCTTCATATGATGTGCATTACCGAGAGGGCCCAGAGATACCTCTCCGATACTCAGAGTGACAAATCCTAATCTTGATCTATGTCAACCCAACAAACACCTTCGGAGATACCTGTAGAGCATCTTTATAATCACCCAGTTACGTTGTGACGTTTGATAGCACACAAGGCATTCCTCCGGTGTCCAGGAGTTGCATAATCTCATAGTCGGAGGAATATATATATATATATATGACACAAAGAAAGCAGTAGCAATAAAACTGAATGATCATTATGCTAAGCTAACGGTTGGGTCTTGTCCATCACATCATTCTACTAATGATGTGACCCCGTTATCGAACAACTTATGTCCATGGATAGGAAACTTAACCATCTTTTGATCAACGAGCTAGTCTAGTAGAGGCATACTAGGGACACGTTGTTTTGTCTACGTATCCACACATGTATCAAGTTTCTGGTTAATACAATTCTAACATGAATAATAAACATTTATCATGAGATAATAAAATAACAACTTTATTATTGTCTCTAGGGCATATTTGCTTCAAAAGCAAAGTACCATAGGTGTTGGAGCTCCACATCGGCACCTGCTGCGAGGAAGACGACGTCCATAGATGTCGTTGTCGTCGACATCAACATAGTCTGTCGATGTTCTGGATACGGGGGTACCCAGGCTTTTCTGCCTGCAGCCCACTGCATGGCTCCATCGATGGCCTGGTACGGCCCAGCTTCAGTATCGACAACTCAAGACCCTAGCGAGGGGCCAAGCCTCGCGAGGCGGATGACGCCAAGACCTCCAAGGGGATCGGCCTCCTCAGACTGGCTCCCAAGGGGCGGAGAGTTCTATGCAAGGTGCACCTCACGAGGCTCAGCTAACTTGAGCCATGACGACCAAGGCCAGGCGGGCGCCAGGCGGGCACCAGCAGTGCAGAATACCAGTTTCCTCTTTGGTGCAAAGGAGGCAAGCAGCAGGTGCGGAGTCCCGAGGGATCAGCCAAAGGTTTCCGTTCTAGTGCAACAAGACCAAGACCGCCAGGACGGCAGGACGGAGGTCATCGCCGAGCCTACCGCAGCGTCACGACCAGAGGCTTTTCGCAGGAAAAGACCACTTTAGTCAGGATAGGATGTACTTCCTGTCCCCCTTCAAATCTGGTCGTTGTGGGATCTCTTCCCGCCAACATTTGGGAAGAGGACCAAGGCCACTATAAATAGGACTTAGCCACCATCATAGAGGGGGGTCGGAACCATTCTCGCCCGACCACCTCACCAACTCTTTTGACCTCAAGAACACCTCACCTCCTGAGGCTAGTTCATCCACTGTACTAGTTCATCCTCAGCCCTTTGAGGCAATCCACCAAAACGCTGGAGTAGGGTATTACACCGCAAGGTGGCCCGAACCAGGATAAACTATTGTGTCTCTCTGTCCCTTTGAGCTCGATGCGCTAGGCCTAAAGGATCGCGAGTAGGCAGGCTGGATAGGTTGAGATCTCCGCACGCACCTAGAGTTCGAACCTATCAAGGGTTTGCGGAACCCGAAATCCGACATTTGGCGCGCCAGGTAGGGGTGCGTCAGATCCTCTCTTCCGTTGATCGATCCACCGCTACTCTGACACTTCCATGGCTAATGCATGTTGGGCTCGCACTAAGCGCTGGGCCGCGGTTGCCGCCAGCGTCGCTCAGACGGCTCCGGCGGGGGACGACTGCCCTCGTCGCCCTCCGTCACCGGCAGCCAACACCGCCACGGGCCCTGCTAGCCACGAGCAGCAAGCTACATCGCTGCACCCCTCGGTGCGCCGCGACGGAGCATCGCCACCCCGTCGCTGACCCCGGCGGCTTCATCTTCCCACGCACGTCGCGGCCCGGCGAACGCGCAAGCTGCTCTGCTCATGGCGCGGGAGCTCCTTTGCTACTACGCAGTTGACGACTTCTACGAGGAGTGGCTCGAGCGCATCGCCGAGCTCGTCAGCGCCACCGAAGACTCCACTGCACCAGCCCGCTCGCTGCCTCAGCAGCCGCCTGCCATGGGCGACGTGGCTCCAGGGGCACCTCCACCACCTCCAGCCCAGGGCTCCATCATTGAACCAAGGCGGGTGGCACCACGGCGCGACCTGCCGCGCCAGGCACCTGCGCGCGAAGAGGCGAGCTGCCAAGTGGTGCAGCGGCCCAAGAAGATGCACGTGTGCTTCCAGCACCCCCACGTCAAGACCGTGTGCCGCCTGTGATGGTGGCGGCACGCGAGCACCGAGACCAAGCTCCACCTCCTTGACGGGCTCCCGTGACCAAAGCAGGGTGCCGCGCATTCACCCCGGAGCTTCGCAACGTCATTTGGCCGGGCAAGTTCAAGCCTGATCTGCCCCCACACTATGAACTGCTGACCCCGTCGAGTTCTTGCAACTCTACGAGCTGAGCATCAAGGCAGTCAATGGCGACGAGATGGTCACGGCGAACTGGTTCTACATGGCCCTCAAGGATGGCGCGCGCTCCTGGCTCCTGAATCTCCCCGTGGGATCTGTCTCCTCCTAGGACGAGATGCGCGGCCGCTTCATCACCAACTTCCAGGGCACTCGTGACCGCCCGCCGCACATGGTGACCTCTGACGACGATCAAGCAAAGGCCGGGAGACCTGCAGAAGTACATTCAGCGCTTCAACAATGTTCACCTCAAGATCCCCAAGGCGTCGGACGAGGCCATCATCTCAGCGTTCATTGATGGCATCTGTGATGTCAAGATGAAGGAGGAGCTCGCCATCCATGAGGACCTCTACACAGCCCTGGAGATGTTCAACATGGCGAACAAGTGCGTGAGGGCTGAGGAGGGACGCCTCTTCCTCCTCGAGCTCCTTGATGCTGACCCAGAAGACAAGAAGGCCAAGGCCAAGGACGTGAAGCGCAAGGGGCCAGCTGCGCTTGCAGCCAAGCCAGAGATGAAGCATGGTTGCGACCACCCTGAGTCATCCAAGAGCAACCAACCATTATGCGTCTTCCACAATGTCCACAACCACAACACCAACGACTACCAGGAGCTCAGGGCCCTCCGCGACGGACGCCTCGGCTGACTCCCCAAGCACAACGATCGAGGCTACGATCATGGAGGCGACCAAGGTGGAGGACGCTAGGATGGCCGCGACCATCGCCAGGAGTGGCACGACCAGCCTCGGGAGGACCGCTGGTAGGGCCAACCTCTCGAGGGTGCCTAGAGGGACCAGCCTCGCGAGGATCAGCCTCAGGGCAACGTCGGTCTTCCTCCATTGCCTCCACCACCAAGAAGGACAAAGATCATCACCAGGACGAGAGGGTTGGGGGCTTCCAGGAGCCTCGAGCCATCGCCTGCATCCTGGGCGGCTCTCAGGCCCCAGCCTCTCACCGCATCTTCAAGCAGTTCACGCAAAAAGGTGAACGCGGCGCTCCCCAAGCTCGAGGCAACTCGCCCACTTAGATGGTCCAAATACGCCATCACCTTCAACTCCTCCGATCAGCTCAAGTGCACGGCCGTTGCTGACATGCTCTCAATGCTCTGCTCGCCCGTCATTAGCAATGTGGTTGTCACCAAGACCCTCATTGATGGGTGGAGCAGGGCTCAATGTTTTCTCTATCCAGACACTCAACAGGCTCCAAGTGCCGTATCACCAGCTTCAGCCTACCAAGCCATTCCCAGGAGTGACTGATGGTTCCATGCATCCGATAGGGCAGATCCGCCTCCCTGTCACCTTTGACAAGCGTGATAACTACCACACTGAGCTCATTGACTTCGACGTCGCCGACATTCGTTTGCCGTACAACGCCATCCTAGGGTACCCAGCACTGGCCAAGTTCATGGAAGCAACACACCATGGCTACAATGTCCTCAAGATGCCAGGGAGCGGCAGCATCATCACGGTCGCCTGCAAGGAGAAGGACGCGATATGCTCCCTCGAGCGCGCCTACCAGGTTGCAGTGGTCGAGAATCCTGAAGACGAGGGCAGTGTCCTCCCTCCCGAGGTCGCCCCCAAGATGAAGAAGCTGCAGCTGGGTCAGGGGTCTCACAAGAAGGCATCACCCAACAGTGCCGCGCTGAGCCTCGCGTCCCTGGATGGGGCGCCTTCACCTATCACATGGGAAGGCGTGCCTGGCGCCCCTCTCAGGCTGGGCTCGGGGGCTTTCCTCTGGAGGGCCTCAGACCTAGCCAACGTCACAAGGGAGGTGCCCGGGCACCATGTGGAGGCATGCTTCAGCGCACGCTTCCCAGGAGAAGGCGCAGGGCGCGAGGTGCAAGGCGTTCAGGAGTTCATCAGCAAGGCAGTCAAGGAGATTCAAGAGGCAAGGGTTCTGCAGGGCAATCGCCGCCCACCGTCGGGCGCGGCTCATTGCCCTGGAGAGGGTAAGGAGTTCCACATCTGCATCAACAACCCAGGGCTCGACAGGGCCGCATCTCGGCAGCTCTTCTGGCCGTCCCGTGTCAGCTGATGCGAGGGTCCCCCTCACAGCTACGTTCGCATGTCCTTTGGCCTGCCAAGCGCGGCTGTTGCATTCCAGCACTGCAAGCGGAACATCCTGGTGGCTTGAGAGGCTAGGCACCAGGCGATCCTGGCGGAGATGGAGATGCATCTTCAGGAGCCCCCGAGGCCCCCAGAGCCTCCCGAGGCTCGGGGTCAAGGCCGCTCGTTAGGAACGACTTCAGCAGCGCGCATCTTCTACTACCCCGACATCTCTTCAGCAAGGTGCCAGGTGACATCTTTTTAGTTCGTTCAGTTTGGGGCGCCCCTCGGGCTGCATTATCCCCAAGTCGCGTGGGTCCGTCCTTGCGGCATGTATCCTTTTGCGTTCATTAGAATTGCCTAACCATCTCTCATGAGCTTATCTATGATCATCGCCTGCTTGCTTCAAATCTTAACCGCCGCGCGGTCTCCCTACATTTGCTGGCTTGTCCTTTGCCCATCCCGCAACGGGGGCTGCTCACGTTGGCACGGCGCTTGTGCTCGGGTCCGTCCCTGCAACACTGACAAACCCAAGGACCGAGCTCTGGCTCGCGGCCCGCCTCGCGCACGTCACCTCACCAGGTCCTAGGTGCCTTTGTCTTCCTGCTAAGGGTCCAGGGACAGGCAGTCTGCTCCATAAGGAATTGCAATCTCTGCTGCTAGCTAACATGCAGGTTCACTTGAGGCCAATCTACGGGCAGGCCCGGGTGTCACCACCTTACCCCACGAGTCGCTTGCACGTTAAAGGGGGGGATCCTGAACATCGCGCCTCAGGAGCTCCTACTGGCTCTCCAGCCCTCACCCCTGACCTTGACCACGCCATCGCAACCTGGCATACTAGCAGCGGCCGTGCCTGCTCGAGGGCCGGGATCCGAGGACGTAGAGCACCTAGGCAAGCGAGGAAAGAGGGTGATCATCGTGGGGCCCACCTAGTGACGCTACCACGAATGCATGAACGGGCACCACCCGGGGAAATTACAATGAGTCTGCTAAAATATAAGTCACACACGCCATGATATAAGCCTCGCAACTCGCTCACCCAAGTCTTGCAGTTCCACTCCGGCAGGTTCACTCCCCTTTCCGTTTCTTGGGAAACTGCTTGCATGCCAAGGGGGACCTCATGAGCATCGCGCCTCATGAGCTCTCACAGAATCTCGGGCCGCTCACCTTCTAGCCAGATTGGGATACGCGATTTCATCATAAAATCAAAAGAGCGACGCTGGAATTAAAACACTTCGATCCTTACATGCCCCGTGGGGCTAGTCCTAATTCCACGCAGGGAAGCAAAAGAAGAAAGGTTCCGACTAAGCCAGCGCGCATCACCGACGATGTCGGGCGGTAGCCGCTGCCGTGCTCCGACCGCGGCGGGAGCTTGGCGGCACGTAGCTGTCGTCACTGGACTCTGGAGATTCGCTAGGCTCAGGAGAATCGCTGGATTCCCAAGAGTCGTCGCTGCTGCCAGAGGAGGTGCTGACGGGGACGGAAACAGATCTAGCGCCCTCGGCCGCGTCCCGCGGGCTGCTTCCTCCGGGGCAGCACTCCAGCCGTCGGGCCCCCTCGTCGAAGACCTTGAAGAATAGGGTGGAGGCGCCGTCGTCTTCAAAGTGGATCACGAGGGCCCCCTCTGCTCGACAGGCTCGGGCGACCTCGCCCCACCCGCGGGTCATGAAGACATCCCTAGGTGGCACCACCTCGACCTCAGCTCTGGTGGCCAGGCTATAACACCCGGCGTGCTGCATCCATAGCTCAAGTGCCCCCCTCGGTGGCAGCTCATCGGCGAAGAACCTCGGGAGCCAGATCCACGAGTTGGGCGGCATTGCTGCCCAGACCACGAACTCGCGTGAGCTACCCTTAGCGTGGGTCCGCGGCTCGGCAGTCAGGATGGTTGTGGCTCATCCTTCATCGCCTAGGAATGCTCGACGGCGCACGTCATCGTCTCGTGTGCGGGCGTACAGAGGAAGGGGAAAGCCGGGAGGAGGCCTCGATTGCCAAGGCCTGGTCACCTCCTGCCTCACGCCGGCGTCGCGGGGAAGGCGAAACCGCTTCTTCGACGGGAGAGGATCAGGCCCCTCTTGAGGGGCCTTTCCTTTTTCAGCCACAGAAAACCTCTGATCGGTGCCATGGGAGCAGCAGCAAGATGGAGAAGGAGGAGAAACAAGCAATGAGAAGACAGAGGAAGAGATGAGCGAGGGCGGCTCTGCCCCTCCCATCATTTATAGCTGGAGATAGGACAACCGCCGGCCTCCACGCCCTTGCGTAATGATGATCCTCTGCATGCAGCATCGACTCGTCAAGTCGAACGGTTGCCGAGGCAACAAGGGGAAGTGGAGACACCCATGTCCCCTCAATCGCCACGCGTCGTTCAAGGCTGCAGGCGGTTAGGGCCCATGGCGCTGCGCACTTGCCCTTTGGCTTCGCCTAGAAGCCAAGTCCGAGAGCGCCTTGGGCCTGGGGGCTACTGTCGATGTTCTGGATACGGGGGTACCCAGACTTGCCTGCCTGCGGCCCACTGCGTGGCTCCATCGACGGCCTGGTATTGCCCAGCTTTAGCATCGACAACTCAGGACCCTCGCAAGAGGCCAAGCCTCGCGAGGCGGACGACGCCAGGACCTCCAAGGGGATCAATCTCCTCAAACTAGCTTCTGAGGGGCGGAGAGTTATATGCAAGGTGCACCTCACGAGGCTCAGCTGACGTGAGCCATGACGGCCAAGGCTAGGCGGGCGCCAGCAGGCGCAGAATACCAGTTTCCTCTTTGGTGCATAGGAGGCAAGCAGCAGGTGTGGAGTCCCGAGGGATCAGCCAAAGGTTTCCATTCTGGTGCAACAAGACCAAGACCGCCAGGACGACGGGACGGAGGTCATCACCGAGCCCACCGCAGTGTCATGACCAGAGGCTTTTCATAGGCGAAGACCACTTTAGTCAGGCTAGGACGTACTTCCTATCCCCTTTCAAATCTGGCCGTTGTGGGATCCCTTCTCGCCAACATTTGGAAAGAGGACCAAGGCCACTATAAATAGGACTAAGCCACCACCATAGAGGGGGATCGGATCCATTCTCACCCGACCACCTCACCAGCTCTCTTGAGCTCAAGAACACCTCACCTCCTGAGGCTAGTTCATCCACTATACTAGTTCATCCTCAGCCCTGGTACGGCCCAGCTTCAGTACCGACAACTCAAGACCCTAGCGAGGGGCCAAGCCTCGCGAGGCGGATGACGCCAACACCTCCAAGGGGATCGGCCTCCTCAGACTGGCTCCCAAGGGGCGGAGAGTTCTATGCAAGGTGCACCTCACGAGGCTCAGCTGACGTGAGCCATGACGACCAAGGCCAGGCGGGCGCCAGGCGGGCACCAGCGGGCGCAAAATACCAGTTTCCTCTTTGGTGCAAAGGAGGCAAGCAGCAGGTGCGGAGTCCGAAGGGATCAACCAAAGGTTTCCATTCTAGTGCAACAGGACCAAGACCGCCAGGACGGCAGGACGGAGGTCATCGCCGAGCCCACCACAACGTCACGACCAGAGGCTTTTCGCAGGCAAAGACCACTTTAGTCAGGATAGGATGTACTTCCTGTCCCCCTTCAAATCTGGTTATTGTGGGATCTCTTCCCGCCAACATTTGGGAAGAGGACCAAGGCCACTATAAATAGGACTTAGCCACCACCATAGAGGGGGATCGGAACCATTCTCACCCGACCACCTCACCAACTCTTTTGACCTCAAGAACACCTCACCTCCTGAGGCTAGTTCATCCACTGTACTAGTTCATCCTCAGCCCTTTGAGGCAATCCACCAAAATGCGGGAGTAGGGTATTACACCGCAAGGTGGCCCGAACCAGGATAAACTATTGTGTCTCTCTGTCCCTTTGAGCTCGATGCGCTAGGCCTAGAGGATCACGAGTAGGCAGGCTGGGTAGGTTGAGATCTCCACACGCACCCCAAAGTTCGAAACTCTCAAGGGTTTGCGGAACCCGAAATCTGACATAGTCGAAGCAAGGTTATCACCTGGAGTTTGAGCACATCCTTACAGCAAGACAGCCTGTACCATGCCGAAGCAGATCCACCCGGAATAGCTTGAAGACCACGCCTCTAAAAGGTGTACGACACCGTGGTGGTGCCGGCGAGGTCGGCTCACACAAAGTGAGCAGGGATTTCTCCTAGAGCAGTGCGGCACAGACCCGATTCAGCCTCACCACTACACAGCCAAAGCCGACACAACTCCTCCAGCCCCCAAACGTGTCGGTCGGCCGGCACACCGCGGACTAGATCTGGGATGTGGCACAAAATCGCCGCCATCGGATACCACTGAGCATCGCCAGCCACCGGGATGACCAGCACGAGACGACGAGCGCGCCGCAGGCCGCGCCTCCATAGGTCTCAGCGCCCGCACCGTTGCCGCGCCCGTTCTATCTAGGCTGGTGGCTATACCAGATTTCGTGTCTGATCAAACTTCAAACTAGCCTCTTGAGCTTCTTGGATTCCAAACGAGAAAGAAGGATCGCACACAAGAAAATAGAGTTGGAATGAAAGATGGGGTAAATATGAACTTTATTCTCCTAGTTGCTCTCCATCCAACAAGTTACTCTCTTTCAAAAGATGACAAATCAAGATTCCCAATCAAAACCAACGTTTTTTCTTCTCCTATAGCTTGGCACAAGGAGGTGGTCAAGGGGGAGTGCGATTTGGATATGCGGGAAGACGATGAAGGGGAGGCAAGTGCTAGCACACGGGGAGACTACAAAACGGCAGCTGCAAAGCTGAGCGGTGGCGCCCCAGGAGCACTGCCCACGAACTCAGTGAGGCAAGCCGGCGCGACTGCACCAAGTCGCAGAGCGCGGCTGGGAGGACGGTCCGCGGGAGTCGTCCGAGCCTTGAAGATGTCACCCGTTGACCGCAGCAGAGCACCAACTCGCCACATTCGGCCGATGCGCCACC
The DNA here is from genome assembly GCA_021437245.1 of Aegilops speltoides. Lineage (NCBI taxonomy): Eukaryota > Viridiplantae > Streptophyta > Magnoliopsida > Poales > Poaceae > Aegilops > Aegilops speltoides. Next base: position 337,386,825 of record CM038146.1, read on the forward strand.
CTCGTGGCCACGACTGGCCGTCGTTGTCCGAAGAGCTCACAATGCCGCCGCCACAGATGTAGACGTCCGCTGGTCGCACCGGACCAGCCGTATGACCCCTTTCCGTTTCGGAATAGGGGGGGCGCCACCACTGCGGCCTAAGCCGCCGGTGACGGCTGCGAGGAGGCGGCTAAGCGGGAGTGCCGGCTGCGGCGCTAGGTTTGGCGCCCCCGTGTCGCCCAGCTCAGGAGCGACGCGGGCGCCGGGGCAATCTTTTCTTTCCTTCTTGAATACGCACGAGAGTTACGTATACCTCTATACTCCCATACATTATACTAGTATCAAGTAATATACCCCCTCCATAAATAAATGTAAGAGCATTTAGATTACTAAAGTAGTGATCTAAACCCTCTTATATTTGTTTACAGAGGGAGTAGAACGTTGGATCTTTTTAATCAGATGGCTCATATTTGTTGGTTTGTGTCTGAGAACTGCGTGGCCTGGCATACACCGTTGGATATGCCCAATCCAACGGTCCCTATTGCAGGGATTCGCTCTGGGTGATGTCACTGTGCTACCCGCTAGCCATTGTCAAAGCAAAGTTTGTTGGTTGGACGCGTTTCTCGAGTTGCTATCTGAAAATTTCTGACTAGCTCTTGTGATAGAATACACCAACCACACGATTCTCCAGTTGCTATCTGGAATTTTTCTGGCTAGCTCCCGTGATAGAATATGCCAACCGCTATAGTAGTACTACTAGCAGCACAGCTATTACTAACAAGCAATACCGCTTCTTCGGTTGGTGCTACTAGCAGCCTCGAACAAGTCTTCCACATCTCCTTTTAAGATTCCCTCTTGCTTTATCGTTCTATCTTCAACGTCTATTCTTTGGGCTAGTAGTGGCAGGGATGGTGAAGCTCCATCGAACACAATAGCATTGCAGTGCTTCTCTTAACTCCCACACTATAAGAAGGAAGATCACACACATGTCTTTTTTTTGTATAGGCCTCCCCAGCTTATTAATGCACCATTCCTCCAATCTTGACCCCCTAAGGGGCACCCAATCCAGTTTGTTGAGAGCTAGGAAACGAGAGTCCAAACCTCTCCGTCTAGTAAGATGTGATTAGTGGTCTCCTTCTCCTAGGCACAAAATGGACAAGCCTGCTGGTGCTCCAGTCCATGGCTTGCAAGTCTGTCTAAATTCCAACACCTGTTTTTTAGAGCTAGGCAAAGAATCTGCATTGTAACTGTTGGGGAACGTTGCATGGAAACAAAAAAAATCTACGCACAGGCAATGATCTATCCATGGAGATGCATAGCAACAAGGGGGAGAGTGTGTCTACGTACCCTCGTAGACCGTAAGCGAAAGCGTTTATTCAACGCGGTTGATGTAGTCGTACACCTTCGCGATTCACCCGATCAAGTACCGAATGCACGGCACCTCCGTGTTCTACACACGTTCAGCTCGGTGTCGTCCTCGCCATCTTGATCTAGCAAGCGGTACAAGGTAGTAGATGAGTTCCGTCAGCATAACGGCATGGTGACTGTGGTGGTGAAGCAATCCCGCAGGGCTTCGCCTAAGCATTGTGACGATCTAGAGCGGAGGAGTAAACTAGAGGCGGAGGGGTGCCGACACACGGCGTGGAAATAAGTTGTGTATTGTGTGGCACCCCACCCCATATATATATATATAGGTGTGGGAGGGGAGGAGGCAGCCCTAGGGTGCCTCCAATAGGGCCGGCGGCCACCCTAGGGTTTTCCTAGTGGTGCGCCCCCTTCCGTATATTGCACAAGGGAGAAGGGAAGGGGAGAGGCGCCCCCCTCTCTTTCCTTTCACCCTTCCGGAGATATGGTAAGAGGAGGTGGCACCTCCCCCTTCCATCTAATTGGGGTTGGCTGCCTTAAACGGGGCGCACCAGCCCATGTGGGCTGGTGTGTTCCCTCTACATGGCCCAATACTCTCCTAGTGCCTCCGGAACCCGTTCCGGTATTCCGATAACTTTCCGGTGCATTCCGAAACCATTCTGGAGACTAAATAGCTCATCCATGCATATCATATTTTATTGCTTTTTCATTTGCAATCCTCAAAATCCTAATCAACTCAAGGACCCTCGAAGAGAGTTGGGGATTTTCTGATTTTCATATTTGAGTTCTATCAAATAATGAAGACGAGGATTTTGATTTTTATTTTTCTCTCCAAAAAAATATTTCATTTCAAAGAAATAAATGAGGGGAGATAACATGACTTCTCCAAAACAATTGAAATATCGGAGGAAAAATGTTAAAATCATTATTTGGTTTTTATTTGATTTTATTCGGAATTTTATTTGCCCTAGAAAAATTTGCATGTTTTAAAAGTTGCATTTTAGGGGCCAAGAAAGTTCATCTCGCTCTAAATATTCCATTTAGACGGAGAAAACTTGTTTTGGAATTTTAGATTTTATTTATTTTTCTAGGATTTTTAAGTCGGCTGAACGCTTTAAAAAGGAACCCATACTCGATCGGGCCAATGGCCCACCAGCCGGCCCGCCCGCCGCCGCCGCCTCACTCATACACACAGTGCACCAGACGGACGCCGAGGTGAGTCCGAGCCGACTCTCCCGGGCGCCCCTTCCCAAGCCGAGCCGCCTCCTAAATAACGCCGCCCACCGCCTCACCACCACCCGCCACCACTGCCGCCGCCGCCGAAAGCAGCGCCGAGCCGAGCCACCGCCGGCCTGGCCGGCCCGCCGCCGCCGCCTCCGCCACCCGCCTCGCCGAGCCCCGCCACCTCTCGCCGAGCCCCGCCGGAGCCGCCCGCCCTACCGGACGATCTCGCCGGAGGTAGCCACCCCGCCGCCGGTTTTTTTTCTTGAATAAAACCCCTTCGTTTTTTTTGAGAAAACCCTAGTTCGTTTTTTATATAGATCGGTTTTATTCTTCGGTTTATTTACTTAGCGCGTTAGCTCGTTCGTTCATTTTAACGAACGTGCTCATCGTTTAGTTTCTGCTAACGAAAGTTCGTTCGTTTAGCCGTTTGTCGTTTTTCTTTTTATCGGATTTATTCCGCGATTATTTTGATCGCGATTTCTGATCCGATGTTCGAACCTATTTATCTTTTCACTCGTTTATCGGAATTAGGCGATTCAAGCGCGTGGAGTTTCATCTCAAAACCCTCTTTCCGAATAATCAACTCAAACAAGTTTCCATTTCTGTAAAATTTGACCCTAGTTCATATTAGTAAACGGATCTTATTTCTTTCTCCGTTTGAGTTTTGTTGCTCCGTTTGATTTGATTCTTTTTGCGAACCGGAGTTCTTAAGTTGAACTCTCCGGTCAAACTCTTTTATTTTGAGTTTTACTTGTGCATCTTTGCTTGTTGCTTATGCATGTTATTGTTTGTTTGCGATAGAATTCCCGGAGTGCGAAGCGTGTTACTACGAGTCTCTAGGATTCATGAATCGTCAGCAAGGCAAGTAACACATTGATCATACTCTTTCCATACCCAGTTTTTATGCATTAGTTTCAATCCTCAAACATTGCATGACTAGGATGTATTTAACTTGTGGGTTGGGAAGTAGTTGCTGAGATAGAACCTATTGCCCTGTTTATTATCAAACCCTTGGGAGTTACTTCTACATGTTGCTTATATTGCCATGCTATGCTCGTAGACGTGGATTGGGTTTGAGTGTTTCCATGACAGATGTGAGATTTTAATTAATGGTTTACTTAAGGTGGCAACTTTAATACACATCTGGGTGGATTGAGGCACCTGGGTATCCAAAGGATTGCCTATTTTTTTGGAAATCCCGGGGTTACTGTGTGATTTTCCTATGGACCGCCACCCAGGCTCAAAGGGAACTGAGTTTATTCATGCTAGAAACTTCCGTGTGCAGCCACAAGCTATTATGGGCTCTAGCATAGTTGAGTAAGTTACGTGAAGCTCTTGAAGAGGTAGATCAACACGTAGTGGGTTTTGTAGGTTTGGTATGGTCTACCCGGAGTAGAGAGTTAATGTTTCTGAAAGGCTGTGTCTCGGTCATCCGTTTCTCAAACACCATGTAGTGCGAGAAATCAACGGAGGCGATCGAGTCTTGTGGGGAAAAGTGCGCAAACCTCTGCGGAGTGTATAATCTAATCATGGTTAGCCGTGTCCCCGGTTATGGACAATTCTGAGTATCTAGTACCTGAGTATTCACATGTATCTTATCACCCTAAATTAATATTGCTGGGATGGTAATTATCTTAATTGGGATCATTGAGTTGGGGTTACCTTCTCTATGATGTTTCAACCACCATGATAGTTAAAATAAAATTATATTCCTTTGTTGTAGGGAAAAATTGGCTTTTCGCAAAAACTGTAACCATAGAGCTTTCCACCAGCCAAATATGCATGTAGTGGTAGCATTACTCTATTATTGCTCTTTTGTGTTACATTGCCAGCATATTCCATGTGCTGACCCGTTCTCGGGCTGCAACATATTATGTTGCAGACTTTTCAGACGAGGAGTAAGGTTCGATAGGTCGTTGTCGTGCAGCTCATCTATGCCGTTGGAGTTGATGGACTCACTTTATCTTCCAAGCCTTCCGATGTTATCGCATTAGATGGCCTTAAGCCATATTATTGTAATAAGTTCTCTTTTGAGACATTCCATGTAATAAGTGTGTGATTGCTACTCTGTTATAAATCCTTCGAGTACTGCGTGTGTCAGCATTACCGATCCAGGGATGACACGGAAGCACAGAGACTTGACCATCTGAGGTCGGGTCGCTACACATATCCTTTGAAAGCTGGTGAGTGGCTCCAGCAAGTCCATCCCGAGCGGCTCGGATGTAAGCATCCGTTGAGCTGAAGGCATTGAATGCCTCTTCGGTGAAATTTGGGTCATGCATAGCCGCTCTCCGCCACCGATGATTCATTGCACTCTCCACTTTGGAGTTCGTGATGGATACATTATCTGAATCCTCTGGGAGATGACAATCTGGCATTGCTCCCGCATCCCCTCCAGTCCTTGTGGCAGGGTCCGGGGCCGGATTAGTCTGTGCATGGCCGGCCAGGTCTCCGGATACAGCCCGGCGTACACTCCTCCTGTAATATGGCACAACACGAAACTTCATTGTATGATCTATCCACTGAGTGCATGTTTAAAGGATTATACCTCTTCGACGAAGGAAAGGGCCCGGCTATATCGTCGTTTGCCTTTCTTTTCAAAGACGCGCCCTGTGCAAGTGTCGTCTTCTTAGAGGACGCCTTTGCTGCAGTATGATGGTGCGAGCGTCGCCCCTTGGGAGCACGATGTAGTGCGGTGGGTGAGTCGCAATGGGAAAACTCTTTTTTAGGAGATGTCTCATGGGTACTTAGATGGGAGGAGGGGAGAAGGCCTAGGTAATCGGCTATAATGGCCACTTCCGTGCCATCGTAGCTCATTTGATAAAATAATCCATCCTTAAATTCAACAAATATATCTGGATCCTCTTCAAATCCCGGATCAAGGTCTTGATTATGGTCCTCCGGCTGCGGAGCGGGGCTGTAGATCCCCGCAACGACCTTTCTCCATTCCTGTTAAAGGTAGCTGGATTAAGTTCGACTAAAAGCATAGTTAAGGAAAAAGATCGAGTAAGGCCTATGATCAAAGACTCACCCAGTCAATGGGGTTATACATGGAGAAACCTTCTCGGCACTTCAGGCGAGCAAAGTCTTCCATTTCCCCTTTGAAAAGGTCAGCCAACGTGCCGGCCAAAGCGGCGAAATTGGCCGGACCCTTGTGCCCACAATGTGAGGCATTGTCCTCCCCATTGTAATGCCACATGGGAAGCCCTCTGGATTGAAGCGGTTGAATGCATTGCGTTATTGAAATCGCCATTACCTCGACTATAGATAGTCCAGAGTGGCAAGTATTCTGATCTTGCTCACTAGCCTCTTATTCTCCGCACTATCTTCTACTTCATAGCTTCGGTGACGCCAACTTGCGCGCTTCTTTAGAGGAGCGGTGGAAAATTTTGGAAGATCTTGTTGGATTGGGTCTGGGAGGACAACATCTTCGATGTAGAACCACTCCGAGGGCCACTCTTTGGATGCCTTATTCGGAGTGCCAGACAGATATCCTGTTCCGCCTATACGCCATACTTTGGCACCGCCCACCTCGAATATGGATCCCTTTTGGGAGCGGGGGACGAGGCAGAAATATTTCCTCCATAACTCGAAATGGGCCTGGCAGCCTAGGAACAGCTCGCAAAGAGCAACAAAGCCCGCGATGTGTAGGATGGATCCCGGTGTGAGGTTGTGCAGTTGGAGACCGTAATACTCCAGAAGACTCTGAGGAAAGGGTGGATTGGAAATCCCATGCCCCTCAGTAGGAAGGAAACAAAGCACACCCGCTCCCCTTTATTGGGATTAGGGAAGTTCTCCACCAGGGCTTCGCCGTTGAGGGTAGTTAATCCCGCCCGAACAGGGACTAGATCCGATGGAGGGAGGTATTCCTGCGCCTGAAGCTTGGTCAACTGGGCATGGGGCACCAAGCAGCTCTCCCAGTCACCTTCTTGAGGGCCGTGGGGGTGCAAGGAAGAACTAGGAGCATTGGCCATCTTTGGTTGGTTTCCTATGGCAAGCTCTAAGGATTTTCGCTTGGTGAGGAATGGCATCTGAGATTCAATCTCTTTAAATAAGCGCCTTACCTACATGGTCGAGGGGTTACCTGTAAAAATACTTAGACCCTTTGTATTCGTCTAACATGTGGAAGCCGAGGCGATGGCGGCACAGAAGCTGAAGAGTATAATATTTAAATGTAAAGGCCAAACTATATGGAGTACAATGGGGAACTCGCCTTGCAAAGCCGAAGACATGAAGCCGGATACAATATCGTCATTGAAGGCAAGTTCGGGGGCTACTGAGGGGGTCCTGGATTATGGGGTCCTCAGGGAGCCGGCCTATGTGACATGGGCCAGACTAACGGGCCGTGAAGATACAAGACAGAAGGCCTTTTCCCGTGTCCGGATGGGACTCTCGTTTGCGTGGATGACAAGTTTGGCGTCCGGATGTGTAGTTTCCTTCCTCTGTAAACCGACTTTGTATAGCCCCAGTCCCCTCCAGTGTCTATATAAACCGGAGGGTTTAGTCCGTAGGGGCAATCACAATCATACAGGCTAGACATCTAGGGTTTAGCCATTACGATCTCGAGGTAGATCAACTCTTGTAACCCCTATACTAATCAAAGTCAATCAAGCAGGAAGTAGGGTATTACCTCCATCAAGAGGGCCCGAACCTGGGTAAACATCGTGTCACCTGCCTCCTGTTACATTTGAAACTTAGACGCATAGTTTGGGACCCCCTACCCGAGATCAGCTGGTTTTGACACCGACAGCCACCCAGGTGCCCACGAGGCACCAGGGCACGCCCACCCCCTAGGCACGTCCTAGTGGCTTGTGGGGCCCCTGGCCAGCCTACGGTGCCAATCTTCTGGTATATAAGTCCATTTGCCCTAGAAAAAAAATAAGGAGAGGACTTCCAGAACAGAGCGCCGCCATCTCGAGGCGGAACCTGGGCAAGAGCACTTTTGCTCTCCGGTGGAGAGATTCCACCAGGAAACTTCCCTCTAGGAGGGGGAAATCGAAGCCATCGGCATCACCAACAACCCTCTCATCGTGGGAGGACCAATCTTCATCAACAACTTCACCCGCACCATCTCATCTGAAACCCTAGTTCATCTCTTGTATCCAATCTTTGTACCCAAAACCTCAGATTGGTGCCTATGGGTTGCTAGTAGTGTTGATTACATCTTGTAGTTGATGCTAGATGGTTTATTTGGTGGAAGATTATATGTTCAGATCCATTTTGCTATTCAACAGCCCTCTGATCTTGAACATGAATATGATTCGTGAGTAGTTAATTTTGTTCTTGAGGACATGGGAGAAGTCTTGTCATAAGTAACATGTGAATCTGGTATTCGTTCGATATATTGATGACAAGTATGTTGTTGATTCTCTTAGTGGTGTCATGTGAATGTTGACTACATGACACTTCACCATCTTTGGGCCTAAGGGAATGCATTGTGGAGTAGTAATTAGATGATGGGTTGTTAGAGTGACAGAAGCTTAAACCCTAGTTTGTGTGCTATTTCGTAAGGGGCTGATTTGGATCCATATGTTTAATGCTATGGTTAGATTTATCTTAATTCTTCTTTCATAGTTGCAAATGGTTGCGAGAGGGGTTAATCATAAGTGGGAGGCTTGTTCAAGTAAGAACAGCACCCAACCACCGGTCCACCCACATATCAAATTATCAAAGTAGCGAACGTGGATCAAACAAACGTGATGAAAGTGACTAGATGAAATTCATGTGTGTCCTCAAGAACACTTTGCTTATTATAAGGGACCGTTCCGACCTGTCCTTCACTACAAAAAGGATTGGGCTACCTTGCTGCACTTTTGTTACTGTTACTACTTATTGCTCATTACAAAATATCTTGCTATCAAACTACTCGTTACCGATAATTTCAGTGCTTGCAGAAAATACCTTGCTGAAAACTGCTTGTCATTTCTTTCTGCTCCTCGTTGGGTTCGACACTCTTACTTATCGAAAGGACTACTATTGATCCCCTATACTCACTACAAAAAAATACACATCTGTGACATTTTGGGTCGAACGATATTTTTTTGTCATGCTTATGACACTTCCATGACGATAATTGTGACAAAACCCAGTATCATCATAGATGTGGTGGGCTCCTACTTCTATGACAAAAAATCATGACAGAAAATGGGCTTTTCGTCCTTGGCGGACCGGATACAAAACTGCATGACATTCTTTGGGCCGTCCATGATAGAAAAAACCATGGTAGAAGTGAGGGCGAGGAAAATATCAGGGAGTTCCCGGTTATGGTGGGTGGTCGGGGGCCGAGCGATGTGCATTTCTCTCGTAGGCATTGGGCTCTATTTGAACCCGAGTGAGGCGTTCGCCTACTGAACCCGAGCGATTGCACTGCAGGTTACGGGTTACTGAACCCGAGCGATCGTTCGATGGCTGGTAACTGAACCCGATCGAATGATTGCTTCGATAGTGCTGCTAACTGAAGCCGATTGATGCTGCCTCTGGATGAACAGTGAGCGTTGTTGGGGGGGTTGATGAACAGCCTTGGGGTTTGGATGAACAGACCCGTGGTGTTATCTTTGGATGAACAGACCCCGATCGACGAGCCGGTTGGGTGTGGATGAACAGGACCCGTGGAGGGCTGGATGAACAGGACCCCGTGGAGGGAAGGTTGAACAGTAGCCGGTGGAGGGCTGGTTGACCAGTAGCCGGTGGAGGGCTGGAAGAACAGTAGCCTGTGGAGGGGTGGTTGAATAGGACCCCGTGGAGTGGGCTGGTTGAACAATAGCTGGTGGAGGAGCGCGCGGTGGAGGCTGGGTGAACAGGAGCCTGTGGATGAACAGTCGCAGGTGGAGGCTGGAGGAGGTCGATGGTGGATGAACAGTAGCCCGTGGAGGCTGGAGGAGGTCGACGGTGGAGATGAACAGTATCCTGTGGAGTCCCGTTCTGCGGTACACCACACCCCTCTTCATGAACAGGACCCCCATTTCGACCGTAGCGCTCCAACACAAGTCCGTTTCCTTTGTTTTGCGGTATGCCACACCCCTCCCGATTAACAGGATCCCGTTTCGACCGTAGGATGTCCAATGTAAACTGCTTCTCCGCTTTTGCGGCACGCCGCACTTCTCCCAATGAACATGATCCCATTTCGACCGTGGCCGGTCGAACAGAAGGCCGTTTCCTCCATTCTGCGGTACACCAGGCCTTGTTTCCATCGGCTGTTCCGTCCAAGCCGGTTGCCTCCCGATGAACACGACGTTTTCCAACCCAGTCGGTTGCCTCCCGATGAAAAGGATGCTATTTCTCTGTTCTGACCCAGCCGGTTCGCTGCCCGATGAACAGGACGCCATTGCTACCATCCGTTGCCTCTCCATGTACACAAGCCCTAGCCGTTCGTATATATATATGCGCGAGCACGCGCTCGAGACCCCGCCCGTATGTACTTATGTGGTTGTATTTTCTTTCTTGCACCCTGGCCATTGTACGTACGTGTACATGCTATGTGCGCGCCTCTACTACAACACGTGCACGCCTCTACTACGACATGTGCCCTTCCTTACACGGCCACGGTTCATCGCTGCAGCCTGCAGACAGACCGATCGTATGTACATACACGTTCACGACCAAAATGACAACACTACGTATGCTTCGACCAGGTGGGTCCCGACTGTCAGGCACTTCCTTACGTGCGAAGATGTAGCTGGTGGGTCCTAGCAGTCAGGGGGCGAATCATTTTTTTGCCCATAATATGGACGCACTTCCTTGCATGGGAAGAAGTAGCTGGTAGGTCCCAACAGTCAAGGGGGAAACATTTTTTTTCGTGAAATACGGTGGCCCGTCCAGTGGGTCCCTGCTGTCAGGTGGAGATCATTATTTTCCTTGTAATAAGGAGGCACTTCCTTGCTGCGGCCGTGGACCCAGTTGTCAGCCTCTCCACATACAGTGCTCTTCCGATGGAAGTCGGTCGTTGACCACATTGACCACGCCGCATCGAGAGCACCAAGGCGGTGGATGACGGGGAGGCCTAGGAAGAGGACGATGCGGAGCCAGGGAAGACGCGGTAGTGGATGGCCACGCGGAGAGGAGTACGAGGGTTCACTGGTTCGGCTACGGTGTGAGGCTGTTGTCGCCGCAGAATAACAGGGAGTGTGGGTGAGTGGAGAGATGGCCTGGCCAGCGGTGGGAGTAGTAGGGGGCGGTGAGGCCTCCGCGGCAGCACACCCGACCACGGGAGGCAGGAGCTAGCGGCACGACCGGCGCTGCTTTGGGCGGCTAGAGCAAGAAGACCAGAGGTTGAAGAAGCACGATGGCCATTGGATGGACATCGTATGGTCACTGCAGCTAGAATCGTTTATATTGACTAAGTTGACAAAGCCCTTGGTATGCATCAACTTAGTAGGCCCACAGGTCAGCTTTCAAAACGGTGCGCCCCAGATGTCAGGGGGAGTAATCATTTTTGGGGCAGGTGAAGCTAGAATATCCGAGATTGAAGAAGAAGCATGACATTCGTTGGATGGACATCCAACGGCCATTGCTGCTAGAACCGTGTGCTGACTATAAGTTGACAAAGCCTTGCATACGCGTTAACTTATTTTTTTAGGGGACGTGTCAACTTAGTAGGCCCACAAGTGTGTGGCAGAGAACTTATAGCCCATTTGAGATTTGTAAGAATGTACAACCCATTTTGAATTCTAATGGAATTTACTACAGCCCATTTACAGTTTGTTAAAAGTACAACCCATTTTCTAGCTAGGACAACGATTAATAATTTCGACCAACCGTTCAAAACAGAATTCAATAAAACTTCCCACATTTTGATGGGATCCGAAATATTTTTATCCCAAAATTTCTAGTCAAATTAAATACAATTTCAATATAAATTTTTATTACGTAAAAATCCAATGAAACATTGCGCGTGCAACAATTAATGAAATTAAAATTTTCAAAATCCAAAAATAATATTTTATAAAGTAATTACGTGTTTGGTGCATTTTTTGTAGTTATTGTCCAGTTTTTATAATTACATCCCATTTATTATTTCTTAAAGCCCATTTTCTTGTTAAGCCTAATGCATCCCTCCTAGGAAACATTTGTAGCCCAGCAGGGCGGAGAATAACAAGTTGACCTTGCCTGGGTATTCCTCAAAAAAAGTATAGCTGGGCTAGCCATTTTTTAGCTTAAAAAAATTAATATCTGGGCTGGATATTTGGCCTGGGTTAGACGGGCCACAGCCTGCCCAGTTAATACCCTGCTCTCCTCTGAGCAACAACGAAAATGTTTCTCAAGAAAAACTCTACACTGCTCACACCTCAAAAACACACATACTGCTCGAGCTGCTTGGTCCTAGGTGTCAGTCGCTCCTTGTGCAATTCTCTCGTTTATTGACTACATAGGTTGACAATGGTGTGGGACCGTGATGTCAGGAAACCAGGAGGAAGCAAAAAAATTACAGTTGTATATAATAAGGAGGCACTTGCGTACGTGCGGCTATGGCCCTGGTGGGTCCCCATTGTCATCCTCTCCAAGTAAAGTCATCTCCTCATTCCTCATGTCCGTTGACCATGTTGACAACATGAGACGGCGGCGCCACGACGAGCGCAACAACTCGAAGGACGACGGAGAGGGCCTTGCGGGCCTAACAGATGGTCTGATGCAGCGCCCGCTGCTCATTCGCGAAGCCAGGATCATAGGGCCACATGTCCGTGATGGCATTGTCGTTCGCTTGTTTATCGGTGCTCGTTGAGGAGACGGAGGTTGCAGCACAGGTCCTCCTGCGCTGGTAGCTCTTTCGCCATTAGGGCGTCAAAGTGCGGCCGCACCTGCTCTATGGTGAACACGGCATGAACCGTCTTGGACAGTGGCGCCGGCTCCTGGTCGGAAGCTACGTCCATCGTCTGATTGTTGTCGCTCAGCTCGGCGAAGCTTCATTTGGCGAGCCAAAGATGTCCGATCGCTGGACCGACTCGCTACCAAGCACAAGTCGACCGCCTGCCCACCTGCATCGCCTCCTTGCCCGCGCATGCTTTCCGTCCAAAACGGTCAGTGCCGCCCGCCCCGCTTCCCGGTGCAGGCGATTGCTCCACCTTCAAATGACACAAGTGCCGTCCGTCTGTCCCTCTGCTGCCCACATTAATGATACGCGGTTGCTGAGGCGGCTACGCTGGCGCCACACATCCGTCCCTCCGTCGCCCACCATTGCTATATAAACTGCTGCGCTGGCCATAGCCGCAGTCATCCGCCTCCGTTCCCTTTCTCCTGTTCACACCACTACTGCCCACCATGGCTTCCTCGCGCTCCAGCGCTCTTCGGGACGGGCGGACGACGGACCACAAGGATATGGCAGCCATTGCTACCGATTGGCTGGCCGACAGGCAGCAGGAGGATGAAGCCGTCGCAATGGAGAACATGGTAGTCGACGATCTGGCACCACCCCCTCCTCCGCGCCATCCTCGCCGGTGCATTGCACCATGACCATGGGCGAGGCCCGTGCCCAATACATGGACACGATGAGGCAGAAGCGTCAGGAGCAGTTCCAGGAGGCGCAGGCCGACGCCGCCTACAACCACCATTTCCTCCAGGAGCACCTGTAGGAGGAGGAGCAGATTGCCGCGGAGCGAGCGGAGCAGGAGGTGTTGCTCGACTCATACCGCTCCGCCCGCGAGGGCCGTCTCGACCGCTGGCGGTACCGCATGCGGGTGGCGGAGGCTGCGGCAGCCTACAAAGAGGGCAATGAAGCGGGCGAGGCGCTATTTGGTGAGACTGAGGACGAGGCAGAGGACAATGCCAGCTCCGACGAGTCCCTGCTCTGCTGGCGTCAATGAGGCCCTGCTTCGCCGAGGCCTCGCAGCACCAACAACGAGGCAGAGGACACCACCGGCTCCGCCGAGGCCCCGCCCCGCCAGCACCGAGGCGGAGGCCCTACTCTACCGAGGCCCCGCCCCGCCAATAATGAGGCAGAGGACATCACCGGCTCCACCGATGCCCCACCCTGCCCACAACGAGGGGGAGGATTTCCCCCGCTCCACCGAGGCGCCAACCCGTCGGCAACGAGACAGAGGACATCGCCGGCTCTGTCGAGGCCCCGCCCCGCCGGCTAAAAGCACAAGTGCTCCCTGGGTGATTTTGGTAATTAATGCCAACATATCTCTTGTTGGACTAACACTTTTACATAGTATGTTTCAGACAAGTTCAACAATGAAGTGGCATGGACTAAAGGATGTGGAACCCCTTCAAGATGCTAAGGACAAAGGATTGGCTCAAGCTTCAAGATCAAGACTCTACATTTTCTATTTTTAGTGATCCAAGATCACATTGAGTCTATAGGAAAAGCCAATACTATCAAGAGGGGATGAGGTGTTGTTTAATGGCTTGCTTGCTCAAAGTGCTTAGTGATATGCTCCAAAGCCCTCAACTACTTTCTCACATCCACATATGTCCTAAACCAAAAGTCTAACTCGGCCCTACCCATTCTTTCTATCCGGCGCCACCGATTTCAGATGTCTTAGCCACTGCCACAAACCCTAGGCAAATTGGTCTCACCGATAGGGATCTCGGTCTCACTGAGATGGGATTGTAATCTCTCTGTGTATTTCCATTACCAAAATCGGTCTCACCGAGTTTGAGTAATTGGTACTACCGAGATTACAATGCAAACTCTCTGGTTAACTTATTACCAAAATCGGTCTTACCGAGTTTGTGTAATCGGTCTCACCGAGTTTGCCTGACCAACTCTCTGGTTAGATTATTACCAAAATCGGTCCTACCGAGTTTGTGTAATCGGTCTCACCGAGATTACATTATGCCCTAACCCTAACCATATCGGTCCTACCGAGTTGCATGTCGGTCCCACCAAAAATCCTAACGGTCACTAGATTTGCTAAATCGGTCTGATCGAGTTTACCAATTCGGTCCCACCGAGTTTGGCAAGTTGTGTGTAACGGTTAGATTTTGTGTGGAGGCTATATATACCCCTCCACCCACTCTTCATTCGTGGAGAGAGCCATCAGAACGAACCTACACTTCCAGCATCCATTTTCTGAGAGAGAACCACCTACTCATGTGTTGAGGCCAAGATATTCCATTCCTACCATATGAACCTTGATCTCTAGCCTTCCCCAAGTTGCTTTCCACTCAAATCTTTTTTCCACCAAATCCAAATCCTGTGAGAGAGAGTTGAGTGTTGGGGAGACTATCATTTGAAGCACAAGAGCAAGCAGTTCATCATCAACACACCATTTGTTACTTCTTGGAGAGTGGTGTCTCCTAGATTGGCTAGGTGTCACTTGGGAGCCTCCGACAAGATTGTGGAGTTGAACCAAGGAGTTTGTAAGGACAAGGATATCGCCTACTTCGTGAAGATCTACCGCTAGTGAGGCAAGTCCTTCGTGGGCGACGACCATGGTGGGATAGACAAGGTTGCTTCTTCGTGGACCCTTCGTGGGTGGAGCCCTCGTGGACTCAATGAACTGCTACCCTTCATGGGTTGAAGTCTCCGTCAACGTGGATGTACGATAGCACCACCTATCGGAACCATGACAAATACATCCGTGTCTCCAATTGCGTTTGAATCCTCCAAACCCTTCCCTTTACATTCTTGCAAGTTGCATGCTTTACTTTCCGCTGCTCATATACTCTTTGCATGCTTGCTTGTTATGTATTGTGAGTGTTAAACTTGTGCCTAAACTCCACTTAAACTTAAAGAAGTTAAAAACTGCAACTTTTGGTACTTAGTGTCTAATCACCCCCCCTCTAGACACTGATACGTCCCCAACGTATCTATAATTTTTGATTGCTCCATGCTACTTTATCTACTGTTTTAGGCAATATTGGGCTTTATTATCCACTTTTATATTATTTTTGGGACTAACCTATTAACCAGAGGCCCAGCCCAGATTTGCTGTTTTATGCCTATTTCAGTGTTTCGAGGAAAAGGAATATTAGACGGAGTCAAAACGGAACGAAATCAACTGGAGAAGTTATTTTTCGAAGGAAAGCCACCCAATGGACTTGGAGTGCACGTCAGGAAAGAAGGGAGGTGCTCACGAGGGGTGGGGGCGCGCCCACCCCCCCGGGCGCTCCCCCTGCCTCGTGGCCTCCCCTTCGGTCCACCGACGTACTTCCTTCACCCATATATACCTACATACACTCAAACTTCCAGAACAGAAGATAGATCGGGAGTTCTGCCGCCGTAAGCCTCTGTAGCCACCAAAAACCTCTCGGGAGCCCGCTCGCACCTGCCGAGGGGGATCCCATCACCGTGGCCATCTTCATCATCTCGGCGCTATCCATGACGAGGAGGAGTAGTTCACCCTCGGGCCGAGGGTATGTGCCAAGAGCTATGTCTTTGATCTCTCTCTCTCTCGTGTTCTCTCTCGTGTTCCCTCTATGGCACGATCTTGATGTATCCCGAGCTTTGCTATTATAGTTGGATCCTATGATGTTTCTCCCCCTCTACTCTCTTGTGATGAATTGAGTTTCCCCTTTTGAAGTTATCTTATCGGATTGAGTCTTTTATGAGAACACTTGATGTATGTCTTGCCATGATTATCTGTGGTGACAATGGGATATCATGTGCCACTTGATGTATTTTTTGGTCATCAAATTGCGGGTTTCGTGACATTGGTGACCGATGCATAGGGGTTGGCACACGTTCTTGACTCTCCGATAGAACCTTTGGGGCACTCTTTGAAGTACTTTTATGTTGGTTGGATGAATCTGAGATTGTGTGATGCATATCGTATAGTCATGCCCACGAATACTTTAGGTGACAATGGAGTATCTAGGTGACATTAGGGTTTTGGTTGATTTGTGTCTTAAGTTGTTATTCTAGTACGAACTCTTTTATAGATTGATCCGAAAGAATAACTTTGAGGTGGTTTCGTACCCTACCATAATCTCTACGTTTGTTCTCCGCTATTAGTGGCTTCGGAGTGACTCTTTGTTGCATGTTGAGGGCTTGTTATACTATCTATCTATGTTATTATTGTTGAGAGAACTTGCACTAGTGAAAGTATGAACACTAGGCCTTGTTTCCTATCATTGCAATACTGTTTACGCTCACGTTTATCACTTGTTACCTTGCTGTTTTTATTATTTCAGATTACAAAAACCTATATCTACAATCTATTTTGCACTTGTATCACCATCTCTTCGCCTAACTAGTGCACCTATAAAATTTACCATTGTATTGGGTGTTGTCGGTGTCAAAACCGGCGGATCTCGGGTAGGGGTTCCCGAACTGTGCGCCTAGGCGGATGGTAACAGGAGACGAGGGACACGATGTTTTTACCCAGGTTCGGGCCCTCTCGATGGAGGTAAAACCCTACTCCTGCTTGATTGATATTGATGATATGGGTAGTACAAGAGTGGATCTACCACGAGATCAAGGAGGCTAAACCCTAGAAGCTAGCCTATGGTATGATTGTTGTTATTGTTGTTGTGTTGTCATACGGACTAAAACCCTCCGGTTTATATAGACACCAGAGAGGGCTAGGGTTACACAGAGTCGGTTACAATGGTAGGAGATCTACACATCCGTATCGCCAAGCTTGCCTTCCACGCCAAGGAAAGTCCCATCCGGACACGGGACGAAGTCTTCAATCTTGTATCTTCATAGTCTTGGAGTCCGGCCGATGATGATAGTTCGGCTATCCGGACACCCCCTAGTCCAGGACTCCCTCATTAGCCCCTGAACCAGGCTTCAATGATGACGAGTCCGGCGTGCATATTGTCTTCGGCATTGCAAGGCGGATTCCTCCTCCGAATAATTTATAGAAGATTGTGAACACCAGGATAGTGTCCGGCTCTGCAAAATAAATTCCACGTACCACCGTAGAGAGAATAATATTTACATAAGTTCAATCTGCTGACGTATTTCGTGGTATGACGTCACACCACAACCAAGCCTTTACTTGAATCATTTTTATTATACCACCTCAGCACGTTTAGCGAAGCGGTTTCCTTGGCACGTCTTGTCGAAGCAGAGATCGTGTTCCCCTTATTCCGGGATCCTCATCAATACGGACGTGGGTAACCCAACCGCGCCATTGATTGTGGCGCTTGGGAGATAAGCGAGTTTTACCAGGCTAGTTGGGACGCATAGTTTCATCCGCCCATATATAAGGGGATAAGGATCCACCTTTTTTACTTACGGCTTCTTCCTCCTTTGCTTATCCATCTCCGCGCACTCGAGCTCCAGCGCCCAAGTCCGCACATCTCACCTCGACCTTCTCCAGCCATGTCCGGAGTGGGAGGCAAGTGGATGGCCTCCTCCATTACGGAGGGGCACATAGAGTAGCTGCGCAGCGCCGGATATCTGTCGAGCGACATCGCGCATCGGCTCCCCGACGAGGGGCAGCTCATCCCCACCCCCAGGCCCCATGAGAGGGTGGTATTCCTTCCCCATTTCCTCCGCGGACTGGGCTTCCCACTCCACCCCTTTGTCCGGGGGCTCATGTACTACTACAGCCTGGATTTCCACGATCTGGCCCCAAATTTCATCCTCAATATCTCGGCGTTTATCATTGTGTGCGAGGCCTTTCTCTGCATCCAGCCCCACTTCGGCTTGTGGCTAAAGACCTTCAATGTCAAGCCGAAGGTTGTGAAGGGCAGCCAAGCGGAGTGTGGAGGCGCCATGGTGGGCAAAATGCCCAACGTCACTTGGCTTGAGGGTGCCTTCGTGGAATCCATCAAAGGGTGGCAATCTGGGTGGTTCTACATCACCAAGCCGCGTGACCCTAAATGGGCAGCGGCCCCCGAATTCAGATTTGGCATCCCCATGCAGCTCACCTCCTGGAAAGAGAAGGGCTTGCTATGGGGTAGTTCGAAGAGTCGACCGCACTCGATCCCGCTCTGCACTCGTGAACAAGAAGCTCAAGCTTGTCAACGTGATCCGTGTCATGCTCGTCCGCGGATTCTCCCCGCCAAAGAACGGACTTCAATTTGTGGAGTTTGATCCGGCCAAGACCGACCTTGAGCGGGCTCTTCGACACTACGCACGGCTGCTCGAGGGTGCTGCTCAAGGCGCCAAGCTCCGC
Organism: Aegilops speltoides; assembly: GCA_021437245.1. Classification (NCBI taxonomy): domain Eukaryota; kingdom Viridiplantae; phylum Streptophyta; class Magnoliopsida; order Poales; family Poaceae; genus Aegilops; species Aegilops speltoides. The sequence continues at coordinate 337,405,403 of CM038146.1, forward strand.
ATCCTCTACCAAGATCGCGGATTCAGCACGCAGCGTCCGGCTGGCGAGGTAAGCTATGTTATCCTTTATGGGACATTTGCTTTTCATAGTTTGACTCTATGCAGGATCTAAACTCCCAATGCCTTTAACAGTTCGGCAGAAGACGCCCGGACAGGTTAACCGTCCGGCCCTGCTCGAAGACCCAGCGGATGCCCGCTTGACAGGTTGCTGGTCCCGCACTTTACGTAGTGCCGAGAAGAAGGCCAAGAAGGCCACGGGAACCCGAAGGAGTTCCCGGTGTCAGGTGGTACGGACTCATCGTCCGATGACTCCGAGGCGGACTCCTCCCACGAGGACGAGGAGGAGAAGAAAGAGGTCTCTCCCCCAGCGGGGGGAGAGAAGAAGAGGAAGGCCTGAGGCCGAAGGGTCCAAGATGGGAAGGACCCTTCCCCCGGACTGTTCCGCCAACGTCGGTGATGGCGACGAGGAGTGGCCCTCAAGGGCCAAGCCCCTAGCGAGATCGTAAGTATCCGGACTCCTAGATGATTTATAATTTTTCTTTTTGTCACACGGTGTCTTTCTAATGCCGCATACAACCTGTAGTCCGCCCAAGGACGATCTTCCCGCTTCGTCGAGCGGGTCCTTGGGCACGTCGGATATGGATTCTCTTCCACCGCCCACCCCCGTGATGTCGACGACGCCGAGGTGGGATCCCGGAAGGGACCCACCAGAGGAGGAGGCCCGGAGGTGCCGCAGGCAACCTCCGGACTTTGCACCGGACTCCGCACCGAACTCCGCAGGGTTCCGAGTCCGGCGAGCGCCCTTCGTAAGAAGGGCAAGACTGTGACACCGGCGGCCTCCATCCAACCGGAGGCATCGGATAACTTGCTGGAGCGCTCAACGGCGCTTCCATCGAAGAAGAGCACCGCACTATCATGAGTGCGGTGATTCAGAAGGTTCAGCTCGCCAAGAGCGGGCTGACCGAAGCCTGCAGCAGCCTTCTAACAGGCTTTGAGGTAAGAATTTTAATATGTGTAAAGTAGTACCACATAGACAGTAGCCCCTGATGCTCGGTTCGGTGTTCGGAAAGAAAAGCCGGACTGAGGATCTAAAAAGATATACGCAGGAGTCTTAAAATATGTTAATATGGGATTGCAGGCTGCGCTGCTGACCTCTGCCGCACTGACTGCGGAGGTCAATGCTGTGAAGCAAAGCCTCGAGCGGTCCGAGAGCGAGCTCGTCCGTGCCAAGAAGCAGCTCGAGGACAAGGAAGGTGAGTAACACCATATTAAAGTTGTACCTTATAGAAAAGGATTTGGTTGCAAGAGAAATAACGAGGATAACGTGGGTACTCCAGGGGCTACGAACGAGGTGGCAACCCTGAAGGAGGCGGTGTCTGCGGCCGAACGCAATGCGGCCGCAGAACGAGCCGAGCGAGAGAAGCAGGAGGCGCGGGTGGCGGAGGTACAGCAAGAGCTCCAGGCTCTCGTGGAAAAGCATGAGAGTTTGGAGCGTGACTCAAAGACTCGAGAGTCCGAGCTTGCGTCGGCTCTTGAGAGTGCCAAAGCCGCTAAGGCTGAAGCCCACAAGGCCCTCCAGGAAATCGAGGCGTTGAAGAAAATAGCAGCGGGTAAGGCATTTTTCATGCAAAGCAAGCATGTGAATGTGAATTACCTATTACTTACCCGAATTGGAGCTCTCCAGAGCTGCTCGCAGATCTGCCCGAAGCGTGTCCGATGCTGCCGCTTTCTCCGGACGAGGAGGGAGCTCGATGGAGAAGGTCTTCGGTCTCGATATCTTGAGGCCGACATCCGTGTTTTTAGCGACCAGTGAAGCAGCTGGTCGAGCTCCACAAGGTGGCCGAACAGGCCATGAAGGGCCTCATAGTTTGGCTGTGGCCCAAGGAGGCCATGCCTGGAGCTACTTCGGCCTGGTGCGGCGGCTGGTGGATGCGTGTCCACAGGTTGAAGTCGCCAAGCACTCCGCTTTGCATTGAAGGTGCCCGTTGGGCCCTTGCCCGCAAAGGTGCACCGGGCAGATGGATGCTGAGAAGCTTGTGACGGACGCGCCACCGACGGGCAAGGAGTATTGCACACCCGAGATGTATTGTAAGAGTGTCCTGAAGGGTGCCCGCATGATTGCGGGTGAGTGCTCCAAAGATGTAATATTTGAGTAGACACGCATTTTGTTATCCTGTGCGCTGAAAACTTTGTTCATATGCGCTAAGCAACGCTTGTTAATTTAAAATATTACCTTCTGTGCGGCCGTTTATCAAATCTGAGAGATGGCAAGTCGTCGGCTTCAGCCCCCATGTCACGAGTGCTGGGGTGTTCGGGATAAACTTGAGCGCTCTTGTTCCCATTTTTGGGTCCATCTAGGGAGGCGCTCAACACAACGAACGAGGCAACCGGACTTATAACACTTGAACGCTCTCACTTAGCCATAGAATTCTATAATTTTAAATTTCGGCGAAGCCCCTAGTGTTCGGAAGACCGAGTTCGGGGCGCTATCCACGCCTGGGCCGGACAAAGCCGGTTCCTCGCTCTAAGCGGCATAAGTCTTTAGGGACTCGAAGAAACCTCTCGAACAGCGACCAGCTCCCGCCTTATCATGATAGTCAGTTTTAGCTTTCTCCACTGAGGCGCTCGCCCAGCTCAACTGGGGCGCAATCGCAGTGGTTCTCCCAATGCTACCTTAGCCGATACAACGGAACGTAAGGTACCAAAACATGGGAGCTGGGCAAACCCAACTATTGACCCAAGTCATGATTCGGAGCCGATGCATATAATGCTATAAGTTCGGGGTGCCGCACTTGTGAAAGTGTTCGGACTTATCACACCATAATGTGGGGAACTTAAGCCCCTGGTGTATGTAGCCGTACCAAAGTGTACGGATGCAACATGTCATGAACATATGTATAAGAAAGAAATGCAGTTATAAGCAAAAAACGATGCATTGTTTATTCAAGAAATACTGCCATGAATGCAGAATGATACAAATAGTGCGGTAAGCAAGGGATGGGACTATTAAACATGTCCCCCTCCAGGGGTAGGCTGCGGAATGATGTATAAAACAGATTTAATGCTCATAATGGAGACCACCGGATACTGTCAGTAGCCTTTCTCCTTCCCGGCTGTTGCATCGTGAGTTCGACAGTCTATTGCTGGGATGTGGCCTCCGTGAACGGAGTCCTGTGGGTAATAAAAAAGAAAAAGGAAAAAGAATGACACACTTGGGAGCCCCTGGTGTGGTTAAGCCGCATTCTGGGCCTGTCGTGGTCGTGCCCCTCCCCCTATGCCCATGGTATCTCCAGAGCATAGTGATGTACGCGAAGGACCAATCTTGCAATTTTGCAAGGGCAGGGGTTGGGGCCGCATTGCTATGCGTGCTCGGAACGTGCCAGGTGGTCATATTGTAGTTACTCCGGGCGCGTTTAGCCGTGTCCGGTCGCTTAACGGCCGGACTCGAGAATTGCCTTAAAAGGCTGCTCAGATTTCGCCGCGAGAGCATTGTGTGTTCCTCCGCTCGGAGGAGCGTTGATGTTTCCTTTGACCGTGATGACTCCTCGAGGGCCTGGCATCTTGAGCTTGAGGTATGCGTGGTCGCGGCACCGCGCTGAGCTTTGCAAACGCGGTCCGTCTGAGCGAGCATGATAGCCGCCAGGAACGGAACTATGTCAAGATTAACTCCTCGCTCGGAAGTTATCCGGGATCCAAGACCACTTCAAGTGTGACCGAGCTCGCATAATTAGCCTCTACACCTGGTATGGCGCCTTTGAAGGTCGTCTTTGTGGGTTTAATCCTTGAGGGTCTATGCCCATCTTGCGACCGTATCCCGATAAAGCAGGTTCAAAGGCCGCCGCCGCCCATCGAGGACTCTAGTGAGGTGAAATCCATCGATGATTGGGTCTAAAACCAATGCGGCGAATCCGCCGTGGTGGATATCGGTGGGTGGTCCTTCGATCAAAAGTGATCGGGCAGAGGACCATGGGTTGAACTTGGGCGATCGGCTCCATCAGCAGATACGCCCTCGAGTGCACGCTTCCGCCCCTCTTGGGTATGTGAGTTGCGTATATCATGTTCACCGTCCGCACTTGTGGGGGGAAACCCTTCTGTCCTCTATTGTTCGGCGGTCGGGTCTCTTCCTCGTCATTGCTATGTAGTCCCTTGTCATTGTTTTCGGCAATTAACTTGCCTGCCTGCTTAAATACCCAACAATCCCTATTGGTGTGATTAGCTGGCTTTTCGGGGGTGCCGTGTATCTGGCAAGAGCGGTCAAGTATTCTGTCCAAATTGGACGGACCCGGAGTAGTTCTTTTGAATGGCTTTTTCTGCTGACCGGGTTTGGAGCCTCTGAATCCGGCGTTGACTGCCGTATCCTTAGTGTTATCGCCGTTAACGCGGCGTTTGTTCTTGTTGCAACGCGACCTGCCATTGCGGTCCTTAATATCCGGACTGCCAGAATTTTTGCTGAGGTTGTTACTGCGGGCTAGCCAGCTGTCCTCTCTGTGCGTATGGGTCATGAGTGATGTGAGGGCTGCCATGGATTTCGCTTTTCTGTCCTAGGTGCCGGCAAGCCACTCATCGCGGATGTTATGTTTGAAGGCTGCGAGGGCCTCTGCATCCGGACAGTTGACGATTTGATTTTTCTTTGTTAAGAACCATGTCCAGAATCGTCTGGCCGATTCGTGTGGCTGCTGAATTATGTGGCTTAGGTCATCAGCGTCTGGTGGTCGCACATACGTGCCCTTGAAGTTATCAAGGAATGCGGCTTCCAGGTCCTCCCAACACCCAATAGATTCTGCTGGCAAGCTGTTGAGCCAATGCCGAGCTGGTCCTTTAAGCTTGAGTGGGAGATATTTGATGGCGTGAAGATCGTCGCCGCGGGCCATGTGGATATGAAGGAGATAGTCTTTGATCCAAACCGTGGGGTCTGTTGTGCCATCATAGGATTCAATATTCACGGGTTTAAACCCTTCGGGGATTTGATGATCCATTACTTCATCTGTGAAGCATAGTGGGTGTGCGGCGCCTCTGTATTGGGCTATATCACGACGTAGCTCAAGCGAGCTTTGTCTACTGTGTTCAGCCCGGCCGGAGTTGCTGTATCCGGCGCGATGGTTGTCGTCGTGCATCGTGGGGCGCCCACGCTATCCGTAGATCGATCTTGATTGTCTTGCCTTATCCTCCAATATGTCTCGCAAGTCCGGCGCTATCCCCCGTGGCTTCGTACTTTTCGAGCGGTGCCGGGGTACGGTTCTAGTGGAGGGCCTAGAGGCCTTTCTGTCGCAGCCACGAGGTGGTCGGTCACCAGACAGCGCTGGTGATGCGGTTTATATGCCTCCTCCTCTAATCGGGGAGCAGCTTGCGCTTGGGGTAGCTTTTGGAGGCGTTCGAGTTCATGCTCTTCGCCGCAAGGACTTCAGTCCATCTGTCGGCTAGCAGATCTTGATCAGCTTTAAGCTACTGCTGCTTTTTCTTGAGGCTGTTTGCCGTGGCCATAAGCCTGCGTTTAAAACGCTCTTGTTCGACGGGATCCTCAGGTATGACGAATTCATCGTCGTCGAGGCTTGCCTCGTGTCCAGATGGAGGCATGTAGTTATCATCCTCTACCTCTTCGTCTACCCTCTCTCATGAGGGCTGGCTTCTCCGTCCTCCTGTGCTGAATCTTGCTGGAGGGGGTTGTCTTCGGCACTATCTGGGGTATTATTATCTTCAGTGCCGGAATCTCCATTCTTGCCGTGGCAGGATTTGGAGCGGCGCCGCTGACGCCGGCGCTTGGCTGTTTCTTGGAGGGGTCTTCCTCCGCCGTTCCCTCGCCATTCCCATCCTTTGGGATATCCACCATGTACATGTCATATGACGAGGTGGCTTTCCAGTGCCCAGTAGGCGCTGGTTCTTGGTCGTCTCCGGCATCATCGTCCATACCGTCGATGTCTTCGGAGTAGAAGTCTAGCATGTCGGTTAGATCGTCGATAGTGGCTACAAAGTGGGTGGTGGGTGGGCTTTGAATTTCTTCGCCGTCCGCATCCCAACCGCCCCCGCGATCCCGCGAGGCTCTCCGATAATGAGAGATACTTTAGCGAATTCGAGGATGTCGCCAAAAGGTGAGTGTTGAAAGATGTCCGCAGCGGTGAACTCCATGATCGGCGCCCAATCGGATTCGATCGGAGGGGCGCGGAGGTTCGAGTCCGGCACCTCGGAGTCACGAGCTTCACAAGGGACAAGGTCGATTCGGCTCCATCGCCGTAGAGGTTGCAGCCCCCGAGGCGGTGTCTAGCCACCCGTCCTCGATCCGCGCAGCCGGCTCCGAATTAGGGGTCGGAGCGGACTCATGTGCGACCTCCAGGGCACTGTCCGGCAGCAGAGCTAAATCATGCCCATCGAGACAGTGCGGCGTGCTCGGCTGTGGCTCGAATCCGTTGAAGATCAAGTCTCCGCGGATGTCAGCCGTGAAGTTCAGACTCCAAATCTGACCTGACGGCCAGGGGCATAGCTTTCGATCTGCTCCAGATGGCCAAGTGAATTGGCGCGCAGTGCAAAGCCGCCGAATACGAAGATCTGTCCGGGGAGAAAAGTCTCACCCTGGACTGCGTCGTTGATGATCGAAGGAGTCATCCATCCTATCGGTGACGACACAGAGGAATTCTTAATGAAAGCACCAATGTCGGTGTCAAAACCGGCGGATCTCGGGTAGGGGGTCCCGAACTGTGCGCCTAGGCGGATGGTAACAGGAGACGAGGGACACGATGTTTTTACCCAGGTTCGGGCCCTCTCGATGGAGGTAAAACCCTACTCCTGCTTGATTGATATTGATGATATGGGTAGTACAAGAGTGGATCTACCACGAGATCAAGGAGGCTAAACCCTAGAAGCTAGCCTATGGTATGATTGTTGTTATTGTTGTTGTTGTGTCCTACGGACTAAAACCCTCCGGTTTATATAGACACCGGAGAGGGCTAGGGTTACACAGAGTCGGTTATAATGGTAGGAGATCTACACATCCATATCGCCAAGCTTGCCTTCCACGCCAAGGAAAGTCCCATTCGGACACGGGACGAAGTCTTCAATCTTGTATCTTCATAGTCTTGGACTTCGGCCGATGATGATAGTTCGGCTATCCGGACACCCCCTAGTCCAGGACTCCCTCAGGTGTGTTGGGGACATAAGAGACTCTTTGTTATTTGGTTGCAGGGTTGCTTGAGAGAGACCATCTTCATCCTACGCCTCCTACAGATTGATAAACCTTAGGTCATCCACTTGAGGGAAATTTGCTACTGTCCTACAAACCTGTGCACTTGCAGGCCCAACAACGTCTACAAGAAGAAGGTTGTGTAGTAGACATCAGGCTCTTTTCTGGCGCCGTTGCCGGGGAGGTGAGTGCTTGAAGGTATATCTTTAGATCTTGCAATCGAATCTTTTTGTTTCTTGTTTTAGCACTAGTCTAGTTTATAGAAGAAAATTACCAAAAAATGAAGTTAAGTTTGTCTCATACGCTTCACCTTTCTAATATCTTTTGTGAGTATGATGGAAAGGACAATTGTGCTCAAGTGCTAGAAGAAGAAATCTCTAAATTGTTTGGCACTAAATCTTTGAATGATGAGCATGATTGCAATGTTGTTTGTACGAATTCTTTGAATATCCATGATGCTAATGATGATTGCACTAGTTATGATGAAAATATCTCTTATGAGCATGTCAACTTTTGTGGAGTGCATGTTTGCATGAACACACCAAATAGAGAAGATATTTATTGCAAGAGGCATAAGTGTTGGCGAACGTTGCAGAAAATTAAAAATTTTCCTACGGTTTCACCAAGATCCATCTATGAGTTCATCTAAGCAACGAGTGATAGGAGTGCATCTACATACCCTTGTAGATCGCGAGCGGAAGCGTTCAAGAGAACGGGGATGATGGAGTCGTACTCGCCGTGATCCAAATCACCGATGACCAAGTGCCGAACGGACAGCACCTTCCCGTTCAACACATGTATGGAGCGGATGACGTCTCCTCCTTCTTGATCCAGCAAGGGGGAAGGAGAGGTTGAGGAAGAAGACTCCAGCAGCAGCACGACGGCATGGTGGTGGTGGAGAAGCAGTACTCCGGCAGGGCTTCGCCAAGCAACTGCGGGAGGAGGAAGAGGTGTAGCAGGGGGAGGGAGGCGCCAAGACTCAGGGGTGCGGCTGCCCTCCCTACCCCCTCCTTTATATAGGCCCCCAGGGGGGTAGTCGGCCCTAGAGATGGGATCTCTGGGGGGGGGCGGCCAAGGGGGGTGGAGTGCCCCCCAAGGCAAGTGGAGGCGCCCCCTCCCCTAGGGTTCCCAACCCTAGGCGCAGAGGGGGCCCCAGGGGGGGGGGGCGCACCAGCCCACTAGGGGCTGGTCCCCTCTCCACTTCAGCCCACGGGGCCCTCCGGGATGGGTGGCCCCACCCGGTGGACCCCCGGGACTCTTCCGGTGGTCCCGATACAATACCGGGTGACCCCGAAACTTTCCCGATGGCCAAAACAACACTTCCTATATATAAATCTTCACCTCCGGACTATTCCGGAACTCCTCGTGACGTCCGGGATCTCATCCGGGACTCCGAACAACATTCGGTAATCACATACAAGTCTTCCTAATAACCCTAGCGTCACCAAACCTTAAGTGTGTAGACCCTACGGGTTCGGGAGACACGCAGACATGACCGAGACGGCTCTCCGGTCAATAACCAACAGCGGGATCTGGATACCCATGTTGGCTCCCACATGCTCCTCGATTATGTCATCGGATGAACCACGATGTCGAGGATTCAGTCAACCCCGTATACAATTCCCTTTGTCAATCGGTACGTTACTTAACCGAGACTCGATCGTCGGTATCCCAATACCTCGTTCAGTCTCGTTACCGACAAGTCACTTTACTCGTACCGTAATGCATGATCCCGTGACCAAATACTTGGTCACTTTGAGCCCATTATGATGATGCATTACCGAGTGGGCCCAGAGATACCTCTCCGTTATACAGAGTGACAAATCCCAGTCTCGATCCGTGTCAACCCAACAGACACTTTCGGAGATACCTGTAGTGCACCTTTATAGTCACTCAGTTATGTTGTGACGTTTGGTACACCCAAAGCACTCCTACGGTATCCGGGAGTTACATGATCTCATGGTCTAAGGAAAAGATACTTGACATTGGAAAAGCTCTAGCAAACGAACTACACGATCTTGTGCTATGCTTAGGATTGGGTCTTGTCCATCACATCATTCTCCTAATGATGTGATCCCGTTATCAACGACATCCAATGTCCATAGCCAGGAAACCATGACTATCTGTTGATCAACGAGCTAGTCAACTAGAGGCTCACTAGGGACATATTATGGTCTATTTATTCACACGTGTATTACGATTTCCGGATAATACAGTTATAGCATGAATAAAGACAATTATCATGAATAAGGAAATATAATAATAACCTTTTATTATTGCCTCTAGGGCATATTTCCAACAATAAGTACTTAGAAACCAAATTTTTGCAAAAAGAGCTAGATGAATGTGCTGAAAGATTTAATATTTTTCGCACCCCTTGTGAACTTTGCAATGAACATAGTCATTTAAAGCTCTAATGCTATTTGTTTCATGATCAAGTCGTTTCCAAATATTGTGATAATTTGATTACCCTTGAGCATCGTAAAGAGCTTAGCCTTCTTTTGGGTTATGAAGAAATGAAACGTATAACTAAGGATATTCCAAAATTTGCCCTTGATAAAGTTCTTCATTTTGATCTAGAGAAAATTTATATGTATTGTGCGGAGAATTGCATTGAAAATCCTTATATTGCCAATTACATAAAGAAAAGAAAGCAAATAGAAGATGAAGAGAATACTAATGAAAGGGAAGAGACTTCCCAATCTCCTCCTATTATTTCTTATGATGAATCAGGTAACGAGGAGGAGCCTTCTATTCAACCAATCTCATCAATAAGGAGCTCAAAGAGGAAGGTTGAACCCACACATAATGTGAAGAATAAGAAGAAAAGAAGGAGCAACAAAGGTAGAAAGGTATTCCTCCCAAATGATGTTGCTCCTACTACTCATTGTGATGATGATAATTGCTATACTATTGGTGCTATCAATATTTTTAATGATGAGAGTGATTATGCTTATGATATGAAAGGGCCCAAGCTTGGGGAAGCTATGTTTGATTGGGATGAAATATTTGAGAATATATTTGCTGGAATTAATGTTTGTCCCAAGCTTGGGGATGCTATGTTTAATGAAGATGATATTTTTAGCATCCCAAGTTTTGATATGCAAAGTTGTTATGATGATAGCATGCCTCCTACCTATGATGATTATATTGATGAAAGTGGGTTCGGAAGAGAGTCAACTTTAGGAAGTAGTGATCCCACTATTTTGGAGGATGTTCAATTTTATTGTGATGAATATGAAAGTGGATTTGGAAGAGTGTCAACTTTATTTAGTGATTCCACTATCTTGGGAGAGGTTTCAATCGATTATGATGAGAACGAAGTTGCTACTTATGATGATTATTGTGATGAAACTTATGCTATAAAAATTAGTGATGATTATATTTACAAATCTTGTCATGATTATGATTACCCTTTTTCTGAACATTACTCTTTTAATGTAGAAACAATTTTTAGTGTTCAAGTCTCTTATGATACTCCCACTATTCCGAATGAGAAGAATTTTGCTTATGTGGAGAGTAGTAAATTTTCTATGCTTGTAGATCATGAAAAGAATGCTTTAGGTGCTGGTTATATTGTTGAATTCATTCATGATGCTACTGAAAATTATTATGACAGAGGAACATATGCTTGTAGGAGTTGCAATAATGTCAAGTTTCCTCTCTATGTGCTTAAAATTTCGAAGCTATGCTTGTTTTACCTTCCTATGCAAGTTGATTATTGTTCCAATAAGTTTTTTGCTCACAAAATCCCTATGCATAGGAAGTGGGTTAGACTTAGATGTGCTAGTCATATACTTCATGATGCTCCCGTTATGTTTCAATTCTTATCTTTTATGTGAGCATCATTGTCATCATCATGCCTAGCTAGAAAGGCATTAAAGAAAAGCGCTTGTTGGGAGACAACCCAATATTTATCCTTACTGTTTTTGTGTGTCCACATGATTATGCTACTGTAGTAATCATGTTTTATAGCTTTTCAATAAAGTGCCAAGTAAGACCTTTAGGATAGCTTACGGTGATAGTTGTGTTGATCCTGCTGAAAATCAGAAACTTTTGCACCCAGTAAATTAGTTTTGTTAATTCACAGAAACGTGTTCTTTATCTGATTATTTTTGCTCTGGGTTGGTACACGAATTGCTTAGGACTTCCTAATTTGGTAGAATTTTTGGAGTTCCAGAAGTATACGTTTGATACAGATTACTACAGACTGTTCTATTTTTGACAGATTCTGTTTTCTATGTGTTGTTTGCTTATTTTGATGAATCTATGAGTAGTATCGGAGGGTATGAACCATAGATAAGTTTAAGTACAGTAGATATTACACCAATATGAATTTAGAATGAGTTCATTACAGTACCTAAGTGGTTGTTTTATTTTCTTATACTAACGGAGCTTACGAGTTTTCTGTTGAGTTTTGTGTTGTGGAGTTTTCATGTTTTGGGTAAAGATTCGATGGACTATGGAATAAGGAGTGGCAAGAGCCTAAGCTTGGGGATGCCCAAGGCACCCCAAGTTAATATTCAAGGACAACCAAGAGCCTAAGCTTGGGGATGCCCCGGAAGGCATCCCCTCTTTCGTCTTCGTTCATCGGTAACTTTACTTGGAGCTATATTTTTATTCACCACATGATATGTGTTTTGCTTGGAGCGTCATTTCATTTTGTTAGTTTTTTCTTGCTGTTAGTTAGAATAATGTTTTGTATCTTTAGTTTCAATAAAGAAGTCAAGGATAGCCTTTGCCATGCTTATTTTGCTAGCATACATGTTGCTGTTTGAAAACAGAAAGTTTACCGCTGTTGCAAAAATTCCCTAGAAAAGTCAGAGAGTGGTATAATGATGAATCTTTTTTCATATTGAGCTCTGATAAATTTTATTACAGTGGGAATTTTAGTTCATAATTTTTGGAGTTAGGTAAGTATTGATACTCTTGCACTCTTTACAGACTATACTGCTTTGGCAGATTGCAGTTATGTTTGCATTGTTTGCATATGTTTGTTTGTTTAATGATTCTATTTGAGGATAGGAGTATTAAATATGCAGAGGCATTTAGTATGCAATGTTGAATAATAATTTTACTGATTTGTTACAGTAGAAAATGATAAGGTTGTGCATTGGTTTATACTAACCTATCTCACGAGTTCTTGTTGAGTTTGTTGTGAATGAAGCTTTTGATAAAAAGAGAAACCATGATATGAGATGAATTAAGGAGACACAAAAGTTCAAGCTTGGAGATGCCCAAGGCACCCCAAGATAATATTTCAAGAATTCTCAAGCATCTCAGCTTGGGAATGCCCTAGTAGGCATCCCACCTTTCTTCTTCAACAACTATCGGTTAGTATCGGTTGAGCCTAAGTTTTTGCTTCTTCACATGAGTTGTGCTATCCTTGCAATGTTTTCTTTAGCTTTGCTTGCTGTTTGAATAAAGTATCAAGATCTGAAATTCTTTAATGAGAGAGAGTCTTCGCATAGTTACATAATTATTTAGCTACTCATTGATCTTCACTTATATCTTTCGGAGTAGTTTGTCATTTGCTCTAGTGCATCACTTATATCTTTTAGAGCATGGTGGTAGTTTTATTTTTAAGAAATAGATGGACTCTAATGCTTCACTTAGATTATTTTGATAGTCGTTGATAGCATGGTAATTTGCTTAATATTAACATACTTGGTATTCAAGATATGTGAAACTTTCTTTTGAGTGAATTGAATACTAAGATAAGTTTGATGCTTGATAATTGTTTTGAGATATGGAGGTGATAATATCCAAGTCGTGCTAGTTGAGTAATTATGAATTTAAAGAATGCTTGTGTTGAAGTTAGCAAGTCCCGTAGCATGCACGTATGGTTAAAGTTGTGTAACAAATTTGAAACGTGAAGTGTACCTGGCTTGTGCATCCTTATGAGTGGCGGTCGGGGACGAGCGATGGTCTTTTCCTACCAATCTATCCCCCTAGGAGCATGCGTGTAGTACTTGATTTTTGTTGACTTCTAAATTTTCGCAATAAGTATATGAGTTCCTTTGACTAATGTTGAGTCCATGGATTATACGCACTCTCATCTTTCCGCCTTTGCTGGCCTCTCTAATACCGCGCACTTTTCACCGGTATCATACACCCACCATATACCTTCCTCAAAACAGCCACCATAACTACCTATCATGGCATTTCCATAGCCATTCCGAGATATATTGCCATGCAACTTTCCATCGTTCTGTTTGTTATGACAAGCTCCATCATTGTCATATTGCTAGCATGATCATGTAGTTGACATCGTATTTGTGGCAAAGCCACCGTTTATAATTCTTTCATACATGTCACTTATGATTCATTGCATATCCCGGTACACCGCCGGAGGCATTCATATAGAGTCATACTTTGTTCTAAGTAACGAGTTGTAATTGTTGAGTTGTAAGAAAAATAAAAGTGTGATGATCATCATTATTAGAGCATTGTCCTAAGTGAGGAAAGGATGATGGAGACCATGATTCCCCCACAAGTCGGGATGAGACTCCGGACGAAAAAAAAGGATGGCCAAAAAAAGAGAAGAGAAAAGGCCCAAATAAAAAAAATAAAAAAATGAGAGAAAAAGAGAGAAGGGACAATGCTACTATCCTTTTACCACACTTGTGCTTCAAAGTAGCACCATGATCTTCATGATAGAGAGTCTCTTGTTTTGTCACTTTCATATACTAGTGGGAATTTTACATTATAGAACTTGGCTTCTATATTCCAATGATGGGCTTCCTCAAAATGCCCTAGGTCTTCGTGAGCAAGCGAGTTGGATGCACACCCACTTAGTTTCTTTTGTAGGTGAGGGAGTCCTGGATTAGGGGGTGTCCGGATAGCCGGACTATAGCCTTTGGCCGGACTCCTGGACTATGAAAATACAAGATTGAAGACTTCGTCCCGTGTCCGGAGGGGACTTTCCTTGGCGTGGAAGGCAAGCTTGGCGATACGGATATGTAGATCTCCTACCATTGTAACCGACTCTGAGTAACCCTAACCCTCTTCGGTGCCTATATAAACCGGAGGGTTTTAGTCCATAGGACGAACAACAATCATACCATAGGCTAGCTTCTAGGGTTTAGCCTCTCTCATCTCATGGTAGATCTACTCTTGTACTACCCATATCATCAATATTAATCAAGCAGGAGTAGGGTTTTACCTCCATCGAGAGGGCCAGAACCTGGGTAAAAACATCGTGTCCCTTGTCTCCTGTTACCATCCGCCTAGACGCACAGTTCGGGACCCCCTACCCGAGATCCGCCGTTTTGACACCGACATTGGTGCTTTCATTGAGAGTTCCTCTGTGTCGTCATCTTTAGGCCCGATGGCTCCCCCGATCATCAACAACGACGCGGTCCAGGGTGAGACTTTTCTCCCGGACAGATCTTCGTATTCGGCGGCTTTGCATCATGCGGCCAATTAAGCAGCCATCTGGAGCAGATTGAAAGCTACGCCCTTGACCATCAGGTTAGATTTGGAAGTTCAAACTACACGGCTGACGACCGCAGAGACTTGATCTTCGACGGGTTCGAGCCATAGCCAAGCGCGCCGCACTGTCACGATGGGCATGATCTAGCTCTGCCGTCGAGCGGTTGCCACAGGGGGCGCACCGATGTCCGCTCCGACCCTTAGCTCAGAGCCGACTGCGCCGATCGAGTACGGGTGGCTGGACACCGCCTCGGGGGCTGCGATCTCTGGCGATTGAGCCGTACACCAACCCCATCCTTGCGGAGCTCGTGACTCAAGGCGCCGGACTCCTCTCCGACTCAACCTTCATACCGCCAATCGAATCCGATTGGGTGCCGATCATGGAGTTCACCGCCGCGGACATCTTTGGGCACTCGCCCTTTGGCGACATCCTGAATTCACTAAAGTCTCTCTCTTTATCAGGAGAGCCCTGGCCGGACTATGGTCAGGAAGGTTGGGATGCGGACGACGAAGAAATTCAAAGCCCACCCACCACCCACTTCATAGCCACTATCGATGATTTAACCGACATGCTCAACTTTGACTCCGAATACATCGACGGTATGGACGACGATGCAGGAGACGACCAAGAACCAGCGCCTACAGGGCACTGGAAGGCCACCTTGTCATATGACATTTACATGGTGGACATCCCAAAAGATGGGAATGGCGATGGAACAACGGAGGATGACCCCTCCAAGAAACAGCCTAGGCGCTGGCGTCAGCAGCGCCGCTCTAAATCCCGCCACAGCAAAAACGGTGATTCTGGAACGGGAGACAATAACACCCCGGATAGTGCCGAAGACAACCCCCTCCAGCAGGATTCAGTGCAGGAGGATGGAGAAGCCAGCCCTCATGAGAGAGCGGCATGCATAGAGGTAGAGGACGATAATTACATGCCTCCCTCCGAAGACGAGGCAAGCCTCGATGACGACGAATTTGTCGTGCTTGAGGATCCCGTCCAACAAGAGCGTTTCAAATGCAGGCTTATGGCCACGGCAAGCAGCCTCAAGAAAAAGCAGCAACAACTTAGAGCTGACCAAGACTTGCTAGCCGACAGATGGACTGAAGTCCTTGCGGCCGAAGAGTATGAACTCGAACGCCCCTCCAAGAGCTACCCAAAACGCAGGCTGCTACCCCGATTAGAGGAGGAAGCACCTAAACCTACATTACCAGTGCATGATATGGCCGACCGGTCACCTCGTGGCCGCGACAGAGAGTCCTCTCGGCCCTCCACTCAAGCCGCACCCCAGCGCCGCTCAAAAAATACCAAGGCGCGGGGAAATGCGCCAGACCTGCGGGATATATTGGAGGACAAGGCAAGGCAAACAATATTGATCTACGGATCGCGTGGGCGCCCCACGATACGTGATGATAACCGTCACGCCTGATATGGCAATTCCAGCCCGGCCGAACACAGTAGACAAAGCTCATTTGAGCTGCGTTGTGATATAGCCCAATACAGAGGCGCCGCACACCCACTATGCTTCACAGATGAAGTGATGGATCATCAAATCCCTGAGGGTTTCAAACCCGTAAACATTGAATCATACGATGGCACAACAAATCATGCGGTCTGGATCAAGGACTATCTCCTTCATATCCACATGGCCCGCGGTGATGATCTACACGCCATCAAATACCTCCCACTCAAGCTTAAAGGACCAGCTCAGCATTGGCTTAAAAGCTTGCCAGCGGAGTCAATTGCTTGTTGGGAAGACTTGGAAGACGCATTCCTCGACAACTTCCAGGGCACCTATGTGCGACCACCAGACGCCGATGACCTAAGCCACATAATTCAGCAGCTAGAGGAATCGGCGGACAATTCGGACACGGTTCCTAACCAAGAAAAATCAAATCGCCGACCGTCTGGATGCGAGAGGCCCTTGCAGCCTTCAAATATAACATCCGACGAGTGGCTTGCCCGCACCTAGGACAGAAAAGCGAAATCCATGGCAGCCCTCACAACACTCATGACCCGCTTTTGCGCGGGAGAGCACAACTGGCTAGCTCGTAGTAACAACATGACCAAGAGCCCTGGTAATTTGGATACCAAGGACAGCAACGGTAGGTTGCGTCGCAACAAGCACAAGCACCGCATTAACGGCGATAATGCTGAGGATACGGCAGTCAATGCCGGATTCAGAGGCTCTAAACCCGGTCTGCGGAAAGCCCCATTCAAAAGGAATAATCCGGGCCCATCCAATTTGGACCGAATACTCAATCGCTCGTGCCAGATACATGGCACCCCCGAAAAACCAGCCAACCACACCAACAGGGATTGTTGTATGTTCAAGCAGGCAGGCAAGTTAAATGCCGAAAACAATGACAAGGTGCTGCATAGCGATGACGAGGAGGAGCCCCGGCCGCCGAACAATAGAGGACAGAAGGGCTTCCCCCCACAAGTGCGGACGGTGAACATGATATACGCAACCCACATACCCAAAAGGGAGCGGAAGCGTGCACTAAGGGACGTATATGCGATGGAGCCAGTCGCCCCAAAGTTCAATCCGTGGTCCTCCTGCCCGATCACTTTTGATCGAAGGGACCACCCCACTAGCATCCGCCATGGCGGATTCGCCGCATTGGTTCTAGACCCAATCATTGACGGATTTCACCTCACCAGAGTCCTGATGGACGGCGACAACAGCCTGAACCTGCTTTATCAGGATACAGTGTGCAAAATGGGCACAGACCCCTCAAGGATTAAACCCACAAAAACGACCTTTAAAGGCGTCATACTAGGTGTAGAGGCCAACTGTACAGGCTCAGTTACACTTGAAGTGGTCTTCGGATCCTGGGATAACTTCCGAAGCGAGGAATTAATCTTCGACATAGTCCCGTTCCGCAGCGGCTATCACACACTACTCGGACGAGCCGCATTTGCAAAGTTCAATGCGGTGCCGCACTACGCATACATCAAGCTCAAGATGCCAGGCCCTCGAGGAGTCATTACGGTCAACGAAAACACCGAACGCTCTCTCTGAACGGAGGAGCATACAGCGGCCCTTGCGGCGGAAGTAAAAAGCAGCCTCTCAAGGCAAATCTCGAGTCCGGCTATTCAATGTCTGGACACTGTCAAGCGCGCCTGGAGTAACCTACAACAAGACTGCCTGGCACGTTCCGAGCATGCGTAGCAATGCAGCCCCAACCCCAGCCCTCGCGAAATTGCGAAACCAGTACTACGCATACATAATTACGCTCTGGAAATACCATGGGCATAGGGGAGGGCACGACCACGGCAGGCCCGAACGCGGCTCGACCGCACTGAGGGCCCCGATTGTGTCATTCTTTTTTCTTACTTTCAGACTCCGCTCTCAAGAAGCCTGTCCGCAAGAGAATCACCGAACACACGATGCAATAGCGTGGAAGCGTAAAGCTACGCCGAGTGTCCAGTGGTCTCTATAACGAGCAGTATACTTGTTTCACATATCATCCCGCAGCTCTCCCCTGGAGGGGGACATGTCAAATAGCCCCGTCCATTAATTATCGCACTATTTGCATCGTTCTGCTTTTACCGCAACCTTTTTGAATAAACAATACATAGCTTCTGCCTATTATTGCATTCCTTTTTTTATCTATATATGTTCACTTATGACATGCTGCATCCGTACACTTTGGTACGGCCAAATACACCAGGGGCTTAAGTACCCCAAAATATGGTGTGATAAGTTCGAACACTTTCACAAGTGTGGCACCCCGAATTTATAGCATTATATGCATCGGCTCCAAATCATGTCTTGGGTCAATAGTTGGGCTTGCCCAGCTCCCATGTTTTGGTACCTTATGTTCCATTATATCAGCTAAGGTAGCGCTGGGAGAACCACTGCGATTGTGCCCCGGTTGAGCTGGGTTAAGCACCTCAGTGGAGAAAGCTAAAACTGACCGTCATTATAGGGCGAGAGCCGGTTGCTGTTCGAGAGGTTTTCGAGTCCCTAAATACTTATGCCGCTTAGAGCGAAGAGTCAGCTTGGTCTGGCCCAGGCGTGGATAGCGCCCCGAACTCGGTCTTCTGAATACTAGGGGCTTCGCCGAAATTTAAAATTATAGAATTCTATGGCTAAGTGAGAGTGTTCAAGCATTATAGTCCGGTTGCCTCGTTACGTTGCGTTGGCGCCTCCTCGAAGGACCCAAGAATGGGAAAAAGAGCGCTAAGTTTATCCCAACACCCCAAAGACTCGTGGCATGGGGGAAGTTTACGACTCGCCATCTGTCAAATTTAATAAACGGCCGCATGTAAGGTAATATTTTAAATTCACAAGCGTTGCTTAGCGATATGAACAAGTTTTCAGCGTCTGAGGATAACAAATGCGAGTTTACTCAAAATTACATCTTTGGAGCATTCACCGCTATAAAGGCGGGCACCCTTCAGACGCCTCATAATACATCTCGGGCTTGCGATACTCCCTGCCCGGCGGTGGTCTGTCTGTCACAAGCTTCTCGGCGTCCATCTTACCCAGTGCACTTTAGCACGGGCAAGGCCCTACGGCACCTTCGATGCAGAGCGAGCGCTGACGACTTCAATCCATGGACATCGCCCACCAGCCGCCTCAACAACCCAAAGTAGCTCCTGTGCATGGCTTCCTTAGGCCACACCAACTATGAGGCCCTTCATGGCCTGTTCGCCAACTTATGGAGCTCGACCCATCGCTTCACTGGTCGCTCAAGGGCACCGGGTGTCCGGCCTCAGCATACTGAGACTAGAACACCTTCTCCGTCGAGCTCCCCTCCTCGGCTCGGTAGAACGCGGCAGCATCGAACACACTGTGGGGCAGATCTGTGAATGCTCCTGGAGAGCTCCGGATTCGTGTAAGCAACAAGTAATTCACTTTCACGTGCCTGCTTTGCATAAAGAATGCCTTACCCGTCGCTATCTTCTTCATCGCTTCAATTTCTTGGAGGGCTTTTTAGGCTTCGGCCTTAGCGGCTTTGGCGCTCTCAAGGGCCAAGGCGAGCTCGGACTCTCGAGTCTTTGAGTCACGCTCCAAACTCTTGTGTTTTTCCACGAGAGCCTGGAGCTATTGCCGCACCTCCGCCACCCGTGCCTCCTGCTTGTCTCGCTCGGTGCGCTCCGCGGCCGCATTGCTTTCGGCCTTGGACACCGCTTCCTTCAGGGTCGCCACCTCGGTCGTGGCCCCTGCAATAATCACGTTATTCCTGTCATTTTTTGCAACCACATTTTTTATATACTTCCATAAGGTATTACTTACCTTCCTTGTCCTCGAGTTGCTTTTTGGCAAGGCCGAGCTCGTTCTCGGACCGCTCGAGGCTCTGCTTCAATGCATTGACCTCCGCAGTCAGTGCGGCAGAGGTCAGCAGCGCAACCTGCATTCCCCATATTAACATACTTATGTTAGACTCCTGTGTACATCTTTTTAGATCCTCAGTTCGGCTTTTCTTTCCGAACACCAAACTGAGCATCAGGGGCTACTGTCTATGCGGTAATATTTTTACATATCTTAAATACATACCTCAAAGCCTGTTAGAAGGCTGGCATAGGCTTCAGTCAACCCGCTCTTGGCGGACTGAACTTTCTGGATCAGCACACTCATAACAGTGTGGTTCTCCTCGTCGATGGAGGTGCCGTTAAGCGTTTCCAGCAAATTATCCGGTGCCTCCGGTTGGACGGAGGTCGCCAGTGTCGCAGTCTTTCCCTCTTTATGAAGGGGCCGCCTGCCGGACTCCGGAACCACTAAAGGTTCCAGTGCGGAGTCCGGCCCAGGGCCGGACTTAGAGCCCTTTCGGGTTTTATCCCCCTTGCGCCTGGAGTCCGGGAGGTTGCCTTGCGGCGCCTCCTGGACCACCTCCTCCTGGCTGGGCCCCTTTTGGGACCCCACCTCGGTGTCATCCGCAACGCGAGGAGAGGAGGCAGCCGGAAGTGAGGTGCTATTCACGTCCGACAAATCCAGGGAGCCGCATGTTGAAGCGTCGAGCCCGTCCTTGGGCGGGCTGCAGGGTTATATTCGGCGTTAGGAGATTCTGTACGACAAACAAAACGCCATGTGTTATTTTGGTATCCGGACACTTATGATGTCGCCAGGGGCTTAGCCCTTGGTGGCCACTCCTCTTCGCCGTCGTCGGCGTTGGTGGAGTAGTCCGGAGGAAGGGTCCTTCCCTTCTTGGACCCTCCGCCTCCCGGTTAGGCGGCCTTCCTTTTCTTCTCTCCCGGCGGGGAGAGGCCTCTTTTTCCTCCTCCTCATCTTCGCGAGAGGAGTCCGCCTCGGAGTCATTGGACGATGAGTCCGACAACACCTGGCGCCAGGAACTCCTTCGAGTTCCCGTGGCCTTCTTCTTGGCCTTCTTCTCCGGCACCACGTGAGGTACCGGAACCAGCAGCCCCGTCAATCGGGCGTCCGCTGGTCTTCGGCAAGGAGCCGGACGGTCAACCTGCTCGACGTCTTACGCCAATCCTGTCGAAGGAAAGGGAGTTTAGATCCCGCATAGAGTCAAACTATGGAAAACAAGAGTCCCGTGAAGGGTAAAGTAGCTTACCTCGCTGGCTTGACGTTGCGAGCTGAATCCGCGATCTTCGGTAGCGGATGCGGGAGCCTTGGCGCCCTTGAACAGCACCTTCCAGGCATCTCCGTACGTAGTGTCGAAGAGCCTGCTCAAGGTTTGGTGCTGTGCCGGATCAAACTCCCACAAGCTGAAGGCCCGTTGTTGGCACGGGAGGATCCGGCGGATGAGCATGACCTGGACTACGTTGACAAGCTTGAGCTTCTTGTTCACCAGGTTTTGGACGCAGGTTTGGAGTCCGGTCAGCCCTTCCGAATTACCCCACGTCAGGCCCGTCTCCTTCCAGGAGGTGAGCCGTGTAGGGAAGCCAGATCAGAATTCGGGGGCTGCCACCCATTTAGGGTCACGCGGCTCGTTGATGTAGAACCACCCCGATTGCCACCTCTTTATGGTCTCCACGAAGGAGCCCTCGAGCCATAGGACATTGGCCATCTTGCCCACCATGGCACCTCCGCACTCTGCTTGGCGGCCGTCCACTACCTTCGGCTTGACATTGAAGGTCTTCAGCCATAAGCCGAAGTGGGGCTGGATGTAGAGGAAGGCCTCGCACACGATGATGAACACCGAGATGTTGAGGATGAAATTCGGGGCCAGATCATGGAAATCCAGGCTGTAGTAGAACATGAGCCCCCGGACAAATGGGTGAAGTGGAAAACCTAGTCCGCGGAGGAAGTGGGTGAGGAACACCACCCTCTCATGGGGCCTGGGGGTGGGGATATGCTGCCCCTTGTCGGGGAGCCGATGCACGATGTCGCTGGACAAGTATCTGGCCTTCCGCAGCCTTTTGATGTGCCCCTCCGTGACGGAGGAGACCATCCACTTGCCTCCCGCTCCGGACATGGCTGGGGAAGGTTTAGGCGAGGTGTGCGGACTTGGGCGTAGAAGCTCGAGTGCGCGGAAATGGATGAGCAAAGGAGGAAGAAGGCGTAGGTAAAAAGGTGGATCCTTATCCCCTTATATGAACGGACGAAGCTATGCGTCCCCACCAGCCTGGTAAAACTCGCTTATCTCCCAAGCACCATAATCAATGGCGCGGTTGGGTTACCCACGCCCGTATTTACGAGAATCCCGGAATAAGGGGACACGATCTCTTCTTTGACAAGACGTGCCAAGGAAACCGCCTCGCTAAACGCGCTGAGGTGGGACAGTAAAAATGATTCGAATAAAAGCTTGGCCGTGGTGTGATGTCACGCCACGGAATATGTCAGCAGATTGAATTTGTGTAAATATTATTCTCTCTACGGTGGTATGTGGAACTTATTTTGCAGAGCCGGACACTATCCTTGTGTTCAAAATCTTCTATGAAGTATTCGGAGGAGGAACCCGCCTTGCAATGCCGAAGACAATATGCACGCCGGACTTGTCGTCATTGAAGCCTGGTTCAGGGGCTACTGAGGGAGTCCTGGATTAGGGGGTGTCCGGATGGCCCGACTATAGCCTTTGGCCGGACTCCTGGACTATGAAGATACAAGATTGAAGACTTTGTCCCGTGTCCGGATGGGACTTTCCTAGGCGTGGAAGGCAAGCTTGGCGATACGGATATGTAGATCTCCTACCATTGTAACCGACTCGAGTAACCCTAACCCTCTTGGTGCCTATATAAATGGAGGGTTTTAGTCCGTGGGACTAACAACAATCATACCATAGGCTAGCTTCTAGGGTTTAGCCTCTCGATCTCGTGGTAGATCTACTCTTGTACCACCCATATCATCAATATTAATCAAGCAGAGTAGGGTTTTACCTCCATCGAGAGGGCCCAACACAGGTAAAACATCGTGTCCCTTGTCTCCTGTTACCATCCGCCTAGACGCACAGTTCGGGACCCCCTACCCGAGATTTGCCGGTTTGACACCGACAGTAGGGCTTTCATATACTTATAGCTCTAGTGCATCCGTTGCATGGCAATCCTAGTCACTCACATTGATATCTATTGATGGGCATATCCATAGCCCGTTGATATGCCTAGTTGATGTGAGACTATCTTCCCTCTTTTTTGTCTTCTCCACAACCACTATTCTATTCCACCCATAGTGCTATATCCATGGCTCACGCTCATGTATTGCGTGAAGGTTGAAAAAGTTTGAGATTATTTAAGTATGAAACAATTCCTTGGCTTGTCATCGGGGGTATAGAAGTTGGGAACATCTTTGTGTGACGAAAATGAAGCATAGCCTAACTATATGATTTTGTAGGGATGAACTTTCTTTTGCCATGCTATTTTGAGAAGACATGATTGCTTTGATTAGTATGCTTGAAGTATTATTATTTTTATGTCAATATGAACTTTTGTCTTGAATCTTTCGGATCTGAATATTCGTACCACAATTAAGAAGATTTACATTGAAATTATGCCAAAGTATCACTCCGCATCAAAAATTCTTTTTATCATTTACCTACTCGAGGACGAGCAGAATTAAGCTTAGGATGCTTGATACGTCTCCAACGTATCTATAATTTTGATTGCTCCATGCTACTTTATCTACTGTTTTAGGCAATATTGGGCTTTATTATCCACTTTTATATTATTTTGGGACTAACCTATTAACCGGAGGCCCAGCCTAGATTTGTTTGTTTTATGCCTATTTCAGGTGTTTCGAGGAAAAGGAATATCGACGGAGTCAAAACGAACGAAATCAATCGGAGAAGTTATTTTTGGAAGGAAAGCCACCGATGGACTTGGAGTGCATGTCGGGAAAGAAGGAGGTGCTCACGAGGGTGGGGCGCGCCCACCCCCCCAGGGCGCCCCTACCTCGTGGCCCCCTTTCGTCCACCGACGCTTCTTTCACCCATATATACCTACATACCCTCAAACTTCCGAGCAGAAGATAGATCGGGAGTTCGCTGCATAAGCCTCTGAGCCACCAAAACCTCTCGGGAGCCTGTTCGGCACCCTGCGGAGGGGGAACCCATCACGTGGCCATCTTCATCATCCCGAGCTATCCATGACGAGGAGGGAGTAGTTCACCCTCGGGGCTGAGGGTATGTACCAGAGCTATGTGTTTGATCTCTCTCTCGTGTTCTCTCGTGTTCCCTCTATGGCACAATCTTGATGTATCCCGAGCTTTGCTATTGTAGTTGGATCTTATGATGTTTCTCCCCCTCTACTCTCTTGGGATGAATTGAGTTTCCCCTTTTGAAGTTATCTTATCGGATTGAGTCTTTTATGAGAACACTTGATGTATGTCTTGCCGTGATTATCTGTGGTGACAACGGGATATATGTGCCACTTGATGTATGTTTTGGTGATCAACTTGCGGGTTACGTGACATTGGTAACCTATGCATAGGGGTTGGCACACGTTCTTGACTCTCCGATAGAAACTTTGGGGCACTCTTTGAAGTACTTTTATGTTGGTTGGATGAATCTGAGATTGTGTGATGCATATCGTATAATCATGCGCACGGATACTTTAGGTGACAATGGAGTATCTAGGTGACATTAGGGTTTTGGTTGATTTGTGTCTTAAGGAGTTATTCTAGTACAAACTCTTTTACAGATTGATCCGAAAGAATAACTTTGAGGTGGTTTCGTACCCTACCATAATCTCTATGTTTGTTCTCCGCTATTAGTAACTTCAGAGTGGTTCTTTGTTGCATGTTGAGGGCTTGTTATACTATCTATCTATATTATTATTGTTGAGAGAACTTGCACTAGTGAAAGTATGAACCCTAGGCCTTGTTTCCTATCATTGCAATACCGTTTACACTCACGTTTATCACTTGTTACCTTGCTGTTTTTATTATTGCAGATTACAAAAACCTATATCTACTATCTATTTTGCACTTGTATCACCATCTCTTCGCCGAACTAGTGCACCTATACAATTTACCATTGTATTAGGTGTGTTGGGGACACAAGAGACTCTTTGTTATTTGGTTGCAGGGTTGCTTGAGAGAGACCATCTTCATCCTACGCCTCCTACGGATTGATGAACCTTAGGTCATCCACTTGAGGGAAATTTGCTACTGTTCTACAAACATGTGCACTTGCAGGCCCAACAACGTCTACAAGAAGAAGGTTGTGTAGTAGACATCAGACACCTCTTCTCGATCCTTTCAATTGGTATCAGGGCTTTGGTCTCCATTGCTTTGGTTTAAACACCATTGAAGGAAGATGGATGAGTCTACAATTGGGAGTCTTAAACATAGAGTGCCTATACTTGATAGAGAGTACTTTCATGAGTGAAAAAATGAGATGTTTGTGATTTTTAGTCAATATCATTTGAACAAGTACATTGCTAGCCCTTGTGTACCTCATGTTGATCCTATGCATCCTACTCTTGATGAGTCAATTGACATGATTCGCAATCTTAGAACTGTTGAACTTATCATTAGAGGCTTGCCTAGAAACTTGATTGGATGTTTGCCTACTCTTAAGTGTGCCTACACTATATGGAAATTTCTTGAGGAACGCTTTCCAAATTATTCCTTGAAAAATCTTGATGAAATTCTCCATAAGTCTATTGCCTTGAGTAAGATGAATTCTAGTGATCCTATATTTGGTGATTGTCTATTTGAGCTTACAAACCTTATGCGTGCCAAAGGAGATGTTGGAATTATTAGTGATATTATTTCCGAAGCTATTAAAATTCATAAGCAAGATCATTGTCAAACTCACTCCAACGAATCACCCTCTCTAGGATTTGATCCACCACTTGATGATGTTGAACATGGATACTTTGATGAGGATGATGATAGTGACTTTGACCTTGATGATGCAATGAGACACTTTGGTCTTATGGCAAATCTTCGGGGATATATGGCAGGAGGAAAGGAATGTGTTCTTGATAGTGGATGTACCGATCACATGACCGGAGATAAAGTCATGTTTCGTGAGCTTCCTGAAAACGATGGGCCTCAAAAGTATGTCACTTTTGGTGACAACTCAAAGGGTAAGGTGGTTGGCCTCGGTAAGGTGGCCATATCACATGATAGCTCCATACAAAATGTCATGCTCGTTGAATCTCTTGGATACAACTTACTTTCAGTATCTAGACTTGCTGAGTTCGGTTTCAATGTCCTATTTACTGAAGTAGATTGCCAAGTGTTTCGTAGAGATAATCATAAAATGGTCTTTACTGGTGTACATAGAGGTGATCTATACATTGTTGATTTCACTAAAAAGGCTCAACCTAGAACTTGCTTTATTGCTAAATCCTCTAAAGGTTGGTTATGGCTTAGACGATTAGGTCATGTTGGTATGCGAAACCTTGACAAGCTTATTAAAGAAAATCATATCCTTGGAGTTAACGATGTCATATTTGATAAGGATAGACTTTGCAGCGCTTGTCAGGTAGGTAAATAGGTTGGAGGGAGGCATCCCGTGAAGAACATCATGACCATAAGGAGGCCACTCGAGCTACTTCAGATGGATCTTTTTGGTCTCAATGCTTACAAAAGTCTTGGTGGAAATTCTTTTGGTCTAGTTATAGTTGATGATTTTTCAAGATTTACGTGGGTGTTCTTTCTCGATGATAAATCGCAGGTCCAAAAGATCTTAGAAACTTCGCTAGGAAGGCCCAAAATCAATTTGAAGTGAAGATCAAGAAGGTTCGCAGCGACAACGGAACGGAGTTCAAGAACGCAAATGTGGATACCTTCAATGTGGATACCTTTCTTGACGAAGAAGGTATTTCACATGAGTTCTTGGCTACGCACACACCTCAACAAAATGGAGTTGTTGAGAGGAAGAACCGGACGCTCATCGAAATGGCGAGAACGATGCTTGATGAGTACAAGACGCCGAGGCACTTTTGGGCGGAAGCGGTTGAGACAGCTTGTCATGCAACAAATCGCTTGTATCTTCACAAGCTACTCGGCAAGACGGCATACGAGCTTCTCACCGGTAACAAACCCCAAGTTGGATACTTTCGAGTATTCGGCTCAAAGTGCTACGTTCTTGATAAGCATCGTCGTTCTAAATTTGCTCCTAAGTCTCATGAAGGTTTCCTACTTGGTTATGGCTCAAACTCTCACACATACCGTGCCTACAGCAATTTCACCCGAAAGGTTGAAGAAACGGTAGATGTGAAGTTTGATGAATCTAACGGCTTGCAAGTAGAGCAATTGCCAATTGATGTAGGAGACAAAGATCCCTCGGAAGCCATTCAAGACTTGTCTATTGGCAAGATTCGTCCAACGGAGGTGAAGGAGAGTACCTCGTCCGTCCAAGTGGAAGCTTCTACTTGACGACAAGGTGAACCAAGAGTTGATACGGAAGCATCCACAAGTGGGACACACCAAGATGAAGAAAACGAGGAAGTGCATCAAGATTAACATCAACAACCTCCTCCACCACGACAAGAGAACGACAATGCCAACAATGAAGAAGGCCAAGAAGAATAACAAGAGGAAGAAGGTGTTCAACCAAGACCCAAGCAAAAGCTGACACGAGTTCGAGCAAGAATTGCTAAAGACCATCCCATCGAGCAAATCTACAATGATATCCAAACTGGGAGAATCACTCGCTCTAAAACTCGTCTAGCTAACTTTTGTGAACACTATTCATTCATCTCTAGCATTGAACCTATGAAGGTTGAAGACGCATTGGAATATCCGGATTGGATAAACGCTATGCATGAAGAGCTACACAACTTTGAGAGAAATCAAGTTTGGACATTGGTTGAGAAGCCAGACAACAACCACAACATCATCGGTACAAAATGGGTGTTTCGCAACAAGAAAGATGAAGATGGACAAGTAGTTCACAACAAAGCACGTCTCGTCGCCCAAGGCTACACACAAGTCGAATGTATGGACTATGGTGAGACTTATGCTCCCATTGCTAGACTTGAGTCCATTCGCATCTTACTTGCCTATGCTAATCACCATGATATCACCTTGTACCAAATGGACATTAAAAGTGCTTTTCTAAATGGTGAAATAGAGGAGGAAGTTTATGTTAAACAACCTCCCGACTTTGTTAATCCTAAGAAACCTGATCATGTTTACAAACTACACAAATCTCTTTATGGTCTTAAACAAGCTCCTAGAGCGTGGTATAAATGCTTGACCAAGTTCCTTATTGAAGAAGGCTTTGAAATTGGATAAATATATTCTACTCTTTTTACTAAAAGGGTTAACGGAGAACTATTTGTATGCCAAATCTATGTTGATGATATTATATTTGGTTCTACTAACCCCCATTTTAGTGAGAAGTTTGGAAAGCTAATGTCGGAGAAGTTTGAGATGTCTATGATGAGTGAACTCAAATTCTTTCTTGGTTTGCAAATCAAGCAAACTAAGGAAGGTACCTTTGTCTCTCAAACGAAGTACACCAAGGACTTACTCAAGAAGTTCAATATGCAAGAATGCAAAGGTATGACTACACCCATGCCTACTAGTGGACAACTTGATTTGACAAAAGACGGTGAACCGGTCGATCAAAAGGTTTATCGCTCTATGATTGGTTCATTGTTATATCTATGTGCTTCACGTCCCGATATCATGCTAAGTGTGTGCATGTGTGCACGATATCAAGCTGCTCCTAAAGAATGTCATCTTAAGGTCGTGAAAAGGATAGTGAGATACTTAATCCATACATTAAATTTTGGCATTTGCTATCCTAAGAGGTCCTCTTTCGGTCTTGATGGCTACTCCGACTCGGATTATGCCGGTGACAAGTGATAACCCACAAGTATAGGGGATCACACCTGTTTTTGAGGGTAGTGTATTCAACCCAAATTTGTTGATTCGACACAAGGGGAGCCAAAGAATATTCTCAAGTATTAGCAGCTGAGTTGTCAATTCAACCACACCAGGAAACTTAGTATCTGCAACAAAGTGTTTAGTAGCAAAGTAATATGATAGTGGTGGTAACGGTAACAAAAGTAAAGACAACAAAAGTAATGTTTTTGGTATTTTGTAGTGATTGTAACAGTAGCAACGGAAAAGTAAATAAGCGAGAACCAGTATATGGAAAACTCGTAGGCACCGGATTAGCGATGGATAATTATGCCGGATGCGGTTCGTCATGTAACAGTCATAACATAGGGTGACACAGAACTAGCTCCAGTTCATCAATGTAATGTAGGCATGTATTTCGTATATAGTCATACGTGCTTATGGAAAAGAACTTGCATGACATCTTTTGTCCTACCCTCCCGTGGCAGCGGGTCCTATTGGAAACTAAGGGATATTAAGGCCTCCTTTTAATAGAGAACCGGAACAAAGCATTAGCACATAGTGAATACATGAACTCCTCAAACTATGGTCATCACCGGGAGTGGTCCCGATTATTGTCACTTCGGGGTTGCCGGATCATGACACATAGGAGGTGACTATAGACTTGCAAGATAGGATCAAGAACACACATATATTCATGAAAACATAATAGGTTCAAATCTGAAATCATGGCACTCGGGCCCTAGTGACAAGCATTAAGCATAGCAAAGTCATAGCAACATCAATCTCAGAACATAATGGATACTAGGGATCAAACCCTAACAAAACTAACTCGATTACATGATAAATCTCATCCAACCCATCACCGTCCAGCAAGCCTACGATGCAATTACTCACGCACGGCGGTGAGCATCATGAAATAGGTGATGGAGGATGGTTGATGATGACAACGTCGACGAATCCCCCTCTCCGGAGCCCCGAACGGACTCCAGATCAGCCCTCCCGAGAGAGATTAGGGCTTGGCGGCGGCTCCGTATCGTAAAACGCGATGATTTCTTCTCTCTGATTTTTTTCTCCCGAAAGCCAATATATGGAGTTGGAGTTGGCGCCGGAGGGCCACCAGGGGGCCCACGAGGTAGGGCGCGCCCGGGGGGGGCGCGCCCACCTCATGGACAGGTGTGGGCCCCTGGTCTTCATCTTTAGCAGAATTTTTATTGTTTTTTCTAAGGTGTTCCGTGGAGTTTCAGGTCATTCCGAGAACTTTTATTTTCTGCACATAAAACAACACCATGGCAATTCTGCTGAAAACAGCGTCAGTCCGTGTTAGTTCCATTCAAATCATACAAGTTAGAATCCAAAACAAGGGCAAAAGTGTTTGGAAAAGTAGATACGACGGAGACATACCAACTCCCCAAGCTTAAACCCTTGCTTGTCCTCAAGCAATTCAGTTGACAAACTGAAAGAGAAAAAAGAAAAACTTTTACAAACTCTGTTTGCTCTTGTTGTTGTAAACATGAAAAGCCAGCATTGAAGTTTCAGCCAATATTATGAATTAACCATACTCACAATAACGCGTAGGTCTCACAATTACTCATATCAATAGCATAATCAGCTAGCGAGCCATAATAATAAAACTCGGATGACAACACTTTCTCAAAATAATCATAACATGATATAACAAAATGGTATCTCACTAGCCCTTTCTGAGACCGGAAAACATAAATGCAGAGCACCTTTAAAGATCAAGGACTGACTAAACATTGTAATTCATGGTAAAAGAGATCCAGTCAAGTCATACCCAATATAAACCAATAATAATGAATGCAAACGACAGTGTGCTCTCCAGCGGGTGCTTTTTAATAAGAAGGGTGATGACTCAACATAAAAGTAAATAGATAGGCCCTTCAGGGAAGCAGAGATTTGAAGAGGTGCCAGAGCTCGGTTTTGAAATAGAGATAAATTATATTTTGAGCGGCATACTTTCATTGTCAACATAACAACTAAAAGACGACGATATCTTCCATGCTAAACAGATTATAGGCGGTTCTCAAACAGAATGGTAAAGTTTATACTCCCCTTCCTCCACAAGCATCAATCCATGGCTTGCTCGAAACAACGAGTGCCTCCAACATTCAATGGGTCCCAAGGGGAGTTTTGTTTGCAGTTATTTTGATTTAGTTTGCACGAAGCATGGGACTGGGCATCCCGGATACCAGCCATTTTCTCGTGAATGAGGAGCGGAGTCCACTCCTCTTGAGAATAACCCGCCTAACACGGAAGATAAGGGCAGCTCTAGTTGACATATGAGCTATTCGAGCATGCAAAACAGAATGTTTATTTGAAGGTTTAGAGTTGGCACATACAAATTTACTTGGAACGGCAGGTAAATACCGCATATAGGAAGGTATAGTGGACTCATATGGAATAACCTTGGGGTTTAAGGAGTTTGGATGCACAAGCAGTATTCCGCTTAGTACATGTGAAGGCTAGCAAAAGACCGAAGCGACCAAGCGAGAGAGCGACAACAATCGTAAACATGCATTAAAATTAATTTACACCGAATACAAGCATGAGTAGGATATAATCCACCATGAACATAAATATCATGAAGGCTATGTTGATTTGATTCAACTACATGCGTGAACATGTGCCAAGTCGAGTCACTCAATTCATTTAAAGGAGGATACCACCCCATCATACCACATCATAATCATTCTAATAGCATGTTGGCACGCAAGGTAAACCATTATAACTCATAGCTAATCAAGCATGGCACAAGCAACTATAATCTCTAAATGTTATTGCAAACATGTTTACTTCATAATAGCTGAATCAGGAACGATGAATCATCATATTTACAAAAACAAGAGAGGTCGAGTTCATACCAGCTTTTCTCATCCCAGTAAGTCCATCATATATCATCATTATTGCCTTTCACTTGCACGACCGAAGGATGTGTATAATAATAAGAGTGCACGTGCATTGGACTAAGCTGGAATCTGCAAGCATTCATCCCAAGAGAGAAGACAAGTAATATGGTCTCTAAGTTAAATAAACAATCATGCATATAAGAGCCACTAAGCATTTTCAATATGGTCTTCTCGACCCCCAAAGAAAGGAAAAGAAATAAAAACTATTTACACGGGAAAGCTCCCAACAAGCAAAAGAAGAACGGGAAATATTTTTGGGTTTTCTTTTTAATTCTACTACAAGCATGGAAAGTAAACTAACTAATTTTTTTGGTTTTTCTTAAAGTTTAACAAACACACAAGAAGAAAGCAGAAAAAGAAATTTAAACTAGCATGGATATTATAGTGAAAAAGTATGAGCACCGACATCTAGCAACGAGTGTGTGTGAACATGAATGTAATGTCGGTGGGAAATACGTACTCCCCCAAGCTTAGGCTTTTGGCCTAAGTTGGTCTATTGCCAGGGACAGCCTGGCGGATACCCGTAGGTGAAGCTGGGGTCATACTGCGATGCAGCGGCTATCGCTGCCTGAGCTGTAGCATGGAGTCGAGCAGCCTCCGCTCTCCTCTCGACTCATCTGCCTCCTCTCTGGTAATAATATATCTTCCTTTTGTCTGTGAATCAAAGAAGGCAGGAGCAGGAAGAGCAATATGGACTACACGACGTCTATTAAAGATTAGTCGATACTAGAGAGGTGGTTCAGTCCTCTCAACAAACTGGTGGGAAACCATAGAATCAAAGTCTAAATAAGAGGGGGGTAACTCCATATCACCCTCACGAATGTCTATCTCAAGAAAATTAGCTAAGCGGGTTGCATAAATTCCTCCAAAGAAATCTCCACTATGTCCATTCTGATGCAACCTGCGAGCTACAATGGCTCCCATATGATAAGATTGGTCTCCTAACACAGCACTCCTAAGAATGCTGAGATCAGGGGCACACATGTGACATGCTTCATCCTTTGCATTAATACATCTACCTATGAAGAGAGCGAAATAATGTATAGCAGGAAAGTGAATGCTCCCTATAGTGGCTTGTGTTATATCTCTAGATTCCCCCACAGTTATTCTAGCAAGAAAGTCTCTATATTTAGATTTAGGGGGATCCCTGACATTACCCCAAGATGGAAGTTTGCAAGCAGAAGTGAAATCCTCTAAGTCCATGGTATAAGATTTGTCATAAAGGTCAAACATGACTGAAGGAGAATTATGCGAAGATGAAAACTCAAACCTCCTCACAAATGAACTTGTGAGATCATGATACTGGGGGAATTTGTCAGCTTCAAAGTCCTCAAGACCGGCGTTACTCAAATATGCACTAAATTCTTCTTTGATTCCCCACTTGATTCATAAAATTTTCCGATGGCCATTTACAGGGCCTCACAGGAGCGTCTCTTGGTGGTTCCTCGTCAGCATCACATATTGCAAGTCTGGGACCTTGCTTCCTCGAAGAACCACCTTGGAACATCCTCCTCAACATATTGTTTTCTCTAAAAAGTTTTGAAATTTTTAGTAACTTCAAATAAAAGTGAACCAACTTCAATAAAATTGATAGTAACAACTCCCACAAGTGCCTAGAACCTATATAAAGCATTGGAACTACTTGGAACCATATAAATTTGACATGCAAGCTCAAGAACATGGTCACCTATGCAACATAAATTTGCAATGAATAAAGCACTAGAACAAAAACTAATTGGACCAATGGAGGAGTCACATACCAAGGAACAATCTCCCCAAGTAGTTTTGCAGGAGGTGCTTTGAGCAAGGAGATAAAAAATCACAGCAACGGGGGCTGGAACTCGTGCTTGAGTTGGTTTTTCGTGTTTGTGTGAGGCAAAGGAAGAAGATGGGTGCAGGGATAAGTGGAGGAGGGCCACCGTGGGCCCATGAGGCAGGGGGCGCGCCCAAGGGGGTAGGGCGCGCCCTCCACCCTCGTGACCAGGTGGCAGCTTCCCCCGCCGTAATTTTTGCACAGTAAATCCTCAAATATTCCCAAAAAATCATATTAAATTGGCATGGAATTCTGAGGACTTTTATTTTCGGGATATTTTTATATTGCACAGATAAGTCAGGAGACAGACAGAAAAATACTGTTTTACTTTATTTCTACTAAATAACAGAAAATATAAAGAGGGTACGGAAGGTTGTGCTTCTAGTTTCATCCATCTCGTGATCATCAAAAGGAACCCACTAACAAGGTTGATCAAGTCTTGTTAACAAACTCATTCCGAATAATCACGGAACTGGAGAAATTTCGAATAACACTAAGTTACCTCAATGGGGATATGAAAATCCCCAACAATAAGAATATCATACTTTTTCTTGACAGTAGAGAGAGGAAATTCAAAACCTCCAAATATAATCGATGGAATTTTTCCAATAGAGTTGATACTATAAACTTGAGGTTGTTTTCTTGGGAAGTGTACCGTGTGCTCATTGCCATTAACATGAAAAGTGACATTGCCTTTGGTGCAATCAATAATAGCCCCTGCAGTATTAAGGAAAGGTCTTCCAAGAATAATAGACATACTATCATCCTCGGGAATATCAAGAATAACAAAGTCCGTTAAAATAGTAATGTTTGCAACCACAATGCAGTACATCCTCACAAATACCGGCAGGTATAGTAGTTGATTTATCAGCCATTTGCAAAGATATTTCAGTAGGTGTCAACTTATTCAAGTCAAGTCTACGATATAAAGAGAGAGGCATAACACTAACACCGGCTCCAAGATCACATAAAGCAGTTTTAACATAATTTCTCTTAATGGTGGATGGTATAGTAGGTACTCCAGGATCTCCAAGTTTCTTTGGTATTCCACCCTTAAAAGTATAATTAGCAAGCATGGTGGAAATTTCAGCTTCAGGTATTTTCTTTTATTAGTAATGATATCGTTCATATACTTAGCATAAGGATTTGTTTTGAGCACATCAGTTAATCGCATACGCAGAAAGATGGGTCTAATCATTTCATCAAAGCGCTCAAAATCCTCATCATCCTTTTTCTTGGATGGTTTGAAAGGAAAAGGCATGGGTTTCTGAACCCATGGTTCCCTCTCTTTACCATGTTTCCTAGCAACAAAATCTCTTTTATCATAACATTGATTCCTTGATTGTGGGTTATCAAGATCAACAGCAGGTTCTACTTCTACATCATTATCATTACTAGGTTGAGCATCAACATGAACATTATCATTAACATTATCACTAGGTTCATGTTCATCACCTGATTGTGTTTCATCATCAGAAACAGAGATATCATTTGGATTCTCAGGTGGTTCAGCAATAGGTTCACTAGAAGTTTGCAAAGTCCTATCTTTTTCTTTTTCTTCCTCTTAGAAGAACTAGGTACATCAATATTATTTCTCTGAGAATCTTGCTTGATTCTCTTAGGGTGGCCTTTAGGATACAAAGGTTCCCGAGTCATTCTACCAGTTCTAGTAGCCACTCTAACAACATAATCATTTTTCTTACTATTCATTTCATCAAGCACTTCTTTCTAAGCTTTAAGTACTTGTTCTACTTGAGTGGTAACCATAGAAGCATGTTTGCTAACAAGTTTAAGTTCACCTCTAATATCAGCCATATAATCACCCAAGCGTTTAATCATAAAGGTATTCTATTTTAATTGTCTACCAAAATAAGCATTAAAGTCATCTTGCTTAAACATAAAGTCATCAAACTCATCCAAGCACTGACTAGCAATTTTAGTAGGAGGGACTTCAGCTTTATCATATCTATAGAGAGAATTTACCTTTACTACCTATGTCGGGATATCGGGAGGTTCTTCAGTGAATAAGTAATTGAGATCATATACTTCTTCAGCAGGCGGTAAATTAAGACCATGTATTTCTTCAATAGGAGGTAAATTCTTAACATCTTCAGCTTTAATACCTTTTTCTTTCATAGATTTCTTTGCCTCTTGCATATCTTCGGGACTGGGAAATAGAACACCTCTCTTCTTCGGAGTTGGTTTAGGAATAGGCTCAGTAGTTGGCTCTAGAACTGGCTCAGGAGGTGGCTCAAGAGGTGCCCAATTATTTTCATTTGCCAACATAATATTCAATAGAATTTCAGCTTCATCCGGTGTTCTTTCCCTGAAAAGAGAACCAGCACAACTATCCAGGAAATCTCTGGAAGCATCAGTTAGTCCATTATAAAAGATATCAAATATTTCGGTTTCTTAAGAGGATGATCAGCAAAGCATTATAGTAACTTGAAGCCTCCCCAAGCTTGTGGGAGACTCTCTTCTTCAATTTGCACAAAGTTGTATATTTCCCTCAAAGCAGCTTGTTTCTTATGAGCAGGAAATATTTAGCGAGAAGTAATAAATCATAT
Source organism: Aegilops speltoides (assembly GCA_021437245.1). Lineage (NCBI taxonomy): Eukaryota > Viridiplantae > Streptophyta > Magnoliopsida > Poales > Poaceae > Aegilops > Aegilops speltoides. Next base: position 337,441,494 of record CM038146.1, read on the forward strand.
CCAGGGACTTTGCACACAACCAGGATCAAGAGAATTAAACCATATCTTAGCATCACCCTTTAATGAGAACGGAAATATTTTTAGTAAATAAAGGTAGCGCGATCTCTCATTATTAGTAAACAGGGCAGCTATATCATTTAACTTAGTAAGATGTGCCACAACAGTTTCAGATTCATAACCATAAAAAGTATCAGATTCAACCAAAGTAATTATATCTGGATCAACAGAAAAATCATAATAATCCTGATCAGGAACACAAATAGGTGAAGTAGCAAAAGCAGGGTCGGGTTTCATCCTATCTCTAAAAGATTCTTTACTCCATTTAACTAGCAACCTCTTAAGTTCATGTCTATCCTGGCAAGCAAGAATAGCCGCAGAAGATTCCGCATCAAAAAGTAACCTTCAGGAATAGTAGGCATATTTTCATCATCACTAACATCATCGTGTTCAGGTTCAATAATTTCTCTTTCTCTAGACCTAGCAATTTGCTCATCAAGAAATTCACCAAGGGGCACAGTAGTATCAAGCATAGAAGTAGTTTCATCATAAGTATCATGCATAGCGTATGGCATCATCAATAACATGCACATATCGAATTCATAGCGAGTAGGTTTAGGTGTCGCAAACTTACTCATAATGTAAGGAGAATCTAGTGCAAGGCTAGATGGCGGTCCTTACCTCCCTCGTAGTTGAGGGCAAAATAGTAATTCGATCATCTTTCAAGTTCTTCATAGTGTCCATCAGATATAAATCCCAAGTGACTCAAAGAATAGATCTATGCTCACCGGCAACGGCGCCAGAAAAAGGTCTTGATAACCTACAAGTATAGGGGATCACAACAGTTTTCAAGGGTAGAGTATTCAACCCAAATTTGTTGATTCGACACAAGGGGAGCCAAAGAATATTCTCAAGTATTAGCAGCTGAGTTGTCAATTCAACCACACCTGGAAACTTAGTATCTGCAACAAAGTGTTTAGTAGCAAAGTAATATGATAGTGGTGGTAACGGTAACAAAAGTAAAGACAACAAAAGTAATGTTTTTGGTATTTTGTAGTGATTGTAACAGTAGCAACGGAAAAGTAAATAAGCGAGAACCAGTATATGGAAAACTCGTAGGCACCGGATTAGCGATGGAAAATTATGCCAGATGCGGTTCGTCATGTAACAGTCATAACATAGGGTGACACAGAACTAGCTCCAGTTCATCAATGTAATGTAGGCATGTATTCCGTATATAGTCATACGTGCTTATGGAAAAGAACTTGCATGACATCTTTTGTCCTACCCTCCCGTGGCAGCGGGGTCATAGCAACATCAATCTCAGAACATAATGGATACTAGGGATCAAACCCTAACAAAACTAACTCGATTACATGATAAATCTCATCCGACCCATCACCGTCCAGCAATCCTACGATGCAATTACTCACGCACGGCGGCGAGCATCATGAAATTGGTGATGGAGGATGGTTGATGATGATGACACCGACGAATCCCCCTCTTCGGAGCCCCGAACGGACTCCAGATCAGCCCTCCCGAGAGAGATTAGGGCTTGGCGGCGGCTCCGTATCGTAATACGCGATGATTTCTTCTCTCTGATTTTTTCTCCCCGAAAGCCAATATATGGAGTTGGAGTTGGCGTCGGAGGGCCACCAGGGGGCCCACGAGGTAGGGGGCGCGCCCAGGGGGAGGGGGCGCGCCCCCACCCTCGTGGATAGGGTGTGGGCCCCCTGGTCTTCATCTTTAGCGAGGATTTTTTATTGTTTTTTCTAAGGTGTTCCGTGGAGTTTCAGGTCATTCCGAGAACTTTTATTTTTTGCACATAAAACAACACCATGGCAATTCTGCTGAAAACAACGTCAGTCCGGGTTAGTTCCATTCAAATCATACAAGTTAGAGTCCAAAACAAGGGCAAAAGTGTTTGGAAAAGTAGATACGACGGAGATGTATCAACAAGGTTGATAGAAAGTCCACTTCGGGTACTTGTCAATTTCTTGGTAGATCTCTTGTGTCTTGGTCTTCCAAGAAACAAAACTCGGTATCCTTGTCCACCGCCGAAGAGGAATACATTGCCGCTGGTTCATGTTGTGCTCAATTACTTTGGATGACCCAAACGCTTAAAGATTATGGGATATATGTGAAACATGTTCCATTACTTTGTGACAATGAAAGTGCTATCAAGATTGCTCATAATCCCGTGCGACACTCTCGAACTAAGCATATTGAAGTTCGTCATCATTTCATTCGAGATCATGTTGCTAAGGGTGACATTAATCTTAAGCATGTTCGCACCGAAAAGCAATTAGCGGATATATTCACTAAACCACTTGATGAGAAAGTGTTTTGCAGGTTTAGAGGTGAATTGAACATCATTTATGCTTCAAACTTGGGGTAGGAACTCCATTGGATACATGCAAGACATGAGCTTATGACTAATCCTTGATATTTTTCTTATGATGAAAATCTTATGTCTTGGATATATTTGCACCTTGCATGTTATCTAACCCATGTAGGTACTTGGATGAATCTAATTCTATGAGATTGCAACTCACTCACATCTTGAGAAATCTCTACATCACCAAGTCTCTACACAATGGTGGTTGAAGACAAGGAAGCATAAAACCACTCAAACATATCCTTTGACAAATTCTATGTTGAGCTTCATGATTGTTATTTTGGATACACAAGTGCTATTCCTTGCAAAAAAAACTAACCCATGTAGGTAGATGAACTCAAATTCCAAGTGGTGCTCCCAACTCTTGAGCAACCCACACAAGTTCAACTACATGATCAACACCACCACCCAAGGTATGTTATTCCATCTTAGAGAAGCTTTACTCCAAGTCATGAGTCAAAGCAACTCGACAAGATGTGAATACATCAAGATGCTTAAACGAAAAATGGTAACCCCATTTTGAGATTAAACGATGAGTATGACCGATGATCAAGTGATCTCACTTGACTCCTAAGTCAATATACTCTAACATAGGTGACTTTGTTGCCGACCATTTCTAGATGAAGTTCTCATGTGTTCTCTTCTGTGCTCTCGCATTTGTCTCTTGCATATTTATTTCCCCTTTCAAAAAAACTTCATTCTAGATTTCTTATCTTTTCTATTTGTTCTGCATTCCCTACATCCAATTCATTGCAAATCCTTCTGTTAATTCCTTGCAAATCCTTGTGAGATCTTACGTGTCTAGTGAGATGAGGTGACAAGTGTTTTGTCTGTGATGAACTCGGTCACACCGGTTTCTTGTTTTCGGTCTAACCAAAATCATTCGGTGCAACCGAAGCATCCAACTCGGTGCCACTGATTTCACAACAGGAAAAACATTTTGCCATTTATTCCTGCACTACTCTTGATCCAGCTCCACTTACTGAATCTTGTCCTCTACAAGCATCACATTTTTTATCATTGCTTTGTGCTGTGACTCAAGGACCAAACCCATTCACGACAAATTCTAGAAGGCCCTTCTTGGAAATTGATGTCAAAGGGGGAGAGAGAGATCACATCAAAGCTTATCACTTCAACAGGGGGAGAGTGATATCTCTAGGGGGGAGAATACTCAAGGAGAGAGTAATCTTCAAGGATCCCAGATGCTTGGTGTTCCAGAGGAGAGATGACACATGTCTTCTTGAGGGGAAAGACATGTTCATATGTGCCTATCTGCATTAGCTCTGTTCATTTGCTTCCTTGAGCTCTGATTTTGCATTTTGCTCTGATTTTCTGTTCCCTATCTTCTCCCAGTATCCCATGCTAGATTCAAGGGGAGAAAGACATCTAAGGGAAAGGAATTCTTTTAAATTCATTGCACATCTTTACCTTTGGGGACATGTCTATATTCAATGTGGTACTTAGTACTCACTCTCAACATGTCATCCCAGTCTTGCTACTCTTGTGGTTTCTTTTGTTTGCTCTGGCCAGTAGGTGCATCTATGTTGTCTAACCTTATTTTCACAGGTTCATTCCATCCTAATCCAACTCAAGACGACAAGGTAAGTATATGCATCACAATCATGTGTATGAGAAATTCTTGCTGATGTACATATTGTTTGCAAGAAGGACTCATGAGCATGAAGGTACATTTCCCATATTCACATCTTTTGCTCTGATGCATATAGCCAAGATACATGTAACACATTGCCTACTCTGTCATGTTTTTGCATTCACAAGCTCCTATATTCCATATTCACATGATTGCATACATGTAGGGGGAGCCTATGCTTGTTACATGTCTTTCCAAAGCTTTACTTGCTATTCTTTATATCTTTATCTAAAGCTTTGATGTATGTTGTCATCAATTACCAAAAAGGGGGAGATTGAAAGCACAAGTGCTCCCTGGGTGATTTTGGTAATTAATGCCAACATATCTCTTGTTGGACTAACACTTTTACCTCGTATGTTTGAGACAAGTTCAACAATGAAGTGGCATGGACTAAAGGATGTGGAACCCCTTCAAGATGCTAAGGACAAAGGATTGGCTCAAGCTTCAAGATCAAGACTCTACATTTTCTATTTTTAGTGATCCAAGATCACATTGAGTCTATAGGAAAAGCCAATACTATCAAGAGGGGATGAGGTGTTGTTTAATGGCTTGCTTGCTCAAAGTGCTTAGTGATATGCTCCAAAGCCCCCAACTACTTTCTCACATCCACATATGTCCTAAACCAAAAGTCTAACTCGGCCCTACCGATTCTGTCTATCCGGTGCCACCGAGTTCAGATGTCTTAGCCACTGCCACAAACCCTAGGCAAATTGGTCTCACCGATAGGGATCTCGGTCTCACCGAGATGGGATTGTAATCTCTCTGTGTATGTCCATTACAAAATCGGTCCCACCAAGTTTGAGTAATCGGTACTACCGAGATTACAATGCAAACTCTCTGGTTAACTTATTACCAAAATCGGTCTTATCGAGTTTGTGTAATCGGTCTCACCGAGTTTGCCTGACCAACTTTCTGGTTAGCTTATTACCAAAATCGATCCTACCGAGTTTGTGTAATTGGTCTCACTGAGATTACATTATGCCCTAACCCTAACCATATCGGTCCCACCGAAAATCCTAACGGTCACTAGATTTGCTAAATCGGTCTGACTGAGTTTACCAATTCGGTCCCACCGAGTTTGGCAAGTTGTGTGTAATGGTTAGATTTTGTGTGGAGGCTATATATACCCCTCCACCCACTCTTCATTCGTGGAGAGAGCCATCAGAACAAACCTACACTTCCAACTTCCATTTTCTGAGAGAGAACCACCTACTCATGTGTTTAGGCCAAGATATTCCATTCCTACCATATGAATCTTGATCTCTAGCCTTCCCTAAGTTGCTTTACACTCAAATCTTCTTTCCACCAAATCCAAATCCCGTGAGAGAGAGTTGAGTGCTGGGGAGACTATCATTTGAAGCACAAGAGCAAGGAGTTTGTCATCAACACACCATTTGTTACTTCTTGGAGAGTGGTGTCTCCTAGATTGTCTAGGTGTCACTTGGGAGCCTCCGACAAGATTGTGGAGTTGAACCAAGGAGTTTGTAAGGGCAAGGAGATCGCCTACTTCGTGAAAGATCTACCGCTAGTGAGGCAAGTCCTTCGTGGGCGACGACCATGGTGGGATAGACAAGGTTGCTTCTTCATGGACCCTTCGTGGGTGGAGCCCTCCGTGGACTCACAAGAACTGCTACCCTTCGTGGGTTGAAGTCTCCATCAATGTGGATGTACGATAGCACCACCTATCGGAACCACGACAAAAACATCCGTGTCTCCAATTGCGTTTGAATCCTCCAAACCCTTCCCTTTACATTCTTGCAAGTTGCATGCTTTACTTTTCGCTGCTCATATACTCTTTGCATGCTTGCTTGTTATGTATTGTGAGTGTTAAACTTGTGCCTAAACTCCACTTAAACTTAAAGAAGTTAAAACTGCAAATTTTGGTACTTAGTGTCTAATCACCCCCCCTCTAGACACCTCTTCTCAATCCTTTCACCGGCACCGAGGCAGAGGCCCTACTCCGCCGAGGCCCTGCCCCACCAACAACGAGGCAGAGGACATCAGCGGCTCAGTCGAGGCCCTACCCTACCGGCAATGAGGGGGAGGATTGCCCCCGCTCCGTCGAGGTGCCGCCCCGCCAGCAACAAAACAGAGGACATCGCCGGCTCCGTCGAGGCCCCGCTACCAACGAGGCCGCACCACACAGAAAACGAGGAGGAGTAGAACACGATAGATCGCTGTCGCTCGGGTCCAAGTAAGGCCACCGCTGCTACCCTCCGGTTGAAGCCAAGATAGGCGGGTTGACCATTGATGGATGATTAGCTTCTTGGCAGCGACGTGGAGTCAGAGAGCTATGTTCGAGAAGGACGGTACTTCTACTTAACTGCTGGTGCAGTTGGCTGACTGACACGTGGGCCCAACAGGCATCTGGGCCACATGTCCGTTATGCTACTGCACCTGCAGTTAAGTCACTGAAGCTCAGTCTGCTGGAGAAGAAGCTTCTGCTCGGCTCAGTCGGACACATGTGGGTAGAGTCGGTTAATTAATTATACCTCCTGTTGGGGATATTACCACTAGGTGTAAACCGGCCAGCCTGGGCCGGGTTAACTCCGTTAGTGGTGTAAGCAGAAAAAGGCCCAAGGCCTGTAGTCGGTTTAGAACTTGTAGCCGTAAACCGGCCTGATGTATAACTTGTATTATAAGTTAGGAATAGAGAGATACCAACCGGGATACGAGTATGAACCGGTTGGGACTCTATGAACCGACGGGTGTCACCCGTGTATATAAGGGGACGACCCGGCGACGGTTCAAGGACAGACAACCACAACTCGAGCCTAGGCGAAGCTTGTTTGCTCCCTAGCCATCGAGACCACATCAATTCCATCACAACTAGACGTAGGCTTTTACCTTCATTGAAGGGGCCGAACTAGTATAAAAACCCTCGTGTCTTTGTGTCCGCTTTAACCCCTTCAAGTAAACCCGTAGCGATGGCTCCGCGACTAAGTCCTTTCGCTAGGGCATCTGCCGTGACAAATCCACGACAGTTGGCGCCCACCGTAGGACTCGAAGGCTACGTCGTGGGCCGGATGACCAAGAGTCGTCGCGGCCGGATCTACATCGACGACGCAGGATGGGGTCCCGAGGCCGATTCAATTGAGTACGGGTACCGGGTCCCCTTTGGTGGCATACACGTTTTCATCGGCAAGATCGGGGAGCCTGGGCCTGAGCCGGACATCTGCACCGACCTCGTCGAGACGGCTCAGCGTGCGAGACCTACCCAGGCTAAACCGGCTGTGAAGCGTGTCTTCGTGGGAGTCATCCACGGAGGAGAACGCCAGGACGGTTCAGAACACGGTAGGGAGACCGTCGTCTATTCCGGCGACGAATCTTCAACAGGAGAAACTGAATCATTGTACCAGTTACAGGACGATATGATCAGGGGTTGTTTTGATGGCGACAATATTCCGGACCCCCCAAGCCAGATCAACCGGGTTGGAATATTCATGGCCGGTACGCAGGTAGCGAATCACTCTTCAACCGCTGCAGCGATGCTTTCCGGATCAGCAGCGGCAGTGGCAGCAAGGGCAGGAGGCCCGGAGTGCCCGCCGGTTCAAGTTCTATCAGATCTGTTTGATGCACTAGCTGCGCTTATGGCAGATGACAACCCGGCGGATCAGGAGGCCCATAATGCAGAAATTGCGAAGGTGAAAGAGCAGATCACGCAAGCCAAAGCGGATCTAGCGGCGGAAAAAGAGCGGATGGCTGCAGAGCGGGCCGCTCTGGATGCCCAGGCCTACAAACTCATGCTTGACCAGAGTGCGTCGCAGGAGGTGTTGAAGCGGAAGTATAGATCACGCCTACCGTTAGGGTTTGATCCCGTATCTCTTCGCACCCGTGAGCTGGACCCGATAATCCGCCCAAAGACCGGAGGCAAACCGGATTGAGGCACCGGGACAAGGGCGACGGTCCAACCTCGCCTGATGGAGCCTCCTCAGCAGAATACCGTGTTTCCCTCGCCGGTTCAGACACCCCCAGGCCATTATTCTAATCCTATGGACAACCTTGTCGCAGCCGCCGCGCGATTGGAGGCTATCCCAGTCGAAGGGGACTCACCGCAAGCAGTCGAAACGCGTCGGGTTAAGGAGCTTCTCCGGACTGCATTGATCCAGCAGGAAGCATATTCATACAGACGTGACCGGATTCATTCTACGCCCCGTCCAAGCCAGAGCTATAGCAGGCGCATGGATGAACCGGCCATATCAAGCAATGCGCGGGACCGTGAAGCGGCCCGTGGCAATAACCCGACAGGTGGCGTTCGCGATGCTCAGGAGGTGGTGGACCGGGCCCGGGCACGAAGGGAGGCCGAATTAGCAGCGCAGGATGACGCAAGCCAACTTACACCGGTCCGCCATACCACCTTCGCCGGACCAGGAGTCGCATCCGCTTTAGGGGTGCCTGTTTGATCCCCGCTTTACGCAATGTACGCCTGCCTAAAGATTTCAAGGGTCCGCAAGGTGCGAATTACACCGCCGATTTGTCCCTCAAGCGTGGGTAGAAAGTTATGAGATGGCCATGGAGATGCTAGGCGTGGATGAGACGCATGTGCAAAATACTTCACCATGATGCTTGAAGGCACGACTCGTACTTGGTTGAAGAGCCTACCGCCCAATTCTATCAGCTCATGGGCCCGATTGGGCCCGGTTTATCCGAATTTCAAGGATACATGTAAGTAGCCCAAGTCCATAGTAGACCAAGCGGTTGTGTCCGGAGGAAGGAGAATCAACGACCCGTTGGGTACGCCGTGTTTGGAGATTTTGCACTCATCGGACAGATTAACGCCGACTCGCAATCTTAACCCTAGAAGGCAACTACGGTTTGAGCCTTTAAAATTGAAATTGGGGCGCATGAAGCGGTTCTCAGAATGACATGGGAACCCTCATGGCGCGTTGGTGAAGTATGCTGATTCGCATAGTACCAAGGATCCCGAGGCTGATGATGATGAAGCGAGGAAGGGAAAGAAGAATGGCAACTCAAGGGCAACAGACAAACCGGCGGGTCATGGGAGCGGAGGCAAGCGCAAGGCGGATGGCAACATGGATTTTGTGGCCAATACTAATGCACAAGACAGGGCAGCGGCAGAGGGTAAAGCGGCAAATCGTAATGGGGTCCCAATCCTAATACGAGCCATTTGAATTACTTGTTGAATCAGCCTTGCCCAAAGCACGGACGAAGGAGTCGCCACTACCCACCTCTGAAAAGATTGTTATATTATGCAGGAATTCAAAAACTCTAATGCTTTCGGTATGACCAGGGTCGGTGGCGATTCAGATCCGGTTTCCACGGGCGGATCACGATGGAGCTTCGGTTCAGTCTTAATCGTAGCGGTCACAATAATCGAATAATCGAAACAGCCAGCAGCGCAGCAATAAAGATCGGGTTATCGAGCCAACCAAAGCAGTTGAACAATGGGCGATATCATGTTTTCACAACTAGCTTGGATAAGCGCGACGAAAACTTCACAAGCGGCGAAGAACTCTGTTGAACCGGCCTTGCCACGTTATTTACGCTAGTCGGAGCAGCCTATCGTGTGGAGCAGAGAGAACCATCCTCCCCGGGTTGATAATCCGGGCCAGCTAGCATTAGTGGTAGACCCTCAGGTGGGAGGTTATAAGTTCACCAAGGTACTTATGGATGGAGGAAGCAGTATTAACATACTATATTATGAAACTTTCCGCCACATGGGTCTAACAGACAAGGATCTCAGACCGTCCAATACAGTGTTCCATGGCGTAGTACCAGGCAAATCTGCATATCCTGTTGGTAAGATAGCCCTGGATGTGGCTTTTGGAGACGAGCATGATTCCCGGTCTGAAAAACTAACCTTTGAGGTAGTGAAGATCCGGAGCCCATATCACGCCTTGTTTGGGCGGCCGGCTTATGCTAAGTTCATGGCACGACCTTGTTACATATACTTGCAGCTCAAGATGTCGGGTTACAAAGGAACGATAACGGTGCATGGAAGCCGCCGGGTCGCTTTGTAATGTGAGGAAGGTGATGCAGCTTATGCAGAGTCGGTCTGTGCCATGGAGGAGGTGAAGTTCTATAAAGACAATGTTGATCCGGCAGATATGACCCCTTTAAAGAAACCAACTATAGAGCATGAATCGGATCTGAAGTTTAAATCGGTAGCTGAGACCAAGCTTGTTGACTTCATGCCAGGCGATTCGTCCAAGCAGTTCACTGTCAGTGCCAACCTGGATCCCAAATAGGAAGGCGCGCTCATCGAGTTCATCCGTGAGAATCGGGACATCTTTGCATGGAAGCCATCGACATGCGGGTGTACCGAGGAACTCGCGAGCACACTCTTAATGTGGATCCAAAGTATAAACCGGTGAAACAGTTCCTCCGCCGGTTTAACGAAGAAAGCGCCTGATCATTGAGAGGAAGTGGCGAGCTTTTGGCAGGTGGCTTTATCATTGAAGTGTTTCATCGAGTGGCTTGCTAATCCGGTGCTGGTCCTTAAGAAAACGGCACTTGGCGTATGTGTGTGATTACAGACCTTAACAAGGCCTCGCCCGGCGGATCCTTTGCCCTCCCGCATTGATCAGTTATTGATGCCACGGCAGTCGTGGCGTTTAAGTTTTTTGGATGCGTACTCTGGATATCATCAGATCAAAATGGCGGTTAAGGACCAGGAGAAAACATCGTTTATCACTCCCTTTGGAGCCTTCTGCTATGTATCTATGCCTTTCGGGCTCAAGAGTGCCCAGGCTACTTATCAGCGGTGTGTACAGAATTGCCTGCATACACAGATCGGCCGCAATGTGCATGCTTATGTGGATGATATTGTAGTGAAATCAAGACAAAAGGAGACGCTGGTGGATGATTTGAAGGAAACCTTTGACAATTTGCGTATTTACAAGATGATGCTTAATTCGGCCAAGTGCGTCTTTGGTGTTCCGGCAGCCAATGCTCGAGCAGTTAGCGTGGCTATTGTGGTGGAACGCAAGGAGGCAGGCAAGGAATATCCGGTTCAGCGGCCGGTTTATTATATCAGTGAGGTGCTTATTGAGTCCAAGCAAAGGTATCCGCATTGGCAGAAGCTAGTCTATGGTGTTTTCATGGCCAGCCGGAAATTGAAGCAGATTTTCAAGGGCACCCCATCACGATGGGTCGATTCAGCTCCTTTGGGTGATATCATCTGAACCGGAGGCGATCGCGGATTGCCAAATGGGCTCTGAGCTTGGGCGCATGGATGAAGTATATACCACGGACAGCGGTGAAGTCTCAAGCACTTGTTGATTTCATTAATGATTGGACGGAGTTACAAGCACGGAGGAGAAGCCGGATCACACGTATTGGACTATTCATTTCGATGGATCCAGCGGTTGGAAGGCTCGGGGCCGGAGTCGTTTTAACTTCCCCACGAGGTGATAAGTTTTGTTATGTTCTCCGCTTAATGTTCCCTTGTACTAATAATGCAGCTGAGTACGAAGCCTTGCTCCATGGTCTCCGGATGGCCAAAGAGATGAACTTAAGCCGGGTTAAGTGCTTTGGTGACTCGGACCTTGTGGCTCAGCAAGTGTCTGGCACTTGGGATTCTAAGGACCCGCTCATGGCCGCATATCGTCGGGAAGTGGATAATATTGCGGGTTGCTTCAAGGGTTATCAAGTGGATCATGTGGACCGCCGGAAGAATGAAGCGGCGGACGCTTTAAGCCGGTTGGGTTCTCAGCGCAAACCGGTCCCGCCTAATGTCTTTTTGGACGTATTGCACAACCCGTCAGTCCAAGCGGATTTGGCTATTCCTGATCCGGAGGCTCAATTGGTGGCGGCACTACATGCTATTCCGGATTGGACGGTTCCTTTTCTTGCGTATATGACTCGAGGAATTGCGGAAGATGAGATTACGGCGAACGATAGTCCGGCGCCCAAGTCTATGACGATTCTCAATGGTGAGCTACATCATTGCAGTATATCAGGGGCATTTCAACGTTGTGTTTCTCCTGAGGAAGGCTGTGAAATCTTAAGAGAAATCCATGAAGGGGATTGTGGACATCACGCCGTTTCAAAGTCTCCGTGGCAAAGGCGTTTAAATCACGGTTTTACTGGTTGACGGCGCATGCCGATCTGAGAGGACTTGGTTAAACAAGGTGATGGATGTCAGAAATTTTCAAGACGTGCTCATGTACCGGCACAAGAGTTGCGGATGATCCCAATAACGTGGCCGTTTGCAACTTGGGGGTTGGATATGGTTGGACCCTTTAAACGATCCAAGGATAAGAAAACCCACCTTTTGGTGGCGATGAACAAATTTACCAAGTGGGTTGAAGCGAGCTGTCGGCAAGTGTGATGCAGCAACAAAGCGGTCGCGATTCATCAAAAGGTGATTTTCGGTTTGGTTTTCCACACAATCATTCTTGACAATGGTACCAATTTATCCAAGGGTGCTATGAAAGAATTACGTGAACAAGAGCACATCCGCTTGACGTGTCATCGATGCACACCCCAATCCAATGGACATGCGAGCGAGCTAATCAAGAGATCTTACGAGGCATCAAACCCGGCTTATGGTCCCATTACGAGGACACCGGGTGCTGGGTTGAAGAGCTACCATCGGTGCTATGGAGTATCAATACTACGCCAAACCGGTCCACCGGATATACACCGTTCTTCATGGTCTATGGAGCGAGGCGCTTCTCCCCGGCGATATCCGCACGATTCGCCTCGTGTGGCGGCTTATGTTGAAGCGGACAACGAGACGGCACGGCAAGACGCTTTGGACCTATTGGATGAGGAGCGTGATATGGCAGCTGCTCGTTCGGCGATTTACCAAAGAAGATCTTCGTCGTTATCACGATCGCGGGTTAAAACCGAACCTTTCAAGAAGGAGATTTGGTGCTTCGCCTCATCCAAGACCGAACGAGATATGCACAAGTTATCCCCACCTTGGGAAGGACCTTTTGTGGTCAGCAAGAATCTGCACAACGGGTCATACTATCTGATTGATATTCGAGAGCATCAAGACTCACGCACATCAGAGGAGGAGACCAACAGGCCATGGAACATAGCTCATCTTCGGCCTTACTACACTTGAGCCATCGGCTCTACTTATGTACATATCATGACAGTGTATATATTATCTTCGATATAATAAAACTGGAGCCTCGGCTAAAGCGGGGTCTCTGTCTTTCTTATCATGCGTGGTTACATGGAGTACCTCTATTTTTAAAGCGGCCTCCGGTTTACCCCTTGACATTTGCTTTTTTGTATATCACTAGGGGCCTTGGTCGCGTCCGAACCAACACACACCTTTTGATAGGCGACAGCCACCAGATCACTTGGGGACATGGTCAAGTCTGAACCAGTCACGCCTCTTGGTAGGCCTAAGGCCATCAAATCACTTGGGGGAATGGTCGAACCCGAACCATTACCACACCTCTTGATCTGGCATATATGCCACGAGTCATTTGGGGACCTGGCTGACTTGAATCATAGTCACACCTATTGGGGGCTTGATCCTGTCCGACCATGGTAATACCATCTGAACAGCTCGATTATAGTGTATGTTTGTAAAAGGTTTTATCATTGCCTTGGTTTCCATGCTGTTTTCATGGCTTCTTTGATATTTGTTTTGTTGGATTTCTTTTATCAACAAAACACCTTTTTCAGTTAAGCCGATGGATTTGATTTCCTTTAAACCGGAGACGTATGCCCGGTTTACCTTTTCTTGTTATCATCATCGAGTAACAAGGGGGCTTGTGTTGATTCAGCACGGTTTATATGGGAGCTATTCTCTCCCCACTTTACCGACGGTAATGGTTTCTAAGGCCTCCGCTTTAAGCTTGGCTCCGCCAGCTTCATGCCTAGACATGGCAGGTATTTGTGTCACATATTTGTTGTATTACTGATACATATATTCAACATCATAAACCGTCAAGGTATAACCGCAATCAAGTTCAAATTTTTCTGATTGCAGGAAGTACAAATCGAGCAAAAGCTTCAATACTTATGCACGAAGGCATATTCAAGATAGAAGTATTAACTAAGCTATTACAAGGCAACACGGTGCCCAAGTAAGATCATTGTTCTTTTGGACACCGCTAACGACAGACTATTTAAACCGCCTCCGGTTCAAGCACGCTCCTCATCCTCCGCCGCTTGACTTCCTCGTCTCTACCCATTGGCTGGAAATCAACGGTGGTCCATCGATTCCCATTAAAGCTTGGAAAACAACCTCTTCATGGATCGGGAAGACGGTTCAATATCGAGCGTAAGTATGCTTACGGATTGGAGGATCAGATTTTCCGCTTCAAAAGTTGGGGCGAGCACTCGCTTGTTCGGTCATTGTCTTGTGGCTTGATAATGCGTCAAGTCGCTTCTTGACCACCGACAGCCGAGGCGCCTTGCATGGTTTATCGCCGTAAATCCTCTTCATTAAATTCGAACCATCTTCCTTCATACCGGGTAGCCTTGAGCTGCTTCCACGTGGTCAAAATCTGGTACCCATGCCTTGGCTCGATCAAAGCATTAATAGCTCCTGTTTGGGCGTGAGATTTTTCACCTCCTCAATCCGGGCGAAGCATGGACAACCTGTTCGAGTATCCCGGAGTAAGGAAGGTGCCGGGTTATTATGAGAGGCTGTGGTGATGATCCATTGGGCTCGGTATATAGCTGTTCTACTAAGGTGTAGACAGCCTTCAGTTTCTTCCGCACATCGTTTCCTAAGTGCCCGATGCGTGTGCCTACAACAATAAAGAGATAGTCTCAAACTAGATTTATACTATAGCAGGTTCAAAGCATCACAAATGTTCAAAGGAGCTTACCAAAGATCGCCGCGGTCATGGAGTGTACTTGCCGTTTTACGGCTGTCAGATCATCTACCACCGGTTTAAGGGCAGCTTCAGCATTTTCCGCTCGTTTGATTAAAGTGGCCTTCTCAGTGGCCCAATCAGCCTGTTCTTTCTTGAAGCCTTCCTTTAGTTGTTCAGTGGCGTTCAAAGCACTGGTTAATTCTTTCTTGGCCTTGTCTGTTTAGGCCTGCTGGGTTTTCAACGCCTCTTGTAAATCGGCAATCCGGTCCTCCTTGATTTTCACCTCAGCCTGCATATAGACAGTATTTTCAACAAGCAGTTCAAGAAAATGAAGTCTCAACCACATAACAAAGTTATATGCCTGACACTTGGGGGCTAATGCACCTTCAATTTTTATACATATTACTAGATGGCAAAGTCCCAAGCTCAATACAAGTATTCAACTTGGCACTTGGGGGCTAATGGCTATTTGATCTACGTATGTTTCCAAGGACAGTTTTATTGAAGCCCCGGTTTAAGTATGTAAAGATAAACCGCCCTTAGGGGCTATGCGGTGGATTTCAAAATTGTTAAAGAATATATTCAAGTCGGTTTGATCAAGATTACAAACCGCCCTTGGGGGCTAGAAGGATTGATACATTGCCAGTAGGTAAGGAAGTGGGTTACCTCAAACTTATCCCTCATCATCTTGACCAGGCCAGCTTCACAGTCACGGCTAGTATAAAGCCGGTTTAAATAGCCAGAATGAAGGTCTTGGGCGCTCAGAGGAGCATATGTCTCCAGTTCAACATCCCATTTTCCTTTATTCAAAGCGGAAAAGTCTTCTTTCACAGTGTGCCTGGTTAAAGTTGCAGGATTCCCCGGTTCAGAGCGGCCCATACCAGTAATCACAACGTCATCATCTTTGGACTCGACGGATTGTGTGGGCACGGCCGTTTTGTCAACAGGACTGTGGGATTTATCAAACCGGACGGAGCTGGCAGGCGGATCGGTAGAGATTGAAGCGTTAACAGGCCTCTCTTCGAGAATAACATCATCTTGTAGCGGAGGATCATTGGGAATATCTTCAGAGGCAAAATTTTCAAGATCTGGCGCTCTCTCATCAGGGGCGGCATCTTCTTCAGCCGGTTTATCCAAACGGGCCTTCTTGCTTGGTTTTGGTTTTGCCCTAAAAGAAAAAACAAAGAGTCAGTAAAAAGCATAAGTTATTACACAATACACTAGAAGCATATGCTCGGTTTTGCTTACCCGACAACTATTTTCAAAGGTGGTAACTGAGTGGCCGATGATTCACCAGAGGATGAATGGGAAGTGACCTGATAATCGGAGTCGGACGGATTAAGAGGTTGACGGAAGAAACCCGCTTTAGAATTTAAAGCAATAAAAAGGTCGGAGACCTCGGAGCGGCGCTTTCGAACCGGGCTGTTTGGTAAACCGGCAGAGGTAACTACCTGACCACTGTGCCGGGTTGTGCGGCGAGCTTCATGTTGCTGCGTCTTCATAAGAAATTTGGGATCCAAATAAGCAAGAGGGTGAGAAAAATTAACTTTCCGGTTTGCCTGGCAAAATTTTGGCAAAGGCAAATTTTACGAATCGAAGAGAGAATAGTTACCTCAATAATCCTGCATTGCTGGCCTCAGCGTCGTCCTGACAAGCATCATCATCAATAAGGCGTGTAAAAAGTAAGCCAAGTGAATAAAGTTCTACCTCAAGATCCGGATTACCCACATCATCGTCAATGGCTGGGTCAGATGAAGCGGTGGTTTTTCTCTTGTGAGCGGGTTTCTTAACAACTTTGGTCTTGGGCGGGTTGGCGCCTGTTTTCTCCGCTTTATCTTGTGAAAGTTTCTTGCTCCAAAACGGATTATCACCTGGATCGAAATAATTAAATGTCGGACACATAAAGCGATATGAGTTTAATGATGGAGCAACTAAACACTAACCGTGGCGGTTGGTTGGTGGTGCGATAAGGAGGCGACCGGTTTGGGCACGAGATGCTCGGTTCATTCAACATCTTCTTTACCGAGTCTCAGAACTTCATCATCGAGAGTTGGATTTTGGTGTGTCGGAGTGGGTCGTCGACACTATCAGTATACTGGCACATCAAACCGGAGCGCCGGCTCACAGGCAGTATGCTCCATGATATCCAGCAGCGTGCAAGGTCTATTGCTGTCAAACCGTTGGCCATAAAGGCTCAAAGCTTGGACAGTTGTGGGGCATATTTGCTTCTATCCTTCGCACTCAATCTTTGTGGAAAAGGATGAGTGTTGCTCAGCCGCTCTGGACGGAAGCCAGGTAAGGGATTTTCATCTTCAGGAGAAGTATCTTTGCAATAAAACCAAGTCGCATTCCACTCCTTGGGGTGAGTATGGAGTTTGACGTGGAGATAAGTGATCTCCTTCCTCTTTTGAATAGCCATGCCACCCAATTCGGTATTGGGGCCGTCGGTGAATTCAGTGCGACGGTTTAAGTGAAAAAGGTCTCTAAACAGTTCAACAGAAGGTTCCTCTTGAAGATATATTTCAGATAGTACTTGAAAGTGGCATAAATTGGTGACGGAGTTGGGGCCAATATCCTGTGGACGAAGCTGAAAATTGGCTAACACGTCCGGTAAAATTTAGAACCGGCGGTTTGAAGCCCGGGCCGTGTGATCTGCGAAGACCACAACCTCTCCTTCCCAGGGTGTAGGAGGACATTCCTCTCCGTGGACCCTCCAATGGATTGTATCTTTATCATCTAAAGCGCCAATCGAGACTAGATCATCCAGTGTGATTCGGTGGCGAGAAGGAACCCATTGCATTCATACACTTGCTTGGCCATGGTAAGATCTACAAGAAATAGTTGATCCGGTTCAAGAGCATGTTTGGTACAAGGTGTTGATCTAAACTACGATAAACTGGAGGCAGTATCTATAAACCGGTTTTCTGTGATACCGTGTCATGTGGATTCTGGCGGTTCAACCAGGGGACTAATGATATATATATATACCGGTTTAGTGAATATTTTCTGGTAAGTTAAACCGCCTGACCTAAGCATTGGAAGCGATTGAAGCTGTGGATAAGTAAGTATGCAGAAACAAGTTTCGCAAGGTCATATTACCGCTGCGGATCAAGCGCTAAGTTCTGTAAAATGAAAATGTTTTGAGAAGTAAAGCGAAATGCATGAACTATGGAGCGGTATATGCGGAAGATCTGTGGGCTTAGATGAGAGACTACAGCGGATGCGCAGGGATCACTATTAAATACAGCACAGGTTCATGGATTCATTCAAAGTCAAAAGAACAGATATGAACGCGCGAGGAACACAGCATGAAACTGGAACCCTAAAAGAACATATCTAGGTCAAGAAGGGGAAGAAGCTTACCGGGAACGGAGAAGACGCGGAAAGAGGCCGCAATGCTGCGCACGTTCAGTCGATCTGTGACCCAAGACGAGGAAGAAGTCGACGACGGTGGCGGAGCTCCAAGACCAGCGGCGCGAGGAAGACGAAGAAGAGGGGGCGAAGGGAAAGGAAAGAAATGACCCTTCGGTCCTATTTATAAAGCAACCGAGCTAGGTCAAGCACGTGGATCCAGGAACTGCTATTAAAAGAGGGCGTTATAAATGATAAAATTTCAGGATGACGTCATGCTGGTTTACAGTAACCAGAAGTGATGACGACACGGCGGTTTACCAGTCACTAGAAGATGTCCAAGATGCAAGTTTTTGTGAAGGATTGACATGAATTAGTTCAAATCAATCTGGGGCCTAATGTTGGGGATATTACCACTAGGTGTAAACCGGCCAGCCTGGGCCGGGTTAACTCCGTTAGTGGTGTAAGCAGAAAAAGGCCCAAGGCCTGTAGTCGGTTTAGAACTTGTAGCCGTAAACCGGCCTGATGTATAACTTGTATTATAAGTTAGGAATAGAGAGATACCAACCGGGATACGAGTATGAACCGGTTGGGACTCTATGAACCGACGGGCGTCACCCGTGTATATAAGGGGACGACCCGGCGACGGTTCAAGGACAGACAACCACAACTCGAGCCTAGGCGAAGCTTGTTTGCTCCCTAGCCATCGAGACCACATCAATTCCATCACAACTAGACGTAGGCTTTTACCTTCATTGAAGGGGCCGAACTAGTATAAAAACCCTCGTGTCTTTGTGTCCGCTTTAACCCCTTCAAGTAAACCCGTAGCGATGGCTCCGTGACTAAGTCCTTTCGCTAGGGCATCTGCCGTGACAAATCCACGACACCTCCAGCGCACCCCTTTTTAGTTGAAGAATGTATGAAATGTAATGAAATTTGGCATGTTTATATGAAATCCGACCGTGTATGAATAAATTTAGTTCGATTAGTTCGAATTCTTGTATCACTGGCATTTGATGAACATGCAAAACAATGCGTACTAGCATTATTCCCTGGGTGATCACCTTGTTTGCCGCAGTTTCACATGTACTCCCTCCGGTCCTTTTTAGTCCGCATACAAGTTTTCTCTGCAGTCAAAGTATCTCTACATTAACCAATCTTATAGAAAAAAGTATGAACTTTCATAATGTGTGAAGTAACAAGGAACAGAGGCAGTACAAATAGTTTGAGCGGCTTTTTAGTGTTCTTGTACATTGCAATCAAACACACAGGCCTGGCAATTCATAGAGAACATTCAAAACAATCAATGATTACGCATCTCAGCGATTCACATGTCAGAGCCAATATTTACTTCACAACTAAAGAATAAAGAAAAATAGATCGACGCTGCTGACAACAAAGGGCGTCCGATTTGAAAATATCAAACGCATCTCTTCTTGCTAACATCAATGAGCAAATTTTTACAAGGTTGTCCCATTCCAAAATGTCAAATGCTTGTTGTTTTGTACATCAATGAGCAAACTTTGACAAGGTTTTCCCATTCCAAAATATCAAATGCCTATGATTGTGGAATGGGTAGGGTTTGCCATAATTTCAGACATTGACATGGCACCTCGTGCTAAATAAACTAGTTGTTCTTTTTGTGCAGTTCCACCAAAATCAACCAAAGTCGCGCGTAGCTTGTATGATTTCGCCCTTATATGTTGCAACGCCTTGAACTTATCGGTACCTCCTTTCTTGTGGTGGAAATGAATGATTCGATGTATTCATGAACATTTTGTGAAGTTCCCATTATCAAGATGAGCACCCCTGTTTGCACAAATACAAAAAAGTGATTAGTATAAAGCAAGCTGTACTATGAATTGACAGTTTAAACATGCACCTACATGGTCCATGTAGAGCACACTTTAAAAAAATGGAACTCACTGGAAAGAATCCTAGAACAACATTGTACTTGCGCATCACAGCAACAAAATGGAGATTTGTCAGTCCTTCTGAGCTGAAGTTAGTTTGGTCTTGTGGGGAGTAATGTAACCATCCTTCAACTGCTCCTTCTAATGAGAAGATAGACAGGGCTTCTTCATCCTGTCATAATCGGAACTAGTCACTTCACGTACTCCATATTCTTCTTCAGAGGAGGATGATGTTGTTGTGCAAAGACAACAGGACAACTAAATGCTAGCATCCCTATTTGCTCAAAAAAAAGGAAATGAAATATTTATAACAGCACAGATGAAGCACTTCTCAGGAACAATACCACTTTCTCATGACAGTATCTAAATAGTAGCACAACACCAATATAGATGACAAAGCTCAATCATATGGATGAAATCCGTGGGCGAGTACCAACCTTTGTCAGGAGGCTTATTGTGTAGAGCATACAGATCAAGCACTTCTCCGGAACCATCTGTTGCTATCTACTGTGGTTGCCATGCTTATTATATACTCCTCGATTAGTTTAATGTTTCCAACATATTCTTGTGCAGTTCCACTAAAATATATGGTATCTTCAAAGAAGATCCCTATTTGGACAAGTAGAGATAATTACATATTACATTAAGAGTGGCGTCAAATCAGTGGCAAAATAATTGCTCGTTCCAGCCATAGAAATAATTAAGATGCAAAACTATATCATTACTTGTGTCATCATAGTTTCAGTGCTTCATTACAGCATCGGGAGTTGATTTTTGTTTTTCTTCCACTTGTTCTTCCCCTTCATCACTTGGTTCAATAACAGACAATCTTTGCCTTCAATGTAAGATTTGGCATGTAAATTAGGGAGCACAAGTATAGCACTAAACAACGACATTAATTTTCTGATGAAAGTGGCAAAATACAGGCCAACAGTTGTGAAATATCCTTATCTTACCTCAATGGGATATTCCGGTGCACATACAGATTGGAAGTCTTGTCTCCATTTGTGCAGTTCACTGAAATCAAGCAACATTACCGTACAAGTAGCACAACATATGAAAGCACACTGCACAATGATGTGAAAGAAGGCTACTACTGACCTCTCATGACGAGGAATTCAAACAACTAACAAGAAGAAGATCTGAACCAAATTTGCCAACACGGATAGGAAGTAAGATCTCCTCTTGTGCAGTTGCACTAAGATCAAGCAATCAAGCAACATTGTCGGTGTGACATTTTGGTTGAACTGCACAAAACACGCTTAAAACAAAAGTGTTTTGTGTAGTGCAACGAAAGGTCACAATAGCAAAGAGGTGAAGTAGATAACCATGTTTACACAGAGGTGCAAAAGAAACAACTAGTGGTCAATAACGGTGGATGACACAGAAGCCAACAAAAAGAAGCATCTAACTTATCTAAATGGGAAAGAAAGCAAGACAGTAGCATTTCTCAAATAGTGGCATTGATTAATATTAATAGAGAGATTATATTAACAATAAAATTCGTTAAACATGTAATTTGCTTTTAATTGTGGCATTGCGTCAATTTTCCAGCGGCATTATTAGAGGGTGTTTGTTTACAGGGACATTTTGGTGTAGGGACTAAAAAAACTCCGTGTCAGTCCCATCTAAACCAAACAGGAGGGACTTTTAGGGACGAAAAGTGGGCATTTGGGACTAAAGAAAGAAGACCCCGAGGGAGAGTCTTTTTGGGACTTTTTCCAATAGTTGCCCCTGCCCCGCATTGCACCTTGTCTCTATTAGTTCATTACTAGGGGTAACATGGTCTTTTAGCATGTCATTTAATAACCTCTAGTCCATGTTTAGTCTCTGGAACCAAGCAGGTAGGGATTAGGGAGTTTTTAACAAAACATGGCCTTAGATTAACAACAGCTAAAGAGTTGCATGGGACAGTGCACGCACCAACACCATGTGCATTTACCGATGTATGAAGGGGTGATGCACAGTCTGTTGCAACAAAGAACAAACAACCAAGGAGCATATTTGTGTTGGTACCAGTTTTATTATCTTTAGACACATTTCCCTATGTGAGTGCAGCAAATCTAGTCCTACTCAAACTCTACAGCCTTGTCCACCAAAACAAAAGATCAGTTTGTTACAGATGTGTGTATTGCGTTTTTCATTGTTTTCCCTTTTCGACCAACGTAGGTGCTGGATAGCAAGTCTGTACTAGTACTTTCCCCCTTCCTTTCCTCTTTGAACCACGTTCTAGATTCATGCTATACAACTTTCCCCACTACTTTCCCCCATTCCTTTCCTCTTTGAACCACGTCTTAGATTCATGCTATACAACTTTCCCCACTACTTTCCCCCTTCCTTTCCTTTTTGAACCACGTCCTAGATTCATGCTATAAAAATTTCCCCGCTACTTTCCCCCATTCCTTTCCTCTTTGAACCGCGTCCTAGATTCATGTTATACAACTTTCTGCACTACTTTTTTCCTGTTTGATGCAACACCTAGATTCAAGTGCAGAAGTAGAAAAAACCCACATGCAGCTAGAGCAATGCATGTGGAATAAGTAAATTATACCTTAAGGTTCTTGGGGTGTTGTTCGGTGGGCGACCGAAGGCCGTTCGGCCCACACTATGTACAACGGCGAAGAAGAAGGGGTCGGAGGCCCTCCCTTGTTGCCGCTGGGTGAAATAGAACAACTGCGCCGGTAGTGGATTCCCTCCCTCGCCAATGGCGACAACGTTAAGCCTCCGTCCCTTCCCGGCGGATGAATCCTGTCGGCTCTTTGACCAGCAGTGAGGGGAGAGAGAGAGGCCAACGAAGTCATGTTTAGATCTGGAGAGGGTAAGAGAGTGTGAAGAGAGCAACTACAAGCACTGATGCTCCAGCGTGTATATATATACTAGAGAGAGTGTGTGAAGAGTGCAAACCCTAGAAAACAAGCGTCGAGGCTGCAGCGTATCCATTTTGACCTAGAAAACAAGCTCCTGGCACCGCCCCAGATCACTTTTTCTCTCTATGTCATGCGGGGCCTACCTGTCATTGGGTGGAAGAAAGAAGTCGAACAAAAACAAAATTATGCTCAAGTGTAGTTATCGAACCCGAGACCTCAAGTTTGATGAGCGAACAGGCTAACCAGCTACACCACCCTCCCATTATGTTCAATGAGAGGAAAATAACCTTTTATACATTCCTGCATTCGTGTGACAAGCATGCCGTGTTTTTTTGCGTGGGAGTCATTGGGATTTAAATCATAATCGTGTCATGTGGCTTTGGTGGTAAGACTATACACAGTGGGAGTAACATAGGTGGTAACATCAGACATCTTTAGGCAAAATAGATGATGTGGCGAGTAATTAATGAGGAAAGAGAGGCATGTGGTAACATATCTAGTTACTGTAACATCACACATACCAAGACAAAATGAGTCTACAATCTCATAAATGAAGTGTTGCATGATACCATGATACGTCTCCAACGTATCTATAAGTTTTTATGTATTCATGCCATGTTTATAATATTTCTATATGCTTTTGGTATGATTTGGTTAGAACTAACCTGGACTGACGCTATTTTCAGCAGAACTACTGTAGTGTTGTTTTTGTGCAGAAATAAAAGTTCTCGGAATGCGCTGAAAATCAACAGAGATTTTTTTCTTGAAAATATAAAAAATACTGGAATAAAGAGTTATCGAAAAGGAGGCTCGTGGGGCGCACGAGGGTGAAGGGCGCGCCCCCTGCCTCGTGGACACCCCGTGGGTCCTCCTAACTTGTTCTCGACGCCAAACCCTCCTATAAATACCCAAACCTCCAGAAAGAAACCTAGATCGGGAGTTCCACCGCCGCAAGCCTCTGTAGCCACCAAAAACCTCTCGGGAGCCTGTTTTGGCACCCTACCGGAGGGGGAACCCATCACCGGTGGCCATCTTCATCATCCCGGTACTCTCCATGATGAGGAGGGAGTAGTTCACCCTTGAGGCTGAGGGTATGTACTAGTAGCTATGTGTTTGATCTCTCTCTCTCTCTCTCTCTCTCTCTCGTGTTCTTGATCGGCATGATGTTGATGTACCGCGAGCTTTGCTATTATAGTTGGATCTTATGATGTTTCTCCCCCTCTACTCTCTTGTAATGGATTGATTTCTCCCTTTGAAGTTATCTTATCGGATTGAGTCTTTAAGGATTTGAGAACACTTGATGTATGTCTTGCATGTGCTTATCTGTGGTGACAATGGGACATTCACGTGATCTACTTGATGTATGTTTTGGTGATCAACTTGCGGGTTCAGTGACCTTGTGAACTTATGCATAGGGGTTGGCACACGTTTTCGTCTTGACTCTCCGGTAGAAACTTTGGGGCACTCTTTGAAGTTCTTTGTGTTGGTTGAATAGATGAATCTAAGATTGTGTGATGCATATCGTATAATCATACCCACGGATACTTGAGGTGACATTGGAGTATCTAGGTGACATTAGGGTTTTGGTTGATTTGTGTCTTAAGGTGTTATTCTAGTACGAACTCTAGGATATATCGAACGGAAAGAATAGCTTCATGTTATTTTACTATGGACTCTTGAATAGATCGATCAGAAAGGATAACTTTGAGGTGGTTTCATACCCTACAATAATCTCTTTGTTTGTTCTTTGCTATTAGTGACTTTGGAGTGACTCTTTGTTGCATGTTGAGGGATAGTTATATGATCCAGTTATGTTATTATTGTTGAGAGAACTTGCACTAGTGAAAGTATGAACCCTAGGCCTTGTTTCCTAGCATTGCAATACCGTTACGCTCACTTTTACCACTTGTTACCTTGCTGTTTTTATATTTTCAGAGTACAAATACTCATATCTACCATCCATATTGCACTTGTATCACCATCTCTTTGCCAAACTAGTGTACCTATACAATTTACCATTGTATTGGGTGTGTTGGGGACACAAGAGACTCTTTGTTATTTGGTTGCAGGGTTGTTTGAGAGAGACCATCTTCATCCTACGCCTCCCACGGATTGATAAACCTTAGGTCATCCACTTGAGGGAAATTTGCTACTGTCCTACAAACCTCTGCACTTGGAGGCCCAACAACGTCTACAAGAAGAAGGTTGTGTAGTAGACATCAAACTCTTTTCTGGCGCCGTTGCCGGGGAGGTGAGTGCTTGAAGGTATATCTTTAGATCCTGCAATCGAATCTTTTAGTTTCTTGTTTTATCACTAGTTTAGTCTATAAAATAAAACTAAAAAATGGAATTGAGGGTGCCTCATATGCTTCATCTTTTTAATGTCTTCCATGAAAATAAGGATTCCGATAACTGTGCTCAATTACTAGAGGAAGAATGCATTAAAATGTTTGGCACTAAGTATTTGAATGATGTGCATGATTGCAATTTTGTTAGTATGAATTCCTTGAATATCCATAGCACTAATGACGATTGCACTAGTCATGATGAAAATGTCTCTTATAAGCATGTCAATTTTTGTGGTGTGTATAGAGTTTGCAAGTACACACCAAATAGGGAAGATAGATTTTGCAAGAGGCATAAGTATTTAGAAACCAAATGGTTGCAAGAAAGGCTAGATGTTTGTGCTGAAAATTCAAATTTTCTTAGTCATCCTTGTGAACTTTGCAATGGACGTGGTCATTTAAATATCCAATGCAAATTGTTTCATGATCGTATCGTGTCCAAAAATTGTGATGACTTGATTTCCCTTGCACATCATAATGAACTTAGTTTGCTTTTGGGTTATGAAGAAATGAAACGTATAACTAAGGATATGCCAGAACTTGTCCTTGATAAAGTTCTTGATTTTGATCTAGAAGAAATTTTTATGTATTGTGCAATGAATTGCATTAAAAATCCTTATATTGCCAATTACATAGAGAAAAGAAAATGAATAGAAGATGAAGAGAATACTAATGAAAGGGAAGAGACTTCCCAATATCCTCCTATTATTTCTTATGATGAATCAGGTAACGAGGAGGAGCTTTCTATTCAACCAATTTCATTAATAAGGAGCTCAAAAAAGAGGGTTAAACCCACACATGATGTGAAGAAGAAAAACAAAAGACGGAGAAGCAAAAGTAGAAAGGTATCCCTCCCAAATGATGTTGCTCCTATTACTCGTTGTGATGATGATAATTGCTATACTATTGGTGCTATCCATACTATTAATGATGAGAGTGATTATGCTTATGATATGAAAAGGCCCAAGCTTGGGGATGCTATGTTTCATGAGAATGACATGTTTGAGAATATATTTGCTGCAATTAATGTTTGTCCCAAGCTTGGGGATGCTATGTTTAATGTAGATGATATTTTTAGCCTCCCAAGTTTTGATGAGCAAACTATTATGATGATAGCATGCCTCCTATTTATGATGGTTATTGTGATGACACTATGCTATAAAACGTAGTAATGATTATATTTATAAAACTTGTCATGATTATAATTACCCTTTTTCTGAACATTACTCTTTTAATGTGGAAACAATTTATAGTATTCGAGTTTCTTATGATACTCCCACTATTCCAAATGAGAAGAATTTTGCTTATGTGGAGAGTAGTAAATTTTCTATGCATGTAGATCATGAGAAGAATGCTTTATGTGATGGTTATATTGTTGAATTCATTCATGATGCTACTAAAAATTATTATGAGGGAGTAACATATGTTTGTAGGAATTGCAATAATATCAAGTTTCCTCTCTACGTGCTTAAAGTTTTGAAATTATGCTTGTTTTGCCTTCCTATGCTAGTTGATTATTGTTCCCATAAGTTGTTTGCTCACTAAATCCCTAGGCATAGGAAGTGGGTTAGAATTAAATGTACTAGTTATATTCTTCATGATGCTCTCTTTATGTTTCAATTCTTATCTTTTGTGTGAACAACATTGAAATCATCATGCCTAGCTAAGGGCGTTAAACGTTAGCGCTTGTTGGGAGGCAACCCAATTTTATTTTTTGTTCCTTGCTTTTTGTTACTGTTTAGAAATAAATAATTCATCTAGCCTCTGTTTAGGTGTCTTTTTATGTTTTAATTACTGTTTGTGCCAAGTAGAACCTTTGGTAAGACTTGGGTGAAGTCTTTGTGATCTTGCTGTAAAAAACAGAAACTTTTGCGCTCACGAGATTTGCCGCCATGTTTTACTGGAGAGTGATTTTAGGTTGATTTTTTTTCAGATGATTAATAGTAAAATTCCTTAGGTACACCAAGTTAGTTAAGAATTTTTGGAGTTCCATAAGTATACGTTTGATACAGATTACTACAGACTGCTCTGTTTTTGACAGATTCTGTTTTCTATGTGTTGTTTGCTTATTTTGATGAATCTATGAGTAGTATAGGAGGGTATGAACCATAGAGAAGTTGGACTACAGTAGATATTACACCAATATGAATTTAGAATGATTTCAAAACAGTAACTAAGTGGTGGTTTTATTTTCTTATACTAACAGAGCTTACGAGTTTTCTGTTGAGTTTTGTGTTGTGAAGTTTTCAAGTTTTGGGTAAAGATTCGATGGACTATGGAATAAGGAGTGGCAAGAGCCTAAGCTTGGTGATGCCCAAGGAAACCCAAGGTAATATTCAAGGACCAACCAAGAGCCTAAGCTTGGGGATGCCCCGGAAGGCATCCCCTCTTTCGTCTTCGTTCATCGGTAACTTTACTTGGAGCTATATTTTTATTCACCACATGATATGTGTTTTGCTTGGAGCGTCATTTTATTTTGTTTTGCTTGCTGTATGAATAATATACCAAGATCTGAAATTATTAAATGTTAGAGATTCTTCACATAGTTGCATTATTATTCGACTACTCATTGATCTTCACTTATATCTTTCAGAGTAGTTTGTCATTTGCTCTAGTGCTTCACTTATATCTTTTTAGAGAACGGCTGTGGTTTTATTTTGAAAAAATAGATGATCTCATGCTTCACTTATATTATATTGTGAGTCTTTTAGAAAAGCATGGTAATTGCTTTGGTTAAAATTTTAGTCCTAATATTATGAGCATCCAAGATAGGTATAATAAAAACTATCATATAAGGTGCATTGAATACTATGAGAAGTTTGATACTTGATGATTGTTTTGAGATATTAGGATGGTAATATTAGAGTCATGCTAATTGATTAGTTGTGAATTTGAGTAATACTTGTGTTAAAAGTTTGTGATTCCCGTAGCATGCACGTATGGTGAACCGTTATGTGATGAAGTTGGAGCATGATTTATTTATTGATTATCTTCCTTATGTGTGGAGGTCGGGATCGCATGATGGTTAACTTCTACCAACCCTTCCCCTAGGAGCATGCATGTAGTACTTTGTTTTGATAACTTGTAGATTTTTGCAATAAGTATGTCAGTTCTTCATGACTAATGTTGAGTCCATGGATTATACGCACTCTCACCCTTCCACCATTGCTAGCCCCTCTTGTGCCACGCAACTTTCGCCTGTATCATACACCCACCATATACCTTCCTCAAAACAGCCACCACACGTATCTATTATGGCATTTCCATAGCCATTCCAATATATATTGCCATGCAACTTTCCACCGTTCCGTTTATTATGACACGTTCCACCATTGCCATATTGCTTTGCATGATCATGTAGTTGACATCGTATTTGTGTCAAAGCCACCATTCGTAATTCTTTCATACATGTCACTCTTGATTCATATCCCGGTACACCGACGGAGGCATCCACATGGAGTCATATTTTGTTCTAAGATTCTTGAGTTGTAAGTAGATAAAAGTGTGAGGATCTTCATTATTAGAGCATTGTCCCATGTGAGGAAAGGATGATGGAAGCAATGATTCCCTCACAAGTTGGGATGAGTCTCCGGACTTTATGGAAAATAAAAGAGGACAAAGAAGCCCAAATAAAAAAAAGAGGCCAAAGAAGCCCACACAAAAAAACATGATAGAAAAAGATAGAAGGAACAATGTTACTATCCTTTTACCACACTTGTGCTTCAAAGTAGCACCATGATCTTGATGATAGAGAGTCTCCTATGTTGTCACCTTCATATGCTAGTGTGAATTTTTCATTATAGAACTTGGCTTGTATATTCCAGTGATGGGCTTCCTCAAATTGCCCTCGGTCTTCGTGAGCAAGCAAGTTGGATGCACACCCACTTAATTTCTTTTGATGAGCTTTCATACACTTATAGCTCTAGTGCATCCGTTGCATGGCAATCCCTACTCACTCACATTGATATCTATTAATGGGCATCTCCATAGCCCGTTGATACGCCTAGTTGATGTGAGACTATCTTCTCCTTTTTGTCTTCTCCACAACCACCATATTCTATTCCACCTATAGTGCTATGTCCATGGCTCACGCTCATGTATTGCGTGAAAGTTGAAAAGGTTTGAGAATACTAAAGTATGAAACAATTGCTTGGCTGAAACCGGGGTTGTGCATGATTTAAATATTTTCTGTGATGAAGATTGAGCATAGCCATACTATATGATTTTCTAGGGATAACTTTCTTTGGCCATGCTATTTGAGAAGACATAATTACTTTGTTAGTATGCTTGAAGTAGTATTGTTTTCATGTCAATATTAAACGTTTTGAATCTTTCGGATCTGAACATTCTTGCCACAATAAAGAAGATTACATTGATAAATATGTTAGGTAGCATTCCACATCAAAAATTCTGTTTTTATCATTTACCTACTCGAGGACGAGCAGGAATTAAGCCTGGGGATGCTTGATACGTCTCCAACATATCTATAATTTTTGATGTATTCATGCCATGTTTATAATATTTCTACATGCTTTTCGTATGATTTGGTTAGAACTAACCCGGACTGACGCTATTTTTAGCAGAACTACCGTGGTG
Source organism: Aegilops speltoides (assembly GCA_021437245.1). NCBI lineage: Eukaryota > Viridiplantae > Streptophyta > Magnoliopsida > Poales > Poaceae > Aegilops > Aegilops speltoides. The sequence continues at coordinate 337,471,366 of CM038146.1, forward strand.
TTGTTTTGCAGAAATAAAAGTTCTCGGAATGCGTTGAAAATCAATAGAGATTTTATCTGGAAAATATAAAAAATACTGGAATAAAGAGGTGCCGAAGAGGAGGCTCGTGGGGCCCGCGAGGGTGGAGGGCGCGCCCACCCCCTGGGGAATGCCCCCTGCCTCGTGGACACCCCATGGGTCCTCCTGACTTGTTCTCAACGCTAAACCCTCCTATAAATACCCAAATCTCCAGAAAGAAACCTAGATCGGGAGTTCCGCCGCCGCAAGCCTCTGTAGCCACCAAAAAACTCTCAGGAGCCCGTTCCGGCACCCTGCCGAAGGGGGAACCCATCACCGGTGGCCATCTTCATCATCCCGGCGCTCTCCATGACAAGGAGGGAGTAGTTCACCCTCGGGGCTGAGGGTATGTACCAGTAGCTATGTGTTTGATCTCTCTCTCTCTCTCTCTCTCTCGTGTTCTTGATTCGGCACGATCTTGATGTACCGCGAGCTTTGCTATTATTGTTGGATCTTATGATGTTTCTCCCCCTCTACTCTCCTGTAATGGATCGAGTTTTCCCTTTGAAGTTATCTTATCGGATTGAGTCTTTAAGGATTTGAGAACACTTGATGTATGTCTTGCATGTGCTTATCTGTGGTGACAATGGGATATTCACGTGATCTACTTGATGTATTTTTTGGTGATCAACTTGCGGCTTCAGTGACCTTGTGAACTTATGCATAGGGGTTGACACGTGTTTTCGTCTTGACTCTCCGGTAGAAACTTTGGGGCACTCTTTGAAGTTCTTTGTGTTGGTTGAATAGATGAATCTGAGATTGTGTGATGCATATCGTATAATCATACCCACGGATACTTGAGGTGATATTGGAGTATCTAGGTGAGATTAGGGTTTTGGTTGATTTGTGTCTGAAGGTGTTATTCTAGTACGAACTCTAGGATATATCGAACCGAAAGAATAGCTTCATTTTTATTTTACTACGGACTCTTGAATAGATTGATCAGAAAGGATAACTTTGAGGTGGTTTCGTACCCTACAATAATCTCTTCGTTTGTTCTCTGCTATTAGTGACTTTGGAGTGACTCTTTGTTGCATGTTGAGGGATAGTTATATGATCCAGTTATGTTATTATTGTTGAGAGAACTTGCACTAGTGAAAGTATGAACCCTAGGCCTTGTTTCCTAGCATTGCAATACCGTTTACGCTCACTTTTACCACTTTTTACCTTGCTGTTTTTATATTTTCAGATTACAAATACTCATACCTACCATCCATATTGCACTTGTATCACCATCTCTTTGCCGAACTAGTGCACCTATACAATTTACCATTGTATTGGGTGTGTTGGGGGCACAAGAGACTCTTTGTTATTTGGTTGCAGGGTTGTTTGAGAGAGACCATCTTCATCCTACGCCTCCCACGGATTGATAAACCTTAGGTCATCCACTTGAGGAAATTTGCTCTTGTCCTACAAACCTCTCAAGATTGGAGGCCCAACAACGTCTACAAGAAGAAGGTTGTGTAGTAGACATCAAACTCTTTTCTGGCGCCGTTGCCGGGGAGGTGAGTGCTTGAAGGTATATCTTTAGATCTTGCAATCGAATCTTTTAGTTTCTTGTTTTATCACTAGTTTAGTCTATAAAATTAAACTAAAAAATGGAATTGAGGGTGCCTCATATGCTTCATCTTTTTAATGTCTTCCATGAAAATAAGGATTCCGATAACTGTGCTCAATTGCTAGAGGAAGAATGCATTAAAATGTTTGGCACTAAGTATTTGAATGATGTGCATGATTGCAATTTTGTTAGTATGAATTCCTTGAATATCCATAGCCTCCCACGGATTGATAAACCTTAGGTCATCCACTTGAGGGAAATTTGCTACTGTCCTACAAACCTCTGCACTTGGAGGCCCAACAACGTCTACAAGAAGAAGGTTGTATAGTAGACATCATACCACACAATGTTACTCCCCACTATAGAGGTAGTAACATAGTGTAGGTCCTTGAGAAGAGGTGTCTAGAGGGGGGTGATTAGACACTAAGTACCAAAGTTGCAATTTTTAGCGAGGCCAACCACCTTACCCTTTGAGTTGTCATCGAAAGTGACATACTTTCGAGGACTATCATTTTCAGCAAGCTCACAAAACATGTCTTTATCTCCGGTCATGTGATCGGTACATCCACTATCAAGAACCCATTCCTTTCCTCCTGACATATATCCCCGAAGATTTGCCATAGGACCAAAATGTCTCATTGCATCATCAAGATCGAAGTCACTATCATCATCCTCATCATAGTATCCAAGTTCAACATCGTCATGTGGTGGATCAAATCCTAGAGAGGGTGATTTGTTCGAGTGAGTTTGACAATGATCTTGCTTATGAATTTTTATAGCTTTGGAAATAATATCACTAATAATTCCAACATCTCCTTTGGCACGCATAAGGTTTGTAAGCTCAAATAGACGATCACCAAACATAGGATCACTAGTATTCATCTTACTCAAAGCAATATAATTATGGAGAATTTCATCTAGATTTTTCAAGGAATAACTTGGAAAGCGTTCCTAGAAATTTCCTTATAGTGTAGGCACACTTAAGAGTAGGCAAACATCCAATCAAGTTTCTAGGCAATCCTCTAGTGATAAGTTCGGCAGTTCTAAGATTCCTAATCATGTCAATTGACTCATCATGGGTAGGATGCATAGGATCAACATGAGGTGCACAAGGGCTAGCAATGTACTTGTTCAACTGATATTGATTGAAAATTACAAGCATCTCATTTTTTCACTCATGAAAATACTCCCCATCAAGTATAGGCACTCTATGTCTAAGACTCCCCAAAGTAGACTCATCCATCTTCCTCCAATGGTGATTAAACCAAGGCAATGGAGACCAATGCTCTGATACCACTTGTGGGACCTTGAGAAGAGGTGTCTAGAGGGGGGGTGATTAGACACTAAGTACCAAAGTTGCAATTTTAAGTTTCCTTAAGTTTAAGTGGAGTTTAGGCACAAGTTTAACATTCACAATACATAGCAAGCAAGCATGCAAAGAGTATATGATCAGCGGAAAGTAAAGTATGCAACTTGCAAGAATGTAAAGGGAAGGGTTTTGGAGGATTCAAACGCAATTGGAGACACGGATGTTTTTGGCGTGGTTCCGATAGGTGGTGCTATCGTACATCCACGTTGATGGAGACTTCAACCCACGAAGGGTAACTGTTGCGCAAGTCCACGGAGGGCTCCACCCACGAAGGGTCCACGAAGAAGCAACCTTGTCTATCCAACCATGGTCGTCGCCCACGAAGGACTTGCCTCACTAGTGGTAGATCTTCACGAAGTAGGCGATCTCCTTGCCCTTACAAACTCCTTGGTTCAACTCCACAATCTTGTCGGAGGCTCCCAAGTGACACCTAGCCAATCTAGGAGACACCACTCTCCAAGAAGTAACAAATGGTGCGTTGATGATGAACTCCTTGCTCTTGTGCTTCAAATGATAGTCTCCCCAACACTCAACTTTCTCTCATAGGATTTGGATCTGGTGGAAGGAAGATTTGAGTGGAAAGCAACTTGGGGAAGGCTAGAGATCAAGATTCATATGGTAGGAATGGAATATCTTGGCCTCAACACATGAGTAGGTAGTTCTCTCTCAGAAAATGTATGCTGGAAGTGTAGGTTCAGTCTGATGGCTCTCTCCACGAATGAAGAGGAGGTGGAGGGGTATATATAGCCTCCACACAAAATCTAACCGTCACACACAATTTACCAAACTCGGTGGGACCGAATCAACAAACTCGGTCGGACCGATTTAGTAAATCTAGTGACCGTTAGGATTTTCGGTGGGACCGATATGCAACTCGGTAAGACCGATATGGTTAGGGTTAGGGCATAATGTAATCTCGGTGAGACCGATTACACAAACTCGGTTAGACCGATTTTGGTAATTAGCTTTCCAGAGAGTTGGTTAGGCAAACTCGGTTGGACCGATTACACAAACTCGGTGGGACCGATTTTTGTAATGAGTCAACCAGGAAGTTTGCATTGTAATCTCGGTAGTACCGATTTCTCAAACTCGGTGAGACCGACTTTGATAATGGACATACACAGAGAGATTACAATCCCATCTCGGTGAGACCGAGATCCCTATCGGTGAGACCGATTTGCCTAGGGTTTGTGGCAGTGGCTATGTCATCTGAACTCGGTGGCGCCGGATAGAAAGAATCGGTAGGGCCGAGTTTGACTTTAGGTTTAGGACATATGTGTGGAAGTGGGAAAGTAGTTGAGGGTTTTGGAGCATATCACTAAGCACTGTGGAGCAAGAAACTCATTAAGCAACACCTCATCCCTTCTTGATGGTATTTGCTTTTCCTATAGACTCAATGTGATCTTGGATCACTAAAATATAAAATGAAGAGTCTTGAGCTTGAAGCTTGAGCCAATCCTTTGTCCTTAGCATCTTGAAGGAGTTCCCACATCCTTTAGTCCATGCCACTCCATTGTTGAACTTATCTGAAACATACTAGATAAAAGTGTTAGTCCAACAAGAGATATGTTGACATTAATTACCAAAACCACCTAGGGAGCACTTGTGCTTTCATTCTCCCCCTTTTTGGTAATTGATGACAACATACGTCAAAGCTTTAGATAAAGATATAGAGAATAGCAAGTAAAGCTTTGGAAAGACATGTAACAAGCATATGATCCCCCTACATGTATGCAATCATGTGAATATGGAATATAGAAGCACGTGAGAGCATAACTATGATAGAGCAGGCAATGTGTTACATGTATCTTGGCCATATGCATTAGAGCAAAGAATATTAAAGAAAATACCTTCATGCTTATGAGTCCTTCTTGCAAACAGTATGTACATCAGCAAGAATTCCTCATACACATGATTGTGATGCATATACTTACCTTGTAGTCTCGAGTTGGCTTAGGATAAACCTGCGTAAACAAGGTTAGATAACACAGATACATCTACTAGCCAGAGCAAACAGAAGAAACCACAAGAATACCAAGACTGGGATGACATGTAGAGAGTGAGTACCAAGTACTACATTGGATTAGACATGTCCCCAAGAGTAAAGATATGCAATGAATTTGAATGATTTCTTTCCCTTAGATGTCTTGCTCCCCCTGAATCTAGCATGGGATACTGGGAGAAGATAGGGAATAGAAAATCAGAGCTGAAAGATATAAATGATGAACAGAGCTAATGCAAGCTAATGTAAATAAGCACAAAAGATCATATGAAAATGTCTCTCCTCTCAAGAAGACATGTGGCATCTCTCCTCTTGAACACCAAGCATCTGAGATCCTTGAGAAATACTTTTTACTTAAGTATTCTCTCCCCCTGGAGATCTCTCTCTCTCCCTGAGGATCTCTCTCCCACTGAGGAGGTGATATACTCTTTCTCTGATGTGATCTCTCTCTAGATAATAAGCTTTGATGTGATCTCTCTCCCCCCTTTGACATCAATTTCCAAGAAGTGTTTTCTGGAATCTGTCGAATGGGTTTGGTCCTTGAGTCACAGCACAAAGCAATGGTAAAATTGTGATGCTTGTAGAGGACAAGATTCATTGAGTGGAGCTAGATCAGAAGAAACACAGAATAAGTGGCAAACTATTTTTTTTCTGTTGTGAAATCGGTGGCACCGAGTGGTATGTTTCGGTTGTACCAAAAGGGTTTGGTTGGACCGAAAACAACAAATCGGTGAAACCGAGTTCATCGGAGAGAAAACACGTGTCACCTCAGCTCACTAGACTGGTAAGATCTCACAAAGATTTGCAAGGAATTTACTGAAAGATATGCAATGAATTGGATGTAGAAAAATGCAGAGCAAACAAAAAGAAATCTAGATGAAGTTTTTTTATCTTTTTTCTTTTGATTGAAAGGGGAAACAAATATGCATGAGACAAATGCAGAAACACAGAAAAGAACACAAGAGAACTTCATCTAGAGATGGTCGGCGACAAAGTCACCTATGTTAGAGTATATTGACTTAGGAGTCAAGTGAGATCACTTGATCATAGGTCATACTCATCGTTTAAGCTCAAAGTGGGGTTGCCATTTTTCGTTTAAGCATCTTGATGTATTCACATCTTGTCGAGTTGCTTTAGCTCATGACTTGGAGTAAAGCTTCTCTAAGATGGAATAACATACCTTGGTTGGTGGTGTTGTCCATGTAGTTGAACTTGTGTGGGTTGCTCAAGGTTGATGTAGTTCATCAAGAGTTGGGAGCACCACTTGGAATTTGAGTTCATCTTCCTACATGGGTTAGTTCTTGCAAGGAAGAGCACTTGTGTATCCAAGATTGACAATCATGAAACTCAACATAGAATTTGTCAAAGGATATGTTTGAGTGGTTCCGTGCTTCCTTGTCTTCAACCACCATAGTGTAGAGACTTGGTGATGTAGAGAGTTCTCAAGATATGAGTAGGTTACAACCTCATGGAATTTGATTCCACCAAGTACCTACAAGGGTTAGATAACATGCAAGTTGCAAACATATCCAAGACACAAGATTTTCATCATAAGAGAAATATCAAGGATTAGTCATAAGCTCATGTCTTGCATGTATCCAATGGAGTTTCTACTCCAAGTTTGAAGCATCAATGATGTTCAATTCTCCTCTTAACCTGCAAAACACTTTCTCATCAAGAGGTTTAGTGAATATATCCGCTAATTGCTTTTCGGTGCGAACATGCTTAAGATCAATGGCACCCTTAGCAACATGATCTCGAATGAAATGATGACGAACTTCAATATGCTTAGTTCGAGAATGTTGTACGGGATTATGACCAATTTTGATAGAACTTTCATTGTCACAAAGCAATGGAATATGTCTCACATATATCCCATAATCTTTAAGAGTTTGGGTCATCCAAAGTAATTGAGCACAACATGAACCAGCGGCAATGTATTCCGCTTCGGCGGTGGATAAGGATGCCGAGTTTTGTTTCTTGGAGGACCAAGACACAAGAGATCTACCAAGAAATTGACAATTACCCGAAGTGGACTTTCTATCAACCTTGCCTTTGGCATAGTCCGAGTCGGAATAGCCAACAAGATCGAAAGAGGCCCTCTTAGGATACCAAATGCCAAAATTTGGTGTATGGATTAAGTATCTCACTATCCTTTTCATGGCCTTAAGATGACATTCCTTAGGAGCAGCTTATATCGTGCACACATGCACACACTTAGAATGATATCGGGACGTAAAGCACATAGATATAACAATGAACCAATCATAGAGCGATAAACCTTTTGATCGACCGGTTCACTATCTTTGGTCAAGTCAAGATGTCCACTAGTAGGCATGGGTGTAGACATACCTTTGCATTCTTGCATATTGAACTTCTTGAATAAGTCCTTGGTGTACATTGTTTGAGAAACAAAGGTACCTTCCTTAGTTTGCTTGATTTGCAACCCAAGAAAGAATTTGAGTTCACTCAACATAGACATCTCAAACTTCTCCGACATTAGCTTCCCAAACTTTTCACTAAAATGAGGGTTAGTTGAACCAAATATAATATCATCAACATAGATTTGGCACACAAATAGTTCTCCATTAACCCGTTTAGTAAAAAGTGTGGAATCAATTTTCCCAATTTCAAACCCTTTTTCAATAAGGAACTTGGTCAAGCATTTATACCACGCTCTAGGAGCTTGTTTAAGACCATAAAGAGCTTTGTGAAGTTTGTAAACATGATTGGGTTTCTTAGGATTGACAAAGCCGGGAGGTTGCTTAACATAAACTTCCTCCTCTATTTCACCATTTAGAAAAGAACTTTTAATGTCCATTTGGTAAAAGGTGATATCATGATTGAGGGAGTCTTGGACTAGGGGGTGTCCGGACAGCCGGACTATCATCGTCCGCCGGACTTATGAAGATACAAGATTGAAGACTTCGTCCCGTGTCCGGATGGGACTTTCCTTGGCGTGGAAGGCAAGGTTGGCGATATGGATATGTAGATCTCCTACCATTGTAACCGACTCTGTGTAACCCTAGCCCTCTCCTGTGTCTATATAAACCGGAGGGTTTTAGTCCGTAGGACACAACAACCGTTACAACAATCATACCATAGGCTAGCTTCTAGGGTTTAGCCTCCTTGATCTCGTGGTAGATCCACTCTTGTACTACCCATACCATCAATATCAATCAAGCAGGAGTAGGGTTTTACCTCCATCGAGAGGGCCCGAACCTGGGTAAAAACATCGTGTCCCTTGTCTCCTGTTACCATCCGCCTAGACGCACATTTTGGGACCCCTTTCCCGAGATCCGCCGGTTTTGACACCGACATTGGTGCTTTCATTGAGAGTTCCTCTGTGCCGTCACCGATAGGAAGGATGCCTCCGCCCGTCTTCAAGGACGGTATTTTCGCCAAAGGAGCCTTGGCCGCCGGCCAAACTATTCGGCTAGGTGGTTTTCTTATGACCGCCTGTCCGGCCACCGCTTCGACAATGACCTCTCGGGTCGTCAAAAGCAATCTTCATGTCAGCTCGGAATTTGCCGAGCGGCTGGATCCAATAGAGCTCTCATTCGTAAACGAGCTCTTGGATCGCATCGCCGCCCTGGGAGTCGCTACAGACTACAATCAGATTGGGCTTAAAACCGATCTAAGAGAGATTAACTCTCCCCAGGTCACCCACCACGTTGCAGTGGTAGAGGAACAACGCGGCGACTCTTCTCTTATATTGAAAACTAGTCATGTCCGGGCTGCCGAACCCTCCATGCCGGATTCCTGCGGAGGGACGGACTTCCATCAAGCACTGAACCTAAAGTCAGGCATTGGACCGGACTCGTTGGACAACGTTCCACTTTCCAAGCTTCCAAATTCGGAAACTTCTCGGCCCTTGAGCCTTGAGATGGGTAGGGTTCGGGACTCAATTCCACCCACTCGCCCAGACATATGCGATCTATCTCTAATCCGGCAAGAGCCCGCTGAAACAGTACATCATTACTGGGCCAGATTCCTCCTGGTTATGGATAGGATAAAGGACTGCCGAGAGGAAAACGCAATCTCAATCTTTTGCAATAATTGCACGGACGAGGGAATCTTGAACGCCATCAGCCGTCGTGAAGTTACACGCCACCGACCACTGGCGTCCATAATCTGAAATCTTGTGCGATGGAGAGTTTCGGAAAACCGAAATTAAGTTTTGGGACAATCCGCCCCAATACAACCCGATCTGCAACAAAAGGGTGCATTACACTCGAGCACCGTACAAAACCAAAAGCAAAAACCCCATAAAGGGCATGGAACCGTCTTCGGAGGGGTGGCTTAGCGGACCTGTAAAATTCACGAGACTGAGGGCGCCACCCCAACACATAGCCTTCAAGCATGTTGGATATTACGGCAGTGGCCAAAAGTGGCGATGAGCTTCTAGCCCCAGAAACCACTCCAACAATACCGATGCAGTATCAACGATCTTGAGACTTTCGCATCAAATAACATGCGAAGCGAACAATCCATGACCTCGCGAAATCTACCAAGTAGCAACAACAAATCCATGGAGCGACATAGCCATCACCTTCAACGCCAGCGACGAACCTAAATTCCGAACAGCCCGAGCACCAGCCGCACTGGTACTTAGTCCAATAGTGGACGGCTTCCGACTCACCAAGGTACTCATGGATGGCGGCAGCGGACTAAACCTCATCTACGAGGAAACTCTTCAGAAAAATGGAAATAGACTGGAGCCGCATTGAGCGAAGCAGCACAACCTTCAGAGGAATATTCCCTAGCCGGGAAGCGCGCTGCACCGGAAAAATCACATTCGATGTGGTGTTCGGCTCGCCGGACAATTACAGATCCGAAGAAGTGACGTTCCAAGTGGCCCCGTTCAACAGCGGATATCACGCTATATTAGGACGAGAGGCATTCACAATTTTTCAAGCCGTACCCCACTATGGGTACATGAAGCTCAAAATTCCTAGGCACGGCGGAATAATCACTCTCGTTAGTGATCCGGACAAAGCACTCCGCGCCGAAAACAAGACAGCCGCATTAGCCCTGGAGGCACTATCCGAAGCCCTAGCGGCAGAAGAACTCACCGCGCTATGCTCCACGGTGAATAGGGACGATGTGATACTCGATAAGAGATCCAAGTCCACCTCCTTTAAACCAGCGGACGAAATAGTAAAATTCCAGGTCCATCTAACGGACCCGACAAAGACGGCCTCCATCGGGGCATAGTTGAACCCTGATGTAGACGCTGCACTGCGAGAATTCCTTCGGGAAAATTGGGACATCTTCGCCTGGCACCTTCAGATATGCCGGGAATCCCACACAGATTGGCAGAGCACAGCCTAAACATCCTAAAAGGATTCAAGCCAGTCAAACAGTCTCTTCGACGATTTTCCAAACACAAAAGACAGGCAATGGGAGAAGAGCTAGCCAAACTATTGGAAGCCGGATTCATCAGAGACATCAAACATCCGGATTGGCTAGCAAACCTGGTAATGGTACCAAAGAAGGACAAATCCTGGCGCCTATGTGTCAATTTTAAAGACCTCAACAAGGCTTGCCCAAAGGATCCCTTTCCCCTCCCTCGCATCGACCAGATAATCGATGCTACCGCAGGACACGATTCATTGTACTTCCTTGACGCATACTCCGGCTACCATCAAATCAAGATGGCAGAAGCGGACCAAGCCGCAACGGCATTCATCACTCCATACGGACCATTCTGCTTCAACACGATGCCCTTCGGACATAAAAACGCCGGCGCAACATATCAGCGCATGATTCAAACATGTCTGGCCACCCAGATCGGCAAAACAGTAGAGGCATACGTAGACGACGTAGTCATCAAAATCAAACACGTCGAAACTCTAGTAGACGACTTGAGGCTCACATTCGAAAACCTCAGAGCATATGACATCAAGATGAATCCGGAAAAATGCGTTTTCGGCGTACCAGCCGGAAAGCTCCTGGGCTTCATTGTATCCGGCAGAGGAATCGAAGCGAACCCAGCCAAGATCCAAGCTCTGTCACAGCTGGATATCCCAAAGGACCTCAAACAAATACAAAAATTGACGGGATGCGTGGCATCTCTAAGCCGCTTTATCTCCCGCCTAGGAGAAAAGGCATTGCCCCTCTACCGCCTCCTTAGGCACACCGGACACTTCGAGTGGACGGATGCTGCCACCGCCAGACTCGAAGAAATAAAAGCCATATTGGCAACAAATCCGGTCCTGGCTGCGCCCAACCTGGGCGAACCAATGTTGTTATACATCGCGGCAACACATCAAGTTGTAAGCACGGTACTCGTCGTCGAGCGAGAGCGAAGGGCATAAATTCCCTCTTCAAAAACCAGTGTACTACGTATCCACGGTGTTAACCCCCTGCAAGTCCCGTTACCCGCACTATCAAAAGATAGCGTATGCGGTGTTCATGGCATCTCGGAAGCTTCGACACTACTTTCAAGAGTGTTCAATAACAGTGGCATCCGAAGTACCCCTCAAAGACATCATAAACAACCGCGACGCGACGGGCAGGATTGCAAAATGGGCCATTGAGCTCTTACCATTCGATATAACTTACAAACCTTGGCGAGCTATAAAGTCACAAGTTTTGGCTGACTTGGTCGCTGAATGGACCAAAGCCGAACTCCCTAAAGAGTACGGTGCATACTCCAATTGGATTATGCCCTTCGACGGCTCTAAAATGTTGGCCGGATTGGGGTTGGTGTCGTATTGACGTCCCCAACCGGGACACGATCAATCGTGCCGGATAATGTACACGGACTCCAACAACGCAGCCGAATACGAGACCCTTTTACATGGCCTCCGGATGGCAATCTCCATGGGCATTCAACGCCTAGAGGTGCGCGGGGATTCAAACCTTGCAATATCCCAAGTAAATGGAGACTTTGATGCCAAGGATCCGAAAATGGCCGCATATCGTAACGCTGTCCTAAAAATGTCAGCTCGGTTTGACGGACTTGAATTCCACCACGTAGCCAGGGATAATAACCAAGCGGCGGCGTATTAGCACGATCGGCGCAAAACGTGACGCTGTCCTCCAAACATCTTCTGGAGCGGCTATTTAAGCCATATGTACTATGGGAAGAGGAGTCCGAAATAACAAACCGAAGCGGCCGCACCAACCGACCGAGCAATCGACATAACCGGTGATTCAGCCGATGAAATAACACCTTCAGCCCACGACATAATGGCAGTAATCGCCCCGTGGATAGAGCCATTCCTAGCCTACTTGCTTAGGCAGGAACTTCCCGAAGACCAAAATGAGGCCCGCTGCATAGTCCAGCGATCTAAAGCCTACAAGGTCCATGAGGGAGAACTCTATAAGAAAAGCACAACCGGAGTCCTTCAAAGGTGTATCTCCGAAGAGGAAGGGCGAAACCTTCTGGCTGAAATTCATGCCGGACTAGGCGGACACCACGCAGCAACTCGGGCCCTTGTAGGAAAGGCATCCCGTACAGGATTTTATTGGCTGACGGCCCGGGCAGATGCTCAGGACTTAGTCCGAAGATGTGTCGGTTGTTAGCTCTTTGCTAATCAGAGCCATATGCCACCCACCGCCCTCAAAACTATACCCATTACACGGCCGTTCATGGTGCAGGGGCTTGACATGGTTGGACCCCTTAAAGGGGGAACCCACAAGCAAAGGAACCTATTGGTCATGGTGGATAAATTCACCAAATGGATAGAGGCCAAGCCAGTTAAAACGGCAGATTCCGGACCGGTGATAGACTTCATATCCGGGGTAGTACACCGTTATGGTGTCCCCCACAGCATCATCACCGATAACGGCACGAACTTCACGGCCGACGAGGTTAATTCATGGTGCAAAATATGGGCATTAAGCTCGATTACGCTTTAGTCTATCATCCTCAAACCAACGGTCAAGTGGAACGAGCGAACGGTAATAATGAGCGGCATCAAACCCAGACTAGTGTGGTCACTTACGAAATCGACACACCTTTGGGTAGAGGAGCTCGACTCCGTACTGGGGCTGCGGACAACGCCCAACCGTACTACGGATTCACACCATTCTTTATGGTATCTTGCATGAGGCGGTTCGCCTGTGACATCATTCATGACTCACCTCGAGTGCGCATGTACAAAGAAAGAGAAGCCGAGCTGGATCGGCAGGACAGCTTGGACGCATTGGAGGAAGAACGCGATGTCGCCAAGGCTCGTTCCGCATTCTATCAGCAGCAGGCTTGAAGATATCAAAACAGAGAAGTACGGGCCAAGACTTACAACGTTGGCGGACTAGTTCTACGCCTGCCGGACAAGAAAAAGGACAAACTCAAGCCCAAATGGGAGGGCCCTTTCATTATCGATCAAGTCCTGACCGGCGGAGCGTACCGTCTACGAAATGTGTCGGACAACCGACTCGAGCCGAACCAATGGAACGCAGCCCGCCTCCGAAGATTCTATGCCTAGCGCCGGACTGAGAGTTTGTCCCCTTCCCCCGTCCAAACTTTTACATTTCAGCTGTCTTTTGTTTCTCTTTCTTCTCTCAACCCTTTTTCTAAAAAGCCCTTAAAGGCCTACTTGCGCATTGTTACGCACACACTTGATGTGCCATCCGCAATCATTATACAGGGGCTTCTTTACGAAGCTTAATTATAAGGGCTTCATGCCCGCACATGTGTCAAGCTTCCACATGTACCTTTTATTCACCATTATATGCATCGATATGACTTAAGTTTTGGCCAAGCTGGGTTGCTGGCTCTGTGCTTACCCCTCGTTCCCGATTGTTCGGCTAGGAGGTAAAGGGCTCTGCGATTATTCTTGCCGGTCACCGGATGTGTACCTCGACCGGGTGAAGCCGAAAGCTAAGCGTTCTTAAGGGAATATTCGGTCGGTGATTTGAAAGATGATTTTTAACCTCCTCATTTATCTGCCCCGGATGTTTTTCTACTCTTTTCGCAGATCCGACATGCACTTTAGGGCATGCCTCCTGAGAAAGGAACCCTTAACGGAACTATTCTCCTGGAAGATGTTTCTTACTAACCATGTAATATAACATAACTAGTTGGGCACTTGTGCGATAAAGCACTAATGACCCCTACGCTGGTCTCCATGCATACCCGGTTGTTTCTTAACCGAGAAGGTATTCGGACACACTCCGGACTCTAGGGTCCCGAGGTTGAAGTGAAAAGGTCGGCAAAGACAAACGATATACAATCCGACTAGAAGGCATTTCACATGTCATTTTAAAATACATTGTCAAATCTCTTGTTGTATTCCTCAATCCCGTCTAACAGCTGTCTAATTCTGATCCCGTTGGGAAAATTTAGCGCCAACTCTACTTGGCAGATACTAAACTCACAGGATCTCCTTCCCATCGGGCCCCACAGTCGACCTCGACCATGTGGTTGGGATCCGCCTTCTTGTACAGCGTCTTCACCATGGCCCAAGCCTCCCTGGCACCTTGGCGGCAGGCCGAAATCTTCCATAAACAGAAGCACTGCCGCACTCCTTGAAGCTTCTCCGCAAGCTCCCTAAGGCCCTCGGGTAGGGAGAGGGCTGGCCATAAAGCCTGGACGACGCCGCTCATTGCCTGCCGAACTCGTTTGAGCAGCTGCACCAGCTCGGGAAGTTGATCACCCGTTGATACGGGCATCTCCTCCGCAGGGCGACCTGTGAGTATACCTACAAGACATATTTTGTCAATTGACTTCCTCGCTGAACTCTTCTTTTCAAAGGAGTCCGCTCAAGCACTTATTATAGATGCCGCGACAAAGCCGCTCAGTCTCCTTAATGGAGCCGGACAGCTCGGCCCGAACACCTTTCAGCTCTTCTCCGAGCTGGGCGTGGGCATCCTGGAGCTTGTTCCTTTCCTGCTGCACCCTATTCAGCACCCTCTCGCTGCCTTCACCGTGGCGCGATGAGTTCTTGCCTATCCGGATCTTTCCGGCAGCACCTACAATGTCATTATTAGACTTGCGCGCATGCCGCACACCACTTATCTTTTTAAAATAATGTGTTACCAGGAGGGGTCTCTGTGTTTCCTCCTGCGGCAGCAAGTGCGGCCTCGAGTTGGGCCTTGCACTCTTGCAGCTCCTGAGACAGTTGGGAATTCTTCTCCATAAGATCCTGCGTTTCGAATGATCCTTAAATCAGTTAATATAACTACTTTAAGTCTTGGGGGCTACTAGCATATACAACTATTAAATTCTTTTACCCGTATGTCTTTTACGTACTACTCCGCGGCTCTGGTCAAACCATCTTGAGCAGCACGGAGGTGCGCTTCCCCCGCGTTAAAGGCATTCAACACCTCAGGGGAGAAGTACGCGTCACGAAAAACTGTCCGGCGGCGCCTGTGGTTCATGGCGCTCTCCAACTCAGACGGGGTGGCGGACAGTCTGTCGGCATCCTCCGTTGGAGGAGCATCCGGCTCGCGCCTTGCGCTCGCCTTCCCCTGCAGACCAGGTGTTGGAGCCTGGCTGGTAGAGGTTGGATTGGCAACCTCTACGCCCGCAGTCCGGCGGGCGCTTTTTCTCCTACAAAAGTCATGAGCACTCAAACGCCTCCTAGGAACGATGCTCTAAATAACAACTGCGGGCTATACCTTTGCGGCGACGTTTCGATCCGCGCCGCACTCCTCTTCCACCTACTGGGCCGGACTGACCCCTGTTGATCGGCCGCCGCGGGCTCGGCTTCCCGCCTTGGAGGCACCTCCAGCAAAGCACCGTCGTATACGGTGGTCAGAAATGAGCAAGGAAGGAATAATGGTGTCAGGACTTCGGTCACAGTCACCTGGGAAGCCGGATATAGTCCAGGGTAGTCAGCCGTAATGGAGACTAAAGCATTATCCATGCTGAGCTTGTGGAACACCCGTCGATTAGCTCCACCTTTATGTCCGGATCCTCTTTTGAGGCCGGATCCTGGGATCTCTCTGGATCCTCGGGTTGCGGAGCCGGACTAAGCATGCCCTCCACAACCCGGCGCAGCTCCTGCGCTGAAAGCATAATATAAGAAACTTAAAACTTTGAAAGTATGGGTCAGGCACACAAAGTGTTCTCTTACCCAACGCCGAGGGTTATTCATGGAGAACCCATTCAACGGGCTCGTCTGGAGGAAATCCTCCTTCTCCCCCTTATACAGGCCGGACAGGATCTCCGCCAGGTCTTCGGCCGATCCCGGCCCCTTGCGGCCATGACGGGTGGCATCGTCCTCCCCGTTGAAATCCCACATAGGGTGGCCCCTGTACTGCAAAGGCTGCACCCCCCGCATAATGCACGTTGTCATGACTCCAATCATGGTCAACCCGGAATGGGCCAGTAACCTAATCCGGCCCATCAAATAATGGACGCTCTTGTCTTCCTCCAGCTAGGGGCTCCGTGGGCGCCAGCTGAGGCGCTTCTTCAAAGGAGCATTACTGAACTCCGGAAGGCCGATCCGAACAGGGTCCGGCAGCGGAGCGTCTTCTATATAAAACCATTCTGAAGGCCAGTCTTCGGACGCCTTCTTAGGGGTTCCAGATAGATATCCGGTCCCGGCGATGCGCCAAATTTCGGCACCGCCCACTCGATATATGGACCCCTCATGAGAGCGGGGCACGAGGCAGAACAACCTCTTCCACAGTGCAAAATGGGGCTCAACGCCCAGGAATAGCTCGCAAAGAGCTACGTAACCCGCGATATGTAGGATAGAGGCGGGCGTAAGGTGATGGAGCTGGAGTCCGTAGAACTCCAGGAGCCCGCGGAGGATCGGATGTATAAGAAATCCGAGCCCCCTTACCAGATAGGGGACGAAGCATACCCGCTCCCCTTTGTTGGGATTTGGGGTAGCCTCCGCTTGCTTCCCGCCTTGGAAGGTGGCCAACCCGGCTCGAACCGGAACCATGAAGGCCAGAGGGAGATATCCCTTTGCCTGGAGCGTCACCAGCTCGTTGTGCGGGACAGAACATCTCCTCCAATCTCCTGGCGGAGGGCTGGGAGCGCAAGAAGAGGAGCCGCGTCGACGATCCATGATGGAATGGATTCTTGGTCAGAAGCTCTCCGATGAGTACTCGCGGAAGGAAGATGGTGTGATTTGGATCTGGATTCTTGCCTCTCTTATAGGCAGATTATTTGCACAGCTAGGGGGTAAAATATAAAAGATACCCTGGCTTTTCGCATTCGTGCGACGCGTGGAAGATGGCCATTATTGGGCGTGGAAGCCAAGAAGCGCAACATTGATAAGGAAGCCGGACAATGTTCGGCAGGTACATGGAACTTAAGGGAAAACCCGCCTTGCAACGCCGAAGACTATAAACGCGCTGGACTTATCGTCATTGAAGCCTGGTTCGGGGGCTACTGAGGGAGTCCTGGACTAGGGGGTGTCCGGACAGCCGGACTATCATCGTCCACGGACTCGAGACTATGAAGATACAAGATTGAAGACTTCGTCCCGTGTCCGGATGGGACTTTCCTTGGCGTGGAAGGCAAGCTTGGCGATACGGATATGTAGATCTCCTACCATTGTAACCAACTCTGTGTAACCCTAGCCCTCTCCGGTGTCTATATAAACCGGAGGGTTTTAGTCCGTAGGACACAACAACCATTACAACAATCATAGCATAGGCTAGCTCCTAGGGTTTAGCCTCCTTGATCTCGTGGTAGATCCACTCTTGTACTACCCATATCATCAATATCAATCAAGCAGGAGTAGGGTTTTACCTCCATCGAGAGGGCCCGAACCTGGGTAAAAACATCGTGTCCCTTGTCTCCTGTTACCATCCGCCTAGACGCACAGTTCGGGACCCCCTACCCGAGATCCGCCGGTTTTGACACCGACAATGATGATTAGCATAGGCAAGTAAGATGCGAATGGACTCAAGTCTAGCAACAGGAGCGTAAGTCTCGCCATAGTCCATACCTTCGACTTGTGTGTAGCCTTGGGCGACGAGACGTGCTTTGTTGCGGACTACTTGTCCATCTTCATCTTGCTTGTTGCGAAACACCCATTTGGTACCGATGATGTTGTGGTTGTTGTCGGGCTTCTCAACTAATGTCCAAACTTGGTTCCTCTCAAAGTTGTGTAGCTCTTCATGCATAGCATTTATCCAAACCGGATCTTCCAATGCTTCTTCGACCTTCATAGGTTCAATGCTAGAGATGAAATAATAGTTTTCACAAAAGTTAGCTAAACAAGTTTTAGAGCGAGTGATTCTCCCGGTTTGAATATCATTGTAGATTTGCTCGACGGGATGATCTTTAGCAATTCTTGCTCGAACTCATGAAAGCTTTTGCTTGGTTCTTGGTTGAACTTCTTCTTCATCTTGTTCTTCTTCTTGGCCTTCTTCATTGTTGGCGTTGTCATTCTCTTGTCGTGGTGGAGAAGGAGGTTGTTGACGTTCATCTTGATGCACTTCCTCGTTTTCTTCATCTTGGTGTGTCCCACTTGTGGATGCTTCTGTATCAACTCTTGGTTCACCTTGTCGTGAAGTAGAAGCTTCCACTTGGACGGACGAGGTACTCTCCTTCACCTCCGTTGGATGGACCTTGCCAATAGACAAGTCTTGGATTACTTCTGAAGGATCTTTATCTCCTACATCAATTGGAAATTGCTCTACTTGCGAGCCGTTAGATTCATCAAACTTCACATCTACCATCTCTTCAACCTTTCAGGTGAAATTGTTGTAGACACGGTAAGTGTGAGAGTTTGAGACATAACCTAGTAGGAAACCTTCATGAGACTTAGGAGCAAATTTAGAACGATGATGCTTATCAAGAATGTAGCAGTTTGAGCTGAATACTCGAAAGTATCCAACTTGGGGTTTGTTACCGGTGAGGAGCTCATATGCCGTCTTGCCGAGTAGCTTGTGAAGATACAAGAGATTTGTTGCATGACAAGCTGTGTCAACCGCTTCTGCCCAAAAGTGCTTTGGTGTCTTGTACTCATCAAGCATCGTTCTTACCATTTTGATGAGCGTCCGGTTCTTCCTCTCAACAACTCCGTTTTGTTGAGGTGTGTACGTAGCCGAGAACTCGTGTGAAATCCCTTCTTCGTCAAGAAAGGTGTCCACATTTGCGTTCTTGAACTACGTTCCGTTGTCGTTGCGAACTTTCTTGATCTTCACTTCAAATTGATTTTGGGCCTTCCTAGCGAAGTTTTTGAAGATCTTTTGGACCTGCAATTTATCATCGAGAAAGAACACCCACGTAAATCTTGAAAAATCATCAACTATAACTAGACCACAAGAATTTCCACCGAGACTCTTGTAGGAGTTGGGACCAAAGAGATCCATGTGAAGTAGCTCGAGTGGCCTCCTTGTGGTCATGATGTTCTTCACGGGATGCCTTCCTCCAACCTGTTTACCTGCTTGACAAGCACTGCAAAGTCTATCCTTATCAAATATGACATCTTTAACACCAAGGATATGATTCCCTTTAATAAGCTTGTCAAGGTTTCGCATACCAACATGACCTAGTCGTCTATGCCATAACCAACCTTTTGAGGATTTAGCAATGAAGCAAGTTTTAGGTTGAGCCTTTTTAGTGAAATCAACAATGTATAGATCACCTCTACGCACACCGGTAAAGACCATTTTATGATTGTCTTGACGAAACACTTGGCAATCTACTTCAGTAAATAGGACATTGAAACCGAAATCAGCAAGTCTAGATACTGAAAGTAAGTTGTATCCAAGAGATTCAACGAGCATGACATTTTGTATGGAGCTATCATGTGACATGGCCACCTTATCGAGGCCAACCACCTTACCCTTTGAGTTGTCACCGAAAGTGACATACTTTCGAGGACTATCACTTTCAGCAAGCTCACGAAAGATGTCTTTATCTCCGGTCATGTGATCGGTACATCCACTGTCAGAGACCCCGACTCAATGTCACATCGATCTAGCCTGTAACACATCATATCACTTTGCGGCCTCACGCACGGTATCCCAACGGGTGTCGCCTTACCTTGGCCCGGGACCGTTTGCGCCTTTTGGCACACGTATATGATAGTGTCGCTAGCATCCATATGAAAAGGAGCCCGGGCTGACATGACTAGTCGTAAACCCAAAGTGGCACAGACTTACGAGGACAGCATCCATGACCCGACATCGAGCGTGTCGGTCATCGACAAGTAAGTTCGGGCTATAGCACTGGGCTAGCAGGACTCCGATAAACCGGGCTGTAGCGGGCTAACAGGACTCCGGTACTCAATGCGTGACATTTCCCCGTAGGGACAGACACAGGAACGAAGAAGGACACATGCCGGCCAGCCTAAGTGTTCCGGAGCAGTAGCAAGCTACCATGGCTCAGTGGAGACACTAGGAGACATTTCCCGGTAAGAGAGGCTACTAAAGATAAACAACTAGATAGTCAGATCCCACACATACCAAGCATTTCAATCATACACACAATATGCTCGATATGTGCAAATACAACAAGGCATCACAACATGACTCTACGACACAAGTACTTTATTTAAAGGCTCAGAGAGCCATACATATCATTCACACAAGTACGGGTCACACGACCCACATACAAGTCATACAAGCATACAAGCCACAGCGGAAGTGTTTTGTCTGAGTACAGACAACTAGTAAAATAAAAGAGGCTTGGGTAAGCCTAGCTATACTACATGGTCCTTCACTTGCTCAGGATCACCACAGGCCTTAGTCTACTCATCGATGTCAGCGTCTCACGAACAACCCGTCGGAAGGGTTTGTGGCATCTTCTAAAAATGTAAATTAAAGCAACATGAGTACAAAGGTACTCAAGAAGACTTACATCGGACCCTACATACATGCATATTATCAAGAAGGGTTGGTGGGGTTATTGCAGCAAGCCAGCTTTGACTCATGGCTAAGCTATCCTCTGAGACACCAACTTGAAATGGTTTTGCTTTTCGAGTCCACTACTCATCACTTCAATACACCACCGAGGATCCACCTTCGTCTTCCTACGGAAGAGCCATCCTCGGCACTCACGCTATCTTGAGGCTTTTAGTTTTATCCATTTACTTGTCTATGAACCGTATAGGCAACCAAGTAGTCCTTTACATGGATGCGGCTATTCAATAGATGATGTTAACCTGCGGGGTGTACTTCTTCATACATGTTTCCACCACTTAGCGTCAGACACGACATGTGCTCGGCGGACTTCAGCGAAAGCCGGCGTGGGTGTAGACCACGACCTACCTAGACACTCGAGTCTCTAGTCCAGGTTTATCGCCTATTTGGGTTCCATCTATGAGGAGTTCGGCCAAGTCTCGCTCACAGCCCCAAGCGATGTGAACAAGGTTCCCGAGATACCAAGCGGGCATCCGGTACACCCGCCACGTACCTACCGCATCACAGCCCACCCCTACGGTCAGTGCTGTCCACGGCCTCCATGAGGCTACAAACACCGAAACTACTTGCAACTCACAGACGGAGGACTAGCGTGAATAAGAAGTCGGCGGGGTCATATTTCAGGCCCAATGTATGGTAGTAGCCGATTCTTAAATCACACATACAGATCTCGATTAAGGGCGGCCTCAATGAAACAACCCACCATGTACTCCTACATGGCCTCTCATCGATACCTTTACCAAATCGTGTTCAACACCTTACTCTCATCTTGACTCGATCATTTCACTCTAGCCATCACCCGGATGAACCAGACGACACGACTCTAAGCATAGCGGGCATAGCAAGGTAGGAACAACACAATCATATGGCTCAATCAACTCCTACACATGCTAGTGGGTTTCATCTAATTCTTGTGGCAATGACAGTCATGCAGAGGAAATGGGTTCAACTACCGCAGCACATAGCAGTTTGAATCGCGTTGTCTTAATGCGATGAACGAGAGCAGGAGCAAGAGCATGGGATTTTATCGATATGATCAATTGGTTGGTTGCTTGCTCGACGGGTCGGTGCAGGGTATTGCTCTTCGTCGGGGTTATCACGGTACTCCTCGAAGCGAGAACACGCGCAGAGAACACCGATACACAGCATTACCAAACAAGATGCAACAATATGATGCATGCAATGAGACATGGCAAAATGAGTGCATTGGCCTAATGCAACTAAGATCAGATGAGTTTGGAGCATTTTGAACCAAAGATGCAATTTCCAAACTCATATATGATCATTTAAAGTGTTATATCTTGTTCTGTGTAAAACAGCAGGTTAGCTTCTGTAAACATGCATGAAACCAGTACAGATGGATAGATTGGATTTTTTGATCATTTTTCATATATAATTTGTTTCATTTGGAGTTCTGATTATTTTCTATGAATTTTGAAGTTTGAAACATTTTACGGAATTTCTGTGTAAAAATAATTCCATAAATTAAATTATCACGTCGGCACTATGTCATGATGACGTCGGTGGTCAGCGGGCTGGTCAGTCAAACTGACCAGTGGGTCCCGCATGTCGATGGGGTTAGTTTAGTTAGAATTTAATTAAAACTAAACTAGGTTTAATTAATGTGGGCCCACTTGTCATAGACCCGAGGGTCAACTGAGGCCCACCGTGGCGTCGTCGAGTCAAACCTTGCCGGCGTTTAGCCGCCGGCGAGCCCGACGCGGCGGCGAAAGTGGTTTTTGCCATTCCGGCGACCAAATGGGTCGCGGAGGCCACCGGAGTGAAGCTGAGGACGAGCCGCAGCTCTTGGCGGAGTCCGTTGGGGTCGGGGTGGCCGGAGTTGGCGCCGGCGGCGACTTTGGCGGCCACCGGAGCTCGGGTGAGAGCGAACTCGAGGTGGAGTGTGCAGTGGGGCGCGGGAAGTGCGTAGTTAGCTCCATCGCGACGTGGTGAACGCGATGGACACGGTGAAGTGGCCGGAGGATGGCCGGGAGCACGTCGGCGACGAGGTCCGCGACGGCGCGTCGCGGTGATCTCGTCGCGCCGCTGTGGTGCACGGAGCGAGAGAGAGAGTGGGGAAGGTAGCTAAGCTCACGAGCTCACGTAGAGGCCACCGGCGGGTCGGGACGAGCTGAGGCGGCGACGGCGTTGAAGGGATCTCCGGCGGCGGACTCGGCGAGGCTGGTGCGGCGTCTTGAGAACACGCGGCGCTTCGGGCTCGGCTAGCTCGAAGGAGTCGAGGGCGGAGCGTCTGACACTGATGGCGCGGCGTGGGGTCGACGGAGAGCGCGCTCTGCGGCGGTCTTGGCGGCAGCGGCGTCGGCCATGGCTGGGGAAACACGAGGGGACGAATCGGAGAGGAGAGGGGTGTCCGGGGTGCGGGAGAGAGCGAGGGAGCGATCCTGTCGTGGCAAGACGAGGGAGGTGGCGAGGCAGCGAGCAGGTGCGTGGCACCCATGCGGTGCTCGCCGTCGAGCACCACTGCTGCTGCTCTGGTCGACAAGCAGCTTCATTGGCCTTGTCTTTGGGCTGGGCGGCCAGTGGGGCTGCTAGTGGGCGATGGTGGCGCCGGGTAAGCCTTTTCTTTCTTGTTTTCTTTTCTATTTTTCTCGTAACTTTGTTGAATTATTTAAAATACTAAAAGGTTCTAAAATTCACCAAATTACTCTGGTCCATTGTTGGAATATTTCCAACATGAAACATTTAGTTTAGGAACATTTGGACATTTGAAATATTTTATAAATTTAAAATGCCCAAATTCAAATAGTTATGATTTAATTCAAAGACCTTGGGATGACCTAGGAAGCTGTGCACCACTTTTGGCAAAGGTTACGAACCAAGGCAAAAATGATGGACATTTTAGAAGGGCATTTCGGTTCATCGAAAATATTTTTAGTAAACCCTAGTTTGTTTGAGAGGGGGCGGGGTTACGCAATCCCATTTCAGGTTTACATTGAAAAAAATAGACATGATGCAACACTCTAATGAAAGAACTAGCTAGGGTGTGACAACTCACCCCACTCAAAAGAATCTCGTCCCGAGATTTAGGTTCCTCCGAAAGAGGGCGGGGTACTCAAGTCGAAGACGATCCTCCCTTTCCCAAGTAGCTTCCTTCTCGGAATGGTGTGACCATTGAACCTTGAGAAACTTGATATTATGCCGTCGAGTGGTACGCTCGGCTTGATCGAGGATCTGAACGGGTATTCTCGATATGTGAGATTATCTTGAAGATCAAGCGTTTAGTGGTCCACTCCACGGATAGGATCCGAGAAGCAACGCTGAGTTGAGAAACATGGAAGACATCGTGGACTTTGGAGAGATGCGGAGGTAGTTCAATTGGTAGGCAACTTCTCCTCGTTTGGCAAGAATGCGAAAAGGTCAATGTAGCGAGGAGCCAATTTGCCTTTGATACGGGCGATGGGTTCCCTTCAAAGGAGTAACCCAAGGTAAGCCTTCTCGTCAACCTCGTAAGTCATAGCCTTATGTTTTCGGTCATATTGACTCTTTTGGCGAGATTGGGCTGTTTTCAACTTTTCACGAGCGATGCGAACTTGCTCTTACGCTTCTGGATCATATCCGGGCCAAAAATTATCTTTCCCGGTTTCGACCAGTTAAGAGGTGTTCGACACCTTCGTCCATAGAGAACTTCAAAAGGTGCTTTGCCCAAGCTAGATTGATAGCTGTTGTTATAAGCAAATTCGGCAAATGGAAGGCATTTCTCCCAATCCATTCGAAAGAGATGATGAAGCTCGAAGCATGTCTTCTAGGATTTGGTTGACACGTTCTACTTGACCACTTGATTGAGGGTGAAAGCAGTGCTAAAGGAAAGATGGGTTCCCAAAGCGTTTTGGAAGCTTTCCCAAAATCGAGAGGTGAAGAGACTTCCTCGATCCGAGTTAATTTCAATGGAACACCATGAAGAGACACTATTAGGAGATGTACAAGTCTGCTAGTGACTAGCGGTTATACTCTCGCGACAGGTAAGAAATGGGCTACCTTGGAGAGCGATCGATAACGACAAGGATAGCATTATTCCCTCTCTTGGTCACAGGAAAACCGGTGATGAAATCCATCTGATTTTATCCCATTTCCATTCGAGGAATAGCTAAGGGTTGAAGGGTGCCAAGAGGCCGTTGATGCTCTGCTTTTACTGCGACGACAGACGTCGCGATTAGCAACAAATTGAGCAATGTCTCTCTTCATCCTAGTCCACGGAACCTCTGGCGTAGGTCTGATACATTTTAGTGCTACCGGATGAATGGTGAGAGGAGAGTCATGAGCCTCCTTAAGGATCAATCTGCCGTATGTCTTGATTCTTGGGAACCACTAGGCGGTTCTCAAAATATACAACACCATGATCATTTGTAGAGAAACATTTAGCATCTCCGCTAACAATGTTCTCCTTAAACCGGGATATTCCTTTATCTCGTTTTTGGGCAGCGATGACTTGATCCATAAGAGTAGGTTTCGCCACCAAGGTGGAAAGGAACCCTCGAGGAACAATGTGAAGGTTAAGCTTCCGAAATTCCTCGTGGAGAAGTGGTTGACTTTGTTGCAACATCAGGTTGTTGCAATAAGATTTATGACTTAGTGCATCAGCCATGACGTTGGCTTTTCCTGGGGTATAAGTTATTCCTAAGTCGAAATCTGTGATCAACTCAACCCAACGTCTTTGCACGAGATTCAAATCTGGTTGGGTGAATATGTACTTCGACTTTGGTGATCGGTGTAGATTTATAGCGATTACCAAGAAGGTAATGTCGCCAGGTTTTGAGTGCATGGACTACAGCTGCAAGCTCTAGATCATGAGTAGGATAGTTTTCCTCATGTGGGTGTAATTGCCGTGAAGCATAAGCAATTACGTGTCGATCTTGCATGAGAATACAACCTAGTCCTTGTCGCGAGGCGTCGCAATAGATAACAAAGTCCTTAGAAATCTGGTGGTACCAATGCGGGAGCGAAGTTAAGCGTCTTTTCGCCTCACGGAAACTATGCTCACATTGTGGAGTCCACTCGAACTTTTATCCTTCTTGAGGAGTTCAGTTAGAGGTTTAGCAACTTTGGAGAAGTTCTCGACAAAGCGGCGACAATAGCTCGCTAGGCCAAGGAAACTCGAACTTGCTTGACCGACTCGGTGGAGTCCAATTAAGGGCGGCTTGAACTCGCTCGGGGTTGACAGCAATACCTTTACCGAAATTACATGTCCTAGATAGGTCACTTCGGCAGCCAAAATTCGCATTTGGAAAACTTGGCATAAAGGCGATGCTCTCGAAGTTTCATCAACACTAGCCTTAGATGTTCGGCATGTTCTTCCTCATTCTTAGAGTAGATGAGTATATCATCAAGGTAAACCACGCAATTTATCCAAATACTCCATGAAGATTGAGTTCATTAACCGAAAAGGTGGTGGGCGTTGGTTAGACCGAAGGACATGACGGTGTACTCAGTATTGGCCGTAACGAGTAACAAAGGCCGTTTTGGGAATGTCCCGTTTGGATTTTGATTTGATGGTAGCCTAACCTCAAATCCATCTTAGAAAGACGAGGATCCCGCGAGCTGATCATACGGATCGTTGATCTGAGGGAGCGGATACTTGTTCTTAATTGTGACCAAGTTGGCGGGTCGATAATCTACAACCATCCGGTCCGTACCATCCTTCTTCTTGACGAAGAGGGCGGGCAAGCCCAAGGAGATGAACTAGGGCGAATGAAACCCTTTTCAAGGCCTCATCGAGTTGTTTCTTAAGTTCGGCTAGTTCTAGGGGTGCCATCTTATAGGGTCTTCTAGAAATTGGGACAGTTCTGGAATGAGATCTATCACGAATTCAACATCTCTGTCGGTGGGAGACACAGCAATTCTTCTGAAAGACATCCGGAAAGTCACGGACTCTTTGGAGCGTCTTGAGGTGCGGCAATGGGCTGGCATTAAGAGAATATAGTTGGCGCTTGGATATTGGTCAAGACATTAACTATCTTTCGAGGGGGTGCGTAAGTTGAGCAGTCCTAGAGAAACAATCAATCTTGGCATGATGGGCTGACATCCAGTCCATACCCAAGATGATATTTATATCCGAAGATTTAAGAGCTATCAACGATGCAAGGAAAACAAGTTTGTCGACCTGAATTTCATTTCCATGGCTTACTCTAGAGGTTTGCCATCTAGAACCCGAGTAGAAATTTCCATGGTGGAAGGCATGTCACGAAATGCGGTGTTATGCAAGCGAGCATAGTTTTCGGATATGAATGAATGAGATGCTCGATGTCGAAAAGAGCGGATGCGGGTGGCAATTAACAAGAAGCGTGCGAGCACGGCGTTGGGATCCTCTTGAGCCTCTTGGTGAGACACAATTAACATGGCCACGTGCGGTGGTGGCGGCAGCATAGAACACCTTTCTGGCTGGCTTGCCACGGCCAACAGCTTTGCGGGCTGGTTGGGGTTGGTCTGAGGACAATCGCGCATATAGTGGCCTGACTCCCCACATTTGAAGCACGTCACGGGGCTGGCGCGTAGAGGAGCGTTGTTGGTTGGTCCACCATAGGGCCTAGCTGGTGCATCTTCTGAAGCGGACGAGGCGCTGGAAGGATGGCCTCGGTGTGAATCTGGGTGGCGAGGCGTATAGGCACCCACACACGGCGCTTCATTATCCAAAGCACGGATGAGGAACCCATGTCACGGCCATGCTTGCGTGTTGCTTGAAATCAGTCGACCAGTTTCAGCGCTGATGGCTTTGTTAACAAGCTTCGGAAAGAGGTGCACTCATGCGAGCGGAGATCTCGGCGAAGTTCGGGCTAAGTCCCTTGCGGAACCTTGCTGTTTCTTGGCGTCGATGGAGACCTCTTGATAGCATAGCGTCGAGATTACCGAACTCTCTGCTGTGGCGTCCACGGAGAGCGGCCTTGGGTGAAACTGCAGAACTCCTCACGTTTACGATCCATGAGACCCTCCGAATGCGATGTTCACGGAAAGCCTCGCTGAATTCTGCCCAAGTAGTGACATGGCCAATGGCGCATAGCCATATAGTTCTCCCACGAGATGGCGGGGCCTTCAAGATGATATGCAGCAAAGGTGACCTTGTCGACCTCGGCTACCAAAGATCTGTAGCGCAGCTTGTGAGTGATCTTCTGAAGCCGATCATCGGCGTCGAGAGGCTCGGCGGAGTGATGGAAGGTAGGTGGGTGTAACTTGATGAAGTCACCGGCGACACCAAGTTATTCCTCGATGATGGGCTGTGTTACATTCGATCGCTCCAACAAGCGGTTGGTCTCTGTTTGTTTCTCTCGGCCTCCAAAGCATAACCCGGCCGAGAAGGAGGGTGAGGCAGGTTAAGCTTCTCCAACTCCGCGCCTTGGCTGCTCTGGCGGAGCGGGGTTATTGCGGGTGTTAACCATCCTAGGAAAACAAGACAAGGATTTAGTCCAGGATGGCAAGATTCTGACATAGAAATGTAGAATGTAATAGATAACTTGGAATGCAAGATGATCATCCGTATGACACGGTAGATACAGAAATTGCTTCTTTATTCCATCGTCATACACACCATACAAGGTTTAGTACAGGACCAAACAAAGTACTACTACGGTGAAAGGAAGATTACATCTCGTCGGAGGCATACCAAGCTCCTATACATTATTTTTCTTACACCTCCGGAATTAGTACACACTAAGTCATATTCCACGAGTCACGCAGGACGGTGGAAATACAACTATTACAATACTAGTGAAACTACTACTAACTCAGACGTCTCCGTAGTAGTTCTCATAGAAGTCTCCTCCGTAACCTGGAAGTTCAACGTGCTCGTCCGGAAACAGACGGTCCTGAGGAGCTTGCGGACCGTAAGGGCAAGGGTGAGGTCTTGGACCGACGAACGGTGGCCTGCGAGGACCACGGGGTGGGGTGATGCCCCCCACATCACGCCGATCCATCATGTCCGTGAGCAGCAGAACCGACAGGATACAAGTCTCTCATATCCATATAACCAGCTTGAACAGCCGGTGCAAAACGAGTCAAGGTGGCCCAGTGATCAGCACGGGCGTTGAAGAGCTCCATCCTCAAGGCCCGACTCTCTCGGTCCTTGTCCTCGAGCAGCTCGGCGGTAGTACGAATTAGTGAGTCCTCCTGACTGGAATCAGCATAGATGGCTCGAAGATAACCAAACGCTCCAGGAAGTGAACCGGCATATACCGAATTCGGTGTTCTGAAGCGAGCGGTCTGACTCGCATAATGGTCATCATAGAATATGCAGCATCTTGCACCGCCATATCAATAGTAACACCAAGCCCATAGGAGCTGTGAAGGGCCTCGGTGGAACCAGGATAAGAGAAACACCCGACGGTGCGAGATCGGCTTTGATTAAAATCTCGAAATCTTGCTCTTCAAGCTGTATTCGGGTACCAGCGGTATCCCGCTTCGATCATAACCGGACTAGCATGGCGTATGACCGGTCACACCAATGCATCTGGTCGACGAACCACTTGATTTTGGTCACTAGTGGCCATCTGGAAGCATAACCATAATGCAGAGACATTAGAAATTCTGGCAGAATTTGGACAACCTAACGATCAAATGCTCGGAAGGATTTGAGACATTAAACAAAGAATTGCATAGCCACTCAACAATATCATATCAAGGTTCTGGGTCCAATTTGGTAACATAACAGGATAGTAAAACTGAACCAGGCTTGTAACCATCAAACCTACAAGGTACTACTGATTAGTAACACGTGAGCCTAATAGAGAGAAGAGATCCTAATCCTTAACCCCCGATAGAAGAATGGACTGACTCAGATCAGAATATCATGAGGTAAAGGAGTAAAAAGAGCCTTACGTACCATCCCACAATCAATTCCCCTACATATAACTAAAGCATTTCTAGACTCAACATCGACCAGTTTGGCTTGGAGAACCTACAGAGCAGTCCGGCTCGATGCCAACGCTGTCGAGACCCGACTCAATGTCACATCGATCTAGCACAGTAACACATAATATCACTTTGCGGCCTCACGCACGGTATCCCAACGGTGTCGCCTTACCTTGGCCCGGGACCGTTTAGCGCTTTTGGCACACGTATATGATAGTGTCGCTAGCATCCATATGAAAAGGAGCCCGGCTGACATGACTAGTCGTAAACCCAAAGTGGCACAGACTTACGAGGACGAGCATCCATGACCCGACATCGAGCGTGTCGGTCATCGACAAGTAAGTTCGGGCTGTAGCATCGGGCTAGCAGACTCCGATAAACCGGGCAGTGGCGGGCTAACAGGACTCCGGTACTCAATGCGTGACATTTCCCGTAGGGACGAGACCGAGAGCGAAGAAGGACACATGCCGGCCAGCCTAAGTGTTCCGGAGCAAGTAGCAAGCTACCATGGCTCGATGGAGACACTAGGAGACATTTCGGTAAGAGAGGCTACTAAAGATAAACAACTAGATAGTCGGATCCCACACATACCAAGCATTTCAATCATACACACAATATGCTCGATATGTGCAAATACAACAAGGCATCACAACATGACTCTCGACACAAGTACTTTATTTAAAGGCTCGAGAGAGCCATACATATCATTCACACAAAATACGGGTCACACGACCCACATACAAGTCATACAAGCATACAAGCCACAGCGGAAGTGTTTTGTCCGAGTACGCACAACTAGTAAAATAAAAGAGGCTTGGGTAAGCCTAGCTATACTACATGGTCCTTCACTTGCTCGGGATCACCACAGGCCTTAGTCTACTCATCGATGTCAACGTCTCGAAGAACCCGTCGGAAGGGTTTGTGGCATCTTCGAAAAATGTAAATTAAAGCAACATGAGTACAAAGGTACTCAAAGAAGACTTACATCGGACCCTACATACATGCATATTATCAAGAAGGGTTGGTGGGGTTATTGCAGCAAGCCAGCTTTGACTCATGGCTAAGCTATCCTCGAGACACCAACTTGAAATGGTTTTGCTTTCGAGTCCACTACTCATCACTTCAATACACCACCGAGGATCCACCTCCGTCTTCCTACGGAAGAGCCATCCTCGGCACTCACGCTTATCTTGAGGCTTTTAGTTGTATCCATTTACTTGTCTATGAACCGTATAGGCAACCAAGTAGTCCTTTACATGACGCGCTATTCGAATAGATGATGTTAACCCCGCAGGGTGTACTTCTTCATACATGTTTCCACCACTTAGCGTCGCACGACATGTGCTCGGCGGACTTCAGCGAAAGCCGGCGTGGGTGTAGACCACGACCTACCTAGACACTCGAGTCTCTAGTCCAGGTTTATCGCCTATTTGGGTTCCATCTATGAGGAGTTCGGCGAAGTCTCGCTCACAGCCCCAAGCGATGTGAACAAGGTTCCCGAGATACCAAGCGGGCATCCGTACACCCGCCCGCGTACCTACGCATCACAGCCCACCCCTACGGTCGGCGCTGTCCACGGCCTCCATGGGCTACAAACACGAAACTACTTGCAACTCCCCGGACGGAGGACTAGCGTGAATAAGAAGTCGGCGGGGTCATATTTGAGGCCCAATGTATGGTAGTAGCCGATTCTTAAATCACACATACAGATCTCGATTAGCAAGGGCGGCCTCAATGAAACAACCCACCATGTACTCCTACATGGCCTCTCATCGATACCTTTACCAAATCGTGTTCAACACCTTACTCTCATCTTGACTCGATCATTTCACTCTAGCCATCACCCAGATGAACCGACTGACACGACTCTAAGCATAGCAGGCATAGCAAGGTAGGAACAACACAATCATATGGCTCAATCAACTCCTACACATGCTAGTGGGTTTCATCTGAATTCTTGTGGCAATGACAGTCATGCGGAGGAAATGGGTTCAACTACCGCAGACACACGCAGCTTTGAATCGCGTTGTCTTAATGCACGATGCGCGAGAGCAGGAGCAAGAGCATGGGATTTTATCGATATGATCAATTGGTTGGTTGCTTGCCTGACGGGTCGGTGCACGGGTATTGCTCTTCGTCGGGGTTATCACGGTACTCCTCAGGGGCAGAACCTACCGCAGAGAACACCGATACACAGCATTACCAAACAAGATGCAACAATATGATGCATGCAATGAGACATGGCAAAATGAGTGCATTGGCCTAATGCAACTAAGATCAGATGAGTTTGGAGCATTTTGAACCAAAGATGCAATTTCCAAACTCATATATGATCATTTAAAGTGTTATATCTTGTTACGTGTAAAACAGCAGGTTAGCTTCGTAAACATGCATGAAACCAAGATGAGATGGATAGATTGGATTTTTGATCATTTTTCATATATAATTTGTTTCATTTGGAGTTCTGATTATTTTCTATGAATTTTGAAGTTTGAAACATTTTCGGAATTTCTGTGTAAAAATAATTCGATAAATTAAATTCTGCGTCGGACTATGTCATGATGACGTCGGTGGTCAGCGGGCTGGTCAGTCAAACCGACCAATGGGTCCCATGTCGATGGGGTTAGTTTAGTTAGAATTTAATTAAAACTAAACTAGGTTTAATTAATGTGGCTGGGCCCACTTGTCACCAGTCAACTGGGCCCACCTGTGGCAGTCGTGGTCAAACCTCGCCGGCGTTTAGCCGCCGGCGAGCCCGACGCGCGCGCGAAGTGGTTTTGCCATTCCGGCGACCAAATGGGTCGCGGAGGCCACCGGAGTGAAGCTGAGGACGAGCCGCAGCTCTTGGCGGAGTCCGTTGGGGTCGGGGTGGCCGGAGTTGGCGCCGGCGGCGACTTTGGCGGCCACCGGAGCTCGGGTGAGCGAACTCGAGGTGGAGTGTGCGGTGGAAGCGCGGGAAGTGCGTAGTTAGCTCCATCGCGGCGTGGTGAACGCGATGGACACGGTGAAGTGGCGGAGGATGGCGGGAGCACGTCGGCGACGAGGTCCGCGACGGCGCGTCGCGGGTGATCTCGTCGCTGCTTGTGGTGCACGGGCGAGAGAGAGAGTGGGGAAGGTAGCTGAGCTCACGAGCTCACGTAGAAACCACCGGCGGGTCGGGACGAGCTGAGCGGCGGCGGCGTTGAAGGGATCTCCGGCGGCGGCGGACTCGGCGAGGCTGGTGCGGCGTCTTGAGCACGCTGAGCCTTCGGGGCTCGGCTAGCTCGAAGGAGTCGAGGGCGGCGGAGCGTCTGACCGATGGCGCGGCGTGGGGTCGACGGAGAGCGCTCTCTGCGGCGGTCGGGCGGCGGCGGCGTCGAGCCATGGCTGGGGAAACACGAGGGGACGAATCGAGAGGAGAGGGGTGTCCGGGTGCGGGAGAGAGCGAGGAGCGATCCTGTCGTGGCAAGATGAGGGAGGTGGCGAGACGGCGAGCAGGTGCGTGGCACCCATGCGGTGCTTCGCCGTCGAGCACCCTGCTGCTGCTGCTGGTCGACAAGCAGCTTCATTGGCCTGATCTTTGGGCTGGGCCGGCCAGGTGGGCTGGCTAGTGGGCCGGTGGTGGCGCCAGGTAAGCCTTTTCTTTCTGTTGTTTTCTTTTTCTATTTTTCTGTAACTTTGTTGAATTATTTAAAATACTAAAAAGGTTCTAAAATTCACCAAATTACTCCTGGTCCATTGTTGGAATATTTCCAACATGAAACATTTTAGTTTGGGAACATTTGGACATTTGAAATATTTTATAAATTTAAAATGCCCAAATTCAAATAGTTATGATTTAATTCAAAGACCTTGGGATGACCTAGGAAACTGTGCACCACTTTTGGCAAAGGTTCTGAACCAAGGCAAAAATGATGGACATTTTAGAAGGGCATTTCAGGTTCATCGAAAATATTTTTAGTAAACCCTAGTTTGTTTCAGAGGGGGCTGGGGGTTCTGGCAATCCCATTTCAGGTTTCTGTTGAAAAAAAATAGACATGATGCAACACTCTAATGCAAGAACTAGCTAGGGTGTGACATCCACTATCAAGAACCCATTCCTTTCCTCCTGACATATATCCTCGAAGATTTGCCATAAGACCAAAATGTCTCATTGCATCATCAAGATCGAAGTCACTATCATCATCCTCATCATAGTATCCATCTTCAACATCGTCATGTGGTGGATCAAATCCTAGAGAGGGTGATTCATTAGAGTGAGTTTGACAATGATCTTGCTTATGAATTTTTATAGCTTTGGAAATAATATCACTAATAATTCCAACATCTCCTTTGGCACACATAAGGTTTGTAAGCTCAAATAGATGATCACCAAACATAGGATCACTAGTATTCATCTTACTCAAAGCAATAGACTTATGGAGAATTTCATCTAGATTTTTCAAGGAATACTTTGGGAAGCGTTCCTCAAGAAATTTCCATATAGTGTAGGCACACTTAAGAGTAGGCAAACATCCAATCAAGTTTCTAGGCAATCCTCTAATGATAAGTTTGGCAGTTCTAAGATTCCCAATCATGTCAATTGACTCATCACGGGTAGGATGCATAGGATCAACATGAGGTGCACAAGGGCTAGCAATGTACTTGTTCAAATGATATTGATTGAAAATTACAAGCATCTCATTTTTCCACTCATGAAAATACTCCCCATCAAGTATAGGCACTCTATGTCTAAGACTCCCCAAAGTGGACTCATCCATCTTCCTCCAATGGTGATTAAACCATGGCAATGGAGACCGATGCTCGGGTACCACTTGTAGGACCTTGAGAAGAGGTGTCTAGAGGGGGGTGATTAGACACTAAGTACCAATGTTGCAATTTTTAAGTTTCCTTAAGTTTAAGTGGAGTTTAGGCACAAGTTTAACATTCACAATACATAGAAAGCAAGCATACAAAGAGCATATGAGCAGCGAAAAGTAAAGCATGAAACTTGCAAGAATGTAAAGGGAAGGGTTTTGGAGGATTCAAACACAATTGGAGACACGGATGTTTTTGGCGTGGTTCCGATAGGTGGTGCTATCGTACATCACGTTGATGGAGACTTCAACCCACGAAGGGTAGCGGTTCTTGTGAGTCCACGGAGGCTCCACCCACGAAGGGTCCACGAAGAAGCAACCTTGTCTATCCCACCATGGCCGTCGCCCACGAAGGACTTGCCTCACTAGCGGTAGATCTTCACGAAGTAGGCGATCTCCTTGCCCTTACAAACTCCTTGGTTCAACTCCACAATCTTGTCGGAGGCTCCCAAGTGACACCTAGCCAATCTAGGAGACACCACTCTCCAAGAAGTAACAAATGGTGCGTTGATGATGAACTCCTTGCTCTTGTGCTTCAAATGATAGTCTCCCCAACACTCAACTTTCTCTCATAGGATTTGGATCTTGTGGAAAGAAGACTTGAGTGGAAAGCAACTTGGGGAAGGCTAGAGATCAGGATTCATATGGTAGGAATGGAATATCTTGGCCTCAACACATGAGTAGGTAGTTCTCTCTCAGAAAATCTATGCTGGAAGTGTAGGTTCAGTCTGATGGCTCTCTCCACGAATGAAGAGGAGGTGGAGGGGTATATATAGCCTCCACACAAAATCTAACCGTTACACACAATTTACCAAACTCGGTGGGACCGAATCAACAAACTCGGTCAGACCGATTTAGTAAATCCAGTGACCGTTAGGATTTTCGGTGGGACCGATATGCAACTCGGTAAGACCGATATGGTTAGGGTTAGGGCATAATGTAATCTCAGTGAGACTGATTACACAAACTCGGTTAGACCAATTTTGGTAATTAGCTTTCCAGAGAGTTGGTCAGGCAAACTCGATTCGACCGATTACACAAACTCGGTGGGACCGATTTTGGTAATGAGTCAACCAGGAAGTTTGCATTGTAATCTCGGTAGTACCGATTTCTCAAACTCGGTGAGACCGACTTTGATAATGGACATACACAGAGAGATTACAATCCCATCTCGGTGAGACCGAGATCCCTATCGGTGAGACCTATTTGCCTAGGGTTTGTGGCAGTGGCTATGTCATCTGAACTCAGTGGCACCGGATAGAAAGAATCGGTAGGGCCGAGTTTGACTTTAGGTTTAGGACGTATGTGTGGAAGTGGGAAAGTAGTTGAAGGTTTTGGAGCATATCACTAAGCACTGTGGAGCAAGAAACTCATTAAGCAACACCTCATCCCTTCTTGATGGTATTTGCTTTTCCTATAGACTCAATGTGATCTTGGATCACTAAAATATAAAATGAAGAGTCTTGAGCTTGAAGCTTGAGCCAATCCTTTGTCCTTAGCATCTTGAAGGAGTTCCCACATCCTTTAGTCCATGCCGCTCCATTGTTGAACTTATCTGAAACATACTAGATAAAAGTGTTAGTCCAACAAGAGATATGTTGACATTAATTACCAAAACCACCTAGGGAGCACTTGTGCTTTCACATAGAGTAGTAACATATGCATGTTACTAGTCTAAGTTACTATCCATTGTGACTAGTCTAAGGTCTTTTAGGATTTAAAGCAGTGTTGGTAGTACAGAAATAATGCAGCCTTAGTCACGTTACCTCTTTCCATGTAGTACGTTGGGTCCCACCACTTAGAGGGTGAAACAAACAAATTAATAAGAAAAATTAAAAGCGCTAGCAGTGTATCTTACCTCACACATCTCGCTGCTGCTCGTGAACACTGTCCAATTGATCCCTCTGTTCGCTCATGTACTATTTTAAGTGAATCCTTATTATAACATGCACACAATTCTGGGCACTTGTATTCAACCTAAGTCAGTGTGCCACTGTATATCTCGTACTATGGTTGGTCGTAATGGTAGTATCATAGCTAGTATCATGCATGCCAACTAGGCAATTTTGATGAGGTGTCATTGCATTAAATGAAGAAAGAGAGGGTGGAATATCATATCATGATACTGTATCATAATAAATGATATTCTACTTTTGGTCATGCATGGCAATAAATAGAGTACTACATGATACTAAAATATGATACTATGCATTAGGGAGGTAGTATCATACACTAGTATCATATGCGTGATACTAGTATATGATACTCCCCATTGCAACCAGCCAACTCCCTCCGTCTATGTGTAATAAGTCACGTTAGAAGGTGCAGCGGGACCGAGGTGCAAGCAGATTGGAGGAGAAGGAGAAACTTGACCAGTCCTTCCTCCAATCAAAGCCCTGATTTCTATCTCTAAACGCAACAATTAATCCCAACAACTAAGAGATGCCGTTTTAGCTACCATGCAGGGCCACGTATTAACTCGCATGCAAGCCGACTTTGATTTCTTGGTGATCAGCGCGTAGTTACGCTCCATGCATTGGGTTTCGGGAGATAACAAAGGCGAGTAAGGAGCGTTTGGTTACATTGCTTAGGCTGGTCATAGTGGTGAGTAACTTGGACTAGTAACATGCATATGTTACTAGTCTATGTTACTACTACGCGAAGTTTGCCATTGGAAGCGAGCCGATCTGGCTCTGCTGAGCTAGCAAGGTTTTTCTAGCCCACCAAAGCTAGCTGGCCCACAAAATCTAACATATTTTAATAGTTCCAAACGCCTAACCTTGGCCAGCTAGGCTATAAGCTGTTCTTGCTAAGGATCCAAATTCTCCCTAAGTAATAAGGCTCGCTAGCAACGAGGCCAGGAGGGGATTGAGATGCGAAGTTAATGGACGACGCCTAAACATTTTGGGAATATCTGGTTTCCGTAAGATGACTTAACACCTAGACGGAGGGAGTACTACTCCTCAGTCCAGGTTTGATGGAATATTCGTCACCTCTTCTCTTCTTGTACATACTCCATTTGTATCTCACTTCTTATGACTTCACACTCGCACGATATTCCTATTCTATGAACCTATGTGTGTGTGTGTGCGTGTGCGTGCGTGTGTGTGTGTGTGTGTGTGTGTTTGTGTGTGTCTTTAACAACATGTGTGTGTTAGGGAGAGCGACACATCGACCTACTCCTATAGAGAGATGGTGTGTAGTGTACGATTTAGCCGCGAGAGTCGGTGCATCCTCTCGTTTCTGGGCGTCCGGTTGGGGCAGGCGGACAACTGCCACGCCCGCTCCTGACCAGCCTGGCCCACCCAAAGCCCCTCCATCACCTACGCGCACTTCCCGCCAGAAACGGTCAGTGCCGCTCCAAAGAATCGGTGCTGCTTTCATGCCCGGGCAGAGCAGATGAGACCTCTCACTGGCGCCTACGTTGAAGGGAGAAGCGGATTCAAGAGTGATGGTTTCTTCGTCTGTCCAACTTACTGGTGGGTCTATGTGATTTGATGGCTCACTGGTCATTATTACTGAGGTGGTGAACTGCTGGATGTCCCACACTTTCGGCGAAAGGAGGTACTACTAGATTACAATTTTCTCCATTCTTACAGCAGAGGAGTGCGAGAGCAGTCAAAACACGCAGGCTCAGTGATTAAATGGCCCACCTCACACTATCACCATATTTTCTGGACACCGTGCGACACCTAACTCTTTACATAGTACTAGTATAGTACGTATTGTAATTTATCAGCGAGATAAAGTTGTACAATGCTATGAAGTTTCCAGCTTTTGTTTCATGTATCTTCCGTCCAAGGTTGCCCGTTGCAACATTTCATCAAGTACAAAGGAGACTAACATGCATGCTATTGCATCTCAATGATTGACAGATCATAGCCAATATGTACTCCCTTCGTTCCAAAATAAGTGTTTCAACTTTATGCAAACTTTAGTACAAAGTTGTACTACTACTAAAGTTGACACTTATTTTGGAACAAATACAACTAAAGAAAAAATGATCCATGGAGTCCCTAGTGCTTGAACCATAAACCCTAACCAGGCTTTAATTTGCTGGCAACGTTGGAGCTTTCGAAGAAATGAAGTTTGCAACCTTTTGACCATCAGATCATTTTGTGCAGTTTCACCAAAATCGAGATGAGCATCTCTGTGGCAAAGAAATTAAAGAAGCGTGATTAGAATAAGATTACTGGGACTAGTTGATGAGACATAAACTCATCACAAATACAGTACGTAGAAGCCAGTAGAGGTATGTGCGGGGCAAAGAAGTAGAGAAATATCCACATGGAGTGATGTGGGCAGCTGGAGCAGTGGTGCAAGTCGGCTGTAAAGGGAGTTGTACCTGAGGGATGTCGGGACGTAGCACAACCTAGAGGAGGGCGGCAGGAGGCGGCAACTGCCCATGTCGCGGCAGTGAGCAAGGGACGAAGGCAACCTCACCGGCTTTGTGAGAGAGAACGACGGGGACCCCTGATCAGGACATGTCGACAGTGGGTTTTCGTCGTCGGTGATGGCGACCGCATCTACACTAAGCATCCACCCCTTCCCCCGGTGGACGTGATCCACCGGGATGTTAGAGATGTGGCCACAGTCGTTTTGTGTGAGAGAGTGTGAAGAGAGGAACCCCAGCAAGCAACCGTGTAGGCTCGTCCTGCCTATGTATATAGTGGAGCAGTTTCCTTTTCTCTCCATATGAACCTATTTATATTGCGTATGTGCCACTGAAGAAAATAACTTTATTTATAAATGATGCGGCACCTACTACTCGTTCTCCTATAAACCTTATGCTTGGCATCTCCAAAATATTAACCTTGCGATTGGCTCTTCGCCTCTTCGGGAAGTCGAGCAATAATGGTACTGCAGTATATATCGTTCTAGCTATATGAGACCGAATGAATTGTTGCACGTTCACCACATTGGCGAGGGTCGATGGGCAAGGGAGAGTGCATACTATTACGTCCATTTCAATATGGACTACATACGGAGCAAAATGAGTGAATCTACACTCTAAAATACGTCTATATACATCAGTGACCAGAGCGACGAAGGGGCAGATGAGTAAAAAGAATTCCTACTCTCCGATATAACTAGACTCAGAAAACAGTTTACTTCTAGACTCGACAACGCCAAACTACACGATCAACCAAGGGGGCTCCTAGGGTCGGTCGAGGCTCTCATACCAACTTGTCACGCCCAATATGCGACCCTATCCAAAAGGAACTCGAAGGTACCACCAAGGATAGACCCGCATGTTGGAACGCTTTTGAAGGTGGATATCATTACATCAACAATTACATAAATAGATGGGGATACATACAGAAGGTATACAATGCCACACGAATACAACAACACATCACATAAGAGCACCATCCGACTACGGATGAAACACAAACAGAAACTCAAACGACATCCACCCTGCTAGCCCAGGCTGCCGACCTGGAACCTATCCCCTGATCGAAGAAGAAGCAGAAGGAGAACTCCAAAACAAGCAAACATCACTCTCGCGTCACGATCATCGCATAACCTGTACCTACAACTGTTGTTGTAGTAATCTGTGAACCACGAGGACTCAGCAATCCCATTACCATGGGTGTCAAGACTAGCAAAGCTTAATGGTTAAGGAAGGGGTAAAGTGGTGAGGTTGCAGCGAGCTAAGCAAGTATGGTGGCTAACATACGCAAATGAGGCGAGAAGAGAAACAAAGGCGGTCGTCAACTAGTAATGATCAAGAGGTGATCCTGAACTCCTTACGTCAAACATAACCCAGAAACCGTGTTCACTTCCCGGACTCCGCCGAGAAGAGACCATCACGGCTACACACGCTGTTGATGCGTTTTAATTCGGATCTGGTGTCAAGTTATCTACAGCCGACATTAAAAATTCCCATCGCCACATAACCGCAGCACGGCTCTCGAAAGTTTATACCTGCGGGGTGTCCCAACAGCCCATGATAAGCTCTCGCGATCAACGAAGGATATACCTTCTCCCACGAAGACCCGATCAGTCTCGGAATCCCGGTTTACAAGACATTTCAACAATGGTAAAACAAGACCAGCAAAGCCGCCCGATGCGTCGACATCCCGATAGGAGCTGACATATCTCGTTCTCAGGGCAACACCGGATAAGTCAAGCTACGAGTAAAACCAGACTTCGAGTTTCCCCGAGGAGGCCCTTGGTCTTTCGATTCGGACCAACACTTAGACAAGCATTGGCCCGGGGGGGGGGGCTAAAATAAAGATGACCCTTGGGTTAATTACTCCCAAGGGAAAGGTAGGTGGTGGTGAGACAAATGGTAAAACCAAGGTTGGGCCTTGCTGGACAAGTTTTATTCAAAGCGAACTGTCTGGGGGGTCCCATAAATCACCCGACCGCGTTAGGAACGCAAATCCGGGAACATAACACCGGTATGACGGAAACTAGGGCGGCAAGAGTGGAACAAAACACTAGGCATAAAGCCGAGCCTTCCACCCTTTACCAAGTATATAGATGCATTAATAATATAAGAGATACTGTGATATCCCAACAAACATGGAGAAATCTTCAACTTCACCTGCAACTAGCAACCCTATAAGAGGGCTGAGCAAAGCGGTAACATAGCCAAACAACGGTTTGCTAGGAAGAGTGTCAAAGGTTAGAGGTTCATGGCAATTTAGGAGGCTTAATGAGCAAAAGATAGGTAACGCAGCATAGCGATAGAACGAAGCAACTAGCATAGCAATGATAGTAGTGAGATCCAGGGTAGTGGTCATCTTGCCTGAAATCCTGCTAGGGAGAAGAACAAGTCCATGAAGAAGATGAAGCCACGAAGACGAACCAAGCGTAGACGAACGGATCCTCACGATCACAACGAAACAGGAACTATCGAGAAGAAGCACACAACATGGTAAACACACCACACATGAACAAGACATGATGCACAACAAGCATGATGCATGACAAAGCTACATGACGCTACTCATGGCAAGAGATGATGCATACAAGAGCAACACATCAAGGCAAGTTTAAATGAGGCCGGGAACAACATATAACAATTCCGGTAAGTCCGCATTTGCATATTTCGAAATTGGTCTAGATCGGAATAAACCTTATATTCAAGTTGTTAAACAGCAAGTTAAGATGCACCAAGATGATCTACACGAGATTCTAGTCAAGTTACATATAAAGTTCATTTAATTCGGAGCTACGGCTTAGAAGATATGAGCAAAACAAGTTAAGCATGGCATTGATGCAAAATGCATACAAACATCAAGCAAACACCTCAAAACATGGATGCATCATGATAATATGAAGCTAAATGCAAAAACAAGCAAGTTTCATATAGAGCACACTCAGAACGGAGCAACGGTTCAACACACACACACTATACAAGTCATAGCAACAATCTGTCCAAAACAGCAACTAGGCATATTACAAGCATCAAAACAATAAGCTACATCACCCCAACATAATAACAAAAGCCATGGGCATTAAGTACAGGTAAAGCATAACAAAACATGAACACTAAGCTATCTCCAGAAAAGACTACAACATGCTCAAACACACATGGGAAGATTGCAAATTATAACAGTTTCAGACTTTGCAGAAATAACATCAGGTTGCAATGTTTAGAGCTATCAAACAACATGTTACAGGAACTTATCACGGCAAACAAAGGCATGGCATGATACTACTAAATGCATAGAACAAGAGTCCCTTACTGACCATGAGCGAAAAAGGATCAGAAAATATGATGGCACCCATGTAAACATGGCAAGTTATATTACAGATTCATACATGGCAGGAACAACAATAAGTAGGCATGTTCGTGAGCTTGAGCCACTCACTACAGAGCAATACATGGCATGGCAAGGCAACCAACAGTAAGAAGGCATGTTTATGAAGCTAAGCATGGCAAGAACAAGTTCATAGGATGCATGGAGCACTAGAAAAGCATATGGCAAAAACTGAACTTCATGTTAAAAGGTTGACAGCAACATTTTTTAGCAACTTTGGAGCAAGATAACAACATGTTCCAGCAGGCTATAATTGCAACCAAGGGCATGAATGGATTGAGTAAGAAATGTTTAACAAAACATCCTTAGTGAACATCTCCCGAATAATGCACGAAATGACTTGTAGAAGCTTGTTTATATAGTAACAAAATATAACAGAATCTGTCAGGAAAACAACAACAGCAAGTACCCTACTTAACAAGCTTGATGTACTCATCACACAACTCACAAAAATAAATGGATGGCACCACTGGAAAGATGACATGTCATAGATCAAAACACATGTAGAGCTCAACCTCATAGGATGCACACATCAATCATGGCAAAAATGATAAATGAGCAAGTTATAACAGTTTTAGCAGGTTAACATCAACATGCACTCTTCCAACAGCATTTCGGGCATCAAGATTAGCTCCAATGAAAATGATGCAATGTAATGAAATAAGTACTCGTCGGGATGAACAATTTGACATATTACATGCACAAAACGGAGCTACGGATGCAGAGATACGATGTGATGAACATGGCATGATACTGTAAAAAATCTGGGACTTGGAGAGAATCGGGGAAGGGAAAGTCAACCTCGGGA
This sequence comes from Aegilops speltoides, assembly GCA_021437245.1. Classification (NCBI taxonomy): domain Eukaryota; kingdom Viridiplantae; phylum Streptophyta; class Magnoliopsida; order Poales; family Poaceae; genus Aegilops; species Aegilops speltoides. The sequence goes on from CM038146.1 coordinate 337,514,415, forward strand.
TTTTGGATCCAGATCCGGGGCACGGACGGCGAGGTTCGCCGGAGCTCCCCGGAGATGACGGTGGAGAGGCGGCCGGCGAGGTTCTCCGGGCCGGATCCGGCCGGAGGAGGCGAGGCGGCAGCCGGCGCGCGGGCGGACGCGGCGTTCGGACGGGAGGAGCGGCGGCGGATCCACTCGGGAGGCCGGAGACCGCCGGCGAGGCGCAGGCGCTTGGGGAGGCGCCCTCCGGGCGGCGGCGCTGGCGAGGCAGACGCCGGCGACGGGCGGGCCTCTAGTGGGCGGCGGCGAGATGGCTGGCGGCGGCGCGGCGCGATCGGGCGGCGGCGGCGCAAGCGGGCTGCAGCAGGCCGCGCTGGCGGCGGCAGGGACGATGGCGGGAGGCCACGTGGAGCTCTCGGATTCGTTGCGGCGGGCGGCGCGGACATATCCGGCGCAACGCGGACATGTCCGGCGGCGGAGAGGAGCGGGGCTAGGGTTTGGACTGCGGGATTTCGGGGAGGATCACATATATATAGGTAGAGGGAGCTAGGGGAGTCCAAATGAGGAGCGGTTTTCAGCCACGCGATCGTGATCGAACGACCGAGAGCATGGAGGGGAGTTTGCTGGGTTTTGGGCCACTTTAGAAGGGGTGTTGGGCTGCACACAAAAGAGGCTTTTACGGTTACCCGGTTAACCGTTGGAGTATCAAACGACCTCCAAATGGCACGAAACTTGACAGGCGGTCTACCGGTACTATACCAAGGCCGCTTGGCAAACCTCGGGCCATTCCGAGAAAGTTTAACACCTGCACACGAAAAGAGGCAAAAGGGGGCACCGGATGACATAGGAGTGCCGGATTGCAAAACGGACAACGGGGAAAATGCTCGGATGCAAGAGACGAACACGTATGCCAATGCGATGCACATGATGACATGATATGAAATGCAGATTATGACATGGCAAAGTGCAACACGCAAGAAAATGACATGGCAACGATGGCAAATAACTGGCATGCACCTGACACATCGAAACCGGGGCATTACAACACTCCTCCACTAACAAGAGATCTCGTCCCGAGATCTTAGGACCGAGACGGAAGGGAAAAGGGATGAGGTGAAACAAGAACTCAAGAGAAGAAACAAAGAATTGAGAACACTCGAGAAGAAGAGAGGAGCGACGAGAATGACAAGAATCGAAAGCTCATGGAATCAGATAGACTATGAAAACGGCTCGTTCTAACCGGAGTGGTTAGAATGAGAAAAGAAACGAATAAGTCTGAAAGAATTTAGGCAGCACTCCGGCTGAAACATGGGGGAATAGAACACGAGCTTGAGAGGACGAAAAGATACTTGATGAAGACATGACACAAAACCTCCGGAAAAAATTGAAATAGTTGAATGGGAAGAACGGAGAAGAAAATGACAACTTGTGCCACGAATGAAATAGAAAGCAACCTCAGAAGAAAGGATTGAACGGAATTGTTGAGAAAATCAACAACGAAAAGAATTGCTTGTTGTGGACTTATGGATAACATATCAAAATTACGAGGTGATAACCGACCACAAACGGAAATGATTGGATAGCTGAGAATAACGAAGAAATGCAAAACTCCACTTCAAAAGAACACAGAGAATTAATTGCACCTCGAGATGCAAGAAGAAAAGGTACTTGAATTTCTCCAACAAAATGTTGATGAACTCTTGAAGAATGAATTAAATCATGAAGAACCACCATAAGAACTCCGGTAACAAACGGATGACGAGATAAAATGAAGGATGAAAGAATAAGATTAAAGCCTTGCGGTGATTTAGATGAAGGTTCCGATGAAATGCGGAAAACTTGGAACTCCGGAAAAAAGAAAGAAAAAAAGATGAAAAAAACTTGGAACTAGAATTTATTCATCAAGAACAAACTTTGAAGGAAGGGATTAATCACTTGGAGGAATTAAGAATAAGATTTATTGTATGCTTATCCTTCATCAAATTAAACTGATGACAAGCAATGGATTTTTGCATACTACTTATTCTTCTTGAAAAAGGATTGAGAAGTGACATATCGCAAACTTGAGAAAGTCTTCATGAACCACCGGTAGGATTGAAAAGAACGAATGGATTAATATGATAAACAAGGAAATTTATCTTGAGCGAACCACCGTTAGAATTCGAAAAAGACTGATGAAAAAGAATGAATCACTGGGAAGAATTAGAAGAACAAATATGCTAGAGGGGATTTAGATGCAAAAGAACAAAGAGATCATGAGCTGATTAAAGAACACTTGAACGAAGCACCGTGATAAATAGAGAATGATAACTGGAATGATGGCCTCCAATGAAAAGAAATGGAAAAACAACTCCTGACATACTCCAGATGGTTAAGAAAGAATATCTGACAAATGGAATAATTCGAGAGGACAACATGAAGCTAGAACCACGAATCTTTGGGAGAACGGGTAAGATTTAGAGGAAAACTCTTCTTCGGTCTTCAAATGACGAGGGGAAAACAACACCAAAATTACTGAGATACTCCGGGAGAATGAAAAGCAAAGAGGTTGAGCCAACAATGAAAATGTTTTGAAATCGATCTTGGAAAGGCATCTGACTGATGAAATCCATTCTTACGTCACACTTGAAAAGAATTTAGAATAACTCCGGGGAAATTAGAAGAGTCAGGTAAGATCCTGGGAAAAGACCTGTGGGTTAGGGCCCACTAAAAGAAAACACCGTTGGAAAGGGATTGTTGAACAGATAGATGATGCACCGAAACAACTGAAATATTTGAATGAGGTGACAACCTCAATTAATTCAAACACAGACAAATCTCCTGAGATGTCTTGAACACTCCGGAAGGATAAATTGGCGAGAGGCGAACGAGCAAAGGGAAACATTTGAGCCAAGGAAAAAGAATATAATCAACAACGAAAAACTTGAATTGAAACCATCGTAGAAGAAAAAAAGAGATGAAGAATGACGAACGAGACGAGAATTCAACAGTTGAGATAATTGAGGGAAAACTGAAGAGGCTCCGAGCGAATGAAATAGATGGTCGAGAGAGAGTTAGAGTCCGGGAAGAAAAAGGGTGGGAGGGCGGGAAAACAAAGGCAACTTGGAAGGGGAAACCGACGAATATCTTGAAGAGAAAACACCAATTGAAATCATTGAGGAAAGAAGGCAAAGACTTCGCACGAGTAGGAAGGATACTCGATTACGGACTCCAGCTCCGAGAAGAAAAAGGGAGGGCGGGTGGGAAAAGAAAGACAACTTCGGACAGGGAAACAACATCGATCGAAAAGCGCTGAGGATTGATCTCCCAAAGAGAGAGAGGTTCGAATCAGCTTGATGAGGATTGCGCCGGACAAAAGAGGATGGACAACGAACGAAAACTAACCGTGTGATCCTAAAGAAAATTTTGAAGGGGAAGAGGAGTAATTCAAAACACCTACGTCAAGATTCGTGACCAGAGCGACGAAGGGGCAGATGAGTAAAAAGAATTCCTACTCTCCGATATAACTAGACTCAGAAAACAGTTTACTTCTAGACTCGACAACGCCAAACTACACGATCAACCAAGGGGGCTCCTAGGGTCGGTCGAGGCTCTCATACCAACTTGTCACGCCCAATATGTGACCCTATCCAAAAGGAACTCGAAGGTACCACCAAGGATAGACCCGCATGTTGGAACGCTTTTGCAAGGTGGATATCATTACATCAACAATTACATAAATAGATGGGGATACATACAGAAGGTATACAATGCCACACGAATACAACAACACATCACATAAGAGCACCATCCGACTACGAATGAAACACAAACAGAAACTCAAACGACATCCACCCTGCTAGCCCAGGCTGCCGACCTGGAACCTATCCCCTGATCGAAGAAGAAGCAGAAGGAGAACTCCAAAACAAGCAAACATCACTCTCGCGTCACGATCATCGCATAACCTGTACCTACAACTGTTGTTGTAGTAATCTGTGAACCACGAGGACTCAGCAATCCCATTACCATGGGTGTCAAGACTAGCAAAGCTTAATGGTTAAGGAAGGGGTAAAGTGGTGAGGTTGCAGCAGCGGCTAAGCAAGTATGGTGGCTAACATACGCAAATGAGAGCGAGAAGAGAAACAAAGGAACGGTCGTCAACTAGTAATGATCAAGAGGTGATCCTGAACTCCTTACGTCAAACATAACCCAGAAACCGTGTTCACTTCCCGGACTCCACCGAGAAGAGACCATCAGGGCTACACACGCTGTTGATGCATTTTAATTCGGATCTGGTGTCAAGTTATCTACAACCGGACATTAAAAAATTCCCATCTGCCACATAACCGCGGGCACGGCTCTCGAAAGTTTATACCCTGCAGGGGTGTCCCAACTTAGCCTATGATAAGCTCTCGCGATCAATGAAGGATATACCTTCTCCCGGAAGACCCGATCGATCTCGAAATCCGGTTTACAAGACATTTCGACAATGGTAAAACAAGACCAGCAAAGCCGCCCGATCGCCGACATCCCGATAGGAGCTGCACATATCTCGTTCTCGGCGCAACACCGGATAAGTCAAGCTACGAGTAAAACCAGACTTGAGTTTCGAGGTGGCCCTTGGTGCTCGATTCGGACCAACACTTAGACAAGCATTGGCCCGGGGGCTAAAATAAAGATGACCCTTGGGTTAATTACTCCCAAGGAAAGGTAGGTCGTGGTGAGACAAATGGTAAAACCAAGGTTGGGCCTTCTTGGACAAGTTTTATTCAAAGCGAACTGTCGGGGGTTCCCATAAATCACCCGACCAGCGTTAGGAACATAAAATCCGGGAACATAACACCGGTATGACGGAAACTAGGGCGGCAAGAGTGGAACAAAACACCAGGCATAAGGCCGAGCCTTCCACCCTTTACCAAGTATATAGATGCATTAATAATATAAGAGATACTGTGATATCCCAACAAACATGGAGAAATCTTCAACTTCACCTGCAACTAGCAACGCTATAAGAGGGCTGAGCAAAGAGGTAACATAGCCAAACAACGGTTTGCTAGGAAGGGTGTCAAAGGTTAGAGGTTCATGGCAATTTAGGAGGCTTGATGAGCAAAAGATAGGTAACGCAGCATAGCGATAGAACGAAGCAACTAGCATAGCAATGATAGTAGTGAGATCCAGGGTAGCGGTCATCTTGCCTGAAATCCCGCTAGGAAGAAGAATGAGTCCATGAAGAAGATGAAGTCACGAAGACGAACCAAGCATAGATGAACGGATCCTCACGATCGCAGAGAAACAGGAACTATCGAGAAGAAGCACACAACATGGTAAACACACCACACATGAACAAGACATGATGCACAACAAGCATGATGCATGACAAAGCTACATGAAGCTACTCATGGCAAGAGATAATGCATACAAGAGCAACACATCAAAGCAAGTTTAAATGAGGCCGGGAACAACATATAACAATTCCGGCAAGTCCTCATTTGCATATTTCGAAATTGGTCCAGATCTGAATAAACCTTATATTCAAGTTGTTAAACAGCAAGTTAAGATGCACCAAGATGATCTACACGAGATTCTAGTCAAGTTACATATAAAGTTCATTTAATTCGGAGCTACGACCTAGAAGATATGAGCAAAACAAGTTAAGCATGGCATTGATGCAAAATGCATACAAACATCAAGCAAACACCTCAAAACATGGATGCATCATGATAATATGAAGCTACATGGAAAAACAAACAAGTTTCATATAGAGCACACTCAAAACGGAGCAACGGTTCAACACACGCACACTACAAGTCATAGCAACAATCTGTCCAAAACAACAACTAGGCATATTGCAAGCATCAAAACAATAAGCTACAGCACCCCAACATAATAACAAAAGCCATGGGCATGAAGTACAGGTAAAGCATAACAAAACATGAACACTGAGCTATCTCCAGAAAAGCCTAGAACATGCTCAAACACACATGGGAAGATTGCAAATTATAACAGTTTCAGACTTTGCAGAAATAACATCAGGTTGCAATGTTTAGAGCTATCAAAAAACATGTTACATGAACTTATCATGGCAAACAAAGGCATGGCATAATACTACTAAATGCATAGAACAAGAGTCCCTTACTGACCATGAGCCAAAAAGGATCAGAAAATATGATGGCACCCATGTAAACATGGCAAGTTATATTACAGATTCATACATGGCAGGAACAACAATAAGTAGGCATGTTCGTGAGCTTGAGCCACTCACTACAGAGCAATACATGGCATGGAAAGGCAACCAACAGTAAGAAGGCATGTTTATGAATCTAAGCATGGCAAGAACAAGTTCATAGGATGCATGGATCACTAGAAAAGCATATGGCCAAAACTGAACTTCATGTTAACAGGTTGACAGCAACATTTTTTTAGCAAATTTGGAGCAAGATAACAACATGTTCCATCAGGCTATAATTGCAACCAAGGGCATGAATGGATAGAGAAAGACATGTTTAACAAAACATCCTTAGTGAACATCTCCCGAATAATGCACGAAATGACTTGTAGAAGCATGTTTATATAGTATCAAAATATAACAGAATCTGTCAGGAAAACAGCAACAGCAAGTACCCTACTTAACAAGCTTGATGCACTCATCACACAACTCACAAAAATAAATGGATGGCACCACTGGAAAGATGACATGGCATAGATCTAAACACATGTAGAGCTCAACCTCATAGGATGGACACATCAATCATGGCAAAAATGATAAATGAGCAAGTTATAACAGTTTCAGCAGGTTAACATCAACATGCACTCTTCCAACAGCATTTCGGGCATCAAGATTAGCTCAAATGAAAATGATGCAATGTAATGAAATGAAGTACTCGTTGAGGCGAACAATTTGACATATTACACGCACAAAACGGAGCTACGGATGCAGAGATACGATGTGATGAACATGGCATGATACTGTAAAAAATCTGGGACTTAGAGAGAATCGGGGAAGGGAAAGTCAACCTCGGGATTTCGGATCCAGATCCGGGGCACGGACGGCGAGGTTCGCCGGAGCTCGCCGGAGATGACGGTGGAGAGGCGGCCGGCGAGGTTCTCCGGGCCGGATCCGGCCGGAGGAGGCGAGGGGAGGCGCGGCGGCGCGGCCGAGGCCGGGCGGCACGGCGAGGCGGCGGCGTATGGGCGCGACGCTGCAGCCGGACGGGAGGAGCGGCGGCGATCCGCTCGAGGCCGGAGACCGCCGAGGAGGCGCAGGCGCTGCTGGAGGAGGCCCTCTGGGCGGCGGCGGCGGCGCCGGGCGAGGCGTAACGCCGGCGACGGGCGGGCCCCAATGGCAGCGGCGATCGAAACAACCGAGAGCATGGAGGGGAGTTTGCTGGGTTTTGGGCCACTTTGGATGGGGTGTTGGGCTGCACACAAAAGAGGCTTTTACGGTTACCCGGTTAACCGTTGGAGTATCAAACGACCTCCAAATGGCACGAAACTTGACAGGCGGTCTACCAGTACTATACCAAGGCCGCTTGGCAAACCTCGGGCCATTCCGAGAAAGTTTAACACCCGCACACGAAAAGAGGCAAAAGGGGGCGCCGGATGACATAGGAGCGCCGGATTGCAAAACGGACAACGGGGAAAATGCTCGGATGCAAGAGACGAACACGTATGCCAATGCAATGCACATGATGACATGATATGAAATGCAGATGATGACATGGCAAAGTGAAACACGCAAGCAAATGACATGGCAACGATGGTGAATAACTGGCATGCACCTGGCGCATCGAAACCGGGGCGTTACAACGGCGTACTAAGCAAGCTTCTCCTCGTTCTGCGAGTTGACGGGACACATCAAAATTACTCCAGCGTATAGAGCCTTGCCTCTAATGTAGGCCCCACATGGTTTGCCTATTTTTTAACATAACGCGTCAAGTCGCAATTTGTTTGTTCACCCGTGGTAGACGATCCTCCATCAAGTGGACAACCTATACACATGTCAAATTACTACGTGGGCTGCCTTTTCGTACAGAAATGAGCTCCACCGTGTACCCGCACGGGTGTGATTGGGAAAGAGATGGGAGTATGTGCACCATGCGTGCACCTCTTCTCTTCGTGTACGCCCCCCACCTACGAGGGTGTGTGTGTGAGAGAGATACAAACCTAGACAGATGGCGTGTGCGTTCATGCGTGTTTTTTTGTTTGGGAGGGTTTGATTTCATGAATGTATTTGTGGTAATATGTGTCGATGACATCTCAAACAAAATTTTGTATGCAATGTGTGTGAAATGGAGGCCTATCCATATCATATATAGAGGGTCGGGCGATCCACGAGAAGAGAGGGAGGGGTCATAGATATCGGTAGAGTCGAAGAGAGGATCAAGTGGGTGGGTGTGAGATCGATGAAGAGATCCATCGAAATTGTGTGTGTGCAAGTCAAAGATATAGGGTGACTGACCTACCGAAACGTCAAAGGGCACAGGTCAAGTTTGTGTGTGACAGGGAGACATGACTAGAGCGCTCGATGTATCGTTGTGTGTGTGTGGGGGGGGGGGAGGGGGAGGCAGAGGCCTAACTAGAGAGGTAGAACGACTCGTATATGTGTTGAGAAGGAGAGACCCAGCTATGTCTTGAGGGAGATCGGTCAACATCCATACATAACTGAAGGACGGGAAATAGGATGGGAGAGAGAGAGAGAGAGAGAGAGAGAGAGAGAGAGAGAGGGAGAGGGAGAGGGAGAGAGGGAGGGAGGGAGGGAGGGAGGAGAGAGAGAGAGAGAGAGAGAGAGAGAGAGAGAGAGAGAGAGAGTTGGATGGGTGATGGAGTTGCTTCTCGAAGATGGTGGGAGAGGCCTACTGGACAAACTGAGGGTAGAAGTGCAATATTATCAATAAGAGTAGGGATGTGTTTCTGTGTGTGCCTGTGCGTAATAGATCTGTCGGGACGCATGCATGGATGATGAAGGGGAACCATGTGCTTGGTAAGCAAACCTAACTAGATCCGTAGATCAATTTTTGTTTGTTGGAGGAAGGAAGAGACATAACTAATGAGGTAGATCGATCGACGCGTGGAAAAAAATGAGTTATAAGGACCTAGCTAGCTATATGTATAGCGGGAGATCGGTCGGTGTACATCCATTTGTTAAAGGCAAATAAGGCCCAGCGAGAAGGATAGACAGAGAGAATGGAGGTAGGAGGTGGTGTGAGAGGTCGAGCTACTAGCTAGATAGGGGTGGAGTGTGCGGTTGTGAGATCGATGAAAAGAGGGGCGAGAGTTTACACGTGTGTGGGACCGTATGAGAGACACGAAGGATGGACACAGAAAGGAGGAGATGGAAGGTGCGTGTGTATGTTGTAGGCAGACATTGCTGGAGGGGTTTATCGATCAGTGTGTGTTGGAAAGGAGTTGTGGAGACTGTGGGAGAACGATCTAAAGAAAATAAAATGAATGTGCACGATGGATAGAATGCTGATGGAGGGGGAGGGCGAGGAGGGCGTGTGCATGCACGAGAGAAAGTTAGTGCCAGCTACAAAGGTTAGAGGATTGTGTGGGTGTAAGAGACTAACAAAGATCATAATTTGATATGAAAGTGGATTCATATATTTGAATAGGAGATCATATTGTTATAAACATATGAATGCATGAATATAGTGGTGATACGCGTGCTGTGGTTTTGCACATGTTATACCATAATGTGATAATGCGTGGCATTTGCAATTCAAGCTAAATGTCGAACAATCTAAACCATACTATACATCGAACAATCTCACATTTTATTTGAATTTGTGATAATGTGTGGCATTTGCAGCTTACAACTAAATATCGAACAATCTAAACAATACTATATACCGAACAATCTCACATTTTATTTGAATTTGTGGTAATGTGTGGTGTTTGCAACTCACATCTAAATACTTGTAGGCGTAGGGGGCGGGGCACCATACATTATGTGATAAACACATTATACATATGAGACATGGTTTAGATTATGAAGATCTAGCTAGAGCTTGAAATGTACTATGATTTGAAATCAACATAAAGTGGATTCAAAAAATCGAGTTCGAGTTCATATAGTACACATAGTTCATATCTAACTCGAGAGTAATCATGTGGTGTGTTGTGAAGATAATACATAAATGATGTTTTAACTTGACAATAATGATGATTGTAGATCTTATTAAAATAGAGAAACGAATTCAAATGGTTTGACTTCACAACAATCAATATTGTAGATCTTATTCAAATAGAGAAATGAATTCAAATTTAGTTCATATTGAAGCGGTAGTATATACGTTTGGAATGCACTAAAACGTTCATTTGAGTAGTAGGTTGCATGCATTATATATGTAGCGAAATATTTTAATTTAACATAACATGAATTCAAAGTTTTGAATGACATTTGTAGTGTGAATTGATTTGGTATAGTACACAGGACTAGACTCTCTTGTGTGCCGCGAATTGATTTTTTTTGTTTTTTCAACGACGGAAGTGCGAATTGATTTGGTACTATACATGTTAGGCTTGTTTGGAAATTTCAACCTACGCCTTGTTACCCCGAAATATTTAAGATATATCTTTGTCTCGTTGTGCTCCAACAACTCCCTCCATCTCAACCCGCGCCTTGCTATTCCAAAATTACAACGCGCACGAAAACTCCCACCTCCTGTGAGATCCCAACATGCGAAATGCCCGTGATACCCCTGAACCGAAAGAACCGCCTCAAATCGGTGGGGGTACTTTAGTAACTTACCCCACATTTCGGACAAGCGTGTCCCTAAGCCATGGTTCCCCACTCCCATCCCATCTGCCCACCCATTCGTACAAAAAGGCCGCGAAAACCCGTGAAGCCCCATACCCTCCTTCGTCTACCACCTAGCCGGAGCCTCTTCCCCGACAACGTCGTCCGCAGCAACACCTCGATGTCCCTCATCCATCGTAACGGATGAGGATCCGTCGTCGATCTTGTCGTCCCACCGGTTCAGCCACCCCGTCATCCACCTCCAAGGAGCTGCCCCAGCATTCCCCTCGTCTTTTGCGCCACCTCCATTCCCACACCGCCGTCTTCACCTGCACCATCGGAAGAGCAGCATCATCACCGTTTCCTCGAATGAAGTTGCGGCCTAATCGGCGCCACCAAAGAGGTTGTACACTAATCGCTGCATTTTCTTCTTGATTCGATCTCATGATGCTGCCGGCGCTCGGTCCCGAGCCGACATGGCGCAGCTCCATCCACGGCGGCGTCGCCAGCCACTTCCTCCACGATGTCATTCCCTCCACTACAAAAAAAATACACTTCCGTGATGATACGTGTTTGTCACAGTAGGTCGCGTTTTTTGTCATGCATGTACATCCATGATGATTTTATGACAGAATCAAGATAGTCATACCTGTGCTGTCATAGAAGTGTTCGATGACATTACCAAAATTATCATCATGGAAGTGTCCACTTCCATGACGCTAAATCGCGCGTCACAGAAGTGCTTTCGTCAAGGATGACCGACACGTGGCATCCACCATAACGGAACGCCGTTAAGCTATCGGGTCCGGTTTTGGATCCGATAACCCGTTAATAGCCCCGACCAATGGGGATTTTCCACGTGTAAAATCATCATTGGCTGGAGGAAACACGTGTTGGCTCATCGTTGGGATAGATGTCATCCACTCATTGGACAGAAGGCGCCTATGATATGTCAACACGTGGCAAGGCCCAACAGAGGCCCATTCCTATGAAAAGGCCAACCCGTTTGACTTGGTCAAAAGGTGGCGGGTCGGCCCATGGAAAGCCTGTTAACGGCCTGTTCACATATAGCCCATTTACCGCCCGCTAGCCCAAGGCCCGTTACGCCCTATCCGAATTAGGCCCAATAGCGTCATCTGGGCCATACAATATGATTCCAGCACGTTTTCACTTCTGGCCCATGTATGGCCCATGACGTCTTTCGCCCCACATGAGGCCCTTTGTAACTCCTGGCCCATTAACGGCCCATGATGAAACTGGCCCGTAATGAACAGTGTATCACTTTATACCCATTAACGGCCCGTGGTGAAACTGGCCCGTAATGAACAGTGTATCACTTTATACCCATTAATGGCCCATTATTCCGTTGGGCCGTTTCCAGCCCATGTTATCTTTTGGCCTTCTCAGAGCCCATTTATTCTTGGGCTCATTTCCAGCATTCGTTTACTTACGGCCCATTACTGTCATTTTCTGCTTTGTCGCGGCCGGATGGGTGGCGCGGCACCTATGGGGCCGGGGCCCCTTCGTGTGTTGATGCAGGCGGAGGCTGCGCGGAGAAGCGGTCGAGGCGATGCACGCGATTTTACCCGCAGACGCGATGGTCGCGTAAACCCTCTTGCTGCATTGTGTTGTATTAGATCTTGCTCAAGAATGCGAGCAAGACGGTGGAGTAGTGTGTGAAAACCTTGCGAGGGTAGCCAGTGGTCGAGCCCTTGGCGTGAGTAGCCGATGGTCCAACCCCCACGTTGTGCATGGGCCTCCTTTTATAGGGCAAGGGTCACCGACAGTGTCAGCGTGAGGTAGAGGGTAAAACGTAAAAGAGGTGGTAGTTGGAGCAGTCGGAACAAAGGCAGCTACAAAGGTTACTCTACCTACTTTTGACAGAGGGGACAAGGGCATTAAATGCCCGTCGCCGTCGCCCAAAAGCTCCCGCCATCGCGTCTTCTTCGCCACGGCGGCGGCCACCACCGTGGAGTGCCACCGCATTCCTCATGCAAAGACGGCCACCCGCCACGCGTCTCGAGAAGGCCGGAGGCGACGCGTGGGCGGATGAGCTGGAGCGCTGTGCGTGGCGTAGCTCTCCCAGCAAGCACCTTGCCGGGCCTTGATCTTCTTGGACCGGGCCTGTCGGGCTCTGTGACTTGCCGCTCCCGGGTCCTCGCCCGAAGCGCGCGGACGCCGAGGCGTGTCTTCGTGATGCGATCTTCGTCTTCCGACGAGCTCCTCTCGCCGGGGATCTGCAGGAGTAATGTAGTCTTGAGCCTGGAATGGCCTTCCGGCAAGCTCCTCTTGCCGGGTCTTGAGTTTCTATCTTATATACTTTGTTCTTGAGCGGCTTGGCGTGGGCGGAGATGGTCTCCGCAAGCGTTCGATGGATCTAGCTGCGGGGGCTGGGGCTGCCCGATGCACAAGTTGGGGTACTTGAGGTACCCTACCTTAGTACACCGACAGAGCCCCGGCTGGGCCATACACGGTGCCGAAGCGCTGTTGGGCCAGGCCCAAGACAAAGGCATCGGGCGCCGCTGGCCACAGCGCGTCGAATCTGCTGCTTTGATCTGTCGTCTCTCCTCCCGCAACGGCACGCGTCGATTGCGGCGTCGTGGGGAAGTGGGCGCGATGCAGCCTTTAAGGCACCCACCCGTGATCGTGGCGCAGAGCGGGTCGCCGCTGTCGCTCGGCTCGCTTTTCGCCACACGCAGCCCTCATGCATGGGGTCGTGGGCGAAGGTGGGAGACCGAGCCGTCACGGGCGGAGAGGGCGAGTCGGCCCGCTCCTCCGCCTTCTCGCTTCGATTGGTTGGCGGGCGTTGAGCCCCACCTCGCCTCTTTAAATAGGGCGGAAGGGGTGCAACGGCCACACTCATCCATTTCTCCTTCGCCGTCTTCTGTTCTTCTTGCCGCCATGGAAGGAGAATCCCGTTCTTGACGGTGGCGGCGCTGGTTGCTTCTAGGCAGCGCGCGCTCCTCGGCTTCGCCCGTGGCGGTGGAGCCGCCACGAGAGGGAGAGGGAGGGGCGTGGCCGCGGATCGAGGCCGAGGGCGTGGCCGAGGCGGTCGAGGGAGAGGCGGTCGTGGTGAGCCTCCCCCCGTCTCCTCCGGCGTCTCGACCACGGCGCGTCCACACCGGAGATGACCCCGGAGTTCTTCATCAAGCTTCGTCGGGCGCCTCGTCGTCGCCGGGTTGCGGCCCGTTCGCGGGCGCAATGGGGCGGATCCGCCCGACGTGATGGAGCTACGCATGAGGGGCTGCGGATCAGCGGCACTTTCGGGTGAGTGTCGTGTCCCCAGCCCGGCGTGATGTTCTTCGACCGAGGGTGGAAGACGTTCGCCGGATCCATAGCTTGACGGCGGGTTCACCCTCCATTTCAAGTTATTGGATGGTGACCTCCTTGCCGTCAAGGTCTTGGCGATCACGGAACCCGGTGCGCTGCTGTGTGGACAGCTCCTCGGATAGCGAAGCTCCTCCTCGGCGAAAGTGACGAGGAGGAGAGCGACAGCGGCGGCGAGGGGATGGCGGGCCCGACTAGGCGTCGGACACCGCTGCCTCGCGCCACCGCAACCCCATCTTCAGGGTTGCGGGCTCCTGAACTCCCCGGGCCGTCTCCTTGGCGGCTGGCGTGGGAGGCAGCGAAGAGGAAGAGGGGAGGGCGGCAATGCCGTTCGTCGCGCAGCACGAGAGCGAGTAGCCCTCGAGGCGTCTTGACGTCCCACTACCCGTCTTCAAGCTCTGCCTCCGACGCCTCGACTCCGCCAAGCTCTGGACGGCTCCGGGGTGTTCTCTTGGGGTCTTCTGGCGCCCGTGGCTCTCGGCGGGCTTGAGGGCTTGCAGCTGGCTCTCCGGGCATCGTTCCCCATGCCCGTCACCTTGCGCAGCTTCTGCACGGCGGCGTCACCGCCACGCTCCCTAGGCGCCTTCGCCCTTCCCGACAAGCTCCTCTTGCGGGTCTCCTCTCCGGCAAGCTTATCTTGCCGGGGCTCTTGACCTACCTCCGAACTCCCGAACAGAGAAACAGAGAGGGATCACGGCACCTTATCTTTTCAAATTGTAAGCCCTCGGGCAATTAGCTGCATTTAAAACTTGTAATCCTCTCTATCATGTTTTTCATCCTCTATGGACTTGTACTAAATTGGATGTTTTTAATGAAAAGGGGGAATGCTTGCGGACCGAGTCTTTTACTTGATTGCGTGCCTTGTGTGTTCTTACGCTTATCGGGAGCTTGCGGGCGAACACGCTTAGCAACCATGGGACAGCCCACTGGTGGTGCCACTTCGGCAAGCAACCTTGTCGGGCGATTCTGACGCCTATCTTGCTGAGCAAGCTCGGAAGCAAGATAGGGGTGCAGCGGCACACTTGGGCTTGTTGAGCGGACTCGGAAACAAACCAAGTACGCAACTGGGTCACGACTCGGTTCCTCCACGTACGGGTTTTTTCAAGACACGGTCGTTCAAAGACGCAGTCCCGCATCTCCCGGTCCATGAGAGGATGCATGATGAGGGATGAAAAACTTATCTGAAATCGCAGCCCCCGGCGACACTAGCTTGCCGGAGACGAGTCTCGATGCTCGCAGCCCCCAGCGAGGCCGGCCCGCCGAAGAAGAACCTTGGCATCCGCAGCCCCCGGCGACCCTGACTCGCTGGGCCCCAGGCGCGGGTGCGATCTTTTGGTTCCTTCTTGTTGCTGCAATTTTAGTCATGAAAATGGCTGAGGTAGATATGCAATTGCTCAACGCACATGTATGTGCATGTATATATAAATCTTGGCTAAGCAACGTGATGCCGGGTTTTGTCCTTCGTATGTTTGTACTCTACGCTCTTGGGGAGCTTGCCGGGGCGAACACGCTTGCCAGCGGACAGCCCGCCGGTGGTGTCGCTTCCGCAAGCAACCTTGTCGGGCCGATTCACGCTTAACTTGCTGAGCGTGGCTCGAAAGCAAGATAAGGGTGCTGCAGCACACTTGTGTTTGTTGAGCGGACTCGGAAACAAAACAAGTACGCAACTGGGCCACGACTTGGCTCCTCTTGCGCCCAAGTCTCTCATACGGACGACATTTCACGGCATGACTCGCCACGTCATACCCCCTGCCCTACATCCTTTGTGTGTTCTCACCCTACGCTTCTAGGTAACTTGCCGGTGCTCAACACGCTTGCTGAGTGCGGAACGTCAGCAGCCCGCTTGGCTGGTGTCGCCTCCGGCAAGCAACCTTGCCGTGTCCGGCATGACGCACTTATCTTGCCGAGCAGGCTAGAAAGCAACGAGGCCTTGGTTGGTCGCGGCTTACTCTTAACTCGTTGAGCGTGTTCGAAGCGAAGTAAGGGTGCGACCATCCACAAGCAGGCTCCTCCGCGCATAGGTCTCGCGCACAAAGGACGAATGCGCGAGGGGTATAACATATAAAAGTATGAAATTAAAAGAGCGCTCTGCACGAAAACTCGAGCGACTTAGCTTTTCTTTTTCTTTGTGCTCGCTGGTGGGGCTCAGTGGTGTGTCCACGGCGGCGGCGCGGCGCTCCGGGGAGGCGCGCTTTGCCGGGACGAACACCAAAGCTGTCCTCACCGGGCTTACTGCGCTCCGAGGAGGTACGCTTGTCGGATAGAGCACCAGAGCCGTCCTTGCCGGACTTAGAGCTCGATAAGCGCGTCTTTCGGCGACATCGTAACGCTCGAGGATAGGCGCTTGCGGGGCGAGGGGAGGGGAGGCGGCGGTGCGAGGCCGGATACACTCGGGCCCCTAACAACGTTAGGGGAGCGTAACCTGCCTCGACCTCTCGCTTTATTCATGCATGGACAGCAGTCCAGGCGTCCCCGCGAACCCCTGCTGCTCTTGCCCGGTGGCGGATACCACCTTCTCGTGGTATGGCGCCGCTGGCCGCTCCTATATGCTGGAGTGGGCCGCGATCTCGGAGGCCGAGGCGCGTCCTCCGCCCTCCCCTCGATCTCGTGGCACCGCGAAGCGCCGCCGTGTCCACCTTCACCGGCGTCTCCCCCGCCGCCGTTGGTTCCGGTGGCGGCGGAGAAGACGGAGATGGGTCTGCGACCCTCAAGCTCGTCTTGGGGCCATGACGCAGCTTGTCGGCGAAGCTGCCGACGGCCGGAGAGGTTGATGAAGAGCGCTAAGCGCGAACGCCGGATCAGGTTCGCACAACCTCGACGCTTCTACCGGGCGCGCCGAGATGTCGCGACGGATGGGTGGCGCGGCACCTATGGGGCGGGCCCTTCGTGTGTTGATGCAGGCGGAGGCTGCGCGGAGAGCGATCGAGGCGATGCACAAGGGGATTTTACCCAGCTTCGGCGCGATGGTCGCGTAAACCCTACTTGCTGCATTGTGTTGTATTAGATCTTGCTCAAGAATGCGAGCAAGGCGGTGGAGTAGTGTGTGAAAACCTTCGCGAGGGTAGCCAGTGGTCGAGCCCTTGGCGTGAGTAGCGATAGTCCAACCCCCTCGTTGTGCATGGGCCTCCTTTTATAGGGCAAGGGTCACCGACAGTGTCAGCGTGAGGTAGAGGGGTAAAACGTAAAAGAGGTGGTAGTTGGAGCAGTCGGGAACAAAGGCAGCTCTGATGTTTCTACCTACTTTTGACAGAGGGGACAAGGGCATTAAATGCCCGTCGCCGTCGCCCAAAAGCTCCCGCCATCGCGTCTTCTTTACGCCACGGCGCGGCCACCACCGTGGAGTGCCACCGCATTCCTCATGCAAGACGGCCACCCGCCACGCGTCTCGGAGAAGGCCGGAGGCGACGCGTGGCGATGAGCCGAGCGCGGTGCGTGCGTAGCTCTCCCCGGCAAGCACCTTGCCGGGGCCTTGATCTTGCCGGACCCGGGGGCCTGTCGGGCTCTGTGACTTGCCGCTCCCCGGGTCCTCGCCGGGGGGCGCGCGGGACGCCGAGGCGTGTCTTCTGTGATGCGATCTTCTGGTCTTCCCGACGAGCTCCTCTCGCCGGGGATCTGCAGGAGTAATGTAGTCTTGAGCCTGGAATGGCCTTCCCGGCAAGCTCCTCTTGCCGGGGTCTTGAGTTTCTATCTTATATACTTTGTTCTTGAACGGCTTGGCGTGGAGCGGAGATGGTCTCCGGCAAGCGTTCGATGGATCTAGCTGCGGGGAGCTGGGGCTGCCCGTGCACAAGTTGGGGTACTGAGGTACCCCTACCTTAGTACACCGACATGCTTGTGGGCTAAATTCAGCCCGAGGTTACAGTCGGCCCGTTTGTGGCTCGTTGATGCGTTGGGCCGTTTTCATAGCGTCATCAAATACGGCCGATTAACGACGGCCCGTTATGGTCGGTCATGAACAGACGATTCCAACTCTAGCCCGTTTACGGCCATAATGCGGTCTGTTATTGGCCCATGTTTGGCCAACCGATCATACAACCCGTAGAAGGCCCATTCATGATACGGCTCGTAGAAGGCCCATTGTGTCTACGACCCGTATACGGCCCATTGTTTCTACGACCCGTAGAAGGCCCATTGTTTCTACGGCCCGTAGGAGGGAAATGGTAACTACAGTAAATATGTAGCCCATGGTTATTGTGGCCTAGTTTTAAAAAATGGGCCATTTGCATTTCTATCCCTAACTCGAACCACCTAATCAGATATACCCCTAATTCGAAAGCATGCTCAAATTTGCCCCTCCGCCGTTAGGTGCCCTTACAGAAATGCCCTTTTGCGTTGTTACCATCCGGTCAAACAACTTTGACCATCCTGAAAAAAATAGCAATTTTTTTTTAAAAAATCTAAAATTTTGTGAGTTTGAAGATACTCATGTGTGCAAGGTGTGTGCAAATTTTCGTGCTATTTGGACATTCCAGGAGCTCGTGGCGAGGAAAAGCAGTTAATATGCACACTTGTGAATAGTAAATTTGAAATAAAATAGCAAGAAAATTCAAAAAAATATGAAATTTTTTGGCATCAAGAGGCTTGGGTGCACAAGGTGCTTGCAAGTTTTTGTGATCAAATGACATGCGAGGAGCTCTAGCAAGAAAAAACAAAATAGTCATTTTTTCCCAAGTTTTTTCCCGAGCCAAATTTTGTTTTTTTCTCCAAAAGCCCCTCCAATGTCCAAACACAACAAAAATTTGCACACATCTTGTAGACCATAGCCTCTTTGATGCCAAAAAAATTCATATTTTTTTGAATTTTCTTGCTATTTTTTGAATTTACTGTTCACGGGCTTACATATTTATTGTTTTTCCTTTGACACGAGCTCCTGGAATGCCCAAACAGCACGAAAATTTGCACGCACCTTGCGAACCTGAGTATCTTCGATCTCACAAATTTTCAGATTTTTTAGAACTTTTTTGCTATTTTTTTCAGGACGGTCAATGCCCTTTGACCAGCTTTGACCTGCTTTGACCGGACGGTAACGGCACAGAAGGGCATTTCTGTAAGTGCACCTAATGGCGGAGGGGCAAATTTGAGCAGGCTTTGAAATTAGGGGTAAATCTGAGAGTGGGCGCAAATTAGGGGCATAGATGTAAATGTCCCTTAAAAAATAGGTTATTGCGGCCACTAGCAAACCGTGGAAAAAGAACTACACTAACTACAAGCAAAGAAATAAACAAGACAATAAGGAAATAAATAAGCAAGCAACTTACGCTAGGCTATCACGGCTATTACACATATTACATCCACTGGGCATCAAAGTTCGCCACCAGTGCAAATATAGGGAACACAGCAGCATATAAACGCTGTGGCAAAACAAGTCCAGAACTGAAACCACTTCAGAAGAGCTCAAGAAACAATATCCTGGGTACCCATAATGCTGGCAAGATGCTTAGCAAGCTTATTAACTTTCTCTTGTTTGGCGCTTAAGTCCTCTAGCACTTGCTGTTGCACCAAAAAGTATGCATCTGAATTCTGCAGGGACTTCCTTAGTCCTTTGGCTTCCTATCGCAGAACATCTGATCGATGTCTTTCAACTTGAAGTTGAGACTCAAGAAGCCAAACTGATTCAGGCAACAAGTTAGAGGAGCTGGTGCCAGCAGTAGTAGCAAGTAACTCGAACACTACATCAAGACAGGACTTTGGGGTTGTCTCAGTGTCTTCAATATAGTTTTATCAGCTTTCTTGGAGACCAATAGGAATGTCTTACTATCTTGAACCTTATCTACATTACTTACTTTACCATTGCATAACGGGGTACTCTTCTCCAATATTTTATCCGGGTTCTAAAAGAGAAAAAAACAAACACATCACAGGTTTACAATGTAGTATATGAAACTCATTTTGGTAAACCAGTTCAGTAGTAAGGTGGACAGGATAACAACATGAAACAAACATATATCTATGTAGTATGGTCACTGTATGATCTATATCATTCTAGTTTATGTTGCCAAATCAAGATAGATACAGTTTGAATCATATCTATTTAAGACAAAGCAGCATAGACAAAATATAAGTGTGGGAAACTACACAGCAATAACAACACTTGTAATGTGCATGGCATGAGAACATAACTGTTTATTCAATTGAAACTGAAATCAACATAGAGAAAGTTACAACAGCAAACACGTTAAAGAAACAGGTTTAAAACATACCTGTTGCGCCATTGGAGTTTCAATTGCATCCTTCAAATTTGAAATTAGTTGGTATGAGCAAATACAGTGATGCAAGAGCAAAGTAGTATGAACCATAGCTATGGAACCTGACCTGAGAACAATTCTTCTTCTGCTTTAAGCGTTGACTTGGGGTGCAGAGTGGTGGTCCTCGTGCTTTGGGCACTGCAGTTGCCTTATTAACTGTTCGTGTTTGGGTGCTCTATGGTGGAGACGGTGTTGTGTCTTTTTTGACAGAAAGACTGTAAGGGAACCCCCTACAGTATAATTGGTGCAACAAACCCAAATTGCAAGTATCATGCCTTGAACCTGGGTGGGTGGAAAGGCATCAGCCCCTTCCCACCACTAGGCTATGCCTTAGTCTGCGAGACGGTGTTGTGTCAACGGGAACTGGGTTACTATTTGCTGGGGTTGGGGTTAGAAGGGGTGTAGCTGGTTCTCTGTCCAACTGGGTAAGGGTACAATCTTCATGAGTCTGGGTTATGTGTGGTGGGGCTGGTTCTTGGGCAAGTACAACCGTGGTTCTATCTGCATCAACAGGTAGCACGATCTTTTCTGAAGACCGTGTTTTTACTCCCACGGATACTGCCATCACCCCCTCCAATTGAAATGGCTGATAAACAAGAAAAGTAATTGAATGTACAAACATTGTAAGATAGATAGGTGCAATGGATAGTAGGGAAGAAAACAAGGCATGAAATAATTCACATTTATGTTGTCTAACCAAACAGAATAGCAGGACATAATTTCACATATATGATGGCTAATTAAACAGGATAGCATGACACAATTTCACATGTATGATGGCTAACTAAACATGATAGAATGACATACCTCAAAATATGATGACTATGCAAACAGGATGACATGATATAACTATACGATGTGTCTATTAAAGTGGTTGGCATGCCATAAATCACAAACATGCCGTCGATGGAAACATGATGGCATGATAGAATTCACGGATAGAATGACATAATTTAAAATATGATGACTATGTAAACAGGATGAGATGATATAACTACATTATGTCTTTAGAAAATGGGTTGGCATGCCATAATTCAGATACATGTTGTCTATGTAAACATCATGGCATGACATAATTCAAATATATGATTTATATACTAAGGAAGTGAGCAGAGGGCAATCGCATATATGATGTGTCAACTAAGGAGATGGCACTCAATATTGTCTATATGATGTAAAACTAAGCATTGCAATACAACATATGCATGATATGAGTAATATAACCCTGCCAAGTTGGAGTATACACCTCAGGGGGATAATAGGACTGGTCATCTGCCTCTGAATCCTCCTCTGAAAAGCTATCTGTAACCAGCAAGATATCTGCTTCAGCAGGTAGCATTGTCTTCTCTGAAGACCTTGTTTTCACTCCAGATTTCTCCATCACCAATTCAAATTCTTGATGCATAGGAAGAGTAGTTGAATATACAAACATTGTCGACAAAAGCAATGAGAAATACAAAAAAAGGACGGCATGATATAATTCACATATATGATGCTTGCCTAAACAGCATGGCATTGCATAATTCACATATATAATGCCTTGCAACAAGATAACATTGCATAATTCACATATATAATGTCTTGCAACAAGATGGCATTGCATAATTCACATATATGGTAATTAGACACTAAACAGGTGGCATTCACACAAAGCATGTCTAAAGTAAGCAAATGGCATAGCAATGCAAGATACCATATGCACGATATGAGCAACATAACCCTGCCAAGTTAGAGCATGCACCTCAGGGGGGAAATATGACTAGTCATCTGTCTATGAATCCTCCTCTGAGGAGCTATCGGTAACCAGCAAGACATGCGCTTTGTCAGATAGCATTGTCTGCTCTTAAGATCTTGTTTCCACTCCAGATTTTTCCATGACCGTGCCGAATGGCTGATGCACAGGAAGAGTAATTGAATGTACTAAAATTGTTGACAAATTTAACACGTAATAAAAAATGATGGCATGATATAATTCACATATAAGGTGACTGCCTAACCAGGGTGGCATTGCAAAATTTACATATATGATGTCTGGCTAAACAAGATGGCATTGCATGATTCACATATACGATAAAGAAACTAACCAGATGGCATTGACACAAAGCATGTCTAAACTAAGTAGATGACATCTTTAATGTATACAGTAAGCAATGCAAGGCACCATATGCATGATATTACCAACATCAGCATGCCAAGTTAGAGCGAAGACCTCATGGGGTAAATAGGAGTGGTCTTCTCTTACGAATCCCCTCGAATGTTATCTTCCTCTTGATTACGATCCGAAATGGGTGGAGGGGGGCTGCCTTTGCGCCCACCATGGAGCGACGTCTGCATGAAATTTTATTGCCACGCAAGGCTTGTCTCTTTTGCTCTACATGATCAGTTCCATTATGTACAATAACTGGCATGCATAGGAATAAAACATAGTGAGATTATGTAAGGAGTGCATGCACAAATCCAGAGTGATGGTAACAAACTGTGGATAGACCCAAAACCAATGATAGCAGGTAGATAATAGCTTTAGTTAAAAAATACAGATAATGGCTCCTTTAATATTTGTTTGCACCCAACATGAAACTCATAGTAGACACCTGAGATTAACCAGGTAGTAGATAGATAGTACTGATTGCTGCCCCAATATGTACCCCACAACCATTTAAAAACTCAAGTTTCAACATTAGTTTGGACCTGACTCAGAGTCTAATAGGTGAACACGACGATAATGTAGCATGTCATCATATTAAGCGATCATAACGTAAGCAAACACGGTAGAGTGCGACCTCTCTTGCGGACCCGTGTAGTCCTCAAGGTCATCTGCTAAGTTGATGATGGTAATGTAGTTGTCGTGGCTGCCAGCAGCGGGGAAGAAGATCTGAGGCGGTGAAAGACAGTCTGGAGAGCGGATCCCTGCTGTGGTGAACCCTTCCGTTGTTGGAGTAGCTGAGCTGGGGTGGAACGCAGCACCGTAGGAGCAGGACAAACCACACAAGGTTTTCTTTGACACATATCTGTAACAGAAGTAAGTGTGTAAGGGCTTGTTTGAATTTGAGGATTCTAACAATGCAGGGATAGGAAATAGACAGGAATAGGATAGGAATGCACGTGCAAAATACAGAACTTAAAAACACAGGATTTCTGCCAATCTGGGTGTTTGATTCACAAGAATTGGAAGATCACATGATGCAAAAAAGCATGGTGAGATTAAGTCAAACCACAAGAAAATGTACGGTTATAATGCTATTATGCTACTATCTCTTAGTCTTGTGCTTGATGAATAGGAATATGAGAAGGAGGACAAGTGGAAATTATAATTCCTACGGTTTTTCTTTCAAGGAGACACTAAAGGAACAAATCCTACAGTTTTCCTTTGCTCCATTCCTTTGCACCAAATTCATGAAAAGTAGTACCATAGGAAACTTCCCAATTCCTATGTTTTTCATTCACTTTTCCTTTCAAGCACTGGCGATTCTAGTAGGCAGGCTTGATCAAGGAAAATCCTACACTAAAAAAATGTTTTTGTGCTACTTCTATTACTTTGTACCCAGGCCACTGCCATACCAGCTCAACTCCTAGGCCCGTCGATAAATGCATAGCTCAAACGCGCAGAGATAAATAATGATGGTGTTCAAGAGAGTCCATCACGGATAGCTAAGTTGTCTGGTACCTCACTGCTTGTCATATAGTAGGATAAAATGTAGAGTAAAAAAGAGATGCAACAAGTGTATAACCTCTTTGGCGAAGCCATGTCGATCTCAGTGTGATTGGGTTGGCCGGTGAGGATGCTCCGGCTGACTTGGCTATCGGAGGAGGGGAAGAAGATCTTAGGCGTCTGAAGATGGAGCCCAAGGTACTGCTCTGCTGTGATGGACGGTTTCGTCATTGTAGCAGCTCCGTTGAGTTGTACGACACCAAGGCTGAAGCAGGACAAGAGAGACAATGTTAACCTAAGTAGAATTCTAGTAGCATCTCCAATATATGACGTAAAATACATAACCACAAAGTGCTATATGTAAAATACATCATCTGCTCATCTCTGAACTTAACTGTCAAAACTGAATTTAACTGTCGAAACTGAACTTAACTGTCGAAACTGAATTTTGCTGTCGAAACTGAATTTTACTATCGAAACTCAACGCACTAGCAAGGTGAGGCTACACATCAGTCAACTGACTTTTTCATCTCCGGTCAGTCAATTTTGCAGCCATTGGATACGAAATCAAGGGCCTGCAGTTCATCTTCAACCTCCACCCCGCTGAGCTGCCAGCCACCACCGACCAAACAGCAGCCCCCCGCCGCCAGCGGCTGGTGTTGCGCGTCCCCGCGCGCCCCGAAAACACTCCCCACCGTCGGTCCGCCGCCGCCCCGGCCATCCCTCTAGGCCCCCCCCGTGCCGAGCTTTTTCTCCGGCGATCCCCACGCCACCGCCCCACCACCACTGGTGACCACCACCCCCACCCTGAACCCTAAGATAGATAGTGGGGTACCTCTCCGAGAGCCCCCCTCCCTGCTGCAGCTGGTTCTTCCTTCACTCCGGCGAGCCCCCCCCCCCACCCCCTGAAAATCGACTGACCCAAAAGTCGATCGAACGATCAAGTGTAGCCAATCGAGCAGCATCGCAAGCAAGAGCAAGAGCGAGAGCAGCAGCGCGAGCAAGAGCAATAGCAAGAGCAGACCAGGCAGGGGACCAAGAGAAAGAGCAGAGCAGCAGCGCGAGCGAGAGCTAAAGCAGCAGCAGCTCCTGCTGATGTGGACGTCGCCGCTGAGGGAGCGATGCCGTGGAGGAAGTGGTCGGTGATGCCGCCGTGGATGGAGCCGCGTCGTGTCGGCTCGGGACCGAGCGCCGGTAGCACCGTGAGATCGAATCAAGAAGAAAATGCGGCGATTATTGTACAACCTCTTTGGTGGCGCCGATTAGGCCGCAGTTTCATCTGCGGAAATGATGATGATGATGCTCTTCCGATGGTACAGGTGAAGACAGCGGTGTGGGAATGGAGGTGGCGCGAAAGACGAGGGGAACATTAGGGCAGCTCCTTGGAGGTGGAGGGCGGGGTGGCTGAACCGGCGGGATGACGAGATTGACGATGGATCCTCAACCGGTACGGTGGATGAGGGACGTCGAGGTGTTGCTGTGGACGACGTCGTCGGGGAAGAGGCTCCGGTTGGGTGGCGGACAGAGGAGGGTGTGGGGCTTCGTCGCGGGTTTTTGCGGCCTCGGTGTATGAATGGGTGGGCGGATGGGATGGGAGTGGGGAACCATGGCTTAGGGACGCTCTTGTCTAAAATGTGGTGTAAGTTATGAAAGTACCCCCACCGATTTGAGGCAGTTCTTTTGGTTCAGGGGTACCACAGGCATTTTGCGTGTCGGGATTTCACAGGAGGTGGCAGTGTTCGTGCGCATTGTAATTTTGGAATAGCAGGGTGCGGGTTGAGATGGAGGGAATTGTCGGAGCACAACGAGACAAAGATATATCTTAAATATTTCGGGGTAACAAGGCGCGGGTTGAAGAGGCAGGAGTTTCGGAGCACGATAGACAGATATGCTAGCTTGAAATTTCGGCATAACAAGGCGCGGCTTGAAATTTCGGGAGAACAAGCTTAACGTGTACCCAAAAAAAGATAATTTGGACCTCAACACGCACAACACACGCATACAAACACCATTTAGACTAGAGTAAGGTACACGTGCATTGCACGCATGAGATTTGGCAACCAAATTATGAATAAATACCACATTATAGCATGTAAGCTTTGAGTCATATATTCATGATGTAGATGTTCGATTAATTCTTATAGTTCATTTCATTCAAAATCATCTAGTTTTTATAAGAAAGCTAATCTATTTTAAGATTCATGGAATTGTGCGTTGTAAGACATAAGTAAAAACAAATAATGGCAAATCATGTAGAAAAACATTTGGGCAATTATGATACGGAAGATTCTAGAACAAAGAAGTGCTTGTGTTTTGATGTTTGTGCATTATGCTTAAGTTCAACCATGGAGTCTTCTAGATTATACATGTGGCGAAATCTGGTGGAATCTAGATGATATCCAACGGCCAGTAGTGCTCAAATTTGCCATCTCTGGACCATCGGATTCGCCTCATCCAACGACCATCTTTCAAAGTTAAAGTTACCCGCACACAATATAAGAAAACGTAAAATATAATATATATATATATATAGGGGTATAGATATAGACATGTGATGCGAAAGCCACCCATCATCTCCAATTAGAATAGTGTGACCATGCACGGATGCGACGTGGCCAAACGATGTCTGCCATCGGTATCTCAAATTCAAATCAGTCTGACCTTGTTCAATGTGTATACATTATAACATGCTCGTTTCCAAACCACACCGCGCAGATCTCCGTTCTATTCATGCATGCATGGGTTTCAAACATCAGGATCTCTTACTCAAATATTTGAATTCAACTTTACATTGATTATGACCTCACCTAGTCCTTTACACCCACACAGTCGTCTTCTCTTTATAATTGTACCACTAACTTTCTCTCGTGCATGCATGCACACACACTACCAGTCGGCATTATCCATCGCACACATGCAATCTTTTTCTTCAGGTCGGTCTCCCATGAAGGCACACACCCACACACATCCCCCTCTCCATCATATCGGGCATTCTTTATCTCTCACCCGTGCATGCGCAACGATCGATGTTCCTCTGTGTCTGTGTGTATATAGCTAGGTCTTTCATAGTTTTCCACACAGACCGATCAATCGATATATCCAGTGAGGTCTCACCCTCTTTCCCACGTCCACATCGATCAATCTATACCTCTCTATATAGGATTAACATATATAGCTATTACACCTACATTAATTATATATCCAACGTCCCCCTCTCATCATCCATGCCTCCAGCTTCATCTCTCAGACGCGCGCACAATGGCGAAGACAGGGGGCAGCAAGGGCCCTGCCGCCCCTATCATCACTATATATCGAGGCTAATATGAATGTGATCATTAGACAATTGCTGCTAAAAATGGTTTAAGTTCATGAATTGACCCTCCTCATAAAGGATTAGCAATGCTTGGCTCCCTAGCTCATTTATTTTTCATGGCTCCGCCACTGCGTGCAATAGTGCATGTTCTCGCCCCCTCTCTCTAAATATTGATCTTGCACTTGTGCACTCCTTCATAGTCTCCCTCCACTCGGACCCTCGCACCATCTTCTAGCCCCCACCAGATTTTGCCACATGTACAATCTAGCAGACTCCATGGTTGAACTTAAGCACAATGCACAAACCTCAAAACAATAGTGGTTCTCCTTTGTTCTAGAATCTTTCATATCATAACTGCCCAAACTTTTTTTCTAGTTGAATTGCCATTATTTGTTTTTATTTTATGCTTTACAACACACAATTCCATGAATCATAAAATAGATTAAGGGCTTATTTGATTCAAAGGACTCTCAAAGGAATTTTGGAGCATTCTAATCCTTAGGAATTTTTCCTACCTTGGTTGTTTGATTCGTAGGATTGTAAACAATAGGAATTTTTCCATATGATTCATTCGCACTAGATTTCATAGGAAACATCCCATCCACTCAAACCTCTTTGAAAGAATTCTGTGTTTTTTCTATGCACAATCAAACACTCATACAATCCTGTAGGATTCAAGACGACATTCCACTATAATCCCATGTTTTTCCTATTCCCGCCTTTTGGAAATACTATGAATCCAAGAGGCCCTAGATTTTTTTATAAAAACTAATTGATTTTGAATGAGATGAACTATAAGAATTAAACGGAGGTCTACATCAGGCATATATGACTCAGAACTTACATGCTATAGTGTGGTATTTATTCATAATTGGGTTGCAAAATCTGATGCGTGCAATGCACGTGTACCTTACTAGTACTTCGAGTATGTGCAAAACACGTAAATTAGAATTCCAATGGCACGCTACATAGTGTCTCTCTTACAGTTCATGAAGCCACGTGGCACATGTGGAGGCGTTGTCGCGACCTCCTTGTGTGGATTGATCACAGTGACGTGCTCTCGGTTCCGTAAGAATGTACTGCCCTCCCGAGCCATATTGTCGGTACATGCACGAAGCGAAGATGTGCACGCACGCCACGCACGCTCTCATTCCCTCACACGCACAAGCGGGTACACGGGTGAGGGAGTCCTGGATTAGGGGGTCCTCGGACAGCCGGACTATATAGTTATGCCGGACTGTTGGACTATGAAGATACAAGATTGAAGACTTCGTCCCGTGTCCGGGTAGGACTCTCCTTTGCGTGGAAGGCAAGCTTGGCGATTCGGATATGAAGATCTCCTTCTCTGTAACTGACTCTGTGCAACCCTAGCTCCCTCTGGTGTCTATATAAACCGGACGGTTTAGTCTGTAGGACAACAACAATCATAATCATAGGCTAGCTTCTAGGGTTTAGCCTCTACGATCTCGTGGTAGATCAACTCTTGTCATATCATCAAGATCAATCAAACAGGAAGTAGGGTATTACCTCCATAGAGAGGGCCCGAACCTGGGTAAACATTGTGTCCCCCACCTCATGTTACCATTAGCCTTAGACGCACAGTTCGGGACCCCCTACCTGAGATCCGCCGGTTTTGGCACCGACATTGGTGCTTTCATTGAGAGTTTCACTGTAACGTCGAAAAAAGGTTTGATGGCTCACCTTGTTATCGAGGACAACATCACCTCTGGGGGAGCCTTGGCTTTAGGCCAAACCCTCCAACTAGGTGGCTTCGTCATGACCGTCCATTCAGCCGCTGTGCCGACGATGACTTCTCGGGTCATCAAAAACAGCCTCCACGTCAGCTCAGAATACACCAAGCAGATGGATCCAATGGAACTTTCGTCCTTGAACGAGCTCTTGGATCGCATCGCCGCCTTGGGAGTCGCTACGGACTATGATCGGATTGGGCTTAAACCCGAGAGAGATTAACTCTGCACCGGTCACCCATCAGATAGCGGTGGTGGAGGAGCAATGCAGCGATTCTTCCTCTATTCTGAGGACGAACTATGTCTGGATTCCCGAGCTCTCCGAGACGGATACCCGTTCGCGGGAGGACAAGACCCAAACTCTAAAATTAGAATCGGACAGCGGGCTAGAAAAATTGGGCAACATCCTGGAACCCGAACTGCCAAGTCCGGAAGTTCCTCTGCCCCTGGGTCTCAGATCGGGTTAGGGTTCGGACTTAAATCCTCCCACCCACCCAGATACAAGCAATCTTTCCCACATTAAATAACAATCACAAGAGACAGTACATCACTTTTGGGCTAGGTTCCTCCTTGTGATGAGCAAGGTCAAGGATTGTCGTGAGGAAGATGCAATCTCATTCTTTTGCAAAAATTGCACGGACAAGGGAATCCTCAACGCCATAAGTCACAATTATATAGAACAACTCGCTGACTTGGCGGCCATAGTACAGAAGTACTGTGTGAAGGAACTAAAAGGGTGCACTCTCGCAAGTCACCCGATCCAATTACAAAGAAACCAAAGCCCACTTCTGGGCGCGGAACCGTATTGGAGGGATGGCTCAATGGGCCATGCAAAATTCACACCACACCGGATACCATACCAACACACAGCCTTAGAGCATGTTGGATACTTCGGCAGGTGGCCAAGAGCAGCGAGGATCTCCTCATCAACGATACACAAAGCATCATCTCGCAGAAAATAACAATACAATATTGACAGTCTTCGAGACTTTCGCCTCAAATAACAGGCGCAAGCGAGCACTTCGCAGCCTTGCCGAAGTCTGCCAAGTTGTAGCAATAAATCCATGGAACGAGACGGCCATAACCTTCAATGCCAGTGATGAACCTCAATTCCGAACAGTCCGAGCACCGGCCGCTTTAGTCCTTAGTCCAATTGTGGACAACTTCCGGTTTACTAAAGTGCTCATGGACGGTGGCCATGGATTAAACCTCATCTATCAGGAAACTCTCAACAAAATGGAAATAGACAAGAGCCGCATTGAGCAAAGCAGCACGACATTCAGGGGAATTATCCCTAGTCGGGAGGCACGATGCGGGGGAAAATCACACTAGATGTGGTATTCGGCACACCGGAGAATTACAGGTCCGAAGAAATCACATTCGAAGTGGCCCCGTTCAGTAGCGGATACCATGCCCTTTTAGGGCAGGAAGCATTCATGAGCTTCCAAGCTATACCCCATTACGGGTACATGAAGCTCAAGATGCCCGGGCCCAATGAAATCATCACTCTAGCCAGTGATCTAGACGTTGCACTCCGCGTTGAAAACAAAACCGCCGCCCTGGCCCTTGAGGCATTATCCGAAGCCCTCGCGGCTGAAGAACTAACCGCGCTGCGCTCCACAGTGGACAGGGATGACGTGATACTTGACAAACGATCCAAGTCCACCTCTTTCAAACCAGCGGATGAAATAGTCAAATTCCAAGTCCACCCAACGGACTCTACAAAACAGCATCCATCGGGGCACAGCGGAACCCCACAATAGACGCTGCACTGCGAGAGTTCTTGCGCGAGAATTGGGACATCTTCGCCTGGCATCCTTCAGACATGCCAGGTATCCCACGCGGGCTGGCCGAGCATAGCCTAAACATACTGAAGGGATATAAGCCGGTCAAGCAGACTCTTCGGCGTTTTTTAGAACCTAAGCGACAAGCCATGGGAGAGGAGCTAGCCAAGTTACTCATGGCCGGATTCATCAGAGAAATAAAACATCCGAACTTGCTAGCAAACCTGGTGATGGTACCAAATAAGGACAAATCTTGGCGCCTATGTGTCGATTTCAAGGACCTCAATAAGGCTTGCCCCAAGGATCCCTTCCCCCTCCCTCGTATCGATCAAATCATCGACGCTACCGCGGGACACGACTCATTGTGCTTCCTCAACACATACTCCGGGTACCATCAAATCAAGATGGCGGAATCCGATCAAGCCACAACGGCATTCATCACTCCATACGGCCCTTTCTGCTTTAACACCATGCCTTTCGGGCTCAAAAATGCCGGTGCAACCTATCAATGCATGATACAGACATGCCTGGAAACACAAATCGGCAAAACAGTTGAGGCATACGTAGACGACGTGGTCATCAAAACAAGACACATCGAATCTTTAATAGGCGATGTGAGGCTTATGTTCGACAATCTCCAAACATATGACATCAAGCTCAACCCAGAAAATGCGTTTTCAGCGTCCCTGCTGGAAAGCTCCTGGGCTTCATCATTTCCAATAGAGGAATTGAAGCAAATCTGGCTAAAATCCGAGCTCTGTCACAGTTGGCTACCCCAACAGACCTCAAGCAAATCCAGAAGTTAACTGGATGCGTGGCTGCCTTAAGCCGCTTTATCTCCCGACTGAGAGAAAAGGCACTACCTCTCTACTGCCTTCTTTGACGCACCGAACACTTCGAGTGGACTGAGGCGGCTACGGCCGGACTGGAAGAAATAAAGGCCCTCTTGGCCAGCAATCCAATCCGTGTTGCACCAAACATCGGCGAACCCATGCTGTTATATATAGCTGCAACACACCAAGTTGTAAGCGCAGTGCTCGTCATCGAACGAGAGGAGGACGGACATAAGTTCCCGCTTCAAAAGCCGGTATACTACGTATCCAATGTCCTCTCTCCATGCAAGTCACGGTACCCACATTATCAAAAGATAGCATATGCGGTCTTCATGGCATCCCGGAAACTACAACACTACTTTCAAGAGTGTTCAATCATGGTGGCCTCCGAAGTACCACTCAATGATATAATAAATAACCGCGATGCCATGGGCCAGATTGCTAAGTGGGCTATCAAACTCCTCCAGTTCGACATCATATACAAACCACGGCGAGCCATTAAGTCGCATGTACTGGCTGACTTCGTTGCCGAATGGACAGAAGCCGAACTCCCTAAAGAGTACGACGCGTACTCCAATTGGATCATGCACTTTGACGGCTCCAAGATGGTAGTTGGTCTGGGAGCGGGCGTTGTCCTGACTTCCCCCACTGGAGATACAGTCTAATACATACTAGAAATACTATACACAGACTCCAATAATGCAGCCGAATATGAGGCTCTGTTGCACGGTCTTCGGATGGCGGTCTCCATGGGCATTCAACGCCTAGAGGTGCGGGGGGATTCAAACCTCGCAATATCTCAAATAAATGGAGACTTTGACGCCAAGGACCCGAAAATGGCGGCTTACCGCAATGCCTTCCTCAAAATGTCAGCTCAGTTCGAGGGGCTCCAATTCCATCATGTGGTCCCAGAAAACAACCAAGCAGCGGATATCCTCGCCCACATCGGCGCTAAACGCGACCCCGTCCCGCCTAATATCTTCTTGGAAAGGCTTTTCAAGCCATCTGTGGTGTGGCAAGGGGAGACCGGCAATACTAGTCCGGATCCGACAACAACCCCAGATCCCAAACACACTGACATAATCGGAGGCTCCGCCACCGAAATAACACCTTCGGCCCACATGATCATGGTTGTCATCGCCCCATGGACAGAACCCTTCTTAGCCTACCTAAATAGGCAAGAACTCCTCGAGGACCAAAATGAGGCACATTGCATTGTGTGGCGCTCTAGAGCCTATAAGGTCCACGAGGGAGAGCTTTATAAGAAAAGAGCGAGTGGAGTGCTCCAAAGGTGCATCTCCGAAGAGGAAGGGCGGCAACTCTTGGCCGAAATTCATGCTGGACTTAGTGGCCACCACGTCGCAGCTCAGGCCCTTTTAAGCAAGGCCTTCCGTACAGGTTTCTACTGGCCGACAGCCCGAGCAGACGCATAGGACCTCGTCCAACATTGCGTCGGTTGCCAGCTTTTTGCAAATCAAAGCCATATGCCACCTACCGCTCTCCAAACAATCCCCA
This sequence comes from Aegilops speltoides, assembly GCA_021437245.1. Lineage (NCBI taxonomy): Eukaryota > Viridiplantae > Streptophyta > Magnoliopsida > Poales > Poaceae > Aegilops > Aegilops speltoides. Next base: position 337,547,525 of record CM038146.1, read on the forward strand.
TAACTTGGCCCTTTGCGGTCTGGGGGCTCGATATGGTCCCCTTAAAGGAGGAAGCCATAAAAAAATACTTGTTGGTCATGGTGGATAAATTCACCAAATGGATAGAAGCCAAACCAGTTAAAATGGCAGAATCCGGACCAGTGATAGACTTCATATCAGGATTCGTACACCATTATGGTGTCCCCCATAGCATCATCACCAATAATGGATCCAATTTCACAGCCGACGAGGTGAAAACTTGGTGCGGCAACATGGGCATTAAGCTCGATTACGCCTCCGTCTATCACCCCCAAACAAACGGTTAAGTCGAACGAGAAAATGGTCTCATTATGAGCGGCATCAAACCCAGACTAGTGCGATCCCTAAAGGAATCAGACACGCACTGGGTAGAGGAGCTCGACTCCGTACTATGGGGGCTGCGGACCACGCCGAATCGCACTACCGAATACACACCATTTTTTATGGTGTATGGCGCAGAGGCGGTATTGCCCTGCGATATCATTCATGACTCACCTCGAGTGCGCATGTACAAAGAGAGAGAAGCCGAGCTTAATCGACAGGACAGTTTAGATGCCCTGGAGGAGGAGCATGACGTCGCAAAAGCCCGTTTTGCATTCTATCAACAACAGGCTCGAAGGTATCAAAGCAGAGAAGTACGGGCCAAAACTTATAACGTTGGCGAACTAGTTCTATATCTACTGGAGAAGAAAAAAGGATAAGTTCAATACCAAGTGGGAGGGTCCCTTCATCATTGATAAAGTTCTCACCGGAGGAGCGTATCGTCTGCGTGATGCATCCGATAATCGACTCGAGCCAAACCCATGGAACGCGGCCAGACTCCGAAGATTCTACGCCAAGTGCCGAACTCTGTGTTCGTCTCCTTACCTCCGCCTTTATTTTTTTAAGTTATATTCTCTTTCTTTCTTTATTTCTTTCTTTATCTCTTTTTTTATGGCCTTAAAGGCTACAAGTGTGCCTTGACCACACAATCTTGACGCGCTACGCGCGCTCATTATACCTGGGGGCTTCTTGTACAGAAGCTTAATATAATTATCTCCCGGGATTTATGCCCACTACATATGTGTCATTTTTCCATATGTACCTTTTTCCCCCATTATATGCATCGATATGACTTAAGTTTTGGCCAAGCTGGGTTGCCTGGCTCCTGTGTTTATGCCCTACGTTCCTGTTAGTTCGGCTAGGGAATAAGGGGAGAACCTCCACGAGTGTTACTGCCGGGTCAGCCGAATGTGTACCTCAGACTGGGTGAAGCCGAAAGCTAGCGTTCTTAAGGGAATATTCGGTCGGTGAACAAAACATGTTTCTTACCTATTTACAATAGAAACCCAAAGATGTTACATATCCTGCGTCTTTGTTCGCAGTTCGGACATGCACATTAATGCATGCGTACCCAGGAAAGGAACCCTTAACGAAACTATTCTCCCTGGAAGATGTTTCTTACTACCCATGTAATATAACATAACTAGTTGGGTACTTGTCTGTTCAAGCACTTAAGACCCCTACGCCTGGTTTCCACGCGTACCCCGGTTTACATAACTGAGCGGGTATTCGGATACACTCTGGATTGCCGGGTCCGGAGGATGAAGCGAAAAGGTCTGCTATGACAAATGATTTACAATCCGGCTAGGGACAAAATATGTCATTTGAAGTCCACAGTCACTTAGACTGACTAAATTCTTCTTCTATACCATCCAACAGGCTGTCTAGCCTACAGTCCTATTGGGAATACTTTGCGGCTAATCCTACCTGGTAATATACCAGACTAATAGGGATCTCTTTCCCATCTGACCCTACAGGTCTGACCTCGGCCATGTGATTCGGGTCAACCTTAGTGTACCACATCTTTTCCATGGCCCAGGCTTCCCTCGCACCTTGTCGGCAGGCCGATATCTTCCATAATCGGAAGCGCCGCCGCGCTCCCTTGAGGATCTCTACAAGCTCCCCCATGCCTCCTGGCAGGCAGGTGGATGGCCACAAAGCCTGGGCAATACCCTACATCACCTGTTGAACTTGTTCGTGCAGTTGCGAGAGCTCTTGCAGAAGATTGCCTGCGGATCCGGGCATCTCCTCTTCGAACGACCTGTCAGCATACCTACAGACATAATTCTGTTAGCCTGTTTCTTCGCCAAACTTTATAAAGGTTTGTTCAAGCACTTACTATAAATGCCACGTCGAAGCCTCTTATTCTCCTTCACGGACTCAGCAAGCTGGGCCCAAACATCTTTTAGCTCAACGCCCAGCCGGGTATTGGCATCTTGGAGATCTTTTTCTCCCGCCTAACCCGTGTAAGCACACGCTCGCCAGCCTCTAGCTGTCGTTTGGCTTGTTGATCATCCTCTTGTACGATCCCCGGATTCCCTCCGGGATTATCTGTAGAATCTATTGTTAGATTCACAAGCATGCCGAATACTAACTGGTACACGTAATTACATTCTTTTTGAGACAAGTATTACCAGATGAGGCCTTCTTAGATTCCTCCATTCCAGCAATTGCAGCCCTTAGCTGGGCTTTGCACTCCTCCAGCTCTTGGGACAAATTGGTGTTCTTCTCTATAAGAACCTATGCATACAATGATCCTTAAATCAGTTGTGCCAACTGTTTCAAGTCTCGGGGGCTACTGATATACATAATTATCAGACTTTTTTACCCGTATATCCTTTAAATACTGGTCCATGGCTCTAGAAAGACCACCTTGAGCAGCTCGGATGTACGTGTCTCCTGAGTTGAACGCATTGAATGCCTCTGCGGAGAAATTAGGGTCGCGGAGTACGGCCCGTCGGCGCCTATGATTCATGGCGCTCTCCACTTCAGAATTTGTAGCGGATATTCTATCCGCATCCTCTATAGGAGGACCGTCCGGCGTTGTCCCCGCGTTAGCCTCTGCCCATGAGTCCGGCTTTGGAGTCCGGCTGGTGGAGGCGTGGCCAGCAGGCTCTCTAGACATAGTCCAGCGAGCGCTTTTTCTACAAGGGGACCATGGACATTGTTATATTTTAAAGACGATAATCACGGAGCAGGTTTTTAATCATACCTCTACGATGGTGTCTCAGTCCTGACCGCCTGCCTTTTAAGCCTACCCAGCTTCGGTGCCCCTCGTTGGCGAGTCACCACGGGTTCGGCATGGCGCCCCGATGGCCTTCCCTATAAAACGCAATACATCTGTAGTGGGTAAGGCGCAAAGAAGGGATCCTTCTCGGAAGTTAGGACTCCGATTTTACTTACATGTGATGCAGAGAGTAGGCCAGGATAATCAGCTATGATGGCCACCAAGGCACCATCACGGCTTAACTGGTAAAACGTCCTGTCGACGAGCTCCACAAATATGTCCGGATCCTCTTCAAGTCCAGGGTCGAGGGCCCGGTTGGGGTCCTCTGGCTGTGGAGACGGGCTGTGAACCTCCCTCACAGCTTTTCGCAGTTCCTACTGTCGGTGTCAAAACCGGCGGATCTCGGGTAGGGGGTCACGAACTGTGCGTCTAGGTGGATGGTAACATGAGACAAGGGGCACGATGTTTTTACCCAGGTTCGGGCCCTCTCGATGGAGGTAAAACCCTACTCATGCTTGATTAATATTGATGATATGGGTAGTACAAGAGTGGATCTACCACGAGATCAAGGAGGCTAAACCCTAGAAGCTAGCCTATGGTATGATTGTTGTAATGGTTGTTCGTCCTACGGACTAAAACCCTCCGGTTTATATAGACACCGGAGAGGGCTAGGGTTACACAGAGTCGGTTACAATGGTAGGAGATCTACATATCCGTATTGCCAAGCTTGCCTTCCACGCCAAGGAAAGTCCCAACCGACACGGACGAAGTCTTCAATCTTGTATCTTCATAGTCTTGGAGTCCGCCGATGATGATAGTCCGCTATCCGGACACCCCTAGTCCAGACTCCTCAAGAGCCTCGAACCAGGCTTCAATGACGACGAGTCCGGGCGCGATATTGTCTTCGCATTGCAAGGCGGGTTCCTCCTCCGAATAATTCATAGAAGATTGTGAACACCAGGATAGTGTCCGGCTCTGTAAAATAAACTCCACATACCACCGTAAAGAGAATAATATGTACACAAGTTCAATCTGCTGACGTATTTCGTGGCGTGACGTCACACCATTACCAAGCCTTTACTTGAATCATTTTTATTATACCACCTCAGCGCGTTTAGCGACGCAGTTTCCTTGGCACGTCTTGTCGAAGCAGAGATCGTGTTCCCCTTATTCCGGGATTCCCATCAATACGGACGTGGGTAACCCAACCGTGCTCGTTGCCACGCCTCCTCCATCGAAGGTGAGTTCCAAACAGTCACGGGGACGGCTCTTGGTATTCTCCCTCTTTATAATGAGACCAAGGCTCGTTTCTTTTCTTCAATCCTCAATCGAATCTGCCCCTCGCCCCGAGTTCCAACACCCAGAGTCCCAGATTCGAGTGCCTCGGACCTTCAACAATGTCTGGCTCCGACCTACAGGGCCGGTGGATGCCCTCCTCCGTCACGGAAGAGGACGTGCTAAAGCTGAGAGAAGCCAGGCACCTGACCTACGAGATTTCGCATAGGTTGCCCGCCAAAGGGCAAGTCATTCCTACTCCCGAGCCCGGCGAGAGCGTCGTGTTCGTGTCCCACCTCCGTCGGGGTTTGGGGCTTCCCGATGGATCCTTTTGTGAGAGGGCTCATGTTTTACTATGGGTTGGAATTCCACGACTTGGCTCCGGAGTCCATCCTCCACATCTCATCATTCATTGTCGTCTGCGAAGCCTTCCTCCGCACTACCCCTCACTTCGGTTTGTGGCTCAAAACCTTCAACATGGAGCCGAAGATGATCGAGGGGCGTCAAGCAGAGTGCGGCGGGGCGGTTGTAAGCAAGAGGGCCGATGCTCCATGGCCCGAGGGCTCTTTCCAGGAGGAGCTCGGCCAGGCAACAGGAGGGTTCTATATTACCGCTCGTGGGCAGCAGCAGTGCCGCCGCCCATCTTTCGCTCGGGCCCTCCACAACGGCTGATGTCATGGGTCAACCAAGGGCTTAACTAGGGGCCGCCAAAGGACGTACCCCTACTGCAGGGCCGGATTCGAGACCTCCAAGAGAGGGAGATCAATCTGGTCATAGTGATGCAGGTTATGCTGATTCGGCGTCTTCTGCCCTACAAACATCGCCCCCTCCGCCTGTGGGAATTCAATCCAGAGGGGCCACGAGCTCTCCAACACTTCATGGGTACAACGCCCGTGGAAATGTACAAATTGTTCTTCGGATCACAAGAAGTGTGTCCGGAATTGACCGAGGATGCCGGCCTAAGCTGCAATCGCCCGGATGCTCAAGTAAATAGCCCTGTGTCCAGACATAACGTTTGTTTGCATATTCTTGGATTTGCCTTTTAACCAACCGTCCTTTGAACAGGAGTGGATAGCGCAAGCAAAACTGATACGGTGTCCGGCCCCACTCCCAGAGACCACGCCGGATCCGGTGTTGGTCAAGATGCTGGAGGTTGCGCCTCTAGAGGAGGGCAAAGGGGAAAACAGAGAAACTACCGCGTCTACTAAGGAGGCTTTGGAGAAAGGGGGGATCAAGAATCCCTCCCTCCATGGGGAGAAGAGGACCGCTTCCGAAGACCCGGAGGCTAAGGCCTCAAAGCGGGGGAAGAAATCTTCACCAGAGGGTCCTACGCCGGGGGAGGCCCCGGCCGCACTATCTCCCCCAAGGAATCAGCCCTCCAGCGAGCCGTAAGTAGAAAAAGGGGAGTATTGTAACAAGGGACGTCCCTATTTTTGCTTCTAAGGATAACCGAAGTTTTTACTGTAGTTCGGATCTCCGTCCTTCTCAGTTGAGCTCGTCTTCAGGGGACCTTCGTCCGGAGATGATGGAGAGCGAGACGCCTCCATCCGCCGCACCGTCGGGTGGGGCGGACGACCCTGAGGTATCATCGCGGAGGGCGTCCCCGGGTCCGACAGGGCCGGAGAGTTCGGCACCAACTGGTGTACGGCCGGGAGCCAAGGATCTGCCGAGAGGGCGTTTATTCAAGGTCACCGTACATTGATGAGTACGGTGATTGAAAGAATTTCATCCGCCGAGGGCGGGTTGTATGATGCCGCCGAAGTTTGTCGGGCGGGTTTGAGGTACGTAAAAATGACATACCTTTTGACAGTTTTGCACATAAATTGCGCCCTGTATAGATAGTAGCCCCTGAGACTCGGTATGTTGTCGAAAGCGACAGCGTGCCGAGGATCATAATCTCAGGTATTAATTCTCACCTTTCCTACGTAGGTGGCGGATAGTCCGGTGGCCAGACGGACTGATGGAGTTGCGGAACTAAAGCGGCAACTCGACGTTGCGGATGCGGACATCGCGCTGGTCAATAAGCGACTTGACGAGTCACAAGGTAGGTTGTTTCTCCTTGGTCACCTAGTAAGGGAGCTGAAGCCCACTCCTTACAACATGTATGCTTAATGCAGATGGTGCCGCTGCTGTGGACGACCTTCGGGCAGAGCTTGCTCGAGCTAAGGAGCAGGCTAGAAGGAGTGATGCGGCTGCCTCGAAGGCAGCCGAAGAGCTAGAAGCCGAAAGGGCTGCTCACTGCCGAAGCAGGGAGGAGATGGCCGGAATGGCCATGAAGCTGAAGGATGTTGTCGACCGCTATGAGGTTCTTGAAAAGGAACGCCGAGCGGGGCAAGAAGACCTGAAGAAGGCAACCGCCGAAGCCAATGATGCCCGTTCTACAATGAGGGCTATAAAGGAGGAGCTGCGTCAGGCCAGAGACATTGCGGCTGGCAAGCCTTTTCTGCTGCGCAGGAAGTTCACAGATCAGAAGTATGCTCAGCTTGGCCAGCTGTGGGGTCCGGAGGATCCTTATCTGGATTTGGCGGCGAAAAGGGCGGATGCGCTTGTGCACTTCCGGGCCAAAAGGATCACGAGACGGAAGAGCTTCTTTGGTCTCAATTCCACAGTCCGGAGCGTTCACTTCCGTTGACCGATCGGTTGGCTGAGTGGGCTGAGCTGAATAGATTGTCCGGTTTTGCCATGACGGATGTAGTGGCTCATCTGTGGCTGGATAGGCCCAAGCCGAAGAGTTATTTTGGCTTATTACAACAATTTCTTGGGGCAGTGCCGCATATCAAGGCGATGAAGCGGTCGTCATGCATAGAGGGTGCACGGATAGCCCTTGCCCGTGTGAAGACATACTGGACGGAGATGGATGCCACCGCTATTGCAACCTGGGGTTCGGACGAGAGCCGGTTACCCGCCGAGCACTATTTTGGAGAAGTCCTGCAGGGTACTCGTGTAATAGAGTCACAGTGCTCAAAAAATGTCATGTTCAAATGATCTCTATGATTTGTAAAATGATATTCATAATATAAGTGCTTTTTGTACTTGTGCGTTCAAGTATTGAAATATCTCTTGTGCGGCCGTTAATGTATACTTGTGTACAACCTGAAAGATGGCAGTCTTCGGCTTCAGCCCCCACGCACATGGTGCGGGGGTGTTTGCAAATTAGCGCATTTTCACACTTAAACCAACATCTTGGTCCTGTGAAGGAGCTGGTAGCGTAGCAAACGAGGCAACCGGACTATAATGCTTTATCACTTTCACTTAGACATAGGAGTTTGAAGGTGGGGCTACGATATAGCCCCTAGGGGCACCGCGCTCTCCAAATTCGGGGCGCGTATGTGCCTGACCGGGAAACGGTCCTTCGTCAGAGAGGAGGAATTCTAGACATTCCGGTAGTCGATCGAGTGGTTGACCAGCCTCGCTATATCATGACAAATGGCCGCTTTCATCGAGGTGCTCGCCCGCCGAACCGGGCACAATCGCAGAGTTCTCCGGTGCCACGTTAGCCGTTGATACGGAACGTAAGGCAGCAAAACACAGGAGCCAGGCAAACCCAACATTTGACCAAAGACATGATTCGGAGCTGATGCATATAAGGCCTAACTCGAGACGCCGAACACTCCCTAGGGTATTCAGTATTTATGATAACGGGCAGAACAATGCCCTAAGCCCCTAGTGTCCAAGTATGGGCGAGAATTTCTGACGCGGCCGATGCCAAAATGCCAGCCTCCTCATCGGTTATGGTGGAAAACCGGGGGATGTGAATCAACAAGAAACAGTAAGAAAGGTTTACGCAGGGTCTTAATCTGAAAAGAATCCTTGCGACGGGTCCTCGCTGCACGCGTCGCTACCGTGTCTCCGCTTGTGTTGTATCCTCGACGGGTGTAGCACGCTGTTCATCTGTAAAAGAGAGGAACTTAGTTTGAAAAGAAATCGTGCAAAAAATATAATGAAAACAAAGTATGAATGAATGAATAAAGTTGAGCTTTTATTGGCTCTTATTGTTCATACGCACAGCCCCTTGTGAAGGGGTATGCGGCTAGGGAGCCCCTAGTTTATTTATGCCGACTCGCTTAGCCGTGTCCGGGTCTTGAACGACCTTTTAATGAGATGATGCCGCATGGACCGGCATTTTATGTAAGAGACGATAGTGCGGTATTATGTTAAAGCGGTAAAGCTTCACGTCCCAATAGTGCTTGATGGCTACTTTTGAATGGGGCGACATGGAAGATTAGCTTTTCGCGACGGAAGTTGTCGGGTGATCCGAACACAACTTCTAGTAGTAAGGAGCCCGTGCACTTGGCGTAAGGGCCTGGCATCACTCCTTTGAAGGAAGTGCGGCTATGGTGAATTTTAGTAGGGTCTATCCCCAACTTGCGGATTGTGTCCGGATATAGCAGGTTTAAGTCGCTGCCGCCATCCATTAGGACTTGTGTAAATTGTAGTCCGTCAATTATAGGATCCAATATCCGAGCAGTCTATCCTGCGTTTCGAATACTTCTGGAATAATCCATGCGGTCGAAAGTAATTGGTTTTGACATCCAATCTCGGGATTCCGCTGGGGTGGACCGTGCGACGCGTACTTTAGCGGGTGCCGCACTAAGTTTACTGTTTTGACTTCTTGCGGGAAAGTCTTCTGTTTTCCGGTGCTCTGCTGGTGGGGTTTGTCATCTTCCTCGCTTGGCGTGTCGAGCCCCTTCTGTTCGGCATTGAGTCGGCCGAACTTCTTGAAGACCCAACAATCTCGGTGGGTGTGGTTTGCAGGCTTCCCGGGGGTACTGTGGATTTGACATATCCGATCCAAAATTTTGTTTAGGTTGGATAGCTCATCAGTGTTGTCCTTAAGAGGCAGTGTTTTGTTGTTCGGCCGAGAGCTTTTGAATCCGGCGTTGACCGTCGTGTTCTTTGGGCCATTTTCTTTATTTCGGCGCTGATCTTTCTTGCTAGCTAGCTATCTCCCCCCGCGCAAAAGCGGGCCATGAGGCTCGTTAGCGCGGCCATTGTTCTTGGCTTTTCCTGGCCGAGGTGTCTGGCGAGCCATTCGTCTCAAACGTTATGTTTAAAAGCTGCTAAAGCTTCGGCATCCGGACAGTCGACTATTTGGTTCTTTTTGGTGAGGAACTTGTTCCAGAATTTGCGCACTGACTCTCCGGGCTGTTGAGTTATGTGACTTAAATCGTCTGCATCCGAAGGGCGGACATAAATCCCCTGAAAATTTGCTCTAAACGCGTCCTCGAGCAATTCCCAACTTCCAATGGTATTTTCTATGAGGCTTTTGAGCCAATGCCGAGCTGGCCCTTTGAGCTTGAGGGGTAGGTATTTTATGGCGTGGAGATCGTCTCCTCTAGCCATATGTATGTGTAGGATGTAATCCTCAATCCAGACTCCAAGGTCTGTTGTTCCGTCGTATGCCTCTATGTTTACGGTCTTGAATCCCACCGAAATTATGATCCAAAGACCTCATCGGTGAAACATAGTGGGTGTGCGGCGCCCCGGTATTTAGGTGTGCCGTTATCTTCGAGCACTCGGTGTGTTGTGTTGCTTCCTGGTGCCCTCTTTTTTGGCCCGTAAATGGACCTAACTGGCCATCCTTTTGGCAGCATCTTTATGTGTGTCATGTGCGGCTTGTGTGCGGCGCCGCTTGCGCTTTGGCCTGTCATCTGTCGCCTATCCGCCAGCGGCTCTTTGCTTTTTGATTGTGGTGGCTCTCGGCCTCCTCGTCGATTCGGGCAGCAGCTTGCGCTCGGTAGCTCTTGCTTGGTGACTATTGCCGATTTGTCTGCGGTTTTGAGTACTTTGCTCCACCTCATTCGAGTACGCTCTTCCGCTGTTTTGAGCTTCCGCTTCGCTTCTTGAAACTTCTTGCGGGCGACGGCAGCCTTTTGTGAAGGTTCTTATGCTCCGGTGATGTATCCGGCGTGAGATCGTCTGGACTGTTGTTTTCGCCAAGGATGGGTTGGTTGTCCAATTCATCCTGTTCGGATGGTTGCTTGGTTGCATGTTTGTCGTCCACTGGTTTGCCCTGCTCTACGGCTAGGTCATTATGGGTGCTGTTGTTGTCGAGGCGGGACTTCGGGCGGTGCTTGCGTCACCGTTTTGGTTGTTTTTCGGGGGAATTATCCTTCGCCGCGTCCCGTTGTTCCTCGTTATAGCTTCCTTTTGGTGTGTCCACCATGTATATGTCATGAGTTGAGGTGGTCTTCCAGTGCCCCATAGGCGCTGGTTCTTGGTCGTCCCCGGCATCGTCGTCCATACCGTCAATGTCTTCGGAGTCGTAGTCTAGCATGTCGGTTAGATCGTCGACAGTGGGTACAAAGTGGGTGGTGGGTGGGCTTTGAATTTCTTCATCGTCCGCATCCCAACCGTCCTGACCGCAGTTCGGCCAGGGCTCTCCTGACAACGAGAGATACTTTAGCTTAATTCGAATATCGCCAAAGGTGAGTGCCGAAGATGTCCGCGGCGGTGAACTCCATGATCGGGCGCCCAATCGGATTCGACCGTAGGGGCGCAGGAGGTTCGGAGTCCGCGAGGAGTCCGCACCTCGGAGTCACGAGCTTTACAAGGGACAAGGTCGATTCGCCCATCGCCAGAGAGATTGCAGCCCTCAAGGCGGTGTCTTGCCACCCGCCCTCGACTGCAAGGGTCGGCTCCAACTAAGGGTCGGAGCGGACTCATGTGCGACCTCCGTGGCACTGCTCGATAGCGAGCTAAATCATGCCCATCGTGACAAGGCGGGCGCTGCCGATCAGGGCTCGAATCCGTCAAGATCAAGTCTCCGCGATGTCAGCCGTGAAGTTTAGATTTCCAAATCGACTCGACGGCCAGGGGCGTAGCTTTCGATCTGCTCCGATGGCTGCTTAATTGCTGCGGCAGCAAAGCTGCCAATACGATGATCCGTCTGGGAGAAAAGTCTCACCACGACTGCGCCGTTATTGATGATCAAAGGAGCCATCAAGCCTACTAGTGACGACATACGAGGAACTCTCAATGAAAGCACCAATGTCGGTGTCAAACCGCGGATCTCGGTAGGGGGTCCCAAACTGTGCGCCTAGGCGGATGGTAACAGGAGACAAGGGGCATGATGTTTTTACCCAGGTTCGGGCCCTCTCTATGGAGGTAAAACCCTACTCCTGCTTGATTAATATTGATGATATGGGTAGTACAAGAGTGGATCTACCACGAGATCAAGGAGGCTAAACCCCAGAAGCTAGACTATGGTATGATTGTTGTAATGGTTGTTCGTCCTATGGACTAAAACCCTCCGGTTTATATAGACACCGGAGAGGGCTAGGGTTACACAGAGTCGGTTACAATGGTAGGAGATCTACATGTCCGTATTGCCAAGCTTGCCTTCCACGCCAAGGAAAGTCCCATCCGGACACGGGACAAAGTCTTCAATCTTGTATCTTCATAGTCTTGGAGTCCGGCCGATGATGATAGTCTGGCTATCCGGACACCCCCTAGTCCAAGACTCCCTCACCTACTATGAATTAGCAAGGTAACTATCTGTGATGATAGAATGCGGGAATGAACAGAGTTGAGTAAAGGATAGCAGCTTACCCAGCTAGGGGGTTGTACATGGAAAATCCATCCTGTGGCTTGATGCGGGTGAACTCCTCTTTTCTCCTTTATACAAATCGGACAATATTTTCACCAGAGCGGTGGTGGAGTCCGGACCTTTACGACCGCAGCGGGTGGAGTCGTCTTCTCCATTGAAGTGCCACATGGGATTCCCCCGGTACTGGAGTGGCTGCACCCCCCGCATTATGCATATTGACATAACCTTGATTATTGTCAATCCAGATTTGGCCAATGTTTTTATCCTGCCCATCAGATAAAGGACCTCTCTGCAATCTTCCTCCTAGGGGCTCTGGGGACGCCAGCTGCGGCGTTTCGTCAGTGGGGCATTGGTAAACTCAGGAAGACCCATTCGAATAGGGTCCGGAAGGGGGACGTCATCTATATAAAACCACTCCGAAGGCCAGTATTCGGATGCCTTCTTCGGAGTGCCGGACAGGTATCCGGTCCTAGCGATGCGCCATATTTCGGCTCCGCCCACTTGATACATTGATCCCTCCTGATTGCGAGGGACGAGGCAGAATAGCCTCTTCCATAGCTCGAAATGAGCTTCGCAGCCCAGAAATAGCTCGCAAAGGGCGACATAACCTACGATGCGCAGTATGGAAGCAGGAGTGAAGTTATGTAGCTGGAGGCTGTAGTACTCCAGGAGCCCACGGAGGAACGGATGGATTGGAAATCTGAGGCCCCTCGGCAAGTAAGGGACAAGGCATACTCGCTCCCCCTGGATGGGTTGGGGAAACTCTCTGCTTTCTCCCCGCCATCGTAAGTGGCTAGTCCGGCTCGGACGGGGACAAGATATGCAGGTGGGAGAAACCTCTGGGTCTACAACTCCACCAGTTGGCCATGGGATACAAAACACTTCTCCCAATCACCTGGCTTCGCACTACGGGAGCGAGAGGAGGACCTGCGGTGGCCGGCCATGATGGGATGGCTTTTTTCAGGCGCTCTCTGATGAATCCTCGCTTGGGGAAGATGGTGTGTTTTGGATCTGAGGATCCCCGTCTCTTTAATAGACGATTTACTAACATGGTCAGGGTGGCAAATGTAAAATGCCCTGACTTCTCGCATTTGCCCGACACGTGGAGACTTCCATTATTAAAATACAGAAGCCGAGGAGTACAACATTAATGGGAAGCCGGACACTACTAGTTACAACAGGTACTCTGGATTTGGAGAAGAACCCGCCATGCAATGCCGAAGACAATCTGCACGCCGGACTCATCGACAATGAAGCCTGGTTCAGGGGCTACTGAGGGAGTCCTGGATTAGGGGGTCCTCGGACAGCCGGACTATGTACATGTGTTGGACTGTTGGACAATGAAGATACCAGATTGAATACTTCGTCCCGTGTCCGGGTGGGACTCTCCTTTGCATGGAAGGCAAGTTTGGCAATTCGGATATGTAGATCTCCTCCTCAGAATCGACTCAGGTAACACTAGCCCTCCGTGTCTATATAAACTGGAGGGTTTAGTCCGTAGGACAACAACAATCATAACCATAGGCTAGCTTCTAGGGTTTAGCTTCTACGATCTGTGGTAGATCAACTTTTGTAATACTCATATCATCAAGTCAATCAAGCAGGAAGTAGGGTATTACCTCCATCGAGAGGGCCCGAACCTGGGTAAACATTATGTCCCCCGCATCCCATTACCATTAGCCTTAGACGCACAGTTCGGGACCCCCTACCCGAGATCCGCCAGTTTTGACACCGACAGCTACCCCAATAGACCTCAAGCAAATCCAGAAATTAACTGGATGCGTGGCTGCCTTAAGCCGCTTTATCTCCCGATTGGGAGAAAAGGCACTACCTCTTTATCACCTTCTTTGATGCACCAAACACTTCAAGTGGACGGATGCGGCTACGGCCGGACTGGAAGAAATAAAGTCCCTCTTGGCTAGCAACCCAATCGTGGCCGCACCAAACATTGGCGAACCCATGCTATTATATATAGCTGCGAGGCACAAAGTTGTAAGTGCAGTGCTCGTCCTCGAACGAGAGGAGGACGGACATAAGTTCCTGCTTCAAAAACTGGTATACTACGTATCTACTGTCCTCACACCGTGCAAGTCACGGTACCCACATTATCAAAAGATAGCATACGCGGTCTTCATGGCATCCCGGAAACTACGACACTACTTTCAAGAGTGTTCAATCACGATGGCCTCCGAAGTACCACTCAACGATATAATCAATAAGCGCGATGCCACGTGCCGGATTGCTAAGTGGGCCATCGAGCTCCTCCCGTTTGACATTATATATAAACCACGGTGAGCCATTAAATCACAAGTACTGGCTGACTTCATCGCCGAATGGACATAAGCCGAACTCCCTAAAGAGTATGACGCATACTCCAATTGGAGCATGCACTTTGACGGCTCTAAGATGCTGGCTAGTCTGGGAGCGGGCGTGGTCCTGACATCCCCCACCGGAGATACAGTCCAATACGTACTTCAAATATTATACACAGACTCCAACAATGCAGCCGAATACGAGACTCTGTTGCACGGTCTTCGGATGGCGGTCTCCATGGGCATTCAACGCCTAGAAGTGCGTGGGGATTTGAACCTCGCAATATCTAAAATAAATGGAGACTTCAACGCCAAGGACCCGAAAATGGCGGCTTACCGTAATGTCGTCTTCAAAATGTCAGCCCGGTTCGAGGGGCTCGAATTTCATCATGTGGTTTGAGAAAACAATCAAGCAGGGGATATCCTTGCTCGCATAGGCGCTAAGCGCGACCCCGTCCCACCCAACATCTTCTTGGAAAGGCTGTTCAAGCCATCCATGGTGTGGCAAGGGGAGACCGGCAATACTAGTCCGGATCCGACCACAACCCCAAAACCCAAACAAACTGACATAATCGGAGGCTCCGCCACCGAAATAACACCTTTGGCCCATGTAATTATGGTTGTCATCGCCCCCTGGACCGAACCCTTCTTAGCCTACGTAAATAGGCAAGAATTCCCCGAGGACCAAAATGAGGCACGTTGCATTGTGCGGCGCTCTAAAGCCTACAAGGTCCATGAGGGAGAGCTTTATAAGAAAAGCGCTACCGAAGTACTTCAAAGATGTATCTCTGAAGAGGAAGGGCGACAGCTGTTGGCCGAAATTCATGCTGGACTCGGCGGCCACAACGCTGCAGCTCGAGCTCTTGTGAACAAGGCCTTCCGTACAGGTTTCTACTGGCCGACAGCCCGAGTATACGCACAGGACCTCGTCCAACACTGCATCGGTTGCCAGCTCTTCGCCAACCAAAGGCACATGCCGCCCACCGCTCTCCAAACAATCCCCATAACTTGGCCCTTTGCGGTCCAGGGGCTTGATATGGTCGGACCCCTTAAAGGTGGAAGCCATAAGAAAAAAATACCTGTTGGTCATGGTGGATAAATTCACCAAATGGATAGAGGCCAAACCAGTTAAAACGGCCGAATCCGGACCGGTGATAGACTTCATATCAGGGGTCGTTCACCGTTATGGTGTCCCCCACAGCATCAAACCGATAATGGCTCCAACTTTACAGCCGACGAGGTGAAAACTTGGTGCGGCAACATGGGCATTAAGCTCGATTACGCCTCCATCTATCACCCCCAAACAAACGGTCAAGTCGAACAAGCAAATGGTCTTATTATGAGCGACATCGAACCCAGACTAGTGCGATCCCTAAAGGAATCAGACACGCACTAGGTAGAGGAGCTCGACTCCATACTATGGGGGCTGCGGACCACGCCAAATCGCACTACCGGATACACACCATTCTTTATGGTGTACGGCGCAGAGGCGGTACTGCCCTGCGATATCATTCATGACTCACCTCGGGTGCGCATGTACGAAGAGAGAGAAACCGAACTTGATCGGCAGGACAGTTTAGATGCCCTGGAGGAGGAGCGCGACGTCGCAAAGGCCCATTCCGCATTCTATCAGCAACAGGCTCGCAGGCATCAAAGCAGAGAAGTACGGGCCAAAACTTATAACCCCTATGCCTGGTTTCCACGCGTACCCCGGTTTACATAACTGAGCGGGTATTCGGAAGCACTCCGGGCTGTCGGGTCCGGAGGCTGAAGTGAAAAGGTCCGCCATGACAAATGATTTACAATCCGGCTAGGGACAAAATATGTCAATTGAAGTACACAATCACTTAGACTGGCGAAATTCTTCTTCTATACCATCCAACAGGCTGTCTAGCCTACAATCCTGTTAGGAATACTTTGCGGCTAATCCTACCTGGTCATATACCAGACTAACAGGAATCTCTTTCCCACCTGACCCTACAGGTCCGACCCGGGCTATGTGATTCGGATCAAGCTTGGTGTACCATGTTTTTACCATGGCCCAAGCTTCCCTCGCACCTTGTCGACAGGCAGATATCTTCCATAATTGGAAGCGCCGCCGTGCTCTCTTGAGAAGCTGTACAAGCTCCCCCATGCTTCCTGGCAGGGAGGCGGATGGCCACAAGGCCTGGGCGACACCGTGCATTACCTACCGAACTTGTTCGTGCAGTTGCGAAAGTACTTGCGTAAGATCGTCATGGATCCGGCATCTCCTCTTCGATGACCAACAAGATACCTACGCATATAACTCATTAGCCTGTTTCTTCGCTGAACTATATAAAGGTTCATTCGAGCCATACTAAAAATGCTGCACTGAAGCCTCCTATTCTCCTTCACGGAGTCCGCAAGCTGGGCCCGAACATCTTTCAATTCCACGCCCAGCCGGGTATTGGCATCCTGGAGATCATTTTTCTCTCGCTTGACCCGTGTAAGTACACGCTCGCCAGCCTCTAGTTGTCATTGAGCTCGTTGTTCATCCTCTTGCAGGATCTCCGGATTCACTCTGGGATTGCCTGTGGAATCTAGTGTTAGATTTCCAAACATGCTGAATACTAACTGGTACACGCAATCACATTTTCTATCGAGAAAAATATTACCAGATGAGGCCTTCTTTGATTCCTCCATTCGGCAACTGCGGCCCTTAGCTGGGCTTTACACTCCTCCAGCTCTTGAGACAAATGGGTGTTCTTCTCTGTAAGAACCTACTCATACAAATGATCCTTAAATTAGTTGTGCCAACTGTTTCAAGTCTCAGGGGCTACCGATATACATAATTATCATATTTTGCTTACCCGTATATCTTTCAAGTACTGGTCTGTGGCTCTAGCAAGCCCATTTTTAGCAGCTTGGATGTACGCATCTCCTGAGTTGAAGGCATTGAACGCCTCTTCGGAGAAATTAGGGTCGCGGAGTGCGGCCCGCCGACGCCGATGATTCATAGCGCTCTCTACCTTGGAATTTGTAGAGGATATTCTATCTGCATCCTCTGTAGGAGGATCGTCCAGTGTTGTCCCCATGTCAGCCTCCACCCTTGAGGTCGGTTGTGGAGTCCAGCTGGTAGAGGCGTGGCCGGCAGGATCTCCGGACACAGTCCGGTGAATACTCTCCCGATGGCCTTCCCTATAAAGCACAATACATGTGCGGTGGGTAAGGTGTAAACAGGGGATCCTTTTTGGAAGTTAATTCTCCTGTTTTACTTACATGTGATGCAGGGAGGAGGCCAGGATAATCGGCAATGATGGCCACCAAGGCGCCGTCACAGCTTGCTTGGTAAAACATCCTGTGGACGAGCTCCACAAATACGTCCGGATCTTCTTCGAGACCGAGGTCGAGGGCCCAGTAGTGGTCCTCGGGCTGTGGACCTCCCTCACAGCTTTCCGCAGTTCCTGTTATGGACTAGCAAGGTAAATATTTGCAATGAAAGAATGCGGGAATGAATAGAGTTGAGTAAGATAGCAACTCACCCAGCTGGGGGGTTGTACATAGAAAATCCATCCCGTGGCTTAATGAGGATGAACTCCTCTTCTTCTCCTTTATACAAATCGGACAATATTTTCGCCAGAGCGGTGGCGCAGTCCGGACCTTTACGACCGCAGTGGGTGGCGTCGTCTTCTCCATTGAAGTGCCACATGGGATGCCCCTGATACTGGAGTGGCTGCACCCCCTGCATTATGCATATTCCATAACCTCGATTATTGTCAATCCTGATTTGGCCAGCGTTTTTATCCTGCCCATCAACTGAAGGACCTCTCTGCTATCTTCCTCCTTGGAGTTCCGGGGACGCCAGCTACGGTGTTTCTTCAATGGGGCATTTGTGAACTCCGGAAGACCCATCCGGATAGGGTCAGGAAGGGAGACGTCCTCTATGTAAAACCACTCGGAAGGCCAATCTTCGGATGTCTTCTTCGGAGTGCCGGACAGGTATCCGGTTCCAGCGATGCACCATATTTCGGCTCCGCCCACTTGGTATATGGATCCCTCCTGATTGCGATGGACAAGGCAGAACAGCCTCTTCCATAGCTCGAAATGAGCGTCACAACCCAGAAATAGCTCACAAAGGGCGACATAACCTGCGATGTGCAGGATGGAGGCAGGGGTGAAGTTTTGCAGCTAGAGGGCATAATACTCCAGGAGCCCCCGGAGGAATGGATGGATTGGAAATCCGATGCCCCTCAACAAGTAAGCGACAAGGCATACTCGCTCCCCCCTGGATGGGTTCGGGAAACTCTCCGCTTGCTCCCCGCCGTCATAAGTGGCTAATCCAGCTCGGACGGGGACATGATATGCAGGTGGGAGAAACCCCTGGGTCTGCAACTCCACTAATTGACCGTGGGATACGGAACACACTTCTCCCAATCACCTGGCTTAGCGCTATGGGAGCGAGAGGAGGAGCTGCAGCGGCCTGCCATGATGGGATGTTTTTTTTTCGGGCGCGCTCTGATGAATCCTCGGTTGGGGAAGATGATGTGATTTGGATCTGAGGATCCCCGTTTCTTTAGTAGACGATATACTTACATGGTCAGGGTGGCAAGTGTAAAATGTTCGACTTCTCGCGATTCGCCGACACGTGGCCCGACATTATTAAGGCACAGGTCATGAGTGCAACATTAAATGGGAAGCCGGACACTGCTTGTTACAACAGGTACTATGGAGAATTTGGAGAAGAACCCGCCTTGCAACACCGAAGACAATTTGCACGCCGGACTCATCGTCATTGAAGCCTGGTTCGGGGGCTACTGAGGGAGTCCTAGATTAGGGGGTCCTCAGACAGCCGGACTATATACTTATGCTCGACTATTGGACTATGAAGATACAAGATTGAAGACTTCGTCCCGTGTCTGGGTGGGACTCTCCTTTGCATGGAAGGCAAGCTTGGCAATTCGGATATGTAGATCTCCTTCTCAGAATCGACTGTAACCCTAGCCCTCCGGTGTCTATATAAACCAGAGGGTTTAGTCCGTAGGACAACAACAATCATAATCATAGGCTAGCTTCTAGGGTTTAGCCTCTACGATCTCGTGGTAGATCAACTCTTGTAATAATCATATCATCAAGATCAATCAAGCAGGAAGTAGGGTATTACCTCACTAGAGAGGGCCCAAACCTAGGTAAACATTGTGTCCCCCGCCTCCTGTTACCATTAGCCCTAGACGCACAGTTCGGGACGCCCTACCCGAGATCCGCTGGTTTTGACACCGACAACGGGCGGACGCAATTTTGTACCAAGATCCACCCCATGTGAAAATTTGACGCGTGTAAAGTTGTTCACTTCATTGATGGTCAACTAATAGAGCTCATGCAAATTGAGTGGACGTGAAGGCAGAAGAAAGACATTACTACTCCACTGCGCGCATGCGATTAGTTAAATCATGGGTTGCTAGTAGTACTTCCATTGGTCTCCTTCGTATTTTGTGCCAATTTTAGACAGTAACATAATATTTATGCATTTGAGCAGTGTAGTCTACTTGAAATTTATGTTCCACTAAACTCATTGAGAGCCGTTTCGGGCCTCGAAACCAAAACCATCAATTAATCTTTACCTTGTTCCCATCCCATTTGAAAGCCTTCTCACACCTACTAGTACATACCAAACCTGAACGTGTTCCCACTATGCAGGTATTAGTACTAGTGCTAGTACTTAGGTTATACAAAGGGGAACCACCTAATCAAAAATTACTCTACCTTTCCTCCTCATAAGTGCTTCTTCTTCGTCTGTCCTTGCCATGGCCGGTGAGTAGAGCTCTAGGTTGAGAACTACTCGTAACAAGGGAGCGGCCACCAAGGCTGCGGAAAAAAAGAGAGGGCTCGCCGTCATGCAGAGACCTCGAAAGATCTCTCATGGGCAGGCGATGGCTCCCAGGAGCGCCCTAGCCGCAGAGGCGAACATGCCGAGCCGGCAGCGCTGCAATCGTTATCCCTCGACGGCATGCCCGATCTGCTCGATAAGCACCTCAATAAGCAGAAGGAGTTCATCCACGGCTTGGTGGAGTTGCTGAAGGAGAGCCTCGACAACATGCCCGCTGAGCTCAATAAGCAGGGGGAGTTGACCGCCGGCTTGGTGATGCTGCTGAAGAAGAGCATTGCCTCGGAGAAGAAGGCGACCGGTGAAATCCTGCAACTTCAGGAGGACAAGGCGAAGCTCTGCCACGAGCTCGACCTGTTGAAGGAGAAGAACGCCGGCTGGAAGAAGCTGCATGAGAATAGTAGTTCCTCGATGACGATGTTGTAGGCCCTCATCATGGAACAGAAGGAGGAGTTGGCGAAGCTCCACATCGAGCACCCGGCTGCTGTCAAGGTACGTAATGCGGCCGTGGAATAGATGATGAAGGCTCGCGTTGAGAAATCCCGTGTCATGGACAGAATGAAGAAGATGGCGGAGGAGACGCGCAAGGAGATGGAGGTCGTGGAGGCGATGAAGAAGCAGTTACGACTCCGCGGCAAATGAGATCATTTGGGGTGATAATCTTCCTTCTTCTTTTGCTCCTCTGTTTCATCTTTTGCTTCGGGTGTTTCACCGCACGTGTCACGTTCTCTGCGAGGCATGAATAGAACAATGCTAACAATGAGATGACTAGCAAATTAGATCATTTTTTATCGCCATATGGCACTGGGCTGCCGTGTTTCGTGCTCCTCCATCGTAGTACTACTTCAGTGGAAAACTTGAGTATACGGCATGGTTCTTTGCTCCTCCTCGTGTCGCCGGCACATTTATACGAAAGCAAATAAATCACAAGGCCCCGCCTTCCAACAAGAATGAGTCACAAATCACAAAGGCCCTCGCCTCTGTGAAACCTACCAAGCTAGACTGCCCGCCTCTAGCCTTTAAAAATTTATACTTTTGTACAAGAGTAGTATCGATGGATTGCGCCATGGAGCAAAACTTGAAATTAAAAAAGATGGTACATATAGAGAGCGCTCAATGCCAAATTATGCATATAGTACTATTAAAAAGGCTAGTCACAATAATGGTGTCCAAAGACAACCCACCCTCAAATAAAACTAAGCACCTCGAATTCTTTGACAAAACTAAGCACCCTGAAATTTTTTGACAACTAAACTGCTGGCTATATGATGTTGGCCATATATATTGTACGTATATAATGTGAAGAAACGAGTGGTAGTACTATACCAACTAAAAGATGAAATGTAAGAAATACTAGTATGTATGTATCAAGAGTTAAAGTCACGAGAAGAAACATAACATAGTTCTCATTGGGGCTCAAAGACAACACACCCCTCAAATTAAACTAAGCACACCTAAAATTAAACTATGTGACTAATTCGGTAGACACTGCATTAGAACCACCATGAGCAACGACACTGCCACCTTACTCGGAGTCCTCGTCCAGGTCCTCGACTTCGTCCTTGTCCCTCTTCCTCTTGGCCGATACTTCTTTGCTTGAACCGCACACTTGGCTCTTGCTCTTCATCAACCCTTGTAGCTTTTGAAACAAAGGTAGCCATCCATTGCAGCATAGTGGATGTAGTCTATATCTAGTACATTCCACTGCCATGCATGACGATGAAACGTGTGATGAGGTTTCTCCAGCCATCAGATTTAAGGATGAACCATGGCTCCTGCCAGGTCAAGATTGAAGGCTGGCCACCGGAGGGCAAAGCGATTCATTCTTCTGGAGGTTGAAGGGGTTGCCTATAACGAGGCCTATCTGACCCAGGACTCTTTTATTGTTCGCAAAGTCTACAGTAACGAATTTGACTAGGTTGCTCTTGAGGAAGTTCTCAAAATCCAGGCATTGAACATCGGCATGGCATATGTGGTAGACCAAGCATAAGTCATGCATGCAAACCTGGATCACGGCGGGCTTCTTCCTCTCCTCCTCCTTTAGATCCTTCTCTCGTCCCAGGACAGTGGTGTAATCAACATCTAGCCTAGTGACCCACTCATCATCTGAGTTTTCGAACATGCGTCTGAAGCGAGAAAGGCATCCTTTCACCGCCGTGGAAGAACGGGTGTAGATGACGTCGAACTCATCACCGGTGATGGTTCTAACATTCTACTCACCACCGATCATGGAGATTTGGGATGCCATGGATTTGGGGGGAGGGTTAGGATTAGTGGAACTGCCATAATGTGAGGGACGGGACGACTAGGAGCAAACCACCGTAATATTAAAGGACGTGCGGGGACGAGTAGGAGCGAACTGCCAGGGTGCGAACAGCAGGGTAGTGGCTTTCCATTCTCCCCTGATACGGGCTTCCGGGAGCCCTTCGATCTGAGATCGAACGGTTGCATGGCGTGATTCTAGACCTATGGGTGAATATCCTATCCTAGAGGGTTATTCTGCAAATTTTCAGCAACTTAGCATGTGACCGTTCGATCTCAGATCCAAGGGTTGCCAAGAGTCTGATCATGGTCGCGCTTACCACGACCGTCAAGCCGCTCATGCTGGTCGCCTCCCTTGGAGATATAACACGGTGCGTTAGGCTATCTGATGTTGGCATGTCATCACTTAGTCACTCATACTACAACAAGGTTGGCTATAAGGTTGGCTATAAGTGTTTTTTACTTCTCTCTATCTATTTCTTCGTACTCCCTCCATCCCATAATATAAGAACATTTTTACACTAGTGTAGTGCCAAAAATGTTCTTATATTATGGGACAGAGGGAGTAGTACTTATTGCATTTGCCAAGGAGTGACCTCTTCCAATGAAATGGTGCTTTAGATGAGGTGCTAAGGGCATTAAATGGCTTAGCAATCAAGTCCCCAATGCATAGGTGCTTATTAGTTTTTTGTTGCTAAGTTTGCTTCATTTAATTAGCTATCGACTCAAAATTGTCTTTTCACCTAGGTACACGCGCTTAGCACCATTTCTTCCTTGGGTCACCAAACTAGTCTCTCTCTTCTTGATTAACTTGCCACATCGGACTTTATGCCTATGTGGCAAGCTTAGCACCTGTAGGAGCAAGTAAGTACAATAGTGCGCTTTACATGGCATTTTTGCATATGTGGAGGAAAGAGAGGCAAGGAAAAAGTGGAGAAGTGGTGAGGGAGTCCTGGACTAGGGGGTGTCCGGACAGCCGGACTATCAATATCCGCCGGACTCCCAGACTACAAAGATAGAAGATTGAAGACTCCTACCGTGTCCCAAGGTACTTTCCTTGGCGTGGAAGGCAAGCTTGGCAATACGGATATGTAGATCTCCTACCATTGTAACCGACTCAGTAACCCTAGCCTCTCGTGCCTATATAAACCAAGGGCTTTAGTCCGTAGGGCACAACATTACATCTCAACAATCATACCATAGGCTAGCTTCTAGGTTTAGCCTCCTTGATCTCGTGGTAGATCCACTCTTGTACTACCCATATCATCAATATTAATCAAGCAGACGAGGGTTTTACCTCCATTGAGAGGGCCTCAACTCGGTAAAAACATTGTGTCCTCGCCTCCTCGTTACCATCCGCCTAGACGCACAGCTCGGGACCCCTACCCGAGATCCGCCGGTTTTGACACCGACATTGGTGCTTTCATTGAGAGTTCCTCTGTGTCGTCACGATAGAGCGGATGCCCTACCCGCCTTCAAAGATGGTGTTTTCGCGGAGGGCCTTGGCCGCCGGTCGATAATCCGCTTGGTGGCTTTTTATGACCGCCGTCCGCCGCCGCTTCGCAATGACTTCTCAAGTCGTTGGAAGCAATATTCGTGTCAGCCCTAAAGCTGCCGAACGCTTAGATCCAATTGAGCTCTCGTCGTTAACGAACTCTTCGATCGATCGCCGCTCGGAGTCGCTATGACTACAATCGATCAGGCTTAAAACAGATCCGAGAGAAATTAACTCTCCTGTGCTACCCACCACGCCGAGGTGGTGGAGGAACAACTTGGCAATTCTTTGCCAAGTGTTGAAAACAATCAGGTCCGATTCCCAACCTCCATGCCGGATTCTCATGAGGGATGACTATGATCGAGCATTGAACTTAAAATCATGCGTCGCTCCGGACTCGCTGGACTGTCTCCAGCAAATCAAGCTTCCGAATTCGGAAGTCCCTCAGCCTTTGAGCTCAAAGATGGGCAGGGATCCGGATTTTATTCCACCCACCCCCTGCATATATGCGACCTATCTCTACTTCGCAAGAGCCTTCGTAAACAAAGGCATCATTATCGGGCCGATTCCTCCCGGTTATGGACAGGATAAAGGACTGCCGAGAAGAAAACGCAATCTCAATCTTCTCGCAATAATCGCACGGACAAGGGAATCCCGAACGCCATTGATCGTCGCAAGATTACGCTGCTTTTACCGATCCGCATCCATAGTACGAAAATATTGTATGATGGAAAGTTTCCGAAAACTGAAAATCAATTTTGGGACAATCCGTCCCAAACCCATCCATGTAAAAGGGCGCCACAATCAGGCCCCGATGCAAAAACCAAAAAGCAAAACCCAGAAGGGAAACGGAACTGTCTCGAGGGATGGCTCAATGGACCTCAGAACTCCATAATACGAGGAGCTGTCCCAACACATAGCCTTCGAGCATGTTGGATACTACGGCAGGTGGCCAAAAGTGGCGAAGAGCTTCTAGCTCCGGGAAACCACTCCAACAATACTAGCACGGTATCAACAGTCTTCGAGACTTTCGCATCAAATAATATGCAAAAACGAACAATCCGCGAACTCGCCGAAGTCTACCAAGTAGCAACAGCAAATCTATGGAGCGACACAGCTATCACCTTCAGCGCCAGCGATGAGCCCACATCTCGAACTACGAGCCCCAAACCGACCGGTACTTAGTCCCATAGTGGACGGCTTTCGACCGACAAAAGTCCTCATGGACGGTGGCAGCAGACTAAACCTCATTTACGAGGAAACCTGCGGAAAATGGAAATCGATTGAGCCGATTGAGCGAAGCAGCACAACCTTCAGAGGAATAATCCCTAGCCGGAAGCGCTGCTGCACCGAAAAATCACACTGATGTGGTGTTCGCCTCCGACAATTACAGATCCAAGAAGTCACGCTCTAGGTGGCCCTGCTCAGCAGCGGCTATCACGCCATATTAGGATGAGAGGCATTCACAATTTTTCAAGCAATACCTCATTACGGGTACATGAAGCTCAAAATGCCCGGCCAGCGGAATAATCACTCTCGTCGCTGATCCGGACACAAAGACTGCGTCGAAAACAAGACAGCCGCACTAGCCCTCAAGCACTATCCAAGCCTTAGCGGCAGAGGAACTCATCACACAAGCGCTTCACGGTAAATGTGGACGATGTGATACTTGATAAAGATCCAAGTCCACCTCCTTCAAACCAGCAGATGAGATAATTAAATTTCAGGTCCACCCAACGGACCCAACAAAGACGGCCTCCATCGGAGCACAGTTGAACCCCGAAGTTGACGCCACATTGCGCGAATTCCTTCGGGAAAATTGGGACATCTTCGCCGGCACCCTTCGGACATGCCCGAATCCTCGCAGTTGGCGTAACACAGCCTAAACATCCTAAAGGATTCAAGCCGACCAAACAGGCTCTTCGACGATTTTCCGAGCCCAAAAGACAGCAATGGGAGAAGAGCTAGCTGTTATTGGAAGCCGGATTCATTAGAGATATCAAACATCCGGACTGGCTAGCAAATTTGGTAATGGTACCAAAGAAGGATAAATCCTGGCGCCTCTGTGTCGACTTCAAAGACCTCAATAAGGCTTGCCCAAAGGATCCTTTCCCCCTCCCCCGCCTCAATCAAATTATCGACGCCACGGCAGGACACGACTCGTTCTGCTTCCTGGACGCATACTATGGCTATCATCAAATCAAGATGGCGGAAACAGATCAAGCCGCAACGGCATTCATTACTCCATACGGACCATTCTGCTTCAACACGATGCCCTTCGGACTTAAAAACACCGGCGCAACATATCAGCGCATGATTCAAACATGTCTGTCTACCTAGATAGGCAAAACAATGAGGATCACGAGACGACGTAGTCGTCAAAACAAAACTCGTCGAAACTTTAGTAGACGATTTGAGGCTCACATTCGACAACCTTAGAGCATATGACATCAAGTGAATCCGAAAATGTGTTTTCGTGTACCACCGAAAGTCATGGGCTTCATCAGATCCGTAGAGGAATTGAAGCAACCGCCAAAATCCGGCTCACACGCTTGGATATTCCAAAAGACCTCAAGCAAATACAAAAGAAGCCGCTTTATCTCCCATTTAGGAGAGAAGGCGCTTCTTTATCGCCTCCTAAGGCGCATCAACACTTCGAGTGGATTCGATACCGCCACCGCCGGACTCAAAGAAATAAAGGCCATATTGGCAACAACCGTCCCGGCTGCGCCCACTCGGGCGTAACCAATGTTGTTATACATCGCTGCAACACATCAAGTTGTAAGCGCTGTCCTCGCCGTCGAACGAGCAAATGTATGGGCATAAATTCTCTTCAAAACCAGTGTATTACGATCCACTGTGTTAACCCCCCGCAAACTCTGCTACCCGCACTACCAAAAGATAGCATATGCGGTGTTCATGGCGCCTCGAAGCTCGTGCACTACTTTCAAGAGTGTTCGATAACAAGGGCCTCTCAAGTACCACTCAACGACATTATAAATAACCGCGACGCAACGGGCAGGATTGCAAATGGGCCATTGAGCTCTTGCCATTCGACATAACTTACAAACCTCGACGAGCCATAAAGTCACAAGTTTTGGCTGACTTCGTCGCCGAATGGATCAAGTTTAACTACCTAAAGAGTACGGCGATACTCCAATTGACTATGCACTTTGACGGCTCCAAAATGTTGGCCGGATCGGGGCTGACGTCAGATTAACGCCCCCACCGGAGATACATCCAAGATGTACTTCAAATAATGTACACGGACTCCAACAATGCAGCCAACACGAGGCCCTCGTTACATGGTCTCCGGATGGCGCTCCATGGGCATCCAACGCCTAGAGGTGCGTGGGGATTCAAACCTTGCAATATCCCAAATAAATGGAGACTTTGATGCCAAGGATCCAAAATGGCAGCATATCGTAATGCTGTCCTCCGAAATGTCACCGGTTTGAAGGACTCAATTCCATCACATAGCCCGAGATAATAACCAAGCGGACGACGCCTTGGCACGCTTCGTGCAAAACGTGATACTGCCCCTCCAAATATCTTCCCCGAATGGCTCTTCGCCATCCGCATTATGGGAAGAGGAGTCCGTAACGACAAACCGAGAAAGCCGCACTAACCGGTGATTCAGCAGACGACATAACACCATCCGCCCACGATATAATGGCAGAATCGCCACGTCGATGTAACCTTTCCTACCCTACTTACTTAGGCAGAACTTCCCAAAGACCAAAATGAGGCCCGCCGATAGTCCGCGATCAAGGCCTACAAGGTCCATGAGGGAGAACTTTATAAGAAAAGTACTACCGAGTCCTTCAAAGGTGTATCTCCGAAGAAGAAGGGCGAAACCTCCGGCTGAAATCCATGCCGGACTAGGTGGACACCACGCAGAGCTCGGGCCCCGTAGGAAAGGCATTCCGACAGATTTTATTGGCCGACGGCTCGGGCAGATGCACAGACTTGGTCCAGTATGCGCTGGTTGCCGCTCTTTGCTAATCGAGCCATATGCCACCCACCGCCTCAAAACCATACCCATTACCCGGCCGTCATGTCTGGGGCTTGACATGGTCGGACCCCTTAAAGGGGGAACCCACAAGAAAAAGTACCTATTGGTCATGGTGGATAAGTTCACCAAATGGATAGAGGCCAAACCACCAAAACGGCAGAGTCCGGACCAGTGATAGACTTTATATCGAGGTGGTACACCGACACGGAGTCCCCACAAGATCATCACCGACAACGCACGAACTTCACAGCCGATGAGGTCAAGTCATGGTGCAAAAATATGGGCATTAAGCTCGACTATGCGCCGCCTATCACCCTCAAACCAACGGTCAAGTGGAAAGAGCAAACGGTCTAATAATGAGCGGCATTAAACCCAGACAGGAGGTCACCACCAAACCGATACCCAATGGGTCGAGGAGCTCGACCAGACTGGGGCTGCGGACAACGCCTAACCGTACTACCGGATTCGCACCATTTTTATGGTATATGGCACAGAGGCGTCTTGCCTCATGCGACATTATTCATGACTCACCTCGAAAAGCGCATGTATGAGGAAAGAGAAGCCGAGCTAGATCGGCAGGACAGCTTGGACACATTGAGGAAGAACGTGACATCGCCAAGGCTCGCTCCGATTCTATCGCCAGCAGTTCAAGATATCAAAGGTAGAAGTACGGGCCAAGACCTAAAATGTTGGCGAACTAGTTCTACGCTCACGGACAAGAAAAGGACAAGCTCAAGCCTAGATGGAAGGCCCTTCATTATTGATCAAGTATCGACCGGCGTAACATACCGTTTAAGAAATGCGCTTGACAACCGACTCGAGCCGAACCCATGGAACGCAGCCCGACTCGACGATTCTATGCCTAGCGCCGACTAAGAGTTCGTCCCTTCCCCGTCCCAACCTTTTATATTTCGCTGTCTTCCTTTTCTCTTTTTATCCTTTTAATTAACAAAGCCCCTCGGGCCTATTTTCGATTTTTGCATACATACGATGTGCCATCCGCGACTGTTATTCCCCGGGGCTTCTTTTACGTAAGCTCAACTATACGGGTTTTATACCCAACACATGTGTCACGCCCACATGTACCTTTTACTCGCCATTATATGCATCGATATGACTTAAGTTTTGGCCAAGCTGGGTTGCTCGCCCTCGTGCTTGCCCCTCACGCTCCCGATTGTTCGGCTAGGTGGTAAAGGAGCACCTCTCACGATTGTTATCGCCGGTCACCGGATGTGTACCTTAGACTGGGTGAAGCCGAAAGCTAGCGTTCTTAAGGGAATTTTCGGTCGGTGATTTAAAAGATGACTTTTTACCTATTTTTTCCCATCTGCCCCGGATGTTTTATCGCTTTTTGGCAGTCCTGACATGCACTTTAGGGCATGCCTCCCCAAATAAAGGAACCCTTAATGTAACTATTCTCCTGGAAGATGTTTCTTACTAACCATGTAATATAACATAACTAGTTGGGCACTTGTCCGATAAAGCACTAATGACCCCTACGCCTAGTCTCCATATATACCACGGTTATTTCTTAACCAAAAGGTATTCGACACACCCGGACTCTAGGGTCCCGAGGTCGGCTTAAAAGGTCGGCAACGACAAACGATCTACAATCCGGCTAGAAGGCATTTCACATGTCATTTTTAAAGGATAACATACATTGTCAAGTTTATTGATTGTATTCCTCCTCAATCCCGTCTAACAGGCTGTCTAGTTTACAGTCCCGTTGGGAAAATTTAGCAGCTAGTTCTACCTGGCTATACACTAAACTCACAGGGATCTCCTTGCCGTCGGGCACCACCGGTCCAACTTCGGCCATATGGTTGGGATCCGCCTTCTTGTACCACGTCTTCACCATGGCCCAAGCCTCCCTGGCACCTTGACGGCAAGCCGAAACCTTCCACAAACGGAAGCGCTGCCGCACTCCCTGCAGCTTCTCTGCAAGCTCCCCGAGGCAATCGGGCGGGACGAGGGATGGCCATAAAGCCTGTACGGCGCCACTCATTGCCTACCGAACTCGTTTGAACAGCTGCAACAGTTCAGGAAGTTGATCACCCATTGATACGGGCATCTCCTCCGCAGGATGGCCCGTGAGTATACCTACAAGACATATTATGTCAAATCGCTTCCTTGCCGAACTCTTCTTCCTTAGAGAGTTCGCTCAAGCACTTACTATAGATGCCGCGACGGCCGCTGATTCTCCTTGACGGAGCCGACAGCTCGGCTCAGGCGCCTTTCAGCTCTTCTCCGAGCTTGGCGTGGCATCTTGGAGCTTGTTCTTTCCTCGCTGAACTCGCTCAAGACACTCTCGCCGCCTTTAGTCGGCGCAGAGTGCTTGCCTGTCCGGATCTTGTTCGGCGGCACCGCAGTGTCGTTTTACACTCGCGCAGCATGCCGCATAACGCTTATATTAACTTATACAAATGTGTTAC
Organism: Aegilops speltoides; assembly: GCA_021437245.1. NCBI lineage: Eukaryota > Viridiplantae > Streptophyta > Magnoliopsida > Poales > Poaceae > Aegilops > Aegilops speltoides. The sequence goes on from CM038146.1 coordinate 337,577,774, forward strand.
CAGGAGGGTCTTTCCATCTCCTCCTGCGCAGCAAGTGCAGCCTCAAGTTGGGCCTTGTAATCTTGCAGCTCCCGAGAGCCGGGCGTTCTTCTCGTTAAGAGCCTGAATTAAGTGATCCTAAATCAGTTAACATAACTAATTTAAGTCTCGGGGCTACCGTGTATACAACCATTAAAATATCTTTACCCGTATGTCTTTAACATACCGCCCGTGGCCCTGGTGAAACCATTTTGAGCAGCCCGAGATGCGCGCCCCCGCGCTGAAGGCATCCAATGCCTCAGGGAAAAGCACGCTTGAAAAACTGTCCGCGGCGCCTATGATTCATAGCGCTCTCCACCTCTCGACTTGGTGGCGACGATACAGCCGGTATCCTCCGCTGGAGTAGGATCCGTTCACGTTTTGCGCTTGTTTCCCCTCCACCCAGCGCGCTGAGCCCGGCTGGTATTGGTGGGTTGGCAATTCGTGTGCTCGCAGTCCGCGAAGCGCTTTTCTTCTATAAAGATCATGAGCACTTAGAAGTTTCCTTGAACGTTGCTCAAAAGATCAAATACGAGCTATACCTCTCGCGGCGACGCTTTCCTCCAAGACGGCGCTCCTTTTCTTCCTCGCTAGTTCGGACCGACCTCAGAGGTCGGCCGCCGCAGTTCGGCTCCCGCCGTAATGGCGCTTCTCGCAAAATACCATCGCTCGCGAAGGTCCAAATAGCCAAGGATAAGATAACGGTGTCCTCGGTCTTGGTCACCGATGCCGAACTTAGCCCGGTAGTCTGCCAGAATGACGACTCAAAGCATCATCAATGCTCACTGGTGATACACCCGCCGATTAGCTCCACCGATGTCCGGATCCTCTTCGGAGGTCGGACCTGTGGATCCTTCCGGATCCTCGGGTTGTGGAGCAGACTCACCATGTCCTCCACAACCGACGTAGACCTCGCGCCAAGACGAATGTAAGAAGCTTAAACTTCAAGATACGGGTAGAGGCTCTTTGAGGTGTTCGCTACCCATCCTCCGGGATTGATCATGGAAAACCCTCCAGAGGGTTCGGGCGAAGGAAGTCCTCCTTCTCCCCTTGTACAGACCGGACAGATCTTCACCAGATCCTCGGTCGAACCCGCCCTTTGTGGCCGCTGGGTGGCATCGCCCTCCCCATTGAAATCCCACATGGGTGGCTCAGATTGCAGCGGCTGCACTTCGCTGATGCACGCCGCCATGACTCCAATCATGGTCAAGCCGAATGAGCCATTAATCTTATCCGCCCATCAAGTAATGGACGCCTTGTCTTCCTCCAAACAGGGGCTCATGGGCGCCAAATGAGGCGTTTTCTAGGGAGCAGATCAAACTCCGGAGGCCAATCCGGACTGGGTCGGCAACGGAGCGCCTACAATATAAACCACCCGAGGGCCGCTTCGGACGCCTCTTGGGGGTGCCGGATAGGTATCCGTCCCAGCGATGCGCCATATTTCGCGCCGCCCACTTGATATATGGACCTCGGTGAGAACGGGCACAAGGCGTAACAGCCTCTTCCACAATGCGAAATGGGGCTCGATGCCCGTGAATAGCTCAGAAGAGCTACATAGCCCGCGATGTGCAGCACAGAGGTGGGCGTGAGGTGGTGGAGCTGGAGTCCATAGAACTCAGAGCCCACGGAGGAACGGATGTATTGGAAACCGAGCCCCTTATTAGATAGGGGACTAAACACACCCGCCCCCTTGTTGGGGCTTGGGGTGTCCTCCGCCTGCCTCCCACCTCGAGCAGTAACCCGTCCGCTCGGACTGAACTATGAAGGCCGGAGGAAGCAATCCTCCGCTTGGAGCTTTACTAGCTCGTTGTGCGAATAGAGCACCTCCTCCAATCCCGGCGATGGGCTGGGAGCGTGAGGAAGAGCCGCTGACGATCCATGGTGGAATGGATTTGGGTCGAGGCGCCTGATGGAGTATACGCTGGAGGAAGATGGTGCGGTTTGATCTGGATCCCTGCCCTTTAATAGGCAAAGCACCCGACAATTAGGGGGAAATGTAAAGGACTCCCTGGCTTTTCGATTCGTATGACGCGTGGAAGAGGGCCATAATTTGGCGAGAAGCCAAGAAGCACAAGATCCGAGGTGAAGCCGACACTATTCGGCAGAACATGGAATTCAAGGAGAACCCGCCTTTGCAACGCCAAGACTACAAGCATGCTGGACTTATTGTCATTGAAGCCTGGTTCGGGGCTACCGAGGAGTCCTGGACTAGGGGTGTCCGACAGCCGGACTATCAATATCCGCCGGACTCCAAGACTACGAAGATAGAAGATTGAAGACTCCGCTCGTGTCCCAAGGTACTTTCCTTGGCGTGGAAGGCAAGCTTGGCAATACGGATATGTAGATCTCCTACCATTGTAACCGACTCTGTGTAACCCTAGCCTCTCTGGTGTCTATATAAACCGGAGAGCTTTAGTCCGTAGGGCACAACATTACATCTCAACAATCATACCATAGGCTAGCTTCTAGGGTTTAGCCTCCTTGATCTTGTGGTAGATCCACTCTTGTACTACCCATATCATCAATATTAATCAAGCAGGACGTAGGGTTTTACCTCCATTGAGAGGGCCTAAACCTGGGTAAAAACATTGTGTCCCTCGTCTCCTGTTACCATCCGCCTAGACGCACAGTTCGGGACCCCCTACCCGAGATCCGCCGGTTTTGACACCGACAAGTGGGCTCTCATGCAAGAGCCAACCTCTACTACATGGTGGAGCATTGGGAAAGGCACTTGTGTGGAGGTGGTCAGGAATCGGGAGACTCACGCCGGTCGTAGCGCCGCAGTTAAAATGATAATGGCAATTCAAATCATGGGGCCCCACCTGTCCATCAGTAACTCGCTGTCAAATCACACAGCCCTACGTTTGCAGCAGCCTACTCCCTCATCTTCTCGCGTCTCTGTCGAACCAACTAGGCGGAACTGCCCCGCCTACCGCACAGGAAAAGCCCCGCCCTCGACTTTTAAATAGTACAATATACTAATTTTATATCCATGGATTGCGCCATGGATCAAAGCCTCTAGAAAACAGCGGTACACATGTACGGAGTTTACAAGACGCCTGCCGCGCTTGCGCCGCACCCTGCATTTGCGGTCGGTCGGCACGCACGCTTCTCCAATGGAATGTGCATCATATCGCGTTTGCACACACATGTGGGACCGCAATTGAGAACCGACCATAGGCACACTCCCCGGCCCCGCAAGTCGGGTGACTTAATAGAAGAGGGAGACGAGCGATAGTACTAGAGAAGTGTTGTACTATGTTGGTGCTTGGACGATCCCTGCAAGACACGGAAGATCAGTTCGTCCATGCACGTGACTGACTTCTAGCGTACACGCTCGGATTGGCTATCGCTCACATATCGTGGTGCTGTGTTGTACAGATCGTAGTTCGTGAGAAATCTAAAAAGTTTTCTTGTCATCTGATACATCTCCAACGTATCTATAATTTTTGATTGCTCCATGCTACTTTATCTACTATTTTGGACAATATTGGGCTTTATTTTCCACTTTTATATTATTTTTGGGACTAACCTATTAACCGGAGGCCCAGCCCAGAATTGCTATTTTTTTGCCTATTTCAGTGTTTCGAAGAAACGGAATATCAAAGGAGTCCAAACGGAATGAAACCTTCGGGAACGTGATTTTCTCACCAAACGTGATCCAGGAGACTTGGACCCTACTCCAAGATGTAACAGAGGCGGTCACGAGGGTGGGCCCCCCCCCAGGGCGCGCCCCCTTGCCTCGTGGCCCCCCTGTTGCTCCACCGATGTACTCCTTCCTCCTATATACACCTACGTATCCCCAAACGAACAGAACAGGAGCCAAAAACCTAATTCCACCACCGCAACCTTCTGTATCCACGAGATCCCATCTTGGGGCCTGTTCTGGAGCTCCGCCGGAGGGGGAATCCACCACGGAGGGCTTCTACATCATCACCATAGCCCCTCCGATGAAGTGTGAGTAGTTTACTTCAGACCTTCGGGTCCATAGCTAGTAGCTAGATGGCTTCTTCTCTCTTTTTGGATCTCAATACAACGTTCTCCCCCTCTCTCGTGGAGATCTATTCGATGTAATCTTCTTCTTTTTGCATTGTGTTTGTTGAGACCGATGAATTGTGGGTTTATGATCCAGTTTATCTATGAACAATATTTGAATCTTCTCTGAATTCTTTTATGTATGATTGAGTTATATTTGCTAGTCACTTCGAATTATCCGTTTGGTTTGGCCAACTAGATTGGTAGTTCTTGCAATGGGAGAAGTGCTTAGCTTTGGGTTCAACCTTGCGGTGTCCTTTCCCAAAGGATGTATAAGCAGCAAGGCATGTATTGTATTGTTGCCATCGAGGATAACAAGATGGGGATTTTATCATATTGCATGAATTTATCCTCTACATCATGTCACCTTGCTTACATGCTACTCTGCTTTTTAACTTAATACTCTAGATGCATGCTGGATAGCGGTCGATGAGTGGAGTAATAGTAGTAGATGCAGAATCGTTTCGATCTACTTGTCTCGGACGTGATGTCTATATACATGATCATACCTAGATATACTCATAACTACGCTCAATTCTGTCAATTGCTCAACAGTAATTTGTTCACCCACCGTAGAATACTTATGCTCTTGAGAGAAGCCACTAGTGAAACCTATGGCCCCCGGGTCTATTCTCCTCATATCAATCTCTATTGCTTTATTACTTGCTTTGTTTTTACTTCGCCTTTTACTTTTCACTTTGCATCTATTTATCAAAATACCAAAAATATTATTTATCATCTCTATCAGATCTCACTCTCGTAAGTGACCGTGAAGGGATTGACAACCCCTAATCACGTTGGTTGCGAGTATCTATCGTTTTGTGTAGGTACAAGGGACTTGTGCGTGGTCTCCTACTGGATTGGTACCTTGGTTCTCAAAAACTGAGGGAAATACTTACTCTAGTTTGCTGCATCATCCTCTCCTCTTTGGGGAAATCCAACGCAGTGCTCAAGAGGTAGCAAGAAGAACTTCTGGCGCCGTTGCCGGGAAGGCTCACGCAAGCAAGTCAACAATACCAAGTACCCATCACAATCCCTATGTCTCGCATTACATTATTTGCCATTAGCCTCTCGATTTCCTCTCCCCCACTTCACCCTTGCCGTTTTATTCGCCCTCTCTTTACCGATCTCCTCCTCTCTTTCACGTTTGCCTTTTCCCATTGCCTTTCTGTTTACTTCTATGTTGGATTACTTGTTGCCATGGCGCAAGATAATACCAAATTGTGTGACTTCTCGAATACCAATAATAATGATTTCCTTAGTACTCCGATTGCCCCTCTTAATAATGATGAGTCTTGTGAAATCAATACCGCTTTGCTGAATCTTGTTATGAAAGATCAATTCGCCGACCTTCCTAGTGAAGATGCTGCTACTCATCTAAACAATTTTGTTGATTTGTGTGATATGCAAAAGAAGAAAGATACGGATAACAATATTTTCAAATTGAAGTTATTTCCGTTTTCACTTAGAGATCGTGTGAAAGTTTGGTTTTCGTCTTTGCCTAAAAATAGTATTGATTCTTGGAACAAGTGCAAAGATGCTTTTATCTCTAAGTATTTTCCTCCCGCTAAGATCATCACTCTTAGGAACGATATTATGAATTTTAAACAACTTGATCATGAGCATGTTGCCCAATCTTGGGAAAGAATGAAATTAATGCTTCGCAATTGCCCTACTCATGGTTTGGATTTATGGATGATCATACAAAATTTTTATGCCGGATTGAATTTTGCTTCTAGAAATCTTTTAGATTCGGCCGCGGGAGGCACGTTTATGGAAATTACGTTAGGAGATGCTACAAAATTGCTTGATAATATTATGGCTAATTATTCTCAATGGCACACCGAAAGATCTTCTATAAAAAAGTGCATTCTATAGAAGAAATCAATGTTTTGAGTGAAAAGATGGATGAACTTATGAAGATGTTTGCTCCTAAAAATACTCCTCTTGATCCCAATGATATGCCTTTGTCTACTTTGCTTGAGAATAATAATGAATCTATGGATGTGAATTTTGTTGGTAGGAATAGTTTTGGAAACAACGCGTATAGAGGGAATTTTAATCCTAGGCCTTATCCTAGTAATCCTTCTAATAATTATGGAAATTCCTACAACAACTCTTATGGAAATTTTAATAAGATGCCCTCTGAATTTGAGAGTAGTGTTAAAGAGTTTATGAATTCACAAAAGAATTTTAATGCTTTGCTTGAAGAGAAATTGCTTAAAGTTGATGATTTGGCTAGGAACGTTGATAGAATTTCTCTTGAAATAGATTCTTTAAAGCTTAGATCTATTCCTTCTAAGCATGATATCAATGAGTCCCTCAAAGCCATGAGAATTTCCATTGACGAGTGCAAAGAAAGAACCCCTAGGATGCGTGCTTCCAAAGATGCCTTTATTAAAGCGTGTTCTTCCAATTCCTATGAAAATCAAGATGAATATCTAAAATTTATTGATGTGTCCCCCATTAAATCTTTGTTTTGCAATATGAATCTTGATGAAACTGAAAATGATCTTCCTTTACCTAGAAGGCGTTTTAAGAATTCGGAGTTTCTAGATCTTGATGATGAATTTGATAAAAGTGGGATTGAAAGAAATAAAAACCTAGATGTTGCTAAACCCACTATTTTTGATCTCAAGGAATTTAATTATGAAAATTGCTCTTTAATTGGTTGTATTTCCTTGTTGCAATCCGTGCTAGATTCTCCTCATGCTTATAGTCAAAATAAGGCCTTTACCGAACATATTGTTGATGCCTTGATGCAATCTTATGAAGAAAAACTTGAGTTGAAAGTTTCTATCCCTAGAAAACTCTATGATGAGTGGGAACCTACTATTAAAATTAAAATTAAAGATTATGAGTTTCATGCTTTGTGTGATTTGGGTGCTAGTGTCTCTACTATTCCCAAAACTTTGTGTGATTTGCTAGATTTCCGTGACTTTGATGATTGCTCTCTAAATTTGCATCTTGCGGATTCCACTATTAAAAAGACTATGGGAAGAATTAATGATGTTATTATTGTTTCATATAGGAATTATGTGCCCGTAGATTTTATCGTTCTTGATATAGATTGCAATCCTTCATGTCCTATTATTCTTGGTAGACCTTTCCTTAGAACGATTGGTGCAATTATTGATATGAAGGAAGGGAATATTAGATTCCAATTTCCCTTGAAGAAGGGTATGGAACAATTCCCAAGAAAGAAAATAAAATTACCATATAAATCTATCATGAGAGCCACTTATGGATTGCCTACCAAAGATGGCAATACCTAGATCTATCCTTGCTTTTATGCCTAGCTAGGGGCGTTAAACGATAGCGCTTGTTGGGAGGCAACCCAATTTTAGTTTGTGTTTTTTGTTTTTGCTTCTGTTTAGGAATAAATAATCCATATAGCCTCTGTTTGGATGTGGTTTTATGTTTTAATTAGTGTTTGTGCCAAGTAGAACCTATAGGATAACCTACGATGATAGTTGATTTGATTCTGCCGAAAAACAGAAACTTTGCGCGCATGAATATAATTTTGTTAAATCACAGGAACGTGATTTTACGTTGATTGTTTTTGCTTCTGTTCAATAAACAAATTTTCCAGGACTTCCTATTTTGGTAGAATTTTTAGAGTTCCATAAGTTTGCGTTAGTTACAGATTTCTACAGACTGTTCTGTTTTTGACAGATTCTGTTTTGCGTGTGTTGTTTGCTTATTTGATGAATCTATGGCTTGTAAAATAGTTTTTAATCCATAGAGAAGTTGGAATACATTAGGTTTAACACCAATATAAATAAATAATGAGTTCATTACAGTACCTTAAGTAGTTCTTTGTTTTCTTTCTCTAACGGAGCTCACGAGATTTCTGTTGAGTTTTGTGTTGTGATGTTTTCATGTTTTGGGTGAATTCTTTTGATGGATTATGGAACAAGGAGTGGCAAGAGTTTAAGCTTGGGGATGCCCATGGCACCCCAAGATAATCCAAGGACACCAAAAGTCAAAGCTTGGGATGCCCTGAAGGCATCCCTCTTTCGCCCACTTCCATCGGTAATTTACTTGAGCTATATTTTTATTCACCACATGATATGTGTTTTGCTTGGAGCGTCTTGTATCATTTGCGTCTTTGCTTGTTAGTTTACCACAATCATCATTGCTGTACACACCTTTTGAGAGAGCCATACATGAACTGGAATTTGTTATAATACTCTATGTGCTTCACTTATATCTTTTGAGCTTGATAGTTTTGCTCATTGTGCTTCACTTATATCTTTTGAGCGTGATAATTTTTGCTCTAGTGCTTCACTTAGATCTTTTAGAGCACGGTGGTGGATTTCTTTTAAAGAAACTATTGATCTCTCATGCTTCACTTGGATTATTTTGAGAGTCGTTAATAGCATGGTAATTTGCTCAAAGTTAATATACTTGGTATTCAAGATATGTGAAACTTTCTTTTGAGTGAATTGAATACTAAGATTAGTTTGATGCTTGATAATTGTTTTGAGATATGGAGGTGATAATATCAAAGTCATGCTAGTTGAGTAATTGTGAATTTCAGAAATGCTTGTGTTGAAGTTCGCAAGTCCCGTAGCATGCACGTATGGTTAAAGTTGTGTAACAAATTTGAAACATGAAGTGTACCTGGCTTGTGCATCCTTATGAGTGGCGGTCGGGGACGAGCGATGGTCTTTTCCTACCAATCTATCCCCCTAGGAGCATGCGCGTAGTACTTGATTTTTTGATGCCTTCTAAATTTTTGCAATAAGTATATGAGTTCTTTTGACTAATGTTGAGTCCATGGATTATACGCACTCTCACCTTTCCACCTTTGCTAGCCTCTTCGGTACCGTGCATTGCCCTTTCTCACCTTGAGAGTTGGTGCAAACTTCGCCGGTGCATCCAAACCCGTGATACGATGCGCTCTATCACACATAAACCTCCTTATATCTTCCTCAAAACAGCCACCATACCTACCTATCATGGCATTTCCATAGCCATTCCGAGATATATTGCCATGCAACTTCCATCATCAAAATCATGACATACATTACTTTTGTCATATTGCCATTGCATGATCATGTAGTTGACATCGTATTTGTGGCAAAGCCACCATGCATTATTTTTCATACACCTCACTCTTAATTCATTGCACCTTCCCGGTACACCGCCGGAGGCATTCATATAGAGTCATATCTTGTTCTAAGCTTCGAGTTGTAATCCTCATGTTGTACTCGATAGAAGTGTGATGATCATCATTATTAGAGCATTGCCCAAATAAAAAGAAAGAGAGAAAGGCCAAAAGAAAAAAAAGAAAGGCCCAAAAAAAGGAAAATAAAAAGGGCAATGCTACTATCTCTTTTCCACACTTGTGCTTCAAAGTAGCACCTTGTTCTTCATGTAGTGAGTCTCATATATTGTGCTTCAAAGTAGCACCTTGTTCTTCATGTAGTGAGTCTCATAAGTTGTCTTTTATACTAATGGGAATTTTTCATTATAGAACTTGGCTTGTATATTCCTACGATGGGCTTCCTCAAATGCCCTAGGTCTTCGTGAGCAAGCAAGTTGGATGCACACCCACTAGTTTTCTTTTGTTGAGCATTCATAGCTCTAGTGCATCCGTTGCATGGCAATCCCTACTCCTCATGTTGACATCAATTGATGGGCATCTCCATAGCCCGTTGATTATCCTCGTCAATGTGAGACTTTCTCCTTTCTTGTCTTCTCCACACAATCCCCATCATCATATTCTATTCCACCCATAGTGCTATATCCATGGCTCACGCTCATGTATTGCATGAAGGTTGAAAAAGTTTGAGATTATTTAAGTATGAAACAATTGCTTTGCTTGTCATCGGGGGTATAGAAGTTGGGAACATCTTTGTGTGACAAAAATGAAGCATAGCCTAACTATATGATTTTGTAGGGATGAACTTTCTTTTGCCATGCTATTTTGAGAAGACATGATTCCTTTGATTAGTATGCTTGAAGTATTATTATTTTTATGTCAATATGAACTTTTGTCTTGAATATTTTGGGACTAACCTATTAACCGGAGGCCTAGCCCAGAATTGCTGTTTTTTGCCTATTTCAGTGTTTCAAAGAAACGGAATATCAAATGGAGTCCAACGGAATGAAACCTTCGGGAACGTGATTTTCTCACCGAACGTGATCCAGGAGACTTGGACCCTACTCGAAGACGTAACAGAGGCGGTCACAAGGGTGCCTCTTCATGGCGCCTCGCCTCGTGGCCCCCCCGTAGCTCCACCGACATACTCGTTCCTCCTATATATACCTACGTATCCCCAAACGATCAGAACAGGAGCGAAGAACCTAATTCCACCGCCGCAACCTTCTCTATCCACGAGATCCCATCTTGGGGCCTGTTTCGGAGCTCCGCCGGAGGGGGCATCCACCACGGAGGGCTTCTACATCATCACCATAGCCCCTCCGATGAAGTGTGAGTAGTTTACTTCAGACCTTTGGGTCCATAGCTAGTAGCTAGATGGCTTCTTCTCTTTTTGGATCTCAATACAATGTTCTCCCCTCTCTTGTGGAGATCTATTCGATGTAATCTTCTTCTTTTGCGTGTGTTTGTTGAGGCCGATGAATTGTGGGTTTATGATCCAGTTTATCAATGAACAATATTTGAATCTTCTCTGAATTCTTTTATGTATGATTGAGTTATCTTTGCAAGTCTCTTCGAATTATCCGTTTGGTTTGGCCAACTAGATTGGTAGTTCTTGCAATGGGAGAAGTGCTTAGCTTTGGGTTCAATCTTGCGGTGTCCTTTCCCAGTGCCAGAAGGGGCAGCAAGGCACGTAATTGTATTGTTGCCATCGAGGATAACAAGATGGGTTTTTTTATCATATTGCATGAATTTATCCCTCTTCATCATGTCATCTTGCTTAAGGCGTTACTCTGTTTTTACTTAATACTCTAGATGCATGCTGGATAGCGGTCGATGAGTGGAGTAATAGTATTAGATGCAGAATCATTTCGATCTACTTGTCTCGGACGTGATGCCTATATACATGATCATTGCCTAGATATACTCATAACTATGCTCAATTCTATCAATTGCTCAACAGTAATTTGTTCACCCACCGTAGAATACTTATGCTCTTGAGAGAAGTCACTAGTGAAACCTATGGCCACCGGGTCTATTCTCATCATATCAATCTCTATCGCTTTATTACTTGCTTTGTTTTTTACTTTGCCTTTTACTTTTCACTTTGCATCTATCTATCAAAAATACCAAAATATTATTTATCATCTCTATCGATCTCACTCGTAAGTGACCGTGAAGGATTGACTACCCCTAATCGCGTTGGTTGCGAGTAGCTATCGCTTTGTGTACGCACGAGGACTTGTGCGTGGTCTCCTCATCGGATTGATACATTGGTTCTCAAAAACTGAGGGAAATACTTACGCTACTTTGCTGCATCATCCTCTCCTCTTCGGGGAAATCCAACGCAATGCTCAAGAGGTAGCAAGAAGAATTTCTGGCGCCGTTGCCGGGGAGGCTCACGCAAGCAAGTCAACAATACCAAGTACCCATCACGATCCCTATCTCTTGCATTACATTATTTGCCATTTGCCTCTCGTTTTCCTCTCCCCAACTTCACCCTTGCCGTTTTATTCACCCTCTTTTTCCCAATCTCCTCCTCTCTTTCCCGTTGCCTTTCTGTTCACTTGGGTGTTGGCTTACTTGTTGCCATGGCGCAAGATAATACCAAATTGTGTGACTTCTCGAATACCAATAATAATGATATTCTAGGTCAAGCCGGCTATGTTAATTAGGACATCTATCGATGGACCCCTTTTCTATGAGTTTATCTTTAATTTGAGCTTTGTTCCTCGTCTAGTTTGTCCTTCGGGATTCATGTTGTCTCCTTTGGGCAGTGAGGTTATCATTTCTTGTCATGTGGCATTTTTCGTGTTATATGTTATAATTCGGTGCTTTAGATCAAAATGACGACAACTGTGCCTCCGGGCCACGTGCATGAAGACTTCTCGGCAGTCATTGACGAGGTCAAGCCGGCTCCGGTAGACAAAAGAAAACTAGTACTCCACTATATAGGCAGGAGCCTCCGCGCTTGCTTGCTAGTGTTGCTCTCTTCACACTGTCTTGTCCTCTCCAGATCTAAACACGACAGCGGTGGCCTCTCTCTCTCTCTCTCTCTCTCTCTCTCTCTCTCTCTCTCACCGTTGGTCACAAACCCAGCCGGATCCTCTCTGTCGGGGAAGGTGAGAAGGTGCAACATTCACGCGGTCGTCCTCGCCGACGGCTCTTTCCCACTGCTGGCACGTCCCGATCAGCCTGCCTTGCCGTTCTCTCCCAAGCACCGCTGACGAGGGAGAGCCTCTGACCCCTTCTTCCTTGCTGTCGTAGTGTGGGAAGATCCGGCCTCCTACCGCCCACCTAGCGACATCCCGGCGACCATCAGGTATAACTTCCTTCTAAACCGGCCTTGCTCTACTTCCCGAGCTCCTGACGCCGCTGCCTTTGTATCTTTTACTATTTCTCAGGGCCCCTCGTAGATAGGATCGATCGGCTATTCGAAAACCACCTAATTTTTTACGGTTAAGAGGTAAAACTAGTTCATGCACTCGAATCTAGTACTACTTGGTTCAAACAAGGAAGAAAAGGGATGGGGTTGGGGGAAGATTTGTTACCTGAATCTAGGACTTGGTCGAAAGAGGAAATAATGGGGGCGAAAAGTAGCGTATAATCGCTATCCAACCGGGTCTCTAGGTCTAATAGGAAATAAAGGGAAACGCAGTACAAACTCAATATATATCCGATCTATTGGTTGAAAAAGGAAAGAAAGTGGGGACTGGGGGACAAGTCAACAGAGTAAGTCCAACACTAGATTTGCTAGCCTCACACAATATAAGGTGGCTATAGCGAACAAAAATGGGACCAACCCAGATATCCTGTTCTGATGTTTGTTGCCCCAAGCCACTCTTATGTATGCCACTGGTAAAATGTAGCAGTCGCACTGTTAAAAGTAAGGACACGTTAAACCAATGTTGTTTTCAATGTAATGCCTTCAGTAATATGAATCAATGGCACTTTTTTACATGTCCTGCTTAATTTCCCATTAAGATAAGTTGGTTCTTTTCGTTAGAAATGCAACTGTCCTGGTCCGCCTACTCTCCCGTGCCCAAAGTAATGTCGTATTTAACGGTTGTCATAGTTAATCCTAATGCCCACACTAATATCTAGCAATGCCAGTGCTTTAGAAATTGCTACTGTCCTTGTAGGATTGCCATTCAGATAAGGAACATGCTTCTTTTCATTTGATGCATGTTTCATCACTTGTTAGTCACCCTCCTTTCCACCTTTTTTGTGCAAACAGAGATATACATTTCACGCTCGATCTTAGTTGAACTGCACAAATGATATCCAAATTATAGTTGAACATTCCAGGAGCTTCACAACCAACCTTGATGTTGCTCAATTTTATTGCAACTAATGAAGAAGAAGCTCTGTGGGTTTCGTTTTCTGATGGAAATGGAACCGGGGCTGGAGCCCTTTTCTTAAAAAATATGAAGAAGTTGCTAGCTCACGGGACATTGCTTCATTTTAGGTGAACTGCACCAAAAGGTCCCATGAATTGAATCATCCATGTTTGTGACTGAAAGAGCTAGCTTCAGCATCCCAGTCTAAGCACCCCCGGCCTCCATCCTTGCGACGCACGGTACACCTCGTTTGCCACCTTCTCGACCCTAGTGTCCCTGATAAAATGAAGTAATAATGCAGTTAAAATAGAGCGAGTGTCCTCTCTATCATTTCATTTCCAATGTACATAAAGAAAGTGCTTCTATTTGTTAATGTATGTTTCATCAACTTTTCCCATTGTTAATGTGTAAGCGTTTCTGCAAACTGGGGTGCTTAATATTAGTTGATCTGTACAAAAATAGATATTTGAATGTCTCAAGGCACCTCCTTGTACTACCATTGTACACTGATGTTCATCACTGGCAGAAGGTGTATCTGGGAGACTTAGGACGATTTCCAGTATGAGGTGTATCGTATGAGGCGTCGCAGGGCCCATCTCGCCCTCGCAGCATGGCATACTATGATACTATCGCAATATTTTCTTCTATTTATTCTGTGTGTTTCATCAACTAGTGCCACTATAATGTAATCATGGTTTTTCATTATCTGCGCAAACAGGGTTATTCAGTTGCAATTTGGTGGAACTGCACAAATGTACGTATGGAACCGGCATATATGCAGAGTGCGAGGTGTGCCAAGTAAAAATTACCGACACCAACCATGCTCCATGCATGCATTGGCATCCACCACCACCAGTGGGATGTGTGGCGCTCTCTGTTGACGGATCTTTCTCGGCAGCAAATCCTCTAACCAAATACTAGTAGCTTGTATTGATAGTTTTCTAGGGAGTATTCTTTTCTGAAAGAAGCACCAATCTATTTTTCTTATTTGTACATTGTGTCACAACTTTGACCCAAAGGTCCAAAGCTATTTTAGGGTGATTGGCGTAGTACTCGGAGACTGATTGTAAGCATGATTTTCATTAGCTGTCACATTGATTGTAAGCATGAGCAGGTGGAAGATTAGGTTAGTACAAAGCTTACCTTAAACCCTATTGCCGCCTTTGAAATGAGGCGAGCGTCGAGGGAACCATGGAGAACGGCGGGGAAGCAACATCGCGCCATCCGGCCTCCTCTTGCGGTGGGAGAACGAATACTCCTGTGGCTCCGGCTGGCTCTGCACCCTCACGAACGGCACACCATACTCGATCGATTTGTTATCCTCTGGGTGCTCGACCTTCAACCTGTACGCCCACCACCTCTACCGGACTGTTGCCTTGGGCGAATCTATCTGCTCCATCGCCGAGAGGAGATACTCGATGAACTCGGAGGACTGCGGCATGACTGCCGCCGAGGAGTACATGTACATCGCCGCCCTCATCACCGCCATCTCGCTCTTTCGCACACATTGCCATAGGGCCCTCACCGTCCATGAAATCTCCCACTCATTGTCAAACCAAGTAAGGATCTCCTTCAACCTGGCTAACTTTGCATGGTCGCCGCCGGCAATCTGCCTGATTCGTTGCTGCATCCTCTCCATAGATGTCCTTCTAAGTGGTCTGGTGCTAGCTTTGGAAGATGGGAGGAGAGATGGTGGTCTTGCAATAGACAAGAGGGAGAGGCGAGGCGGTGGTTTTGGAATGGAGATGGTGGAGAGGAGAGGAGGTGGTTTTGCAATGGAGAATATCAAAAGAGGGAGAGGCGAGACGGTGGTTTTGGAATGGAGATGATGGAGAGGAGAGGAGGTGGTTTTGCAATGGACAAGAGGGAGAGGAGCGTGCGGCAGCGATTTAGGATTGGACGAGAGGGCCGGCACGCTGTGACTGGATCAAAATCAAAATCAATTTACCCTTCAATTAAGAAAGCGACCCCACATTAACTAGTCTCCCTTTTATTCTAGGTCATAATTGACCATGATTTTCGCACATAAAATATATGTTATACGTTGCAAAAATAATATAATTTGAAAGTACATTCAGATACGAACCAAATGATACAATTTTTGGTGACATGCATTCACATTTTGCTTGTCAAATACAGTACGTGGTCAAACTTTGACCCAAAATACGCAAAACAAAAAAATACTTCCAAGACTAGTGCCGCTCTTCCGCTCTTCTCCTCTTAAACCACCGCCGCTCCTCTCCTGTTACAATCTAATCCAGCGCCGCTCCTCTCCTCTTCCATTTCAAAACCACCATCCCTCCTCTCCTGTTCTAGTCCAAAACCAGCATTGCTCCTCTCCCGTTCTAATCCAAAACCGGCGCTGCTCCTCTCCTCTTCCATTCAAAAACCACCGCCGGCGAGTGAAGGTGTTGTGGAAAAGTAGATTGATGGAGGAGTATAACCGATACGTGAGGATCGCAGACGGCGACCCTATGAAGCTAGCTAGGATGTTGGAGATACTGTCTTGGTTTGACAACAAGGACCAACTAGCGGCGACGGCGACATCCATGGCCAAATATCTGCAACAAAGCGAAAAGGCGGCGATACTCCCGGAGGGAGTCGTGCGGGAGTACATAGAGCTGCTCCTCTGGGCCATGGAGCAAACAGATTCACCAAATCCGATCGTGAGGGGCGGTGGTGGGAGTATCGATCCCAGATGGAGCATTCACCAGATATTGAAGGATCGAGCATCTACAGGGTGCCGTTTGTGAGGGTGTCCTGCCAGAGCAAGCCGGTCGAGTCTCCGTCGACCAAACCCAACTGCAAGAGGAGAAAAGCAGTTGGCCCGATGATACTTCCCCGCCATCCTCTCCCTCGCCGTTTACATAGACTCACGGGGTGGTTGTCTGCCGCCGAGGAATAGGAGGGACTGCCTCTCCCCAATAATAGTCGGGCAGGTTGTGAATTGTCAGGAGGAGCTTAGGGTTGTCAGATTTGCAGGTTGTGAATTGTGTTTTGTGTTGTGTATTTTGAGAGTACTTTCAGATATGAATGTCTTTTGAATTTCAGATTTGCAAGATTGAGCATATGAAGTATTTTATGAATTCTAGAGATCTATTTTTAGCACTTAAAAATGTAGTTTCATAGGAGTATAAAAGTGTAGACAATGTGATTTCAGAGAAGAAAGCGCAAGTTTCGCCAGATAAGAAATCGCAACTTTCGGGCCAGATAAGAAACTACAACTTTCGGCCAGATAAGAAACTCGCAACCTTCAGAGGCAGAGCATTTATATTAACACGGCCCTTTCAAACAGGGTTAACATCATGTTGGAAGTTTTATTCATGGTCGAAAATGGAACTACCAGCCAGTGAACATCATGCTGATCAACATTCATGCATAGCACATCTTCATATGATGCACAGTCAAAAAGATATGCTATTTTCAAAATGCTCACACAATGTCAAGTGTGCGAAACACATAGAAAACGAGGGACAAAGTTTTGGCAATTGTTGGATGTGGTGTGCGTAGATGACAATGGGGACCCACATGTCAATAAAGGCAGAGGCAAAAAAATTGCAGATATTTTCCCCAAGACAGTGGAATCGAACCCAAGCGGAATAAATTGCCGGGTAGTGTCAGTTGGCCACTAGGCTAGTTCAGTAGTTTCGTTAATAATAAGGCACTTCCTCAGGTGGTCGGATCCCCTCCCGCACCTTTGTGCGCTCGTCGCGACGCCGCTGTCTGCCGTTGTGAACATGCTAAACAAGCGAGAGGAATCTGGAGAGGACAGTACGTGGAGAGGCGGACAGTCGGGACCCACCAGGTCTATGGGCGTTCGCAAGCAAGTGCCTCATCGAAAAATACTTCCTCCTAATGCTATACTAATGTTGGGGCCCACGGGTTTGTCAACATAGTTACATTTTTTTAGGTGCTTCAACGTAGTTACTATAGGAGATAAATTCACAACGAAGCCGGGGAGCTAGCAGGTATCATTTATTATCACTCGGGCAGCAAGTATCAGCTGGGTTTTGGGCTGTCCCGTCTAGGCTTTCTTTTCTAACATACGCAGCCCACGACCTCGGATGGGAGGTCCATAGGCCTGTTTATATTTTCTTGAGGGCCGTCATGTATCGACCGGCCTATGGACCTCCCATCCGAGGTTTTATTTTTCCTGAAACATCGGCCGAATTTATGTATTTTTTTTGAAGAAAACGCAGAGGTCTGTTCTATTTTTCTATATAAGAATAGGAACGCCAGGTCCAACTTATGTTTCCCTTCTAACTATATTATATATATTTAAATTATTTTATATGTTATTATATATTATTTTTATTATCATCATATATTTAACAGATACTTACATATGTAAGAAAACAATATCCCACATCTTATTAACTTATAAAAATAATTTCTTAACAATAAAATCCTGGATTGTTTTGGCACGAAAATCGTAGTGATTGTGTACAAAATCTTGGTAAGATTTAAGGACGGATGTAATAATATCACTTATTATTTAAATATATTTATAACAAAATGCTCAGCCCCTTTTTATTTTTGGATAACATTGCTGGCCCAACCCAACATTATAACTAGAATCAACCCAACATTATAACGCTACATTATTTGGTCACCCGGCCCAGCTAATGGACTGTAATTCAAAAAAAAGATCAAATGGATTGTAAATTATATCACGCAAAAAAAAGACTGTAAATTCTGAAAAAAAAATGGGTTGAATATGTGCCACATTTTTGGAGGCTGGAATGTGGGCCAATAGGTCGAAGCCAACGCAAGTCATTGTCAATTTAGTCAACAAATGATTCAGACATGTTAGTCGTTGGATTTACATCCAACGACCGGCATCCATCTTCAATCTCTCGTCTTCTTCCTCCAGCGCCACCGGGACCACCTCTCGCCTCCCATCGCTAATACTCGCTTAGCACGCTTCGCTCAAGCGCTACTCCACCGCTGGCGGGCCATCCCTCCACCCTCCACACCTCCCCGTTTTTCTCCACCGATCGCTGAACCACACCGCACTAGAACCAGCTAACCTCAGACACCTCTCCGTCTCGCGACTCTACTCCCGTGTCTTCCCATCTCCGGCTCGTTGTTGTCCGTGGCCTCGCCGCCGCCCACCACCTTGATGCGCTGCACGGCGTGGTCAACATGGTCAACGAACGACACCATCGGAAGTAGATCAGGCGTGGAGAGGTCGATACCGGGTCCACGGCCGCACACAAGGAAATGCCTCCTTATTACGCGCAAAATAATGATTCCTCCACCTGGCATCTGGGACCCACTGGAAGGGCCTCTGTGTTTCGCGAAAAAACGTGCCCCCGCTGATAGGTCGGACCCACCAGCTATCTTCACATGCAAGGAAGTGCCTCCTTATTATGCACAAAAATATGAATACTCCCCCTGCCAGTTGGAACCCAGCATAGTGGGAGGCTGAATTGTGGGCCTACCAAGTTGACGGGGACGGAGGACATTGTCAACTTAGTCAATATGAACGATTCTAGCTCCTGTTACCGTACGATGTCATCCAACGGCCATAGTGCTTCTTCAAGCTCTGGTCTTCTTGCTCCAGCCGCCCAAACCAGCGCCGGTCGTGCCGCGTGCTCCTACCTCCCGTGGCCGGCTGTGATGCCACGGAGTCCTCACTGCCCCCTACTACTCCCACCGCTAGCCAGGCCATCCCTCTACTCACCCACACCCCCTGTTATTCTGCGGCGATGGCAGCCTCACACCACAGTCGAACCAGTGAACCCTCATACTACTCTCCATGGGGGCATCCACTAATGCGTCTTCCCCGGCTCCGCGTCGTCCCCTTCCTAGGCCTCACCGTCGTCCATCGCCCTTGTGCTCTCAGCGCGGCGTGGTCAACGTGGTCAAGGAACGACTTCCATCGGACATGGACTGTACGTGGAGAGGCTGACGGCTGGGTCCATGGCCGCAGCAAGGAAGTGCCTCCTTATTACGCGGAAAATAATGATGCCTCCACCTGACAGCAGGGACCCACCGGACGGGCCACCGTATTTCGCGAAAAAAATGTTTCCCCCCTAACTGCTGGGACCAACCAGCTACATCTTTGCATGCAAGGAAGTGCGTCCATATTACGGGCAAAAAAAATGATTCGCCCCCTGACTGCTGGGACCCACCAGCTACATCTTTGCATGCAAGGATGTGCGTCTGGGCAAAAAAAACTATTCGCCCCCTGACTGCTGGGACCCACCAGCTACATCTGTGCAAGCAAGGAAGTGCCTGACAGTCGGAACCCACCTGGTCGAAGCGTACGTAGTGTTGTAATTCTGGTCGCGAACGGTACGTACATACTGGTCGATGTAGAGGCGCCGCGACGTCGTAGTAGAGGCGTGCACGTAGGGTACATGTACGTACTGCGACCAGTGTGCAAGAAAGAAAATACGGCCACGTATGTAAATACGGGAGGGGTCTCGAAAGCCTACTCGCGCATACGTACGGCAAGGGCTCGTGTACATGGCTGGGTCGGAACGGAGAAACTTCGTCGTCGTCGTGTTCATGGGGAGGCAACGGAATGCGTCGTGTTCATTGGGAGGCAACGGAATGCTCGTGTTCATCAGGAGGCAACGGAACGCGTGGGAGCCAACCGGCTGGGATGGAACAGGCAGTGGAAACGAGGCCTGGCATACCGTAGAACGGAGGAAACAGCCTTGTGTTCGACCGGCCAAGTTCGAAACAGGATCCTGTGCATCGGGAGAGGTCTGGTGTACCGCAAAATGGAGGAAATGGACTTGTGTTGGACCTCCTACGGTCGAAATGGGGTCATGTTGATCGGGAGGGGTGTGGCGTACCGCAAAACAAAGGAAACGGACTTGTGTTGGAGCGCTACGATCGAAATGGGGGTCCTGTTCATCAAGAGGGGTGTGGCGTACCGCAAAACGGGACTCCACGGGATACTGTTCATCTCCACCGTCGACCTCCTCCAGCCTCCACGGGATACTGTTCATCCACCGTCGACCTCCACCAGCCTCCACCTATGACTGTTCATCCAGCCTCCACTGTGAGCTACTCCACCGGCTACTGTTCAACCACCCCTCTCCACGGGCTCCTATTCAACCACCCCTCCACGGGCTACAGTTCATCCACCTCTTCACCTTCTACCATTCATCCAACCCTCCACGGGGTCGTCATGTTCATCCAGCCCTCCACGGGGTCCTGTTCATTCAGCCCCAACCGGCTCGATTGATCGTGGTCTTGTTCATCAAGAGGCAACACCATGGGGTCATCTTCATCCACCCCCCCCCCCTCGCAACGCTCACTATTCATCCAGAGGCAGCATCGATCGGTTTCAGTTAGCAGCAGATGGGCGAATCGCCGATCGGGTTCGCTAACAACCATCGATCGAACGCCGGGTTCAAGAACGATAGTTCGCAAAGGCAATCGCTAGTTCGATTAGAGCCTAACGCCTCGCTTGGGTTTAGTTAGAGCCAACGCCTCGCACACATGCACATACGTGTACGAGAGAAACGTGTATCGCTCGGGCCCCGACCACCCACGGTAACCGGGAACTCGCCGAAATTTTCCTCACCCTCGCTTCTACCACGGTTTTTTCCATCATGGACGGCCCAAAGAATGTCATGCAACTGCGTCTTCAGCCCGCCCAGGACGAAAAACCCATTTTCTGTCATGATTTTTTGTCATAGAAGTAGGAGCCCACCACATCTATGGTGATACCGGGATTTGTCACAATTATCATCATAGAAGTGTCATAAGTATGACAAAAAAATTCGTTCGACCCAAAATGTCACGGATGTGTCTTTTTTTTGTAGTGCTCGGCGGCGATGTCCACATCAGCAGGAGCTGTTGCTACTTTAGCTCTCGCTGCTGCTCTGCTCTTGCTCTTGGTCCCCTGCATGGTCTGCTCTTGCTCTTGCTCGCGCTACTGCTCTCGCTCTTGCTCTTGCTTGCGATGCTGCTCCAATTTAGCTACACTTTAGTCGACTAAATTGACTTTTGGGTCAGTCGATTTTCAGGGGGAGGGGGGCTCGCCAGTCTTTAAGGAAGAACCAGCTGCAATGGGGAGGGGGGCTCGCCGGAGAGGTACCCTACTATCTATCTTAGGGTTCAGGGTGGGGGCGGTGGTCGCCGGTGGTGGTGGGGCGGTGGCGTGGGGATCACCGGAGAAAAATCTCGGCAGGGGGGCTAGAGGGATGGTCGGGGCCGCGGCGGACCAACGGTGGAGAGTGGTTTTGGGGCGGGCGGGGCGGCGCACCGCCGGCCGTGGGTGGCGAGGGGCGGCTGTTTGGCCGGTGGTGGCTGGCGGCTCAGGGGGGTGGAGGTTGAAGATGAACTGCAGGCCCTTGATTTCGTATCCAACGGCTGGAAAATCGACTAACCAGAGGTGAAAAAGTTAGTCGACTAATGTGTAGCCTCACCTCTAGTGCGTTCAGTTTTGAGAGTAAAATTCAGTTTCGACAGCAAAATTCAGTTTCGACAGTTAAGTTCAGTTTTGATAGTTAAATTCGGTTTCGACAGTTGAGTTCATAGATGAGCGGTTAATGTATTTTACATCTAGCACTTTGTGGTTATGTATTTTGTGTCATCAATTGGAGATGCTATTCGAATTCCACTCAGGTTAACATTGTCTCTCCTGTCCTACTTCAGCCTCGGCGTCGTACAACTCACCAGAGCTGCTCCAACAATGAAACCCTCCATCACAGCGGAGCAGTACCCCGGGCTCCATCTCAAGATGGCTAAGATCTTCTTCCCCTCCTCCGACAGCCAAGTCAGTCGGATCATCCTCACCGACCAACCCAATCACGCTGAGATCGACATGGCTTCGCCAAAGAGGTTGTACACTTGTTGCATCTCTTTTTTACTCTACATGTTGTATATATTGTCCATTGAGCACATGCAGTATCATGAAATATGATTAGTTTCTCCTACTATATGACAAGCAGTGAGGTACCATGTAACTTATCTATCTATGATGGACTTTCTTGAATGCCATCATTATTTATCTCTGCGTGTTTGAGCTGTGCATTTGTCGATGGGCATGGTAGTTGAGCTAGTAGGGCAGTGGCCTGGGTCCGAAGTAGTAGAAGTAGCACAAAAACATTTTTTGAGTGTAGGCTTTCCTTGCTCAAGCCTGCCTACTAGAATCACCAGTGCTTGAAAGGAAAAGTGAAGGAAAAACATAGGAATTGGAAAGTTTCATGTGGTACTACTATTCATGCATTCGGTTCAAAGGAATGGAGCAAAGGAAAACTATAGGATTTGTTCCTTTAGTGTCTCCTTGAAAGAAAAATTGTAGGAATTTTAATATCCACTTGTCCTCCTTTTCAAATTCCTATTCATGAAGCACAAGACTAACAGATAGTAGCATAATAGCATTATAACCGTACATTTTCTTGTGGTTTGACTTAATCTCACCACTACAAAAAAAAGACACATCCCTGACATTTTGGGCCGAACAAATTTTTTTGTCATACATATGACACTTCTATGATGATAATTGTGACAAAACCCGGTATCATCATAGATGTGGTGGGCTCGTACTTCTATGACAAAAAATCATGACAGAAAATGGGCTTTTCGTCTGGGGCGGGCCGGAGACGCAGCTGCATGACATTCTTTGAGCCGTCCATGACGGAAAAAGCCATGGTAGAAGTGAGGGCGAGGAAAATTTCGGGAGTTCCTTGACACGGGGGCGGTCGGGGCCGAAAGCGATGCGCTGCTTCTCATACACATACGCTGCAGCAGTGCGTAGGCGTTAGCTCTAATCAACCCGAGCGAGGCGTTGGGCTCTAACTAAACCCGAGCAATTGCACTGCAGTCTACGCATCACTGAACCCGAGCTATCGGTCGATGGTGTTAATCAACCCGATCGAGCGATTCTTCGCTCTCGCTGCTAATCGAAGCCGATCGATGCCTCTCTCGATGGACAAAGTGAGCGCCGCGGGGTGGATGAACAAAGGAGCGGTGGCGTTGCCTCGATGAACAGACCCCATGGTGTGGAGGGCTGGATGAATAGGACGACCCCGTGGAGGGCTGGATGAACAGAGACGGTGGAGGGGTGCCCGTGGAGTGGTGGTTGAACAAAGAGCGGTGGAGTAGCGCGGTGGAGGCTGGATGAACAGGAGCCCGTGGAGGCCGGAGGAGGTCGACGGTAGCCCGTGGAGGCTGGAGGAGGTCGACGGTGGAGATGAACAAGATCTCGTGGAGTCCTGCTTTGCAAGACGCCACAACCTCCCGGCGAACAGACCCCTGCTTTGACCGTGAAGGCCCAACACAAGTCCGTTTAAATCTGCTTTTGGCGGTACGCCACACCCCTCCCAATCAACAGGACCCCGTTTCGATCATAGGAGGTCCATTTCCTCCGTAATGCGGTACGCCACACCCCTCCCGATCAACAGGACCCCCGTTTCGACTATAGGAGGTCCATTTCCTCTATTTTGCGGTACGCCAGACCTCTCCCAATGAACAGGATCCCGTTTCGAACGTGGCCGGTCGAACACAAGGCCGCTTCCTCCGTTCTGCGGTACGCCAGGCCTCGTTTCCATGGCCTATTCCTTCCAAGCCCTCTCGATGAACACGACCACGCATTCCGTTTTGACCCAGCCGGTTGGCTCCCACGCGTTCCGTTGCCTACCAATGAACACGACGCATTCCATTGCCTCCCCATGAACACGACGCATTCCGTTGCCTCCCCATGAACACGACGATGATGATGTTTCTCTGTTCCGACCCAACCATGTACACGAGCCCTGGCCGTACGTATGCACGAGTAGGCGTTCGAGACCCTGCCCGTATGTACGTACATGGACGTATTTTCTTTCTTGCACCATGGCCGCTGTACGTACATGTACATGCTACGGGCGTGCCTCCACTACAACACGTGCGCGCCTCTACAACGACCAGTATGTACGTAAACATTCGCGACCAGAATGACAACGCTACGTACACTTCGACCAGGTGGGTTCCGACTGTCAGGCACTTCCTTGACTGTGAAGATGTTGCTGGTGGGTCCCAGCAGTCAGGGGGCGAATCATTTTTTTTTGCCCAGACGCACTTCCTGGCGCGCGAAGATGTAGCTAGTGGGCCCCAGCAGTCAAGGGGAAACATTTTTTTCATGAAATACAGTGGCCCGTCCGGTGGGTCCCAGTTGTCAGGTGGAGGAATCATTATTCCGCGTAATAAGGAGGCACTTCCTTGCTGCGGCCGTGGGCCCAGCTGTTAGCCTCTCCACGTACAGTCCACGTCCGATGGAAGTCGTTCCTTGACCACGTTGACCACGCCGCGCCAAGAGCACCACGGCGGTGGACGACGGCGAGGCCTAGGAAGGGGAAGACTCAGAGCCGGGGAAGACGCGGCAGTGGAAGCCCGCGCGGAGAGGAGTACGAGGGTTCACTGGTTCGGCTGCGGTGTGAAGCTGCCGTCGATGCAGGGCCTGGCCAGCGGTGGGAATAGTAGGGGGCGGTGAGGCCTCCGCGGCAGCACAGCCGGCCATGAGAGGCAGGAGCATGTGGCACGACCAGCGCTGCTTTGGGCGGCTGGAGCAAGAAGACCAGAGGTTGAAGAAGCACTACGGTCGTTGGGTGGACATCGTACGGTCACTGGAGCTAGAATAGTTCATATTGACTAAAGTTGACAAAGCCCCCCATCCCAGACAACTTAGTAGGCCCACAAGTCAGCCTCCCACCATGGTGGGTGTCGGTGTCAAAACCGGCGGATCTCGGGTAGGGGGTCCCAAACTGTGCGTCTAGGCGGATGGTAACAGGAGACAAGGGACATGATGTTTTTACCTGTGTTCGGCCCTCTCGATGGAGGTAAAACCCTACTCCCGCTTGATTAATATTGATGATATGGGTAGTACAAGAGTGGATCTACCACGAGATCAAGGAGGCTAAACCCTAGAAGCTAGCCTATGGTATGATTGTTGTATCGTTGTTCGCCCCACGGACTAAAAACCCTCTGGTTTATATAGACACCGGAGAGGGCTAGGGTTACACAGGGTCGGTTACAATGGTAGGAGATCTACATATCCGATTGCCAAGCTTGCCTTCCACGCCAAGGAAAGTCCCATCCGGACACGGGCGAAGTCTTCAATCTTGTATCTTCATAGTCTTGGAGTCCGCCGATGATGATAGTCCGCTATCCGGACACCCCTAGTCCAGACTCCTCAAGAGCCCCTTAACCAGCTCCAATGACAACGAAGTCCGCACGATATTGTCTTCGGCGCTGCAAGGCGGGTTCTCCTCCAAATTCCATGTGCTCGCCGAATAGTGTCCGGCTTCCTTACCGATGTTGCGCTCCTTGGCTTCCACGCCCAATAATGGCCCTCTTCCACGTGTCGCACGAAGGCAAAAGGCCAGGGTATCTTTATATTTTACCCCCTAGCTGCGCAAATAATCTGCCTATAAGAGAGGCAAGAATCCAGATCCAAATCACACCATCTTCCTTCCGCGAGTACTCATTGGAGCGCTTCTGACCAAAAATCCATTCTATCATGGACCGTCGACGCGGCTCCTGCTCTCGTGCTCCTAGCCCTCAGCCAGGAGATTGGAGGAGATGTTCCGTCCCGCACAACAAGTTGGTGACGCTCCAAGCGGAGAGTTACCTCCCTCCGGCCTTTATGGTCCCGGTTCGAGCCGGGATGGCCACCTACAAAGGTGGAAAGCAAGCGGAGGCCACCCCTAGTCCCTCTAAAGGAGAGCGGGTGTGCTTCATCCCTTATCTAATAAGGGGGCTCGGGTTTCCCATACACCCGTTTCTCCGGGGCTTCTGGAGTTCTACGGACTCCAGCTTCATCACCTCACGCCCGCCTCTATTCTCGCACATCGGGGTTTCGTAGCTCTTTGCGAGCTGTTTCGGGCATCGAGCCCCATTTTGCGCTAGGAAGAGACTGTTTTGCCTCGTACCCCGTTCTCACGAGGGGTCAATATATCAAGTGGGTGGAGCCGAAATATGGCGCATCGCCGGGACCGGATATCTATCCGGAACCCCAAAGAAGGCGTCCGAAGACTGGCCCTCGGAATGGTTTTATGTGGAAGATGCTCCACTACCGGACCCAGTGCGGATCGGCCTCCTGGAGTTCACCAAGGCTCCTCTGAAGAAACGCCTAAGTTGGCGCCCGCGGAGCCCTCAACAGGAGGAAGACAAGAGCGTCCATTATTTGATGGGCTGGATTAGGTTACTGGCCCATTCCGGATTGACCATGATTGGAGTCATGGCCACGTGCATCATGCGAGGGGTGCAGCCGCTCCAATATAGAGGCCACCCCATGTTGGACTTCAACGGGGAGAATGATGCCACCCGTCATGGCCGTAAGGGGCCGGGATCGGCCGTAGATCTGGTGAAGATTCTGTCCGGCCTCTACAAGGGGGAGAAGGAGGACTTCCTCCAGACGAGCCCATTGAATGGGTTCTCCATGAATAACCCTCGGAGCTGGGTAAGCGAACATTTATTTATCCGGCCCATGCTTTCAAAGTTAAGTACCTTACTTTATGATTTTGACGCAGGAACTGCGTCGGGATGTGGAGGACATACACAGTCCGGCTCCACAACCCGAGGATCCGGGAAGATCCCTTGATCCGGCTTCCGAAGAGGATCCAGACATAAAGGTGGATGAGGGAGTCCTTGACTAGGGGGTGTCCGGACAGCCGGACTATTATCGTCTGCCGGACTCCAAGACTATGAAGATACAAGATTGAAGACTCTGTCCCGTGTCCGGATGGGACTTTCCTTGGCGTGGAAGGCAAGCTTGGCGATACGGATATGTAGATCTCCTACCATTGTAACCGACTCTGTAACCCTAGCCTTCTCCGGTGTCTATATAAACCGGAGGGCTTTAGTCCGAGGGACACAACATACATTACAACAATCATACCATAGGCTAGCTTTAGGGTTTAGCCTCCTTGATCTCGTGGTAGATCCACTCTTGTACTACCCATATCATCAATATTAATCAAGCAGGGGCGAGGGTTTTACCTCCATCAAGAGGGCCCAAACCCGGTAAAACATCGTGTCCCTTGTCTCCCGTTACCATCCGCCTAGACGCACGCTCGGACCCCTACCCGATATCCGCCGGTTTTGACACCGACATTGGTGCTTTCATTGAGAGTTCCTCGTATCGCCACCGATAGGCTCGATGGCGCCTTAAATCAACAACGCTGTCCAGTGGTGAGACTTTTCTCCCTGACAGATCTTCAGATTCGGCGGCTTCGCATCATGGCTAATTCACTTGGCCATCCGAGCAGATCGAAGCTACGCCCGGCCGTCAGTCGATTCGAAGCCTAAACTTCACGGCCGACATCCGCGGGGACTTGATCTTCGACGGGCTCGAGCCACAGCCAAGCACGCCGCACTGTTACGATGGGCATGGTCTAGCTCTGCCGCCGAACAGTGCCTTGGTGGCCGCACAAGAATCCGCTCTTAGCCCGGAGCCGATCGCCCAGATCGAGGACCGGTGGTTGGACACCGCCTCGGGGGCCGCAACTCCTATGGCGATGGAGCCGAACACTAACCTTGTCCCTCGCGAAGCTCGTGACTCCGAGGTGCCGGACTCCTCGCCAGATTCCGGACCTCCCACGCCCCTGCCAATCGAATCTGATTGGGCGCCGGTTATGGAATTCACCGCCGCGGACATCTTCCAACACTTGCCCTTTGGCGACATCCTAAATTCGCTAAAGCATCTCTCGCTATCCGGAGAGTCCTGGCCGGATTATGGCCAGGATGGTTGGGATAGGGACGACGAAGAAATTCAGAGCCCACCCACCACCCACTTTGTAGCCACTGCCGATTTATCTAACCGACATGTTAGACTACGACTCAAGACATCGACGCTATGGACGATTTATGCCGAGACGAATAGGAACCAGCGCCTACAGGGCACTGGAAGACCACCTCATCATACGACATATACATGGTGGACACCCCAAAAGATGGGGACGGCGAAGAAGCAGCGGAGGCAGATTCCTTAAAGAAACAGCCCAAGCGCCGGCGTCGTGGCGCCGCCTAAATCCCGCCACAACAAGAATGGAGATTCCGCACAGAGATAATAATACACCGAGAGTGCCGAAGATAATCCCTCCAGAAGACTCGGCGCAGAGAGGATGTAGAAGCAAGCCCTCACGAGAGGGCGGCGATTTAAGAGGTCGAGGACTATAACTATATACCTCCCTCCAAGACGAGGCAAGCCTCAACGACGATTTAATTCGCTGTGCCCGAGGATCCCGTCGAACAAGAGCGTTTTAAACGCAGGCTTATCGCCACGGCAAATAGCCTAAAGAAAAAGCAGAGCAGCTTCAAGCTGATCAGACTCGCTGGTCGATCGATGGACCGAGGTCCTCGCGTCAAGAGTATAAACTCGAACGCCCTCCAAAAGCTACCTAAGACGCAAGTTGCTCCCCGATTAGAGGAGGAAGCATACATACCTTCATCACCAGCGACGATATGCGCCGACCGACCACCCCGTGGTCGCGACAGAGAGGCATCCAGTGCCCTCAACCAAGACCGCACCCGGCATCGCTCCAAAAGTACGGGCCAAGAGGGAACGCCCGGACTTAAGTAGACGATTGAGGACAAAACAAGGCAATCCAAATCCATCTACGGATCACGTGGGCCCCCACGACCCACGACAAATACCGCCGCTACGGATACAATAACCCGCCGGGCCGAACACAGCAGCATAACGCCCCTTGAGCTACGCCGTGGTATTGCTCAATACTGTAGGCGCCAGACACCCGCTTATGCTTCACCGACGAAGTAATGGATCATCAAATCCTCAAGGGTTCAAACTCAAACATCGAATCCTACGATGGCACAAGACCCGCGGTTCGGATCAAGATTATCTCCTTCACATCCATATGGCCCGCGCGGCGCATCTCCATGCCATCAAGTATCTCCCACTCGCTTAAAGGACCAGCTCGGCATTGGCTTAACAGCTTGCCCGCAGAGTCAATTGGGTGTTGGGAAGACCGGAAGCCGCATTCCTCGACAACTTCCTGTGGCACGCGTACATGCGCGCCACCAGACGCCGATGACCTAAGCCACATAATTCAGCAGCCTGACGAATCGCCGGACAATTCGGACATGGTTCTTGACAAAGAAAACCAAATCGCCGATTGTCCGGATGCAGAGGCCCACGCAGCCTTCAAACATAACATCCGCGATGAGTGGCTAGCCCGCACCTGGGACAGAAAAGCCGAAATCCATGGCAGCCCTCACATCATTAATGACCCGCTTTGCGCGGGAGAGGATAGCTGGCTAGCTCGCAGCAACAACCTCAGTAAAAATTCTGGCAGTCCGGATACTAAGGACCACAATGGCAGGTCGCGTCGAAGCAAAAATAAATGCCGCATTAACGGCGACGACAAGGAGGATACGGCAGTCAACGCCGGATTCCGAGGCTCTAAACCCGGTCAGCGGAAGAAGCCATTCAAAAGAACCACTCCGGGTCCGTCCAATTTGGACCGAATACTCGACCGCTTATGCCAGATACATGGCACCCCGGAAAAGCCAGCTAATCACACCAACAGAGATTGCTGGGTGTTCAAGCAGCAGCAAGTTAATTGCGAAAACAACAACAAGGGCTAAACAAATGACGACGAGGAAGAGACCCGACCGCCGAACAATAGAGGACAGAAGGGTTCCCCCCCACAAGTGCGGACGGTGAACATGATTTACGCAACCCATATACCCAAGAGAGCGGAAGCGTGCACTAAGGGATGTATACACGATGGAGCCAGTCACCCCGAAGTTCAATCCATGGTCCTCTTGTCCGATCACTTTCGATCGAAGAGACCATCCGACCAGCATCCGCCATGGCGGATTCGCCGCATTGGTTTTAGACCCAATCGTCGATGGATTTCACCTCACGAGTCCCGATGGATGGCGGCAGAGCTCGAACCTCGCTTTATCGTGATACAAGACGCAAAGATGGGCATAGACCCTCAAGGATTAAACCTACAAAACCTTTAAAGGCGCTATACCGGTGTGGAGGCCAATTGTACAGCTCAGAACACCGGAAGTGGTCTTCGATCCCGGATAATTTCGGAGCGAGGAGTTAATCTTCGACATAGTCCCATTTCGCAGCGGCTATCACGCTCGCTTTCGGACGAACCGCGTTTGCAAAGTTCAACGCGGTGCCGCATTATGCATACCTCAAGCTCAAGATGCCAGCCCTCGTGGAGTCATCACGGTCAACGGAAATATGGACCGCTCCCTCCGAACGGAGGAACATACAATGCTCTCGCGGCGGTACGTAACAGCCTTTTAAGGCATTTTCGAGTCCGCCGTTAAACGGCCGGATACAGCCAAACGCTACCAAGCAACACCAACCAAGACCACCTGCACGATCCGAGCATCGCCAGAGCAATGCAGCCCTAACCCCGCCTCGCATGATTGCAAGAACAGCCCTCCGCGTACATCATTACGCTTTGGAGATACCATGGGCGTAGGGGAAGGGGCACGACCACAATCGACCCAGAGTGCGGCTCGACCACACCAGGGGCTCACAAGTGTGTCACTCTTTCTTATTATTATTTTTCTTCTTTGTATACAGAGGACTCCGTTAGCCAGAGGCCCTGTCCGGCGGTGAACCTGCCGAACTCATGATGCAACAGCCGGGAAGAAAGAATGCGGCGATTTAACACTCGTGTGGTCTCAATTACGAGCATTAAATTTGATTATATACACCAAGTTCGCCGCCCATCCCTGGAGGGGGACATGTTTAACTAGTCCAAAACCCTTGCTTACCGCACTATTTGTATCAGTCCGAACTCATAAGCAGACTTCCTTTAATAAATGATGCAACACTTTTTTTGCCTGTTATTACATATATATGTTCATTACATGACATCTTGCACCCGTATACTTCGATAAGGCCTAATACACCAGGGGCTTATGTTCCCCACATTATGGTGTGATAAGTCCGAACACTTTCACAAGTGCGGCACCCCGAACTTATAGCATTATATGAATCGGCGCCGAATCATGTCTTGGGTCAATAGTTGGGTTTGCCCGGCTCCCACGTTTTGTGCCTTACGCCCGCCCGTCCGGCTAAGGTGGCACCGGGAGAACCATCGCGATTGCGCCCGGTTGAGCTGGGCGAGTGCCTCAAAGGAGAAAGCTAAAACTGACCGGCATGATAAGGCGAGAGACGGTCGCTGCTCGAGAGGTCTTTTCGGTCCTTAAAGACTCACGCTGCTTCGAGCGAAGTTCGGATAATGTCCGATTTAAGACGTGGATAGCGCCTCAATTCGGTCTTCCGAATACCGGGGCTTCACCAAATTTAAAATTATAGAATTCTATGGCTAAGTGAGAGTGTTCAAGCATTATAAGTCCGGTTGCCTTGTTCGTTGTGTTGAGCGCCTCCTAGATGGACCCAAAATGGGAACAAGAGTGCTCAAGTTATCCCAAGACCCCAAAGACTTGCGGCTTGGGGGTGAAGCCAACGACTTGCCATCTCTTAGATTTTATAAACGGCCGCACAGAAGGTAATATTTTAAATTAAACAAGCGTTGCTTAAAGCGAACATGAACAAAGTTTTCAGCGCACAGGATAATACACAGCAAGTTCATTCAAAAATTACATCTCTCGGGCATTCATCCGCAATGTCGCGGGCTCCCTTCAGGACAGTTTTATAATACATTTCGGGTGTACGATATTCCTTGCCCGGTGGCGACGGGTCAGTAAGAAGCCTCTCCGCATCCAGCCTGCCCCAGTGCACCTTTGTGCGGGCAAGGGCCCGACGAGCACCTTCAATACAGGCGGAGCGCTTGATGACCTCCACCCAGGGGCACGCATCCACCAGCCGCCGCACGAGGCCAAAGTATCTCCCAGGCATGGCTTGTCCAGCCACAGCCGGACTATAAGGCCCTTCATGGCCTCCTCACCTACCTTAGGAGTTCGACCACCGCTTCACCTGGTCGCTTGGGGGCATCAGATGGCTGGCCTCACAGATCGAGACCGTAAGACCTTCTCCGCTGAGCTCCCTCCTTGCCATGGTAGAATGCGGCAGATCGGACACACTACGCTGGCAGATCTGCAAACGCCTCGAGAGCTCGAATGCGGTAAGTGTCGTAGTTTACATTAACATGCTTGGTTTGCATGAAAATGCCTTACCCGCCGCTATCTTATTCACATCTTCAACCTCCCAAGGGCCTTATGGGCCTCGGCCTTGGCGGATTTGGCACTTTCGAGAGCCGAGGCAAGCTCGACTCGAGTCTTGAGTCGCGCCCAAGCTCTCATGCTTCTCCATGAGAGCCCGGAGCTCTTGCCGCACTTCCGCCACCCGTGCCTCCCTGCTTTTCTCGCTCTGCCTGCTCCACGGCAAGCCTGCATTCGGCGGCGGACACAGCCTCCTTCGTGGCTGCCACCTCGCTTGTGGCCCCTGCAATGCCCATATTATCCTTGTTAATTTTATTGCACCAAAATCCTTTTCTCAGAAGGTAACAATTCAAAGTGGTGTTACTCACCTTCTTTGTCCTCGAGCTGCCTCTTGGCATGATCGAGCTCTCGCCGACCGCCGAGATCTTGCTTTAATGTACCAACCTCTGCAATCGGTCGGCAGAGGTCAAGAAGACAGCCTGCAAACCCATATTGACATAATTTATTAGCAACCTGCGAATATCTTTTTAGATCCTCACCGCTTTTCTTTCCAACACCGAACCGAGCATCGTGGGCTGTTGTCTATGCGGTATTACATTACACAATTTTAACTTCTTACCTCAAAGCCTCGTTAAAGGCTACTGCGAGGCTTCGTCAGCCCGCTCTTGGCGAAGCCGACTTTTCAATCACCGCACTCATAATAGGCGGTGTTCTTCCTTGATGGAAGCGCTTTGAGCGCCCAAAGAAGTTGTCCGCGCCTCGGTTGGGCAGAGGCCTCCGCGTCACGGTCTTGCCCTTCTTTCGAAGGGGCCTTTGCCGGACTCGAACCACCGCAGTTCCGACGAGAGTCCGGCGCAAAGTCCGGAGGCTGCCTGCGGCGCCCAGAGCCTCCTCCCGATGGGTCCTTTTCGATCCCACCTCGGCGTCCTCATCGGCGCGGGGGTAGAGGCAATGAAGTGAATCCACATCCGACGGGGCTAACGACCCGCTTCGATGAAGCGGGAGATCATCATCGGCCGGATCATGGGCAAGATGCGGCATTAGTGGGACACTACGTGACACGAAAGAAATTGCATATCGTGGATCCGGATATTTACGATCTCGCCGGAGGCTGGCCCTTGAAGGCCACTCCTCCTGCCAACGCCGGTGTTGGCGGAGTGTCCGGGAATAGTTCTCCCCTCTGACCCTTCGCCTCCCCTGCTGGGGAAGCCTTCCTCTTCCTCTCTCCCCCCCGGAGAGAGTCTTCTTCCTCCTCCTCATTTGGGGAGGAGTCCGCCTCGTCGTCGGACGCTTGATTACGGAACTCTTTCGAGTGCTCGTGGCCACCTTCTTGGCCTTCTTCTCCAAAGACCACGCGGTGCGGAACCAGCAGCCCCGCTAGACGGGCATCCACTGGTCTTCGGCATGGGAGCCGCGATGAGCTGCTCGGCCTTCTTCATCCATTCTTGTCAAAGGAAAAGGGAGATTGAAACCTTCTTAGAATCAATCTATTCACAACAAGTGTCCCGTGAAGGGGTAGAATCACTTACCTCGCCACCGGATGTCGCGAGTGAAATCCGCGATCTTCATCGTCGGATGCCGGGGCTTCGGCGCCCTTAAAAAGCACCCGCGTCTTCGTACATCGTGTCGAGGAGCCCGCTTAGCGCCTGGTGCTGTTCCGGATCGAACTCCCACAGATTGAATGCCCGTTTGGCATGGGAGGATCCGCGACGAGCATGACTTGGACCACGCTAACGAGCCTCGAGCTTCTTATTCACCAGCTTCGGATACGTGCTCGGAGTCCCGCCGCCTCCTTCGGATTACCCCACAAGAAGCCCTTCTCTTTCCGAGGTGAGCTGCGTGGGGATACCAGATCTAAACTGGGGCCGCCACCACGCAGGTCGCGCTGCTCGGTGATATAGAACCACCCCGATTGCCACCCCTTGACGGAGTCCACGAAGGCCCTTCAACTGAGAGGATGTTGGGCATCTTGCCCAACATGGCGCCTCAAGACTACCAAGCGTGCCCTTCACTACCTTCGCTTGACGTTGAAGGTTTTGAGCCAAGTCGGTGGGGCCAGATGCAGAGGAGGGTTTCGCATTACCCACGATAAACGCCGAGATGTTGAGGATGAAGTTCGCGCCAGATCGTGGAAATCCAGGCCGTAGTAGAACATGAGCCCTCGGACAAAGGGGTGGAGTGGAAAGCCCAGTCCATGGAGGAAGTGGGGAAGAAAACGACCTCTCATGGGGCCCGGGGTAGGGATGAGCTGCCCTCGTTAAGGCCGGTGCGCGATATCGCCAGAAAGGTATCCGGCGCTGCGCAGCTTGGCGATGTGCTCCTCCTTAATGGTGGAAGCCAACCATTTGCCTCCACCTCCGGACATGGTCGGGGAAGGTTAAGACGAGATGCGCGAGCTTGGGCGTTGGAGCTTGAGTGTGCGGAGGTGGATAAGCAAAGGAGGAAGAAGGCGTGGGTGAAAAGGTGAATCCTTATCCCTTATATATAGGCGGGCGAAGACTATGCGCCCCCCACCAGCCTGGTAAAACTCGCTTATCTCCCAAGCGCTACCATCAATGGCGCGGTTGGGTTACCCACGTCCGTATTGATGAGAATCCCGGAATAAGGGGAACACGATCTCTGCTTCGACAAGACGTGCCAAGGAAACCGCTTCGCTAAACGTGCTGAGGTGGTATAATAAAAAACTATTCAAGTAAAGGCTTGGTAGTGGTGTGATGTCATGCCGCAAAATACGTCAGCAGATTGGACTTGTGTACATTTTATTCTCTCTACGGTGGAATGTGGAATTTATTTTGTAGAGCCGGACACTATCCTGGTGTTCATGATCTTCTCTGGATTATTCAAGGGAGGAACCCGCCTTGCAAGGCCGAACATTATGCGCGCCGGACTTATCGTCATTGAAGCCTAGTTCAGGGGCTACTGAGGGAGTCCTGGACTAGGGGGTGTCCGGACAGCCGGACTATCATCGTCCGCCGGACTCCAAGACTACGAAGATACTAGATTGAAGACTCCATTCCATGTCCGGATGGGACTTTCCTTGGCGTGGAAGGCAAGCTTGGCGATACGGATATGTAGATCTCCTACCATTGTAACCGACTCTGTGTAACCCTAGCCTTCTCCGTGTCTATATAAACCGGAGGGCTTTAGTCCGTAGGACACAACATACATTACAACAATCATACCATAGGCTAGCTTTAGGGTTTAGCCTCCTTGATCTCGTGGTAGATCCACTCTTGTACTACCCATATCATCAATATTAATCAAGCAGGACGTAGGGTTTTACCTCCATCAAGAGGGCCCGAACCTGGGTAAAACATCGTGTCCCTTGTCTCCTGTTACCATCCGCCTAGACGCACAGTTACCCGAGATCCGCCGATTTTGATACCGACAGTGGAGCTAATTGACGGGGTGTTCCACCAACTCAGCATGGACAATGCTCTAGTCGCCATTACGGCTGACTACCCCGGCTTATCTCCGGCTTCCCAGGTAATTATGACCAAGTCCTCGACACCATTATTTCGCTCTTACGTATTTCGACCACCGTATACAACGGTGTCTCGCAGAGGTGCCTTCAAGGCGGAAGCGAATCATGGCGGCCGACCAACAAGGGTCACCCAGCCCAAAGAAAGCGGAAGAGGGTGCGGTGCGAATCGAAACGTCGCCGCAACGGTATAGCTCACGACCGTTATTTAGGGAAAAGATTCCTTGGAGTCTATTAATGCTCATGACCTTTCCAGGAGGAAGAGCGCTCGCCGGACTGTGTCCGGAGAGGTTGCCAACCAAGCCTCCGCCAGCCAGGCTCCACCACCTGGTCCGGAGGGGGAGGCGAGCGCAAGGCGCGAGCCGAGTACTCCTCCAACGGAGGATGCCGACAGGCTGTCCGCCACCAGGTCTGAGGTGGAGAGCGCCATGAATCATAGGCGCCACGACAAGATCAAGGTGAGCGTGTTTCTCCCCAGAGGCGTTGAATGCCTTTAACGCGGGAGACGCGCACCTCCGTGTCGCTCAAGATGGTTTAACCAGAGCCACAGAGCAGTATGTAAAAGACATACGGGTAAGAGATTTTAATAGTTGTATATGCCAGTAGCCCCCGAGACTTAAAGTAGTTAAAGTAACTGATTTAAGGCTCATTTAATATGCAGGATCTGACGGAGAAGAATACCCAATTGTCCTAGGAGCTACAAGAGTGCAAAGCCCAACTTGAGGCCGCACTAGCTGCCGCAGGAGGAGACACAGAGACCCCCTCCGTTAACACATTATTTCAAAAAGATAAGCGGTGTGCGGCGTGCGTATAAGTCTGACAATGATATTGCAGATGTTGCCGGACTTGATACGGACAAGCAACAGCTACTGCGCTAGCTGAGAGCCGGCGAGAGGGTGCTTATGAAGGTGCAGCAGGAGAGGAACAAACTCCAAGATGCCCACACCTAGCTTGGAGAAGAGATAAAAGGTGTTCGGGCCCAGCTGTCTGGCTCCGTGAAGGAGAATCAGCGGCTTCGTCGCGGCATCTATAGTAAGTGCTTGAGCAAACTCTTTTGAAAAGAAGAGTTCGGCGAGGAAGTCAATTGACAGAAATATGTCTGTAGGTGTGCTCATAGGTCGCCCTGCGGAGGAAATGCCCGGTTCAACGGGTGACCAACTTCCCGAGCTGGTGCAATTGCTCGAACGTGTTCGGCAGGCGATGAGTGGCGTCGTCCAGGCCTTATGGCCGTCCTTCTCCCTACCCGAGGGCCTTGGAGAGCTTATGGAGAAGCTTGTGGAGCACGGCATCGCCTGCTTTGTGGAAGATATCACCGCCGCCAAGGTGCTGTGGGAGGCTCGGGCCATGGTGAAGACGCGGTACAAGAAGGCGGATCCAAACCACATGGCCGAGGTCGGACCTGTGGGGCCCGATGGGAAGGAGATCCCTGTGATCTTAGTGTATGACCAAGTAGAGTAGGCCGCTAAGTATTCCCAACGGGAATGTAAATTAGACAGCCTGTTAGACGGGATTGAGGAGGAGTACAATCAGTCGATTTGACGATGAATTTAAAGTGACATGTGAAATGCCTTCTAGCCGGATTGTAGATCTTTTGTCTTTGCCGACCTTTTCGCTTCAACCTCGGGACCCTAGAGTCCGGAGTGTGTCCGAATACCTTCTCGGTTGAGAAAAAACCGGGGTATGCATGGAGACCAGGCGTAGGGGTCATTAGTGCTTTATCAGACAAGTGCCCAACTAGTTATGTTATATTACATGGTTAGTAAGAAACATCTTCCAGGGAGAATAGTTCCGTTAAGGGTTCCTTTCCCTGGGAGGCATGCCCTAAAGTGCATGTCCAAACTGCGAAAAGAGCAGGAAAACATCTAGGGGCAGATAAATAAATAGGAAAAAAATCATCTTTCAAGTCACCGACCAAATATTCCCTTAAGAACGCTAGCTTTCGGCTTCACCCAGTCCGAGGTACACATCCGTGACCCGCAAGAGTAATCGCAAAGGTGCTCCTTTACCTCCTAGCCGAACAATCGGGAACGAGGGGTAAGCACAGAGCCAGCAACCCAGCTTGGCCAAAACTTAAGTCATATCGATGCATATAATGGTGAATAAAAGGTACATGCGAAGTTTGACACATGTGTTGGGCATGAAGCCCGTATAAGTAAGCTTCTGTTAAGGAAGCTTCCAGGTATAATGAGTACGGGTAGCACATCAAGTGTGTGCGAACAATGCGCAAATCGGCCCTCAAGGGCTTTATGAAAAAGTGGGATAAAAGAGAGAAACAAAAGGCAATCAAAGTATAAAATGTGGACGGGAAGGAGACGAACTCGAGTCCGGGCGCTAGGCGAGAATCTTCGGAGGCGGCTGCGCTCCATGGGTTTGGCTCGAGTCGGTTGTCCGGCGCGTTTGCAGACAAAGATGTCCGCCGGTCGACTTGGTCGATGATGAAGGGACCTTCCCATTTGGGCTTGAGTTTGTCCTTTCTCTTGTCCGGCAGGCGTAGAACTAGTTTGCCAACATTGTAAGTTTTAGCCCGTACTTCTCTGCTTTGATATCTTCGAGCCTGCTGTTGATAGAATGCGGAACGAGCCTTTGCCACGTCGCGCTCCTCCTCTAATGCGTCCAAGCTGTCCTGCCGATCCAACTCGGCTTCTCTTTCTTCGTACATGTGCACTCGAGGTGAGTCATGAATTATGTCGCAGGGCAAGACTGCCTCTGCGCCATATACCATAAAGAATGGTGTGAATCCAGTAGTACGGTTTGGCATGGTCCGCAACCCCCAGAGTACGGAGTCGAGCTCCTCTACCCAGTGCGTGTTAGATTCCGTAAGGGACCTTACTAGTCTGGGTTTGATGCCGCTCATTATTAGACCATTTGCTCGTTCAACTGGACCGTTGGTTTGAGGATGATAGACTGACGCGTAGTCGAGCTTAATGCCCATATTTTTGCACCAGAGTTTAACCTCGTCGGCCGTGAAGTTCGTGCCGTTATCGGTGATGATGCTGTGGGGGACGCCATAACGGTGAACTACCCCGGATATGAAGTCTATCACTGGTCCGGATTCGGCCGTTTTAACTGGCTTGGCCTCTATCCATTTGGTGAATTTGTCCACCATGACCAATAGGTACTTTTGCTTGTGTGTTCCCCCTTTAAGGGGTCCAACCATGTCAAGCCCCCAGACCGAGAATGTCCAGGTGATGGGTATAGTTTTGAGGGTGGTGGGTGGCATGTGGCTCTGATAAGCAAAGAGCTGACAACCGACGCATCGTTGGACTAAGTCCTGAGCATCTGCCCGGGCCGTCGGCCAATAAAATCATGTACGGAAGGCCTTGCCTACGAGGGCACGGGCAGCAGCGTGGTGTCTGCCTAGTCCGGCGTGAATTTCAGCCAGAAGGTTTCGCCCTTCCTCTTCGGAGATGCACCTTTGAAGGACTCCGGTTGTGCTTTTCTTATAAAGTTCTCCCTCATGGACCTTGTAGGCTTTAGATCGCCGAACTATGCAGCGGGCCTCATTTTGGTCTTCGGAAGTTCCTGCCTAATTAAGTAGGCTAGGAATGGTTCTGCCCACGGGCAATTACCGCCATTATTTCGTGGTGCGAAGGTGTTATTTCATCGGTGAGCTGCCGATTATGTCGATTGCTCGTGTGTTGGGTGGTGCGGTTGCTTCCGGGTTGTTATTTCCTGACTCCTCTTCCCATAGTATGGATGGCTTAAAGAGCCGCTCCAGAAGATGTTTGGAGGGGCGGCATCGCGTTTATGCCGATGCGCTGCCAACACGCCGGCTGCCCGTTATTATCCCGGCTAGATGGTGGAATTCGAGTCCTTCAACCGAGCTGACATTTTTAAGACGACGCTACGTAGGGCTGCCATTTTCGGATCTTTGGCATCAAGTCTCCGCTTACTTGTGATATTGCGAGGTTTGAATCGCGCTACACTCGAGGCGTTGAATGCCCATGGAGATTGCCATCCGGAGACCGTGCAGAAGGGCCTCATATTCGGCTGCGTTGTTGGAGTCTGTGTACATTATTTGAAGTACGTAGTGGACTCTGTCTCCGGTTGGGGACGTCAAAACGACGCCAGCCCCCAAGCCGGCCAACATTTTAGACCCGTCGAAATGCATGATCCAATTGGGGTATGCGCCATACTCTTTAGGGAGTTTGGCTTCAGTCCATTCAGCGACGAAGTCAGCCAGGACTTGCGACTTTATAACTCGTCGTGGTTTGTAGGTTATGTCAAATGGTAAGAGCTCAATGGCCCATTTTGCAATCCTGCCCATCGCGTCGCGGTTGTTTATGATGTCGTTGAGGGGTACTTCGGAGGCCACTGTTATCGAACACTCTTGAAAGTAGTGTCGCAGCTTCCGGGATGCCATGAACACCGCGTATGCTATCTTTTGATAATGCGGGTACCGGGACTTGCAGGGAGTTAAGACAGTGGATACGTAGTACACTGGCTTTTGAAGAGGGAATTTATGCCCTTCTGTTTCTCGTTCGACGACGAGCACCGCGCTTACTACTTGATGTGTTGCCGCGATATATAACAACATTGGTTCGCCCAGGTTAGGCGCGCCAGACCGGATTTGTTGCCAATATGGCCTTTATTTCTTCGAGTCCCAAGAAGGCAGATCCGTCCACTCTGGTGTTCGGTGCGCCGGAGGAGGCGATAGAGGGTAATGCCTTTTCTCCCAAACGGAGATGAAGCGGCTTAGAGCCGCCACGCATCCAAATAATTTTGTATTTGTTTGAGGTATTTTGGAATATCCAGTGTGATGAGCTCGATCTTGGCTGGGTTTGCTTCAATTCCTCTACCGGATACAATGAAGCCCAGAGCTTTCCGCCGGTACGCCAAAAACGCATTTTTCCCGGTTCACAAATATCATATGCTCGGAGGTTGTCGAATGTGAGCCTCAAATCCTCTACTAGAATTTCGACGTGTTTGGTTTTGACGACCACGTCGTCTACGTATGCCTCTACTAGTTTGCCGATCTGGGTAGCCAGACATGTCTGAATCTTGCGCTGATATGTTGCGCCGGCGCTTTTGAGTCCAAGGGCATCGTGTTGAAGCGAGAATGGTCTCAGACGGAGTAATGAATGCCGTTGCGGCTTGGTCTGCCTCCGCCATCTTGATTTGATGGTAGCCGGAGTATGCGTCGAG
The DNA here is from genome assembly GCA_021437245.1 of Aegilops speltoides. Taxonomy (NCBI): domain Eukaryota; kingdom Viridiplantae; phylum Streptophyta; class Magnoliopsida; order Poales; family Poaceae; genus Aegilops; species Aegilops speltoides. The sequence goes on from CM038146.1 coordinate 337,618,971, forward strand.
GAAGCACAATGAATCGTGCCCTACAGTAGCATCGATTATCTGATCGATGTGGGGAAGGGGGAAAGGATCATTTGGGCAAGCCTTGTTGAGGTCTTTAAATCGACACATAGGCGCCAGGATTTGTCCTTCTTTGGTACCATCACCAGGTTTGCTAGCCACTCCAGATGTTTGATGTCTCTGATGAATCCGGCTTCCAATAATTTGGCTAGCTCCTCTCCCATTGCCTGTCTTTTGGGTTCGGAAAATCGCCGAAGAGCCTGTTTGACTGGCTTGAATCCTTTTAGGATGTTTAGGCTGTGTTCTGCCAATTTGTGTGGGATTCCTGGCATATCTGAAGGATGCCAGGCAAAGATGTCCCAATTCTCCCGAAGGAATTCTCGTAGTGCGGCGTCTACATCGGGGTTTAACTGTGCCCCAATGGAGGCCGTCTTTGTTTGGTCCGTTAGATGGACCTGGAATTTGAGTATTTCGTCCGCTGGTTTAAAAGAGGTGGACTTGGATCTCTTATCGAGTATCACATCATCTCTGTTCACCGTAGAGCGCAGTGCAGTGAGTTCCTCCACCGCTAGGGCTTCGGATAGTGCCTCTAGTGCTAATGCGGCTATCTTGTTTTCGGTGCGGAGTGCTATGTCCGGATCACTGGCAAGGGTGATGCTTCCATTGGGCCCGGGCATTTTAAGCTTCATGTACCCGTAATGGGGTATGGCTTGAAAAATTGTGAATGCCTCTCGTCCTAATAAAGCGTGATATCCGCTGCTGAACGGGGCCACTTGGAACGTGACCTCCTCGGACCTGTAATTGTCCGGCGAGCCGAACACCACATCAAGTGTGATTTTTCCTGTGCAGCATGCTTCCCGGCTAGGGATTATCCCTCTAAAGGTTGTGCTGCTTCGCTCAATACGGCTCTAGTCTATTTCCATTTTTCGAAGGGTTTCCTCGTAGATGAGGTTTAATCCGCTGCCGCCATCCATGAGCACTTTCGTAAGACGAAAGCCGTCCACTATTGGGCTAAGGACCAATGCGGCTGGTGCTCGGGCAGTTCGGAATTTAGGTTCGTCACTGGCATTGAAGGCGATAGCCGTGTCGCTCCATGGATTTGTTGTTGCTACTTGGTAGACTTCGGCGAGGCTGCGGATTGTTCGCTTCGCATATTATTTGATGCGAAGTCTCAAGACTGCTGACACCGTCTTCGGTAATGTTGGAGTGGTTCTCCGGGGCTAGAAGCTCTTCGCCACTTTTGGCCACTCGCCGCAATATCCAACATGCTCGAAGGCTATGTGTTGGAGTGGCACCCTCTATACTGTGAATTTTACAGGGTCCGCTGAGCCATCCCTCCAGTACGGTTCCGTGCTCTTTATGGGTTTTTGCTTTTTGGTTTTTGTACCGGGTGCCTGAGCATGATGCACCCTTTTGTTTCGGACTAGGGTTGTATTCGGAGCCGGATTGTCCCAAAACTTACTTTCGGTTTTCTGGAAACTCTCCATCGCATAGTACTTTCGTACTATGGACGCCAGGTCAGCGAAGCGTGTAATTTCACGACGACTTACGGTGTTCAAGATCCCCTTGTCCGTGCAATTTTTGCAGAAGATTGAAATTGCGTCTTCCTCACGGCAGTCTTTTCTCCTGCCATAACTAGGAGGAATCTGGCCCAGTAATGATGTACTGTTTCAGCGGGCTCTTGCCGGATTTGAGATAGATCGCAAATGTTTGGGTGGGTGGGTGGAATTGAGTCCGGAACCCTGCCCATCTCGAGGCTCAAGGGCCGAAAAGTTTCCGAATTTGGAAGCTTGGATTGCTGTACGTTGTCCAACGGGTCTGGTCCGCTGCCTGACTTTAGGTTCAGTGCTTGATCGATGTCCGTCCCTCCGCAGGAATTCAGCATGGAGGGTAAGGGAGTCCGGACATAACTAGTTTTTAATACAGAAGAAGAGTCGCCGCGTTGTTCCTCTATCACCGCAACGTGGTGGGTAACCTGGGGAGAGTTAATCTCGCTCAGATCGATTTTAAGCCCAATCTGATTGTAGTCTCAGAGCGACTCCTGTAGCGGCGATGCGATCCAAGAGCTCGCTTACGGACGAGAGCTCCATTGATCCAACCGCTCGCCAATTCGAGTTGACGTGAAGATTGCTTTTGATGACCCGAGAGGTCATCGTCAAGCGCGGCGAGCAGCGGTCATGAGAAACCACCTAGCCGGATAGTTTGGCCGGCGGCTAAGGCCTTTGGCGATGGTACCATCTTTAAAGACGGAAGAGGCATCCTTCCCGATCGTGACAAAGACAGAGGAACTCTCAATGAAAGCACCAATGTCGGTGTCAAACCGGCTGATCTCGGTAGGGGGTCCCGAATGCGTCCTAGGCGGATGGTAACAAGAGACAAGGGACACGATGTTTTTACCCAGTGTTCGGGCCCTCTCGATGGAGGTAAAACCCTACTCCCGCTTGATTAATATTGATGATATGGGTAGTACAAGAGTGGATCTACCACGAGATCAAGGAGGCTAAACCCTAGAAGCTAGCCTATGGTATGATTGTTGAAATCGTTGTTCGTCCTACGGACTAAAAACCCTCCGGTTTATATAGACACCGGAGAGGGCTAGGATTACACAGGGTCGGTTACAATGGTAGGAGATCTACATATCTGTATTGCCAAGCTTGCCTTCCACGCCAAGGAAAGTCCCATCCGGACACGGGGCGAAGTCTTCAATCTTGTATCTTCATAGTCTTGGAGTCCGCCGATGATGATAGTCCGCTATCCTGACACCCCTAGTCCAGACTCCTCAAGGGGTCCCAGCTAGCGGGGTATTCATTTTTTGTGCGTAATAAGGAGGCACTTCCGGTGGGTCCGAGCCGACAATGAGGGAACATTTTTTCACGAAATATGGTGGCCCGTCCGTGGGTCCCAGCAATGTGGGGAAATGTTTTTTTCGCGAAATAAGGTGGCCCGTCCGGTGGGTCCCTGCTGTCAGGTGGAAGAATAATTATTTTGGGCGTAATAAGGAGGCACTTCCTTGCGGCTGCCTGGACCCAGCTGTCAGCCTCTCCACATACAGTACTCTTCCGATGGAAGTCGGTCGTTGACCACGCCGCGCCGAGAGCACCAGGGCGGTGGACGACGGCAAGGCCTAGGAAGGGGACGATGCGGAGCCGGGGAAGACACAGTAGTGGAAGCCCGCGCGGAGAGGAGTACGAGGGTTCACTAGTTTGGCTGTGGTGTGAGGCTGCCGTCGCCGCAGAATAACAGGGGGTGTGAGTGAGTAGAGGGATGGCCTGGCCAGTGGTGGGAGTAGTACGGGGCGGTGAGGCCTCCGCGGCATCATAGCCGGCCACGGGAGGCAGGAGCATGCGACACGACCGGCGCTGCTTTGGGCGGCTGGAGCAAGAAGACCAGAGGTTGAAAAAGCACTACGGCCGTTGGATGGACATCATACGATCACTGCAGCTAGAATCGTTTATATTGACTAAGTTAACAAAGCCCTTGGTACGCGTCAACTTAGTAGGCCCATAGCTCGGATTTGGCAGAGAACATATAGCCCATTTGCGATTTGTAAGAATGTACAGCCCATTTTTTAATTCCAATGGAATTTACTATAGCCCATTTACAGTTTGTTAAAAGTACAGCCCAACTTCTAGCTAGGACAACGATTAATAATTTCAAACAACCGCTCAAAACAGAATTCCAAAAAAATTCCCACATTTTGATGGGATCCGAAATATTTTATCCGAAATTTCTAGTCAGGTTAAATATAATTTCAAAATAAAGTTGTATTACGTTAAAATCCAACGAAATATTGCGCGCGCAACAAGTAATGAAATTAAAATTTTCAAATTCCAAAAATAATATATTTTTAAAACTAATTACGTGTTTGGTGCATAGTTACTGCCCAGTTATTATAATTACATCCCATTTATTATTTCTTAAAGTCCATTTTGTTGTTAAGCCTAATTTATACCTCCTAGGAAAGTTTGCAGCCCAGCGGGGCGGAGAATAACAAGTTGACCCGAATATTGTGTACAACTGTCGGCCCAGTTGCATTGCTGATGTTGAAAAAAAAGGCATGTGTAGTACAGTACAACCTAACATGGTTACTCAGCCCACATTCAGCGACGCCGGAAAGGCACAAACAAGGCTTGTGTACAACTTTTTGAAGTCACTAAGCTCAATTAATAACTTAAGAAAAAAGTTAGATTACAGTGGAACCTAATTAAAAGTTGTCACGAGCAAATAAATAATTCAACGGGTCCCACTTGTGCGTGTGCGCATGTGTGTGTGTGCGTGTGTGTGTGTGTGTGTGGGTGTGTGTGTGTGAGAGAGAGAGAGAGAGAGACCCATCGGACGATGCTCGTAAATACATCTTTCAGCCATATGCATTGCTGATGCTCAGTAAAAACTTATATAGTTGACACAATCATATAGAACATCATAGCACACTGAACTTGCATAGAAAAATTTGACGCAGGCGGCACAATTAGGATGGAAGCAGTGGATCGCTACGGGAAGGGCTATGTTGAAACCAACGAAGTCGTACATAACGGTTCATCGTCTTTATCAATGACGGGGAAATATCTTGAATGTTGTGCAAAGAAAACAGACAGACAACACAATAAGTTCTGCTAGCACATTAAGTTGACGTACAACCCTTTCTAAAAAAAAGTTCAAGTACAAAATTAGAATAGGTCATAATCAAATGTACTGGCATATCAGTGCTTCACACCCATAGCTCGGATTTAACTAGTATCTGACAAGATTCAGTTGTTACCTCAAATTAGAGCACATCCAGGCAGTCAACCCTGCCTCTTCTCCCAAAGAAGAAGTGGCCTCCGCCGCGCGATGGAGTAGGCCATGTGCCATCGATCGTTCCGAGCAACACGGGGAAAGTCTGACGTTGACTCCTGTAATGGACGTCGTCGATGGACCAGGACTTCGATTGATGGATTGACCACTTCTTCGACATGCACGAACACTCGATACATGTACATCCCTAACGTGGTCCGCGGCGGCCTTGGTGGCGACGAATAGTACAACCCCGGTTCCTGCATTGGTATCTCAACACCAATCACCTTTGGTATGGTGGACGGCTTCTTCATCCATGCTATAACCATCAGAGCCCAGCTGTCTGGAGGAACAAACATACTTACAAGCTCACCTCCAAGGTCGTTGATAAGCTCGTTCATGGACTCGCTGTTCCAAGCATGTCGAGGCATGCCATGGAAGGTAAGCTTTGTTAAAAACTCAAGCTCAGAGGGCACCGAGCCCCATCCTGGGTGCCACCGATCAAAGCTCACCAGCGTGCCATCACAGAACAAACGCCGGGAAGATTCGAAGACACGACTGCAGTCGAAAGTTGTCCGGAACCTGACGAAGAAATCAGCCGGTGGCGAACAGACTTCGACAAGCAAGTCACTTATTTGGATGTCGTGCACAATGCCAAGAGCTTTGACAAGGTCGTCCGGCGAGACGGGAGGCCGGTCGTCGTTGATGGTTACCATCAGCACTTTGCCGGCAAAGTGGTCGTCAAGTGCCGCCATGCCACTGTTGAGCGACAGCATGCAGCGACCGAAGGCAGGACAGACCTCAGGATCTCCGGCTCGGAGATCCCCGTTGACCGGCGACATGATAGTGCGCTTGAGTACAGGGAGTACAGGAGGGGATTTCGGGGAACTGGAGTAGGAATCGAGATTCCAGAGGTGGGGGAGGGGCGGGAGACTGGGGATGAAAAGGTAGCATGAATTTCGAGCACGCGCCAATATGCTCTTGGCGCACAAGTGCACGAAAACACCGGTGGCGCCTGCATGTCGGCCTAAGAGTCCTTATTCTTTCTTTTTTGGAGAGCCCGGCCATTTTTCTAGGATCTTTTGAGAACCCGGCCTGAGAGTCATGATTGACCTGTTTGGCATTGCGTTACTACTCGGCCCATATACAACGACACCTCACTGGCCCAAACAAGTGTACATCATCAAAAAGACACTGAGCTCAAATTATATAACTTGAAAAAAGGAGATATACTCTGAACACTGGAGAATGGTGATGCCCTCATTTAGCCCACCAGTAGTTCGAGACAATAAACAGTTTGAAACAACGATACATACAACATTCAAACACTGACTAGTGACTACTACTGACATAAACAGCAAGACATGATAGTTCATAAGAAGTCTTGCTACACCACCAAAACGCACCCATCTGTAGCTCTCAGGCTCTCGTGATCCATACGAGAATGACATTCTAAACAGAAGCAACTATTAAAAGTGACATAGACCAGGATGACCAAATGACAAGGAATATGCATAACAAAAGAAAGAACTACCCATCCAGAACTAGCAGCAAAGACAACAAAGTCATTCAAAGAGATGATCCAACACCATCATAATTTGTAGCCCCGCTGTCGGTGTCAAAACTGGCGGATCTCGGGTAGGGGGTCCCGAACTGTGCGTCTAGGTGGATGGTAACATGAGACAAGGGACACGATGTTTTTACCCAGGTTCGGGCCCTCTCGATGGAGGTAAAACCCTACTCCTGCTTGATTGATATTGATGATATGGGTAGTACAAGAGTGGATCTACCACGAGATCAAGGAGGCTAAACCCTAGAAGCTAGCCTATGGTATGATTGTTGTTCTATCCTATGGACTAAAACACTCCGGTTTATATAGACACCGGAGAGGGCTAGGGTTACACAGAGTCGGTTACAATGGTAGGAGATCTACATATCTCAGATCGCCAAGCTTGCCTTCCACGCCAAGGAAAGTCCCATCCGGACACGGAAGAAGTCTTCAATCTTGTATCTTCATAGTCTTGGAGTCCGCCGATGATGATAGTTCGGCTATCCGGACACCCCTAGTCCAGACTCCTCAAGAGCCCTCGAACAAGGCTTCAATGACGATTTAGTCCGCACGCATATTGTCTTCGCATTGCAAGGCGGGTTCCTCCTCCGAATAATTCATAGAAGATTGTGAACACCAGATAATGTCCGCTCAGAAAATAAATTCCACATACCACCGTAGAGACAATAATATTTACACAAGTTCAATCTGGCGACGATTCGTGTGGCGTGACGTCACACCACAACCAAGCCTTTACTCGAATCGTTTTTATTATACCACCTCGGTAGCGTTTAGCGGCGGTTTCCTTGGCACGCCTTGTCGAGCGTAGATCGTGTTCCCCTTATTCCGGGATTCCCATCAATACGGGCGTGGGTAACCCTACCGCGCCCGTTGGCACACCCCCTCCATCGAAGGCAAGTTCCAAACGGTCATGGGGATGGCTCTTGGTATTCTCCCTCTTTATAATGAGACCAAGGCTCGTTCCTTTTCTTCAATCCTCAATCAAATCCGCCCCTCGCCCCGAGTTCCCACACCCAGGGCTCCAGATTCGGGCGCTTCGGACCTTCGACAATGTCCGGCTCCGACCTACAGGGCCGGTGGATGCCCTCCTCCGTCACGGAAGAGGACGTGCTAAAGCTGAGAAACGCCAGGTACTTAACCTACGAGATTTCGCATAGGTTGCCTGCCCAAGGGCAAGTCATTCCTACTCCCGAGCCTGGCGAGAGTGTCGTGTTCGTGTCTCACCTCCGTCGGGGGTTAGGCTTCCCGATGGATCCCTTCGTCAAGGGGCTCATGTTTTACTATGGGCTGGAATTCCACGACTTGGCTCTGGAGTCCATCCTCCACATCTCATCATTTATTATCGTCTGCGAAGCCTTCCTCCGCACTACCCCTCACTTCAGTTTGTGGCTCAAAACCTTCAACGTGGAGCCGAAGATGATTGAGGCGTCGAGCAGAAGTCTTGGCGGGCGATTATAAGCAAGAGGGCCGATGCTCCATGGCCCGAGGGCTCTTTTCAAGAGGAGCTCAGCTTGTGGCAACAGGAGTGGTTCTATATCACCGCTCCCAGGGGCTGCAGGCAGAGGCCGCCGCCGGCCTTTCGCTCGGGCCCTCCACAACGGCTGACGTCATGGGTCAACAAAGGGCTTGACTGGGGGCCGTCCAAGGACGTACCCCTATTGCAGGGCCGGATTCGAGACCTCCAAGAGAGGGAGATCAATCTGGTCGTGGTGACGCGGGTTATGCTGATTCGGCGCCTTCTGCCCTGCAAACGTCGCCCCCTACGCCTGTGGGAATTCAATCCGGAGGGACCACGAGCTCTCCAACACTTCATGGGTACAACACCCGTGGAGATGTACAAACTGTTCTTCGGATCACAAGATATGTGTCCGGACTTGACCGAGGACGCCGGCTTAAGCTGCAATCGCCCGGATACTCAAGTAAGTAGCCATGTGTCTGGACATACCGTCCATTTATTTATCATGGATTTGCCTTTTAACCAGCTATCCCTTGGACAGGAGTGGATAGCACAAGCAAAACTGATACGGTGTCCGGCCCCCCTCCCTGAGACCACACCGGATCCCGTGTTAATCAAAATGTTGGAGGTTGCGCCTTCGGAGGAGGGCGAAGGGGGGAACAGGGAAACTACCGCCTCTGCTAAGGAGGCTCTCAGCAAGGGGGGAATCAAGAATCCCTCCCTCCAGGGGGAGAAGAGGACCGCTTCCGAAGACCCGGAGGCCAAGGCCTCAAAGCGGGGAAAGAAATCTGCACCGAAAGGTCCTGTGCTGGGAGGAGTCCCGGCCGCACAGTCTCCCCAAAGGAATCATCCCTCTAGCGAGCCGTAAGTAGAAAAGGGGGAGTTTTGTAATAAGGGACATCCCTATTTTATTTCTAAGGACAACCGAAGTTTTTACCTTGTAGTTCGGATCTCAGCCCTTCTCAGAAGAGCTCATCCTTGGGGGACGTTCGTTCAGAGATGATGGAGAGCGAAAGGCCTCCATCTGCCGCCCCGTCAGGCGGGGCGGACGACCCTGAGGTGTCGTCACAGAGGGTCTCCCCTAGTCCGGCGGGGCTGGGGAGTTCGGCACCAACTGGAGTACGGCCGGTGGAGCTGCAGGATCTGCTCGAGAGGGCGTCTATCTCAGAAGATCACCACACATTAATGAGTACGGTGATTGTAAGGATCTCATCCGCCGAGAGCGGGTTGCATGAGGCCGTCAGAAGTTTACTGACGGGGTTCGAGGTACGCAAAAAATGACATACCTTTTGACATTTTTGCACATAGAGTGTGCCCTGTATAGATAGTAGCCCCTGAGACTCGATATGTTGTCGAAAGCGACAGCATGCCGAGGATCATAATCTCAGTTATAAAATGTCGCCTTTCCTATGCAGGTGGAGGAATGTTCGGTGGTCAGCCGGACTGATAGAGTTGCCGATCTGAAGCGGCAACTCGACGTTGCGGATGCGGACATCGCGCTGGTCAATAAACGACTTGACGAGTCACAATAGGTGGTTTCTCCGCGGTCACCTAAGGGAGCTGATGCCCACACCTTACAACATGTATGCTTGATGCAGATGGTGCCGCTGCTGTGGAGGACCTTCGGGCAGAGCTTGCTCGAGCCAAGGAGCAAGCTAGAAAAAGTGATGCGGCTGCCTCGAGGGCAGCGGAGGAGCTAAAAGCCGAAAAGGCTGCTCACTGCTGAAGCAGGGAGGAGATGGCCGGAATGGCCGTGAAACTAAAAGATGCTACCGACCGCTATGAGGTTCTTGAAAGAGAACGCCAAGCGGAGCAAGAGGACCTGAAGAAGGCCACCGCCGGAGCCAAGGATGCCCGTTCTGCAATGCGGGCTATAAAGGAGGAACTGCGTCAGGCCGGAGACATTGCGGCTGGAAAGCCCTTTACGCTGCGTGGGAAGTTCACGGATCCGGTATGCTCGGTTGGGCGGTTGTGGGGTGCGGAGGATCCTTATCTGAATTTGGCGGCGAGTGCGGCGGACGCAGTCGTGCACTTTCGAAGCCAGAAGGATCACGAGATGGAAGAGCTTTTTTGGTCTCAATTCCATAGTCCAGAGCGTCCACTTCCGTTGACCGATCGGTTGGCTGAGTGGGCTGAGCTGAATAGATTGTCCGGATTTGCCATGACGGATGTGGTGGCTCATCTGTGGCCGGAAAGGCCCAAGCCGAAGAGTTATTTTGTCTTATTGCAGCAATTCCTTGGGGCGGTGCCGCATATCAAGGCAATGAAGCGGTCGGCATGCATAGAGGGTGCACGGATGGCTCTCGCCCGTGTTAAGACATACTGGGCGGAGATGGATGCCACTGATGTTGCATCCCGGGGTTCGGACAAAAGCCGGTTACCCGCCGAGCACTATTTTGAGGAAGTCCTGCAGGGCGCTCGTTTAATAGAGTCGCAGTGCTCGAAAAGTGTTATGTTCAAATGACATGTATGATTTGTGAAACCATATTTATAATGTAACGGCCTTTTATACTTGTGCGTTCAAGTATTGAAATATCTCCTGTGCAGTCGTTAATGTATATGTATGTATAACCTGAAAGATGGCAGTCTTTGGCTTCAGCCCCCACGCACATGGTGCGGGGGTGTTTGCAAAAAAAGCGCGTTTTCACACTTAATCCAACGTCTTGCTCCTGTGAAGGAGGTGGTAGCGTAGCAAACTAGGCAACCGGACTATAATGCTTTATCACTTTCACTTAGCCATAGGAGCTCGATGGTGGGGCTACTATATAGCCCCTAGAGGCACCGCGCTCTCCGAACTCGGGGCGCGTGTGTGCCTGGCCGGGAAGCGGTCCTTCATCAAAGCGGAGGAATTCTAAACATTCCAGTAGTCGATCGAGTGGTTGACCAGTCTCTCGCTATATCATGACGATCGGCCGCTTTCTCTACTAAGGTGCTCGCCCGCCGAATCGGGCACAATCGCAGAGTTCTCCGGTGCGCGTTAGCCGATGGAGTGGAACATAAGGTAGCAAAACACAGGAGCCGGGCAAACCCAACATTTGACCAAACACATGATTCGGAGCTGATGCATATAAGGCCTAACTCGAGACGCCGAACACTCCCTGAGGTATTCGGTCTTTATGATAACGGGCAGAACAATGCCCTAAGCCCCTAGTGTCCAGGTACGGGCGAGAACTTCTGACGCGGCCGATGCCAAAACGCCAGCCTCCTCCTCGGTTATGGTAGGAAACCGGGAGATGTGTATCAACAAGAGACAGTAAGAAAGGTTTACGCAGGGTCTTAATCTAAAAAAGAATCCTTGCAACGGGTTCCTGCTGCACGTCTGCGCCTGTGTCTCCGTTGTGCTGTATCCTGGACGGGTGTAGCACGCTGTTCATCTGTAAAAGAGAAGAACTTAGTTTGGAAAGATATCGTGCAAAAAATGTATTTAAAACAGAGTATGATTTAAAAAATGAATAAAGTTGAGCTTTATTGGCTCTCATTGTTCATGCGCGCAGCCCCTTGTAAAGGGGTATGCGGCTAGGAAGCCCCTAGTTTATTTATGCCGGACTCGCCTAACCGTGTCCGGGGTCTGAATGACCTGTTTTTTAGGGGCTTTGATTAGCAAGGCCGGATTAGTATGTGGCTGTCAAGGCAGTCTCACGTTCTTCCGTGGTCGAGAAACACTCGAGGTTACCTTTTAATGAGATGATGCCGCGTGGACCGGGCATTTTAAGTGTAAGAGACGCGTAATGCGGTATTGCGTTAAAGCGGGCGAAAGCTTCACGTCCCAATAGTGCTTGATGGCTACTTTTAAATGGGGCGATATGGAAGATTAGCTTTTCGCGACGGAAGTTGTCGGATGAACCGAACACAACTTCTAGTAGTAAGGAGCCCATGCAATTGGCGTAAGGGCCTGGCGTCACTCCTTTAAAGGAAGTGCTGCTATGGCGAACTTTGGTAGGGTCTATCCCCATTCTGCGGATTGTGTCCGGATATAGCAGGTTTAAATCGCTGCCGCCATCCATTAGGACTTGTGTAAATTGTAGTCCGTCGATTATGGGCTTCAATATCAGAGCAGTCCTTCCTGCGTTTTGAATACTTCTGGAGTAATCCTGATGGTCGAAAGTAATTGGTTTTGACATCCAATTTCGGGACTCCGCTGGGGTGGACCGTGCGGCAGGTATTTTAGTAGGTGTCGCACTATTTTTCCTTGCTATCACTTGAAGTGAGTTCACTGTTTTGACTTCTTGTGGGAAAGTTTTATGTTTTCTGGCACTCTGCTTGTGGGGTTCGTCATCGTCTTCGCTTGGTCTGTCGAGCCCCTTGTGTTCGGCGTTAAGTCGGCCGGACTGCTTGAAGACCCAACAATCTCTGTGGGTATGGTTTGCAGGTTTCCCGAGGGTACTGTGGATTTGACATATCCTATCCAAGATTTTGTTTAGGTTGGATAGCTCGTCACTGTTGTCCTTAAGAGGCAGTGTTTTGTTATTCGGCCGAGAGCTTTTGAACCCGGCGTTGACTGCCGTGCTATTTGGGCCATTTTCCTTATTCCGGCGCTGATTTTTTCTGCGTTGTGATTTCCCATTTCCATCCCTGACCTCGGATGTACTCGGGTCGCTAGTGCTGCATCTTGCCAGCCAGCTATCTTCCCCCACGCAAAAGCGGGTCATGAGGCTCGTTAGCGCGACCATTGTTCTTGGTTTTTCCTGGCCGAGGTGTCTGGCGAGCCATTTGTCTCGGACGTTATGTTTAAAGGCTGCCAAGGCTTCGGCGTCCGGACAATCGACTATTTGGTTCTTTTTGGTGAGGAACCTGTTCCAGAATTTGCGTGCTGACTCTCCGGGCTGTTGAGTTATGTGACTTAAATCGCTGCGATCCGGAGGGCGGACATAAGTCCCTGAAAATTTGCTCAAAACGCCCTCGAGCTCTTCCCAACTTTTAATGGTATTTTACGGGAGGCTTTTGAGCCAATGCCGAGCTGGCCCTTTGAGCTTGAGGGTAGGTATTTTATGGCATGGAGATCGTCTCCTCTAGCCATATGTATGTGTAGGATGTAATCCTCAATCCGCACTCAAAGTCTGCATTGTTCCGTCGTATGCCTCTATGTTTACGGGCTTGAATCCCGCTGAAATTCATGATCCAGTACCTCATCGGTGAAACATAGTGGGTGTGCGGCGCCCCTGTATTTAGGTGTGCCGTTATCTTCGAACACTCGGCGTGTTGTGTTGCTTCCTGGAGCCTTCCTTTTTGGCCCATAGATGGACCTGACCGGGCCATCCTTTTTGCGATGATCCTTATGTGGATCGTGTACCGGCTTGTGTGTGGCGCCGCTTGCCGCTCTTAGCCTGTCATCTGGTCGTCTATCCGGCCAGGCGGCCTCTTTGCTTTTTGACTGTGGGGGCTCTACGGCCTCCTCGTCGAATTCGGGCAACAGCTGTGCTTCGGGTAGCTCTTTGCTTGGTGACTATTGCCGTATTTATCTGCAGTCTTGAGTACTTTGCTCCATCTCATTCTAAGTACGTCTTCCGCTGTTTTGAGCTTCCGCTTCTGCTTCTTCAAACTTCTTGCAGTGGCGACGAGCCTTTTGTGAAGGTTCTTATACTCCGGTGGTGTGTTCGGCGTGAGATCGTCTGGACTGTTGTTTTCGCCAGGGATGGGTTGCTCGTCCAATTCATCCTATTCGGATGGTTGCTTGGTGGCATGTTCGTCGTCCACCGGTTCGCTCTGCTCTACAGCTGGGTCAGTATGGGTGCTATTGTTATCGAGGCGGGACTTCGGGCGGCGCTTGCGGCGCCGTTTTGGTTGTTTTTCGGGGGAATTATCCTTCGCCGCGTCCCGTTGTTCCTCCTTATCGCTTCCTTTTGGTGTATCCACCATGTATACGTCGTGAGTTGAGGTGGCTTTCCAGTGCCCAGTAGGCGCTGGTTCTTGGTCGTCTCTGGCATCGTCGTCCATACCGTCGATGTCTTCGGAGTCGAAGTCTAGCATGTTGGTTAGGTCGTCGACAGTGGCTACGAAGTGGGTGGTGGGTGGGCTTTGAATTTCTTCGTCGTCCCCATCCCAACCGTCCTGACCGTGATCCGGTCAGGGCTCTCCTGATAATGAGAGATACTTTAGCGAGTTCAGGATGTCGCCAAAAGGTGAGTGCTAAAAGATGTCCGCAGCGGTGAACTCCATTATCGGCGCCCAACCGGATTCGATTGGTAGGGGCGCGAGGGGTTCAGAGTCCGGCGAGGAGTCCGGCACCTCGGAGTCACGAGATTCACAAGGGACAAGGTCGGTATTTGGATCCATCGCCGTAGACGTAGCAGCCCCCGAGGCGGTGTCTAGCCACCCATCCTCGATCTGCACAGTCGGCTCAGAATTAGGGGTCGGAGCGGACTCATGTGCGGCCTCCAAGGCACTGTCCGACAGCAGAGCTAAATCATGCCCATCGTGACAGTGTGGCGTGCTCGGTTGTGGCTAGAATCCGTCGAAGATCAAGTCTCCGTGGGTGTCGGCCGTGAAGTTCAAACTTCCAAATCTGACCTAATGGCCAGGGGCGTAGCTTTCGATCTGCTCCAGATGGCCAAGCGAATTGGCCCGCAGTGCAAAGCCGCCGAATACGAAGATCTGTCCGGGGAGAAAAGTCTCACCCTGGACTGCGTCGTTGTTGTTAATGATCGAAGGAGCCATCGAGCCTATCGGTGATGACACATAGGAACTCTCAATGAAAGCACCAATGTCGGTGTCAAAACCGGCGGATCTCGGGTAGGGAGTCCCGAACTGTGCGTCTAGGCGGATGGTAACAGGAGACAAGGGACACGATGTTTTTACCCAGGTTCGGGCCCTCTCGATGGAGGTAAAACCCTACTCCTGCTTGCTTGATATTGATGATATGGGTAGTACAAGAGTGGATCTACCACGAGATCAACGAGGCTAAACCCTAGAAGCTAGCCTATGGTATGATTGTTGTTCTGTCCTATGGACTAAAACCCTCCGGTTTATATAGACACCGGAGAGGGCTAGGGTTACACAGAGTCGGTTACAATGGTAGGAGATCTACATATCCATATCGCCAAGCTTGCCTTCCACGCCAAGGAAAGTCCCATCTGGACACGGGACGAAGTCTTCAATCTTGTATCTTCATAGTCTTGGAGTCCGGCCGATGATGATAGTTCGGCTATCCGGACACCCCCTAGTCCAGGACTCCCTCACCCGCTTCAGCGACCAGTGATCCGGAAACACCAGTACTCCACCCTTTCAATGCAACAGCCCAATTACCTATCAACCTGAAGGCTTGAACCACATCACTGCCTGTCGTAATTGAGACATCCAAGGATCAAAGTTAATCCAGATGCCTTTGTCATTCTCACCTTCTTTTGGCTGCAGGCTGTATCGTTGACAATCAGGGGAGTTTGCTCCCGAACTCCTAGGGCTCGCCGTGTAGACACAGTTTTCCATAGCAAACAGAGCCTATCTGCCATCAAGGTCCTTGCCAACGGTGATCTCCTGGTTAATCGGATAATTGAGTCCGAGAAACAGAGAGTGTGAACCAAGGCTGTTTACCCGCCTCCAACTAAAAAATCCTAAAGGCCCCAACAAGCTGGTATCTTGGTCATAGACGTAACAGCCACTGTCCGGATACTCACGTATTACATGGTGCTTGTATACAGTGGGGTTTTTGCAATATAAATTTTCCGGCTCATGTGTCCGAATGATCATCAGTCTTTTGCCGTCGTCTGATCGAGCAAGGAACCAGTTGTGCTTCCCTATTTTTTGCAAAGGTGGTGTGATTACAAAGGGCGAGAATCGAGGGACACCGCATCATATCAAAAGGACGGGCATTGTTGATGTAAGATCAGCATTGTTCGTAGTATGAGTAGGATAATGCAAGAAACAAGATTGATATGTCCTGTTGGAACCGGAGGAAAATACAGGAAATGTATACTGGGTTCAAAATATAGAAGTGCCATGCATGGTTATACTCATGTTATCTCGCAATCGATTCTTCACAGGAAACTACCATGTCATGCATGTTATGTAATCATGTTCTGTCCTCACAAACAAATTCTTCAAGGTAACTAACATACCATGCATTGTTATATACTCATGTTCTGCGAGCAAAAATTTTGTGACGATATTATTCTAGCCATTGATTGCTGAAGGGTGAATATAGGTATGTACACATGGTAAGCATTGCAGGATTTCACTACTTACAAATATAGAGTTCTCCATATGCACATTTACTTCCCTAATGTATGGTTAGATGAAACCAACAATGTGGTGCATGTTTCTACATCATGAAAATGAGGAAACTAACATGGCCATTGATACACACTCATATTTAGTAGTAGTATATAGATTACTGTAAAATAAGGATAATATCCATATATTCCTAACCGTTTGATTATCCAGGGTACAAATTGGTTGTAATGACATGGTCACAATCGCATGAATTAACTCATTCCAAATATAGCTGATTTACGGCGTCTCTAATACATTGCCATAGTTCTACTCAAATTCTGCTCAAACAGAGATATGCCAATCATCACAAAAAGTTCAAACAGTGTCATGGCGTCATCATTAACATGAGACAGAAACAACTTACACGCGTCGTCCCAGCAATACGTGGTGCCATCTGCTTTGTCGATCGCGTAGATGATGCCATTGTGTTCAATAGCATCACAGAAGTGTGTATCTGCTTTGACGATGATCCACTGCGAGCTGAGTTGTCTCCAGCTAAAGAAGACACCGGCGTAAAGATAGGAGAGTCCGCGGTCGAACAAGGCAATTAGCTTGAAGTCTGAGTAATTCGCATGTCGTGTGGGCACTTGGCAGATTACAATCTTCTGCAAAACAAGATCCGTCCAACTGACGTGGTAATCTAGATGACTTGGACCGCGATGGTAATACTCTATATAATCCAACGGAGGAAGGATAATCTCATGGGAGGTCTGGAAGTTCATGAGCACCAACTTTTTACCGTCTTCTCTGAAGGCAGCCATCTAGTTGGGAGATCATGCCGACCCAGTACATACCTGCCAAGAAGTTTCGGGCGATGGTGATCGGATCGATGTCGAGGGAAATGATGTACGGTGACCCACTACATACCTGCACAGAAGTTTCGGCTAATGGAGATCGGATTGAAGTCGAGGGGCATCATGTACGCCTCCGTATCATGGTGAGCCAATCTCGCAAGACCAGATAGCAGCAAGTAGGGTGTCTTGAAAAGCTTAGTCCTCGCTTCGATGAAGGCCATGTGCATGTCCCTCGAGCATGCAGCCAGCCGCAGGGCGCTCAACATATCCATACACGGACAACAAAGGTCGAGGATGTCACTGGGGAGATTGCTCCAATCGCGCTCATATGGATGCTGCGTGGTTCGCGTTCTGCCATGGTGGAGTTTTGAAGGTGGGGTTTTTTGGGGCTTGATTTATGGGGGAGAAGGATGTCGGTGCTGGAGCAGCTAGCAAGGGAATAGTGGTACTGGGGAGGCGAGTGAGGCGACGGTACACGGGGGCACAGTGAGATGGAGACAGAGACGGAGAAGGAGATGGAGATGGAGTCGTGCTATGGGAGCAGAGAGGGAGACGAGGCGAGGCGCCAATGTGCTGTACAGCAGCGGTGACAAACTGCACAGTGCACAAGGTCAGGCTGACTTTGGTAACCCGAACACGCCGCCTGGACTAGTGCCAGGCGCAGGGTGTTGTCACTTCACTGTGAGGACCGGATGAATAGTATTTTTACCATCAAGTGTACCACAGTTGTACTACTACTACTAGTAGTAGGAACATGAGTACTCCAGTATTGTATAGCGGAAATAGGTCTCCCGTGCTAGCATGCCTGTTCACTTCATTGTTCAGGTATCATCCATATTGCGAGTAGAACCAAATTCTCGTGCATGCCCAATCAACGCCCTGCCGCGATGCATGCAGTGGTTGTTCTGGTGCATAAAGGACGGCATGCAGATCGTTCCACACTTGAGAAGAGGAAAAATGGAAAGGTAGAACGTGGCAGCAGAGGAAGAGAACACTGGCTAACGAGGCTGGGAGGGGATCGAGCAGGAAGTTAATGCTCCATGCCTAAAGGTTTTGGGAAAACCTGATTTTCATAAGGTGACTTATACTCACCTAAATGGAGGCAGTATTCCTTAACTAGAGAATGTTGTGTCTCCCACTCTCGCGCTCAAAAAAAAGCTACGACACAATTTTTTTTTATCTGTTTGCATAGGTCCCACCTATCAGGAAGGAGGCACGATACCTAACAGTACGGCTCATCGGTCTACCATAGCGCTTTTCGTTTAGTCTACCTAGCCGTCTAATCAACTGCCTGCACGCCACTTCTCCCATTTACTTCTCCATCCGGAACCGATTCTCCTCGGCTTCTTCACCTCCCCTTCATCTTCATTTGCATCCAAACCCCACTGCGTTCACATTGTTTTAACCTCTTTAAATAATCATCTACTACTTCAGTTAGACTAGCCATCTAATCCTAATTCTCCAAACCATAGCCCTTCATTCCAACGGTTCCAAATGGCGAAAGAGATCGAGATGCAGATTTTTAGCGTCCAACATGTCCTCGTCGAAGGCTCGATGCGCATAGTTGCCATCGTCACCGTCCACCCAAGGGTTGTTCGGAAGTGGATCAACAATGTATCCAACTCCCTCGAAAAGGTAGAGACGAGGGTCATCGGTCTCGACGCAGAGTACACGGAGCGTGCCCCTGGGAAGATCCAGCGCGCCGCCGTCCTTCGGCTCTGCCTCAAAGATGATGTTTTGGTGTACCACATCATACACTCGCCCTCCATACCAGGTGAGCTTCACGATTTCTTGTCTCGGGAGGACGTATACTTCTATGGGGCAGCCATCAAAGGGGACAAACAGAAGCTGGAGCTGTACAACCTTGATTTGAAAAGCATCGCTGACCTACAAACCAAAATCAAAATTCCTGTAGAAGATTGTGATAAACAGACACCATCCCTATTCGACATAGCAAATTTTGTGCTCGGTACAAATCTTCAGAAGGGTGACGAGACGGTGGCATTAAGGTTGTCTGGATGGGAGAATTATCCCTTGACGTACGAGCGGATAAAATATGCTGCCCTTGATGCCCGTGTGAGTTTCGAGATAGCTGCAAGGTCCAAAGAGCTTGTTGTGAAGCCGTCTCCCACAGAGAATGAGAAGAAGAAGAAGAAGAAGAAGAAGAAGAAGAAGAAGAAGAAGAAGAAGAAGAAGAAGAAGAAGAAGAAGAAGAAGAAGAAGAAGAAGAAGAAGAAGAAGAAGAAGAAGAAGAAGAAGAAGAAGAAAAGGCTGCACCAGCAGGAGGGCATTATGGATGGATGGACTATTTCCTCTCTTTTAAAAAAAATTTATTCCCTCTCGGTGTATATTGATATAGATGGACTATTTTGATGGTGTGCATGTCTTGAACAGAGTAGTAGCATGGGTCCGCTTGACTATAAGGAACTATTTATCCGCATATATAGCTTTCTCTGCTACTCCTTCCAGTGATCGGTATGCAGTGCATGTGTCTGTAGACACGACAGCTTGTCCATGGAAGTTCAACTACGGCGACCATCATGTTTCATCTCACGATTCCCACGACGCCTCTCCAACCCACGGCACAACGCCCCCCGACGTGCGCCTCGCCCCTCTCAGCCGCACCGCCCCTCTGCCTTTGTGTGCATGACATGTGGGCCACCTAAAATGCGGCGAGCATCAAGTTTCTACCACAGCCGCACGCGATTCCCACGATGCCGCTTGAACCCATGACACCACACGCCCCCCGACCTGCGGCTCACCCCTCTTGGCCCCACTACCCCTCTGCCTTCGGGAGCATTACATGTGGACCAGTCACCTATCAGGTCCACATGTTATTGACTCAAAGGTAGGTGTAGTAAGGCGCTGAAGCTCACCCGACGTCCCTGAGAGGGAAATGTAACTCTTGCGCCAGGGCTTGTGGTGCTCCCGTAGCACGAACTCGTGCCAAACTTGAGATTTGTTTCTTTACTATACATGCACGCAACGATTTAATGGACATTGTAATCTCAACATGTGATGGCGAGCTCTAAATTTGAATTTGAAACTTATAAAACGAAAAGATTCAAAACAAATAAACTGGGAGAGAGGGAGTATATCGTAGGATGTGTCCCATACAAAATAAGTACCCTGGTTTGTCACCGCGAAGATGCGGTTAGAAAGGAGCACAGTGTCTTCCTACTCGTACGGTAACAAATCGGCTGCAGACAGCATGGTCCGCCTTTGACCGCCATGTGCAAGGTTCGTGCTATCTTATTCAATCTCACTGTGGTTCCATCATACCAATTCATGCGTTGGCCCGTTGCATGGCTGATCCCAATGTTGGACAAAGGTTCTACAGGAACGGTGTCACTGTTGTAAATATTGTGCAAATTGATGTTGGTACCCTCCCGTACATATGCAAGCCAATCTCCACTTGCACCGAGTCTAACCTGTGAAATAGTGGGCAGGGGGAGAATTTGGAAATGGACACGAAAGTAGTCTTTGGAATGCATTTACTACGTGATCAAACTCATCTTACCTGCTCATCGGGGGAAATCCGAGTGCCCCTCAACGTCGGCATCTCAAGGGGCGTCAACTTGCAACTACGGCCACGCCGCGTCTTGGAGAGACCCCAAGGAAACATCCTCGTATGCTCCACGGAACATCAAGATGCATTTGTATGAGTAGTTTATCTTGTGAGAGAAAAGGATGAACGAGGGAAGGCCTCTAGAGATAGAGATGGACACTACTACTACCAATGTGCTGGCCCGTGCGTTGCAATGGATCCAAAGTAGTAGAATAATACTTGTTCACGTGCTTGAAATATAAACACTCTAGTTTTGATATACATGTGTCAGCAGACATGACAGCTTGTCCATGGAAGTTGAACCACGGCGACCATCACGTTTCTTGTTTCTACCACTGCCACATCCACACGCAATTCCCACGACGCCGCTCCAACCCACGGCACGACGTCCCCCGACGTGGACATGGATCCTCTGACGTGGCTATCACTGTCTTGCCCTGCCTTTCCTTCATTGATAGGTGGGACCCACGCTTATGGGTCCCACATGTCAGTGACAGAATGGTAGGATTGTTCGTGTCAGGGGATCCTCATCCCCCCGACGTGCCCCTCATCCCTCTTGGCCCCATCGCTCCTCTGCCTTTGTGTGCATGACATGCGGGCCAGCTGAACTGCGGCGACCATCAACTTTCTACCACAGACACACCCGATTGGACGCATTTTGCCTGCTCCGCTGCTGTGCTCCGATCCGTACTCCCGCACCATCGTATTTTCATCCAGCGGCTGTGACACATTTCGTCTCGGGCATCAATCCTCAACTAGAGTACTTATGTACTATAGGTAGTACCTGTCGGTGTGGCCATCTACGCCTTCTAACGCCCTGACGCCCAGCTGTGGCACCCTCGCCATGGCCACACCACCACCGGTCGGTTCATCTCGAACGAGTGAGTCGCGAACCACGCCACCACCATGAGAATGACATGTGGGCCAGCCGCATTTAAGGTCCGCATGTCATTGACTCATAGGCCGGGCACTAAGCCACTGAAGTTCGGTCCCGTGGGCCCCGAGAGGGAAATGTAACTCCTGCGGCAGGCCTTGTGGTGCTCCCGCAGTACGAGCTCGTGCCAAAACTGGAATTTGTTTCTTACTACTACCAACTAGTACTAGTAAGGTACACGTGCATTGCACGCATGATATTCTGGTGGTTTGTGCATTATGCTTCTACATGTGGAGTTTTCTGGATTCTAACATGTGGCAAAATCTTGTGGAATGTAAGGTTAGGCAAGTTTGATTAACTTAGGTGAGTGTTTGGTTCAAGCCACACCTTAGGCAAGCCACACTAAGGCCCCACATGACATACACACACAAAATGTGGCAAGATTCCGTTAGGCTTGCCAACTTGTGGCTCTCATTTTGAAGAACTAATAACTTTGCCTAAGCTTAGTTATGGCAAAGTTAGTCATGAATTAAGTTCAACCATGGAGTCTTCTAGATTATACATGTGGCAGAATCTGGTGGATGGTATCCAACGGCCAGTAGTGCTCGGATTTGCCATCTTTGTACCATCGGATTGGCTTCATCCAACGACCAAATTTCAAAGTTTTTCACACACTATATAGGGGGTATAGATATAGATGTGTCGGTCCGTTGCAATGGATCCAAAGTATATCTATTTAGTGGAGTGCACTCTAAACACATTATCTATTTATTTTTCTCTAACCTTTCATAGCCATGCAACCAAGCCACATAAGCTTCATGGGTGCCCCACACATCATATTATTCATACTACGTTGATTGAAAAAAAGATAAATCACCCAAAACAAGATCTTCCCTTTTTTTGTTCCTACGATGTTGTGTCGTGCACGTACCTACTAGTTGTATAGTAGTACTAGTAATATAGTATTAGGAGTACAAAGTTGGTACTAGTAGGAGTAGTACTAGTACGGAATGCTCCTACTCTATCAACGAGCCCCATCTGACACCAAATTTCTTGGCTTCCGTGCTACAGCTAGATCTTCCCCTCGTTTCTGTTTTCCAACCCAGCGGCGGGCGGCGTGTCGGTTTGCTCAACAGCGGTCCCACATGAAAGTGAAAATGCTAGGCAACACGCTTTCCTAAGCTATGTGTCGTGCCGGACGGGCCGTGGAGTACTCCTGATTCCCGGGCGTGTGGGGGTGCGACGCGAATGCGGCAGGCCTTTCCCTTTTAGTAGCAATGTGCCTGTGCGTTGCGACGGATCCAAAGTAGTAGAATAGTAGTATTTGTTCACAAACTTGAAATAAATCACTATTGTTTTGATATACTCCTAATATATTACTCCCTCTGTACCTAAATATTTGTCTTTTTTGAGATTTCAAATGGACTATCACATACGGATTATATAGACATATTCTAGTGTTTCTAGCAAGATGCCTGTGCGTTAGACGAAGTTGATGGAAAAGGTAAGCACAACTTATAAATTGATGGATGGAGTACTAGTTACAGTGATGCATATAATTAAGCAAAGGGATTGCACATGTTGGTATTGACTGGAATGAGAATGCAACAGCACAATAAGAATTAAGGCCACGATGATGCGATCGCAGTGGTGGTTATAGAAGGCAAGAAGAAAGATGGATCTATGAACGTACGACCTCCTCCTCCTCAACTTAGTGCACCGGGCCACCGACCGGCGGCTAAGGAGTGGCGGCTTTTGTGGTGACGTCGAGGTGCTTCTCAGCAAAGGCTTCCAAGGCTTCCAGTCGGTTGAGGAAGGCCAACGTCATAGCGTCCTCACTGACCTTGTAGATACCTATGTACACGATTTGCTCGTACACGTGGATGTGTAGGTCGACGAGTTCTTGCAGGACGAGGCGCCTCGCAGCGAGCGTGACCTCGAGGTGGGCATTCTTTGTGGCGTCAGCGCGCAATTGCAGGGCCACCAGTGCTTGAAAGAGGTTCCGGCCATGGAGGCCGATTAGGGTGGCAGGCAATGAGGACCCCGGGCGCGCGGGCTGTAGGAGTACGGCAATGTCGTCCGCAAGCTTCTTGAGGACGGTGAACTTGTTGCTGGTGGCAACAATCATCTGGTCCAACTGAGAGTCGTAGTTGGCGTCGACGGCGGCCATCCACCAGCCGGTCTCCAACACCGTCTGGAGACGATCCTCGGCGCCATGCCGCAGGCCGGCATCGTGGACCATCTGGCGCAGCCATCGCCGCCACGCGACGCCGCCATGGGTCCAGGTGAGCTCTTTTGCGCTTAGTGTAGGTGCTTAGGCAAATGCTTAGGTGCGTGCGATGTGGTAGATGCATTGGAATGGAGGGGCGCCTTTATATGAGGGCAATGAGGACAAACTGTGTTGCATTCACATCGTGCAGCCTCTTTTCCCGGACCTCCTCCCATTACTTCCCTCATGCATTAAATGAAGGAGGATGCATTGGCCATTCAACATATCGAAACCGCCATCAGAACGCCTCGATTCGATCGCGCCAGTGTCCGCCAGCTTATTCGCCGTAGTTGCCATGTCATTTGCTTGCGTGTTGCACTTTGCCATGTCATCATCTGCATTTCATATCATGTCATCATGTGCATTTCATTTTGCATACGTGTTCGTCTCATGCATCCGAGCATTTTCCCCGTTGTCCGTTTTGCAATCCGGCACTCCTATGTCATCCGGTGTCCCCTTCTTGTCTCCTTTCATGTGCGGGTGTTAAACTTTCTCGGAATGGCCCGAGGTTTGCCAAGCGGCCTTGGTATAGCACCGGTAGACCGCCTGTCAAGTTTCGTGCCATTTGGAGGTCGTTTGGTACTCCAACGGTTAACCGGGTAACCGTAAAGCCCTCTTTTGTTGCAGCCCAACACCCCTTCCAAAGTGGCCCAAAACCCATCTAACTCCCCTCCATGCTCTCGTTCGTTCGATCACGATCGCGTGGCCGAAAACCGCTCCTCATTTGGACTCTCCTAGCTCCCTCTACCTATATATATGTGTCCCTCCCGGATTTTTCGCGCAGTCCAACCCTAGCCCCGCTCCTCTCCGCGCCGCCGGACATGTCCGCCCGCCGGACGATCCACCGCCGCCACCACCTCACCCGGCCAATCGAGGCTGCCACGTCGCCTTCCCCCCGCAAGAGCCAACCAGGGTGCGCCACGTGTCCTGGCGGCGTCCCGCCCCACAGCCGGCCCGCTGGCCAGCCAAGGCCCTCCCTGCCCATCCGGCGCACCGCCACCAGCGCCTCGCGCCGCCGTGCCCGCCCTCCACCTCAGAGCCACGCGCCGCAGCAGGCCCGCCCGGCGCCCTCCGCCCGCCAAGGCTCCGTCGGCCCGCCTGCCTCGCCGTGCCAGACGCTCGGCGCGGCGCTCCGTCCGCCTTGGTGCCTCGCCGCCCGCCGCCGTGCTCCTCCGGCCTCGGCCGCCGCCATCTCGCCGGCATCGCCTCGGCCTCCGTGCCGCCCGCGCTCTCGCCCGGCAACCGCCGCCCTCGGCCTCCGGCCTCCCCTCAGCCGCCAGCTCCGCCCGCGTCTGGCTGTCGCTGGCCGGATCCGGCAAGGGGCCGGCCAGATCCGGTGGCCCCGACCTTCCCCGACCTCGCCGGCATCCTCCCCGTCCTCGTCTCCGGCGAGTTTTCCGGCCGCCTCGAAATCCATGCAAATCTTGAGGTTGTCCCCGAAATTGCCTAAGTCCCGGATTTTGTTATTATCATGCCATGTTTGACCTGCTATATCTCTGCATCCTTAACTCCATTTCGTGCGTGTAATATGTCAAATTGTTCGTCTCGACGAGTACTTCATTTCATTCTATTGCATCATTTTCATTTGAGCTCATCTTGATGCACGAAATGCTGTTGGAAGAGTGCATGTTGATGTTAATCTGCTGAAACTGTTATAACTTGCTCATTTATCATTTTTGCCATGATTGATGTGTGCATCCTATGAGGTTGATGTCTACATGTATGTTGATCTATGACATGTCATCTTTCCAGGGGTGTTAACCATGTATTTTTGTGAGTTGTGTGCTGAGTGTATCAAGCTTGCTAAGTAGGGTAGTTGTTGTTGCTGTTTTCCTGACAGATTCTGTTATATTTTGTTGCTAGGTTAACATGCTTCTACTAATCATTCTATGCATAATCTGGAGATGTCCTATAAACATGTTTTCATCTACATGTCTTGCTCTATCCATTCATGCCCTTGGTTGCAATTATAGCCTGCTGGAACATGTTCATATCTTGCTCCAAAGTTGCTTGATAATGTTGTTGTCAGCCTGCTTACATTAAGATCAATGTTTCCATGATTGTTCTCTAGTGATCCATGCACCCTATGACCTTGCTATTGCCATGCTTAGCTTCACAAACATGTCTTCTTACTGTTGGTTGCCTTACCATGCCATGTGTTGCTCTGTGGTGAGTGGTTCAAGCTCACGAACATGCCTACTTATTGTTGTTCCTGTCATGTTTAAATCTGTAATATAACTTGACATGTTTACATGGGTGCCATCATATTTTCTGTGCCCTTTTGGCTCATCGTCAGTAAGGGACTTTTGATCTATGCAATTAGTAGATTCATGCCATGCCTTTGTTTGCCATGATATGTTCTTGTAACATATTGTTTGATAGCTCTGAACATTGCAACCTGATGTTATTTCCTGATAAGTCTGAAACTGTTATTATTTGCAATATCTCCATGTCATTTTGAGCATGTTCTAGTTGTTTCTAGAGATAGCTCAGTGTTCATGTTTTGTTATGCTTTACCTGTACATCATGCCCATGCCTTTTGTTATTATGTTGGGGTGCTGTAGCATGTTGTTTTGATGCTTGTAAGATGCCTAGTTGCTGTTATGGACAGATTGTTGCTATGACTTGTATAGTGTGCATGTGTTGCACCGCTGTGCTCCTTTTGAGTGTGCTCTATATGAAACTTGCTTGATTTTGCATGTAGCTTCATATTATCATGTTGCATCCTTGTTTTGGTGTGTTTGCTTGATGTTTGTATGCATTTTGCATCAATGCCATGTTTAACTTGTTTTGCTCATATCTTCTAGGACGTAGCTCCAAATCTAATGAACTTTATATGTAACTTGACTAGAATTTTGTGTAGATTCTCTTGGTGCTCTTTAACTTGCTGTTTAACAACTTCAACTTAAGGTTTGTTCAGTTCTGGACCAATTTCGAAATATGCATATGAGAACTTACCGGAATTGTTATATGTTGTTTCCGGCCTCATTTAAACTTGTCTTGACGTGTTGCTCTTGTTTGCATCGTCTCTTGCCATGAGTAGCTTCATGTAGCCTTGTCATGCATCATGCTTGTTGTGCATCACGCCTTGTTCATGTGTGGTGTGTTTACCATGTTGTGTGCTTCTTCTTGTTAGTTACTGTTTTCGTTGCGATCGTGAGGATGCGTTCGTATACGTGTGGTTCGTCTTCATGGCTTCTTCTTCTTCATGGACTCGTTCTTCTTCCTTGCGGGATTTCAGGCAAGATGACCGCTACCCTGGATCTCACTACTATCATTGCTATGCTAGTTGCTTCATTCTATCGCTATGCTGCGCTACCTATTACCTGATTATCAAGCCATCCCATATTGCCATGAACCTCTAACCTTTGACACCTTTCCTATGCAAACCATTGATTGGCTATGTTACCGCTTTGCTCAGCCCCTCTTATAGCGTTGCTAGTTGCAGGTGAAGTTGAAGATTTCTCCATGGTAGACAGGATTTTTGGTTGGGATATCACAATATCTCTTATATTATTAATGCATCTATATACTTGGTAAAGGGTGGAAGGCTCGGCCTTATGCCTGGTGTTTTGTTCCACTCTTGCCGCCCTAGTTTCCGTCATACCGGTGTTATGTTCCCGGATTTTATGCTCCTAACGCGGTCGGGTGATTCATGGGACCCCCGACAGTTCACTTTGAATAAAACTTGTCCAAAGAAGGCCCAACCTTGGTTTTACCATTTGCCTCACCACCACCTACTTTTCCCTTGGGAGTCGCTCTCTCGAGGGTCATCTTTATTCAGCCCCCCGGGCCAATGCTTGTCTAAGTGTTGGTCCAAACTAGAGCACCGTGCGGGACCATCCCTTGGCAACTTGGGTTACGCTGGTACTGTGACGCTTAGCTTATCCGGTGTTGCCCTGAGAACGAGATATGTGCAGCTCCTATCGGGATTGTCGGCGCTTCGGGCGGTCTTGCTGGTCTTGTTTTACCATTGTCGAAATGTCTTGTAAACCGGGATTCCGAGACCGATCGGGTCTTCCGGGAGAAGGTTTATTCCTTCGTTGATCGCGAGAGCTTGTCATGGGCTGTTGGGACACCCTGCAGGGTTTAAACTTTCGAGAGCCGTGCCCGCGGTTATGTGGCGATGGGAATTTGTTAATGTCCGTTGTAGATAACTTGACACCGATCCGAATTAAAACGCATCAACCGTGCGTGTGTAGCCGTGATGGTCTCTTCTCGGAGTCCGGAAGTGAACACGGTTTCGTGTTATGTTTGACGTAAGTAGGTGTTTAGGATCACCTCTTGATCATTGCTAGCTTCACGACCGCTCCTTTGCTTCTCTTCTCACTCTCATTTATGTATGTTAGCCACCATACTTGCTTACTCGCTGCAACCTCACCACTTTACCCCTTCCTTTCCCATTAAGCTTTGCTAGTCTTGATACCCATGGTAATGGGATTGCTGAGTCCTCGTGGCTCCACGATTACTACAACATCGATTCTGGTACAGGTTATGCGATGATCATGACGCGAGAGCGATGTTTGCTTGTTTGGAGTTCTTCTTCTGCTTCTTCTTCGATCAGGGGTTAGGTTCCAGGTCGGCAGCTTGGGCTAGCAGGGTGGATATTGTTTGAGTTTCTGTTTATGTTTCATCCGTAGTTGGATGTTGTTCTTGTATGTTGTATTGTTGTACTCATGTGACATTGTCTGTATCGGATGTATCCCCACTATTATGTAATGTTGATGTAATGATATCCACCTTGCAAAAGCGTCTTCAAGATGCGCTTCTATACTTGGTGGGACCTTCGAGTTCCTTTAGGATAGGGTCGCATCTTGGGCGTGACAAGTTGGTATCAGAGCCTCAACCGACCCTAGGAGCCCCCTTGATTGATTGTGTAGTTTGGCCGTTGTTGAGTCTAGAAGAAAACTGTTTTCGGAGTCTAGTTATATCGGAGAGTAGGAATTCTTTTTACTCCTCAGCCCCTTCGTCGCTCTGGTAAGGAATCTTGACGTAGGTGTTTTGACTTACTCCTCTTCCCCTTCAAAAAATTTCTTTAGGGTCACGCAGTTGGTTTTCCAATCGTTGGTTCTCAGCTCTTTTCATCCGGTGCATTCCTCGTCAAGTTGACTCGAGCCTCTTCATTTTTGCCAAGTTCAATCCTCAGTTGTCTTCTTTTCCCACCCGCCCACCCCTTTTTTCTTCTTGGAGCCGGAGTCCGTAATCGAGTATCCATCCTACTCATGTGAAGTCTTTGCTTTCTTTCTTCAATGATTTTAACCGGTGTTTTCTCTTCAAGATATTCGTCGGTTTCCCCCTCCAAGTTGTCTTTGTTTTCCCGCCCTCCCACCCTCTTCTTCCCGGAGCCTGAGTCTGTTCCAAGCATCTATTTCATTCGTACGGAGTCTCTTCAGTCTTCCCTTAATTATCTCAACCGGTGAA
This sequence comes from Aegilops speltoides, assembly GCA_021437245.1. NCBI lineage: Eukaryota > Viridiplantae > Streptophyta > Magnoliopsida > Poales > Poaceae > Aegilops > Aegilops speltoides. The sequence continues at coordinate 337,647,898 of CM038146.1, forward strand.
TTCTCGTCTCGTTCATCATTCTTCATCTCTTTTTCTTTTCCGGTGGATTCAATTCAAGTTTTTCGGTGTTGATCATATTCTTTTCCTCAGCTCAAGTGTTTTTCCCTGCTCGTTCGCCTCTCGCCAGTTTATCCTTCCGGAGTGCTCAAGACATCTCAAGAGATTCGTCTGTGTTCCAATTAATTCAAGGTTGTCACCTCATTCAAATATTTCAATTGTTCCGGTGCATCATCTATCTGTTCAACAATCCTTTCCAACGGTGTTATCTCTTCAATGGGCTCTAACCCACAGGCCTTTTTCCAGGATCTTATCTGACTCTTCTAATTCCCCCGGAGTTATTCTCAAATTCTTTTCAAGTGTGACGTAAGAATGAATTTCATCAGTCACATGCTTTTCCAAGATCTCTTTAAAATCATTTCATTGTTGGCTCAATCTCTTCGCTTTTCATTTCCCCGGAGTATCTCAGTAATTTTGGTGGTGTTTCTCGTCGTCATTTGAAGACCGAAGAAGAGTTTTTACTCACAATCTTGTCCGTTTTCTCGAAGATTCGCGGTTCTAGTTTCGTGTTATCCTCTTTTAATTATTCCATTTGTCAGATATTCTTCCTTACCGATCCAGAGTATGTCAGGAGTTGTTTTCCCGTTTCTTTTCACCGGAGGCCATCATTCCTGTTATCATTCACTATTTATCCCGGTGCTTCGTTCAAGTATTCTTCAACCAGTTCGCGATCCCGCCATTATCTTGTCTTTTTATTCCTCAAGTATCTTTGTGCCTTTCTAATTCTTCCCGGTGATTCATTCTATTTCATCAGTCATTTTGAATTCTTACGGTGGTTCGTTCAAGATTCTTTTTCCTTGATTATCGTTTTTATTCATTCTTTCTTTCTATCCTACCGGTGCTTCATGAAGACCTTCTAAAGTTGCGATATGTCACTTCTCAATCCTTTTTCAAGAAGAATAAGTAGTATGAAAAATCCATTGCTTGTCATCAATTTAATTTGATGAAGGATATAAACATACAATAAATCTTATTCTTATTTCATCTAAGTGAGTAATCCCTTCCTTCGGAGTTTGTTCTTGATGAATAAATTCTAGTTCCAAGTGTTTCATCTTTTCTTTTCCGGAGTTCAAATTTCCTCGGCAATCTCGTCGGAACCCCCATCTTAATCATCGCAAGGCTCATCTTATTTTTTTCCTTCATTCTATCTCATCATCCTTTTGTCACCGGAGTTCTTCATGGTTGTTCTTCATGATTTAATTCATTCTTCAAGAACTCATCAAGATTTTGTTGGAGGAGTTCTAGTATCTTTTCTTCTCGCGTATCGAAGTGCAATTAATTCTCCGTATTCTTTTGAAGTGGAGTTTTGCATTTCTTCGTTCTTCTAAGCTATCCAATCATTTTTGATTGTGGTTGGTTATCACCTCATAATTTTGAGATGCTAAACATAAGTCCACGACAAGCTTATTCTTTTCGTTGTTTAATTTTCTCAACAACTCCGTTCCATCTTTTCTTCTAAGATGCTTTCAATTTCATTCGTGGCACAAGTTGTCATTTCCTTCTCCATTCCTTTCATTCAACTCTTCGAATTCTTCCGGAGGCTTTGTGTTGTTCTTCTTGTCAAGTATCATTGCATCTTCTCTAGTTCATGATTCGATCCTCTCCATGTTCAACCGGAGTGCTGCCTAAATCCTTTAGTCTTATTCGTTTCTTATCTCGTTCTAACCGGAGTCGTTTCAGAGTCTATCTGATTCTGTGAGCTTTCAATTCTCGTCATTCTCGTCGTTCCTTTCTTCTTCTCGAGTGCTCTCGATTCTTTGCTTCTTATCTTGAGTTCTTGTTTCACCTCATTCCTTTTTCCCTCCGTCTCGGTCCTAAGATCTCGGGACGAGATCTCTTGTTAGTGGAGGAGTGTTGTAACGCCCCGGATTCGATGCGCCAGGTGTCTGCCAGTTATTCGCCGTAGTTGCCATGTCATTTGCTTGCGTGTTGCACTTTGCCATGTCATCATCTGCATTTCATATCATGTCATCATGTGCATTTCATTTTGCATACGTGTTCGTCTCATGCATCCGAGCATTTTTCCCGTTGTCCGTTTTGTAATCCGGCACTCCTATGTCATCCGGCGTCCCCTTCTTGTCTCCTTTCGTGTGCGGGTGTTAAACTTTCTCGGAATGGCCCGAGGTTTGCCAAGCGGCCTTGGTATAGCACCGGTAGACCGCCTGTCAAGTTTCGTGCCATTTGGAGGTCGTTTGGTACTCCAACGGTTAACCGAGTAACCGTAAAGCCCTCTTTTGTTGCAGCCCAACACCCCTTCCAAAGTGGCCCAAAACCCATCTAACTCCCCTCCATGCTCTTGGTCGTTCGATCACGATCGCGTGGCCGAAAACCTCTCCTCATTTGGACTCTCCTAGCTCCCTCTACCTATATATATGTGTCCCTCCCGGATTTTTCACATCCAACCCTAGCCCGCTCCTCTCGCGCCGCGGACATGTCCGCCCGCCGGACGGACGCCCACCGCCGCCAGCCACCTCACCCGGCCAATCAGAGGCTGCCACGTCGCCTTCCCGCCGCCAAGCAGCCAACCAGGCGCGCCACGTGTCCCTGGCGGCGTCCCCCATTGCCCGGCCCGCTTCCAGCGCGGCTGGCCCTCCCTGCCCATCCGGCCACGCCGCCGCCCAGCGCCTCGCGCCGCGTGCGCCCCCACGCCTTGGGGCTGCCACGCGCGCCCACGGCCGGCCCGCCCGGTTTCCCTCCGCCCGCACGGCCTGTCCGTCGGCCCGCCTGCCCGCCACACACAGACGTCTCGGCGCCGACTCTGTCAGGATGCCTCGCCGCCCGCCGCCGTGCTCCTCCGGCCTCGGCCGCCCCCGGCCTCGCCGGCGTCGCCTCGGCCTCCGCGCCGCCCTGCGCTCTCGCCGGCAACCGCCGCCCTCGGCCTCCGGCCTCCCCTGCCGCCCAGCTCCGCCGCCCTGCGGCCGTCGCCGGCCGGATCCGGCAAGGGGCCGGCCAGATCCGGTGGCCCCGACGTTCCCCAACCTCGCCGGCATCCTCCCCGTCCTCGTCTCTGGCGAGTTTTCCGGCCGCCTCGAAATCCATGCAAATCTTGAGGTTGTCCCCGAAATTGCCTGTCCCAGATTTTGTTATTATCATGCCATGTTTGACCTGCTATATCTCTGCATCCTTAACTCCATTTCGTGCGTGTAATATGTCAAATTGTTCGTCTCGACGAGTACTTCATTTCATTCCATTGCATCATTTTCATTTGAGCTCATCTTGATGCCCGAAATGCTGTTGGAAGAGTGCATGTTGATGTTAATCTGCTGAAACTGTTATAACTTGCTCATTTATCATTTTTGCCATGATTGATGTGTGCATCCTATGAGGTTGATGTCTACATGTATGTTGATCTATGCCATGCCATCTTTCCAGGGGTGTTAACCATGTATTTTTGTGAGTTGTGTGCTGAGTGTATCAAGCTTGCTAAGTAGGGTAGTTGATGTTGTTGTTTTCTGACAGATTCTGTTATATTTTGTTGCTATGTTAACATGCTTCTACTAATCATTCTATGCATAATCTGGAGATGTCCTATAAACATGTTTTGATCTACATGTCTTGCTCTATCCATTCATGCCCTTGGTTGCAATTATAGCCTGCTGGAACATGTTCATATCTTGCTCCAAAGTTGCTTGATAATGTTGCTGTCAGCCTATTTACATTAAGATCAATGTTTCCATGATTGTTTGCTAGTGATCCATGCACCCTATGACCTTGCTCTTGCCATGCTTAGCTTCACAAACATGTCTTCTTACTGTTGGTTGCCTTACCATGCCATGTATTGCTCTGTGGTGAGTGGTTCAAGCTCACGAACATGCCTACTTATTGTTGTTCCTGTCATGTTTAAATCTGTAATATAACTTGACATGTTTACATGGGTGCCATCATATTTTCTGTGCCCTTTTGGCTCATGGTCAGTAAGGGACTTTTGATCTATGCAATTAGTAGATTCATGCCATGCCTTTTGTTTGCCATGATATGTTCCTGTAACATATTGTTTGATAGCTCTGTACATTGCAACCTGATGTTATTTCCTGATAAGTCTGAAACTGTTATTATTTGCAATATCTCCATGTCATTTTGAGCATGTTCTAGTTGTTTCTGGAGATAGCTCAGTGTTCATGTTTTGTTATGCTTTACCTGTACATCATGCCCATGCCTTTTGTTATTATGTTGGGGTGCTGTAGCATGTTGTTTTGATGCTTGTAAGATGCCTAGTTGTTTGTTATGGATGATTGTTGCTATGACTTGTATAGTGTGCATGTGTTGCACCGTTGCTCCGTTTTGAGTGTGCTCTATATGAAACTTGCTTGATTTTGCATGTAGCTTCATATTATCATGTTGCATCCTTGTTTTGGTGTGTTTGCTTGATGTTTGTATGCATTTTGCATCAATGCCATGTTTAACTTGTTTTGCTCATATCTTCTAGGACGTAGCTCCAAATCTAATGAACTTTATATGTAACTTGACTAGAATTTCGTGTAGATTCTCTTGGTGCTCTTTAACTTGCTGTTTAACAACTTCAACTTAAGGTTTGTTCAGTTCTGGACCAATTTCGAAATATGCATATGAGGACTTACCGGAATTGTTATATGTTGTTTCCGGCCTCATTTAAACTTGTCTTGACGAGTTGCTCTTGTTTGCATCGTCTCTTGCCATGAGTAGCTTCATGTAGCCTTGTCATGCATCATGCTTGTTGTGCATCATGCCTTGTTCATATGTGGTGTGTTTACCATGTTGTGTGCTTCTTCTTGTTAGTTACTGTTTTCGTTGCGATCGTGAGGATGCGTTCGTCTACATGTGGTTTGTCTTCGTGGCTTCTTCTTCTTCATGGACTCGTTCTTCTTCCTTGCGGGATTTCAGGCAAGATGACCACTACCCTGGATCTCACTACTATCATTGCTATGCTAGTTGCTTCGTTCTATCGCTATGCTGCGCTCCCTATTACCTGTTTATCAAGCCATCCCATATTGCCATGAACCTCTAACCTTTGACACCTTTCCTATGCAAACCATTGATTGGCTATGTTACCGCTTTGCTCAGCCCCTCTTATAGCGTTGCTAGTTGCAGGTGAAGTTGAAGATTTCTCCATGGTGGAAAGGATTTTTTGTTGGGATATCACAATATCTCTTATATTATTAATGCATCTATATACTTGGTAAAGGGTGGAAGGCTCGGCCTTATGCCTGGTGTTTTGTTTCACTCTTGCCGCCCTAGTTTCCGTCATACCGGTGTTATGTTCCCGGATTTTTGCGTTCCTAACGCGGTCGGGTGATTTATGGACCCCCTGACAGTTTGCTTTGAATAAAACTTGTCCAGCAAGGCCCAACCTTGGTTTTACCATTTGCCTCACCACCACCTACTTTTCCCTTGGGAGTCGCTCTCTCGAGGGTCATCTTTATTCAGCCCCCCGGGCCAATGCTTGTCTAAGTGTTGGTCCAAACTAGAGCACCGTGCGGGACCATCCCTTGGCAACTTGGGTTACGTCGGTACCTGTACGCTTAGCTTATCCGGTGTTGCCCTGAGAACGAGATATGTGCAGCTCCTATCGGGATTGTCGGCGCATCGGGCGGTCTTGCTGGTCTTGTTTTACCATTGTCGAAATGTCTTGTAAACCGGGATTCCGAGACTGATAGGGTCTTCCTGGGAGAAGGTCTATTCCTTCGTTGATCGCGAGAGCTTGTCATGGGCTAAGTTGGGACACCCCTGCAGGGTTTAAACTTTTGAGAGTCGTACCCGCGGTTATGTGGCAGATGGGAATTTGTTAATGTCCGGTTGTAGATAACTTAACACCTAATCCTAATTAAAACGCATCAACCGCGTGTGTAGCCGTGATGGTCTCTTCTCGGCGGAGTCCGGGAAGTGAACACGGTTTCTTTGTTATGTTTGACGTAAGTAGGTGTTTAGGATCACCTCTTGATCATTGCTAGCTTCACGACCGCTCCTTTGCTTCTCTTCTCGCTCTCATTTGCGTATGTTAGCCACCATACTTGCTTAGTCGCTGCTGCAACCTCACCACTTTACCCCTTCCTTTCCCATTAAGCTTTGCTAGTCTTGATACCCATGGTAATGGGATTGCTGAGTCCTCGTGGCTCACAAATTACTAAAACATCAGTTGCAGGTACAGGTTATGCGATGATCATGACGCGAGAGCGATGTTTGCTTGTTTGGAGTTCTTCTTCTGCTTCTTCTTTGATCAGGGGATAGGTTCCAGGTCGGCAGCCTGGGCTAGCAGGGTGGATATTGTTTGAGTTTCTGTTTATGTTTCATCCGTAGTCGGATGTTGTTCTTGTATGTTGTATTGTTGTATTCATGTGACATTGTTTGTATCGGATGTATCCCCACTATTATGTAATGTTGATGTAATGATATCCACCTTGCAAAAGCGTCTTCAAGATGCGCTTCTATCCTTGGTGGGACCTTCGAGTTCCTTTAGGATAGGGTCGCATCTTGGGCATGATAGCTACTCCCTCCGTAGTCTGCATTAAAGCCATATCGGGAACTGCGCCACCCGCTGTCAAATCGAATACTCCCTCCGTCTAGGTGAGTGTTAAGTCATCTTACGAAAACCAAATAGTAAACATATAGGCGTGGTAATTAACTCTCACATTGTTTCTTATTTTTTGACATAAATAGCGGAATCAACCAATAAGAAATGTGGGGCTTGTATGCTTTTAATGACTTGAGACTATCAAACATGACATGCAAGGTCGGTTAGTTCATAAGAACAAATACAACCCACGTCAGCACACACGCATCTTATAGCATCACATCCAATGGATATAAAAGATGAATGAGACCAAATTATATCTCATCTAGATGAGTTCTAGCAAAACTGTATTAATAATACTTAGTACACCTGCGCCATGTATCATATATTAGTATCATGTAGTACTTTATTTATTGCCATGTATGACACATAGTACTCAACTCTCTCTCTCTCTCTCTCTCTTTCTTCATTTAATTCTATGACACCTCATCAAAATTGCTAAGGCTAGTACCATTACAACCAGCCTTAGCAAATACTAAACATTAAGTTCTCTCGTTTTCCTCTCCACCTTGGTCACCTAGACATAGGGAGTATACTGCGCGGGCTTTTCCTGCGCGGTAGGTGGGGCAGTTCTGCCTAGTCGGTTCGACAGAGGCGCGAGAAGACGAGGGAGTAGGCTGCTGCAAACGTAGGGTTGTGTGATTTGACATCGAGTTACTGTTGGACAGGTGGGGCCCCGTGATTTGACTTGCCATTATCATTTTAACTGCGGCACTACAATCGGCGTGAGTCTCCCGATTCCTGAGCACCTCCATACAGGTGCCTCTCCCAATGCTGCACCATGTAGTAGAGGCTGGCTCTTGCATGAGAGCCCACTTCTCCACTTTTTCCTTGCCTCTCTTTCCTCCACATATGCAAAAATGCCATGTAAAGCGCACTATTGTACTTACTTGCTCCTACAGGTTAATCAAGAAGAGAGAGATTAGTTTGGTGACCCAAGGTAGAAACGGTGCTAAGTGCGTGTACCTAGGTGAAAAGACAATTTTGAGTCTGTAGCTAATTAAATGAAGCAAACTTAGCAACACCATTTCATTGGAAGAGGTCACTCCTTGGAAAATGCAATAAATACTAGTACTCCCTGTGTCCCATAATATAAGAACGTTTTTGGCACTACACTAGTGTCAAAACGTTCTTATATTATGGGACGGAGAGAGTATGAAGAAAGAGATAGAGAGGAGTAAAAAAATACACTTATAGCCAACCTTATAGCTAACCTTGTTGTAGTATGAGTGACTAAGTGATGACTATGTATGACATGCCAACATCAGATAGCCTAACGCACCGTGTTAAATCTTCAAGGGCGCAACCGTGCGAGCGACGCAACGGTCGTGGTAGGCGCGACCATGATACGGGCTGCTGGCAGCCCTTGGATCTGAGATCAAACGGTCACATGCTAAGTTGCTGAAAATTTGCAGAATAACCCTCCAGGATAGGATATTCACCCATAGGTCTAGAATCACGCCTTGCAACCATTCGATCTCAGATCCAAGGGCTCTTGGAAGCCCGTTGTTGGGGAACGTAGCAGAAATTCAAAATTTTCTATGCAACACCAAGATCAATCTATGGAGTAATCTAGCAATGAGGGGAAGGAGAGTGCATCTACATACCCTTGTAGATCGCTAAGCGGAAGCGTTCAAGTGAACGGGGTTGATGGAGTCGTACTCGTCATGATCCAAATCACCGATGATCCTAGTGCCGAACGGACGGCACCTCCGCGTTCAACACACATGCAGCCCGGTGACGTCTCCCATGCCTTGATCTAGCAAGGAGAGAGGGAGAGGTTGGGGAAGACTTCGTCCAGCAGCAGCACGACGGCATGGTGGTGGTGGAGGAGCACGGAACTCTAGCAGGGCTTCGCCAAGCACTACGAGAGACGAGGAGGGAGAGGGGTAGGGCTGCGCCAACAGGAGAAGAACTTCGTGCGTTGGGCTGCCCCTTTGCCTCCACTATATATAGGGGGAGAGGGAGGGCTGCGCCCCCACCTAGGGTTCCCTCCCTAGGGGTGGCGGCAGCCCCAATCCCCATCTGGGGTGGCGGCTGTTGGGGAGAGAAAGCGCGCACTGCATGGGCCTTTAGGGCCCATCCGCCCTAGGGTTTGCCCCTCTCTCTCTAGGCACATGGGCCTTGGTGGGGCGCCCTGCACCACCTAGGGGCTGGTCCTTCTCAAACTTGGCCCATGTATGCCTCCGGGGCCCGTGGCCCCTCCGGTGGACCCGGACCCCCCGGTGGTCCCAGACACTACGGTGATGCCCTAACACTTCCGGTGGCCAAAACCATACTTACTATATATCAATCTTTACCTCCGAACCATTCCGGAACTCCTCGTGATGTCCGGGATCTTATCCGGGACTCCGAACAACATTCAGTAACCGCGTACATACTTTCCCTATAACCCTAGCGTCATCGAACCTTAAGTGTGTAGACCCTACGGGTTCGGGAGACACGTAGACATGACCGAGACAACTCTCCGGCCAATAACCAACAGCGGGATCTGGATACCCATGTTGGCTCCCACATGTTCCACGATGATCTCATCAGATGAACCACGATGTCGAGGATTCAATCAATCCCGTATTCAATTCCCTTTGTCTAGCGGTATAGTACTTGCCCGAGATTCGATCGTCGGTATCCCGATACCTTGTTCATTCTCATTGCCAGCAAGTCTCTTTACTCGTTCCGTAACACATCATCCCGTGATCAACCCCTTGGTCACATTGTGCACATTATGATGATGTCCTACCGAGTGGGCCCAGAGATACCTCTCCGTCACACGGAGTGACAAATCCCAGTCTCGATTCGTGCCAACCCAACAGACACTTTCGGAGATACCCGTAGTGCACCTTTATAGCCACCCAGTTGCGTTGTGACGTTTGGTACACCCAAAGTATTCCTACGGTATCCGGGAGTTGCACAATCTCATGTTCTAAGGAAATGATACTTGACATTAGAAAAGCTTTAGTATACGAACTACACGATCTTTGTGCTAGGCTTAGGATTGGGTCTTGTCCATCACATCATTCTCCTAATGATGTGATCCCGTTATCAACGACATCCAATGTCCATGGTCAGGAAACCGTAACCATCTATTGATCAACGAGCTAGTCAACTAGAGGCTTACTAGGGACATGGTGTTGTCTATGTATCCAAACATGTATCTGAGTTTCCTATCAATACAATTATAGCATGGATAATAAATGATTATCATGAACAAGGAAATAATATAGTAATGACCAATTTATTATTGCCTCTAGGGCATATTTCCAACAGTCTCTCACTTGCACTAGAGTCAATAATCTAGTTCACATCGCCATGTGATTAACACTCACAGGTCACATTGCCATGTGACCAACATCCAAAGAGTTTACTAGTGTCACTAAACTAGTTCACATCATCATGTGATTAGGACTCAATGAGTTCTGGGGTTTGATCATGTTTTGCTTGTGAGAGTGTTTTTAGTCAACGGGTCTGCAACATTCAGATCCGTATGTACTTCGCAAATCTCTAGGTCATATTGTAAATGCTGCTTCCACGCTCCACTTGGAGCTATTCCAAATGGTTGCTCCACTATACGTATCCGGTTTGCTACTCAGAGTCATTCGGATAGGTGTTAAAGCTTGCATCGACGTAACCCTTTACGCCGAACTCTTTATCACCTCCATAATCAAGAAAGATATCCTTATTCCTCTAAGGATAATTTTGACCGCTATCTGGTGGTCCACTCCTTGATCACCTTTATACTCTCTTACTAGACATGTGACAAGGCACACATCAGGTGCGGTACTCAGCATAGCATACTGTAGAGCCTACGTCTAAAGCATAGGGGACGACCTTCGTCCTTTCTCTCTCTTCTGCCGTGGTCAAGCTTTAAGTCTTAACTTCATACCTTACAACTCAGGCAAGAACTTCTTCTTTGACTGATCCATCTTGAACACCTTCAAGATCATGTCAAGGTACATGCTCATTTGAAAGTACCATTAAGCATTTTTTATCTATCCTCATAGATCTTGATGCTCAATGTTCAAGCAGCTTAATCCAGGTTTTCTATTGAAAAACACTTTTCAAATAACCCTATATGCTTTCCATAAATTCTACATCATTTCTGATCCACAATTATGTCAACAACATATACTCATCAGAAATTCTATAGTGCTCCCACTCACTTCTTTGGAGATACAAGTTTCTCATAAACTTTGTATAAACCCAAAATCTTTGATCATCTCATCAAAGCGCATATTCTGACTCTGAGATGCTTGCTCTAGTCCATGGAAGGATCGCTGGAGCTAGCATACCTTTTAGCATCCTTAGGATCCACAAAACCTTTCTGATTGTATCACATACAACCTTTCCTTATGAAAACTGGTAAGGAAACTCGTTTTGACATCCATCTGCCAGATTTCATAAATGCAGCTAATGCTAACATGATTCCGACGGACTTAAGCATCGCTACGGATGAGAAAATCTCATCGTCGTCAACTCCTTGAACTTGTGAAAAACTCTTCGCCACAAGTCGAGCTTCATAGACGGTGACATTACTGTCCACGTCTGTCTTCTTCTTAAAGATCCATTCATCTCAATGGCTTGCCGATCATCGGGCAAGTTCACCAAAGTCTATTCTTTGTTCTGATACATGGATCCTATCTCGGATTTCATGGCTTCTAACCATTTGTCAGAATATGGGCCCACCATCGCTTCTCCATAGCTCGCAGGTTCATTGTCGTCTAGCAACATGACCTTCAAGGCAGGATTACTATACTACTCTGAAGTAGTATGCATCCTTGTCACCCCACGAGGTACGGTAGTGACTTGATCCAAAACTTCATGAGCACTATCATGAGCTTCTACTTCAATTGGTGTGGGCGCCACAGGAACAACTTCCTGTGCCCTGCTACACACTAGTTGAAGTGACGGTTCAATAACCTCATCAAGTCTCCACCATGCTCCCACTCAACTTTCTGAGACAAACTTTTCCTCGAGAAAGGACCCGATTCAAGAAACAATCCCTATTGCTTTCGGATCTGAATTAGGAGGTATACCCAACTGTTTTGGGTGTCCTATGAAGATGCATTTTATCCGCTTTGGGTTCGAGCTTATCAACCTGAAACTTTTTCACATAAGCGTCGCAGCCCCAAACTTTTAAGAAACAACAACTTAGGTTTCTCCAAACCATAGTTCAAATGGTGTCGTCTCAACGGAATTACGTGGTGCCCTATTAAAGTGAGTGCGGTTGTCTCTAATGCCTAACCCATGAATGATAGTGGTAATTCGATAAGAGACATCATGGTACGCACCATATCCAATAGGGTGCAACTATGATGTTCGGACACACCATCACACTATGGTGTTCCAGGCGGTATTAATTGTGAAACAATTTCCACAATGTCTTAATTATGTGCAAAGCTCAGAACTCAGATACTCATCTCTATGATCATATCATAGACATTTTATCCTCTTGTCAAGATGATCTTCAACTTCACTCTGAAATTACTTGAACCATTCAATAATATAGACTTGTGTTTCATCAAGTAAATATACTCAGTATCTACTCAAATCATCCGTGAAGAACATAACGATATCAACTGCGTGCCTTAGCACTCATTGAACTGCACACATCAAAATGTATTACTTCCAACAAGTTGCTTTCTTGTTCCATTTCACAGAAACCGTGGCTTTCAGTCATCTTGCCCATATGGTATGATTTGCATGTCTCAAGTGATTCAGAATCAAGTGAGTCCAAACTGTCCATCTGCATGGAGTTTCTTCATGCGTATATACCAATAGACATGGTTCACATGTCTCAATCTTTTTCAAAAACGAGTGAGTCCAAAGATCCATCAACATGGAGCTTCTTCATGCGTTTTATACCAATATAACTTACATGGCAGTGCCACAAGTAGGTGGTACTATCATTACTATCTTATATCTTTTGGCATGAACATGTGTATCACTACGATCGAGATTCAATAAACCATTCATTTTGGGTGCAAGACCATTGAAGGTATTATTCAAATAAACAGAGTAACCATTATTCTCCTTAAATGAATAACCGTATTGCGATGGACATAATCCAATCATGTCTATGCTCAACTCAAACACCAAATAACAATTATTTAGGTTTAACACCAATCTCGATGGTAGAGGGAGCGTGCGATGCTTGATCACATCAAGATTGGAAAACACTTCCAACACATATCGTCAGCTCACCTTTAGCTAGTCTCCATTTATTCCGTAGCTTTTATTTCGACTTACTAACACTTAGCAACCGAACCGGTATCTAATACCCTGGTGCTACTAGGAGTACTAGTAAAGTACACATTAACATAATGTATATCCAATATACTTCTATCGACCTTGCCAGCCTTCTCATCTACCAAGTATCTAGGGTAATTCTGCTTCAAAGGATCGCTCCTTATTATAGAAGCACTTAGTCTCGGGTTTGGGTTCAACCTCGGGTTTCTCCACTAGAGCAGCAGCTGATTTGCCATTTCATGAAGTATCCCTTCTTGCCCTTGCCCTTCCTAAAATTAGTGGTTTCACTAACCATCAACAATTGATGCTCCTTCTTGATTTCTACTTTCGCGTGTCAAACATCGCGAATCATCATATCTATCCCTTGATATGTTATAGTTCATCACGAAGCTCTAGCAGCTTGGTGGCAATGACTTTGGAGAAACATCACTATCTCATCTGGAAGATTAACTCCCACTCGATTCAAGTGATTGTGGTACTCAGACAATCTGAGCACAAGCTCAATGATTGAGCTTTTCTCCTTTAATTTGCAGGCTAAGAGACTCGTCGGAGGTCTTATACCTCTTGACGTGGGCACGAGCCTGAAATCCCAATTTCAGCCCTCGAAACATCTCATATGTTTTGCGGCGTTTCAAAATCGTATTTGGTGCCTCAACTCTAAACCTTTTAACTGAACTATCACGTAGTTATCAAAACGTGTGTGTCAGATGTTCACAACATCCACAGACGATGTTCAAGGTTCAGCACACTGAGCGCTGCATTCAGGACATAAGCCTTCTTCGAAGCAACGAGGACAATCCTCAGTTTACGGACCTAGTCCACATAATTGCTACTATCAACTTTCAACTGAATTTTTTTCTAGGAACATATCTAAACAGTAGAACTAAAGCGAGCTTTACATAATTTGCAAAGATCTTTTAACTATGTTTAGGATAATTAAGTTCATCTTATGAACTCCCACTCAGATAGACATCCCTCTAGTCATCTAAGGGATTACATGATCCGAGTCAACTAGGCCGTGTCCGATCATCACGTGAAACGGACTAGTCAACGTCGGTGAACATCTTCATGTTGATCGTATCTTCTATACGACTCATGCTCGACCTTTCGGTCTTCCGTGTTCCGAGGCCATGTCTGTACATGCTAGGCTCGTCAAGTCAACCTAAGTGTATTGCGTGTGTAAATCTGGCTTACACCCGTTGTATTCAAACGTTAGAATCTATCACACCCGATCATCACGTGGTGCTTCGAAACAACGAACCTTCGCAACGGTGCACAGTTAAGGGGAACACTTTTCTTGAAATTATTGCGAGGGATCATCTTATTTAATCTACCGTCGTTCTAAGCAAATAAGATGCATAAACATGATAAACATCACTTGCAATCAAAAAGTGACATGATATGGCCAATATCATTTTGCTCCTTTTGATCTCCATCTTCGGGGCTCCATGATCATCATCGTCACCGGCATGACACCATGATCTCCATCATCATCTCTCCATGAAGTTGTCTCGCCAACTATTACTTCTACTACTATGGCTAACGGTTTAGCAATAAAGTAAAGTAATTACATGGCGTTGTTCATTGAAACGCAGGTCATACAATAAATTAAGACAACTCCTATGGCTCCTGCCGGTTGTCATACTCATCGACATGCAATTCGTGATTCCTATTACAAGAACATGATCAATCTCATACATATCATTCATCACATTCATATCACATCACATAGCATACCCTGCAAAAACAAGTTAGATGTCCTCTAATTGTTGTCTGCATGTTTTACGTGGCTGCTATGGGTTTCTAGCAAGAACGTTTCTTACCTACGCAAAAACCACAACGTGATATGTCAATTGCTATTTACCCTTCATAAGGACCCTTTTCATCGAATCCGATCCGAATAAAGTGGGAGAGACTGGCACCCGCTAGCCACCTTATGCAAAAAGTGCATGTCAGTCAGTGGAACCTGTCTCACGTAAGTGTACGTGTAAGGTCGGTCCGGGCCGCTTCATCCCACAATACCATCGAAACAAGATTGGACTAGTAACGGTAAGCATATTGAACAAAATCAACACCCACAAGAACTTGTGTTCTACTCGTGCATAGAAACTACGCATAGACCTAGCTCATGATGCAACTGTTGGGGAACGTAGCAGAAATTCAAAAATTTCTACGCAATACCAAGATCAATCTATGGAGTAATCTAGCAATGAGGGGAAGGAGAGTGCATCTACATACCCTTGTAGATCGCTAAGCGGAAGCGTTCAAGTGAACAGGGTTGATGGAGTCGTACTCGTCGTGATCCAAATCACCGATGATCCTAGTGCCGAACGGACGGCACCTCCGCGTTCAAAACACATGCAACCCGGTGACGTCTCCCATGCCTTGATCCAGCAAGGAGAGAGGGAGAGGTTGGGGAAGACTCCGTCCAGCAGTAGCACGACGGCATGGTGGTGGTGGAGGAGCGCGGAACTCCAGCAGGGCTTCGCCAAGCACTACGAGAGACGAGGAGGGAGAGGGGTAGGGCTGCGCCAACAGGAGAAGAACTTCGTGCGTTGGGCTGCCCCTTTGCCTCCACTATATATAGGGGGAGGGAGGGCTGTGCCCCCACCTAGGGTTCCCTCCCTAGGGGTGGCGGTAGCCGCAATCCCCATCTGGGGTGCCGGCCAAGTGGGGGGGAGAGGGAGGCGCACCAGGCATGGGCCTTTAGGGCCCATCTGCCCTAGGGTTTGCCCCCTCTTCTCTCTAGGCGCATGGGCCTTGGTGGGGAGGCGCCCCAGCCCACCTAGGAGCTGGTCCCTTCTCACACTTGGCCCATGTATGCCTCCGGGGCCCGTGGCCCTCTCGGTGGACCCCCGGACCCCTCCGGTGGTCCCGGTACACTACCGGTGATGTTCGGAACACTTCCGGTGGCCAAAACCATACTTCCTATATATCAATCTTTACCTCCGGACCACTCCGGAACTCCTCCTGACGTCCGGGATCTTATCCAGGACTCCGAACAACATTCGGTAACTGAGTACATACTTTCCCTATAACCCTAGCGTCATCGAGCCTTAAGTGTGTAGACCCTACGTGTTCGGGAGACACGTAGACATGACCGAGATAACTCTCTAGCCAATAACCAATAGCGGGATCTGGATACCCATGTTGGCTCCCACATGTTCCACGATGATCTCATCGGATGAACCACGATGTCGAGCATTCAATCAATCCCGTATTCAATTCCCTTTGTCTAGCGGTATAGTACTTGCCCGAGATTCGATCGTCGGTATCCCGATACCTTGTTCATTCTCATTACCAGCAAGTCTCTTTACTCGTTCCGTAACACATCATCCCGTGATCAACCCCTTGGTCACATTGTGCACATTATGATGACGTCCTACCAAGTGGGCCCAGAGATACCTCTCCGTCACACGGTGACAAATCCCAGTCTCGATTCGTGCCAACCCAACAGACACTTTCGGAGATACCCGTAGTGCACCTTTATAGCCACCCAATTACGTTGTGATGTTTGGTACACCCAAAGTATTCCTACAGTATCCGGGAGTTGCACAATCTCATGGTGTAAGGAAATGATACTTGACATTAGAGAAGCTTTAGCATACGAACTACACGATCTTTGTGCTAGGCTTAGGATTGGGTCTTGTCCATCACATCATTCTCCTAATGACGTGATCCCATTATCAACGACATCCAATGTCCATGGTCAGGAAACCGTAACCATCTGTTGATCAATGAGCTAGTCAACTAGAGGCTTACTAGGGACATGGTGTTGTCTATGTATCCATACATGTATCTGAGTTTCCTATCAATACAATTATAGCATGGATAATAAACGATTATCATGAACAAGGAAATAATATAATAATAACCAATTTATTATTGCCTCTAGGGCATATTTCCAACAAACGTATCTTGGGAGAATGGAAAGCCACTACCCTGCCGTTCACACGCTGGCAGTTCGCTCCTACTCGTCCCCGCACGTCCTTTAATACTACGGCGGTTTGCTCCTAGTCGTCCCGTCCATTCACATTATGGTAGTTCCACTAATCCTAACCCTCCTCTCAAATCCATGGCGTCCCAAATCTCCACGATCGGCTGTGAGTACAAGGTTAGAACCATCACCGGCGATGAGTTCGACGTCATCTACACTCGTTCTTCCGCGACGGTGAAAGGATGCCTTTCTCGCTTCAAACGCATGTTCAAAGACTCAAATGATGAGTGGGTCGCTGGGTAGATGTTGAGTACACCACATTCCTGGGACGAGAGAAGAATCTGAAGGACGAAGAGAGGAAGAAGCCCATCGTGATCCAGGTTTGCGTGCATGACTTATGCTTGGTCTACCACATTTGCCATGCTGACGTTGAATGCCTGGATTTTAAGAACTTCCTCGAGAGCAACCTAGTCAAATTCATTACTGTAGACTTTGGTAACGACAAAGAAGTCCTGGGTCGGATAGGCCTCGTTGTAGGCAACACCTTTGACCTCCAGAAGAATCGGCTGGTGTCCTCTCGTCACCTTCACGCCGACCTGGCAGAGCCATGGTTCATCCTTCAGACGTAAACCGGAGAAACCTCCATACATGTTTCATCATTATGCATGGCAGCGGAATGTACTAGATATAGACCACATCCACTACACTGCAATGGATGGCTACCTTTGTTTCAATATCTACAAGGGTTGGATGAAGAGGAACATCCAAGTGTGCAGTTCAAGCAAAGAAGTATCAGCCAAGAGGAAGAGGGACAAGGATGAAGTCGAGGACATGGACAAGAACTCCGAGTAAGGTGGCAGTGTCGTTGCTCATGGTGGTTCTGATGCAGTGTCTACCAGAATAGTTGCAAAGTTTAATTTCAGGTGTGCTTAATTTAGTTTGAGGGGTGTGTTGTGCAGAGCCCCCAGCAGAACTATGTTATGTTTCTTCTTGTTACTTTAACTCTTCAGTACGTACATACTAGTATTTCTTACATTTCATCTTTTAGTTAGTATAGTACTACCACTCGTTTCTTCACATTATATATGTACAATATATACGGCCAACATCATATAGCCAGCAGTTTAGTTGTCAAAGAATTTCAGGGTGCTTATTTTTGTCAAAGAAATCCAGGGTGCTTAGTTTTATTTGAGGGGTGGGTTGTGCACTTGTGTTGGACACCATTATTGTGACAAGCCTTTTTAATAGTACTATATGCATAATTTGGCGATGAGCGCTCTCTATATGTACCACCTTTTTTTTAATTTCAAGTTTTGCACCATGGCGCAATCCATCGATACTACTACTATACAAAAGTATAAAATTTTAAAAAGGCTAGAGGGCGGGGCAGTCTAGCTCGGTCGGTTTCACGAGAGGTGAGGGCCTTTGTGATTCGACGGCTCATTACTGCTGTCAAATTGAATAGTACTGCACCGCCCGCTGCACGCCCAGCGCCTCCATTAAACCCCTCCGTTAAACCCGCATGCAAACCGAGAATCCTACTTCGGCCACACGTCCGTTCATGAGTGGGCCAGAATTAAACGCAACACCGGCCGAGCTCCTCCCGTCCGCTCTCAGTTTAAACGAGGCTAGACGCCGGCCAAGCTCCTACATCTGCCCTCTATTTACACAAGTCCAGACAGACAGCGGGCAAGAATCGCACCGCTCCCCCATCTCCTCCTTCACCATTTTCTCCACTCTTCCGATGGCTTCCAATGAGCCGTTCACCGGCATATTACCCGGTTGGGTGGCCCGCTGAGCCCTCCGGATACGGGCGAGGCCGCTCGGTGCTTCACCAACCTCACTTGGCCCGATGGAGCCAGTTGTCGCTCCAAGCAGGCGTGTGGTTCAGCAACTCACCGCTCCAGTTCAGCTCGATGAGGAGTGAAGAGTTGCTCCACACCGGCACAGCGGCGAGCACGCCGGTATGGGCGTCGTCGCTGCCGCATCGTACCGCACCACCAGTTTCTGCGGTGGCCGCGCCTCCCATGTCTGTGGGCGTGCCTCCCGTGCCTGTGGCAGCGCCATGCAGGCAGAGACAGAAGCCGGGTGCGTGGAGAGCAACGAGTCGGTGGCCAGCTTCTCCGTGTCTGCCGCCATCATCGAGGAGAAGTAGAACACGGGAGGTCGCCGCCACTTGGGACCCATGAAGGCCACCGCCGAGGCGACGACCGCGGATTCAGGTGGTTTCTTTGTTGCTTCGTCTCTTCCGAGGACCTTCGTCAACCCCGCAAGTGTCTGACGGAGATGAGGAAGACAAAGGGATCTGCGAGCGGCCATTTAGAACTAAAATAAGTCTAGATACATCCATTTCTAGGACAAGTATTTTTGGACGAATGGAGTATTAGTTATACAAGAGAGCCAGATTGGCACCTCTTAGTTCGTGTAAATGTAATGAAATCCATCATGTTTATATGAAGATCTGGCTTTTTTATACGAAATCCTTCATGCTTATATGAAATCAGTCCGTGTTTGCATGAATTTCATCTGGTTGGTTAGAGTTGTAAAAATGTATGCCACTGGCGTTTGATGTCGTCCTCCGCGGAAGGAAGCGGGTGGAAATTTGCCGGCTGCCGTTGGAGATGCTCTTTATGCTGGAATAATAGAGTGACATCCAGTCCATTTGAGTTAATTGCCTGTATGATTGTCCCTCTATAAAAAGTTAATTGCATGTACAGTGTACACGTGACTTGCGGGTGGCTACAACTTCGTCATGAAAGTTAAAAAGAAACAAGTCCATCCTTAATCTTGTATTCTAAGTACTCTGTGGGTTCCACTGTCAGTACAGTAGCGAAAGAAGTATATATTAAATAAGTAGAGTAATATATAATGTAAAAATCTAAAGTTAAAAGACAGAATTCAAGTCATGTCATCGCTAGAGCATCCGCGCTAACCAGCCCAAAGACATTTTTTTTGTAGACCATGCCGAGATATATCTCCATGTCTACTCTTATATATACTCCATTCGCTCCTAAATATTTGTCTTTTTCAGATTTCAAATGGACTACCACATACGGATGTGTATGTAGACATATTTTAGAGTGTAGATTCACTCATTTTGCTCGTATGTCTTTTCGTGAAGGGCCGATTTGTCCTTGATTTATTTATGAGGTATCCAGATGGCAATTTGCACCGCCAAGAAAAGAGGGTAACATCAAAATTATGGACTACTTTTTGAGTATGTTGGTAAGGTCCGGTCATAGTCACTTGTTGAAATCTCTAAAGATAAATACTCCGTTCGAATATTTGTCATCAAAATGGAAAGGAAATGTATCTAGACATATTTTAGTTTTAGATACATCTCTTTTTATCCATTTTGATGACAAGTATTTTCGGACGGAGGGAGTAGAAAACAGAGTTGGTGATGATGGTGTGCGTGCCATCCTACAATATAGGTCGTCGGATTTATATCTAACGGTTAGGAAAGAAACTATGGCAATTTTGCAAAAATATACCCACACGTCTCTCCATGTTCGCAAATAAGGCCTTCCCTCGTTCAGCCTTTTCTCTCACAAGATAAACTACTCATACAAATGCATCTTGATGTTCCGTGCAACACACGGGCAGCTAGCTTCTTTCTTTTAAAATAGTTGCTGCGATAATTGGGTTGAAGTGATATATTTTATGTCTGTCCCGAATGATTTCAGATTCACTAGTAGTAACAAAGAAAAGGTTGCCTTGTTAATTAACAGAAAATAGGGTGAAAACTATCACATGAGGCCGGTAAAATCAAGGCACACTGGGTTCAGCGTCATCGTCACTACAGCTATGCGCGCGCGAGAAGTCTACATATCGAGGGGGCTACCGAGCGAGGCACCGAGACACAATGTTTGAGAGAGAAACCAATTGACAGGTTATGATCAGATCGAGTTGTCACCCTTCTGCTGTCATTGTTGGGGGGAGGGAGAGAAAGACGTATCGAGAGTGTGCGCAGTAGGCACAAAGGCACAACTAGAGTGTGTGTGTGTGTGTGTGTGTGTGTGTGTGTGTGTGTGTGTGTGTGTGTGTGTGTGTGTGTGTGTTTGAAAGAGGAGTAGATAGATTATTATCAAGATCGATGTGCCACCATACTCCTTCGGTGCCGGGTAGTGTGTGTGTGTATGTTTGAGAGAGAAGCCAGTCGATAGATTAGTATCAAGATCGAGGTGTCACCCTACTCCTTCGGTGTTGGAAAGTGTGGGTGTGTGGGTGTGTGGGTGTGTGGGGGGCAGTGACACTCACATATCTCTACTCTTATAAAAAAAACAGAGTTGGTGATGATGGTGTTCCTGCCATCCTGCAATATAGGCCATCTGATTTATATCCAACGGATAGGAAGGAAACTATGGGAATTTTGCAAAAAGATACCCACACCCCTCTCCGCATTTGCAAATAAGGCATTCCCTCGTTCATCCTTTTCTCCCACAAGATAAACTTCTCATACAAATGCATCTTGATGTTCCGTGCAACGCATGGGCATCTTGCTAGTAGGGAGAAGGAGTTTGTGTGACACATATCTAGCTATATTAAGGGATAGGTAGATAGCATATGTGTGAGAGACATTATTATACTTTCAGACATTAGTGGTTGTGGGTGGGCGGAATTAAAGGGGTGGGCATGTTAGACATAGAGAGCGTGTGTGTTTCTGTGTGAGAGACTTGTAGGACGGGGTAGAAAGACGAATTTAACCCTGATGGAGGGACAGAAATACACGAAGTGCGCGTGTGTGATTCCGATGCCCACAGGGAAATGAGATATGTATGCGTGTGAGAGAGATTGCACAATTCATTCACGTATCACTATCTAGCGATCGTGGACGTGCATCGCTTGAATATAAGTCAATATCTACTTCATATTGTGGCCAAAGGTACAATATCGATTCAACGCTATAAAGATTGGACACTCACATATCACATTTTTTTTCTATTTAAATATACCTTTTCAGTGGTGCATGCCAAAGTTACAGTGATGTTTCTTTAAACAACCAATGTAGCTATCATGTACATGCACCATTGTTACTCTTGCATTCAAATTCATTAGTCTTGGATGATTTAAGTTTCTATTTTGAAGTAATATATGTAATATTCATATATGAATTCAATGGGTACGCAATTTATGAAATGGAGGCTATGTAATCATATGAGGTAACACTTTTAAGTAGCTGACAACAATATCCATTTCTTTTTGTGTGCCTCTACACTAACACGTCAATGCATTATGTTTAAAGTAAATAACCAATGGCACTAAATTATCTATTTACACGAGAAATACATAGGTTGAGCATTTGATCCCTTTTTTTGTGAACACACCACTACACCCGTATGATTGGTCGCGCCCGTGTGAACGTCCAAGTTATCGGTGCATCATCCCGAGTTATTGTCTTTTTTTCTGGGGTGGAATTCACACCAGTTATTAACTGCTGATGCGTGCCCCGTGTACATAGTCTATCATGACCTTCCCGCTAGCACGGTCCAAAATTAGTTCAAACTGGATATGAATGATCCCGCGGGCGGCAAAATCTCCCGCCTCCTTCTAAAATTTCCGCCACCTTAGTCTTTAGCATGTGAAATCCCCCTTTTGTCCTTGGTGCACGGAGACCAACAGCTACAATTCCGCCTCATCTACATGATAGGTCGGGCTGCTTTGGTAACTTCCGTTCCCCCACTACACGGTACCCCATTTCCTTTCCCCCCCCCGCAAAAACGACTAACTCCATAGCACCAGAGCATCTTACATCACGCCGTCCATATTTCATCGCCCTTTCTCCCCTTCCCTCTCGAAACCCTAGACTACTCATCCACTGGCGTACCATAGCCCATTCATCGCCAACAAGGCCCACCTCGCGGATCTGCCTCGCGCCGCACCTATCCCTCCCACCTCCCCTAGAAACAAGTAGACTGCTCATCCACCACTGTACCACAACCCATTCAGTGCCAGCCTTGTCCATGGCGCCGGATCTGCTTTGCTAGTACTCTCGTCAACCGCCACGCATCTGCAGCGGCTCATTCGTACTCCCCACCGGAGACGCTTCGTCCACAACCCCCGGAGCCGCCCCACCGACGCCCCCGTCGACGGCCTCTGATCCTCTTCGCCGACACCTTCCTCAACCCTACCGGAGCTGCTTTGCCGACACCTTCCTCAACCCTACCGGAGCCGCTTCGCCGACACCATCGTCAACCCTACCGGAGTAGCTTCGCCTCTACCATTCTCAATCCTACCGGGGCCGCTTTGCCAACTCACAAGTCCACGGCCTCAGATCCGCTTCCTTGCACCCTCATCCAACCTACCGGAGCAGCTTCTGACGCCCCGTCCACGGCCGCAGATCCGCATCATCGACACCACCCCTAACCCAACCACCAGAGCAGCTTCTGACGCCCCGACCACGGCCGCAAATCCACATCGTCGACACCATCCTTAACCCAACCACCGGAGCAGCTTCTGACGCCCCGTCCACGACCGCAGATCCGCGTCATCGACACCATCCTTAAACCAACCACCGGAGCAGCTTCACCTACGCCCTCATCCACGGCCACAGATCCGCTTTGCCCACACCGTAGTCCACCCTACCGGAGCCACTCCACAAACACCCTACTCGACGGTTCTAGATCTCCTTACCGGACCCCGACAGCCAGCGCGGCGTCATCACCCTTGATGTTTCTAACCTGATTCCCACCGTCTGGAGAGATGCCAAGCACCCACCACGGCCTAGGTACTTGTCACCTTTAAACCCGTCCAGCATCACCTGCCCGATGTACTTCAAATATACCAACCGGTCGCTATTACCTGTTATGTGGCTGGCAAAAACTACAAGGACGATGTTTCTTCTAGATCTAACAGCTTGGCCAACCAAGATCCTGGACTGAGGCATTGCTATGATCTTGTAAGCGCGTCTCTCTCTCTTGTATTGTTCTCAGGCTCGCCAAGATGCTTTGCTAGGATTTTCACCAAGAATCCCTTTGTGCGGATAATGATTTCTACTCTCGGCTGCTAAATTAGATATGTAGATGTCATACATGATACTACCTCGCACCTCCTCCTAAATATAAGTCTTTCTAGAGATTCCACTATAGGCTACATACGGAGCAAAATGAGTGAATCTACACTCGAAAATGCATCTATATACATCTCAGTATGTGGTCCATAATTGGAATCTCTACAAAGACATATATTTAGGAACAGGAGTAGTACATTACACAAAATCGCAGGTGGCATGTAGGAATTCCAAAGGCACTACATTAGGCTCCCTTAGAGTGCCTGCTAGTCCAAAGATACGAGTCATGGCTAGTTTATGGTACGCACACAATCGTTAATTGGTGGTTTAAATATGCAAGGGATATGCAATGTAGTATCATGTAGAGATGTCTCAAATTAGCCGTGTCAACTTGCGTATAGGGTTACGCAATGAAAAAGTACAAGATGTATGTGGCAATTTCATGGAACATCGCAAAAAAGGAGAGGCAGCGGTGAGCCTATACAATGATTAATGCTATGGTACGTCACTCCTCCATTGCAATCATCGTGACATGTTATTTGTATGCCAGTTCTATTAGCCAAGTTTCTTAGGGACAGTTATTATGAGTTATCCTAAGAAAATAAGCACCTGTGAATATAAGCTCCATGTAATAAGCCAACCAGTTCTTTTCATTGCGTTTTCAGCTTATCTTTGGTATGATCAGTGGAAAGTCTAGATTGCATTATTATTATTTTCATTTTGCTGCCCATATGGAAATTAATTTGACTTGCAAACATCACAAATTGAACCCAGTGCAGTAATTAATATGATAGGAAAACAGACCATCACTATTTGCTCAAAATGCAAATACAAAGATACCATCTACTTGGCACAATCTAGTTTGGTCGATGTTTTCCATAGAGATCTCATTGCCTAATTTAAACGAAGAACGCGTGACCCACATTTAAATGAAGAACAATTATTTATTGAAATTCGATGGTCCAAGTGGCTGGTTATTATCATATAGCAGCACCACTTAAAGCATCATATAGCAGCAGCAGCAGCTCATAGCAACTCATCATACAAAGAGCAGCAGATCGTAATTCATCATATACCAAAGAGCTCATAGCAATTCATCGTATAGCAGCAGCAGGAGCAGCTCATAGCAATTCATCATATAGCAGCAGCAGGAGCAGCTCATAGCAATTCATCATATAGCAGCAGCAGGAGCAGCTCATAGCAATTCATCATATAGCAGCAGCAGGAGCAGCTTACAGCAACTCATCATATAGCAGCAGCAGCAGCTCATAGCAATTCATCATATAGCTGCTTCTTCAACCTGCTAAGGTAAGTCACTACATGCAACTCAACAGTTCAATTCCTTGTTTGTTTCAGGCATAGTTAATTTGCTCTTTTCAATTGCTTTATTTGTCCTCAGTTAATGAGATGCCCAAATAATCATGCCTGATGCTCGGTACTTGTATAACTATTAGTTGACATAATTAAAGGCCTTACCATTTAATTATTCTGCTGAAGTGTGCCTGAAGCTTTGAAGTCTATTAACCAACTATTATTGCATGAGGCTCACAATCTAGTTTATACTACGCTAATGATTGCATAGTTTTGCCTGATGTAGTATGTTTGTATGAAACCCTCTGATGTTCATTATGCTCCCTAAGACTTTAATTGAGGTACAGAATGGCCAACTGCTTGCTTACTTATACGTAACATGCTGTCTAAATTTGTAACTTGTCTGTGTTTTCGATTGGGCCCCAACATCATGCTCCTCTGGTGAGCTAAGAGGGATTTCTGTATGCAGGCTACACATACTATCTTTTTTATAATTTTTAAAATATCACCTGCTTATGCTTCATGAGGTGTAACAATTTTTTTGCAAGTGACGTGTAACATTATTGTTTGTCCTGTTTTGCCATGTAGTACAAAATAGTGTCTTGATCGCTTCACTATTGAACTATATTTTTGCCCTAGTCATGTGTACTTACAGAAACATTTCAGGATGAAGTGACATCAACACAAAGATCTCTGACGGTCTTGGCACGGCATTACCGAATGATTATGGATTGGAATTGGTATGTGCTGATGTTCTCGAGCATCAACTAGAGGTGGCAAGACAACATGTACATGATTGTCAACGTATAATCAACAAGTTGAGATCGGACATGCAGGTATTAGATGCAGGAGTCAAAAAAATGAAACAAGACACTGAGGTAACCATGAAGGAATTGGAGATTTTGCAAACTGAAATTTGTGCTATCTAAATCCAGCCAATCCTATTTTCTGAAGAGATTATAGTTCAAATGGAGTTAAGTTGATGCACGTCCATGATGTATGAGCTTTATTTGCCCAGTGTATGTAATTTGTTGTTTGTGTATGCTTTATTATCACCTGTGCCGAACCATAATGCCCAGTGGGTATAATCGGCTATAATTTCTTTATTGTATAGTGTAGGATTATTCCACCTTTCTATGCCTTGATCTCTTTGTTGTATAGTGTATGCTTTTTAGAGGTGATAGTATTGAGTAGGATAATTATTTGAATATGCTATATCGTTCAAACGGGGGCCAACTCACCCGACCATGGCCCTTCACAGGCCGTACGATCCATGGGCCATGTGCGGGCCATCGGTTGCATGGGCCTCCAATGGGCCGTCGGATCCATGGGCCTTCAATGGGCCGTAGGATCCATGGGCCTTCTACGTCTCGTAGGATCCATGGGCCTTCTACGTCTCGTAGGATCCATGGGCCTTCTACGTCTCGTAGGATCCATGGGCCTTGTAAGGGCCGACTCATTTATGGGTCTTGTACGGGCCTTTAATGGGCCGTAGACGGGCCTTTAATGGAAATCGTACGTTTTATGGGCTGACCATAACGGGCCATTAATAGGCCGTATTTGGTGATGCTATGAAAATGGCCCAACAGATTAACGGTCCACAAACGGGCCGATCAGAACGACGGCTGAATTTGGCCCACAAGCGTAAAATGACAAGAACGGGCCGTAAATAATCGAATCTTCGCAAATGAGCCCAAGAATAAATGGTCTGTCCGAGAAGGCGAAAGTTAACTTAATGAAACGCCCAACGGAATAACGGGCCGTTAATTGGTATAAAGTGATACACTGTTCATTACGGGTCAGTTTCACCATGGGCCGTTAATGGGTGTAAAGTGATACACTGTTCATTACGGGCTAGTTTCACCACGGGCCGTTAATGGGCCAAGAGTTACAAAGGGCCTCATATGGGCCAAAAGACGTCATGGGCCATACATGGGCCAGAAGTGAAAACGGGCTGGAATCATATTGGATGGCCCAGATGACGCTATTTGGCCTAATTCGGATACGGCGTAACGGTCCTTGGGTTAGCGGGCTCTAAATGGGCTATATGCGAATAGGCCGTTAATAGGTGAAAGTGCAACTATTCCTAGGTGGTTTTGGTAATTCATAACAACATATAGCTCATTGAGCTAATGCTATTCCAAGACTATTATTTCAGGAAAGCTCAATGAATGGCATGGCATGGATGATGAAAGTGGATCCCTCAAAATACTAAGGACAAAGGATTGGCTCAAGCTCAAAAGCTCAAGACTCTTCATTTTATATTTTAGTGATCGAAGATCACATTGAGTCTATAGGAAAAGCCAATACTATCAAGGAGGGATGAGGTGTTGCTTAATGAGCCTCTTGCTTCATGTGCTTAGTGATATGCTCCAAAACCCTCAGCTACTTTCCCACATCCACATATGACCTAAAACCAAAGCCAAAATCGGTCACACCGATTCTTCCTATCCGGCGCCACTGATTCCATAAGTCATAGCCACTGCCACAAACCCTAAGCAAATCGGTCTTACCGATAGAGATCTCGGTCTCACCGAGATGGGATTGTAATCTCTATGTTTCCCTTCGTAATGTTTCGGTCTAACCGAAGTGAGCGATCGGTCCCACCGAGATTGCAATGTAAACTCTCTATTTCCTTTTTGTAACATTTCGGTCTCACCGAAAAGAGAAAATCGGTCCCACCGAGTTTACCTGACCAACTCTCTGGAAAGCTTATTACCAAATCGGTCTCACCGAGTTTGTGTAATCGGTCTTACCGAGATTACGTTATGCCCTAACCCTAACCGAATCGGTCTCACCGAGATGCATGTCAGTCCCACCAAAAATCACTAACGGTCACTAGGTTTACTAAATCGGTCCCACCGAATTTGGTAAATTGTGTGTAACGGTTAGATTTTGTGTGGAGGCTATATATACCCCTCCACCTCCTCTTCATTCGTGGAGAGAGCCATCAGAACAAACCTACACTTCCAACTTACCATTTCTGAGAGAGAACCACCTACTCATGTGTTGAGGCCAAGATATTCCATTCCTACCATATGAATCTTGATCTCTAGCCTTCCCCAAGTTGCTTTCCACTCGAATCTTCTTTCCACCAGATCCAAAACCTATGAGAGAGAGTTGAGTGTTGGGGATACTATCATTTGAAGCACAAGAGCAAGGAGTTCATCATCAACGCACCATTTGTTACTTCTTGGAGAGTGGTGTCTCCTAGATTGGCTAGGTGTCACTTGGGAGCCTCCGACAAGATTGTGGAGTTGAACCAAGGAGTTTGTAAGGGCAAGGAGATCGCCTACTTCGTGAAGATCTACCGCTAGTGAGGCAAGTCCTTCGTGGGCGACGGCCATGGTGGGATAGACAAGGTTGCTTCTTTGTGGACCCTTCGTGGGTGGAGCCCTCCGTGGACTCACAAGAACTGCTACCCTTCGTGGGTTGAAGTCTCCGTCAACGTGGATGTACGATAGCACCACCTATCGGAACCACGCCAAAAACATTCGTGTCTCCAATTGCGTTTGAATCCTCCAAACCCTTCCCTTTACTTTCTTGCAAGTTGCATGCTTTAATTTCTGCTACCTATATACTCTTTGCATGCTTGCTTGAATAGTGTGATGATTGCTTGACTTCTCCTAAAGTAGCTAAAATCTTCCAAACTCTAAAATTGGGAAAAGGTTAAGTTTTTATTGGTCAAGTAGTCTAATCACCCCCCCCCCCTCTAGACATACTTCAAGGTCCTACAAGTGGTATCAGAGCTTTGGTCTCCATTTGCTTTGATTTCCATAGCTTTTGGTGGTCATAGCCTTAGTTTCACAACCTAGGAGAGTATGGCGTCTAGCGAGGGAAATTATCACCGTACAGGTCCTTACTTTGATGGTACTAATTTTGCTAGTTGGAAGCATAAGATGAAAATGCATATTCTTGGACATAACCCCGCCGTTTGGGAAAACTATTTGTATTGGCTTGCAAGGTGAATTCTTTGATGGGAGAGAACCGAACCGTGAAGCTAACGCGGAAGAATTGAAGATGCTGCAATACAATGCCCAAGCTTGTGATATGATCTTCAATGGATTGTGCCCCGAAGAATTCAACCAAATCAGCCGTCTTGAGAATGCAAAGGAAATTTGGGATACTTTGATTGATATGCATGAAGGTACCGAGTCTGTCAAGGAATCCAAGTTGGATGTGCTCCAAAGTCAGCTTGACAAGTTCAAAATGAAGGATGGTGAAGGTGTCGCTGAAATGTACTCTAGGCTTGCTCTTATCACAAATGAGATTGCCGGTTTAGGGAGTGAAGAGATGACCGACAAATTCATCATCAAGAAGATCCTAAGAGCTTTGGATGGAAAGTATGATACCGTGTGCACATTGATTCAAATGATGCCAAACTACAAAGATCTCAAGCCAACGGAAGTCATTGGAAGAATTGTTGCTCATGAGATGTCACTCAAGGATAAGGAGGAACTTCACAACAAGTCAAGTGGTGCTTACAAAGCCTCAAGTGAAGCCCCCACATCATCAAGTGAGAAACAAACCTTCAATGAAGAACTGAGCTTGATGGTGAAGAACTTCAACAAATTCTACAAGAGTAGAACCAAAGAAAGAAGCTCCAAGTCAAGGTCTTACAATGACAAAATATCTTCTAGTCGAGAGCGAAATTGCTACAATTGTGGGAGACCCGGACACTATTCCAATGAGTGTACGGCACCCTACAAAAGAAGAGAAGATTCTCCAAGAAGAAGGAGCAAAAGAGAAGAATCACCACCAAGAGAGAGGAGGAGTAGAGATGATCGTTATGAATGAAGACCCTCACGAAGAAGCAAGGATTCGGAAAGGAAGGACAAGTCATCAAGGAGCTACACAAAACAAAGACATCAAGCTCATGTTGGTGAATGGGTATCCGACTCCGACTCCGACAATCACTCCGAGAGAAGCTATCACTCCGACTCCGAATATACTCAAGATGAAGGTGTTGCCGGTCTAGCACTTGTGACAACCAACTCCTACGACATATTTGATTCACCAAATGAAGGTGTTGGAAGATGCTTCATGGCCAAAGGTCCAAAGGTAACACATCCTGAGTATGTTGATTTCAATAGTGATGAAGATGACTTGCTTGTGGATGATGATTTACTTGTTGACAACTCTAGTGATGAATACTATGATGAAACGTCAATTAATCATGCTAATCAAGATAAAATGAATGACAATGATAAGGAAAAGATTGAGCTTCTAACTAAAGAATTAAACACTCTTAAGTTGGCTCATGAAACTATCTTCGAAGATCATCGAGAACTGTTAAGGGATCATGAGAAGTTACGCTTTGAAAAGCTCAGTCTTGAGTAAGAGCATGAGTTCTTAAAAGCAATCAATGATGATCTCCGCAAGAAAAGTTCTTCTTATGTTGCCAAGCATTTACTCTTATCTACTTACATGCCTCAAGTCAAGTCTAGTAACAAGTACAAGAAAGATACTTCCCCTAGTAGTAACAATAATAATGTCAAATCCAATATTGTTGCTTCTAGTAGTTCTCTTGATTCCACTAATGATTCTCTTAGCCAAGTTACACTTGAGCAAGAAAATAGCTTATTGAAGGGAATTATAGAGAAAGGTGTTTACAAGAGCCTTGTCGGGAGTAAGCAATTCGAGGAAATTGTACGCAACCAAGGAAGGCACCGGAAGAACCAAAGTGTTGGTTTTGAACGTAAGTTCAATGCCAATGGAGTTGAGTGGGAAGAAGATCAATACCCCAAGACGAAGTTTGTTCCTCAACAAGAGAAGTATGATCCTACTTCCTTCAAGGGAACACAAGCTCAAGATGATCTTCCACCACAAGACCACAAGAACAAAGGCAAGGACAAGCTTCAAGAAGAGATTGATGCATTTGAAGAAGCACCTAAAGCCTCATTCAAGTGGGTTCCCAAGACTACGTCAAGTTCTACTTCATCAAGTACAACTACAACTCCAAGGATTCCCATCAAGATGATGTGGATCCCGAAGAAGAAGAACTAGAGAGTTCTTGAGGGTGACTCCGCCAACATTCTTCACTCATATCATTATGGCAAGAACAAGTGCAATCAACTTCCACATCTTGCACTAGTTCAAGGGGTCACAAACCCTCATGTTGGTAAGGCAAGGGACAAGGTAACCTAATGATTTCATGGACATCATCTTGTGTGTGCTTCACTCTATGTCTACGGATATTCTTGTTTGTTCCTTGTGGGACTAACCCATGTAGGCAAGTTGAAAGTGCAACTCACTCCAAAGGATTGCTCCAAATGATCTACATCAACATTAAGCATCCACATCTTCAACACCTACATGAAGTCATCATCGACAAAACCCAAGGTTAGTTCATCCCTCCAAGGGGGGATCTCACATCTAGGGGGAGCTTAACTCTAAGAATTGAGTCAAAGCAACTCTAATGGTGTGAAAACATCAATGCATTATGTAAAAGTGGTAACCCCACTTGAGCTTAAACTATGAGTATGACCTATGATCAAATGTTCTCATTTGACTTCTAAGTCAATATACTCATATATAGATGGCCTAGTCATTGCCAATTGTTTGATAGATGCTAGAATTGGTTGTGCATGCTTTGCCACATATTTCATTTGCCATTTTATTGTGTGAGCATGTTGGTGCATATTTTACTCATTCAAGGACATCCACTTGTTGTTTTGATTGTTTGGTTTCTTTTCTTTTTGCCAAGTGGATGAACAAGAATGCCTAAGAACTTTCTCTAGCTATCTATGCTTTCCTCATCTCAAACTCTATTCATGCTACATCACAAAATTTGATCAAGTCAGGTTCGAACCACTCTGTGTGAGGAGCACTCGGAGTCCCCGAATCGTCATAGACTTAAACTTCCAAAACCTCTTTGTGACTCTCGGTCTGACCGATTCCTCCATTTCGGTCCTACCGAGATCATTAAGTTGATCTGAGTTTTCAATCTCGGTGCAACCGATTTGAACTTTTCGGTCACACCGATTTCAGAATCGCACACAAGTTATGCATCTCGGTGCCACCGAGTTGTTCCACTCGGTCACACCGACAGGGTCAGGCTATATATAGCCACGGGCAAAATTTTGGAAATTTCTCTGAAACCCTTCGCCCGCGCAATAGCTCGCTCTGCCATCGAAGGTCTCCGGATCATCTCCTCGTCGCCAGCAGCCTCCAGTAGCTGGTCTCCACCGCCGTCAACGGATTTTGCCCCCGCTGTTGCCGCCGTAGCGAGTCCACCGCCAAGTTAGGGTATGGACTCAATCTTTGTGCTATCCACGTCTGATTCCTAGCACATTGTATTCTTATTGAATCTTGCCACGATTAAACACTTCTATCCAACCAAAGCAATCCGTAGATTAGATGAGATTCGAATTTTTAGGGTTAGGTTTCCGCCGAAACCATCTCGGACCCACCGAGTTGAAAAACTCGGTCTCACCGATTTGGCTTATGCCATTGCACTAGTGACTCTCGGTCCGACCGAGAATTACTAATCGGTGCGACCGATTTGAGGATTCTGTGAAACCCTAGCAGTCTCGGTGCCACCGAACTGTGACTCAGTCCAACCGAGATCATCAGTTTAGGTTCCAAAACTGCTTCGGTATCACCGAGTTTGAAAATCGGTTGATCTGAAATGCTTTCTATGGAAAACTAAAACTGAATTTTTGAATCATTCTTTTGCAAAAATCTCTGCATTTTGTGATGCTCATCTATTCTATCTCATCTATAACTCTTCACAGGTCAGTGATCAGTTTTTGCAAAGATGTCGCACTGAGTGACAGCCGAACAGTCAAGAGCAGATGGACTTGAGTGAGGGCACTAGTCCCTCAACTACAGATGAAGGGAGCAGAAGCACTCCAAGCAATTTGCCTAAGGCTGCTACTAGGCAAAGGAGGAAGAGAACCTCAGACTCAGAGGATGAGGACTATAAGGCTGAAGAAGATGAGGCTACTTCCAAGAAAGTGGTGCTCAAGAAGGAATATGGCTCTGCACAGAGCACAAAGCCTGGACTGAAGAAGAAAGTTCCTGCCAAGAGGACACCAATGCCCAAGGCCAGAAAGTCCACTCAAGTGCCAGCTCAGACTGAACCCAAAGAGGCACCTGAGAAGAAAGTCACTTCTTCCAAATCTCAGAAAGTCCCCACTGGAGAGACAATGAAGTTCACCATAGAATCAGAGGATGAAGGTGCTCAGGACAAGAAGAAGAAGAGAGCAAGAACCACAACTGCCCAGGTTCTTGGAAAGCCCTCTATGAGAAGAGATGCTGAAGAGGAAGAGGTTGCTGCACCAGCACCTAAGGCACCCAAGCTTATGGGTGATGCTATAAGGTCAGGGGCTGCAACATCTAAGCCCAAGGAAGCACCCAAAGCTGCCTCCAAGGCCAAGCAAGTACCAAAGAGGAATACTAGGAGTATTCCAGCTCATGAGGAGAACAAGGCCCCAGTGCCAAATTTTGCTGAAGAAGAAGATGAATAAGGACAGGTCCTAAGGAAGCTCAAGCCCAAGATACCAGAACACAATGATGCCCATCCTATGGCTGAGGACATGAGGATCAGGAAGGATTCAGGGCTAAGGCTGTGGAGGATGGAAGATCCATATGCATCAAGGAGAAGAATTGTTGTTGACTACAGGTTCCATACAAAGGAACAGCAGGACTTCTATGAGACAATTCTGTGGGATAAGAAGCCCATAGTTTGTGACATGAGGTGGGTCGACTGGACCTACATCAAGGACAATGAAGAGCACTATCCAGGAGTGCAAGAAAGCTTTGTTGCTTGTGGAGTTGCTGATTTTGTTGGACAAAAATTCACCCACTAGAATGATGAGCTTATCATGCAATTCTACTCCACAGCACATTTTTACCCAGATGGAAGAATTGTTTGGATGTCTGAAGGTACAAGGTACCAGTCAACTGTTGAAGAATGGGCAAGTTTGATAAATGCCCCAAAGGAAAATGAGGATGACCTAGATATCTATGCAAAGAAGAAGATGGATCACAATTCCATGGCTCACATGTACAAGGAGATCCCAGACAAGGTAGTTGAGACTCACAAGTTTGGATCAGTCCACTTTCTGCTGTCAGGGTTGCCAACCATCAATTGGATTCTGAGGCATACTCTGTTGCCCAAGTCTGGTGACCATAACTTGATCAGAGGGCATGCCATCAATATGTTGCATGTGTTTGATGTGCCACAGAAGTTCAAAGTCATGAGCCTGATGATTGAAACCATTAAGAGGACTGCAGCAGATCAGAAGAGGAGCTGTGGATGTGCACCTCAGATTCAGGAATTGATCAACTCAAAGATGGGCACAGGGAAATATCAGTTAGATAAGGAACATTTTCCACATTATCCAGACTTTGAGGACAATGAGGTTGTCATGAATGAGAATGATCCAACATTAGTTCAAGCTTAGGAGAAGAAGGAGAAGGCAAAGAAGGAGAAGGCTGCCAAGATGCCAACTCAAGAGGAGGCATCTGAATATTTCTTGAAGACCAAACATGAGCAGCTTGGTTACTTGATAGCATCTACACTGAGGATTGAGAAGGGACTGGCCACCCTCACTCAGAATCAGGAGAGCCTTGAGAGAATCATGGAACTCAAATTCCATAACCTTTATGTCAAAGTAACTGAGATTCAGTCAGTTGTGGAGCAACTGCAGGATGACATGCAGGAGAGGCAGGGCAAGACTACCACAAATGTGTTTGCCAGAGTGCCCAGAGCACGAGAGGTCGATTCAAAGGCTCGTGATGACACACTAGAGCAACAACATCTGCACCAGCCACAGCACCTACAGTTCCAGTGTGAAAGCACATTTGCTCCCTGGGTGGTTTTGGTAATTAATGACAACATACTTTGTGGTTGGACTAATGCTTTTATCAAGTATGTTTCAGGAAATTCAATCACATTGGCATGGCAAAAGGACTGAAGAGGTGGACCCCTCAAAATGCTAAGGCAAGCATTGGCAAAAGCTCAAGACTCCATTTTTGGTTTAGTGATCCAAGATCACATTGAGTCCATAGGAAAGCCAATACTATTAAAAGGGGATGAGGTTATGATGATGATCTGGTTGCTCAAGTGCTTAGTGATACATCTCCTAAACTATCAGCAACTTTCACTTCCATATACACTCATAAGTAATCTCGGTCCCACCGATTTTCCAAACTCAGTCACACCGAGATGAACCACCTCAGCCATAAGCCAAACCCTAGAAAACTCGGATTTTCCGATTATGAACTCGGTCTCACCGAAACTTGAGTTGCCAAGCTTCTGTAACCTTCTGTCATCAAATCAGTCTCACCGAGATGATGAAGTCGGTCCCACCGAAATTGGCTTGCTCTTATCTTTGCATGAATCGGTCTAACCGAGATTGTATTTTTGGTCCCACCGAAAATCCCAACGTTCACATTATTTGAACTTTCGGTCTCACCGAGTTGTCAACTTCGGTCCCACCGAGATTGCTCAAATGTGTGTAACGGTTGGATTTTGTGTGGAGGCTATAAATACCCCTCCACCCCCTCTTCATTCGTGGAGAGAGCCATCGAAAGAACTACCACTCCTACCTTACATTTACGAGAAGAGAACTACCTACCCTTGTGTTGAGATCAAGTTGCTCCACTCCCACCATATGAAGCTTGATCTCTAGCCTTCCCAAGTTGCTTTCCACTCAATCCTTTCTTCCACCACAGCCAAATCGGTGAGGAGAGTTGAGTGTTGGGGAGATTATCATTTGAAGCACAAGAGCAAGGAGTTCATCATCATCTACACCATCTATTACCTTTTGGAGGTGGTGCCTCCTAGATTGGTTAGGTGTCGCTTGGGAGCCTCCGTCGAGATGTGGAGTTGAACCAAGAAGTTTGTAAGGGCAAGGAGATCGCCTACTTCGTGAAGATCTGCCCCGAGTAAGGCTAGCCCTCCGTGGGCGTGAGCCATGATGGAATAGACAAGGTTGCTTCTTCGTGGACCCTTCGTGGGTGGAGCCCTTCGTGGACTCTCGCAGTCGTTACCCTCCGTGGGTTGAAGTCTCCATCAACGTGGAAGTACGATAGCACCACCTATCGGAACCACGAGAAAAATCACCGCGTCTCCAAATTGCGTTTGATCTTCTCCACTTCTCTTTACTACTTGTGCAATTTACTTTCCGCTGCCCACACTCTAGAATTGCATGTGTAGTGTGCTACTTGACTTGTGTGTTATGCAAAATCTGCCAAAATCTGTCCTTGATAAAAGATGGAATTTTTATCTTGTCGAGTAGTCTAATCACCCCCCCCCTCTAGACACTCTCACCTTCTTCGATCCTACAATTGGTATCAGAGCTTTGGTTTCCATTGCTTTGGTTTACACACCATTGGAGGAAGATGGACGTGTCTACGTTTGGGAGTGTTAGCCATAGAGTGCCTATTCTTAATGGAGTGTCCTATAACTCGTGGAGGATTGAAATGATTATTATCTTTAAGACATACAATTTGCACAAATATGTTGAGACCCCATATGTGCCTCCATTTGACCCCTTGCACCCTACCATGGATGAAGAGCTTGATTTGCTTCGTAACCTTAGAACTGTAAATCTTATCATTAGAGGGTTACCCGATAACTTGCTTAAGCTCGTTACAAACTTTGAGTGCGCCTATGCTATGTGGAAGTTCTTGGAAGAACTTTATCCGGACTACTCTTTGAGAGGTCTTGAAGAAATTCTATACAAGACTATTGAATTTGATATGATGCGCCCCAATGATCCCAACTTTGATAAATGCTTCTTTGAGCTTCGTGATCTTATGAAAAAGAGTGCCTATATCAAATTTGGGATCATTGGGGCGCATCATATCAAATTCAATAGTCTTGCATAGAATTTCATCAAGACCTCTCAAAGAGTAGTCCGGATAAAGTTCTTCCAAGAACTTCCACATGGCATAGGCGCACTCAAAGTTTGTGACAAGCTTAAGCAAGTTATCGGGCAAACCTCTAATGATAAGATTTACAGCTTCTAAGGTTACGGGCAAATCAAGCTCTTCATCCATGGTAGGGTGCAAGGGGTCAAATGGAGGCACATATGGGGATTCAACATATTTGCGCAAGTTATACATCTTAAAGATAATAAGCATTTCAATCCTCCACGAGTTATAGGACACTCCATCAAGAATAGGCACTCTATGGCTAACACTCCCAAACGTAGACACGTCCATCTTCCTCCAATGGTGTGTAAACCAAAGCAATGGAAACCTGGCTCTGATACCAATTGTAGGATCAAAGAAGGTGAGAGTGTCTAGAGGGGGGTGATTAGACTACTCGACAAGATAAAAATTATGCCTTTTGACAAAGACAAGTTCTTGGCAGATTTTGCATATCACACAAGTCAAGTAGCTTACTACACATGCAATTCTAGAGTATGGGCAGCGGAAAGTAAATTGCACAAGTAGTAAAGAGGAGTGGAGAAGATCAAACGCAGTTTGAGACACGGAGATTTTTCTCGTGGTTCCGAGTAGGTGGTGCTATCGCCAATCCACGCTGATGGAGACTTCAACCCACCTGAGGGTAACGGCATGCAGAGTCCACGGAGGGCTCCACCCACGGAGGGTCCACGAAGAAGCAACCTTGTCTATGCCATCATGGCATACGCCCACGGAGGACTAGCCTTACTGCAGATCTTCACTAAGTAGGCGATCACCTTGCCCTTACAAACTTCTTGGTTCAACTCCACATCTCGACGGAGGCTCCCAAGCCACACCCAACTAATCTAGGAGGCACCACCTCCAAAAGGTAATAGATGGTGTTGATGATGATGAACTCTTGCTCTTGTGCTTCAAATGATAATCTCCCCAACACTCAACTCTCCTCACCGATTTGGCTGTGGTGGAAGAAAGGATTGAGTGGAAAGCAACTTGGGAAGGCTAGAAATCAAGTTTCATATGGTGGGAGTGGAGCAACTTGATCTCAACACAAGGGTAGGTAGTTTTCTTCTCGTAAATGTAAGGTAGGAGTGGTAGTTCTTTCTGATGGCTCTTCCACTAATGAAGAGGAGGTGGAGGGTATTTATAGCCTCCACACAAAATCCAACTGCTATACACATTTGACCAATCTCGGCCGACCGGTTGACAACTCGTGAGACCGAAAGTTCAAATCTTAGAACGTTGGGATTTTCTGGGACCGAAAATACAATCTCTGTGAGTCCGATTCTTCCAAAGACTAGGGTTTGCCAATCTCGGTGGGACCGACTTTTATCATCTCGGTGACACCGATTTGATGACGTATGTTACGTAAGCTTGGCAACACTAGTTTCGTGAGACCGAGTTCGAATCGAAAATCCGAAATATCTAGGGTTTGGCTTTGTGGCGAGGTGGTTCATCTCGGTGACTGAAGTTTAGGAAATCGGTGGGACCGAGATTACTTATGAGTGTATGTTGGAATGAAAGATTGCCGATAGTTTGGGAGATGTATAACTAAGCACTTGAGCAACCAGATCATCAACATAACCTCATCCCTTTAATAGTAATCGCTTTCCTATAGACTCAATGTGATCTTGGATCACTAAACCAAAAATGGAGTCTTGAGCTTTTGCCAATGTTCGCCTTAGCATCTTGAGGGGTCCACCTCTTCAGTCCTTTTGCCATGCCAATGTGATTGACCTTCCTGAAACATACTTGATAAAAGCATTAGTCCAACCACAAAGTATGTTGTCATTAATTACCAAAACCACCCAGGGAGCAAATGTGCTTTCACTATGCCGGTGACAGGGTTGATAGAAAGTCAACTTCGGGTACGTGTCAATTCCTTGGTCGATCCCTTGTATCTTGGTCCTCCAAGAAACAAAATTCGGTATCATTATCCACTGCCGAAGCGGAATATATTGCTGCTGGTTCATGTTGTGCTCAATTGCTATGGATGACATAAAGGCTTAAGGATTATGGGATACATGTGAGACATGTTTCCTTGCTTTGTGACAATGAGAGTGCGATTAAGATTGGACACAATCCCGTGCAACACTCTCGAACGAAACATATTGAAGTTCGTCACCATTTTATTCGTGATCACATTGCCAAGGGTGACATCAATCTTAAGCATGTTCGTACTGACAAACAACTCGCTGATATCTTTACAAAACCGCTTGATGAGAAGGTGTTTTGTCGCTTAAGGAGTGAGTTGAACATCATTGATGCTTCAAACTTGGAGTGAAAACTCCATTGATGCATGCAAGGCATGAGCCTACTTGACTAATCCTTGATATTTCTCTTATGATGATGATCATATGTCCTGGACACATTTGCCTCCTTGTATTGCATCTAACTCCTTGCAGGTACTTGGATGATCTACATTCCACAAGATTACCACACACTCAAATCATGAGTAATCTTGTCATTGACCAAGTATCTAGCCCTTTGGGATGTTGAGTTCAAGGAACAAAATTCCACATATCCTTTTTGACATCTTATACATCTAGTATTTCACTCTTGTCATCTTGGATATCCTTGAGTATTTCCTTGCTTGCCTAACCCATGTAGGAAGATGAACTACACAAGTGGAAATGGTGCTCCAACTTCACATTCAATGAGCACCTACA
Organism: Aegilops speltoides; assembly: GCA_021437245.1. NCBI lineage: Eukaryota > Viridiplantae > Streptophyta > Magnoliopsida > Poales > Poaceae > Aegilops > Aegilops speltoides. The sequence goes on from CM038146.1 coordinate 337,687,554, forward strand.
TCAAGTTCACTTACATGAACAAAGCAACAACAAGCCCAAGGTATGTTCTTCACATCTTTAAGGAGCTTTGCTCAAAGTCATGAGTACAAGCAGCTTCATAAGATGTGATCACATCGAATGCTTAATCGAAAAATGGCAACCCCATTTTGAGCTTAAACGATGAGTATGACCTATGATCAAATGTCCTCATTTGACTCCTAAGTCAATATACTCAAACATAGGTGACCTTGTCGCCGACCCCTATCTAGATGAAGTACATATGTTTTAGAGTCTTTCTATTTTCTCTTATGTTCTCTCATTGAGTTTTCATTAAAAAAACTTCATCTAGGAATCTTTTTCATTTCTATTCTACTGTCTTTGTGAATATCCTTCTGGCTCTGATCAATTCCTCGAAAATCATTCACAAATTCATTGCAAATCCTTTGAAACATTCCTCGCAAAGTGAGCTGAATTATTTCTGTATTTCCTTGGAATTAAACTCAGCGTCACCGATTTAAATATTTTGGTCTAACCGAAAAGGATCTGCCCTAAGTCCCTGACTTTCGGACCCACCGATCCATCTTAATTCGGTGTCACCGATTTATTTCTTCCAGGATATCATCTTCTGCAGCTCCACTGATTTTATTGCCCAGTTGTGATTCTTAAGGATCCCACTTCTTTCTTTCTATCTTCCCTAACCTTCCTAGTTTGCTATCCTTTTCGGCACTTGATGTCAAAGGGGGAGAAGACTTAGGGGGAGAAGAGAAGATTTAGGGGGAGAAGAAGAGCAATCTTACCTTAAGGGGGAGAGAATCACATCAAAGCTTCAATGTTTTTCCTTATAAGAGAATTTCTTTGCCGTGTTTCACATTGGACATTACAATTGGCATCATTCTCATTTGGCATCATTCTTTTGATTTTGCTTTTTCCATCAAACCCCTTGATCTGAGAAAACTCAAAGGGAGAGGAATCTTCACAATTGATATCTTATGGAAAGCAAAATCTCTCAGAGTTCATTGAAAATATTTTTAGTTTCGGAGACATGTTTGCTGATTCAAGCCTGTGCTCAATATGAGACACTCTTTATACATGTCATCCCTGGCTTGGTACTCTTGATGTTCTTGCAGTTGGTTGAAGAAATACTCTTGTGTTATCTAACCTTGTTTTCCCAAGTTTATCTCTTCAGGTACAATGCCAAGGAACCTCAAGGTAAGTATATGCACTTTGCAGAATGTGCATGATGGTGACTTGCTTGTGAATACTTGTTTGCAAGAAATCACCATGCACATATGCATTATCACTCACTTCCTTTCATCTGCTCTGATGCATATAGCCAAGCTGCATGTAGCACATCTTGCTTCTCTCTTGTGTGCTTGTGGTAGTCCAAAACCATAATTTATGAAAATCTTGCACACTTGTAGGGGGAGCCTGCGTACTACATGTTTGTCAAAGCTTTCATGATAATTCTGTCCTTCTTTCAATAAGCTTTGATGTCTTGTTTAGTGTGTTGCCATCAATTACCAAAAAGGGGGAGATTGAAAGCACATTTGCTCCCTGGGTGGTTTTGGTAATTAATGACAACATACTTTGTGGTTGGACTAATGCTTTTATCAAGTATGTTTCAGAAATTCAATCACATTGGCATGGCAAAAGGATCAAGAGGTGGACCCTCAAAATGCTAAGGCAAGCATTGGCAAAAGCTCAAGACTCCATTTTGGTTTAGTGATCCAAGATCACATTGAGTCCATAGGAAAGCCAATACTATTAAAAGGATGAGGTTATGATGATGATCCGTTGCTCAAGTGCTTAGTGATACATCTCCTAAACTATCGCAACTTTCACTTCCATATACACTCATAAGTAATCTCGGTCCCACCGATTTTCCAAACTCACCACACCGAGATGAACCACCTCACCATAAGCCAAACCCTAGAAAACTCGGATTTTCCGATTCGAACTCGGTCTCACCGAAACTTGAGTTGCCAAGCTTCAGAACCTACATCATCAAATCGGTCTCACCGAGATGATGAAGTCGGTCCCACCAAATTGGCTTGCTCTTATCTTTGCACGAATCGGTCTAACCGAGATTGTATTTTCGGTCCCACTGAAAATCCCAACGCTCACATTATTTGAACTTTCGGTCTCACCGAGTTGTCAACTTCGGTCCCACCGAGATTGCTCAAATGTGTGTAACGGTTGGATTTTGTGTGGAGGCTATAAATACCCTCCACCCCTCTTCATTCGTGGAGAGAGCCATCGAAAGAACTACCACTCCTACCTTACATTTCGAGAAGAGAACTACCTAACCTTGTGTTGAGATCAAGTTGCTCCACTCCCACCATATGAAGCTTGATCTCTAGCCTTCCCAAGTTGCTTTCCACTCAATCCTTTCTTCCACCACAGCCAAATCAGTGAGGAGAGTTGAGTGTTGGGGAGATTATCATTTGAAGCACAAGAGCAAGGAGTTCATCATCATCTACACCATATATTACCTTTTGGAGGGTGGTGCCTCCTAGATTGGTTAGGTGTCGCTTGGGAGCCTCCGTCGAGATGTGGAGTTGAACCAAGAAGTTTGTAAGGGCAAGGAGATCGCCTACTTCGTGAAGATCTACCCCGAGTAAGGCTAGCCCTCCGTGGGCGTAGGCCATGATGGAATAGACAAGGTTGCTTCTTCGTGGACCCTTCGTGGGTGGAGCCCTTCGTGGACTCTCGCAGCCGTTACCCTCCGTGGGTTGAAGTCTCCATCAACGTGGAAGTACGATAGCACCACCTATCGGAACCACGAGAAAAATCACCGCGTCTCCAAATTGCGTTTGATCTTCTCCACTTCTCTTTACTACTTGTGCAATTTACTTTCCGCTGCCCATACTCTAGAATTGCATGTGTAGTGTGCTACTTGACTTGTGTGTTATGCAAAATCTGCCAAAATCTGTCCTTGATAAAAGATGGAATTTTTATCTTGTCGAGTAGTCTAATCACCCCCCCTCTAGACACTCTCACCTTCTTCGATCCTACACAGTGCAACCAGCTCCAGCATCCACTCCAGCACCCTCTACTTCAACTGAAGCCTTCGTCCTTGGAGTCATCAGGACACCACCACCAGAAGATCAAGCCTGAGAGTCGATCTAGCACTATGCATTTTCTATGAACTTTTTGGTAACTTGTTGCCAAAGGGGGAGAAAAATGTATAGATCATAGGCTTCGAGAGAGAGAGTGTTGCTTTTGTTCTCTCTTGCTTTATTTGGTGGTTAAACTATTTGCTTTTGATTGCTTGTGATAGTATGCTTGTGAGACATTGATGATCATGTGTTTGATCATAAGCTACACTTATGCATGTTTGATGATATTATCCTATCTATCTTATGTGATCATTCACTTTGCTTGGTGATGAGTGCATGTATTCAATGTTTATTATTTTGAGCGCTCCACCAAGATGTATGTGACATGGAAGAGTAACCCATGAGCCTAATTCATTGTGCATTTGCAGTCCAAAGCAAATCCTAAACTATGCACAAATTTAGGGGAGCTCTTGCTTATCACATACTTCTCAAAGCGACGATGTTATTCAATCTTATTATCATTTGTCGAAGCTTTGATCTATATGTTGCCATCAATTACCAAAAAGGGGGAGATTGAAAGTGCAACTATCCCTAGGTGGTTTCGGTAATTCATAACAACATATAGCTCATTGAGCTAATGCTATTCCAAGACTATTATTTCAGGAAAGCTCAATGAATGGCATGGCATGGATGATGAAAGTGGATCCCTCAAAATACTAAGGACAAAGGATTGGCTCAAGCTCAAAGCTCAAGACTCTTCATTTTATATTTTAGTGATTGAAGATCACATTGAGTCTATAGGAAAAGCCAATACTATCAAGGAGGGATGAGGTGTTGCTTAATGAGCCTCTTGCTTCATGTGCTTAGTGATATGCTCCAAAACCCTCAGCTACTTTCCCACATCCACATATGACCTAAAACCAAAGCCAAAATCGGTCACACCGATTCTTCCTATCCGGCACCACCGATTCCATAAGTCATAGCCACTGCCACAAACCCTAAGCAAATCAGTCTTACCGATAGGGATCTCGGTCTCACTGAGATGGGATTGTAATCTCTCTGTTTCCCTTCATAACGTTTCGGTCTAACCGAAGTGAGCGATTGGTCCCACCGAGATTGCAATGTAAACTCTCTGTTTCCTTTTTTTAACATTTCGGTCTCACCGAAAAGAGCAAATCGGCCCCATCGAGTTTACCTGACCAACTCTCTGGAAAGCTTATTACCAAATCGGTCTCACCGAGTTTGTGTAATCGGTCTTACCGAGATTACATTATGCCCTAACCCTAACCGAATCGGTCTCACCGAGATGCATGTCAGTCCCACCGAAAATCACTAACGGTCACTAGGTTTACTAAATCGGTCCGATCGAGTCTGTTGAATCGGTCCCACCGAATTTGGTAAATTGTGTGTAATGGTTAGAATTTGTGTGGAGGCTATATATACCCCTCCACCTCCTCTTCATTCATGGAGAGAGCCATCAGAACGAACCTACAATTCCAACTTACCATTTCTGAGAGAGAACCACCTACTCATGTGTTGAGGCCAAGATATTCCATTCCTACCATATGAATCTTGATCTCTAGCCTTCCCCAAGTTGCTTTCCACTCAAATCTTCTTTCCACCAGATCCAAAAGCTATGAGAGAGAGTTGAGTGTTGGGGAGACTATCATTTGAAGCACAAGAGCAAGGAGTTCATCATCAATGCACCATTTGTTACTTCTTGGAGAGTGGTGTCTCCTAGATTGGCTAGGTGTCACTTGGGAGCCTCCGACAAGATTGTGGAGTTGAACCAAGGAGTTTGTAAGGGCAAGGAGATCGCCTACTTCGTGAAGATCTACCGCTAGTGAGGCAAGTCATTCGTGGGTGACGGCCATGGTGGGATAGACAAGGTTGCTTCTTCGTGGACCCTTCGTCACGATCATCACGAGGTGCTTCGAAATAATGAACTTTCACAATGGTGCATACTTAGGAAGAACACTTTTACCTCAAATTAAGAGAAGGGATCATATTATAATGCTACTATTGTCCTAAGCAAAATAAGATGCATAAAAAGGATAAACATCACATGCAATCAATATATGTGACATGATATGGCCATTATCATGTTGTGCTATTGATCTCCATCTCCAAAGCACCGGCATGATATCCATCGTCACCGGCATGACACCATGATCTCCATCATCGTGTCGTCACGTTGTTGTCTCCGCCAACTATTGCTTCTACAACTATTGCTAATGCATAGCAATAAAGCAAATCAATTACATGGCGTTACATTGTTGTCGTACTCATTGACATGCAAGTCGTGAACTTATTACAAAACATGATCATCTCATACATCAACATGTATCACATCACGTTTTGGCCATAGCACATCACAACATGCCCTGCAAAAACAAGTTAGACGTCCTCTACTTTGTTATTGCAATTTTTACATGGCTTCTAGGGAAAACTATAAGAACCGTTCTTATCTACGCAAACCACAATGGTGATATACATGTTGCCTTTTAACCTTCTTCAAGGACCGCCGCTGTCAAATCAGATTCAACTAAGGTAGGAGAGACAGACACCTGCAAAGCCACTTTTATGCAATACAAATTGCATGTTACTCAGTGGAACTGGTCTCTTGTGCGTGGACAAGCAAGGTTGGTCCGAGCCGCTTCATCCCACAATACCGGTGAATCCAAATAAGACAAAGGAAGAAAGCAATTTGAACATCAACGCCCACAACTTCTTTGTGTTTTACTCGTGCATATACATCTACGCATAGACCTAGCTCATGATGCCACTGTTGGGGAAAGTTTCATGAAATCAAAAAAATTCCTATGAAACACCCAATCTATCTATGGAGATGCATAGCTATGAGAGAGGAGTGATTCTACATGCCCTTGTAGATCGAAAGCGTTAGCGTCGTAACGCGGTTGATGTAGTCGTACTCTTCACGATCCAATCTAGTGCCAAATGGACATCACCTTCAAGTTTAGCACACGTACAGCTCAGCAGCGTCCTCTCCTTCTTGATCCAGCAAGCGAGGGAAAGGAGGCAGATGAGATCGGAACCAACACGACGGTGTGGTGGTGGTGGTGGCAGCAGCGGAACTGCAGCAGGGCTTCGTCAAGCATGTGCGCAAGGTGGAGGATGTGTAACGGGGGGGAGGGGCAGACGGGCAAGGGCCGAAGGGTGGCTGCCCCCAACACCTCACCTCCTTTATATAGGCGTGGAGGGGGCTGGTGGCTTGCCCTCCAAGCCCCTAGGGTCATTGTCCAAGGGAGAAGGATGGAAATCCCTCCTTTCCTTCCCTACTGATTGGTGTCCTCTTTTTTGGGATCCTGATCTTATCCCTTCGGGAGATGATACTATTCCTTTTAAGGGAGGATCTTGGTGCGCCTAGACCAGGGGTGTGGGGTCTTTTCCCACTACCCACATTCATGTGGGTGCCCCACTCCGGAACCTTATAGAACCTTCCCGGTACAATACAAAAAAAATCTGAACATTTTTCAAAACCCTAAATATGACTTCCCATATATCAATATTTACCTTTGGACCATTCCGGAGGTCCTCGTGATGTCCCGGATCCCATCTGGGACACGGAACAACCTTTGGATTCACCATATTAATATCGCAATACTACCCTAGCGCTACCGTATGTTAAGCGTGCGACCCTACGGGTTCGAGAATCATGTAGACATGACCGAGACTCCTCTCCAGTCAATAACCAATAGCGGGACCTGGCTGCCCATATTGGCTCCTACATATTCCATGAACATCATTATCGGTTGAACCGTGATGTCAAGGATTCAGTTAATCCCATATACAATTCCCTCTGTCCGGTGATATGTTACTTGCCCGAGATTCGATCGTAGGTATCTCCATACCTAGTTCAATCTCGTTACCGGCAAGTCTATTTACTTGTTCCATAATACAAGATCTCGTGACTAAACTCATTAGTCACATGCTTGCAAGCTTTTTGTGATGTTGTATTACTGAGAGGTCCCAGAGATATCTCTCCATCGCACGGAGCGATAAATCTCAGTCTTGATCCATGCAACCCAACAAACACCTTCGGAAATACCTGTAGGGCACCTTTATGATCACCCAGTTATGAAGTGACATTTGATAGCACACAAAGTATTCCTCCGATATCCGGGAATGACATGATCTCATGGTCTAAGGAACTGATACTTGACATGAAGAAAGCTATATCAAATAACTAAACGATCTGATGCTACACTTACGGTTGGGTCTGTCCATCACATCATTCTTCTAATGATGTGATCATGTTATCAAATGACAACTCATGTCTATGGTTAGGAAATCTCTTGATCAACGAGTTAGTCTAGTAGGGGCTCACTATGGACACGGTGTTGTTTATGCATCCACACATGTATTTAAGATTCTAGTCAATACATTTTTAGCATTAATAATAAACTTTTACCATGAACAGAAACACGTAATAACCATTTTATTATTGCCTCTAGCTCTAGGGCATATTTCCAACAGCGCCAAGTTTTTGGAAACATCCCATCTTGACATTGTGGGCTTCGATGAATACGACCCACCAATAAATCATCACGGGGGTCCTCAGCCCGACATTGATTAGATCGGTCATACAGCAAAAATGGCCTTAGGCCCAGTTCTGAGCCGCTTATTTACAACAACAAAAAGCTAAACGCACACCTACACGCTACTGGACATGCCCACTACACGACAGGGCATTTCTCTTTTTTTTTTGCTTTTACCTTTTTGTTATTTTTATTATTTCCATTTTTTTACTCTTTATCTATTTTTTATTAACTAAAATTCTTTTTAATTCATATTTTATTTCCAAATTGGTCAATACCTTTTCCAAATTCAACAACATTTTTAAAATTCACGAGAAAAATTGAATTCTTCAATAATTCTAGAATTCACAATCATTTTTAGTTAGCAAACATTTTAAATTGATGATTTTTTAGAACCCACGTATATTTTTCATAATTTGCGAACATTTTTCTAAGATATGTGAACATTTTTAATTTTAACAATAAAATAAGATCCACGTACATATTTGGGAAATCCTGTTTCTAAAATTTCATATTTTTTCCATATCATATTTGTTAGAAATAATTCACATAAAAAGTGGAAACTCCGTCTTGCGCATGACCATCTGGATTTATATTTGTTTTATAAAAAATCTCCACCTGGCTTATATTCTTTCCCTAAAAAGTTCCCGCTCAAAACCGAGTCATAGGCTGGTTTTGCGTAATACTCCCTCCGTTCCAAATTAATTGTCTTAGATTTCTCTAGATACGGATGTATTTAGCACTAAAATGAGTCTAGATACACCCGTATCTAGACAAATCTGAGACAAGTAATTCGGAACGGAGGGAGTACCCTACTTGACGCATTCTTCGTCCAACTGTCGACCTTTCGCACAGAAAGCTTGTGACCTGGGCCGGCCTATTAACCTGTTTCAGCGTTTTCGGTTTTGGAAACCTTCTAGAGTTTCCCAGCCGGGTTTTTCGGTTCTGAACTAGTTTTCCGGTTTCTTTAATGGTCTTCACAGTTTTCTTTACTTTTTCATTTTTTATTTCATTTTTATGCTTTTTTTTCTTTTATCTTCCTTTTTAGTTTCTGTTTTCACTTATTTTCACGTGTATTTATTTTCAACTTCATTTTTATGTTTTTTAAAGTTCACGTTTCAGCAATTATTCTTAAATTTTAAAAATGTCGTGCTTTTGAAAAAATATTTTTGGTTTCAAAAAATAATTCATAACTAAAAAATTGTTTTCAAAATAAATTCGGAAATTTCAAGTAATGTTCTTGTTTTTTAAAAGTTGTTTACAGTATTTTTGTTCAATGTTTTCTCAACTTTTATAAAAATGTTGTCATTTAGAAAAAATGTTCACGTTTTCATTTGTTTAGGATTTCCAAAAAACGTTCGAGTTTCAAAAATTGTTCACAAATTTCAAAAAATGTTTGTGTTTTTGAATTTTGTTCGGTTGTTTCAAAATTTGTTCATGTTTCCAACTTTGCTTTGGAACTCCATAAAATGTTGCCATTTAAAAAAATGTTCCATTTCAAAACAAATGTTCCTCATTTTCAAAAAAGAACCTGTTTGAAAAATTATTCATAATTTCGAAAACAAAACCACATTCTTTCAGGAAATGTTATGATTTTTTTCCGAATAATGTTTTCATATGCAAACGTGGCTTTGAGCTCTTATAATATTTGCGCTACCTACCATCGGTTACACCCGTCTGGTCTAGTGTTGTGCTGCACTCACCTTGAATCCTCGCGACCTCTTTACTTTTACATCTCTTTTTAGTGATGCGCACGTGGTTTTCTAATGGGCCGGCCTAGTGGAGGCACTGTGTGCGTCGCTCCAACTATTTGCCGCGGGATGCGGCAAATAGGAGCTCCTGGTTTTGCTCTATAACCGACCAAATCAACGAAAGAAACCGTCTTAGGACCAGGATATGGGCCGGCCCACGCGAGTGAGTGCGTGGTGCGTCACAGGTTTTGTGCGCTTAAGCTTGATATGATGAAGGCATACCATCGCTAGAGTGGCCGTATATGAAAGCAGTCATGATTAAGTTGGGCTTCAGTCCCAGATTTACGGAGACTATTATGAAGTGTGTTACTTTGGTTTCTTTCTCCATTTTGTTTAATGGTGGCAGTTTGGATGGTTTCAGGCCTTCACGTGGACTGCTGCAGGGAGACCCGATCTCGCCATATCTATTCCTGCTTGCTGCGGAGGGACTATCTTGCCTGTTGAAGTCCCAAATTGGGGTTCAGGGAATTGTAGTGGCGCCGGAAGCCCCTTTGGTTAATCATCTGCTTTTTGCCGATGACAGCCTACTCTTTTTCGAGGCAAATGAGGCGTCTGCTACACGCGTTAACGGGCTGCTGAGAGTTTATTGCGATGCTTCGGGTCAGAGAATAAATGTGGACAAATCATCGAATTTTTTCAGCAAGAGCGTAGCGGACTCGACAAAGGAAGCAATCAAGAATACCCTTGATGTACACAATGAGTCGTTAACTGAAAAGTATTTGGGTTTGCCATCGGATGTGGGCAGAGCAAAGGAAGGATCTTTTAAATATTTGAAAGACAGAATCTGGAAACATGTTCAGGGTTGGATGGAGAAGTGTCTGTTAGTGGGAGGGAAAGAGGTCATCATCAAGTCTGTAGCCCAGGCCATCCCAACATATTCGATGGCATGTTTCAAGCTACCCTGGGGTTTATGCGAGCACATCAACAGTTTGATTTGTAAATTTTGGTGGGGTAGTAAAAATGGCGAGAGGAGAACATGGGTGTCATGGAAAACGATGTCAAAACCTAAATTTATGGGCGACCTGGGTTTTCAAGATATCGAGTTGTTCAACCTGGCTCTTCTTGCCCGGCAAGCATGGAGGTTGATGCAGCAGCCGGAATCCCTTAGCGCTCGGGTTCTGAAAGCCCGTTACTTCCAAAACACTGATTTGTTGAATGCCACGCTAGGAAGCGCCCCTTCCCAGGTCTGGCAGTCTCTTTGGAGGGTCGCGACATTCTGTCCTTGGGGCTTATTAAGAGAATCGACACCGGAGTAGGCAGAAACGTTTCGCGGGGCAACTCGCTGCCGAGAGACTATAAGTTGAGGCCCATCTACGCCCGATCAACGAACCCGCCGATGGTGGTTTCGGACCTAATCAATCCTGTCACCCGATCATGGAACAAGAAAGCCCTAACTGAGCACTTCATACCTGCTGATGTCGAGGTTATTCTCAACATACCACTTAGTACAAGGCAACAGGAGGACTTCTGAGCTTGGCATTATGATAAGCGAGGTATCTTTTCGGTCAGGTCAGCTTACAGGATGATTTGTGCTATCAAAACACAAAGAGAGGATTGGCTAGAGCACCGGCCGGGCCATTCTAATATTGTTGCGGACAAAAACTCATGGACCCGGCTATGGACGGTGAAGGTTCCTTCAAAAATCCGAGTTTTCGTGTGGCGTTTGGCGCATACTTCAATCCCAACCGGCCTGGTTAGACATGAAAGGCATATGGCAGATTCTCCATCTTGTTCTATTTGTGGAGCGGAGGAGGACACTTGGCGCCACTCGCTACTAAGCTGCCGCATGGCAAGATGTGTTTGGGCTTTGGAGGATGAGGAACTGGTCGAGCATGTGATATCAAACCAAACCGAAGATGCGAGGCTTTGGCTGTTTTGGCTGTTTGAGACGACAAATCAACATGACCTAGCTCAAATTTTGGTGACCATGTGGGCAATTTGGTGGGCCAGGAGAAAGGCCATCCATGAGAATGAATTTCAGAGCCCGCTTTCCACTATGAGTTTCATTAAGAGATTTTTGGAGGAGCTAGACATAGCTTACTTGCACAGACCCAGGGCAAATGAAGTACGAGTGAACGGCCGAGAGCAAAAGTGTGGCTACCGCCTCCTTGCGAGGCTGCAAATTTAAACTGTGTTGGGGGTCTGTCAACTTTAGGAGACAAAGGAGCAGCGGGAGTTGTATGTCGTGACAAATTTGGCAAGTTTTTAGGTGCTTCTGCGATGGTTTTTTATGGCCTCACCGACCCGGCAAGTCTGGAGGCACATGCATGCAGCAAAGCACTAGCTCTAGCCCGGGATTTGAATCTACAGGATCTCGCCATTGCCTCAGATTGTGCAGAAGTGATTTCTAACATCAAATCTGCAGGTGTTCCATCTTATGCTCCTATTCTTCGAGAGATTCAAACTAGTAGCAATAATTTTTCTTCTGTTGATTTCCGTTTCGAGAGTAGAGACAATAATTTTGAGGCCCACTTGCTAGTTAATGAGCTGCGTCTCTTGCAGTGGGCCGCCATGTGTGGCTAGGTGTTCTGCCGAAGATTGCTTGTATTCCGGATGTCGTGAACTTTTAATAAAATCCCTAGTTTACCTTAAAAAAAGTTTTCTCCCAAGTTTTTTTTCCGCCAAAAAAAAAAGTTTTCGCCCAAGTTTTTTTGATGGGTGCCTAAGAGCATCTCCAGCCGCGCCCCCAACAGGCCCCCCAGGCGACTTTTTCGGCGCCGGCGCCACAAAAACACCCCAGTCACGCCCCCAGGACGACGAAAAGCGCCGGTTCGGCCCTTTTTCCGCCAATGTCAGTAAGCCGAACCCGATCTTGTTGAGGCGATCGGGGCTCGGCGCAAAGAAAAGCGCGGCTGGCCCATGCCGTCAGGTGAAAAGTCAAGATTTTCTTCCCCGACCTGCCTCCCACCCCCCCCCCCGCGCGCACGCGCTCTCGGTCGCCACTAGCTATATCCTGGCGCCGCCCGCCGCCCTTCACCGGTAGATAGCAATTCCCGCGAAAAAGCAGGTTCACGCGACAGCCCTCCGACAGCAATTTGGCGTTCCGGCGCGGAGGGCGATTTTAGGATGGTGCGCTTGGCATCGGGCGCAAGGTGTTCGGCGATTTGCCTGCCTTGGCGATGGACTTGGATGATGAGGAAGCGCTCGCCGCGCTGCTGGATGAGAAAGCCGAGGACGACGTCCAGGAAGAAGAGCATCTCATGGTGCTCGCTGCCCTCGCCCAGCTGCTGGCGAGCAATGAAAAGCTGCGGCGAGGTGGCTCGGCGCCGGGGCGGGTGAAAGCAAAGAACCGGCATCGTCTCAAAGGCTACTGCATGCTCTACTCCGACTACTTCGCCGATGCTCCACTTCACGGCGGCAAAACATTTTGGCGCCGTTATCGGATGAGCCGAAAGCTTTTCCTCAGGATTATGAATGCCATCCGGGAGTTCGACAACTACTTCAAATGCAAGATGGATTGCACCGGCAAACTTGGATTCACCTCGATCAAGAAGTGCACGACAGCGATGAGGATGCTTGCATACAGAGCTCCCGGTGACTCACAGGACAACTATGGGCGCATGGCCGAGTCCACCAGCATAGAGTGTTTCTACAAGTTCTGTCGGGCAGTGGTGGTAGTGTTTGGACCGCAATACTTGAGAACACCCAATGCGGAAGACACTGCTCGGATACTAGCACAGAATGCAGCAAGAGGATTTCCTGGGATGCTTGGAAGCATCGACTGTATGCATTGGAAATGGAAGAATTGCCCATTTGCTTTGGCAGGGGATGTACAAAGGCTCCAAAGGCGTTTGTAGTGTGGTACTTGAGGCGGTGGCCACACAGGACCTCTGGATTTGGCACTCCTTCTTGCCAAGAACTCACAATGACATCAACGTGCTGCAGTGCTCTCTTGTCTTTGCCAAGATTGTTGAAGGTCATTCTCCTCTGGTGAACTTCGAGATCAATGGGAGGCACTACAACAAGGGGTACTATCTAGCTGATGGCATCTATCCGAGATGGTCGACATTTATGAAGACCATCTCAAACCATGTGCTAGGAGGCAAGAACGCCTGGTTTGCAAAGATTCAGGAGGCTTGCAGGAAGGATGTCAAGCGGGCATTTGATGTGCTCCAATCTCGATTTGCCGTTGTCCGGTACCCCGCTCAGACCTGGTCGAAAGATAAAATGTGGGAGATCATGACCTGTTGTGTCATCTTGCACAACATGATCATTGAGAGCGAGTAGGAAGAGCCAGTGTTTGACACTTAACCATACCACTGGCAGGGTCCTCTTGCCCAAGTTGATCACCAGCTACCAGCAACCTGGACTGCCTACCTCAGTATGCGTTAGGAGATTCGAGACTCACAGGTGCATCATCAACTGCAGCAAGATCTGATAGAGCACCTATGGAGGCTCAAGGGCGATGCCGGGCGCGACGTGTGATGAAATATGAGTTTTTATTTGTTGAACTATATAATTTGTATTGAACTATTTGTTGTTGAACTATTTTGTTGAAGTATTTGATTTTTCTGTGATGAAATATGTGATAAAAAATATGTATGTTGATAATTGAACGCCGAGCCACGGCGAACCACGACGAATATGGGCCTATTCTCGCCCATATGGGCTTTATTCGCCGAAATGGGGCTGAAAAGTGGGCCAACATCGGCGCATGGGGACGAACTGGGGGCGACGACTCGGAGCAAAACCGCCCCCAATGCCGAATGCATCGCCGGCTCGCCCCAGGGGGCGATTTTTATGCGTCCTGGGTGGGGGGGGGGCAACGGCTGAGATGCTCTAAGAGCATGTCTAGTAGAGCCCTTAAATCCTTAAATCTAAAATTGGGTTTAAGGGTTGAGAATTGGCCATTTTTGACACTTTTAGGGTTGAAAAACAGGGGCAAAGACTAGAACCCTCAAACTCAACCCTTATAACAGAATATTCCGTTATAAGGGCTGGGTTTGAGGGTTCTAGTCTTTGCCCCAACCCCAACCCTTAAAACTGTCATTTGACATATCACAATTTTCACTAGAAAAACACAAACAACCTTCAAACAAACACGGAAATGAAGATCATTGATGCATGGTTTAATAGTTTACATCACAAAATCATCATCTTCCCCCTTTCATCGGCACCATCACCAAAAAGTTGCACCTCGGCGCCATCTCCTAGACCACATTCGGGCTCCATCAAGCATCTCCATAGGCGCCGGCAGAGTCGTCCACACCGCCATCGCCACAACTACTCATCGGAGTGTCACCTCGAAAAGTAGAGGACGCACCACGAAACATCCTCTTCCTCTCCGCGATGTCCTCCTTGTAGTCCTTCCACCATTGCAATTGGTCTTGATCCATGTCCTTCTTGGACATCATTAGGTGCTCCTTCTCTTCCACCATGAGTTCTTTCCATACCTTTGCCTCTTTGAGCTTGATCATCCTCTCCTCCAAGTCGGCCTTGCGCTTTGCTTCTTTACGCTTTGCTTCAACTTGTGCAAGCTTGACCTCTTTCTTATTCTCGGTGATAAGAAGTTTCGTCTCCAATGTCTTCATTGTCAATTCCTCTCTTGCCTTCATCATGTGCTCCATCTTCTCCCTTAGGCTTGACGCCTCTCCTTCCATCTTCTTCCTTAGCTTATCCTTCTTATTTCCAACGGGCTTGTGCTCGTTTCTTCCCTCATCTCCACTATCATCCATCGTAAGCATTGCCGACTTCTTGGGTGCGGTCTCTTTATCCCTCAACTTCCACTTTGTCAAAGGTTTGAAGAATTGCCCAAGCATGCTTAAATGGGAATGGCTTGCCCTTGGAAGCTGCCATCTCCTTGTACCTCATGCCGGCAATTGTCTCCTATCAACCACACATAATCACATAAGAACCCACCAATAGCATAGTACACACACATAATCAAAATAGTGAAGAGATATGTACTCACACAGTCACTCTTCACGGTTCCACTAGGTGGTGCATCCCTCACTTGGTCCATGGCCGCACTCCAACGAGCACAAGCGGGCTTCATCAACTCCCACCGGCCTTGAAGCGACCGGTAAGTGCGAGAGATGAACCCACTATTCTTCGGCTTGATCCTACAATAGGTGTCCTCGATCTTTTGCCAATATCGTTTACTGGTTTGATCGGTGCCGGTGCTTGCATCCATCCCCACAGCTGCCCAAGCACGAACCAAGAGTATATCTTCCGCCTCGGTGTAGTTTGTCGACCACGCGTGTGGGCGGGAAGCGGCGGTGAATGCCTCCTCCCCTATCTCGGCCACCTCCTCCTCGTCATCCCCTTCATCCTCCTCATCTTCCTCATCTTCTTCCAAGTCATCACCAGCCCTAAAGGGGTCTAGAGGCGGAGCTCCGAGGTCCACCTCCGCGTCTTGGAGGAGGTCCATGAACCAGGATGGGGTTGCCATTTTCTCGAACACCTCGTGCGCGACGGGAGGAGGAGGTTCGGCGACGGCGGCGGGCGGGGCCGCGGGCTTCTTCCGCGGCTTGTTCACGGCCGGGGACGAGCCGGCGACCTTGAGGTCCTCGGGGCCACGAGAGGCCGCCATCACCGACTCTTCTTGGGGCGGCTTGTGGCAAGCAAGGCCAGGGGGACGGGGGCGGGGCAGGGAGGAGGCGGTCGAGGCCCGCCACGCCGCTTGCCCCGACATGGGTCGCCGCCACCACGTCGGCCATGGTCGGGCAGCGGCGGGGCCCGAGGCGGGCGTGGCGGCACGGCGAAGCGGCGGCGGCGGAGCCTCCATGGCCGCCAGGCGAGGCAATGGAGGAGCCGGAGGCGGGATGAAACTTCCCTCCCGCGCGAGAGGAAAGACGAGCGCGGGTTGGGGGGAGTTTTTCCTCTCAACCCTCACTTCTACAGGTTGGGAAACAGTTTGAGGCTTTTTTTCGACGAAAACTGTAAAAAAAGCAGTTATTTTTAGGGGTTCCAGGCTCTACTAGACTCGCTCTAAGTTTTCGCCCAAAAGCGGCAGCGGCCAACGCAAAATTTGAACGAAACCGCCGCGCCGGCCGCTGGAGCCCGAGCTACTCGATATTCCCGTGTCCAGTCCAATCAGCCGCCTCTCCACTCACAGCTGCACACACGCCGCCACGATTCAAGGCCGCCGCCCGCTAGTCTAGAGGGGCCGCAACGGGAGGCATGGAAGGGGACGGCGAGACCTCGGCGGCGGAGGCGGCGCTCGGACTGAACCCTCAGACCTTCATCAACGAGGTCCTCAACTTCGTCGACGACATCTGCTTCCAGGCCTTCGAGTACTGCCTCTAGTTACGCCTCAGACCCCTCTCCGTAACACCAGCTCGCTTCGCTCCCCTTTGCCGCCTACCGGTTTTGTTAACTCTGCCCTTTCGCTGTCATTCTACAGGGAAGGCGCCCCCACGGCGGTCGGCGCCGCCACGGCGACCAATAAGTCCGAGGAGCTGAAACGGGTAGGTTTCTTTCAACCTCCGGATCTAATAGAATCGAACCCTCCTTCAGAATTTTTGGGGAGTCAGGGCACTACCAGATCCAGAATGGTGTCTTGACCAGAGTTTTTGCATTTTACATGCTAATAATGCTACTTCATCTAATTCAGTGATTGCACAGGGGAAACTGTTAGGTTTGAATCTGGACTAAACGCCCTCAGTGGCTTGCACATGTGAAGATGGCTCTGTTTTGCTTGTAATCCCACAGTGGGGATAACTGAACTGTATCTGTCATGTATAGATAGGTTTATTATGTTCGAGTATACCCATTCCAAAGGAAATTGATGTAGCAATGTCGCCTTAACTGCCTAAGTAGATGCGCCTTTCAGGTGTAGAGGATATATAACTTATATTTACATGCTTGGTGATCCCTTTCTGTAGCAAACTGGATATTAATTTGTTCTGCAAACAGTGTCTTGGCACTTTATTGTGCCAGGAATTAGGTCTTCTTTGTCACACATTTTATACCAGACACTATTCGCAATTTCTGAAAGTAAAATGATTACTGATTGGAAGTTTGAAACAGTTAGAACAATCCTCATATTAACTTTAGGTTCGACCTATAATTCATCTGGTTTTACCTATAGCATCCTTTAGGATAGTTAAAAATGAGTTATTTTGCCTACGTAACATTCTTTCATATGATTAAATGTTCTGTATATTTTTCTTGTCAAAACGTCTGCTGGAAACATCTGGAATTATGGACTTTGTGATGATTTTTGTCTTAGGGAGTAAATGAAATTCACCACTTGGTAAAGGATGTATTGGACAAGAGAATGAACAATTGGGAGATGTATTGCCTTCAGAAATGTTTAACTGTACCTGAAGGATTTGTGGCACCTGAAGATGTATGTCTCTTATCTCAAAGTAATAAATTTTGGCAAGCCAGAATTTTCAATTTGACCCAACACTCTAGGTTTAGAATTGATCCACTCAATTCTCACCCTTGTTTCACATGATTCACTACAGATTATTTTAAAGATACTTTTCGTCTTGGGGGTTCATAATGTGGAACCTGATGCCTCATCTTATATTGATCACCCGTTTGTGAAAAAAAACATTTCATTCAGTTGACTCAGCAATTGACAAGGAAATCTTTCAAGATAAAAGTTGTGCACAGTTACTAGTCAGGCTTGAACTATTTTGTAAGCTATTTAGAGAATTTGAGTTCTGCTCTCTACTCTACAGTGATTAACATTCCATCATTTCTGACATTTAGGCTTTGTTTTACCTATGTTGTATCTCATGATATTATTCAAATGCAGTTTTTATAAGTGCCCGTGGTGTACATTATGTTCAACTAGGAAGTAATATGCTAAATAGTACTCCCTCCGTCCCAAAATAAGTGTCTTGAGCTTAGTACAAATTTGTACTAGAGCTAGTACAAAGTTGAGACACTTATTTTAGGACGGAGGGAGTAATATCAGCAAGACCTTCTGAATCTCAGGGCAAAATATATCTGGACATTTCTTATTGATGTCTTATTTTGAATTGCCCGACTAATGCACTTCATTAATTCGTTGGCCGTTGTATTGAAATAGGATGCTGCCTTTTTTTTCTTTTATATTCTTAGCATATATTAGTGCAAATCTGTTTTCTACCCATCTTTGTCGAAATTATTGCACTTAGATTTTGATTCTAGATGCCCTACAGGCAAATATAGATTTATTCAGTATCAATTACACCATTTTACTAAACTGTTTGTAGGGAAATAGAAGTTTAATACAACTAAGTGATTAATTCATAACCATCAACTTTCCAGTTTGATATTATGGTACAGAACAAAGTTTCTAGTAAGTGTCATCCGCAGTTCAGTTCTTATATCTACTAAACGGAATCAGCGTGAAACATATAGTTAAGCTTAAGGTCAAAGTTTGCTTGCAATACGATGCTCAATAAATTACATGTTTGTGCACATTTTGTTTCACTGAAGCCATGCATTATTTTATATTTACTTTAAAACCTGCATTTCAAAATGCAAGAGGCATGTAAATGAGTATAATTATAATATATTTTCTTCATCAGGATAATTCTTCTGCAATGGTGTTGCATAAAGAAGGGAATTCTGATTCGGAACTGGATGCAGAACTTAATTCTTTGAGAAAAAAACTGGCAGATGTAAGTATTTTACTCGTAAAGAATTTGCTTGTTAATATTATCTACACTTAATCTAACAAACTCTGGCGTTGTTTAATTAGGCTAACAAGGAATCTGAAGAACTTCAAAGAGAAATTTCTTCCTTGGAAAGGCAAACTACATACAAGAGTAACCTTGATTCTTCTATTGCTGAAGTACTGAAGTTGTTTGAAGACAAATCTGTTCAGGAGAATATACAAGGTGTGCATTAAATATTTAATTCTCAAAACAATCAGAACTTTAAATTTGTTGAATTATTTATTTGGACACTCACCACTTCAGATGATTAGTGAAGGGTTATTGTGTGAAACCACACCAGATATTATTTGTTATCATAGTCTTATGACCTTAAGCCCTGAAGTCAATGTTCTTTCCCTATCTCCTTGTTAGACCATCGAGATACTAACTAGTAATTTGGTAGTAAGTGCTGCACCTATCAGTGTTATCCATTTGTTATTTATTTATGAGCAACAATTCAATACACCATCAACCTTTGGTCGTCTGTTGAACTTTTTGCTCTGACGTGTTAGCTTTAGCAACCAGATGGTTCTCACACTTAATTATGACTTCTCAGTTTTTGTCTGGAAGTGTTCTATCCTTTTTGCATCTAGCATAAATGCAGCTGAACATGGTTAACAGTATGCTTGGCAGAAATCACAAAGATCACATCCCTACATCAAAATTTGGTCTAGATAGTGCTGCTAGCTACTATTCGAGAAGCACTGCTTCTACTCAATTATCTCTGGTTCAGAATGTATGCCT
The DNA here is from genome assembly GCA_021437245.1 of Aegilops speltoides. Lineage (NCBI taxonomy): Eukaryota > Viridiplantae > Streptophyta > Magnoliopsida > Poales > Poaceae > Aegilops > Aegilops speltoides. Next base: position 337,707,245 of record CM038146.1, read on the forward strand.
ACTCAACTGTGATGAACCTGCAGCTATTGCGAACACAATACCAAAATTGCACCAGAAAATGAAGGTTATGAAAAGGAAAAAGGTTGAGCTTGAGGCCATGGTGGGCCAAAATGTTTGGAACGTCAATTGTCTTAGAGACCAGAAGCGTTTAGCACCAGGTAAGGGTTCCACCGTCATTTTCCTCTGGATCTCTTTGTTGTTCTTGTGTGTATCTATGGCACAAACTTCAATCTCACCACCCTGTCTCACAGGTTGTACTCCTAGCACCAACGACATTCAAGAGGTGAACGCGGCTGTGAATGGCTTGTGGAAGGAGTAACTTGTGTTTGTGGGTGTTCGCAGTATGAGGATGTCGACCGCCCCATGTACTACCAAGTCCGCTGTAATGTTGTCAAGCTACCCTCTCGCTAGCTACCTCTCAACTGCAGTTCTATCAGAACAGCTGTATGTACATGTCAGCTCCAGCTCAAAAGACCACTAGCACAGTAGCATTCTCTAATCCCCAGCATTCTATAAGGCCTCTAGTGCTTAATCCCATCCGTTCACCATTGTTGCCGCTGCACGAAATTGAGATAAACAAATAAAAGGTCTACAGTAAACTCTCCATGGAGTGTTTCTGTCGAATACAACCTTTTTTGTATGAAAAATTGTCCAATGCTCCTTTCTGTTGGGTTTTCTTTGCGTTTTAACCTTTGGTGGTGTCATGTCCTTCTCTTGGAGCTGTTTTCTTGGTATGTCTCAGTGGAAATAAGCAATTGAAGCGGAATCGATAAAAATAGAACGGAGGTCTCTAATGTGATTTTTCTGCAATTTGTTCAAATCACCATCCCATAAAATAACTGATGTCATATCTTGTGCACCTATGTAGTAGTAGTTTCTTAGAAACTATGATCATTATGACATTTTGCAAAAATGATAAAGAAAGGTAAATAGTATCATCGGCTGTCCACTTATTGTTTGTTTAGGTGCCAAATGATTTGTTTAGATAATTGTTTGTTTTATGTTGTTTTACATTTTTTGATTGAGATTCGGGAGACAGACATCCAATATAGTAGTTGCGGATTCTAATATGAGATCTCAGCAAAGCCAAAGAAACAAGGTAAGGGGCAACGTTGTAGGAGGTATTCATAAAATAGGATATATGCATATATTTATAGAGATGAGTGTATGTGCGTATATATAAGCGTCTGATTTCCTTTTTGAAAAAATAAGCGTCTGATTTAAAAAAAAAGGCGGCGTCCTGAAAGAACACCATCGTCCCTTCCGAGGAAACGGAAAACGAAAGGAAAACGCAGCGTCTCCGTCCGTCCATATAAAAATAAGCCGTGGGCCAGCAAGGCACGCACGCACGCACAGATCTCCAAACCCTTGCACGCCAGCCACGCCAGGTTAATAGCCGCCGCAACCCACAAGATGGACGCCAGGACGCCCCGCCACCAAAGGCTGCTCCGCACCCCGCGCGGCCCACCGACGCCCCATCACCCCCGCCACCACCCCGGCACGCCCGGCCAAAACCCTAGCCGCTACGTCCCTTCCGCCGCCCCGATCTCCCCGCGCTCCGCTGCCGCCGCCGTCGCCGCCATGGAGGACGACGCCATCACCACGCTCATGGACATCGACGACTCCCCCCGCAGCGCCGCCGGCGCCGGCTTCCTCGACGACGACGACGAGGGGGACCTCCTCCACTCCCACCGCATGGGCGGCCGCGGGAACGAGGCCCGGGGCCCGCTCCCCTTCGCCGGCTTCTTCAACACCTTCGACGGGGCCGACTTCGACGACTCCGATCTGGCCTGATCGAGGCGTCTTACGGTACTAGTAATGAGGCTGGGAGGTCGTTCTGTCGAATGGTACTGCTGGTCTATCTAGTTAGGTTATTATCGGTGAAGTGAAACTGTTTCGAGGCATCTGGAGACCTTTCGGTGATCAATCTAAGTATCGTGCTGCTGCGTTGCCCTTGGATCTCGTATTGTTTGGTTAATACGCAAGTGCCTTAACGTTCCTTTGATTATTATCATCTCTGCGAGTTTCTCTTTAATAGTATGCTTGGTTATGGATTGTTGCTATGTTATTTCTGCTCAATTGTGGCTGTCTTGGGAACGAGCTGATGCTAAGCTAATAAATTCGCTTCAATTCTTGCTGTTGTGTGCTGTTTATCTTGCATAGATGGTGTTTGATTTTATTGTTGAAAACACTAGTCTACTAGGGATACTTAATTCCCAAGTCTCTTGTATCATAGTGGTATTGGTATGCAATTTTAGCCATTTTATTGAAGACGTTAGTCTAGCAGGGATACTTAATTAGCAGATCTCTTTGATCAGCAGTGTTGTTGCACTGGAAAATCCAGTTATCATCACAAATAAACACAGGGAATGCCTAGCTGGAACTTCAATGAACTCTTATTGTGTTTCTTTGCAACACAATTTAGTGATTTGTTGGGAGTTTGATCAACCCGGGTAGCTACAACTTTCACTTTATCAATGCTGGAAGTGCATTGAAATTTCCTAAGCAATATGCCCTTAATTTCCTGAAGGAGTTGATGCACTAGGATAGCCATGTACTTTTGATTGACCTTGCAATTGCAAGGCACATTCTATTAGCATGGAAAATTGAACCCCTCTTCTTATAATCTCTATAACTTTATGGAATATTTTATGATTGCAAATTGTTTTGATTAGTGTCATCTCTGAGTTGCTTTTGTTCTCTTCCTTGTAATAGTTCGAGTGATTATGGATATGCTTGTTGTTGTGTTATTTCTGCTCGTGGCTGTGTTGGGCATGAGCAGATGCTAAGCTAATCAATTAGCTTCAATTCTTGATGTTCTGTGTTGTTGATCATGCATAGATGGTCTTGTTGATAAGTAGTGGTATTTGTTTGCAATTTTGTTGAAATATTGATCTACTAGGGATACTTAATTCGTGAATCTCTTTGATAAGTATAGTGGTATTAGTTTGCAATTTTGTTGAAACATTGGTCTAACTAGGGATACTTAATTTGCAAATCTCTTTGATCTGTAGTTGTATATGAGTTCCGCCACACGTATGATGATTTCTGTATGATCTGTGTACGACACTCGATAACAGCTGCCCATTCTATTTTCTGTAGTGGTATTAGTTTGCAATTTTAGCAATTTTAATGGAAACGTTGGTCTAGTTGGGATACTTAATTAGTACCCCCCACCCTTTCCATAATTCTTGTCATGGTTTTAGTTCATAACGAACGGAGGGAGTAGATATCTTTATCAGCAGTGGTATTGCACTGGAAAGTCCAATTAGCATCGACCCTTTTTCTGTAGTACTGCCTCAATTTAGTGCAATACCATTGTTACAAGATGCATTAGTGCTACTTAACAGTATAGTATAAACTGCTGTCCTATTGTGGTAGCTGTAGAGTTTGATCCCAACTTAAACTGTTGCTAAGTTTGTTAAAGGATCTCGGCCATACAAAATATGAGTTTCTCTGATGGTTCATCCCAGACCAATCTGTTGGAGTGTTAAGGAAATAGTTTGCAAGTATCATGATGACTTGTTAGAAACTTTGGTTGACCTAGCATTGAAAGCCTACTTGAAATTGGCCCTTGCTTCATTTTCCATGTCAAATGTCACTACCTGGGTGCTAATATGTTTTCCCTTCATATACGTACAATTGCTTGAATCATTGAAAGTTCACTCTTTTTAAGGCCATGTATAAGAGAGTGTGATGTGACAGTAAATGTGTTTTGTTCGGCCGGTTTTTATTTGGGAGTGCTGAATATAAGCTGTCATTTTTGCTTTTTGATGTCTGGAACTGTCATATTTAATAGAAATGTGATTTAACACGAATCTCAATGTAAGATCGATGACATAGGACTTAGATGTGCAATACTTATGTCACATCTAGACGTGCTTTAGCAAAACTTTTAATAGGAAGGTGATGCTAGCTGCCGATCGACCAGCTAGCACCTCGTATCGGTGGGCGAGCGAGCCTTCCGATCCGGACGCACCTAACCTATCCGGGCGTCATCCTTCCGCGACCAGTTTCAGCGAAGAGAAAAAGAAGGCCCTCTGATTCCTTCTCCATTACACACTTCCCCACCAGCCTCTTTGATTCCTGGCAGCAAAGCCTATTGTCGTGGGGATGATTCTGATAGTGAGGGGGGTAGGGAGAGGGTTAGGAAGAAGGTCGATCTATTGAGGTGCAAATGGATGACAAGTATTTTTTACTAGTTCAGGCCTCTTACGGAGGCCTCTTACGGTGGATACCCTAGTCTCGTGCGCATTTTTCTTTCGAGAATCATGGGGGAGAGGGAGTTCCCCCACCTGGATATATTACTCAAAGGAGTCACAACAAGTTGTGGACCGGAATTACGGGCACACATTACAATGGGTAGAGAAGACTGCCATGAGGTGACGGCATCCTTGTCATCGGACACAGAGAGCCGGTGAGACCAAATGTAGATAATTAGTCTAGCGGAGGTAGTTGAGCGCGTGTCCAAGGCTCTGAAGGCCTTTCGTTCCTGGCTTCCCAAATCTTCAAAGGATAGTGAGCAGCACAAACGGCCATACGCGTGGGGTGCACCTTGAGGAAGCGAAGCGTCCCAGAGGTTGTCGATGGAGGAGGAGATAGGTGTGATGCCCAGTCGCCGCCAGATGCGGTCGGCGTATGGGCAGTTGATGAAGAGAGCGTGCTGAATTGGTGATGATGTGCTTGTTGACGGGGTTGACTCTTGTGTCGAGCCTGTCACGGAAGAGTAGTCAGGCGAAGATCTTGACTTTGTTGGGGCGTGTGAGCAGATCTGTTGTGCATTGTTATCGGTCTCGGCTTCCTGTAGAAGGACACCATAGGCATCCCGGGTGGAGAACGCCTTGCCTCCAATTAGGAAGCGCTGATCCTGATCTTGTGACGGCATGAAGTCGTGCATCACCGACAAAAATGAAACCAATTCTTGTGTGGGGGTAAAGATTAAATGATTTCGCATGTTAGATTCTAAACCCAACCGCCAGATATTTGCCACCCTGATCATAGGCATTTGGGAGTAGGAGAATAAGTTTTGAAAAATGATTGCTAATGGTTTTGGAGTGAGTCAGGTACAAACCAGAAATAGGTTGAGGTTCAATCATTAGTAATCACAAAGGTGATTACAATGCGTATGTGAAAGAGTTTGAGAGCGCCAAAGAGAGAAAGTGTGTCACCCCTCACCTTCTACGTTACAAGTGGAGCTATTATTGTCACCCACTAGAAGGTAATTATTCGCTCCACTCAACGATGGCCATGCTTCAAATGTCATGCGTATCTGGGACAATCTCAACCACCCAAGAAAGTTTATCTCAAATTCAAAAAAAAAAGAAAGTTTATCTCTTCTTTTTTGCGAACTCAAGGAAGTTTATCTATTCCTTCCAAAAAAAAAAGATTATCGTTTGGTGCAACGGAAATTCAACTGTTTTCAGTGAAATACCTATGTCTAGTTTGGGACAGATCAAGTATTACATGATTATTTTGTAACGCTAAGAGCATCTCCAACAGCCACGCTAAATAAGCGCCGCGTCGCAAATTTGTCATTTTTAGCGCGCGCGCAATTGGTAGAGGGGCTCCAGCGGACGCGCAATAAGCACGCGTGCGGCATATAGAGTTGGGCGCGCAGTCTGAATCGCCATTGCGCGTTGTGTATTTGGTGTGCCCGCTTCCACGCGCGGCACACTCGAGCACTCTCTTCGCCGCGCCACCTTCGCCTCGCATGCGCCGCCGTCGGCGAATTGTGACCCGATGGACGCCCGCGTCGGCACCCACCTCACCCCTTCCTCCAGCCGCGACCCTTCCACCGCAGCCGCCGCTCCCGCAAACCCTAGCGGGGGGAGCTTTGGCTTCGCCTCCGTCGGAGCTCCTCCGAGCACCAGCATCGCGCGTTGCCTCTTCATGCCGCCACAGATGACCTCGGCGGCGGGTGGTGTCGCGCCGGCGCCCGCCGTAAAGCCACGTGCCCCCCTCACGAAGCTCCCAAATGCGGCACGACCGAAGAAGGGCAAGACATCCACGAAGAAGAACAAGGCGGCGGACGGCTCCGGCTTCTCGAAACCGTCGAGGAAAAAGCTTGCAGGGCGTGCGACGGGCGCGGCGGCTACCGAAGCGCCGGCGAACTCACTTGTTGAGCCGGCGGCCGACGCGCACAATGTGTTCGAGGAAATGCCCTAAAGGTATAAAATTTTGCCAACTTTTTTTGTTGTTGTTATTTTTTGAATGCATACATATAGATAGCTTATTTGCATTGTTCTATATACTTTGTAGTGTCAACGATGAGGCATACATGTCAACTATGGGTGTTGGCTCCAACAATTCGCATTGGTCTCAACCCAATGACATGCATTTCGAAAACCATGAGTTCGAGGTGGAAGAGGATGATGAGGGCATTTTCGACGCACCGAAAGGAAGAGGAGGCAACTACACCAACGACGAAGACGTCTTGCTATGCAAAACTTGGTTGCAAGTGTCGAGGGATCCATCCGTTGGAGGTGATCAAAGTAGAGATGCTTATTTGGAACCGGATGAAGGGAACACTTTGATCTACTCAACGAGCATGGAATTGACCGCTCCGATCGATCTCTTCGCTCCCGGTGGTCGACAATCAACAAGGATTGTCAAAAGTGGGCGGCCGCACAAAATGCGGTTGACAAGTTGAACCCAAGTGGCACTAATGATGAAGATAGGGTAAGTGCCATTTCATCCATGTTCATCATGCTTGTTGTTGGTGTTTGTAGTGCTAACTTGTTTTGTTTTCATGTAGTTAAATATTGCACAAAACTTGTTCAGAGAGGAGAAGAGGACCAACAAGGGGAAGATCAAGAAAGGAATGCCATTTACCTTGCCTCATTGCTATGAAGCATTGAAGGATGATGAGAAAATGGAAGAAGCATGATGATATGGATGAGTTGGATTTGAGCAACAAACGCAAGCGAACAATTGATTTGGATGATGATGAGGAGGAGGCATCAAGTGATGACGGCAAAAGAAGCCCCACACCAAACTCGGTTTCATACTCGAAGCCAAAACGACCGGATGGGACCAAGAAAGACGCAAAAGAAAAGAAGAAGAGGAAAGGAGATGATGAGCTAAAAAATGCTATAGAAGCTATTGTGAAGGCAAGAAAAGAAGCCAACGAGGTGAGGAAGATGGCAAGGAACCAAGATGCCGCGACCGAGGAGAGGAGGATGGCGGCCGAGGAGAGGAAGGTGGCATTGGAGGAGAGGAAGGTGGGCATGGAGGATCGATCTAGATTGTTGAATTGGGAGAAGCACTTGTTCTTCTTGGACAGATCTATCCTCAATGAGGCGCAAAAGGAGTATGTCAATCTTGCCCGTGAAGAAGTCTTGATCCAAAAAAGAACCATGATTCGCGCCATGGGTGGCGGTGGCCTTGGCGGCATGGGAGGCATGGGTGGCTTGGGAGCTACCATGGGCAGCATGGGTGCCATGGGTGGCTTTGGAGCGACCATGGAGGCCATGGGAGGCATGGGTGGCTTCGGAGCACCTCCGGGCGGCATGGCCGGCATGGGAGGCATGAGTTTTGCGTTTCTCATGGGAGGCATGTGTGCACCTCCGGGCGCCATAGGCGGAATGTCTTCCAGTGTGCCTCACAAACCTTCGCATGAAGATGCCGTTGAAAATCTTGCCAACACCTTCCGAGCTTCACGTGATGAGGATGCGATACGCGACAGTGAAGAGGAGGAGGAAGAATCGTCTTTGGAGGAGTCGGAGGAAGATGAGGATGAAGACGAGGACGAGGCTTGATTGTTGTGCCTTTCGTTTGTGTCACGAACTTGGTTTGCATTTTAAACTTGGTTGGATGATGTTGTGGGCATGAATTTAAATTTGTGGGCATGCTTTTAGTCATCAACTTGTTTGTGTGATTTAAATTATATGCCATGTCTTTGTTTTGTGATGTTTAAAATTTATTTTGTGTCCAAAATGCAATATATGACATGCGCCGGTTGCTCGCGCGCGTTGCATTTTTGCGCGCTGTTGGAGCTACGCGCGCTGCATTTTACAGCGGCGCTGGAGTCAGCATTGCCCGTCGAGCTAAACCAGGCGATGAGCGCACTGCAAACCCGTCAAGCAGCCCGTTGGGCGGCTGTTGGGAGGCTCTAAATGGTTGTCCACGACCCGAGTAATTTCAAGCTGCATGACCGTCGACACTGCGAGTATCGAAGAGCTGTGTTACACGAGCCGTTCCCATGACTGATGATGCCGCTTATACTCCCTCCGTTCCTAAATATAAGTCTTTGGAGAGATTCCACTATGAACCACGTACGGATGTATGTAGATGCATTTTAGAGTGTAGATTCACTCATTTTACTCCGTATGTAGTCCATGGTGAAATCTCTACAAAGACTTATATTTAGGAACGGAGGGAGTACTTGCCAATAATTGACAATCTTCATAGAGAATGACATTTTTTCAAGTCTTTGCGAACATAATGATGAGTCAGATTCTGGAATCAAACCAAGCGGCCAAGCAAGTTCGTGTGAGCCCGTGAGGCCACTGCTGTATCAAAATAAATCTTCAGTGCAGCACACGATCCGTCCCTTTTCCCCATGAAAACCCAAGGAATCCGGTTGGCACGCGTCGGCCGAGCACTGGCGCCCCACTTGTTCGGGGGAGACGGCGTACGACCAGGGGAGGGACTGTGGGCCGACCGGACCGTCGCAGTCGCCACCGTCCAACCCGGCAAACGCAAACGCGCCAGAGGCCTCTCTCGTCCCGATCGGTGGGGAGGGGACGATGACCCCGTCGTCGCCTTCCGCACGTGTCCTGCGCCTGCGCCTACGGCTCAAGGGCCACACGGGCCGTCGCCGCACGGGATCGCTCCCAGGCGGTCAAGGCCCTGACCAGCAGCCGGTGGCCCCGGAGCTGCCACGTCAGCCCAGCGGATAGGGACGCCCACACTGCCCCTCGTTTTGGTTCGTATCGGCGATGCTCGTGAGATATCGGAATTAATCAACTTTGTGTGTTTTTAAATAAAAATCATTTATTGACGAGCTTTCCGTGAGTCTCCTTTTCGTTCCAAAGCCATGGACGTGTAAAGACGACTCTGAATTAGCTGTTCTATATTCATTTTACTGGGTTTTTATTGCCTAAAATTTAAGCTTGATCTCGTTCACTACACGACTAAGAACATCTATAGCCGGACCTCTCAAACCCGCCTCATACGTTCAGGCGGACCATTTGGTTACTAACTGGTCACATTTTCTCGACTCAAACAAACGTCTCAAACGGGCCTCAAACGCCCAGTGGACGTGACCCCCATATCCAAATAAATATGGGCGCGATATCTGGCACCAGGCGGTAGCGAGTACGCCCGCCACGTCGAACCCAACCCATGTTGGCCCACCCGACCCCACTTATATTCATCCCCATCCGCTTGCCAGAGCAAACCCTAGCCACTTCACTCCACTCTCCTCCGCCACCCGAGCTCACCTCCGTGGTTTTGACCTTCTCGCCATGGCGACGGCGGATCACACTCCGACCGATCCGGATCCGTCGGCCGGGTGTGTCATCCGTGTGGGTTCTTTGGAAGCGATAGCGATCTGTGAGGGAAACGTAGCATGCAATTTCAAAAAAATCTCACGCTCACGCAAGATCTATCTAGAAGATGCATAGCAACGAGAGGGAGAGTGTATCTACATACCTTCGTAGACCGAAAGTGGACGCGTTTTGACAACGCGATTGATGTAGTCGAACTTCTTCTAGATCCGACCGATCAAGCACCGAGCGTACGACACCTCTGAGTTCTGCACATGTTCAGCTCGATGAAGTCCCTCGTCCTCTTGATCCAGCAAGGTATCGAGGAAGTAGATGAGTTCCGTTAGCACCACGACATGGTGACGGTGATGGTGAAGTGATCCGCGCAGGGCTTCGCCTAAGCACCGCGAGAATATGACCGGTGGTGTAAACTATGGAGGGGCACACGGCTAACAATTGATGTTCTATGTTCTAGGCGCCCCCTCCTCATATATATAGGTGGGAGGGTCTGTCCCTCCCTTGGGCCATTAAGCTCATATCTTTGCCAGGGGTGCCCGGAACCCCTTCTGGTGACCCTATATGTACCCGGTACTCTCCGGAACACTTCCGGTGTCCGAATGCCATCGTCCTATATATCAATCTTTACCTCTCGACCATTTCGAGACTTCTCGTCATGTCTGTGATCTCATCCAGGGCTCCAAACAACATTCGGTCACCAAATCGCATAACTCATATAATACTAAATCATCATCGAACGTTAAGCATGCGGACCCTACGGGTTCGAGAACTATGTAGACATGACCGAGACACCTCTCCGATCAATAACCAATAGCGAAACCTGGAAGCTAGTATTGGCTCCTACATATTCTACGAAGATCTTTATCGGTCGAACCATTATGACAACATACGCTATTCCCTTTGTCCATCGGTATGTTATTTGCCCGAAATTCGATCGTCGGTATCCATATACCTAATTCAATCTCGTTACCGGCAAGTCACTTTACTCATTCCGTAATACATCATCCTGTAACTAACTCATTAGTTACTTTGCTTGCAAGGCTTCTTATGATGTGCATTACCGAGAGGGCCCAGAGATACCTCTCCGATACTCAGAGTGACAAATCCTAATCTCGATCTATGCCAACCCAACAAACACCTTCATAGATACCTGTAGAGCATCTTTATAATCACCCAGTTACGTTGTGACATTTGATAGCACACAAGGTATTCCTCCGGTAACCGGGAGTTGCATAATCTCATAGTCGAAAGAATATGTATTTGACATGAGATAACAATAGCAATAAAACTGAACGATCAATGTGCTAAGCTAACGCATGGGTCTTGTGAAGGAAATATGCCCTAGAGGCAATAATAAAGTTGTTATTTATATTTCCTTATATCATGATAAATGTTTATTATTCATGCTAGAATTGTATTAACCGTAAACTTGGTACATGTGTGAATACATAGACAAAACATAGTGTGCCTAGTATGCCACTACTTGACTAGCTCATTAATCAAAGACGGTTGTGTTTCCTAACCATAGACATGTGTTGTCATTTGATGAACGGGATCACATCATTAGGAGAATGATGTGATGAACAAGACCCATCCATTACTTAGCATTATGATCGTTACAGTTTCATTGCTACTGCTTTCTTCATGATTTATACATGTTCCTCAGACTATGAGATTATGCAACTCCCGAATACCGGATGAACATCTTGTGTGCTATGAAACGTCACAACGAAACAGGGCGATTATAAAGATGCTCTATAGGTGTCTCCGAAGGTGTTTGTTGGGTTGGCATAGATCGAGATTAGGATCTATCACTCTAAGTTTCGGAGAGGTATCTCTGGGCCCTCTCGGTAATGCTCATCACTATAAGCCTTGCAAGCAATGTGACTAATGAGCTAGTTGCGGAATGAAGTATTACGGAACGAGTAAAGAGAATTGCGGTAACGAAATTGAACTAGGTATGATGATACCCACGATCGGATCTCGGGCAAGTAACATACCGATGACAAATGGAACAACGTATGTTGTTATGCGGTTTAACCGATAAAGATCTTCATAGAATATGTAGGAGCCAATATGATCATCTAGGTTCCGCTATTGGTTATTGTTCGGAGATGTGTCTCGATCATGTCTACATAGTTCTCGAACCCGTAGGGTCCGCACGCTTAACGTTCGATGACGATTTGTATTATGAGTTATGTGTTTTTGATGACCGAAGTTTGTTCGGAGTCCCAGATGAGATCACATACATGAAGAGGAGTCTCCAAATGGTCGAGACATAAAGATTGATATACTGGACTATTTTATTCGGACACCAGAAGAGTACCGAGTGGTTTCGGGTGCCGGAAAGGGTTACCGGACCCCCCGGGGAAGCAATGGGCCAACATGGGCCATAGGAGAGAGAGAGGGCAGCCCACATAGGGGAGGCACGCTCCCCCCATGGGGAGGCCGAATAGGACAAGGGAAGGGGGCGCGGCCCCCCTTTCCCTCTCCCTCTCCCTTCCTTCCCCTCTTCCTCCACGTGGAATCCTACTAGGACTTGGAGTCCTAGTAGGACTCCCTTCTCCTGGCGCGCCCTGCAAGAGCCGGCCAGCCTCCCCTCTCCTCCTTTATATACGGGGGCAGGAGGGCACCCCAAGGCACAAGATCAAGTTCTCTTAACCGTGTGCAGTGCCCCCCTCCACAGTTACACACCGCGGTCATATCATCGTAGTGCTAAGGCGAAGCCCTGCGCCGGTAACATCATCACCATGCCGTCATGCTGATGGAACTCTCCCTCGTCCTCAACTCGATCAAGAGCTCAAGGGATGTCATCGGACTGAACGTGTGCTAAACACGGATGAGCCGTACGTTCAGTGCTTGGATCGGTTGGATCGTGAAGACGTTTGACTACAGCAACCGCGTTAACTAAACGCTTCCTCTTTCGGTCTACGAGGGTACATGGACACACTCTCCCCTCTTGTTGCTCTGCATCTCCTAGATAGATCTTGCGTGATCGTAGGAATTTTTTTGAATTACCACGTTCCCCAACATTGGCATCCGAGCCAGGTCTATGCGTAGATGTTTTATGCACGAGTAGAACACAAAGTGTTGTGGACGATAATAGTCATACTGCGTACCACCAACGTCTTACTTTGATTCGGCGGCATTGTTGGATGAAGTGGCCCGGACCAACATTACATGACCTCGTTCATGAGACTGGTTCTACCGACGTGCTTTTGCACATAGGTGGCTGGTGATACGTCCATTTTGCATCATGCTTTTATACCAATATTTATTGCATTATGGGTTGTTACTACACGTTATGTCACAATACTTATGCCTTTTCTCTCTTATTTTACAAGGTTTACATGAAGAGGAGAATGCCGGCAATTTGGAATGCAGGCCGGAAAAGGAGAAAATATTAGAGACCTATTCTGCACAACTCCAAAAGTCCTGAAACTCCGCGAAAGTCAGTTTTGGAATATATTAAAAATCTTGGGTGAAGAAAGCACCAGAGGGGGGCCACCCACCATCCATGATGGTGGAGGGCACGCCCTACCCCCCTGGGGGCGCCCCCTGCCTCGTGGGCCACCTGGCAGGGCCCCGATGCCCATTTTCTGCTATATGGTGTCTTTTGCCATGGAAAAAATCAGAAGGAAGCTTTCGGGACGAAGCACTGCCATCTCGAGGCGGAACCTTGGCGGAACCAATCTAGGGCTTCGGTGGAGCTGTTCTGCGGGGGAAATCGTGACCATCATCATCACCATCGATCCTCTCATCGAGTGGGGGTCTATCTCCATCAACATCTTCACCAGCACCATCTCCTCTCAAACCCTAGTTCATCTCTTGTATCCGATATTTGTCTCAAAACCTCAGATTGGTACCTGTGGGTTGCTAGTAGTGTTGATTACTCCTTGTAGTTGATGCTAGTTGGTTTTTTCGGTGGAAGATCACACTACAAAAAAAGACACATCCGTGACATTTTGGGCCGAACGAATTTTTTTCCTGTCATACATATGACACTTCTATGACGATAATTGTGACAAAACCCGGTATCATCATAGATGTGGTGGGCTCCTACTTCTATGACAAAAATCATGACGAAAAATGGGCTTTTAGTCTGGGCGGGCGGAGATGCGGCTGCATGACATTCTTTGGGCCGTCCATGACGGAAAAAACCGTGGTAGAAGCGAGGGAGGAAAATTTGGGGAGTTGCGATTCACGGTGGGAGAAGCGATCGCGTTTCTCTCGTCTGTGCTGCGTGTGTGTGCGGGCGTTGGCTCTAATCGAACCCGAAGCGAGGCGTTGGGCTCTAATCGAACCCGCGATTACCTTTGCGAGCTCTGCGTTCTTGAACCCGAGCGATCGATCGATGGTCGTTAGCGAACCCGATGGGCGATTCCTTCACTCTGCGCTAATCGAAGCCGATCGATCTTGCCTCAGGGATGAGCGATGGCGTCGCGGGGGTGGATGAATAGTGGCGGTGGCGTTGCCTCTGGATGAAAAGGAACCCGTGGTGTGGAGGGCTGGATGAGCGATGAGCGGTGGAGGGTGGCCGTGGAGGGTGGTTGAGCAGGACCCGTCTTTGTGGAGGACTGGATGAGCGATGAGCGGTGGAGGAGTGCTCGTGGAGGGGTGGTTGAACAGTAGCCGGTGGAGGCTAGATGAACAGGAGCCCGTGGAGGCTGGAGGAGGTCGACGGTAGCCCGTGGAGGCCGGAGGAGGTCGATGGTGGAGATGAACAATATCCCGTGGAGTCCCATTTTGCGGTGCGCCACACCCCTCCCGATGAACAGGACCCCCATTTCGACCGTAGGAGGTCTGTTTCGTCCGTTTTGCGGTATGCCACACCCCTTCCGATCAACAGGACCTCCGTTTCGACCGCATGAGGTCCGTTTCCTCCGTTTTGCGGTACGCCACACCCCTCCCGATCAACAGGAACCCCGTTTCGACCGTAGGAGGTCCGTTTCCTCCGCTCTGCGGTACGCCAGGCCTCGTTTCCATCTCTTGTTCCGTCCAAGCCAGTTGGCTCCCACGCGTTCCGTTGCCTCCCACTGAACACGACGCATTCCGTTGCATCCCCATGAACACGACGCATTCCGTTGCCTCCCGATGAACACGACGCATTCCGTTGCCTCCCCATGAACACGACGCATTCCGTTGCCTCCCCATGAACCACGAGCCCTCGCCAGTGCGTATCGCGCGAGTAGGCGTTGAGACCCGCCGTATGTACACATATGTGGCGTATTTTCTTTCTTGCACCACGGCGGCAGACGTGCGTGTACATGCTACGTCGCGCGCCTCTACTACGACACGTCGCGCCTCTACAATGACCGGTATGTGCGTACGTTCGCGACGAGAATGACAACGCTTCGTGCGCTTCGACCAGGTGGGTCCCAAGCCGCCGAGCACTTCCTTGCGTGCAAAAATGTAGCTGGTGGGTCCCGAGAGTCGAGGGCGAATCGTTTTTGAGCGCACTTCCTTGCGTGCGAAGGTGTAGCTCGTGGGTCCCAGCGGTCGGGAAATGTTTTTTCGCGAAATCGGTGGCCCGTCCGTGGGTCCCATTGTCGGTGGAGGAATAATTATTTTCAGCGTAATAAGGAGGCACTTCCTTCTTTGCGGCCGTGGACCCACTGTCGACCTCTCCACATCTGATCCACGTCGATGGAAATTGTTCCTTGACCACGTTGACCACGCCGCGCCGAGAGCACGGGGTGGTGGATGACGGCGAGGCCTAGGAAGGGACGACGGGGAGCAGGGAAGACGTGGTAGTGGAAGCCGGGCGAGAGGATCTGAGGTTCACCGGTTGGCTGCGGTGTGAGGTTCTGCGTCGCCGTAGGGCCCGGCCAGTGGTGGGAATAGTAGAGGCGGTGAGGCCTCCGCGTCGGCATCCGCCACGGGAGGCGGGGAGCATGCGCACGACCAACGCTGCTTTGGGCGGCCGGAGCAAGAAGACCAGAGGTTGAAGAAGCACTCGGCCGTTGGATGGACATCCTACGGTCACGGAGCTAGAATCGTTTATATTGACTAAGTTGACAAAGCCCTCCGTCGATCAACTTAGTAGGCCCTAAGTCAGCCTCCCACCAAGGTGGGTCCCGGCTAGCTAGGGGTATTCATTTTTGTGCGTAATAAGGAGGCACTTCCGGTGGGTCGAGTGACAGCAGGGGAGCGTTTTTTCGCGAATCGGTGGCCCGTTGGGTGGGTCCCAGCAGTCAGGGGCAAACGTTTTTTTTCACGAAATACTGGTGGCCCGTCCGGTGGGTCCTTGCTATCAGGTGGAGGAATAATTATTTTCCGCGTAATAAGGAGGCACTTCCTTGCGGCTGCCATGGACCCAGCTGTCAGCCTCTCCACGTACAGTATTCTTCCGATGGAATTCGGTCATTGACCACATGGACCACGCCGTGCCGAGAGCACCACGGCGGTGGATGACGGTGAGGCCTAGGAAGGGGACGACGCAGAGCCGGGGAAGACGCGGCAGTGGATGCCCATGCGGAGAGAATCTGAGGTTCATCGGTTGGCGCTTGTGCCCGTCCTTGTAGAATAACGGGGGTGTGGGTGAGTGGAGTGGAGGGATGGCACGGCGGTGGTGGGAGTAGTATGGGGCGGTGAGGCCTCATGGCAAGACCCGACCACGAGAGGCGGGAGCGGTGACACGACCGGGCGCTGCTTTGGGCGGTGGGGCAAGAAGACCAGAGGTTGAAGAAGCACTCTGACCATTGGATGGACATCATACGGTCGGTCGAGCTAGAATCGTGCATATTGACTAAGTTGACAAAGCCCTTCGTCCCGTCGAACTTAGTAGGCCCACTATCTTGGGTCCCGGCTAGCAGGGGGAGTATTCTTTTTTTTGGGCGTAATAAGGAGGCACTTCCTTGCGTGCGAAGATATAGCTAGTGGGTCCGAGCTGTCAGCGGCGGTAATGTTTTTTTCGCGAAATACAGAGGCCCTTTCGGTGGGTCCCAGATGTCAGGTGGAGGAATCATTATTTTGCGTGTAATAAGGAGGCATTTCCTTGCGTGCGGCCGTGGACCCAGCTGTCAGCCTCTCCATGTATAGTCCACTTCCGATGGATATCGTTCATTGACCATGTTGACCGGCCGCGCCGAGAGCACGCGAGGCGATGGACGGCGAAACCTAGGAAGGAACGACACGGAGCGAGGAATACTCGGCGATTATTTCCCACGCGAGGAGTACGAGGTTCTTGGTTCGTCTGCTCATTGTCATGGGAGAATAACGGCATGTGTGGGGTGAGGGTGAGTAGAGGATAGCTAGGCCAGCGATGGGAGTGCGGTGGGGCGGTGAGGCTGCTGGGGCAAGCAGCCCGGCGTGGGAGGAGGGAGCGAGCAGTCCGTCGGCGCTTGTTTGGCGGTGGAGCAGGAAGAGCAGCGAGATTGAAGAAGCCGACGGTCGTTGGATGGACATCCAACGAAGATATAAACCATCTGTGGAAAGCCTCAAATATGTGGAAAACAGCATACAACCCATCTGCCATTATTTCAAATACTTTACATCCCATTTGCTAATTCTTACGGTTTTTTTTGGAGCCCATATTCTTTTTGTTAGCATTACAGCCCATATTGTGGCCACGGTTAAAAAATTATACGAAATTTTGCATATGTCGGTGCGGTCTGAACTATTTTTGTCGTGGTTCTAAGTCTAACAGTAATGTAGGGGGGTAGGAATGGAGAGGAAGGATCCTAGCTATGGAGTAGTTGTATACGCAAGAGATTTACGAGTTCAGGCCCTTCTCGGAGGAAGTAACAGCCCTACGTCTCGGAGCCCGGAGGCGGTCGACTGGATTATGTGTATATGAGTTACAGGGGTGCGAACCCTTTACGCTGAGGAGGGGTGTGGCTAGTCCTCCAGACCCCTCCGGTCCTCACTTATGCAGGGTTTAAGGTACATTACGATCGGGCGTTACTGGTAACGCCACAAATAAAGTGCTATGATGATCATAAAAGCTACTTAATGACAGACCGTTTGCGTGCAGAGTGACTTTAGGTCTCCTGGCAGTCAAGTGGTTGGCTTCATGGTCGAGTGTTTTCAAGTCCGTCGAGTGGAACACTTCCGGGTCGACTGAAAGGTGGTTTCTTCTAGAGATGTCCTTGGGGAGGGTATCTTGGACAGGTCCATGACCCTACCCTAGGTACATAGCTTCATCATTAGCCCCCGAATGGATCGAGGTTTGAGTGGGGAAGGAGTTGAACACACTTCCGACCCATTTTAGTGCTATGGTATGTCTTGTTACGGATCAATGAACTTAGGTGGCGACACCAACTTCTTTTTGATCGCCTTGATCCATTCTTTGTATCCGTCGAGTGAATTTCTTTACTTGGAGAACTCGAGCAGCGAGGCGGAGAAATCTTCCGTCTGACGAGTTGCTCTCCGGCCCAGCATTTAGCGGGATTGAATTTTAGGAAGCATGCGGGCGAAGGAGGTTGCGATGTCGGATGGGATAAGGCGGGGCGCCTCGATCTCAGCGCCACCTTTTTACGCCACGTATCCTGCAGCTTGTTGTTCTTGAGATTTGTGAGATCGCCGGGCCTACGATCGATCCTCAAAGTAACCTCATATAAAGCGCGGGACGGTGTTTTTGAATAGTGCGTTCTCATTTCCTCCTCTCTTCCTTAGATTTATCCGCGCGTTAACTTCCGTCTCGATGCTGCCACATGCGCGTCTCGCCGATAGCGATGGTGAAAGAAAGGCGGCCCTAAACGAGCGGCGGCGGCAGCGAAAGCGAAGGAAGAAGCGACGGTCGGCGGATCTTCGCCGAGGCGGCTTTGTCGCGAGGCTGGATCGAAGCGGCTGGATCCGCTCGGCGATCGTCGAAGACCTTGACGACCTGGCCAATGGAGGACTGATCCCCCATGGATCGGCACGGCTCCCTGGGAAGGAGTCTGAGCTGGAGCCTCAGGAGGGTTAGTGCGTTCTCTTGGCCACCCATGTCGACCGTGGGTTTTCTTTGCCGCCTCACCCTTTCTTCCAAGGATTTCTGATTTTCTTTGGGGCGCAACTCCACCACTTCACACCCAACACCATCGTGGCCAAGAGAACGCACTCACCTGTGAAAATGTGCTTGAAAAGACCCCAATGAGGCCGACAACCCAGGAAATTCTCACACAAAGACACGAAAGCAGCGAGGTACACGATGGTGTTGGGTGTGAAGTGGTGGAGTTGTGCCCCAAAGAAATTCAGAAATACCTGGAAGAAAGGGTGAGGCGGCAACGGTCGACATGGGTGGCCAAGAGAACGCACTCACTCTCCTGAGGCTGCGGCTCAGACTCCTTCCCCGGGAGCCACGCCGATCCATGGGGGATCAGTCCTCCATTGGCCAGGTCGTCAAGGTCTTCTTGACGAATCGTCGAGCGGATCCAGTCACCCTGGATCTAGCCCTGCGACAGGCTGGCCCTCGATGAAGATCCGCCCCGACTGGTCGCCCTTCCCTTCGCCTTCGCCGTCGCTTTATTCGCCCGCTCCAGGGCCGCCGTCTTCTCTTTCACCATCATCGCTGGCGAGACGCGCACATGGCAGCGGCACTGAGACGGAAGCGAACGCGGTGGATAAAAAACTGAGGAAGAGAGGAGGAAATGAGAGCGCACTGTTCAAAAAACCCCGTCCGATGCCTTATATGAGGTTACTTCCGAGTGACTGACTGGTAGGCCCGGGCGATCCTGTCAAATCCCGCAACAGTCTCGCACGCGATACGTGGCAAAAAAGGTGGCGCGGAGATCGAGGCGTCCCTGCCTTATCCCATCCGATTACTGCAACCTCCTCCGCCCCGCGCGCTTCCCGAAATTCGAATCCCGCTAAATCCGCGGGCTGCAGAGCAACTTGTCATATGGAAGATTTCCTCCGCTCCGTCGTTCGGAGTTCTCCAAGTAAAGAAATTCACTCGACGGATACAAAGAATGGATCAAGGTGACTGAAAAAGAAGTTGGTGCCGTCACCTAAGTTCATTGATCCAGAACAAGACATACTCATAGCACGAAAATGGGTCGGAAGTGTGTTCAACTCCTTCCCCACTCAAACCTCGATCCATTTGGGGGCTAATGATGAAGCTATGTACCTAGGGTAGGGTCATGGACCTATCCAAGATACCCTCCCCAAGGACATCTCTAGAAGAAACCACCTTTCAGTCGACCCGGAAGTGTTCCACTCGACGGACTTGAAGACACTCGACCATGAAGCCAACCACTTGACCGCCAGGAGACCTAAAGTCACTCTACACGCAAACGGTCTATCATTAAGTAGCTTTTATGGTCATCATAGCATTTTATTTGTGGCATTACCAGTAACGCCCGATCTTAATGTACCTTAAACCCTGCAAAATCGAGGACCGGAGGGGTCTAGCGGACTCTATATAAGCCACCCCCTCCTCAGTGTAAAGGGTTCACACCCCTGTAACTCATATACACATAATCCAGTCGACCGCCTCCGGGCTCCGAGACGTAGGGCTGTTACTTCCTCCGAGAAGGGTCTGAACTCGTAAATCTCTTGCGTATACAACTAATCCATAGCTAGGATCTTGCCTCTCCATTCCTACCCCCTACATTACTGTCAGACTTAGAACCACGACAGTTTTTAATCCCGAAATTTCGAGTCACATTCAGACTGATCTTAAAAATAAATGTATATCAATATTAAATCCAATAAATTGTCCACGCATAAAAATCAATGCAATTTAAAATCTTGAAATGAAAAAAAATATTTGAAACTAATTGCCGGTTTGATGTGTTTTAAAAATGTACAGCCCATTTCTCATTACTGATAGGCCATTTTCTCGGCCAGCCGAATGAAACTCTCCTCATCTAGCCCAACAGGCCTGATAAAGTGACTTACTTGACAAATCACAAAAAAACTAGGCTAGCCATTTTCAAAAAGAAAAAAAAAACTACTAGGCTGGTCTGTGGTAAACACAAAAGAAAAGGCTGTCTAGACAGGCCAGAGTGTCCCGCACAACCCAGTTGACACCCTGCTTCCGTCTCAAAAACATATTAGATAAATGCCACTCCAATTATGGCGATTCATAAAAATGCCACTGCAATTTCCAAACTTTGAAAAATGCCACTGCAATTTTGCAAACTTTGAAAACGCATACTTGCAATTTGCAAACTTTGAAAACGCCACTCCAGACTTCAAAAGTGCCACTAGAAATGGCATGAAATGGCATTTTCAAAGTTTGGAAATTGCGTTGGCATTTCTGAGGCATTTATCAAATTAACCCAAAACAAAAATAATGAAATGAGCTTTGGGTCCCTCGTGTCGGCCGCTCGTTGTGCAATTCTCTCGTTTATTGACTCGTTGACATTGGCATGGGACCCAGATGTCAGAAATCCACTAGGAGGAGCCATTTTTTTATTGGCTTGAAATAATGAGGCACTTGCTTGCGTACTGCCATGACCTTGGCGGGTCCTTGCTGTCATCCTCTCCATGTACAATCATCTCCTAATTGTGTACGCGTCAACTTGCTAGGCCCACAAGTCAGCCTCTAAACCCGTGGAGGACAAATACAACCCATTTAAAAAAATAACAGCCCATTCCATACATTCAAGCGGAAAGTTCAACATTGAGCAAAATGTGTCCGATCCACATATAAATCTTGAACTTCCACGTTGACAACCATCAAGCCAAGTTAACTATCTACTCCCACTAGACAAGTACTAACTTACTCTTAGCTAACTAGACGATGCCGGCGGTACACGCTAAACGCCGGCACCGGCGTCCCGCACCTCACCTCGGACTTGCCAGAGGTGCGATAGGGCACGTTGCTCATGCGTGTTGGCCCTTTCCATGCCGGCGTGGTCCACCGAAGCTTCGACTTCCAAGCGGGAAACCCACTTGACGAGATGGTAGTAAAAATCGACGTCGCGAACGCGTGCGTGCCCGACCGCCTCCAGGGCTATTTGCTGGGCGCCGACCTCCACGTAGTCAGCCCAGTTGCAGGCGCTCTACTCGCGACTCAGAGCGTCGGTGCGCTGCTGCTCCATGTCCCACTGGCGGCGCAAATCGGCATTACGTTGCTCCTCCGCCAGGCGGTCGCGCTCCAACAACTCCTGCTCCTCCGCCATGCGGTCGCGCTCGAACAACTCCTCGATCTGCGCATTGCCATCTAAAGACTGATAGAATGCCTCCTCCCTCCGTTTGCCTTCCGGTGAAAAACCGAACACTAGTTCCGGCGGTGACCGCCTCCGACGCCGCCTACCGCGGACGGGCGTGGGCATGGCGGACGTGGCGAGCGACGTCGGGCTGGTGGGGGCTTATGAGGATATGGCGAGTTGGGTCACGGTGGCACTGGAGAATGCCGGGAAACAGTACTTATAGGGGGAAGGTAGTGCGACGGTCATCAGAATTCAATGCATAATGGCTTAGCACGCCAGCTTGCCGTGAAAAACTAGGGAAACTGAAATTATGACTGTGCCGTCCCGTCCCGTCTGGGTCGCACGCCGGCATGGCGGTCAAACGAGTGCACTCGAATCATCTCCCCCCTTGTCAATAATGATTTCACGGATTTAAAAAGCCTGCAACAATTAAAGCATATCTTTTTTCGCATCAGTTAGCTGCCTTAATTACGGCCATCTGCATGTAGGCACTAAGAATCGCTCACAGGCAGTACGCGAAGCAGCATGCAACGAGTCGCAGCCGAGGGCACGCATGCAACCACTTAAATCGCTGGAATTAATTAGGCTTAAACTTCTGCATGCCATTAATTATTGCCATGCCTTGGTCTTGCTGCTTTGCTCACGGGACTAATAAACCGGACGGAGGAGTACCTTGGTTGGTGAGAGGTTTGAATTAAGCCACAAAACCGGAAAGGAGGTACTAGTATGTGCGTGATCCGCTATTTATTAGTGTAGGATCGAGTAGGTCGTTTCTTGAATTGAGACACGCAAACCGGAAAGAAGGTAATGCGTCGTGATCGCTATTTATCCGTGTAGGATCGATAGTGTAGCTTGTCGACTTCTTCGGAGGTAGGCATTTTTATTCGTGTAGGGTCGATAGTGTAGCTTGTCGGTTTCTTGAGAGGTAGGCATTTTATTCAAAAACTGCCGCCGCATCTTATTATGCAAATAAAACTGCCAAAAGCATTTGTAGGCTAGCTAGTGATCGATCGGTAACTTGTAAACACCGAGCGAACAAATACGTAATCATAATGCATCTCAATGATTCACAGATCATATACAAATATGTAGCTCCAAAAGCAAAGATCAGCAACTTCGGATCTTGCGTCGCAACTAAAACTAACTAGTACGATTCCCATACATAAGATCAACATGTTAATGCATCTCAGTGATTCACAGATCATATACAAATATGTAGCTCCAAAAGCAAAGATCTAGGAAAAACATCTGTTCTTCTTACTAACATGGATGCTTATCTTGGCCAACATTCAGTACAGACCGAAAGACAAATTTGTTTGTGAAGTCTACAATTCCTCTTGCAAACGTAAGTGGTTTCACCAACAGTTGGAACCATGAGAATGAACCACACATGATGGAGGAACATCCACTGCAATATGATTTGGTCTTCTCTCGATCACACCTTGAGACTATTTTGAATACAAACTTTAACTTAGGGAAGATGATGCCCATTGTATAATCGGACCAAAGCAATGAAGCACCAAGTGTTGGCGATAAATAATGCAAGACTACTTTTCTGCAGTCCATGAAGTGACTATCCAATCTTTGTGTCTATTTTCAAATGGCACTTTGCATGCATGACTATACTATTCTCTTGTGCGATTCAACCAAAATTGCGGACACTTTGTTTGTTTGCCAAATAGCAGGTAGACATCTCTGCTCGCACAAATATCAAGCAGCTAGTAAAATATACCACACCATGTTAGCAGATGATGGAAGAGGTGAAATCGATACAACCAAAATTGAGCATCCAATCATTGAATCCTGTCCTGCACCTCCAATGTAGGTCCACCCTCCCAATAAATTCACATGCAAACCACTAGTATTACTATCTAATGATAGTACAAAAAGAGTAGCAAGATAGTAGCAAACCATGTACCTTCGTAATGAACAGCTCATAGTGCCACCAATTGGATATAAAGGTTTGGAAAAAAACATGCTCCTAATGTTGAACCAGTTGGACTTTTTGTGCAGCTCCACTAAAATCGAGCATCCTGTTTGCATAGATATTGAAAGTGTGATTACTATAAAATTGGCACTAGTTGAAGCATAGACTCACAAATATAAGCATTCCAATTTCTTAATGGGAAAAGGTAGCAAGACTGTTTCTAACCACTGTTTGAAGGAATAAATAAAGCAACAACGGTGATGTCGGGAAGGCATACATAGTTTTTTCTCGAAAAACGAGCCATTCTGACCTTTCCTCTTCTTTTAAGCAAATTTTGTGCGATTCGCTAAAATAAAATGCCATCACCGCCTTGACAATTTAGTTACACTGTACAAAAGGAAATGACTTAACATTACATCATGATGTCGGGTATGTAGTAGACAGGCATTAGAGACAAACATACAGACCTCCTCCGATAACATAATGAACATTAATTTTAACAAAGGTGTGACTAGCTTTACCGGGATAATTTGAGTGAACTCTACACCCTCTGTTCCTTAATATAAGACGTTTTTGCGGTTCAATTTAAAGTACCCAAACGTCTAGTAGTTAGAAAAATAGGTAGTAGTTTTCTTGAGCACATATCTGGGGAAGCTTGCCACACTTTATTTATGTCCATACGCTAGTGCAACACCATTCGAATACTACAAATATACACTAATCCAATGGCTAGTGCAACAGTAGAGTAGTTAGTTTATTACAGGGTATAGTACAATGGTTTTACTGAACAGATTTCAATAAACTCTAGCACTGGAAGGTTTCTATAAGAATTAACAATACAAAATGTAAAGGTAACAAGTTTCAGCATTGGTATACTAGCTGCGCATGAGCATTAAACCAAATACAAAAGTCTAAAGGTAACTAGCATTATTAACTAATGACAGTATAAAAAAATTGCAAACCATGTACCTCCAAGGTAAATATCATTTCGAACTCGGGGGGACCTTAAAAATTGCTATCCCAATCTTGATAATCGATCAAACATAAAAACTTGATCTTTCCTCTTGATAATCAAGAGAACAGCCGGAGGAGGAGGTGCCCACTCTTGACCTTTCCTCTTGTCTTCATAATTATGCATGCGGTTTAACCAAAATAAAATGACATCAGCGCCTTGGCATTTTGGTGACCTTTGTACAAAAAATTAACTTATCTCATGAAAGTGAGGTATGTAATCTATAAGCATTAACGATTGCAAAAATCTGAAGGTAGTAACAAGTTTCATCGTTGGTATCTTTGGTACAGCAACAACATTAGAATGCCTTAGCTAAAATCTTTAATACATCCACAATCAACAACTAACCACGAAATGAGTGACATTAAATGGCACCGCTTAAATTATCTATGGCATTAGGCGAGGCGGCATTAGTTAAATGTGGCATCACTTTAGCATAGCATTGCTTGACTTGACTGCGGCATTATACTAACAACAAAAAAGTGGCAATAAGAGCATGGGAGGCCCATTAGGACGGTGGGCGTGCAGTCGATGTACCTCCACGGATCAGAGTGGTGAGGAGGTATGGTTGCCCGAGCAACAAATATCCGAGCAACATATGTGGGTTCGTCCCATTTTGTTCTCTTTAGCCACCTTTTTCCTATGTGAGGACAACAAACCGATCAACCTGGTCATTCTCTATTGCGTTGTCATGCCTTTCTACCCTTCTTTAACCAAGAGACACGAGACTCATTCCTTAGCTACTGATTTTCCCCTTTTCAACCTAGATGCGGGTTCGATGCCTACTCTCTTGGGCGATCAGTCTCCTTCCTTTCCTTATTCAACCCGGACATGCATTAGTCTCGCATGAAGTAGGGTTTCCTTTAATAGTGCAAATTATGGTTTTCGTCATGCGTGGCAGTGAGAGAGAGGATAGCAAATTGGGAAGATGGTGGAGTGGAAAAAGATCCACATGCAATGATGTGCGGATGGGGCAATAGAACAAGGGTATGGTTTGAAAAGAGGTAGCATACCTGAGGGTCGGCAGGAAGTGGCTTCGCTCGTGGTCGTCGTCTTCTGCACACACTACGGCAGCGATCCAGCAGGCGCTTAGGTCTGAGAGGACGGCCTTGTCGTCGATCGCGTGACCTCGCTTCCGACGACGAGTCGTCAACGCTGCGTCCTTTTCTTCCCGGTGGATCTGTGACCACCGTGAGGAGGAGAGAGAGGGCCATCTTTTTAGATCTGGAGAGAGGGTGGTAGTGTGAGAAGCAAGTGGGCAGCCCTTGGCAAGAAAGCGCCAAGCTCCAAATATATATCTTCTTTATACTACTAGTCTTTGGAGGTGGAGTAGTGGTAGAGTAGTTTATATTTTCTCTACGTATAGTACCAGTTAGTCGTGCTTCAAAATTGAACGGCGCGCCATTAAAAAAATAAAGGCCGATAACTAATGCGGCACCTCGGGCCAATGCGGCCAGATCGCATTTTGCACGAGAAATTACACACCATGTCTCGTTGACATGTGGTCCCGTTCCACATATCAGTGAGACGACAGCGAGTAGTAGGAGTATTTCCGAACCGACGTGTAGGACGGGGCGCCCCTTCGTGAACCGTGGCAAACTGGCAACCGTCCACCGACTCTTCGCCTTTCCCTCTCTATTTGGAATCGCTGCATGCGCTCTTCCTCTCCCTCCTCCATTTTCCTTCAGCCCTTCACCCTTTCTTACGCCATTGTTCGATCGTCTTCTCCATGGAGGAACAGGGGCGGAAGCGACCTGTTATTCTTGCCCGATCCGAAAGATGGCGTGGTGGAGAACTCATTGATCGGTCGACGTCATCACCTTGGCTAGCATGCCAGGTTCCTTCAAGCCCATTCTCGACTCAACTAATAACATCATTACAAGGAACCTAAGAGTCAAGGAGCGGTTTGATCTCCCCTATCTTCTTCGCCATGACCCTGATGACTGGCGCCGTCATGACGGAGGCCTCGCACTGTGCAAGTTGATGCCGCTTGATAATGATACATATGATGTTAAGATGCCATCGCTTGAGGGCAAGGCTTGGGCAGGCGCAAATGGAGATTGGGTTGTTTACATTGGGTCCAACTGCGAGTGGGAACTTGTGAATGTGTACACTCGTGACCGGGTTCCACTTCCAAAAATCTCTGCAGACTGCCTAGAGGTTGAGCACCACCGGTATTGTACGCACGTTCAAATACAACCATGGTGACTGCCTTCTATGGAAGATAGCGATTTCTCGAGTCCCCAACCGCTCTTGGAATTACAACAACTATGAAGTTGTTGCTATCTTCGACAAGCTTGTTGCCGTCGTCAGTGGTTTGACTGGATGGATATTGCTCAAAATCAGTTTACGTACGGATGAGTCTTGTGATGCAATTTAATACGAGGGCCTTGTGTTTGCTGCCACCACTCGTGGCACTGTTTTTGCATGGCATCCTCGTTGTCTTGGTACGTTTGTCTTCCACCATAATTATAATTGTTTCATCCACATGCATGCGGGTTAGCAAGGGTGGTCATAGTGGGGAGTAACTTAGACTAGTAACATGCATATGTTACTAGTTTATGTTACTACCTCTATAGTGCATAGTATCTTAGATTAGTATCATAGGTGGTCTCATTTATTGCCATGCATGACACATAGTGGCATCACATTTATTATGTTACGGTATCTACCTATGTTACTATAACCATCTCTCTCTTCCTTAATTGCCTACCACATAAGCATGTTTGCGAGTCCCAAGTGCATGATACTACCTATGTTACCCCCTTTATGGCGAACCTTACTAATTAACCTTCTTCTTGTGTTTCCAAGGTCCTGTGAACATTCCACCACCTATACTTGAAGATTTTTATAACCAAGGGGGAGATGATTATGATGATGATCACGAGCATGAGGACGAGCAGCGCCCATATACTATTTGGCGCCTGGCAACTAATTCCGATGGATCACCTCTTCTCGTGTGTATACAGCCCATCGATGATGTTCTTGCTAAGGAAGCGGTGTAGTCTCCCATGGTCGCACTCTCCGGACCTATTACAACACTTCGTTGCATGGTATTCGGGATGGATACTAGTGTGCTAGCGCCAACTCCTTCTCCTGATGCAAAATTGATAGTCTTGGAGAAAACTTCGCTCTTCCTTGGACAAAACTATCCAATGATGGTGAAAGGAGATCAAGCTGCTGTTGACACAATGTTACTACCATTTAGGAGAAGCAAGCGTGTCTATACCTCGGACATTTGGGTGGTTCCCTACCACGAATGCGATATAGTAGGCCGCTTGACCTTGATGATCGATCTGCGTTGGTCTCGGATCGACAATGGATGGCCCGTCCCGAGAGAATCACTTGTGGTTCAAAGCAAGCATTTCCAACGCCAAGGAATGGTTGAGTTGAAGTTCATTTCATTGCTTGTTATTTGTTGTGTGGTGAAAACTTTAGTATTTATAATGTATCCTCGTTGTCGATGCGGGTTGATGACCTGTTGTATGTAATAAAATGATATGCCCGTGATAAACTTACTAAATTTATGAATGGCTTTCGAGTTGCTTCTGTGAGTGAGTGGTGCGACGAGGCAAAAAATATATTTTCTGAATACATAATTGTACGTGCATTGCAACAGGTTATCGGATGGGGCCAATCAACAATAGTAGTACACTATTTGTACTAGCTTCACATGCTTTATTGGCGTCGTGCGGGTGTTTTCTTTGTAGCCATCTTGTACTCGTAACCAGCACCTCGAATCCTCGATACTAGTAGTACTATATAGTACTAACTAGTAGGAGTAGTAAATTGGCATGGGCGTAACAAACATTCACGTCGAGTGCGGCTGCGCCACAAGCACGACTTCCATCTGACATCATATTTCTTGGAGTCCGTGCTAGAGCAATCTCTTCAACCTCATCGTTTCTCTAACTCAGCCATCGTGCAGCGGGCGAGGTGGGGGTTTGCCGATAGTCGGTTTCCTTAACTGCGGTCCCACTTGTAAGGCCAACTGCAACGCACAACCCCAAACGGACCTCCGTTTTGCACGAACTCCAACGATAATTTTGACTAGAAAAGCAAGACCAAAGAAAACAAGAACCACAAGAATACATTTTACTACTCCTGTAAGTTGGATTAGTGTCTTCTCGATTCATTCATTGTTGATCTGCGGAGGCTCGATCTTGCGTTCTTCTTTCTTCTTCGAGTGTAAAGAAGTAGACGTTGCTTCCTCGCATCTAGTCTCATGTCTAGCCTCTATTCTAGTACTCCCTCCGGTCCATTTTTCTCTGCGTGTAAGCAGCAACACGCGTACCAAGTAGGAGTATCAACAAGCGCACTAATCTCATCTATAGCCTCTGTGCTAGCTAAAAGTGATAGAACATCTACTAAATTGCGCTCTATCAATATATGGATGTACTCTTCTTCCCAATACAAAAACTTGCGTCCATTCTACTCCCTCCGTTGCACAATACATGCCTTCTATTTGTCAAAATATATATGTATCTAGACATGTTTTAGTATATAGGCACATCCATTTTTGGAAAAGTGGAAGTCAAGTATTTTGGAACGAAGGGAGTACATAATAAATTTTTTAAGTTAGCACAACTAGTCTAATCCGAGAGCACAACCGAAGATTTGGTAAGGTTCTTCCTCCTTTTGCCGACACGTGGGACATCCAGCATCCAGGTCGTGTCATGAAAGAAAATAGAGTGGTAGTTGATAAGTTGAAGCCACGAGATGTGCATCTTGGGTTAAACTGTAAATAGAATCTTACTACTCTTGAGTAACTCCAAAAGCGGCCGCCAAAGATCTTTCTTGGATTTGTTTTTCGTCACCAACACGTCGAGGTGAAAGATGTGTAGGTTCAGTGGGTCCGCTTGCGTTTTCACTGACATGTGGGACCGCATGTGAGCAAAAGACGATGGGCTCCACGCGTCCGCTGGCTGGCTGAGAAGAGAGATAGAGGAGTGCTGAGCACGGACTGCAGGAAATTTGTTCTACGTACTGTACCTCAATATAGGCTCGATATAGTGGGGTGGCATGGGCCATAACTAGCATTCACGTCTAGCACTACGGCACACGCCACCCACACGAGTCCCATCCGACACCAATTTTCCTGGAGTCCGTGCTACAGCCATCTCTTCTCCCTCCTGTTTTCTCAGCCATCGCGCGGTGGGCGGGGTGGGGGTTTGCCGATAGTCGGTTTGCTCAACTATGGTCCCACTTGTAAGTGAAAATGCAACACCGCACGCATTCCCGCTTGAGCGGCGTGCCGGACCAACCGTGTGGGGGTGCGATGCGAACATGGCAGGCTTTTCCTTTTGAACTCGTAACTTGTAAAATTTGGTTCTGCTCCATGGCGTGATCGATAGATAGAAAATAACGATTTTGCCTAGAGTAATGAGAAGTTTGGTTACGGCGCCGTTCATGCATAGATGCGTCTGAAAATTATGAAGTTGATCACAGCTAAGATAATCACTGTAGTATCATATACTACTACATGGATTTGTGGAAGATAAAAATACATACGGATCCATCAACAACATCCTCACGCCCTTGTGCGGGTCACCAACCGGCGTGTGAGGAGCAGCGGCGTTAGCGGCGAGCTCAGCGTGCTTCGAAAAGTCGTCCAAGGTTGCCTGCGGTCCAAGAAGGCCAGCGTCCTATCGTCCTCCTCTTGCATGCGTGTAGGCGTGGGTGATTATGTCCATGGTGTCTTCTTTGCGCCCGGTATTGCTGGCGGCGCGACCTCAAGGTGGACATTCTCCGTAGCGCGACGGCGAGCGTCGCGAAGAGCCACCGGTCGTCGAAGAGGTTGTCACCATAGTGGCCGTTGAGGGTGGCGGGCATCGCACAGCCTGGGCGCGTCGGCTGAAGGCTTACGTCAAAGTCGTCCGCGAGCTTCTTGACGACGGTGAACTTGTCGAGAAACCGGCGAGGACCTCGTCGAACCAGAGACGAATTGTCGTCCAGCGGCCCCTCACCTGCCGGCCTCAAGCAATACTACTGTAGGCGTTCCTCGTTAGCCAGACGCGGGCGGCGTCGTGGACCATCTGGCACAGCCGGCTGATGCTCGCGCTCATCGCCTCCATGGATCTAGCTTAGCTTCTACTAATCAACTGATCTTGCGATTCGAGTGATCACTCTTGCCCTTGGTTAGCGTGCGTAGGTGCGTAGGATTTCGTACTTATCCTCGGCCCTCTACTGCACCTGCCTTTGGCTGTATGATAGGTGGGCCAGCTACCCCCTGGGCCCACGTGTCATTCACCCAAAGGAAGTTGCCGTAAGTCAATGAAGTTGCGCCCCCCTCCGTGCCGGTGCAGTATAGTCATCTCACCGAACCTCTAGTTGGGGCCAAACGAGAGAAGTTTGATGTTTATGTTGGGGAACGTAGCAGAAATTCAAAATTTTCCTACGAGTCACCAAGATCTATCTATGGAGATACTAGCAACAAGGGGAAGGAGAGTGCATCTACATACCCTTGTAGATCGCTAAGCGGAAGAGTCAAGAGAACGGGGTTGAAGGAGTCGTACTCGTCGTGATCCAAATCACCGGAGATCCTAGTGCCGAACGGACGGCACCTCCATGTTCAACAAACGTACAGCCCGGTGACGTCTCCCATGCCTTGATCCAGCAAGGTGAGAGGGAGAGGTTGGGGAAGACTCCGTCCAGCAGCAGCACGACGGCGTGGTGGTGATGGAGGCGTGGCAATCTGCGAGGCCGCCAAGCACCGCGGAGAGGAGGAGTACTTGGGAGAAGGGAGGGCTGTGCCGAGGCGTGTAGCTCCTTGCGCCTCCCACTATATATAGGGGTGGAGGGGGCTGGTTTCTTGCCCTCCAAGTCCATTGGGGCGTTGGCAAAGGTGGGAGGAAAGAAATCCCATCATTTCCTTCCCCACCGATTGTTATCCCCCTTTTTAGGGATCTTGAGCTTATCCCTTCGGGATATGATCTTATTCCTTCTAAGGGGGGATCTTGGTGCGCCTTGACTAGGGTTGTGGGGTCTTGAGCCCACTACCCACGTTCATGTGGGTCCCCCATGCAGGTGGGCCCCACTCCAGAACCTTCTAGAACCTTCCCGGTACAATACCGAAAAATCCCGAACATTTTCTGGTGGCCAAAATAGGACTTCCCATATATAAATCTTTACCTCCGGGCCATTCCGGAACTCCTCGTGACATCCGGGATCTCATTTGGGACTCCGAACAACATTCGGTAGCCACATACAAACTTCCTTTATAACCCTAGCGTCATCGAACCTTAAGTGTGTAGACCCTACGGGTTCGGGAGACATGTAGACATGACCGAGACGTTCTCCGGTCAATAACCAACAGCAGGATCTGGATACCCATGTTGGCTCCCACATGTTCCATGATGATCTCATCGGATGAACCACGATGTCAAGGACTCAATCAATCATGTATATAATTCCCTTTGTCTAACGGTATAGTACTTGCCTGAGATTCGATCGTCGGTATGCCGATACCTTGTTCAATCTCGTTACCGGCAAGTCTCTTTACTCGTTCCATAACACATCATCCTGCGATCAACTATTTGATCACATTGTGCACATTGTGATGATGTCCTACCGAGTGGGCCCAGAGATACCTCTCCGTCACACGGAGTGACAAATCCCAGTCTCGATTCGTGCCAACCCAACAGACACTTTCGGAGATACCTGTAGTGCACCTTTATAGCCACCCAGTTATGTTGTGACGTTTGGTACACCCAAAGCATTCCTACGGTATCCGAGAGTTGCACAATCTCATGGTCTAAGGAAATGATACTTGACATTAGAAAAGCTTTAGCATCTGAACTACGATCTTTGTGCTAGGCTTAGGATTGGGTCTTGTGCATCACATCATTCTCCTAATGATGTGATCCCGTTATCAACGACATCCAATGTCCATGGTCAGGAAACCGTAACCATCTATTGATCAACGAGCTAGTCAACTAGAGGCTTACTAGGGACATGGTGTTGTCTATGTACCCACACATGTATCTGAGTTTCTTATCAATACAATTATAGCATGGATAATAAACGATTATCATGAACAAGGAAATATAATAATAACTAATTTATTATTGCCTCTAGGGCATATTTCCAACAGTCTCTGACTTGCACTAGATTTAATAATCTAGTTCACATCGCCATGTGATTAACACTCACAGGTCACATCGCCATGTGACCAACATCCAAAGAGTTTACTAGTGTCATTAAACTAGTTCACATCATCATGTGATTAAGACTCAATGAGTTCTGTGGTTTGATCATGTTTTGCTTGTGAGAGAGGTTTTAGTGTACGGGTCTGCAACATTCAGATCCGTATGTACTTTGCAAATCTCTAGGTCATATTGTAAATGCTGCTTCCACGCTCCACTTGGAGCTATTCCAAATGGTCGCTCCACTATACGTATCCGGTTTGCTACTCAGAGTCATTCGGATAGGTGTTAAAGCTTGCATCATCGTAACCCTTTACGCCGAACTCTTTATCACCTCCATAATCGAGAAACATATCCTTATTCCTCTAAGGATAATTTTGACCGCTATCTGGTGATCCACTCCTTGATCACCTTTGTACCCTCTTGCCAGACATGTGGCAAGGCACACATCAGGTGCGGTACTTAGCATAGCATACTGTAGAGCCTACGTCTAAATCATAGGGGACGACCTTCGTCCTTTCTCTCTTTTCTGCCATGGTCGAGCTTTAAGTCTTAACCGTACCTTACAACTCGAGGCAAGAACTCCTTCTTTGGTGATCCATCTTGAACACCTTCAAGATCATGTCAAGGTATATGCTCATTTGAAAGTACCATTAAGCGGTTTTGATCTATCCTCATAGATCTTGATGCTCAATGTTCAAGTAGCTTAATCTAGGTTTTCCCTTGAAAAATACTTTTCAAATAACCCTATATGCTTTTTAGAAATTCTACATCATTTCTGATCAACAATATGTCAACAACATATACTCATCAGAAATTCTATAGCGCTCCCACTCACTTCTTTGGAAATACAAGTTTCTCATAAACTTTTGTATAAACCCAAAATCTTTGATCATCTCATCAAAGCGTACATTCCAACTCCGAGATGCTTACTCCAGTCCATGGAAGGATCACTGGAGCTAGCATACCTTTTAGCATCCTTAGGATCGACAAAATCTTTCTGATTGTATCACATACAACCTTTCCTTCTGGCTGGTAAGGAAACTCGTTTTGACATCCATCGCGATTTCATAAATGCAGCTAATGCTAACATGATTCCAACGGACTTAAGCATCGCTACGGATGAGAAAATCTCATCGTAGTCAACTCCTTGAACTTGTGAAGAATTCTTCGCCACAAGTCGAGCTTCATGGACGGTGACATTACCGTCCATGTCCGTCTTCTTCTTAAAGATCCATTTATCTCAATGGCTTGCCGATCATCGGGCAAGTCCACCAAAGTTCATGCTTTGTTCTGATACATGGATCCTATCTCGGATTTCATGGCTTCTAACCATTTGTCGGAATATGGTCCCACCGTCGCTTCTCCATAGTTCGTAGGTTCATTGTTGTCTAGCAACATGACCTTCAAGACAGGATTCTTGTACCACTCTGAAGTAATCGCATCCTTGTCACCCTCGAGTGCAGTAGTGACTTGATCCAAACTTCATGATCACTACATAGGCTTCTACTTCAATTGGTGTAGGCGCCACAGAACAACTTCACGTGCCTGCTACACACTAGTTGTAGTGACGGTTCAATAACCATATCAAGTCTCCACCATCCTCCCACTCAACTTTTCGAGACAAACTTTTCCTCGAGAAAGGACCCGATTCAAGAAATAATCCCTATTGCTTTCAGATCTGAATTAGGAGGTATACCCAACTGTTTTGGGTGTCCTATGAAGATGCATTTTATCCGCTTTGGGTTTGAGCTTATCAACCTGAAACTTTTTCACATAAGCGTCGTAGCCCCAAATCTTTAAGAAATGACAGCTTAGGTTTCTCTAAACCATAGTTCATACGGTGTCATCTCAACGGAATTACGTGGTGCCCTATTTAAAGTGAATGTGGTTGTCTCTAATGCCTAACCCATGAGCGATAGTGGTAATTGATAAGAGACATCATAGTACGCACCATATCCAATAGGGTGCAACTATGATGTTCGGACACACCCTCACACTATGGTGTTCCAGGCGGTATTAATTGTGAAACAATTTCCACAATGTCTCAATTGCATACCAAACTCATAACTCAGATACTCATCTCTATGATCATATCATAGACATTTTATCCTCTTGTCACGATGATCTTCAACTTCACTCTGAAATTACTTGAACCATTCAATAATTCAGACTTGCGTTTCATCAAGTAAATATACTCAGTATCTACTCAAATCATCCGTGAAGTAAGAACATAACGATATCCACTGCGTGCCTCAGCACTCATTGGACTGCACACATCAAAATGTGTTACTTCCAACAAGTTGCTATTTTGTTCCATCTTACTGAAAATGAGGCTTTTTAGTCATCTTGCCCATGTGGTATGATTTGCATATCTCAAGTGATTCAAAATCAAGTGAGTCCAAACGATCCATCTGCATGGAGTTTCTTTATGCGTATATACCAATAGACATGGTTCACATGTCTCAATCTTTTCAAAAACGAGTGAGTCCAAAGATCCATCAACATGGAGCTTCTTCATGCGTTTTACACCAATATGACTTACATGGTAGTGCCACAAGTGAGTGGTACTATCATTACTATCTTATATCTTTTGGCATGAAAATGTGTATCACTACGATCGAGATTCAATAAACCATTCCTTTAGGTGCAAGACCATTGAAGGTATCATTCAAATAAATAGAGTAACCATTATTCTCCTTAAATGAATAACCGTATTGCGATAGACATAATCCAATCATGTCTATGCTCAACGCAAACACCAAATGACAATTATTCAGGTTTAGTACTAATATTGATGGTAGAGGGAGTGTGCGATGTTTGATCACATCAAACTTGGAAACACTTCCAACACATATCGTCAGCTCACCTTTAGCTAGTCTCCGTTTATTCCGTAGCCTTTTATTTAGAGTTACTAACACTTAGCAACCGAACCGGTATCTAATACCCTGGTGCTACTAGGAGTACTAGTAAAGTACACATTAACATAATGTATATCCAATATACTTCTATCGACCTTGCCAGCCTTCTCATATACCAAGTATCTAGGGTAATTCTGCTCAAGTGATTGTTCCCCTTATTACAGAAGCACTTAGTCTCGGGTTTGGGTTCAACCTTGGGTTTCTTCACTAGAGCAGCAGCTGATTTGCCGTTTCATGGAGTATCCCTTCTTGCCCTTGCCCTTCTTGAAACTAGTGGTTTCACCAACCATCAACAATTGATGCTCCTTCTTGATTTCTACTTTCGCGGTGTCAAACATCGCGAATACCTCAAGGATCATCCTATCTATCCCTGATATGTTATAGTTCATCACGAAGCTCTAGCAGCTTGGTGGCAATGACTTTGGAGAAACATCACTATCTCATCTGCAAGATCAACTCCCACTCGATTCAAGTGATTGTTGCACTTAGACAATCTGAGCACAAGCTCAACGATTGAGCTTTTCTCCCTTAGTTTGCAGGCTAAGAAAATCGTCGGAGGTCTCATACCTCTTGACGTGGGCACGAGCCTGAAATCCAAATTTCAGCCCTCGAAACATCTCATATGTTCCGCAACATTTCGAAGACATCTTTGGTGCCTCAACTCTAAACCGTTTAACTGAACTATCACGTAGTTATCAAAACGTGTATGTCCGATGTTCACAACATCCACAAACGACGTTTGGGGTTCAGCACACTGAGAGGTGCATTAAGGACATAAGCTTTCTACTGTCCGCATAATCGCTACAGTCAACTTTCAACTATATTTTCTCTAGGAACATATCTAAATAGTGGAACTAAAGCGCGAGCTTACGACATAATTTGCAAAGATCTTTTGACTATGTTCGGGATAATTAAGTTCATCTTATGAACTCCCACTCAGATAGACATCCCTTTAGTCATCTAAGTGATTACATGATCCGAGTCAACTAGGCCGTGTCCGATCATCACGTGAGACGGACTAGTCATCATCGGTGAACATCTTCATGTTGATCGTATTTACTATACGACGCATGCTCATCCTTTCGGTCTCTTTTGTTCCGAGGCCATGTCTGTACATGCTAGGCTCGTCAAGTCAACCTAAGTGTTTCGTGTGTGTAAATCTGGCTTACACCCGTTGTATGTGAACGTAAGGATCCATCACACCGATCATCACGTGGTGCTTGAAGCGACGAACTTCATAGCGGTGCACAGTTAGGGGAACACTTTCTTGAAATTTTAATGAGGATCATCTTATTTACTACCGTTGTTCTAAGCAAATAAGATGCATAAATATGATAAACATCACATGCAATCAAATAGTGACATGATATGGCCAATATCATTTTGCTCCTTTTGATATCCATCTTCGGGGCTCCATGATCATCATCGTCACCGGCATGACACCATGATCTCCATCATCATGATCTCCATCATCGTGTCTCCATGAAGTTGTCTCGCCAACTTATTACTTCTACTACTATGGCTACCGGTTAGCAATAAAGTAAAGTAATTACAACTCCTATGGCTCCTGCCGGTTGTCATACTCATCGGCATGCAAGTCGTGATTCCTATTGCAAGAACATGATCAATCTCATACATCACATATCATTCATCACATTCTTCTTGGCGATATCACATCATGTAGCATACCCTGCAAAAACAAGTTAGACGTCCTCTAATTGTTGTTTGCATGTTTTACGTGGCTGCTATGGGTTTCTAGCAAGAACGTTTCTTACTTACGCAAAACCACAATGTGATATGCCAATTGCTATTTACCCTTCATAAGGACCCTTTTCATCGAATCCGTTCCGACTAAAGTGGGAGTGACTGGCACCCGCTAGCCACCTTATGCACCAAGTGCATGTCAGTCGGTGGAACCTGTCTCACGTAAGTGTACGTGTAAGGTAGGTCCGGGCCGCTTCATCCCACAATACCGTCGAAACAAGATTGGACTAGTAACAGTAAGAATATTGAACAAAATCAATGCCCACAACTACTTTGTGTTCTACTCGTGCAAAGAATCTACGCAATAGACCTAGCTCATGATGCCATTTGTTGGGAAGCGTGGCGAAAATTCAAAATTTTCCTCGAGTCACCAAGATCTATCTATCGAGAGACTAGCAACCAGGGAAGGAGAGTGCATCTAGATACCCTTGTAGATCGCTAAGCGGAAGCGTTCAAGAGAACGGGGTTGAAGGAGTCGTACTGTCGTGATCCAAATCACGGAGATCCTAGTGCGAGCAGACGGCTCCTCCGCGTTCAACACACGTACAGCCCGGTAACGTCTCCCATGCCTTGATCTAGCAAGTTGAGAGGGAGAGGTTGGGGAAGACTCCATCCAGCAGCAGCACGACGGCGTGTTGGTGATGGAGGAGCGTGGCAATCCTGCAGGGCTTAGCCAAGCACCGCGGGAGAGGAGGAGTACTTGGGAGAAGGGGAGGGCTGCGCCAGGGGAAGCGTGTATCTCCCATGCACCTCCCCACTATATATAGGGGTGGAGGGGGCTGGTTTCTTGCCCTCCAAGTCCATTGGGGCGTTGGCAAAGGTGGGAGGAAAGAAATCCCATCATTTCCTTCCCCACCGATTGTTATCCCCCCTTTAGGGATCTTGATCTTATCCCTTCGGGATATGATCTTATTCCTTCTAAGGGGGTATCTTGGTGCGCCTTGACCAGGGGTGTGGGGCCTTGAACCCACTACCCACGTTCACGTGGGTCCCCCATGCAGGTGGGCCCCAATCCGGAACCTTCTAGAACCTTCCCGGTACAATACCGAAAAATCCCGAACATTTTCCGGTGGCCAAAATAGGACTTCCCATATATAAATCTTTACCTCCGGACCATTCCGGAACTCCTCGTGACGTCCGGGATCTCATCCAGGACTCCGAACAACATTCGGTAGCCACATACAAACTTCCTTTATAACCCTAGCGTCATCGAACCTTAAGTGTGTAGACATGACCGAGACGTTCTCCGGTCAATAACCAACAGCGGGATCTGGATACCCATGTTGGATCCCACATGTTCCACGATGATCTCATCGGATCAACCACGATGTCAAGGACTCAATCAATCCCGTATACAATTCCCTTTGTCTAATGGTATAGTACTTGCCCGAGATTCGATCGTCGGTATGCCGATACCTTGTTCAATCTCGTTACCGGCAAGTCTCTTTACTCGTTCCGTAACACATCATCCCGCGATCAACTATTTGATCACATTGTGCACATTGTGATGATGTCCTACCGAGTGGGCCCAGAGATACCTCTCCGTCACGGAGTGACAAATCCAGATCTCGATTCGTGCCAACCTAATGAGACACTTTCGGAGATACATAGTGCACCTTTATAGCCACCCGATTCGTTGTGGCGTTTGGTACACCAAAGCATTCCTCGGTATCCGAGAGTTGCACAATCTCATGGTCTAAGGAAATGATACTTGACATTAGAAAAGCTTTAGCATCGAACTACGATATTTGTGCTAGGCTTAGGATTGGGTCTTGTCCATCACATCATTCTCCTAATGATGTGATCCATTATCAACGACATCCAATGTCCATGGTCGAAACCGTAACCATCTATTGATCAACGAGCTAGTCAACTAGAGGCTTACTAGGGACATGGTGTTGTCTATGTACCCACACATGTATCTGAGTTTCCTATCAATACAATTATAGCATGGATAATAAACGATTATCATGAACAAGGAAATATAATAATAACTAATTTATTATTGCCTCTAGGGCATATTTCCAACACTTTACTAGTTTATTGGTCCCTTTTGCATTTTGCGCCAAGTTTTGACTTTTGATTTAACTAATAAAATGTTAATGCATGTAAACAAAAATGTTGTGCAAGTCACATTACGAAAACCAAATAATCCCAAAACACTTAGGCACGGTGCATTAACTCCCTCCTTGTTTCTTATTTCGTGACATATCAACCAATGAGAGATGTGGGCCGTGCATGCTTTCAATGACTTGAGACTACCAAACATGACATGCAATGTTTAGTTCATTGCCTGTAATCCTATTAAGACTCTAGTTAGCAAGAAAACATTAAGTTCTCTCGCCGATAGGAATAAAACACCATGTATTTATTTACAGAGGGAGTAGTACATTTTTGTGACATGCATTACTAGATATTGCTAGTCAAATACTAAAATCCAGATGGACGTGGTAGTACTCCTAAATCCAGACGGTGGTGCTACTAGTACTAGTAGTAGTACTACCAATGTAGTACTCCTAGGAGTACTAGCACTTGTACTACCATTGGTCAAATTATTACGTCTTTGCTCCTCACAGTGAAGTGACAAGACCCTGCGCCGGAGATGACACCTGAGTATAGGCGCCGTGTTCGGCATACCATAGTCAGCCTCACCGTCTGCAGTCACTATCATCATGGCTGTAGAGCTAGCCTGCTTACAACTAGCCCTGTTCGACATAATTTCCCGTGCGTAGATGCCCGTGCATTGCACGGAACACCAAGATTGGGGGTGGACTGCTTCGGCAGCGGCCATCGCGCCAGATTTTTCCGCGGCCTTCTAGATGTGATGGGGAGGAGATAAGGCTGATTGTGAGAGACAAGGAGTTTTTTGTAAATAGGGAACAAGTGCGGGCATCTTTTTGCAAAAATGGAGAAGCTTGGTTTGTATGCATCAGATCTAGATCCGACGGCTACTGGTGAAAGATGGGAGGCACAACATCATCACCAAGTCAGGACCTGTTTGATTCACAGGATTTTGAAAACGCAGGAATAGGACAGACAATATTACAAGTTTCAAACTGATATTACAAATGTTAGGAGTAATGCTGCACCTAGGAAGAGGGAATTACTAGGAAGTTCACGTAAGAACTTTCGTTACTTTAGGTGGATGCAGCGTTATCGTACAAACTAAAATCCACCGCCCTGACAAGTCACTAATGGGCAAATAAGTTTTCGAGTCTCTGGCCACTTGATGTTTCAAAAACAAATTCAGCTTCTGCGGAGACTTTGTCATTTAGGCTTAGGCGCTTGCGGTGATCAAGACGCCATTCATTGTTGCACGGAGAGGCCAAACCTCATTACCTTGAGCACACTTGCCTCGGAACAAAGAACCTAGCCAATTTAATCTCGGATGTGCTGCCTCGGTAGTCGATCAAATCAATTTTTGTAAGATGGAGATCAAGGCATTCGATGAGATTGTTATAGTCAACACATTTTTCACTTTCGGTCTTTTTATCTACAAAAGAAGAGAACATATTAGAGCAGTTGGCTGCATAAGATTGCCGTGTCATCAAGAGGTACCAATATCATTCGCTCATACGATAGGGTTGGCTGGCTAATGATATTTTTCACTCTCTCTCTCTTTACGCTTCCTCTCATTTAACTAGGAGCACGTGAAGAGCTTGGGCATTTTTGCCTTCCACTATGTGGCGATGCCATATTTACAAAAGTATGCCACATAATACGCATCGATGTCAAATCAAAAGATATTGGCACCGCTATCGCGATGTGAGAGAGTTGGCACCGCTGTGCACACAGACCCACATGTATAAACAAATCAATCAAACCAACTACACCAGCCTCTCACTCTCCCAAACAAGTGTTTTTTTATTGCCTCAGTCCTCTCTCTCTCCCACGTAGTGTTTTTTCATTGCATGAGTTAATTTGGCACCGGAGCAAAGTAGGTGCTCCAGATTGGCGCACCAGGTGAGCAATGGAGGGGCATCGATGCCAAATGCATCACAAGTGAATTTGGCACATGTTTTGGCCTACATAGCCCACTTTTGTACTCCCTCCGTCCCAAAATTCTTGTCTTAAATTTGTCTAAATACGGATGTATCTAGTTACATTTTAGTGTTAGATACATCTATATCTAAACAAATGTAAGACAAGAATTTTGGGACGGAGGGAATACTACTAGATTTAGTATAAAATTTTGACCATAGATTTACCTAAGAAAATGCCAATGCATGTCACTAAAAATCACACCATTTGAAATTATGTTCAAATACGAATCCAACGATATAGTTCTTAGTGACATGCATTAACATTTTGTTAGTTAAATCTATGGTCAAATTTTGATACTACAAAATTGGAAGAGTAAACCAGGGCGGAGGTAGTACTTGCCCTTAGGGTAACCATAGAGTTACTGGAGTAGTCTAAGTTACTTTCCACTATGACTAGCCTAGGCTACTATAGTAGTACATCATAAAAATGCTGCAGGTTATCACGTGAGAAAAAAAATACTAAAAACATTTCTTTCGGTGCAGTGCGTAGATGTAGTTTTGAACACTACACTTGTCATCGTAATTTGGGAAAATTACGAAAAAATTGAGCTACATTGTGATTACCATTTACTAATAGGAAAGAAGTTTCACCTTGATGAGCAGCTTCTCCGTGCATGGAAAGCATGTAAGGAATCTAACAACTTGATCCAGATTGGGGCCGATAGATTTTAGTGCTAAGATCTTCACTGTGCGCATGGACTGGGTCAAGCTTGTGGGAATCATTTTCTGGAAGACGGTCGTAAATACATCAAGAAGAAATTAAAAAAAATGTGAATTTCAAGAAGACGGAGAATAAGATGAGTGATGTACCTGAACGATTACGGATCCAATAAAGAGTTCGGAGAATTTGGCAGACGAGTACACCAACACTGTCAATTTCGTAGCGTCAATGACCCTGATTTTTGTTGGACCTTCTAGATCCGACACAAGCAATCTCTCAAGGAAAGGCGCATTCTCAATGACCATAACGTGGAACAGCTGGAGTGATCTCTTCCCAATTGATGTCTTGTTGCGGGTCCAGCAAGACACATAAATCCATCGGAGATTCGTCGAGGCGATGTGGAGGTTAATGAACCCGTGGATCTGCTCAAGACGAAGGTACTCGGCCTTGATACAGCTGCGGGCAGAGTGCTCCATAGCCTTCTTTGAGATGACAATGTCGAAGAGGTCGAGCTGCTTGAGTTGAGGGAGAAGAAGGGCGGGCGCGACATTAATGTGGGGAAGATAGCAGGAGCTGCAGCTAGCGCGTCGCAACGTTGGTGTGAGGCGGAGCGCGGACGGCGGCAGAGAGCGACATCGTCCAGCTTCAAAGCTGAGCTCCTCGAGATGATCTAGGGCGGGGGATAAGAACCACTCGTCGAACTTGGGTTGGACCTTGCGGTTGGTCTTGAACATGCGGATGTCAAAGGCGTCTGGCTGGCCCAGTGCGATGAAAGGATCTTGGAGATCTACGGCCATGCGTTTAAATCCCGTCGCGAGAGGCAGTATCGACGGTGAGGTTGAGGGGATGCAGCGCCGGGGGGCGCCACCACCGGAGAGCGGGGCGGTCCGCACGGCAGATTTGGTGGGGAGGAGGCCGATGATGACGAGCAGCATGTCGTCGGGAAGGCTCTTGATGAAGTCGAGCTCGCGGATGCGGTTTTAGCTCGGCGGCCTCCGCTTGTTGGCTGCCTCGCTGTCCATCTCAACCGGCGGCGACGCCGTGTACACGTGTTTGGTGTGTGTTGTGTGCTGGGTGTCTTGAGTCGTCCTCCTGTGCATGCCGCCGCAGTGATGGTGGATTGTCTTGTAGTCGTCCTTCACGCAGCAAAGTTTGTCCTCAATCGCCCTCAATTTACTAGCGTGCGGTGCTACCCAAGTGGTTTCAACTTTGTTTCCTTCACGCGTGTCGATGGGCCTCTAGTTTACTTATTTTCACCCACCGCCACATGGGCCAGCACACCAAGATCTGAACACGAGCTGACAACGCAGCATGTGGATTGGTTGACCGGTCAACTAAACAATATACAGAGCTATACGCTGACACAATGAGCGTATAATTCGTCGGTATAGAGAGTTTGAGTGAGAGGGGAGGCCCATGAGAGATAGCAAAGAGAGAGAGAAAGAGTTACTCCCTCCGTTCGATAATGTAGTTACAACATTTTTTTAAAGTCAAACTTTTGAAACTTTGACCAAGTTTATAAAGAAATTACTTATATTGGCAATACCAAAGATAAATGATAGTATGAAGTAAGTACATGTTGTGATGGATCTAATGATCGTTCCAGATGTAAATGTTTTTCTCCACATATACCTAGTCAAAATTTTCTGAGGTTTGACTTTTCAAAACATCCATATGCTTATGGACGTGAAAGAGTCCCTGACGAGAGAGAGAGAGAGAGAGAGAGATAGATAGATAGATAGATATATATAGAGAGAGAGTGAAAAAAGTGTGTGTGCATGTGTGAAAGAGACATGGAGAACACACGATAAAAGTGGAGAAAAAGCATGCGTGTCTTATGCAAACATATCACACATGTATCTTCGACAACGGAGGCAAGGTGAGGAGATAGTGTGTGGTTGTTTGGAACCGAGAGAGGAAGACCCTAGCACGTGGCCAAGAGGGGTCGACAAACAAGGAGAGAGGTCGAGAGAGCGTCTCGGAGAAAATGCAGACATGGGGAGGAGAGAGTGTATGTTTGTCATAGAGATCCCACGGAGATCGTGATGGGACTACATGGGGAGATCGAGTCACAAGGTGTGTGCTGATAGAAGATGCCCGAGAGATATCGAGATAGGCGTATGGATGGAAGGAGACAATCGTGTGTTCTGATGGCTAGTAAGAGATAATCATACTTAGGAGGGTGCTTGCGCCTATGGCCCTGTTTGGATACTCTAACTCAATTAGAGGTTAGAGTTAGATTCTAACCGTGAACTAACTCTAAGTAAAGAGGTGTTTGGATGGCAGGGTTAGGTGGAGCGTGGATACGGCGGGGCACCTTCACGGGCGGTGCGAGAGGGAGGGAGGGAGGGAGAGGACGAGAAGCTTCGAGGAAGTGGAGAGGGATCTGCTGCAGGGAGAGCGAGAGAAAAAGGTGTTTCTTAGTGGCCCCGAGAAGAACTAACCCAAATAAGCACCTCTTGGATGGGTTAGTTTTTTGGATGGGTTAGATGCATCTAACCTAAACTAACCCTCCTGTTTGGATCTTTTTGGGTTAGTTGACTCCAAACTAACTCTAACACATGAATCCAAACATAGCCTATGATGGAGTGAGGGATTATGGTACTTAGGAGGGTGCATGTCACATGGAGAGAGAACAAGGGCGGAGAGTGTTGGATGGGTCTATATGTATAGCGCGAGCGAG
Source organism: Aegilops speltoides (assembly GCA_021437245.1). Lineage (NCBI taxonomy): Eukaryota > Viridiplantae > Streptophyta > Magnoliopsida > Poales > Poaceae > Aegilops > Aegilops speltoides. The sequence continues at coordinate 337,751,989 of CM038146.1, forward strand.
ACATGTGTATGTGTGAACCAGGGAGATATAAGGCCCATTTGGCTTGCGTCGTGAGCATCTTTTGCGTGGCCTGGGCTTGTGGCTGGATTTCATGCACGCTTGTTTGGTTGCTACCCTGTGAAAAAGAAAGCCCGCCTGGGCTAGGTTCCCTTGCACTTTAATTAGCCTGGCTGAACTCCAGACACTGCAAGTAGCCTGGCCCAAGTGACCGATTTCGAACGCCTGGCCGTGCCTGGTCATGCGGCCACGAGGCTAACAACAACATGGATGGATATTAGCATTAAATAATTGATGCATGGATTGATTGATGGGACGTTGATGCTTTGCTCGGCCTGGCATGAACCAAACAACTTAAGCACCACACAAGCTGGCCAGCAGAAATATTTTACATCTCACGTCCACACCAAAAGATACCGACCATCAAGGCATGAGGTCGTCACGAACCAAACTGACCAATAAAGTTTGAGAGAGATTGAGGACCCGATAAGGCTGAGTGGTGCGTCGATAGCTGAGAGGGGAAAGAGATATTCCATCCGCTCGATAATGCGATGCATGTAAATTTTTTAGAAGTCAAACTTTGGAAACTTTGATCAGGTTTACGCAAATGTTATTTATATCTACAATACCAAAGATACATCATACAAAACTACATCTCATGGTGAATCTAATGGTATATGTTTGCCGTACTAGATGTAATTCTTTTCTCCACGTACATGGTCAAACTTTGTGATGTTTGACTTTTCAATAAATCTATGTGCTATGGACAGAGGTGAGGGCCTCAGTCGAGATAGATCAAGTGCGTGTGAAGGAGAATGAGTAAGTGTGCAAAAAGAGTATGTGTGTGAAAGAGAAAGTGACAACAAACGATAAATTAGAGAGAGTGTGTGTTTTTTGTTTCTTATGCGAACATATCACGCATGCATCTCCGAGATGGAAAAGCGAGGCGAGGAGATACACGAAGGTAGCTAGTGTGTGATTGTTTGCAATGGAGTGAGACACCCCTGTAGCACATGTCAAATAGAGGTCTGGCCAACAAGGAAAAAAGGTCGAGAGGGACACATGGATGGCATGGACGCATGGGGAGGGAGAGAGGGTGTGTTTGTGATAGAGAGATCCCCTCGAGATCGTGAGGGGACTATATGGGTGGGAGATCGAGGGAGTGCGTGTGCGATAGAAAGATGCCCCGAGAGAAATTGAGATAGACCATGCACATGTTTGTGATGGAGACTAAGATTAGCTAGTCATATACATATAGGGGGGACTGCGTGTGCCTACAATTGGGTGAGAGACCATCATACTTGGCTAGCTGGGCATGAGATTGTGTGTGTGTGTGTGCGTGTGAGATGGAGAGAGAATGATGGAGAGAGATAGAGTTTTAGATGGGCCTATCGAGTGCGAGTGAGATATGCATGTGTATGTGTGACCCAGGTGGATGGAGAGTTTGATAGAGGGGGGAGGGGAGAGCTCCGAGACGACATAGTGGTGCGTGAGAGAGTTACGGGCAAGGAGCCAAGGAATTTGTGTGCGTACGATGAGTGCACCCAAGATATCTAGCTTGGACTAGCTAGAGTATCATACATAGTGTGCGAGAGAGACCTGTAGATGGTGTATATATGAATGCGGACTAGAAAGACCCCCCCCCACACACACAGAGAGAGAGAGAGAGAGAGGGAAAGGGAGAGGGACCAACAAGGTTTTTGTGTCGGATCGTCATGCAAATTGAAGATTTTCAAGCGAGAGTGAGAGAGAGAGAGAGAACAGGAGTGCAGGAGAGGGGAGGTCGATTTTATGCATCAAAGACTGATATAAACTTGCATTCAAATATTTAAATTGGAGACCATGTTGTGCGCAATCCACACATGAACAGATATATGCGTATATCAAACAAGTTCATTAATTTGACTTTCAACATGTTCATGGAGTACTATAATACTGTACAACATGCTACTCGATTGAGGTGTTCAATTCTGGATTTAGTTCACTATTTTGACCTACTGAACGATCTAGTTCATTGAATCGAGATATTTCATTTTGGGTTTGATTCGCGTTTTTGAGTGGGTCAACTATTTGTCATATAGTAAATCGCTAGCAACGAGCATGTAAAAACACATTACTCCCGAGCATCATCTCTCCATCTAAAAAAGAAGTGGCAAGCTAATATTTCAAAATTTGATTCTAATCGACTTGGTAAGGTAGACGTGGATGCTCGTTCTCCCAAAATTTGAATGAACCGTTTAACATCCTCTCTGCTTGGTGGAATTCGCCCAAGCAAATAAATGGGAGACACGAAATTACCGTCCTATGTGGGACACACATCAATTGACCCGTTGTACATCGAGGGTAGGTTCGTAACTTCATCCAAGCGCGCCTTCTCCTCGGCCGAAATGACATGTGCTGAACAATTCATAAACCATGGTCGGCAAAACACGCTCTCCTCGCCTGAAATAGCTCACGCCCACTATTTCAAAACACGCTCTCCTCTCCCGAATTCGCTCGCGCCCACTATAGTTCAAAACACGCCCTCCTCGCCCGAAATCGCTCCCGCCCACTATTTGGGGAGAAGCAAAGTTACTCTACTATCCCCGACCCTCAGTACACACACCCAAGCCAAGAAGCATATAGGCAAGGGTAGAACTGTAACTCCCCCTCAAATTTCAGACAAATGCATCCGTAAGACATGGTTCCACTCCCCTCCCAATTCCCCCCGCCTGCCCCCATTCATACCTCGTGGGCGCCAAATCACCTTCTCCCCCGGAAGCTCCCTTCTCCCGAGCTGCGAAACCTCAACCCCACCTCCATGGCGCCCCCACCGCACCAATTTCACAGCCGCCCTCCTCCCTAATGCCAGAGACGCTGTCCAATTGCCGTTGTGCACTGGGCCGTGTGCCTCTTACTCCGTGCTGCTGGTGCTGCCTCGACGATAGCCGCGTGAACCGTACCGGAGCCGATTCACCCCCGCTGTTGTTCACGGCGCCAGAGCGGCTCCAACTTCGGATCCGTCCAGAGTCCTGGCGCTCCTTCTGCGTAGCCATCAACCGTCGCGACATCGCTCTTTCCCTGCCGCCGGTCACTGTCGGATTTCGGGTTCCGGCAAACCCTTGAGGTTCGAACACTGGGGTGCGCGTGGAGATTTAACTCTCTGCCTGCCTGCTCCTCGCCGAATCGCCAGGATCTAAACTACCAAACAGAACAACACCAGAGACACAAGATTTATACTGGTTCAGGCCACCATTGTGGTGTAATACCCTACTCCAGTGTGTGGTGTGGTGGATTGCCTCTTGGGCTGATGATGAACAATACAAGGAAGAACAGCCTCGCGAGGCATTCTTGGCTGGTCGACGAACTGCTAGGAGGAGTTCAATCGCTCTATCTACTGGTTTCTCGGTGAGGATCCGGATGCCCCACAGGGGGTGGCTAGTCCTATTTATAGGCAAAGGCCACGGCCTCTTCCCAAATATTGAGCGGGATGGGCGCCAACAATTGGCCATTTTGAAGGGGAACAGCGGGTACACTTATCCTGACTAAAGTTGGTCCTCGCCTGTCAAAGGCTCTGGTGGTGACGCCTGCTTGGGCTCCACAATGACTTCCTTCCTACCATTGGGCTGGTCTTGGTCTTGTTGCACCGAAATGGATGCCTTTGCTTGATGCTCTCGCCCGCGCTTGCTCCCTTTGCACCAAAGAGGAAAGGTGGACACTGCGCGGGCTGGCGCCTGACTGGCGCCCTTGGTCATCATGGCTTGCGTCATGGGCACCTCGCGAGGTACCCTGCCTTGAACTCTCTGCCTCCTCGCGAGCCCACCTGATGAGGCTGTGCCTGAGGAAGCTCCTTGTCGTCCGCCCCGCGAGGCTTGGCCCCTCGCGAGGGTCTTGAACTTATGTTGATGAAGATGGGCTGTGCTGGGCCTCCCTTGAGCCACGCCGCAGGACGCAGGCAGGCAAGTCTGGGGACCCCCGTTCCCAGAACGCCGATAGTAGCCCCCGGGCCCACGGCACGCCCGGACTTGGCCGAGCAGAGAGGCGAAAGGGCAAGTGCGAAGCGTCGCGGGCCCTAACAGCCTGCGGCCTCGGGCGCCGCGTGGCGGTTGATTGGACGTGGGCGCCTCCGCTTCCCCGCGATGCCTTGGTAACCGCGCGGATTCGACAAGTCCCTGCATGCAAAGCGGGTCATGATTACCTGCGATCGTGGAGGTCGACGGTTGGCCTTCGCCGGCTATAAGTACGGAACAGCGCGCGTCCTTCCAGTCTATCCCCTCTTGCTTCTCCTTCTTCTTCATGGCTCCACCAAGGAAGTTCTCGGCCGCAGAGAAAGGAAAGGCTCGCCAGGTCGAGTCTACCTCTCCCCCGCCCAAGCGCGGTCGAGGTCGCCCTCGCAAACATCCTGTGGCCTCCACGGCGGCCCCCCGCGGTCGCGGAGATGGCTCTCTGCGCAGTGATGAGCGGCTGGCCATGGTCGGGGGGCGTGTTCCGGCTGTGCGACCCTCGAGGCCGCGCCTCCATACTGCGGAGGCGCTGCGGGAGTTCATTGTGTTGGCGGTGGAGCCAACCGGCGCCCGGCTTTAGCTCCCTCGCTTCCTCCTAGGTGAGCTCCCAGCTGGCGCCTTGGGTGGCCTCTCGCTCCAGGCAGATGGCTGCTGCAGGCGGGCCTCGTGGGCTTCGCTGGAGGTCTCCGCAGCCGGGAGCCTGGCCCTGACCCGTGGCTGGCAGACGTTTGCTCGCGCGCGTGGCCTGTGCCGCCGGTGCTCTCTACACTTCAAGTTCAACGGCGACGCCACCCTCTATGTGAGGGTGTTTGGGGAAGATGGTCGTCGTGCAGGGTGCTGCCCTGAAGATGATGACCGCGGCCGGGGACTCAGCCCCGGCGAGGACGGAGAGGACAGCACGCGCGCGGTTGGTGGCGCCCGTGACTCCTCAAGCTTCACCAGCTCTTCTTCGGGTAGCAACCCTTCTAGCAGCGGCCGCGGTCAGCCTCCACGCTGTCACGCCTGCTTGGAGGGCGGCAGCGGATCTGCCCGCTGTCGCGCTCTGGTGAAGCGCGAGAGGGAGTCCGCCTGAGCTCCGAAGGCGGCTCGAGTCTTCCATGAGGGCTGGCGCAGTACGAGCTCCGCCTGCTATAGGATCGAAAGTATGTCTAGAGGGGGGGTGATTAGACTACTTGACAATATAAAAATTCTGCCTTTTGACAAAGAACAGTTTTTGACAGATCACAATTATGATCAAGTCAAGCATCACCCTACACATGCAATTCTAGAGTATAGGCAGCGGAAAGTAAATTGCACATGTAGTAAAGAGAGGTGGAGAAGAGCAAACGCAATTTGGGAGACGCGGTGATTTTTCTTGTGGTTCCGATAGGTGGTGCTATCGTACTTCCACGTTGATGGAGACTTCAACCCACGGAGGGTAACGGCTGCGAGAGTCCACGGAGGGCACCACCCACGAAGGGTCCACGAAGAAGCAACCTTGTCTATTCCATCATGACCTACGCCCACGGAGGGCTAGCCTTACTCGGGGTAGATCTTCACGAAGTAGGCGATCTCCTTGCCCTTACAAACTTCTTGGTTCAACTCCACATCTCGTGGAGGCTCCCAAGCGACACCTAACCAATCTAGGAGGCACCACCCTCCAAAAGGTAATAGATGGTGTAGATGATGATGAACTCCTTGCTCTTGTGCTTCAAATGATAATCTCCCCAACACTCAACTCTCCTCACTGATTTGGCTGTGGTGGAAGAAAGGATTGAGTGGAAAGCAACTTGGGAAGGCTAGAGATCAAGCTTCATATGGTGGGAGTGGAGCAACTTGATCTCAACACAAGGGTAGGTAGTTCTCTTCTCGAAATGTAAGGTAGGAGTGGTAGTTCTTTCGATGGCTCTCTCCACGAATGAAGAGGGGGTGGAGGGGTATTTATAGCCTCCACACAAAATCCAACCGTTACACACATTTGAGCAATCTCGGTGGGACCGAAGTTGACAACTCGGTGAGACCAAAATTTCAAATAATGTGAACGTTGGGATTTTCGGTGGGACCGAAAATACAATCTCGGTTAGTCCGATTCGTGCAATGACAAGAGCATGCCAATTTCGGTGGGACCGACTTCATCATCTCGGTGACACCGATTTGATGACAGAAGGTTACAGAAGCTTGGCAACTCATGTTTCGATGAGACCGAGTTCAGAATCGGAAAATCCGAGTTTTCTAGGGTTTGGCTTTTGGCTGAGGTGGTTCATCTCGGTGTGACTGAGTTTGGAAAATCGGTGGGACCGAGACTACTTATGAGTGTATATGGTAGTGAAAGTTGCTGATAGTTTAGGAGATGTATCACTAAGCACTTGAGCAACGGATCATCATCATAACCTCATCCCCTTTAATAGTATTGGCTTTTCCTATGGACTCAATGTGATCTTGGATCACTAAACCAAAATGGAGTCTTGAGCTTTTGCCAATGCTTGCCTTAGCATTTTGAGGGGTCCACTTCTTGAGTCCTTGCCATACCCATATCAATGAACTTTCAAAATGATTCTCAAGTAACTATTAGTTCAATGATATATATGTTGTTATTAATTACCAAAACCACCCGGGATTAGTTGCACTTTCAATCTCCCCTTTTGGTAATTGATGACAACATATAGATCAAAACTCGACAAAGGATATAATCAATGAATAATATCGTCGCTTTGAGAAGTATGTGATAAGCAAGAGCTCCCCCTAAATTTGTGCATTATTTAAGATTTGCGTTTGAATGCAAATGCACAATCGATTAGGATCATGGGTCACTCTTCCATGTCACATACATCTTGGTGGAGCGCACAAAATGATAAGAATGAACAGCATGCACCCAATCACCAAGACATGAGTAAATGGTCATACGAGATAGGAATGGCATATGATAAGCATTAAACACACATTAAAGCATAGTATGACCAAGCACTCATTAAGGTAGAATGAAACGGAGTATCGAACACACTGAATGTCTCGAAAACCAAAAGTATCTCAAAGAAACCACAAAAGAACGAAAGAGCAAAAGCGCAAAGACAACAGCACTCTCTCTCTCGAAGTCCTATGATCTATACAATTTCTCCCCCTTTGGCAACAAGTTACCAAAAATTTCGAAAAAGCATAGAGCTAAGCGTCACTAGGGACTCTGCTGGCGGCTCCCGTCTGGGTTGATTGCGGAGTGGATATGACAGCATCGGCGAAGACTTCAGCTGATGTCTGTCTTTGGAGGAGGGTCACCGGAGCTGGAGCTAGAGTAGGAGTAATCTTCTTTGGGCTGTGGAGGTGTCTTGAAGTTGTAGTCTGTGTCGATCCATTGGAATAGCAAATGATCGGGGTCTGTGGGAACCGGAGCGATCTGTTGTCGACAATCTGGACTAAGTCATCCTGCATCTCACGATAAGCTCTTCCTTCTCCGCTTTGCTTCCTCAATGTCGCCTCGAGCTTGTTGACGGTCACTTGTACTTGATCGACTTCACATCCAGAGCGTGGATCTTGTCCTCAACAATCCTCTCTAGGCTCTCCCGAGACTGTTCAATGCTGGCCAGCGTTGTTCAATCCTTTGGGTAGCTTCAAGAATTTGCTCTCCAAACTCTTTGGTTTAGTTCTTCTTGCTTCTTTGCTTCCTTGTCGACTTTGGCTTTCTTGGCAGCTTCGATCTTGGCTTGACCTTCAACAGATGTCGGATCCTCCTCATCCATCACAACAACATTGTCTTCATGCTCTGGCTGCAGCGGTAAATGTTCTCTATCCAACAAGAATGTGCCCGTGCCAAACTTGGCATTGATAAGCATCTGAATCTGCGGGGCAAATCCACATGACCTTTTCTGGTCAGCTGCAGTCCTCTTAATGGTCTCTACCATCAAGTCCATCACCTTGAAAGGTGCTTTCTCATCAAGTATGTGCAGCATGTTGATAGAGTATCTGTAGGATCGAAGAAGGTGAGAGTGTCTAGAGGGGGGGTGATTAGACTACTCGACAAGATAAAAATTATGCCTTTTGACAAAGACAAGTTTTGGCAGATTTTGCATATCACACAAGTCAAGTAGCATACTACACATGCAATTTTAGAGTATGGGCAGCGGAAAGTAAATTGCACAAGTAGTAGAGAGAAGTGGAGAAGATCAAACGCAATTTGGAGACACGGAGATTTTTCTCGTGGTTCCGATAGGTGGTGCTATCGTCAATCCACGTTGATGGAGACTTCAACCCACGGAGGGTAACGGCTGCGAGAGTCCACGGAGGGCTCCACCCACGAAGGGTCCACGAAGAAGCAACCTTGTCTATGCCATCATGGCATACGCCCACGGAGGACTAGCCTTACTGGGGTAGATCTTCATGAAGTAGGCGATCTCCTTGCCCTTACAAACTTCTTGGTTCAACTCCACATCTCGACGAGGCTCCCAAGCGACACCTAACCAATCTAGGAGGCACCACCCTCCAAAAGGTAATAGATGGTGTTGATGATGATGAACTCCTTGCTCTTGTGCTTCAAATGATAATCTCCCCAACACTCAACTCTCCTCACCGATTTGGCTGTGGTGGAAGAAAGGATTGAGTGGAAAGCAACTTGGGAAGGCTAGAGATCAAGTTTCATATGGTGGGAGTGGAACAACTTGATCTCAACACAAGGGTAGGTAGTTTTCTTCTCGAAATGTAAGGTAGGAGTGGTAGTTCTTTCGATGGCTCTCTCCACGAATGAAGAGGGGTGGAGGGTATTTATAGCCTCCACACAAAATCCAACCGTTACACACATTTGACCAATCTCGGTCGGACCGAAGTTGACAACTCGGTGAGACCGAAAGTTCAAATCTTGTGAGCGTTGGGATTTTCGGTGGGACCGAAAATACAATCTCGGTGAGTCCGATTCTTCCAAAGACTAGGGTTTGCCAATCTCGGTGGGACCGACTTCATCATCTCGGTGACACCGATTTGATGACGAAGGTTCTGAAGCTTATAACACCAGTTTGGTGAGACCGAGTTCGAATCGGAAAATCCGAAATTTCTAGGGTTTGGCTTTATGGCTGAGGTGGTTCATCTCGGTGTGGTGAGTTTAGGAAATCGGTGGGATCGAGATTACTTATGAGTGTATATTTGAAGTGAGAGTTGCTGATAGTTTAGGAGATATATCACTAAGCACTTTGAGCAACCGGATCATTAACATAACCTCATCCCCTTTTAATAGTATTGGCTTTCCTATGGACTCAATGTGATCTTGGATCACTAAACCAAAAATGGAGTCTTGAGCTTTTTCCAATGCTTGCCTTAGCATTTTGAGGGGTCCACCTCTCCAGTCCTTTTGCCATGCCAATGTGATTGACCTTCCTGAAACATACTTGATAAAAGCATTAGTCCAACCACAAAGTATGTTGTCATTAATTACCAAAACCACCCAGGGAGCAAATGTGCTTTCAATCTCCCCCTTTTTGGTAATTGATGGCAACACACAAAACAAGACATCAAAGCTTACTGAAAGAATGACAGAATTATCACTAAAGCTTTGACAAACATGTAGTACATAGGCTCCCCCTACAAGTGTGCAAGATTTTCATAGATTATGGTTTTGGACTACCACAAGCACACAAGAGAGAAAAACAAGATGTGCTACATGCAGCTTGGCTATATGCATCAGAGCAGATGAAAAGAAGTGAGTGATAATGCATATGTGCATGGTGATTTCTTGCAAACAAGTATTCACAAGCAAATTACCATCATGCACATTCTGCAAGATGCATATACTTACCTTGAGGTTCCTTGGCATTGTACCTGAAGAAATAAACTTGGGAAAACAAGGTTAGATAACACAAGAGTATTTCTTCAACCAACAGCAAGAACATCAAGAGTACCAAGCCAGGGATGACATGTATAAGGAGTATCTCATATTGATCACAAGCTTGAATTAGCAAACACGTCTCCCAAAACTAAAAGATTTTTCAAGGAACTCTGAGAGATTTTGCTTTCCATAAGATATCAATTGTGAAAGCAAAGAAAGCAACATCAAAAGAATGATGCCAAATGTAATATCCAATGTGGAACACGGCAAAGCTTTGATGTGATTCTCTCCCCCTTAAGATAAGATAGCTCTTCTTCCTAAATCTTCTCTTCTCCCCTTAACTCCCCCTAAATCTTCTCCCCCTTTGACATCAAGTGCCGAAAAGGACAGCCAACTAGGAAGGTCAGGAAAGATGGAAGAAAGAAGTGGGATCCTTAAGAATCACAACTGGGCAAAAAGAAATATGCATAGAGAATGATTTAGTAGAGCTGCAGAAGATGATATCCTGAAAGAAAATCGGTGACACCGAAGTGAGATGGATCGGTGGGTCCGAAAGTCTGGGACTTAGGGCAGATCCTTTTTCGGTCAGACCGAAATTTTTAAGTCGGTGACGCCGAGTTTAATTCCAAGGAAATATAGAAATAATTCAGCTCACTTTGCACGGAATGTTTCAAAAGATTTGCAATGAATTTGTAAATGATTTGCAAGGAATTGATCAGAGCCAAAAGGATATTCACAAAGACAGAAGAAATAGAAATGAAAAAGATTGCTAGATGAAGTTTTTTTTTAAAGAAAACATAATGAGAAAACATAAGAGCAACTAGAAAGACTGCAAAAACATATGTACTTCATCTAGATAGGGGTCGGCGACTAGGTCACCTATGTTTGAGTATTTTGACTTAGGAGTCAAATGAGAACATTTGATCATAGGTCATACTCATCGTTTAAGCTCAAAATGGGGTTGCCATTTTTCGATTAAGCATTTGATGTGATCACATCTTATGTAGCTGCTTGTACTCATGACTTTGAGCAAAGCTCCTTAAAGATGTGAACAACATACCTTGGGCTTGTTGTTGCTTTGCTCATGTAGGTGAACTTGATGTAGGTGCTCATAGAATGTGAAGTTGGAGCACCATTTCCAAATGTGTAGTTCATCTTCCTACATGGGTTAGGCAAGCAAGGAAATACTCAAGAATATCCAAGATGACAAGAGTGAAATACTAGATGTATAAGGTGTCAAAAAGGATATGTGGAATTTTGTTCCTTGAACTCAACATCCCAAAGGACTAGATACTTGGTCAATGACAAGATTACTCAAGATTTGAGTGTGTGGTAATCTTGTGGAATGTAGATCATCCAAGTACCTGCAAGGAGTTAGATGCAATACAAGGAGGCAAATGTGTCCAAGACATATGATCATCATCATAAGAGAAATATCAAGGATTAGTCAAGTAGGCTCATGCCTTGCATGCATCAATGGAGTTTTCACTCCAAGTTTGAAGCATCGATGATGTTCAACTCACTCCTTAAGCGACAAAACACTTTCTCATCAAGGGGTTTTGTAAAGATATCAGCAAGTTGTTTGTCAGTTCGAACATGCTTAAGATTGATGTCACCTTTGGCAATGTGATCACGAATAAAATGGTGACGAACTTCAATATGTTTCGTGCGAGAGTGTTGCACGGGATTGTGTCCAATCTTAATCGCACTCTCATTGTCACAAAGCAAGGGAACATGTCTCGCATGTATCCCATAATCCTTAAGCGTTTGTGTCATCCATAGCAACTGAGCACAACATGAACCAGCAGCAATATATTCTGCTTCGGCAGTGGATAAAGATACCGAATTTTGTTTCTTGGAGGACCAAGATACAAGGGATCGACCAAGGAATTGACACGTACCCGAAGTTGACTTTCTATCAACCCTGTCTCCGGCATAGTCCGAGTCGGAATAGCCAACAAGATCGAAAGAGGCCCTCTTAGGATACCAAATGCCAAAGTTAGGTGTGTGTATCAAATATCTCACAATTCTTTTAACAGCTTTAAGATGACATTCTTTAGGGGCTGCTTGATATCGAGCACACATGCATACACTCAACATTATGTCAGGACGAGAAGCACAGAGATATAGTAGAGATCCAATCATAGATCGATAAACCTTTTGATCAACGGGTTCTCCATCTTTTGTCAAGTCATTTTGTCCACTAGTAGGCATGGGGGTTCTCATACCTTTGCTTTCTTGCATGTTGAACTTCTTGAAGAGATCCTTGGTGTACTTTGTTTGTGAGACAAAGGTACCCTCCTTAGATTGCTTGATTTGCAACCCAAGGAAGAATTTGAGTTCACTCATCATGGACATCTCATACTTCTCCGACATGAGCTTTCCAAACTTCTTGCTAAAATGAGGGTTAGTTGAACCAAAGATAATATCATCAACATATATTTGGCACACAAATAGTTCATCATCAACCCTTTTCGTGAATAGCATTGAGTCTATTTTTCCAATCTCAAATCCTTTTTCAAGAAGAAAGCTAGTCAAGCATTTGTACCAAGCTCTAGGAGCTTGTTTAAGACCATAAAGAGCTTTGTGCAACTTGTAAACATGATTAGGCTTTTTAGGATTCACAAATCCGGGAGGTTGTTTCACAAATACTTCCTCCTCAATTTCACCATTTAGGAAAGCACTTTTAATGTCCATTTGATAGAGAGTAATATCATGGTGGTTGGCATAAGCAAGGAGAATGCGAATGGACTCAAGTCTAGCAACGGGGGCATAGGTCTCACCATAGTCCATACCTTCGACTTGTGTGTAACCTTGAGCTACGAGACGAGCCTTGTTGCGGATGACTTGTCCATCTTCATCTTGCTTGTTCCGAAACACCCATTTGGTTCCAATGACGTTTTGATCATCCTTGGGCTTCTCTACCAAAGTCCATACGTTGTTCCTCTCGAAGTTGTGTAGCTCTTCGTGCATAGCGTTCACCCAATCCGGGTCTTCAAGTGCTTCTTCTACCTTCATAGGTTCAAGACTAGAAATAAATGAGTAATGCTCACAAAAGTTAGCTAAGCGAGTTTTAGAGCGAGTAATTCTCCCGGAGTCGATATCATTCATCATTTGTTCCACGGGATGATTCTTCTTGACTCTTGCTCGGACTCGGGATAGCTTTTGTTGAGGTTGTTGCTGAGCTTCCTCATCATCCTCATCTTCCTCTTCTTCATCATTGTTGTTGGTGTTGTCTTGAGGTGGTGGAGAAGGGGGTTGTGGTGGATCTTCTTGTTGCACTTCCTCCTCTTGGTGAGTTCCACTTGTGGAAGCCTCCATGTTGCCTTGAGGTTCATCTTGCCGTGAGGTAGGGGGCTCCACATATGTAGATGAGGTACTCTCCTTCACTTCCATGGGACGGATCTTTCCAATAGATAAATCTTGAATGGCTTCCGATGGGTCCTTGTCTCCTACATCAATAGGCATTTGCTCTACTTGCGAGCCATTAGATTCATCAAACTTCACATCTACCGTCTCTTCAACCTTTCGGGTGAAATTATTGTAGACACGGTAGGTGTGGGAGTTTGATCCATAACCGAGGAAAAAGCCTTCATGAGTTTTAGGAGCAAATTTAGACCGACGATGCTTATCAAGGATATAGCATTTTGAACCAAAGACACGAAAGTATCCCACTTGGGGTTTGTTACGGTGAGGAGCTCAGATGAAGTCTTGCCGAGAAGCTTATGAAGATAAAGCCTGTTGATAGCATGACAAGCTGTCTCGACGGCTTCTCCCAAAAGTGCTTGATGTCTTGTATTCATCAAGCATCGTTCTCGCCATCTCTATGAGCGTTCGGTTCTTCCTCTCAACAACTCCATTTTGTTGAGGTGTATGCGTAGTCGAGAACTCATGTAGAATCCTTCCTCATCGAGAAAAGAGTCTACATGGGAGTTCTTGAACTCCGCTCCATTGTCACTCCGAACTTTCTTGATCTTCACCTCAAATTGATTTTGGGCCTTTCGCAAAGGTTTTGAAGATTCTCTCGAACTCGCGATTTGTCATCAAGGAAAAATACCCACGTAAATCTGGAATAATCATCAACTATAACTAGACCAAAGGAGTTACCACCAAGGCTTTTGTAAGCATTGGGACCAAGAGATCCATATGAAGAAGCTCAAGCGGTCTCCTTGTGGTCATGATGTTCTTCACGGATGACTTCCACCTACTTGTTTTCCTGCCCGACAAGCACTACTGAGTCTATCTTTGTCAAAGAGAACATCTTTAACACCAAGAATATGATCACCTTTGATTAGCTTGTCTAGATTACGATACCAACATGTCCAAGCCTTCTATGCCATAGCCAACCTTTAGCGGATTTAGCAATGAAGCAAGTTCTAGGTTGAGCTTTCTTAGTGAAATCAACAATATATAGATCACCTCTACGGATACCGTAAAAACCATGTTATGATTGTCACGACGAAAGACTTGGCAATCTACTTGATGAATAGCACATTGAATCCAAAGTCAGCTAATCTAGACACGTAAAGTAAATTGTATCCAAGTGATTCAACAAGCATGACATTTTGAATAGAGCTATCATGAGATATGGCCACCTTACCAAGGCCAAGTACCTTACCCTTGGAGTTGTCTCCAAAAGTCACATACTTGCGTGGACCATCGTTCTTTGCAAGCTCTCGAAACATCTCTTCGTCTCCGGTCATGTGATCGGTGCATCCACTATCAAGAATCCACTCTTTTCCACCGGATATGTAGTCTCTCAGATTTGCCATAAGATTGAGACTCTTCATGATCTTGTCTAGCTCGGTGTCCGAATCGGAGTAATCGTCATCGTGCTCATGCTCATCATCATATTGACCCATAGATTGTTCATCATCAATACCTAGGTCAATTTGACAACAACTTGCATTAGTTTTGTCAATGTGACAATAATCATCGGAATGCAATACAAGAGCATTTCTAATTAGATCATTGATAAGACAAGGATCACCCTTCTTTTTCATAAGATCACGAAGCTCAAAGAAGCATTTATCAAAGTTGGGATCATTGGGGCGCATCATATCAAATTCAATAATCTTGTATAGAATTTCATCAAGACCTCTCAAAGAGTAGTCCGGATAAAGTTCTTCCAAGAACTTCCATATAGCATAGGCGCACTCAAAGTTTGTGACAAGCTTAAGCAAGTTATCGGGCAAACCTCTAATGATAAGATTTACAGTTCTAAGGTTACGAAGCAAATCAAGCTCTTCATCCATGGTAGGGTGCAAAGGGTCAAATGGAGGCACATATGGGGTTTCAACATATTTGCGCAAGTTATACATCTTAAAGATAATAAGCATTTCAATCCTCCACGAGTTATAGGACACTCCATCAAGAATAGGCACTCTATGGCTAACACTCCCAAACGTGAACACGCCCATCTTCCTCCAATGGTGTGTAAACCAAAGCAATGGAGACCAATGCTCGATACCAATTGTAGGATCAAGAAGGTGAGAGTGTCTAGAGGGGGGGTGATTAGACTACTCGACAAGATAAAAATTATGCCTTTTGACAAAGACAAGTTTTGGCAGATTTTGCATATCACACAAGTCAAGTAGCATACTACACATGCAATTCTAGAGTATGGGCAGCGGAAAGTAAATTGCACAAGTAGTAGAGAGAAGTGGAGAAGATCAAACGCAATTTGGAGACACGGAGATTTTTCTCGTGGTTCCGATAGGTGGTGCTATCGTCAATCCACGTTGATGGAGACTTCAACCCACGGAGGGTAACGGCTGCGAGAGTCCACGGAGGGCTCCACCCACGAAGGGTCCACGAAGAAGCAACCTTGTCTACGCCCACGGAGGACTAGCCTTACTCGGGGTAGATCTTCACGAAGTAGGCGATCTCCTTGCCCTTACAAACTTCTTGGTTCAACTCCACATCTCGACGGAGGCTCCCAAGCGACACCTAACCAATCTAGGAGGCACCACCCTCCAAAAGGTAATAGATGGTGTTGATGATGATGAACTCCTTGCTCTTGTGCTTCAAATGATAATCTCCCCAACACTCAACTCTCCTCACTGATTTGGCTGTGGTGGAAGAAAGGATTGAGTGGAAAGCAACTTGGGAAGGCTAGAGATCAAGTTTCATATGGTGGGAGTGGAACAACTTGATCTCAACACAAGGGTAGGTAGTTTTCTTCTCAGAAATGTAAGGTAGGAGTGGTAGTTCTTTCTGATGGCTCTCTCCACGAATGAAGAGGGGTGGAGGGTATTTATAGCCTCCACAAAAATCCAACTGTTACACACATTTGACCAATCTCGGTCAGACCGAAGTTGACAACTCGGTGAGACCGAAAGTTCAAATCTTGTGAACGTTGGGATTTTCGGTGGGACCGAAAATACAATCTCGGTGAGTCCGATTCTTCCAAAGACTAGGGTTTGCCAATCTCGGTGGGACCGACTTCATCATCTCGGTGACACCGATTTGATGACGAAGGTTCTGAAGCTTGGCAACACCAGTTTCGTGAGACCGAGTTCGAATCGGAAAATCCGAAATTTCTAGGGTTTGGCTTTATGGCTGAGGTGGTTCATCTCGGTGTGACTGAGTTTAGGAAATCGGTGGGACCGAGATTACTTATGAGTGTATATTTGAAGTGAGAGTTGCTGATAGTTTAGGAGATATATCACTAAGAACTTTGAGCAACCAGATCATTAACATAACCTCATCCCCTTTTAATAGTATTGGCTTTCCTATGGACTCAATGTGATCTTGGATCACTAAACCAAAAATGGAGTCTTGAGCTTTTGCCAATGCTTGCCTTAGCATTTTGAGGGGTCCACCTCTCCAGTCCTTTTGCCATGCCAATGTGATTGACCTTCCTGAAACATACTTGATAAAAGCATTAGTCCAACCACAAAGTATGTTGTCATTAATTACCAAAACCACCCAGGGAGCAAATGTGCTTTGAGTATCCTCTGATCATGCGATGATCTCCAGATTTGGGCATCAAGGTATGCCTCAAAATGGTATTAGTGGTAGGTAAGCCTGCCTGGAGATAGTAGACTGAGCCGAGCTTCCAGATTCCCAAATCCTTTGCTGGAATCTCTTTGTACATGTTCTTCATGGATTCATGATTCTTCTTTGGAATCCCATATACATCAATATCATCATCTCGTTGCACTGGAGCATTCAGAATTTCTGCCCATTCTTCAACAAAAGAAGAATACCTTTGACCTTCAGTCATCCACACAATCTTTCCATCAGGGTAGAAGTGAGCTGTGGCATAGAATTGCATTATCATCTCATCGTTCCAACTGGTCAATTTCTAACCTACAAAATCTGCAACACCACATGCAGTGAAACTTTCATGCACATGTGGAAAGAAATCTCTGTGCTCTTCGCTGTCAATGTACTTCCAGTCAACGTATCGAGTGTCTGCGACTATGGGCTTCTTGTCCATCAGCACGGTCTCATAGAAGTCCTGCTGCTCTCTGGTGTGAAATCTGGGATCTACAGCAGTTCTTCTCCTCACGGCATATGGGTCAGTCTGTCTCCATAGCCTGAGTCCTCTATCTTTCCTTGCCTTCATATCCTCAGCTTGAGGATGAGCATCATCATGTAGTGGCAGTTTTGGACGAAGTTTCAGCAAAACTGGTCCTTCATCGTCTGACTCAGCTGGTGGCACATCATCCTTGTTCTTCTCAGACGCTGGAATGTTCCTGACCGTCTTCTTGGGCTTGGCAGCAGGCTTTGCTGGAGCTGCCTTAGCTGGAGCAGATTTCTTGGGCTTTGATGTGGCTCCAGCCTTAATGGCATCACCCATGAGCTTCTGCTTCTGAGGAGGCTAGGGTGCTTCCTCATCCTCATCCTCTACTGCTGCATCATGCACTATCCTCTTTCTCTTGGAGGTTTTCTTCACTTTGCTTGCAGCTGCCTCTCCCAAATTCAGCTTTTTAGCAACTGTTGACTGCTTGACTTTGCTGGTGCCCTTCTTAGTTTGTTGACCTTGTTGCTCTTTGGCAACAACCTTCCTTTTGGGCTTTGAGGTCACCTCTTCCTCAACAAAAAAATCTGAATCCTCATCATCTGAATTCCTCTTCTTTCTAGCTCTGGTGGCTGCAGGAGGCAAGCCACTTGGTGTACTCCTCTCACCATCATATGATGAGCTGCTAGGATCAGGACTAGTGCCTGCCTCTGGAATGTCTGCAATGGGTGTCTCGACCTGTTCGATTGCCACGGCATCGACATGGTGACAACCCGTGAATAGATAAGGTGTAGGCAGAGAAGAAGAGTCATCACAAATGCAGAAGTTTTTGCAAAAAAATGAGTTCAAATTCTAGTATTAAGTTTTCACAGAAGACATTTCGGTCAGACCGAGTTTAAGTTTCGGTGAATCCGAAGTGTTAAATAGAAGCTTAGCAGACCACTTTTGGTTGGACCGAAGTGGGTTTCGGTCCTGCCGAAAACACTAGGGTTTCACAGAATTTTCATTTCGGTCACACCGATTTGCACAACTCGGTTGGACCGAAGGGTGCAGTGCAATGGCCATAGGCCAAATCGGTCATACCGAAACTATAAAGTCGGTCTCACCGAGATGTGTTCGGCGGAAACCTAACCCTAAAACTTTTACTCGAATCTAGTCCAAACGAACTAATCTGGTGTACAGGAGGATTTCAATCGTGGCAAGATACTAGGCAATCCAAACGTGCATTGAATCGGAGATGGGAGCACGAGTGGGATCAAAACTCACCCTAACTTGGTGGAGTTTTTCTACGGCGGCAACGGCACGGAGGAGATGTCTGTTGACGGCGACGGAGACCTGCGGCGAGGGCGCACAAGCGACGACGGCGACGATCCGGAGACCAAGGCGATGGCAGCAAGGGGTGTGGGGGCGAAACGTTTGAAGGAGGAATCAACGCGCGCGGCCCTCGGAGTATATACCCCTTCGCTGTCGGTGGGACCGAGTTGTAAAACTCGGTGGCACCGAGATGGATAACTGCTAGGCAGTTATGCACTTCGATCACGCCGAAAATCACAACTCGGTTTCACCGAGATGAAAACCTAGATCAGTCTAAATGCTTTCGGTTCGACCGAGTTTGAGTGAGTTGGTCCGACCAAATCAATTAGAAGGTTTTGGAAATTAGCCCTTGACGGATCGGTGGCTCAGAGTGCTCCTCACCCGAGGGTCCGAAAATGACTTGTTCAAAATTTGTGATGTAAGCATGAATAGAATTTGAGACAAGAAAGCATAGATAGCTAGGGGAGGTACTTAGGCATTCTTGTCCATCCATTTGGTCAGAAAAATCAAAACGACCAAAACAACAAATGGATGTCCTCGAATGGATAAAATCATGCATCCAACATGCTCACACAATAAGATAGCAAATGAGATATGTGTCAAACATGCACAACTAAAACTCTAGCAACTAACACACAATTTGTCGATGACTAGTTCATCTTTATATGAGTATATTGACTTAGGAGCCAAATGAGAACATTTGATCATAGGTCATACTCATCGTTTAAGCACAAGTGGGGTTACCACTTTTACATAAAGCATTGATGTGTTCACATCATTTGAGGATGCTTTAGCTCAATTTTTAGAGCAAAGCTCCCCCTAGATGTGAGAACCCCTTTTAAAGGGTCAAACTAACCTTGGGTTGTCGTAGAAGACTTCATGTAGATGTTGAAGATGTGGATGCTCAATGTTGATGGAGATCATCAAGAGTTGGGAGCTATCCTTTGGATTCGGGCACTTTCAATACCTACATGGGTTAGTCCCACAAGGAACAAACAAGGATATCCATGGACATAGATTGAAGTTCACAATAGATGATGTCCATGAAAGCAATGATTACCTTGTCCCTTGACTTACCAACAAGAGGGTTTGTGACTCCATGAACTAGTGCATGATGTGGAAGTTGATTGCACAAGTTTTTGCCAAAATGAATGTGAGTGAAGTATGTTGGCGGAGTCACCCTCAAGAACTTTATAGTTCTTCTTCTTCGGGATCCACATCATCTTGATGGGAATCCTTGGGGTTGTAGTTGAGCTTGACGAAGTAGAACTTGACGTTTCCTTGGGAACCCACTTGACCATGGCTTGAGGTGCTTCAACAAATGCATCAATCTCCTCTTGAAGCTTGTCCTTGCCTTTTAGCTTGTGGTCTTGTGGTGGAAGGTCATCTTGAGCTTGTTCCACATTGGAAGAAGTAGGATCATACTTCTCCTTTTGAGGAACAAACTGTGGAGTAGGATATTGACCTTCTTCCCATTCAACACCTTTGGCATTGAACTTCCGCTCAAAACCAATTCCTTGATTCTTCCGGTGCCTTCCTTGCTTGCGAACAATTTCCTCAAAGTTCTTGCTTCCGGAAAGGCTCTTGTAGACACCTTTCTCTATGATCCCTTTCAATAAACTATTCTCATGCTCAAGTGTAACTTGGCTTGAAACATTGTTAGTGGAATCAAGAGAACTACTAGAAGCAACAATATTGGATTTAGCATGGTTATTGTTACTACTAGATGAAGAATTTTTCTTATGCTTGTCATGCTTAGTCTTAATGGGTGGCAAGAAATTAGACAAGAGAAGTCGTTTGGCAAGATATGAAGAACTCTTCTTTCGAAGATCGGCATTGATTGCTTTTAGAAACTCATGTTCTTGCTCTAGAGTGAGCTTCTCGAAGCGTAGCTTCTCATGAGATCTTAGGAGCTCTCTATGATCTTCTTGAGTTGTTTCATGAGCTAACTTAAGAGTGTTTAGTTCTTTAGTTAGACGCTCAATCTCCTTCATAGCATTGTCATTCGACTCTTCTCGACTATAATGACTACTAGCATGTTCATCATTACTAGGCTCACTGGATTTATCATGTAAGAGCTCATCTTCACCAAGCAAGTCATCCTCATCACTATCGAAGTCAATGAATTCAGGGTGTGATACCTTGGGACCTTTAGCCATGAAGCATCTTCCAATTCCCTCATTTGGTGAATCAAATAAGTCATAGGAGTTGGAGTTGGAGGATACGAGAGCAAGACCGGCAACACCTTCATCTTGACTGTAGTCGGAGTTGGAGTGATAGCTTCCTTCGGATTGATTGTCGGAGTCGGAGCCGGAGACCCATTCACCTACATGAGCTTGATGTTTTCTTCTCGTGTAGCTCCTTGATGACTTGTCTTTCCTCTCCGAATCCTTGCTTCTCCGAGAGGGTCTTCGTTCATAACGATCATCTCTGCTCCTTCTCTCTTTCCGAGGTGACTCATCTCTTGAGCTTCTTCTACTTGGAGATTCTTCTCTTCTCTTGTGGGGAGCCGTACACTCATTTGAGTAGTGTCCGGGTCTTCCACAATTGTAGTAGTTTTGATCACGACTAGAAGATCTCTTTTCATCATATGATCTAGACTTTGAGCTTCTCTCTTTGCCTCTATTCTTGTAGAATTTGTTGAAGTTCCTGACCATTAGGCTTATCTCTTCATTGGAAACTAACTTGTCACTTGAGGTTGTGGGAGCATCACTTGTAGCTTTGTAAGCACCACTTGACTTGTTGTGAAGCTCTTCCTTATCCTTAAGTGTCATCTCATTAGCAACAATTCTTCCAATGACTTCGGTTGGCTTGAGATTCTTGTAGTTTGGCATCATTTGGATCAAAGTGCACATGGTGTCATACTTTCCATCCAAAGCTCTGAGAATCTTCTTGATGATGAATCGGTCGGTCATTTCTTCGCTTCCTAAGCCGGCAATCTCATTTGTGATGAGAGCAAGCCTAGAGTACATTTCAGCGACTCCTTCACCATCCTTCATCTTGAACTTGTCAAGTTGACCTTGAAGAATATCTAGCTTTGATTCCTTCACGGACTCGGTACCTTCGTGCATTTCAACCAAAGTATCCCAAATCTCTTTTGCATTCTCAAGACGGCTGATTTTGTTGAACTCCTCGGGACACAAGGCATTGAAGAGAATGTCACAAGCTTGAGCATTGTTTTGCAACATCCGCAATTCTTCCGTTGTAGCCATGAATCCGGAACTTTTCCTTCCTCAAGAATTCACCTTGCATACCAACACAAATAATGCCCCATGCGGCTGGGTTATGACCAAGAATATGCATTTTCATTTTATGCTTCCAACTAGCAAAATTTGTACCATCAAAGTAAGGACCTCTCTGAAAATTACCCTCACTAGACGCCATACTCTCCTAGGTTGTGAAACCAAGCTTATGGAGTCCAATGCAATGGAAACCAATACAATGGAGACCAAAGCTCTGATACCACTTGTAGGATCGAAAGTATGTCTAGAGGGGGGTGATTAGACTACTTGACAATATAAAAATTCTGCCTTTTGACAAAGAACAGTTTTGACAGATTCACAATTATGATCAAGTCAAGCATCACCCTACACATGCAATTCTAGAGTATAGGCAGCGGAAAGTAAATTGCACATGTAGTAAAGAGAGGTGGAGAAGAGCAAACGCAATTTTGGAGACGCGGTGATTTTTCTCGTGGTTCCGATAGGTGGTGCTATCGTATTTCCACGTTGATGGAGACTTCAACCCACGGAGGGTAACGGCCATGCGAGAGTCCACGGAGGGCTCCACCCATGAAGGGTCCACGAAGAAGCAACCTTGTCTATTCCATCATGGCCTCGCCCACGGAGGGCTAGCCTTACTCGGGTAGATCTTCATGAAGTAGGCGATCTCCTTGCCCTTACAAACTTCTTGGTTCAACTCCACATCTCGACGGAGGCTCCCAAGCGATACCTAACCAATCTAGGAGGCACCACCCTCCAAAAGGTAATAGATGGTGTAGATGATGATGAACTCCTTGCTCTTGTGCTTCAAATGATAATCTCCCCAACACTCAACTCTCCTCACTGATTTGGCTGTGGTGGAAGAAAGGATTGAGTGGAAAGCAACTTGGGAAGGCTAGAGATCAAGCTTCATATGGTGGGAGTGGAGCAACTTGATCTCAACACAAGGGTAGGTAGTTCTCTTCTCGTAAATGTAAGGTAGGAGTGGTAGTTCTTTCGATGGCTCTCTCCACGAATGAAGAGGGGTGGAGGGTATTTATAGCCTCCACACAAAATCCAACCGTTACACACATTTGAGCAATCTCGGTGGGACCAAAGTTGACAACTCGGTGAGACCGAAATTTCAAATAATGTGAACGTTGGGATTTTCGGTGGGACCGAAAATACAATCTCGGTTAGTCCGATTCGTGCAATGACAAGAGCATGCCAATTTCGGTGGGACCGACTTCATCATCTCGGTGACACCGATTTGATGATGAATGTTCTGAAGCTTGGCAACTCATGTTTCGGTGAGACCGAGTTCGAATCGGAAAATCCGAGTTTTCTAGGGTTTGGCTTTTGGCTGAGGTGGTTCATCTCGGTGTGGTGAGTTTGGAAAATCGGTGGACCGAGACTACTTATGAGTGTATATGGTAGTGAAAGTTGCGATAGTTTAGGAGATGTATCACTAAGCACTTGAGCAACCAGATCATCATCATAACCTCATCCCTTTAATAGTATTGGTTTTCCTATGGACTCAATGTGATCTTGGATCACTAAACCAAAAATGGAGTCTTGAGCTTTTGCCAATGCTTGCCTTAGCATTTTGAGGGGTCCACTTCTTCAGTCCTTGCCATACCCATATCACTGAACTTTCTGAAATGATTCTCAAGTAACTATTAGTTCAATGATATATATGTTGTTATTAATTACCAAAACCACCCGGGGATTAGTTGCACTTTCACCTGCATTGTTCTTTCCTTTCCTTTCTCCTGCGCAAAAAGACAGCAATGTGTGGCCCCGTGGGGGCGTGTTTGGTTTAACGTCATCAATCATCATACTGTTTCTGTTATTCCGGTGTTGTTCCTTTCTGTTGCATGCCCATTCGCAAGTAATCTCCAGTCTCAGCCGTGGGGGCGACCGACCCAGGCCCTGTATTCGTGTCGTGGTGCCCGTGAGGCATGGTCTGGAGGGGCGCTCCTGTAGTGGACCTGGCCGTGAAAACTTGAGCGATAGGGGCAGGAACACTCGCGAGGGCTCCCGGGGCTTCCACCTCGCGAGCCCCCGCGCAAAAGAAATCGAGGCAGGAGAGCGAAAAAGTCGAAGAACCATAGGTCAAAAGGCGGCGATAGTTTCGATAAAACTCCAAATGAGAATGAACTAGCCAACTGCAGAAAGCAAATGAAAAAGCCGCGTCCGGCACCTAGTCTAGTCTTCGACGTCTTCTCACGAGCGCGGAGCTAAGTGCTGCCACTGGGCGTGGGAGGGAGCCCCAGGGCCTGGGCTGGCACCCCTGAGACTCCGGGGCGTGTACATCCCCAACTCATTATTACGTGAGAGTGTCACGGGCGGCGAGCTTCACAGGCGTTGGCCTTCTTCACAGGCTCCGGGCCTTTCTTCGGGGAGGCAAGCTTCATGGGCATTGGCCCTCTTCACAGGCTCCGGGCCTTTTCCAAAACGCGACAGCTTCACATGCGTTCCCCTTCTTCACAGGCTCTGGGCCTTTTCCAAAAAGATGGGCTTCACAGGCATTCGCCTTCTTCACAGGCTCTGGGCCTTTTCCAAAAAGAAGAGCTTCACAGGCATTCACCTTCTTCACAGGCTCTGGGCCTTTTCCAAAAAGATGGGCTTCACAGGCGTTCGCCTTCTTCACAGGCTCTGGGCCTTTTCCAAAAAGATGGGCTTCACAGGCATTCGCCTTCTTCACAGGCTCTGGGCCTTTTCCAAAAAGATGAGCTTCACAGGCATTTGCCTTATTCACAGGCTCTGGGCCTTTCTAGCGGTAAAACCTCCGGAGGTGCTGGATGTTCCACGCGTTCTGTACAGGTACTCCCTCCCGAGTCTCCAAGCCTTGGCCGGGCTGAAACATGAACAACCTTGAACGGGCCCTCCCACATAGGAGAGAGCTTATGCAGTCCCTCCCTGGAGAGGACCCGCCGGAGCACGAGGTCCCCTACCTCGAGAGTGCTGGGGCGGATGTTGCGGCAGTGGTATCGCCGTAGTGCCTGCTGGTACCTTGCCGCTCGCAGCGCAGCTTCTCGACGCTGCTGCTCCCCCAGCACGAGGTTCGTCCCTCGCATGGCGTCCTGCAGCGTCTCATCGAACGCCAGGACCTGCGCGGAACGACGCCTGACCTCGTGAGGGAGGACTGCTTCGGCTCTGTAGACCAAGAAGAAGGGGGTCTCCCCAGTCGGATTGGTCGCGGTTGTGCGGATGGACCACAACACGAACTAAAGCTCGTCATACCAACCTCTGCCGCATGCCTCCAGTTTCTTCTTGAAAGTCCTAGTCTTGAGGCCCCTCAGGACTTCTGCGTTGGCCCGCTCGGCCTGGCCGTTGCTTCGGGGGTGCGCCACCGAAGTGTAGCATATCTGCGTTCCAAGGTTAGCACAGTATGTTTTGAAAAGGTTACTGGTGAACTGCGAACCGTTGTCAGTGATGATGCGGTTCGGCACCCCGAACCGGCTCATGATGCCCTTGATGAACTTGACCGCAGAACCAGCAGGGATGGTGCGGACGGCCTCGACTTCGGCCCACTTGGTGAACTTGTCCACGGCGACATAGAGGTAGCGATAGCCCACTGGCGCCCGAGGAAATGGGCCCAGGATATCCAGCCCCCAGACTGCAAATGGCCACGTGAGGGGTATGGTTTGCAGACCTCCTGCCGGCTGATGGATCTGCTTGGCATGGAATTGGCAAGCCTCGCAAGCCATCACTAGTTCGACAGCGTCTGAGCGCAGTAGGCCAATAGAAACCGCTGCGGAACACCTTGCCGACGAGGGTCCGTGACGACGAATGATGCCCACAGTCTCCATCGTGTATATCTGCCAGCAGTTCCTTCCCTTGCTCCCTGGTGATGCAACGCAGGGACCCATCATTTGGTCATTTTCGGTAGAGCTCTCCATCCATGATGCAGTACGCTGTGGCTTGCCACGCCACACGCTCTGCTTCCTCCTCCTTCTCCGGTAGGGTCCCTTGCGTTAAGTAGCTCCGGAGCTCTGTGATCCAGCACCCCTCCTGAGGCTCCATCGTTAGGAGTAGGCGTGCTCCTGAGGCCGGGTCACAGGATGGGGCTCCCGAGGC
The DNA here is from genome assembly GCA_021437245.1 of Aegilops speltoides. Taxonomy (NCBI): domain Eukaryota; kingdom Viridiplantae; phylum Streptophyta; class Magnoliopsida; order Poales; family Poaceae; genus Aegilops; species Aegilops speltoides. Next base: position 337,777,816 of record CM038146.1, read on the forward strand.
AGGTGGCTGAGGAAGCTCCACCCGAGGCTATGCTGTGTTTGATAATGACGGTAGGGCCGAGGGCTTGAAGAGCCATTCCTCGAAGACGCCCGGCTCCTGGGGCAACCGCCTGGAGGCTCGTTTGGTGATGTCGTCGGCCTCTTGATTAGTGCCGCGGGGCACATGTTGTAGCTCCAACCCCCAGAACTGCTTCTCCATCCTGCGGACCTCCGCAAGGTAGGCCTCCATGTGCTCATCTCTTGGCTCGTATACCTTGTTGGAGAAATTGACAAGGAGCTGTGAATCGCCCTTGATAGTAAGGCACTTCACCCCCAGGGCAGCGGCGGCCTTCAAGCCCGCTATCAGTCCCTCGTACTCCGCTATATTGTTGGAGACCTTTTCACCCTGCTGGAAGCAGAGCTGCACGGCGTAGTACAACTTGTCCTGAGTGGGAGATATGAGCACCGCCCCAGCCCCAGCGCCATGCCTGCAGAATGCCCCGTCGAAGTACATGACCCAGCCTTCTGGCGCCTCGCTTCCTGGGGAGAGTGATCGGTCCTCGTCGGCCTTGAGGTCTGGTGCTTCCGTCCATTCAGCCACGAAATCAGCTAGCGCGGCACCCTTGATGACCCTGGTCGTACTGAATTCGAGCTAAAACGCTTGCAGTTCAATGTTCCACTCAGCGACCCTTCCGGCCGAGTTAGGGCTCCTGAGCACCCTTTCTAAGGGGTATGCCGAGACAACCTTGATCGGGTGACCCTGGAAGTGCAATGCCTGGCGGGTCCCTGCTGTCATCCTTTCCAGCGCCATGCCTGGCGGGTCCCTGCTGTCATCCTCTCCATGTACAATCATCTCCTGATTGTGTACGCGTCAACTTGCTAGGCCCACAAGTCAGCCTCTAAACCCGTGGAGGACAAATACAACCCATTTAAAAAAATAACAGCCCATTCCATACGTTCAAATGGAAAGTTCAACATTCAGAGCAAAGTAACAGGTCTGATCCACATATAGAGTACTGAACTTCCACGTTGACAACCATCATAGCCAAGTTAACTATCTACTCCCACTAGACAAGTACTAACTTACTCTTAGCTAACTAGACGATGCCGGCGGTACACGCTAAACGCTGGCACCGGCGTCCTGCGCCTCGCCTCGGACTTGCCAGAGGTGCGATAGGACGCGTTGCTCGCGCGTGTTGGCTCTTTCCATGCCGGCGTGGTCCACCGAAGCTTCGGCTTCCAAGCGGGAAACCCACTTGACGAGCTGGTAGTAAAAATCAACATCGCGAACGCGTGCGTGCCTGACAGCCTACAGGGCTATTTGCTGGGCGCCGGCCTCCACGTAGTCGGCCCAGTTGCAGGCGCTCTACTCGCGACTCAGAGCATCGGTGCGCTGCTGCTCCATGTCCCGCTGGCGGCGCAAATCGGCGTTACGCTGCTCCTACGCCAGGCGGTCGCGCTCCAACAACTCCTGCTCCTCCGCCATGCGGTCGCGCTCCAACAACTCCTCGATCTGCGCATTGCCATCTAAAGACAGATAGAATGCCTCCTCCCTCCGTCTGCCTTCCGGTGAAAAACCGAACACTAGTTCCGGCGGTGACCGCCTCCGGCGTCGCCTACCGCGGACGGGCGGGGGCATGGCGGACGTGGCGAGCGACGTCGGGCTGGTGGGGGCTTATGAGGATATGGCGAGTTGGGTCATGGTGGCACTGGAGAATGCCGGGAAACATTACTTATAGGGGGAAGGTAGTGCGACGGTCATCGGAATTCAATGCACAATGGCTTAGCACGCCAGCTTGCCGTGGAATTATTGCCATGCCTTGGTCTTGCTGCTTTGCTCACGGGACTAACAAACCTGGACGGAGGGAGTACCATGGTTGGTGAGAGGTTTGAATTAAGCCCTGCAAGCCGGAAAGGAGGTACTAGTACGTGCGTGATCCGCTATTTATTCGTGTAGGATCGAGTAGGTCATTTCTTGAATTGAGCCCCGCAAACCGGAAAGGAGGTAGTACGTGCGTGATACGCTATTTATCCGTGTAGGATCGATAGTGTAGCTTGTTAGTTTCTTCAGAGGTAGGCATTTTTATCCGTGTAGGATCGATAGTGTAGCTTGTCAGTTTCTTCAGAGGTAGGCGTTTTTATTCAAAAACTGCCACTTCGCATCTTGCGTCGCAAATAAAACTGCCAGGTGCGCATTTGTAGGCTAGCTAGTGATCGATCAGTAACTTGTAAACACTGAGCGAACAGAAATAAGTAACTGTTAATGCATCTCAATGATTCACAGATCATATATAAATATGTAGCTCCAAAGCAAAGATCAGCCACTTCGGATCTTGCGTCGCAACTAAAACTAACTAGTACGATTCCCATACATAAGATCAACATGTTAATGCATCTCAGTGATTCACAGATCATATACAAATATGTAGCTCCAAAAGCAAAGATCTATAAAAAACATCTATTCTTCCGACTAACATGGATGCTTCTCTTGGCCAACATTCAGTACAGACTGAAAGACAAATTTGTTTGTGAAGTCTACAATTCCTCTTGCAAACGTAAGTGGTTTCACCAACAGCTGGAACCATGAGAATGAACCACACATGATGGAGGAACATCCACTGCAGTATGATTTGGTCTTCTCTCGATCACATCGCGAGACTATTTTCGGAATACAAACTTTAACTTAGGGAAAATGATGCCCATTGTATAATCAGACCAAAGCAATGAAGCACCAAGTGTTGGCGAAGAATAGTACAAGATTACTTTTCTCTGCAGTCCATGAAGTGACTATCCAATCTTTGTGTCTATTTTCAAATGGCACTGCATGCAGTGACTATACTATTCTCTTGTGCAGTTCAACCAAAATTGCGGACACTTTGTTTGTTTGCCAAATAGCAACGGGCGGACATCTCTGTCTGCACAAATATCAAGCAGCTAGTAAACATATACCACACCATGTTCGCAGTGATGAAAGAGGTGAAATCGATACAACCAAAATTGAGCATCCAATCATTGAATCCTGTCCTGCATCTCCAATGTAGGTCCACCCTGCCAATAAATTCACATGCAAACCACTAGTATTACTATCTAATGATAGTACAAAAAGAGTAGCAAGATAGTAGCAAACCATGTACCTTCATAATGAACAGCTCATAGTGCCACCAATTGGATATAAAGGTTTGGAAAAAAACATGCTCCTAATGTTGAACCAGTTGGACTTTTTGTGCAGCTCCACTAAAATCGAGCATCCCTGTTTGCATAGATATTGAAAGTGTGATTACAATAAAATTGGCACTAGTTGAAGCATAGACTCACAAATATAAGCATTCCAATTTCTTAATGGGAAAAGGTAGCAAGACTATTTCTAACCACCTGTTTGAAGGAATAAATAAAGCAACAACGGCTGATGTCAGGAAGGCATACATAGTTTTTTTTCTAAAAAACTAAGCCATTCCTGACCTTTCCTCTTCTTTTAAGCAAATTTTGTGCAGTTCTACTAAAATAAAATGCCATCACCGCCTTGACAATTTAGTTACACTGTACAAAAGGAAATGACTTAACATTACATCATGATGTCGGGTATGTAGTAGACATGCATTAGAGACAAACATACAGACCTCCTCCAATAACATAATGAACATTAATTTTAACAAAGGTGTGACTAGCTTTACCGGGATAATTTGAGTGAACTCTACACCCTCTGTTCCTTAATATAAGACGTTTTTGCGGTTCAATTTAAAGAACCCAAACGTCTAGTATTTAGAAAAATAGGTAGTAGTTTTCTTGAGCACATATCTGGGAAAGCTTGCCACACTTTATTTATGTCCATACGCTAATGCAACACCATTCGAATACTACAAATATACACTAATCCAATGGCTAGTGCAACAGTAGAGTAGTTAGTTTATTACAGGGTACAGTACAATGGTTTTACTGAATAGATTTCAATAAACTCTAGCACTGGAAGGTTTCTATAAGAATTAACAATACAAAATGTAAAGGTAACAAGTTTCAGCATTGGTATACTAGCTGTGCATGAGCATTAAACCAAATACAAAAGTCTGAAGGTAACTAGCATTATTAACTAATGACAATATAAAAAAATTGCAAACCATGTACCTCCAAGGTAAATATCATTTCGAACTCGGGGGGACCTGAAAAATTGCTATCCCAATCTTGATAATCAAACATAAAAACTTGATCTTTCCTCTTGATAATCAAGAGAACAGCCGGAGGAGGAGGTGCCCACTCTTGACCTTTCCTCTTGTCTTCATAATTGTCTATGCAGTTTAACCAAAATAAAATGACATCAGCGCCTTGGCATTTTGGTGACACTGTACAAAAAATTAACTTATCTCATGAAAGTGAGGTATGTAATCTATAAGCATTAACAGTGCAAAAATCTGAAGGTAGTAACAAGTTTCATCGTTGGTATACTGGCTGTGCAACAACATTAGAATGCCATAGCTAAAATCTTTAATACATCCACAATCAACAACTAACACTGAAATGATCCAGTGGCATTAAATGGCACTGCTTAAATTTATCTGTGGCATTAGACTGAGAGCGACATTAGTTAAATGTGGCATCACTTTAGCAGTAGCATTGCTTGACTTGACTACTGGCATTATACTAACAGCAAAAAAAGTGGCAATAAGAGTATGGGAGGCCCATTCGGACAGTGGGCGCACCAGTACGATGTACCTCCACGGACGCAGAGTGGTGAGGGAGGTATGGTTGCCCAGAGCAACAAATATCCAGGCAACATATGTGGATTACGTCCCAATTTTGTTCTCTTTAGCCACCTTTTTCCTATGTGAGGACAACAAACCGATCGACCTGGTCATTCTCTATTGCGTTGTCATGCCTTTCTACCCTTCTTTAACCAAGAGACACGAGACTCATTCCTTAGCTACTGATTTTCCCCTTCTCAACCTAGATGCGGGTTCGATGCCTACTCTCTTGGACAAGATCTCCTTCCTTTCCTTATTCAACCCAGACATGCATTAGTCTGCATGAAGTAGTGTTTCCTTTAATAGTGCAAATTATGGTTTTCGTCTGCGTGGACAGCAGGGCAGAGGATAGCAAATTGGGAAGATGGTGGAGTGGAAAAAGATCCACATGCAATGATGTGCCAGATGGGGCAATAGAACAAGGGTATGGTTTGAAAAGAGGTAGCATACCTAAGGGTCGGCGGGAAGTGGCTTCGCTCGTGGTCGTCGTCCTCCGCACACACTACGGCAGCGATCCCGCGCGGGCGCTAGGTCTGAGAGGACGGCCTTGTCGCCGATCGTGACTCGCCGCCCGACGACGAAAAGGCCAACGCTGCACGTCCTTTTCTTCCCCGGTGGATCTGTGACCACCGGTGAGGAGGGAGAGAGGGGCCATCTTTTTTAGATCTGGAGAGAGGGTGGTAGTGTGAGAAGCAAGTGGGCAGCCCTTGGCAAGAAAGCGCTAAAGCTCCAGCCTATATATCTTCTTTATACTACTAGTACTGGAGGTGGAGTAGTGGTAGAGTAGTTTATATTTTCTCTACGTATAGTACCAGTAAGTCGTGCTTCAAAATTGAACGGCGCGCCATTAAAAAAATAAAGGCCGATAACTAATGCGGCACCTCGGGCCAATGCGGCCAGATCGCATTTTGCACGAGAAATTACACACCATGTCTCGTTGACATGTGGTCCCGTTCCACATATCAGTGAGACGACAGCGAGTAGTAGGAGTATTTCCGAACCGACGTAGGACGGGCGCCTTTCGTGAACTGTGGCAAACGGCAACCGCCCACCGACTCTTCGCCTTTCCCTCTCGATTTGGAATCTAGCTGTCGACGCTCTTCCTCTCCTCCTCCATTTTCCTTCAACCCTTCACCCTTTCTTACGCCATTGTTCGATCGTTTCTCCATGGAGGAACAGGGGCGGAAACGACCCTGTTATTCTTGCCCCGATCTGAAAGATGACGTGGTGGAGGAACTCATTGATCGGTGCGACGTCATCACCTTGGCTAGCATGCCAGGTTCCTTCAAGCCCATTCTCGACTCAACTAATAACATCATTACAAGGAACCTAAGAGTCAAGGAGCGGTTTGATCTCCCCTATCTTCTTCGCCATGACCCTGATGACTGGCGCCGTCATGACGGAGGCCTCGCACTGTGCAAGTTGATGCCGCTTGATAATGATACATATGATGTTAAGATGCCATCGCTTGAGGGCAAGGCTTGGGCAGGCGCAAATGGAGATTGGGTTGTTTACATTGGGTCCAATCTGCGAGTGGGAACTTGTGAATGTGTACACTCGTGACCGGGTTCCACTTCCAAAAATCTCTGCAGATCGCTTAGAGGTTGAGCACCACCGTATTGTACGCGCTCAAATACAACCATGGTGACTGCCTTCTATGGAAGATAGCGATTTCTCGAGTCCCCAACCGCTCTTGGAATTACAACAACTATGAAGTTGTTGCTATCTTCGACAAGCTTGTTGCCGTCGTCAGTGGTTTGACTGGATGGATATTGCTCAAAAATCAGTTTCTGTACACGGATGAGTACTGTGATGCAATTTAATACGAGGGCCTTGTGTTTGTTGCCACCACTCGTGGCACTGTTTTTGCATGGCATCCTCGTTGTCTTGGTACGTTTGTCTTCCACCGTAATTATAATTGTTTCATCCACATGCATGCGGGTTAGCAAGGGTGGTCATAGTGGGGAGTAACTTAGACTAGTAACATGCATATGTTACTAGTTTATGTTACTACCTCTATAGTGCATAGTATCTTAGATTAGTATCATAGGTGGTCTCATTTATTGCCATGCATGACACATAGTGGCATCACATTTATTATGTTACGGTATCTACCTATGTTACTATAACCATCTCTCTCTTCCTTAATTGCCTGCCACATAAGCATGTTTGCGAGTCCCAAGTGCATGATACTACTTATGTTACCCCCTTTATGGCCAGCCTTACTAATTAACCTTCTTCTTGTGTTTCCAAGGTCCTGTGAACATTCCACCACCTATACTTGAAGATTTTTGTAACCAAGGGGGAGATGATGATGGTGATGATCACGAGCATGAGGACTAATTGGCGCATGGCAACTAATTCCGATGGATCACCTCTTCTCGTGTGTATACAGCCCACTGATGATGTTACTGCTAAGGAAGCAGGTGTAGTCTCCCATGGTCGCACTCTCCGGACCTATTCCAACACCCGTTGCATGGTATTCAGGATGGATACTAGTGTGCTAGCGCCAACTCCTTCTCCCCGATGCATGTAATTGATAGTCTTGGAGAAAACTCGCCTTCCTTGGACAAAACTATCCAATGATGGTGAAAGGAGATCCCATCTTTGTTGACACAATGGTACTACCATTTATGAGAAGCAAGCGTGTCTATACCTCGGACATTTGGGTAGTTCCCTACCACGCATCGATATAGTAGGCCGCTTCACTGGATGACCAGTCTGCGTTGGTCTCGGATCGACAACGGATGGCCCGTCCCAGAGAATCACTTGTGGTTCAAAGCAAGCATTTCCAACGCCAAGGAATGGTTGAGTTGAAGTTCATTTCATTGATTGTTATTTGTCGTATGGTGAAAACTTTAGTATTTATAATGTATCCTCGTTGTCGATGTGGGTTGATGACCTGTTGTATGTAATAAAATGATATGCCTGTGATAAACTTACTAAATTTATGAATGGCTTTCGAGTTGCTTCTGTGAGTGAGTGGTGAGACGAGGCAAAAACAATATTTTCCAAATACATAATTGTACGTGCATTGCAACAGGTTATCGGATGGGGCCAATCAACAATAGTAGTACACTATTTGTACTAGCTTCACATGCTTTGCGCGTCGTGCGGGTGTTTTTACTGTAGCCATACTGTACTACGTAACCAGCACCTCGAATCCTCGATACTAGTAGTACTTTATAGTACTAACTAGTAGGAGTAGTAGGGTGGCATGGGCCAGAACAAGCATTCACGTCCAGGAGTACGGCACACGCCACAAGCACGACTTCCATCTGACATCATATTTCTTGGAGTCCGTGCTAGAGCAATCTCTTCAACCTCATCATTTCTCTAACTCAGCCATCGCGCGGCGGGCGAGGTGGGGGTTTGCCGATAGTCGGTTTCCTTAACTGCGGTCCCACTTGTAAGGCCAACTGCAATGCACAACCCCAAACGGACCTCCGTTTTGCACGAACTCCAATGATAATTTTGACTAGAAAAGCAAGACCAAAGAAAACAAGAACCACAAGAATACATTTTACTACTCCTGTAAGTTGGATTAGTGCCTTCTCGATGCATTCATCGTTGATCTGCGGAGGCTCGATCTTGCATGCTTCTTTCTTCTTCGAGTGTAAAGAAGTAGACGTTGCTTCCTCGCATCTAGTCTCATGTCTAGCCTCTATTCTAGTACTCGCTCCGGTCCGTTTTTGTCTGCATCTAAGCAGCAACACGCATACCAAGTAGGAGAATCAACAAGCGCACTAATCTCATCTATAGCCTCTGTGCTAGCTAAAAGTGATAGAACATCTACTAAATTGCACTCTATCAATATATGGATGTACTCTTCTTCCCAATACAAAAACTTGTGTCCATTCTACTCCCTCCGTTGCACAATACATGCCTTCTATTTGTCAAAATATATATGTATCTAGACATGTTTTAGTATATAGGCACATCCATTTTTGGACAAATGGAAGTCAAGTATTTTGGTACGGAGGGAGTACATAATAAATTTTTTAAGTTAGCACAACTAGTCTAATCCGAGAGCACAACCGAAGATTTGGTCGGGTTCTTCCTCCTTTTGCCGACACGTGGGACATCCATCATCCAGGTCCTGTCATGAAAGAAAATGGAGTGGTAATTGATAAGTTGAAGCCACGAGATGTGCATCTTCGGTTAAACTATAAATAGAATCTTACTACTCTTGAGTAACTCCAAAAGCGGCCACCGAAGATCTTTCTTGGATTTGTTTTTCGTCACCAGCACGTCGAGGTGAAAGATGTGTTGGTTCAGTGGGTCTGCTTGCGTTTTCACTGACATGTGGGATCGCATGTGAGCAAAGGACGATGGGCTCCGTGCATCCGCTGGCTGGCTGAGAAGAGAGATAGAGGAGTGCTGAGCACGGACTGCAGGAAATTTGTTCTACGTACTGTACCTCAATATAGGTTCGATATAGTGGGGTGGCATGGGCCATAACTAGCATTCACGTCTAGCACTACGGCACACGCCACCCACACGAGTCCCATCCGACACAAATTTTCTTGGAGTCCGTGCTACAACCATCTCTTCTCCCTCCTGTTTTCTCAGCCATCGCGCGGTGGGCGGGGTGGGGGTTTGCCGATAGTCGGTTTGCTCAACTACGGTCCCACTTGTAAGTGAAAATGCAACACTGCACGCATTCTCGCTTGAGCGGTGTGCCGGACCAACCGTGTGGGGGTGCGACGCGAACACGGCAGGCTTTTCCTTTTGAACTCGTAACTTGTAAAATTTGGTTATGCTCCATGGCGCGATCGATAGATAGAAAATAACAATTTTGCCTAGAGTAATGAGAAGTTTGGTTCTGGCGCCGCTCATGCATGGAGTACGTCTTTAAAATTATGAAGTTGATGCGAAAGCTAAGATAATTACTGTAGTATCATATACTACTACATGGATTTGACGGAAAGATAAAAATACATACGGATCCATCAACAACATCCTCACGCCCTAGTGCGCCGGGTCACCAACCGACGTGTGAGGAGCAGCGGCGTTGGCGGCGAGCTCAACGTGCTTCTGAAAAGTGCGTCCAAGGTTGCCCTGCGGTCCAAGAAGGCCAGCGTCCTATCGTCCTCCTCTTGCATGCGTGTAGACGTGGGTGATTATGTCCATGGTGTCTTGCTGCGCCAGGCGCTGCGCAGCGAGCGCGACCTCAAGGTGGACATTCTTCGGCGCGACGGCGGGCAGTCGCAGGGCCACCAGTGCATCGAAGAGGTTGTCACCATAGTGGCCGTTGAGGGTGGCGGGCATCGCAGAGCCTGGGCACGTCGGCTGAAGGCTTACGTCAAAGTCGTCCGCGAGCTTCTTGACGACGGTGAACTTGTCGAGGATACCGACGAGGACCTCGTCGAACAAGGAGACGAAGTTGTCATCCAAGCGGCCCCTCGCCCTGCCGGCTCAAGCAATACTACCTGGAGACGTTCCTCATTGCCGGGCTGCAGGCCGGCATCGTGGACCATCTGGCACAGCCGGCTGATGCTCGCGCTCATCGCCTCCATGGGTCTAGCTTAGCTTCTACTAGTCAACTGATCTTGCGATTCGAGTGAACACTCTTGCCCTTGGTTAGCGTGCATAGGTGCGTAGGATTTCGTACTTCTCCTCGGCCCTCTACTGCACCTGCCTTTGGCTGTATGATAGGTGGGCCAGCTACCCCCTAGGCCCACGTGTCATTCACCCAAAGGCAGTTGCCGTAAGTCAATGAAGTTGCGCCCCCCTCCGTGCCGGTGCAGTATAGTCATCTCACCGGACCTCTAGTTGGGGCCAAACGAGAGAAGTTTGATGTTTATGTTGGGGAACGCAGCAGAAATTCAAAATTTTCCTACGAGTCACCAAGATCTATCTATCGAGAGACTAGCAACAAGGGGAAGGAGAGTGCATCTACATGCCCTTGTAGATCGCTAAGCGGAAGCGTTCAAGAGAACGGGGTTGAAGGAGTCGTACTCGTTGTGATCCAAATCACCGGAGATCCTAGTGCCGAACGGACGGCACCTCCGCGTTCAACAGACGTACAGCCCGGTGACGTCTCCCATGCCTTGATCCAGCAAGGTAAGAGGGAGAGGTTGGGGAAGAATCCGTCCAGCAGCAGCACGACAGCGTGGTGGTGATGGAGGAGCGTGGCAATCCTGCAGGGCTTCGCCAAGCACCGCGGGAGAGGAGGAGTACTTGGGAGAAGGGGAGGGCTGCGCCAGGGGAAGTGTGTAGCTCCCATGTGCCTCCCCACTATATATAGGGGTGGAGTGGGCTGGTTTCTTGCCCTCCAAGTCCATTGGGGCATTGGCAAAGGTGGGAGGAAAGAAATCCCATCATTTCCTTCCCCACCGATTGTTATCCCCCCTTTTTAGGGATCTTGATCTTATCCCTTCGGGATATGATCTTATTCCTTCTAAGGGGGATCTTGGTGCGCTTGACCAGGGGTGTGGGGCCTTGACCCCACTACCCACGTTCATGTGGGTCCCCCATGCAGGTGGGCCCCACTCCGGAACCTTCTAGAACCTTCCTGGTACAATACCGAAAAATCCTGAACATTTTCCGCTGGCCAAAATAGGACTTCCCATATATAAATCTTTACCTCCGGACCATTCCGGAACTCCTCGTGACGTCCGGGATCTCATCCGATACTCTGAACAACATTCGGTAGCCACATACGAACTTCCTTTATAACCCTAGCGTCATCGAACCTTAAGTGTGTAGACCCTACGGGTTCGGGAGACATGTAGACATGACCGAGACGTTCTCCGGTCAATAACCAACAGCGTGATCTGGATACCCATGTTGGCTCCCACATGTTCCACGATGATCTCATCGGATGAACCACGATGTCAAGGACTCAATCAATCCCGTATACAATTCCCTTTGTCTAACGGTATAGTACTTGCCCGAGATTCGATCGTCGGTATGCCGATACCTTGTTCAATCTCGTTACCGGCAAGTCTCTTTACTCGTTCCGTAACACATCATCCCGCGATCAACTATTTGATCACATTGTGCACATTGTGATGATGTCCTACCGAGTGGGCCCAGATACCTCTCTCACACGGAGTGACAAATCCCGCCTCGATTCGTACCAACCCAATGACACTTTCGGAGATACCAGTAGTGCACCTTTATAGCCACCCAGTTACGTTGTGACGTTTGGTACACCCAAAGCATTCCTACGGTATCCGAGAGTTGCACAATCTCATGGTCTAAGGAAATGATACTTGACATTAGAAAAGCTTTAGCATACGAACTACGATCTTTGTGCTAGGCTTAGGATTGGGTCTTGTCCATCACATCATTCTCCTAATGATCTAATCCAGTTATCAACGACATCCAATGTCCATGGTCAGGAAACCATAACCATCTATTGATCAACGAGCTAGTCAACTAGAGGCTTACTAGGGACATGGTGTTGTCTATGTACCCACACATGTATCTGAGTTTCCTATCAATACAATTATAGCATGGATAATAAACGACTATCATGAACAAGGAAATATAATAATAACTAATTTATTATTGCCTCTAGGACATATTTCCAACAGTCTCCCACTTGCACTAGGGTCAATAATCTAGTTCACATCGCCATGTGATTAACACTCACAGGTCACATCGCCATGTGACCAACATCCAAAGAGTTTACTAGTGTCATTAAACTAGTTCACATCATCATGTGATTAAGACTCAATGAGTTCTGTGGTTTGATCATGTTTTGCTTGTGAGAGAGGTTTTAGTCAACGGGTCTGCAACATTCAGATCCGTATGTACTTCGCAAATCTCTGGGTCATTTTGTAAATGCTGCTTCCACGCTCCAGTTGGAGCTATTCCAAATGGTCGCTCCACTATATGTATCCGGTTTGCTACTCAGAGTCATTCGGATAGGTGTTAAAGCTTGAATCATCGTAACCCTTTACGCCGAACTCTTTATCACCTCCATAATCGAGAAACATATCCTTATTCCTCTCAGGATAATTTTGACCGCTATCTGGTGATCCACTCCTTGATCACCTTTGTACCCTCTTGCGGACATGTGGCAAGGCACACATCAGTGCGGTACTTAGCATAGCATATTGTAGAGCCTACGTCTAAAGCATAGGGGCGACCTTCGTCCTTTCTCTCTTCTGCCGTGGTCGAGCTTTAAGTCTTAACCGTACCTTACAACTCGGCAAGAACTCCTTCTTTGACTGATCCATCTTGAACACCTTCAAGATCATGTCAAGGTATATGCTCATTTGAAAGTACCAGTAAGCGGTTTTGATCTATCCTCATAGATCTTGATGCTCAATGTTCAAGTAGCTTAATCCAGGTTTTCCCTTGAAAAATACTTTTCAAATAACCCAATATGCTTGTTAGAAAATCTACATCATTTCTGATCAACAATATGTCAACAACATATACTCATCAGAAATTCTATAGCGCTCCCACTCACTTCTTTGGAAATACAAGTTTCTCATAAACTTTTGTATAAACCTAAAATCTTTGATCATCTCATCAAAGTGTACATTCCAACTTTGAGATGCTTACTCCAGTCCATGGAAGGATCACTGGAGCTAGCATACCTTTTAGCATCCTTAGGATCGACAAAATCTTTCTGATTGTATCACATACAACCTTTCCTTTACGAAAACTGGTAAGGAAACTCATTTTGACATCCATTTGCCTGATTTCATAAATGCAGCTAATGCTAACATGATTCCGACGGACTTAAGCATCGCTATGGATGAGAAAATCTCATCGTAGTCAACTCCTTGAACTTGTGAAGAATTCTTCGCCACAAGTCGAGCTTCATGGACGGTGACATTACCGTCCATGTCCGTCTTCTACTTAAAGATCCATTTATCTCAATGGCTTGTCGATCATCGGGCAAGTCCACCAAAGTTCATGCTTTGTTCTGATGCATGGATCCTATCTCGGATTTCATGGCTTCTAACCATTTGTCGGAATATGGGCCCACCATCGCTTCTCCATAGTTCGTAGGTTCATTGTTGTCTAGCAACATGACCTTCAAGACAGGATTACTGTACCACTCTGAAGTAGTACGCATCCTTGTCACCCTACGAGGTACGGTAGTGACTTGATCCGAAACTTCATGATCACTATCATAGGCTTCTACTTCAATTGGTGTAGGCGCCACAGGAACAACTTCCTGTGCCCTGCTACACACTAGTTGTAGTAACGGTTCAATAACCATATCAAGTCTCCACCATCCTCCCACTCAACTTTTCGAGACAAACTTTTCCTCGAGAAAGGACCCGATTCAAGAAACAATCCCTCTTGCTTTTGGATCTGAATTAGGATGTATACCCAACTATTTTGGGTGTCCTATGAAGATGCATTTTATCCGCTTTGGGTTCGAGCTTATCAACCTGAAACTTTTTCACATAAGCGTCGCAGCCCCAAACCTTTAAGAAATGACAGCTTAGGTTTCTCTAAACCATAGTTCATACGGTGTCATCTCAACGGAATTACGTGGTGCCCTATTTAAAGTGAATGTGGTTGTCTCTAATGCCTAACCCATGAACGATAGTGGTAATTTGATAAGAGACATCATGGTACGCACCATATCCAATAGGGTGCAACTATGATGTTCGGACACACCCTCACACTATGGTGTTCCAGGCGGTATTAATTGTGAAACAATTTCCACAATGTCTCAATTGCATACCAAACTCATAACTCAGATACTCATCTCTATGATCATATCATAGACATTTTATCCTCTTGTCACGATGATCTTCAACTTCACTCTGAAATTACTTGAACCATTCAATAATTCAGACTTGCGTTTCATCAAGTAAATATACTCAGTATCTACTCAAATCATCCGTGAAGTAAGAACATAACGATATCCATCAAGTGCCTCAAAGACTCATTGGACTGCACACATCAAAATGTGTTACTTCCAACAAGTTGCAATTTTGTTCCATCTTACTGAAAACGAGGCTTTTTAGTCATCTTGCCCATGTGGTATGATTTGCATATCTCAAGTGATTCAAAATCAAGTGAGTCCAAATGATCCATCTGCATGGAGTTTCTTTATGCGTATATACCAATAGACATGGTTCACATGTCTCAATCTTTTCAAAAACGAGTGAGTCCAAAGATCCATCAACATGGAGCTTCTTCATGCGTTTTACACCAATATGACTTACATGGCAGTGCCACAAGTGAGTGGTACTATCATTACTATCTTATATCTTTTGGCATGAAAATGTGTATCACTACGATCGAGATTCAATAAACCATTCCTTTAGGTGCAAGACCATTGAAGGTGTCATTCAAATAAATAGAGTAACCATTATTCTCCTTAAATGAATAACCGTATTGCGATAGACATAATCCAATCATGTCTATGCTCAACGCAAACACCAAATGACAATTATTCAGGTTTCGTACTAATCTTGATGGTAGAGGGAGCGTGCGATGTTTGATCACATCAAACTTGGAAACACTTCCAACACATATCGTCAGCTCACCTTTAGCTAGTCTCCGTTTATTCCGTAGCCTTTTATTTAGAGTTACTAACACTTAGCAACCGAACCGGTATCTAATACCCTGGCGCTACTAGGAGTACTAGTAAAGTACACATTAACATAATGTATATCCAATATACTTCTATCAACCTTGCCAGCCTTCTCATATACCAAGTATCTAGGGTAATTCTGCTCAAGTGATTGTTCCCCTTATTACAGAAGCACTTAGTCTCGGGTTTGGGTTCAACCTTGGGTTTCTTCACTAGAGCAGCAGCTGATTTGCCGTTTCATGGAGTATCCCTTCTTGCCCTTGCCCTTCTTGAAACTAGTGGTTTCACCAACCATCAACAATTGATGCTCCTTCTTGATTTCTACTTTTGCGGTGTCAAACATCGCGAATACCTCAAGGATCATCCTATCTATCCCTGATATGTTATAGTTCATCACGAAGCTCTAGCAGCTTGGTGGCAATGACTTTGGAGAAAAATCACTATCTCATCTGGAAGATCAACTCCCACTCGATTCAAGTGATTGTTGCACTCAGACAATCTGAGCACAAGCTCAACGATTGAGCTTTTCTCCCTTAGTTTGCAGGCTAAGAAAATCGTCGGAGGTCTCATACCTCTTGACGTGGGCACGAGCCTGAAATCCAAATTTCAGCCCTCGAAACATCTCATATGTTTCGCAACGTTTCGAAGACATCTTTGGTGCCTCAACTCTAAACCGTTTAACTGAACTATCACGTAGTTATCAAAACGTGTATGTCCGATGTTCGCAATATCCACAAATGACGTTTGGGGTTCAGCACACTGAGCGGTGCATTAAGGACATAAGCTTTCTACTGTCTACATAATCGCTACAGTCAACTTTCAACTATATTTTCTCTAGGAACATATCTAAATAGTGGAACTAAAGCGCGACCTTACGACATAATTTGCAAAGATCTTTTGACTATGTTCAGGATAATTAAGTTCATCTTATGAACTCCCACTCAGATAGACATCCCTCTAGTCATCTAAGTGATTACATGATCCGAGTCAACTAGGCCGTGTCCGATCATCACGTGAGACGGACTAGTCATCATCGGTGAACATCTTCATGTTGATCGTATCTACTATACGACTCATGCTCGACCTTTCGGTCTCTTGTGTTCCGAGGCCATGTCTGTACATGCTAGGCTCGTCAAGTCAACCTAAGTGTTTCGCGTGTGTAAATCTGGCTTACACCCGTTGTATGTGAACGTAAGGATCTATCACACCCGATCATCACGTGGTGCTTCAAAACGACGAACTTTCGCAACGGTGCATAGTTAGGGGAACACTTTCTTGAAATTTCAATGAGGGATCATCTTATTTACTACCGTTATTCTAAGCAAATAAGATGCATAAATATGATAAACATCACATGCAATCAAATAGTGACATGATATGGCTAGTATCATTTTGCTCCTTTTGATCTCCATCTTCGGGGCTCCATGATCATCATCGTCACCGGCATGACACCATGATCTCCATCATCGTGTCTCCATGAAGTTGTCTCGCCAACTTATTACTTCTACTACTATGGCTACCGGTTAGCAATAAAGTAAAGTAATTACAACTCCTATGGCTCCTGCCGGTTGTCATACTCATCGACATGCAAGTCGTGATTCCTATTACAAGAACATGATCAATCTCATACATCACATATCATTCATCACATTCTTCTTGGCCATATCACATCACATAGCATACCCTGCAAAAACAAGTTAGACGTCCTCTAACTATTGTTTGCATGTTTTACGTGGCTGCTATGGGTTTCTAGCAAGAACGTTTCTTACCTACGCAAAACCACAACGTGATATGCCAATTGCTATTTACCCTTCATAAGGACCCTTTTCATCGAATCCGTTCCGACTAAAGTGGGAGTGACTGGCACCCGCTAGCCACCTTACGCACCAAGTGCATGTCAGTCGGTGAAACCTGTCTCACGTAAGTGTACGTGTAAGGTCGGTCCGGGCCGCTTCATCCCACAATACCGTCGAAACAAGATTGGACTAGTAATGGTAAGCATATTGAACAAAATCAACGCCCACAACTACTTTGTGTTCTACTCGTGCAAAGAATCTACGCAATAGACCTAGCTCATGATGCCACTGTTGGGGAACGTAGCAGAAATTCAAAATTTTCCTATGAGTCACCAAGATCTATCTATGGAGAGACTAGCAACAAGGGGAAGGAGAGTGCATCTACATACCCTTGTAGATCGCTAAGCGGAAGCGCTCAAGAGAACGGGGTTGAAGGAGTCGTACTCGTTGTGATCCAAATCACCGGAGATCCTAGTGCCGAACGGACGGCACCTCTGCGTTCAACAAACGTATAGCCCGGTGACGTCTCCCATGCCTTGATCCAGAAAGGTGAGAGGGAGAGGTTGGGGAAGACTCCGTCCAGCAGCAGCACGATGGCGTGGTGGTGATGGAGGAGCGTGGCAATCTGCGCAGGCTTCGCCAAGCACCAAGGAGAGGAGGAGTACTTGGGAGAAGGGGAGGGCTGCGCCAGGGGAAGCGTGTAGCTCCCATGCGCCTCCCCACTATATATAGGGGTGGAGGGGGCTGGTTTCTTGCCCTCCAAGTCCATTGGGGCGTTGGCAAAGGTGGGAGGAAATAAATCCCATCATTTCCTTCCCCACCGATTGGTATCCCCCTTTTTAGGGATCTTGATCTTATCCCTTCGGGATATGATCTTATTCCTTCTAAGGGGGGATCTTGGTGCGCCTTGACCAGGGGTGTGGGGCCTTGACCCCACTACGCACATTCATGTGGGTCCCCCATGCAGGTGGGCCCCACTCCGGAACCTTCTTGAACCTTCCCAGTACAATACCGAAAAATCCCGAACATTTTCCGGTGGCCAAAATAGGACTTCCCATATATAAATCTTTACCTCCGAACCATTCCGGAACTCCTTGTGACGTCCGAGATGTCATCCGGGACTCCGAACAACATTCGGTAGCGACATACAAACTTCCATTATAACCCTAGCGTCATCAAACCTTAAGTGTGTAGACCCTACGGGTTCGGGAGACATGTAGACATGACCGAGACGTTCTCCGGTCAATTACCAACAGCGGGATCTGGATACCCATGTTGGCTCCCACATGTTCCATGATGATCTCATTGGATGAACGACGATGTCAAGGACTCAATCAATCCCGTATACAATTCCCTTTGTCTAACGGCATAGTACTTGCCCGAGATTCGATCGCCAGTATGCCGATACCTTGTTCAATCTCGTTACCGGCAAGTCTCTTTACTCATTCCATAACACATCATCCCGCGATCAACTATTTGATCACATTGTGCACATTGTGATGATGTCCTACCGAGTGGGCCCAGAGATACCTCTCCGTCACACGGAGTGACAAATCCCAGTCTTGATTCGTTCCAACCCAACAGACACTTTCGGAGATACCTGTAGTGCACCTTTATAGCCACCCAGTTACGTTGTGACGTTTGGTACACCCAAAGAATTCCTACGGTATCTGAGAGTTGCACAACCTCATGGTCTAAGGAAATGATACTTGACATTAGAAAAGCTTTAGCATACGAACTACGATCTTTGTGCTAGGCTTAGGATTGGGTCTTGTCCATCACATCATTCTCCTAATGATGTGATCCCGTTATCAATGACATCCAATGTCCATGGTCAGGAAACCGTAACCATCTATTGATCAACGAGCTAGTCAACTAGAGGCTTACTAGGGACATGGTGTTGTCTATGTACCCACATATGTATCTGAGTTTCCTATCAATACAATTATAGCATGGATAATAAACGATTATCATGAACAAGGAAATATAATAATAACTAATTTATTATTGCCTCTAGGACATATTTCCAACAGTTTACTAGTTTATGGGTCCCCTTTGCATTTTGCGCCAAGTTTTGACCTTTGATTTAACTAATAAAATGTTAATGCATGTAAACTAAAATGTTGTGTAAGTCACATTTCGAAAACCAAATAATCCCAAAACACTTAGGCACGGTGCATTAACTCCCTCCTTGTTTCTTATTTCGTGACATATCAACAAATGAGAGATGTGGGCCGTGCATGCTTTCAATGACTTGAGACTACCAAACATGACATGCTGTGTTTAGTTCATTGCATGTAATCCTATTAAGACTCTAGTTAGCAAGAAAATATTAAGTTCTCTCGTCGATAGGAATAAAACACCATGTACTTATTTACAGAGGGAGTAGTACATTTTTGTGACATGCATTACTAGATATTGCTAGTCAAATACTAAAATCCAGATGTACGTGGTAGTACTCCTAAATCCAGACGGTGGTGCTACTAGTACTAGTAGTAGTACTACCAATGTAGTACTCCTAGGAGTACTAGCACTGTACTACCCATTGGTCAAATTATTACGTCTTGATCCTCACGGTGAAGTGACAAGACCTGCTTGTGGGAGATGACACACGAGTATAGGCGCCTGTGTGTTCGCATACCATAGTCAGCCTCACCGTCTGCAGTCACTATCATCATGGCTGTAGAGCTAGCCTGCTTACAACTAGCCCTATTCGACATAATTTCCCGTGCGTAGATGCCCGTGCATTGCACGGAACACCAAGATTGGGGGTGGACTGCTTCGGCAGCGGCCATCGCGCCAGATTTTTCCGCAGCCTTCTAGATGTGGTGGGGAGGAGATAAGGCTGATTGTGAGAGACAAGGAGTTGTTTGTAAATAGGGAACAAGTGCGGGCATCTTTTTGCAAAAATGGAGAAGCTTGGTTTGTATGCGTCAGATCTAGATCCGACGGCTACTGGTGAAAGATGGGAGGCACAACATCATCACCAAGTCAGGACCTGTTTGATTCGCAGGATTTTGAAAACACAGGAATAGGACACGACAATATTACAAGTTTCAAACTGATATTACAAATGTTAGGAGTAATGCTGCACCTAGGAAGAGGGAATTACTAGGAAGTTCACGTAAGAACTTTTGTTACTTTAGGTGGATGCAGCATTATCGTACAAACTAAAATCCACCGCCCTGACAAGTCACTAATGGGCAAATAAGTTTTCGAGTCTCTGGCCACTTGATGTTTCAAAAACAAATTCAGCTTCTGCGGAGACTTTGTCATTTAGGCTTAGACGCTTGCGGTGATCAGCACGCCATTCATTGTTGCGCCAGAGAATGCCAAACCTCATTACCTTGAGCACACTTGCCTCCAGAACAAAGAACCTGGCCAATTTAATCTCAGATGTGCTGCCTCGGTAGTCGATCAAATCAATTTCTGTAAGATGGAGATCAAGGCATTCGATGAGATTGTTATAGTGCAGTACATTTTTCACTTTCGGGTCTTTTTTTATCTACAAAAGAAGAGAACATATTAGAGCAGCTGGCTGCATAAGATTGCCGTGTCATCAAGAGGTACCAATATCATTCGCTCATACGATAGGGTTGGCTGGCTAATGATATTTTATCACTCTCTCTCTCTCTCTCTCTCTCTCTCTCTGTTTCTGTTTCCTCTCATTTAACTAGGAGAACGTGAAGAGCTTGGGCATTTGTTGCCTTCCACTATGTGGCCGATGCCATATTTCACAAAAATATGCCACATAATACGCATCGATGTCAAATCAAAAGATATTGGCACCGCTATCGCGATGTGAGAGAGTTGGCACCGCTGTGCACATAGACCCACATGTATAAACAAATCAATCAAACCAACTACACCAGCCTCTCACTCTCCCAAACAAGTGTTTTTTTATTGCCTCGGTCCTCTCTCTCTCCCACGCAGTGTTTTTTCATTGCATGAGTTAATTTGGCACCGGAGCAAAGTAGGTGCTCCAGATTGGGGCACCAGGTGAGCAATGGTGGGGCATCGATGCCAAATGCATCACAAGTGAATTTGGCACATGTTTTGGCCTACATAGCCCACTTTTGTACTCCCTCCGTCCCAAAATTCTTGTCTTAAATTTGTCTAAATACGGATGTATCTAGTTACATTTTAGTGTTAGATACATCCGTATCTAAACAAATGTAAGACAAGAATTTTGGGATGGAGGGAATACTACCTCGTATTTAGTATAAAATTTTGACCATAGATTTACCTAAGAAAATGCCAATGCATGTCACTAAAAATCACACCATTTGAAATTATGTTCAAATACGAATCCAACGATATAGTTCTTAGTGACATGTATTAACATTTTCTCAGTTAAATCTATGGTCAAATTTTGATACTACAAAATTGGAAGAGTAAACCAGGACGGAGGTAGTACTTGCCCTTAGGGTAACCATAGAGTTACTGGAGTAGTCTAAGTTACTTTCGACTATGACTAGCCTAGGCTACTATAGTAGTACAGCATAAAAATGATGCAGGTTATCACGTGAGAAAAAAAATACTAAAAACATTTCTTTCGGTGCAGTGCGTAGATGTAGTTTTGAACACTACACTTCTCATCGTAATTTGGGAAAATTACGAAAAAATTGAGCTACGTTGTGATTACCATTTACTAATAGGAAAGAAGTTTCACCTTGATGAGTAGCTTCTTCGTGCATGGAAAGCATGTAAGGAATCTAACAACTTTGTCCAGATTGGGGCCGATAGATTTTAGTGCTAAGATCTTCACTGTGCGCATGGACTGAGTCAAGCTTGTGGGAATCATTTTATGGAAGACGGTCGTAAATACATCAAGAAGAAATTTAAAAATGTGAATTTCAAGAAGACGGAGAAGAAGATGAGTGATGTACCTGAACGATTACGGATCCAATAAAGAGTTCGGAGAATTTGGCATACGAGTACACCAACACTGTCAATTTTGACGCGTCAATGACCCTGATTTTTGTTGGACCTTCTAGATCCAATACAAGCAATCTCTCAAGGAAAGGCGCATTCTCAATGACCATAACGTGGAACAGCTGGAGTGATCTCTTCCCAATTGATGTCTTGTTGCGGGGCCAGCAAGACACATAAATCAATCAGAGATTCGTCGAGGTGATGTGGAGGTTAATGAACCCGTGGATCTGCTCAAGACGAAGGTAGTCGAGCGCATTACAGATGCGAAGCAGGTGATCCATAGCCTTCTTCGAGATGACAACGTCGAAGAGGTCGAGCTGCTTGAGTTGAGGGAGAAGAAGGGCGGGCGCGGCATTAATCTGGGGAAGATAGCAGGAGCTGAAGCTGGCGCGTCGCAACGTTGGGGTGAGGCGGAGCGCGGACGGCGGCAGAGAGCGACATCGTCCAGCTTCAAAGCTGAGCTCCTCGAGATGATCTAGGGCGAGGGATAAGAACCACTCGTCAAACTTGGGTTGGACCTTGCAGTTGGTACTGAACATGCGGATGTCAAGGAGTCTGGCTGGCCCAGGGTGCAATGAAAGGATCTTGGAGACTGCGGCCATGCGTTTGCAATCCCCGTCGCAGAGGCAGCTGCCGACGGTGAGGTTGAGGGGGACGCAGCGCCAGAGGGGGCTCCACCGCCGGGAGAGAAGGGCGGTCCGCATGGCAGATTTGCTGGGGAGGAGGCCGATGATGACGAGCAGCATGTCGTCGGGAAGGCTGCTGATGAAGTCCAGGCTCACCGGATGCGGTTTTGGCTCGAGCGGCCTCCGCTTGTTGGCTGCCTCGCCGTCCATCTCAACCGGCGGCGACGCCGGTGGTCACGTGCGCTGGTGGGTGTTGTGTGCTGGGTGTGCGCGAGTGCGTCCTCCTATGTATACCGCCGCGCAGTGGTGGATTGTGCGCGAGTGTGTCCTTCGCGCGCAAGAAGTTTGTCCTCAATGCGCCCTCAATTTACTAGCGTGCGGGGTGCTACCCCGAGTGGTTTCAACTTTGTTTCCTTCACCGCGTGTCAGATCGGCCTCTAGTTTACTTATTTTCACCCACTGCCACATGGGCCAGCACACCAAGGTACAGAACACGAGCTGACAACGCAACATGTGGATTGGTTGACCAGTCAACTAAACAATATACAGAGCTATACGCTGACACAATGAGCGTATAATCCGTCGGTATAGAGAGTTTGAGTGAGAGGGGAGGCCCGTGAGAGATAGCAAAGAGAGAGAGAAAGAGCTACTGCCTCCGTTCGATAATGTAGTTACAACATTTTTTTAAAGTCAAACTTTTGAAACTTTGACCAAGTTTATAAAGAAATTACTTATATTGGCAATACCAAAGATAAATGATAGTATGAAGTAAGTACATGTTGTGATGGATCTAATGATCATTCCAGATGTAAATGTTTTTCTCCACATATACCTAGTCAAACTTTTCTGAGGTTTGACTTTTCAAAACATCCATATGCTTATGGACGTGACAGAGTCCCTGATGAGAGAGAGAGAGAGTGAGTGAGAGAGAGAGATAGATAGAGAGAGTGAAAAAAGTGTGTGTGCATGTGTGAAAGAGACATGGACAACACACGATAAAAGTGGAGAAAAAGCGTGCGTGTCTTATGCAAACATATCACACATGTATCTTCGACAACGGAGGCAAGGTGAGGAGATAGTGTGTGGTTGTTTGGAACCGAGAGAGGAAGACCCCTAGCACGTGGCCAAGAGGGGTCTGACAAACAAGGGAGAGAGGTCGAGAGAGACCTACGGAGAAAATGCAGACATGGGGAGGAGAGAGTGCATGTTTGTCATAGAGAGATCCCCTGGAGATCGTGATGGGACTACATGGGTGGGAGATCGAGTGACAAGGTGTGTGCGTGATAGAAGATGCCCCGAGAGATATCGAGATAGACGTATGGATGGAAGGAGACAATACGTGTGTTCCTGATGGCTAGTAAGAGATAATCATACTTAGGAGGGGGGGGGGGTGCTTGCGCCTATGGCCCTGTTTGGATACTCTAACTCAATTAGAGGTTAGAGTTAGATTCTAACCGTGAACTAACTCTAAGTAAAGAGGTGTTTGGATGGCAGGGTTAGATGGAGCGTGGATACGGCGAGGCACCTTCACGGGCGGTGCGAGAGGGAGGGAGGGAGGGAGAGGACGAGAAGCTTCGAGGAAGTGGGGAGGGATCTGTTGCGGGGAGAGCGAGAGAAAAAAGTGTTTATTAGTGGTCCCGAGAAGAACTAACTCAAATAAGCACATCTTGGATGGGTTCGTTTTTTTGGATGGGTTAGATGCATCTAACCTAAACTAACCCTGCTGTTTGGATCTTTTTGGGTTAGTTGACTCCAAACTAACCCAAACTAACTCTAACACATGGATCCAAACAGAGCCTATGATGGAGTGAGGGATTATGGTACTTAGGGGGGTGCATGTCACATGGAGAGAGAACAAGGGCGGAGAGTGTTGGATGGGTCTATATGTATAGCGCGAGCGAGACATGTGTATGTGTGAACCAGGGAGATATAAGGCCCGTTTGGCTTGCATCGTGAGCATCTTTTGCGTGGCCTGGGGTTGTGGCTGGATTTCATGCACGCTTGTTTGGTTGCTACCCTGTGAAAAAGAAAGCCCGCCTGGGCTGGGTTCCCTTGCACTTTAATTAGCCTGGCTGAACTCCAGACACTGCAAGTAGCCTGGCCCAAGTGACTGATTTCGAACGCCTGGCCGTGCCTGGTCGTGCGGCCACGAGGCTAACAACAACATGGATGGATATTAGCATTAAATAATTAATGCATGGATTGATTGATGGGACGTTGATGCTTTGCCTGGCCCAGGCATGAACCAAACGCTTCAAGACCACACAAGCCCGCCAGCAGAAATATTTTACATCTCACGTCCACACCAGGCAGTACCGACCATCTAGGCATGAGGGTCAGGTCACAAACCAAACTGGCTAATAATGTTTGAGAGAGATTGAGGAGCCCCGATAAGGCTGAGTGGTGCGTCAGATAGCTGAGAGGGGGAAAGAGATATTCCATCCGCTCGATAATGCAGTGCATGTAAATTTTTTAGAAGTCAAACTTTGGAAACTTTGATCAGGTTTACGCAAATGTTATTTATATCTACAATACCAAAGATACATCATACAAAACTACATCTCATGGTGAATCTAATGGTATATGTTTGCCGTACTAGATGTAATTCTTTTTCTCCACGTACATGGTCAAACTTTGTGATGTTTGACTTTTCAATAAATCTATGTGCTATGGATAGAGGTGAGTGTCTCAGTCGAGATAGATCAAGTGCGTGTGAAGGAGAATGAGTAAGTGTGCAAAAAGAGTATGTGTGTGAAAGAGAAAGTGACAACAAACGATAAATTAGAGAGAGAGAGAGTATTTTTTCGTTTCTTATGCGAACATATCACGCATGCATCTCCGAGATGGAAAAGCAAGGCGAGGAGATACACAAAGATAGCTAGTGTGTGATTGTTTGCAACGGAGTGAGACACCCCTGTAGCACATGTCCAATAGAGGTCTGGCCAACAAGGAAAAAAGGTCGAGAGGGACACATGGATGGCATGGACGCATGGGGAGGGAGAGAGGGTGTGTTTGTGATAGAGAGATCCCCTCGAGATCGTGAGGGGACTATATGGGTGGGAGATCGAGGGAGTGCGTGCGCGATAGAAAGATGCCCCGAGAGAAATCGAGATAGACCATGCACATTTTTGTGATGGAGACTAAGATTAGCTAGTCATATACATATAGGGGGGACTGCGTGTGCCTACAATTGAGTGAGAGACCATCATACTTGGCTAGCTGGGCATGAGATTGTGTGTGTGTGTGCGTGTGAGATGGAGAGAGAACGATGGAGAGAGATAGAGTTTTAGATGGGCCTATCGAGTGCGAGTGAGATATGCATGTGTATGTGTGACCCAGGTGGATGGAGAGTTTGATAGAGGGGGGGAGGGGAGAGCTCCGAGACGACATAGTGGTGCGTGAGAGAGTTACGGGCAAAGAACCAAGGAATTTGTGTGCGTACGATGAGTGTACCCAAGATATCTAGCTTGGACTAGCTAGAGTATCATACATAGTGTGCGAGAGAGACCTATAGATGGTGTATATATGAATGCGGACTAGAAGACCCCCCCCAACACACACACAGAGAGAGAGAGAGAGAGGGAAAGGGAGAGGGACCAACAAGGTTTTTGTGTCGGATGCGTGCGACAGAATTGAAGATTGTCGGCAAGAGTGAGAGAGAGAGAGAACAGGAGTCTGGGAGAGGGGGAGGTCGCGTTTTATGCATCAAAGACCGATATAAACTTGCATTCAAATATTTAAATTGGAGACCATGTTGTCTGCAATCCACACATGAACGGATATATGCGTATATCAAACAAGTTCATTAATTTGACTTTCAACATGTTCATGGAGTACTATAGTACTGTACAACATGCTACTCGATTGAGGTGTTCAATTCTGGATTTAGTTCACTATTTTGACCTACTGAACGATCTAGTTCATTGAATCGAGATATTTCATTTTGGGTTTGATTCGCGTTTTTGAGTGGGTCAACTATTTGTCATATAGTAAATCGCTAGCAACGAGCATGTAAAAACACATTACTCCCGAGCATCATCTCTCCATCTAAAAAAGAAGTGGCAAGCTAATATTTCAAAATTTGATTCTAATCGACTTGGTAAGGTAGACGTGGATGCTCGTTCTCCCAAAATTTGAACGAACCGTTAAACATCCTCTCTGCTCGGTGGAATTCGCCCAAGCAAATAAATGGGAGACGCGAAATTACCGTCCTATGTGGGACACGCATCAATTGGCCCGTTGTACATCGAGGGTAGGTTCGTAACTTCATCCAAGCGCGCCTTCTCCTAGGCCGAAATGACATGTGCTGAATAATTCATAAACCATGGTTGGCAAAACACGCTCTCCTCGCCCGAAATAGCTCGCGCCCACTATTCCAAAACACGCTCTCCTCGCCCGAATTTGCTCGCCCCCACTATAGTTCAAAACACGCCCTCCTCGCCCAAAATCGCTCCCGCCCACTATTTGGGGAGAAGCAAAGTTACTCTACTATCCCCGACCCTCAGTACACAGACCCAAGCCGAGAAGCCTATAGGCAAGGGTAGAACTGTAACTCCCCCTCACATTTCAGACAAATGCGTCCATAAGACATGGTTCCACTCCCCTCCCAATTCCCCCCCGCCCGCCTCCATTCATACCTTGTGGGCGCGAAATCACCTTCTCCCCCGAAAGCTCCCTTCTCCCGAGCCGCGAAACCTCAGCCCCACCTCCATGGCGCCCCCACCGCACCAATTTCACAGCCGCCCTCCTCCCTAATGCCGGAGACGCTGTCCAATTGCCGTCGTGCACTGGGCCGTGTTCCTCTTACTCCGTGCTGCTGGTGCTGCCTCGACGACGGCCGCGTGAACCGTACCGAAGCCAATTCACCCCCGCCGTTGTTCACGGCACCAAAGCGGCTCCAACTTTGGATCCTTCTAGAGTCCTGGCGCTCCTTCTGCATAGCCGTCGACCGTCGCGACATCGCTCTTTCCCTGCCGCCGGTCACTCTCGGATTTCGGGTTCCGGCAGACCCTTGAGGTTCGAACACTGGGGTGCGCACGGAGATTTAACCCTCTGCCTGCCTGCTCCTCGCCGAATCGCCAGGATCTAAACTACCAAACAGAACAACACAAGAGACACAAGATTTATCTCGGTTCAGCCACCATTGTGGTCTAATACCCTACTCCAGTGTGTGGTGTGGTGGATTGCCTCTTGGGCTAATGATGAACAATACAAGGAAGAACAGCCTCGCGAGGGTCTGTTCTTGGCTGGTGCGACGAACTGCTAGGAGGAGTTCAATCGCTCTATCTACTGGTTTCTCGGTGAGGATCCAGATGCCCTACCCTGGGGGTGGCTAGTCCTATTTATAGGCAAAGGCCCTGGGCCTCTTCCCAAATATTGAGCGGGATGGGCGCCAACAATTGGCCATTTTGAAGGGGAATAGCGGGTACACTTATCCTGACTAAAGTTGGTCCTCGCCTGTCAAAGGCTCTGGTGGTGACACCTGCTTGGGCTCCACAACGACTTCCTTCCTGCCGTTGGGCTGGTCTTGGTCTTGTTGCACCGAAATGGATGCCTTTGCTTGATGCCCTCGCCGCGCTTGCTCCCTTTGCACCAAAGAGGAAAGGTGGACACTGCGCAGGCTGGCGCCCGACTGGCGCCCTTGGTCGTCATGGCTTGCGTCATGGGCACCTCGCAAGGTACCCTGCCTTGAACTCTCCGCCTCCTCGCGAGCCCACCTGATGAGGCCATTCCTGAGGAAGCTCCTTGTCATCCGCCCCGCGAGGCTTGGCCCCTCGTGAGGGTCTTGAATTTATGTTGATGAAGATGGGCTGTGCTGGGCCTCCCTTGAGCCACACCGCAGGCCGCAGGCAGGCAAGTCTGGGGACCCCCATTCCTAGAACACCGACAGTAGCCCCCGGGCCCACGGCGCGCCCGGACTTGGCCGAGCAGAGAGGCGAAAGGGCAAGTGCGAAGCGTCGCGGGCCCTAACAGCCTGCGACCTCGGGCGCCGCGTGGCGGTTGATTGGACGTGGGCGCCTCCGCTTCCCCATGATGCCTTGGTAACCGCACGGATTCGACCAGTCCCTGCATGCAAAGCGGGTCATGATTACCTGCGACCGTGGAGGTCGACGGTTGGCCTTCGCCGGCTATAAGTACGGAACGATGCGCGTCCTTCCAGTCTATCCCCTCTTGCTTCTCCTTCTTCTTCATGGCTCCACCAAGGAAATTCTCGGCCGCAGAGAAAGGAAAGGCTCGCCAGGTCGAGTCTACCTCTCCCCCGCCCAAGCGCGGTCGAGGTCACCCTCGCAAACATCCTGTGGCCTCCACGGCGGCCCCCCGCGGTCGCGGAGGTGGCTCTCTGTGCAGCGATGAGCGGCTGGCCATGGTCGGGGGTGTTTGACCGTCGACCCGAGGCCGCGCCCATCCATCTGGAGGGCGCTGGGAGTTCATTGTGTGGGCGGTGGAGCCAACCGGCGCCCGGCTTCAGCTCCCTCGCTTCCTCCTAGGTGAGCTCCCAGCTGGCGCCTTGGGTGGCCTCTGGCTCCAGGCAGATGGCTACTGCAGCCGGGCCTCGTGGGCTTCGCTGGAGGTCTCCGCAGCCGGGAGCCTGGCCCTGACCCGCGGCTGGCAGACGTTTGCTCGCGTGTGTGGCCTGCGCCGCTGGTGCTTTCTACACTTCAAGTTCGACGGCGACGCCACCCTCTATGTGAGGGTGTTTGGGGAAGATGGTCGCTGTGCAGGGTGCTACCCTGAAGATGATGACTGCGGCCGGGGACTCAGCCCCGGCGAGGAGGGAGAAGACAGTGCGCGCACGGTTGGCGGCGCCCGTGACTCCTCAAGCTTCACCAGCTCTTCTTCGGGTAGCGACCCTTCTAGCAGCGGCCGCGGTCAGCCTCCACGCCGTCGCGCCTGCTTGGAGCGCGGCAGCGGGTCTGCCCGCTGTCGCGCCCCGGTGAAGCGCGAGAGTGATTCCGCCTGAGGTCCGGAGGCAGCTCGAGTCTTCCATGAGGGCCGGCGCAGGACGAGCTCTGCCTGCATTGTTCTTTCCTTTCTTTTCTCCTGCGCAAAAAGACAGCAATGTGTGGCCCCGTGGGGGCGTGTTTGGGTTAACGTCATCAATCATCGTACTATTTCTGTTATTCCGGTATTGTTCCTTTCTGTTGCATGCCCATTCGCAAGTAATCTCCAGTCTCAGCCATGGGGGCGACCGACCCAGGCCCTGTATTCGTGTCGTGGTGCTCATGAGGCATGGTCTGGAGGGGCGCTCCTGTAGTGGACCTGGCCGTGAAAACTTGAGCGATAGGGGCAGGAACACTCGCGAGGGCTCCCGGGGCTTCCACCTCGCGGGCCCCCGCGCAAAAGAAATCGAGGCAGGAGAGCGAAAAAGTCGAAGAACCACAGGTCAAAAGGTGGCGATAGTTTCGATAAAACTCCAAATGAGAATGAACTAGCCAACTGCAGAAAGCAAATGAAAAATCCGCGTCCGGCACCTAGTCCAGTCTTCAACGTCTTCTCACCAGCGCGGAGCTAAGTGCTGCCATTGGGCGTGGGAGGGAGCCCCAGGGCCTGAGGCCGGCACCCCTGAGACTCCGGGGCGTGTACATCCCCAACTCATTATTACGTGAGAGTGTCACGGGCGGCGAGCTTCACAGGCGTTGGCCTTCTTCACAGGCTCCGGGCCTTTCTTCGGGGAGGCAAGCTTCACGGGCATTGGCCCTCTTCGCAGGCTCCGGGCCTTTTCCAAAACGCGACAGCTTCACATGTGTTCGCCTTCTTCACAGGCTCTGGGCCTTTTCCAAAAAGATGGGCTTCACAGGCATTCACCTTCTTCATAGGCTCTGGGCCGTTTCCAAAAAGATGAGCTTCACAGGCATTCGCCTTCTTCACAGGCTCTAGGCCTTTTCCAAAAAGATGGGCTTCACAGGCGTTCGCCTTCTTCACATGCTCTGGGCCTTTTCCAAAAAGATGGGCTTCACAGGCATTCGCCTTCTTCACAGGCTCTGGGCCTTTTCCAAAAAGATGAGCTTCACAAGCATTCACCTTCTTCACAGGCTCTGGGCCTTTCTAGGGGTAAAACCTCCGGAGGTGCTGGATGTTCCACGCGTTCTGTACAGGTACTCCCTCCTGAGTCTCCAAGCGCGCGGAGCCGGGCCTGGAAATATGAACAACCTTGAACGGGCCCTCCTACATAGGAGAGAGCTTATGCAGTCCCTCCCTGGAGAGGACCCGCCGGAGCACGAGGTCCCTTACCTTGAGAGTTCTGGGGCGGATGTTGCGGCAGTGGTATTGCCATAGTGCCTGCTGGTACCTTGCCGCTCGCAGCGCAGCTTCTCGACTACACTCCTCCCCCAGCACGAGGTCCGTCCCCCGCATGGCGTCCTGCAGCGTCTCATCGAACGCCAAGACCCGCGCGGAATGACACCTGACCTCGTGAGGGAAGACCGTTTCGGCTCCGTAGACCAAGAAGAAGGGGGTCTCCCCAGTCGGCTTGGTCGCGGTTGTGCGGAAGGAACACAACACGGACTGAAGCTCGTCATACCAACCTCTGCCGCAGGCCTCCAGTTTCTTCTTGAACGTCCTAGTCTTGAGGCCCCTCAGGACTTCTGCGTTGGCCCGCTCGGCCTGGCCGTTGCTTCGGGGGTGCGCCACCGAAGTGTAGCATATCTGCGTTCCAAGGTTAGCAAAGTACCTTTTGAAAAGGTTACTGGTGAACTGCGAACCGTTGTCAGTGATGATGCGGTTCGGCACCCCGAACCGGCTTAGGATGCCCTTGATGAACTTGACCGCAGAACCAGCAGGGATGGTGCGGATGGCCTCGACTTCGGCCCACTTGGTGAACTTGTCCACGGCGACGTAGAGGTAGCGATAGCCCCCTGGCACCGAGGAACGGGCCGGGATATCCAGCCCCAGCATCGCAAATGGCCATGTGAGGGGTATGGTTTGCAGACCTCCTGCCGGCTGTTGGATCTGCTTGGCATGGAATTGGCAAGCCTCGCAAGCCATCACTAGTTCGACAGTGTCATTGAGCGCAGTAGGCCAATAGAAACCGCTGCGGAACGCCTTGCCGACGAGGGTCCGTGACGACGAATGATGCCCACAGTCTCCACCGTGTATATCTGCCAGCAGTTCCTTCCCTTGCTCCCTAGTGATGCAACGCAGGGACCCATCATTCGGTCATTTCCGGTAGAGCTCTCCATCCATGATGCAGTATGCTGTGGCTTGCCGCGCCACATGCTCTGCTTCCTCCCCCTTCTCCGGCAGGGTCCCTTGCGTTAAGTAGCTCCGAAGCTCTGTGATCCAGCACCCCTCCTGAGGCTCCATCGTTAGGAGTAGGCATGCTCCTGAGGCAGGGCCACAGGCTGGGGCTCCCGAGGCAGGTGGCTGAGGAAGCTCCACCCGAGGCTGTGCTGTGTTCGATAATGATGGCAGGGCCGAGGGTTTGAAGAGCCGTTCCTCGAAGACGCCCGGCTCCTGGGGCAACCGCCTGGAGGCTTGTTTGGCGATGTCGTCGGCCTCTTGATTAGTGCCGCGGGGCACATGCTGTAGCTCCAACCCCCAAGACTGCTTCTCCATCCCGCGGACCTCCGCAAGGTAGGCCTCCATGTGCTCATCTCTTGACTCATATACCTTGTTGGAGAAATTGCCAAGGAGTTGTGAATCACCCTTGATAGTAAGGCGCTTCACCCCCAGGGCAGCGGCGGCCTTCAAGCCCGCTATCAGTCCCTCGTACTCCGCTATATTGTTGGAGACCTTTTCACCCTGCTGGAAGCAGAGCTGCACAGCGTAGTACAGATTGTCCTGAGTGGGAGATATGAGCACCGCCCAGCCCAGCGCCATGCCCGGAGAACGCCCGTCAAGTACATGACCCAGCCTTCGAGCCTCGCTCGGGAGAGTGATCGGTCCTCGTCGGCCTTGAGGTCTGTGCTTCCGCCCATTCAGCCACAAAATCAGCTAGTGCGGCACCCTTGATGACCCCGTCGTCTTCAATTCGAGCTAAACGCTTGCGCTTCAATGTTCCACTCAGCGACCCTTCCGCCGAAAGTTAGGGCTCCTGAGCACCCTTTCCAAGGGGTATGCCGAGACAACCTTGATCGGGTGACCCTGGAAGTAGTGCTGCAGCTTGCGCGAGGCCACCAGCAGCGCGAGGAGGAGCTTTTGTGGCATGGGGTACCGTGCCCTCGCATCCCGCAACATCGTGTTGACCAAGTACACCGGGTGCTCGATGAGGCTTGGAGCGTTGGCGCTGGTGGCGCCCTCTGGAGGCCGTGGCGCCCGCTGAGGCCACGGGGCCTTCGGAAGCTGGTTCCCTGGGGGAAGAGCTTCCTCTGTTCCTGGCGCGCTTCCCTGCGGCGGCTGATCCTCCTCAGCCGTGGTAGCGACCTCTGCGAGTCCTTTTTGGTCCTGCTTTGCCTTGACATGGGCAGCAGCCGTGGTTTTGGTCCGATGCTCCTCCCTAACTGCCACCAGAGCCACGCTGGCGGAGTAAGGAGTGGCGGCGAGATAGAGTACCAAGGGCTCTTGAGGGCGTGAGGCCACCATCACCGGAGGGCTGGTTAAGTATCTCTTGAGATCTTGGAACGCTTTGTCGGCTTCTTCAGTCCATTCAAAGGGCCCCTTCTTCTTCATCCGCTGAAAGAAAGGCAGCGCTCGCTCCCCTAACCTGGAGATGAAGCGCCCCAGCGCAGTCACGCGCCCCGTGAGCTTCTGCATTTCTCTGAGGGTCTTTGGTGGGCTCATGTCCTCGACTGCCTTGACCTTTTCTGGGTTGGCCTCGATGCCTCAGTGGGACACGAGGAAGCCCAAGAGCTTGCTCGAGGGGACTCCAAACACACACTTCTCCGGGTTGAGCCGCAGGCTCACTCCGTTGAGGCTCGCGAAGTTTTCCTCCAGGTCTTGTATCAGGGTCTTGGCCTCACAAGACTTCACTACGATGTCGTCGACGTAAGCCTCCACATTCTTCCCAAGCTGCGGGCCCAAGGTGATGTGCATGAGCCGCTGAAAGGTTGCCCCCGCGTTGCACAGTCCGAACGGCATGCATGTATAGCAGTACATCCCACACGGGGTCAGGAAGGCCGTCTTCTCCACATCTTCCACCGCCATCTTGATCTGGTGATACCCGGAGAAGGCATCCAAGAAGCATAACAGGTCACATTCAGCGGTGGAATCGACGATCTGATCGATGCGAGGGAGCGGGAACGGATCTTGCGGGCATGCTTTGTTGAGGTTGGTGAAGTTGACACACATGCGCTCCTTCCCTCCCTTCTTTGGCACAACCACAGGGTTGGCCAACCAATCTGGATATCAGACCTCGCGAATAACCCCCGGGCTTCTAGCTTGCGGGTCTCCTGGACGATGAAGGCCTGCTTTTCCGTGGACTGCCTCCTCGCCTTCTGCTTCACGGGGCGCACGTTGGGACACACGTTGAGGTGGTGCTCGATCACGCCCCGTGGGATCCCTGCCAACTGATCGGGCTCCCAGGCGAACACCTTCTTGTTTGCATGCAGGAACTTGACCAAGGCTTCCTCCTGCTCGGGCCCAAGGTTGGCGCCTATGGTTAAAGTGGCGTTAGTGGACCCGTCCTCGTCGACAGGTACCTGCTTGGTCTCTGCCTTGTCTTGGGTGAACAACTGCTTCTTCTTGGTTGGCGCGACACCCTTGGGCTTGGGGGTTTCTGCGTCGGCAGGCCGTGCCGCCGCCGCCGTCTTGAGGGAGAGCTTGAGTACTCGCAGCGTACCTCCGGTGTCCCCGGGCACGATGAGGACGCCGTTGCTCCCGGGCATCTTCATGAGGTTGTACGCCGGGTGAGTCGCGGCCATGAATTTGGCCAATGCTGGATAGCCGAGGATGGCATTGTAGGGGAGGCTGATCGGGGCGATGTCGAAATCGACCAGCTCTGTACGGAAATTGTCGTAGGTGCCGAAAGTTATCGGGAGTCGGATCTGCCCCAAGGAGCTGGACGACCCGCCTCCGACGCCCGAGAAAGGCCGGCTGGATTGCAGCCGCTCTCGGGGTATGCAGAGGAGGTTGAAGGCCTCAACTGAGAGCACGCTGAGGCCCGCGCCACCGTCGACGAGAGTCCTAGTGACAGCCACCTGGCAGATGGTGGGCGTGCAGAGCATGGGGTTGGAGGGGTGGTCCTCAGAGCTAAAGGTCAGCCTGGCCGATGGATTTGACTGGCCCAGGGGAGCCCCCTGCCGCGTGGAGGCGGCGCCGACCCGGCGGATGAATGGCTTGCCGTGGTAGCTGGAGGGCGGCGCCTGCGAGCCGCCCAGGAGGGCCGCGACGACCGAGGGAGCCGGCGCGATGGGGTGGGTGAGGAAGAGGCGGCGTGGCTCTTCCCGAGAGGCCACGGGGGGATGCTGGGATGATGCTTTCTGCCCGTTCCCCGCCGGGCCGGTGGCAGCGTTGACGGCAGGTGACGGGGAACGACGGGGGCGCCCGCCGACGAGAGCCATCCGGGAGACGCGGGAAGCAAGGGCGGCTCGGCGCTCGGCGCGAGCCCGACGAGCATCAGACATGGATGCGATGGTCGGAGAAGAACAGGACAACGGAAGGCAAATTCCGGCGCACCACTACCTGGCGCGCAAAATGTCGGATTTCGGGTTCCGGCAGACCCTTGAGGTTCGAACACTGGGGTGCGCGCGGAGATTTAACCCTCTGCCTCCCTGCTCCTCGCCGAATCGCTAGGATCTAAACTACCAAACTGAACAACACAAGAGACACAAGATTTATACTGGTTCAGGCTACCATTGTGGTGTAATACCCTACTCCTGTGTGTGGTGTGGTGGATTGCCTCTTGGGCTGATGATGAACAATACAAGGAAGAACAACCTCGCGAGGTTCTGTTCTTGGCTGGTGCGACGAACTGCTAGGAGGAGTTCAATCGCTCTATCTACTGGTTTCTCGGTGAGGATCCAGATGCCCTACCCTGGGGGTGGCTAGTCCTATTTATAGGCAAAGGCCCTGGGCCTCTTCCCAAATATTGAGCGGGAAGGGTGCCAACAATTGGCCATTTTGAAGGGGAACAGCGGGTACACTTATCCTGACTAAAGTTGGTCCTTGCCTGTCAAAGGCTCTGGTGGTGACGCCTGCTTGGGCTCCACAATGACTTCCTTCCTGCCGTTGGGCTGGTCTTGGTCTTGTTGCACCGAAATGGATGCCTTTGCTTGATGCTCTCGCCCGCGCTTGCTCCTTTGCACCAAAGAGGAAAGGAGGACACTGCGCGGGTTGGCGCCCGACTGGCGCCCTTGGTCGTCATGGCTTGCTTCATGGGCACCTCGCGAGGTACCCTGCCTTGAACTCTCCGCCTCCTTGCGATCCCACCTGACGAGGCCGTGCCTGAGGTAGCTCCTTGTCGTCCGCCCCGCGAGGCTTGGCCCCTCGTGAGGGTCTTGAATTTATGTTGATGAAGATGGGCTGTGCTGGGCCTCCCTTGAGCCACGCCGCAGCCGCAGTGCAAGTCTGGGATCCCGTTCCCGAACGCCGACAATCCATCGCAATCGCGCCGCCTCACCGACTCGATAGCTGGACCTGCCTACTTCACCATGCCGCCAGATAGGTCGCACCCTCATCTGAAATCACTTTATTTAGGCGTCAGTTGTCCGAATTTTTATTCTGGGCCAATCGATTCCTAATAGCAAGCAGCACCCCTCGAGGCGGCGGAGCTCCTAGGCTGCCGGTTGGCTGTTGTCTAACGTAAGGGTGCGGGGCCGCAAGTTCGCCGCAGAAGCAGCACTTAGATGGCTATCTTTTAGAGTCGCATGGGTTGAAGGTACTGCTGCCGCCGGATCTGGATGACGGGGAGTCTTTGTGGATTGG
Organism: Aegilops speltoides; assembly: GCA_021437245.1. Classification (NCBI taxonomy): domain Eukaryota; kingdom Viridiplantae; phylum Streptophyta; class Magnoliopsida; order Poales; family Poaceae; genus Aegilops; species Aegilops speltoides. The sequence continues at coordinate 337,814,206 of CM038146.1, forward strand.
CCCGGGGCGGCGCAACTACGGCTGTGCGGTGGGGCGGGGAGCGGGGTTTTGGACGGGGCCACGGATGGTGGAGGCAGGCTGCTCTGCCGTTGGTCGTTGGCTCTTCGGGGAAGATTCTGAACAGTGTCAGCCGGGAGGCACAAGACGACCATCAAGCCATCCGGCATAGATCGGACAGTACCAAAATAAAATAAAATCATGTGACCCCAATTTGGTCTTCATCAATGATGTGTGACCACTCGCACCTTCTGTGTTGATCTCTTAGTGTATTTCTTCTGATCAAAGAGATATGTCGTTTTAACTTTATCGTTATCGCATCTTCGACACACCATCTTCCGACTCACCGCAGCTGCTCCAACAAGGAATCATACACCGAAGGAGCTATAGTCCCCACTCAACAGTTCCTCAGATCGAATGCGCATGCCCGACATGGACAACCACAACAAGCTGCAGGGCCATCGACAAGTCAGCACATGATGCTCACTCCTATGGATGGCAGCCAGATAGGTTGTACCCTCATCTTACATGTGTGCAACATTTATGGCTTTGTTATTCATCTAAGAACGGGAAATAGATCATCACATTTCACTGTATATTCATGCTGATCTCTTACGGGTCTTGTTCAGGAGTTCACGCTGTTCCATAGTTCAGCTAAGATACTTGTTCTTTAGGTAACGCTGTTCCATAGTTATCATCCATCAGCCAATGCTATCCCACAGGCTGGTGATTATAGTATTATACCACTTCTAGTATTACCTATGTTGTTCTTTAATACTTTTGTGTGCCATCTAGTTAATCTCGAGTACAAACGATACATATTCTGTAGCTTTCATCTATGGTCTCCCTTTAGTTTATGAGACCTGTTGCTGCTAGTTAACCCCAGTCCTACTATTTATGTCATCTCCTACAGACACTCATTTACATAAATCTAACTACTAGTTGTCTTCCATGCATGTCAGATATAATTGCACACACTGATATATCCACAAGAACCTCACGGAGCAATGTAAAGGCCAATAAACTTGATGTCAATGATACCCAATATGATGGAACATGTAAATGCAGTTCTTCAGAAGACTTGCAGAAAGATGATGAATCCTCTTCACCCCACAAGGTCTTTGCTCTAACTTGGCCTGTGATATGGGTACAACATGCATACAATGTCTTGGAGTGTATCTACTCTGTTGCAATGCCATGTGCTTAGCATGCTGATCATTCATGTAAATATGTCATGCCTTCCTGTTTTTCAGTACCTATTCCATTCATGATAACATGTTTTCAAATTCAAGTACTGTCATTCTACTCTATCGCAATGCCACTGCTTAATTTGGACATCATGCTTCTGAATATCTTATGCATTGTTATTCATCAGTATGTACTTCATTTGTCTGCCATACCATGTTTTTTTACATTGAAGTGCTGTTCTAGTGCTCTGTTGCAATGCCATCTTATTTTCCCAATCATACACGTGTATGTTGCCTTGGTCATTTCTGTACGTATTCCGCTAGCATATAGTTTTACATTCAACTAGTTTTTTTTGCTGTGTTGTCCTGTCGTATCCCTAGCTCTTACACCATACTCCCTCCGTCCGGATTACATGTTGCCGAAATGGATAAAAAAGGATGTATCTAGAACTGAAATACGCCTAGACCCATCCATTTTTTTCCGGATGGAGGGAATACATGTCAATATGTCATGCCTTTCTATTCTTCAGTACCTATTCCATCTCTCTGCTGTCGCATGTTTTATAATTAAAGCACCATTCTTCTATACAAGGGCATGCAAGGGAAGACGACTATGTTAGAATCAAGGGTTACAAACAAGGCCTTTGCAAAAGATCCAAACGCCAGGAGATAATAAACCAACTCCAGTTTTTATAGATACCGCTCCAAAGACAGAGAAACCCAACTCCTACCGATAATAAGCGATTCCAAAGTGGCCAAAGAACTAGTCCGCTCGAATGAGCAAAAATATGTCAACCCAATTCTAAGAAGCGTGTGCGTATCCTTGCATCATGAAATTTTATAGCATGCTGATCATATTTTCTACATGTTTCTTACCCATCTCTCTTTAGAAAATAAGCTTAACAGATAGAAGAATTTCTGCAATGGTATCGCTTATGAGGAAAGATTCTTGCGAGAATTCTCTGTGCTCCAATGTAGATGTAAGTACTGTTGTATATCACTATAATTTTACATCAGCATGTATTTTGTTAATCGGCGTGAATCCAACCTTTATCTGATCTAAATTTAGTTGTAGCAAAATGTATGATTAAAGGCCACAATGTTGATTTTTGTAAGGAAAACTGCCTGGTAGTTTTACATCCTGAGCTGCATGAGTGTACTACCTCATATCAATGGGTTTGAATACTTTGGTTCTGCAGTGGCTTTTCAGTGTTTTTTACTATGTTGTCCTGTCGTATCCCTAGCTCTTACATCATACTCCCTCCGTCCGGATTAAATGTCGCAGAAATGGATAAAACTGGTTGTATCTAGAACTGAAATACGCCTAGAACTGTCCATTTATTTCCGGATGGAGGGAATACATGTCAATATGTCATGCCTTTCTATTCTTCAGTACCTATTCCATCTCTGCTGTAGCATGTTTTATAACTGAATCACCATTCTTCTATATAAGGCATGCAAGGGGAAGACGACTCTATTAGAATCTGAAGGGTTACAAACCAGGTCTTTGCAAAAGATCCAAATGCCAGGAGATAATAAACCAACTCCATTTTTCATAGATACCGCTGCAAAGACAGAGAAACCCAACTCCCAATCGATAATAAGCATTCCAAGGCCAAAGAACTAGTCCGCTCCGTCCGGCAAAAAGAATGTCAACTCCATTCTAAGAAGCGTGTGCGTATCCTCGCATCATGAAATTTTATAGCATTCTGATCATATTTTCTACATGTTTCTTACCCATCTCTCTTTTAGAAAATAAGGTTAAATGATAGAAGACTTCCTCCATTGGGAACGTATTCGAGGAAAATATCTTGCGGGAATTCTCTGTGCTCCAATGCTGATGTAAGTACCTGTTGTATATCACTCTATTTTTACATCAACATGTATTTTGTTAATCGGCATGAATCTAACCTTTATCTGATCTAAAATTAGTTGTAGCAAAATGTTAAAGGCGCCAATGTTGATTTTTGTAAGGAAAACTGCCTGGTAGTTTTGCATACTGAGCTACATGAAGGTACTATCTCATATCACGCACATTACTGAATTGTAGTGCTTCTCTGGTTGCCCATTCATTCATTGTGTCAATGTTGCTTTCGTACAACCTTACCTGGCTGATGATAGCTGTGCCATATTGTGTTAATTTGGTGTAGGCTACTTGCCCAAACGTTCGTTGTGTCAATGTTGCTTTCCTATTATTTGACTTGGCCAATGATAGCAATGCTAGTGTGTTAATTTTGTGCAGGCTGCTGAAGATAAGAAGACAAACTCTAAAAACAGCAAGGCAACCCCACTGTTTCTTTTCAGTAAATCTAGGCCAGGTAATATGGCAATAACTCATGATTAATCTGTTTGGTTCCCGTCCTAATTTATGTTATGATGCAGTGGTCGAGACACTCTCCACTATCAATAATACAAGCCTGCCAAAATCGCCATCTGAATCTGCTCAAGATCCTCATCGCCTCAATGCAACGGAATAAATGTATGTTTGTGAACTAATTAATGGCTGAAGCAATGATGGAAATGGTGGATGAATCAGAGGTGCAGAGTCATGTGACACAACAACTGATCAATGTTTTTAGAGACAGTGTAGCAAAGCAGAAAGAACTTGCCCACATGCTTATGGGCGTCATCTGTGCTGAGGTTGCAGATTGTGACGTTGTAGATGGTTAGGTTCTGCTCATTTATTTGCACTCGCATCAATATTTGATTGCCCAAAGGATGTAATTTCTGTAATATATGCTTGGATGTGCAACGTTATTCCTCAGATGCCGTACCTTTGCATGATCGGTTTTGGTCCTGTGCATAATTTCTCATCGTAATGGGCTCAAATTATCTAATTTGGCCTAAAGACATGTACGAACTTTAGTGGGCCCATTAAGTTAATGGGCCGTTACTAGGCCGAAAGTTAATGCTCGGCCCTCTTACCTCCCGGATCGTTAACAGGCCGACATCGAAGCGGGCAACATGTGGCCCAAGTTTATTTCACGGGCCGTTACTAAGTTTGGGCTACATATGGCCCAACTATACTGTAGGCCTTTAGCAGGCCGAAAGAGACAACGGGCTTGTACTGGACCATGGAGACCATGGGCCGCTAAGAGGCCGAAAGTCAGGTCGTATTGTAAATGGCCCAACTGTGTTGTGGGCCTTTAGCAGGCCGAAAGAGAAACCGGGCTGGTATTGGACCACGAAGGGCATGGGCCGTTAAAGGGCCAAAACTAAGGTCCGACTACAAATGGCCCAACTCATTTATGGTCCATTAACACGCCGAAAGTCACACAGGGCCGGGAATTGGCCAACACTTAAATAGGTCGCTAAAAGGCCAAAACCCAGGTCCGACTAAAAATGGCCCAACTGATTTATGGGCCGTCAACAGGCTGAAAGTGACACCGGGCCAGAAAATTGGCCCAACACTTAAATGGGCCGCTAAAAGGCCGAAACTCAGGTCCGACAACAAATGGCCCATCAGATTTATGGGCCGTCAACAGGCTGAAAGACACACCGGGCCGGAAACTAGCCCAACATTTAAATGGGTCGCTAAAAGGCCGAAAGATGTACATCCTGAAAATTGGCCCATCCATTAAACGGGCCGTTAACAGGCCGAAATCTCATCGGGCCGATATTGAGCCCAGATATATAGCGGGCTGTTAACGGGCTCGAACTGACGATGAGCTGCAATGGTGTCAAATCTTTAACGGGCCATTGACGGGCCGAATTGGCTCATCTCATATGGGCCGTGGGCTTAAATGGACCTGACACAAGTAGGCCTTATATGGGCTGGCCTGCTAATTTTTACTGGGCCGGCCTTTTCACAGGAATGGGCCTCTGTTGGGCCGTCCCACGTGTCGACGTACCATAGGCGTCTTCCGTCCAATGAGTGGATGACATCTGTCCCAACGGTGAGCCGACACGTGTTTGCTCCAGCCAATGATGATTTTACACGTGGAAAATCCCCATTGGTCGGGGCTGTTAACAGGTTATCGGATCCAAAACCCGACCGATAGCTTAACGGCGTTCGTTATGGTGGATGCCACGTGTCGGTCACACTTGACGAAAAGCACTTCGTGATGCATGATTTATCGTCATGGAAGTGGACACTTCGTGATGATAATTTTGGTAATGTCATGGAACACTTCTATGACAGCACAGGTATGACTATCTTGATTCTGTCATAAATTTGTCATGGATGTACATGCATGACAAAAAACGCGACCTACTGTGACAAACACGTATCATCACGGAAGTGTATTTTTTTGTAGTGTCATATGTTCAAATCCTTTATGCATATTAATAGTCCTCTGATCATGAACATGAATATGATTTGTGAGTTGTTACATTTGTTCCTGAGGACATGGAAGAAGTCTTGTTATAAGTAGTCATCTGAATTTGGTATTCGTTCGATATTTTGATGAGATGTATGTTGCCTCTCCTCTAGTGGTGTTATGTGAACGTCGACTACATGACACTTCACCATTGTTGGGGCCTAGGGGAAGGCATTGGGAAGTAATAAGTAGATGATGGGTTGCTAGAGTGACAGATGTTCAAACCCTAGTTTATGCGTTGCTTTGTAAGGGGCTGATTTGGATCCATATGTTTAATGCTATGGTTAGGTCTACCTTAATTCTTCTTTCGTAGTTGCGGATGCTTGCGAGAGGGGTTAATCATAAGTGGGATGCTTGTCCAAGGAAGGGCAGTGCCCAAGCACCGGTCCACCCACGTATCAAACTATCAAACTAATCAACGTGAATCATATGAGCATGATGAAAACTAGCTTGACGATAATTCCCATGTGTCCTTGGGAGCGCATTGCTTTATATAAGAATTTTTCCAGGCTTGTCCTTTTCTATAAAAAGTATTAGGCCACCTTGCTGCACCTTATTTATTCTTGTTACTCATTACCCGTTATGAATTACCTTATCACAAAAGTATCCGTTACCAATAATTTCAGTGGTTGCAGAGAATACCTTACTGAAAACCGCTTGTCATTTCCTTCTGCTCCTCGCCGGGTTCAACACTCTTACTTATCAAAAGGACTATGATAGATCTCCTATGGGTTATCAAGACTCTTTTCTGGCGCCGTTGCCAGGGAGTGAAGTGCCTTTGGTAGGTGGAATTTGGTAACAAAACATATATATATAGTGTGCTGAAATTTACTGTCACTTGTTACTATGGAAAATAATCCTTTGAGGGGCTAGTTCGGGGTATCTTCACCCCGAACAGAAGAGCAAAGAGTCGCTCCTCAACCTACTGAACCTATTGAGAATGTTTACTTTGAAATTCCTTCGGGTATGATAGAGAAACGTCTAGCTAATCCTTTTACAGGAGATGGAACATTACATCCCGATATGCACCTAATCTATGTGGATGAAGTTTGTGGATTATTTAATCTTGCAGGTATGCCCGAGGATGTTATCAAGAAGAAGGTCTTCCCTTTATCTTTTATGGGAAAGGCATTGACATGGTTTAGGCTATGTTATGATATTCGATCATGGAACTACAACCAATTGAAATTGGAATTTCATCAGAAGTTTTATCCTATGCATCTGGTTCATTGTGATCTTAATTATATATATAATTTTTGGCCTGGCGAAGGAGAAACTATCGCTCAATCTTTGGGGAGTCTTAAGCTAATGTTATATTCATGCCCCAATCATGAGCTCTCAAGACAAATTTTTATTCAAAAATTTTATGCTTGGCTTTCTCTCAATAATCGCTCCATGCTCGATACTTCTTGTACTGGTTCTTTTATGATGAAGACTATTGAATTCAGATGGGATTCATTGGAAATAATTAAATGCAACTCTAAGGATTGGGAACTCGACGAATGTAAGGAGTCAGGTACAACACCTAAGTTTGATTGTGTTAAATTTTTTATGGATACCGATGTTTTTCGTGAATTTAGCACTAAATATGGACTTGACTCTGAGATAGTAGCTTCTTTCTGTGAATCATTTGCTACTCATGTTGATCTCCCTAAGGAGAAGTGGTTTAAATATCATCCTCCCATTTAAGCAAAAGTAGTATAACCTATTAAATTTGAAGAAAATACTATTACTTATAATGTTGATCCTGTTGTTCCTACTGCTTATATTGAGAAACCACCTTTCCCCGTTAGAATAAAGGATCATGCTAAAGATTCAACTGTGGTTCGTAAGAGTAAAGCTAGAACATCTACACCCCTAGAGCAAACTAAAATTGAACCTAGTATCGCTATGGTTAAAGATCTGTTGGTCGATAATATTGATGGGCATGTTATTTACTTCTATGATGAAGCTGCTAGAATTGCTAGACCTGATACTAAAAATAAACATAGACCTATTGTTGGCATGCCTGTTGTTTCTGTTAAAATAGTAGATCATTGTTATCATGGCTTATGTGATATGGGTACTAGTGCGAGTGCAATACCTCATTCCTTATATGAAGAAATTATGCATGATATTGCACCTGCTGAAATAGAAGGTATTGATGTTACTATTAAGCTTGCCAATAGAGATACTATTTCACCAATTGGGATTGTTAGAGATGTTGAAGTCTTGTGTGGGAAAATGAAATATCCTACTGATTTTCTTGTTCTTGGTTCCCCACAAGATGACTTTTGTTCCATTATATTTGGTAGTCCCTTCTTGAATACTATTAGTGCTAAGATAGAGTGCGAAAAGGATATTGTTACTGTTGGTTTAGGGGATATGTCTCATGATTTTAATTTTGCTAAATTCCGTAGACAATCCCATGATAAAGAATTGCCTAGTAAAGATGAAATAATTGGTCTTGCTTCTATTTCCGTGCCTCCTAATGATCCTTTATAACAATATTTGCTAAACCATGAAAATGATATGTTTATGAATGAAAGAAGGGAAATAGATGAAGTATTCTTAAAAAAGGGACCTATTTTGAAACACATCATGCCTGTTGAAATCCTTGGGGATCCTCCTCCACCCAAGGGTGATCCCATGTTTGAGCTTAAACAATTACCTGATACTCTCAAATATGCTTATCTTGATGAAAAGAAGATATATCCTGTTATTATTAGTGCTAACCTTTCAGAGCATGAAGAAGAAAAATTATTGAAAACTCTGAAGAAGCACCACGCTGCTATTGGATATACTCTTGATGATCTTAAGGGCATTAGTCCCACTCTATGCCAACACAAAATAAAATTGGAGAAAGACGCTAAACCAGTTGTTGATCGCCAATGACGGTTAAATCCTAAGATGAAAGAAGTTGTAAGAAATGAAATACTAAAGGTGCTGGAGGCAGGTATAATTTATCCTGTTGCTGATAGTCAGTGGGTAAGTCCTGTCCATTGTGTCCCTAAGAAGGGAGGTATTACTGTTGTTCCTAATGATAAAGATGAATTGATCCCACAAAGAATTGTTGCAGGTTATAGAATGGTAATTGGTTTCCACAAATTAAATAAAGCTACTAGAAAAGATCATTACCCTTTACCTTTTATTGATCAAATGCCAGAAATATTATCCACATATACACATTTTTGCTTTCTAGATGGTTATTCTGGTTTCTCTCAAATACCCGTGTCAAAAGAGGATCAGGATAATACCACTTTTACCTGCCCTTTCGGTACCTTTGCTTATAGACTTATGCCTTTTGGCTATGTAATGCACCTGCTACCTTTCAAAGATGTATGACTGCTATATTCTCTGAATTTTGTGAAAAGATTGTTGAGGTTTTCATGGATGCTTTCTCCGTGTATGGAACTTCTTTTGATGATTTCTTAAGCAATCTTGATCGAGTCTTGCAGAGATGTGAAGAAACTAATCTTGTCTTGAATTGGGAGAAGTGCCACTTTATGGTTAATGAAGGTATTGTCTTGGGGCATAAAATTTTTGAAAGAGGTATTGAAGTTGATAAAGCTAAAGTTGATGCTATCGAAAAAGATGTTGTGTCCTAAGGACATCAAAGGTATAAGAAGTTTCCTTGGTCATGCCGGTTTTTATAGGAGGTTCATTAAAGACTTCTCAAAAATTTCTATGCCTCTTACTAATCTCCTACAAAAAGATGCTCTTTTTGTCTTTGATGATGATTGTGTAGAAGCATTTGAAATACTTAAGAAAGCCTTGATTTCTGCACCTATTGTCTAGCCACCTGATTGGAATTTACCCTTTGAAATTATGTGCGATGCTAGTGATTATGCTATAGGTGATGTTTTAGGACAGAGAGTTGATAAAAATTAAATGTTATCCAATATGCTAGTAAAACTCTAAACAGTGCCCAGAGGAATTATGCTACTACTGAAAAAGAATTTTTAGCAGTTGTATTTGCTTGTGATAAGTTCAGACCTTATATTGTTGATTCCAAAGTAACTGTTCACACTGATCATGCTGCTATTAAATACCTTATGGAAAATAAAGATGCTAAGCCTAGACTTATTAGATGGGTTCTGTTGTTACAAGAATTTGATTTCCATATTATTGATAGAAAGGGAGCTGAGAACCCCGTTGCAGACAACTTGTCTAGGTTAGAAAATGTTCTTGATGACCCACTACCTATTGATTATAGATTTCCTGATGAACAATTAGCTGTCATAAATGCTTCTCGTACTGCTCCATGGTATGCTGATTATGCTAATTACATTGTTGCTAAATTTATACCACCTTGTTTCACATACCAGCAAAAGAAAACGATTTTCTACGATTTAAGACATTACTTTTGGGATGACCCACACCTTTATAAAGAAGGAGTAGATGGTGTTATTAGATGTTGTGTACCTGAGCATGAACAGGAACAGATCCTACGCAAGTGTCACTCCGAGGCATATGGAGGACACCACGCTGGAGATAGAACTGCACATAAGGTATTGCAATCCGTTTTTTGTTGGCCCACTCTTTTCAAAGACGCCCATAAGTTTGTCTTGTCTTGTGATGAATGTCAAAGAATTGGTAATATTAGTAGATGTTAAGAAATGCCTATGAACAATTCACTCATTATTGAACCATTTGATGTTTGGGGCTTTGATTATATGGGACCTTTTCCTTCCTCTAACGTCTATACACATATTTTAGTTGCTGTTGATTATGTTACTAAGTGGGTAGAAGCTATTCCAACTAGTAGTGCGGATCATAACACTTCTATTGAGATGCTTAAAGAAGTTATTTTTCTGAGGTTTGGAGTCCCTAGATACTTAATGACTGATGGTGGTTCACATTTTTTTCATGGTGCTTTTTGTAAAATGCTTGCTAAGTATGATGTTAATCATAGAATTGCATCCCCATACCATCCACCGTCTAGTGGTCAGGTAGAATTGAGTAATAGAGAGATTAAATTAATTTTGCAAAAGACTGTTAATAGATCAAGAAATAATTGGTCCAAGAAACTTGATGATGCATTATGGGCCTATAGAACTGCATATAAAATGGTTTATGGAAAAGCATGTCACTTACCTCTCGAACTAGAACACAAGGCATATTGGGCCATTAAAGAGCTCAATTAGGATTTCAACTTGCCGGTGAGAAGAGCCTATTGGACATTAGCTCACTTGATAAATGGAGAACCCAGGCCTATGAGAAGGGCAAACTGTTTAAAGAAAAAGTTAAAAGATGGCACGACAAAAGGATACAAAAGCGTGAGTTTAATGTAGATGATTCGTTTTGCTATACAACTCTCGTTTAAGTTTTTTTGCAGGAAAACTTCTCTCTAAATGGGAAGGTCCTTACATTATTTAGGAGGTCTATCGTTCCGATGCCATAAAAATCAACAATGCCGAAGGCACAAATCCGAAGGTGGTGAACGGTCAAAGAATCAAACATTATATCTCAGGTAATCCCATAAATGTTGAAACCAATGTTATTGACATCGTAACCCCGGAGGAGTACATAAGGGACACTTTCCAGAAAGTTTCAGACTCCGAAAAGGAATAGGCATGTGGTACGGTAAGTAAACCAACTCCAAAACAGTTCTAATAACAATTTTTCTCTGTTTTGGAATATTTAAAAAATTAGGAAAATAAGAAGTAGTCCGAAAGGGACACGAGGCATCCACGAGGGTGGAGGGCGCGCCCCCTGCGTCATGGACACCTCGTGTGCCCCCCAGACTCCGTTTTCTTGCACGATACTTCTTTTGGTCAGTAAAATTTCATTATATAATCTCCCGAAGGTTTTGACCACCATACCACGGCAAAATCCTCAGCTTTTGTTTCGAGCTATTTTTCTGACACATCTAGATCACCATGACGTCTTCAAGCGCCCCCAAGGACAAGTTTTTCGAGAAGGTCATCAACCCTTACCTCACGGAGGTGTTGCAACACCCTCAAACCATTGAGATGCGTGAGGGGGTGCTTCACATCCGCGATGTTGAGGGACCAAGGAGGACCGGAAGCGTGGAGACAAGACTCAAAGCAATGGAGCAGCAAGTTTTCAAGTGCCAAGGGATGGTGGAACGCGGACTCAACACCAACCACATGATGATCGCAGAGTCCACCAACAACCACAAGCTGGATGCCAAGAACATTGGGGAGACCATCTTCAAGCTTCACAAGAAAATCGAGCACCTCCAAGCCCAAATCTGTGACCTGCAAAACCAAAACTGTGAGCATGAATATAGATTTAAGAGGATAAGTTTGCCCGTAGATTTGAGGATCCCGGAGACTCGATCATCCTTCTATGATGGTGAGCCTATGCCTTGGAAGATGGACGACAAGCCTACATCGTCAACAACTCCATCATCACCACCTCCGAAGAAAGAGACATAAATACATGGGTATGGGCACTCCTATTGGCAACTGCCAAGCTTGGGGGAGGTGCCCCGGTATCATATCACCATCACACTTTTATCTTTATATTTTTCTTAGTTCGATCCTTTTGGTTATATCTTGATCTAGTAGAATAAAGTTTTAGTATGATCTAGCTTTGAGTTTTTTGTGTTGATCCCTATCTATGTAATCAAGTCCATGAGCTATATATAATAAAGATTAGTTTCGAGTTGAGGGCTTTGCTATCTTGCCATGATCTTGAGGGAATAAAAGAAAGAAAGAAAACAAAAGAAGAAATAAAAAGATCAGATTGATCTTATGGGGATTAATGACTTCACATATAAAGAGTATGATGAATAAAAGTTGTTAAGAGTTGACAAATATAGTTTTTGTCATCGTTGCGGTTAATAGGAAGTAATAAAGAAAGAGAGGTTTTCACATATAAATATACTATCTTGGACATCTTTTATTATTGTGAGCACTCATTAAAATATGACATGCTGAAAAGTTGATGTTGGACAAGGAAGACAACCTAATGAATTATGTTTGCTTATATTCGAAATAAATTATATTGTCATGGATCATCCAACATGTTGAGCTTGCCTATCTCCCTCATGCTAGCCGAAATTCTTTGCACCAAGTAGAGATACTACTTGTGCTCCCAAACATCCCTAAACCCAGTTTTGCCATGAGAGTCCACCATATCTACCTATGGATTGAGTAAGATCCTTCAAGTAAGTTGTCATCGGTGCAAGCAATAAAAATTGCTCTCTAAATATGTATGATCTATTAGTGTGGAGAAAATAAGCTTTATACGAGCTTGTGATATTAAGAAATAAAAGTGACGAACTACGTAATAAAGGTCCCTATCACAAGTGGCAATATAAAGTGACGTTCTTTTGCATTAAGATTTTGTGCATCCAACCATAGATGCACGTGACAAGTTCTGCTTCCCTCTGCGAAGGGCCTATCTTTTATTTTAGTCTTCTAACTTATACAAGAGTCTTGGTGATCTTCAGCTTTCCTTTTTACACTTTATCCTTTGGCAAGCACTCTGTGTTGGAAAGATCCTCATATATATATATATATATATATATATATATATATATATATATATATATATATATATATATATATATATATATCCAATTGGGTGTAGGTTTTCATAAAGTATTATTATTGACATTACCCATCAAGTAAAAGGTGGGGAGGCAAAACTGTAAGCCCCTATCTTTCTCTGTGTCTTATTGAAACTTCATACCCATAAGTATCACATGAGTGTTAGCAATTGTGAAAGACTAAATGATAGTTGAGTATGTGGACTTGCTGAAAAGCTTGTATATTGACTGCTACCTCTTGAGCACTGCGTTGGTTTTCCCTTGAAGAGGAAAGGGTGATGCAACAAACTAGTGTAAGTATTTCCCTCAGTTTTTGAGAACCAAGTTATCAATCCAGTAGGAGCTCCTCAAAAGTCCCTCGTACCTACACAAACAAACAAGAACCTCGCAACCAACACGATAAAGGGGTTGTCAATCCCTTCACGGTAACTTGCAAAAGTGAGATCTGATAGAGATAATAAGATAAGATAAATATTTTTGGTATTTTTATGATATAGATTGGAAAGTAAAGATTACAAATAAAGATAGATGAAAACTTATAGGATAAAAGATAGACTCGGGGGCCATAGGTTTCACTAGTGGCTTCTCTCAAGATAGCATAAGTATTATGGTGGGTGAACAAATTACTGTCGAGCAATTGATAGAAAAGTGCATAGTTATGAGATTATCTAGGCAGGATCATGTATATAGGCATCACGTCCGCAACAAGTAGATCGAAATGATTCTGCATCTACTACTATTAATCCACACATCGACTGACTCCTGCCTGCATCTAGAGTATTAAGTTCATAAGAACAGAGTAACGCATTAAGAAAGATGACATGATGTAGAGGGATAAACTCAAGAAATATGATATGAACCCCATCTTTTTATCCTCGATGGCAACAATACAATACGTGCCTTGCTGCCCCTGCTGTCACTAGGAAAGGACATTGCAAGATTGAACCCAAAGCTAAGCACTTCTCCCATTGCAAGAAAGATCAATCTAGTAGGCCAAACCAAACTGATAATTCAAAGAGACTTGCAAATATAACCAATCACACATAAAACAATTTGGAAGAGATTCAACTATTTCTCATAGATAAACTTGATCATAAACCCACAATTCATCGGATCTCGACAAACACACCGCAAAAGGAGTTACATCGAATAGATCACCAAGAAGATCAAGGAGAACTTTGTATTGAGATTCGAAGAGAGAGAAGAAGCCATCTAGCTAATAAGTGTGGACCCGAAGGTCTGTGGTAAACTAGTCACAACTCATAGGAGAGGCCTTGGAGATGATGTAGAGGCCCTCGATGGTCGATTCCCCCTCTGGCAGAGCGCCGTCGAAGGCTCCAAGATGGGATCTCATGGGTACAGAAGGTTGCGGCGGTGGAAATAGTTTTTCGTGGTGCTCCTGGATGTTTTCAGGGTACGTGGATATATATAGGCGAATGAGATAGGTCAGGGGAGCCACGAGAGGCCCACGAGGTTGGGGGGCACGCCCACCCCCCTAGGGCGCGCCGGGCACCCTTGTGGCTATCGGAGTAATGGGCCACGGGTAGGCTAACCCGAGCCCGAGAAACTTTCGAGACATCGGGGCAGACTGCGCCCCTCAAGTACCTGCGGCGACTCCAAGACGAGCCGAGTCCCCAGAGGCGACTCCAAGATGAGCCGAGTCCCCAGAGGCGACTCCAAGATGAGCCGAGTCCCAGAGGCGACTCCCATTCAAGCCGAGTCCCAGAGGCGACTCCAAGGAAGCCGACTATGGGGAGTCGGCCCGCGACTCCAACCACCCTGTTATTCAAGGGCAGGTATGGCCACAGTGCGCCGTACCCTCGGGGATCTCCGCCCGGCGCGGCACTGTTGCCATGCCAGCCCTGACATCAGCCCTCGGGGCGGGGCCCTGTACCCACGACCACCTGTCTGTACGGCTCGGAGACCGCGAGGCCTACAGGTCAGCGAGAGTACTGAAGACGGCGAGAGCGCCGAGAGTCGGGCCCGTTGGGAGTCGGCCCCCTGGAGTCGGCCGGCCCCTC
Organism: Aegilops speltoides; assembly: GCA_021437245.1. NCBI lineage: Eukaryota > Viridiplantae > Streptophyta > Magnoliopsida > Poales > Poaceae > Aegilops > Aegilops speltoides. The sequence goes on from CM038146.1 coordinate 337,829,231, forward strand.
CCACGGGCCCCACACGCAATTAACCAGGCGCGATAGGGGAATGGCAACAGTGATCGCCTGCCAGGCGGCGGCACTGTTGCCTTGACCCCATGACCAAGCCCGCGTCATTAGAAGCACAGCTACAGAATCAAGCAGCGGGAAGACCGCCCACAAGCGGACGCTGGCCGACGCCTCGTACCAGGCCAGTCCGCAGGACCCACCAGTCGGTGGGCCTCAGGAGTTGGTGGAGAAGACGGCGCCTGAGAGACAGACGGCTGGGACCCGCACCCAGCCGGTTTTACCATTGTAACCCTGGGGGGTAGGCCTATATAAACCCCCCAGGGCACCCATGCAAAGGGTTCGCATCCATTAGCATTAGACAGAGCACACAGGAAGGAGAGAGCTAGCCTTGCCTTCTCCTACCTCCAGAAACAGCTCTAGGAGCACGCTTGTATTCACTTTGCCTTAGTGACCATGCGGAGACCCCGCATAGCAGCAGTAGGGGTGTTATCTCCTCGGAGAGCCCTGAAGCTGGGTAAGATTCGCCGGCGTGCATGCCTTCGCCTCATCCCGTTTCCAGGCACCGGCGACGTTCTACTCGCCCCCACCATGATAAGCCATCCTTTGGCATATGTCGCACCCAACCCCCGACATTTGGCGCCCACCGTGGGGCCTGGTGCACCGTCGTCCGGAGATCTGTTCTGGACGGGAACCCTCTTCCTCCATGGCGAGCGCAGCCAGCCAGGCTCGCCAGACGGAGTCTGCATTGACGCGCTGCGTGGTGCTGAGGCCGCCTGTGCAGCAAGCTGCCTCACCGAAGTTGTTGGCGAGGTTCGCCTCTCCGACGAGCTTGCATCCGACGCAGGCGCGAGTGGCCCCGAGAGCCTCCTCGCGGGCCTCCTCGACCAACTCCACGTCACCGGCGAGCCTGCCATGGACTTGGAGTCCGTAGGCTCCACCGACCCGATGCTGGTAGACTCTGACACCGTGTCGCTTGACACTTTCCCCGCCAACATGGTGGTCTACGACGAGCCGCTCCCTTAGGAGGAGAGCGGCGGAAGCACCGTCACGGAGGTGCTCGTCATCAGTCACGATGAGCACTCCAGTGAGGGAGCTCAGGACCCGCTCGACGCGGCTCTGCAAGACCTGACTGCTCCTATTCCAGAAGACGCAGATGCCGAGACGCTGGAGACATGCCACCTTCAGATCATCGAAGGCACCAAGAAGCTGGCGAGCATGAGGCGCTTGTCAGAAGCCTACTAGCGCGAAATGGAATGCGCCGTGGGCGGCTCGCCGGCTCCGACTGGGCCTAGCCGCCTAGGCGCGGTCCGACAACGCGGCGCGACCATCGCCAAGCTGTTCGGGGCCAATCGCCCCGTATACGCCACCCCTGTGGAGAACATCCGCGCCGCCCAAGCGGCGACTGACGAGCTGAAGAACTTCGAAGGCGAAGAGCGCCGCATGATGACGGAGCGAGTCCAGTAGCTCCTCGACGCAGTTGCTGCACAGAACGCGGCCGGCGGCCGCGACCAAGCGCCACAAAGAGCGACGACCGCCTCCCGCCGAGATCGGGCGCAACGTCTCGGACGCCGACTGGTGGAGTCCGCGGAAGAAAAGACAAAGAGCCGGCTGTCAGTCGCAGTCGGACTCGCATCACCATCGAGCGTGACCAAGACGGCCGTCCGAGAGCAGTGGAGCGGCAGGACGACTACCTGCCTCCCCCACCAAGAAGAGAACGGCGAGTTTCCCCACCGCCTGTTGAGCATCCGACTCTCGGTGGCCGCCTTGGCCGCCGAGAGGGAGTCGGAGAGAATGACGCTCGCCACCGGATCGACCGGCTCCACCGATCCCTGGCGCTGGAAGAAGAAGATGAGCTGGGTCCGCCTTGCTTTGGACACAGCATCCGAGACGAGTCTTTTCCCAAAGGGTTCACGCTCCCCTAAGACACACCCAAGTACACCGGCTCCGTGAAGCCGAAGACTGCTAGTTGATTACTCCACGGCCACAACATAGCTTAACGGTAACAAGCGAGTTGCCGGAAGTATGTTCCACTCATGCTCCAGGGCATGGCCCGGACATGGTTGAACAGTCTGAAGCCCCGCAGCATCAACAGCTGGGTCGACTTCACCGAAGCCTTCATCCGCAACTTCATGAGCACGTATAAGCGACCTCCCAAGCCGCGCCAGACTTTCCTTATGCGTGCAAGGCCACGATGAGTCAACACGCGACTACCTCACGCTACTGGGCGAAGCCGAACTCCTGCGAGGGCGTGCACGAGGTGCAGGCTATCGAGTAATTCACCGCCGGGTGCCGAGAAGGCACCCTCCTCAAGCACAAGCTCCTCTGCGACGAGCCAGAAACCCTCAATGAACTGCTGGTCATAGCAGACAAGTACGCCACAGCCGATTCCTCCATGAAGACGGAAAGTCAAGTTAATGCGGCTGGCAAAGTGGCCCCTTAGGCTCCCAGAACTCCAACTGGAGACACCAGTCGGCGACAACAATAGAACGACAACAAACGCAAGGCCCAACAGCCGACTTCCAACAGTCGGCAGGTTGCAACAGTCGAAGATCAACAGCCGGAGGGGCAGCTTCTGGCCAAGCGACAGGAAGGCGGCAAATCCAACTGGTTGCCGGCCTTCTCTTATGAGCAGACTCTGGATGGTCCCTGCAAGTTCCATAGCGGCGCGAAGCCATCAAACCATACCACCTGAAAGTGCCACTGGCTTACCAGAATCGCCAAGGAGACGGCCTCCTTCCTCCTCCGCTTTCTGGGCGCCGCCCCTCCGCCGCCAAAGAGCCGGCTGCTCGCCACCGGTCGGTAGAAGACAAGATGAGTACCCGAAGAGCATGGAGCCTCGTGGTGTTCACCAAGGTGTGGCTGATGATCGACGCAATGACGGCTGCAAAGAAGAAGTGAACACGCTGTGGCGTCAAATACTCCAGAGTTCATGCATTGGTCCGAGAAGCCTATCAGTTGGAGCAGAGCAGATCACCCAGAGGTGATGCCGAATCCGGGCTCCTATGCCTCAGAGTATGCTACTCTTTGTTATGCCTCTTGGCACCGGGTTCGACTAGTCGGCCCGTGGACTTGCCGTCTTCCGCTATGAAATGCTTCCTGTAGTCGGACAAGTAGTGTGCGGCACTTAAGCCGTCTCCTGTCGGAAGCCGCAGCTCGCAGAGCGACTGTTGGTAGGCAGAGAGTAAGCAAGAATGAGCGCACACACGAAAAAATGGCTAAGGACTCAAAGCATATGCATAGCCCAAGCCGGCTTCCAGCCTCTTTCTGCAGAGCAAACTCTCGAATAGTCGGCTTGCCGCCTTCTATCCAACTTGTTAAAAAACTCTAAAAAAGGCCAAGTAATGGCTTCCCTAAGGTAGCCAAGCATTTGACCCAGCGGCAGTCCACAGAGCGGATGTTCGTCTGGCAAAGCGGCGACTATGGAAAGGCAGCAAAGGAAAAAGCCAAAAGAGCAATGAACAAGGAAAGATAGAAGTCGGATAGATACTTACATAACATAGGCCTCTGGCCAAGTTCGAGATACACCCCGTGGGTGGAATTGTGCAAATTAAAAAGTTCTTCAAAGACTATGAAAGCAAATAAAGTAAAAGACAGGACGGAAGCCTAAGAAGCGGTAGATGGGTTCGGAGGGTCGGCGGAGACGGTGGTGTCAGGCGCCGGAGCGGCCGGCTAGGCAGTCTCGGCTTGATCGTCTCCGGCGGTAGTCGGCCCGGTCGGACGCGGCTCGTTGCTGGAGGCGCGATCGAGCTGAGGCTGGTCGTCCGCTCCGTCTTCTGGCGCCTCCGTCTCGTCTCCGTCCCCCGTCTCGTCTTCCTCCTCGGTGCTGGAGCCGATCACCTCCGCCGAGTCCTCGTCGTAGTCCGGGTTCATCCCGAACCACTCCGGCGGCACCTCTTCGCCGTTCGCAGCCCGTTCAGGAACGAAGACGCTGGTATCGGTGTAGTTGGCGATCGCCGCCGCACGCTCGACGGGGCGCCTTCCACAGCCGCCAGTTCTGCTGGGCTCGACCGAACGCGCCAGCCGGTCAGATCCAGCCTCGATACCAAGCCTTGACAATTCCAAGGCCAAGACGCTCCACCGGCCGAGGAACCTTCCAAGCCTCAAGAGGGCTAGCCGCGACCTCCACTAGTCGGCAGCCCGACCGAGGCGCGATGGCCGCATGCCCGCCACAGGCGGAGATCGCCTGGGCCCCGGCGCATTGAAGCCGGCGCAACAGCTCATGGGCCGGCCGCAGGCGAGTCTCGATGCTCAGGAGCCGCTCATCGACGGTCAGGGGGGCGTTGGCGGCGATCTCCTCGCCATTTGACCTCCGCGCCTCGCGATCAGCCTCGATGGCTCGAGTGACCGCCTGCGAGTGGCCGGGGAAGAAGTCTGCCAAGACAAGAAGAAGCAAATGAAAGAATCAGCAGTCGGCCTGACTTACAGTCGGCAGCCCGAAGAAAGAAAGCAAAGAAACTTACCGTCGACAATGTCTTCGATCTCGTGGAAGCCGGAGGTCAGCATCGCCTCCTTGTCAGTCCAGGAGGAGCGCTTGAGCTCGAACTCGGCCGGGAGAGTGGTCTCTTTCTTCTCCGCCTCGTCCTGAGCCGCCTTGAGCAGCTCCTTCTGCTCCGCCAACTGTGCGGCCAACAAGTCGCGCTCTGTGGCGAGCTTTCCGCACTCCTCCTCCTTGGTGCGTAGGGCCGTGCTGACTTCGCCCAACCGTTCCTGAAGAGCGGCATTGGCCTCTGAAGAACAAAGAGAAAGGACGTTAAGTCGTCAACAAGGAAGGTCGCCGGGAAGATCCGGCCCGACTGCTCAGCAGTTGGCCCGAACTCAGGGACTACAGCCTGCGGGTGTGCCAGCGCGCCCCCGCGAAAAAGAAGAAGAACTTACTCTGGCTCTCCGACAAGTCAGCAGTCCGCTTCCCCAGCTGCTCAACGTTACGATTGAAGGCGGTGACGCGGAGGTTGTGATACTCCTGTAATAAAAAATTGGACAAAAACAAAAATGAGGAACTCGCTAGATTGAGTTCCGGGCCGCCTGTGCAGCAGCCAGCCCGAAATTTGGGGACTACACCCAGTGGGTGCGCTGGCGCGCCCCCACAGAGAAGAACGAGAAAAAACAAAGTCAAAAAAGAAAACATACTCGGATAGACGCTCGCGACGCCAGATGCGCCTTGGTGCAGCCCTGGATGGCTTCGCCATCAGCTCGCAGCTTCGCCTGCACATCCAAAAGCGCCTGGTTCAGCGGAGCATCGCCGCCTCCTCGCACCCATCCAGTAGGCGCGACACTTGATGCCACAGCATCTGGAATGGCCGAGTTGGCGGCGCCGGCTTCCAAGGGGCGTGGCGCCGAAACCGCCTTCTCAAGGCGGCGGCGTGCTGGTGAGGCGACTTGAAGGAGCAGCCTCGCCACCGCCTCGTCCTCAGTTGGCGGCATTGGCGGGCCCACCGGCTACTTGCCATGCGGCGGAGGCGGTGGTGGTGGTGTGGCCGTGCCCGACGCGGAGGCTTCGCCACCGTCCTTCTCCACGATGGAGTGTGAGGGAGTCCTGGACTAGGGAGTGTCCCGACAGCCGGACTATCAATATCCGCCGGACTCCCAGACTACGAAGATACAAGATTGAAGACTCCGGCTCGTGTCCGGATGGTACTTTCCTTGGCGTGGAAGGCAAGCTTGGCAATACGGATATGTAGATCTCCTACCATTGTAACCGACTCAGTAACCCTAGCCCTCTCCGTGTCTATATAAACCGGAGGGCCTTAGTCCGTGGGGCTAACATACATCTCAACAATCATACCATAGGCTAGCTTCTAGGGTTTAGCCTCCTCGATCTCGTGGTAGATCTACTCTTGTACTACCCATATCATCAATATTAATCAAGCAGACGTAGGGTTTTACCTCCATCGAGAGGGCCCTAACCAGGTAAAACATCGTGTCCTCGCCTCTTGTTACCATCCGCCTAGACGCACGTTCGGGACCCCCACCCGAGATTTGCCGGTTTTGACACCGACATTGGTGCTTTCATTGAGAGTTCCTCCGTGTCGCCACCGATAGGCTTGATGGCATCTTCAACCAGCAACGCTGTCCAGAGTGAGACTTTTCTCCCGGACAGATCTTCGATTCGGCGGCTTTGCATCATGCGGGCCAATTCACTTGGCCATCCGGAGCAGATCGAAGCTACGCCCCTGCCGTCAGTCGATTCGAAGCTTAAACTTCACGGCCGATGACCGCGGAGACTTGATCTTCGACGGACTCGAGCCACAGCCAAGCGCCGCCTTTGTGGCGACGATGGGCACGATCTAGCTCGCCACGGACAAAGCCTTGGTGGCGTTTTCTCGATCCGCTTGACCATTAGCCCGGAGCCGATCGCCCAGATCGAAGGTCGGTGGATAGATGCCGCCCCGGGGGCTTCAACATTCACGGCGATGGAGCCGAACACCAATCTTGTCCCTTGCGAAACTCGTGAATCCGAGGTGCCGGACTCCTTGCCAGACTCCGAACCTCCCGCGCCCCTACCGATCGGTCCGGATTGGGCGCCGGTTATGGAAGTCACCACCGCGGACATATTCCAACACTCGCCTTTCGGCGATATCCTAAACTCATTAAAGCATCTCTCGTTATCGGGAGAGTCCTGGCCGAACTATGGCCAGGATGGTTGGAGTACGGACGACGAAGAAATTCAGAGCCCACCCACCACCCACTTTGTAGCCACTGTCGAGGATTTAACCGACATGCTAGACTACGACTCCAAAGACATCGATGCTATGGACGACGATGCTGGAGACGAACAGGAACCAGCGCCTACAGGGCACTGGAAGGCCACCTCGTCATATGACGTATACATGGTGGATACCCCAAAAGAAGGGGATGGCGAAGAAGTAGCGGAGGCAGACTCTTTAAAGAAGCAGCCCAAACGCCAGCCGGGCGTCGTGGCGCCGCTCTAAATCCCGCCACAGAAGAATGGAGATTCCGCACAGAGACAATAACACTCCAGAGAGCGCGAAGACAATCCCCTCCAAAGAAGACTCAGCAAGCAGAGGATGCAGAAGCAAGCCCCCACGAGAGGGCGGCGAAGGGGTTGAGGATGATAACTATATGCCTCCCTCCAAGACGGCAAGCCTCAACGATGAAGAATTCGCTGCACTCGAGGACCCGTCGAACAAGAGCGCTTCAAGCGCAGGCTTATCGCCACAAAGAAACAGCTTAAAGAAAAAGCAGCAGCAGCTTCAAGCTGATCAGACCTGCTGGCCGATCAATGGATCGAGGTCCTCGCGTCAAGAGTATAAACTCGAACGCCCCTCCAAAAGTTACCTAAGACGCAAGCTGCTCCCCGATTAGAGGAGGAAGCATACATACCTTCATCACCATTACGCGACATGGCTGACCGACCACCCCGTGGTCGTGATGAGAGGCATCCAGCCCCCAGCCAAGACCGCACCCGGCATCGCTTCCAAGAGTACAAAGCCAAGAGGGAACGCGCGGACTTGCAAGACATATTGAGGACAAAGCAAGACAATCTAGATCCATCTATGGATCACGTGGGCGCCTACGACCCACAGCGAACACCGCCATGCCGGATACAATAACCCGCCGGGCGAACACAGCAGATAGCGCTTCTCGAGCTACGCCGCGATATCGCTCAATACAGGGCGCCAGACACCCGTTATGCTTCATCGATGAAGTAATGGATCATCAGATCCCCGAAGGGTTTAAACCCGTAAACATCGAATCTTACGATGGCACAATAGACCCCGTGGTGTGGATCGAAGACTACCTTCTCCACATCCATATGGCCCGCGGCAACAATCTCCACGACATCAAATATCTCCCACTCAAGCTTAAAGGACCAGCTCGGCATTGGCTTAACAGCCTGCCCGCAGAGTCAATTGGGTGTTGGGAAGACCTGGAGGCCGCGTTCCTTGATAGCTTCCAAGGCACATATGTGCGACCACCAGACGCCGATGACCTAAGCCACATTATTCAGCAGCCAGACGAATCGGCCAGACAATTCTGGACATGGTTCTTGACAAAGAAAAACCAAATTGTCGACTGTCCGGATGCAGAGGCCCTCGCAGCCTTCAAACACAACATCCGGGACGAATGGCTAGCCCGGCACCTGGGGCAGGAAAAGCCGAAATCCATGGCAGCCCTCACATCGTTAATGACCCGCTTTTGTGCGGGAGAAGACAGCTGGCTAGCTCGGAGCAACAATCTCCGTAAAAATTCTGGCAGTCCGGATACTAAGGACAGCAACAGCAGGTCATGCCGAACTAAAAACAAGCGCCGCATTAACGGCGACGATAAGGAGGACACGACAGTCAATGCCGGATTCCGAGGCTCCAAACCCGGTCAGCGGAAAAAGCCATTTAAAAGAACCACTCCGGGTCCGTCCAATTTGGACCGAATACTCGACCGCTCATGCCAGATACATGGCACCTCCGAAAAGCCAGCTAATCACACCAATAGAGATTGTTGGGTGTTCAAGCAGGCTGGCAAGTTAATTGCCGAAAACAATGACAAGGGGCTAAATAGCGATGACGAGGAAGAGACCCGGCCGCCGAACAATAGAGGACAGAAGGGTTTCCCCCCACAAGTGCGGACGGTGAATATGATATACGCGACCCATATACCCAAGAGGGAGAGGAAGCACGCACTACGGGACGTCTATGCGATGGAGCCAGTCGCCCCAAAGTTCAATCCATGGTCCTCCTGTTCGATCACTTTCGATCGAAGAGACCATCCGACCAGCATACGCCATGGCGGATTTGCCGCATTGGTTTTAGACCCAATCGTCGATGGATTTCACCTCACAAGAGTCCTGATGGACGGCGGTAGCAGCCTGAACCTGCTTTATCAGGATATAGTGCGCAAAATGGGCATAGACCCATCAAGGATTAAACCTACAAAGACAACCTTTAAAGGTGTCATCCCAGGAGTGGAGGCCAACTGCACAGGCTCAGTCACACTGGAAGTGGTCTTCGGATCCCCGGATAATTTCCGAAGCGAAGAGTTAATCTTCGATATAGTCCCATTCCGTAGCGGCTATCGTGCTCTGCTCGGACGAACCGCGTTTGCAAAATTCAACGCGGTGCCGCATTATGCATACCTAAAGCTCAAGATGCCAGGCCCTCGTGGAGTCATTACGGTCAATGGGAATACAGAACGCTCCCTCCGAACGGAGGAACATACACGCTCTCGGCGCGGTCTGAGTAGCCTTCTACGGCAATTCTCAAGTCCGACAGCTAAAAAGCCGGATACATCAAAGCGCGCCCGGAGCAATACTAACCAAGACCACCTGGCGCGATCAGAGCACGCGTAGCAATGCGGTCCCAACCCTCGCCCGCGCATGATCACAAGAATAACACTCCGCGTACATCATTACGCTTTGGAGATACCATGGGCGCAGGGGAAGGGGCTCGATCACAAGGGACCAAGAGTGCGGCTCGGCCACACCAGGGGCTCACACGAGCGCCCCCTTGGCTTTATTTTTATCTTTTCTTCTTTTATGTATACATGACTCTGTTAATCAGAAGCCCTGTTCGACGGCGAACTTGCCGAACTCATGATGCAAACAGTCAGGGACTAAAGGAGGCCGTGGCGAATATTCAGGTGGTCTCAATTACGAGCATTACATTCAATTCTATAGACCAAGTCTGCAGCTCATCCCTGGAGGGGGACATGTTTATTTAGTCCAAATCCCTTGCTTACCGCACTATTTGTATCAGTCTGCTCTACTAGCAGAATTTCTTTCATAAATAATGCAGCACCTCTCTTTTGCAAATGCATTATCTTTTATATATATGTTCATTATATGACATCTTGCACCCGTATATTTTGGTACGGCCGAATACGCCAGGGGCTTCTGTTCCCCACATTATGGTGTGATTAAGTCCGACCACTTTCACAAGTGCGGCACCCCGAACTTATAGCATTATATGAATCGGCTCCGAATCATGTCTTGGGTCAGTAGTTGGGTTTGCCTGGCTCCCATGTTTTGGTGCCTTACGCCCGCCTCCGGCTAAGGTAGCACTGGAGAACCATCGCGATTGCTCCCGGTTGAGCCGGTTAACGCCTCGATGAAAGCTGAAACCGACCGGCATGATAAGGCGAGAGACCGGTCGCTGTTCGAGAGGTTCTTTCGGTCCCTAAAGACTCATGCCGCTTGAGCGAAGTTCGGATGATGTCCGGCGAAGGCGTGATAGCGCCTGATTCGGTCTTCCGAATACCAGGGCTTCGCCAAATTTAAAATTATAGAATTCTATGGCTAAGTGAGAGTGTTCAAGCATTATAAGTCCGGTTGCCTTTGTTCGTCGTGTTGAGCGCCTCCTAGATGGACCCAAAATGGGAACAAGCGCTCATGTTTATCACCGAACACCCCAGCACTAGTGGCTTGGGGGCTGAAGCCAACGACTTGCCATCTCTCAGATTTCACAAAACGGCCGCATAGAAGGTAATATTTTAAATTAAACAAGCGTTGCTCATGGCGCATACAAATGAAGTTTTAGTATACCGTGATAAATACACAATGAAGTTCACTCAAAAATTACATTTCGGGAGCACTCATCTGCAATATCGCAGGCTCCCTTCAGGACAACTTTATAATACCGCTCCGGCGTGCGATGCTCCTTGCCCGGCGGTGGGTCCGTGAGAAGCCTCTCCGCATCCAGTTTGCCCCATTGCACCTTTATGCGGGCAAGGGCCCGACGAGCGCCTTCAATACAGGCGGAGCGCTTGATTACATCAAGCCTGGGGCATGCATTCACCAGCCGCCGCGCTAGGCCAAAGTAGCTTCCAGGCATGGCCTCTCCAGGCCACAGCCGGACTATGAGGCCCTTCATGGCCTCCTCAGCTACCTTGTGGAGTTCGACCAGCTGCTTCAGCTGGTCGCTTGGGGGCACTGGATGGCCGGCCTCAGCGTACTGAGACCAGAAGACCTTCTCCATCGAGCTCCCCTCCTCGCCACGATAGAATGCGGCCGCATCGACGCGACTCACGCGGCAGATCCGCAAACGCCTCGAGAGCTCAATTCGGTAAGTATCCGTAATTCACATTAACATGCCCGCTTTGCATGAAAAAGGCCTTACCCGCCGCTACCTTCTTTATGTCCTGAACCTCCTGAAGGGCCTTCTGGGCCTCGGCCTTGGTGGACTTGGCACTTTCGAGAGCGAGGCAAGCTCGGACTCTCGAGTCTTGAGTCATGCTCCAAACTCTCATGCTTTTCCATGAGAGCCCGGAGCTCTTGCCAACTTCCGCCACCAAGCCTCTTGCTTTTCTCGCTCAGCCCGCCTCCGTGGCGCATTATGCTCGTCGCGACACGGCATCCTTCGTGGCTGCCACCTCGTTAGTGGCCCCTGCAATACACATATTATCCTTGTTAATTTTCTTTGCAACCAAAATCCTTTTCTCAGAAGGTACTTATTCAAAGAGGTGTTACTCACCTTCTTTCTCCTCGAGCTGCTTCTTCGCATGGCGAGCTCTTGCTCGGACCGCCGAGATTCTTCTTCAACACCTCGACCTCCGCCGCACGCGGCAGAGGTCGGCAGCGCAGCCTGCAAACCCATATTGACATATTTTTAGCAACCTCACAGATATCTTGTTAGATCCTTAGTCCGCTTTTCTTTACGAACACGAACTAAGCATCGAGGGCTACCGTCTATGCGGTATTACATTACATAATTTTAACTTCTTACCTCAAAGCCTCGTTAGAAGGCTGCTGCGAGCTTGGTCAGCCCGCTCTTGGCGAATCGGACCTTCTCAATCACCGCACTCATGAGAGTGCGGTGTTCTTCCTCGATGGAAGCGCCTTTAAGCGCCTCCAGCGGGTTATCCGGCGCCTCGGTTGGGCCGGAGGCCGCCCGGCCACAGATCTGCCCTTCTTTCAAAGGGCGCTTGCGGACTCTGGAACCACTATGGGTTCCGAGGTAGAGTCCGCGCAAAGTCCGGAGGTCGCCGACGCCGCCTCCGAGCCTCCTCTGATGGGTCCCTTTGGGATCCCACCTCGGCGTCCGTCGTGCTGGGGTAGAGGCGGTCGGGGCGGAATTTACGTCCGACGAAGCCAACGACCCGCCATTGAGTCGGGAGATCGCCATCGACCGGACTACGGATGTAATGCGGCGTTAGAGGATACTACGTGACATGAAAGGTACGGCATATAAACGATCCGAATATTTACGATCCGCCGGACGCTCGCCCTTGAGGCCATCATCCGCCAACGTTGATGTTGGCGAACTGTCCGGGATAGTTCTCCCCTCTTGACCCTTCGCCGCCCGATTGGGGAGGCCTTCCTCTTCTTCTCTCCCTCCTCCGGGAGAGAGTACTCCTCCTCCTCGTCTTCAGGGGAGGAGTCCTCGTCGTCGTCAGACGCCTTTACACGGAACTCTTTCGAGTCCCCGTGGCCACCTTCTTGGCCTTCTTCTCCCAAGGCACCACGTGCGGTGCGGAACAGAGAGCCCGCTAAGCGGGCGTCCACTGGTTCTTCTGGCATGGGAGCCGGGCTGATGAGCAGCTTGGCCTTCTCCATCCATTCCTGTCAAAGGAAGAGGCAGATTAAAACCTCACTAGAGTCAATCTAATTACCACAAGTGTCCCATATTGGGGTTGAATCACTTACCTCGCCGGGCCGGAGATCATGAGCTGAATCAGCGGTCTTGGTCACGGATGCGGGGCTTGGCGCCTTTGAACAGCACCCTCCGTGCACCTTCGCTCGTTGTATCAAGAGCCCGCTTAACGCTCTGTTGCTGTTCCGGATTGAACTCCCACAAATTGAATGCCCGTTCTTGGCATGGGAGAATCCGCCGGAGGAGCATGACTTGGACCACATCGACGAGCCGGAGCCTATTGCTCACCATCTTCTTGATGCAGGCTTGGAGTTCCGTCACCTCCACCGAACTGCCCCACTGCAAGCCCTTCTCTTTCCAGGAGGTGAGCTGCGTGGGGATTCCAGATCTAAACTCGGGGGCTGCCGCCCATGTGGGCTTGCGCGGCTCGGTGATGTAGAACCACCCCGATTGCCACCCCTTGACGGAGTCCATGAAGGTCCCTTCTAGCCAAGGGACGTTGGGCAGTTTGCCCAACATGGCGCCTCCGCATTCCGCTTGCGTCCCCTTCACAACCTTCGGCTTGACGTTGAAGGTCTTGAGCCACAGGCCGAAGTGGGGCTGGATGCAGAGAAAGGCCTCACACACGATGATAAACACCAAGATGTTGAGGATGAAGTTCGGCGCCAGATCGTGGAAATCCAGGCCGTAGTAAAACATGAGCCCCCGGACAAATGGATGGAGCGGAAAGCCTAGTCCGTGGAGGAAGTGGGGGAGGAAGACGACCCTCTCATGAGGCCCGGGGGTAGGGATGAGCTGCCCCTCGTCGGGCAGCCGATGCGCAATATTGCTGGAAAGATATCCGGCGTCGCGCAGTTTGGTGATGTCCTCCTCCTTGGCGGTGGAGGCTAACCATTTACCTCCCGCTCCGGACATATTCGGAGAAGGTCGAGGCGAGATGCGCAAGCTTGGGCGTTGGAGCTTGAGTTCGCAGGGAAGGATAAGCAAAGGAGGAAGAAGGCGTAGGTGAGAAGGTAAATCCTTATCCCTTATATATAGGCGGACAAAACTATGCGTCCCTCACCGGCCTGGTAAAACTTGCTTATCTCCCAAGCGCCACCATCAATGGCGCGGTTGGGTTACCCACGCACGTATTGATGAGAATCCTGGAATAAGGGGAACACGATCTCTGCTTCGACAAGATGTGCCAAGGAAACCACTTCGCTAAACGTGCTGAGGTGGTATAGTAATTCAAACAAAGGCTTGGTTGCGGTGTGATGGCACGCCGCATAATACGTCAGCAGATTGAACTAAGTGCATATTTTATTCTCTGTACGGTGGAATGTGGAATTTGTTTTGCAGAGTCGGACACTATCCTGGTGTTCATTATCTTCTCCGAATTATTCAAGGGAGGAACCCACCTTGCAATGCCGAACATTATGCACGCCGGACTTATCGTCATTAAAGACCGATTCAGGGGCTACTGAGGGAGTCCTGGACTAGGGGGTGTCCCGACAGCCGGACTATCAATATCCGCCGGACTCCCAGACTACGAAGATACAAGATTGAAGACTCTGGCTCGTGTCCGGATGGTACTTTCCTTGGCGTGGAAGGCAAGCTTGGCAATACGGATATGTAGATCTCCTACCATTGTAACCGACTCTGTGTAACCCTAGCCCTCTCCGGTGTCTATATAAACCGGAGGGCCTTAGTCCGTGGGGACTAACATACATCTCAACAATCATACCATAGGCTAGCTTCTAGGGTTTAGCCTCCTCGATCTCGTGGTAGATCTACTCTTGTACTACCCATATCATCAATATTAATCAAGCAGGACGTAGGGTTTTACCTCCATCGAGAGGGCCCGAACCTGGGTAAAACATCGTGTCCCTCGTCTCTTGTTACCATCCGCCTAGACGCACAGTTCGGGACCCCCTACCCGAGATCCGCCGGTTTTGACACCGACAGAGTGCTCCCCGCCGATTTCTCCAATCTGCCTCGTGAACTCCGGGGGCGGCGGCGCGGAGTTCAGCGGGACGACAAGCAACGCCGACTGGCGGCGCGCGGTCTCCTCCGCCCGCTGTTTTGCTGCTGCGGCGGCTTCGGCCTCCTCCAGCTTCTTCTGGGCGGAGGCCGCCGCTTTCTCGGCCTCCGCCTTCTCCAGACGGTCGGCCTCTTCCTCGTCGCGCTTCTCCCGTGCGTTGCCCTCCGTCGCTTCCCGGAGGTTGGCGGCGGGGTCAATCCGCCGAGTGTTGGCGGACGTCTCGGCCGACCCCATGATAGAGGGGACGGCGACCCTCTCAAGAGAAAGAGGGGCCCTGAAGCAAAAGACAGAATGAAAAAGATTCGGAAAAGATCCATCAAAGAAACAAGACAAAGGTAGAGAGCGCTTACGCAGAGACTAGCGGCGGCTTCTTCACTTCCTTACGGAAGCGGTTGGCCTTCGCGGCCGCCTCTTCCCGCTTGGTCGCGGCGGCTGCCCCCTTGAACTTCTTCGGCCGACCGCCGAGCGAACTCGGCGCGGCCCCGCGCTTCTTCGTGCTGACTTGATCGGCCAAGCCGGCGGAGGAACTCGCGCCTGGGTGGCCGGCTTTCGGTTGGTGGCGCGGGACGACTTCCCCTTCGGTCTCGTCTTCTGGCCAGTCGGCGAAGGTCGCCGAGGGCCGGAAGCCGCATTCCGCTCCTCCTCCTCCGCCTTCGGCATCGGCCTCCATCGCTGCGACCCCCAAGTCGGGGTCATCGACGTTGCTCTCCGCTCGATCTGGAGCGAACTCGCGGGGAGGTCCCGTGGCGCCGGCTGCGGGCTGGATGAGTGGGTTCTGACTCGAAAAACCAAGAAGATCAAAAGTCGGATTCGGCTACAAAGAAAAACAGAAGAACAAAAGATTTGACTTACCACGGGCGGAGGGTTGGCACGCGAGTACGGCTCCTTGCCGAACTCCCAGTCTTCCGCGAGCTCGTAGTTCGCGATGTAGTTCACCATGTTCGCCACCTCCGCGTGGGGCATCTCTCTGGTGCACATCTGACTCGGGTCCCAGTGATCGCTCATCTGACAGATCAGATGTGGTCGGCCTTGGAGTGGGAGGACTCGGCACGGCACGAAGGCGGCCAGCAAGTCGGCTCCAACCAGGCCTTCCGACTGCGTCAGCACTCGGAGTCGCGCGACGGCGGCGGCACCGGCAGGAGTCAGCGTCTTGGCCCGATTGGACCAGCTGGGAAGCCTCCCAGCCGGTAGCGCCCGGCCAGTAGTCGGCAGGTTGACCCGATCGCGCCTTCGTGGCGACGTTCTTCACATAGAAGTACGACTGCTGCCACATCTTCACCGACTTGATCAGCGCGATGGAGGGAAATGGATTGTCGGCGGTCGACCTTCGCATTGCGATGAAGGCGCCGCACTGAGCCGGAATGCCGGCGACGTGTGTGCCGAGCTTCGATTGGAAGAACTCTCCCCACAGCTCGATGGTGGGGAGAACGCCGAGGAAACCCTCGCACAGGGTGGCCAAGGCGGCCAGCAGCACCACCGTGTTCGGAGTGAGATGGTGCGGCTGGAGCCTGTTGAACTCCAGGAAGGAGCGGAAGAAGCCGCTCGCCAGCAGGCCCAGGCCGCGCATGAGGTGCGAGCGGAATATGACCTGCTCGCCGTCCTCCGGCGCCGGCCTTATTTCCCCGCCGCGGCGCGCTGGCCTACACTGTTCGCGCTAGAAGCGGCGCTGCCCCGCGGAGGTGCTCGATGGCGTCGTCGTCTACTTCAGAGCCGTCCCACACGCCAGAGCGCACGACAGGGGTTGCGGCGGCGGAAGAGGAGCTCATCGCTGCGGGTGCGGCGTGGCGTGGTGCGGCAAGGGCAAGAAGGAGAAGAGGCAGAAGGAAGCGGGGGAGCAGGGAGGAACGAGGCGTGCTTCGCCGTCCCGCTCCCCCTACCTACTTATAAGCCCGTAGGCTGAGAAGCCGATGGGGCGGCATGGGATTAACTGCGCGCGAGACCCCACGACCCCACGATTTACCCCACGAAGTTACTGCACATAGTAACGACGTGGGGAACCCAACCGTCCACACGGCCGCAACAGATCCGTTCGCGAGCCGAGGCACGGTAGCGGCAGGCCCCGCCTGACGGCCTGTCCCGTCGCACACATGGGCAGGCAGACTGCCCCTGCCACGTGGTGCCGCGCGACGGGGCCGTGGCGGGCGACCGCGGGAAGCGTATCAGGCACGCCGCCTGGTTCCCGCCTCGACGTTCGAAACCCGTCGAGGGGCAAGATGGCCCTTGGTGAATCGGACTCCAAGTAGTCGGCTTGACCAGGACGGCCCTCAGTGAATCCGACTCCAGCCAGTCGGCCTGGAGGAAGACGGCCATCAAGGCCTGCATTCCCCCACCGGAAGAATGAAACTGTTGAGGCGCACGATGTATCACCCTCAGAGCCTAACCAGCTTCGGGGACTACTGTCGGAGTAATGGGCCACGGGTATAATAACCCGAGCCCCAGAACCTTTCGAGACATCGGGGCAGACTGCGCCCCTCAAGTACCTGCGACGACTCCAAGATGAGCTAAGTCCCCAGAGGCGACTCCAAGATGAGCCGAGTCCCCAGAGGCGACTCCAAGATGAGCCGAGTCCCAGAGGCGACTCCCATTCAAGCCGAGTCTCAGAGGCGACTCCAAGGAAGCCGACTACGGGGAGTCGGCCCGCGACTCCAACCACCCTGTTATTCAAGGGCAGGTATGGCCACAGTGCACCGTACCCTCGGAGATCTCCGCCCGGCGCGGCACTGTTGCCATGCCAGCCCTGACATCAGCCCTCGGGGCGGGGCCCTGTACCCACGACCACCTGTCTGTACGGCTCGGAGACGGCGGGGCCTACATGTCAGCGAGAGTACTGAAGACGGCGAGAGCGATGCGACAGGGGAATGGCAACAGTGATCGCCCGCCAGGCGGCGGCACTGTTGCCATGACCCCATGACCAAGCCCGCGTCATTAGAAGCACGGCTCTGATGTCTGCAGCCGCAAGACCCGCCATGGGGGACGCTGGCCGACGCCTCGTATTAGGCGGTCGGCAGACCCACAAGTCGACGGGCCCCAGGAGTCGGCGAGAAGACGGCGCCTGAGAGACAGACGGCTGGGACCCGCACCCAGCCGGTTTTACCATTGTAACCCTGGGGGGTAGGCCTATGTAAACCCCTAGGGCACCCATGCAAAGGGTTCGCATCCATTAGCATTAGACAGACCACACAGGAAGGAGAGAGCTAGCCTTGCCTTCTCCTACCTCCAGAAACAGCTCTAGGAGCACGCTTGTATTCAATTTGCCTTAGTGACCATGCAGATACCCCGCAGAGCAGCAGTAGGGGTGTTATCTCCTCGGAGAGCCCTGCAGCTGGGTAAGATTCACCGGCGTGCATGCCTTCGCCTCATCCCGTTTCCAGGCACCGGCGACGTTCTACTCGCCCCCACCATGATAAGCCATCCTTTGGCATATGTCGCACCCAACCCCCGACAGTGGCTGCCTCGTTTGCTTCTTGACGTCCACTCCAAGTCTCCTGGATTGCGTTTGTTCCAAAAGGTTTCATTCCATTTGGACTCCATTTGATATTTGATATTCCTTATCTTTGAAACACTGAAATAGGCAAACAAAACAGCAATTCGGGTTGGGCCTCCAGTTAGTAGGTTAGTCCCAAAAATGATATAAAAGTGTAAAGTAAAGCCCATAAACATCCAAAACGGTTAATATAATAGCATGGAACAATAAAAAATTATAGATACATTGAAGACGTATCAAGCATCCCCAAGCTTAATTCCCGCTCGTCCTCGAGTAGGTAAATGATAAAAACAGAATTTTTGTTGTGGAATGCTACCTAGCATATTTATCAATGTAATTTATTTATTGTGGCATGAATGTTCAGATCCAAATGATCCAAAATAAAAGTTCATATTGACATAAAAACAATAATACTTCAAGCATACTAACAAAGCAATCATGTCTTCTCAAAATAACATGGCTAAAGAAAGCTATCCCTACAAAATCATATAGTCTGGGTATGCTCTATCTTCATCACACAAAGTATTTAATCATGCACAACCCCGATGACAAGCCAAGCAATTCTTTCATACTTTAGTATTCTCAAACTTTTTCAACTTTCACGGAATTCATGAGCGTGAGCCAGGGACATAGCACTATATGTGGAATAGAATGGTGGTTGTGGAGAAGACAAAAAAAGGAGAAGATAGTCTCACATCAACTAGGCGTATCAACGGGCTATGGAGATGCCCATTAATAGATATCAATGTGAGTGAGTAGGGATTGCCATGCAACGGATGCACTAGAGCTATAAATGTATGAAAGCTTAACAAAAGAAACTAAGTTGGTGTGCATCCAACTTGCTTGCTCATGAAGACCTAGGGCATTTTGAGGAAGCCCATCATTGGAATATACAAGCCAAGTTCTATAATGAAAAATTCCCACTAGTATATGAAAGTGACAACATAGGAGACTCTCTATTATGAAGATCATGGTGCTACTTTGAAGCACAAGTGTGGTAAAAGGATAGTAGCATTGTCCCTTCTCTCTTTTTCTCTCATTTTTTTTGGTGGGCTTCTTTGGCCTCTTTTTTTATTTGGGCTTCTTTGGCCTCTTTTATTTTGCTAAAGTCCGAAGTCTCATACCGACTTATGGTGGAATCGTAGTCTTCATCATCCTTTCCTCACTTGGGACAATGCTCTAATAATGAAGATCATCACACTTTTATTGATTTACAACTCAAGAATTACAACTCAATACTTAGAACAAAATATGACTCTACGTGAATGCCTCCGGTGGTGTACAGGGATATGCAATGAATCAAGAGTGACATGTATGAAAGAATTATGAAGGTGGCCTTGCCACAAATACGATATCAACTACATGATCATGCAAAAGCAATATGACAATGATGGAGCGTGTCATAATAAATGGAATGGTGGAAAGTTGCATGGCAATATATCTCGGAATGGCTATGGAAATGCCATAATAGGTAGGTATGGTGGCTGTTTTGAGGAAGGTATATGGTGGGTGTATGGTACCGGCGAAAGTTGCACGGCACAAGAGAGGCTAGCAATGGTGGAAGGGTGAGAGTGCGTATAATCCATGGACTCAACATTAGTCATAAAGAACTCATATACTTATTGCAAAAATCTACAAGACATCAAATCAAAGTACTACGTGCATGCTCCTAGGGGGATAGATTGGTAGGAAAAGACCATCGCCCGTCCCCGACCGCCACTCATAAGGAAGACAATCAATAAATAAATTATGCTCCAACTTCATCACAAAGCGGTTCACCATACGTGCATGCTACGGGAATCATAAACTTCAACACAAGTATTCCTCAAATTGACAACTACTTAACTAGCATGACTCTAATACCAACATCCTCATATCTCAAAGCAATTATCAAGCATCAAATTGATCATGACATCCAATTCACTTTCTATGATAGTTTTTATTATACCCAACTTGGATGCCCATCATTCTAGGAGCAATTTTATAACCATAGCAAATACCATGCTGTTCTAAAAGACTCTCAAAATAATATAAGTGAAGCATGAGAGATCAATAATTTCTACAAAGTTAAGCCACAGCCATGCCCTAAAAAGATATAAGTGAAGCACTAGAGCAAAATTATCTAGCTCAAAAGATATAAGTGAAGCACATAGAGTATTCTAATAAATTCCAAATCATGTGTGTCTCTCTCCCAAAAGGTGTGTAAAACAAGTATGATTGTGGTAAACTAAAAATCAAAGATTCATATCATAGAAGATGCTTCAAGCAAAACACATATCATGTGGTGAATAAAAATATAGCTCCAAGTAAAGTTACCGATAGACAAAGACGAAGGAGGGGATGCCTTCCGGGGCATCCCCAAGCTTAGGATTTTGGTTGTCCTTGAATAATCTTGGGGTGCCATGGGCATCCCCAAACTTAGGTTCTTGCCACTCCTTATTCCATAGTCCATCAAATCTTTACCCAAAACTTGAAAACTTCACAACACAAAACTCAACAGGAAATCTCATAAGCTCCGTTAGTGCAAGAAAGAAAAACCACCACATAAGGTACTGTAATGAAATCATTATTTATTTATATTGGTGTTAAACCTACTGTATTCCAACTTCTCTATGGTTTATACCCCCCAATACGAGCCATAGATGCATCAAAATAAGCAAACAACACACGAAAAACAGAATCTGTCAAAAACAGAACAGTCTGTAGCAATCTGTAACTTTAGACTACTTATGGAACTCTAAAAATCCTATAAAATTAGGAAGTACTGGGAAATTTGTCTATTGATCAACTGCAAAAATAATCAACTAAAAATCACGTTCCTGTGATTTATTAAAATTGTTCTCGTGGGTGCAACAGTTTCTGTTTTTCAGCAGAATCAAATTAACTATCACCGTAGGTTATCCTATAAGTTCTACTTTGCACAAACACTAATTAAAACATAAAACTACATATAAAAAGGGGATATATGAATTATTTATTACTAAACAGAATCAAAAAGCAAGAAAAAAAATAAAAATGGGTTGCCTCCCAACAAGCGCTATCGTTTAACGCCCCTAGCTAGGCATAAAAGCGAGGATAGATCTAAGTATTGCCATAATAATAAGATAGATCACGAAAACTCATTCCATATTGCCTACTTTCTGCAGCAAGTTATCTTTGAGGCAAGCAAAAGTAATCAAAAGGGCTAAATTTAATGGGACAAAAGTCCCCAAGATCCATCTCGGGAGGTATGGGTTCCTCCTTTGGCCCTTCATATTGCACAACCAATTCATCATTATAAGCATTCTTTTGGCAGAACTTCATGAGCCTATAATCAAGAGAATATCCTAACTCATTATTTCGAATAGCAAAATCATTATTAAGTTCGGAAATTCTATCAACTAGAACATTGGTAGGAACCTTTTTTCTAAGGTTTTCATTAAAAGCAACATAGTCTAAGGATTGAAAACGCATCATGTCCTCTTGATCAAAGAGGATTGCCTCTATGGGAGGACGGCCAGCGTCCACCTTATAATGTGCAAAAGTTTCTTTGACTTCTTTATTATAAATCTGAACTCATGTGCCAAAAAGATAGTAGCTGCGTGCTTAACAGAAGAATGCTCAAATTCTAGAAAAATCCTTTGTATGCAAGGATGGATGTGCATAAACTGTCTTTCAAGTTCAACTATAAGCATGGCGATAGCATCCGCAAGACTACTAGTTCTATGAAGAATAGAACCACCCATAGAAGCTAAAGCACCGGCACAAGTAAAGAAATCTTGAATAACCCCTTTTCCAATAATATTACCACTACCGATTCAAAACTTTTTAGTATGCAGGGTAGTGGGTTCTTCAGCAGGAGCATCAAAATTTTCGATGTTATTACTATTGTCCTTATCAATGATAATCTCCCCAGTTTCAGTCATAACGCTAGAAAAATGCGAGGAGCAAGCAAAAGAGAGAGGCGAAAGGGAAATAGATGGCGAATAAAACGGCAAGGGTGAAGTGGGGGAGAGGAAAACGAGAGGCAAATGGCAAATAATATAATGCGAGGGAGATGAGTTTGTGATGGGTAATTGGTATGTCTTGACTTGAGCGAAGACCTCCCCGGCAACGGCGGCAGGAATCCTTCTTGCTACCTCTTGAGCACTGTGTTGGTTTTCCCTTGAAGAGGAAAGGGTGATGCAGCAAAGTAGCGTAAGTATTTCCCTCAGTTTTTGAGAACTAGGGTATCAATCCAGTAGGAGGCTACTCAAAAGTTCCTCGTACCTACACAAACAAACAAGAACCTCGCAACCAACGCGATAGAGAGGTTGTCAAGCCCTTCACGGCAACTTGCAAAAGTGAGATCTGATAGAGATAATAAGATAAGATAAATATTTTTGGTATTTTTATGATATAGATTGGAAAGTAAAGATTGCAAATAAAGATAGATGAAAACTTATATGATAAAAGATAGACCCAGGGCCATAGGTTTCACTAGTGGCTTCTCTCAAGATAGCATAAGTATTACGGTGGGTGAACAAATTACCGTTGAGCAATTGATAGAAAGTGCATAGTTATGAGATTATCTAGGCATGATCATGTATATAGGCATCACGTCCACAACAAGTAGATCGAAACGATTCTACATCTACTACTATTGCTCCACACATCAACCGACTCCTGCCTGCATCTAGAGTATTAAGTTCATAAGAATAGAGTAACGCATTAAGAAAGATGACATGATGTAGAGGGATAAACTCAAGAAATATGATATAAACCCCATCTTTTATCCTCAATGGCAACAATACAATACGTGCCTTCTGCCCCTGCTTTCACTGGGAAAGGACACCGCAAGATTAAACCCAAAGCTAAGCACTTATCCCATTGCAAGAAAGATCAATCTAGTAGGCCAAACCAAACTGATAATTCGAAGAGATTTGCAAAGATAACCAATCACACATAAAAGAATTCGGAGGAGATTCAATTATTTCTCATATATAAACTTGATCATAAACCCACAATTCATCGGATGTCGACAAACACACCGCAAAAAGACTTACATCGAATAGATCTCCAAGAAGATCGAGGAGAACTTTGTATTGAGATTCAAAGAGAGAGAAGAAGCCATCTAGCTAATAACTATGGACCCGAAGGTCTGTGGTAAACTACTCACAACTCATCGGAGAGGCCTTGGAGATGATGTAGAGGCCCTCCATGGTTGATTCCCCCTCTGGCTGAGCGCCGACAAAGGCTCCAAGATGGGATCTCGTGGATACAGAAGGTTGCGGCGGTGGAAATAGTTTTTCGTGGTGCTCCTGGATGTTTTCAGGGTACGTGGATATATATAGGCAAAGGAGGTAGGTCAGGGGAGCCACGAGGGGCCCACGAGGGTGGGGGGCGCGCCGGGCACCCTCGTGGCCTCCTCGTTTGCTTCTTCACATCCACTCTAAGTCTCCTGGATTGTGTTTGTTCCTAAAAGATCGCTCTCGAAGGTTTCATTCCGTTTGGACTCCATTTGATGCTCCTTTTTCGAAACACTGAAATAGGCAAAAAAAATAGCAATTAATTTGGGCCTCCGGTTAGTAGGTTAGTTCCAAAAATGATATAGAAGTGTAAAGTAAAGCCCATAAACATCCAAAACGGGTAATATAATAGCATGGAACAATCAAAAGTTATAGATACGTTGAAGACGTATCATTGACTCTTTCCGGTGTCTGCTAGTTTTCAATGACTAAGATTATAGTCTGCTAGTTTTCAATGAAGTTTCTGATTCATACTTTACATTGCAAATAGATTGTTGCTTAAGCATAAGAAATCATATGACAATATTTATGTTGTTGTTCTAAGAATGATCATGATGCCCTCATGTCCGTATTTATTTTATCAACACCTCTATCTCTAAACACGTGGACATATTTTTCGATATCGGCTTCCGCTTGAGGACAAGCGAGGTCTAAGCTTGGGGAGTTGATACATCCATTCTGCATCATGCTTTTATAACAATATTTATTGCATTATGGGTTGTTACTACACATTATGTCACAATACTTACGCCATTTCTCTCTTATTTTACAAGGTTTACGTGAAGAGGGAGAATGCCGACAGCTAGAATTCTGGGCTGGAAAAGGAGCAAATATTAGAGACCTATTATGCACAACTCCAAAAGTCCTGAAACTCCTAGAAAGTCAGTTTTGGAATATATTAAAAATATTGGGCGAAGAAAGCACCAGAGGGGGCCCAGCCACCGTCCACGAGGGTGGAGGGCGCACCCTACCCCCCCCCGGGTGCGCCCCCTGCCTCATGGGCCACCTGGCAGGCCCCCGATGCCCATCTTCTGCTATATGGTGTCTTTTGCCCTGTAAAAAATTAGAAGGAAGCTTTTGGGACGAAGCGCCGCCGTCTCGAGGCGGAACCTTGGCGGAACCAATCTAGGGCTCCGGCGGAGCTTTTTTGCTGGGGAAACATCCCTTCGGGAGGGGGAAATTGTCACCATCGATCCTCTCATCGAGAGGGGGTCTATCTCCATCAACGTCTTTGCCATCACCATCTCCTCTCAAACCCTAGTTCATCTCTTGTATCCGATCTTTGTCTCAAAACCTCAGATTGGTACCTGTGGGTTGCTAGTAGTGTTGATTACTCCTTGTAGTTGATGCTAGTTGGTTTATTCGGTGGAAGATCATATGTTCAGATCCTTTATGCATATTAATACCCCTTTGATTATGAACAAGAATATGATCTGTGAGTGTTTACATTTGTTCCTGAGGACATGGGAGAAGTCTTGTTATAAGTAGTCATGTGAATTTGGTATTCGTTTGATATTTTGATGAGATGTATGTTGTCTCTCCTCTAGTGGTGTTATGTGAACGTCGACTACATGACACTTCACAATTGTTTGGGCCTAGGGGAAGGCATTGGGAAGTAATAAGTAGATGATGGGTTGCTAGAGTGACATAAGCTTAAACCCTAGTTTATGCGTTGCTTCGTAAGGGGCTGATTTGGATCCATATGTTTAATGCTATGGTTAAGTCTACCTTAATTTTTCTTTCATAGTTGTGGATGCTTGCGAGAGGGGTTAATCATAAG
Organism: Aegilops speltoides; assembly: GCA_021437245.1. Taxonomy (NCBI): domain Eukaryota; kingdom Viridiplantae; phylum Streptophyta; class Magnoliopsida; order Poales; family Poaceae; genus Aegilops; species Aegilops speltoides. Next base: position 337,854,327 of record CM038146.1, read on the forward strand.
TGGGATGATTGTCCAAGGAAGGGCAGTACCCAAGCACCAGTCCACCCACGTATCAAATTATTAAAGGAACGAACGCGGATCATATGAGCATGATGAAAACTAGTTTGATGATAATTCCCATGTGTCCTCGGGAGCACTTTGTTTTATATAAGAGTTTGTCCAGGCTTGTCCTTTGCTATAAAATGGATTGGGCCACCTTGCTGCACCTTATTTACTTTTGTTACTCGTTACCCGTTATGAATTACCTTATCACAAAACTATCTATTATCGATAATTTTAGTGCTTGCAGAGAATACCTTACTGAAAGCACTTGTCATTTCCTTTTGATCCTCGTTGGGTTCGACACTCTTACTTATCTAAAGGACTACGATAGATCCCCTATACTTGTGGATCATCAGCTGACGGGTGTTCGTTTCTCCAACTTTAGTTGAATCGAGTTTGACTACGGCAAGTCCTTGTTGAAGGTTAAAACATCACACTTGACGAAAAATCCTTGTGGTTTTGATGTGCTAGAAGCCCGTAGCAGCCACGTAAAATGTGCAACGACAAAGTAGAGAACATCTAACTTGTTTTTGCAGGGCTTGTTGCGATGTGATATGGTCAAGGCATGAAAGATATAAATTGTTGTATGAGATGATCATGTTTTGTAACAGAGTTATCGGCAACTGGCAGGAGCCATATGGTTGTCGCTTTATTGTATGAAATTCAATCGCCATGTAATTGCTTTACTTTATCACTAAGCGGTAGCGATAGTCATAGTAGCAATAGTTGGCGAGACGACAATGATGCTACGATGGATATTAAGGTGTCAAGCCGGTGACGATGGAGATCATGACGATGCTTCGGTGATGGAGATCATGAGCACAAGATGATGATGGCCATATCATGTCACTTATTTTTGTTGCATGTGATCTTTATCTTTTATGCATCTTATTTTGCTTAGTACGGTGGTAGCATTTTAAGATGATCCCTTACTAAATTTCAAGGTATAAGTGTTCTCCTTGAGTATGCACTGTCGCTACAGTTCGTCGTGCCGAGACACCATGTGGTGATCAGGTGTGATAAGCTCTACGTTCACATACAACGGGTGCAAGCTAGGTTTGCACATGCAGAATACTCAGGTTAAACTTGACGAGCCTAGCATATGCTGATATGGCCTGGGAACACTAAGACCGAAAGGTCGAACGTGAATCATATAGTAGATATGATCAACATTGTGATGTTCACCACTGAAAACTACTCCATCTCACATGATGATCGGACATGGTTTAGTTGACTTGGATCACGTGATCATTTAGATGACTAGAGGGATGTCTATCTAAGTGGGAGTCCTTAAGTAATATGATTAAATGAACTCTAATTTATCTTGAACTTATTAGTGATAGTTTTTGCATGTCTATGTTATTGTAGATCAATGGCTCGTGCTACCGTTCTTTTGAATTTTAATGCGTTCCTATAGAAAGCTAAGTTGAAAGATGATGGTAGCAATTACACGGACTGGGTTCATAACTTGAGGATTATCCTCATTGCTGCACAGAAGAATTATGTCCTTGAAGCACCGCTAGGTGCTAGGCCTGCTGCAGACGCAACTATGGACATTTTGAACGTCTGGCAAAGCAAAGCTAATGACTACTTGATAGTTTAGTGTGCTATGCTTTACGGCTTAGAATCGGGACTTCAAAGACATTTTGAATGTCATGGAGCATATGAGATGTTCTAGGAGTTGAAGTTAATATTTCAAGAAAATGCCCGAGTTGGGAGATATGAAGTCTCCAACAAGTTCTATAGCTGTAAAATGGAGGAGAATAGTTCTGTCAGTGAACACATACTCAGAATGTCTGGGTACCATAACCACTTGACTCAGGTGGGAGCTAATCTTCCTGATGATAGTGTCATTGACAAAGTTCTTCAATCACTGCCACCAAGCTATAAAGGCTTCATGATGAACTATAATATGCAAGGGATGACAAAGGCTAAAGGCTGCAGAGGTAGAAATCAAGAAGGAGCATCAAGTGTTGATGGTCAATAAGACCACTAGTTTCAAGAAAAAGGGCAAAGGGAAGAAGGGGAACTTCAACAAGAACGACAAGCAAGTTGCTGCTCAAGGGAATAAGCCCAAGTCTGGACATAAGCCTGAAACTGAGTGCTTCTTATGCAAAGGGACTGGTCACTGGAAGCGGAACTGCCCCAAGTATTTGGCGGATAAGAAGGATGGCAAAGTGAAAGGTATATTTGATATACATGTTATTGATGTGTACCTTACTAATGCTCGTAGTAGCGCCTGGGTATTTGATACTGGTTCTGTTGCTCATATTTGCAACTTGAAGCAGGGGCTACGGATTAAACAAACATTGGCTAAGGACGAGGTGATGATGCGCGTCAGGAATGGTTCCAAGGTCGATGTGATCGTCGTCGGCACGCTACCTCTACATCTACCTTTGGGATTAGTTTTGGACCTGAATAATTGTTATTTGGTGCCAGTGTTGAGCATGAACATTATATCTGGATCTTGTTTGATGCGAGACGGTTATTCATTTAAATCAGAGAATAATGGTTGTTCTATTTATATGAGTAATATCTTTTATGGTCATGCACCCCTGTTGAGTGGTCTATTTTTATTGAATCTCGATCGTGGAGATACACATGTTCATAATACTGAAGTCAAAAGATGCAAAGTAGATAATTATAGTGCAACTTATTTTTGGCAGTGCCGTTTGGGTCATATTGGTGTAAAGCGCATGAAGAAACTCCATGCTGATGGGCTTGTGGAATCACTTGATTATGAATCACTTGGTGCTTGCAAACCATGCCTTATAGGAAAGATGACTAAAACTCCGTTCTCTGGAACAATGGAATGAGCTACTGACTTATTGGAAATAATACATAACGATGTATGCGGGCCAATGAGTGTAGAGGCTCGTGGTGGGTATCATTATTTTCTTACCTTCACAAATGATTTGAGCAGATATGGTCATATCTACTTAATGAAGCATAAGTCTGAAACATTTGAAAATTTCAAAGAATTTCAGAGTCAAGTGGAAAATCATCGTAACAAGAAAATAAAGTTTCTATGATCTGATCATGGAGGCGAATATTTGAGTTACGAGTTTGGTATCCATTTGAAACAATGTGGAACAGTTTCACAACTCACGCCACCTGGAACACCACAGTGTAATGGTGTGTCCGAACGTCATAACCGTACTTTATTGGATATGGTGCGATCTATGATGTCTCTTACTAATTTACCGCTATCGTTTTGGGGTTATGCTTTAGAGACGGCTGCATTCACTTTAAATAGGGCACTATCGAAATCCGTTGAGACGACGCCTTATGAACTGTGGTTTGGCAAGAAACAAACGTTGTCGTTTCTTAAAGTTTGGGGCTGCGATGCTTATGTGAAAAAGCTTCAACCTGATAAGCTCGAACCCAAATCAGAGAAGTGTGTCTACATAGGATACCCAAAGGAAACATTTGGGTACATCTTCGATCACAGATCCGAATGCAAGATATTCATTGCTAAGAATGGATCCTTTCTAGAGAAGGAGTTTCTCTCGAAAGAAGTGAGTGGGAGGAAAGTAGAACTTGATGAGGTAGTTGTACCTTCTCCAGAATTGGAGAGTAATTCATCACAGAAATCAGTTCCAGTGATTCCTACACCAATTCGCGAGGAAGCTAATGATGATGATCATGAAACTTCAGGTCAAGTTACTACCGAACCTCGTAAGTCTTCCAGAGTGCGATCCGCACCAGAGTGGTACGGTAATCCTGTTCTGGAAGTCATGTTACTAGACCATGATGAACCTACGAAATATGAGGAAGCGATGATGAGCCCAGATTCCACGTAATGGCCCGAGGCCATGAAATCTGAGATGGGATCCATGTATGAGAACAAAGTGTGGACTTTGGTGGACTTGCCCGATGATCGGCAAGCCATATAAAATAAATTGATCTTCAAGAAGAAGATCGACGCTGACGGTAATGTTACTGTCTACAAAGCTCGACTTGTTGCGAAATGTTTTTGACAAGTTCAAGGAGTTGACTACAATGAGACCTTCTCACCCGTAGCGATGCTTAAGTCTATCCGAATCATGTTAGCAATTGCCGCATTTTATGATTATGAAATTTGGCAGATGGATGTCAAAACTGCATTCTTGAATGGATTTCTGGAAGAAGAGTTGTATATGATGCAACCAGAAGGTTTTGTCGATCCAAAGGGTGATAACAAAGTATGCAAGCTCTAGCGATCCATTTATGGACTGGTGCAAGCCTCTCGGAGTTGGAATAAACGCTTTGATAGTGTGATCAAAGCATATGGTTTTATACAGACTTTTGGAGAAGCCTGTATTTACAAGAAAGTGAGTGGGAGCTCTGTAGTATTTCTAATATTATATGTGGATGACATATTGTTGATTGGAAATGATATAGGATTTCTGGATAGCATAAAGGGATACTTGAATAAGAGTTTTTCAATGAAAGACCTCGGTGAAGCTGCTTACATATTGGGCATCAAGATCTATAGAGATAGATCAAGACGCTTAATTGGACTTTCACAAAGCACATACCTTGATAAAGTTTTGAAGAAGTTCAAAATGGATCAGTCAAAGAAAGGGTTCTTGCCTGTGTTACAAGGTGTGAAGTTGAGTCAGACTCAATGCCCGACCACTGCAGAAGATAGAGAGAAAATGAAAGTCATTCCCTATGCTTCAACCATAGGTTTATCATGTATACAATGCTATGTACCAGACCTGATGTGTGCCTTGCTATTAGTATAGCAGGGTGGTACCAAAGTAATCCAGGAGTGGAGCACTGGATAGCGGTCAACAACATTTCGAAATACCTAAAAAGGACTAAGGATATGTTTCTCATTTATGGAGGTGACAAAGAGCTCGTCGTAAATGGTTACGTCGATGCAAGCTTTGACACTGATCCGGATGAATCTAAGTCGCAATCGGGATACATATTTATATTGAATGGAAGAGTTGTCAGTTGGTGCAGTTCCAAGCAAAGCGTCGTGGCGGGATCTACGTGTAAAGCGGAGTACATAACTGCTTCGGAAGCAGCAAATGAAGGAGTCTAGATGAATGAGTTCATATCCAATCTAGGTGTCATACCTAGTGCATCGGGTCCAATGAAAATCTTTTGTGACAATACTGGTGCAATTGCCTTGGCAAAGCAATCCAGATTTCACAAGAGAACCAAGCACATCAAGAGACGCTTCAATTCCATTGGTCATCAAGTGTCGGAGGGAGACATAGAGATTTGCAAAATACATACGGATCTGAATGTTACGGACCCGTTGACTAAGCCTCTTCCACGAGCAAAACATGATCAACACCAAGACTCAAAGGGTGTTAGAATCATCACTTTGTAATCTAGAATTATTGACTCTAGTGCAAGTGGGAGACTGAAGGAAATGTGCCCTAGAGGCAATAATAAAGTTGTTTTTTATATTTCCTTATATCATGATAAATGTTTATTATTCATGCTAGGATTGTATTAACCAGAAACTTAGTACATGTGTGAATACATAGACAAAACATAGTGTCCCTAGTATGCCTCTACTTGACTAGCTCGTTAATCAAAGATGGTTGTGTTTCCTAACCATAGACATGTGTTGTCATTTGATGAATGGGATCACATCATTAGGAGAATTATGTGATGGACAAGACCCATCCGTTAGCTTAGCATTATGATCGTTACAGTTTCATTGCTGCTGCTTTCTTCATGACTTATACATGTTCCTCAGACTATGAGATTATGCAACTCCCGAATACCGAAGGAACACCTTGTGTGCTATCAAACGTCACAACGTAACTAGGTTATTATAAAGATGCTCGGTGTCTCTGAAGGTGTTTGTTGGGTTGGCATAGATCGAGATTAGGATTTGTCACTCCGAGTTTCGGAGAGGTATCTCTGGGCCCTATTGATAATGCTCGTCGCTATAAGCCTCGCAAGCAATGTGACTAATGAGTTAGTTGCATAATGAAGTATTACGACATGAGTAAAGAGACTTGCCGGTAACGAGATTGAACTAGGTATGCTGATACCGATGATCAAATCTCGGGCAAGTAACATACTGATGACAAAGCGAACAACGTATGTTGTTATGCGGTTTGACCGATAAAAATCTTCATAGAATATGTAGGAGCCAATATGAGCATCCAGGTTCCGCTATTGGTTATTGATCGGAGATGTGTCTCGATCAGGTCTACATAGTTCTCGAACCCGTAGGGTCCGCACGCTTAACGTTCGATGACGATTTGTATTATGAGTTATGTGTTTTTGATGACCAAAGTTTTGTTGGAGTCCCGGATGAGATCACGGACGTGACAAGGAGTCTCGAAATGGCCGAGAGATAAATATTGATATATTAGACTATGTTATTTGGACACCAGAAGAGTTCCGAGTGGTTTCGGGTAAAAACGGAGTGCCGAAAGGGGTTACCGGAACCCCCCGGGGAAGCAATGGGCCAACATGGACCATAGGGGAGAGAGAGGGCAGCCCACATCGGGGAGGTGCCCCCCATGGGGATTCCGAATAGGACAAGGGAAGGGGGCATGGCCCCCCTTTCCCTTTCCCTTTCCCTCTCCCTCTCCCTTCCTTCCCCTCTTCCTCCAGGTGGAATCCTACTAGGACTTGGAGTCCTAGTAGGACTCCCTTCTCCTGGCGTGCCCTGCAAGGCCCGGCTGGCCTCCCCCTCTCCTCTTTATATACGGGGGCTGGGGGTGTCGGTGTCAAAACCGGCGGATCTCGGGTAGGGGGTCCCGATCTGTGCGTCTAAGGCTAATGGTAACAGGAGGCAAGGGACACGATGTTTTACCCAGGTTCGGGCCCTCTCGATGGAGGTAAAACCCTACTTCCTGCTTGATTGATCTTGATGATATGAGTATTACAAGAGTTGATCTACCACGAGATCATAGAGGCTAAACCCTAGAAGCTAGCCTATGAGGATTATGATCGTCCTTCCACGGACTAAATCCTCCGGTTTATGTAGACACCGGGGGGGGCTAGGGTTTACACAGAGTCGGTTACTAAGAAGGAGATCTAATATCCGGATCGCCAAGCTTGTCTTCCACACAAAGGAGAGTCCCATCCGGACACGGGACGAAGTCTTGAGTCTTGTAACTCCACAGTCCAACAGTCCGGCCAAAGTATATAGTCCGGCTATCCAGATACCCCCAAATCCAGGACTCCCTCAGTAGCCCGTAAACCAAGCTTCAATGACGATGCGTCCGTCGCGTAGATTGTCTTCGGCATTGCAAGGCGGGTTCCATCTCCTAATACTCCAATGTACCTGTTGTAATGAACAATGTCCAGCTTCCCATCAATGTTGTACTCCTCGGCTTCTGTGCTTCAATAATGGCCATCTCCACGTGTCGAGCGAATACGAGGAGCCGGGGCATTTTCAAATTTACCACCCCGGCCCTGTAGGCAAACCGTCTATTTGAAGGGATGGGCATCCTCAGATCCAAACCTCACCTTCTTTCCTTGAGCAAGCATCCAACAGAGCGCTCCCGAAGAAAACCATTCCAACATGGCCGGTCGCCGCAGCTCCTCTTCTCGCTCCCTTAGCTCCAAGCCAGGTGATTGGGAAGAGTGTTCTGTTCCTCATAGCTGTTTAGTAGAGTTGCAGACCCAAGGGTTTCTTCCACCGGTGTTCATGGTCCCCGTCCGAGCCGGACTAGCCACCTATGATGGCAGGGAGCAAGCGGAGAGATTTCCTAGCCCATCTCAGGGGGAGCGAGTATCCCTCATCCCATATTTGCTATGAGGCATCGGGTTTCCAATTCACCCATTCCTTTGCGGGGTCCTGGAGTTCTATGGCCTCCAGCTGCATAACTTCACCCCCACCTCCGTGCTGCACACCGCAGGATACGTATCTGGGTTGTGAGGCTCACTTCGGGTTATGGAAGAAGTTGTTCTGCCTTGTCCCTCGCAACCAGGGGGAATCCATATGTCAAGTGGGCGGAGCCGAAATATGGCGCGTCGCCGAGACTGGATACCTGTCCGGTACTCCCAAGAAGACACCTGAAAACTGGCCCTCGGAGTGGTTTTATGTTGATGACGTTCCCCTTCCGGATCCAGTCCGGACGGGCCTCCCTGAGTTCAATAAAGCTCCGCCGAAGACACGCCGAAGTTGGCGCCCTCGGGGCCCCCAAGAGGAAGATACCAGAGAAGTCCACTTCCTGATGAGAAGGATAAAGACTCTGGCCAAATCAGGGCTGACAATAGTCGAGGTTATAGCAATATGCATAATGCGGGGGGTGCAGCCACTTAAATATCGGGGGAAGCCTATGTGGCACTTCAATGGGTAAGATGATGCCACCCGCTGTGGTCGCAAAGGTCCGGACTCCGCCACTGCTCTGGCGAGAATACTGTCCGATTTGTATAAAGGAGAAGAAGAGGAATTTCTTCATATTAAACCGCAGGACGGTTTTTCCATGTACAACCCCCCAAGCTGGGTAAGTCGTCACTCTTTCCCCCACTCTATTCATTCCGGCACCCTTCATCATAATCATTTACCTTGATATCTCTGAGCAGGAACTAAGGCGGGCCGTGGAAGGATTCAACAGCCCCTCCCCGCAGCCAGAGGACCCCGTAAGGGCCTTCGATCCAGGACTTGAAGAGGATCCAGATATATCTGTGGAGCTTGTCAATGGGACATTTTATCGGGCCAGCTGCGATGGCGCCTCGGTGTCTATTATCGCCGACTATCCCGGACTGCTACCTGCATCGCGTGTAAGCAAAGCCGAAACCTTATCCTTTGAAGAGGACTCCTTTCTGATACCAGGCCTTATGCATAAAATATCGTATTTTTATAGAGACGACCATCGGAACATGGTGCCGAGCCCCTGGGGGCTCGTCGGCAAAGGGCGTCTGGGTCAGGCAAGCTTAAGAGGAAGGCGGTTAGGGCAGAAACGCTGTTATAGAGGTGTGGTAAAAACCTGCTCTGTGATTATCGTGTTTGAAGTGTAACAGCGTCCTTCGTGTTCTGGCAGAAAGAGGTGTCACCAAACTATATCCGGAGATCCTGCCAATCACGCCTCTACCAGCTGGATTCCAGAACTGGCTTCGAGGGAGGAGGTCGATGCGGGGCCGATGCCGAATTGTCCTCCAAAAAGGGATGCGGATATGCTCTCCACCACAAACTCCAAAGTAGAGAGTGCCATGAATCACCGGCGCCGACGGGCCGTACTTCGCAATAGCATCTTTTCCGAAGAGGCATTCAATGCTTTCAATTCGGGAGACGCATACAGCCGAGCCGCTCAAGGCGGGCTTACCCGAGCGACGGACCAGTATGCAAAAGATATACGGGTAAGGAAATTTGATAAGCATGTATAGCAGTAGCCCCTGAGACTTGAAATGGTTGGAACAACTGATTTAAGGATCATTTTATGCACAGGTTCTTGTGGAGAAGAATACCCAATTATCTCAAGAGCTGGAGGAGTGCAAGACCCAGCTGAGGGCCGCGGTTGCCAAACTAGAGAAATCCTAGAAGGCCTCATCTGGTAACATTTGTCTCAATAGAGAAATCTTAAAGGAATGTACCAGTTAGCAATTGGCTTGCTTCGTAAGTCTAACAGCAAATTCTATAGACAATCTAGGGACGATCCGGAAATCGTAAGAGATAGCGAGTCGCATCTCCAAAGACAGCTGAAGGCTGGCAAGCCTGTGCTTATGCAGGTTAGGCAGGAGAAAAACAATCTCCAAGATGCCAACGTCCGACTGGGCATTGAATTATTAGATGTTCGAGCTCAGCTGGCGGACTCCGTGAAGGAGAACAGAAGGCTTCGTCGCGGCATTTACGGTAAGTGCCTAAAAAACTACAATACAGCTCGGCAAGGAAGCATATTAAAAGATTTTATATTTGTAGGTATGTTGACGGGCCGTCCTGAAGAGGATATGCCCGGGTCCGCAGGTGATTTATTGCAAGACCTCTCACAACTGCACGAACGAGTTCGGCAGGTGATGCAGGGTATTGCCCAGGCCTTGTGGCCATCCACTTCCCTGCCAAGGGGCATGGGGGAGCTCGTGGATATGCTCCAAGGAGCATGGCGGCGCTTCCGTTTGTGGAAGATTTCAGCCTGCTGACAAGGTGCAAGGGAAGCCTGGGCCATGGTGAAGACGCGCTACACCAAGCTTGACCCGAACCATATGGTCAAAGTCGGACCGGCGGGGCCAGATGGGCAAGAAATTCCCGTGAGTCTGGTGTATGACCAGGTAGCGTTAGCATAAAGTATTCCCAACAGGATTGCAAGCTAGATAGCTGTTGGGCGGTATAGAGGAAGAATATAGTCAGTCCGGTGACTATGTAATTCAATGGACATATGTAGTCCCTAGCGGATTAAAATCATTTGTCATGGCGGACCTTTTGCTTCAGCCCCGGATCCGACGGTCAAGGGGTGTATCCGAATACCCGCTCGCTTATGCGAGAACCGGGTATGCGTGGAAACCAGCAGGGTCATAAGTGCTTGAACAGACAGGTACCCAACTAGTTATGTTATATTACATGGGTAGTAAGAAACATCTTCCAGGTAGAATAGTTCCGTTAGGGGTTCCTTTCCCTGGGTACGCATGCATCGATGTGCATGTCCGAACTGCGAACAGAAACGCAGGATACAAAACTTCTAGGGGTTCACATTGTAATAAATGAAAGAAACATCTTTTGTTCACCGACTGAATATTCCCTTGAGAACGCTAGCTTTCGGCTTCACCCAGTCTGAGGTACACATCCGGCTGAATTAACGGGAATGTAGGGCATAAACACAAGAGCCAGGCAACCCAGCATGGCCACATCTTAAGTCAAATTGATGCATATAAAGGTGAAGAAAAGGCACATATGGAAAAAGAACGCATATGTGATAGGCAAGACGCCATGAAAGTAATTATATTCAGCTTCCGTATAGGAAGCCCCCAGGTATGGTTTACACACATGGTGCGGCCGGAGTGATCTGAGCATCCGCACTGTATTCAGTACTTTATGCGAAGAAGGAAAAAGATGAGAAAGGAAAAAGGGGAGGAACATAATTAAAAGGGGCGGGGGTAAGGAGACGAACACTTAGTTCGACACTAGGCATAGAATCTCCGGAGTCTGGCCTCGTTCCTGGGGTTCGGCTCGAGTCTGTTAGCGGATGTGTTGCGCAGGCGGTACGCTCCTCCGGTGAGAACTTTATCAATAATCAAGGGACCCTCCCACTTAGGTTTGAGATTTTCCTTCTTCTTCTCCGGTAGGCGTAGAACGAGTTTGCCAATATTATAAGTTTTGGCCCGCACTTCTCTGCTTTGATACCGTCGAGCCCGCTGCTGATAGAATGCAGAACGGGCTTTTGTGACGTCACGCTCCTCCTCTAGGGCATCTAAGTTGTCCTGCCGATCTAACTCGGCTTCCTTCTCTTCGTACATGCGCATGCGAGGTGAGTCGTGGATTATGTCGCATGGTAGTACTGCTTCTGCGGCGTACACCATAAAGAATGGTGTGTATTCGGTGGTGCGATTCGGCGTGGTCCGCAGACCCCAGAGTACGGAGTCGAGCTCCTCGACCCAGTGCGTGTCCGATTCTGTCAAGGACCGCACTAGTCTGGGTTTGATGCCGCTCATGATGAGACCGTTTGCACGTTCGACCTGGCCACTTGTTTGGGGATGGTAAACAGAGGCATAATCGAGCTTGATGCCCATGTTGCCGCACCAAGTTTTCACTTCATCGGCTGTGAAGTTTGAGCCATTGTCAGTGATGATGCTGTGGGTGACGCCGTAATGGTGTACAACCCTGATATGAAGTCTATCACTGGTCCGGATTCGGCCGTTTTAACCGGTTTGGCTTCTATCCATTTGGTGAACATGTCCACCGTGACCAATAAGTATTTTTTCTTATGGCTTCCCCCTTTAAGAGGTACGACCATATCCAGCCCCCAGACCATGAATGGCTAGGTAATGGGGATTGTTTGGAGAGCGGTAGGGGGTCTATGGCTCTTATTGGCAAAGAGCTAGCAACCGACGCGATGTTGGACAAGGTCTTGTGCTCTGCTCGGGCTGTCGGCCAATAAAAGCCTGTACGGAAGGCCTTCTTGACAAGGGCCCGAGCCGCAGCGTGGTGCCCGCCGAGTCCGGCATGGATTTCAGCCAAGAGTTGCCGCCCTTCCTCTTCGGAGATTCATCTTTGGAGCACTCCGGTCGCACTTTTCTTATAGAGTTCTCCCTCATGGACTTTGTAGGCCTTGGAACGCCGCACAATACAACGTGCTTCATTTTGCTCCTCGGGGAGCTCCTGCCTATTTAGGTAGGCCAAGAAAGGCTCGGTCCACGAGGCGATTACAACCATGATTTCATGGCCCGAAGGTGTTATTTCGGTGGCGGAGCCTCCGATTACGTCAAATGGTTCGGAATATGGGGTTGTATTCGGATCTGGGATATTGTTGCCGGACTCCCCTTCCCATACCATGGATGGCTTGGACAGTCTTTCTAGGAATATGTTAGGTGGGACAGGGTTGCGCTTAGCACCGATGCGGGCGAGGATATCCGCCGCTTGATTGTTTTCTCGAGCCACATGGTGGAATTCGAGCCCCTCGAACCGAGGTGACATTTTGAGGACGGCATTACGGTAGGCCGCCATTTTCGGATCCTTGGCATCAAAGTCTCTATTTATTTGTGATATTGCGAGGTTTGAATCCCCGCGCACCTCCAGGCGTTGAATGCCCATAGAGACTGCCATCCGAAGGCCATGCAACAGAGCCTCATATTCGGCTGCGTTGTTGGAGTCTGTGTATAATATTTGGAGTACGTATTGGACCGTGTCTCCGGTGGGGGAAGTCAGGACTACACCTGCTCCCAATCCGGCCAACATTTTAGAGCCGTCGAAGTGCATGATCCAATTAGAGTACGCATTGTACTCTTTAGGGAGTTTGGCTTCTGTCCATTCAGCGACAAAGTCAGCCAATACTTGCGGCTTAATAGCCCGCCGTGGTTTGTATGTTATGTCGAACGGAAGGAGCTCGATGGCCAATTTAGCAATCCATCCCGTGGCGTCGCGGTTGTTTATTATGTCGTTGAGTGGTACTTCGGAGGCCACCGTAATCGAACACTCCTGGAAGTAGTGTCGTAGCTTCTGGGATGCCATGAAGACCGCGTATGCTATCTTTTGATAGTGTGGGTATCGGGATTTGCATGGGGTGAGGACAGTGGACACGTAATATACCGGCTTTTGGAGCGGGAATTTGTACCCGTCTGCTTCTCGTTCGACGACGAGCACTGCGCTTACAACTTGATGTGTTGCAGCTATGTACAGTAGCATAGGTTCGCCAATATTTGGCGCTGTCAGGACTGGATTACTGGCCAATAGGGTCTTTATTTCAACCAGTCCGGCCGCGACTGCATCCGTCCACACGAAGTGTTCGATGCGTCAAAGAAGGCGGTAAAGAGGTAGTGCCTTTTCTCCTAATTGGGAGATAAAGCAGCTTAAGGCAGCCACGCATCCAGCTAGTTTCTGGATGTGCTTGAGGTCTATTGGGATAGCCAACTGCGACAGAGCTCGGATTTTCGCTGGATTTGCTTTGATTCCTCTATTGGAAACGATGAAGCCGAGCAACTTCCCGGAGGGTACGTCGAAGACACATTTTCCGAGTTGAGCTTGATGTCGTATGTTTGGAGGTTGTCGAACGTAAGTCTCAAGTCATCTATTAAGGTTTCGACGTGTCTTGTTTTTATGACCACGTCGTCCACATGTGCCTCCACTGCTTTGCCGATTTGCTTCTCCAGGCATGTTTGAATCATGCGTTGATAGGTTGCGCCGGCATTTTTAAGCCCGAAAGGCATAGTGTTGAAGCAGAAGGGACCATATGGCGTTATGAAGGCCGTTGCGGCTTGGTCGGACTCTGCCATCTTTATTTGAAGGTATCCGGAGTATGCGTCGAGGAAACATAGTGAGTCATGTCCTGCGGTGGTGTTGATGATTTGGTCGATGGGAGGGAGGGGGAAGGGATCCTTGGGGCAAGCCTTGTTGAGGCCTTTGAAATCCACGCATAGGCGCCAGGACTTGTCCTTCTTTGGTACCATTACCAGGTTTGCCAGCCAATCCAGATGCTTGATATCTCTGATGAATCCAGCCTCAAGTAGCTTGGCTAGCTCTTCTCCCATGGCTTGCCGTTTAGGCTCTGAGAAGCGCCTAAGAGTCTATTTGACTGGCTTGTATCCTTTCAGTATATTGAGGCTGTGTTCGGCCAGCCTACGTGGGATGCCCGGCATGTCTGAAGGATGCTAGGCGAAAATGTCCCAATTTTTGCATAGGAAGTCTCATAGTGCGGCGTCCATTGTGGGGCTCAACTGTGTCCTGATGGAGGCTGTCTTTGCGGGGTCTGTTGGATGGACCTGGAATTTGACTATCTCGTCTACGGGTTTAAATGAGGTGGACTTGGGTCGTTTGTCGAGTATCACATCGTCCCTGTACACTGTGGTGCGCAGCGTTGTTAGTTCTTCGGCTGCTAGGGCTTCAGATAATGCTTCCAGGGCTAGTGCTGCGGTTTTGTTTTCGGCGAGGAGTGATGATTCCATTGGGTCCGGGCATTTTAAGCTTCATGTACCCATAGTGGGGTATAGCTTGAAAGCTTGTGAATGCGTCCCGCCCTAAAAGGGCGTGGTATCCGCTACTGAAGGGAGTGTCACAGCCCTAGCTTAGCCTTTGCTTGTCCTTGCATGACCATCATGTCATCATGTCTAAATTTCATTTAACTATGAGATGGGGATTCTCAAACCCTAGCGCCAAAAGAATTCGGCTAGGGTCAAAATAAAATCTTTTTCATTGAACTCAAAATGCCCTTTAAAAATGTTCAACATTTCTGGTTTGAGGTGGAAGCATCTACCAAAGATGGTTTACATTTTTGCAGGACATATTTGGGCTTTGAATTAATTCAAACATATTTGAATTGGAGCTATTTAAATGCTATATATATTTTAGGTGCTCCAAATATGTTGGAAATTGTTATGGGTCACTGCAATAATTCAGACAGCACCCCTAATTATTTCCAGGATTTCATAAAATGGTTTAGTATTTTACTATATCAAAACAAAAGAGAATAAATAGAAAACAGAAACAATTTAAATTAGAAAACAGAGAGAGAGTTACCTAGGCCGGCCTACCTGCTCTGGCACTGTAGCGGCCCAGCCCACCGAGGGCAGAGCTGTCTTCTTCCTCCTGCCAGTAGGCAGAGGGGAAGCGTGGCGCGCGCGCGTGCATTCCCGGCCACCTCCTGCTTGCCGACGATCCCCTGGATGCATGGAAGACTTTCCCGTGACGTCCCAATCCCGCAGACCCCCTCGCTAACTCTCCCTCTTCCCTGACTCTCTCTCCCGCGCAGCCCGAGCGTAGCCGTCGTCGCCGTCTGCTGCCACCGCAGCCACCGCCTCCCTCACGGATCTCTCCCCGTGCCCTAGAGCTCCGCTACGAGCTCCGCTTCGTCTTCACCGAGCCACGCTTCGCCGGAAGCTCTGCTCCGCCCTCACGTCGTCATCTTCGTCCTCGGATCGCCGGAGATCCCCGTCGTCGATGCCCCACCCCCAGAGCTTCCCCGACCTCGCCGTCACCTCTGCTGCCCCCGTAGTGAGCTTCTCTCTCTATCCCCCCTGCTACCTCACTCCCACGCGTCCTCTAGCCGCATCTTCTGTCAAGGCCGAATCCCACCGCCGCACGAGCTCGTCGCCGGTGATGCTCCGGTGACCATTTGGTCCCGGGCATGCGCCCATTGTACTCACCGCACCACGTAGACGCCGTATGTGCTAATCGCACATCGCCACGGCCACCGCAACCGCGTCCCCGCACGCCCCCGAGCTCCGGCCGCTGCAAAGCTCGTCCCTGGTGCCTCTGTAGGCCACCCCAGCTCCAGCCGCCTCCACCACTGGATGCGCCACTCCGCCAGCTCCCTGTAGATGCTCCCCGCGCACCAAACTGGACCCCGTAGCAAAATCCCGATGCCCTCCGCCGCGTTTTGGTCGCCGTCGGCAGAACTCCGGCGAAGCCGACGTGGCGCTGTCATTAGCCACTAATGACGCCCTAACAAACCCCTAGCTCACTGACACCTGGGCCCCATGCCCTAACTAATCTAGGTTTAATTTCTGTTTAGATTAGTTTAATAAGGCGGGACCCACCAGTCAGAGTTGACTATGCTGACATGTTCGTTGACCCGACCCCACCTGTCAGTGTCACTAAACACCACCGTGTCACTAACCAGTGGACCCCACTGGTCAAGTTTGACCTGGACCGTGCCCGTTGACCTGCTAACATCATGACGATGTCAGGCTGACGGAGTAGTTATTTTCTGGAATTTTAAATAAATCAGAAATGATTTATAAATTTCAGAAAATAATGCAAACTTCAAAAATTCATAGTAATTCAACCGTAACTCCAAATGAAATAAATTATATATGAAAAATGATCAGAAAAATCCAATCTATATATCTGTACTGGTTTCATGCATGTTAGAACAACTTATGACTACTGTTTAGGACATATGGTATGAATGGCATTTAAATAACCACATGTGGAGTTTGAATTTGAATCTTGGATTCAAACCAACTCCATTTAACCTACTGCTAGATGCATTAGCTCAAATCACAGCATATTGCCATGTCATGATCATGCATCATATTGTGCATTGCATTGGTTGTGTTTCTTCCTTGTTTGTCGGTGTTTGTCCCCTCTCGATAGACGTGGTACCAACGATGAGATCGATGACACCAATGAAGAACTATTACTATCTTCAGAAGTGCCAGGCAAGCAAAACGCCCTTGTTCATTCCAATACAATCCCACTCTCTCGCTCTTGCTCTCTTTTACTGAATTAGGACAACAACGATTCATCTGTTACTTGCAGCGGTAGTTCAACCCCTTTCCTCTGCATGACCTGTCATTGCCACAGTAAATAGATGAAACCCACTAGCATGAGTAGGAGTTGTTTGAGCCCTGATGTGCCTACTCATTCATGCCTGCTATTGCTTAGAGTTGTGTCAGGTCTGATTCATCAGGGATGAATTGGAATGTGGTGAACATGTCCTACTGTTGAGAGCTAAGTGTGTGAACACGATTTGGTAAAGGTAGCGACGAGAGGACATGTAGGAGTACATGGTGGGTTGGGTTGTCTCACTGAAACCGTCGACAGGAACTGAGTTCTGTGTTTGTGATCCATGAACAGTTACTACCACACATTGGGTTTCGGTAACTCGACCCCTCTCGACTTATTAATCAACATGATCTCTGTCCAGGAGTTGCAACTAGTTTCTGGTGTTTGTAGGTAGTGTTAGTAGTCTACGAAGTACAGGTGGGCTTGGGACAGACTAGGCACCGTGTCACGGTGTACCAAGCGTAGATCCACCCGTCGAGGTGGGCTTGGGAACCCTGCTCACATTGTTTGGGGCCGTGGCGACACCCCGCCGGATCTCCTTGCGGATGGAACCCAAATAGGCGATAAACCTGGACGAGAGACTTGTGTGGTTAGTCAGGTCGTGGCCGACTCCCTCGCCAGGCTTCCGCTTGAAGGTTGCCGAGATACACGAGGTGTACATGGCGATAAGTGGCGAGAGTGTGTGTGAAGAAGTACACCCCTACAGGTAACATTATCTATTCGAATAGCCGTGTCCGCGGAAAAGGACTTCTGGGTTGCCTGTATAGTTCATAGACAAGTGAAAGTGGATACTCTAAAATGCGCAAGACAAGCGTGAGTGCTATGGATGGCGTTCTCGTAGGGAGACGGGAGCGGATCCATAGTGGTGTATTGTTATGGTGAATATGTGGACTCGTGTGCTCCACCTCAAAAGAGTTACTTGCAGTCGTAGTTTAGGTTAGCCACCGAGTCAAAGCTGGCTTGCTGCAGTTAAACTCCACCACCCCCCTTTGTTGATAATGATGCATATGTAGATAGTTCTGATGTAAGTCTTGTTGGGTACATTTGTACTCACGTTTGCCTATTTTATGTTTTTGCAGAGAGACTTACGTCTCACTAGTAGTTCTGCGTGGACTTCGACGTTTAGCTTGCTACCTCAGCTACGATCTTGTGCCCTCGGCAGGATCTAGTAGATAGTCAGGGTTCTCAACCTTTTTCATTTCTAGATGTCTGTACTCAGACATGTTGAGCTTCCGCTTGTGCTTTGACTTGTATGCTCTGAATGTTGGGTCATGACACCCATGTTTGTAATATCTCGCTCCTCGGAGTGTATTGAATAAAATACTTGAGTCGTAGAGTCATGTTGTGATGCCATGTTGTATATGCACATATCCAGCATATTGTGTGTATGTTATTGAAATGCTTGGTATGTGTGGGATCTGACAACCTAGTTGTTTATCCTTGGTAGCCTCTCTTACCGGGAAATGTCTCCTAGTGCTTCCACTTAGCCATGGTAGCTTGCTACTGCTCCGGAACACTTAGGCTGGCCGGCATGTGTCCTTCGTTCATGTGTCTGTCCCTTCGGGGAAATGTCACGCGGTGTCTCTGAGTCTGTTAGCTCGCTACAGCCTGATTCTCTGGAGTCCTACTAGCCCAGCTGCTATAGCCCGGATTCACTCGCTGTTGACCGACACGTTCGTTGTTGGGTCATGTATGCCTGTCCCTGTAAGTTAGCGCCACTTTGGGTTCACGACTAGTCATGTCAGCCCAGGTTTTTTGTCATATGGATGCTAGCGACACTATCATATACGTGAGCCAAATGGCGCAAACGGTCCCGGGCCTGGTAAGGCGACACCCGTGGGAATACCATGCGTGAGGCCACAAAGTGATATGAGGTGTTACATGCTAGATCGGTGTGGCATTGGATCAGGGTCCTGACAGCTTTGGTATCAGAGCTTGACTGCCTATAGGATTACCAAGCCAAACTAGTCGAAGTTGAGTCTAGAAATTCTTTAGTTATATAAGGGAATTGATTGTGGGATGGAACATAAGGCTCTTTTTACTCCTTATTCCTTATGCCTTCTGATCCGAGTCATCTTATCTTTCCTACGGGGTTAAGGAACTAGGCTTTCGCTTCTTTCTATCAGGATCACGTCTTACTAATCCGTAGACTTATAGGATTGATGGATTCAAGCCTCAGTTCAGTTGCTACTACTTTCGTGTATTCATAGATGGCCTCAGATTCTTGATATTGTGATGATCGAGTGGTTATGCCACCATTTTGTAGGATTCCTCAAATCATTTTGAGCATTTACAGTCGTTATGTTGTCCGAGTCATCCCAGGTTTCTAAATAGTCTGATGCATTTGCAAAATCCTTTCCCTCTGGTTTCGATGTTCTTTTAGGCCAGGTTAATCACACTAATTGCTGAGTTGAGGTACTCTATTGCCTCGACGTATATGTTGGAATTATTATTATGACCCTAGGTGTCTAGAGTATCACCTAGTAATCTAGCCATGCTTTGTGTTCCCAGTGTGATGATTCTGGCCATCATTCTCGAAAGCATCCCGTGATGCCACTTAGTAGTAGGTATTCTACTCCTGGGTTTCTGAACCCGAGATTTCCCTACTTACTTCATGTTGTTAGTCTTGCTCGTACCTTTAGGATATTAGTAACCTTTGCGATAGTCTTCGAGGTCTGTGGTATATCATTCTTCCAATACCATGAACCATTATGGTAGAAGTTCTTTGAACCAAAAGATCGCAACCAGAATGCTCTTGATGAGTCCTCCATTCATAGTTGTGAATCTGCCAGTCCTTCCTCTTCAGCATGGGTTATCCGGAAGAAATATGCTGAATTTGTTCGGCATACTAATCCATGCATCCACAACTCAGAAAACATATGTTCCTTTGGGTTTTCCCTCTTTAGTTGTTTTCTGGCCCTCGTCTATCAATTGATAGTCAGGAGTAGTTATGCATTCGTGTTTATCGATGCCATTATTCTTGTGGCCTATCAAGCCATTCTATTCAGGAATGACTAGGACAAACAAACTCTAGTACCTCATTGATATCTAGGATTGGGTCAAAGCAGTTATGTTCCAAAGATCAAATACTAGTCCAGCTTTTGTTCTGTTCCAGCTTGGAGTATTACCATCTTTATATTAAGAATATCATGGGAATTGCACACTGTCCTATGAACTCTTGATATAGTGATACTTCTCGACATCATTATTCATTCCTCGGTTTCATGCTATTGTAACCGGAACACCGACAAGTGAAACGTGATGTGTGAAATCTATGCTCCTAGCAACTCCGTTGCTTGGTAGTTAACGGACAATAATTTCATTCTTAGTGTGTTGGTTTTTGAATCATCATTCTAAGATTGATCGTGCTACCTAGTCCTTATTTTTGGTGCACTCTTGATCAATGAGTTAGGATTATCCAATCCCTTGCTTATTTCACCACATCATCTTGCCCTGAAAAGCAAGATTGTTCTCGAGCTTAGTGACATATCGGTGGTTTGTGATTTTCCATATATCTTCTCGGAAGTATTACCAGGTTGTCACCTGACTGCTATGTTGAGCTCGTGATCAAGTTGGTCTCTTGTAAACCACCCCTTCTCCAAGAATCCGTGTTGGATACCCCTAAGCTAGTTGGTTAAGCTAAACGACAACTTGGAGAGTTGGAAGATAAAAGCTTACCTAACCTAGTTCGTTTCAAAGGGATATCCTGGTGTTGGTGTGTTAGTTGAAGAAAGATGATATCTTCATCGATTGGTCCCTGTGATGAGTTGTTGGACCTATTATCTTATAAAAACTTTGATTTGAGTATGGGCTATCGTCAAATCAAATCAGAATAACGATGTTAAGTAATGTTGTCTTACTCGCGGTTATCCCTCGAGCATACACCATTACATCTTTTGGGTCTGACCAATGCTATGTCCTTGTTCACATAATTATGGAATTCCATTTATATGTTCATCCCGATGACTTGTTGTTGAGCCCATCAACAGCATTTTATCTTCTCCATGATCATGTTGAACATCCATCTAGTGTTGGAAACTTTTGTAAACATTACCTTTGTGTTCCATTCATGAGGTATAGTTTGGATGAAAGAAGTGACTTTCTCTAATTCATGTGCACTTGGTGTAAGGTGCCGCCGTGGATCCGAGAAAGATTGTTTTTGCTTCCTTTGGAATCATCCCAAGTCAGTCATGCATGTGCGAAGTATACATTGTATTGTGAGATTAGCTACCTCCATTCTATATGTGTCCCTAGCACGCCAAGCCACTGATTGACTTGTTCAAGGAAAAGGAATTGTTGTGCTAATCCTAGGTCATGCACAAGACTTTGTTACCCTAGACGATGGTTCCCAACCTGAACTCAGTAGTGTTTTTGTAACGCCCCGGATCCGATGCGCCAGGTGTCCGCTAGTTATTCGCCGTTGTTGCCATGTCATTTGCTTGCGTGTTGCACTTTGCCATGTCATCATATGCATTTCATATCATGTCATCATGTGCATTTCATTTTGCATACATGTTCGTCTCATGCATCCGAGCATTTTTTTCCGTTGTCCGTTTTGCTATCCGGCGCTCCTATGTCCTCCGGCGTCTCCCTCTTCTCTCTTCTCTTGTGCGGGTGTTAAACTTTCTCGGAATGGCCCGAGGTTTGCCAAGCGGCCTTGGTATAGCACCGTGAACCGCTGTCAAGTTTCGTGTCATTTGGAGGTCGTTTGATACTCCAACAGTTAACCGGTAACCGCATAAAGCCCTCTTTGAGTTGCAGCCCAACACCCTTCCAAAGTGGCCCAAAACCCATCTAACTCCCTCCATGCTCTCGATCGTTCGATCACAATCGCGTGGCGAAAATCGCACCTCATTTGGACACTCCTAGCTCCCCTACCTATAAATTAGCCTCCCCTCCAAATTTGGGTCCAAACCCCAAACCCTAGATCCATCCTTCACGCCCGGACATGTCCGCCCGGCGACCGGACGTCCGCCCGCTCCCGCCAATCGCATGCTGCCACGCTGCTCGCCTGCCGCCCCAGCGCCGCCCGCCAGCGCCGACCCAAGCCCCCAAGCTTCCACGGCAGCCACCCGCGGCGCCAGCCAGCTCAGCCAGCGCGGCGCCGCCCGCCGCCATCGCTGGCCGCCGCCGTCCCGCTTCGCCGGTGCGCCTCGCGCCCGCCTCCTCCCCGCCGCCCGCCCGCTTCCCGCAGCCCGCCGCCGCGGCAGCCAAGCGCCTCCTCGCCCAGCTCCCGCGCGGCGCCCGCCGGCGAAGCCCGCCGTCGCTGGCATGCTGCCTGAGCTTCGCCTCGCCCGCCGCCTCTCCTCGGCGCCACCGCTCTCTCTCCGCCCTCCGGCCACACGCGGCCTCCTCCGGCGCCGCCCCGACCTCCCCCGCCGTCTCCTTCGCCTACTCCGGCGAACTCCGGCCGGATCCGGCGGGTGGGATGAGATCCACCCGCCCGGCCATCCAAACGGCGCCCCGAGCCCCGGATCCCTCCGTCCCGCACCGTCTCGTCCCGGTTGACTTTTCGGAGGGTAAATTTCGTCTAAGTCCCAGATTTCTGTAATTTTCATGCCATATTCATTGCATCACATCTCCGCATCCGTAGCTCCGTTTTGTGCGTATAATATGTCAAACTGTTCGACTCGACGAGTACATCATTTCATTCCATTGCATCATTTTCATTTGAGTTCATCTTGATGCCCGAAATGCTGTTGGAAGAGTGCATGTTGATGTCAACCTGCTGAAACTGTTATAACTTGCTGTTTTAACATTTTTGCCATGATTTATGTGTGCATCCTATGAGGTTGATGTCTACATGAATGTTGAACTATGCCATGCCATCTTTCCAGAGGTGTTGACCTTGTATTTTTGTGAGTTGTGTTCTGAGTGTATCAAGCTTGTAAAGTAGGGTAGTTGCTGTTGCTGTTTTCCTGGCAGATTCTGTTATATTTTGTTGCTATGTTAACATGCCTCTACTAATCATTATATGCATAATCTGGAGATGCTCTATAAACATGTTTTGATATACATGTCTTGCTCTATCCATTCATGCCCTTGTTTGCAATTATAGCCTGCTGGAACATGTTCATTTCATGCTCCAAAGTTGCTTGAAAATGTTGTTTGTCAGCCTGTTTTCATTAAGTTCACTTGTTTCCATGTGTTTTCCTAGTGATCCATGCACCCTATGACCTTGCTCTTGCCATGTATATCTTCATAAACATGCCTTCTTACTGTTGGTTGCCTTGCCATGCCATGTATTGCTCTGTGGTGAGTGGTTGAAGCTCACGAACATGCCTACTTATTGTTGTTCCTGCCATGTATAAATCTGTAATATAACTTGCCATGTTTACATGGGTTCCATCATATTTTCCGTGCCCTTTTGGCTCATGGTCAGTAAGGGACTTTTGATATATGGTATTAGTAGATTCATGCCATGCCTTTGTTTGCCATGATAAGTTCCTGTAACATGTTGTTTGCTTGCTCTAAACATTGCAACCTGATGTTATTTCTGCAAAGTCTGAAACTGTTATTATTTGCAATATCTCCATGTCATTTTGAGCATGTTCTAGTTGTTTCTGGAGATAGCTCAGTGTTCATGTTTTGTTATGCTTTACGTGTACTTCATGCCCATGCCTTTTGTTATTATGTTGGGGTGCTGTAGCATATTGTTTTGATGCTTGTAAGATGCCTAGTTGCTGTTATGGATAGATTGTTGTTATGTCTTGTATAGTGTGTGTGTGTGTTGCACCGTTGCTCCGTTTTGAGCGTGCTCTATATGAAACTTGCTTGTTTTTGCATGTAGCTTCATATTACCATGTTGCATCCTTGTTTTGAGGTGTTTGCTTGATGTTTGAGTGCATTTTGCATCAATGCCATGCTTAACTTGTTTTGCTCATATCTTCTAGTCCGTAGCTCCGAACCTAATGAACTTTATATGTAACTTGACTAGAATTTCGTGTAGATCATCTTGGTGCATCTTAACTTGAGGTTTAACAACTCCAATTTAATGTTTATTCTGTTCTGGACCAATTTTGAAATTTGCATATGAGGACTTACCGGAATTGTTATATGTTGTTCCCGGCCTCATTTAAACTTGCCTTGATGTGTTGCTCTTGTTTGCATCATCTCTTGCCATGAGTAGCTTCATGTAGCTTGGTCATGCATCATGCTTGTTGTGCATCATGTCTTGTTCATGTGTGGTGTGTTTACCATGTTGTGCGCTTCTTCTCGATAGTTCCTGTTTCGTTGCGATCGTGAGGTCTCGTTCGTCTTCGTCCGTTTGTCTTCTTCATGGACTCGTTCTTCTTCCTTGCGGGATTTTAGGCAAGATGACCGCTACCCTGTATCTCACTACTATCATTGCTATGCTAGTTGCTCCGTTCTTTCGCTATGCTGCGCTTCCTATTACCTGTTTGTCCAACCATCCCATATTGCCATGAACCCCTAACCTTTGACACCTTCCTATGCAAACCGTTGTTTGGCTATGTTACCGCTCTTGCTCAGCCCCTCTTATAGCATTGCTAGTTGCAGGTGAAGTTGAAGATTTCTCCATGGTGGACAGGGTTTATGTTGGGATATCACAATATCTCTTATATTATTAATGCATCTATATATTTGGTAAAGGGTGGAAGGCTCGGCCTTATGCCTGGTGTTTTGTTCCACTCTTTCCGCCCTAGTTTCCGTCATACCGGTGTTATGTTCCCGGATTTTGCGTTCCTAACGCGGTCGGGTGATTTATGGGACCCCCGACGGTTCGCTTTGAATAAAACTTGTCCAGAAGGCCCAACATTGGTTTTACCATTTGCCTCACCACCACCTATCTTTTCCTTGGGAGTCGCTCTCTCGAGGTCATCTTTATTTTAGCCCCCGGCGAGGCTTGTCTAAGTGCTGGTTCAATCGAGTAGATGCGGGGCCCCTCGGGCAACTCGAGGTCTGGTTTTACTCGTGGGATGTCTCATCCGGTGTTGCCTCGAGAACGAGATATGTGCAGCTCCTATCGGGATTGTCGGCGATCGGGCGGCTTTGCTGGTCTTGTTTTACCATTGTCGAAATGTCTTGATGTACCGGATTCCGAGACTGATCGGGTCTTCTGGTGAAGGTCTATTCCTTCGATGATCGCGAGAGCTTGTCATGGGCTAAGTTGGGACACCCCGCAGAGTTTAAACTTTCGAGAGCCGTGCCCGCGTTATGTGGCAGATGGGAATTTGTTAATGTCGGTTGTAGATAACTTGACACTTGATCCGAATTAAAACGCATCAACCGAGTGTGTAGCCGTGATGGTCTCTTCTCGGCGGAGTCCGGAAGTGAACACGGTTTCGGGTTATGTTTGGCGTAAGTAGGTGTTCGGGATCACCTCTTGATCATTGCTAGCTTCACGACCGTTCCTTTGTTTCTCTTCTCGCTCTCATTTGCGTATGTTAGCCACCATATTATGCTTAGCCGCTGCTGCAACCTCACCACTTTACCCTTCCTTTCCCATTAAGCTTTGCTAGTCTTGATACCCATGGTAATGGGATTGCTTTGAGTCCTCGTGGCTCACCGTGATACTTCAAAACCAGTTTGCGGTGCCTATGTTACGAAAGCGGTGGCGCAACCAAGCTCAAGGAGGAGTTCGATGAAGATCTTGCCCTTTGTGTTGTTTCGTTCTAGTTGATCCGTAGTGGAGCCCGGTTGGGGTCGATCGGGGACCTTTTATCGCATTTGGGGTTCTTCTTTTATTTTGGTTCCGTAGTCGGACCTTGATTGTATCTGGATGATGTAATGCTTTATTCATGTATTTGTGTGAAGTGGCGATTGTAAGCCAACTATGTATCTCTTTCCTTATGTATTACTTGGGTTGTGTGAAGATTACCTCACTTGCGACATTGCTTTCAATGCGGTTATGCCTCTAAGTCATGCTTCGACACGTGGGAGATATAGCCGCATTGAGGCGTTATGTTGTTAATGTCGAGCCTTCCCGACCTTAGGAGCCCCACTGCTTGATCGTTTTTAGTGGCCGAGTTGTGTCTAGAAAAATGTTTTGAGTCATTTAGGATTATATATATCGGAGAGTTAGGAATTCTTTTTACTCCTCAGTCTCTTCGTCGCTCTGGTGAGGTATCCTAACGTAGAGTTTTGACTCTTCTCTTCTCAAATTTCACTAAATTTTTTTTAGGATCACGCAGGTATCTTGGAATCGTTCCAATTGTTTTATGATGACAACATTGTCTTGGTGCCTCCCGTCAGCAGGGGTTTTTTTAGTGGAGGTGTCCCGGGAGTTGAGCTCGAGGTGTTGTCGTCATAATTTTATCGTTGCGATTCGGAATACCGAGTTTAATACGCCGACATCGAAAATCTCTTTTATGCAGTTGTTGGTGAGATAACCCGCTAACCCAAAGATCTTGAGGTGAGTACGGAGTATTGCCATGACTTGTATAACGGATGCTTTTGAAGGTTGAGGTACACGATTTCGAAGGTTTCTTGGTTATGTGTTGACGGATGGATACAATGGATGTAGGTATTGTTAGTTTGGGTGAGATATATTGCTTCCCCTGTATCCCCAACACCAGATTGCATAACCAGAAAGTTTCGGGAGTTTTATAGGTGGGAATTCAAGTAGCTCCTAGAATATCTTTCCGACATATGCATGATATGGGATTGGGTAAATATCTATCATATGTTTGTTTCGGCTTATTCTGCAAGCCAGTCCTTTGTTCTTGTTTTATTTGTGGTATTCGAGTTGCTTCGAAGTAAAATGTTGAATCCATACCTTTCCTAAATGGTGTTCTCATATTTCTATGGGAGTACTAATCCTTTTGATCATCGAGATTGTCATGTCAATTCTTTTCCAACCGGTGTGCTTCTCTTCAAATGGATCCGATCATTCTCCCCATCTGCAAGATAAATTCTAAGTTTTCTCAATAGTGTTTGTTTCATACGTCCCAAGTTGCCTTTGTTTTCCCGCCCTCCCACCCTTTTTCTTCAAGGACACAGATTTCTTAATCAAGTATCCATTTATTCATGTGAAGTCACTTCACTCTTTTCAATCAATGTTCTTATCCGGTGATTTCCCAAGAAGATGCTCAACAGTTTCAAGTTCATCATCCTTCTTTGTTGTCTCTTCTCCGGTGAATCCTATTCAAGCTTTGGATATTCATCATATTCCTTTCCTCGTTTCTAATGCTTCCTCATGTCGATGCACCTCTTAATCATTCACCTCTTCCTATTCATTTGTTATTCCGGAGTGCTCAAGATATCTCGAAGATTTGTGTTTCCACTCTGCATTCGTTCAAGCTCTTTCGATATTGGTATCTCATTCAAGTCATTTAATTCAACCGGTGCAACATCTCTTTTAAATTGTTCAACGGTGTTTTCTTTTGAGTGGGCCATAACCCACAGGTCTTTTCCCAGGATCTTACCTGACTCTTCTAATTTTCCCGGAGCCATTCTCAAAGTCTTTCAAAGTTTGACGTAAGAATGAATTATCATCAGTCATATGTCTTTCTCCAAGATCTTTCAAATTCTTTTCATAGTTGGCTCAACCTCTTCGCTTTTGATTCTTCCGGTGTGCCTCAATAATTCATGGTGATTCTCATCATCTTTCTCAACATGTGAAGACCGAAGAAGGATTTCTCTTAAATCTTGCTCCATTCTCTTGAATATTCATGGTTCTAGCTTCATGCTATCCTCATAATTGTTTTCGATTGTGAGAATTCTTCTCTTACCATCCGGAGTATTTCTTGAGTTTTTTCCATTTCTTTCTTCCGAAGGCCATCATGTCATAATTCTTCATTCTCAGCGTGTGGCTATCGTTCTCCAAATCTTACCGGTGGTTCATTCAAGATTTCTCTTCCTTCGTTATCATATCAAATATTTGTTCTTTTAATCCCACCGGTGGTTCCATACATACCTTCTCAAGTTCCCGCTATATCTCTCTTAATCCTTTTTCAATGGGAATAAGTAGTATGCCAAATCCGTTGCTTGTCATCAATTTAAATTGGTGAAGGATACGCATAACATAATTCTTGTTCTTGTTTCATCCAAGTGATTAATTCCTTCTTTCGGAGTTTGTTCATGATGAATAAATTCTCGGTTTCAGTTGTTTCATCTTTTCTTTTCCCGGAGTTCCAAGCTCTCATCATCACGGAGATCCATCTAAATCATTGCAAGGATTCACCTTGTGTTTTCAATTTCTCTTTCTTTTCATTCCTTTTGTTTACCGGAGTTCTTCATGGAGGCTCTACATGGTGGTTCGTCAAGGATTCTTTCATTCTTCAATTGTTCTTCAAGATTTCTCTTGAAGCTATGATCCGCCAAGCTATACTCTGAAATAAACATGGTGTTCAACACATGTTTTGTTTTGAGGAGTTCAAGCATTCTTCATCTTGCATTCCAAAGTGCAATTCCTTCTATCTTATCTTTTGAGATGGTGTTATGTCACTCTTGACAATTTCCTTCATGTTTCATGATTCATATTGTTGTCAAGAATGAGGTATTTTAAATCCATCAGTCTCTTCATTGGAGTTATCTTGGGTTATATTTCACCTAAAGCTTTCCCTAAGATTGTTGCTATTTATGGTGCTTATAAATGACCCAAGTTCTTCTTTATCCTCCCGGTGATAGAAGTTTCTCTTATCTTCATTGATCTCATCCAATCAATTGTTTCCATTAGTGGCCGGTTGTCACCTCATCATTTTGAGATGTTTTCCATAAGCCCACTACAAGCTTGTGCTTCTCGTTGTTGTTTTTCCAACATCTCCCTTCGATTCTTCTTTGCAAGGATGCCTTCCAAATTCAATTGTGGTAGAAATTGTCATTTTCTTCTCCATTATGTTATTCCAATGATCTATCTTCTATTTTTTCTTCCGAAGGCATTGTGATGTTGCTCTTTTCACTCATCATCTCGAATTGTGAGCATCGTGTTCTTTTCTTGCCTATCAATTTAACCGGAGTGTTGTGTTCTCATTCAAGTTCTTTCATCTTATCAAGTTTTGCCTCTCTTTTCAACCTGAGTGCTGTCTGAAATCCTTCTTACCCATTGTGCCATTCTTTCAATAGTTCCAGAGGCAGTGTGTTGTTGATTTCATCACGTATCTTCCAATCTTCTCAAGTTCATGTTCTATTCCTTCCATGTTCAACCGGAGTGCTGCCCGAATTCTTCCTTTCTCATCTTGTTTTAACCGGAGTGGTTTCGAATTCTATCTTGTCCATTAAACTCTTGATTCGTGTCTTTGCAACCATCAAGTTCTCGTAATACTCCTTGTTCCTCTTTTCTAACGGATTGTTTGCAATCTCGTTCATCTCTGTTGTACTCTTTCTTTTAAATTTCTCAACCTCTCAAGGTTCATGGTTTCACTCGTTGGTCAAAGAAGCAACTTAGTTTTACCTCTTCTCTTCCTCTTCCGTTTTTCCCTCCGGTGCCATCCTAGATCTCGGGACGAGATCCTCTCGTAGTGGTTGAGTGTTGTAACGCCCCGGATCCGATGCGCCAGGTGTCCGCTAGTTATTCGCCGTCGTTGCCATGTCATTTGCTTGCGTGTTGCACTTTGCCATGTCATCATATGCATTTCATATCATGTCATCATGTGCATTTCATTTTGCATACATGTTCGTCTCATGCATCCGAGCATTTTTTTCCGTTGTCCGTTTTGCTATCCGGCGCTCCTATGTCCTCCGGTGTCTCCCTCTTCTCTCTTCTCTTGTGCGGGTATTAAACTTTCTCGGAATGGCCCGAGGTTTGCCAAGCGGCCTTGGTATAGCACCGGTAGACCGCCTGTCAAGTTTCGTGTCATTTGGAGGTCGTTTGATACTCCAACGGTTAACCGGGTAACCGCAAAGCCCTCTTTGAGTTGCAGCCCAACACCCCTTCCAAAGTGGCCCAAAACCCATCTAACTCCCCTCCATGCTCTCGGTCGTTCGATCACAATCGCGTGGCCGAAAACCGCACCTCAATTGGACACTCCTAGCTCCCCCTACCTATAAATTAGCCTCCCCCTCCGAAATATCGGGTCCAAACCGCCCAAACCCTAGATCCATCCCTTCCGCGCCGCCGGACATGTCCGCCCGGCCACCGGACGTGTCCGCCCCGCTCCCCGGCCAATCGCATGCTGCCACGCTGCTCGCCCGCCGCCGCGCGCCGCCCACTGCCCGCCGCCCGCCCGAGCCGCCCGCGCGCCCAGCCCCTCCACACGCCGCCGCGCGCGCCGCCCGCTTCTTCCAGCCAGCGCCCGCCGCCGCCATCGCCGCGCTGCTGCCGCCGCCCTTCGCCCGGTGCGCCTCGCGCCGCCGCCTCCCCCCGCCGCCGCCGCCCGCTTCCGCAGCCCGCCACCGCGCCGCGACCTCGCGCCTCCTCGCCCGGGCTCCCGCCGGGCGCCCGCCCAGCGAAGCCCGCCGTCGCTTTGGCGCTGCCGAAGCTTCGCCTCGCCCGCCGCCTCTCCTCGGCGCCACCGCTCTCTCTGCCCCTCCGCCGCCGTCGCGGCCTCCTCGCGCCGCCCGAACCTCCCTCCCGTCTTCTTCGCCTACTCCGCGAACTCGGCCGGATCCGTGAGTGGGATGAGATCCACCCGCCCGGCCATCCAAACGGCGCCCCGAGCCCCGGATCCCTCCGTCCCGCACCGTCTCGTCCCGGTTGACTTTTCGGAGGGTAAATTTCGTCTAAGTCCCAGATTTCTGTAATTTTCATGCCATATTCATTGCATCACATATCCGCATCCGTAGCTCCGTTTTGTGCGTATAATATGTCAAACTGTTCGACTCGACGAGTGCATCATTTCATTCCATTGCATCATTTTCATTTGAGTTCATCTTGATGCCCGAAATGCTGTTGGAAGAGTGCGTGTTGATGTCGACTCTTGAAACTGTTATAACTTGCTGTTTTAACATTTTTGCCATGATTTATGTGTGCATCCTATGAGGTTGATGTCTACATGAATGTTGAACTATGCCATGCCATCTTTCCAGAGGGGTTGACCTTGTATTTTTGTGAGTTGTGTTCTGAGTGTATCAAGCTTGTAAAGCAGGGTAGTTGCTGTTGCTGTTTTCCTGGCAGATTCTGTTATATTTTGTTGCTATGTTAACATGCCTCTACTAATCATTCTATGCATAATCTGGAGATGCTCTATAAACATGTTTTGATATACATGTCTTGCTCTATCCATTCATGCCCTTGTTTGCGATTATAGCCTACTGGAACATGTTCATTTCTTGCTCCAAAGTTGCTTGAAAATGTTGTTTGTCAGCCTGTTTTCATTAAGGTCACTTGTTTCCATGTGTTTTCCTAGTGATCCATGCACCCTATGACCTTGCTCTTGCCATGTATATCTTCATAAACATGCCTTCTTACTGTTGGTTGCCTTGCCATGCCATGTATTGCTCTGTGGTGAGTGGTTCAAGCTCACGAACATGCCTACTTATTGTTGTTCCTGCCATGTATAAATCTGTAATATAACTTGCCATGTTTACATGGGTGCCATCATATTTTCCGTGCCCTTTTGGCTCATGGTCAGTAAGGGACTTTTGATATATGCTATTAGTAGATTCATGCCATGCCTTTGTTTGCCATGATAAGTTCCTGTAACATGTTGTTTGCTTGCTCTAAACATTGCAACTTTGATGTTATTTCGCAAAGTCTGGCTGTTATTATTTGCAATATCTCCATGTCATTTTGAGCATGTTCTAGTTGTTTCTGGAGATAGCTCAGTGTTCATGTTTTGTTATGCTTTACGTGTACTTCATGCCCATGCCTTTTGTTATTATGTTGGGGTGCTGTAGCATATTGTTTTGATGCTTGTAAGATGCCTAGTTGCTGTTATGGACAGATTGTTGTTATGTCTTGTATAGTGTGTGTGTGTTGCACCGTTGCTCCGTTTTGAGCGTGCTCTATATGAAACTTGCTTGTTTTTGCATGTAGCTTCATATTACCATGTTGCATCCTTGTTTTGAGGTGTTTGCTTGATGTTTGAGTGCATTTTGCATCAATGCCATGCTTAACTTGTTTTGCTCATATCTTCTAGTCCGTAGCTCCGAACCTAATGAACTTTATATGTAACTTGACTAGAATTTCGTGTAGATCATCTTGGTGCATCTTAACTTGCGGTTTAACAACTCCAATTTAATGTTTATTCTGTTCTGGACCAATTTCGAAATTTGCATATGAGGACTTACCGGAATTGTTATATGTTGTTCCCGGCCTCATTTAAACTTGCCTTGATGTGTTGCTCTTGTTTGCATCATCTCTTGCCATGAGTAGCTTCATGTAGCTTTGTCATGCATCATACTTGTTGTGCATCATGTCTTGTTCATGTGTGGTGTGTTTACCATGTTGTGCGCTTCTTCTCGATAATTCCTATTTCGTTGCGATCGTGAGGATTCGTTCGTCTTCGTCCGTTTGTCTTCTTCATGGACTCGTTCTTCTTCCTTGCGGGATTTCAGGCAAGATGACCGCTACCCTGGATCTCACTACTATCATTGCTATGCTAGTTGCTCCGTTCTTTCGCTATGCTGCGCTTCCTATTACCTGTTTGTCCAACCATCCCATATTGCCATGAACCCCTAACCTTTGACACCTTCCTATGCAAACCGTTGTTTGGCTATGTTACCGCTCTTGCTCAGCCCCTCTTATAGCATTGCTAGTTGCAGGTGAAGTTGAAGATTTCTCCATGGTGGACAGGGTTTATGTTGGGATATCACAATATCTCTTATATTATTAATGCATCTATATATTTGGTAAAGGGTGGAAGGCTCGGCCTTATGCACGTGTTTTGTTCCACTCTTGCCGCCCTAGTTTCCGTCATACTTGGTGTTATGTTCCCGGATTTTGCGTTCCTAACGCGGTCGGGTGATTTATGGGACCCCCCTGACAGTTCGCTTTGAATAAAACTTGTCCAGCAAGGCCCAACATTGGTTTCACCATTTGCCTCACCACCACCTATCTTTTCCCTTGGGAGTCGTTCTCTCGAGGGTCATCTTTATTTTAGCCCCCCCGGGCCAGTGCTTGTCTAAGTGCTGGTTCGAACCGAGTAGATCTGCGGGCCCCCTCGGGCAACTCGAGTCTGGTTTTACTCGTAGGATGTCTCATCCGGTGTTGCCCTGAGAACGAGATATGTGTAGCTCCTATCGGGATTGTCGGCGCATCGGGCGGCTTTGCTGGTCTTGTTTTACCATTGTCGAAATGTCTTGATGTACCAGGATTCCGAGACTGATCGGGTCTTCCTGGGTGAAGGTCTATTCCTTCGATGATCGCGAGAGCTTGTCATGGGCTATGTTGGGACACCCCTGCAGGGTTTAAACTTTCGAGAGCCGTGCCCGCGGTTATGTGGCAGATGGGAATTTGTTAATGTCCGGTTGTAGATAACTTGACACTTGATCCGAATTAAAACGCATCAACCGAGTGTGTAGCCGTGATGGTCTCTTCTCGTGGAGTCCGGAAGTGAACACGGTTTCGGGTTATGTTTGGCGTAAGTAGGTGTTCAGGATCACCTCTTGATCATTGCTAGCTTCACGACCGCTCCTTTGTTTCTCTTCTCGCTCTCATTTGCGTATGTTAGCCACCATATTATGCTTAGCCGCTGCTGCAACCTCACCACTTTACCCCTTCCTTTCCCATTAAGCTTTGCTAGTCTTGATACCCATGGTAATGGGATTGCTGAGTCCTCGTGGCTCACCAGATACTTCCAAAACCAGTTTGCAGGTGCCTATGTTACCGAGCAGGTGACACAACCAAGCTCAAGGAGGAGTTCGATGAAGATCTTGCCCTTTGTGTTGTTTCGTTCTAGTTGATCCGTAGTGGAGCCCAGTTTGGGTCGATCGGGGACCTTTTGTCGCATTTGGGGTTCTTCTTTTATTTTGGTTCCGTAGTCGGACCTTGATTGTATCTGGATGATGTAATGCTTTATTCATGTATTTGTGTGAAGTGGCGATTGTAAGCCAACTATGTATCTCTTTCCCTTATGTATTACTTGGGTTGTGTGAAGATTACCTCACTTGCGACATTGCTTTCAATGCGGTTATGCCTCTAAGTCGTGCTTCGACACGTGGGAGATATAGCCGCATTGAGGGCGTTACAGTTTTACTATAAGACTACCACGTGGTCATGCTTGTCTGGGATAGCGTGTTCACATGTGTGTAGCAGAACCAGCTCATGTTTTGGAGCTTGCTATCATAGTTCATTTCCCGAGAATCTCGCAACGTCATCTCGTCAATTTGTGTTGCAAACTTTCACTTTTCTTTCTAGACTTGAAGAGTCTGGAATATCCTGACACCAACCAGACCTGAATCTCAGGCAGATAGGATGGTTGGAACATTCCCAAGAACTATAATATTGGTCTCTTATAACCCGGTAAAGTGGATGTCGTGGCCAACACACCCAACCGGAAGACCTATTATTGTAGTATCTTGATTGAGGAAGTTGGCCACATCCCATAAGGATTTCGTAGGATTTATTTCCTAGTTATCCCTTATGGATTTTTGTGTTCCCGAAGTACGACCTTTTACTTGATGTTCTAGATACCAACCCATGTAAATGGGTTACGCTAGCATATCAAGGAGAACATTAGAAGCGGGGTGCTAAATGTCTCTCGGTCGATCATCCAGATTTTGTTTCCTTGGCCTCGCTAAGATGAAATCTGAGAAAGTGTCATCTTCCTTTGCGTCTGCATCCTCCATCACCATTTGTCATGGTAGTATGTTGTGTTGCCAGGATCCTTGACACGGATATTGGTAAACCTTGATGAATATGGAAATGCTCAAGTTATTGAGAGCACGCACAAGCACTAGGTGTTATCACTGGCACTAACTGGGATTGCTCCCAGTTTTCCTCGGTTATGCTATAACTTTTCAAACACTGGACTCACTCTCTACTTTTGAGCTTCTCCCCAGTTACTAAAATCTTCCCTTGTGTTGTTTTCAACAAGGTAATCCACACCATCCATTCTAATCCGGGTATGCCATTCTACCGAACCCCTCCAATTGATCGCTCGAGAACTGCCCTACACTGGTTTAGAGAGTCCCAATGATCTCTATGCCAAAGGTAATTCTTTTTGCCACTCAAGGCAATAATCTACGAACCACCCTCCTCCAGGATGTCTCGCTGTGGTATCATGGCAAATCAACTCCTCGCTACGTTGACACCCGTTCACCACCTTCTTAAGTGTGGAATTTTTTGCCTACCCAACTGAACCCTTGTCATCTACTTATTTTCATTGCACCTGATGTGTGTTTTGTGTCTCAACTCAAGAGATGTTACTATGTCTCATCACGTGAGTTGATCGTGAGTTGCTCGATCTTTGAGGAGATCGTTTCCATTAGAATCTCTCTTCGATGTCATCGAGCTGAATGAAGATCTCGAGAGCAAGGATATTAATATCAACATGAAGCAAGGAACCAACGTTCATATGGAGGGCAATTGGATCGAGAAGATTGTGTTAGCTTTGTGTCCCCTCTGTCTTCTTACCTCACATCTTGAATCTCGGGACGAGATTCTCATTTAGTGGGGGTGAGTTGTCACAACCCTAGCTTAGCCTTTGCTTGTCCTTGCATGACCATCATGTCATCATATCTAAATTTCATTCAACTATGAAATGGGGATTCTCACACCCTAGCACCAAACGAATTCGGCTAGGGTCAAAATAAAATCTTTTTCATTGAACTCAAAATGCCCTTTAAAAATGTTCAACATTTCTGGTTTGAGGTGGAAGCATCTACCAAAGATGGTTTACATTTTTTCAGGACATATTTGGGCTTTGAATTAATTCAAACATATTTGAATTGGAGCTATTTAAATGTTATATATATTTTAGGTGCTCCAAAAATGTTGGAAATTGTTATGGGTCACTGGAATAATTTAGACAGAACCCCTAATTATTTCCAGGATTTTATAAAATGGTTTAGTATTTTACTAAATCAAAACAAAAGAGAATAAATAGAAAGCAGAAACAATTTAAATTAGAAAACAGAGAGAGAGTTACCTGGGCCAGCCTACCTACTCTGGCACTGTAGCGGCCCAGCCCACCGAGGGCAGAGCCGTCTTCTTCCTCCTGCTAGTAGGCAGAGGGGAAGTGTGGCGCGCGCGCGTGCGTTCCCGGACACCTCCTGCTTGCCGACGATCCCCTCGACGCGTGGAAGACTTTCCCGTGTCGTCCCGATCCCGTTGACCCCCTCGCTTACTCTCCCTCTTCCCTGACTCTCTCTCCCACGCAGCCCGAGCGTAGCCGTCGCCGCCGTCTGCTGCCACCGCAGCCACCGCCTCCCTCACGATCTCTCCCCGTGCCCTAGAGCTCCGCTACGACCTCCGCTTCGTCTTCACCGAGCCACTCTTCGCCGGAAGCTCTGCTCAACCCTCACGTCGTCATCTTCGTCCTCGCCGTCACCCCCAGAGCTTCCCCGACCTCGCCGTCACATCTGCTGCCCCCGTTGTGAGCTTCTCTCTCTATCCCCCCTGCTACCTCACTCCTGCGCATCCTCTAGCCGCATCTTCTGTCAAGGCCGAAACCCACCGCCGCACGATCTCGTCGCCGGTGATGCTCCGGTGACCATTTGGTCCCGGGCATGCGCCCATCGTACTCACCGCACCATGTAGATGCCGTAGGTGCTAATCGCACATCGCCATGGCCACCGCAACCGCGTCCCCGCACGCCCCCGAGCTCCGGCCGCCGCAAAGCTCGTCGCCAGTGCCTCTGTAGGCCACCCCAGCTCCAACCGCCTCCACCACTAGATGTGCCACTCCGCTAGCTCCCCGTAGATTCTCCCCGCGCACCAAACCGGACCCCGTAGCAAAATCCCGATGCCCTCCGCCGCGTTTTGGTCGCCCCCGGCAGAACTCCGCCGAAGCCGACGTGGCGCTGTCATTAGCCACTAATGACGCCCTAACAAACCCCCTAGCTCATTGACACCTGGGCCCCATGCCCTAACTAATCTAGCTTTAATTTCTGTTTAGATTAGTTTAATAAGGCGGGACCCACCAGTCAGAGTTGACTATGCTGACATGTCCGTTGACCCGACCCCACTGTCGTTGTCATCGACGATGGACCCCACTGTCAGGTTTGACCTGGACCGTGCCCATTGACCTGCTGACATCATGATTTATGTCGGTCGACGAGAGTTATTTTCTATAATTTTAAATAAATCGAAATGATTTATAAATTTCAGAAAATAATGCAAACTTCAAAAATTCATAGTAATTCAACCGTAACTCCAAATGAAATAAATTATATATGAAAAATGATCAGAAAAATC
This sequence comes from Aegilops speltoides, assembly GCA_021437245.1. NCBI lineage: Eukaryota > Viridiplantae > Streptophyta > Magnoliopsida > Poales > Poaceae > Aegilops > Aegilops speltoides. The sequence continues at coordinate 337,891,408 of CM038146.1, forward strand.
CAATCTATCCATCTATACTGGTTTCATGCATGTTAGAACAACTTATGACTACTGTTTAGGACAAATGGTATGAATGGCATTTAAATAACCACATGTGGAGTTTGAATTTGAATCTTGGATTCAAACCAACTCCATTTAACCTACTGCTAGATGCATTAGCTCAAATCACAGCATATTGCCATGTCATTGTCGATCGCATTGATTGTGTTTGTTCCTTGTTTGTCAGTGTTTGTCCCCTCTCGATAGACGTGGTACCGACGATGAGATCGATGACACCGATGAAGAACCATTACTATCTTCAGAAGTGCCAGGCAAGCAAAACCCCCTTGTTCATTCCGATACAATCCCACTCTCTTGATCCTGCTCTCTTTTACTGCATTAGGACAACAACGATTCATCTGTTACTTGTTGCGGTAGTTGAACCCCTTTCCTCTGCATGACCTGTCATTGCCACAGTAAATAGATGAAACCCACTAGCATGAGTAGGAGTTGTTTGAGCCCTGATGTGCCTACTCATTCATGCTTGTTTTTCATGCCTGCTGTTGCTTAGAGTTGTGTCAGGTCTGATTCATCAGGAATGAATTGGAATGTGGTGAGCATGTCCTACTATTGAGAGCTAAGTGTGTGAACACGATTTGGTAAAGGTAGCGATGAGAGGCCATGTAGGAGTACATGGTGGGTTGTCTCATTGAAACCCTTCTCAGGAACTGAGTTCTTTGTTTGTGATCCATGAATAGTTACTACCACACATTGGGTTCCGGTAACTCAACCCCTCTCGACTTATTAATCAACATGATCTCTGTCCAGGAGTTGCAACTAGTTTCTGGTGTTTGTAGGTAGTGTTAGTAGTCTACCAAGTGGCACCCGGTACAGGTGGTCCTGGGACAGACTAGGCACCATGGCACGGTGTACCAAGCGTAGATCCACCCGTCGAGGTGGGCTTGGGAACCCTGCTCACATCGTTTGGGGCCGTGAGCGACACCCCGGCCGGATCTCCTTGCAGATGGAACCCGAATAGGCGATAAACCTGGACAAGAGACTTGTGTGGTTAGTCAGGTCGTGGCCGACTCCCTGGCCAGGCTTCCGCTTGAAGGTTGCCGAGATACACGAGGTGTACATTGCGGTAAGTGGCGAGAGTGTGTGTGAAGAAGTACACCCCTGCAGAGTTAACATTATCTATTCGAATAGCCGTGTCCGTGGAAAAGGACTTCTGGGTTGCCTGTACAGTTCATAGACAAGTGAAAGTGGATACTCTAAAATGCGCAAGATAAGCGTGAGTGCTATGGATGGTGTTCTCGTAGGGAGACGGGAGCGGATCCATAGTGGTGTATTGTTATGGTGAATATGTGGACTCGTGTGGGCCACCTCAAAAGAGTTACTTGCAGTCGTAGTTCAGGTTAGCCACCGAGTCAAAGCTGGCTTGCTGCAGTTAAACTCCACCACCCCCCTTTGTTGATAATGATGCATATGTAGATAGTTCTGATGTAAGTCTTGCTGGGTACATTTGTACTCACGTTTGCCTATTTTATGTTTTTGCAGAGAGACTTACGTCTCACTAGTAGTTCTGCGTGGACTTCGACGTTTAGCTTGTTACCTCAGCTACGATCTTGTGCCCTCGGCAGGATCTAGTAGATAGTCAGGCTTCTCACCCTTTTTCATTTGTAGATGTCTGTACTCAGACATGTTGAGCTTCCGCTTGTGCTTTGACTTGTATGCTTTGAATGTTGGGTCATGAGACCCATGTTTGTAATATCTCGCTCCTCGGAGCCTATTGAATAAAATACTTGAGTCGTAGAGTCATGTTGTGATGCCATGTTGTATATGCACATATGGAGCATATTCTGTGTATGTTATTGAAATGCTTGGTATGTGTGGGATCTGACAATCTAGTTGTTTATCCTTGGTAGCCTCTCTTACCGGGAAATGTCTCCTAGTGCTTCCACTGAGCAATGGTAGCTTGCTACTACTCCGGAACACTTAGGCTGGCCGGCATGTGTCCTTCTTCGTTCCTGTGTCTATCCCTTCGGGGAAATGTCACGCGGTGTCTACCAGAGTCCTGTTAGCCTGCTACAGCCTAGATTCTCTGGAGTCCTGCTAGCCCAGCTGCTACAGCCCGGATTCACTCGCTGTTGACCGACACGTTCATTGTTGGGTCATGTATGCCTGTCCTTGTAAGTTAGCGCCACTTTGGGTTCACCACTGGTCATGTCAGCCCGGGTTTTTTGTCATATGGATGCTAGCGACACTATCATATACGTGAGCCAAAAGGCGCAAACGGTCCCGGGCCTGGTAAGGCGACACCCGTGGGAATACCATGCGTGAGGCTGCAAAGTGATATGAGGTGTTACATGCTAGATCGATGTGGCATTGGACCGGGGTCCTGACAGGGAGCCACTTGGAATGTGATTTCTTCGGACCTGTAATTCTTCGGGGTGCCGAATACTACATCGACTGTGATTTTTCCCGCACACCGTGCCTCCCAACTTGGGATGATTCCCCTGAAGGTCCCGCTTTGCTCAATGCGGCTTTTATCAATTTCCATCTTGTTGAGTGTTTCTTCATAGATCAAGTTTAATCCGCTTCTGCCATCCATGTGTACTTTAGTGAGCCGAAAGCCGTCCCCGATTAGGCTAAGGACCAAAGCGGCTGGTGCCTGGACTGTCTGGAATTGAGGTTCGTCACTTGCACTGATAGTTATAGCAGTGTCGTTCCACGGATTTATTTTTGCCACGTGGCAGATTTCAACGAAATTTCGATGAGCTCGCTTGCACCTATTATTTGAGGCGAAAGTCTCGGAGACTGTTAGTACCGCATTGTTGTCTTTGGTGGGATGTTGTTCTGCTTTATGGTTTACAAGAAGATCCTCGCCGCTTTTTGCTACCTGTCGGAGTATCCAACATGCTCTAAGGCTATGCGTTGGCGTAGTATCCGGCGTGCAGTGAATTTTGCATGGCCCATTGAGCCATTCTTCCAATACGGTTCCACGCCCTGGAGTGTGCTTTGGTTTTTTGGGAATTGGATCGGGTAACTTATGAGAGTTTGCCCTTTTAGCTCGGAGGAAGGGTTTAGTGAGAGCCGGATTATCCCAAAAGTCTGTTTGGGTTTTCCAGGCACTTTCCATCGCACAATACTTCTGTACTACGGCTGCTAAGTCGGCAAAGTGTACTATGTCACGGTGACTTATAGCATTAAGGATCCCTTTGCTTGTGCAATTTTTGCAGAAAGTTGAGATTGCGTCTTCCTCGCGACAGTCCTTGATCTTGTTTATCACAAGGAGGAATCTGGCTTAGTAGCGATGTACTGTCTCTTGGGTCTCTTGTCTGACATGGGAGAGACGGCTTAACTCTGGGTGGGTGGGCATAGTTAAATCTGGATTCTAATCCGATCTAACGCCTCGGGGCAGAGGAGCTTCCAGGTTTGGCAGCTCGGGCTCCGGGGAGCTGCCCAATTTTTTCAGCCTGTTGCCCGATTCTAAGTTCGGGGCCTGGGTCATGTCCTCCCGTGAACGGGTATCCGGCTCAGAGAGCTTGGTAATCCGGACATAGTTCATCCTTAAAATAGAGGGATAATCCATGTGTGGCTCCTCCACTACCGCTATTTCGTGGGTGACCGGTGGGGATTTAATATCCCTTTGGTCGGGTTTAAGCCCAATCCGATCATAGTCTGTAGCGACTCCCAAAGCGGCGATGCGATCCAAGAGCTCATTGAGGGAGGAGAGCTCCATTGGATCCATCTGTTCAGCGAGTTCCGAGTTGACGTGGAGGCTGATTTTGATTACCCGAGAGGTCATCGTCGGCGCTGAAGCCGATCGGGCAGCCATGAATAAGCTGCCCAGTCGGAGAGTTTGGCCTACCGCCAGTGCTTCCCGAGAGGTGATGTTGTCCTTGACAACGAGATGGGCCATCGAGCCTTGCAGCGACAACACAGAGGAACTCTCAATGAAAGCACCAATGGCGGTGTCAAAACCGGTGGATCTCGGGTAGGGGGTCCCGATCTGTGCGTCTAAGGCTAATGGTAACAGGAGGCAAGGGACATGATGTTTTACCCAGGTTCGGGCCCTCTCGATGGAGGTAAAACCCTACTTCCTGCTTGATTGATCTTGATGATATGAGTATTACAAGAGTTGATCTACCACGATATCGTAGAGCCTAAACCCTAGAAGCTAGCCTATGATGATTATGATCGTCCTTCCATGGACTAAACCCTCCGGTTTATATAGACATCGGAGGGGGCTAGGGTTTACACAGAGTCAGTTACAAAGAAGGAGATCTAATATCCGGATTGCCAAGCTTGTCTTCCACGCAAAGGAGAGTCCCATCCGGACACGGGACGAAGTCTTGAGTCTTGTATCTTCACAGTCCAATAGTCCGGCGAAAGTATATAGTCCGGCTGTCCAGATACCCCCCAAATCCAGGACTCCCTCAGGGGGCACCCCAAGGCACAAGATCAAGTTCTCTTAACCATGTGCGGTGCCCCCTCCACAGTTACACACCTCGGTCATATCGTTGTAGTGCTTAGGCGAAGCCTTGCGCCGGTAACATCATCAACATTGTCACCACGCGGTCGTGCTGACGGAACTCTCCCTCGTCCTCAACTGGATCAAGAGCTTGAGGGACGTCATCGGGCTAAACGTGTGCTGAACGCGGAGGTGCCGTATGTTTGGTGCTTGGATCGGTTGGATCGTGAAGACGTTCGATTACATCAACCGCGTTAACTAAACGCTTCCACTTTTGGTCTACGAGGGTACGTGGACACACTCTCCCCTCCCATTGCTATGCATCTCCTAGATAGATCTTGCGTGATCGTAAGAATTTTTTGTTTCCCAACATCTTGTCCATCACATCATTCTCCTAATGATGTGATCCAGTTTATCAAATGACAACACATGTCTATGGTTAGGAAACTTAACCATCTTTGATTAATGAGCTAGTCTAGTTGAGGCTTACTAGGGACACTGTGTTTTGTCTATGTATCCACATATGTATCAAGTTTCCGGTTAATATAATTCTAACATGAATAATAAACATTTATCATGATATAAGGAAATATAAAATAACAACTTTATTATTGCCTCTAGGGCATATTTCCTTTAGTCTCCCACTTGCACTAGGGTCAATAATCTAGTTCACATCGCCATGTGATTTAATACCAATAGTTCACATTTTTATGTGATTAACACCCATAGTTCACATCGCCATGTGACCGACACCCAAAGGGTTTACGAGAGTCAATAATCTAGTTCACATCACTATGTGCTTAACATCCAAAGAGTACTAAGGTGTGATCATGTTTTGCTTGTGAGAGAAGTTTAGTCAACGGGTCTGCATGGAGCTACTCTAGCTAATTGCTCCCACAATCAATATGTATCTTGATTGAGACTTAGAGTCATCTAGATCAGTGTCAAAGCTTGCATCGATGTAACTCTTTACGACGAACTCTTTATCACCTCCATAACCGAGAAACATTTCCTTAGTCCTCTTTAAGGTAACTAAGGATAATTTTGACCGTTGTCCAGTGATCTAGTCCTGGATCAGTATTGTACCCCCTTGCCAAACTCATGGCAAGGTACACAACAGGTTTGGTACACAACATGGCATGCTTTATAGAACCTATGTCTGAGGCATAGGGAATTACTTTCATTCTCTCTTTATCTTCTACCATGGTCGAGTTTTGAGTCTTTACTCGACTTCACACCTTACAATACAGGCAAAAACTCCTTCCTTGACTGATCCATTTTTGAACTCCTTAAAAATCTTGTGAAGGTATGTACTCATTGAAAGTCTTATCAAGCATCACAACAGGTTTGGTACACAGCATGGCATACTTTATAGAACCTATGTCTGACGCATAGGGAATGACTTTCATTCTCTCTTTATCTTCTGCTGCGGTCAGGTTTCGAGTCTTTACTCGACTTTACACTTTACAATACAGGCAAGAACTCCTTCTTTGACTGATCCATTTTGAACTCCTTCAAAATCTTGTCAAGGTATGGACTCATTGAAAGTATTATCAAGCGTCTTGATCTATCTCTATAGATCTTGATGCCCAATATGTAAGCAGCTTCACCGAGGTCTTTCATTGAAAAAAATTCTTATTCAAATATCCTTTTATGCTATCCAAAAATTCTACACCATTTCCAGTCAACAATATGTCATCCACATATAATATCAAAAATGCTACAGAGCTCCCACTCACTTGTAAATACAGGCTTCATCATAAGTTTGTATAGAACCATATGCTTTGATCACCTTATCAAAACATATATTCCAACTCCGAGATGCTTGCACCAGTCCATAGATGGATCACTGGAGTTTGCACACTTTGTTAGCACCTTTAGGATCGACAAAACCTTTTGGATGCATCATATACAACTCTTCTTTGAGAAATCCATTAAGGAATGCAGTTTTGACATCCATTTGCCAGATTTCATAAAATGCGGCAATTGCAAACATGATTCAGACAAACTTAAGCATCGCTACGAGTGAGACGGAAGTGATAAGTATGGAGTGTCGAACCCACAAGGAGCTAAAGGTAAGATCAATATTCTCTCAAGCCCTATCTGCCACTGATACGACTCTACGTGCACCCAACGTTTGCTTCCAACTAGCAACGAGAAATAAAACTACGTTGTGGGTATGGAGAGGATAACTTTGCATGATATCGGACAACTAAAACATAAAAGTAGGTGCTGTTATCACAAAGTTAGAATATAATACTAAATAATATAAATAGCGAGTGTGGAATAATGGTGGATCGGTGTGCGGAATTGTCCTAGGCAATTGTTAACAAGACCAGTAATCACTATTGCAGTTTCATATGAGGGAGAGGCATAAGCTAACATACTTTCTCTACTTGGATAATATGCACTTATGATTGGAACTCTAGCAAACATCCGCAACTACTAAAGATCATTAAGGTAAAACCCAACCATAGCATTAAAGCATCAAGTCCTCTTTATTCCCATACGCAACAATCCCTCTTACTCGGGTTTGTGCTTCTGTTCACTCACCAACCCACTATAAGCGAATCATGAACGTATTGCAACACCCTACAGCGGGAATCCCTCACGCTTGCGCGCCACGGAGGGCACCATAGGACAGCACCAAAGTAAAACATACAACTCATACCAATCTAGATCGTCAATCAACCCAAAGACAAAAGATATCTACTCAAAACATCATAGGATGGCAACACATCATTGGATCATAATATGTGGCATAAAGCACCATGTTCAAGTAGGGATTACAGCGGGGTGCGGGAGAGTGGACCGCGTAAAAGAGATGAGGATGGCGATGATGATGGTGATGTTGATGAAGACGATCACCGCAGCGATGATTCCCCTCCCGATGGCACTCCGGTGCCACCAAGACAGAGGAGGAGAGCTTCTCCCCCTTGTGCTTCTTCCTCCATGGCCTCCACCTTCTGGTCCTTGGCCTTCATGGTGATGAAGAACCCTCCGGGATACTCCTCCATGGCCACCGGTGATGATGGCCCCCTCCGGCAAGGCGCCGGAGAGGGCCTAGATTGATTCTCGTGGCTACAGAGGCTTGCGGCGGCGGAACTTCTGATCTAATCTCCGTCCTGGAAGTTTTAGGGTACGAGAGTATATATGGGTGCAGGAGGTACGTCGGTGGACTTCCGGGCTGGCCACGAGGTAGGGGGCGTGCCCCAGGGGGGTGAGCGCGCCCCCACCCTCGTGGGCAATCCGGGATTCCCCTGGTGAGCTTCCGGTACTCCATGGGCTTCTTCTGGTCCAAAAATAGGTTCCGTGGAGTTTCAGGTCTTTTGGACTCCGTTTGATATTCCTTTTCTTCGAAACACTGAAATAGGCTAAAAACAGCAATTCTGGGCTGGGCCTCCGGTTAATAGGTTAGTCCCAAAAATAATATAAAAGTGGAAAATAAAGCCTAATATTGCCCGAAACAGTAGATAATATAGCATGGAGCAATCAAAAATTATAGATACGTTGGAGACGTATCAGGCATCCCCAAGCTTAATTCCTGCTCGTCCTCGAGTAGGTAAATGATAAAAAGATAATTTTTGATGCGGAATGCTAGTAAGTGCTTAAGTTTGATTAATGATAATTCCAAACACTTTTTCTAGCATCAATATGTGTCATAATAGCATCTTATCTCATAAAACTTTTCATGATCAAGTCACAATCTATTCACAATGTCAAGCATGGTTCAAAAACTTCATTGAGAACTAACAAACTATAATCTCACTCATTGAAGCAATTGCAATTTATCATAACATCAGAAAGAGTCAAGAATGGAGCTTTTCAGCAAGTCCACATACACAACTATCATATAGTCTTCTACAATTCCTAACACTCATGCAATACTTGTGGTTATGGAGTTTCAGCCGGACACTGAGAAAGATAGGGGCTTATTGTGTTGCCACCCAACGTATTCACCTTTAGGTGATGTCAACAATAATAGCCCATGCTAACTTACATCCAATTGGATATATATATCATGATCTTTCAAACACAAGGAGCTTGCCAAAGGATAAAATGAAAAAGGGAATGGTGAGGGTCACCTTGACTCAAGCATAAAGTAAAAACATAAAGTAAAAGATAGGCCCTTCATAGAGGGAAGCAGAGGTTGTCATGCGCGTTTAGGGTTGATGCACAAAATCTTAATGCAAAAGAACGTCACTTTATATTGCCCCTTGTATGTGGACCTTTATTATGCAGTCCGTCGCTTTTATTACTTCCACAACAAGTTCGTACAAAGCTTATTTTCTCTGCACTAATAAGTCATGCATATTTAGAGAGCACTTTTTATTGCTTGCACCAATGATAACTTACTTGAAGGATCTTACTCGATCCATAGGTAGGTATGGTGGACTCTCATGGCAAAACTAGGTTTATGGGTATGGAAGCACAAGTAGTATCTCTACTTGGTGCAAGGGATTTGGCTAGCATGAGGGAGAAAGGCAAGCTCAACATGTTTGGAAGGTCAATGGCAATATACTTTAACTGAGATGTCGGAAAACATAAACCATTACGTTGTCTTCCTTGTCCAACGTCAATTCTTTTAGCATGTCATACTTAATGAGTGCTTCACAATCATAAAAGATGTCCAAGATAATATATTTGTATGTGAACCTCTCTTTCCTTATTACTTCCTATTAATTGCAACGATGACCAAAACTACGTTTACAAATTCTCAACAACTTTTATGCCTCATACTTCCTATGTGTGAAGTCATCACTAACCATGTTATAAGCAAATGAAACATATAAAAATTCAGATTTATGACATTCAATTCATTCCCCCATTTACTCATAGGCTATATATGAAGCACATGAGTAAATGACAAACTACTCTAAAAGATATGAGTGAAAGACACTGAGTAGTCAAATAATTAACTAGCCATGGGAGGGTTCCGTTTCTATTCAAAATTTCAGATCCAATGATTTTATTCAAACATCAAGTAAAACAAAATAAAATGACATTGCAAGGATAGCACAACTCATGTGAAGAAACAAAAACTTAGGCTCAACCGATACTAACCGATAGTTGTTGAAGAAGAAAGGTGGGATGCCTAATGGGGCATCCCCAAGCTTAGATGCTTGAGACTTCTTGGAATATTATCTTGGGGTGCCTTGGGCATCCACAATCTTGAACTTTTATATCTCCTTAATTCCTCGCATATCATGGTTTCTCTTTTTATTGAAAGCTTCATCCACACCAAACTCAACAAGAACTCATGAGATAGGTTATTATAAACCAATGCAAAACCTTATCATTTTCTACTGTAACAAAACACTAGAATTATTATTCAACATTGCATACTAAATGTCTCTGCATAATTAATAATCCTATCCTCAAATAGAATCATTAAACAAACAAACATATGCAAACAATGCAACTATAACAGCAATCTGCCAAAACAATATAGTCTGTAAAGAATGCAAGATTCATTATACTTCCCTAACTCAAAAAATTATGAGAAAAATAATAAGCTGTAGAAGATTTATCAGAGCTCAACATGCAAAAAGTTTTAACCTTATATCATTCTCTGACTTTTCTAGGGAATTCTTGCAACAGCGGTAAACTTTCTGTTTTCAAACAGCAACATGTAAACTAGTAAAATAAGCATGGTAAAGTCTATCCTTGACATTTTTATTGAAAATAAATATGAAAAACACTATTCTAAATAGCAGCTAGCTAATAATAACAAAACAAAATGACGCTCCAAGTAAAACACATATCATGTGACGAATAAAAATATAGCTCCGAGTAAGGTGTACCGATAGTTTTGAAGACGAAAGAGGGGATGCCTTCCGGGGCATCCCCAAGCTTAGGCGCTTGAGTATTCCTTGAATATTACCTTGGGGTGCCTTGGGCATACCCAAGCTTAGGGTCTTTCCACTCCTTATTCTCCTCATATTGATATCTCACCCAAAATTTGAAAACTTCAATCACACAAAACTTAGCCAAACTTCGTGAGATAGGTTAGTATGATAAAGGGCAAACCATTCACTTTGGTACTGACAAAGACAAGGTTCATAATAGTTTTCACACAATGCCTAATGTACCATATAATTTCTACAAATTATATTGAGAAATATAAGCCATAGAAACTAGAAAACAAGCAGACTATGCAATGAAAACAGAATCTGTCAGAAACAGAACAATCTGTAATGATCTGAACAATAACCATATTTCTGATACTCCAGAAATTATGAAATAAATTGGTGAATGTGAGGAATTTTCCTATTAATCTTCTGCAAAAATAATCAACTCAAAAGCACTCTTCTGTAAAAAATGACATCTATTCTCGTGAGCGCAAAGTTTCTGTGTTTTACAGCAAGATCACATTCACTTTCACCCGAGTCTTCCCAAAGGTCTTACTTGGCACTTTATTGAAACAAAAGATATAAAACATGATTACTACAGTAGCTTAATCATGTAAACACACAAAAACATTAAGGGTAAAAATTGGGTTGGCTCCCAACAAGCGCTTTTCTTTAATGCCTTTTAGCTAGGCATGATGATTTCAATGATGCTCACTTTAAAGATAGGAATTGAAACACAAAGAGAGCATCTTGAAGAATATGACTAGCATATTTAAATCTAACACACTTCCTATGCCTAGGTATTTTGTGAGCACACAACGTATAAGAACAACAATCAAGTAGCATAGGAAGGCAAAACAAGTATAACTTCAAAACTTTAAGCACATAGAGAGGAAACTTGATATTATTGCAACTCCTACAAGCATGTATTCCTCTCATAATAATTCTCAGTAGCATCATGGATAGCAACTTTGTTCTCATACTCAATTGGAACCTCTTCCAAAATAGTGGAATCATTACTAGCTAAAGTTGACACTCTTCCAAATCCACTTTCATAAATATCACACTAAGATTCAACATCCTCCAAAATAGTGGGATCATTAATCCTAAAGTTGACACTCATCCAAACCCACTTTAAATGATAGTATTATTCATACTCCAAAAGGTATAAGTGATGTTCATGGAGCATTCTACAACTGACCAATATCCAAGCTCAAAATGTATAAGTGAAGCACATGAAGCATTCTATAAAACCATACTCAAAAGATTTAAGTGAAGCACAAAGAGTAAATCTATAAGATCATACTTAAAAGATTTAAGTGAAGCACATGAAGTATTCTATAAATCAATGAAGGTATATCTCATGCTAGCATGGTTCTTGAAGAAAAGGAAAAACACGAAGGACACAAATCATGTGAACAAAACAAAAACCGAGATATACCGATATTTGTTGAAGAAGAAAGATGGGATGCCAACCGGGGCATCCCAAAGCTTAGATGCTTGAGTATACTTTGAAATATTTACTTGGGTTGCCTTGGGCATCCCCAAGCTTGAACTCTTGCCTCCCTTTATTCTTCTCATATTGATAGCTCCTCGACCTTCGGACACTTCATCCACACAAAACTTTAACAAAAACTTGTGAGATCCGTTAGTGTAATAAAGCAAATCACTACCTTCAGGTACTGTAATGAACTCATTCTTCATTTGTATTGATGTTAAATATACTGTATTCCAACTTCTCTATGGTTCATACCTTCCGATACTACTCATAGATTCATCGAAATAAGCAAACAACACACGCAGAACAGAATCTGTTAAAAACAGAATAGTCTGTAGTAATCTGGAAGTTTGCCAAACTTCTGTAACTCCTAAAATTATAAACTAAAATTTAAAATTTGAAAAAATTGTACAGAAGTAATGTGCACAAAGTTTCAGACCCATTTGACTTTCCAGTAAAAAAAATGTAAATTCACGCACTACAGCCAAAGTTTCTGTTTTTGTTTTGCACATAGTAAACAAGCAATCTAATCATCCTAAAACCAAGGCTTGGCACATTATTTTTATAATACAATGAATATATACAAGGGGATAATTATTTACAGAGAAACTTCCATGAAAAATTCTACATTGTTTCCGCGAGCATGAGCACAAGTGCTCAAGGTCGACCCTCACTTCTTCAATGCAAAACCTTCCAATCACTTCTCTTTTTGAAAAACTTTTTAGGCATGAGAGGAAAGTAATAATTTTTTTTGTATTTTCATTTTTAAATATTTTTTGTATGTTTCACCCACAACTAAACAGAAACAAAAAGGAAAAACAAAATCTACTTAGTGAAGGAAGCAAACAAGCACACATGAGAATATCAACCCCACGCTATTGCTCCCCGGCAACGGCGCCAGAAAAGAGCTTGATAATCCCCAAGTGCAAGGAATCATCATAGCACTTTCCAAAGACGGAAGTGATAAGTATGGAGTGTCGAACCCACAAGGAGCTAAAGGTAAGATCAATATTCTCTCAAGCCCTATCTGCCACTGATACGACTCTACGTGCACCGAACGTTTGCTTACAACTAGCAACGAGAAATAAAACTACGTTGTGGGTTTGGAGAGGATAACTTTGCATGATATCGGAGAACTAAAACATAAAAGTAGGTGCTGTTATCATAAAGTTAGAATATAATACTAAATAATATAAATAGCGAGTGTGGAATAATGGTGGATCGGTGTGCGGAATTGTCCTAGGCAATTGTTAACAAGACCAGTAATCACTATTGCAGTTTCATATGAGGGAGAGGCATAAGCTAACATACTTTCTCTACTTGGATCATATGCACTTATGATTGGAACTCTAGCAAGCATCGGCAACTACTAAAGATCATTAAGGTAAAACCTAACCATAGCATTAAAGCATCAAGTCCTCTTTATTCCCATACGCAACAATCCCTCTTACTCGGGTTTGTGCTTCTGTTCACTCACCAACCAACTATAAGCGAATCATGAACATATTGCAACACCCTACAGCAGGAATCCCTCACGCTTGCGCAACATGGAGGGCACCATAGGACAGAACCAAAGTAAAACATACAACTCATACCAATCTAGATCGTCAATCAACCCAAAGACAAAAGATATCTACTCAAAACATCATAGGATGGCAACACATCATTGGATCATAATATGTGGCATAAAGCACCATGTTCAAGTAGGGATTACAGCGGGGTGCGGGAGAGTGGACCGTGTAAAAGAGATGAGGATGATGATGATGATGGTGATGTTGATCAAGACGATCACCGCGGCGATGATTCCCCTCCCGATGGCACTCCGGTGCCACCAAGAGAGAGGAGGAGAGGTTCTCTCCCTTGTGCTTCTTCCTCCATGGCCTCCACCTTCCGGTCCTTGGCCTTCATGGTGATGAAGACCCCTCCGGGATACTCCTCCATGGCCACCGCTGATGATGGCCCCCTCCGGCAAGGCGCCGAAGAGGGCCTAGATTGATTTCTCGTGGCTACAGAGGCTTGCGGCGGCAGCGGAACTTCTAATCTAATCTCCGTCCTGGAAGTTTTAGGGTACGAGAGTATATATGGGTGCAGGAGGTACGTCGGTGGACTTCCGGGTTGGCCACGAGGTAGGGGGGCGCGCCCAGGGGGGTGGGTGCGCCCCCACCCTCGTGGGCAGCCCGGGACTCCCCTGGTGAGCTTCCGGTACTCCATGGGCTTCTTCTGGTCCAAAAACAGGTTTCGTAGAGTTTCAGGTCTTTTGGACTCCGTTTGATATTCCTTTTCTTCGAAACACTAAAATAGGCTAAAAATAGAAATTCTAGGCTGGGGCTCCGGTTAATAGGTTAGTCCCAAAAATAATATAAAAGTGGAAAATAAAGCCTAATATTGCCCGAAACAGTAGATAATATAGCATGGAGCAATCAAAAATTATAGATACGTTGGAGACGTATCATGCTCATACATGGATCCTATCTCAGATTTCATGGCCTTAAGCCATCTTTCGGAATTTGGGCTCATCATAGCTTCTTCATAGTTCATAGGTTCGCCATGGTCTAAAAACATGACTTCCAGGACTGGATTACCATACCACTCTGGTGTGGAACATGCTATGTTCGACTTACGAGGTCCAGTAGTAACTTGATCCGAAGTTTGATGATCATTATCATTAGCTTCCTCTCTAGTTGGTGTAGGCATCACGTGAATGGATTTCTCTGATGAGCTACTTTCCAATTCGAGAGAAGGTACAATTACCTCATCAAGTTCTACTTTCCTCCCAGTCACTTCTTTCGAGAGAAACTCCTTCTCTAGAAAGTTTCCATTCTTGGTAATAAATATCTTGCCTTTGGATTTGTGGTAGAAGGTGTACCGAATTGTTTCCTTAGGTTATCCTATGAAGATGCACTTCTCCAATTTGGATTCAAGCTTATCAGGCTGAAGCCTTTCGACATAAGTGCCGCAACCCCAAACTTTAAGAAACGACAGCTTAGGTTTCTTGCCAAACCACAGTTCATACAGTGTCGTCTCAACAGATTTAGACGATGCCCTATTTAACGTGAAAGCAGCTGTCTCTAATGCATAACTCCAAAGTGATAGTGGTAAATCGGTAAAAGACATCATAGATCGCACCATATCTAATAAAGTACGGTTACGATGTTCGGACACACATTACGCTGTGGTGTTCCAGGTGGCGTTAGTTGTGAAACTATTCCACATTGTTTTAAATCAAGGCCAAACTCATAACTCAAATATTCACCTCCGCGATCAATTCGTAGAAACTTTATTTTCTTGTTACGATGGTTCTCCACTTCATTCCGAAATTCCTTGAACTTTTCAAATGTTTCAGACTTGTGTTCATTAAGTAGATATACCCATACTGCTCAAATCATCCGTGAAGGTCAGAAAATAATGATACCCACTGCGTGCCTTAACACTCATCGGACCGCATACATTGATATGTATTATTTCCAATAAGTCATTGGCACGCTCCATTGTTCTGGAGAACGGAGTTTTAGTCATTTTGCCCATGATGCACGATTCATAAGTATCAAATGATTCATAATCAAGTGATTCCAAAAATCCATCCATATGGAGTTTACTTTACACCAATATGACCTAAAACGGCAGTGCCACAAATATGTTGCACTATCATTATAAACTTTGCATCTTTTGGCATCAATATTATGAATATGTGTATTACTACAATCGAGATTCAATAAACCATTTACATTGGGTGTATGACCATAGAAGGTTTTATTCATGTAAATAGAACAACAATTATTCTATGACTTAAATGAATAGTCGTATCGCAATAAACATGATCCAATCATATTCATGCTCAACGCAAAACACCAAATAACATTTATTTAGGTCTAACACTAATCCCGAAGGTAGAGGGAATGTGCGATGGTGATCTTATCGACCTTGGAATCACTTCCAACACACATCATCACCTCTCCCTTAACTAGTCTCTATTCATTTTGCAACTCATGTTTTGAGTTACTAATCTTAGCAACTGAACCGATATCAAATACCCTGGGGTTACTTTGAACACTAGTAAAGTACACATCAATAACATGTATATCAAACATACCTTTGTTCACTTTGCCATCCTTCTTATCCGCCAAGTATTTGGGGTAGGTCCGCTTCCAGTGACCATTCCCTTTGCAGTAGAAGCTCTCAGTTTCAGGCTGAGGTCTAGCTTTGGGCTTCTTCACGGGAGTGGCAATTTGCTTCTCATTCTTCTTGAAGTTCCCTTTCTTTTCCTTTGCCCTTTTTCTTGAAACTAGTGGTCTTGTTAACCATCAACACTTGTTACTCTTTCTTGATTTCTACCTTTGCCGATTTCAGCATCGCGAAGAGCTCGGGAATCTTTTCCGTTATTCCTTGCATATTATAGTTCATCACGAAGTTCTAGTAGCTTGGTGATAGTGACTAGAGAACTCTGTCAATCACTATCTTATCTAGAAGATTAAGTCCCACTTGATTCAAGTGATTGTAGTGCCCAGACATTCTGAGCACATGCTCACTGGTTGAGGTATTCTCCTCCATCTGGTAGGTAAAGTACTTGTTAGAGGTCTCATACCTCTCGACACGGGCATGAGTCTAAAATACCAATTTCAGCTCTTGGAACATCTCATATGCTCCATGGCATTCAAAACGTTTTTGAAGTCCCGGTTCTAAGCCGTAAAGCATGTCGCACTAAACTCTCAAGTAGTCAACCGAGCTTGCAAAACGTTCATAACGTCTGTATCTGCTCCTGTAACATGTTTGTCACCTAGCGGTGCATCAAGGCCATAATTCTTCTATGCAGCAACGACGATAATCCTTAGATCACGGACCCAGTCCACATCATTGCTACTATCATCTTTCAACTTTTCTCTAGGAACATATCAAAAATATATAGGAGCTATATCACGAGCTATTGATCTACAACATAGATATGCAAATACTACAAGGACTAAGTTCATGATAAATTAAGTTCAATTAATCAAATTACTTAAGAACTCCCACTTAGATAGACATCCCTCAAGTCATCTAAATGATACTTGATCCAAATCAATTAAACCATGTCCGATCATCACGTGAGATGGAGTAGTCATCAATGGTGAACATCTCTATGTTGATCATATCTACTATATGATTCACGTTTGACCTTTCGCTCTTCGTTGTTCCGAGGCCATGTTTGTACATACCAGGCTCGTCAAGTTTAACCCGAGTATTCCGCATGTGCAAAACTGTCTTGCACCTGTTGTATGTGAACGTAGAGTCTATCACACCCGATCATCACGTGGTGTCTCAACACGATGAACTGTCGCAACCATGCATACTCAGGGAGAACACTTATACCTTGAAATTTTAGTTGATCATCTTATAATGCGTACTAAGCAAAATAAGATGCATAAAATATAAACATCACATGCAATCAAAATATGTGCCATGATATGGCCATCATCATCTTGTGCTTTTGATCTCCATCTCCAAAGCATCGTCATGATCTCCATTGTCACCAGCTCGACACCTTGATCTCCATCGTGGCGTTGTGGTCGTCTCGCCAACTATTGCTTCTACAACTATCGCAAATGCATATTGATAAAGTAAAGCAATTACTTGGCATTTGCATTTCATACAATAAAGAGACAACCATAAGGCTCCTGCCGGTTGCCGATAACTTTTACAAAACATGATCATTTCATACAATAATGTATATCACATCATGTCTTGACCATATCACATCACAACATGCCCTGCAAAAACAAGTTAGACATCCTTTACTTTGTTGTTGCATGTTTTACGTGTCTGCTACGGGCTTGTAGCAAGAACCGTTCTTATCTACTGCATCAAAACCACAATGGTGTTTCATCAAGTTTGCTGTTTTAACCTTCTTCAAGGACCGGTCGTAGTCAAATTCGATTCAACTAAAGTAGGAGAAACAGACAACCGCTAGCCACCATTATGCAAAATAAGTTACATGTCTGTCGGTGGAACCGGTCTCATGTGTGTGGACATGTAAGGTTGGTCTAGGACGCTTCATCCCACAATACCGCCGAATCAAAATAAGACGTTGGTGGGAAGCAGTATGACTATCACTGCCCACAACTCTTTTTGTTCTACTCGTGCGTATTATCTACGCATAAACCTGGCTCGGATGCCACTGTTGGGAAACGTAGCATGCAATTTCAGAAAAGTTCCTACGCCGACGCAAGATCTATCTAGGAGATGCATAGAAACGAGAGGGAGAGTGTGTCTACGTACCCTCGTAGACCGAAAGCGGAAGCGTTTTGACAATGCGGTGATGTAGTCGAACTTCTTCAAGATCCGACCAATCAAGCACCGAACGTATGACACCTCCGAGTTCTGCACATGTTCAGCTTGATGATGTCCCTGGTCCTCTTGATCCAGCAAGGTGTCGAGAAAGTAGATGAGTTCCGTTAGCACGACGGCATGGTGACGGTGATGGTGAAGTGATCCGCGCAGAGCTTTGCCTAAGCACCGCGAGAATATGACCGGGGGTGTAAACTGTGGAGGGGGCGCCGCACATGGCTAACAATTGATGTTCTGTGTTCTAGGCACCCCCTCCTCATATATATAGGTGGGAGGGAGAGGGGAGAGGCCAAGGGGCGCCCCAAGTGGGGCCGAATCCCACTTGGGCTCTTGCCCTGGTTCGCCCCCCTCCTTGTATAGGCACCAGGGGAAGGAAGGGGGAAGTGCCCCCCCCCCTTTCCTTTCTCCCCTGAGAAGGGGAAGGAAGGAGGGACTTGCCCTCCCCCCTTTACTTTCCCTAGGGCTGGCTGGCCTGGTGGAGGGGCGCACCAACCCCTTGTGGACTGGTCTTTTCCTTCCTTGGTCCATTAAGCCCATATCTTTGCCGGGGGTGCTCGGAACCCCTTCCAGTGACCCTATATGTACCCGGTACCCTCCGGAACACTTCCGATGTCTGAATACCATCATGTTATATATCAATATTTACCTCTCGATAATTTCAAGACTCCTTGTCATGTCCGTGATTTCATCCGGGACTCCGAACACCATTCGGTCACCAAATCACATAACTCATATAATACTAAATCGTCATCGAACGTTAAGCATGCAGACGCTACATGTTCGAGAACTATGTAGACATGACCGAGACACCTCTTCGGTCAATAACCAATAGTGGAACCTGGATGCTCATATTGGCTCCTACATATTCTACGAAGATCTTTATCGGTCTAAAGTTATGACAACATATTTTATTCCCTTTGTCCATTGGTATGTTACTTGCTCGAGATTCGATCGTCGGTACCCACATACCTACTTCATTCTCATTACTGGCAAGTCTATTTACTGATTCCGTAATACATCATCATGTAAATAATTCATTAGTTACTTTGCTTGCAAGGCTTCTTATGATGTGCATTACCGAGAGGGCCCAGAGATACCTCTCCGATAGTCGGAGTGACAAATCCTAATCTCGATCTATGCCAACCCAACAAACACCTTCTGAGAAACCTGTAGATTATATTTATAGTCACCCAGTTACGTTGTGACGTTTGATAGCACAAAAGGTATTCCTCTGGTATCCGGGAGTTGCATAATGTCATAGTCTAAGGAATATGTATTTGACATGAAGAAAGCAATAGCAATAAAACTGACCGATCAATATGCTAAGCTAACGGATGGGTATTGTCCAGCACATCATTCTCCTAATGATATGATCCCTTTGATCAAATGACAACACATGTATATGGTTAGGTAACTTAACCATCTTTGATTAACGAGCTAGTCTAGTAGAGGCTTACTAGGGACACAGTGTTTTGTCTATGTATCGACACATGTATCAAGTTTTCGGTTCATACAATTCTAGCATGAATAATAAACATTTATCATGATATAAGGAAATATAAAATAACAACTTTATTATTGCCTCTAGGGCATATTTCCTTCAAGTCCGCAATGCACTCCGCTGCTCCTGGGATGACAGCGCCCGGCCGACGGACGGATCAGTCCGACGCGACGTGATACGTCCATTTTGCATCATTGTTTCTTACTATTCTTTATGTTGTTTTATTGTATAATAATGCTTTTTGGAGTAATTCTAATGCCATTTCTCTCATAATATGCAAGGTATGCACCAAGGGGGAGAATTCCGGCAGCTGGAAATCTGGACCTGAAAAAGCTACGTCAAGCTACCTATTCTGCACAACTCCAAATAAGTTGAAACTTCCTGAGGAATTTTTATGGAATATGTAGTAAATATTGGAACAAATAAGTACCAGACGGGGGGCCACCAGGTGGGCACGACCCACCTGGGCACGCCAGGAGGCCCAGGTGCGCCCTGGTGGGTGCTGCCCTCCTCGGCCCACCTCCGGTGCCCATCTTCTGGTATATAAGTCATTTTGACCTAGAAAAAAAAATCAGAGAAGGACATTCGGGATGAAGCGCCGCCGCCTCGAGGCAGAACTTGGGCAGGAGCACTTTTTCCCTCCGGCGAAGCGATTCCGCCGGCGGAACTTCCCTCCCGGAGGGGGAAATCATCGTCATCATCATCACCAACAACTCTCCCATCTTGGGGAGGACTATCTTCATCAACATCTTCACATCACCAACTCCTCTCAAACCCTAATTCATCTCTTGTGTTCAATCTTTGTATAAAAACTATAGATTGGTGCGTGTGGGTGACTAGTAGTGTTTATCACATCTTGTATTTGATTACTATATGGTTTATTTGGTGGAAGATTATATGTTCAGATCCATTATGCTATTTAATACCCCTCTGATCTTGAGCATGTTTATCATTTGTGAGTAGTTACTTTCGTTCTGGAGGTCACGGGAGAAATCATGTTGCAAGTAATCATGTGAACTTGATATGTGTTCGATATTCTGATGATATGTATGTTGTCATTCTCTTAGTGGTGTCATGTGAATGTCGACTACATGACACTTCACCATATTTGGGCCTAAGGGAATGAATTGTGCAGTAGTTATTAGATGGTGGGTTGTGAGAGTGACAGAAGCTTAAACCCCAGTTTATGCGCTACTCCCTAAGGGACTGATTGGATCCAAAAGTTTAATGCTATGGTTAGAATTTATTCTTAATACTTTTCTCATAGTTGTGGATGCTTGCGAGAGGGTTAATCATAAGTAGGAGGTTTGTTCAAGTAAGAACAGCACCTAAGCACCGGTCCACCCACATATCAAATTATCAAAGTACCGAACACGAATTAAGCCAACATGATGAAAGTGACTAGATGAAATTCCCGTGTACCCTCAAGAACACTTTGCGTATCATAATGAACCATTTTGGTCTGTCCTTTGCCTCAAAAGGATTGGGCTACCTTGCTGCACTTTTGTTACTACTATCATTACTTGCTCGTTACAAATTATCTTGCTATCAAACTACTCCGCTACTTACAATTTTAGCACTTGCAGACATTACCTTGCTAAAAACCACTTGTCATTTCCTTCTGCTCCTCATTGGGTTCGACACTCTTACTTATCAAAAAGGCTATAATTGACCCCATATACTTGTGGGTCATCAAGGCTATTTTCTGGTGTCGTTGCCGGGGAGTGAAGCGCTCTTGGTAAGTGGAAATTGGTAAGGAAACATTATTACTACATGCTGAAATTTATTGTTACTTACTACTATGGAAAACAATCCTTTGAGGGGTTTGCTCGGGGTATCTTCACCTCGACCGGAACGACAATTAGTTTCCCCTCAACCTACTACACCTACTGAAAATGTTGAATATGAAATTCCTTCGGGTATGTTAGAACAACTGCTAGCTAATCCTTATGCAGGAGATGGAACCAAATATCCTGATATGCACTTGATATATGTGGATGAAATTTGTGGATTTTTTAAGCTTGCAGGTTTGCCCGGAGATGAAGCTAAGAAGACGGTTTTCCCTTTATCTTTGAAGGGAAAGGCATTGACATGGTATAGGCTATGGAATGATATTGGATCTTAGAACTGGAACCGTTTGAAATTGGAATTTCATCAAAACAATTATCCTATGCATCTAGTTCATCGTGATCAGAATTATATATATAATTTTCAGCCTCGTGAAGGAGAAAGTATCGCTCTAGCTTGGCGAAGGCTTAAGTCAATGTTATATTCATGCCCCAATCATGAGTTCTCAAGAGAAATTATGATTCAGAACTTTTATGCTCGGCTTTCTCGTAATGATCAAACCATGCTCGATACTTCTTGTACTAGTTCTTTTATGAAGAAGACTATTGAATTCCGGTGGGATCTTTTATAAAGAATTAAACGCAACTCTGAAGATTGAGAACTCGACTAGGGTAAAGAGTCAGGTATTGAACCTAAGTTTGATTGTGTTAAATCTTTTATGAATACCGATGCTTTTCAAAAGTTTAGCACTAAATATGGACTTGACTCTAAGATAGTAGCTTCCTTTTTTGAATCTTTTGCTACTCATGTTGATCTCCCTAAGGAGAAGTGGTTTAAATATCACCCACCTATTAAATAAGAAGTTAAATAACCGGTAAAATCTAGAGAAGAAACTATCATTTACAATGTTGATCCAGTTGTTCTCACTGCTTATATTGAAAAAAAACCTTTCCCTGTTAGGATGAAGGAACATGCTAAAGCTTCAACTGTGGTTAACAAAAGTTATGTCAGAACACCCAAACCATCTGAACAAATGAGAGTTGAACGTAGTGTGCTATGGTTAAAGATCTCTTGGTTGATAATATTGATAGGCATGTTATTTACTTCTGTGGTGAAGCTTCTAGAATTGCCAAACCTGAAGGAAAAGATAAACATAGACTAGTTGTTGGCATGCCTGTTATCTCAGTTCAGATAGGAGATCACTGTTATCATGGGGTATGTGACCTAGGTTCTAGTGTGAGTGCTATTCCTTTCTCCTTATATCAAGAAATTAAAGATGAAATAGCACCTGCTGAAATAGAAGGCATATATGTCACTATTAAACTTGCTAATAGAGATACAATATCACCAATTGGGATTTTTAGAGATGTTGAAGTCTTGTGTGGGAAAATAAAATACCCTACTGATTTTCTTGTTTGTAGCTCCCCACAATATGACTTTTGTCCCACTATTTTTGGTAGACCTTTCTTGAACACCGTCAATGCCAAAATAGATTGTGAGAAACAAATTGTCGGTGTTAGCTGATATGTCTCCAACGTATCTATAATTTATGAAGCATTCATGCTATTTTATTATCTGTTTTGAATGATTACGGGCTTTATTATACACTTTTATATTACTTTTGGGACTAACCTATTAACCAGAGGCCCAGCCCATATTGCTGTTTTATTGTCTATTTCAGTGTTTCGAAGAAAAGGAATATCAAACGGAGTCCAAACGGAATGAAACTTCGGCAGCGTGATTTTTGGAATGGACCTGACCCAGGAAACTTGGAGTGCAAGCCAAGGGAGCATCGAGGAAGCCACGATATAGGGGGGCGCGCCCTCCACTCTCATGGGCCCCTCGAGGCTCCCCCGACCGACTTCTTTCGCCTATATAAGTCCACATACCCTAAAACCATCGAATAAGAAGATAGATCGGGAGTTCTGCTGCCGCAAGCCTCTGTAGCCACCAAAAACCTCTCGGGACCCTGTTCCGGCACCATGCCGGAGGGGGAATCCATCAACGGTGGCCATCTTCATCATCCCAGCGCTCTCCATGACGAGGAGGGAGTAGTTCACCCTCGGGGCTGAGGGTATGTACCAGTAGCTATGTGTTTGATCTCTCTCTCTCTCGTGTTCTCTCTATGGCACGATCTTGATGTATCGCGAGCTTTGCTATTATAGTTGGATCTTATGATGTTTCTCCCCCTCTACTCTCTTGTGATGAATTGAGATTTCCTCTTGAAGTTATCTTATCGGATTGAGTCTTTAAGGATTTGAGAACACTTGATGTATGTCTTGCCGTGCGTGTCTGTGGTAACAGTGGGATATCATGTGCTACTTGATGTATGTTTTGGTGACCAACTTGCGGGTTCCGCCCATGAACCTATGCATAGGGGTTGGCACACGTTTTCGTCTTGACTTTTCGGTAGAGACTTTGGGGCACTCTTTGAAGTACTTTGTGTTGGTTGAATAGATGAATCTGAGATTGTGTGATGCATATCGTATAATCATGCCCACGGATACTTGAGGTGACAATGGAGTATCTAGGTTACATTAGGGTTTTGGTTGATTTGTGTCTTAAGGTGTTATTCTAGTACGAACTCTTGAATAGATTGATCCGAAAGAATAACTTTGAGGTGGTTTCGTACCCTACCATAATCTCTTCGTTTGTTCTCCGCTATTAGTGGCTTTGGAGTGACTCTTTGCTACATGTTGAGGGACTGTCATATGATCTATCATGTTATTATTGTTGAGAGAACTTGCACTAGTGAAAGTATGAACCCTATGCCTTGTTTCCTATCATTGCAATACCGTTTACGCTCACTTTTATCATTAGTTACCTTGCTGTTTTTATATTTTCATATTACAAAAACCTATATCTACAATCCATATTACACTTGTATCACCATCTCTTCGCTGAACTAGTGCACCTACACAATTTACTATTGTATTGGGTGTGTTGGGGACACAAGAGACTCTTTATTATTTGGTTGCAGGGTTGTTTGAGAGAGACCATCTTCATCCTACACGTCCCACGGATTGATGAACCTTAGGTCATCCACTTTAGGGAAATTTGCTACTGTCCTACAAACCTATGCACATGCAGGCCCAACAACGTCTACAAGAAGAAGGTTGTGTAGTAGACATCAAGCTCTTTTCTTGCGCCATTGCCGGGGAGGTGAGTGCTTGTTGGTATATCTTTAGATCTTGCAATCGAATCTTTTTGTTTCTTGTTTTATCACTAGTTTAGTTTATAAAAGAAAACTAAAAAAATGGAGTTTAGTTTGTCTCATACGCTTCGTCTTTTTAATATCTTTCGCGAGTATGATGGAAAGGAATATTGTGCTCAAGTGCTAGAAGAAGAATGCATTAAAATGCTTGGTACTAAATCTTTGAATGATGAGCATGATTGCAATGTTGTTAGTATGAAGTCTTTGAATATCCATAGTACTAATGATGATTGCAGTAGTTTTGATGAAAATGTCTCTTATAAGCATGTTAATTTTTGTGGAGTAGAATGGGTTTGCATGGACACACCAAATAGAGAAAATAGATATTGCAAGAGGCATAAGTATTTAAAAACTAAAAGTTTGCAAGAAAGTCTTGATGATTGTGCTGAAAGATTCAATATTTTTCGTGCCCCTTGAGAACTTTGCAATGAAAGTGGTCATTTAAATCTCCAATGCAAGTTGTTTCACGATCGAATCGTGTCCAAAAATTGTGATAACTTGATTACCCTTGGGCATCATAAAGAGCTTAGTCTTCTTTTGGGGTATGAAGAAATGAAACGTATAACTAAGGGTATTCCAAAATTTAATCCTGATAGATTTCTTGATTTTGATCTAGAGAAGATTTATTTGTATTGTGCGGTGAATTGCATTGAAAATCCTTATATTGCCAATTACATAAAGAAAATAAAGCAAACAGAAGATGAAGAGAATACTAATGAAAGGGAAGAGACTTCCCAATCTCCTCCTATTATTTCTTATGATGAATCAGGTAACGAGGAGGTGCTTTCTATTCAACCAATCTCATCAATAAGGAGCTCAAAGAGGAAGGTTGAACCCACACATAATGTGAAGAAGAAAAAGAAAATAAGGAGCAAAAAAGGTAGAAAGGTATCCCTCCCAAATGGTGTTGCTCCTACTACTCATTGTGATGATGATAATTGCTATACTATTGGTGCTATCCATATTTTTAATGATGAGAGTGATTATGCTTATGATATGAAAGGGCCAAGCTTGGGGAAGCTATGTTTGATGAGGATGAAATATTTGAGAATATATTTGCTGAAATTAATGTTTGTCCCAAGCTTGGGGATGCTATATTTAATGAAGTTGATATTTTTAGCATCCCAAGTTTTGATATGCAAAGTTGTTATGATGATAGCATGCCTCTTACCTATGATGATTATATTGATGAAAGTGGGTTTGGAAGAGTGACAACTTTAGGAAGTAGCGATCCCACTATTTTGGAGGATGTTTAATTTTATTGTGATGAATACTAAAGTGGATTTGGAGGAGTGTCAACTTTATTTAGTGATTCCACTATCTTGGGAGAGGTTTCAATCGATTATGATGAGAACGAAGTTGCTACTTATGATGATTATTGTGATGAAACTTATGCTATAAAAAAGTAGTGATGATTATATTTATAAAACTTGTCATGATTACCCTTTTTCTGAACATTACTCTTTTAATGTGGAAACAAGTTTTAGTGTTCAAGTCTCCTATGATACTCCCATTATTCCGAATGAGAAGAATTTTGCTTATGTGGAGAGTAGTAAAAATTCCATGCTTGTAGATCATGAAAAGAATGCTTTATGTGCTGGTTATATTGTTGAATTCATTCATGATGCTACTGAAAATTATTATGAGGGAGGATTATATGCTTGTAGGAATTGCAATAATATCAAGTTTCCTCCCTATGTGCTTAAAATCTTGAAGCTATGCTTGTTTTACCTTCCCATGCTAGTTGATTATTGTTTCCATAAGTTGTTTGATCACAGAATCCCTATGCATAGGAATTGGGTTAGGCTTAAATGTGCTAGTCATATGCTTCATGATGCTCCCGTTATGTTTCAATTCTTATCTTTTATGTGAGCACCATTGCCATCATCATGCCTAGCTAGAAATGCATTAATGAAAAGCGCTTGTTGGGAGACAACCCTATATTTATCCTTACTGTTTTTGTGTGTCCACATGATTATGCTACTGTATTAATCATGTTTTATAGCTTTTGTTTCAATAAAGTGCCAAGTAAGACCTTTAGGATAGCTTACGGTGATAGTTGTGTTGATCCTGCTGAAAATCAGAAACTTTTGCATCCAGTAAATTAGTTTTGTTAATTCACAGAAACGTGCTATTGCTCTGATTCTTTTTGATCTGGATTTCTACACGAATTGCTTAGGACTTCCTAATTTGGTAGGATATTTGGATTTCCAGAAGTATACGTTTGATACAGATTACTACAGACTATTCTGTTTTTGACAGATTCTGGTTTTCTATGTGTTGTTTGCTTAAGGGTATGAACCATAGGAAAGTTGGAATACAGTAGATATTACACCAATATGAATTTATAATGAGTTCATTACAATACATAAGTGGTGGTTTTATTTTCTTATACTAACGGAGCTTACGAGTTTTCTGTTGAGTTTTGTGTTGTGAAGTTTTCAAGTTTTGGATAAAGATTCAATGGACTATGGAATAAGGAGTGGCAAGAGCCTAAGCTTGGGGATGCCCAAGGCACCCCAAGATAATATTCAAGAATAGGAAAAAGCCTAAGCTTGGGGATGCCCCGGATGGCATCCCTTCTTTCGTCTTCATCCATCGGTAACTTTACTTGGAGCTATATTTTTATTCGCCACATGATATGTGTTTTGCTTGGACTGTCATTTTATTTTGTTAGTATTTTCTTGATGTTATTTATAATAATGTTTTGCATCTTTATTTTCAATAAAAATGTCAAGGATAGCCTTTGCCATGCTTATTTTGCTAGTATACATGTTGCTGTTTGAAAACAGAAAGTTTACCGCTGTTGCAAAAATTCCCTAGAAAAGTCAGAGAATGGTATAATGTTGAAACTTTTTGTATATTAATATCTGATAAATTTACTACAGTGGGAATTTTATTTCATAATTTTTAGAGTTAGGGAAGTATGAGGAATCTTGCATTCTTTATGGACTATACTGTTTTGACAGATTGCTGTTATGGTTGCATTGTTTGTATATGTTTGCTTGTTTAATGATTCTATTTGAGGATAGGAGTATTAAATATGCAGAGGCATTTACTATGAAATATTGAATAATAATTTTAGTGATTTGTTACAGTAGAAAATGATAAGGTTTGCATTGGTTTATACTAACCTATCTCACGAGTTCTTGTTGAGTTTGTTGTGGATGAAGCTTTTGATAAAAAGAGAAACCATGATATGAGAGGAATTAAGGAGACACAAAAGTTCAAGATTGGGGATGCTCAAGGCACCCCAAGATAATATTCCAAGAAGTCTCAAGAATCTAAGTTTGGGGATGCCCCGGTAGGCATCTCACCTTTCTTCTTCAACAACTATCGGTTAGTCTCGGTTGAACCTAAGTTTTTGCTTCTTCACATGAGTTGTGCTATCCTTGCAATGTAATTTTATTTTGCTTTGCTTGTTGTTTGAATAAAGTACTTAAGATCTGAAATTCTTAAATTAGAGAGAGTCTTCACATAGTTACATAATTATTTAGCTACTCATTGATCTTCACTTATATCTTGTTGGAGTAGTTTGTCATTTACTCGTGTGCTTCACTTATATCCTATGAGTAAATGGTTGAATGAGCTGAACGTCCAAAACCTGAAATTATATATGTTTCATCTGCTTATCCCATGGGGAGTAATGACACATCTAAAAAGTAGAGGTTGTAAATTTATTGAAGGTTAGCAAGCATTGTATTGGTCATTTGAACAATTCAGAATATTGAAGGAAGAGAGATTTCACATATAAATATACTATCCTAGACATCTTTTATAGTTGTGAGCACTCATTAAATATGACATGCTAAAGAGTTGATGTTGGACAAGGAAGACAATGTAATGGGTTATGTTTTCTCACATCTCAGTTAAAGTATATTGTCATGGATCATTGGAACATGTTGAGCTTGCCTTTCCCCCTCATGCTAGCCAAAATTCCTTGCACCAAGTAGAGATACTACTTGTGCTTCCAAATATCCTTAAACCCAGTTTTTCCATAAGAGTCCACCATACCTACCTATGGATTGAGTAACATCCTTCAAGTAAGTTGTCATCGGTGCAAGCAATAAAAATTGCTCTCTAAATATGTATGATCTATTAGTGTGAAGAAAATAAGCTTTATACGATCTTGTTATGGAAGAAATAAAAGCGACAGACTGCATAATAAAGGTCCATATACAAGTGGCAATACAAAGTGACGTTCTTTCGCATTAAGATTTTGTGCATCCAACCCTAAAAGCGCATGACAACCTCTACTTCCCTCTGCGAAGGGCCTATCTTTTACTTTATGTCTTTTACTTTATGCAAGAGTCATGGTGATCTTCACCTTTCCCTTTTTCATTTTATCCTTTGGCAAGCACCTCGTGTTGGAAAGGTCTCATATATATATATATATATATATATATATATATATATATATATATATATATATATATATATATATATATATATATATATAGGAAAATGCATCCTACTACCGGGTGTAGTTACACCCACTTCTCATATACTACCTTGTGATAGTATATATTCTACTTTATTATTTTTAGTATGTTCATGATGCGACCTACTGTGACAAACACGTATCATCACAGAAGTGTATTTTTTTGTAGTGTAGGGAGAGAGATCGAGCGAAAATGGAGCTTAGAGCAACAATGGAGCTTGGGGGTGGAAGAGGTAGTCAACTAGAGGAAGAAAACACCCCTTATATAGTGGAGAGACAAATCCAACCGTTATCCACTTAACTAGCCCGCGACCTGTGGTTATACCGCCACAGACAAGCGGTACTACCGTAAGGGCCTACGGTACTACCGCGGAGGACCGCGGTACTACCACTGCTACGACAGGAGCTAGTCTAGGCCAGAGCCGCAAAGGCTGAGGGCAGTATTGCCGCTGACGTGGTACTACCGCTCCCCCTTGCGGTACTACCGCAAGGCCGGATTGGACTAGCCTGGGAAGGGCGCGTGTGAATAAAAATACATCCGTGCCTACTTCTGCTGAAAATCAAACAGTGCAAATATCCGACATGGTACTACCGCACCTGGCATGCGGTACTACCGCGCAGGGAGCGGATGTAAAAAATTACACCCGCCCCTACTTCTGCTCATGTTGCTCTGCTCGACCAGGACTCACGGTACTACAGCGCGCATGGGGCGGTACTACCGCGTAGGGCGCGGATGTAAAAAATTGCATCCGCCCCTACAGCCGCACGAGCAGCTGAGTCTGGTTCGAGGCCACGGCACTACAGCTCCTTACGAGCGGTACTACGTGCGCACCTACGGTACTACCGCAAGGGCGTGCGGTACTACCGCGGGGGCGTGCGGTACTACCGCTCCTAAGAGCAGTACTACCGCATGCCTCAGACCAGCAACACTAGGAATCCTTCTCTTTGCAAAATATGAAGAAAACGGAGGAAGCTCCAAAGTGCAAAGGGAAAGGCGGTGCAAAGGGAGAAAACGTGTACGTGATGATTCCACCCGAACCTTTCCAACGCGGACCCCCTCTTAATAGTACGGCTTTCCTACGACTCTAATCCACCGAAAAGAAACGTAGAAAAACACCGTCTTCAATAGTCTTCGAGGTGCACCAAACCGTCTTGTGCCTAGTGACGAAGCGTCTAAAATACTCAAGGCACACGATTAGTCCGCAAAAGTATTGTCATCAATCACCAAAACACCTTAGGGATAAATATGCCCTTACAACTACTATACCTCTTGAATTAATACATTCAGATGTTTGGGGTCCCGCTCTTGCTTCATCGGGAGGGTACAAGTATTATGTTAGCTTTATTCATGACTACACGCGTTTTACCTGGATTTATTTGCTCAAACACAAGTTTGATGTTGAGCAAGTTTTCTATAACTTTCAGGCTCATGTCGAACGCCTTTTGGATTGTAAAATCAAGGTCGTTCAGTCCGACTAGGGTGGTGAATACCACAAACTCCATTGATATTTTTCAGCACATGAGCATCTCTCACCATGTGTCCTATCCACATACCTCTCAGCAAAACGGTATTGTCGAGTGCAGAAACCATCGTTTGGTAGAGACTGGTCTAGCCTTGCTTGCGCACGCCTCTCTCCCACTTCGGTTTTGGGATGAGGCTTTTCTTACGGCATGTTACCTCATCAACCGTATGCCCACTCTGGTTCTCAACAAGGACACCCCTTTGTTCTTTCTATTTCATGTTCAGCCCATTTACTCCTCCCTTCGGATATTCGGGTGTGCTTGCTGCCTAGCCTTCGCAAGTACAATGCTCACAAGCTTGAGTTCCGTTCCAAGATGTGCGTTTTTCTTGGCTATAGTCCTCCGCATAAGGGCTATAAGTGTCTTAACTGTACCACAGGTCAGATATACATCTCTCGTGGTGTTGTTTTCGATGAGACTATGTTTCCTTACTCCAACACCGGTGTGTCAGTTGATCCTGCTTCCCTTGAACATAACCTCACTTTTCCGTCCGATGAACCAGTTTCGGATGTCCATGTGCCTAAATATGACTTGTCCTATTTGTCACCTAACTTGTCTTCTGCGGGCGATGTTGCTCTATATTCTCCTCAGGTACCGGTTGCTGCTTCACCGTCTCCTGACGTGGTCGATGTGCATATCAGGATGTGCATGTAATGTTGCCCGAGGTAGGCGCGGCGACCTCTCCAGCTGGCAAGCCCGCAGTCGCGACTAGGTCGCCACCCTCGCCCGGTGCGTCACCCGGGCCGCGCCCTTGCCTGTCGCTCCAGGGTCACCACCCTCACCCATTGCGTCACCCGGGTCGCCGTCTTCGCCTAGGCCGGCCCAGGGCCCGGTCATACCTTGGCCTGTGTCGCCAAAATATGGTAAATACTACCAAAAAAGTAGTATATATACTACCCAAACATTCTTATATACTACATACTATATGTACATACTCTCTGATATGATAGATACTACCTAGAACGCACGAAACAAAAATGGGAGTAACTACACCCGGTAGTAGCAAAAATTTGTCATATATAGGGAAAATGCATCCTACTACCGGGTGTAGTTACACCCACTTCTCATATACTACCTTGTGATAGTATATATTCTACTTTATTATTTTTAGTATGTTCATATACTATATATAAGATACTCCAAAGTGAGTTATATGAAAAATTGCAAGTGACCTCATAGTTTTATTATATTTGTGAAATACGTACATATTTGTACACTAAATGGAGTATGCACAAAATATGGTAAATACTACCAAAAAAGTAGTATATATACTACCCAAACATTCTTATATACTACATACTATATGTACATACTCTCTGATATGATAGATACTACCTAGAACGCACGAAACAAAAATGGGAGTAACTACACCCGGTAGTAGCAAAAATTTGTCATATATAGGGAAAATGCATCCTACTACCGGGTGTAGTTACACCCACTTCTCATATACTACCTTGTGATAGTATATATTCTACTTTATTATTTTTAGTATGTTCATATACTATATATAAGATACTCCAAAGTGAGTTATATGAAAAAATTGCAAGTGACCTCATAGTTTTATTATATTTGTGAAATACGTACATATTTGTACACGAAATGGAGTATGCACAAAATATGGTAAATACTACCAAAAAAGTAGTATATATACTACATACTATATGTACATACTCTCTGATATGAGAGATACTACCTAGAACGCACGAAACAAAAATGGGAGTAACTACACCCGGTAGTAGCAAAAATTTGTCATATATAGGGAAAATGCATCCTACTACCGTGTGTAGTTACACCCACTTCTCATATACTACCTTGTGATAGTATATATTCTAATTTATTATTTTTAGTATGTTCATATACTATATATAAGATACTCCAAAGTGAGTTATATGAAAAAATTGCAAGTGACCTCATAGTTTTATTATATTTGTGAAATACGTACATATTTGTACACGAAATGGAGTATGCACAAAATATGGTAAATACTACCAAAAAAGTAGTATATATACTACCCAAACATTCTTATATACTACATACTATATGTACATACTCTCTGATATGATAGATACTACCTAGAACGCACGAAACAAAAATGGGAGTAACTACACCCGGTAGTAGCAAAAATTTGTCATATATAGGGAAAATGCATCCTACTACCGGGTGTAGTTACACCCACTTCTCATATACTACCTTGTGATAGTATATATTCTACTTTATTATTTTTAGTATGTTCATATACTATATATAAGATACTCCAAAGTGAGTTATATGAAAAAATTGCAAGTGACCTCATAGTTTTATTATATTTGTGAAATACGTACATATTTGTACACGAAATGGAGTATGCACAAAATATGGTAAATACTACCAAAAAAGTAGTATATATACTACCCAAACATTCTTATATACTACATACTATATGTACATACTCTCGATATGATAGATACTACCTAGAGCATACGAAACAAAATGGGAGTAACTACACCGGTAGTAGCAAAATTTGTCATATATAGGAAAATGCATCCTACTACCGGTGTAGTTACACCCACTTCTCATATACTACCTTGTGATAGTATATATTCTACTTTATTATTTTTAGTATGTTCATATACTATATATAAGATACTCCAAAGTGAGTTATATGAAAAAATTGCAAGTGACCTCATAGTTTTATTATATTTGTGAAATACGTACATATTTGTACACGAAATGGAGTATGCACAAAATATGGTAAATACTACCAAAAAAGTAGTATATATACTACATACTATATGTACATACTCTCTGATATGAGAGATACTACCTAGAACGCACGAAACAAAAATGGGAGTAACTACACCCGGTAGTAGCAAAAATTTGTCATATATAGGAAAATGCATCCTACTACCGGGTGTAGTTACACCCCACTCTCATATACTACCTTGTGATAGTATATATTCTACTTTATTATTTTAGTATGTTCATATACTATATATAAGATACTCCAAAGTGAGTTATATGAAAAAATTGCAAGTGACCTCATAGTTTTATTATATTTGTGAAATAAGTACATATTTGTACACGAAATGGAGTATGCACAAAATATGGTAAATACTACCAAAAAGTAGTATATATACTACCCAAACATTCTTATATACTACATACTATATGTACATACTCTCTGATATGATAGATACTACCTAGAGCATACGAAACAAAATGGGAGTAACTACACCCGTAGTAGCAAAATTTGTCATATATAGGAAAATGCATCCTACTACCGGTGTAGTTACACCCACTTCTCATATACTACCTTGTGATAGTATATATTCTACTTTATTATTTTTAGTATATTCATATACTATATATAAGATACTCCAAAGTGAGTTATATGAAAAAATTGCAAGTGACCTCATAGTTTTATTATATTTGTGAAATACGTACATATTTGTACACGAAATGGAGTATGCACAAAATGTGGTAAATACTACCAAAAAAGTAGTATATATACTACATACTATATGTACATACTCTCTGATATGATAGATACTACCTAGAACGCACGAAACAAAAATGGGAGTAACTACACCCGGTAGTAGCAAAAATTTGTCATATATAGGGAAAATGCATCCTACTACCGGGTGTAGTTACACCCACTTCTCATATACTACCTTGTGATAGTATATATTCTACTTTATTATTTTTAGTATGTTCATATACTATATATAAGATACTCCAAAGTGAGTTATATGAAAAAATTGCAAGTGACCTCATAGTTTTATTATATTTGTGAAATACGTACATATTTGTACACGAAATGGAGTATGCACAAAATATGGTAAATACTACCAAAAAAGTAGTATATATACTACCCAAACATTCTTATATACTACATACTATATGTACATACTCTCTGATATGATAGATACTACCTAGAGCATACGAAACAAAAATGGGAGTAACTACACCCGGTAGTAGCAAAAATTTGTCATATATAGGGAAAATGCATCCTACTACCGGGTGTAGTTACACCCACTTCTCATATACTACCTTGTGATAGTATATATTCTACTTTATTATTTTTAGTATGTTCATATACTATATATAAGATACTCCAAAGTGAGTTATATGAAAAAATTGCAAGTGACCTCATAGTTTTATTATATTTGTGAAATACGTACATATTTGTACACGAAATGGAGTATGCACAAAATATGGTAAATACTACCAAAAAAGTAGTATATATACTACCCAAACATTCTTATATACTACATACTATATGTACATACTCTCTGATATGATAGATACTACCTAGAACGCACGAAACAAAAATGGGAGTAACTACACCCGGTAGTAGCAAAAATTTGTCATATATAGGGAAAATGCATCCTACTACCGGGTGTAGTTACACCCACTTCTCATATACTACCTTGTGATAGTATATATTCTACTTTATTATTTTTAGTATGTTCATATACTATATATAAGATACTCCAAAGTGAGTTATATGAAAAAATTGCAAGTGACCTCATAGTTTTATTATATTTGTGAAATAAGTATATATTTGTACACAAAATGGAGTATGCACAAAATATGGTAAATACTACCAAAAAAGTAGTATATATACTACATACTATATGTACATACTCTCTGATATGATAGATACTACCTAGAACGCACGAAACAAAAATGGGAGTAACTACACCCGGTAGTAGCAAAAATTTGTCATAGGGAAAATGCATCCTACTACCGGGTGTAGTTACACCCACTTCTCATATACTACCTTGTGATAGTATATATTCTACTTTATTATTTTTAGTATGTTCATATACTATATATAAGATACTCCAAAGTGAGTTATATGAAAAAATTGCAAGTGACCTCATAGTTTTATTATATTTGTGAAATACGTACATATTTGTACACGAAATGGAGTATGCACAAAATATGGTAAATACTACCAAAAAAGTAGTATATATACTACCCAAACATTCTTATATACTACATACTATATGTACATACTCTCTGATATGATAGATACTACCTAGAACGCACGAAACAAAAATGGGAGTAACTACACCCGGTAGTAGCAAAAATTTGTCATATATAGGGAAAATGCATCCTACTACCGGGTGTAGTTACACCCACTTCTCATATACTACCTTGTGATAGTATATATTCTACTTTATTATTTTTAGTATGTTCATATACTATATATAAGATACTCCAAAGTGAGTTATATGAAAAAATTGCAAGTGACCTCATAGTTTTATTATATTTGTGAAATACGTACATATTTGTACACGAAATGGAGTATGCACAAAATATGGTAAATACTACCAAAAAAGTAGTATATATACTACATACTATATGTACATACTCTCTGATATGAGAGATACTACCTAGAACGCACGAAACAAAAATGGGAGTAACTACACCCGGTAGTAGCAAAAATTTGTCATATATAGGAAAATGCATCCTACTACCGGTGTAGTTACTACTTCTCATATACTACCTTGTGATAGTATATATTCTACTTTATTATTTTAGTATGTTCATATACTATATATAAGATACTCAAAGTGAGTTATATGAAAAATTGCAAGTGACCTCATAGTTTTATTATATTTGTGAAATAAGTACATATTTGTACACGAAATGGAGTATGCACAAAATATGGTAAATACTACCAAAAAAGTAGTATATATACTACCCAAACATTCTTATATACTACATACTATATGTACATACTCTCGATATGATAGATACTACCTAGAGCATACGAAACAAAAATGGGAGTAACTACACCGGTAGTAGCAAAATTTGTCATATATAGGGAAAATGCATCCTACTACGGTGTAGTTACACCACTTCTCATATACTACCTTGTGATAGTATATATTCTACTTTATTATTTTAGTATATTCATATACTATATATAAGATACTCAAAGTGAGTTATATGAAAAAATTGCAAGTGACCTCATAGTTTTATTATATTTGTGAAATACGTACATATTTGTACACGAAATGGAGTATGCACAAAATGTGGTAAATACTACCAAAAAAGTAGTATATATACTACATACTATATGTACATACTCTCTGATATGATAGATACTACCTAGAACGCACGAAACAAAAATGGGAGTAACTACACCCGGTAGTAGCAAAAATTTGTCATATATATATATATATATATATATATATATATATATATATATATATAGAGTAGGATTTTCTACAATAGCTTGCCACAGAACTAGTTAAGGTTTTCGACGGAGCATAAGTTCTCAAAAATTCTGAAAAAAATACCGAACCATCACACCTATAATATAACATGATCCAACGGAGGGATTGAAAAAATATGACTGCACGCGTCCTGGACAAAAAGAACAAAATTTTCAATATATATTGATCCTGTAGTGAGCTGAAATGCTTGTTTTTTCGCTGAGGACACATAAATGCATATTTTCACAATCACACCATTGGATCATCTTATTATATTAGAGTGAGGCTCCCCTATTTATTTTATATTTTTTTACTTACTTTTAAACCGTTAAATGTTTTGCAAGCCTTAACTAGTTCTGTGGCAAGCTATGATAGACACAGTTATATATGACAAATTTTTGCTACTACCGGGTGTAGTTACTCCCATTTTTGTTTCGTGCGTTCTAGGTAGTATCTATCATATCAGAGAGTATGTACATATAGTATGTAGTATATAAGAATGTTTGGGTAGTATATATACTACTTTTTTGGTAGTATTTACCATATTTTGTGCATACTCCATTTCGTGTACAAATATGTACGTATTTCACAAATATAATAAAACTATGAGGTCACTTGCAATTTTTTCATATAACTCACTTTGGAGTATCTTATATATAGTATATGAACATACTAAAATAATAAAGTAGAATATATACTATCACAAGGTAGTATATGAGAAGTGGGTGTAACTACACCCGTAGTAGGATGCATTTTCCTATATATGACAAATTTTTGCTACTACCGGTGTAGTTACTCCCATTTTTGTTTCGTATGCTCTAGGTAGTATCTATCATATCGAGAGTATGTACATATAGTATGTAGTATATAAGAATGTTTGGGTAGTATATATACTACTTTTTTGGTAGTATTTACCATATTTTGTGCATACTCCATTTCGTACAAATATGTACGTATTTCACAAATATAATAAAACTATGAGGTCACTTGCAATTTTTTCATATAACTCACTTTGAGTATCTTATATATAGTATATGAACATACTAAAATAATAAAGTAGAATATATACTATCACAAGGTAGTATATGAGAAGTGGGTGTAACTACACCCGTAGTAGGATGCATTTTCCTATATATGACAAATTTTGCTACTACCGGTGTAGTTACTCCCATTTTTGTTTCGTATGCTCTAGGTAGTATCTATCATATCAGAGAGTATGTACATATAGTATGTAGTATATAAGAATGTTTGGGTAGTATATATACTACTTTTTGGGTAGTATTTACCATATTTTGTGCATACTCCATTTCGTGTACAAATATGTACGTATTTCACAAATATAATAAAACTATGAGGTCACTTGCAATTTTTTCATATAACTCACTTTGGAGTATCTTATATATAGTATATGAACATACTAAAATAATAAAGTAGAATATATACTATCACAAGGTAGTATATGAGAAGTGGGTAACTACACCTGTAGTAGGATGCATTTTCCTATATATGACAAATTTTTGCTACTACCGGTGTAGTTACTCCCATTTTGTTTCGTATGCTCTAGGTAGTATCTATCATATCAGAGAGTATGTACATATAGTATGTAGTATATATACTACTTTTTGGTAGTATTTACCATATTTTGTGCATACTCCATTTCGTGTACAAATATGTACTTATTTCACAAATATAATAAAACTATGAGGTCACTTGCAATTTTTTCATATAACTCACTTTGGAGTATCTTATATATAGTATATGAACATACTAAAATAATAAAGTAGAATATATACTATCACAAGGTAGTATATGAGAGTGGGTGTAACTACACCCGTAGTAGGATGCATTTTCCTATATATGACAAATTTTTGCTACTACCGGTGTAGTTACTCCCATTTTGTTTCGTATGCTCTAGGTAGTATCTCTCATATCAGAGATTATGTACATATAGTATGTAGTATATATACTACTTTTTTGGTAGTATTTACCATATTTTGTGCATACTCCATTTCGTACAAATATGTACGTATTTCACAAATATAATAAAACTATGAGGTCACTTGCAATTTTTTCATATAACTCACTTTGGAGTATCTTATATATAGTATATGAACATACTAAAATAATAAAGTAGAATATATACTATCACAAGGTAGTATATGAGAAGTGGTGTAACTACACCCGTAGTAGGATGCATTTTCCTATATATGACAAATTTTTGCTACTACCGGGTGTAGTTACTCCCATTTTGTTTCGTATGCTCTAGGTAGTATCTATCATATCGAGAGTATGTACATATAGTATGTAGTATATAAGAATGTTTGGGTAGTATATATATACTACTTTTTGGTAGTATTTACCATATTTTGTGCATACTCCATTTCGTGTACAAATATGTACGTATTTCACAAATATAATAAAACTATGAGGTCACTTGCAATTTTTTCATATAACTCACTTTGGAGTATCTTATGTATAGTATATGAACATACTAAAATAATAAAGTAGAATATATACTATCACAAGGTAGTATATGAGAAGTGGGTGTAACTACACCCGTAGTAGGATGCATTTTCCTATATATGACAAATTTTTGCTACTACCGGTGTAGTTACTCCCATTTTGTTTCGTATGCTCTAGGTAGTATCTATCATATCAGAGAGTATGTACATATAGTATGTAGTATATAAGAATGTTTGGGTAGTATATATACTACTTTTTTGGTAGTATTTACCATATTTTGTGCATACTCCATTTCGTGTACAAATATGTACGTATTTCACAAATATAATAAAACTATGAGGTCACTTGCAATTTTTTCATATAACTCACTTTGGAGTATCTTATATATAGTATATGAACATACTAAAAATAATAAAGTAGAATATATACTATCACAAGGTAGTATATGAGAAGTGGGTAACTACACCCGTAGTAGGATGCATTTTCCCTATGACAAATTTTTGCTACTACCGGGTGTAGTTACTCCCATTTTTGTTTCGTGCGTTCTAGGTAGTATCTATCATATCAGAGAGTATGTACATATAGTATGTAGTATATATACTACTTTTTTGGTAGTATTTACCATATTTTGTGCATACTCCATTTTGTGTACAAATATATACTTATTTCACAAATATAATAAAACTATGAGGTCACTTGCAATTTTTTCATATAACTCACTTTGGAGTATCTTATATATAGTATATGAACATACTAAAAATAATAAAGTAGAATATATACTATCACAAGGTAGTATATGAGAAGTGGGTAACTACACCCGTAGTAGGATGCATTTTCCTATATATGACAAATTTTTGCTACTACCGGGTGTAGTTACTCCCATTTTTGTTTCGTGCGTTCTAGGTAGTATCTATCATATCAGAGAGTATGTACATATAGTATGTAGTATATAAGAATGTTTGGGTAGTATATATACTACTTTTTTGGTAGTATTTACCATATTTTGTGCATACTCCATTTCGTGTACAAATATGTACGTATTTCACAAATATAATAAAACTATGAGGTCACTTGCAATTTTTTCATATAACTCACTTTGAGTATCTTATATATAGTATATGAACATACTAAAATAATAAAGTAGAATATATACTATCACAAGGTAGTATATGAGAAGTGGGTGTAACTACACCCGTAGTAGGATGCATTTTCCTATATATGACAAATTTTTGCTACTACCGGTGTAGTTACTCCCATTTTGTTTCGTATGCTCTAGGTAGTATCTATCATATCGAGAGTATGTACATATAGTATGTAGTATATAAGAATGTTTGGGTAGTATATATACTACTTTTTTGGTAGTATTTACCATATTTTGTGCATACTCCATTTCGTGTACAAATATGTACGTATTTCACAAATATAATAAAACTATGAGGTCACTTGCAATTTTTTCATATAACTCACTTTGGAGTATCTTATATATAGTATATGAACATACTAAAATAATAAAGTAGAATATATACTATCACAAGGTAGTATATGAGAAGTGGGTGTAACTACACCCGGTAGTAGGATGCATTTTCCCTATATATATATATATATATATATATATATATATATATATATATATCCAATTGGATGTAAGTTAGCATGTACTATTATTGTTGACATCACCCAAAGGTGAATACGTTGGGAGGCAACACTATAAACCCCTATCTTTCTCAGTGTCCGATTAAAACTCCATAACCATTAGTATTGTGTGAGTGTTAGCAATTGTAGAAGACTATATGATAGTTGAGTATGTGGAGTTTGCTAAATCAAAGCTCTGACATAGACCCTTACTGAAAATAAGATGAATTGTAATTGTTTGATGACTAAGCATGAAGTTTGCTAGTTTATGGTCTATGCTTTCAACATGTGAATTGCTTGTTACTTGTTCGTGAGCAGTTTTGTGAGATGAACTACTGTTATGACATATAATCATGCTAGAATAGGTGATTGAAATTATCATTGATCAAACTTGTGCACCCTCTAGCATTCACACTTCATAAATTCTTTCTTTTATCATTTACCTACTCGAGGACGAGTAGGAATTAAGCTTGGGGATGCTGATACGTCTCCAACGTACCTATAATTTATGAAGCATTCATGCTATTTTATTATCTATTTTGAATGATTACGGGCTTTATTATACACTTTTATATTACTTTTGGGACTGAACTATTAACCGGACGCCCAACCCATATTGCTGTTTTATTGTCTATTTCAGTGTTTCGAACAAAACGAATATCAAATGGAGTCCAAACGGAATGAAACCTTCGGCAGCGTGATTTTTGGAACGAACGTGACCCAGGAAACTTGGAGTGCAAGCCATGGGAGCATCGAGGAAGCCACGAGATAGGGGGCGCGCCCACCCCCCTGGGAGCGCCCTCCACTCTTGTGGGCCCCTCGAGGCTTCCCCGACCGACTTCTTTCGCCTATATAAGTCCACATACCCTAAAACCATCGAATAAGAAGATAGATCGGGAGTTCCGCCGCCGCAAGCCTCTGTAGCCACCAAAAACCTCTCTGGAGCCCATTCCGGTACCTTGCCGGAGGGGGAATCCATCACCGGTGGCCATCTTCATCATCCCGGCGCTCTCCATGACGAGTAGGGAGTAGTTCACCCTCGGGGCTGAGGGTATGTACCAGTAGCTATGTGTTTGATCTCTCTCTCTCTCTCTCGTGTTCTCTCTATGGCACGATCTTGATGTATCGCGAGCTTTCCTATTATAGTTGGATCTTATGATGTTTCTCCGCCTCTACTCTCTTGTGATGAATTGAGATTTCCTCTTGAAGTTATCTTATCGGATTGGGTCTTTAAGGATTTGAGAACACTTGATGTATGTCTTGCCGTGCGTATCTGTGGTGACAATGGGATATCACGTGCCACTTGATGTATGCTTTGGTGACCAACTTGCGGGTTCCGCCCATGAACCTATGCATAGGGGTTGGCACACGTTTTCGTCTTGACTTTCCGGTAGAGACTTTGGGGCACTCTTTGAAGTACTTTGTGTTGGTTGAATAGATGAATATGAGATTGTGTGATGCATATCGTATAATCATGCCCACGGATACTTGAGGTGACAATGGAGTATCTAGGTGTCATTAGGGTTTTGGTTGATTTGTGTCTTAAGGTGTTATTCTAGTACGAACTCTTGAGTAGATTGATCCGAAAGAATAACTTTGAGGTGGTTTCGTACCCTACCATAATCTCTTCGTTTGTTCTCCGCTATTAGTGGCTACGGAGTGACTCTTTGTTGCATGTTGAGGGACTGTTATATGATCTATCTATGTTATTATTGTTGAGAGAACTTGCACTAGTGAAAGTATGAACCCTATGCCTTGTTTCCTATCATTGGAATACCGTTTACGCTCACTTTTATCATTAGTTACCTTGCTGTTTTTATATTTTCAGATTACAAAAACCTATATCTACCATCCATATTGCACTTGTATCACCATCTCTTCGCCGAACTAGTGCACCTATACAATTTACCATTGTATTGGGTGTGTTGGGGACACAAGAGACTCTTTGTTATTTGGTTGCAGGGTTGTTTGAGAGAGACCATCTTCATCCTACGCCTCCCACGGATTGATAAACTTCAGGTCATCCACTTGAGGGAAATTTGCTA
The DNA here is from genome assembly GCA_021437245.1 of Aegilops speltoides. NCBI lineage: Eukaryota > Viridiplantae > Streptophyta > Magnoliopsida > Poales > Poaceae > Aegilops > Aegilops speltoides. The sequence continues at coordinate 337,934,349 of CM038146.1, forward strand.
CTGTCCTACAAACCTGTGCACTTGCAGGCCCAACAACGTCTACAAGAAGAAGGTTGTGTAGTAGACATCATTAGCTTTGGTGATGAATCTCATGAATTTAATTTTTCCAAGTTTAGTAGACAACCTCATAAGAAATATTTGCCTAGTAAGGATGAGATTAGTGGTCTTGCTTCTATTGTTGTGCCCCCTACTGATCCTTTGGTACAATATTTGCTAGACCATGAAAATGATTTGCATATGCGTGAAAGAAATTAAATAGATAGAATCTTTTTCGAAGAACAACCTCTGCTTAAACACAATTTTCCTATTGAAACTCTAGGAGGTCCTCCTCCACCTAAAGGTGATCCTATGTTTGAATTAAAACAATTGCCAGACACTTTGAAATATGCTTATCTTGATGAGAAAAACATATATCTTGATGAAGAAGAAAGATTATTGAAAGTCCTAAGGAAGCACAGGGCTGCTAATGAATGTTCTAAGAAAGTTCTAAGGAAGAAATTAAACCCGTTGTTGATCACCAACATCGGTTAAATCCGAAGATGAAAGAAGTGGTAAGAACGGAAATATTGAAACTTCTGGAAGCAGGTACAACCTATCCTATAACTGATAGTATATGGGTAAGTCATGTTCATTGTGTCCCTAAGAAGGGAGGTATTACTGTTGTTCCTAATGATAAGAATGAGCTTATTCCACAAAGAATTGTTACAGGCTATAGGATGGTAACTGATTATAGAAAATTAAATAAATCTACTAGAAAAGATCATTACCCTCTGCCTTTTATTGATGAAATGTTAGAAAGATTATCCAAGCACACACATTTTTGCTTTCTTGATGGATACTCTGGCTTTTCACAAATCCATGTTTTACAATCTGATCAAGAAAAGACCACTTTTACTTGTCCTTTTGGAACTTTTGCTTTTAGACGTATGCCTTTTGGTTTATGTAATGCACCTGCTACCTTTCAAAGATGTATGACTGCTATATTCTCTGATTTTTGTGAAAAGATTGTTGAGGTTTTCATGGATGACTTTTCTGTTTATGGGAAGTCTTTTGATGATTGTTTAAGTAATCTTGATCGAGTCTTGCAGATATGTGAACAAACAAATCTCGTCTTGAAATGGGAGAAGTGCCACTTTATGGTTAACGAAGGTATTGTCTTGGGCCATAAAATTTCTGAAAGAGGCATTGAGGTGGACAAAGCCAAGGTTGATGCAATTGAGAAAATGCCATGTCCTAAAGATATCAAAGGTATTCGTAGTTTCGTTGGTCATGCTGGTTTCTATAGGAGGTTTATCAAAGACTTCTCTAAAATTTCTAGGCCTCTTACAAATCTTTTGCAAAAGGATATTCCCTTTGTGTTTGAAGATGATTGTATGGAAGCCTTTGAAACACTAAAGAAAGCCTTAATTACTACACCTGTTGTACAACCACCTGATTGGAACTTGCCTGTTGAGATTATGTGTGATGCTAGCGATTATGCTATTGGTGGTGTTCTAGGACAAAGAGTTGATATGATACTGAATGTTATCCATTATCCTAGTAAAACTCTAGATAGTGCTCAACACAACTATGCTACTACTGAAAAAGAATCCTTAGCAACGGTGTCTACTTGTGATAAATTCAGATCTTACATTGTTGATTCTAAAGTGACTGTTCACACTGATCATGCTGCTATAAAATATCTTATGGAAAAGAAAGGTGCTAAACCTAGACTCATTAGGTGGGTTCTTATGCTACAAGAATTTCATTTGCATATCACTTATAGGAAAGGAGCAGAGAACCCGGTAGCTGATAACTTGTCTAGGCTTGAAAATATTCTTGATGACCCACACCTATTAATGATAGCTTTCCTCATGAACAACTAGCTGCAATAAATGTTTCTCATGGTACACCTTGGTATGCTGACTATGCTAATTATATTGTTGCTAAATACATACCACCTAGCTTCACATACCAACAAAAGAAAAAAATCTTCTATAATTTAATACATTACTTTTGGGATGACCCACATCTTTACAAAGAAAGAGTAGATGGTATTATTAGACGTTGTATACCTGAGCATGAACAGGAACAAATCCTACAGAAATGTCACTCTAAAGCGTATGGAGGACATCACGCGGGAGACAGAACCACTCATAAGGTATTACAATCTGGTTTTTATTGGCCTACTCTCTTCAAAGATGCCCGTAAGTTTGTCTCATCTTGTGATGAATGCCAAAGAATAGGTAATATCGGTAAGCATCAAGAAATGCCTATGAATTATTCACTTGCTGTTGAACCATTTGATGTTTGGGGATTTGATTTCATGGGACCTTTTTCTTCCTCTAGTGGATATACACATATTTTGGTTGTTGTTGATTATGTTACTAAGTGGGTAGAAGCTATTCCAACCAATAGTGTTGATCACAATACCTCTATTAAAATGCTTAAGGAAGTTATTTTCCCAAGGTTTGGAGTCCCTAGATATTTAATGACTGATGGTGGTTCACACTTTATTCATGGTGCTTTCCGTAAAATGCTTGCTAAGTATGATGTTAACCATAGAATTGCATCACCTTATCATCCTCAGTCTAGTAGTCAAGTTGAACTTAGCAATAGAGAAATAAAACTAATCTTACAAAAGACTATCAATAGGTCCTGGAAGAATTGGTCTAAGAAATTAGATGATGCACATTGGGCTTGTAGAACAGCTTATAAAAATCCGATGGTATGTCTCCATATAAAATGGTCTATGGAAAAGCTTGTCATTTGCCTCTTGAGTTAGAACATAAAGCATATTGGGCAATTAAAGAACTCAATTATGATTTCAAACTCGCTGGTGAAAAGAGGTTATTTGATATTAGCTCATTAGATGAATGGAGAACCCAGGCCTATGAAAATGCAATATTATTCAAAGACAAAGTTAAAAGATGGCATGAAAAAAGAATCCAAAAGCGTGAGTTCAAAGTTGGAGAATATGTTCTTTTGTACAACTCTCGTTTCAGATTCTTTGCAGGAAAACTCCTCTCCAAATGGGAAGGACCCTATGTAATCGAGGAGGTCTATCGATCCGGAGCTATTAAAATAAATAATGCCGAAGGGACTAACCTGAAGGTTGTCAATGGGCAACAAATAGAACATTATATCTCAGGTACGCCCATTAATGTTGAAAGCAATGTTATCTAAACTTTGACACTGGAAGAATACATAAAGGAAACCTTCCGGAACACACCAGAATCATGAAAAAGGGAGGTACGTGATACGGTAAGTAAACGGACTTCAAAAAATATGCAATTTTTTTGTGAGTTTTGGAATATTTAGAAAATTAGGAAAATAAGGAACTTCCAGGAAAGTGACCCTGGTGGGCACGATACACCAGGGCACGCCAGGCATACCTGGTGCGACCAGGTGGGTTATGCCCACCTCGGGTACTTTCCGGACTCCATTTTTCTTCCGTTCTAGTTGTTCCCCAAGATAAAAAATCTATATATACCTCCCGAATTTGTTAACCTCCGTATCACGGAGAAATCTCCTGTTTTCTTTTCTCTCTGTTTTCATGATAGATCTAGAATTATGTCGTCCCAAGACTCGGAGGGTGAGAGCTATGTTGCAGATTATATCGAAAATTCCAAGATCTATGGGATGTGGAGCACTATGGCTGGACTTCGGAGAAAGAAGAAGACCATGATCCTGAGAAGGAGGAGACGAGCTCGGAAGAGGATGAAGTTCCATTGCCCCAACCTGGGGACATGCATGTTGAATTCAAGAAGTCAAGTCTCCCCAACAAAGCAAAGAGGCCTAAGATCCAGTTTATCCCTTTTCATCTCTTGCAGGAAAATAAGCAAGGTTTATGCAAAAAGGTGTTGGAGCTTGAGTGGGAGATTCGTGAACTAAAAGATGAGAATTCCGTCCTCAAGCGTAAGCTAAGGAAGAAGGGCAAACCCACTACTTCATCACCACCACCTTCTTCATCACCACCAAAAGAAATCTGAGTATTGGGTATGGGCACTCCCCTTGGCTTCTGCCATGCTTGGGGGAGGTGCCCCGGTATCGTATCATCTCCACTATCTTTTTCCTTTACTTTCTTAGTTTTATCCATGGTTATGTTTTGCTTTTAGATGAATAAAAGTTTAGTTCAATCCTTTCTTTTTGTGAGTTTGCTTAGTGATCAATCCTTGTAATCGTGTGTGAGACATATAATAAAGTTTATTTTGAGTTTTGCCTTCTTTATTTTTCTTGTTTCAATAAAAAGGAAGGAAATAAAAGAAAAAGATCATATGCTAATCTTATGGTAAGTGATGACATTACATAAGGAAAAGTATAAGGAGAAAGTTTGTTGTAGATTGACAAACATGGCATTGGTCAGTGATGCAACATATGAAAGAATTAATAAGGGAAGAGAAGATTCACATATAAATATACTATCATGGAATTCATTTATGATTGTGAGCATCCATCATTATATGCCAAAATTGTTGACGTTGGACAAGGAAGACAACTTAATGATTTATGTTTGCTCATATTCACATAGAAGTTATATTATCATAGATCCTTCAACATGTGGTGCTTGTCCCTATCTTTGCTAGCCAAAAACTCCGCATTAAGTAGAGATACTACTTGTGCATCCAAAACCCTTAAACCTTATCTTGTTTGAGAGTCCACCATACCTACCTATGGATTGAGTAAGGTCCTTCAAGTAAGTTGTCATCGGTGCAAAAAGGGAAATAAAAATTGCTTCTAAAAATGTGAGATCATTTAGTGTAAGTGAAAATTTAGCATCGTACGAACTTGTGATGGTGAAGAATAAAAGCGACAGACTGCATAATAATGGTTTCCATCACAAGGGGCAATATAACGTGACGTTCTCTTACACTAAGGGGCTGAAAATACAAACAAAAAGCGCATGGCAACCTCTGCTTCCCTTTGCGAAGGGCCTATCTTTTACTTTCATGTATTTACTTTTATGCAAGAGTCAAAGTTTTTCCCTCTATTCCTTTTATTTTTTCTCCTTTGGCAAGCATCATGTGGTGAGGAAAGATCTAGGCACATATGTCCAGTTGAATATGGATAGCATGAGTTATTATTGTTGACATCACCCTTGAGGTGAGTGTGTTGGGAGGCAAAACTATAAGCCCCTATCTTTCTTTGTCTCCGGTTGAAACATTTTGCTCATGTCTACGCGGTGAGTGTTAGCAATCATAGAAGACTAAATGATGGTTGAGTATGTGGACTTGCCTATAGGCTCCGATACGTGACCCTTCCTGAAAAGATGATGAATTGTAGTTGCAAAGTTGACTGAGAACATAGTTTGTTGGTTTCCAATAGAATTTATGCTTTATACTTCGATGTTGTGATGAATTGTCACTTGTTCATGAGAATTCTATGATAAAAGTTCTATGATAAAAGTTTTTTTGATAAGGTTTGTTGCTGTTATAATAAGTCACATGATGCTGCTATGTCCGTATTTTTGGTTTTATCGACATGTGTCTCTCTAAGCATGTGGACATGTTTTTTGATTTCGGTTTTCGCTTGAGGACAAGGGAGGTCTAAGCATGGGGAGCTGATACGTCCATTTTGCATCATTTTTTCCTACTGTTATTTATGTTGTTTTATTGTATAATAATGCTTTTTGGAGTAATTCTAATTCCTTTTCTATCATAATATGCAAGGTATGCACCAAGGGGGAGAATTCCTGCAGCTGGAAATCTGGACCTGAAAAAGCTACGTCAAGCTACCTATTATGCACAACTCCAAATAAGCTGAAACTTCCCAACGATTTTTTATGGAATAATTAATAAATATTAGAGCAATAATTACCCAAGGGGAGCCACCAGGTGGGCACAACCCACCTGGGCGCGCCAGGAGGCCAGGCGCGCCTTGGTGGATGCTGCCCTCCTCGGCCCACCTCCGGTGCCCATCTTCTGGTATATAAGTCATTTTGACCTAGAAAAAAAATCGGAGGAGGACATTCAGGATGAAGCGTCGCCGCCTCGAGGCGGAACTTGGGCAGGAGCACTTTTGCCCTCCGGCGAAGCGATTCCACCGGGAGAACTTCCCTCCCAAAGGGGGGAATCATCGTCATCATCATCACCAACAACTCTCCCATCTTCATCAACGTCTTCATAGCACCAACTCCTCTCAAACCCTAGTTCATCTCTTGTGTTCAATCTTTGTATCAAAACTATAGATTGGTGCTTGTGGGTGACTGGTAGTGTTGATTACATCTTGTAGTTGATTACTATATGGTTTATTTGGTGGAAGATTATATGTTCAGATCCATTATGCTATTTAATACCCCTCTGATCTTGAGCATGTTTATCATTTGTGAGTAGTTACTTTCGTTCTTGAGGTCACGGGAGAAATCATGTTGCAAGTAATCATGTGAACTTGATATGTGTTCGATATTTTGATGATATGTATGTTGTCATTCTCTTAGTGGTGTCATGTTGCCGGTGTTTTGGATATGGGGGTATCCAGACTTGCCTGCTTGCGGCCCACTGCATGGCTCCATCGACGGCCTGGTACGGCCCAGCTTCAGCATCAATGACTCAAGACCCTCGCGTGGGGCCAAGCCTCGCAAGGCGGACGACACCAAGACCCCCGAGGGAATCAGCCTCCTTAGGATGGCTCCCGAGGGGCGGAGAGTTCTATACAGGGTGCACCTTGCGAGGCTCAGCTGACGTGAGCCATGACGACCAAGGCCAGGTAGGCGCCAGGAGGGCGCCAGCGGGTGCAGAGCGCCAGTTTCCTCTTCGGTACAAGGGAGGCAAGCCACAGGCGCCGAGTCCCGAGGAATCAGCCAAAGGTTTCCATTCTAGTGCAACAAGACCAAGACCGCCAGGAAGGCAGGACGGAGGTCATCACCGAGCCCACCGCAGTGTCACGACCAGAGGCTTTTCGCAGGCGAAGACCACTTTAGTCATGATAGGACGTACTACTTGTCCCCTTTCAAATTTGGCCGTTGTGGAATCCCTTCCCGCCAACATTTTGGGAAGAGGACCAAGGCCGCTATAAATAGGACTTAGCCACCACCATAGAGGTGGATCGAGATCTAGTTCATATCGGGGGGAAGAGATCCATTCTCACCCGACCACCTCACCAGCTCTCTTGAGCTCAAGAACACCTCACCTCCTGAGGCCAGTTCATCCACTGTACTAGTTCATCCTCAGCCCTTCGAGGCAATCCACCAAAACGCTGGAGTACGGTATTACACCGCGAGGTGGCCCGAACCAGGATAAACTGTTGTGTCTCTTTGTCTCTTCGAGCCTGACGCGCTAGGCTTAGGAGGATTGCGAGTGGGAAGGATAGATTGGTTGACATCTCCGCACACTCCCTAGAGTTTGAACCTTTCAAGGGTTTGCGGAACCCGTAATCCGACATTTGGCACGCCAGGTAGGGGTGCGTCAGGGATCCCCTGCTCCGTCCGTCAGATCGCGCCATCGGCTTCGATGGCGGGCGTTTCTCCATTGACTCGACCGACGCGCGCCTTTGAAGAAGCGCTGGGGCTGCGCCCTTTTCCCCCTCCCTGCGGAGGGTGGAATGGTCGCCCAAGTTCAAGCCCGAGATGTCGCCACCCTACAACGCCACAGCGCACCCGGCTGGCTTCCTCCAGGCGTACGAGGAGGCAGTCTAGGCGGCCGGCGGAGACACCAAGGTGAAGGCCAACTAGCTCCCCATGGACCTTGTAGGAGCACCGCGTGCCTGGCTGCTCCACCTGCTGGAGTCCTCTGTGGCCTCTTGGGAGGAGCTGCGTAGCCTCTTCATTGTGCACTTCGCGGCACCGGCGCCTCTTGTCGTTGTGGCTCTCTTAGGCGGCTCGCAGGCGCCACCTTCTGATCGGCACATCAAGCAATTCTACCGGCAAGTAAGTGTTGCCCAGGTGACCTCAGGGGCTCCTCCGGGCTGGGCAGTGCCGAAGGCCAACCTCGCCTTCGGCCCAGAAGACCATCCAGCGACCACGGTAGGAGCAGGAGCACTCCCAATGCTCTGCACCCCCACCATCTGCAACGTGGCAGTCACCAGGACCCTCGTCGACGGCGGAGCCGACCTCAACGTGCTCTCCGCGGAGGCGTTCGGCCTGCTACACGTGCCTCCCGGCCGTCTCCGCCCCACCAAGCCCTTCTCCGGGGTCGGCGGTGGCTTCACCCGCCCTCTAGGGCAGATCCGTCTCCCCATTACCTTTGGGACCCGCGACAACTACCGCACCGATCTCATCGACTTTGACATCGCCCGGATCGACTTGCCATATAATGTCGTCCTCATCTCACCCGCCAAGGACAAGCTCTACTGTGTGTTACAACTCTGTTTCCAGCAGGACGAGAAGGTCTCCAACAACATCGTGGAATCCGAGGGCTTGCTCGCCGGTCTCATGGCCGTGGCAGCACTGGGGGTGAAGCGCCTCACCATCAAGGGCGATTCCCAGCTCCTCGTCAACTTCTCCAACAAGGAGTACACGCCCAAGGATGAGCACATGGAGGCATACTTAGAAGAGGTACGCAAGATGGAGAAGCGGTTCTTCGGCTTGGAACTGTAGCACGTGCCACGAGGGACGAACAAGGAGGCGGACGATATCGCCAAGAGAGCCTCCCGAAGGCTCCCCCAGGAGTCGGGGGTGTTTGAGGAGCCGCTCTTCAAGCCATCTGCGGCTCCCCCCACCACGACTACAGCATCGCCTCAGGAGGATCTGCCTCAGGCGCATGTTACTGGCGCCCTAGCATGTGGTCATCCCACAGGGGCCCGCCTGCTGCTTGCGCTGGAGCCTCAGGAGGGGTGCTGGATTGAGGAGTTCAAGGCGTACCTGCTTCAAGGGATCCTGTCAGAGAAGGAGGCGGAGGTCGAGCGCGTGGCTCGTCAAGCCACCGCGTACTGCATCCAGGATGGTGAGTTATACCACAAAAGGCCCAATGCTATTTCGTTGCGATGCATCTCCAGGGAGCAGGGACTTGAGCTGCTAGCGGACATACATGGTGGAGACTGCGGGCATCATTTCTCATCACGCACTCTAGTGGGCAAGGCATTCCGTGATACGTCTCCAACGTATCTATAATTTTTCCAACGTATCTATAATTTTTTATTGCTCCATGCTACTTTATCTACTGTTTTGGACTATATTGGGCTTTATTTTCCACTTTTATATAATTTTTGGGACTAACCTATTAACCGGAGGCCCAGCCCAGAATTGCTGTTTTTTTTGCCTATTTTAGTGTTTCAAAGAAATGGAATATCAAACGGAGTCCAAACGGAATGAAACCTTCGGGAACGTGATTTTCCAACCGAACGTGATCTAGGAGACTTGGACCCTACTCCAAGAAGTGCCAGAGGCGGTCACGAGGGTGGAGGGCGCCCCCTGGGTGCGCCCCTACCTCGTGGACCCGCTGACGCTCCACCGACGTACTCCTTCCTCCTATATATACCTACGTATCCCCAACCGATCGGAAGAGGAGCAAAAAACCTAATTCCACCGCCGCAACCTTCTGTATCCATGAGATCCCATCTTGGGGCCTGTTCCGGAGCTCCGCCGGAGGGGGCATCCACCACGGAGGGCTTCTACATCAACACCATAGCCCCTCCGATGAAGTGTGAGTAGTTTACTTCAGACCTTCAGGTCGATAGCTAGTAGCTAGACGGCTTCTTCTCTCTTTTTGGATCTCAATACAATGTTCTCCCCCTCTCTCGTGGAGATCTATTCGATGTAATCTTCTTTTTGCGGTGTGTTTGTTGAGACCGATGAATTGTGGGTTTATGATCCAGTATTATCTATGGAAAATATTTGATTCTTCTCTGAATTCTTTTATGTATGATTGAGTTATCTTTGCAAGTCTCTTCGAATTATCCTTTTTGGTTTGGCCAACTAGATTGGTAGTTCTTGCAATGGGAGAAGTGCTTAGCTTTGGGTTCAATCTTGCGGTGTCCTTACCCAGTGACACAAAGGAATGCAAGGCACGTATTGTATTGTTGCCATCGAGGATAACAAGATGGTTTTTTATCATATTGCATGAATTTATCCCTCTACATCATGTCATCTTGCTTAAGGCATTACTATGTTTTTAACTTAATACTCTAGATGCATGCTGGATAGCGGTCGATGAGTGGAGTAATAGTAGTTGATGCAGAATCGTTTCGATCTACTTGTTTTGGACGTGATGCCTATATACATGATCATTGCCTAGATATACTCATAACTATGCTCAGCTTCACAATTGCTCAACAGAATTTGTTCACCCACCGTAGAATATCTATGCTCTTGAGAGAAGCCACTAGTGAAACCTATGGCCCCGGGGTCTATTCTCATCATATCAATCTCTATCGCTTTATTTACTTGCTTTGTTTTTACTTTGCCTTTTACTTTTTACTTTGCATCTATCTATCAAAAATACCAAAAATATTATTTATCATCTCTATCGATCTCACCTCGTAAGTGACCGTGAAGGGATTGACAACCCCTAATCGCGTTGGTTGCGTAGTAGCTATCGCTTTGTGTAGGTACGAGGGACTTGTGCGTGGTCTCCTCATCGGATTGATACCTTGGTTCTCAAAAACTGAGGGAAATACTTACGCTACTTTGCTGCATCATCCTCTCCTCTTCAGGAAAATCCAATGCAGTGCTCAAGAGGTAGCAAGAAGAATTTCTGGCGTCGTTGCCGGGGAGGCTCACGCAAGCAAGTCAACCATACCAAGTACCCATCGCAATCCCTATCTCTCGCATTACATTATTTTCCATTTGCCTCTCGTTTTCCTCTCCCCCACTTCACCCTTGCCGTTTTATTCGCCCTTCCTCCGTTCAATATTGTGTTACCATGTGCCTTCTAAAAATTTATGGATCCTCATCCACTTTCTTATCTCTTTAAGAGATCCAATTATGATGAATCTATTGCTAGTGAATTGAGTGCACTAGATTATCTTTATGAGGTTTTGCCTGATATTCGTGAATCTAAAAAGTGTGATGAAGTACTTTATGAAGTGATTTCATGATAGATCTTTGAATAAAAAGCATGATTGCAATGATTTTACTATAAATTCTATTGATGTCAGTTGTGCTAAAAATATGCAAAATCCTAGGCTTGGGGATGCTAGTTTTGCTATGTCCTCTACTTGTTGCAATGATCATGATTGGGGTGATTCTTCCTATGATCTTGAAAATTTATTTAATCCCCATGATGAATATGAGATTGATAATATTGTTTGCAATAATATTGAAAATGGGCTTGGAAGAATGTTAACTTTAGATCCCACATATTTGGAGAATATTCAATCTTATGAAATTTTTGATAAAAGTGGGTTTGGAGAGGTCATGACTCTAGTTAATGTTAATCCCACTATTTTGGAAGAGTGTCAACTTTGCATGCATGTGGATCGTGTTGAAAATATTTTATATGATAGCTATTTTTTTGAAATTGCTTACGATCCCACATGTAATTATTATGAGAGAGGAAAATATAGTTGTAGAAATTTTCATGATAATAAATTACCTCTCGTCATATTGAGATTGCTATTGTTTCTTTCCTCTTCCTTGCATATGCTAGCTTTTGCTTGTTATTATCATTTGTTTGCCTATAAGATGCCTATGCATAGGAAGTATGTTAGACTTAGATGTGTTTGTCGCGTGTTTCATGATGCTCTCTTTGCGCTTCAATTCTTGTCTTTGATGTGAGCATCGTTAGAATTATCAATGCCTAGCTAGGGGCGTTAAACGATAGCGCTTGTTGGGAGGCAACTCAATTTTATTTTGTGTTTTTTGTTTTTGCTTCTGTTTAGGAATAAATAATCCATCTACCTTCTGTTTGGATGTGGTTTTATGTTTTAATTAGTGTTTGTGTCAAGTAGAACCTATAGGATAACCTACAATGATAGTTGATTTCATTCTGCTGAAAAACTGAAACTTTGGGCGCACGAATACAATTTTGTTACATCACAGGAACGTGCTTTTGCGTTAATTATTTTTGCTGCTGTTCAATAAACAAATTTTCCAGGACTTCCTATTTTTGTATAATTTTTTGGGTTCCAGAAGTTTGCGTTAGTTACAGATTGCTACAGACTGTTCTGTTTTTGACAGATTCTGTTTTACGTGTGTTGTTTGCTTATTTTGATGAATCTATGGCTAGTAAAATAGTTTATAAACCATAGAGAAGTTGGAACACAATAGTTTTAACACCAATATAAATAAAGAATGAGTTCATTACAGTACCTTGAAGTAGTATTTTGTTTTCTTTCTCTAACGGAGCTCATGAGATTTCTGTTGAGTTTTGTGTTGTGAAGTTTTCAAGTTTTGGGTGAATTCTTTTGATGGATTATGAAACAAGGAGTGGCAAGAGCCTAAGCTTGGGGATTCCCATGGCACCCCCAAGATAATCCAAGGACACCAAAAAGTCAAAGCTTGGGGATGCCCCGGAAGGCATCCCCTCTTTCGTCCACTTCCATCGGTAATTTACTTGGAGCTATATTTTTATTCACCACATGATATGTGTTTTGCTTGGAGTGTCTTGTATTATTTGTGTCTTTTCTTGTTAGTTTGCCACAATCATCCTTGCTGTACGCACCTTTTGAGAGAGCCATACATGAATTGGAATTTGTTAGAATACTCTATGTGCTTCACTTATATCTTTTGAGCTTGATAGTTTTTGCTCATAGTGCTTCACTTATATCTTTTGAGCGTGATAATTTTTGCTCTAGTGCCTCACTTATATCTTTTAGAGCATGGTGGTGGATTTGTTTTAAAGAAACTATTGATCTCTCATGCTTCACTTAGATTATTTTGAGAATCGTTAATAGCATGGTAATTCGCTTAGTGTTAATATACTTGGTGTTCAAGATATGTGAAACTTTCTTTTGAGTGCGTTGAATACTAAGATAAGTTTGATGCTTGATAATTGTTTTGAGATATGAAGATGGTGATATTAGGGTCATGCTAGTTAAGTAGTTGTGAATTCAAAGAATACTTGTGTTGAAGTTTGTGATTCCCGTAGCATGCACGTATGGTGAACCGTTATGTGATGAACTCGGAGCATGATTTCTTTATTGATTGTCTTCCTTATGAGTGGCGGTCGGGGACGAGCGATGGTCTTTTCCTACCAATCTATCCCCCTAGGAGCATGCGCGTAATACTTTGCTTTGATAACTTCTAGATTTTTGCAACAAGTATACGAGTTGTTTATTACTAACGTTGAGTCCATGGATTATACGCACTTTTTCCCATCCTTCCACCTTTGCTAGCCTCTCTAATACCGCGCACTTTTCACCGGTATCATACACCCACCATATACCTTCCTCAAAACAGCCACCATACCTACCTATCATGGCATTTCCATAGCCATTCCGAGATATATTGCCATGCAACTTTCCACCGTTCTGTTTATTATGACATGCTCCATCATTGTCATCTTGCTAGCATGATCATGTAGTTGACATCGTATTTGTGGCAAAGCCACCGTTCATAATTCTTTCATACATGTCACTCATGATTCATTGCATATCCCGGTACAGCGCCGGAGGCATTCATATAGTGTCATACTTTGTTCTAAGTATCGAGTTGTAATTGTTGAGTTGTAAGAAAAATAAAAGTGTGATGATTATCATTATTAGAGGATTGTCCCAAGTGAGGAAAGGATGATGGAGACTATGATTCCCCATAAGTCGGGATGAGACTCCGGACAAAAAAAAAGAGGCCATAAAAAAAGAAGAAGAGAAAGGCCCAAATAAAAAATGAGAGAAAAAGAGAAAAGGGACAATGCTACTATCCTTTTGCCACACTTGTGCTTCAAAGTAGCACCAAGATCTTCATGATAGAGAGTCTCTCATTTTGTCACTTTAATATACTAGTGGGAATTTTTCATTACAGAACTTGGCTTGTATATTCCAATGATGGGCTTCCTCAAAATGCCCTAGGTCTTCGTGAGCAAGCAAGTTGGATGCACACCCACTTAGTTTCATTTCTAGAGCTTTCATATACTTATAGCTCTAGTGCATCCGTTGCATGGCAATCCCTACTCACTCACATTGATATCTATTGATGGGCATCTCCATAGCCCGTTGATACGCCTAGTTGATGTGAGACTATCTTCCCTCTTTTTGTCTTCTCCACAACCACCCTTCTATTCCACCTATAAGTGTTATATCCATGGCTCACGCTCATGTATTGCGTGAAGATTGAAAAAGTTTTGAGAATGTCATAAGTATGAAACAATTGCTTGGCTTGTCATCGGGGTTGTGCATGATTTAAATATTTTGTGTGGGGAAGATGGAGCATAGCCAGACTATATGATTTTGTAGGGATGAACTTTCTTTTGCCATGTTATTTTGAGAAGACATGATTGCTTTGATTAGTATGCTTGAAGTATTATTATTTTTGTGTCAATATGAACTTTTGTCTTGAATCTTTCGGATCTGAATATTCATATCACAATTAAGAAGATTTACATTGAACTTATGCCAAAGTATCACTCTGCATCAAAAATTCTTTTTTATCATATACCTACTCAAGGACGAGTAGGAATTAAGCTTGGGGATGCCTGATACGTCTCCAACGTATCTATAATTTTTGATTGCTCCATGCTACTTTATCTACTGTTTTGGACTATATTGGGCTTTATTTTCTACTTTTATATTATTTTTGGGACTAACCTATTAACCGAAGGCCCAGCCCAGAATTGTTGTTTTTTGCCAATTTTAGTGTTTCGAAGAAACGGAATATCAAACGGAGTCGAAACGGAATGAAACCTTCGGGAACATGATTTTCCAACTGAACGTGATCCAGGAGACTTGGACCCTACTCCAAGAAGTGCTAGACGCGGTCACGAGGTGGAGGCGCCTCGGCGCGCCCCTACCTCGTGGACCCCCGACGCCCACCGACGCATCCTTCCTCCTATATATACCTACGTATCCCCAAACGATCAGAAGAGGAGGCAAAAACCTAATTCCACCACCGCAACCTTCTGTATCCACGAGATCCCATCTTGGGGCTGTTTCGAAGCTCCGCCGGAGGGGGCATCCACCACGGAGGGCTTCTACATCAACACCATAGCCCCTCCGATGAAGTGTGAGTAGTTTACTTCAGACCTTCGGGTCGATAGCTAGTATCTAGATGGCTTTTTCTCTCTTTTTGGATCTCAATACAATGTTCTCCCCCTCTCTCGTGGAGATCTATTCGATGTAATCTTCTTTTTGCGGTGTGTTTGTTGAGACCGATGAATTGTGGGTTTATGATCCAGTATTATCTATGGAAAATATTTGATTCTTCTCTGAATTCTTTTATGTATGATTGAGTTATCTTTGCAAGTCTCTTCGAATTATCCTTTTGGTTTGGCCAACTAGATTGGTAGTTCTTGCAATGGGAGAAGTGCTTAGCTTTGGGTTCAATCTTGCGGTGTCCTTACCCAAAGGACACAAAGGGTTGCAAGGCACGATTGTATTGTTGCCATCGAGGATAACAAGATGGGGTTTTATCATATTGCATGAATTTATCCCTCTACATCATGTCATCTTGCTTAAGGCGTTACTCTGTTTTTAACTTAATACTCTAGATGCATGCCGGATAGCGGTCGATGAGTGGAGTAATAGTAGCGTATACGTAATCGCTTCGATCTACTTGTTTTGGACGTGATGCCTATATACATGATCATTGCCTAGATATACTCATAACTATGCTCAATTCTGTCAATTGCTCAACAGTAATTTGTTCACCCACCGTAGAATATCTATGCTCTTGAGAGAAGCCACAAGTGAAACCTATGGCCCCAGGGTCTATTCTCATCATATCAATCTCTATTGCTTTATTTACTTGCTTTGTTTTTAATTTGCCTTTTACTTTTTACTTTGCATCTATCTATCAAAAATACCAAAAATATTATTTATCATCTCTATCAGATCTCACCCTCGTAAGTGGCCGTGAAGGGATTGACAACCCCTAATCGCGTTGGTTGCGAGTAGATATCGTTTTGTGTAGGTACGAGGGACTTGTGCGTGGTCTCCTACTAGATTGATACCTTGGTTCTCAAAAACTGAGGGAAATACTTACGCTACTTTGCTGCATCATCCTCTCCTCTTCGGGGAAATCCAACGCAGTGCTCAAGAGGTAGCATTCTGCAGTGGCTTCTACTAGCCCATCAAGCTCAATCGCACTACGTAGCCGGCGATTCTCGTGAAGCATGCCAGCCTGTGCCAAGCAAATTCACCCGCTGCAAGAGGCCTCCAAACAATCCCACTCACATGGTCGTTCACGGTCTAGGGGCTGGATATCCTGGGGTCGTTCCCACGAGCGCCTAGGGGCTACCGCTACGTGATGTCTACTAGACAACCTTCTTCTTGTAGACGTTGTTGGGCCTCCAAGTGCAGAGGTTTGTAGGACAGTAGCAAATTTCCCTCAAGTGGATGACCTAAGGTTTATCAATCCGTGGGAGGCATAGGATGAAGATGGTCTCTCTCAAACAACCATGCAAACAAATAACAAAGAGTCTCTTGTGTCCCAACACACCCAATACAATGGTAAATTGTATAGGTGCACTAGTTCGGCGAAGAGATGGTGATACAAGTGCAATATGGATGGTAGATATGAGCATTTGTAATCTGAAAATATGAAAACAGCAAGGTAACAATTGGTAATAGTGAGTGTAAATGGTATTGCAATGCTAGGAAACAAGGCCTAGGGTTCATACTTTCACTAGTGCAAGTTCTCTCAACAATAATAACATAACTAGATCATATAACTATCCCTCAACATGCAACAAAGAGTCACTCCAAAGTCACTAATAGTGGAGAACAAACGAAGAGATTATGGTAGGGTACGAAACTACCTCAAAGTTATCCTTTCTGATCGATCTATTCTAGAGTCCGTAGTAAAATAACACGAAGCTATTCTTTCCATTCGATCTATCATAGAGTTCATACTAGAATAACACCTTAAGACACAAATCAACCAAAACCCTAATGTCACCTAGATACTCCAATGTCACCTCAAGTATCCGTGGGCATGATTATACGATATGCATCACACAATCTTAGATTCATCTATTCAACCAACACAAAGTACTTCAAAGAGTGCCCCAAAGTTTCTACCGGAGAGTCAAGACGAAAACGTGTGCCAACCCCTATGCATAAGTTCATTGAACACGCAAGTTGATCACCGAAACATACATCAAGTAGATCATGTGAATATCCCATTGTCACCACAGATAAGCACAGCAAGACATACATCAAGTGTTCTCAAATCCTTAAAGACTCAATCCGACAGGACAAATTCAAGGGGAAAACTCAATTCATCACAAGAGAGTAGAGGGGGAGAAACATCATAAGATCCAACTATAATAGCAAAGCTCGTGATACATCAAGATCGTATCACCTCAAGAACACGAGAGAGAGAGAAAGAGAGAGAGATCAAACACATAGCTACTGGTACATACCCTCATCCTCGTGGGTGAACTACTCCCTCCTTGTCATGGAGAGCGCCGGGATGATGAAGATGGCCACCGGTGATGGGTTCCCCCTCTGGCAGGGTGCCGGAACGGGCTCCCGAGAGGTTTTTTGTGGCTACAGAGGTTGCGGCAGTGGAACTCCCGATCTATCATTTTCCCCGATGTTTTTAGGGTATATGGATATATATAGGCGAAAGAAGTCAGTCAGGGGAGCCACGAGGGGCCCACGAGGGTGGGGGCGCGCCCAGGGGGTAGGGCGCGCCTCCCTGCCTTGTGGCTTCCTCGTTGCTTCCCTGACATCTACTCCAAGTCTCCTGGATTGCTTCCGTTCCAAAAATAACTCTCCCGAAGGTTTCATCCCGTTTGGACTCCGTTTGATATTCCTTTTCTTCGAAACACTGAAATAGGCAAGAAAACAACAATTTGGGCTGGGCCTCCGGTTAATAGGTTAGTCCCAAAATTAATATAAAAGTGTATAGTAAAGCCCATAAACATCCAAAACGGGTAATATAATAGCATGGAACAATCAAAAATTATAGATACGTTGGAGACGTATCACTACCTCTACGTCGCCATCGACAAATTCACCAAATGGGCGAAGGTAGAAGCTGTTCGTGCCATCCCAGCTGGATCAGCCGTCAAGTTCATCAAGGGCATCGTGAGCCGGTTTGGGGTTCCTAACCGCATCGTCACCGACAACGGCTCGCAATTCACTAGCAACCTTTTCAAAACATACTATGCTAACCTTGGAACGCAGATATGCTACGCCTCAGTAGCACACCCTAGGAGCAACGGCCAAGCCGAGCATGCCAATGCCGAGGTCCTGAGGGGCCTCAAGACAAGGACCTTCAAGAAGAAGCTCAAGGCCTGCGGCAGGGGCTGGCTCGACGAGCTCCAGTCCGTGTTGTGGTCCATTCGCACCACCGCAACCAAGCCAACAGGAGAGACGCCGTTCTTCCTCGTCTATGGAGGAGAAGCGGTTCTCCCACACGAGGTTAAGCAGCGCTCCACGCGAGTCCTGGCGTTCGACGAGGCGCGTCAGGACGCCACGTGGGGGATGGATCTCGTGCTTGGGAAGGAATGTTGTCGTCAAGCCTCGCTCCGGGCGGCAAGGTACCAGCAGGCGCTGCGGCGGTATCACAGCCGCAGCTTCCACTCCAGGACGTTAAAGGTGGGAAACCTTGTCCTGAAGCGGGTGCTCTCCAGGGAAGGGCTGCACAAGCCCTCTCCCATGTGGGAGGGCCCGTTTAGGATTGCCCATGTCTCCAGGCCTGGCGTCGCGCGCCTGGAGACACAGGACGGGGTCCTCATCTAGAACGCCTGAAACATCCAGCACCTCCGGAAGTTCTACCTGTGAAGAAAGGCTCCGGCCTGTGAAGCAAGGCTCCGGCCTGTGAAGGTCTCGCTTGTGACACTCTCGCGTGATAATGAGTGGGGCTGTACACGCCCCAGAGTGTCCTAAGAGCCGCCCTTGGGCCTCACGAGGGCTCCCTCCCATGTCTTAGTGGCAGCACTTAGCTCCGCGCTGGTGAGAATACTAGATTAGGTGCCGGACGCGGCTGTTCATTTTCTTTTCGAAGTTGCTTGCAGTCTTTTAGTAATCTTTCAATGGATTTGGTGCTTTCGTGTTTCGGTTCGCCGAGTTGATTTCTTCTCCTCCCACTCGTTTTCTTTTAGCCTAGGGGCAGGAGAGAGGTGGCAGTTGCCCGTCACTCTCCCTCGCGCTCCTCGCGCGTGGGGTCTAGGCAGGTGTGTGCGCCTTGGGCCTTCCCTCATGCGCGCACGTCGCGCCAAACCCCGCTGCCCTGGTGCTTCAGCCTTATCCTCACGAGGAGCCCTCGATCAAGCTCACATGCATCAGCACCCCTCACATCCGTGCCCCCGGGCAGCGCGATGCAGTGCATTAAGTCAGAGCTGATCCATGACAAGGGGCTCGCATAAGGAGGAATGAGGTGCTCCTTGGGTTTCCTTTTCCTTTAAAAACACCCCTACTGCGGTTCCGCGGCGGCTCCCGAAACCCCAAGGCACCTCCCGAGGTCTGTGACCTCCAGCTCCCTAGAAAGGGGGCCTCGTCGGGCAGAAGCCAAGTCCTCACGAGGCGGAAAGCTACTGCACACATATCAAGCTAAGTTTCCTATCCTTGCTTACTCAGAGCACAAACATTACGGCACAACATTAAGATAGCAAGCATAGCATAGAGGGCATAACTGCCATAGTTCATTACACATCCCGGCGGCATACACTATCTTTTTTCGAATTACAGGAGAAAGGAAAGGCTAAACAAAGAGGACCCGAGGGCGTACGAACCCGGCGCCAGCGCCGCGTCTTCAAGCAGCGCCTCAAGGTGGCCCCGGCGCTACACCAGTTCCCCCATAGGCAACCTAGGGCCGTGGCCGGTCTTGAGTCCAAGTTTGGTGGCCCCAGGCTCACGCCGGGCTCCTCTCCAGCTTCACTGGAGCGCTGCGGTGGGACGACCCACCGCCGTCCTTGATCCGAGCGCGACGGCGCGGGGGTCGGTCGTAGCCACCGCTGCTCGAGCTCTCATCCGAGGAAGAGCTATCGTCGCGAGAGGAGGAGCGCACACCGCCAAGACCAGGCTCACCCTCGTCACCCTCGTGGTCGCTGCCGTCTCCCGGGTAGCACCTTGTCGGTGTCAAAACTGGCGGATCTCGGGTAGGGGGTCCCGATCTGTGTGTCTTAGGCTAATGGTAACAGGAGGCAAGGGACACAACGTTTACCCAGGTTCGGGCCCTCTTGATGGAGGTAAAACCCTACTTCCTTCTTGATTGATATTGGTGATATGAGTGTTACAAGAGTTGATCTACCACGAGATCGTAGAGGCTAAACCCTAGAAGCTAGCCTATGATGATTATGATTGTGCCTCTAAGGACTAAACTCTCCGGTTTATATAGACACCGGAGAGGGCTAGGGTTTACATTGAGTCGGTTACAACGAAGGAAATATAATATCTGGATCTCCAAGCTTGTCTTCCATGCAAAGGAGAGTCCCATCCGGACACGGGACGAAGTCTTGAGTCTTGTATCTTCACGGTCCAATAGTCCGGCCAAAGTATATAGTCCGGCTGTCCGGATACCCCCTAATCCAGGACTCCCTCAGTAGCCCCTGAACCAGGCTTCAATGACGATGAGTCCAGCGTGCAGTTTTGTCTTCGGCATTGCAAGGCGGGTTCCATCTCCGAATACTCCAAAGTACCTGTTGCAACGAACAATGTCCGGCTTCCATTGAATGTTGTACTCCTCGGCTTCTGTGCCTAAATAATGACCATCTCCACGTGTCGAGTGAATACGAGGAGCCAAGGCATTTTTGCATTTGCCACCCCCGGTGCGGCAGGCTAACCGTCTATTTGAAGAGAGGGTCATTCTCAGATCCAAACCTCACCCTCTTCCCTCGAGCAAGCATCCAACAGAGTGCTCCGGGAAAAACCATTCCAACATGGCCGGTCGCCACAGATCTTCTTCTCGTTCCCCTCGCTCCAAGCCAGGCGACTGGGAAGAGTGTTCAGTTCCTCAAAGCCGCTTAATAGAGCTGCAGACCCAAGGGTTTCTTCCACCAGCGTTCATGGTCCCCGTCCGAGCCGGACTAGCCACCTATAATGGCGGGGAGCAAGCGGAGAGATCTCCTAATCTATCCCCAGGGGAGCGAATATGCTTCATCCCACATATGCTGAGAGGCGTCAGGTTTCTAATCCACCCGTTCCTTCGCGGGCTCCTGGAGTTCTACGGACTCCAGTTGCACAACTTCACCCCTGCCTCCATGATGCTTATAGCAGGATATGTCGCCCTTTGTGAACTATTTCTGGGCTATGAGGCTCACTTCGGGTTATGGAAGAAGTTGTTTTGCCTCGTCCCTCGCAACCAGGGGGAGTCCATATGTCAAGTGGGCGGAGCCGAAGTATGGCGCGTCGCCGAGACCAGATACCTATCCGGTACTCCGAAGAAGGCACCGGAGAACTGGCCCTCGGAGTGATTTTATGTCGACGACATTCCCCTTCCGGATCCAGTCCGGACAGGTCTCCCTGAATTCAGTAATGCTCCGCCGAGGGCACGCCAAAGTTGGCACCCTCAGGGCCCCCAAGAGGAGGATACCAGAGAAATACACTTCCTGATGAGCAGGATAAAGTTACTGGCCAAGTCAGGGCTGGCAATAGTCGAGGTTATGGCAATATGCATAATGCGGGGATTGCAGCCGCTTCAATATCAGGGGAAGCCCATGTGGCACTACAACGGGGAAGATGATGCCACCCGCTGTGGTCATAAGGGTCCGGACTCCGCCACTGCTCTGGCGAGGATATTGTCCGATTTGTATAAAGGAGAAGATGAAGAATTCCTTCACATTAAACCGCGGGATGGGTTTTCTATGTACAACCCCCCAAGCTGGGTAAGTCGTCACTCCTTCCCCCGCTTCACTCATTCTAGCGTTCTTCGTCAAGATAATTTACCTCAATATTTTCGAGCAGGAACTAAGGAGGGCTGTAGAAGGAATCTCCAGCCCCTCGCCGCAGCCAGAGGACCCCGGAAGGGCCTTCGATCCAGGACTCGAAGAAGATTCGGATATTACTGTGGAGCTCGTCAACGGGATATTTTATCAGGCAAGGTGCGATGGCGCCTCAGTGGCTATTATCACTGACTATCCCGGACTGCTACCTACACCGGGTGTAAGCCAAGCCTAAAAACCCTATCCTCCGAAGAGCACTCCTTGCTGATGCCATGCCTTACACCTGAAGTGTCGTATTTTTGCAAAGACGATAGTCAGAGCGCGGCGCCGAGCCCCTGTGGACTTGTCGGCAAAGGGCGTCCGGATCGGGCAGGCTTAAGAGGAAGGCGGTTAGGGCCTAAATGCCGCTACAGAGGTATGGTAAAAACCTGCTCTGTGATTATTGCGTTTGAAATGTAATAGCATCCTTCGTGTCCTGCCAGAAAGAGGCGTAGCTGGACTATATCTGGAGATCCTGCCAATCACGCCTCCACCAGCCGGATTCCAGAACCGGCTTCGAGAGAGGGGGCGGATGTGGGGCTGATGCCGTATTGTTCTCCGACAGAGGATGCGGATATGCTCTCCGCCACGAATTCCGAAGTAGAGAGCGCCATGAATCACCGGCGCCGACGGGCCGTACTTTGCAACAACATCTTTTCTGAAGAGGCATTTAATGCTTTCAATTCGGGAGACGCATACATCCGAGTTGCTCAAGGCGGGCTTGCCCGAGCGATGGACCAGTATGCCAAAGATATACGGGTAAGAAAATTTGATAAGCATGTATAGCAGTAGCCCCTGAGACTTGGAACGGTTGGAACAACTGTTTTAAGGATCAATTTATGTGCAGGTCCTTGTAGATAAGAATGAGCAATTGTCTTGGGAGCTGGAGGAGTGCAAGACCCAGCTGAGGGCCACGGTTGCCAAGTTAGAGGAATCCCAGAAGGCCTCATCTGGTAACATTTCTCTCAATTGTACGGAGATGTACCAGTTAGTAAGTGGCTTGTATGATAAGTCTAACAGAAAATTCTGCAGACAATCCCGGGGTGGATCCAGAGGTCGTAAGTGATAATGAGTCGCATCTCCAAAGGTAGCTAAAAGCTAGCGAGCGTGTTCTTACGCAAGTTAGGAAGGAGAAGAACAGTCCTCAAGATGCCAATGTTCGGCTGGACGTCGAATTAAAAGATGTTCGCGCTCAGCTGGCGGACTCCGTGAAGGAGAACAAAAGGCTTCGTTGCGGCATTTATGGTAAGTGCCTAGACGAACTGTAGTACATTTCGGCAAGGAAGCATGTTGAAAGAACTTTTATTTGTAGGTATGTTGATGGGCCGCCCTGAAGAGGAGATGCCCGCGTCTGCAGGCGATTTGCTGCAAGACCTCTCACAGCTGCACGAGCGAGCTCAACATGTGATGCAGGGCATTGCCCAGGCCTTGTGGCCATCCACCTCCCTTCCAAAAGACATGGGGGAGCTCGTGGATGTGATGCAAGGAGCATGGCGGCGCTTTCGATTGTGGAAGATGTCAGCCTGCCGACAAGGTGCAAGAGAAGCCTGGGCCATGGTGAAGATGCGCTACACCAAGCTTGACCCGAACCATATGACCGAAGTTGGACCGGCCGGGCCAAATGGGCAAGAAATTCCTGTTAGTCTGGTGTACGACCAGGTAGCATTAGCCGCAAAGTATTCCCAACAGGATTGTAAGCTAGATAGCCTGTTGGATGGTATAGAGGAGGAATATAGTCAGTCCAAGTGACTATGTAATTCAATGGACATAAGTAGTCCCTAGCCGGATTAGAATCATTTGTCATGGCGGGCCTTTTCGCTTCAGCCCCTGGATCCGACAGTCCGGGGTGTATCCAAATACCCACTTAGTTATACATAACCAGGGTATGCGTGGAACCAGGCGTAGGGGTCATAAGTGCTTGAATAGACAAGTACCCAACTAGCTATGTTATATTACATGGATAGTAAGAAATATCTTCCAGGGAGAATAGTTCCGTTAGGGGTTCCTTTCCCTGGGTACGCATGCATCGATGTACATGTCCGGACTGCGAACAAGGACGCAGGATACAAAGCTTCTGGGGATTTATGTTGTAATAAACGAAAGGAACATCTTTTGCTCACCGACCGAATATTCCCTTAAGAATGCTAGCTTTCGGCTTCACCCAGCCTGAGGTACACATCCGGCTGAATCGACAGTACCAATTGCAGGGGTGCTCCCCTTATGCCCTAGCCGAATTAACGGGAACGTAGGGCATAAACACAAGAGCCAGGCAACCCAGCATGGCCACATCTTAAGTCATATCGATGCATATAACAGTGAAGAAAAGGCACATACGGAAAAAGAACACATATGTGATGGGCAAAAAGCCATTGAAGTAATTATATTTAGCTTCCGTATAGGAAGCCCCCAGGTATGGCTTACACACATAGTGCAGCCGGGTGATCCGGGCGTCTGCACTGTATTGAGTACTTTGTGTGAAGAGGGAAAAAGGTCGAGAATGGAAAAAGGAGGGAGCATAATTAAAAAGGAGGGGGTAAGAAGACGAACACTCAGTTCGGCGCTAGGCGTAGAATCTCCGGAGTCTGGCCGTGTTCCATGGGTTCGGCTCGAGTCTGTTATCGGATGCATTACGTAAGCGGTACACTCCTCCGGTGAGAACTTTATCAATGACGAAGGGACCCTCCCACTTAGGTTTGAGCTTGTCCTTCTTCTTCTCCGGTAGGCGTAAGACGAGTTCGCCAATATTATAAGTTTTGGCCCGCACTTCTCTACTTTGGTACCATCAGGCCTGCTGCTGATTGAATGCGGAACAGGCTTTTGCGATGTCGCGCTCCTCCTCCAGGGCATCTAAGTTGTCCTGCCGATCTAACTCGGCTTCCTTCTCTTCGTACATGCGCACGCGAGGCGAATCATGTATTATGTCGCAGGTAGTATCGCTTCATACCGCACACCATAAAAATGGTGTGTATCCAGTGGTGCGATTCGGTGTGGTCCGCAGCCCCCAGAGTACGGAGTCGAGCTCCTCGACCAGTGCGTGTCCGATTCTGTCAAGGATTGCACTAGTCTGGGTTGGATGCCGCTCATGATGAGACCGTTGGCACGTTCTACCTGGCCGTTTGTTTGGGGATGGTAGACGGAGGCATAATCATGCTTAATGCCCATGTTGCTGCACCAAGTTTTTACTTCATCCGCTGTGAAGTTTGAGCCATTGTTAGTGATGATGCTGTGGGGGACGCCGTATCGGTGTACAACCCCAGATATGAAGTCTATCACTGGTCCGTATTCGGCCGTTTTGACTGGTTTGGCTTCTATCCATTTGGTGAACTTGTCTACCATGACCAATAAGTATTTTTTTCGTGTGGCTCCCCCCCTTGAGGGGTCCGACCATATCCAACCCCTAGACCACAAAGGGCCAATTGATGGGGATTGTTTGGAGAGCGGTAGGGGGCATGTGGCTCTGATTGGCAAAGAGCTGGCAACGGACGCAGTGTTGGACAAGGTCCTGTGCGTCTTCTCGGGCTTTAGGCCAATAAAAGCCTGTGCGGAAGGCCTTGCTGACAAGTGCCCGAGCCGCAGCGTGGTGTCCGCCGAGTCCGGCATGGATTTCAGCCAAGAGCTGCCGCCCTTCCTCTTCGGAGATGCACCTTTGGAGCACTCCGGTCGCACTTGTCTTATAGAGTTCCCCTTCATGGACTTTGTAAGCTTTAGAACGCCGCATGATGCAGTGTGCTTCATTTTGGTCCTCAGGGAGGTCCTGCCTATTTAGGTAGGCCAAGAAAGGCTCAGTCCACGAGGCGATTACAGCCATGATTTCATGGGCCGAAGGTGTTATTTTGGTGGTGGAGCCTCCGATTATGTCTGATGGTTCGGAATCTGAGGGTGTATTCGGATCCGTGCTAGTGTTGCCGGACTCCCCTTCCCATACCACGGATGGCTTGAACAGCCTTTCCGGGAATATGTTAGGTGGGACAGGGTCGCGTTTAGCGCCGATGCGGGTGAGGATATCCGCCGCCTGATTGTTTTCTCGAGTCACATGGTGGAATTCGAGCCCCTCGAACCGAGCTGACATTTTGAGCACGACATTACGGTAGGCCGCCATTTTCGGATCCTTGGCATCAAAGTCTCCGTTTATTTGTGATATTGCGAGGTTTGAATCCCCGCGCACCTCCAGGCGTTGAATGCCCATAGAGACTGCCATCCAAGATCAGGTAATGAGCCTCGTGATTCGCTGCATTATTGAGTCTGTATAATATTTGAGTACGATTGGACCATGTCTCCGTGGGATACGTCAGACTACACTGCTCCCAATCCGCCAGATTTTAGAGCCGTCGAAGTGCATGATCCAGTTAGAGTATGCGCCGCACTTTTTAGGGAGTTCGGCTTCTGTCCATTCGGCGACAAAGTCAGCCAGTACTTGCGAATTGATGGCCCGCCGTGGCTTGTATGTTATATAAAATGGGAGGAGCTCGATGGCCCATTTAGCAATCCGGCCCATAGCGTCGCGGTTATTTATTACGTCGTTGAGTGGTACTTCAGAGGCCACTGCAATCGAACACTCTTGAAAGTAGTGTCGTAGCTTTCGGGATGCCATGAAGACCGCGTATGCTATCTTTTGATAGTGTGGGTATCGGGATTTGCATGGGGTGAGGACCGTGGATACGTAATATACCGGCTTCTGGAGCGGGAATTTGTATCCGTCAGCCCCTTGTTCGACGACGAGCATTGCACTTACAACTTGATGTGTTGCAGCTATGTACAATAGCATAGGTTCGCCAGTGTTTGGCGCTGTTAGGACTGGATTACTGGCCAATAAGGTCTTTATTTCGTCCAGTCCGGCTGCGGCCGCGTCCGTCCAGACGAAGTGTTCGGTGCTCTGAAGAAGGCGGTAAAGAGGTAACGCCTTTTCTCCTAACCTGGAGATAAAGTGGCTTAAGGTAGCCACGCATCCAGCTAGTTTCTGGATATCCTTGAGGTCTGTTGGTATAGCCAACTGCGACAGAGCTCGGGTTTTTGCCGGATTCGCTTCAATTCCTCTATTGGAAACAATTAATCCGAGCAGTTTCCCAGAGGGGACACCGACAACACATTTTTCCGGGTTCAGCTTAATGTTGTATGTTCGGAGGTTATGGAACGTAAGCCTCAAGTCGTCTATTTGGGTTTCGATGTGTCTTGTTTTTATGACCACGTCATCCACATATGCCTCCACTGTTTTGCCGATTTGCTTTTCCAGGCATGTTTGAATTATGCGTTGATAGGTTGCACCTGCATTTTTAAGCCCGAAAGGCATAGTGTTGAAGCAGAAAGGACCATATGGCGTTATGAAAGCCGTTGCAGCTTGGTCGGACTCTGTCATCTTTATTTGATGGTATCCAGAGTATGCGTCGAGAGAACATAGTGAGTCGTGTCCTGCGGTGGCATCGATGATTTGGTCGATGCGAGGGAGGGGGAAGGGATCCTTGGGGCAAGCCTTGTTGAGGTCTTTGAAGTCGATGCGTAGGCGCCCGGATTTGTCCTTCTTTGGTACCATTACCAGATTTGCCAGCCAATCCGGATGCTTGATATCTCTGATGAATCCGGCCTCGAGTAGCTTGGCTAGCTCTTCCCCCATGGCTTGCCGCTTGGGCTCTGAGAAGCGCCTAAGAGTCTGCTTTGATGTGCTTGTATCCTTTCAAGATATTGAGGCTGTGTTCGGCCAGTCTGTGTGGGATGCCCGGCATGTCCGATGGGTGCCAGGCGAAGATGTCCCAATTCTCGCGTAGGAATTCTTGTAGTGCGGCATCCATTGTGGGGCTCAACTATGTCCCGATGGAAGCTGTCTTCGTGGGGTCCGTTAGTTGGACCTAGAATTTGGCTATCTCGTCTGCGAGTTTGAATGAGGTGGACTTGGGTCGCTTGTTGAGTATCATGTCATCTCTGTCCATGGTGGCACACAGCATTGTTAGTTCTTCAGTTGCTAGAGCTTCTGATAATGCTTCCAGGGCTAGTGCTGCGGTTTTATTTTCGGCGCGAAGTGCAACGTCCGGATCACTGGCTAGAGTGATGATTCCATTGGGGCTGGGCATCTTAAGCTTCATGTACCCGTAGTGGGGTATAGCTTGAAAGCTTGTGAACGCGTCCCGCCCTAAAAGGGTGTGGTATCCGCTGCTGAAAGGAGCCACTTGAAATGTGATTTCTTTGGACCTATAATTCTCCGGAGTGCCGAATACCACATTGAGTGTGATTTTTCCCGCACACCGTGCTTCTCGACTAGGGATGATTCCCGTGAAGGTTGTGCCGCTTTGCTCAATGCGGCTTTTATCAATTTCCATCTTGTTGAGTGTTTCTTTGTAGATCAAGTTTAATCCGCTTCCGCCGTCCATGAGTACTTTAGTGAGCCGAAAGCCGTCCACGATTGGGCTAAGGACCAAAGCGGCTGGTGCCCGGACTGTCTGGAATTGAGGTTCATCACTAGCACTGAAGGTTATAGCAATGTCGTTCCACGGATTTATTTTTGCCATGTGGCAGATTTCACCGGAGCTTCGATGAGCTCAGTTGTGCCTATTGTTTGAGGCTAAAGTCTCGAAGACTGTTAGTACCGTATTGTTTTCTTTGGCAGGATGTTGTTCTGCTTTATGGCTTACAAGAAGATCCTCGCCACTTTTCTACCTGCCGGAGTATCCAACATGCTCTAAGGCTATGTGTTGTTGTGGTGTCCAGCGTGTTGTGGAGTTTACATGGCCCATTGAGCCATTCTTCCAACACGGTTCCACGCCCTAGGGTGGGCTTTGGTTTCTTGGGGATTGGATCAGCTGACTTACGAGAGTTCGCCCGTTTAGCTCGGACAAAGGTTTTAGTGAGAGCCGGACTATCCTAGAATTCCGTTTGGGTTTTCCAGGCGCTTTCCATCGCACTGTACTTCTGTACTATGTTGCCAAGTCAGCAAAGTGTATTATGTCACGGCAACTTATAGCATTAAGGATTCCTTTGTTCGTGCAATTTTTGCAGAAAAGTGAGACTGCGTCCTGCTCACGACAGTCCTTGACCTTGTTTAGCACAAGGAGGAATCTGGCCCAGTAGCGATGTACTGTCTCTTGGGGCTCTTGTCTGATATCGGAGAGACGGTTTAAGTCCGGGTGGGTGGGTGTAGCTGAATCTGGATTCTGATCCGATCTAACGCCCTGGGGCAGGGGAGCTTCCGGGCTTGACAACTCGGGATCCGGGATGCTACCCAATTTTTCCGGCCCAATACCCGATTCTAAGTCCGGGGTCTGGGTCATGTCAACCCTTGAGCGGGTGTCCGACTTAGGGAGCTCGCTAATCCGGACATAATTCATCCTCAAAATAGAGGGATAATACGTATGTGGCTCCTCCATTACTGCTATCTCGTGGGTGACCGGCGGGGATTTAATATGGGGCATTACTGAGAACGCCAGCCTTAAGTGCCTTAAATGAGCTTAAAGACTACAGAGTGAATGCTTGCCTGTTGCTGTTCTGAGTGACTCCTGGTCTTCAGTAGGTCGAGTGGTTTCTTGTATGGTCGAGTGATTGATTGGTCGTGTGACTTCGGGAAAGAGGGGCACCCGAGTGGTTGATTGGTCGAGTGGATTGCACTCGACGCCTTTATTGGGTACTCCCTGTTGTCTCTTGAGCTTCTAAGGCGTATAGGTCATGCCTATGACCCTACCCTAGGTCTATATCATTATCATTAGCCCTCGAATGGATTGAGGTCCGAGTGGAAAGAAGGTTCAAGTTGATCTTGCTTCGACCCTTGTGCTTCATAAGTACTTACGCTGAACGGGAGGCTCATGTTGGAACTTCGACTTCGTTTCAGTCGCCTTGATCGATTCAGAAGTTGCCGAGTGAATTTATAATGTCGTCCGTCGAGTGTTCTTTTTTGACGTGGAATCTTTGGCGCGATTGGTTACGACGTATCCCGGATTTCACGGCATTCGAAATTTCACGGAAGCGCGTGGGGCGGAGCGTGCCGTGGTAAGTGGGATGGATAGACAGGAGCGCCTCGATCCCCGCGCCACCTTTTTCACCACGTACCCAGCACGCGACTGTTGTGGGATTTGACAGGATTGCCTGGGCCCACATGTCAGCCACTCAGAAGTGGGTCCTAAAAAGGCGACGGGGTCGAGGTGCCTGCATTGTGCGCATCCATTCTCCCTCCTTCTCCTCTGCTTCTCCACTGCATCTGGCTCCTCCGCTCTCCACGCCGCCGCTCCGCCACCATGGTGAAGGACAAGACGGCGGCACTGGAATGTGCAAAGAAGGCGACAGGGGCGGCGAAAGGCAAGAATACGAATCGGGGGTCGTCATCGAGGTCGTCGTTGCCCCTGGTTGGATCCAGGGCGATTAGATCCGATCCTCGCTCCGGTAGGAAGATTTGGACGAGCTGGCTGAGTCCGGACTGATCACCAATGGTGCTATGTGGCTATCGGAGGGGGAGACAGAGCCGCAGCCGCGACCGGGTGAGTGTGTTCTGCTCGCCACCCATGTCGACTGTGGTTTCTCGCTTCCTTCGCACCCTTTTTTCCGGGGTTTCTTGAACTTGTTGAGAGCCCAACTCCATCACTTTTCTCCCAACACCAACACATACCTTGCTGCGTTCATGTCCATGTGCGAGAACTTTCTGGGTTGTCGACCGCACTGGGGTCTTTTCAAGCACATTTTCGCTATCCGCTCTCAGTCGGTGAAGAAAGCAAACACGAGTGACGAGAAAACACACGTTATCCATATGTGTGGGGGTTTGGGTATCTAGAAGAGGAAGAGGAGCTCTTTCCCTTCCATGAGCCTTCCTGAGTCGGTCAGGGGCTGGCAGTCGACCTGGTTCTACTATCGGGACATTGCAACTCCAGGCCAGTCGACTAGACTTCCCCCTTTTACCTTCAGACCCCATCCTCGTTGAAAGTGACCACTACGGAGAGGGTGGAAACGAACATGCTGGTTGAGAGGGTGGTCCAGTTGATCAATAAGGCGTCACTGGCATGGATTTGCTGGAGGTATTTATCAGTCGACGCATCCAGCCGCTCCAGGCTCGTGACCACTCCATGTGGATGTATTCTGGAGCCAACGACACTGCTCGGGTTCATCCAGAGGAAGTACCGGCCAACACAGTGGCCTAGTGGTTGAGGAGTATCACAGGAAACAAGGACAACCCTAGAGGCGCCAGGAGAGTCGACCCCTTCAGCGACAGCAACCAGCCAGACAAGGTTCGGTCTTTGCCACGAACTATATTTGGGTACATCTTCTGGCCGTCTTTTAATCCGACTGACTTACACTCGACTTCTTGTCTTGTAGGTTTATACTGAGATGTACTCGATGCCCAATGGCAAACAAGCTCTAGAGCAAGACCAGGAGGGAGTGGACAGCGCGGAGGAGAGCGGCGATTGGCAATCTCCAGACGAAGAGGACGAAGAGGAGAGCAATGAGTCGGACGACGAAGAGATGGTCGACTCACCACCTTGTTCGGAACGTCGATCCAAATTACTCCATGATCCAGCGGGCGGGCGCGGCAAGACCGTGGTTCCAAGCACCCAAACTCAGAAGCATACTCGGACTTCGACTTCGGAGCCGACGGAGAAAGTCGCCAAGCAGCCCAAGGTCGTCCCCTCAAAATCTCAGAAGACTTTGCGCATGATTAAGATGGATGTTCCTGTTGCCTCTGGGTGAGTGTTCTTTCTGTGTTCTCTTCCACCGGCTGACTCTTCTGTTCTGACCGAATGGATCATAAACTTTTCCAGCCCAGCCTCCGCCGTGACTGACATGGACGTTGACAAGGCCCCAGGCGACGAGGAAGCCGATGACGCGGCCACCTCCAGAGCTAGTAAGTCCGCTCGACTCGAATTTATACTGTCGATTGAATTGCTGGTCGGTTGAATTTCTGATGTTTCTTTTTGTTGCAGCTCCACGAGATGTTGTTGTGCTTCCAGATGATGATGAAGAAGAAGTGCCTCTGAAGGAGAGGAGGAGGCGGGGCAAGGGATCAAGCGGGAAAGTGCATGAGGTTCAGGTCCCTCAGTCAACACTGGTGCTTGAGACAGTGGTCGAGTGATTCGGAGATCTGACTCGGACCAACGTCACTTTTCCTAACCCGCCATCGACTGATCGCCCATCAGGGTCGACTGCTCAGACCCCTGCTGCTCAGTACAACTCCATGCGTCTGACCCAGTGGCTGCTTCGACTGCCTTGCCATCATCGCTCTTTACTACGTACCAAACTCCAGACGACTCGACGAGTGCTGCCAGGGAAGCTCTTCTCCAGGTGAATCTTGTGATGGAACAGATGAAGGTGGTGCACGAGGCCAGTCAGGTGGCTTATAATGCCAGCACCGCTCTGCAAACCAACGTCAAGGTTAGTTGATTCCCAACTAATCTTTTGAATAATGAAAACTGCCGTTGTTGCTTCGCTGCTCATATGGTGCTCTTAGATGATTGCCTTGGAACCTGTTATGTGCATCTACTATCATGGGTCTGTGTTTCACATTTAATCACCCACTGGGGTGTGTCTATCGTAAAGTTGTATAGGTCTTCCACTTCAGCCGACTTAGGTTGAGTCGAGTGTTTGTCCGAACCAGTGGAGGCACGCAGACTACACCCACTGGGTGTAGTCCCCGAGACCACGGCCAAATGCTGGCAGTCGGCTGGGGTTTGAGAATCTCCTCTTTTTTTGAACTCACACGGGACAGACCATGCCGAGTGTTAAATCAAACCAGTGGGGGCACGCTAAGTGCACCCACTGGGTGTAGTCCCCAAGACTGCTGTTGAATGGTTGATTCAAAAGTAGTCTTAGAGTAACTTTCACTGTGATTGTCTTTTGTCTCTGTCGATTGACATATCTTATTTGCTGACCCTAGAGGTCTTCTGATCTTGGGGCTCAACTTTCTGAACTGAACAAGAAGCAAATCAGCCTGAACCTTGATCTGGAGCTGGCCAATAAGAACCTCAAGACTGCTCAGGACGAAGCAGCTATCATGG
The DNA here is from genome assembly GCA_021437245.1 of Aegilops speltoides. NCBI lineage: Eukaryota > Viridiplantae > Streptophyta > Magnoliopsida > Poales > Poaceae > Aegilops > Aegilops speltoides. The sequence continues at coordinate 337,967,182 of CM038146.1, forward strand.
GAGGTAACCAATCATCGACAGCCCACCTTGTGACTCACACTTCTTCGTGTTTTTCCTTTCAGTCTCTTTGAACCGAGTGATTTCACTCCAAAAGATGTGCCTAGTGAAAACCGTCAAATTCAAGCTCGTCTGAAGAATGTTATTTCTTTAAAGAAAATGAAGCAGGCTCTGGAGAAGAAGGATCAGGATCTTGCTGCTGCCCAGAAGGAGGCGCGAGAGAAAACAGTGCTTGCGGACAAGAAGCTGGCTTTAGTCAGCAAGTTAGAAGAGGAGAACTCTAAGCTGAAGACCGCTGTATCTGAGGCCAATCGGGAGGTCGACAAACTGAAGAAAGACAAGGAGAGATTGACCAATGAAGTTGGAAACCTCAAAGCCAAGAAGGGCGAGCTGGAGTCCTATCTGGGATAACTTGCTGCAAAACTGGTCCTGAAGCTTGAAGGTATTATTGTTCGACTGATTTGTTGTTGTCGATTGACACGTCTTGTCATACTGTCGAGTCACTATTTTTTCGAACTGTGCAGAACTTTGTCACGACTTTGAAGCAGAGACTGGGCGGGTCGAGACGGGTCTTGACCCCATCAATTGTCCCGTCAAAGATGATGTTGCAATGAATGTGCTGCGGTTGGAATTGCGCATGGACAGTGTGGTCGCTTATCTTGCTCGACTGAAGGCGGCAATGAATCGGGTTGATGCTGAACTCTGGCCTCAGGTGGAACTCTCACAAGACCTCGAGTCCCTGATGGCTCGACTGAATCAAATACCTGACCGTGTGCAAGAATGGAAGAAATCATCTGCTTGTTGTGGCGCTGACGTCGCTCTATCATTGGTTCGAGTGCACTGCAAGGACGTCAAAGAAGACAAGCTGGCGGAGCTCAAGGTTGTGAACACCAAAAAGCACACTTTCCAGTCCTTCATGGACACTTTTCTTGACGCCGCCACTTGCATCGCAGACAACATCGACCTTGACAGTTTCTGCGATCCAGCAAGTCCTTCTCCTGATGAGTGGTCAGAACATTATGCCCCACCTTTATTTTCCTCGGAATGCCGAGTGATTATGTAATCGTTAAACTCTTTCAGGCTCGATGCCTGAGTACTTCTGCTTGCTGCGGTTCTGAACTTTTGCAGGGTTTATCTGAACTTGAATTCCTTTCACTATCATAGCTTTTGTTCTGGTTTTGAACTGTTTCTGATTGTCTTTCGGTTTCGAGTGGACTTGATATTCTCACTCTTTGCCGAATGAAAAGTACATTGTACTTGTGACGGAGCTCAAACGCGGTGTTTGGTTGACACCTCGTCGTCCTTGCGGATAGGGATGGTACATTGTACTTGTAGCATAGCTCAGAGGTGGTGTTCAATCGACACCTCGTCATCCTTGCGGATAGGGGTGGAGCGTACGTTGTATTTGTAGCGTAGCTCAGAGGTGATGTTCAATCGATACCTTGTCATCCTTGCGGATAGCGATGGAGCGTACGTTGTATTTGTGGCATAGCTCAGAGGTGATGTTTAATCAACACCTTGTCATCCTTGCGGATAGGGATGGAGCGTATGACTTAGGCGATTACGGGGTCGCAGCTAAGCCCCCGAGTGGGAGCTCCACTCGGAATGTTTTAACTTAGGCGATTACGGGGTCGCAGCTAAGCCCTGAGTGGGAGGATTGCTCTCCACTCGGAATGTTTTTAACTTAGGCGATTACGGGGTTGCAGCTAAGCCCCCGAGTGGGAGGATTGCTCTCCACTCGGAATGTTTTTAACTTAGGCAATTACGGGGTCGCAGCTAAGCCCCCGAGTGGGAGGATTGCTCTCCACTCATAATGTTTTTAACTTAGGCGATTACGGGGTCGTAGCTAAGGCCCCGAGTGGGAGGATTGCTCTCCACTCGAAACGTTTTTAACTTAGGTGATTACGGGGTCGCAGCTAAGCCCCCGAGTGGGAGGATTGCTCTCCACTCGGAATGTTTTTAACTTAGGCAATTACGGGATCGCAGCTAAGCCCCGAGTGGGAGGATTGCTCTCCACTCGGAATGTTTTTAGCTTAGGCGATTACGGGGTCGCAGCTAAGCCCCCGAGTGGGAGGATTGCTCTCCACTCAGAATGTTTTTAACTTAGGCGATTACGGGGTTGCAGCTAAGCCCCCGAGTGGGAGGATTGCTCTCCACTCGGAGTGTTTTTTGACTTAGGTGAATCAGGTTCGCGGCTAAGCCACCCACTGGGGGATTTGGACACAAGTGATTATGAGAAACCAATCATTAAGATACTGTAAAAATCTTGTCTTTGGAAAACAAACTGAAGTGCTTTTATTACAACTCGTCAGGTCAAGTGCTTTCAGGTATAGAAAGGACGAAGCAACTTTGCGTTCCATGCACGAGGCTCGTCCATTTTCTTGGCTACGTTGTAGATGTGGTACGCCCCATTGTGAAGCACCTTGGTGATGATGAAGGGACCTTCCCAGGCCGGAGCGAGCTTGTATGGTCGTTTCTGAACCACTCGGAGCATAAGGTCTCCTTCCTGAAATGCTCGACCTCTGACATTGCGAGCATGGAATCGACGCAGATCCTACTGATAAATGGTCGACCGAACCAAAGCCATCTCGCGTGTTTCCTCTAGGACGTCAACTACGTCTTCGCGTGCTTGCTATGCTCCAGCTTCTGAGAATAGCTCAACCCGGGGAGCATTGTGCAGTAACTCACATGGAATCACAGCCTCAGTGCCGTACACCAGGAAGAAAGGGGTTCGATCAGTCCACTGGTTGGGTGTTGTTCTCAGCCCCCATAGGACTGACGGTAATTTAGTCACCCAAGCTCTAGCAACATGCTTAAGATCGCGCATCAGACGAGGCTTTAACCCCTGAAGGATCAAACCATTCGCCCTTTCAGCCTGTCCATTCGACTGCGGGTGCGTGACAAACGCGTAGTTGACTCGAGTGCCTTGAGATGCACAGAATGCCTTGAACTCATCAGAATCAAAGTTGGATCCGTTATCTGTGATGATGCTGTGAGGAACTCCATATATGAATATCAACTCTCTAATGAAACTGACGGCAGTGCCTGCTCCAAGGTTTTTTATGGGCTTTGCTTTGATCCACTTGGTGAACTTGTCGACTGCTACAAGCAAGTGGGTGAAGCCACTCGCGCCAGTCTTGAAGGGTCCAACCATATCCAATCCCCGGACTGCAAACGTCCAGATGAGTGGAATAGTCTTCAGGGCAGATGCAGGTTTGTGAGACATGTTGGAGTAGAACTGACAGCCTACGCACTTGTCGACTATATCTTTCGCCATCTCGTTTGCCCGAGGCCAATAAAATCCCGCTTAGTATGCTTTGGCCACGATGGTCCGAGAGGATGCATGGTGACCACAGATCCCCGAGTGGATGTCATTTAGGATCATTTGACCTTCTTCCGGGGTGATGCAGCATTGGGCCACTCCTGTGACACTTTCTCTGTAAAGCCGCCTTTTAATCACGGTGAAAGCTTTGGATCGACGGACTATCTAGCGAGCCTCGTCTTCATCTTCTGGGAGCTCTTTTCTGAGAATGTACGTGATGTACAGTATTGTCCAATCGGGTGTGATCACCAAGACTTCCATGATCAGGTCGACCATGTCTGGAACCTCTATCTCAGTCGGGTAGGTTGGACTTGTCGGTTGCAAGGGTTCTTCCTTGAAGGGATCTCCTTGTACTGACGGGGTATGGAGATGCTCCAAGAACACATTGCTGGGGATAGGCTTCCGAGTGGAATCTATCTTCGCCAGATCATCTGCAGCTTGATTCTTGATTCGTGGTATGTGGTGGAGCTCCAACCCCTCAAACTTCTTCTCTAGCTTTCTCACTACGTTGTAGTAACCTGTCATTGCGAGACTCCTGATGTCCCATTCCTTTGTTACTTGGTTAACCAATAAATCTGAGTCGCCATAAATCATCAGGCACTGGATGTCGAGTGAAATGGCCATACGCAACCCATATAATAGTGCCTCATACTCAGCTTCATTGTTCAAAGAGTCAAAGTGAATCTGGAGGACATAACTGAGCTTGTCTCCTCGTGGGGACACTAAGACCACTCCTGCGCCAGAGCCATTTAACATCTTGGATCCGTCAAAGAACATTGTCCAATGTTCCGACTAAATTTGAATCGGATTTTGTTGTTCAGTCCACTCTGTGAGGAAATCTGTAATTGCTTGAGACTTAATGGCCTTCTTTGCCTCAAATCTGATATCGAAAGAAAGAAGTTCAATCGCCCACTTTGCCACTCGACTAGTTGCATCTCTGTTATTCAGTATCTCTGATAATGGAGCGTCGCTGATGACTGAAATTGAGTGATCAGAGAAATAATGTGCAACCTTCTTCGTGGCCAGGTAAATCCCATAAACAAGCTTCTGATAGTGAGGATATCTCTGCTTCAATGGGGTTAAGACTTCTGAAATGTAATACACGGGGCGCTGAACTTTGAAGGCCTTGCCTTCTTCTTCCCGCTCGACCGTGAGCACTGTTCTAACAACTTGTCTTGTGGCTGCGATGTAAAGCAGTAGAGGCTCCTTGCTAACCGGCACAGCGAGCACCGGCTGGGTGGAAAGCAGGGCTTTGAGCTCCTCAAATGTGGCTTCAGCTTCATCGTTCCACTCGAATTTGTCAGACTTCTTCATCAGTTGGTAAAGAGGTAGTGCCTTTTCACCGAGGAGTGAGATGAATCGGCTCAAAGCAGCCAAACAACCAGTAAGCTTCTGAACGTCATGCACACGCACTGGGCATTTCATTCAAAGAATTGTGCCAATCTTCTCAGGATTTGCGTCGACCCCTGATTTGGAAATGAGGAAACCGAGTAACTTTCCGCCTGGGACTCCAAATGTGCACTTTGATGGATTAAGCTTGATATCATACCTTCTCAGTTTGGCAAATGTTTCAGCAAGATCAGTCAGCAGGTCGGAACCTTTGCGTGACTTAACCACTATGTCATCCATGTATGCTTCCACATTCCGACTGATTTGAGTGAGCAGGCACTTCTGAATCATGCGCATGAATGTGGCACCAACATTCTTGAGGCCGAAGGGCATAGTAACATAGAAAAACACCCGAACAGGGTGATCAAAGCCGTTTTTATCTCATCGGGTCCATACAGTCGGATCTGATGGTACCCGACAGTCGCTCACATCCTGTAGTTGAGTCGACTATCTAGTCGATGCGGGGCAGAGGAAAATGATCTTTCGGGCAGGCCTGATTGATGTGCTTGAAGTCAATACACATTCGGAGTGATTTGTCTTTCTTGGGAACCATAACAACATTGGCGAGCCACTCGGAGTGATATATCTCGCGGATGAACTCAGCAACCAGGTGCCGAGCCACTTCCTCGCCAATGGCTTTTCTCTTCTCCGTGGCAAACTGACGGAGGTGCTCTTTCACGGGTTTTACTTTTGGATCGACTCGCAAACGGTGCTCAGCCAGTCCCCTGGCTACACCTGACATGTCAGATGGTTTCCATGCAAAGATGTCCTAGTTCTCACAGAGGAACTGGATGAGCGCTTCTTCCTATTTGCTGTCGAGTGTCGACGAGATATGGGTCGGAGCAGCATTGGGGTCGGTCGGGTGAACATGGATTGGCTTGGTCTTGCCAGCCGATTGAAATGCGGACTCCGAAGCAGGCCTCTTAGCACGCAACAAATCACTCAGATCTGCAGTCTTCTGGTATTCTTGAAACTCTACTGCTGCCATCTGCTCATCTGCTATCTTTGCCCTGTCTTGAAGACAATCTTCTGCTCTCTGACGGTTACCGGAGACCATTATCACGCCTCTTGGGCCAGGCATCTTCATCTTGAGATAAACATAGCACGGTCGAGCCATAAACCTAGCATAAGGAGGTCTACCTAGAATGGCATGATATGCACCCTGGAAATCCACTACCTCAAACATCAACTTCTCCTTGTGGAAATTCTTCTCATCGCCGAAAACCACATCGAGAGTGATCTGGCTGAGTGATTCAGCTTTCTTTCCTGGTATGATTCCATGGAACCGCATGTTGCTCTTGCTGAGTTTGGACATCGGGATGCCCATTCCTTTGAGAGCTTTAACATACAGAATATTCAGGCCACTGCCACCATCCATCAGGACCTTAGTCAGTCGGGTACCCCCCACGACTGGGTCGACCACCAGCGCCTGCCGCCCAGGGGTAGCTATGCACGCCGGGTGGTCGGATTGGTCGAATGTAATGGGGTTTTTTGACCACTTCAGATATCTTGGTGTTGCCGGAGCAACCATGTTTACCTCTCTGTTAATGACCTTCAGTCGACTTTTGCTCTTGATATCGGCAAAAATCACCAAGGTGGCATTGACATTGGGATAACCATCGTCATCGTCCTTATCCTCTTCTTCCTTCTCAGGCTCTTTGTCCTTATCATTGGGTTTATTCTCTCAGAAGCTCTGGATTAAGAGTCGACATTATCGAGTGGTATGCTTGGGGAGAATCAGGTTCCCCTCCTCATCCTTCTTGGTGTGAATATGACACGGCGAATCCATCACATCATTTCCTTCCTGAACCTTCACCTTCTTGGGGGTCCAGGGCCCTTTAGGTTTCCCTTTGAACTTTCCTTGATTCAACACTGCTGCCTCGGCAGGACCTGCTGCCTCAGCCTTTCGCTTCTGCTTCCGACTGGAATTTCCTCCTCCGGTGTCCTGGGCAATTTTTTTGTGCTTGCCACTCCGGAGTGGGTCTTCCTCTTTGTCATTAGCATATTTTGTGGCAATCTCCATCATCCGAGTTAAAGACATATCTCTAGTCCGACCAAACTTCAGACTGAGCTCTCTGTAGCGAACGCCTTCCTTGAAGGCACAGACTGCTTGGTAATCTGACACATTTTCCACTGTGTGGTGCAGAGTGATCCATCTCTAGATATAGCCTCTCAGGGTTTCATTTGGTTTCTGCACGCAATGTTGTAGCTCCGGTAGTCCAGCAGGTCTCTTGCAAGTGCCCTCAAACGTTCTGGTGAACACTCGGGCTAACTCATCCCAACTCAAAATACTCCCAGGGGCCAACTTATTCAGCCAAGCTCTGGCAAAACCCTCAAGCATCAGAGGGAGGTGCTTCATGGCCACCTTATCATTGCCACCGCCAATGTGCACAGCCACTCGATAGTCTTCGAGCCAAGTATCGGGCTTCAGCTCGCTTGTAAACTTACTGACGCTAGTCGGCAGTCTGAAGTTATGGGGAATCTCAGCAGCTCTGATGGCCCTTCCAAAACACTCTGGTCGGAAACATGGACTCTGCCTCCACTGGGTCTGTCCCGATCCAACCCTTCTCTGTATGCCCTGTTCCAGTCGACCAAACCTTGCACAAGGACGGACCTTGCGTCAAAGCCAGGCTCTCTGGCGTCGACTGGAACTCTGCGGTCATTCCCATACGGATTCCTGTCGTCATTGCGCCGGGGCGCGTACGACCCGTCCCTAGGAAGGGGCGAAGGCGCTCGACGGTAGCTGTCGCAAGCGTATTCACGATAATATTCTCCATGGGCTCTTTCCAGGTACCGATCCTGGCGGTGATCACGGCCTCCATGCCGCAAAGGCGACCTAGGACTGTGAGCCAACTAAACGGTATCTACTCTCACTGATCTGCTTTGGATTCTGTTCCGCGACTGGGACACAACAGAGTTCTGGTCTCCCGTTGCTTGGAGCAGCGTTCTGATCTGTTCCAAGCCTCTTCCAGCCTTCGAACGAGACGGCTGAATGGACTCTACAATACGTGAGGCGGCTGCCAAATTCTGGTGTACGGAATACCTGAGTTTCCGGTGGAAACAATTGTCATGGACGCCGACTGGACTCGGGGATAAGTCGATGGGCACGCTCATTGAGAGAATGTTGGAGGTTCTCCAAACGAGTGCGCTCAGCCAGAGTGGCCAGGTGCACTGCCTCCAAGGCCCGGGCCTCGGCGGTTTCCCCTATGATGGGGGTCCGGAGAGCCTCCACATCGCGACGATGCAGCTCCTCCCTCTACTGCAAGCTGAGAGGTTGTGCCTGGTACTCTTCATGATCGAGTGATGGGCCAAAGCTTCCTCCACCGTCGCCCTACGATGAAAGCCAGGCGGACTGCGATGGGAGTCGACCATGAGGACCTCCACCGCGGGGTCACAACTCTCGCTCTCAGAAAAGGTATCTGCAAAATCAGTCGACAGGTCGACCGATCCGCGAGAAAACATGTAAGGCTCAATTGCCGCGACTTGGGGGGTGAAGGCCCGACGATCTACCGTGTGTCTCACCCACCACTGGAGCCGCGATCGCCCAGACCTTTTGCGGTGGTGTCTAGCGGAGTGAGACGACGACGTGATGACCGACTGATACGGGGAAAAGACGGCTGCCTGAGGAGGACGCCGTAGGAGCTCGCGCGGAATTGCGCCGAGCCACGAGCCGGAAGAGCCTCGACATCGAGAGGGGCCTCTTGCAGCCAGGCGGAGTCGTCGGCAACAAAAGTGAGCGCACCGAGTCGGAACTCGTGGCCCATGACCGAACCGCCACCGGAAACCATGCTGATGATGATCGAAGAAAATGCAAACTCGCTGGAAGTCGCTAAGATGCTTTGCCCCACGGTGGGTGCCAACTGTCGTGGTACTAAGTCTGACAGTAAGTATAGGGGGTACGAATGAGAAGGCAAGGCCCTAGCTACGGCGAGATCGTATGCAAGTGTTTACGAGTTTAGACCCCTCTCGAAGGAGGTAAAACCCCTACGTCTCGGTGCCTAGAGGCGGTCGACTGGATTATATGAGTGTGTGTTACAGGGGGTGCGAACCCTTGTGCCAGAGGAGGGGGTATCTTATATAGGGTGCGCCAGGACCCCAGCCATCCCCCGTTACAAAGTGTTCAATGTACATAAAGATGGGCCGTTACTGATAACGCCAACCTTAAGTGCCTTAAATGACCTTAAAGACTACAGAGTGAATGTTTGCCCGTTGCTGTTCTGAGTGACTCCTGGTCTTCAGTAGGTCGAGTGGTTTCTTGTATGGTCGAGTGATTGATTGGTCGTGTGACTTCGGGAAGGAGGGGTACCCGAGTGGTTGATTGGTTGAGTGGATTGCACTCAACGCCTTTATTGGGTACTCCCTGTTGTCTCTTGAGCTTCTTTGCTTCTAGGGTAGTGACCTTGGGTAAGGCGTATAGGTCAGGCCTATGACCCTGCCCTAGGTCTATATCATCATCACCCCTCTCCCACATTTATAGCCAAGAAAGGCCAACCGCCGGCCTCCACGACCTCGTGCCATGATGAACTTCTGCATGCCGCATCGTCCCGTCAAGTTGAACAATTGCCGTGGCAGCGTGGGGAAGTGAAGACGCCCACGTCCCATCAATCGCCACACGTCATCAAGGCCGCAAGCGGTTACACTACAAAAAAAAATACACTTCCGTGATGATACGTGTTTGTCACAGTAGGTCGTGTTTTTTGTCATGCATGTACATCCATGACAAATTTATGACAGAATCAAGATAGTCATACTTGTGCTATCGTAGAAGTGTTCCATGACATTACCAAAATTATCATCACGGAAGTGTCCACTTCCATGACGATAAATCGCGCGTCACGGAAGTGCTTTCGTCAAGGGTGACCGACACGTGGCATCCACCATAACAGAACGCTGTTAAGCTATCGGGTCGGGTTTTGGATCCGATAACCCGTTAACAGCCCTAACCAATGGGTATTTTCCACATGTAAAATCATCATTGGCTAGAGGAAACACGTGTCGGCTCACCATTGGGACAGATGTCATCCGTTCATTGGACCGAAGTCGCCTATGATACGGCAACAGGTGTCACGGCCCAACAGAGGCCCATTCCTGTGAAAAGGCCGGCCCGTTTGACTTGGTCAAAAGGTGGCGGCCCGGCCCATGGAAAGCCTGTTAACGTCCTGTTCGTATATAGCCCAATTACAGCCCGCTAACCCAGGGCCCGTTACGCCCTATCCGAATTAGACCCAGTAGCGTCATTTGGACCGTCCAATATGATTCGGCCCATGACTTCTTTCAGCCCATATGAGGACCTTTGTAACTCTTGGCCCATTAACGACCCGTGGTGAAACTAGCCCGTAATGAACAGTAGATCACTTTATACCCATTAAGGGCCCGTTATTCAGTTGGGCCGTTTCCAGCAAATGTTATCTTTCAGCCTTCTTAGAGCCCATTTATTCTTGGGCTCATTTCTAGCATTCGTTTACTTACGGCCCGTTACTGTCATTTTCTGCTTGTGGGCCAAATTCGGCCCGTGGTTACATCGGCCCGTTTGTGGTCCATTAATACGTTGGGCCGTTTTCATAGCGTCATCAAATACGGCCTATTAATGATGGCCCGTTATGGTCATACGGCCCATATAAGGCCCATTGATGATACGGCCCGTAGATGGCCCATTGTTTCTACGGCCCATAGAAGGCCTACTGTTTCTACGGCCCGTAGAAGGCCCACTATTTCTACAGCCCGTAGGAGGCCCAGTGTCACTACAATAAATATTATCCCATGGTTATTGTGGCCTAGTTTTAAAAAGAACTGCACTGACTACAAGCAAACAAATAAACAAGACAACAAGGAAATAATAAGCAAGCAACTTATGCTAGGCTATCACGGCTGTTACACATATTACATCCACTGGGCATCAAAGTTCGCCACCAGTGCAAATATAGGAAACAAAGAAGCATATCATATACACTGGTTGTCAAAGTTGGCGACTAGCGCAAATAAACGCCACAGCAAAACAAATCCAGAACTGAAACCACTTCAGAAGATCTCAAGAAACAATATCCTCGGTACCCATAATGCTGGCAAGATGCTTAGCAAGCGTATTAACTTTCTCTTGTTTGGCGCTTAAATCCTCCAGTAACTTGTCGTTGCACCGTAAAATATGCATCTGAATTCTGCAGGACTTCCTCGGTCCTTCACTTCTGTCAGCAAAGACATCTCGATCGATGTCTTTCAACTTGAAGTTGAGACTCAAGAAGACGAACTGATTCAGCCAGCGAGTTCGAAGAGCTTGTGCCAGCAGTAGTGGCCAGTAACTCGAACACTACATCAAGACATGACTTTTGGGTTCCCTCACTATCGTCAAGATAGTTTTTATCAGCTTTCTTGGAGACCAACATGGATTTCTCACTATCTTGAACCTTATCTGCATTACTTCCTTTACCATTGGATAATGCGGTACTGTTCTCCAATATTTTGTCCGCATTCTAAAAGAGAAACAAGCAGACACATCACATGTTTACCATTTTGTATATGAAACTCATTTTGGTAAATGAGTTCAGTAGTAAAGTGGACAGGATAACAGCATGAAACAAACATATATCTATGTACCATGGTCACTTTATGGTATATATCATTCTAGTTTTTGTTGCCAAATCAAGATAGAGACACAGTTCAAATAATATTTGTTCAAGAAAAGCATAATAGACAGAATATAAGTGTGGGTAACTATAGAGCAATAACAACACTTGTAATGTGCATGACATGAGAACATAATTGTTTATTCAATTGAAACTGAAATCAACATATAGCAGGTTACAACAGCAAACCAGTTAAAGAAACAGGTTTAAAACATACCTATTGCGCCGCCATTGGAGTTTCAATTCCATCCTTCAAATTTGAAAATTGTTGGTATGAGTAAATACAGTAATGCAAGAGCAAAGGAGTATGAACCATAGCTACAGAACCTGACCTGAGAACAAATCTTCTTCTCCTTTAATCATTGAGTTGGGATTCGGAGTGGTGGTCCTCGTGCTTTGGGTACTGCAGTTCCCTTACTAACCACTCGTGTTTGGGTGCTCTGTGGTGGAGACGGTGTTGTGTCAACTGGAACTGGGTTACTATCTGCCGGGGTTGGGGTTAGAAGGGGTGTAGCTGGTTCTCTGTCCAACTGGGTAGGGGTACAATCTGTGAGAGTCTGGGTTATGTGTGGTGGATCTGGTCCTTGGCAAGTACAACCGTGGTTCTATCTACATCAACTGGTAGCACTATCTTTTCTAAAGACCGTGTTGTTACTCCCTTAGATACTGCCATCACGCTCTCCAATTCAAATGGCTGATAAACAAGAAAAGTAATTGAATGTATAGACATTGTATGATAGACAGGTGCAATGGATAGTGGGGAATAAAAGAGGGCATGAAATAATTCATATTTATGTTGTCTAACCAAACAGGATAGCATGACACAATTTCACATATATGATGGCTAACTAAACAGGATAGCATGACACAATTTCACATTATGATGGCTAACTAAAAAGATGGAAAGACATAGTTCAAAATATGAGACTATGTAAACAGGATGACATGACATAACTATATAATGTGTTTATTAAATAGGTTGGCATGCCATAATTCACATACATTCATGGATAGAATGCCATAATTCTAAATATGATTACTGTAAACACTAAACAGGATGAGATGATATAACTATATGATGTCTTTATTAAATGGGTTGCCATGCCATAATTCAGATAGATGATGTGTATGTACTATGTAAACATGATGGCATGATATAATTCAAATATATGATTTATATAGTAAGCAAGTAAGCAGATGGCAATCCATATATGATGTAAAAACTAAGCAATGCAAGACAACATGCATGACATGGGTAATATAACCCTGCCAAGTTTGAGCATAGACCTCAGGGGGGAAATAGGACTGGTCATCAGTCTCTGAATCCTCCTCTAAGGAGCTCTCTGAAACAAACAAGATTTCTACTTGAGCGGTAGCATTATGCTCTCTCAATACCTTGTTTTCACTCCAGATACTTCCATCACCGCTTCAAATGGCTGATGCACAGGAAGAGTAGTTGAATATACAAACGTTGTCGACAAATGGAACACGTAATACAAAAAAATGATAGCATGATATAATTCACATACATGATGATTGGCTAAACAGCATGGCATTGCATAATTCACATATATAATGCCTTTGCAACAAGATAGCATTGTATAATTCACATATATAATGTCTTGCAACAAGATGGCAATGCATAATTCACATATATGGTAATTAGACACTGAACAGGTGGCATTCACACAAAGCATGTCTAAACTAATCAAATGACATAGCAATGCGAGACACCATACGCATGATATGAGCAACATAACCCTGCCAAGTTAGAGCATACACCTCGGGGGGGGGAATAGGACTGGTCATCTGTCTCTGAATCCTCCTCTGAGGAGCTATCCGTAACCAGCGAGATATGCGCTTCGTCAGATAGCATAGTCTGCTTTGAAGACCTTGTTTTCACTCCAGAATTTGCCATCACCGTGTCAAATGGCTGATGCACACGAAGAGCAGTTGAATGTACTAACATTGTTGACAAATGTAATATGTAACGAAAAAAGGATGGCCTGATATAATTTACATATAAGATGACTGGCTAAGCAGGATGGCATTGCAAAATTCACATATATGATGCCTGGCTAAACAAGATGGCGTTGCATAATTCACATAAACGATGAATAAACTAAATATATGGCATTCGCACAAAGGATGTCTAAACTAAGCAGATGACATATTTGATGTATAAAGTAAGCAATGCAAGACACCATATGCATGATATAACCAACATCAGCATGCCAAGTTAGAGCGAAGACCTCGGGGGTAAATAGGAGTTATCTTCTCATACGAATCCCCTCGAATGTATATCTTCCTCTCGATTACAATCCGAAATGCGTGGAGGGGGCTGCCTTTGCGCTACCATGGAGCGACGTCTGCATGAAATTATATTTCCACGCAAGGCTCATCTCTTTTGCTCTACATGTTCAGTTCCATTGTTTACAATAACTGTCATGCATAGGAATAAAACATAGTGAGATTATGTAAGGAGTGCATGCAGAAATCCAGAGTGATGGTAGCAACCAGTGGATAGACCGAAAACCAATAATAGCAGGCAGATAATGGCTTCAGTTAAAAAATACAAATAATGGCTTCTTTACTGTTTGTTTCCCACCCAACATGAAACTCATAGTAGACACTGGAGATTAACCAGATAGTAGATAGATACTATTGATAGTGGCCCCGATATGTACCCCACAACCATTTAAAAACTCAAGTTTAACCATTAGTTTGGAGCTGACTTAGAGTCTAATCGGTGAACATGACGATAAAGTAGCATGTAATATTAAGCGATGCATAACGTAAGCAGACACGAAAGAGTGCGACCTCTCTTGCGGACCCGTGTAGTCCTCGAGGTCATCTGCTCGGTTGATGATGGTAATGTAGTTTTTATGGCTGCCAGCAGCGGGGAAGAAGATCTGAGGCGGCGAAAGATAGTCTGGAGGCGGATCCTCGCTTTGTCTTTGGACCCTTCTATCGTTGGAGCAGCCGAGCTGGGGTGGACGACGGCAAGCGAGCAGAGCGGGACAAACCACGCAAGGTTTTCTTTGACAACTATCTGTAAGAGAAGTAATTCTGTAAGGGCTCGTTTGAATTGGAGGATTCCAACAATGCAGGATAGGAAATAGACAGAATAGGATAGGAATGCACGCAAAACAGAGAATTTAAAACACAGGATTTCGCTAACTGGGTGTTTGATTCACAACAATTGGAAGATCACAGGATGCAAAGAAGCATGGTGAGATTAAGTCAAACCACAAGAAAATGTACGGTTATAATGCTATTATGCTACTATCTCTTAGTCTTGTGCTTCATGAATAGGAATTTGAAAAGGAGGACAAGTGAAAATTAAAATTCCTACATTTTTTCTTTCAAGGAGACACTAAAGGAACAAATCCATGTGCTCAGTGGACAATATATATAACATGTAGAGTAAAAAAGAGATGCAACAAGTGTACAACCTCTTTGGCGAAGCCATGTCGATCTCAGCGTGATTGGGTTGGCCGGTGAGGATGCTCCAGCTGACTTTGCTGTCGGAGGAGGGGAAGAAGATCTTAGGCGTCTGGAGATGGAGCCCGAGGTACTGCTCCACTGTGATGGAGGGTTTCATCGTTGGAGCAGCTCTGGTGAGTTGTACGACGCCGAGGCTGAAGCAGGACAAGAGAGACAACGAACGACGTTAACCTGAGTGGAATTCTAATAGCTTCTCCAATACATGACGTAAAATACATAAACACAAAGTGCTAGATGTAAAATACATCAGCCGCTCATCTCTGAACTTAAGCGTCGGCTGAACTTAACTGTCGGCCCGAACCTAACTCGTCGAAACTGAATTTTGCTGTCGAAATTGAATTTTGTCATCGGCCCGAACACACTAGCAAGGTGAGGCTACGTCGGTCGATCGACTTTTTTATCTCTAGTCGATCGATTTTGCAGCCGTTGGATCTGAAATCAAGGGCTGCGGTTCATCTTCAACCTCCACCCCGAGCCGCCACCACCACCGGCCAAACAGCAGCCCGCCCGCCCGCCGGTCGGTCGCTTCCGCCCGCCAAAACACTCCCCACCGCCGGGTCCGCCGCCGCCCAGCCATACCTCTAGGCCCCCATGCCAAGCTTTTCTCCGGTGATCCCCACGCCATCGCCCGCCAACGCCCGCCACCGCCAATGACCACCGCCCCATCCTGAACCCTAAGATAGATAGTGGGTACCTCTCCGTGAGCCCCCTCCTGCTGCGGCTGGTTCTTCCTTCACCCCGTGAGCCCACCCTTGAAAATCGATCGACCCAAAAGTCGATTCATCGATCAAGTGTAGCCAATCGAGCAGCATCGCAAGCAAGAGCAAGAGCGAGAGCAGCAGCGTGAGCAAGAGCAATAGCAAGAGCAGACCAGGCAAGGGACTGAGAGCAAGAGCAGAGCAGCAGTGCGACCGAGAGCTAAAGCAGCAGCAGCTCCTACTGATGTGGACGTCGCCGCCGAGGGAGCGTCGCCATGGAGGAAGTGCCGGCGACGCTGCCGTGGATGGAGTCGCGCTGTGTCGGCTCGGGACTGAGCGCCGGCAGCACCGTGAGATCGAATCAAGAAGAAAATGCGGCGATTAGTGTATAACCTCTTTGGTGGCGCCGATTAGGCCGCAGCTTCATCCGAGGAAACGGTGATGATGATGCTCTTCCGGTGGTGCAGGTGAAGACGGCGGTGTGGGAATGGAGGTGGTGCGAAAGACGAGGGGAACATCACGGCAGCTCCTTGGATGTGGATGACGGGGTGGCTGAACCGGCGGGATGATGAGATCGATGACGGATCCTCATCCGGTACGGTGGATGAGGGACGTCGAGGTATTGCTGTGGACGATGTCGTCGGGGAAGAGACTCCGGGTGGGTGGCGGACGGAGCAGGGTGTGGGGTTTCATCGCGGGTTTTCGCGGCCTCGGTGTACGAATGGGTGGGCGGATGGGATGGCAGTGGGGAACCATGGCTTAGAGACGCGCTTGTCCGAAATGTGGGGTAAGTTACGAAAGTACCCCCCACCGAGTTGAGGCTATTCTTTCGATTCAGGGGTACCACGGGCATTTCGTGTGTCGGGATTTCACAGGAGGTGGGAGTTTCACGCGCTTTGTAATTTCGGAATAGCAAGGTGTGGATTGAGATGGAGGGAGTTGTCGGAGCACAACGAGACAAATATATATCTTAAATATTTCGGGCTAACAAGGCGCGGGTTGAAATTTCCGGACAAGCCTAACGTGTACTGTACCAAATCAATGCGCACTACAAATGTCATTCAAAACTTTGAATTCATGTTATGTTCAATTAAAATATTTCACTACGTGTATAATGCATGCAACCTACTACTCAAATGAACGTTTTAGTGCATTCCAAACGTATATACTACCGCTTCAATATGAACTAAATTTGAATAAGATCTACAGTAATGATTGTTGTGAAGTCAAAGCATTTGAATTTGTTTCTCTGTTTTAATAAGATCTACAATCATCATTATTGTCAAGTTAAACCATCGTTTGTGTATTATCTTCACAGCACACCACATGATTAGTCTCGAGTTACATATGAACTATGTGTACTATATGAACTCGAACTAGATTTTTTGAATCCACTTTATTTTGATTTCAAATCACATTACATTTCTAGCTCTAGCTAGATCTTCATAATCTAAACCATGTCTCATATGTATAATGTGTTTATCACATTATGTATGGTGCCCCGCCCCCTACGCCTACAAGTATTTAGATGTGAGTTGCAAACACCACACATTACCACAAATTCAAATAAAATGTGAGAATGTTCGATATATAGTATTGTTTAGATTGCTCGACATTTAGTTGTAAGCTACAAACGCCGCACATTATCACAAATTCAAATAAAATGTGAGATTGTTTGATGTATAGTATGGTTTAGATTGTTCGGCATTTAGCTGTGAGTTGCAAATGCCATGCATTATCACATTATGGTATAACATGTGCACAACACGTGTATCACCGCTATATTCATGCATGCAATGTTTAAAACACTATGATCTCCTATTCAAATATATGAATCCGCTTTCATATCAAATTATGATCTTTGTTAGTCTCTTACACCCACACAATCCTCTAACCTTTGTAGCTACCACTAACTTTCTCTCGTGCATGCACACGCCTCCTCGCCTCCCCTCCCTCGGCATTCTATCCACGGGCACATTCATTTTTTTCTTTAGGTCGTTCTCCCGAGTCTCCACAACTCCTTTTCGACACACACCGATCGATAAACCTCTCCAAAGATGCCTGCCTACAGCATACACACACAGCTTCAATCTCCTCCTTTATGTGTCCTTGCCTCGTGTCTCTCATATGGTCGACACACGTGTAAACTCTCGCCTCTTTTCATCGATCTCACAACCGCACACTCCTCCCCTATCTAGCTAGTAGTTGGGCCTCTCGCACCACCTCCTAGCTCCATTCTCTTGTCTATCCGTCTCATTGGGCCTTATTTGCCTCTAACAAATGGACGACACCGACCGATCTCTCGCTATACATATAGCCAGCTAGGTCCTTATAACTCGCTTTTACCCACACATCGATCGATCTACCTCATTAGTTGTGTCTCTCCTTCCTCCGACAAACAACAATTGATCTACCGATCTAGTTAGGTTTGCTTACCAAACACATGGTTCCCCTTCATCATCCATGGATGCGTCCCGACAGATCTATCACGCATGAGCACACACGTAAACACATCCCCACTCTTATTGATAACATTGCAGTTCCACCCTCGGTTTGTCTAGTAGGCCTCTCCCAACATCTCCGAGAAGCAACTCCATCACCCATCCAGCACTCTACCCCTCTCCTCCCTCTCCTCCCTCTCTCTCTCTCTCTCTCTCTCTCTCTGTCCCATCATATTTCCGTCCTTGATTATGTATGGATGTCGACCGATCTCCCTCAAGACATAGCTGGGTCTCTCCTTCTCAACACATATATGAGTCGTTCTACCTCTATAGTTAGGCCTCTGCCTACCCCTCCCCACCCCCCCCCCCCCACACACACACACACCGATACATCAAGCGCTCTAGTCATGTCTCCCTGCCACACACAAACTTGACATGTGCCCTCTAATGTTCCGGTAGGCCAGTCGCCCTATATCTTTGACTTGCACACACACACACAATTTGGATGGCTCTCTTCATCGATCTCGCACCCACCCACTTGATCCTCTCTTCGACTCTATCGATAGCTATGACCCCTCCCTCTCTTCTCGTGGATTGCCCGACCCTCTATGTATGATATGGATAGGCCTCCATTTCACACACATTGCATGCAAAATTTTGTTTGAGATGTCATCGACACATATTCCCACAAATAATTCATGAAATCAACCCCCACCCCACCCCCACCCCCACCACAAAACAAAAAACACTCACGAACGTGGTTTGTATCTCTCACACACACCCACGTAGGTGGGGGCGTGCACGAAGAGAAGAGGTGCATGCACGGTGCACGTACTCCCGTCTCTTTCCCATCCACACCCGCGCGGGTACATGGTGGAGCTCATTTCTGTATGAAAAAGGCAGCCCACGTGGTAATTTGGCACGTGTACTGATTGTCCACTTGGTGGAGGGAGGATTGTCTACCACGGGTGAACAAACAAATTGCGACTTGACGCGTTATGTTAAATTAAAAAAAGAGGCAAACCATGTGGGGCCTACCTTAGAGGCAAGGCTCTATACACTGGAGTACTTTTGATGTGTCCCTTCAACTCGCAGAACGAGGAGAAGCTTTCTTAGTATGCCGTCTCCCCCGCCCACGGGCGCGGTGGCTCGCAGGATGAGGTGAAGCTTGCTCCTCCCTCGCCCATGCGCGCAGTGGCTCGCAGGACGAGGAGAAAAATTTACTACTCTCTCCGTTTACTCCTCGTCCCTACTACCTTGGTTATAGAGATTATATCATATTGTATGGAATATATATGTCCTTTAGTAGATTTCAATATGAACTATTAGTACATACTCCAAACACTAATGTATATAGACGTATTTTAGAGTGTACATTCACTCATTTTGCTCCGTATGTAGTAGCACTCTCCCTCGCCCCTCGACCCTCGCCCACGTGGTGGACGTGCAGCAATTCATTCGGTCTCATATAGCCAGAACAATATATATTGCACTACCATTATTGCTCGACTTCCCGAAGAGGCGAAGAGCCAATCGCAAGGTTAATATTTTGGAGATGCCAAGCGCAAGGTTATAGGAGAACGAGTAGTAGGTGCCGCGTCATTTATAAATATATTTTTTCTTCAGTGGCACGTACGCAATATGATAGGTTCATATGGAAAGAAAAGGAAACCGCTCCACTATATACATAGTCAGGACGGGCCAGCCTACACGGTTGCTTGCTGGGGTTGCTCTCTTCACACTCTCTCGTACAAAATGATTGTGGCCACATCTCAGCGGATCACGTCCGCTTGGGGAAGGGGTGGATGCTTAGTGTAGATGTGGTGGCTGTCGCCAATGGCGAAAACCCACTATCGGCACATCCCGATCAGGGGTCCCCGCCGTTCTCTCTCACAAAGCCGATGAGGTTGCCTTCGTCCCTTGCTCACTGCCGCGACGTGGGCAGTTGCCGCCTCCCGCCGCCCTCCTCAAGGTTGAGCTACGTCCCTTAGGTACAACTCCCTTTACAGCCGGCTTGCACCACTGCTCCAGCTGCCCACATCACTCCATGTGGATATCTCTACTTCTTTTCCCCGCACATACCTGATACATCTACTGGCTTCTACGTACTGTATTTTTGATGAGTTTATGTCTCATCAACTAGTCCCAGTAATCTTATTCTAATCACGTTTTTTCAACTTCTTTGCCACAGGGATGCTCATCTCGATTTTGGTGAAACTGCACGAAATGATCTGATGGTCAAAAGGTTGCAAACTTCATTTATTAGGAAGCTCGAACGTTGTCAGCAAATTGAAGCCTGGTCAGGGTTCACGGTTCAAGGGCTAGGGACTGCGTGGATCTTTTTTTCTTTAGCTACCTCTGTTCCAAAATAAGTGTCAAATTTAGTAGTAGTACAACTTTGTACTAAAGTTTGCACAAGTTGAGAACTTATTTTGGAATGGAGGGAGTACATATTTGCTATGATCTATCAATCATTGAGATGCAATAGCATGCATGTTAGTCTCCTTTGTATTTGATGAAATGTTGCAACGGGCAACCTTGGACGCAAGATACATGTAACAGGAGCTGGAAGCTTCATAGCATTGTACAAATTTATCTCGCTGATAAATTATAGTACGTACTAGTACTATACTAGTACTTCCTCCGTTCCTAAATATAAGTCTTTGTAGAGATTTCACCATGAACCACATGCGGATGTATATAGATGCATTTTAAGTGTAGATTCATTCATTTTGTTCCGTATGTAGTTCACCTAGTGGAATCTCTACAAAGACTTATCTACTAGTAATAGCTAGCCCCCACTACTAGGAATTCTCTATCCTCTCCTTGAGCCACATCATCAAAATTGACGTAGTCGTTAGATGAAGTAAATCTATCATAATAGCCGTCTGATCTAGACGTTGAGAGGCTCCGCACTAAGCCACATGCAAGCATGCAGAAATACCGTGGCACATGCATGTGAGTGGGTTTTAAATCACATCAACATGTCTACATGCAAGCATGCACCGGTAGCATGCATATAAGTGAGCTTTTAGGTCCCATTAACATGTCAAAAAGAAAAAATATAATCCCATTAGGCAGTAGGAGTTGGCTGATCTTTTTTCCTTATGTGGGATGATCTAAATGATGATGGGAGTTTATTTAGTTTGGCTACCACATTTTTCATGCGGTTATAGATTTTTTTGGTTCTATGAAATCGATAATTTTGCGAGAGAGATATACCGTTGTTCATGGCAACGCTGGACTCATCTAGTAATATTTAGGAACGGAGGGAGTACTATGTAAAGAGTTAGGTGTCGCACGGTGATAGTGTGAGGTGGGCCATGTAATCACTGAGCCTACGTGTTTTCACTGCTCTTGCACTCCTCCGCTGTAAGAATGGAGAAAATTGTAATCTACTACCTCCTTTCGCCAAAAGCGTGGGACATCCAGCAGTCCTACCATCTCAGTAATAAAGACCAATGAGCCGTCAAATCACATAGACTCGGCAGTAAGTTGGACGGACGAAGCAACCATCACTCTTGCGCCAGTGAGAGGCCGCGTCTGCTCTGCCCGGGCATGAATGCGGCACTGATTCTTTGGAGCGACGCTGACCATTTTGGGCGGGAATCGCGCACGGGCGATGGAGGGTCTTTGGGTGGGCCAGGCTGGTCAGGAGCGGGCGTGGCAGTTGTTCGCATGTTCCTACCGGACACGCCCGGAAACGAGAGGATGCACTGACTCTCGCGGCTAAAATCGTACACTACACACCATCTCTCTGTAGGAGTAGGTCGATCTGTTGCACTCTCTAACACACACACATGCTGTTAAACACACACACGCACATGCACGCACCTTGGTCCCGTTGCACCTTCTAACGTGACTTATTACACCTAGATGGAGGGAGTAGTAAGTATACGAGATACGGTGGCACACTGACTTAAGTCGAATACAAGTGCCCAAAATTTGTGTGCATGTTATAATAAGGATTCACTTAAAATACTACGTGAGCGAACAGAGGGATCAATTGGATAGTGTTCCCGAGCAATAGCGAGATGTGTGAGGTAAGATACACCGCTGGCGCTTTTAATTTTTCTTATTAATTTGTTTGTTTCACCCTCTGACTGGTGGGACCCAACGTACTACGTGGAGAGAGGTAAGGTGACTAAGGCTGCATTATTTCTGCACCACTGTGGATAGTCTTACCACCAAAGCCACATGACACAATTATGGTTGAAATCCTAATGACTCCCACACACACACAAAAAACACAGCATGCCTGTCACACGAATACAGGAATGTATAAAAGGTTATTTTCCTCTCGTTGAACATAACGGGAGGGTTGTGTAGCTGGTTAGCATGTTCGCTCATCAAACTTGAGGTCTCGGGTTTGATAACTACACTTGAGCATAATTTTTGCCAGGAGGATTCTTTGACTGGTCAAAATGTTTTCTAGGCTTTGCACGCTTCACACTCTCTCTCTAGTATATGTATACACGCTGGAGCCTCAGTGCTTGTAGTTGCTCTCTTCACACTCTCTCGCCCTCTCGCCCTGGAGCCTCAGTGCTTGTGGTTGCTCTCTTCACACTCTCTCGCCCTCTCCAAATCTAAACAAGACTTCGTTGGCCTCTCTCTCTTCCCTCACTGCTGCTCAAAGAGCCGGCAGGATCCGTCCGCCGGGAAGGGAAGGAGGCTTAATGCTGTCGCCGTCGGCGAGGGAGGGAATCCACTACCGGCGCTGCTGTTCACTTTCCACCCAGCGGCGGCGCGGGAGGGCCTCCAACCCCTTCTTCTTCGCCGCCGTCCCGTCGCCCACCGAACCACGCCCCAAGAACCTTAAGGTATATTTTACTTACTCCACATGCATTGCTCTAGCTGCATGTATACCATGAATCTAGGACGTGGTTCAAAGAGGAAAGGAGTGGGGGAAAGTAGTGGGAAAAGTTGTATATAGCATGAATCTAGGACGTGGTTCAAAGAGGAAATGAAGGGGGAAAGTTGTATAGCATGAATCTAGGACGTGGTTCAAAGAGGAAATGAAGGGGGAGAGTTGTATCGCATAAATCTAGGACGTGGTTCAAAGAGGAAAGGAAGGGGCAAAAGTACTAGTTCAAAAAGGAAAGGAAGGGACAAGGTTGTATAGTTTGAGCAGGACTAGATTTGCTGCGCTCACATAGGGAAAGGTGTCTAAAGATAACAAAACTGGGACCAACACAAATATGCTCCTTGGTTGTTTGTTCTTTGTTGCAACAGACTGTGCATGACCACAGTACATCGGTAGATGCACATGGTGCTGGTGCGTCCACTATCTCATGCAACTCATTAGCTGTTGTTAATCTAAGGCCCTGTTTGGTTAAAAACTCCCTAGTCCCTACCTGCTTGGTTCCAGGGACTAAACATGGACTAGAGGTTATTAAATGACATGATAAAAGACCGTGTTACCCCTAGTAATGAACTAATAGAAACAAGGTGCGATGCGTGGCAGGGGAAACTGTTGGAAAAATTCCCAAAAAGACTCCCTCGGGGTCTTCTTTCTTTAGTCCCAAATGCCCACTTTTAGTCCCTAAAAGTCCCTCCTGTTTGGTTTAGATGTGATTGACATGGAGTTTTTTTAGTCCCTACACCAAAATGTCCTGTAAACAAACACCCTCTAATAATGCATTGGAAAATTGATGCAATGCCACGCTTAAAAGCAAATTACATGTTTAACGAATTTTATTGTTAATATAATCTCTATGTTAATATTAATCAATGCCACCGTTTGAGAAATGCTACTGTCTTGCTTTCTTTCCCATTTAGATAAGGTAGATGCTTCTTTTTGTTGGCTTCTGTGTCATCCACCGTTATTGACCACTAATTGTTTCCTTTGCACCTCTGTGTAAATAGGGTTATCTACTTCACCTCGTTGCCATTGTGACCTTTTGTTGCACTACACAAAACACTTTTGTTTTAAGAGTGTTTTGTGTAGTTCAACCAAAATGTCACACCGACAACGTTGCTTGATTGCTTGATCTTAGTGGAACTGCACAAGAGGAGATCTTACTTCCTATCCGTTAAGGTGAATTTGGTTCCGATCTTCTTCTTGTGAGTTGTTTGAATTCCGCATCATGAGAGGTCAGTACTAGCCTTCTTTCACATGATTCTGCAGTGTGCTTTCATATGGTGTGCTACTTGTACGATAATGTTGCTTGATTTTAGTGAACTGCACAAATGGAGACAAGACTTCCAATCTGTATGTGCACCATAATATCCCATTGAGGTAAGATAAGGATATTTCACAACTGCTGGCCTGTATTTGGCCACTTTCATCAAAAAACTAAGTTTAGTACTATACTTGTGCTCCCTAATTGACATGCCAAATCTTACATTGAAGGAGAAGCTTGTCTGTTATTGAACCAAGTGATGAAGGGGAAGAACAAGCGAAAGAAAAACAAATCAACTCCCGGTGCTGTAATGAAGCACTGGAACTGTGATGACACAAGTAATGATATAGTTTTGCATCTTAATTTATTGCTATGGCTGGAACGATCAATTGTTTTTCCACTGATTTGATGCCATACGTAATTATCTCTACTTGTGTAAACAGGAATCTTCTTTGAAGATACCATATATTTTAGTGGAACTACAGAAGAAGATGTTGGAAACATTAAACTAATCGAGGAGTATATTGTAAGCATGGCCACCCCCGTAGATAGCAACAGATGGTTCCGGAGAAGTGCTTCATCTGTATGCTCTACACAATCAGCCTCCTGATAAATGTTGGCACTCGCCCACTGATTTCATCCATATGATTGAGCTTTGTCATCTTTATTGGTGTTGTGCTACTGTTTAGATACTGTCATGACAAAGTGGTATTGTCCTTGAGAAGTGCTTCATCTGTGTTGTTTTAAATATTTCCTTTCCTTTTTTTCGAGCAAACAGGGATCATCTTCCTCTGAAGAAGAATATGGAGTATGTGAAGTGACTAGTTCTGATTATGCCAGGATGAAGAAGCCCTGTCTATCTTCTCATCAGAAGGAGCAGTTGAAGGATGGTTACATTACTCCCCACAAGACCAAACTAACTTCAGCTCGTAAGACCGACAAATATCCATTTTTTGCTGTGATGCACGAGTACAATGTTGTTCTAGGATTCTTTCGGTGAGTTCCATTTTTCTAAAAGTGTGCTCTACATGGACCATGTATGTGCCTGTTGAAACTGTCAATTCATAGTACAGTTTGCTTTATACTAATCAATTTTTTGTATTTGTGCAAACAGGGGTGCTCAGCTTGATTTCAACGGGAACTGCACAAAATGTTCATGAGTACATCGAATCATTCATTTCCACCACAAGAAAGGAGGTGCCCATAAGTTCAAGGCGTTGCAACATATAAGGGCGAAATCATACAAGCTACGCACGAATTTGGTTGATTTTGGTGGAACTGCACAAAAAGAACAGCTGGTTTATTTAGCACGAGGTGCCATGTCAATGTCCAAACTGATGGCAAACCCTGCCCATTACACAATCGTAGGCATTTGATATTTTGGAATGGGACAACCTTGTCAAATTTTGCTCATTGATTTTAGCAAGATATGCGTTTGATACTTTCGAATGGGATGCCCTTTGCTATCAGCAATGTCGATCATTTTCTTCTTTATTCTTTAGTTGTGAAGTAAATATTGCCTCTGACATGTGAGTCACTGAGATGCATAATCATCGATTGTTTTGAATGTTCTCTATGAATTGCCAGGCCTGTGTGTTTGATTGCAATGTACAGAAACGCTAAAAAGCTGCTCAAACTCTTTGTACTCATTCATTTCCTTTTACTTAGCACATTGTGAAAGTGCATACTTTTTGTATAAGATTGGTCAAAGTAGAGATACTTTGACCAGATAAAACTTGTATGCAGACTAGAAAGGACCGGAGGGAGTACATGTGAAACTGCTGCAAACATGGTGATCACCCTGGGAATAATGCTAGTATGTATTGTTTTGCATGTTCATCCAATGCCAGTGATACAGGAATTCGAACTAATCGAAATAAATTCATTCATACACGGTCGGATTTCATATAAACATGCCGGATTTCATTACATTTCATACATTCTTCAACTAAAAAGGGGTGTTTGTGGCCGCATGCATCTCCCAGATGCAGAGGTCGGGGGTCATCCTCCTTTTCTAAAAAAACTAACTAAAAAGGGGTGCGCTGGAGGTATAATTAATTAACCGAAGCTACCCACCTATGTCCCGCTGAGCCGAACAGAAGCTTTAGTGACTTAACTGCAGGTGCAGTTGCGTAACTGACATGTGGCCTGTTGGGCCCACGTGTCAGTCAGCCAACTGCACCAACAGTTAAGTAGAAGCAGCGTTCTTCTCCAGCGCAGCTCTCCGACTCCACGTCGCCGCCAAGAAGCTAACCGGCCGTCAATGGTCAACCCGCCTAGCTTGGCTTCAACCGGAGGGTAGCAGCGGCAGCCTTTCTTGGACCCGACCAGCGGCGACCTACCATGTTCTACTCTTCCTCGTTTTCTGCGTGGCGCGGCCTCGTTGGCAGCGGGGCGGGGCCTCGGCGGAGCCGGCGATGTCCTCTGTCTTGTTGCCTGCGGGCGTCACCTCAGCGGAGCGGTGGAAATCCACCCCCATGTTGCCGGTAGGGTGGGGCCTCGGCTGAGCCGGCGATGTCCTCTGCCTCGTTGTTGGCGGGGCGGGGCCTCGGCGGAGCCGGCGGTGTCCTCTGCCTCATTGTTGGCGCCGTGGGGCCTCGGTGGAGCCGGCGGTGTCCTCTGCCTCGTTGTTGGCGCCGCGGGGCCTCGGCGGAGCAAGGCATCGTCGACGCCAGCAGAGCGGGGACTCGTCGGAGCCGGCATTATCCTCTGCCTTGTCCTCGGTCTCGCCAAACAGCGCCTCGCCAGCTTCACCGCCCTCTTTGCTAGCCTCTTTGTAGGAGGTCGCAGCCTCCGCCACCCACATGCGGTACTGCCAGCGCTCGAGGCGGCCCTTGCGGGCGGAGCGGTACGAGTCGAGCAACGCCTCCTGCTCCGCCTGCTCCGCGGCGATCTGCTCCTCCGCCTGCAGGTGCTCCTGAAGGAGATGGTGGTTGTAGGCGTCGTCGGCCTGCGCCTCCCAGAGCTGCTCCTCACGGATCTGCCTCACCCTATCCATATATTGGGCATGGGCCTCGTCGATGGTCATGGTGCAATGTACCGGCGAGGATGGCGCGGAGGAAGGGGTTGGCGCCGGATCGTCGACTACCATGTTCTCCATTGGAACGTCGTTGTCCTCCGGCTGCCTGCCGGCCAGCTGGTCGGCAGGAATGGCTGCCATCTCCTGGTGGTCCATCGTTCGCCCGTCCCGAAGAGCTCTGGAGCGCGAGGAAGCCATGGTGGGCAGTAGTGGTGTGGACAGGAGAAAGGGAACGGATGCGGATGACTATGGCTATGGCCGGCGCAGCAGTTTATATAGCAATGGTGGGCGGGCGGAGGGACGGACGTGTGGCGCTGGAGTAGCTGCCTCGGCAACCGTGTATCATTAATGTGTGCGACAGATGGACGGACGGACGGCACTTCTGTCATTTCAAGGCGGAGCAATCGCCTGCACCGGGAAGCGGGGCGACCGGCGCTGATTGTTTCGGGCGGAAAGCGCGCGCGGGCGAGGAGATGACTTTACTTGGATAGGATGACAATGGGGACCCACCAGGTCCATAGCCTCACATACGCAAGTGCCTCCTTATTATATATATATATAATTTATTTTGCTTCCTCCTGGTTTCCTGACATCACGGTCCCACACCATTGTCAACCTATGTACTCCCTCCTTTCCGGTTTATAGGGCTTATCTCAAAATTTTAGTTTTTCCATTTTATAAGGCTCAATTTGGTTGTTTTCCATCACATGTTCAGATTCCAAGGTGCACATTGCATGCAAGTATTAAGAGAAAATTGGCCAATGCATGTACTTTATGCATGCATGCATTGCAATTAATGCATTGACAAACATAATTTTTTGAGGATAACAAGAGCATTAATTAGGTGCTTTAGCAAAACTACAAAAAGTATTCCACCACTCGCCATCTACCTTGATTGGTGAGGTTTTTGAATTGAGCATTATAAACTGGAAAGGAGGGAGTAGTCAATAAATGAGAGAATTGCACAAGAAGCGGCCGACAGCTGGGACCAAGCAGCTCGAGCAGTATTTGTGTTTTTGAGGTGTGAGCACTACAGAGTTTTTTGATGTTTACCCCAGATATTAATTTTTCTCCTCTGAACAACAACGAAAACATCGCTGCAGGTATTAACTGTGCGGGTTGTGGCCCGTCTAGCCCAGGCCAGATATCCAGCCCAGATATTAATTTTTTTCAAGCTGAAAATGGCTAGCCGAGCTATACTTTTTTTTAGGAATACCCAGGCAAGGTCAAGTTGTTATTCTCCGCCCCGCTGGGCTGCAAATCTTTCCTAGGAGGGATGCATTTGGCTTAACAACAAAATGGGCTTTAAGAAATAATAAATGGGATGTAATTATAAAAACTGGGTAGTAACTATAAAAAAATGCACCAAACAGTGATTACTTTATAAAATATTATTTTTGGAATATTGAAAATTTTAATTTCATTAATTGTTGCGAGCGCAATGTTTCGTTGGATTTTTACGTAATATAAATTTATATTGAAATTGTATTTAATCTGACTAGAAATTTCGAATCCCATCAAAATGTGGGAAATTCTATTGAATTCTGTTTTGAACGGTTGGTTGAAATGGGCTGTACTTTTAACAAATTGTAAATGGGTTGTAGTAAATTCCATTAGAATTCAAAAATGGGCTACACATTCTTACAAATCTCAAATGGGCTATAAGTTCTCTGCCACACACTTCTGGCCTTACAAAGTTGACTCGTCCCCTAAAAAAACAGAGTTGACGTGTATGCAAGGCTTTGTCAACTTATAGTCAACACACAGTTCTAGCAGCAGTGGTCGTTGGATGTCCATCCAACGGATGCCATGCTTCTTCTTCAATCTCGGATATTCTAGCTTCACCCGCCCAAAAAATGATTCCTCCCCCTAAGATCTGGGGCGCACCGTTTCGGAAGCTGACTTGTGGGCCTACTAAGTTAACGTACCAAGGGCTTTGACAACTTAGTCAATATAAACGATTCTAGCTGCAGTGACCGTATGATGTCCATCCAACGGCCGTCGTGCTTCTTCAACCTATGGTCTTCTTGCTCCAGCCGCCCAAAGCAGCGCCGGTCGTGCCGCCTGCTCCTGCCTCCCGTGGTCGGTTGGGCTGCCGCGGAGGCCTCACCTCCCCTACTACTCCCACCGCTGGCCAGGCCATCCCTCCACTCACCCACACCCCCTGTTATTCTGCCTACACCTATTCTTTTCACAGGTTGTCAGACATGTCTGAAGGAAGTGACAATGAACAGTGTCCGAGATGCCGCTTGAGATTCCGTAGCGGCTACAAGTCCGAAGCAAGCGGTTTCTCGATGATGGAGAGAGAAGCACTCCAAGTGGATCGCCTGCACTGCCACTGGGCAGGGAGGAAGAGAAACTCAGATGAGGAAGATTCAGACTTCATTGCTGATGAGGAAATAACCTCAAAGCCTAAAAGGCAAGTGGTTGCCAAGAGCTATCAAGGAAAAGATTCAAAGAAAGGCACAAGCAAGGTGAAGAAATCCTCTGTTGCTCGAAGCTCAAGATGGAAGAAACCTCCAAAGAAGATCAAGAAGACTTCCAAGAGGAAGAGGAAAGTTCATGAAGAAACAAATGATGATGATGATGATTCGATGAGGAAGCACCTCAGCCTCCTCGAAGCGAAGTTGATGGGTGATGCCATCGAGCGGGAGCACCTCCAAAAGCTAAGCCTTCACTCCAAAGAAAGGCAGCCCAAGCCAAACCAGCCGCCAAGCCCAAGAAGACTGTGAGGAACATACCGCCTGAGAGAAGAAGAAGGATAATGTGCCACCCGCAGAATCGAGATGATGAGGCTCATGTTTTGCTCAAGCTCGAATGAAACTGCCAGTTCATAATGAAGCTCATCCCGAGCTGAAAATATGAAGGAGAGAAAGGACAAAGGACTCAAAGCTATGGAGGCAAACAGATCCATATGCCAGCAGGAGAAGAACAGCAGTTGACTCAAGATTCCACACAAGAGAGCAACAAGACTTTTATGAGACAGTACTCATGGACAAGAAGCCAATTGTTGCAGACACAAGATACGTTGACTGGAAATACATCGACAGTGAAGAGCACCGAGACTTTTTCCCACATGTGCATGAAAGCTTCACTGCTTGTGGGATTGCAGATTTTGTTGGTCAGAAATTGACTGCCTGGAACGATGAGATGATCATGCAATTCTATGCCACCGCACACTTCTATCCAGATGGCAGGATTGTATGGATGACAGAAGGGCAGAGATTCCATTCTACTGTTGAGGAATGGAGAGCATTGCTGAACGCACCAGTTTCAAGAGAAGATGATATTGATGTCTATGGCATTCCGAAGAAAAATCACGAGTCAATGAAGAACATGTATAATGAGGTTGATGAGAAGGATGTAGAGATATGGAAGCTACATCTTCGCACGCAAGGAAGTGCGTCCGAAAAAACGATTCGCCCCCCGACTGCTGGGACCCACCAGCAACACCTTCGCACGCAAGGAAGTGCGTCCGGGCAAAAAAAAACGATTCGCCCCCCTGACTGCTGGGACCCAACAGCTACACCTTCGCACGCAAGGAAGTGCGTCCGGGCAAAAAGAAAACCAAAACGACTCGCCCCCCTGACTGCTGGGACCCACCAGCTACATCTTCGCAGGCAAGGAAGTGCCCGACAGTCTGGTCGAAGCATACGTAGCGTTGTCATCCTGGTCGCGAACGTGTACGTACATACTGGTCGATGTAGAGGCGCGCACGTGTCGTAGTAGAGGCGCGCACGTGTCGTAGTAGAGGCGCGCATGTAGCATGTACACGTACGTACAGCGGCCAGGGTGCAAGAAAGAAAATACGCCATGTATGTGTACATACGGCGGGTCTCAACGCCTAGTCACGCATACATATAGCGAGGGCTCGTGTTCATGGGGAGGCAACGGAATGCGCTGTGTTCATGGGGAGGCAACGGAATGCGTCGTGTTCATAGGGAGGCAACGGAATGCGTCGCGTTCATCGGGAGGCAATGGAACGCGTGGGAGCCAACGGCTTGGGCGGAACGACGATGGAAGCGAGGCTGGCGTACATCGCAGAACGGAGGAAACGGCCTTGTGTTCGACCGGCCACGTTCAGAACGGGGACCTATTGATCGGGAGGGGTGTGGCGTACCGCAAAGCGAAGGAAACGGACCTCCTACGGTCGAAACGGGGGTCCTGTTGATCGGGAGGGGTGTGGCGTACCGCAAAACGGAGGAAACAGACCTCCTACGGTCGAAACGAGGGTCCTGTTGATCGGGAGGGGTGTGGCGTACCGCAAAACGGAGGAAACGGACCTCCTACGGTCGAGACGGGGGTCCTGTTCATCGGGAGGGGTGTGGTGTACCGCAAAACGGGACTCCACGGGATACTGTTCATCTCCCCCGTCGACCTCCTCCAGCCTCCACGGGCTACCGTCGACCTCCTCCAGCCTCCACGGGCTCCTGTTCATCCAGCCTCCACCGTGCGCTACTCCACCGGCTACTGCTCAACCACCCCTCCACGGCCACCCCTCCACCGTCTACTGTTCATCCAGCCCTCCACACCACGGGGTCCTGTTCAACCACCCCTCCACGGCCACCCTCCACCGCTCATCGCTCATCCAGCCCTCCACACCATGGGGTCCTATTCATCCAGAGGCAATGCCACCACTCACGGTTCTTCCACCTCCCCCCAACGCCATCGCTCATCCAAACTATCGGCTTCAGTTAGCAGTAGTAGCGAAGAAATCGCTCGATCGGGTTCATTTAACAGCCATCGATCGATCGCTCAGGTTCAGTAACGCGTAGCCTGCGGTGCAATCGCTCGGGTTCAGTTAGAGCCCAACGCCTCGCTCAGGTTCAGTTAGAGCCAACGCCTCGCACACACGCGCGTACGTGTACGAGAGGAACGCGCATCGCTCGGCCCCCGACCTCCCATCGTAACCGGCAACTCCCCGAAATTTTCCTGCCCCTCGCTTCTACCACAGTTTTTTCTGTCATGGACGGCCCAAAGAATGTCATGCAGCTGCGTCTCTGGCCCGCGCAGGTGAAAGTGCAACTAATCCCCAGGTGGTTTTGGTAATTAATAACAACATATATATCATTGAACTAATTATTTCTTGAGAATATTTCAGAAAGTTCAGTGATATGGGAATGGCAATGACTGATGATGTGGACCCCTCAAAATGCTAAGGAAAACATTGGCAAAAGCTCAAGACTCCATTTTTGGTTTAGTGATCCAAGATCACATTGAGTCCATAGGAAAGCCAATACTATTAAAAGGGGTGAGGTTATGATGATGATCTGTTGCTCTAAAGTGCTTAGTGATTTATCTCTCAAACAATCAGCAATCTTTCATTCCAACATAAACCCATAAGTAATCTCGGTCCCACCGATTCCAAACTCACCACACCGAGATGAACCACCTCACCATATAGCCAAACCCTAAGAATCTCGGATTTTCCGATTCCAAACTCGGTCATTCCGAATTGGTGTTGCCAAGCTTCAGAATCTTCAGACTCAAATCGGTGTCACCGAGATGAGAAAGTCGGTCCCACCGAGATTGGCAAACCCTAGACTTTGGAAGAATCGGTCTAACCGAGATTGTATTTTCGGTCCCACGAAAATCCCAACGCTCACAAGATTTGAACTTTCGGTCTAACCGAGTTGTCAACTTCGGTCCGACCGAGATTGGTCAAATGTGTGTAACGGTTGGATTTTGTGTGGAGGCTATAAATACCCTCCACCTCCTCTTCATTCGTGGAGAGAGCCATCGAAAAGAACTACCACTCCTACCTTACATTTCGAGAAGAAAACTACCTACCCTTGTGTTGAGATCAAGTTGCTCCACTCTCACCATATGACACTTGATTTCTAGTCTTTCCAAGTTGCTTTCCACTCAATCCTTCCTCCACCACAGCCAAATCAGTGAGGAGAGTTGAGTGTTGGGGAGATTATCATTTGAAGCACAAGAGCAAGGAGTTCATCATCACCAACCCCATCTATTACCTTTTGGAGGGTGGTGCCTCCTAGATTGGTTAGGTGTCACTTGGGAGCCTCCGTCATGATGTGGAGTTGAACCAAGGAGTTTGTAAGGGCAAGGAGATCGCCTACTTCGTGAAGATCTACCCCGAGTAAGGCTAGTCCTCCGTGGGCGTAAGCCATGATGGAATAGACAAGGTTGCTTCTTCGTGGACCCTTCGTGGGTGGAGCCTCCGTGGACTCAAGCAAGGCCGCTACCCTCCGTGGGTTGAAGTCTCCATCAACGTGGATTGACGATAGCACCACCTATCGGAACCACGTGAAAAATCTCCGTGTCTCCATTATGTTTGCTCTTCTCCTCCTCTCATTTACTATACGCAATTTACTTTCCGCTGCCATAACTCTAGAATTGCATGTGTAGGGTGATACTTGACTTGGTTATCATTGTGAACTTGCTAAGAAACTACTCCAATCAAAAGGCAAAATTTTTGTTGTCAAGTAGTCTAATCACCCCCTCTAGACATACTTCCGATCCTACAAGTGGTATCGAGCATTGGTCTCCATTGGATTGGTTTCCATTGCATTGACTCCATAAGCTTGGTTTCACAACCTAGGAGAGTATGGCGTCTAGTGAGGGTAATTTTCGTAGAGGTCCTTACTTTGATGGTTCAAACTTTGCTAGTTGGAAGCATAAAATGAAAATGCATATTCTTGGACATAACCTCGCCGCATGGGGCATTATTTGTGTTGGCTTGCAAGGTGAGTTCTTCAAGAAGGAAAAGTTCCGGATCGCGAAGCTATCATGGATGAGTTGCGGATGTTACGAAACAATGCTCAAGCTTGTGACATTCTCTTCAATGCTTTGTGTCCCGAGGAGTTCAACAAGATCAGCCGTCTTGAGAATGCAAAAGAGATTTGGGATACTTTGGTCGAAATGCACGAAGGTACTGAGTCCGTGAAGGAATCAAAGCTAGATGTTCTTCAAGGTCAGCTTGACAAGTTCAAGATGAAGGAAGGTGAAGGAGTCGCTGAAATGTACTCTAGGCTTGCTCTCATCACCAATGAGATGGCAGGCTTAGGAAGCGAAGAAATGACCGACCGATTCATCATCAAGAAGATCCTCAGAGCTTTGGATGGAAAGTATGACACCGTGTGCACTTTGATCCAAATGATGCCAAACTACAAAGATCTCAAGCCTACCGAAGTCATTGGAAGGATTGTTGCTCATGAGATGACACTCAAAGACAAGGAAGAGCTTCACAACAAGTCAAGTGGTGCTTACAAAGCTACAGTTGAAGCTCCCACATCCTCAAGTGACAAGCTAGTTTCCAATGAAGAGATAAGCCTAATGGTGAAGAACTTCAACAAATTCTACAAGAGTAGAAGCAAGGAAAGAAGCTCAAAGTCTAGATCATATGATGAAAGGAGATCTTCTAGTCGTGATCGAAACTGCTACAATTGTGGAAGACCCGGACACTACTCAAATGAGTGTTCGACTCCTCACAAGAGAAGAGAAGAATCTCCAAGAAGAAGAAGCTCAAGAGAAGAGTCGCCTCGAAAGAGAGAAGGAGTAGAGATGATCGTTATGAGCGAAGATCCTCTCGGAGAAGCAAGGATTCGGAAAGGAAAGACAAGTCATCAAGGAGCTACACAAGAAGAAAACATCAAGCTCATGTTGGTGAATGGGTTTCCGGCTCCGACTCAAACAATCACTCCGAAAGAAGCTATCACTCCAACTCCGAATCTGATCAAGATGAAGGTGTTGCGGTCTTGCTCTCGTATCCTCCAACTCCAACTCCTATGACATATTTGATTCACCAAATGAGGGAATTGGAAGATGCTTCATGGCAAAAGGCCCAAAGGTATCACATCCTGAGTTTATTGACTTTGATAGTGATGAGGATGACTTGCTTGGTGAAGATGAGCTTTTACATGATAAATCTAGTGAGCTTAGTAATGATGAACATGCTAGTAGTCTTTATAGTCGAGATGAGTCGAATGACAATGCTATGAAGGAGATTGAGCGTCTAACTAAAGAACTAAACACTCTTAAGTTAGCTCATGAAACAACTCAAGAAGATCATAGAGAGCTCCTAAGATCTCATGAGAAGCTACGCTCGAGAAGCTCAATCTAGAGCAAGAACATGAGTTTCTAAAAGCTATCAATGACGATCTTGAAAGAAGAGTTCTTCATATCTTGCCAAACGACTTCTCTTGTCTAATTTCTTGCCACCTATCAAAACTAAGCATGACAAGCATAAGAAAAATTCTTCATCTAGTAGTAACAATAATCATGTTAAATCAAATGTTGTTACTTCTAGTAATTCTCTTGATTCCACTAACAATGTTTCAAGCCAAGTTTCACTTGAGCAAGAAAATAGTCTATTGAAAGGGATTATAGAAAAGGTGTCTACAAGAGTCTTGCGGAAGCAAGAGCTTTGAGGAAATTGTTCGCAAACAAGGAAGACACCGGAAGAATCAAGGAATTGGTTTTGAGCGAAAGTTCAACGCCGAGGGTGTTGAATGGGAAGAAGGTCAATATCCCACTCCAAAGTTCGTCTCTCAAGAGGAGAAGTATGATCCTACTTCTTCCAATGAGGAACAAGCTCAAGATGACCTTCCACCACAAGACCACAAGCTAAAAGGCAAGGACAAGCTTCAAGAGGAGATTGATGCATTCATTGAAGCACCCAAGGCCATGGTCAAGTGGGTTCCCAAGGCAACTTCAAGTTCTACTTCAACAAGCTCAACTACTACCCCAAGGATTCCCATCAAGATGATGTGGATCCCGAAGAAGAAGAACTAGAGAGTTCTTGAGGGTGACTCCGCCAATATACTTCACTCACATTCATTTTGGCAAGGACATGTGCAATCAACTTCCACATCTTGCACTAGTTCATGGAGTCACAAACCCTCATGATGGTAAGTCAAGGGACAAGGTAATCATTGCATTCATGGACATCATCTATTGTGAACTTCAATCTATGTCCGTGGATATTCTTGTTTGTTCCTTGTGGGACTAACCCATGTAGGTATTGAAAGTGCCCGAATCCAAAGGATTGCTCCCAACTCTTGATGATCTTCATCAACATTGAGCATCCACATCTTCAACATCTACATGAAGTCTTCAACGACAACCCAAGGTTAGTTTGACCCTTTAAAAGGGGTTCTCACATCAAGGGGGAGCTTTGCTCTAAAGAAATGAGCTAAAGCATCTTCTAATGATGTGAACACATTAATGCTTTATGGAAAAGTGGTAACCCCACTTGTGCTTAAACGATGAGTATGACCTATGATCAAATGTTCTCATTTGACTCCTAAGTCAATATGCTCATATATAGATGACCTAGTCATCGCCAAATTGAGTGCTAGCTGTTAGTGTTTTGTTTGTGCATGTTTGACACATATTTCATTTGCTATCTTATTGTGTGAGCATGTTGGATGCATGATTTTATCCATTCGAGGACATCCATTTGTTGCTTTGGTCTTTTTGGATATTTTCATTTTGACCAAATGGATGGACAAGAATGCCTAAGTTCCTCCCCTAGCTATCTATGCTTTCTTGTCTCAAACTCTATTCATGCTTATATCACAAACTTTGAACAAGACTTTTTCGGACAGACCGAGTGAGGTGCACTCGGAGCCACCGATCCGTCAAAAGCCTAACTTCCAAAACCTTCTAAGTACTTTCGGTCAAACCGATATACTCAAATCGACGGACCAAATCACTTGATTGATCTAGGTTTTCACCTCGGTGAAACCGAGTTTCAAATTCGGCGTGACGAAGTGTGTAATCGCACGCAGCTTAACCATCTCGGTCCCACCGAGTTTTCAAACTCGGTCCCACCGACACCGAAGGTATATATACTCGAGGACAGAGCGTTGATTACTTCTTCAAACGCTTAGCCCTCAAACCCTTAGCTGCCGTCGCCTTGGTCTCCGGATCGTCTCCGCCTCGCTCTGGCGCCCTCGCCATGATTCCATCGCCGTCAACGGACTTTCTCATCGCGCCGTTGCAGCCGTGAGTGAAGCTCCACCGCATTGGGTGAGTTTCATCCCTCTCGTGTTCCAATCGCTGATTCTATGCACGATAGGCATTGCCATGTTTCTTGCCAAGATTGAGATCTCCCTATCCAGCCGTTTAGGTCATAGAACAAACTTCGAGTGAAAATTTTAGGGTTAGGTTTCACGAACGCATCTCGGTGTGACCGATTTAACATTTTCGGACAGACCGATTTGGCCTCTGGCCATTACACTGCACTTTTCGGTGAAACCGAGTTGTGCAAATCGGTAAGACCGAAATGAAGATTTAGTGAAACCCTAACTGTCTCGGCTAGACCGAAACCCATTTCGGTCCAACCGAAAGTGGTGTATATGGTCTGTTTAGACTTTTCGGTTTCACGAATTGATAGACTTCGGTCGGACCGACATGTATTCTGTGAAAACCTAAAACTAAAGTTTGAACTCATTCCTTTTGCAAAATCCTCTGCGGTTTGTGATAACTCTTCTATTCTCGCCTACACCTATTCTTTTCACAAAGTTGTCGACATGTCTCGAAGGAAGTGACAATGTAACAGGTCCGAGATGCCGCTTGAGATTCCGAAGCAGCTACAAGTCCGAAGCAAGCGGTTTCTCGGATGATGGAGAGAGAAGCACTCCAAGTGGATCTGCTGCGGCTGCCACGAGGCAGGGAGGAAGAGAAACTTCGATGAGGAAGATTCAGACTTCATTGTCGATGAGGAAATAACCTCAAAGCCTAAAAGGCAAGTGGTTGCCAAGAGCTATCAAGGAAAAGATTCAAAGAAAGGCACAAGCAAGGTGAAGAAATCCTCTGTTGCTCGAAGCTCAAGATGGAAGAAACCTCCAAAGAAGATCAAGAAGACTTCCAAGAGGAAGAGGAAAGTTCATGAAGAAACAAATGATGATGATGATGATTACGATGAGGAAGCACCTCAGCCTCCTCGAAGCGAAGTTGATGGGTGATGCCATCGTAGGCGGGAGCACCTCCAAAAGCTAAGCCTTCAGCTCCAAAAAAGGCAGCCCAAGCCAAACCAGCTGCCAAGCCCAAGAAGACTGTGAGGAACATACCGCTTCAGAGAAGAAGAAGGATAATGTGCCACCCGCAGAATCGATGATGAGGCTCATGTTTTGCTCAAGCTCGATGTAAACCGCCAGTTCATAATGAAGCTCATCCCGAGCTGAAAATATGAAGGAGAGAAAGGACAAAGGACTCGAGCTATGGAGGCAAACAGATCCATATGCCAATAGGAGAAGAACAGCAGCTTGACTCAAGATTCCACACAAGAGAGCAACAAGACTTTTATGAGGCAAGACTCATGGACAAGAAGCCAATTGTTGCGTACACAAGATACGTTATTTGAAATACATCGACAGTGAAGAGCACCGAGACTTTTTCCCACATGTGCATGAAAGCTTCACTGCTTGTGGGATTGCAGATTTTGTTGGTCAGAAATTGACTGCCTGGAACGATGAGATGATCATGCAATTCTATGCCACCGCACACTTCTATCCAGATGGCAGGATTGTATGGATGACAGAAGGGCAGAGATTCCATTCTACTGTTGAGGAATGGAGAGCATTGCTGAACGCACCGGCCAAGAGAAGATGATATTGATGTCTATGGCATTCAGAAGAAAAATCACGAGTCAATGAAGAACATGTATAATGAGGTTGATGAGAAGGATGTAGAGATATGGAAGCTACATCTTCGCACGCAAGGAAGTGCGTCCGAAAAAACGATTCGCCCCCCGACTGCTGGGACCCACCAGCAACACCTTCGCACGCAAGGAAGTGCGTCCGGGCAAAAAAAAACGATTCGCCCCCCTGACTGCTGGGACCCAACAGCTACACCTTCGCACGCAAGGAAGTGCGTCCGGGCAAAAAGAAAACCAAAACGACTCGCCCCCCTGACTGCTGGGACCCACCAGCTACATCTTCGCAGGCAAGGAAGTGCCCGACAGTCTGGTCGAAGCATACGTAGCGTTGTCATCCTGGTCGCGAACGGTACGCATACATCTTGTCGATGTAGAGGCGCCGCGACGCGTGTCGTAGTAGAGGCGCGCACGTGTCGTAGTAGAGGCGCGCATGTAGCATGTACACGTACGTACAGCGGCCAGGGTGCAAGAAAGAAAATACGGCCATGTATGTGTACATACGGGCGGGGTCTCGAACGCCTAGTCACGCATACATATAGCGAGGGCTCGTGTTCATGGGGAGGCAACGGAATGCGCTGTGTTCATGGGGAGGCAACGGAATGCGTCGTGTTCATAGGGAGGCAACGGAATGCGTCGCGTTCATCGGGAGGCAATGGAACGCGTGGGAGCCAACGGCTTGGACGGAACAGACGATGGAAACGAGGCCTGGCGTACCGCAGAACGGAGGAAACGGCCTTGTGTTCGACCGGCCACGTTCAGAACGGGGGACCTATTGATCGGGAGGGGTGTGGCGTACCGCAAAGCGAAGGAAACGGACCTCCTACGGTCGAAACGGGGGTCCTGTTGATCGGGAGGGGTGTGGCGTACCGCAAAACGGAGGAAACAGACCTCCTACGGTCGAAACGAGGGTCCTGTTGATCGGGAGGGGTGTGGCGTACCGCAAAACGGAGGAAACGGACCTCCTACGGTCGAGACGGGGGTCCTGTTCATCGGGAGGGGTGTGGTGTACCGCAAAACGGGACTCCACGGGATACTGTTCATCTCCCCGTCGACCTCCTCCGGCCTCCACTGCTACCGTCGACCTCCTCCACCTCCACGGCTCCTGCTCATCCAGCCTCCACCGTGCGCTTACTCCACCGCCATCGCTCAACCACCCTCCACGGCCACCCTCCACCGCTCACTGCTCATCCAGCCCTCCACACCACGGGTCTGTTCAACCACCCTCCACGGCCACCCTCCACCGTCTCTGCTCATCCAGCCCTCCACACCATGGGGTCCTATTCATCCAGAGGCAATGCCACCACTCACCGTTCTTCCACCTCCCCCCAAGCGCCATCGCTCATCCAAACTATCGGCTTGCTTAGCGTAGTAGCGAAGAAATCGCCGATCGGGTTCATTTAACAGCCATCGATCGATCGCTCGAGTTCGATGAACGCGTAGCTGCGGTGCAATCGCCGGGTTCGATTAGAGCCCAACGCCTCGCTCAGTTCGATTAGAGCTAACGCCTACACACACGCAGCGTCGTGTCACGAGAGGAACGCGATCGCTTCGCCCCGACCTCCCATCGTAACCGGCAACTCCCCGAAATTTTCCTGCCCCTCGCTTCTACCACAGTTTTTTCTGTCATGGACGGCCCAAAGAATGTCATGCAGCTGCGTCTCTGGCCCGCGCAGGTGAAAGTGCAACTAATCCCCAGGTGGTTTTGGTAATTAATAACAACATATATATCATTGAACTAATTATTTCTTGAGAATATTTCAGAAAGTTCAGTGATATGGGAATGGCAATGACTGATGATGTGGACCCCTCAAAATGCTAAGGAAAACATTGGCAAAAGCTCAAGACTCCATTTTTGGTTTAGTGATCCAAGATCACATTGAGTCCATAGGAAAGCCAATACTATTAAAAGGGGGTGAGGTTATGATGATGATCTGGTTGCTCTAAAGTGCTTAGTGATTTATCTCTCAAACAATCAGCAATCTTTCATTCCAACATAAACCCATAAGTAATCTCGGTCCCACCGATTCCAAACTCACCACACCGAGATGAACCACCTCACCATATAGCCAAACCCTAA
Source organism: Aegilops speltoides (assembly GCA_021437245.1). NCBI lineage: Eukaryota > Viridiplantae > Streptophyta > Magnoliopsida > Poales > Poaceae > Aegilops > Aegilops speltoides. Next base: position 338,007,997 of record CM038146.1, read on the forward strand.
GAATCTCGGATTTTCCGATTCCAAACTCGGTCATTCGAAATTGGTGTTGCCAAGCTTCAGAACCTTCAGACTCAAATCGGTGTCACCGAGATGAGAAAGTCGGTCCCACCGAGATTGGCAAACCCTAGACTTTGGAAGAATCGGTCTAACCGAGATTGTATTTTCGGTCCCACCGAAAATCCCAACGTTCACAAGATTTGAACTTTCGGTCTAACCGAGTTGTCAACTTCGGTCTGACCGAGATTGGTCAAATGTGTGTAACGGTTGGATTTTGTGTGGAGGCTATAAATACCCCTCCACCTCCTCTTCATTCGTGGAGAGAGCCATCAGAAAGAACTACCACTCCTACCTTACATTTCTGAGAAGAAAACTACCTACCCTTGTGTTGAGATCAAGTTGCTCCACTCTCACCATATGACACTTGATTTCTAGTCTTTCCAAGTTGCTTTCCACTCAATCCCTTCCTCCACCACAGCCAAATCAGTGAGGAGAGTTGAGTGTTGGGGAGATTATCATTTGAAGCACAAGAGCAAGGAGTTCATCATCACCAACCCCATCTATTACCTTTTGGAGGTGGTGCCTCCTAGATTGGTTAGGTGTCACTTGGGAGCCTCCGTCATGATGTGGAGTTGAACCAAGGAGTTTGTAAGGGCAAGGAGATCGCCTACTTCGTGAAGATCTACCCCGAGTAAGGCTAGTCCTCCGTGGGCGTAAGCCATGATGGAATAGACAAGGTTGCTTCTTCGTGGACCCTTCGTGGGTGGAGCCCTCCGTGGACTCAAGCAATTGTTACCCTCCGTGGGTTGAAGTCTCCATCAACGTGGATTGACGATAGCACCACCTATCGGAACCACGTGAAAAAATCTCCGTGTCTCCATTGCGTTTGCTCTTCTCCTCCTCTCATTTACTATCGTGCAATTTACTTTCCGCTGCCATAACTCTAGAATTGCATGTGTAGGGTGATACTTGACTTGGTTATCATTGTGAACTTGCTAAGAAACTACTCCAATCAAAAGGCAAAAATTTTAAGTTGTCAAGTAGTCTAATCACCCCCCCTCTAGACATACTTCCGATCCTACAGCAGGACGAAAAACCCATTTTCTGTCATGATTTTTTGTCATAGAAGTAGGAGCCCGCCACATCTATGATGATACCGGGTTCTGTCACAATTATCGTCATAGAAGTGTCATATGTATGACAGAAAAAATTCGCTCGGCCCAAAATGTCACGGATGTGTCTTTTTTTGTAGTGTTAGGGCCCGCGGCGCTCCGCACTTGCCCTTTGGCTTCGCCTGGAAGCTAAGTCCGAGCGTGCCTTGTGACCGGGGGCTACTGTCGGTGTTCTGGATATGGGGGTATCCAGAATTGCCTGCCTACGGCCCACTTCATGGCTCCATCAACGTTCTGGTATGGCCCAGCTTCAACATCAATGACTCAAGACCCTGGCGAGGGGCCAAGCCTCGCGAGGCGGATGCACCAAGACCCCCGAGGGAATCGGCCTCCTCAGGCTGGCTCCTGAGGGGCGGAGAGTTCTATGCAAGGTGCACCTCACGAGGCTCAGCTGACGTGAGCCATGACGACCAAGGCCAGGCGGGCGCCAGCGGGCACGAGCGCCAGTTTCCTCTTTGGTGCAAGGGAGGCAATCCATAGGCGCGGAGTCCCGAGGAATCAGCCAAAGGTTTCCATTCTGGTGCAACAAGACCAAGACCGCCAGGACGCAGGACGGAGGTCATCACCGAGCCCACCACACCGTCACGACCAGAGACTTTTCGTAGGCGAACACCACTTTAGTTAGGATAGGATGTACTACTTGTCCCCTTTCAAATCTGGCCGTTGTGGGATCCCTTCCCGTCAACATTTGGAGTGAGGACCAAGGCCGCTATAAATAGGACTTAGCCACCACCATACAGGGGGATCGAGATCTAGTTCACATCGGGGGGGAAGAGATTCATTCTCACCCGACCACCTCACCAGCTCTCTTGAGCTCAAGAACACCTCACCTCCTGAGGCCAGTTCATCCACTGTACTAGTTCATCCTCAGCCCTTCGAGGCAATCCACTAAAACGCTGAAGTGGGGTATTACACCGCAAGGTGGCCCGAACTAGGATAAACTGTTGTGTCTCTTTGTCTCTTCGAGCCCGACGCGCTAGGCTTAGGAGGATTGCGAGTAGGCAGGCTGGGTAGGTTGAGATCTCCGCACGCACCCCAGAGTTCAAACCTTTGAAGGGTTTGCGGAACCCGTAATCCGACACATGTGAACATCGACTACATGACACTTCACCATATTTGGGCATAAGGGAATGCATTGTGGAGTAGTTATTAGATGGTGGGTTGCGAGAGTGACAGAAGCTTAAACCCCAGTTTATGCGCTACTCTATAAGGGACCGATTGGATTCAAACGTTTAATGCAATGGTTAGAATTTATTCTTAACACTTTTCTTGTAGTTACGGATGCTTGCGAGAGGGTTAATCATAGGTAGGAGGTTTGTTCAAGTAAGAACAACACCTAAGCACCGGTCCACCCACATATCAAATTATCAAAGTACCGAACACGAATTAAGCCAACATGATGAAAGTGACTAGATGAAATTCCCATGTACCCTCAAGAACACTTTGCTTATCATAAGAAACCGTTTTGGCCTGTCCTTTGCCTCAAAAGGATTGGGCTACCTTGTTGCGCTTTTGTTACTACTATCGTTACTTGCTCATTACAAATTATCTTGCTATCAAACTACTCAGCTACTTACAATTTTAGCACTTGCAAACACTACCTTGCTGAAAACGACTTGTCAGTTCCTTCTGCTCCTCGTTGGGTTCGACACTCTTACTTATCGAAAAGGCTACAATTGACCCTATATACTTGTGGGTCATCACAACGCCATAGCGTCGCCTCATGGGGGCACTCGGTTCCTCTCGTGATGGATCCTCGTGGTCCCAGCCGGAATACCTCTCCTTCCCCATCACCGGTCAGGCAGAGTATGAGTCCCACCGGGAACGGGTGGCGCGCCGTGGGATGGAGAGGACAAGGGCCGCCGAGTCCTGTATCGCGACGGAAATGATGGCGGCGGAAGTGACTGACGTGGCGGGCGCAGAGGAGGAAGCCATCCGCACTCGCATTCTGAAGAAACGACAGCGGAGAAACACGTGCGCCCTCGCCCGAGAGCAGAATTGGGCGGTCCGTGTCATGGTCGGACTGCCATCGAAGGAGGACAGCGATGATGAGGACAGATCGGGCTCGATCTGTACCGCATCTTCAACTAGTACTTTCGCGAGAAGGATGGTAAGGGTGCCGGGAAGGGCAAGGGCAGCCGTGGATGAACTCCACCATAGCCAAACATGCCAAATTTTGATAGTCCGATGGCATGTTAAGTGTAGTGTGATGGAGTAGCCGGATGATGTGTGTGCGTTGACATGGTTGCATGAGCTCGTGTGGATTTGATATATGGTAATTGAGGTGTCCGGATGCGAATTAAATTATTTGAGGGATGCCCGGTCAGTGCCCGTGGACGCGTCTGGACGTGTCCGCGGGCGTTTGAGAGATCGGATTTGCCAAGTCTGGCTGTAGGTGCTCTAACAACTTGATTTGGTAGTATTTAGATAGTGACATAGCTCTGATTTAGAGAGTGGGGATGGCATATAAGTCAAACAATGCCCTTATTACTTGGGCAACCTGGACCACGAGAAATGACGTCATTTTGAAGCACATCCCTCCAAACCAATATACTCCCTCCTTCCATGTATATAGGACCTAATGCATTTTTCGAGGCTAACTTTGACCACATGTTAGAGCAATAATATATGACATGCAAGTTACACAAAGCACAACATCAAATTCGTATGTGGAAGGAGCTTGTAACGATATAATTTTCACATTATATATCTCATATATTATTAATCTTATCAATAGTCAAAGGCAACTCGAAAAATGTAATTGGGCCCTATATATATGGAATGATAGAGTACTTGCCAATTTTTGTAAGGAGGAGCTCAAATATATCATATGTAGGGTCAAGAGAAAGGAGTACAACAATGTTGAAGCCTGAAAGAGCTTTTATATGATTTCTTTGTACTCCCTTCGGTCCTTTTTGCTCTGCGTATTAGATTTGTGCCAAGTCAAACTTTGCAAAGTTTGACCAAATGTATATTAAAAAATATCAACATCTACAATATAAAAATGAATTATGAATAGAAAGTAAAATGATTCAACATTTTTTTATAAATATCTTTATTTAGGTAATAAAATAACTTTGTTACCTAGTTATTTTATTAACTTTTTGAATTTAACCAACTAAACCCATTCTTAATTTTTAATTATTTCAATGAGATAAATTTTTGAAAAATTAAGAATTTCATTATTTTTTCTTATTCTTTTCATTTATTCTTTCAGAAAGAGATATGAATTGGTTTGGTGAATCAGAAACAATTTTATAGAAAAATTGAAGTAAAAATTGAAGTAAAAATTGCAATTTCTTTTCTTATGGAACATACATATCAATATGCATGGGTAATCCCTCTTCTCCCACTTCCAGTTATTATGTCAATGGGATTTGGCCTTATTCTTATTCGGACAGCAACAAAAAATCTTCGTCGCATATGGGCTTTTCCTACTGTTGTACTCTTAAGTATAGCTATGGTATTCTCAGTTCAACTGTCTATTCAACAAATAAATGGAAGTTCGATCTATCAATATCTATGGTCTTGGACCGTCAATAATGATTTTTCTTTAGAATTTGGCTACTTGATTGACCCACTTACTTCTATTATGTTAATACTAATTGCTACTGTAGGAATCCTGGTTCTTATTTATAGTGATGGTTATATGTCTCACAATGAAGGATGAGATTTTTTGTTTATATAAGTTTTTTCAATACTTCCATGTTGGGATTGGTTACTAGCTCCAATTTGATACAATTTTTTTTTGGGAACTCGTGGGAATGTGTTCTTATTTATTGATAGGCTTTTGGTTTACATGACCAATCGCAGCGAGTGCTTGTAAAAAAGCTTTTTAACTAATCGTGTAGGGGATTTTGGTCTATTATTAGGAATTTTAGGTTTTTTTGGATAACATGTAGTTTAGAGTTTAGGGATTTGTTCAAAATAGCTAATAACTGGATTCCTAATAATGGAGTTAACTCTTTACTTACTACTTTGTGTGCTTTTTTATTATTCCTTGGTGCAGTTGCGAAATCCGCACAATTCCCTCTTCACGCATGGTTACCCGATGCTATGGAAGGACCCACTCCTATTTCGGCTATACGTACATATACTATGAAATTACATTTCATAATGAATCTAACAATAGTAAATTGGCATTGTGAATGTTGATACATTTTTATGCAAGTTTGGTCAAAATATAGATGCTTTGACTTCGGACAAAACTTTTTTTTTGAAACAAAGAAGGTGGCTGGCTGCCGACCTTATATTTCAAAACAGGCCAAAGCCTGATGAAGGAACAGTTACAGCAAAACTTGTTCAGTGCACCAAGGTGCAAGGCACAAGCAGTATCAGAACAAGGCAGGAGAAGAGAAAGAAGAAGGAAAAGCTACATCAGGTGTTCACAATTATGCAGCAATTTTTTGTCTCCAAGCCTGCAGAACATCCCTGGTTTGCTGACTATGAGTTCTGAAACTCCAGAGACGGAGCATATCTGCTGCATATAAACGAATGTATGTTGTAGTCCAAATTTTTGAATTGAAGACTCTGTCATTTCTAGCATGCCAGAGGGTGATGGCACAAGCCGCGAAAGCAACGTTCCATTTGCGTTTGAAACTGAGTTGGTGTTGTGCTTGCTCCACGAAAGATAGAATGTCAGGGGCTGAGCAAGCCAAAGTATCCAGCGCTAACTTGTCCCATAGAGCGTTGGCCGAAGCACATCATAGTATCAGGTGGTCAACTGACTCAACAGCAGGGCAGGTATCACAATGTGCAAACGGAGCAGCCGCAGACCACCCCTTCTTTACCATATTGTTTCTAGTGTTGAGATGTCCGCGAAAAGCAAGCTAGAGGAAGATATTGTGTTTGAGGGGGATCAAAGCACCCCCAAACCCAGGTGTCAAGAGTTGTCAAAAACCCCCGGAAAGTGAACAGGCTGTAAAAATATCATGTACTAAGTTTGCCGGAGCCCACGGAAGCGGAGCGCTTGTCCTCTTGCAGTAAGTTCGGAGCAATGCCAGACAACAGTTCATGCAGGGCCATTAGCTCAGTCGTAGCTGTGTGAGAGAGATTGGGGTGTAGTATTTCCCATGATCCATTGGAATGTTGTGAGAGGACTGAGCAAGCTGGCTGTTTCGCAAAGGAATATAGCGTGGGGAATAGCAGATATAAACGACATGCTTCAAGCCATTGATCCTTCCAGAAGGAGACCACAAGTCCAGACCCAAGAACACATTTAGATGAGTTGATGACCATATGAATGAGATCTTTGAACCCTTTCCAGATGACCGTGTCTCTGGTACTAGCATTCTGAGGAAGAAAAGCTCGGCAGTAGTCTGTGGCAAACCATTCATAACATGGTATGTCAGATCCTTGTAGGACTTTAGAGACAAGCTTGCACATCATAGCTTGGTTGTGTGCTTGCAACTGGCGTATACCCAAACCACCATTGATACGAGGCAGTGAGACCGTATCCCAAGCCACTAAGCATTGGCCACCCTTAACCTAGTTCTTGCCTTGCCAAAAGAAAGCTCGCAAGACAGTTTCCAGCTTTCCGAGAGACTCCTTGGGCCAGGCGAAGCAAGACATGAAATAACTTGGGATGCCAACGAGCACTGAGTTAATGAGGGTCAATCTACCCCCCAAGTATAAGAAAGTAGCTAACCAGCCAGAAAGACAATGATCGACCTTGTGAATAACTGGCAACAACAAACCGTGGGTAATCTTGTGCAGGGAGAGAGGCAAACCCAGGTATGTACATGGAAAGGATGAAACTAGGCAGCCTAGTATCTCGGCAATGGCCAAAGCTGTGCTCGACTCCACGGCGACACGTACGAGAGTGCTCTTGTGGAAGTTTATGGTGAGCCCAGAGAAATCAGAGGAAGCTGTGAGGACTGACTTGATAGCTGTCGCTTGCTGCGTAGTGCCTTGAAAAAGAATGAGTGTGTCGTCCGCGTATTGTAGAACTGGGAAGAAACTGTCTGAACCGAGGGGGTGTATCAAGGAGCCATCTTGGAACTGTTGACAGCACATTCTCTAAAGCACATCTGCTACGAGTATGAAGAGATACGGGGATAAGGAATCCCCTTGCTGAAAACCTCTCTTTGCCCGGATGGGAGCACCCAGCTCTCCATTAAGCAGAACTCTAGAGCTACCAGTTAACAAGAGCGTATTGATCCATCGCATCCACACTTGAGGAAAACCTCTAGCTTCAAGAACCTTACTCAAACAGGACCAACTGACGCTGTCAAAAGCTTTGTGAAAGTCCAGCTTTAAAGCGATAACTGGCATTTTCCTTTTATGGGCACATTGAAACATTTCAGCAGCTAGAGTAAAGTTCTCGATGATAGAGCAGCCCCGCAAGAAATCGGACTGAAGGGAGTGTATCAAGAGGGGAATCCATGCTTTCAGCCGACTTGCCAGAACCATAGAGACCAATTTTGGTATACTATGCACGGGAGAGATTGGTCTGAAGTCTCGCAGTACCAGGGGCATGTCCTTTTTAGGCAGCACAGTGATGAAAGCAGAGTTAATGCCAGCAAGATCAACTTCATTTCTGTGAAAATCACCAAAAAATCTGAGGAGGTCGTCCTTCAGCAGTAGCATAAAAGTCTTGTAAAACTCATTAGTAAAACCATCGGGGCCTGGACTTCTATTATTGGGTGAGCAACTGATAGCCTGCAGATTTCTGCCCAGGAGAATTGTACCGTAAGCTCAGACAAATCAAGCGGAGTGTATAAGGAGTTCATATCCACTGTACTCATAGATGAGGCTGGCTGACCCAAGATTGTCCTAAAGTAATCCGTAGCTAGACTTAGTTTCTGACCATTCTCAAAGTGCTCCACACCATTCTGAACAAGGACTTTAACCTTTTTGCGCCTAGCATGACAGTTGGCCGCTGCATGAAAAAACTGAGTGTTCTCATCCCCGGAAACACACCATCGTATCTTGGCTCTACACCGCCAAACCGTAGTCTGCCATAGGATCAACTGTTCGGCCTTGGCAGTAGCAAAAGTTCTAAGAACCGCTTCAACAGCAGAGAGCGACCTCCTCTCTTCAACGGCATTAAAAAAAGATACGATGTGCTTGTTATTATCCAAAAGAACCCGCAGACTAGGTTTCGTACGGCACCAATGCCGCAAGGCAGCCCGAACGCGCCTCATTTTGAAGCTGCTCATGGATGCAGAAGAACAGATATCTTGTGTGCCTCTAGCCCATGCCTTTGTGATGATGTTTCGAGGTTCTTCCATCTCTATCCAGTGATTCTCCATATGGAACAACTTACTTATGGGTGTGTCCATGGAGAAGGACAGAAGAACAGGCGCATGATCTGATGTGGTTGTGGCAATGCAAGAAGCAGTTGATTACAAAAAACTAAGGTTCCAAGCTGCATTGACTAGCACCCGTGATACGTCTCCAGCGTATCTATAATTTTTGATTGTTCCATGCTATTATATTACCCGTTTTGGATGTTTATGGGCGTTACTTTACACACTTATATCATTTTCGGGACTAACCTACTAACCGGAGGCCCAGCCCGTATTGCTGGTTTTTTTTGCCTATTTCAGTATTTCGAAGAAAAGGAATATCAAACGGAGTCCAAACGGAATGAAACCTTTGGGAGTGTGATTGTTGGAACAAGCGTAATCCATAGGACTTGGAGTGCAACCCAATAAGCAGCCGAGGCGACCATGAGGGTGGAGGGCGTGCCCACCCCTACAGGGCGCGCCCCCCTATCTTGTGGGCCCCTTGGGCGGCCACCGACCTACTTCTTCCTACTATATATACCCACGTACCCCGAAAACATCTAGGGAGCCAACGAAAAACAATTTCCACCTCCGTAACCTTCTGTATCCGCGAGATCCCATCTTGGAGCCTTCGTCGGCACTCCGCCGGAGGGGGAATCGACCACGGAGGGCTTCTACATCAACACCATAGCCCCTCCGATGAGTTGTGAGTAGTTTACCACACACCTTCGGGTGCATAGTTATTAGCTAGATGGCTTCTTCTCTCTTTTTGGATCTCAATACCATGTTCTCCCTCTCTCTTGTGGAGATCTATTCGATGTAACTCTTTTTGCGATGTGTTTGTCGAGATCTGATGAATTGTGCGTTTATGATCAAGTTTATCTATGAGAAATATTTGAATCTCCTCTCAATTCTTTTATGTATGATTGAGTTATCTTTGCAAGTCCCTTCGAATTATCAGTTTGGTTTGGCCTACTAGATTGATCTTTCTTGCAATGGGAGAAGTGCTTAGCTTTGGGTTCAATCTTGCGGTGTCCTTACCCAGTGACAAGAGGGGTTGCAAGGCACATATTGTATTGTTGCCATCGAGGATAAAAAGATGGGGTTTATATCATATTGCATGAGTTTATCCCTCTACATCATGTCATCTTTCTTAATGTGTTACTCTGTTCTTATGAACTTAATACTCTAGATGCATGCTGGATAGCGGTTGACGTGTGGAGTAACAGTGGTAGATGCAGGCAGTAGTCGATCTACTTGTCACGGATGTGATGCCTATATACATGATCATGCCTATATAATCTCATAATTATTCGCTTTTCTATCAATTGCTCGACAGTAATTTGTTCACCCACCGTAATTCTTATGCTATCTTGAGAGAAGCCACTAGTGAAACCTATGGCCTCCGGGTCTATCTTTTATCATATAAGCTTTCAATCTACTTTTATTTGCATCTTTACTTTTCCAATCTATATTATAAAATACCAAAAATATATTTATCTTATCATACTATCTCTATCAGATCTCACTTTCGCAAGTGGCCATGAAGGGATTGACAACCCCTTTATTGCGTTGGTTGCGAGTTCTTTGTTTGTTTGTGAGGTGCGTGGGACTTTTGAGGAGCCTCCTACTGGATTGATACCTTGGTTCTCAAAACTAAGGGAAATACTTACGCTACTATTGCTGCATCACCCTTTCCTCTTAAAGGAAAACCAATGCAAGCTCAAGACGTACCAAGAAGGATTCCTGGCGCCGTTGCCGGGGAGGTCTTCGCTCAGGTCAAGACATACCAAGTACCCATCACAAACTCATCTCCCTCGCATTTACATTATTTGTCATTTGGCTCTCGTTTTCCTCTCCCCCACGTCACCCTTGTCGTTTTATTTGCCTTCTCTTTCCCAATCTTCACCTCTCTCTCGCTCGCTTGACTTTTTCTGTTTGCTTGTGTGTTGGATTACTTGTCGCCATGGCGCAAGATAATACCAAATTGTGTGATTTCTCCAATACCAATAATAATGATTTCCTTAGTACTCCGATTGCTCCTCTTAATGATGTTGAGTCTTGTGAAATCAATACTGCTTTGCTGAATCTTGTTATGAAAGATCAATTCGCTGGCCTTCCTAGTGAAGATGCCGCTATCCATCTAAACAACTTTTTTGATTTGTGTGATATAAAAAAAAGAAAGATACGGATAATGATATTGTTAAATTGAAGTTATTTCCGTTTTCACTTAGAGATCGTGCTAAAGTTTGGTTTTCATCTTTGCCTAAATATAGTATTGATTCTTGGAACAAGTGCAAAGATGTTTTTATCTCTAAATATTTTCCTCCCGCTAAGATTATCACTCTTAGGAACGATATTAGGAATTTTAAACAACTTGATCATGAGCATGTTGCCCAATCTTGGGAAATAATGAAATTGATGATTCGCAATTGTCCTACTCATGGTTTGAATTTATCGATCATCATACAAAAAATTTATGCCGGTTTGAACTTTGCTTCTAGAAATCTTTTAGATTCGGCCGCGGGAGGCAAGTTTATAGAAATCACGTTAGGAGATGCTACAAAACTTCTTGATAATATTATGGCTAATTATTCTCAATGGCACACCGAAAGATCTACTAGTAAAAAAGTGCATGCTATAGAAGAAATTAATGTTTTGAGTGGAAAGATGGATGAACTTATGAAATTGTTTGCTACTAAGAATGCTCCTCTTGATCCTAATGATATGCCTTTATCTACTTTGATTGAGAATAATAATGAATCTATGGATGTGAATTTTGTTGGTAGGAATAGTTTTGGAAACAATGCTTATAGAGGAAACTTTAATCCTAGACCGTTCCCTAGTAATTCCTCTAATAATTATGGAAATTCCTACAATAATTCTTATGGTAATTTTAATAAGATGCCTTCTGATTTTGATAATAATGTGAAAGAATTTATGATTTCTCAAAAGAATTTTAATGCTTTGCTTGAAGAAAAATTGCTCAAAGTTGATGATTTGGCTAGGAACATTGATAGACTTTCGCTTGATGTTGATTCTCTTAAACTTAGATCTACTCCTCCTAAGCATGATATCAATGAGTCTCTCAAAGCCATGATAATTTCCATTGATGAGTGCAAGGAAAGAACCGCTAGATTGCGTGCTAAGAAAGATTGCTTTGTAAAGGCATGTTCTTCTAGTTTCCGTGAAAATAATGATGAAGATCTTAAAGTTATTGATGTGTCCCCTATTAGATCTTTGTGTTGCAATATCAATCTTAATAATAATGGGACTGGAGATGAGTCAACTTTAGTTAGAAGGCGTAACAATAATTCGGAGTTTTTAGATCTTGATGCTAAATTTGGTAAAAGTGGGATTCGAGAGGTCATGACTTTAAATAAACATTGAACCCACTATCTCGGATTTTAAGGAATTTGATTCTGATAATTGTTCTTTAGAAGGTTGTATTTCCTTGTTGCAATCCGTTGTTAATTCTCCTCATGCTTATAGTCAAAATAAAGCTTTTACCAAACATATCGTTGATGCCTTGATGCAATCTTATGATGAAAAACTTAATTTGGAAGTTTCTATACCTAGAAAACTTAATGATGAGTGGGAACCTACTATAAAGATTAAAATTAAAGATCATGAGTGTTATGCTTTGTGTGATTTGGGTGCTAGTGTTTCCATGATTCCAAAAACTTTATGTGATATTCTAGGATTCCATGATCTTGATGGTTGCTCTTTAAATTTGCACCTTGCGGATTCCACCATTAAAAAGCCAATGGAAAGTATCAATGATGTTCTCATTGTTGCAAATAGAAATTTGGTGCCCGTAGATTTTATCGTTCTTGATATAGATTGCAATCTTTCTTGCCCTATTATTCTTGGTAGACCTTTCCTTAGAACGATTGGCGCGATTTTTGATCTGAAGGAAGGGAATATTAGATTCCAATTTCCATTAAGGAAGGGCATGGAGCACTTTCCAAGAAAGAAAATTAAATTACCTTATTAATCCATCATGCAAGCTACTTATGAATTGAGTGCCAAAGATGGCACTTAGATCTATCTTCGCTTTTATGCCTAGCAAGGGGCGTTAAACGATAGCGCTAGTTGGGAGGCAACCCAATTTTATTTGTGTTTTTTTGTTTTTGTTTCTATTTCGTAATAAATTTTGCATCTACCTTCTGTTTAGATGTGTTTTTATGTTTTAATTAGTGTTTGTGCCAAGTAGAACCTATGGTGATAGTTAATTTGATTCTGCTGAAAAACAGAAACTTTGCACGCACAAAATTAGTTTTGTTAAATCACAGAAACGTGATTATACATTGATTCTTTTTGCTGCAGATCAATAGGCATATTTTCCAGGACTTCCTATTTTGGTAGGATTTTTAGTGTTCCATAAGTTTGCGTTAGTTACAGATTTCTACAGACTGTTCTGTTTTTGACAGATTCTGTTTTTCGTGTGTTGTTTGCTTATTTTGATGCATCTATGGCTAGTATTAAGTGGTATGAACCATAGAGAACTTGAAATACAGTAGGTTTAAACCAATATAAATAAAAAATGAGTTCATTACAGTACCTTATGTGGTGGTTTTGTTTTCTTTCACTAACGGAGCTTATGAGATTTCCTGTTGAGTTTTGTGTTGTGAAGTTTTCAAGTTTTGGGTAAAGATTTGATGTACTATGGAATAAGGAGTGGCAAAAGCCTAAGCTTGGGGATGCCCATGGCACCCCAAGATATTCAAGAGTAGCCAAAAGCCTAAGCTTGGGGATGCCCCCGGAAGGCATCCCCTCTTTCGTCTTCGTTCATTGGTAACTTTACTTGGAGCTATATTTTTATTCGCCACATGATATGTGTTTTGCTTGGAGCGTCGTGTATGATATTAGTATTTGCTTTTTAGTTTTCCACAATCATCCTTGCTGTACACACCTTTTGGGATAAGCCCACTTGATTGGAATTTAGTAGAATACTTTATGTGCTTCACTTATATCTTTTGAGCTAGATAGTTTTTGCTCTAGTGCTTCACTTATATCTTTTAGAGCACGGCGGTGGCTTAATTTTATAGAAATTGCTAGTCTCTCATGCTTCACTTATATTATTTTGAGAGTCTCTTAGAACAGCATGTTATTTTCTATGGTTATAAAATTGGTCCTAGAATGGTAGACATCCAAGTTGGGTATAATAAAAACTATCATAGGAAGTGAATTGGATGCTATGATCAATTTGATACTTGATAATTGTTTTGAGATATGGAGGTGGTGATATTAAAGTCATGCTAGTTGGGTGATTATGAATTTAAAGAATTCTTGTGTTGAAGTTAGCAAGTCCCGTAGCATGCACGTATGGTTAAAGTTGTGTAAAAAATTTCAAACATGAAGTGTCCTTGGATTGTGCATCCTTATGAGTGGCGGTCGGGGACGAGCGATGGTCTTTTCCTACCAATCTATCCCTCTAGGAGCATGCGCATAGTGCTTGGTTTTTGACGACTTCTAAATTTTTGCAATAAGTATATGAGTTCTTTTGACTAATGTTGAGTCCATGGATTATACGCACTTTTACCTTTCCATCATTGCTAGCCTCTTCTGTACCGTGCATTGCCCTTTCTCACCTTGAGAGTTGGTGCAAATGCATCCAAACCCCGTGATATGATACGCTCTATCACACATAAACCTCCTTATATCTTCCTCAAAACAGCCACCATACGTACCTATTATGGCATTTCCATAGCCATTCCGAGATATATTGTCATGCAACTTTCCACCGTTCCGTTTATCATCATGACACACATTGCTTTTGTCATATTGCCATTGCATGATCATGTAGTTGACATCATATTTGTGGCAAAGACACCATGCATAATTTTTCATACATGTCACTCTTGATTCATTGCACCATCCCGGTACACCGCTGGAGGCATTCATATAGAGTCTTATCTTATTCTAGTTTCGAGTTGTAATTCATAAGTTGTAAATCAATAAAAGTGTGATGATCATCATTATTAGAGCATTGTCCCCAAAAAGAAAGAAAAAAGAAAGGCCAAAAAAGGCCAAAGAAAAAAAAGAAAAAAACAAGAAAGGCCCAAAAAAAGAAAAAGGAAAAAAAGTAAAAAAAAGGGGGAAATGTTACTATCTCTTTTCCACACTTGTGCTTCAAAGTAGCACCATGTTCTTCATATAGCGAGTCTCATATGTTGTCACTTTCATATACTAGTGGGAATTTTTCATTATAGAACTTGGCTTGTATATTCCTACGATGGGCTTCCTCAAAATGCCCTATGTCTTCGTGAGCAAGCAAGTTGGATGCACACCCACTTAGTTTCTTTTGTTTAGCTTTCATTCATTTATAGCTCTAGTGCATCCATTGCATGGTAATCCCTACTCCTCATGTTGACATCAATTGATGGGAATCTCCATAGCCCATTGATTATCCTCGTCAATGTGAGACTTTCTCCTTTTTTGTCTTCTCCACACAATCCCCATCATCATATTCTATTCCACCCATAGTGCTATATCCATGGCTCACGCTCATGTATTGCGTGAAAGTTGAAAAAGTTTGAGATTATTTAAGTACGAAACAATTGCTTGGCTTGTCATCAGGGGTGTAGAATTTGGGAACATTTTTGTGTGACGAAAATGAAGCATAGCCTAACTATATGATTTTTGTAGGGATGAACTTTCTTTAGCCATGTTATTTTGAGAAGACATGATTGCTTTTATTAGTATGCTTGAAGTACTACTATTTTTTATGTCAATATGAACTTTTATTTTGAATCATTTGGATCTGAATACTCATGCCACAATAAAGAAAATTACATTGAGAAATATGCTAGGTAGCATTCCACATCAAAAATTCTGTTTTTATCATTTACCTACTCGAGGACGAGTAGGAATTAAGCTTGGGGATGCTTGACACGTCTCCAACGTATCTATAATTTTTTATTGTTCCATTCTATTATATTACCCGTTTTGGATGTTTATGGGCTTTACTTTACACATTTATATCATTTTTGGGAGTAACCTACTGTAACGCCCCGGATCCGATGCGCCAGGTGTCCGCCAGTTATTCGCCGTCATTGCCATGTCATTTGCTTGTGTGTTGCTCTTTGCCATGTCATCATTTGCATTTTATCATGTCATCATGTGCATTTCATTTTGCATACATGTTCGTCTCATGCATCCGAGCTTTTTCCCCGTTGTCCGTTTTGCAATCCGGCACTCCTATGTCCCCCGGCGTCTCCCTCTTCCCTCTTTTCGTGTGCGGGTATTAAACTTTCTCGGAATGTCCCGAGGTTTGCCACGCGGCCTTGGTATAGCACCGGTAGACCGCCTGTCAAGTCTCGTGCCATTTGGAGGTCGTTTGATACTCCAACGGTTAACCGGGTAACCGTAAAGGCCTCTTTTGTTGCAGCCCAACACCCCTTCCAAAGTGGACCAAAACCCACCAAACTCCCCTCCATGCTCTCGGTCGTTCGATCACGATCGCGTGGCCGAAAACCGCACCTCATTTGGACTCTCCTAGCTCCCTCTACCTATAAAACTAGACCTCCCCCCGAATTTTCGCGCACATCAAACCCTAACCTAGTCCCTCTCCGCCACCGGACGAAATCCCCACCGATGGACATGTCCGCCGCCGCCGTCCGCCCTCTCCCCGCGCGACACGTGGCAGGCCTGCGCCCACCGCATGCCGGCCGCGCCCGAGCCCGCCAGTCCGTCGCGGCCCCCGAGCCCAGACGCCGCCGCCCGCGCCTGCCCAGCGTCCGGCGCCCTCGCCGCCGCATCTTCGCCAGAGTGCCGCCTCGCGGAGCTCCCTTCGCCACCGTCGTCACGCACCCACAGGCGTCCACGCCTGCCTTGCGCCAGCGCCTCGATTCCGCCGCCTCGCGCCCTCCGCCGCCGCCCGTTGCGGACTCTACCGCCGCTTTCCCGAGCTCCCTCGCCGGAGCTGCTCGCCGGGCGCCCAGCGCCCGCTCTGCTCCTCCGCGTCCACGTCGCCTGCCTCCCTCGTCCCGGCCGCGAGATCCGGTGGGATCCGTGACCCCGCCGGATCCGCCTCCTCCGCCCATCTGCATCGTCTCGCCGCCCCTCGCCCTCACCGGCGCGCCGCCGCCCCGCCATGCGTCGGGACCGAGCTGGGAGCTCGTCCCGCTCGGCAGCGCCCTCCTGGGCCGGCCTCTCTGTCGACCTAGGCCGGTCCAGCTCCAGCGGCCCAGCCGGCCTCCCTCCAAGGCCCAGCCCACACCGACAGGCCCAAGGGCCCTAGGTGAGCTCCAGTTTGCCTAACCCTCGCCCCGTGCACATTTTAGTATCTTACGCATGTCATGTTTTTTTTGTAAATTCCACAATGTCCCGAATCTGTGACATAAACATGCCATATTCGTCGCATCGCATCTCTGCATCCGTAGCTCCGTTTTGTGCGTATAATATGTCAAATTGTTTGTCTCGAAGAGTACATCCTTTCATTCCATTGCATCATTTTCATTTGAGCTCATCTTGATGCCCGAAATGCTGTTGGAAGAGTGCATGTTGATGTTAATCTGCTAAAACTGTTATAACTTGCTGTTTTATCATTTTTGCCATGATTTATGTGTGCATCCTATGGGGTTGATGTCTACATGAATGTTGAACTATGCCATGCCATCTTTCCAGGGGTGTTAACCATGTATTTTTGTGAGTTGTGTGCTGAGTGTATCAAGCTTGCTAAGTAGGGTAGTTGATGTTGCTGTTTTCCTGGCAGATTCTGTTATATTTTGTTGCTATGTTAACATGCTTCCACTAGTTGTTCTATGCATAATCTGGAGATGTCCTATAAACATGTTTTGATCTACATGTCATGCTTTATCCATTCATGCCCTTGGTTGCAATTATAGCCTGCTGGAACATGTTGTAATCTTGCTCTAAAGTTGCTTGAAAATGTTGTTATCAGCCTGTTTACATTAAGTTCACTTGTTCCCATGTGTTTTCCTAGTGATCCATGTACCCTATGAACTTGCTCTTGCCATTCTTAGCTTCATAAACATGCCTTCTTACTGTTGGTTGCCTTGCCATGCCATGTATTGCTCTGTTGTGAGTGGTTCAAGCTCACGAACATGCCTACTTATTGTTGTTCCTGCCATGTTATGAATCTGTAATATAACTTGCCATGTTTACATGGGTGCCATCATATTTTCTATGCCTTTTTGGCTCATGGTCAGTAAGGGACTTTTGATCTATGCTATTAGTAGATTCATGCCATGCCTTTGTTTGCCATGATAGCTTCCTGTAACATGTTGTTTGATAGCTCTAAACATTGCAACTTGATGTTATTTCCTGATAAGTCTGAAACTGTTATTATTTGCAATATCTCCATGTCTTTTTGAGCATGTTCTAGTTGTTTCTGGAGATAGCTCAGTGTTCATGTATTGTTATGCTTTACGTGTACTTCATGCCCATGCCTTTTGTTATTATGTTGGGGTGCTGTAGCATGTTGTTTTGATGCTTGTAAGATGCCTAGTTCTTTGTTATGGATGATTGTTGCTATGACTTGTATAGTGTGTGTGTGTTGCACCGTTGCTCCGTTTTGAGTGTGATCTATATGAAACTTGCTTGTTTTTGCATGTAGCTTCATATTATCATGTTGCATCCTTGTTTTGGTGTGTTTGCTTGATGTTTGGGTGCATTTTGCATCAATGCCATGTTGAACTTGTTTTGCTCATATCTTCTAGGCCGTAGCTCCGAATCTAATGAACTTTGTATGTAACTTGACTAGAATTTCGTGTAGATCATCTTGGTGATTTTTAACTTGCTGTTTAACAACTTCAACATAAGGTTTATTCAGTTCTGGACTAATTTCGAAATATGCATACGAGGACTTACCGGAATTGTTATATGTTGTTCCCGGCCTCATTTAAACTTGCCTTGATGTGTTGTTCTTGTTTGCATATCTGTTGCCACGAGTAGCTTCATGTAGCTCGGTCATGCATCATGCTTCTTGTGCATCATGTCTTGTTCATGTGTGGTGTGTTTACTATGTTGTGTGCTTCTTCTCGATAGTTCCGTTTAGCTTGCGTCGTGAGGATTCGTTCGCTCACGTGTGGTTCGTCTTCGTGGCTTCATCTTCTTCATGGACTCGTTCTTCTTCCTTGCGGGATTTCAGGCAAGATGACCGCTACCCTGGATCTCACTACTATCATTGCTATGCTAGTTGCCTCGTTCTTTCGCTATGTTTGCGCTACCTATTACCTGCTTATCAAGCCATCCCATATTGCCATGAACCTCTAACCTTTGACACCATTCCTAGCAAACCACTGTTTGGCTATGTTACCGCTTTTGCTCAGGCCCTCTTATAGCGTTGTTAGTTGCAGGTGAAGTTGAAGATTTCTCCATGGTGGACAGGATTTTTGGTTGGGATATCACAATATCTCTTATATTATTAATGCATCTATATACTTGGTAAAGGGTGGAAGGCTCGGCCTTATGCCTGGTGTTTTGTTCCACTCTTGCTGCCCTAGTTTCCGTCATACCGGTATTATGTTCCCGGATTTTGCGTTCCTAACACGGTCGGGTGATTTATGGGACCCCCCTGACAGTTCGCTTTGAATAAAACTTGTCCAGCAAGGCCCAACATTGACTTTTACCATTTGCCTCACCACCACCTATCTTTTCCCTTGGGAGTCGCTCTCTCGAGGGTCATCTTTATTTTAGCCCCCCGGGCGGTGCTTGTCTAAGTGTTGGTCCGAACAGGCAGATCATGGGGGCCACCTCGGGCAACTCGAGGGCTGGTTTTACTCGTGGGTCGACCTATCCGGTGTTGCCACGAGCGAGATATGTGCAGCTCCTATCGGGATTGTCGGTGCATCGGGCGGCTTTGCTGGTCTTGTTTTACCATTGTCGAAATGTCTTGATGTACCGGATACCGAGTCCGATCGGAGTGTCTTGGGAGAAGGTCTATTCCTTCATTGATCGCGAGAGCTTGTCATGGGCTAAGTTGGGACACCCTGCAGGTATAAACTTTCGAGAGCCGTGCCGGTTATGTGGCAGATGGGGATTTGTTAATGTCCGGTTGTAGATAACTTGACACTTGATCCGAATTAAAACGCATCAACCGTGTGTGTAGCCGTGATGGTCTCTTCTCGGCGGAGTCCGGGAGGTGAACACGGTTTCTGTGTTATGTTTGACGTAAGCAGGTGTTCAGGATCACCTCTTGATCATTGCTAGCTTCACGACCGTTCCGCTTGTTTCTCTTCTCGCTCTCATTTGCGTATGTTAGCCACCATACTTGCTTAGTCGCTGCGGCAACCTCACCACTTTACCCCTTCCTTTCCCTTTAAGCTTTGCTAGTCTTGATACCCATGGTAATGGGATTGCTGAGTCCTCGTGGCTCACCGGATACTTCAAAACCAGTTTGCGGCGCCTATGTTACCGAAAGCGGTGGCGCAACCAAGCTCAAGGAGGAGCTCGATGAAGATCTTTCCCTTTGTGTTGTTTCGTTCTAGTTGATCAGTAGTGGAGCCCAGTTGGGGTCGATCGGGGACCTTTGTTGCATTTGGGGTTCTTCTTTTATTTTGGTTCCGTAGTCGGACCTTGATTGTATCTAGATGATGTAATGCTTTATTCATGTAATTGTGTGAAGTGGCGATTGTAAGCCAACTATGTATCTCTTTCCCTTATGTATTACTTGGGTTGTGTGAAGATTACCTCACTTGTGACATTGCTTTCAATGCGGTTATGCCTCTAAGTCGTGCTTCGACACGTGGGAGATATAGCCGCATCGAGGGCGTTACAAGTTGGTAATCAGAGCCTTCCCCGACCTTAGGAGCCCCATTGCTTGATCGTTTTTAGCTGCCGAGTTGTGTCTAGAAAAATGTTTTGAGTCATTTAGGATTATATATATCGGAGAGTTAGGAATTCTTTAGTTTTTCCTCTCCTCAAATTTCACTAAAAAAAATTTTAGGATCACGCGGGTATCTTGGAATCGTTCCGATGGTTTTATGATGAGAACATTGTCTTGGTGCCTCCTGTCAGGGGTTTAGTGGAAGTGTCCTGGGGAGTTGAGCTCTGAGGTGTTGTCGTCATAATTTTATCGTTGCGATTCGAATACCGAGTTTAGTCGCCGACATTGAAAATCTCTTCTATGCAGTTGTTGGTGAGATAACCCGATAACCCGATCTTCGAGGTGAGTACGGAGTATTGCCATGACTTCATATAACGGATGCTTTTGAAGGTTGAGGTACACGATTTCGAAGGTTTCTTGGTTATGTGTTGACGGATGGATACACTTGGATGTAGGTATTGTTAGTTTGGGTGAGATATATTGCTTCCCCTGTATCCCCAACACCAGATTGCATAACCAGAAAGTTTCGGGAGTTTTGTAGGTGGGAATTCAAGTAGCTCCTAGAATATCTTTTCGACAGATGCATGATATGGGATTGGGTAAATCTCTATCATATGTTTGTTCCGGCTTATTCTGCAAGCCAAATCCTTTGTTTTGTTTTATTGTGGTATTCGAGTTGCTTCGAAGTCAAATGTTGAATCCATACTTTTTCCTAAACGGTGTTCTCATATTGCTATGTGAATACTAATCCTTTTGATCATTGAGGTTCTCATGTTAATTCTTTTCCAACCGGTGCGCTTCTCTTCGAGATGATCCCATCATTCTCCCCATCCGCAAGATAAATTCTAAGTTTTCTCAACGGTGTTTGTTTCGTTCATCCCAAGTTGTCTTTGTTTTTCCCCACCCTCCCACCCCTTTTCTTCAAGGACTTAGATTTCTTTACCAAGTATCCGTTTATTCATGTGAAGTCTCTTCATTCTTTTCAATCAATGTTCTGATCCGATGATTTCTCATGAAGATGCTCAACAGCTTCAAATTCATCATCCTTCATTGTTGTTTCTTATCCGGTGGATTCAATTCAAGTTTTTTCGTTGTCGATCGTATTCTATCCCTCAGCTCAAATATTTTCCTTTGCTTGTTCGCCTCTTGCCAGTTTATCCTTCCGGAGTGCTCAAGACATCTCGGAGATTAAATGCGTGTTGAATTAATTCGAGGTGGTCACCTCATTCGAATATTCCAATTGTTCCGGTGCATCATCTACCTCTTCATCAATCCTTTCCAACGGTGTTTTCTTCAGTGGGCCCTAACCCACAGGTCTTTTCCCAGGATCTTACCTGACTCTTCTAATTTCCCCGGAGTTATTCTCAATTCTTTTCAAGTGTGACGTCAGAATGGATTTCTTCAGTCACTTGGCTTCTCCAAGATCTTTCAAATTCTTTTCATAGTTGGCTCAACCTCTTTGCTTTTGATTCTTCCGGTGTGCCTCAATAATTCTTGGTGGTGTTTCTCGTTGTCATTCTCATCATTTGAAGACCAAAGAAGAGTTTCTCTTAAATCTTGCTCCATTCTCTTCAAGCTTCATGGTTCTAGATTGATGCCATCCTCTCATAATTGTTTTTGATTGTGACAATTCTTTTCACCCATCCGGAGCATTTTATGAGTTGTTTCCATTTCTTTCCTCCGAAGGTCATCATGCCATAATTCTTCATTCTCAGTGTGTAGCTATCGTTCTCCAAATCTTACCAGTGCATCGTTCAAATATCCTCTAATCAGTTCATGATCTCTTCGTTCTCATGTATCTAAATTCCATCAAGTATCGTCATTCGTTTTCCAATTCTTTCCGGTGAATTGTGCCCTTGCTACTTTCTTTTTCAATTCTTACGGTGGTTCGTGCAAGATTTCACTTCCTTCGTTATCATATCAAATATTCGTCGTTTCCAAATCCCACCGGTGGTTCCATCCAGACCTTCCCAAGTTGAGCAATATCTCTCTTTAATCCTTTCTACGAGAATAAGTAGTATGCCAAATCCGTTGATTGTCATCAATTTAATTGGTGAAGGATAAGCATAACATAATTCTTATTCTTGTTCATCCAAGTGATTAATTCTTATTCCGGAGGCCCTTAAAATTCTCGGTTTCATTTGTTCCATTTTCTCTTCTTCCCGAAGTTCCAAGCTCTAATTATCACGGAGATCCATCTAAATCATTGCAAGGATTCACCTTGTGTTTTCAATTTCTCTTTCTTTTCATTCCTTTTGTTTACCGGAGTTCTTCATGGAGGCTCTACATGATGGTTCATCAAGGATTTAATCCCCTTCTCAAAGTTTTCATCGAGATTCTTTCCTAAGGAGCTCAAGCTTTCTTCATATTGCATTCCAAAGTGCAATTCCTTCTATCTTATCTTTTGAGATGGTGTTATGTCACTCTTGACAATTTCCTTCATGTTTCACGATTCACATGTTGTCAAGAACGAGGTATATTAAATCCATCAATCTCTTTGTTGGAGTTATCTTGGTAAAGATTTCACCTAAAGCCTTCCCTAAGGAATGTTGCTATTATGGTGTTTATCAATGATCCAAGTTTTCTCCTATCCTCTCGGCGAAAGCAGTTTTTCATCTCTTAGGTGCTCTCAATCAAATCAATGGTTTCCGTTAGTGGCCGGTTGTCACCTCATAGTTTGGAGATGTTTTCCATAAGCCCACAACAAGCTTGTGCTTCTCGTTGTTGATTTTGCAACAACTCCGTTCAATTCTTCTTTGCAAGGATGTTTTCCAAGCTCATTTTTGGCAGAAGTTGGCATTTTCTCCTACATTTTGTTATTCCAATGATTTATCTTCTATTCTTTCTTCCGAAGGCATTGTTATGTTGCTCTTTTCACTCATCATCTCGAATTGTGAGGATCATGTTCTTTTCATGCTTATCCATTTAACCGGAGTGTTGTATCATCTCTTCAATATCTTGTCATCTCATC
The DNA here is from genome assembly GCA_021437245.1 of Aegilops speltoides. Classification (NCBI taxonomy): domain Eukaryota; kingdom Viridiplantae; phylum Streptophyta; class Magnoliopsida; order Poales; family Poaceae; genus Aegilops; species Aegilops speltoides. The sequence continues at coordinate 338,031,160 of CM038146.1, forward strand.
AAGTTTTTCTTCTCTTTTCTACCGGAGAGCTGTCCAAATTCAGCCATTCTTGTTCCTTGGCTATATCATTATACCAATGTGGTCATATTCTTTTCGTTCGTGAAGCTCTTATTTCCATGTCTTTCAAACTTCAAGTTCTCGTAATACCCCTTGTTCATCTTTTCTAACAGGTTGTTTGCAATCTCGTTCATCTCTGTTATACTCTTTCTTTTAAATAGCTGAACCTCTCAAGGTTCGTGGTTTCACTCGTTCGTCAAAGAAGCAACTTAGTTTTACCTCCTCTCTTCCTCTTTCGTTTCTCTCCGGTGCCATCCCAGATCTCGGGACGAGATCCTCTCGTAGTGGTGGAGTGTTGTAACGCCCCGGATCCGATGCGCCAGGTGTCCGCCAGTTATTCGCCGTCATTGCCATGTCATTTGCTTGTGTGTTGCTCTTTGCCATGTCATCATTTGCATTTTATCATGTCATCATGTGCATTTCATTTTGCATACATGTTCGTCTCATGCATCCGAGCTTTTTCCCCGTTGTCCGTTTTGCAATCCGGCACTCCTATGTCCCCCGGCGTCTCCCTCTTCCCTCTTTTTGTGTGCGGGTATTAAACTTTCTCGGAATGGCCCGAGGTTTGCCAAGCGGCCTTGGTATAGCACCGGTAGACCGCCTGTCAAGTTTCGTGCCATTTGGAGGTCGTTTGATACTCCAACGGTTAACCGGGTAACCGTAAAGGCCTCTTTTGTTGCAGCCCAACACCCCTTCCAAAGTGGCCCAAAACCCACCAAACTCCCCTCCATGCTCTCGTTCGTTCGATCACGATCGCGTGGCCGAAAACCGCACCTCATTTGGACTCTCCTAGCTCCCTCTACCTATAAAACTAGACCTCCCCCCAAATTTTCGCGCAGATCAAACCCTAACCTAGTCCCTCTCCGCTGCCGGACGAAATCCCCACCAACGGACATGTCCGCCACCGCTGTCCGCCCTCTCCCCGCGCGACACGTGGCAGGCCCGCGCCCACTTCGCCGTCGGCCGCGCCAGGCCCGCCAGATCCCGCCCTGGTCGCCGAGCCCAGACACCGCCGCCCGCGCTGGCCGCGTCCGGCGCCCTCGGCCGCCGCATCTTCGCCAGAGTGCCGCCTAGCCGGAGCTCCCTTCTTCCGCCGTCGCCACGCACCCACAGCGTCCACGCCTGCGCAGCGCCAGCGCCTCGATTCCGCAGCCTCCACGCCCTCCGCCGCCGCCCGTTGCGGACTCCACCGCCGCTTTCCCCGAGCTCCCTCGCCGGAGCTGCTCGTCGGAGCGCCCCGCGCCCCGCTCTGCTCCCTCCGCGTCCACGTCGCCCGGCCTCCCTCGTCCCGACCGCGAGATCCGGTGGGATCCGCGACCCGCCCGGATCCGCCTCCTCCGCCCATCTGCGCTGCCGTCTCGCCGCCTCGCCCTCACCGGCAGCCGCCCATGCATCTTGTCGGGACCGAGCTGGGAGCTCGTCCCGCTCGGCAGCGCCCTCCTGGGCCGGCCTCTCTGTCGACCTAGGCCGGTCCAGCTCCAGCGGCCCAGCCAGCCTCCCTCCAAGGCCCAGCCCACACCGACAGGCCCAAGGGCCCTAGGTGAGCTCTAGTTTGCCTAACCCTCGCCCCTTGCACGTTTTAGTATCTTACGCATGTCATGTTTTTTTTTGTAAATTCCACTAAGTCCCGAATCTGTGACATAAACATGCCATATTCATCGCATCGCATCTCTGCATCCGTAGCTCCGTTTCGTGCGTATAATATGTCAAATTGTTCGCCTCGAAGAGTACATCATTTCATTCCATTGCATCATTTTCATTTGAGCTCATCTTGATGCCCGAAATGCTGTTGGAAGAGTGCATGTTGATGTTAATCTGCTGAAACTGTTATAACTTGCTGTTTTATCATTTTTGCCATGATTTATGTGTGCATCCTATGGGGTTGATGTCTACATGAATGTTGAACTATGCCATGCCATCTTTCCAGGGGTGTTAACCATGTATTTTTGTGAGTTGTGTGCTGAGTGTATCAAGCTTGCTAAGTAGGGTAGTTGTTGTTCTTTGTTTTCTGGCAGATTCTCATTATATTTTGTTGCTATGTTAACATGCTTCCACTAGTTGTTCTATGCATAATCTGGAGATGTCCTATAAACATGTTTTGATCTACATGTCATGCTTTATCCATTCATGCCCTTGGTTGCAATTATAGCCTGCTGGAACATGTTGTAATCTTGCTCTAAAGTTGCTTGAAAATGTTGTTATCGGCTGTTTACATTAAGTTCACTTGTTCCCATGTGTTTTCCTAGTGATCCATGTACCCTATGAACTTGCTCTTGCCATTCTTAGCTTCATAAACATGCCTTCTTACTGTTGGTTGCCTTGCCATGCCATGTATTGCTCTGTTGTGAGTGGTTCAAGCTCACGAACATGCCTACTTATTGTTGTTCCTGCCATGTTATGAATCTGTAATATAACTTGCCATGTTTACATGGGTGCCATCATATTTTCTATGCCTTTTTGGCTCATGGTCAGTAAGGGACTTTTGATCTATGCTATTAGTAGATTCATGCCATGCCTTTGTTTGCCATGATAGCTTCCTGTAACATGTTGTTTGATAGCTCTAAACATTGCAACTTGATGTTATTTCCTGATAAGTCTGAAACTGTTATTATTTGCAATATCTCCATGTCTTTTTGAGCATGTTCTAGTTGTTTCTGGAGATAGATCAGTGTTCATGTCTTGTTATGCTTTACGTGTACTTCATGCCCATGCCTTTTGTTATTATGTTGGGGTGCTGTAGCAAGTTGTTTTGATGCTTGTAAGATGCCTAGTTGCTGTTATGGACAGATTGTTGCTATGACTTGTATAGTGTGTGTGTGTTGCACCGTTGCTCCGTTTTGAGTGTGATCTATATGAAACTTGCTTGTTTTTGCATGTAGCTTCGTATTATCATGTTGCATCCTTGTTTTGGTGTGTTTTCTTGATGTTTGGGTGCATTTTGCATCAATGCCATGTTGAACTTGTTTTGCTCATATCTTCTAGGCCGTAGCTCCGAATCTAATGAACTTTATATGTAACTTGACTAGAATTTCGTGTAGATCATCTTGGTGATTTTTAACTTGTTGTTTAACAACTTCAACATAAGGTTTATTCAGTTCCGGACTAATTTCGAAATATGCATATGAGGACTTACCGGAATTGTTATATGTTGTTCCCGGCCTCATTTAAACTTGCCTTGATGTGTTGTTCTTGTTTGCATCATCTGTTGCCACGAGTAGCTTCATGTAGCTCGGTCATGCATCATGCTTGTTGTGCATCATGTCTTGTTCATGTGTGGTGTGTTTACTATGTTGTGTGCTTCTTCTCGATAGTTCCCGTTTCGTTGCGTCCGTGAGGATTCGTTCGTCTACGTGTGGTTCGTCTTCGTGGCTTCATCTTCTTCATGGACTCGTTCTTCTTCCTTGCGGGATTTCAGGCAAGATGACCGCTACCCTGGATCTCACTACTATCATTGCTATGCTAGTTGCCTCGTTCTTTCGCTATGCTGCGCTACCTATTACCTGTTTATCAAGCCATCCCATATTGCCATGAACCTCTAACCTTTGACACCATTCCTAGCAAACCACTGTTTGGCTATGTTACCACTTTTGCTCAGGCCCTCTTATAGCATTGTTAGTTGCAGGTGAAGTTGAAGATTTCTCCATGGTGGACAGGATTTTTGGTTGGGATATCACAATATCTCTTATATTATTAATGCATCTATATACTTGGTAAAGGGTGGAAGGCTCGGCCTTATGCCTGGTGTTTTGTTCCACTCTTGCCACCCTAGTTTCCGTCATACCGGTGTTATGTTCCCGGATTTTGCGTTCCTAACGCTGGTCGGGTGATTTATGGGACCCCCGACAGTTCGCTTTGAATAAAACTTGTCCAAAGAAGGCCCAACATTGACTTTTACCATTTGCCTCACCACCACATATCTTTTCCTTGGGAGTCGCTCTCTCGAGGGTCATCTTTATTTTAGCCCCCCGGCCGGTGCTTGTCTAAGTGTTGGTCCGAACCGGCAGATCATGGGGGCCACCTCGGGCAACTCGAGGGCTGGTTTTACTCATAGGCTGACCTATCCAGTGTTGCCCTGAGAACGAGATATGTGCAGCTCCTATCGGGATTGTCGGCGCATCGGGCGGCTTTGCTGGTCTTATTTTACCATTGTTGAAATGTCTTGATGTACCGGGATACCGAGTCTGATCGGAGTGTCTTGGGAGAAGGTCTATTCCTTCGTTGATCGCGAGAGCTTGTCATGGGCTAAGTTGGGACACCCCTGCAGGGTATAAACTTTCGAGAGCCGTGCCCGCGGTTATGTGGCAGATGGGAATTTGTTAATGTCCGGTTGTAGATAACTTGACACTTGATCCGAATTAAAATGCATCAACCGTGTGTGTAGCCGTGATGGTCTCTTCTCGGCGGAGTCCGGGAGGTGAACACGGTTTCTGTGTTATGTTTGACGTAAGTAGGTGTTCAGGATCACCTCTTGATCATTGCTAGCTTCACGACTGTTCCGCTTGTTTCTCTTCTCACTCTCATTTGCGTATGTTAGCCACCATACTTGCTTAGTCGCAGCTGCAACCTCACCACTTTACCCCTTCATTTCCCTTTAAGCTTTGCTAGTCTTGATACCCATGGTAATGGGATTGCTTAGTCCTCGTGGCTCACGGATACTTCCAAAACCAGTTTGCGGCGCCTATGTTACCGAAAGGGTGGCGCAACCAAGCTCAAGGAGGAGCTCGATGAAGATCTTGCCCTTTGTGTTGTTTCGTTCTAGTTGATCGAGAGTGGAGCCCGGTTGGGGTCGATCGGGGACCTTTGTCGCATTTGGGGTTCTTCTTTTATTTTGGTTCCGTAGTCGGACCTTGATTGTATCTGGATGATGTAATGCTTTATTCATGTAATTGTGTGAAGTGGCGATTGTAAGCCAACTATGTATCTCTTTCCCTTATGTATTACTTGGGTTGTGTGAAGATTACCTCACTTGTGACATTGCTTTCAATGCGGTTATGCCTCTAAGTCGTGCTTCGACACGTGGGAGATATAGCCGCATCGAGGGCGTTACACCTACTAACCGGAGGCCCAGCCCGTATTGATGTTTTTTTTGCCTATTTCAGTATTTCGAAGAAAAGGAATATCAAACGGAGTCCAAACGGAATGAAACCTTCGGGAGCGTGATTTTTGGAACAAACATGATCTAGAGGACTTGGAGTGCAAGCCAAGAAGTAGCCGAGGCGGCCACAAGGGTAGAGGGTGCGCCAACCCCTACAGGGCGCGCACCCCTATCTCGTGGGCCCCTCGGGCAACCACTTCTTCCTCCTATATATACCCACGTACCCCGAAAACATCCAGGGAGCCAACGAAAAACAATTTCCACCGCCGTAACCTTATGTATCCATGAGATCCCATCTTGGAGCCTTCGCCGGCGCTCCGCTAGAGGGGGAATCGACCATGGAGGTCTTCTACATCAACAGCATAGCCCCTCCGATGAGTTGTGAGTACTTTACCACAGACCTTCAGGTCCATAGTTATTAGCTAGATGGCTTCTTCTTTCTTTTTGGATCTCAATACCATGTTCTCCCCCTCTCTTGTGGAGATCTATTCGATGTAACTCTTTTTGCGGTGTGTTTGTCGAGATCCGACGAATTGTGGGTTTATGATCAAGTTTATCTATGAGAAATATTTGAATCTCCTCTGAATTCTTTTATGTATGATTGAGTTATCTTTGCAAGTCTCTTCGAATTATCAGTTTGGTTTGGCCTACTAGATTGATCTTTCTTGCCATGGGAGAAGTGCTTAGCTTTGGGTTCAATCTTGCGGTGTCCTTACCCAGTGACAATAGGGGTTGCAAGGCACGTATTGTATTGTTGCCGTCGAGGATAAAAAGATGGGGTTTATATCATATTGCATGAGTTTATCCCTCTACATCATGTCATCTTTCTTAATGTGTTACTCTGTTCTTATGAACTTAATACTCTAGATGCATCTTTGGATAGCGGTCGATGTGTGGAGTAATAGTAGTAGATGCAGGCAGAGTCGGTCTACTTGTCACGGACATGATGCCTATATACATGATCATGCCTAGATAATCTCATAATTATTCGCTTTTCTATCAATTGCTCGACAGTAATTTGTTCACCCACTGTAATACTTATGATATCTTGAGAGAAGCCACTAGTGAAACCTATGGCCTCCGGGTCTATCTTTTATCATATAAGCTTTCAATCTACTTTTATTTGCATCTTTACTTTTCCAATCTATATTATAAAATACCAAAAATATATTTATCTTATCATACTATCTCTATCAGATCTCGCTTGTTGGACCAAGTATAGAGCCTGTTGTCGATCTGCACATCATCCAAACCATGCCCTCTGATCCAAGCATTAAAGGTTTCCATCATATTCCAGTTTATTTGCCCTCGAGACTTCTCATGGGCGTACCTGTACATGTTGAAGTCACCCAGGACCACCCATGGAAGATCAGGTGATCCAGCTATAGAGCTGACTGCATCAAAGAAGCTCGATCTCTCAGAATTCAGACATGGGGCATAAACCGCCATAAGCAGGAAGGAGATGTTTGTTGACGTAGAGGTCATCTTCATAGTAACATGGAACTGGTGCAACGCAACAACTTGGCCTAGGACCAGGGCAGGATCCCACGCAACCAAAATTCCCCCGGCCGCACCGTCCGAGAGAGTGACAGCATGCTCTTTGAGATTCAGAGGCAAGAAAGCTCGCAATTTGAAGGGGGAGACAGAGGACAGCTTGGTTTCCTGCAAGCAAACGACACTAGGGCAGCAAGAGGTTATAGTATCACGAACCAACGAGCATTTATCATCCTCGCCGAGTCCACGGACATTCCAATTCAGAACCCTCCTAATGCAGTAAAGAATGCACAGCCCAGAGCAAGAACAAGAGGACTAAGAAACAAATATAGCATGATCATGATAAAGCAAACGGTGCAAAGCACTAGGATAGATTTGCTATAGTAGCAACATACAGACTCTTGACTGACTGACCAACAGAACCCGCCGATACTAAAGAGAGACTGAACCTAACCAACTAATAACCAGAGAACAAGCAGATGCAACAGCTGACTACAGAACACAAACAAGGATGAAGACCTGATCGAAACTACGACTAGTAGCACTTCCCGAAGGCCAACATGAATGAAAGCAGACCTAACCATTGAAGGAGTTGAAGACGCACGCAGGAGAGCCAGGAGAAGCACTGGCAGAGGTGGAGGCGTTGTCCGAAGAAGCGGGGACGGCTCTGTTCTTGGCTTCTTCCATGATGGCACTGACGTTGAGGTTGCAACACTGAGCGATCTGCTTCAGTTTGCCCCTAGTAAGCGGTGACGGCATGTTCAGCAGTGGCAACTCAAGAAGACCAGCCACCGCCGCAGTCTTGGTCTTCTTGCGGTGAGAAAAGGAGCTGGAACGGCGGGACGGCCTAGAGCTGGAGCCAGACCCCATGGCCGCCGCCTTCCTCTTAGCGGCGCGCTCAACAGATCCCATGCGCGCGCCGTCGTAGGCGTGCCTGATGCGCGCGCTGCGCCTAGGCAAGGCGGTGAGCACCTGCGGCGGCGCCTCCTCCTCCGCCTGCTGGTCAAGGTCAGGCGCCCTGACCGCCTCCAGCGCCCCTGTAGCGGCCATCACCGGAGCCTGAATCTCTGCCACCTCATTGAAATCGAAGGCCGCTGGGATGGCCAAGGCCGCCACACCCGTGCCCAGGGTAGGAGGGGGAAAAGGCTGTAGTGCAACCGCGGGCAGAAGCTCTCCGGTGAGTGGATCGTGCGGCGGCTGACGGTAGCTGCAAAGAGCGGCAGCCACCTGGGAGGGGGAGCGTAGCGCAGACCCCGTGCTACAGATCGGTGGAGACGACTGGAGATGGTTGACCGCTCAACAGAATCCCAGGCTCTGGACGTGGAATGCGGTGGAAGGGTCTGGAGCAGATGGGCCTGGCCACAAGAATCTGGTGGACTCGGTAGTGTTGCTGGGCTGGGAACTGGGCTACTGGTGAGCCAGTACTTGAGAAAGCGAGCGCGGGCCCAACAGTAGGGAGCAGCCCAACAGGCACATTAGCCTTAGGCGGGTGCCTGCATAGTAGCGGAAGCGTGCGGGAGCAAAGCCCCCCATCCAACATTTCGGGCCAAAAGTTGAATAAGAGGGAGAGGGAGCTCTCCCGTGCGAACGCCCCCTTGGTGTAGTCGGAGTAGGGGAAGACGCCATCATCCATTGAGAGCAGGCGGACCGGGATCACGCCCGTGGCCACCCTACTGTTGTTGAGCTCCAGCTTAAAGGTGAAAGTGAGATCTTCAGTGTCGAAGGAGACCGAGACCCGCGGCGTGCGCACGTCCACCGCCCATAGCGACGAGTTGAGGCAGATCCTGAGCTCATCCTCATGCATGATCTGAGCTTCGCTGGGCAAGGAGAAGGCGCCGCCTCTAATGAGCTTGGGCTTAGCCGCCAGCTTGAGCATGGCCAGGAAGTCACTGGGCGAAGCCGTCTCCGGGTGCAGGAAGGCACGAAAAGCGCAGTCCACCATGCCCTCTCCACCAGCCACACGCCCGTGAGTCGAAGAGGACCCAGGAGGAGCATGCCCCGTCGTGGCTAGAGAGGGGCAGGGGGCGAGGGTCGGCGGCATCCCCGTCATGCCGACCGGGCAGGTGCGGCGCGACGGTGGGGGCGCCAAGGGAGCGGGCGACATCCCAAATTTCATTGATGATGACGTCGGCGTAGATCTCATTGTCGTTGGCGCGGTGAAAGGTGATGTGGTGGGGAATGTGATGCAGGGCCTCCACCTTGACGAGGACGAAGATACTGGAGAACTCGCTGCCATGGAGGCAAGCGTGCTCCAGGCGAAAGAGGGTAGCGAAGCCAGCAACGCTCGCCGCCACCCCCCTCTGGTTCCACAACTCTAGCAACATCTTCTCAAGCGAGAGGCTGACGACATGGTGGTAGGTGAAACGGAATGCGTTGTCCCCCGCATTGTGAGGCAGGATCCAAACGGTGCGGTCGCCCACCTCCAGTGGGCTAGCACGCAAGGCGGCGACTTGCTCTGACTCACGTTGGAACACGACGAATGCCATGCCAATAGCGGATCCGGCGAACCGTACCCGGTGATGCCAAGATGGTGCCAAAAAACCCTATGTAGCGAGGGAAGGAAAGAAGCTTTCGGGGGAGACATGGTGGCGAGGCACACGAGCGAGTTCTGGTCAGGCACAAGGGGATAGTGGACATCCAGAGAGGATGGGCGACCGTGCACCACTGACTCCATAGCGAGGGAAGGCTGGAGAGCTATGCTCGGAGAGGATGGAGAGGAGGAAGAATGTGTGGGAGGGGATGACTCCCCAGCACCCGTACTTAAAGGCGCAGGGGCATGGTGGAGAGGGCGACGGATGAACCTATGACTGCATTCAAAACGGGTGTGGCCAACCAAGCGGCACAACCAGCAGACTACTGGATCCCTGCAATCACGTCGCCGGTGGCTACAGGATAGGCATCGGAAGCAGTTGTAAGGGCATATTTATCCCTAAGTGTTTTGGTGATTGATGACAATACTCGTGCGGACTAATCGTGTGCCTTGAGTCCCACAGATACTTCATCATTAGGCACAAGACGATTCGGTGCCCTCGGTGACTAATGAAGCCGGCGTTGTTCTACGTTTCTCTTTGGTGGAGTTGAGTCGTAGGAGAGCCGTACTATTAAGAGAAGGTCCGCGTCGGAATGGTAGGGTGGAATCACACGTACACTTGCCCCTCCTTTCCTTTCACTTTGGAGCTACCCATCGTTATCATGGTTGTGCGAAAAACAGACGACTACTGTTGTACTTGCGGTAGTACCGCAAGTACCAGCGATAGTACCGCATGACGAACCACGGTAGTACCGCCCCTCGGTAGCGGTAGTACCAGCGGTACCTTGCCTAGTGCCGCTCGGTCGCGGTAGTAGGGCGGATGTAATTTTTACATCCGCGCCCCTCACGGTAGTACCACTCCTTGGCGCGGTAGTACCGCCAAGACTGCCTAGTGCCGCTCGGTCTTGTAGTAAGGCGGATGTAATTTTTACATCCGCGGCACCCACGATAGTACCGCTGCGTTCGCATGGTAGTACTGCGGGGGCCCACGGTAGTACCGCTCTCTTGGAGTTGTAGTACCGTGGCCCTTCGCGCTTAGTACCGCTGCGTCGCGGTAGTAGGCGCGGATGTAATTTTACATCCGTGCCTACCACGGTAATACCGCGCCTTGCGGCGGTAGTACCGCGTCGGGTTTTGCACCACCCTAGTTTACTGCGAAGTAGGCGCGGATGAAATTTATTTCGTCGCGCCCTTCGAACCGTGACCCTCCGCCTTGCGGTAGTACCGCAAGGGGAGCGATAATACCGCGCCCGTGTAGTACTACTTCTAGCTCGAGCTTGTTCCGGCTGCAGTGCAGCTGCCACGGTAGTACCGTGGTCTCCCACGATAGTACCACAGCGCCGTCAGCGGTAGTACCGCTCCCTTGAGCGGTAGTACCGTGAGTCGCAAGCAGAACTAGTGGATAACGGTTGGATCTTTTCCCGACTATATAAGGGATGTCTTCTACCTCTAGTTGACTACCTCTTCCACCTCTAAGCTCCATTGTTGCTCCAAGCTCCATTTTCGCCGATCTCTCTCCTAGCCAATCAAACTTGTTGATTTGCTCGGGATTGGGTGACAAGGGCCCGATCTACACTTCCACCAAAGGATATTTGATTCCCCCACTTATCCCTTGCGGATCTTGTTACTCTTGGGTGTTGAGCACCCTAGGCAGTTGAGCGTCACCTCGAAGCCATACTCCATTGTGGTGAAGCTTCGTGGTGGTGTTGTTGTTGGGAGCCTCCGATTGTTGTGGAGATTGCCCCAACCTTGCTTGTAAAGGTTTGGTCGCCGCCTTCAAGGGCACCAATAGTGGAATCACGGCATCTCGCATCGTGTGAGGGCGTGAGGAGAATCTGATGGCCCTAGTGGCTTCTTGGGGAGCATTGTGCCTCCACACCGCTCTAACGGAGACGTACTTCCCCTTAAAAGGAAGGAACTCCGGTAACACATCCTCGTCTCCACCGTCTCCACTCTTGGTTATTTCGTGCCTTTACTTTCATAAGCTTACTTATTGTTACATCTCTTGCTTGCTTGCTTGCTAGTTGTTATTGCATCATATAGGTTGCTCACTTAGTTGCATATCTAGACAACCTATTTGTTGCAAAGTTTAATTTGGTAAAGAAAAGCTTAAAATTGTTAGTTGCCTATTCACCCCCTCTAGTCAACCATATCGATCCTTTCAATTGGTATCGAGCCTCGTCTCTTTATTAAGGACTTTACCGTCCAAGAGTATGGTTGACACCCACGATGGTGTGGAGGAACACTCGGTGTGAATCCTATCTCATCTTCGACGAAGGGGAGCCTCGGTCTCGTGAGGAGTTCAATGTGGCTTTAGACACATTGAAAACCTCCATGACGGCCGAGGTCAAAAGCATGTTTAATGATTTCTTAGAGGGACTTAAATTATCTACCGCACCTATGAAAGTGGGTGATCCTACTAACAAGGTGACGGATGCTTTCTCCGACAAGGGGGAAGCTAACAATGAAAAGAGTCCTTCTACTAGTGGTAGAAATGGTACCGGCATCTTTGCCCATGTGGAACCCCCAGTCTATGGAGGGCCAATCCCCTCCACTCATTTGAATCATGCCGGTCCACCTCCTAAGTATGAAAAGGGTGTAGATTTTGATAATTGGGTCTATCGCTTTAAGCGTCATTTGAAACATGTGAATACTAACCTTTGGAGAGTCATTGAAGAAGGTTTTTATCCTCATGACCCAAGCAACTTCACCCCTCGAGAAGCCGTGGACAATCAATTCAATGAGAGTGCTCTCTTCATCATTAAAGATGCAATTCTTCCGAAGATCTCCTCACCTTGACCCCATGTCGTGGCTAAAGAAGCATGGAAATGTGTTGAGGGCCTCTATCGTGGAAGTGCTAGCATTCAACGGTCCAACTATGAAGTGGTGCAAGATGAAGCCGACGAGTTTGCAATGAAAGAAGATGAAGAACCTCGTGAGCTCTTTCGAAGAGTGACCAAACTCATGCGGTGGCACTTCGAGATCATGGAAGCAAGGACACGGATGACAATTGGATCAAGCAAAAGTTCCTCAAGGCCATGATGCCCTACAACAAAGCCATGTCCTCCGTCATTCGTCAACGAATCGGACTTCCACACCATGACCTCAAGTGAAGTGTTGGATGAGTTCGTTGCAATGAGCATCTTGGACAAGACCGCCAAAAGCGGTGCTCCGTTCTCAAAGAGCTAAGAAGCCTAACCTTGCCTTGAAGGCCAAGCTCATTGTCGAAGAAGAGGAAGAAGTGGAAGATGAGGAAAGCAACCCCGAAGACACCAAGTTCGACTACCATGAGCACATGGCTCTTGCTTCAAGACAATTTTGGAGCAAGAAGAGCTCAAGACCCAACTTCAACAAGAACAACTCAAGTGGCGTCAAGGGCAAGCAACGAGTTAGAACTTGCTTCAACTGTGGCAATGTGAGTCATTTCGTTGCGGATTGTCCTTATGAGAAGCGGGAAGACAATGGTGGCAAGTTCATTCGGAAAGACAAAGCCAAGTCCGTCCCCAACAAGAACAACTTCGCCAAGAAGACTCCCTCTCGTGGGTTGGTGGTTCAAGAAGAATACCAAGAGGATGACGATGATGATGAGAATGAAGAAGCAATGGCCATGGCATCCATTGCCATTGCTACTCCTCGGGTGTCTCTCTTCGAATCACCCAACGAAAACATCACCGCTAGATGCCTCATGGCGAAGGCCTCAAACAAGGTAACCCCCAACATCACAACCACCGTGGAGGATTGCATTGATGGACATGTTGAGTCTAATGAGGAAGTGAATGAATTTGAGCCCTTCATGAGTAAGCTCAAGGGAAAGTCCAAGAAGCACTTTGTTGCTCTCTTGGAACAACTTGGTGAGGCCAATGACATGATCGAGGCTCACGAAGAAACCATCTCCAAGATGGAAGGTCATAGTCGTGACTATGCCGATGAGATATCGGATCTCTCTAATGCTCTTAAGGAAGAGCGTGTGCATCGTTTGACTCTTGAGGAGTCACACAATGATGCCCATGCTAAGTTAAAGAAAGATCTTGATCATGCTCTTGTCATGTCTCGTGTGCTAACCTCCGAGAAGGCTAAACTTGGGGTTGATCATGCTAGACTCAAAGAGGAGTTTGAGATACTTGACAAGGCCCACAAGGTCTTAAAGGGTACTCATGCTAGCCTCAAAGAGTCTCATGCTCAACTCCAAGTTAAGCTAATCAAGGAAAAAGCCACCTTTCCTCATATGGTATTAATTGATAATGCATGTGCTACTAACCCTTGTTGTGAGCATGTGCATCTTGTGGAGGAAAATGCTAAGTTGAAGGATCAACTTGAGAAGGGCCTTGTGACTTGCATTCAAGGTGAGAAAAACCTCAACGACCTTTTGAGCAATCAAAAGGAAGTTGTGGCAAGAAGGAATTGGGTTTGCACCCAAGTCCAAGAGCAAGAAGAAGAAGAACAACAAGGCCAATCGTCCTCCTCCCCTCAAACAAACGTTTGTGAAAGAAGGAGACGGAGCCTCCAAGAAGAAGAAGGAGAAAGTGAAGGAAGTTGATGTCCAAAAGGGCAAGAACGTTTCCTCAAACAAAGCCGGCGACTTTAACCCTTCATATGTGTTGTGCCGTGCTAGTGATGGACATGTTTATGCTAAATTTGTTGGTTCTCCTTATGAGTACATTGAATGGTCTATTTGGGTTCCCAAGGCCCTTGTCACTAACATCAAAGGACCCATTACTAAATGGGTACCTAAAACCAAGCATTGATCTCGTGTAGGTGTTTGCTTCCGGTGGGGGATCATGGTTGCTCGATAGTGGAGCAACAAATCATATGACCGGGAGCAAGGACTTGGTGGTGGATGTGCAAGAGATTCCATCTATGCCCACCAATGTCGAGTGGGGTGATGCATCACATTCTAAGGTATTGGGTCTCGGCAAGGTTGTCATTTCTCATGATCTAACGATCGAGAAAGTCATGCTTGTTGAGTCCCTTGCATTCAATTTACTTTCCGTTCGTCAACTTGCACTCATGGGCTTTGCCACATTCTTTGATATTGATACCATGGCCCTCTTGTGGAGCAAGACTCTTAAAGTAGCCTTTGTTGGGCATGTCGAGAACGCTCTCTATGTGGTTAACTTTTCGGAGCAACCCACTAAGACCGCGACATGCCTAATGGCTAAAGTTGACGTGGGATGGCTTTGGCATCGCCGTTTAGCCCACGTCAATATGAGATCTTTGCAAAGTCTCCTCAAGGGGACCATGTTCGTGGACTAACAAATGTGAGTTTTGCCAAAGATCGTGCTTGCAAGTGCTTGTATCGAAGGAAAGCTTCATGAAAAGGCTCACCCTCCTCAACCATCATCTACTCGAAGAGACCCTTGGAGCTCCTTCACATGGATCTCTTTGGGCCTCCATCTTTGATAGTCTTGGAGGAAGAAAGTATTGCTTGGTGATTGTGGATGATTATTCAAGATACACTTGGGTATACTTCTTCAAGAGGAAGAGTGAGACCCAACAAACCGTCATCAACTTTGCAAATGAAGCTCAACGTCAACATAATGCAAAAATCTTGACAATAAGAAGCAACAACGGCACCGAGTTCAAGAACTACACCTTGGATGAGTTTCTTAGTGACGAGGGGATCAAGCATCAATATGCGGCACCTTATACCCCTCAACAAAATGGTGTTGCGGAGGAAGAACCGGACGTTGATGGATGCGGCAAGGACCATGATGGCGGAGTTCAAGTCTCCATACAACTTTTTGGCCGAAGCCATCAACACCGCATGTCATGCATCCAATCGGCTCTATCTTCGCAAAGGCTTGAACAAGACTCCTTATGAGATCCTCACCGGCAACAAGCCCAACCTCAAGTACTTCCGGGTGTTCGGTTGTAAGTGTTTCATTCTCAAGAAAGGTGTTCGGTTGTCTAAATTTGAAGCTAGAGCTCATGAGGGCATATTTGTTGGTTATGCTACAAACTCTCATGCTTACCGTGTCCTCAACAAGTCCACCGGACTCATTGAGGAGACGTGTAACGTGGAGTTTGATGAAAATAACGGCTCCCAAGTGGAGCAAAGTGGTACTTGTGATATAGGTGATGAAATTCCTCCCCAAGCCATAAGAAGAATGGGTATTGGTCACATCCTACCCATTGAGGAACCCCTTGTGGCCGAAGGAGAAGGACAATGCTCTACTCAAGTAGAGCCATCACCTCATCAAGACCCACACGCTTCCGAAGAACAATGTGAAGGCCCTCAACCTCGTGAACAAGACCAAGGGCAAGATCTACCTCAAGAAGGTGAGGAACCACTAAATGATGCCCAAGGTCAAGTTCTCCCCTCGAGCTAGTTCAAGATCAAGAGCAACCTCAAGATCAAGAACAAACTCAAGACGGCGCCAAGATCATCAAGTCAACCCTCCTCCTTCCACACCCGAGGAGGAATTAGAGCGTCGTGCCAAGATTGCTTCAAGCTCACCACCCAAGGCCATCTCATGGAAAATGTGGTTGGAAGCCTACGAAAGGGTAAGCACTCGTAGACAATTGGCAAACTATTGTGAACATCACGCGTTTGTCTCTTGTGTTGAACCCCAAAAGGTCTATGAGGCGCCAAGACCCGGATTGGCTCAATGCCATGCATGAAGAACTCAACAACTTCGAGTACAACAAGGTGTGGAGATTGGTGCCAAGACCATCCGGAACCACAATGTCATTGGGACCAAGTGGATCTTCAAGAACAAGCAAGATGCCCATGGGAACATCATTCGCAACAAGGCAAGATTGGTAGCACAAGGCTACTCCCAAGTCGAGGGTATCGACTACGGTGAAACCTTCGCTCCCGTTGCTCGTCTTGAATCCATTCGTTTGTTGATTGCTTACGCTTCCCATCACAACTTTAAGTTGCAACAAATGGATGTGAAAAGTGCTTTTCTTAATGGTCCCATTAATGAGTTGGTCTATGTCAAGCAACCCCCCGGGTTCGAGGATCCCTACTTTCCGGATCATGTGTATCAACTCGATAAGGCACTCTATGGCCTTAAACAAGCCCCACGTGCGTGGTATGACCACCTTACCGAGTTGCTACAAGATCGTGGTTTTGAAGTAGGGCTAATCGACCCTACTCTTTTTACTAAGAAGGTCAACGGGGAGTTGTTTGTATGCCAACTATATGTTGATGATATTATCTTTGGTTCCCCTAACAAAGCTTTCAATGAAGAATTTGCCGCTCTCATGACCTCCAAGTTTAAGATGTCTTCGATGGGAGAGTTGAAGTTCTTCCTTGGTTTCGACATCAAGCAAAGAAGAGAAGGAACCTTCATCAACCAAGCCAAATATACTCAAGACATGCTTAAAAGATTCAAGCTAAGTGATGTCAAGCCGGCTACTACACCAATGCCTACCAAGTGCCAACTTGACATCGATCCCAATGGTAAAGCGGTGGATCAAAAGGTATATCGCTCCATGATTGGCTCCTTGCTTTACCTTTGTGCATCTAGACCGGATATCATGTTGAGTGTGGGGATGTGTGCACGTTTTCAAGCCGCACCAAAGGAAAGTCACTATGTGGCGGTCAAGCGAATCTTTCGATATTTGGCTCATACCCCAAACTTTGGCTTATGGTACCCAAGAGGAGCAAACTTCAAGCTTGAAGGTTTCACGGATTCCGATTGGGCGGGAGACAAAGTGGATAGGAAGTCCACTTCCGGAGGGTGCCAATTTCTTGGTTGCTCTTTGGTAAGTTGGTCTTCCAAGAAGCAAAGTTGTGTGTCTCTCTCGTCCACCGAAGCGGAGTATGTGGCGGCCGGTAGTTGTTGTGCTCAACTCCTATGGATGAGGCAAACTTTAAAGGAGTACGGTGTCATTTGTGACAAAGTGCCTCTTTGGTGTGATAATGAAAGTGCCATCAAGATTTCTCTCAACCCGGTGCAACACTTCAAGACGAAGCACATTGAGATTCGATATCACTTCATTCGGGATCACATTAGGCGAGGGGAGATCGAGCTCAAGTATGTCAACACTCATGATAACCTTGCAGATATTTTCACGAAGCCCTTGGATGAAGCAAGATTCCGCGAGTTAAGGCATGAGCTAAATATCATTGATTTGAGCAATGTGACTTGAACCCGTGCACCCCCCACCACACTGAACTTGTTGTCTAGTCTAGGTGTAGGCATGGACATAGGGGGAGTATTGTTCTCTCAATGAACTCTTCCTCCCCCCATTATGCTTAAATAGATCACCTCTTTCACATTCACCATTTTTGATGGTACCTGTGCTTCAAAGACGAGTTTTGGTCATGGGCCCAAGGATAATTCTTCGCGGTGCCATACCATCCAACTCAAACATAGGTGGCTTCGGCCACCGCCCTCTCCTCAAGAGGTTTTGTCACTTAGGGATTGCCTGTTGTTCAATTGGTATGTGCTTGTGTTTGTGCTGTTTTGGGTTGTGTTTGTTTTTGATGCAAAGGCACTTTTCTCCCTTGTTCGAAACCCTCGGTGGCTTGAGCTCACGGTACTACATGGTCGGTCACGCAGTACTACATGACCTATCACGGTACTACATCACTGATGGGAGCATCGTATTACCGTCCCCAAGCGGCAGTAATTTTTTACTGCCGCCTGGTTGAGCGTACTACCGCCTCGGCGCGGTACTTCCGCCCGGGCGGTACTACCGCGATGACCTGCAGTACTACCGCGCCGGTTCGGGCGCGTGGGGATAAGGTCGGGCAGGGGGAGTTCTAACTCCCCCATACCCATTTGTCCCTTCTCTCCACATCGCCCTTTCCTCTCTCGTGCTCACGAATGGAGCCGGCGTTCGTCGCCGGATCTCCTCCACCGGCTGCCCTCCCGTGATTCCGTTCGGTGGGATCATTCCCCACCCCGTGCTCTTGCTATGGACCAAGGTTTTTCCCCAAATCCTTCTCCGTTTAGATTGTTTTTGGTTCTTCTAGGTTTTGGGGAAGGCTTGTGTGTTCTTGAGGTTCTTAGTCTAGATCTCTGCAAGAGTAGGATGAAGGAGTGTGGTATTGCATAGGATTTACACTTGTATTGTTGTCTTGCACTAGATCTGATCACCGTAGCACCGCCATGGCTTCGCGGGTCTTTTCAGATTCAAATCCGCTAGATCCGACGCGGCGCGGTACTACCGCCCGTAGGGAGCGGTACTACCGCTCTCGCGGTACTACCGCCCCTAGGGCGCGGTACTACCGCGCGCGGTGCGGTACTAAAGCCTTACTTCTGCCCCAGCCACAGTACTACCGTGACCCCTCACGGTACTACCGCGTCTGGAGCTGTACTAAGACTTTAGTATCGCACCCCATGGCAGTTCTACCGTCGCTCACATCTATCGCATGCCAACTTTCTCGTTTATCTTCTATGGGTTTATGTGCTGTCTTATAGCCTTTGCATTGATCCTTTTCGATTTGTTTTGGTGCTTTGCGTGTGTGTTTTAGGTGGTGGCTCTCGCCGGGCCAATCCCGTTCGTGACACTGGTTCCAAGCGTCTGCAAGAACCGGAGAAGTTCGAGGATCATCTGATCGAGCGCAATGTCAAGTCCACCGCCAGAAGCACAAGGAGCCCGCCAGGCATGGATGAGATAGGCGCTCAAGAGTATGTCCGTCTCGTGCAGCTTCACCCATATCGTCCCCACGCCCACTATCGAGGGTGTGAACTGTTGCGAACAAGACTCAAACCCAGATCTACTTGGATGTCATCAAGAACAAGCGAGAATACCAATGTGGAGGTGAAGTGGATTGAGATGCACCACATGAGGAAGGACAAGTTTCGTGACTACTTTGGGGAGGCTCGGACTTGGTGGAGCAGTTTGGAATTGAGCATGTGATCTCGTTCCACATGGACTATGACCACGAGATCATCTGTCGGTTCTTTGCCTCGGTGTACTTTCACACCAATGATGAGAGAAGGATGACGTGGATGACCAATGGCCGCCAGATATACGCTACGGAAGGAGTTCATGGATTTACTTCAAGTTGCTTGATGATGGACTTGACACTCTGTTGGTGTTCGCCCTCACGGCAATTCGACTCTGGCGACAAGGACAAGCTCACTCCGTTCATGGTTGAGAAGAAGCTCGCCACTGGCAAGATAATCTTGGTTCTCAACCCGTTTCTGGATATCATGTACCGCATCTTCCGCAACTCTCTGTTCCCACGCATCGGTGACAAAGACAAGGTTCATGCCTACATGGTGGACATGATGCTTCTATGCGAGGAGGCTCGCTCGTCTCAGACTCAGCCACTTGATGTCTCTCACATCATGTGGTGTGAGCTTCGGTTTGTTGTGTTCAACCGCAAGGTGCCTATTTATGGACCCTACCTGTTTCTGCTGATTTCGAAGACTTGGGAGAAGATGTACCCTGAGGAGGAGTTCCTGGCTCCTGACTGGATTCGCCATGAGCCCATTTGTCTGAGGGTCAAACCCAACTGGGCCAACACCGCTACTCGTGCTGAGGCATCTACTGCTAGGGCTGCTGCTGTTGATGAGGATGCTGCTGGAGCTGAGGATGTTGCTGGGGGCCGTCCTACTAGGCCCACTCAGAGTGACTCTAGGCCATCTTGGGCCAAGAGGTTGACGGATAAGATGAAGTCTCTTTTCTGCATGCAAGCCAAGGGACAGTACAGGGCTCACGTGGAGTCTAAGGAGAGTCGTCGCCGGCACAACAAGATCTTGCAGCTCTATGGCGAGGATGTGTCTGGCGGGTCTGAGGAGCGCATCACTCCTGAGACCGAGTGGATGGAGAAGCAAGGATACAAGTGGACTGATTCTGAGGAGGAGGCCGAGGAGTCCGTTCCACCATGGAGGAGTCTCACGAAGAGGTGGGATAGCTTCTGCTTGAGCCACCTCTTGTGTGTTTAGGTGTCCTCTCTGCCTTTTTGGCGTCTCGATGCCAAAGGGGGAGAGAGAGTAGGGATTTGGATTTGCGAGTTTGTGTTTTTGCCCGTTGAACTCTTTGCTGCTTTTATCGTTTGAACCTTGGTTATCTTATCTCATATGGTGTAAGACATATGCACTCTATCTATCCTAGCCAGCTTGTGTTGTATTGTGCTACTTTCACGCTATGCTAGGCTTATTATCATGTCTTGGTCTCTAAAATATAGGGGGAGTGTTGATCCTAGTATGTGTGCCATGCAGTCCAAAGCATTCATATATAGTGCACACATCTAGGGGAGCCCGTCTATATTTTAGAGGAGTGGGTTTGCCACGCTTTAAACATATCTTATCTATGTGCAAATCCGTGTTGTCATCAATACACCAAAAGGGGAGATTGTAAGGGCATATTTATCCCTAAGTGTTTTGGTGATTGATGACAATACTGTCTTGGACTAATCGTGTGCCTTGAGTCCCACAGATACTTCATCATTAGGCACAAGACGATTCGGTGCCCCTCGGAGACTAATGAAGTCGGCGTTGTTCTCGTTTCTCTTTGGTGGAGTTGAGTCGTAGGAGAGCCGTACTATTAAGAGGGGTCCGCGTCGGAAAGGTAGGGTGGAATCACACGTACACTTGCCCTCCTTTCCTTGCACTTTGGAGCTACCCATCGTTATCATGGTTGTGCGAAAAACAGACGACTCTCGCTGTACTTGCGGTAGTACCGCAAATACCAGCGGTAGTACCGCTGACAACCACGGTAGTACCGTCCCTCGGGCGCGGTAGTACCGCGATACCTTGGCCTAGTGCCGCTCGGTCGGTAGTAGGGGCGGATGTAATTTTTACATCCGCGCCCCTCACGGTAGTACCGCTCCTTGGTAGCGGTAGTACCGCCGACTGCCCTAGTGCCGCTCCGTGCGATAGTAGGGCGGATGTAATTTTTACATCCGCTGCACCCATGGTAGTACCGCTCGTTCTGTAGCGGTAGTACTGCGGAGTCCACGGTAGTACCGCTCTCTTGGAGTTGTAGTACCGTGGCCCTTCGCTTAGTACCGCTGCGTCATGGTAGTAGGCGCGGATGTAATTTTTACATCCGTGCCTACCACGGTAGTACCGCGCTTTGCGGTAGTACCGCGTCGGTTTTTGCACCACCTAGTTTCTGCGAAGTAGGCACGGATGAAATTTATTTCGTCGCGCCCTTCCTGAACCGTGACCCTCGCCTTGCGGTAGTACCGCAAGGGGAGCGATAATACCGCCAGCGATAGTATCGCTTCTAGCTCAGCTTGTTCCGGCTGTGCAGCTGCCATGGTAGTACCGTGGTCTCCCACGGTAGTCTTCATACCCGTCATGGTAGTACCGCTCCCTTGGAGCGGTAGTACCGTGAGTCGCGCGAACTAGTGGATAACGGTTGGATCTTTTCCCGACTATATAAGGGATGTCTTCTACCTCTAGTTGACTACCTCTTCCACCTCTAAGCTCCATTGTTACTCCAAGCTCCATTTTCGCCGATCTCTCTCCTAGCCAATCAAACTTGTTGATTTGCTCGGGATTGGGTGACAAGGGCCCGATCTACACTTCCACCAAAGGATATTTGATTCCCCACTTATCCCTTGCGGATCTTGTTACTCTTGGGTGTTGAGCACCCTAGGCAGTTGAGATCACCTCGAAGCCATACTCCATTGTGGTGAAGCTTCGTGGTGGTGTTGTTGTTGGGAGCCTCCGATTGTTGTGGAGATTGCCCCAACCTTGCTTGTAAAGGTTCGATCACCGCCTTCAAGGGCACCAATAGTGGAATCACGGCATCTCGCATTGTGTGAGGGCGTGAGGAGAATCTGATGGCCCTAGTGGCTTCTTGGGGAGCATTGTGCCTCCACACCGCTCTAACGGAGACGTACTTCCCCTTAAAAGGAAGGAACTCCGGTAACACATCCTCGTCTCCACCGTCTCCACTCTTGGTTATTTCGTGCCTTTACTTTCGCAAGCTTACTTATTGTTACATCTCTTGCTTGCTTGCTTGCTAGTTGTTATTGCATCATATAGGTTGCTCACTTAGTTGCATATCTAGACAACCTATTTGTTGCAAAGTTTAATTTGGTAAAGAAAAGCTTAAAAATTGTTAGTTGCCTATTCACCCCCTCTAGTCAACCATATCGATCCTTTCAGCAGCGACGATGCAAGTCTTTAGGCTTTCCAAACCAAAGTCGGGGATACGGTTCAGAAACCGAGAGATTAGCGGTAGCAGAAACAGCAGAGGAGGAGAGCAACGCATCTCTATAGGGGGTGCAGCTAGGCGCGGCCAGGGACGTAGGCTGGCCACAGCGGGCAGCTGGAGCGTCGCCAACATTAGCAGAGGAATCCGCGCACAGACCGGCCAACGATTGGCCTATAGCATGCGGCAACGGCGTAATGCAAGGAGCTGAGGGTGGTAAGCGCGGGGCTAATCGATTACAGGGCGACGCGTTTCCGCCTGAAACCGAGCGCCTCTCATGCAGGCGTGTCGCGAGATCCCCGAAATCCAGGGCACGTGGAACCGTGACAGTCAAGAGATTGCAATCTTGTGGCAGGGACGAAACGCACGAAGGACGAGGACCGAGGAGGGATAGCAGGAGGGAGTTAGCCGCCCATGTACAACTACGTGCATGCGCCCATGCACGAGCCTCCCCCGGTGCGCGACGCACAGAAAGGCCAAGATTAGAAAGAGACATGCTAACCGAGATAAACCCTGACCTCCATGGATCACGGAGCACAATCTCCTTAGCAATGCACTCATGAGCTACCTGAAAAAAGAAAGAGCCCCCCTGATAGGCCTGGACATGGTAGCCGTTGGCACAGCCCCCGAACCAGGTGACCAGGAGGTAGGCAAAAGTTGTGGGCGAGAACGAGACACCGTCGTTGAGGACGACGTCGAGCACCCCGGCCGACCTGCAGCGACCGGCCACCGCTGAAACGATGCCGCAGCCATACTTGGACAGCATGGCATCCTCAAACCTAGAACCGTCCATGGAACAAGCCAAAGAGCCCTAGAACCCCTAAGCTAGACCAAGGAGAACAGCGAGACGTCGGAGCGGCAACATGCATCAAGGTTGGCTGTGGTTCAGAACGTGCACTACGAGGACTGACCTGGAGACCAGCGGAAAACCGTGGGCGAAGGGGGCCGTTGATCCTGACCTGAACCTCAAGCTGTGCGGCGGAGCTCGGTGTTAGTGGACGTCGGGCCCGAATGGTGCACGACGGTTTGGTGTACGCCGATGTCGGGTAAGCAGACGGCGGTGAGCTCATGCCTCCTAGCTCTCTGGGTGGACACCGTGCCCAGGTGACACACGGCGGGGCGGAGCGGAAGCCGGTGGGTGGACGCCGTGCCCGAGTGGCGCACGGCGGTGCGGTGGCCGCCGCTCGCTCAGCCTCTACCTCCTCCTCCTCTCAATCATCAAAATCACTTCGGACAAAACTTATATGCGGACTAAAAAGGACCGGAGGGAGTACATGTTTTGTTGTTGTATTTATCTTTGCTTTCCCCCGTTATTTTCTTTGGTTTCTCTCTCCTTTTGGAGTTGTATAGCCTTTCTTATTCTTTTGGATCTTATTTTTTATTTATTTTCTAAAAAACAATAAAAATACATAGTAGAGTCCTGTTGTTTTCGTAAAAAGAAGTCAAATAGTGCACCAAAATTTAAAAGACGATTGAACTCTAATGATTGTTTTGGAATATCAAGGATTGTTTGTTCTTACACTATCCTTACACTGTGATATTGAATTTATTTTGCGTTGTTTGCTCTTACCCTGTCCTTCAACAAAAAATTTATATGAGGAGTATGAGAAATAAAGGACTACAATTGATTTTTACCGCATCATCAGAGTGACCAATCTAAAGAGGGTGGTAGGCTATATAAAACAAGATATCGACCACTGACAATCTGTTAGATGCTTGCCTCTTAGACCGAAATGTCATTTTCCTAGTTAGCCATTTCCAAAAAAAAAATGTCGTGCTCAATCGTTTGCACCAATAGTCTCTTTGTTCAAACTATAGAGCGCATAAGTATAGATGCATTCAACATTTCATAATTTTGATCATTGCTCCCATCATTCTCAAAAGAATGGTGTCAGCTTAAAAGGGCGCAGGAGACTACCTCACCCCGCGGCCCCTCTTCGTGCTTTAGTGATTCCTAATGTGGCGTATGGTTCCGAGTGTTTTCCCTCCTTAGTCTACGCCAAATGAACGATGACGTGCACATAGGAAGCAAAAAACACCTACGTTTGCCTCCTTAATCTAAGCCGATGAATGATAGCGTGCACATATGAAAGACAAAAGCACGTGTTTTCCTCCTTAATCTACGCCTTATGAAAGTGCACTGAAGTATGTAGTTTTGGAAATAAACTTCCATGTTTTTCCTCCTTAATTTGGGAACTAATTATCTTTTAAAGCTGTATGTTAAGAAACTATCATCGCCTTCTTGAAAGGAATGGTAAAATAAGCAAAGTTATGGATAAAAAAATATTATCGTCGGTATACATTGTGAGTATGATTTGACTATCTTGTGGGGCATACTATAAGGGAAATCCATAGTCAAATTTAAGCGTGGATTATATTTTGAGAAAAAGAGACCAGTTTCCTTTTTCATAAAGTAGAAAAGGCACTATGCGCCGATATATCACGACATATCGCCAACAGAATCAGCTGTCCCATTATCTACACATGCTGGAGGGAAATAATAAAAAATCACCCACGCCTCACCACTAACGACGAGAAGAGAAAGAGATTCCTCCCCTCCGCTGTACTAATACAGGGAAGCTCCCAGTCAGGCTTGCCTTTGGAGCCTTGCCCTTTCCCCTAGACTCCCCAGCCCCAGAGGCCTCAACACCTACCAAACAAGCCTTTCTTACCAGCTGCATCCAAGCCTAGCTACCTCTCCTCCCTCCCCCTCCGTCTGCTGAGGTGCTCATGGCCTCGAGCTCAAACCCGGTCAGCATGGACATGGACCCGCCCGTCCTCTCCATCGCCGTGGAGCACAGCCCGCCGGAGTCGCGCCTGGTTCAGCTCGGCGTCAAGTCCTGGCCCAAGTGAGTACCGACCGATCGCCGGTGCCAGCTATTTCTTGATTCTTCGTTCCATCATTTCCATGGCGGGGGTCTAAGTGGGCGTGTGCAACGGTTAAATCTTGTGTGCCGTGCTCCGTGCTCGTGCAGGTGGGGCTGCCCGACGGGGAAGTTCCCGGTGAAGTTCGACGCGAGGCAGACGTGCTACCTGGTGAAGGGCAAGGTGAGGGCGCACATCAAGGGGTCGTCCGAGTGCGTGGAGTTCGGCGCCGGCGACCTCGTCGTCTTCCCCAAGGGGCTCAGCTGCACCTGGGACGTCGTCGCCGCCGTCGACAAGTACTACAAGTTCGATTCGTCTTGACTTTGCCGGGTTCGCGGTGACTAATTCGCCTCCTGATTTAGATTGGTGACTGTGTTAGCCTCATTCTCTAGCTAATTTGCTAGACCATATCCGTCTCTATTGGCTTCGTTGTGTGTAGTAGGGAAAAAATCGGCGTGAGTGAGGTGAGGGGCATCTAGCTCTCCTGTGTAGGTTCCTAGTTATTCAGTTGCCCCCCCAAAACCGGTCAATGCAGTGGCCGTTCAAAGTATTCTTATTTATTGCCCTGAGTGCAGTGCAAATCCGTTTTGAATGCCTTCTTTGACCAGCCACCATCAGTGGACGGCATTGTCTATGGGCACCTTCCTTTTCTTCTTTATGAGCAGCGTTACAGGGCCAGGGGTGTGTGTGGCTATCGACCACACACAGCACTTACTAAGCTTTAAGAGTGTGATAAAGCATGGCTGAGAGATGAGAATTGGCTTGTGCTTTATTTATAAAGCGGGGCTAGAGCCTGTTCGAGAGATGAGAATTGATCGAGTTCCAGTTTCTATCATCTTATCTCGCATACTCTCTCTCTCTCTCTTACAGATAGTAAAAAATTGGTGTCAACATCATTATAGTCTTAATAAAAAGTCTTAAAATAGCATGAGCTTGCCAACTATCTAGTGTTAAGTGTATAAAAAAAAAATTACAATTTTGGCAGCCCATTTCGCCACCCTAGATCGGCCCCCTGCTAGAACCCCTGCCCTCAAACAAACAAAAGAATGACCGTCCGCTGATAGATACAAATTTACCGAAAATGGCTAATGAAAGATTTTATTTATAGATTGCCATCATAGAGAACGTAAATAAAACTTCTCTACTTTTAAGTAATGTTGACTCATAATACACATAATAATATTTAATTAGTCATGTGAAATATTACATGTTTCATGGAGAAAAATATTTTATTTATAATTTATATATTTTACCTTTTTTGTGGAAGATATATTTTACTTATATAAAAAGCAACAAGGGAAGATATGTGTTAGAGCCGGCGGATATTCAAAATGGCCTGCTGGAGGATATGCTTCCACATGTAAAAATTAGTTCTACAAATGTAAAAAAAAGTCCATAATTCTGTTCACATGTATTTGTTTGTGACTCGTTGGATTTATGTAATTTTTAATGCAAAAAACAAAAGAATTGTGACATGTGCTAAAATAAATCGAATTAGTGCTTCAAAAGTTGCTTTTTACACCATGGGATTTTCTTTTCATTTTGGCCAAGATAACATATGACATATTTTTGTGGAATCTTACAGGAAGATAGAAGGCACAGGTATGCATGTTGTAAAACAATTCAGTTTTTTATTTTAAATATATTTTTACAATTTTACTTTCATCAGGGAGCATATATATATATATGCCCCTAGGAGACAAAATGTCGGCATCCTGCAAGCGGTGCCTATTTCCAAACACTATTACGCTATTTACTGATAGAGGGAGATCTTGTAATACAATTGTCATTAAAAGCACTTTTGTATTGCTATATTTCTTTGTACATCTTTATTAATATTTTAACAATAAGTATCAAAGTAATCTAACCTACATACAACTCGAAATCAAGTAAGAAGAAAGAAAATGAATAATAGTCATGTTACTACATTGTTTGGATCCAAATGTAGCAATTATATTCTAATCGGAACCCCACCCCACCCCACCCCCACACACACACACGGACACACAAATTTTTGTCTTGGGATAGGTTATTTTCATGTTTTTTGCATTTAAATCATATTATTTTTTCGTTCAATGTGATATGTGTCACTATCAAAACCTTTCTCATTATAGCTCATATTGTTGGATACTAAACTTGAAATGGAAGGCTATATACTCATCAATCGAAAACAAAAGAAATAATGGAAGTTCCATAAGAAACAAAATATATTTGAAGATTGAAGCTCAAAAGATCATGCGCACAAGGAGTCAAAACCTACTCTTTTGCCATCTTTTCGTATCATGAAAGGTCGACACAACATTTATGCACAACGGGTTGTAGGTGTCGTCACAAGGGATAGTCAACGACTAAGAGATAGCCATGTACGTAGACTTTTTCCCAAGTAATTAGCAGGAACACTACCTTTTAATTAGAAGAGGACATTTCTTTTACAAATATATACGCATTTTGACCGGCATAACAAATGACATGCCAAGATGACACGGACAAAAAAAGTCAATGGCTGACAGAACCGGAGAAATAAGATCTGAGTCCACCTTTATTGTCCCAAAATAGTTGCATACACCTAACAAGTTTTTCAACAACGGTTACCACCGGTTGCTTGGATTGACTAGATCAGGCATATTATTATAAGGATAATTATATATGATCTGAGTTGGTCTCGAACACAATTATAGAACCATAGGATGCGCTAAAATGTTTGTTAATACACCTATTGTACTCCTTAATTGGCCCTTCAAGTGAAGATGCTTGTAATAGTGTGAGTATTTTGTCTTCAATTAACAATGTATTAAAAAGAGGGAAGCTGCATGATTTTATGTTGTTTGAAGGCATCCACCCAACTCAAAAAAGAAGAAGGCACACACAACAAATATAATTACTCCCTTTGTTTTTATTTACTTCGCATATTAGCTTTGAGCAAAGTCAAACTTTATAAAGTTTGACCAGGTTTGTAGAAAACAATATGAACATCTACAGTAGTAACAAATTTATATGATGTGAAAATATATGCAATGATGAATCCAATAGTATTGATTTGATGGTGTGTATGTTAATATATTTTTCTACAAACTTGTTAAAAGTATTTAAGGTTTGACTTTAGACAAATCTAATATGCGGAGTAAATATAAACGAAGGGAGTACTATACAAGAGGGGGAAAGTTTTTTTTTTTTTTTGCTAAATACAAGAGGGGGAAAGTTGATTGATAAGAAAATGTCTTCACATGCTTTACTTGTAGCCAATTCTGGAACACGTGGTTAATTCTGAGGTAATTTTGAGGAATTAGGGGCGACAGGTCTTGAGAATTTTCCACTGAGCAAAAACGCAAGAAGAACGTTGTGTGTAAATGAAATGGTGTGGATTAAGGACCGATAAAATGATTTTTTTTTATACCCTTTTGGTTTGCCTGGATACATCCATTTCAGTTAATATGAGATCGAGGGAGTAGTGGCTTCGTACGGATACTAACAGCCAATGAATAATTTGTTAGGCAGCATGGGTGATGACACATGGTGCAAAAGAGATGAATCAACATGCCGAATTCTGCTGGTTCCCCGCCTCCTAGGCTCGTAGCTAGGTGGTTGAGCCTGGACTGAAATTGATGGCTGGAATTTGATACTTGGACCGGTATGCACGCATGGTCCGTGCCTCTGGACCGGCCGGCGTACTTGAGGTCGGTGGCAGGGCAGGGTGGTGGCTCGTTAATTCCTGTGGCTGCGATCCATTGCTGCCAAGCTCGTGGCTGGCTGTGACCGCTAGGTGCGCATGTGGTCCTGTTCACTTAATACTCGGCCACCGAAAGCGCGGTTGTGGCACGTGAGCCCTCGGCCCTTTAGGAATTTATCACTTTGACTGTTTATGTCTTTGTCGTTGTGCATTTAGCGACGCCTTTTTGACTGCGAGGGCAGATTCCGGATCAGATCCATATACCAATAGCTAGATCAGGCAGGGCGGTACGTGCACCCAGGTAGTCCTCCGTTTTGGAGGTAGTATATCAGTTTTTACGTGAGTAGAGTGGAGGTGTAAGTTTTGGTACCCTCTGCCCATGAATGTTGGCACGGGAGGGTGAGGAGTGTCCTGTTCCACATCGCGCTGCACGAGAGGTTCAGAGAGATGACGATCCATATGGTTCGTCATGTGTGGATATGGTCAGCAAAGAACGAGATGGTGCACCGTACGTCATCCTCCCTCCTTCAGCAAAGCTGTAGGCTTGTGCGCCAGCCGCAGCACCTGCGTCACCCCCGGCTCTTCTTTCAATGAATTCGTATACAGATACAGCCAGGGCGTCTCCAGAAATTTGGGGCCCCGGTGCGAAATGCAAACTGGGGCCCTAAAATTTCTAGAATACACGTCTTGTATAAAAGAAAATGAATAGATTAAAACACTACATAAATTTTAGGCTTGTCATGATAGTAAAACAACCTAGATTTTAAATGAGCAACTACCTTGGAAATTTTGGTGTGTGACAACTTGATCAACTAGCCTACTATATATCTTCCTAAATAATTTGATTGATGAACTGATGCATATGCACATAATATAGAGTACTTACAAAAATAATTATTCAACAGAACAAAATAGTCTAAATTAAATAGGATGCGGTTCGAACGCATCTGGTGGACAGATCGGCGATGCCCTCACCTTGGTATTGGCCACCGGTTGTCTCTACTTGTATGTTTTTTTAGAAAACGTGATATATTAAGAATAGAATAGAAAATAGTATTTACGGTTACAGGATGATGTTATAGCGCAGAAAAACTAGCAATCTACACCGGCGAAACTTGGCATTAAGCAACCTCTACGAAACCTGCCAGATGAGTCACCCAAACGTCCATTCACCATGACCCTTGTAATAGAAGAAGAGAGGACAAGAGCCGTGCATGATTTCAACGAGGAACGGCAATCCAGCACGGTCAAAAACAGGAGCTATATTAAGTTTGAGCATCAGAGAAGGCACCTTATTGCGATGCAGTTCCCGGACGGCTTGTTGTATCATAAGGAAATTCTTCATGAGAGCAGGGCTATGGGTTGCGCCTCCGGGCAGGAAACAAAGCGATCAAAGGAGATAACGCTGCTAGCCTCCGTCTCCATGCGGCGGCGGCGCACTTCGTCTCGGAAAAGATCGATAGATCGATCGCCTTCAAAAAAACACAATAGATCGATAGATCGATCAATCGGCAGGGTTGTGTGTCGATCCGGACTCGGGAAAAGCTCATTCATGAAATTGAGGAGCAGGCCCATTCGGGAGAGCCCTGGGCCTGTGCGAGTTGTGAAAATGGCCCAAAACAAAAACAAGTTCTAGACATTGACCCAAAAATGGGGCCCCTGGAATTTTGGGGGCCCTGTGCAGTTGCGTAGCCCGCACAGGCCCATGGATAGCCCTGGATACAGCTCTCCTGCATAGTGTCCAGCACCTGCCTGCCTACGCCCCAGTAGTGTAAAACCTGCCATCTTCGATGAAGAATGGCCAAACTTGTTCAACGGTACAACCTCTGAGGATTGAGAGAGGGGGGGGGGGGGACACAGCCTAGCCCTCGCCTAGCCTTCGCGCCGCTGGCCGCTCCAGCCGCGGCGGTCACATTCCATGTCGGTCGCCACTCCGGCGCCGGTAACCAAGCTCCTAGACACCGTCTCCGTCGTCCCTCTTCCCGATGGCCCTCTCCGATCACAAGTTCGACCAAGGTTTGGACGTTGAAGCTTACATCTGGAAGCAATATGGTGTTCCAATCAATAATTTTGAGGGAGGTAAATTCAAAGAATTCATCCTAGTGGCTGAGGTGACTCGCTCTAAACTCTGTATCAATGTGGACTCGATCAATCTCATGCTTCAATCTTGCTTTGGGGGGCATGCATCGCATTTCAAAGTTTCTTGTCTTCAGAATTGGTCTTTCAAATTCAGTATTTCCTTCAAAGATGTGGGTTTTGCTATTATCAAAGGGGGAATTGTGTCAATGATCTGTTCAATCTTGGCTTCTTTCTCTGGGGGAATGGCAGACCAGATTTCCAAAAAGAGTTCCGACTTTATCAACAAGAACTTGATAACGAATGGACTGTAGTGGATCAATCTAGCAATCGTAGATCCTACCCCGGGGTTGTTCAAACTCCTAGAATCTTTCAAGATCATAATTCCCCTACCAGATCCAGTAATCCACGTCTTTCTACCTGCCATCCTATAATTGTGCCCTCTGTCCAAGGAACAATGATGAAACATCTCAACATCTTTTCCGGGATTGTGATTTCGCGCTAAACTGTTGGCATTCCATCTTGGGTCATAGAAACAGAGGTATCGCAATTTTTGATGAGGTCTCGCTTGCCATTCAAGCACTGCCTGCCCCATTGCCATGGAGGTCATGATTATGGGCTGCTGGAATATCTGGATGCAAAGAAATGGGAAAATATTCAAGGCAAAAAAGGCATCGGTCCAAGCTTGGAAAATCTCCCTCGAGACAGACCTGCTTCTGCTCATGCACAGAGTGACTAAGTTCAGAGACCAATTTTCTAGTTGGATTGATCAGAATTTGAATTAATCTTTATGTTACCTTCATGATTCAACAAAAACAGGAGTGGTTTAAACATTTAGTTGTGTTGTCTCTGTATATATTGTACATTATTATTTTTAATGAAATTTCCGTAGAATTGTTCTACGGTTTCGGTTCAAAAAAACCTCCGAGGATTTTGGTACTGTGCAAATGTGCAATGCCATGTGAATGTATATTTTCTATCGTATCGCCTGTAAGGTTATGACAGAGAACCTGTAACCGACCGAATATTGCGATTAAGTCGACTGCATCACAATTTTATGCACTCCCGAATTGAATGTCGTGAAGTATTAGGGCATCTCCAACACTGACCCGGACAGCGTATCAGTTCATGGACCGGTGGAGTCTAGTTTACGAACAGTGATGCGAGAGCCAACCATCCAACCCTGTCTTCTAAAACTTTTGCCTCTTTTTTTCAAGTTCATAAGCTCAAAATAACTGCACAAATATGATTGAAAATGTTCAAATGTGAAATTTAAATATTACAATTCAACAAATTTTTAAGTTAAAAATAGTTTAAACTTGAATTCAACTAGCACAAATGTTCTGGTCCCCTTTAGCCACCCATAAATGCTCAACCAAATCTTCCCTAAGTTGCTCATGGTTTGCTCAATGCCGAATTTGTTGATGCATTTGAATAAACTCATCATATGTGGCCAGATTTTGATATGAAAGTTGGATAGGATCATCCATGTTCTCAAATTCAAGAGTTGCGGCAGCAACTACACACTCATCCTCCATAATCATGTTGTCCATGGTCGCACAACATGTCATCACCTCCCACAAGGTCTCCAGATCTCATTGTTTAACAGATTCAAGAACAAGTGCAAAACTGGCACGGAGCATTCCAAATGCCCTCTCCACATCCCTTCTAGCTCCTTCTTGTCTTTGAGAAAAGTGAGACCTTTTCAGACTAAGGCCCTGTTTGTTTCGGATTCTGGGACCAAATTCAGCTTTGCCAGTGAAGCCAAATCTGGAATCTGAAAAAACAACTATTTGGAATCAGCTTTACTAGTGAAGCTGAATCTGGATTTGGGTCATTTTTAGTGAAATTTCCAGAAGCACCTCAAAGTGTACTTCGATGGTGAAGCTGATTCGCAGAAACAGCTTCGCCACTGAAGCGAATCCATAGGTGATTAAAATCCAAGCGAAGCTGAAACAAATAGGGCATAACTAGCTCAGAGATGGTATTGAAAAGGTAGCCCACGAAGGATAGATACCGTCAACTAGATATTAGCCCATGTTGAATTCATGCCCATTGACAGTATAGTTTCAAGGAGGAGCTTTCCCTTCAGTCGGCCTAGCAAACAGTGGAGACCGCTATAACACATTGATGTCATTGCGAGACCCCGGGCATGCCAAAGAAAGTGTGCCAAATCCGAAGATCCTGTGATGCAATTGCTTCAAGAGTGATGGTGAGCTTTCTAACATCGCCCTCGTATTGCCCTTGTAGAGCTTTTGGACAGTTCATCCATCTGCAGTGCACATAGTCAGGAGATCCGAGCAAACCTCGCAACTCATTTGCTTGATTCAGTTATTTATTTCCTTTTTTTCTTTTTAATTTTTCTTCTATTTTTTCTCCTGGTTATATTTCACTGTTTAAAGTTTGTTTTTAAGAAGAAATTTCAAATAATGTCTTCCTTTTTAAATTTCTATCAAATTTTGAAATATGTTCAAGAATTGATTTTTTTCTGAGTTTTCAAAAAAAGTTTGGACATTTCAAAATTATTATCAATTTAAAATTGTTCAAAATTACAGATTTTTTTGTTTAAAAAAATTATTGACAAATTCAATAAATTTTTGTGTCTTTAAAAATGTACACCTTTTAAAAAGTGTACAGGAATTTATAAAATTGTTCCCAATTTCAAACAATATTGTTTTTTATTTTTAATACATGGTGAACAATTCTTTAATACATGGTGAGCATTTCTCGAATAAATATTAAACATTTTTGTAATATACAAAGGGTAAAATTGTCTATATAAGCCATAAGGGAACGCTGCCCTTTAAGGCTTGTTGAGGTTTTAAGTGTTTAAAAGTTCGAGAATGCTAAACCTACGTGAAGGCAGACGTAAGGTTACGTGACTTTCGATCCCTAATCAATAAATCCCCCCTGGTTTTAACAGGATGGGGCCCCCTTCCTTGATTCATCCAATCAAAAGTTGTCCCTTAACCCATTACGTAGATCACGTAAAATCCCTTATGTAGGTGTAGCATTGCCCTTAAAAGTTATACAAAAATATAAGACAAATACTCATTCGAGGATCCCACAGTCGATTAGGCAAATATGAGTTTTGGTGCCCTCGGCAAAAATGGCAATCATTTCAACTCGCTACAATATTTTTTATTCATCCATGGCACAAAAGTAACAATCGTATATTATAGGTGTGATGTTGGAATGTTCTTTTCATGAATGTTTTTGGAACTTTTACACCGTTGAATGTTGAACGACTTCTGTCTAACTATCCATAGAAAATCCCCTTTGGTATACATTGAGCATTTTTGTAATACCCACTAAATATTTTACAAATATATAATGACCTTTATTATATAAGATGAACATATGTTCAGTACACACCGAACATTTTTTAAACTCATACTACATAATTATGTAAATTATTATTTTTATTATTAATTTATTATTATTAATTTATGATTATTATTATTATTATTATTATTATTTTAATACACTTTTTTTTCATATTTATGTATATTTTTCGAAATCCAGCATTTTTTAAATATGCATATTTTTTTTCAAATTCATGATCATTTTTTGAATTTTTGAATTTTTTTGAAACCCAGGAACATTGTTTTTGAACCGACAAAACTTTATTGAATGTTGAAACGTTTTGCAAAAATGAAAATAGAAACAAAAGTAAAAAAGAAAAGGAGTAAGCTGACGCCCGCGTGTGTCCAACAGGAGGTCTCCTTACGAAGTGCTCTTCTTCGGCGATGAAGGCGCCAAAACGGTGCTATGGCGCAGAGGGGTCGCACGACATGTGTCGGCTAGTGACTTTTGACGCTCGCTCGCCCCCGACGGTTGGATTGCTCATTCTCTATCTCCATCTCTTGAAGTTGTTGGTCCATTGTATTAGGATAATAAATGATCGATTTTAAATTTTGAAAATACATTGTGATTTTTTAAGAGGGTGAAAAGTTTTAAAAAACCCTGAATTTGGTACAAAAAACGTAAACTAATTTTAAAAATGTGCACAAAAAATAAAAATAATATTTAAATAAGCAAAAAAATCTCTGCAAAAACAAAAACGTAAGAAATAACAAACATGTGAGAAGTTTCACCAATGGAATTGGAAGCTCCTAGAAACTTTACAAAACCAGGCCGTGGAACCGGGCAGCAAGCCCAGTTAGCAATCTCATACCTTGAAATTGGTATATGAAAAAAAAAACCAGGCCATGGAAGCTATTGAAAACCCCCTAAATAGGCCGGTCGTTTACCTACGACCACGCTGGAAATGGTATCACATTCTACCAATAAAATAAACAAGTACTGTATTTGGTACAAATCCTATACCACGCTTAATGTGGTGTATAGTAGACCACACAGATCTTGGACAACGACGATGTAAATGGACTGGCCCAACCTACTACAGCTCATCCGGTTTTTGGGAGAAGGTCCTGACAGGTTCAGGTCCAAGCTTTTTCGATTTTTTTGCTGTATTGTTTCGTTTTTGCCTTTTAAAAAGTTCCTTTTTAAAAATTGTTTGCTAATTTTTCCTGAATTTTATTTTTTTGCGGTTTTCTAAAAATGTTATTACTTTAAAAATTGTTATTTAAAAAATGCATTTCTTCACAAGATTTTAAAAATGCTCTCGTTTTGAAAGAATCACAAATTCAGAAAATATTTGAAAAATGAATAATTTTTGTGTTTTTATTTTTTCACTGTTTTAAATGTTGGAATTTTCAAAAAATGTTCACATTTTACAAAAAATGTCCATGAATCTTAAAAAATATGTTATAGCAGCCAATAAATGCATCGCCTATTTCTCGCTTTAAGCGCGACGATAGTTTGCCCTCACTCAAGGTTTTCCCTCCATCGCGTCGTATTGGGCCGCCCATTGACGCGCGCGTAGCTAGTAAAAATAACACGTAAAATGGGAGAAATTGAAGTGCAACAGGGGATCGAATCCAGGTATCCTCGATACGAGATAGCGACACTAGCGACTCCGCTCTGTGTTGATTTCGTGAGTACTCCAGTTTTTTTAAGTCTTTAGCTAGGCTAAGTTAGTAGTCCTTCATCAATCTTGCATATTTGGCACTATAGGGGTCAATCTGTCATGTTGGAAGCTAAGTAAAAGGTACTCCCCGTCATTTAGTTGAGACACAAGAGGGCTCCCGTGGAGGAGAGGGAAACTCGCTTAGATAGTGTAGGATCGAAAGTATGTCTAGAGGGGGGGGGGGGTGATTAGACTACTTGACCAAATAAAAATCTACCATTTTCATAATTTTAGTTGTTGGCAGATTTTAGCAATTAGCACAAGTCAAGCAATCAACCTACACATGCAATTCTAAGAGTATAGCAGCATAAGTAAAACATTGCCTATGAAGGTAAATGGAAGGGTTTGGAGTATGCAAACACAATGGAGACACGAAGATTTTTGGCATGGTTCCGATATGTGTTGCTATCGCACGTCCACGTTGATGGAGACTTCAACCCACGAAGGGGAACCGTTGCGCGAGTCTACGGAGGGCTCCAGCCACGAAGAATCCATGAAGAAGCAACCTTGTCTATCCCACCATGGTCATCGCCCACGAAGGACTTGCCTCACTCGGGTAAATCTTCACGAAGTAGGCGATCTCCTTGCCCTTAAAAACTACTTGGTTCAACTCCACATCACAACGGAGGCTCCCAAGTGACACCTAACGAATCTAGGAGACACCACTCTCCAAAAGGTAATAGATGGCGTGTAGATGATGAACTCCTTGCTCTTGTGCTTCAAATGATAGTCTCCCCAACACTCAACTCTCTCTCACAGATTTGGCTATGGTGGAAGAGGCATTTGAGTGGAAAGTGATGACCCACAAGTGTAGGGGATCTATCGTAGTCCTTTCGATAAGTAAGAGTGTCGAACCTAACGAGGAGCAGAAGGAAATGACAAGCGGTTTTCACTAAGGTATTCTCTGCAAGCACTGAAATTGTAGGTAACAGATAGTTTTGTGATAAGATAATTTGTAACAGGTAAAAAGCAATGAAAGTAAATAAGGTGCAGCAAGGTGGCCCAATCCTTTTTGTAGCAAAGGACAAGCCTGGACAAGTTCTTATAATGAGGAAAGCGCTCCCGAGGACACATGGGAATTATCGTCAAGCTAGTTTTCATCACGCTCATATGATTCGCGTTCGTTACTTTGATAATTTGATATGTGGGTGGACCGGTGCTTGGGTACTGCCCTTTCTGTTGGGGAACGTAGTAATTTCAAAAAAAATTCCTACGCACACGCAAGATCATGGTGATGCATAGCAACGAGAGGGAAGAGTGTTGTCTACGTACCCTCGTAGACCGAAAGCGGAAGCGTTAGCATAACGCGGTTGATGTAGTCGTACATCTTCACGATCCGACCGATCAAGTACCAAACGTATGGCACCTCCGAGTTTAGCACACGTTCAACTCAATGGCGTCCCACGAACTCCGATCCAGCAGAGCTTTGCGGGAGAGTTCCTTCAGCACGACAGCGTGATGATGGTGTTGATGATGCTACCGACGCAGGGCTTCGCTTAAGCACCACTATGATATTACCGAGGTGGAATATGGTGGAGGGGGGCACCGCACACGGCTAAAAGATCAATGATCAATTGTTGTGTCTAGAGGTGCCCCCTGCCCCCGTATATAAAGGATCAAGGGGGACACTACAGGAATCAGCTACTTTGCCATCTGCCACGGCAGACGGCAAAGGCAAGGATGGCGGATGGCAAAGGCCTTTGTCGTCTGCCGTGGACGACAAAAGACTCCAGCAAAGATAGGATCGGCAAAGAGGTACTTTGCCGTCTGCTTTCTTTGGCTGACGACAAAGGGGCCTTTGCCATCAGCAGCTGACGGCAAAGGGGCCTTTGCCATCAGCAGCTGACGGCAAATGAAGCAGACGGCAATAAATACGCTGCTAGAATGTTAGGTGGCTAACGGCAGCCTTTGCCGTCCGCCGCTGACGGCAAAAAGCATCCGGCCTTTGCCGTCTGCCGAATGACGTCAGCTGGACGTCACTGCACGACAAGCCTTTGCCGTCCGCCGCTATAGGAATATATATATATATATATATATATATATATATATATATATATATATATGACATATGTATATATATATTTCGCAGGGCTATTTAACAGCAAACATATGACATATCCCGCCCCCGCCCCTGGTTTTGAAACACTGGCTGGTGCGAGATTCCCTTTGAATAGGCCGAGGTTGGATCCACCCTTTTTAGGGTCGTCAGCATTGTACTGAGCCTTCAGATTATGCAAATGATGATTTTTGGCTTCGTAGTGTGTTGTCACGAAGTTTGTCGCCTCCTCAGTGATGAATGCCTCAGCCATCGATGCTTTAATTCTACATTTATTTTTACATTTTTCTTGAAGCGTCTTCTGCATCCTCTCAGTTGGGTAGCACCAACGATTTTGCACGGGACCCCCAATCTTGCCTCACTCGGGAGATGCAAAATCAAATGCTGCATTGGATTAAAGAAGCCCGGTGGAAAGATCTTCTCCAGCTTGCAGATCAACTCCGACGCCAACTCTTCCATTTCTTTTAGCACACCAGGCGATAGTTCTTTCGCACAAAGAACACGGAAGAAATAGCTGAGTTCTGCCAGTACTAGCCATTCATCCTCAGGGATGAAGCCACGCAACATCACCAGCATTACCCGCTCAATCCATATGCGCCAATCATGACTCTTGAGACCAAATATCTTCAATTTATCAAGACTCACTCCCCTCTTTAGATTCGCTGCATACCCATCGGGGAACATCAACTGCATTTTCACCCACAAGATAATTTACCTCATAGCTGGCCTCCAAGATTGAACCATGCCTTTGGCTTCGTCCAGTTCTGCTTTCTTTTTGGTTCTTTCATGTTTTGTAACGGCCTATCACATAGCGCCTCCAGATCGACTCTAGCCTTAGTATTATCCTTTGACTTCCCATCTATGCTGAACAATGTACCAAAAAGTGCCTCGGCGATATTCTTCTCAGTGTTCATCACGTCAATGTTGTGTGGGCAAAGGAGGTCTTTGAAGTAAGGCAGATCCCATAAGCATGTCTTGTGAGTCCAGGTGTGCTTAGAATTATACCCCTTGAAGTACCCTAGACGATCTGGATCTGGCTCGAGAGCGTTTAACTGATCCAGGGTCTGTTGGCCTGTCAACGCAGATGGTGCAGAGTTTTTGACAACTCTACCTCTGATGAAGTTCTTCTTGTCTTTCCTGAAGTTATGGCGAGGATCCAGGAACTGTCTATGCATGTCGAAGCAAGAAAACTTGCGACCGTCTTGAAGCCAACGAAACCCAAGAGCTCCCTTGCATGTGGGGCACGGAAACCTTCCATGCACACACCAGCCAATGAATAGCGCATACGCAGGCAAGTCATGCGTCGAGTACATGTACCAGACACGCATTATGAAGTTCCGTTTACTATAGGCGTCGTATGTCTTGAACCCATTGTCCCAGGCTTCTTGCATTTCGTCCTTAAGTGGCTGCATGTACACGTTCATATTTTCCCTGGATAGTTGGGCCCTGGAATTATCAACGTCAGGAAAATGTTCTTTCTTTACCAATTGAGCGGACGTTTTGAAGACTCCAACATTTCATTGAAGGCCTTCGCAGATTCCTCCATCTCCTCGTACGAATCCCGAGCATCATCCAAGTCTTGCACCATGTTTTCCATCCCGGTACCATGCTCGTCGGTGCAACAACGATCCACCTCAGCTCGGTCATGTTGGGCAGACTCACCATGATATGTCCACACCGTATAATCGGGCATAAAACCACTCTTCTGCAAGTGTTTGCCCATTTTAGCCTCTGTCCTCTTTTCCCAATTGCCGCCCCGGAAACAGGGGCACCAGGTTTTCCTCTGGCCATTTGCAAATGCGGCTTGCACAAACCCCTTGGTTTTTGTGAACCATTCAGTGCTCCATTTGTTCTGACCAGTGTGACCGGTGTACATCCACGCACGATCACTCATCTTGACTTTCAGAGCTACTGGACACACAACAAATATATATATATATATATATATATATATATATATATATATATTCACCATGTATATATTCATAGTTGATCTACTTTGTCAATTTTATTACGTCCATGCAACCTACACTCTAATAGGTAATGATAGGTCCTAATCCCACCCGAGTATGTGTAGATTGGGTTCATTTTCCCATGCTATGCTCCGGATCCGACGCAATATTTCGGCAGCACCTCCCCGCTGTTCTCCTGATACACGTCTATGCAATAAACAGAGAGGATGTGTACCCGGAGAACAACAGGGGAGGCACAGACAAAATTTATGCGTCGGATCCGGAGCAAAGCATATGGGAAAACGAACCCAATCTACACGTACTCGGGCTGTCCATGGATAGCGTTGGACAATTCGAAAGAATCACGGTTATAAATATGCAAATGCATGCATATTTATAACTATAACACTTTCGAACGGGAGACACGTATTGGTTACGCATACTGATGATTCAAGACACATATATAGCTAGCTATCAAGTTTCATCGACACGAACACCGGAACGGAGCAAATAATTAAGGGGGGAGGAGGACATGTCATTTGTGCTCACTCACGAACGAAGGGGCAGAGCTCGTCAAACGCACGGGGAGGTCGTCGAACACCAAACCTCGCAGCGATGAAACAACTTCACATTTAAATCTACCCGATCAACACAATTATATATGATGTTTCTCATAACAAAATCGAAAAATTATGACCTAACTCATAATTAACAAATATATGGCCCCGTTGGCCTCTGGAAGGCCAAAGAGCACCTTTTCGGGAGGTGTCGGGGGTCGGGGTGCCGTGTCGGGTCGGGTGCTGTTTGAGGTCGAGGTGTCGTCGTGGGGTCGGGTCGGGTGTTGGGGTCAGGGGGTCGGGGTGACGGGGTGTCGTGTCGGGGTCGGGGTGTCAGGGTGTGGTGTCGGGGTCAGGGGGTCAGGGGGTCAGGGTGTGGTGTCGAGGTCGGGGTGTTGGGGTCAGGGGGTCGGGGTGTTTCCTTCTATCCTTCTTCTTCTTTCGTTCTCTTCTTCTTCTTCTTTCCTTTCTTCTTCTTCTTCTTTCCTTCTCTTCTTCTTCCCCTTCTACATATTCTTCTTTTCTTCTTCTTCTTTTTTCATATTTTTTCTACTTCTTTTAATAATATAACTAATTATCTAAAACCCACACACTAAATCTAACACTAACACATATCTAGCACTAAATCTAACACTAATACTAACACATATGTAGCACTAAATCTAACACTAACAGTTAAACAACCAAAAAAAGAAAAAACAGAAAAAAAATAACTCACTAGAGCCGATGGGGTCCATGGTTTCATGGGCGGTGGGTGGCGGTGGCGGCAGGGGACAGGTCTCGGGCGGTGGAGCTCAAGGGGCGTTGGCGGCAGCCGAGCGAGCCGAGGCGAGGCGATGGGGGCCACGGTGGCGCCGGGTGGTGGGCGGTAGGGAGGGGCGGGTGTCAAGCGATGGGACGGTCGGCGGCAACGTGGTGGAGCTGGGCGGCGAGGATGGTGGGCAACGGGCGTCGGCGGGTGGGGACGGTAGGTGGTGGGCGACAGGGCAAGCTGCGGTGCGTGGCGAA
Organism: Aegilops speltoides; assembly: GCA_021437245.1. Taxonomy (NCBI): domain Eukaryota; kingdom Viridiplantae; phylum Streptophyta; class Magnoliopsida; order Poales; family Poaceae; genus Aegilops; species Aegilops speltoides. The sequence continues at coordinate 338,072,623 of CM038146.1, forward strand.
GCGGTGGCGAAGCGGGCGGGTGGTGGGGACGGCGGCACGTGGCGGGGGTGGTGGGGGCGGCAGTGGGTGGATCTGGTCGTTGGGAAGGAGCGAGGGAGAGAAACAAAGAGAGGAAGGGGAGAGGGGGGGGGAGGGCTCGGCCGTTAGTTAGGTTAGTCCTTTGCCGTCCGCCCCACCTTTGCCGTCTGCTTTTTTTATCTTTGTCGTCTGCTAGAAGACGGCAAAGAGGGGGGCCGTTAAGTTTTTTCTAATCAGCTCGTTAGTGGGGGACACCTCTCTCTTTGCCGTCATCCAGCTGACGGCAAAGATTCTTTGCCGTCAGCTAGCAGACGGCAAAGAACTGGGTGATGGCAATCTTTGCCATCAGCCAGTTCTTTGCCGTCAGCTAGTAGACGACAAAGAATTGGAAGATGGCAAATAAGCTAATTCCACTAGTGGGAGGGGGTGACCGGCCAGGAGGAGGCACGCTAGGGAGGAGTCCTACTCCCACCGGGAGTAGGACTCCCTCTTTTCCTAGTTGGAGTAGGAGGGGGAAGGAAGGGAGAGAGGAGAGGAAGGAAAGGGGGGAGGGGGCGCTGCCCCTCCTCCTTGTCCTATTCAGAGTAGAGGGGGAGGGGGCGCGCGGCCTGCCCTAGCCGCCCCTCCTCTTCTCCACTTAGGGCCCATGAGGCCCATTAAACCCCCCCCCCCGGGGGGGGGGGGTTCCGGTAACCCCTCGGTACTCCGGTATATGTCCGAAACTCCCCGAAACACTTCTGGTGTCCGAACATAGTCATCCAATATATCGATCTTTACGTCTCAACCATTTAGAGACTCCTCGTCATGTCCGTGATCATATTCGGGACTACGAACTACCTTCGGTACATCAAAACACAAAAACTCATAATACCGATCGTCACCAAACTTTAAGCGTGCGGACCCTACGGGTTCGAGAACTATGTAGACATGGACGAGACACGTCTTCGGTAAATAACCAATAGCAGAACCTGGATGCTCATATTGGCTCCTAAATATTCTACGAAGATCTTTATCGGTCAAACCGCATACGTTGTTCCTTTTGTCATCGGTATGTTACTTGCCCGAGATTCGATCGTCGGTATCTCAATACCTAGTTCAATCTCGTTACCGGCAAGTCTCTTTACTCGTTATGTAATGCATAATCCCGCAACTAACTCATTGGCTACATTGCTTGCAAGGCTTATAGTGATGTGCATTACCAAGAGGGCCCAGAGATACCTCTCCGACAATCGGAGTGACAAATCCTAATCTCGAAATACGCCAACTCAACATGTACCTTCGGAGACACCTGTAGAGCTCCTTTATAATCATCCAGTTACGTTGTGACATTTGGTAGCACACAAAGTGTTCCTCTGGTAAATGGGAGTTGCATAATCTCATAGTCATAGGAACATGTATAAGTCATGAAGAAAGCAATAGCAACATACTAAACGATCAAGTGCTAAGCTAACGAAATGGGTCAAGTCAATCACATCATTCTCCTAATGATGTGACCCCGTTAATCAAATGACAACTCATGTCTATGGCTAGGAAACTCAACCATCTTTGATCAACGAGCTAGTCAAGTAGAGGCATACTAGTGACACTATGTTTGTTTATGTATTCACACATGTATTATGTTTCTGGTTAATACCATTCTAGCATGAATAATAAACATTATCATGATATGAGGAAATAAATAATAACTTTATTATTGCCTCTAGGGCATATTTCCTTCAGTCTCCCACTTGCACTAGAGTCAATAATCTAGATTACACAGTAATGATTCTAACACCCATGGAGCCTTGGTATTGATCATGTTTTGCTCGTGGAAGAGGCTTAGTCAATGGGTCTGCAATATTCAGATCCGCATGTATCTTGCAAATCTCTATGTCTCCCACCTGGACTTGGTCCTAGATGGAATTGAAGCATCTCTTGATGTGCTTGGTTCTCTTGTGAAATCTAGATTCCTTTTCCAAGGCAATTGCACTAGTATTGTCACAAAATATTTTCATTGGACCCGATTCACTAGGTATGACACCTAGATCGGATATGAACTCCTTCATCCATACTCCTTCATTTGCTGCTTCCGAAGCAGCTATGTACTCCGCTTCACATGTAGATCCCACCACGATGCTTTGTTTAGAACTGCACCAACTGACAGCTCCACCGTCCAATATAAACATGTATCCGGTTTGCGATTTAGAATCGTCTGGATCAGTGTCAAAGCTTGCATCGAGGTAACCATTTACGACTAGCTCTTTGTCACCTCCATAAACGAGAAACATATCCTTAGTCCTTTTCAGGTATTTCAGGATATTCTTGACCGCTGTCCAGTGATCCACTCGTGGATTACTTTGGTACCTTCCTCCTAAGCTTATTGCTAAGCACACATCAGGTCTGGTACACAACATTGCATACATGATAAAGCCTATGGCTGAAGCATAGGGAACATCTTTCATCTTCTCTCTATCTTCTGCAGTGGTCGGGCATTGAGTCTGACTCAACTTCACACCTTGTAATACAGGCAAGAACCCTTTCTTTGCTCTATCCATTTTGAACTTTTTCAAAACTTTATCAAGGTATGTGCTTTGTGAAAGTCCAATTAAGCGTCTTGATCTATCTCTATAGATCTTGATTCCCAATATATAAGCAGCTTCACCGAGGTCTTTCATTGAAACACTTTTATTCAAGTATCCTTTTATGCTATCCGGAAATTCTATATCATTTCCAATCAACAATATGTCGTCTACATATAATATCAGAAATGCTACAGAGTTCCCACTCACTTTCTTGTAGATACAAGCTTCTCCAAAAGTCTGTATAAAACCATATGCTTTGATCACACCATCAAAGCGTTTATTCCAACTCCAACAGGCTCGCACCAGTCCATAAATGGATCGCTGGAGCTTGCACACTTTATTAGCACCTTTTGGGTCGACAAAACCTTCTAGTTGCATCATATACAACTCTTCTTCCAGAAATCCATTCAGGAATGCAATTTTTACATCCATTTGCCAAATTTCATAATCATAAAATGCGGCAATTGCTAACATGATTTGGACAGACTTAAGCATCGCTACGGGTGAGAAAGTCTCATCATAGTCAACCCCTTGAACTTGTCGAAAACCTTTCACAAAAAGTCGAGCTTTGAAGACAGTTACATCACCATCAGCGTCAGTCTTCTTCTTGAAGATCCATTTATTTTCGATGGCTTGCTGATCATCGGGCAAGTCAACCAAAGTCTACACTTTGTACTCATACATGGATCCCATCTCAGATTTCATGGCCTCAAGCCATTTTTGCAGAATCTTGGCTCATAATCGCTTCCTCATAGTTCGTAGGTTTGCCATGGTCAAGTAACATCACCTCCATAATAGAATTACCGTACCACTTTGGTGCGGATCTTACTCTGGTTGACCTACGCGATTCAGTAGTAACTTGATCTGAAGTTTCATGATCAATATCATTAGCTTCCTCACTAATTGTCAGTAGGCGTCCACAAGAACGGTTTACGTGATGAACTACTTTCAATAAGGGAGCAGTACGATTACCTCATTGCTACCTCTTGAGCACTCGCGGCTCGATTTCCCGAAGAGGAGAGGATGATGCAGCAAAGTAGCATAAGTATTTCCCTCAGTTTTTGAGAACCAAGGTATCAATCCAGTAGGAGACCACGCACAAGTCCCTCGTACCTACACAAAACGATAGCTACTCACAACCAACGCGATTAGGGGTTGTCAATCCCTTCACGGTCACTTACGAGAGTGAGATCTGATAGAGATGATAAATAATATTTTTGGTATTTTTGATAGATAGATGCTAAGTAAAAAGTAAAAGGCAAAGTAAAAACAAACCAAGTAAATAAAGAGATAGAGATTGATATGATGAGAATAGACTCGGGGGCCATAGGTTTCACTAGTGGCTTCTCTCAAGAGCATAGATATTCTACGGTTGGTGAACAAATTACTGTTGAGCAATTGACAGAATTGAGCATATCTAGGCAATGATCATGTATAAAGGCATCACGTCCGAGACAAGTAGATCGAAATGATTCTGCATCTACTACTATTACTCCACTCATCGACCGCTATCCAGCATGCATCTAGAGTATTAAGTTAAAAACAGAGTAACGCCTTAAGCAAGATGACATGATGTAGAGGGATAAATTCATGCAATATGATAAAAACCCCATCTTGTTATCCTCGATGGCAACAATACAATACATGCCTTGCAACCCTTTCCGTCACTGGGTAAGGACACCGCAAGATTGAACCCAAAGCTAAGCACTTCTCCCATTGCAAGAACTACCAATCTAGTTGGCCAAACCAAAAAGGATAATTCGAAGAGACTTGCAAAGATAACTCAATCATACATAAAAGAATTCAGAGAAGAATCAAATATTTTCCATAGATAATCTTGGATCATAAACCCACAATTCATCGGTCTCAACAAACACACCGCAAAAGAAGATTACATCGAATAGATCTCCACAGAGAGGGGAGAACAACGTATTGAGATCCAAAAGAGAGAAGAAGCCATCTAGCTACTAGCTATGGACCCGAAGGTCTGAAGTAAACTACTCACACTTCATCGGAGGGGCTATGGTGTTAATGTAGAAGCCCTCCATGGTGGATGCCCCCTCCGGCGGAGCTCCGGAATAGGCCCCAAGATGGGATCTCGTGGATACAGAAGGTTGCGGCGCTAGAATTAGGTTTTTGGCTCCTGTTCTGATCGTTTGGGGATACATAGGTATATATAGGAGGAAGGAGTACGTCAGTGGAGAAGCAGGGAGCCCACGAGGTAGGGGGGCGCGCCCAGGGGGGCGTGCCCTCCACCCTCGTGACCGCCTCTGGCACTTCTTGGAGTAGGGTCCAAGTCTCCTGGATCACGTTCGGTGAGAAAATCACGTTCCCGAAGGTTTCATTCTGTTTGGACTCCGTTTGATATTCCGTTTCTTCGAAACACTGAAATAGGAAAAAAAACATCAATTCTGGGCTAGGCCTCCAGTTAATAGGTTAGTCCCAAAAATAATATAAAAGTGGAAAATAAAGCCCAATATAGTCCAAAATAGTAGATAAAGTAACATGGAGCAATCAAAAATTATAGATACGTTGGAGACATATCAGGCATCCCCAAGCTTAATTCCTGCTCGTCCTCGAGTAGGTAAATGATAAAAAAGAATTTTTGATGCGGAGTGATACTTTGGCATAATTTCAATGTAAATCTTCTTAATTGTGATATGAATATTCAGTTCCGAAAGATTCAAGACAAAAGTTCATATTGACACAAAAATAATAATACTTCAAGCATACTAATCAAAGCAATCATGTCTTCTCAAAATAACATGGCAAAAGAAAGTTTATCCCTACAAAATCATATGGTTAGGCGATGCTTCATTTTTTCACACAAAGATGTTCCCAACTTCTATACCCCCGATGACAAGCCAAGCAATTGTTTCATACTTAAATAATCTCAAACTTTTTCAACCTTCACGCAATACATGAGCGTGAGCCATGGATATAGCACTATGGGTGGAATAGAATATGATGATGGGGATTGTGTGGAGAAGACAAAAAAGGAGAAAGTCTCACATTGATGAGGCTAATCAACGGGCTATGGAGATGCGCATCAATTGATGTCAACATGAGGAGTAGGGATTGCCATGCAACAGATGCACTAGAGCTATAAATGAATGCTCAACAAAAGAAAACTAGTGGGTGTGCATCCAACTTGCTTGCTCATGAAGACCTAGGGCATTTGAGGAAGCCCATCGTAGGAATATACAAGCCAAGTTCTATAATGAAAAATTCCCACTAGTATGAAAAGTACAACTTTATGAGACTCACTACATGAGGAACAAGGTGCTACTTTGAAGCACAATATATGAGACTCACTACATGAAGGACAAGGTGCTACTTTGAAGCACAAGTGTGGAAAAAGAGATAGTAGCATTACCCTTTTTTCTTTTTTCTTTTTTTTCTTTTTTTGGGCCTTTTTTTGGCCTTTCTTCTTTTTTTCTTTTCTTTTCTTTTCTTTTTGGGCAATGCTCTAATAATGATGATCATCACACTTCTATTGATTACAACATAAGGATTACAACTCGAAACATAGAACAAGATATGACTCTATATGAATGCCTCCAGCGGTGTACCAGGATGGTGCAATGAATCAAGAGTGACATGTATAAAAAATAATGCATGATGGCCTTGCCACAAATACGATGTCAACTACATGATCATGCAATGGCAATATGACAAAAGTAATGTATGTCATGATGATGATGGTGGAAGTTGCATGGCAATATATCTCAGAATGGCTATGGAAATGCCATAATAGGTAGGTATGGTGGCTGTTTTGAGGAAGATACAAGGAGGTTTATGTGTGATAGAGCGTATCGTATCACGGGGTTTGGATGCACCGGCGAAGTTTGCACCAACTCTCAAGGTGAGAAAGGGCAATGCACGGTACCGAAGAGGCTAGCAAAGGCGGAAAGGTGAGAGTGCGTATAATCCATGGACTCAACATTAGTCAAAAGAACTCATATACTTATTGTAAAAATTTAGAAGTCATCAAAAATAAAGTACTACACGCATGCTCCTAGGGGGATAGATTGGTAGGAAAAGACCATCGCTCGTCCCCGACCGCCACTCATAAGGATGCACAAGCCAGGTACACTTCATGTTTCAAATTTGTTACACAACTTTAACCATACGTGCATGCTACGGGACTTGCAAACTTCAACACAAGTATTTCTCAAATTCATAATCACCCAACTATCACGACTTTGATATTATCACCTCCATATTCAAAACCACATTGTTCAAAACAATTATCAAGCATCAAACTTGTCTTAGTATTCAATTCACTCAAAAGAAAGTTTCACATATCTTGAATACCAAGTATATTAACATTAAGCAAATTACCATGCTATTAACGACTCTCAAAATAATCTAAGTGAAGCATGAGAGATCAATAGTTTCTTTAAAACAAATCCACCACCATGCTCTAAAAGATATAAGTGAAGCACTAGAGCAAAAATTATCAAGCTCAAAAGATATAAGTGAAGTACTATGAGCAAAACTATCAAGCTCAAAAGATATAAGTGAAGAACATAGAGTATTCTAACAAATTCCAATTCATGTATGGCTCTCTCAAAAGGTGTGTACAGCAAGGATGATTGTGGTAGACTAACAAGCAAAGACACAAATAATACAAGACGCTGCAAGCAAAACACATATCATGTGGTGAATAAAAATATAGCTCCAAGTAAATTACCGATGGAAGTGGACGAAAGAGGGGATGCCTTCCGGGGCATCCCCAAGATTTGAATTTTTGGTGTCCTTGGATTATCTTTGGGGTTCCATGGGCATCCCCAAGCTTAGTCTCTTGCCACTCCTTGTTCCATAATCCATCAAAAGAATTCACCCAAAACTTGAAAACTTCACAACACAAAACTCAACAGAAATCTCGTGAGCTCCATTAGAGAAAGAAAACAAAAGACTACTTCAAGGTACTGTAATAAACTCATTCTTTATTTATATTGGTCTTAAACCTACTGTATTACAACTTCTCTATGGATTATAAACTATTTTACTAGCCATAGATTCATCAAAATAAGCAAACAACACACGTAAAACAGAATCTGTCAAAAACAGAACAGTCTGTAGCAATCTGTAACTAATGCAAACTTCTGGAACTCTAAAAATTCTACCAAAATAGGAAGTCCTGGAAAGTTTGTTTATTGAACAGTAGAAAAAAGAATCAACACAAAATCACGTTCCTGTGATTTAACAAAATTATATTCGTGCGCACAAAGTTTCTGTTTTTCAGCAGAATCAAATCAACTATCATCGTAGGTTATCCTATAGGTTCTACTTGGCACAAACACTAATTAAAAGACAAAACCACATCCAAACAGAGGCTAGATTGATTATTTATTCCTAAACAGAAGCAAAAACAAAAACACAAAATAAAATTGGGTTGCCTCCCAACAAGCGCTATCGTTTAACGCCCCTAGCTAGGCATAAAAGCAAGGATAGATCTAGGTATTGCCATCTTTGGTAGGCAATTCTTCAATGAGGCATCTACCTCCTTTAGAATTTTCTTTCTTTCTAGTAATCGTCAAGTTTTCGGGCAAAAGATCAAAAAGTTCATTCATAGCAAAAGGTTCCTTAATGAGGGTAAAAAGATTGGGATGAACACTTATAGATTTAAGATCCACAGTTTCCTTACTAGATGATTCACCCTTATTCTTAGGAACATAAATAAGCTTAGTATTTTTAGTAGACAAACTTGGAGTGTTTTGTACGGAAGGAAAAGCAGTTCCTGAGTTGGTGATGATACCCTCAAGTTTATCGATTCTTGTGGAATCTAGATTTATTTTCTCATTAACTATGGGTTCTTTTTCTTTAATATTTTTCAAAGTCATTCCTACCTTAGATCCATATTGGGTAATTTGATTGTGCATCTTTTTATCAAGATTTTCATTTGATTCAATGGTAGCAACTTTATTCTCAATAATTTCAAGTCTTTGCATAACATGCTCCAAAGTTAACGTAGTTCCATTAACCAAAAGAGGTGGTGAGCCAAATAAATCTATTAACGCATTATAAGAATCAAAAGTATGGTTACCCAAGAAATTCCCTCCGGTAATGGTATCAACGATATATCTATACCAAGGATTAGCACCTACGTAAAAATTACGAAGAAGAACTGAAGTAGATTGCTTCCTGGTAGATCTATTTTGAGCATTGCAAATTTATACCAAGCATCTTTCAGATTTTCTCCCTCCCTTTGCTTAAAATTTAGAACTTCATTCTTGGGAGATGACGAAGAAGATGTGAGACTAGTCATAACGATAAGCAAGCAAACTAACACACGAGCAAACAGAAGGCAACGGGAAAAAGGCAAACGGGAAAGAGAGGAGGAGATTGGGAAAGAGAGGGCAAATAAAATGGCAAGGATGAAGTGGGGGAGAGGAAAACGAGAGGCAAATGGCAAATAATGTAATGCGAGAGATAGGGATTGCGATGGGTACTTGGCATGGTTGACTTGCTTGCGTGAGCCTCCCCGGCAACAACACCAGAAATTCTTCTTGCCACCTCTTGAGCACTGCGTTGGATTTCCCCGAAGAGGAGAGGATGATGCAGCAAAGTAGCGTAAGTATTTCCCTCAGTTTTTGAGAACCAAGGTATCAATCCAGTAGGAGACCATGCACAAGTCCCTCGTACCTACACAAAACGATAGCTACTCGCAACCAACGCGATTAGGGGTTGTCAATCCCTTCACGGTCACTTACGAGAGTGAGATATGATAGAGATGATAAATAATATGTTTGGTATTTTTGATAGATAGATGCTAAGTAAAAAGTAAAAGGCAAAGTAAAAACAAAGCAAGTAAATAAAGCGATAGAGATTGATATGATGAGAATAGACCCAGGGGCCATAGGTTTCACTAGTGGCTTATCTCAAGAGCATAGATATTCTACGGTGGGTGAACAAATTACTGTTGAGCAATTGATAGAAGTGAGCATATCTAGGCAATGATCATGTATATAGGCATCACGTCCGAGACAAGTAGATCAAACGATTACGCATCTACTACTATTACTCCACTCATCGTCCGCTATCCAAAGATGCATCTAGAGTATTAAGTTAAAAAGCAGAGTAACGCCTAAGCAAGATGACATGATGTAGGGGATAAATTCATGCAATATGATAAAACCCCATCTTGTTATCCTCGATGGCAACAATACAATACGTGCCTTGCAACCCTTTCCATCACTGGGTAAGGACACCGCAAGATTGAACCCAAAGCTAAGCACTTCTCCCATTGCAAGAACTACCAATCTAGTTGGCCAAACCAAAAAGGATAATTCGAAGAGACTTGCAAAGATAAATCAATCATACATAAAAGAATTCAGAGAAGAATCAAATATTTTCCATAGATAATACTGGATCATAAACTCACAATTCATCGATCTCAACAAACACACCGCAAAAAGAAGATTACATCGAATAGATCTCCACAAGAGAGGGGGAGAACATTGTATTGAGATCCAAAAAGAGAGAAGAAGCCATCTACGTACTAGCTATGGACCGAAGGTCTGAAGTAAACTACTCACACTTCATCGGAGGGGCTATGGTGTTGATGTAGAAGCCCTCCGTGGTGGATGCCCCCTCGTGAGCTCGAGCAATGCACCCCAAGATGGGATCTCGTGGATACAGAAGGTTGCGGCGGTGGAATTAGGTTTTTGGCTCCTGTTCTGAATGTTTGGGGATACGTATGTATATATAGGAGGAAGGAGTACATCGGTGGAGCAGTAGGGGGCCCACGAGGTAGGGGGGCGTGCCCAGGGGGGCGCCCTCCACCCTCGTGACCGCCTCTGGCACTTCTTGGAGTAGGGTCCAAGTCTCCTGGATCACGTTCGGTGAGAAAATCACATTCCCGAAGGTTTCATTCTGTTTGGACTCCGTTTGATATTCCGTTTCTTCGAAACACTGAAATAGGCAAAAAACAGCAATTCTGGGTTGGGCCTCCGGTTAATAGGTTAGTCCCAAAAATAATATAAAAGTGGAAAATAAAGCCCAATATAGTCCAAAACAGTAGATAAAGTAGCATGGAGCAATCAAAAATTATAGATACGTTGGAGACGATCAAGTTCTACTTTCCACCCACTCACTTCTTTCGAGAGAAAGTCCTTCTCTAGAAAGGATCCAAATTTAGCAACAAAAGTCTTGCCTTCAAATCTGTGATAGAAGGTGTACCCAATAGTCTCCTTTGGGTATCCTATGAAGACACATTTCTCCGATTTGGGTTCGAGCTTATTAGGTTGAAGTTTTTTCACATAAGCATCACAGCCCCAAACTTTAAGAAATGACAACTTTGGTTTCTTGCCAAACCATAGTTCATAAGGTGTCGTCTCAACGGATTTTGATGGTGCCTTATTTAACGTGAGTGCGGCCATCTCTAAAGCATAACCCCAAAATGATAGCGGTAAATCAGTAAGAGACATCATTGATCGCACCATATCTAGTAAAGTACGATTATGACGTTCGGGCACACCATTACGTTGTGGTGTTCCGGGTGGCGTGAGTTGAAAAATTATTCTGCATTGTTTCAAATGTAGACCAAACTTGTAACTCAAATATTCTCCTCCACAATCAGATTGTAGAATTTTTTTCTTTTTATGATGATTTTCCACTTCACTCTGAAATTCTTTGAACTTTTGAAATGTTTCAGACTTATGTTTCATTAAGTAGATGGTATCTTCTCAAATCATCAGTGAAGGTGAGAAAATAACGATACCCGCCGCGAGCCTCAATATTCATCGGACCACATACATCAGTATGTATGATTTCCAATGAGTCTGTTGCTCGCTCCATAGTTCCGGAGAACGGCATTTTAGTCATCTTTCCCATGAGGCACGGTTCGCAAGTACCAAGTGATTTATAATCAAGTGATTCCAAAAGTCCATCAGTATGGAGTATCTTCATGCGCTTTACACCGATATGACCCAAACGGCAGCGCCACAAATAATTTGCACTATCATTATCAACTCTGCATCTTTTGGCTTCCACATTATGAATATGTGTATCACTACTATCGAGATTCAATAAAAATAGACCACTCTTCAAGGGTGCATGACCATAAAAGATATTACTCATATAAATAGAACAACCATTATTCTCGATTTAAATGAATAACCATCTCGCATCAAACAAGATCTAGATATAATGTTTATGCTTAACGCCGCACCAAATAACAATTATTCAGGTCTAAAACTAATCCGAAGGTGGTCAGAGAGGTAGCGTGCGACCACGATCACATCGACTTTGGAACCATTTCCCACGCCGCATCGTCACCTTGTCCTTAGCCAATCTTCACTTAATCCGTAGTCCCTGCTTCAAGTTGCAAATATTAGCAATGTAACCAGATCAAATACCAGTACTCTGCGAGCATTAGTAAGGTACACATCAATAACATGTATATCACATATACCTTTGTTCACTTTGCCATCCTTCTTATCTGCCAAATACTTGGGGCAGTTCCACTTCTAGTGACCAGTCCCTTTGCTGTAGAAGCACTTAGTCTCAGGCTTAGGTCCAGACTTGGGTTTCTTCTCCTGAGCGGCAACTTGCTTGCCGTTCTTCTTGAACTTCCCCTTCTTCTTTCCTTTACCCTTTTTCTTGACACTGGTGGTATTGTTGACCATCAACACTTGATGCTCCTTCTTGATTTCTACCTCCGCAGCTTTTAGCATCGCGAAGAGCTCATGAATAGTATTGTTCATCCCTTGCATATTATAGTTCGTCACAAAGCTCTTGTAGCTTGGTGGCAGTGATTGAAGAATTCTGTCAATGACACTATCATCAGGAAGATTAACTCCTAGTTGAATCAAGTGATTATTATACCCAGACATTTTGAATATATGTTCACTGACAGAACTATTCTCCTCCATCTTGCAGCTATAGAACTTATTGGAGACTTCATATCTCTCAATCCGGGCATTTGCTTGAAATATTAACTTCAACTCCTAGAACATCTCATATGCTCCATGACGTTCAAAACGTCGTTGAAGTCCCGGTTCTAAGCCATAAAGCATGGCACGCTGAACTATCGAGTAGTCATCAGCTTTGCTCTGCCAGACGTTCTTAACATCGTCGCCAGCATCTGCAGCAGGCACCCACCCAATGGTGCTTCCAGGATGTAATTCTTTTGTGCAGCAATGAGGATAATCCTCAAGTGATGGACCCAGTCCATGTAATTGCTACCATCATCTTTCAACTTAGCTTTCTCAAGGAACGCATTAAAATTCAACGGAACAACAGCACGAGCCATCTATCTACAACAAACATAGACTAGCAAAATACTATCAGGTACTAAGTTCATGATAAATTAAAGTTCAGTTAATCATATTACTTAAGAACTCCTACTTAGATAGACATCCCTCTAATCATCTAAGTGATCACGTGATCCAAATCAACTAAACCATGTCCGATCATCACGTGAGATGGAGTAGTTTTCAATGGTGAACATCATTATGTTGATCATATATACTATATAATTCACGCTCGACCTTTCAGTCTCACTGTTCCGAGGCCATATCTGTATATGCTAGGCTCGTCAAGTTTAACCTGAGTATTCTGCGTGTGCAACTGTTTTGCACCCATTGTATTTGAACGTAGAGCCTATCACACCCAATCATCACGTGGTGTCTCAGCACGAATAACTTTCGCAATGGTGGATACTCAGGGAGAACACTTATACCTTGAAATTTAGTGAGAGATGATCTTATAATGATACTGTCAATCAAAGCAAAATAAGATGCATAAAGGATAAACACCACATGCAATCAATATAAGTGATATGATATGGCCATCATCATCTTGTGCTTGTGATCACCATCTCCGGAGCACCATCATGATCACCATCGTCACCGGCCTGACACCTTGATCTTCATCGTAGCATTGTTGCCGTTTCGCCACCTATTGCTTCTACGACTATCGCTACCGCTTAGTGATAAAGTAAAGCAATTACAGGGCGATTGCATTGCATACAATAAGGCGACAACCATATGGCTCCTGCCAGTTGCCGATAACTTTGTTACAAAACATGATCATCGCATACAATAAGATTTAGCATCATGTCTTGACCATATCACGGCTAAAAGATCAATGATCAATTGTTGTGTCTAGAGGTGCCCCCCTACCCCCGTATATAAAGGATCAAGGGGGAGGGGGCGGCCGGCCAGGAGGAGGCGTGCTAGGGAGGAGTCCTACTCCCACCGGGAGTAGGACTCCCTCTTTTCCAAGTTGGAATAGGAGGGGGAAGGAAGGGAGAGAGGAGAGGAAGGAAAGGGGGGGGGGGCGCCGCCCTCCTCCTTGTCCTATTCAGACTAGAGGGGGAGGGGGCGCGCGGCCTGCCCTGACCGCCCCTCCTCTTCTCCACTTAAGGCCCATGAGGCCCATTAAACCCCCCGGAGGGTTCCAGTAACCCCCCGGTACTCCGGTATATGTCCGAAACTCCCCGAAACACTTCCGGTGTCCGAACATAGTCATCCAATATATCGATCTTTACGTCTCGACCATTTCGAGACTCCTCGTCATGTCCGTGAACATATCCGAGACTCCGAACTACCTTCGGTACATCAAAACACAAAAACTCATAACATCGATCGTCACCGAACTTTAAGCATGCAGACCCTACGGGTTCGAGAACTATGTAGACATGACCGAGACACGTCTCCGGTCAATAACCAATAGTGGAACCTGGATGCTCATATTGGCTCCTACATATTCTACGAAGATCTTTATCGGTCAAACCGCATACGTTGTTCCTTTTGTCATCGGTATGTTACTTGCCCGAGATTCGATCGTCGGTATCTCAATACCTAGTTCAATCTCGTTACCGGCAAGTCTCTTTACTCGTTATGTAATGCGTCATCCCGCAACTAACTCATTAGCTACATTGCTTGCAAGGCTTATAGTGATGTGCATTACCAAGAGGGCCCAGAGATACCTCTCCGACAATCAGAGTGACAAATCCTAATCTCGAAATACGCTAACTCAACATGTACCTTCTGAGACACCTGTAGGTCTCCCTTATAATCACCCGGTTACGTTGTGACGTTTGGTAGCACACAAAGTGTTTCTTCGGTAAACGGGAGTTGCATAATCTTATAGTCATAGGAACATGTATAAGTCATGAAGAAAGCAATAGCAACATACTAAACGATTAAGTGCTAAGCTAACAAAATGGGTCAAGTCAATTACATCATTCTCCTAATGATGTGATCCGGTTAATCAAATGACAACTCATGTCTATGGCTAGGAAACTCAACCATCTTTGATCAACGAGCTAGTCAAGTAGAGGCATACTAGTGACACTATGTTTGTCTATGTATTCACACATGTATTATGTTTCCGGTTAATACAATTCTAGCATGAATAATAAACATTTATCATGATATGAGGAAATAAATAATAACTTTATTATTGCCTCTAGGGCATATTTCCTTCACTTTCTTGGACAAGCATCCCACTTATGATTAACCCCTATTGCAAGCATCTGCAACTACAAAAGAAGTATTAAGGTAAACCTAACCATAGCATGAAACATGTGGATCCAAATCAACCCCTTACGAAGCAACTCATAAACTAGGGTTTAAGCTTCTCGCACTGTAGCAACCCATCATCTACTTATTACTTCCCAATGCCTTCCTCCAGGCCCAAATTGTGACGCCCGGATAATTAGGCTACAGTAATCCCATGTTAACGATGCCACGTCACCACGGTTACTGTTGTTAAATCTCGCGTTAATTCGAAACCGCTTCAAAATTCAAATTTAAATTAATGGCAAACAACAAAAGTTCTTAAAAGTTAAAACAAAAATGTTCGGGCGGTGCCATATTTTGCTTAAGTAAATATGGTGTAATAAACACATTTTTATAAAGTGCCTAGATAATTTAAAACGATTTAAAACAGGAAAGAAAATAAATAAAAAGAAAATAAACTACAAAAACAGAAAACAAAACAAAACTAAAAAGAATAAAAAGGCCCCCTGGCCAAGTGGGCTAGACGGCCCAGCTCACCGGCCAGGCTGGCCTACCTGGTCCAGCCGGCCGACCCGCCCCTGCCTTATCCCCACGAGGGGGGAAACCCTAACCGACACTCCCCCCCACTCCCCACTCGCTCTCCGCCACCCCCGCTGGATCTGGATCGGGAGCGCAATCCCCTTCTCCCTCGCTCGGTGCACGACGCCGTCGCCCGTCGCCGCCAGTGGACCGCGCTGGCGCCCGGAGCTCCCCCACCGGCCTGCCTCCTCTCCGCCGCTCGTCACCGTCAACCCCCACGACCCCCGCTGCCCAGACCCTACACTGTCGGTGAGGCCCCGGCCTCTCCCCTCTCCGCTGCCTTGTCCCCGCGACGAACGTGCCGCGCGCCTCACCTGGCCCTCGGCCGCTGCTCCCTGTCTTTGTTGCCGTTCTTTGCCTTCTTGCGCTGAGCTCACGCCCTTAGCCCGCACTCAGCCAGCGCTTGCCGGCGTTCGCCCCACGCCACTTGCCGTTGCTCCTCCGGCGCCCGCCGTGCATCGCCTCGTCTTCCCCATCGCCGGCGTCGACCTCGTCCCACTCTCAGAACCCCTGGCCGGCGGCGCCGTCTGCCTCAAGGCCTCCTCCCGCTTCGGCGCGGTCGCTCCCTTCCGCGCTCCGCCATGGCCTCCTCGCGTGGTCGTGCCCGCCCCGGCCAGCTCTTGGCCTCGCCTCTCTGCACTCCTGCGGCGGCGCCGCCGAGCGCCGCGTCGCCGCCACCCGCATGGCCCGTTAACTCAAGACACCGCAAAGGCCCCTAGGGCCTATGACATGTGGGGTCCCAACCCCAGAACGTATTAAAAAAAAGAAAGCGATAAAAATAAAAATAAAATTAATTAATTAGTTAATTAAAGAAATAATTAACTTAATTAATTTTGATTAACTAAACTAAACAACTAATTAAACATTAGTTATCTAATTAACCTGGTTAGTCAATTAGCTAATTAATTAACCAATGACAGTGCCCCCCCTAATTATTACTAATTAGGTTAATTAATATTTAATTAAAATGTGTCACTAACCAGTGGGACCCATTGGTCAGGTTGACCAGTCAACCCTGTTGACTGCTGACGTTAGCATGGCATCATGCTGATGTCATAAATACATTTTTGAATTAAATTAAATAATTAATTAAATTCCAGAAATTATTAAAATCTTTAGAAAATCATATCTTTTAATCCATAACTCAGATTAAATTATTTTCAACATGAAAGTTGCTCAGCACGACGAGACGATGTCGGATACGCAACCCGTTCGTCCGCCACACCCCCTAACCTATCGAACTCGCAACTTTCCCCCTCTGGTTCATCTGTCTGAAAACGCGAAACACCGGGAATACTATCCCGGATGTTTCCCCCCTTCACCGGTATCACCTCATACCACGTTAGGGCACGCCTAGCATCACACTTTGCTTTGTCATGCATCGTTATGCATCTGTTTGCATTGTATTCATTGTTTCTTCCCCCTCTTCTTCCGCTAGACACCGAGACCGACGCCGCTGCTACCCAGTACGACTACGGAGTTGACGACCCCTCCCTCTTGCCAGAGCAACCAGGCAAGCCCCCCCTTGATCACCAGATATCGCCTATTCTTCTCTATACTGCTTGCATTAGAGTAGTGTAGCATGTTACTGCTTTCCGTTATTCCTATCCTGATGCATAGCCTGTCCTTGCTACTACTGTTGATACCTTTACCTGCAATCCTATATGCTTAGTATAGGATGCTAGTACTTCATCAGTGGCCCTACACTCTTGTCCGTCTGCCATGCTATACTATTGGGCTGTGATCACTTCGGGAGGTGATCATGGGCATATACTATATACTTTACACTGTTACATTACCCGTGATACTGTTAGGAGATGGGGTGAAGGCGGTGGCTCCATCCCGTAGAGGTGGGCCCAGGTTCCCGACGCCCTCGATCACTTTGTGGCGAGGCGGCAGGCAGGTTGAGACCACCTAGGAGAGAGGTGGGCCTGGCCCTGATCGGCGTTCGTAGATACTTAACATGCTTAACGTGATCTTGGTATTTGATCTGAGTCTGGCTACTGGCCTATACGCACTAACCAACTATGCGAGAACATTTATGGGCACTCGACGTCGTGGTATAAGCCGAAGCCTTCTTGACGTCAGCGACGGAGCGACGCGCGCCGGATTGGACCGCGTAACGTGACTTCCTTTGTAATGGAGGTTGCTAGGTCTGCTTTCGGCCGCCCTCACAACGTGCAGGTGTGCAATGGGCGATGGGCCTAGACCCCTGCGCATAGGATTTAGACCGGTAGGCTAACCTCTCTGTTGTGCCTAGGTGGGGCTGCAACGTGTTGATCTTCCGAGGCTGGGCATGACCCAGGAAAGTGTGTCCGGACAAATGGGATCGAGCGTGTTGGGTTATGTGGTGCACCCCTGCAGGGAAGTTAATCTATTCGAATAGCCGTGATCTTGATAATGGACGACTTGGAGTTGTACCTTGACCTTATGACAACTAGAACCGGATACTTAATAAAACACACCCTTCCAAGTGCCAGATACAACCCGGTGATCGCTCTCTAACAGGGCGACGAGGAGAGGATCGCCGGGTAGGATTATGCTATGCGTTGCTACCTGGAGGACGTCAATCTACTCTCTTCTACATGCTGCAAGACGGAGGCTGCCAGAAGCGTAGTCTTCAATAGGACTAGCTATCCCCCTCTTATTCTGGCATTCTGCAGTTCATTCCACCGATATTGCCTCTTTACACATATACCCATGCATATGTAGTGTAGCTCCTTGCTTGCGAGTACTTTGGATGAGTACTCACGGTTGCTTTTCTCCCTCTTTTCTCCCTTTCCCTTCTAGCTGGTTGTCGCAACCAGATGCCGGAGCCCAGGAGTTAGACGCCACCGTCGACGACGACTCTTACTACACTGGAGGTGCCTACTACTATGTGCAGGCTGCTGACGACGACCAGGAGTAGTTAGGAGGATCGAGCGGAGGCTGCGCCTCTTCGATCTGATCCTAGTTATTGCCAGCCTTCTTAAGGCAAACTTGTTTACTTATGTCGTACTCAGATATTGTTGCTTCCACGACTTCCTATGATCGAGCACTTGTATTTGAGCCCTCGAGGCCCTGGCTTGTATTATGATGCTTGTATGACTTATTTATGTTTTTAGAGTTGTGTTGTGATATCTTCCGTGAGTCCTCGATCTTGATCGCATACGCGTTTGCGTGCATGATTAGTGTCTGATTGAATCGGGGCGTCACAAGTTGGTATCGAGCCATTGCTGTAGAATCCCTTTCCAACTCCTTGGCCGAAGTTGAGTCTAGTCATTGCAAAACCTTTACTAACATGGCTGTGTGGCCTATGGGCCCACGTCGCCATTGGGTGGTATTAGGATCTTTTACTCCTTGTCTATACTCTGGGGCTCTGATCTCTCTTCTATTTGGGTTAAATGAATTTTGCTAAATCTAACATTAGGATCTCGTTATCACTTTCACCCGGAGAGCCCTTATTATCGATGATCGCTGCTGCTGCGTGAAGACCTCAAGATACTCTCCGCTTTTAACCCGAGAACTTGTGTTCATCGCGTTTGCAATTCCCCTTCCACCGTCAACCCTTATGGATAACTACTTGCAGTTGTTATTCCTACATTCATCCCATGTTGGTCTTGTTATTACAAGATACCCCAAAACACTCGTCGTTGTTTCGATAATCCTTTGAGCTTACTGCCTTGCTGTTCTTTGTCACCTGAATACCCCTATGGATAATTCTCGCACTTATCGAGTATCCGCTCATCCCCCAGTTGTTCATGTGTCTCACAATGGTCTTCGAAATACTATTCGATCCTCCAAAAATCCTTAGTAGCTTATTGCTCTGCCATACTTGTCTACTTGCATGATGGATGCTTTCCATATGTCTGGCAATATTCGTTAGTATCCTTAGGCATCGTCATTTTGATCCTTTTGATTCAACATGAGTGCGAATGCATGCAATCATCATTGATCCTTTTAAATTATCTTTCCGGCTCGACGCGTCATTTTAAACATGAGCTGGTTCTCAACCAATCCAAATGCCGTCGATAGTACCCTAAGGCTATTCAACTTATCCACCCTAATCGTAACATTGCTTCATTCCCTTGATTTGAAAATCATAATTCCTTTGCATTTGAGCTCTGGATTAGTCATTGTTTCTATAATCCAATGCCCTTGCATTGTTACTTCCTCGATTGTGTGCCGATGCTCACATCAGCTCTGTTATGGACCGATGATTCTTTAATGGATTTTATCCGATGTGTCCTTCATATTCAATAACCTTGTGAGCCTCCCCTCGGATACATAATGCCTTTGGTTAATTGTATCATCTACTTTCTCAACCTTGCTCTACTTTCGAGCTTGTGATATTTACTCTTGAAACTTGTGGTATATGTTTCTAAGAAGCCCCTATGGGTTAAACCTATGCCTTCCTTAATATGTGTGAACTCGAAAGTTTTCACGAGTCATACTCTTCTGGTATTTTGCTAGATAAAATTTCAACACTACGACTTCTTCAAAAGTGAGAGGTGAATGGAAGGTTATATATTGAAGAAGTGGGAGTCGACCTTGAACTTTGTGTTCATGCCCATGGACACGATGTAGATCCTACCATAGAAGCTTCTTGTGATAATAACTATTTCGTTGATACAATATCATCTGGTATCTGTGAATTTATCCTATGCAATCGTGGTTCCGACCATATTTTCTCTTTGATCCCATTTCTCGGGCAAGTTTAATCACTTGTCTTCCATGGATCAATACACAAGTCCAACGTTTACTTTGATCTTGTGTCGAGTATTACCCCGGGTATCTCGAGGATATCTTGCCATTGCACTACATCTTATAAACTTTGATGAAGCACTACCTTACCTTGTCTTTGTCACTTCATGGGTTGTGGGTTGTTTGTCGACCGAGAACACCGATAAGTGAATCGATTCCGCACTCCAATTCAATAACTCTAAATAATTTTCATTGCTTATGAGTTTATTAATTCTTCAAGTCATCGCTAGCCTAATCGGCAATGTCATTATCGTGCAAATTTTTATCTACGCTACCTGGTCCTTCTTCCCGGAGCACAACTTTTGACGATGAGCCAAGCTTACGTCGATCTTCCTCGTCTTATCATTTCGCCTTGAACATCAAGCTTGATTCCGAGTGTGTGTCGTATCCGTGGTTCCAATGGCCCTTTGATTCACCATTGCTTTTTCTTGATCCCGTCGCTGTTCGATTGCTTCTTCGTGAAATCTCTCAATAATTGTGTCGTGATCATCATCAACATTTTGAGCTCTTCCAAGAAATATATCAAATTCTTGATGGGTAATATCATCCTTGCCCCTCGATGATTCGTGTTATCATCGACCACTTTATTGTATTCCGTTCAACACAAACTTGTTCGTGTTTTGTGTTATACCTTGAGATCCTTGCTACCCAGCAATTTTTCTTCTTTACCTTGGAAGTATTTCCATCTTTTATGTCAAGAAAGTCGTGAGAATTTTGCCACCTCTTTAAGAATTCTTGATACTAGTAATACTTCTTCCCATCTTCGTTCATTCCTTGGTTCGCGTGTTGTTTCTAAGTGGAAAATCGATAATTGAGTTGTGATGTGCGACTTTAAAACTTCAAGCAACCCTATTGCTTTGAAGTTAATGGTCGATAATTCATTCTTAGACCATTGGTTATCGAATCACCATTCTAATATTGATCATGCTACCTAAGCCCATATTTCGGGCGCACGTTTCAACCAATGTTTAATTGTGTATGTTTTCCTCGAGCATACCTCATTATATCATTTGATCTGACAAATGTTATCTCATTGTTCACATAATTGTGAAATCCACCTTTTTGGAAATCTTGACGAAATGTTGCTGAATCCATCAGCCACCTCCTCATCTCTCCTTGGATTAATGATGAACTCTTGTTTCGGAACTTGCTTCCATAGTTCATTTCTTGAAAATCTTACAATGTCAACTCGTCAATTGTGTTGCACCTTTTCTTCTCAGGCATCCCGAGTCTGAGGTATCCTGCCAATCAGATCTGAATCTCGGTCAGATATGATGGTTGTAACTTATTTCCAAGAGTTATAACATTTGTCTTTATGTGACCCGGTAAGGTGATGTCGTGCCTAGCACACCTGGCCGGGGGCCCTATTGTTATAATTTTCCTTTTAGCGAGGCTATCCATTCTTCCATGAGGAAATTGTAAAACTTATTCTACAAGTTGTTCCTGATGGATCCTTCGTGTATCCGACGTCTGAACTTTGCTTGAAGACCATGTCAATGCTATCTCGAAGCATGTCTGTGGTACTCCGAATTTCAATAAAAACATTTGAAGCACAATGCTAAATTTTCTTTATCGATTATCCAACACCGTCGTATGGGTAATGGTATAGGATTTCTCTCCCCATTCCTAAAGGGGTTTTCTATGTTATATCCTGTCATGGATATCATGCCCTGCTTGTCTTTGGGAAGGATATACCCCTGAAAAATGTGTCTAAACACATTTTTCTTTCCATTGTTCTGATTAAATCTGATAGACATTTTTCCCTTTCCATTGGTTTGTTTAAACCTTTCTATGATCTATATGATATAAGCAGTAATAATTCCCTGCTTGTGCAAACATCTCGATGTACAACTCACAAGAAGAGCACATTATTATTGTTGATGACATTCCAGTAACCACCGATGGACGAGAACTTTGCCTATTGGTCTGCCTCGTTCAATGAGCAGGAAAATGGTTCTCTTCGTCCCTCGCCCTTGGCAACGACGATGTTGCCGACATAATCGACAGGCTACCCTCTGACATGCCTTGCTTGCATGATCACGCAAGATGTCTCCGCCCTTCCTACTTTTAACCCACATGGTGGGCCCATAACCCACAGTTCCACAGGATCGAAACCTGACTCTCCTGTACAACCCTGTTTCTAATGGTTATTCCCCACGCTTGGCTTTGTATTTAATTGATGGGCCACCTTCCTAGTGCTCTATTCCGGTATCAGACGCAATACTTTCTCTCGCTACTCTGAACCCCTTTCTCACTCTGTTTCAGACTTCGAGCAACTATCTATTCGCTTGGAATCTCTTATTGTACCTTCGTACCTTACTCTCGATGTATTTTATATGTTCAACTCGAGAGATAATCTTATACTCATTCATTGGTTAACCCAGTTTGTTTCCCTCAAAAGCATTATGTCGTAGCTGAGCTGCCCCTCATCCTTTCGTAACTACGATGGAGTTCCCGAAGAAAGGACGACAACTTTATCATGATGCATTGGAATAAAGAATTGAAGACATCAACAAAAGGGGTTAACTTCTTCGAGAAGATCCGTTAGAATACCATAACCAGAGCTTCCCCCTTACTCCCCTCTTAAATCTCGGGACGAGATTTCTTGTAGTGGAGGAGAATTGTGACGCCCGCATAATTAGGCTACAGTAATCCCACGTTAACGATGCCACGTCACCACGGTTACTGTTGTTAAATCTCGCGTTAATTTGAAACCGCTTCAAAATTCAATTTTAAATTAATGGCAAACAACAAAAAGTTTTTAAAAGTTAAAACAAAAATGTTCGGGCGGTGCCATATTTTGCTTAAGTAAATATGGTGTAATAAACACATTTTTATAAAGTGCCTAGATAATTTAAAATGATTTAAAACAGGAAAGAAAATAAATAAAAAGAAAAGGAACTACAAAAACAGAAAACAAAACAAAACTAAAAAGAATAAAAGGCCCCACGCCAATCGGGCTAGACGGCCCAGCTCACCGCCAGCCGCCCACTGCCCAAAGGCCGACCCGCCCCTGCCTTATCCCCACGAGGGGGAACCCTAACCGACACTCCCCCCCACTCCCCACTCGCTCTCCCCAACCCCCGCTAGATCTGGAACGGGAGCCCAATCCCCTTCTCCCTCGCTCGGTGCCCGACACCATCGCCCGTCGCCGCTAGTGGACCGTGCCGGCACCCGGAGCTCCCCCGCCGGCCTGCCTCCTCTCCGCCGCTCATCACCGTCAACCCCCACGACCCTCGCTGCCCAGACCCTACACTGTCGGTGAGGCCCGGCCTCTCCCTCTCGCTTTGCTTGCCCCATGACGAACGTGCCTTGCGCCTCCACAGCCCTTGGCCGCTGCTCCCCTGTCTTGCCGCTGCTGCTTGCTCGCGCTGGGCTCGCGCTTGGCCCGCACTCGCAGCGCCATCGGCGTTCGCCCCACGCCATCGCCGTTGCTCCTCCGCGCTTCGCCTGCATCGCCTCGTCTTCAACCATCGCCGCGTCGACTCGCCCGCTCCTGTAACCCTCATGCCCGCAACGCCGTCTTGCGCCATGCCTCCTCCTGCTCGGCTGCCGCTGCCTGCCAGCTCTCCGCCATGGGCCTCCTCCAGGCGGTCGTGCCCCGCCAAGAAGCCGCCAGCCACTCGCCTCGCCTCTCTGCACTCCTGCGGCGAAGCGCCGCCAGCGCGCCGCCGCCTCACCAAGACGGCCCATTAACTCAAGACACTCAAAAGGCCCCTAGGGCCTATGACATGTGGGGTCCCAACCCGAACGTATTAAAAAAAAAGCGATAAAAATAAAAATAAAATTAATTAATTAATTAAAGAAATAATTAACTTAATTAATTTTGATTAACTAAACTAAACAACTAATTAAACTAATTAAACATTAGTTATCTAATTAACCTGGTTAGTCAATTAGCTAATTAATTAATCAATGACAGTGCCCCCCCTAATTATTACTAATTAGGTTAATTAATATGTCTAATTAAAATGTGTCACTGACCAGTGGGACCCACTGGTCAAGTTGACCAGTCAACCCTGTTGACTGCTGATGTTAGCATGACATCATGCTGATGTCATAAATACATTTTTGAATTAAATTAAATAATTAATTATATTCTAGAAATTATTAAAATCTTTAGAAAATCATATCTTTTAATCCATAACTCAGATTAAACTATTTTCAACATGAAAGTTGCTCAGCACGACGAGACGATGTCGGATACGCAACCCGTTCGTCCGCCACACCCCCTAACCTATCGAACTCGCAACTTTCCCCCTCTGGTTCATCTGTCCGAAAACGCGAAACACCGGGAATACTTTCCCGGATGTTTCCGCCCTTCACCGGTATCACCTCATACCATGTTAGGGCACGCCTAGCATCACACTTTGCTTTGTCATGCATAGTTATGCATCTGTTTGCATTGTATTCATTGTTTCTTCCCCCTCTTCTTCCGCTAGACACCGAGACCGATGCCACTGCTACCCAGTACGACTACGGAGTTGACGACCCCTCCCTCTTGCCAGAGCAACCAGGCAAGCCCCCCCTTGATCACCAGATATCGCCTATTCTTCTCTATACTGCTTGCATTAGAGTAGTGTAGCATGTTACCTCTTTCCGTTATTCCTATCCTGATGCATAGCCTGTCCTTGCTACTACTGTTGATACCTTTACCTGCAATCCTATATGCTTAGTATAGGATGCTAGTACTTCATCAGTGGCCCTACACTCTTGTCCGTCTGCCATGCTATACTATTGGGCTGTGATCACTTCGGGAGGTGATCATGGGCATATACTATATACTTTACACTGTTACGTTACCTGTGATACTGTTCGGAGATGGGGGCTGAAGGGGCAGGTGGCTCCATCCCGGTAGAGGTGGGCCTGGGTTCCCGACGGCCCCCGACTGTTACTTTGTGGCGGAGCGACAGGGCAGGTTGAGACCACCTAGGAGAGAGGTGGGCCTGGCCCTGATCGGCGTTCACAGATACTTAACATGCTTAACGAGATCTTGGTATATGATCTGAGTCTGGCTACTGGCCTATACGCACTAACCAACTATGCGGGAACAATTATGGGCACTCGACGTCGTGGTATAAGCCGAAGCCTTCTTGACGTCAGCGACGGAGCGGCGCGCGCCGGATTGGACCGCGTAATGTGACTTCCTTTGTTATGGAGGTTGCTAGGTCTACTTCCGGCCGCCCTTGCAACGTGTAGGTGTGCAATGGGCGATGGGCCCAGACCCCTGCGCGCATAGGATCTAGACCGGCGGGCTGACCTCTTTGTTGTGCCTAGGTGGGGCTGCAACGTATTGATCTTCCGAGGCCGGGCATGACCCAGGAAAGTGTGTCCGGCCAAATGGGATTGAGCGTGTTGGGTTATGTGGTGCACCCCTGCAGGGAAGTTAATCTATTCGAATAGCGGTGATCTTCGGTAACAGGATGACTTGGAGTTGTACCTTGACCTTATGACAACTAGAACCGGATACTTAATAAAACACACCCTTCCAAGTGCCAGATACAACCCGGTGATCGCTCTCTAACAGGGCGACGAGGAGAGGATCGCCGGGTAGGATTATGCTATGCGTTGCTACCTGGAGGATGTCAATCTACTCTCTTCTACATGCTGCAAGACGGAGGCTGCCAGAAGCGTAGTCTTCAATAGGACTAGCTATCCCTCTCTTATTCTGGCATTCTGCAGTTCAGTCCATCGATATTGCCTCTTTACACATATACCCATGCATATGTAGTGTAGCTCCTTGCTTGCGAGTACTTTGGATGAGTACTCACTATTGCTTTTCTCCCTCTTTTCCCCCTCTCCCTTCTACCTGGTTGTCGCAACCAGATGCCGGAGCCCAGGAGTCAGACGCCACCGTCGACGACGCCTCTTACTACACTGGAGGTGCCTACTACTACGTGCGAGCTCTTGATTTACGACCGAGGAGTAGTTAGGAGGATCGAGCGGGAGGCTGCGCTGCTTCGATCAGATCCCAGTTTGTGCTAGCCTTCTTAAGGCAAACTTGTTTACTTATGTCTGTACTCAGATATTGTTGCTTCCGCTGACTCGTCTATGATCGAGCACTTGTATTCGAGCCCTCGAGGCCCCTGGCTTGTATTATGATGCTTGTATGACTTATTTATGTTTTTAGAGTTGTGTTGTGATATCTTCCCGTGAGTCCCTGATCTTGATCGTACACGTTTGCGTGCATGATTAGTGTACGATTGAATCGGGGTCGTCACACAAATAATGGTGAAGTGTTATGTAGTCGACGTTCACATAACACCACTAGAGGAGAGACAACATACATCTCATCGAAATATCGAACGAATACCAAATTCAGATGACTACTAATAGCAAGACTTCACCCATGTCCTCAGGAACAAACATAACTACTCACAAAGCATATTCATGTTCATAATCAGAGGAGCATTAATATGCATTAAGGATCTGAACATATGATCTTCCACCAAATAAACCAACTAGCATCAACTACAAGGAGTAATCAACACTACTAGCAACCCACAGGTACCAATATGAGGTTTTGGTACAAAGATTGGATACAAGAGGTGAACTAGGGTTTGAGAGGAGATGGTGCTGGTGAAGATGTTGATGGAGATTGACCCCCTCCCGATGAGAGGATCATTGGTGATGACGATGGTGATGATTTCCCCCTCTCGGAGGGAAGTTTCCTCGGCAGAACAACTCCGCCGGAGCCCTAGATTGGTTCCGCCAAGGTTCCGCCTCGTGGCGGCGGAGTTTCGTCCTGTAAGCTTGCTTATGATTATTTCCAGGGTAAAAGACTTCATATAGCAGAAGATGGGCACCAGAGGGCTACCAGGTGGCCCACGAGGCAGGGGGCGCACCCAGGGGGTAGGGCGCGCCCCCACCCTCGTGGGTGGTGGGTGGCCCCCCTCAGGTATTTCTTCCGCTGAATATTTTTTATTAGTTCCCAAAATGACTTTCGTGGAGTTTCAGGACTTTTGGAGCTGTGTAGAACAGGTCTCCAATATTTGCTCCTTTTCCATCCTAGAATCACAGCTGTCGGCATTCTCCCTCTTCATGTAAACCTTGTAAAATAAGAGAGAATAGCCATAAGTATTGTGACATAACGTGAAATAACAACCCATAATGCAATAAATATCGATATAAAAGCATGATGCAAAATAGACGTATCAACTCCCCCAAGCTTAGACCTCGCTTTTCCTCAAGCGGAAGCCGATATCGAAAAATATGTCCACATGTTTAGAGATAGAGGTGTCGATAAAACTAAAATAAGGACATGAGGGCATCATGATCTTTCTTATAGTAGCAACATATATATATATATTGTCATATGATTTCTTATGTTCAAGTAACAATCTATTCACAATATCAAGTATGATTCAGAAACTTGATTGAGAACTTAGCAAACTACGATCTCGGTCATTGAAGCAATTTCAATTTATCATAACATAGGAAAGAGTCAACATAAGAGCTTTTCATCAAGTCCACATACTCAACTATCATTTAGTCTTTCACAATTGCTAACACTCACGCAATACTTATGGTTATGGAGTTTTAATCCGACACAAAGAAAGATAGGGGCTTATAGTGTGGCCTCCCAACCTTTTACCTCAAGGGTAATGTCAACAATAATAGTTCACGCTAACTTACATCCAATTGGATATATATATCAGGATCTTTCCAACACGAGGTGCTTGCCAAATGATAAAATGTAAAAAGGAAAGGTGAAGATCACCTTGACTCTTGCATAGTGTAAAATATAGGCCCTTCGCAGAGGGAAGCAGAGGTTGTCATGTGCTTTTTGGTTGGATGCACGAAATCTTAATGCAAAAGAACATCACTTTATATTGCCACTTGTGATACGAACCTTTATTATGCAGTCCGTCGCTTTTATTACTTCCATATCACAAGATCGTATAAAGCTTATTTTCTCCGCACTAATAAGTGATACATATTTAGAGAACAATTTTTTTTGCATGCAACATGACAACTTACTTGAAGGATCTTACTCAATCCATAGGTAGATATGGTGGACTCTCATGGAAAAACTGGGTTTAAGGATATTTGGAAGCACAAGTAGTATCTCTACTTGGTGCAAGGAATTTGGCTAGCATGAGGGGGAAAGGCAAACTCAACATGTTGGACAATCCATGACAATATACTTTAACTGAGATGTGAGAAAACATAACCTATTACGTTGTGTTCCTTGTCCAACATCAACTCTTTAGCATGTCATACTTTAATGAGTGCTCACAATCATAAAAGATGTCCAAGATAGTATATTTATATGTGAGAACCTCTCTTTCTTTATTACTTCCTATTAATTGCAACAATGACCAAAACTATGTTTTTCAACTCTCAACAACTTTTAATCATCATACTCTCTATATGTGAAGTCATTACTTTCCATAAGATCAATATGAACTCTTTTGTTTCTTCTATTATTTTATTTATCTATTCCCTCAAGATCATAGCAAGATAGCAAAGCCCTTAACTCAACACTAATCTTTATTATATATAGCTCACGGACTCGATTACATAGAGGGATCACAAAGCAAAACTCAAAACTAATTCATACCAAAACTTTATTCTACTAGATTAAGATATTACCAAAAGGATCGAACTAAGTAAAACAGTAAAG
Source organism: Aegilops speltoides (assembly GCA_021437245.1). Lineage (NCBI taxonomy): Eukaryota > Viridiplantae > Streptophyta > Magnoliopsida > Poales > Poaceae > Aegilops > Aegilops speltoides. The sequence continues at coordinate 338,101,626 of CM038146.1, forward strand.
ATAGAAGTGGGATGGTGATACGATACCGGTGCAACTCCCCAAGCTTGGCAGTTACCAAGGGGAGTGCCCATACCCATGTAATTATGTCCTCGGAGGTGGTGATGATGTAGTTGTTGATGATGTAGGCTTTTCGTCCGTCTTCCAAAGCATAGGCTCACCATCATAGAAGGATGATCGAGTCTCCGGGATCCTCAAATCTGCAGCCAAACTCATCCTCTTGAATCTATATTCATACTCACAATTTTGGTTTTGCAGGTCATAGATCTGGGCTTGGAGGTGCTCTATTTTCTCATGAAGCTTGAAGATGGTCTCCCCAATGTTCTTGGCATCCAGCTTGTGGTTGTTGGTGAACTCCACAATCATCATCTAGTTGGCGTTGATTCCGCGTTCCACCATCCCTTGGCACTTGAAAACTTGTTGTTCCATTGTTTCGAGCTTTGACTCCACGCTTCCAGTACTCCTTGGTCCCTCCACATCGCGGATGTGCAGCACCCCCTCACGCATGTCAATGGTTTGAGGGTGATGCAGCACCTCCGCGAGGTAGGGGTTGATGACCCTCTCGAAAAACTTGTCCTTGGGAGCGCTTGAAGACATCATGGTGCTCTAGATCTGTCAGAAAAACAGCTCGAAACAAAGACAGAGGATATTTGCATGAGACGGTGGTGAAAACCTTCGGGAGATTATATAATGAATTTTTACCGACCGAAAGAAGTATCGTGCAGGAAAACGGAGTCCGGTGGAGCACACAAGGTGCCCATGAGGCAGGAGGCGCGCACTCCACCCTTGTGGATGCCTCGTGTCCTTCCCGGACTACTTCTTATTTTCCTATTTTCTTAAATATTCCAAAACGGAGAAAATTTGCTATTAGAATTGTTTTGGTTGGTTTACTTACTGTACCACATACCTATTCCTTTTCGGAGTCTGAAACGTTCTGGAAAGTGTCCCTTATGTATTCCTCCGGGGGTACAGTTTCAATAACTTTAGTTTCAACATTTATAGGATTACCTGAGATATAATGTTTGATTCTTTGACCGTTCACCACCTTCGGATTTGTGCCTTCGAAGTTGTTGATTTTTATGGCACTGGAACGATAGACCTCCTCGATAACGTAAGGGCCTTCCCATTTAGAGAGAAGTTTTCCTACAAAAAATCTTAAACGAGAGTTGAATAGCAACACATAATCACCTACGTTAAACTCACGCTTTTGTATCCTTTTGTCATGCCATCTTTTAACTTTTTCTTTAAACAGTTTGGCATTCTCATAGGCTTGGGTTCTCCATTCATCAAGTGAGCTAATGTCAAATAACCTCTTCTCACGGGCAAGTTTGAAATCATAATTGAGCTCTTTAATGGCCCAATACGCCTTATGTTCAAGTTCAAGAGGTAAGTGACATGCTTTTCCATAAACCATTTATACGAAGACATACCCATAGGATTCTTATATGCAGTTCTATAAGACCATAACACATCATCAAGTTTCTTGGACCAATTCTTTCTAGATCTATTAACAGTCTTTTGCAAAATTAATTTAAGCTCTCTATTACTCAATTATACTTGACCACTAGACTGTGGGTGATATGCAGATGCAATTCTATGATTAACATCATACTCAGCAAGCATTTTCGAAAAGCACCATGAATAAAATGTGAACCACCATTAGTCATTAAGTATCTATGGACTCCAAACCTCAGAAAAATAACTTCTTTAAGCATCTTAATAGAGGTGTTATGATCATCACTACTAGTTGGAATAGCTTCTACCCACTTAGTAACGTAATCAACAGCAACTAAAATATGTGTATACCCATTAGAGGCAGGAAAAGGTCCCATATAATCAAAGCCCCAAACATCAAATGGTTCAATAACAAGAGAATAATTCATAGGCATTTCTTGACGTCTACTGATATTACCAATTCTTTGACATTCATCACAAGACAAGACAAACTTACGAGCATCTTTGAAGAGAGTAGGCCAATAAAAACTGGATTGCAATACCTTATGTGAAGTTCTATCTCCAGCGTGGTGTCCTCCATTTGCCTCGGAGTGACACTAGCGTTGGATCTGTTCCTGTTCATGCTCAGGTACACAACGTCTAATAACACCATCTACTCCTTCTTTATAAAGGTGTGGGTCATCCCAGAAGTAATTCTTAAATCATAGAAGAACTTTTTCTTTTGCTGGTATGTGAAACTAGGTGGTATCAATTTAGCAACAATGTAATTAGCATAATCACCATACCATGGAGCAGTACGAGAAACATTTATGATAACTAATTGTTCATCAGGAAAGCTATCATTAATAGGTAGTGGGTCATGAAGAACATTCTCTAGCCTAGACAAGTTGTCTGCAATGGGGTTCTCAGCTCCCTTTCTATCAATAATATGCAAATCAAATTCTTGTAGCAAGAGAACCCATCTAATAAGTCTAGGTTTAGCATCATTCTTTTCCATAAGATATTTAATAGTAGCATGATTAGTGTGAACAGTTACTTTAGAATTAACAATATAAGGTCTGAACTTATCACAAGCAAATACAATTGCTAAGAATTCTTTTTCAGTAGTAGCATAATTTCTCTGAGCATTGTCTAGAGTTTTACTAGAATATTGAATAACATTTAGTTTCTTATCAACTCTTTGTCCTAGAACAGCACCTACAGCATAATCGCTAGCATCACACATAATTTCAAGGGGTAAATTCCAATCAGGTGGCTGAACAATAGATGCAGAAATCAAAGCTTTCTTAGTATTTCAAACGCTTCTACACAATCATCATCAAAGACAATAGGAATATCTTTTTGCAATAGACTAGTTAGAGGCCTAGATATTTTAGAAAAGTCCTTAATGAACCTCTTATAAAAACCGGCATGACCAAGGAAACTTCTTATACCTTTAATGTCCTTGGGACATGGCATCTTTTCAGTAGCATCAACCTTAGCTTTATCAACTTCGATACCTCTCTCAAAAATTTTATGCCCCAATACAATGCCTTCATTAACCATAAAATGGTACTTTTCCCAATTCAAGACGAGACTAGTATCTTCACATCTTTGCAAAACTCGATCAAGGTTGCTCAAGCAATCACCAAAAGAGGATCCATAAATGTAGAGATCATCCATGAATACCTCACAAATCTTTTCACAAAAGTCAGAGAATATAGCCATCATGCATCTTTGAAAGGTAGCAGGCGCATTATATAAACCAAAAGGCATACGTCTATAAGCAAAGGTACCGAAAGGGCAAGTAAAAGTGGTCTTTTCTTGATCCTCCGCTAACATAGGCATTTGAGAGAAACCAGAGTAACCATCTAGAAAGCAAAAATGTGTATGTTTGGATAGTCTTTCTAGCATTTGATCAATAAAAGGTAAGGGGTAATGATCTTTTTTAGTAGCTTTATTTAACTTGTGGAAATCAATTACCATCCTATAACCTGTAATAATTCTTTGTAGGATCAATTCATCTTTATCATTAGGAACGACAGTAATACCTCCCTTCTTAGGGACACAATGGACAGGACTTACCCACTGACTATCAACAACGGGATAAATTATACCTGCCTCGAGGAGCTTTAGTATTTCCTTTCTTACCACTTCTTTCATCTTAGGATTAAATCATCATTGGTGATCAATAACTGGTTTGGCGTCTTCCTCCAATTTTATTTTGTGTTGGCATAGAGTGGACTAATGCCCTTAAGATCATCAAGAGTATATCCAATAGCATCACAGTGCTTCTTCAGAGTTTTCAATAATCTTTCCTCTTCCTGCTCTGAAAGCTTAGCACTAATAATAACATGATATATCTTCTTTTCATCAAGATAAGCATATTTAAGAGTATCGAGCATGGTGCGGTTGTTGAGAGAAAGCCGAGCATACAAGTTTTGAATAATCATTTCTCTTGAGAGCTCATGATTGGGGCATGAATATAGCATTGACTTAAGCCTCCCCCAAGCTTGAGCGATGCTTTCTCCTTCGCGAGGCCAAAAATTATATATATAATTGCGATCACGATGAACAAGATGCATAGGATAAAACTTTTGGTGAAATTCCAATTTCAATCGTTTATAGTCCTAGGATCCCATATCATCACATAGTCTATACCATGTCAATGCATCTCCCTTCAAAGATAAAGGGAAAACCTTCTTCTTAATAACATCATCAGGCATACCTGCAAGCTTAAATAATCCACAAACTTCATCCACATAGATTAGGTGTAAATCGAGATGCAATGTTCCATCTCCTGCAAAGGGATTAGCTAGCAGTTTCTCTACCATACCCAAAGGAATTTCAAAGTAAACATTTTCAGTAGGTTCAGTAGGTTGAGGAGCCACTCTTTGCTCTAGTGGTTAGGATGAAGATACCCCGAACAAGCCCATCAAAGGATTAGTTTCCATAGTAACAAGTGACAATAAATTTCAGCACACTATATAAATGTTTCCTTACCAAGTTCCTCTTACCAAAGGCGCTTCACTCCTCGTCAACGACGCTAGAAAAGAGTCTTGATGACCCACACGTGTAGGGGAACTATCGTAGTCATTTTGATAAGTAAGAGTGTCGAACCCAATGAGGAGCAGAAGGAAATGACAAGCGGTTTTCAGTAAGGTATTCTCTGCAAGCACTGAAATTGTAGGTAACAAATAGTTTTGTGATAAGATAATTTGTAATGGGTAAACACGCAATGAAAGTAAATAAGGTGCAGAAAGGTGGCCCAATCCTTTTTGTAGCAAAGGACAAGCCTGGACAAAAGTTCTTATAATGAGAAAAGCGCTCCCGAGGACACATGGGAATTATCGTCAAGCTAGTTTTTGTCACACTCATATGATTCGCGTTCGTTACTTTGATAATTTGATATGTGGGTGGACCGGTGCTTGGGTACTGCCCTTTCTTGGACAAGCATCCCACTTATGATTAACCCCTATTGCAAGCATCCGCAACTACAAAAGAAGTATTAAGGTAAACCTAACCATAGCATGAAACATGTGGATCCAAATCAGCCCCTTATGAAGCAACTCATAAACTAGGTGTCGGTGTCAAAACCGGCGGATCTTGGGTAGGGGGTCCCGAACTGTGCGTCTAGGCGGATGGTAACAGGAGACAAGGGACACGATGTTTTTACCCAGGTTCGGGCCCTCTCGGTGGAGGTAAAACCCTACTCCTGCTTGATTAATATTGATGATATGGGTAGTACAAGAGTAGATCTACCACGAGATCAGAGAGGCTAAACCCTAAAAGCTAGCCTATTGTATGATTGTTGTTCGTCCTACGGACTAAAACCCTCCAGTTTATATAGACACCGGAGAGGGCTAGTGAGGGAGTCCTGGACTAGGGGGTATCCGGATAGCCGAACTATCATCATTGGCCGGACTCCAAGACTATGAAAATACAAGATTGAAGACTCCGTCCCGTGTCCGGATGGGACTTTCCTTGGCGTGGAAGGCAAGCTTGGTGATACGGATATGTAGATCTCCTACCATTGTAACCGACTCTGTGTAACCCTAGCCCTCTCCCATGTCTATATAAGCCGGAGGGTTTTAGTCCGTAGGACGAACAACAATCATACCATAGGCTAGCTTCTAGGGTTTAGCCTCCTTGATCTCGTGGTAGATCTACTCTTGTACTACCCATATCATCAATATTAATCAAGCAGAGTAGGGTTTACCTCCACCGAGAGGGCCCGACACAGGTAAAACATCGTGTCCCTTGTCTCCTGTTACCATCCGCCTAGACGCACAGTTCGGGACCCCCTACCCGAGATCCGCCGGTTTTGACACCGACATTAGGGCTTTCATTGAGAGTTCCTCTGTGCTGTCGCCATCAGGAAGGATGCCTCGTCCCGTCTTCAAAGACGGCACCGTTGCTAAAGGAGCTTTGGCCATCGGCCAAACTATCCAGTTAGGCGGTTTTCTTATGACCGCATGTTCGGCCGCCGCGCCGACGATGACCTCTCGGGTCATCAAAAGCGATCTTCGCGTCAACTCGGAACTCGCCGAGCAGCTAGATCCAATGGAGCTCTCTTCCTTAAACGAGCTCTTGGATCGCATCGCCGCCCTGGGAGTCGCTACAGACTACGACCAGATTGGGCCTAAAACCGATCTGAGAGAGATCAACTCTCCCCAGGCTACCCACCACGTTGCTGTGGTGGAGGAGCAGCACGGCGACTCTTCTTCTACATTAAGGACAAGCTATGTCCGAATTCCCGACCCCTCCATGCCGGATTCCCGCGGAGGGACGGACGTCGATCAAGTCCTGAACCTAAAGTCAGGCAGCGGGCTAGATTCGTTGGACAACATCCCACAACCCAAGCTTCCAAGTTCGGGAACTTTTCGGCCCTTGAGTCTTAGATTGGACGGGGTTCCGAATTTAATTCCACCCGCCCACCCAAACACAAGCGATCTATCCCGAATCCGGCAAGAGCCCGCTGAAACAGTACACCATTACTGGGCCAGATTCCTCCTGGTTATGGACAGGATAAAGGACTGCCACGAGGAAGACGCAATCTCACTTTTCTGTAATAATTGCACGGACAAGGGAATCATAAACGCCATAAGTCGTCGTGAAATTATACGCTTCACCAACTTAGTGTCCATAGTACTAAAGTACTGTGCGATGGAGAGCGTCTGGAAAATCGAAACCAAATTCTGGGATAATCCGGCTCCGAATACAACCCTAGTCCGAAATAAAAGGGTGCATCATCGCCAGGCACCCAGGTTAAATACCAAAAAGCAAAAAACCCCTAAAGGGCACAGAATCTTTGGAAGGATGGCTCGATGGACCTGCAAAATTCATAGTACAGAGGGTGCCACTCCAACTCATAGCCTTCGAGAATGTTGGATACTGCGGCAGGTGGCGAAAAGTGGCGAGGAGCTTCTAGCTCCAGAGAACCAGCCCAGCAGCATCAGTACGGTATTAACAGTGTACTACGTGTCCACTGTCCTAACTCCATGCAAGTCCCGATATCCACACTATCAAAACATAGCGTACGCGGTGTTCATGGCAGCCCGGAAGCTACGACACTACTTTCAAGAGTGTTCGATAATAGTAGCCTCTGAAGTACCTCTTAATGACATTATAAACAACCGCGACGCAACTGGCCGGATTGCAAAATGGGCCATCGAGCTCCTCCCATTCGAGATAACCTATAAACCACGGCGAGCTATCAAGTCGCAAGTTTTGGCTGACTTCATCGCCGAATGGACTGAAGACGAGCTCCCTAAAGAGTACGATGCATACTCCAATTGGATTATGCACTTCGACGGCTCCAAAATGTTGGCCGGCCTAGGGGCTGGCGTCGTCCTGACGTCCCCAACCAGAGACACAGTCCAATACGTACTCCAGATAATGTACACGGACTCCAACAACGCAGTCGAATACGAGGCCCTTCTACATGGCCTCCGGATGGCGGTCTCCATGGGCATTAAACGCCTAGAGGTGCGTGGAGATTTGAACCTCGCAATATCCCAAATAAATGGAGACTTCGATGCCAAGGATCAGAAAATGGCAGCTTACCGTAACGCCGTCCTGAAAATGTCAGCTCAGTTTGAAGGGCTCGAATTTCACCATATAGCCCGGGATAATAATCAAGCCGCGGACGTATTGGCACGCATCGGCGCAAAGCGCGATGCCGTCCCTCCCAACATCTTCCTGGAACGGCTTTTCAAGCCATTTGTACTATGGGAAGGGGAGTCTAGAAACAACAATCCGGACCCTTCCGCACCGCCCAACACCGAACATTCTGACACAATCGGTGGATCTTCCAATGAAATAACATCTTCAGCCCACGAAATAATGGCAGTCATTGCCCCGTGGACCGAACCATTACTAGCCTACTTAACTAGGCAGGAACTCCCCGAGGACCAAAACGAGGCCCGCTGCATAGTACAGCAATCTAAAGCCTATAAGGTCCATGAGGGAGAGCTTTATAAGAAAAGCACAACCGGATTCCTTCAAAGGTGTATCTCCGAAGAGGAAGGGCGAAATCTTCTGGCTGAAATTCATGCCAGACTCGGCGGGCACCACGCCGCAGCCCGGGCCCTTGTAGGCAAGGCCTTCCGCACAGGATTTTATTGGCCAACGGCCCAGGCAGATGCACATGACTTAGTCCAACGATGCGTCGGTTGCCAGCTCTTTGCTAATCAAAGCCACATGCCACCCACTGCCCTAAAAACTATACCCATCACCTGGCCGTTCATGGTCTGGGGGCTTGACATGGTTGGACCCCTTAAAGGGGGAACCCACAAGCAAAAGTACCTATTGGTCATGGTGGATAAATTCACCAAATGGATAGAGGCCAAGCCAGTTAAGACGGCCGAATCCGGACCCGTGATAGACTTCATATCAGGGGTAGTACACCGTTACGGCGTCCCCCATAGCATCATCACTGATAACAGCACGAATTTCATGGCCGACGAGGTTAAACTCTGGTGCAAAAACATGGGCATCAAGCTCAACTAAGCTTCAGTCTATCACCCTCAAACTAACGGTCAAGTCGAGCGAGCAAATGGTCTAAGCATGAGCGGCATCAAACCCAGACTAGTGCGGTCCCTCAAGGAATCTAACACACACTGGGTAGAGGAGCTCGACTCCGTACTCTAGGGGCTGCAAACCACGCCGAATCGCACTACCGGATTCACACCATTTTTTATGGTATACAACGCAGAGGCAGTTTTACCCTGCGACATAATTCATGACTCACCTCGCGTGCGCATGTACGAAGAAAGAGAAGCCGAGATGGATCGGCAGGACAGTTTGGACACCTTGGAGGAGGAGCGCGATGTGGAAAAAGCTTGTTCCGCATTCTATCAATAGCAGGCTCAAAGATATCAAAGCAGAGAAGTACGGGCCAAAACTTACAATGTTGGCGAACTAGTTCTCGCTCACGGACAAGAAAAGGACAAACTCAAGCCCAAATGGGAAGGTCCCTTCATCATCGACCAAGTCCTGACCGGCGGAGATACCGTCTGCGAGACGCATCGGATAACCGACTCGAGCCGAACCCATGGAACACAGCCCGTCTCCGAAGATTCTACGCCTAGCGCCGGACTCTGAGTTCGTCTCCTTCCTCAGTCTACATTTTATATTTTTGTTGCTGTCTTTTATTTCTCTCCTTCTTCCCCTTTATTTTTTTTCTTTCTTCCCCAAGCCTTTTGAGGCTCCCCTGCGCATTGTTCGCACACTTGACGTGCTACTCGCACTCATTATACCTGGGGGCTTCTTTAACAGAAGCTTATTTATATGGGCTTTATACCCAACACATGTGTCACACTTCCGCATGTACCTTTTATTCGCCATTATATGCATCGATATGACTTAAGTTTTGGCCAAGCTGGGTTGCCTGGCTCCTGTGCTTACCCCTACGTTCCCGATTGTTCGGCTAGGAGGTAAAGGGAGCACCTCTCGATTATTATCGCGGGTCACCGGATGTGTACCTCGGACTGGTGAAGCCGAAGCTAGCGTTCTTAAGGGAATATTCGGTCGGTGAACTAAAAGATGATTTCTTACCTATTTATTTATCTGCCCCAGATGCTTTCACTGCTTTTTAGCGATGCGGACATGCACTTTAGGGCATGCCTCCCGAGAAAGGAACCCTAATGGAACTATTCTCCTGGAAGATGTTTCTTACTAACCATGTAATATAACATAACTAGTTGGGCACTTGTCCGATAAAGCACTAATGACCCCTCGCCTGGTCTCCATGCATGCCCCGTTTTTTATATAACCGAGGGTATTTGGACACACTCGGACTGTCGGGTCCCGAGGTTGCAGCGAAAAGGTCATAGCGACAAACGATCTACAATCCGGCTAGAAGGCATTTTACATGTCATTTTAAATTACATAGTCAAATTGATTGATTGTATTCCTCTTCAATACCATCTAATAGGCTATCTAGTTTACATCCGCTGAATACTTTGCGCCAACTCTACTTGGCCGTACATTAAACTCACAGGATCTCCTTCCCATCAGGCCCCACAAGTCCGACCTTGGCCATGTGGTTTGGGTCAGCCTTCGTGTACCGCGTCTTCACCATGGCCCAGGCCTCCCTGGTGCCTTGACGGCAGGCCGATATCTTCCATAGACAGAAGCGCCGCCGTGCCCCCTGAAGCTCTCTACAAGCTCTCCAAGACCTTCGGGTAGGGAGACGGACGGCCACAAGGCCTGGGCGACGCCGCTCATCACCTGCCGAACTCATTCGTGCAGTTGCAGCAGCTCGGGATGTAGGTCACCTGTTGAACCGGGCATTTCCTCCGTAGGACGACCTGTGAGCATACCTACAGACATATTCCTTTTAATCGACTTCCTCACCGAACTCTTCTTTTCAAAAGTTCGTTCAAGCACTTACTATAAATGCCGCGACAAAGCCGCCTATTCTCCTTTACGGAGTCAGACAGCTAGGCCCGAACATCTTTCAGTTCCTCGCCCAGCTGGGTTTTGGCATCTTGGAGGTTATTTTTCTCCTGCCGCACCCTTGTAAGCACCTTCTCGCCGGCCTTTAGCTGGCGTAGTAGTCTTTGCTGTCCGGATCTAGCCGCCTATCTCTGCAATATTATTGTCAGACCTATACACATGCCGCACTTCAGAAACTACTTATCTTCCGAAAGTATGCATTACCGGAGGGGGTCTCTGTGGCTCCCCCCGTGGCGGTTAGGGCGGCCTCAAGTTGGGCCTTGCACTCTTGAAGCTCCTAGGACAGGAGGGTATTCTTCTCCGTAAGATCCTGCATAACAAATGATCCTTAAATCAGTTATTCTAACTATTTTAAGTATCGGGGCTCTTGCATATATAATCATCAAAATTCCTCACCAGTATGTCTTTCACATACTGCTCCGTAGCTCGCTAGACCATCTTGGCGGCACGGAGTGCGCATCTCGAATAAAGGCATTCAATGCCTGCAGGGAAAACAAGCGTCACGAAGAACTGTCCGTGGCGCCGTGATTCATGGCGCTCTCCACCTCAGATCTGGTGGCGGACAACCTGTCGGCATCCTCCGTTGGAGGAGCACCTGATGCGCGCCTTGCGTTCGCCTCCCTCTCCGGACCTGGCGTTGGAGCCTGGCTGACGGAGGCTTGATTGGCAAACTCCCCGGACACAGTCCGGCGAGCGCTCTTTTTCCTTGAAAAATCACGTTAATATGCCTTCCAGGAATCTTTCCTTAAAACACGGCGGCGCGCCATACCGTTGCCGCGACGTCTTGATCCGCACTGCACTTCTTTTCCGCCTGCTGGGCCGAGCTGCCCCTTGTTGGCCAGCCGCCGCAGGCTCGGCTTCCCGCCTCAAAGGCACCTCCTGTGGAACACCATTAGTATACGGTGATCAGAGATAAGCACAGATGGACAATGGTATCAGGACTTCGGTCACAGTTACCTGGGAAGCTGGAGATATTCCGGGGTAGTCGGTCGTAATGGCGACCAAAGCATTATCGATGCTAAGCTGGTGGAACACCCCATCGATCAGCTCCACCTTTATATCCGGATCCTCTTCGGAGGCCGGATCGAGGGATAGTGAAGCATTACTGAACTCCGGGAGGCCGATCCGAACTGGATCCGGTAGCGGCGCATCTTCTATATAAAACCATTCTTAAGGCCAGTCTTCGGACGCCTTCTTCGGGGTTCCGGATAGATATCCAGTCCCGGCGATGCGCCATAGTTCGGCTCCGCCCACTTGATATATCGACCCCTCATGAGAACGGGGTACGAGGCAGAATAATCTCTTCCACAGCGCAAAATGAGCCTCACGCCCAGGAACAACTCGCAAAGGGCCACGAAGCCTGCGATGTGCAGAATGGAGGCAGGCGTAAGGTGGTGCAGCTGGAGGCCGTAGAACTCCAGGAGCCCCCGAAGAAACGGATGTATGAGAAACGGATGTATGGGAAACCCGACCAAAGCATACCCGCTCTCCTTTGGAGGGATTGGGGATGCTCTCCGCCTGCTTTCCGCCCTTGTAGGTGGCGAGTCCGGCTCGAACCGAAACCATAAAAGCGGGGGGAAGATATCCCTCGGCTTGGAGCATCACTAACTCACTATGCGGGACTGAGCATCTCTCCCAATCTCCTGGCTGAGGGCTGGGAGCGCGAGAGGAGGAGCCGCGTCGACTGTCCATGACGGAATGGATTCTTGTCAAGGGCGTCCGGTGAGTACTCGCGGAGGGAGGATGGTGTGATTCGGATCTAGATCCTCGTCTCCTTTTATAGGCGGCTCATTTGCGCAGCTAGGGGGGTAAGTGTAAAAATACCCTGGCTTTTCGCATTCGTTCGACACGTGGAAGATGGCCATTATTGGGCGTAGAAGCCAAGGGGTGTAGCATTTACGAGAAGCCAGACACTATTCAACACATGATTCGGAGAAGAACCTGCCTTGCAATGCCAAAGACAATCAACACACCGGATTCATCATCATTGAAGCCTGGTTCGGGGGCTACTAAGGGAGTCCTGGACTAGGGGGTGTCCGGATAGCCGAACTATCATCATTGGCCAGACTCCAAGACTATGAAGATACAAGATTCAAGACTACGTCCCATGTCCGGATGGGACTTTCCTTGGCGTGGAAGGCAAGCTTGGCGATACGGATATGTAGATCTCCTACCATTGTAACCGACTCTGTGTAACCCTAGCCCTCTCCGGTGTCTATATAAGCCGGAGGGTTTTAGTCCGTAGGACGAACAACAATCATACCATAGGCTAGCTTCTAGGGTTTAGCCTCCTTGATCTCGTGGTAGATCTACTCTTGTACTACCCATATCATCAATATTAATCAAGCAGGAGTAGGGTTTTACCTCCATCGAGAGGGCCCAAACCTGGGTAAAAACATCGTGTCCCTTGTCTCCTGTTACCATCCGCCTAGACGCACAGTTTGAGACCCCCTACCCGAGATCCGCTGGGTTTGACACCGACAACTAGGGTTACATAGAGTCGGTTACAATGGTAGGAGATCTACATATCCGTATCGCCAAGCTGGCCTTCCACGCCCAGGAAAGTCCCATCCGAACACGGGACGGAGTCTTCAATCTTGTATATTCATAGTCTAAGAGTGCGGCCAAAGATGATAGTTCGGCTATCCGGACACCCCCTAGTCCAGGACTCCCTCAGTAGCCCCTGAACCAGGCTTCAATGACGACGAGTCCGACGCGCATATTGTCTTCGGCATTGCAAGGCGGGTTCCTCGTCCGAATACTTCATAGAAGATTTTGAACACAAGGATAGTGTCCGGCTCTGCAAAATAAGTTCCACATACCACCGTAGAGAGAATTATCTTTACACAGATCTGCTGACGTATTCCGCGGCATTACATCGCACCACGGCTAGGCCTTTATTCGAATTGTTTTTTGCTGTCCCACCTCAGTGCGTTTAGCGAGGCGGTTTCCTTGGCACGTCTTATCAAAGCGGAGATCGTGCCCCCCTTATTCCGGGATCCTCATCAATACGGGCTTGGGTAACCCAACCGTGCCCATTGGCATGCCCCCTCTATCAAAGGCGAGTCCCAAACGGCCACGGGGAGGGCTCTTGGTATTCAACCTCTTTATAACGAGACCAAGGCCTACTCCTTTCTTTCAATCTCAATCGAGTCCGCCCCTCGCCTCGAGTTCCAACACCCAAAGCTCCAGATTCAGGCACTTCAGACCTTCGACAATGTCCGGCTCCGACCTACAAGGCCGGTGGATGCCTTCTTTCGTCACGGAAGAGGACGTGCTAAAGCTGAGAGACGCCAGGTATCTAACCGGCGAATTTCGCATAGGCTGCCTGCCCAAGGGCAGGTTATTCCTGCTCCCGAGCCTGGTGAGAGCGTGGTGTTCGTGTCTCACTTCCTTCAGGGTTTAGGCTTCCCGACGGACCCCTTCGTGAGGGGGCTCATGTTTTATTATGGGCTGGAATTCCACGACTTGGATCCGGAGTCCATCCTCCACATCTCATCATTCATTGTAGTATGCGAAGCCTTCCTCCGCATTACCCTCACTTCGGATTGTGGCTCAAGACCTTCAAAGTGGGCGAAGATGATCAAGGGCAGCGAGAGCAGTGCGGAGGGGCTGTTATAAGCAAAAATGCTGATGCTCCATGGTCCGAGGGCTCTTTTCAAGAGGTGCTCGATTTATGGCAACAGGAGTGGTTTTACATCACCGCTCCCAGGGGAACCAAATGGGTGGCACCACCTGCCTTCCGCCCGGGTCCTCCACAGCGTCTAGCATCATGGGTCAACAAAGGGCTCGACTGGGGGCCGTCCAAGGACGTTCCTCTACTGCAGGGCCGTATTCGAGACCCCCAAGAGAGAGAGATCAATCTGGTCGTAGTGGCACAGGTCATGCTGATTCGGCGCCTTCTGCCCTGCAAACGTCGCCCCCTCTGCCTGTGGGAATTTAATCCGGAGGGACCACGAGCTCTCCAACAATTCATGGTAGCGGCCTTTGTGGAGATGTATAAACTGTTCTTGGATCACAAGAGATGTGTCCGGACTTGACCGAGGACGCAGGTCCGAGCTGCAATCGCCTTGGATACTCAAGTAAGTAGCCTGTGCCGGACACGCTATCCGTACATTTATCATAAACTTGCCCTTTAAAGAGCTGTCCCTTGAGCAGAGTGGATAGCGAAGCAAAACTAATAAGGTGTCGGCCCCCTCCACGAGACCACCCGGATCTTGTGTTAACCAAGATCTTTGGAGGCTGCGCCTTTGGAAGAGGGAAAAGGGGGAACAAGGAAGCTACAGACCTCATGAAGGAGGCTTTCAAGGAAGGGGGATCGAGAATCCCTCCCTCCAGGGGGAGAAGAGGACCGCTTCTGAAGATCCGGAGGCCAAGGCCTCAAAGCGGGGAAGAAATCTTCACCGGAGGGTCCTGCGCCAGGAGAAGCCCCGGCCGCACCATTTCCCCAAGGGAATCAGCCCTCCAGCGAGCCGTAAGTAGAAAGGGGAGTTTTGTAATAAGGGACATCACTATTTTTATTTCTGACGATAACCGAAGTTTTACCTTGTAGTTCGGATCTGAGCCCTTCTCGTGAGCTCATCTTGAGGATCTTCGTCGGAGATGATGGAGAGCGAAATGCCTCCATCTGCCGCACCGTCATCTTGGGGCGACGACCTGAGTGTCGTCGCGGAGGGTTTCCCGAGTCGGCGGGGCCGGAGGTCCAAAGACCAACCGGTGTCTGGTCGGAGGAGTGAAGGATCTGCTCGGGCGGCGTTTATCTCAGAAGATCACCGTGCGTTAATGGGTACGGTGATTGAAAGGATTTCATCCGCTGAGAGCAGATTGCATGAAGCCGTCAGAAGTTTACTAATGGGGTTTGAGGTACGTAAAAAATGATATACCTTCTGACAGTCTTGCATATAGAATGCGCCCTGTATAGATAGTAAACCCTGAGACTCGGTACGTTGTCGAGATCGACAGTGCGCCGAGGATCATAATCTCAGTTGTAAGATGTCACCTGTCCTATATAGGTGGCAGAGCATCTGGTGGCTAGCCGGACTGATCAATTTGCCGAACTGAAGCGGCAACTTGACGTGGCGGATGCGGACATCGCGCTTGTCAATAAGCGGCTTGATGAGTCACAAGGTATGCAACTTCTCCGCGGACACCTGGTAAGGGAGCTTGACGCCCATGCCTTACAACATGTATGCTTTATGCAGATGGTGCCGCTGCTATGGAGAACCTTTCGGCGAGCTAGCCCGAGTCAAGGAGCAAGCGAGAAAAAGTGATCTGGCTGCCTTGAGGCGGCGAAGAGCTAAAAGCGAACAGGCTGCTCCTTTGCCAAGCAGGAGGAAATGGCCGAGATGGTCGGGAAGTTGAAGAATGCTACCGACCGCTGCGAGTTTCTGAAAAAGAACGTCCGAAGCGGAGCAAGAGGACTGAAGAAGGCCACCGCGAAGCCAAGGATGCCCGCTCTGCGATGAGAGCTATAAAGGAGGAGCTACGTCAAGCCGGGGATATCGCGGCTGGAAAGCCGTTTCTGCTGCGGAGGAAGTTCACGGATCCGAAGTATGCTCAGTTGGGCAGCTGTGGGGTGCGGAGGATGCTTATCTGGATTTGGCGGCGAGTGCCGCAGACGCGATCGCACACTTCCGAAGCCAAAAGGATCATGGAATGGAAGAGCTTTTTTGGTCGCAGTTCCATAGTCCAGAGCGTCGTCCATTGACCGATCGTTCGACCGAATGGGCTGAGCTGAATAGGTTGTCCGGACTTGCCATGAAGGATGTCGTGACTCATTTGTGGCCGAAGGGGCCCGAGCCGAAAAGTTATTTTGGCTTGGTGCAGCAGTTCCTTGGTGCGGTGCCGCATATCGATGCAATGAAGCGGTCGGCATGCATAGAGGGTGCGCGGATGGCTCTTGCCGATGTCAAAACATCTTGGCAGAGATGAAGGCCACCGACGTTGCATCCGGGATTCGGACAAGCCGAGTACTGCGAGCACTATTTTGAGGAAGTCTGCGAGGCGCTTGTTTAATAGATACGCAGTGCTCGAAGGATATTATGTTCTAATGACATGTATGATTTGTGAAATGATGTTTCAATATAATATAAGGGCATTTTATACTTGTGCGTTCAAGTATTGAGCTACCTCCTGTGCGGCCGTCAATGTATATGTGTATATAACCTGAAAGATGGCAGTCTTCAGCTTCAGCCCCCACGCACATAGTGCGGGGGTGTTTGAAAAAAAAGAGCATTTTCACACTTAATCCAACGTCTTGGTCCTGTGAAGGAGGTGATAGCATAGCAAACTAGGCAACCGGACTATAATGCTTTATCACTTTCACTTAGCCATAGAAGTTCGATGGTGGGGCTACTATATAGCCCCTAAGGGCACCGCGCTCTCCGAATTCGGGGCGCGAATGTGCCTGACCGGGAAACGGTCCTTCGTTAATGTGGAGGAATTCTAAATATTCCGGTGGGTCATCGAGTGGTTGACCAGTCTCACGCTATATCATCATGATCGGTTTCGGCTTTCTCTCTTGAGGTGCTCACCAGGCGAACCGGGCACAATCGTAGTAGTTCTCCACAGTGCCGTGTTAGCCGATAGAAGCGGAATGTAAGGCAGCAAAACACGAGGAGCCAGGCAAACCCAACATTTGACCAAAGACATGATTCGGAGCTGATGCATATAAGGCCTAACTCGAGACGCCGAACACTCCCTAAGGTATTCGGTCTTTATGAAAAACGGGCAAAACAATGCCCTACGCCCCTAGTGCCCAGGTACGTGCAAAAATTCCTGACGTGGCCGATGCCAAAATGCCAGCCTCCTCCTCGGTTATAGCAAGAAACCGGGGGATGGGTAACAACAAGAGACAGTAAAAAAGGTTTACGCAGGGTCTTAATCTGAAAAGAATCCTTGCAACGGGTCCCTGCTGCACGTCTGCGCCTGTGTCTCCGTTGTGTCGTATCCTGGACGGGTATAGCATGACATTCATCTGTAAAAGAGATGAACTTAGTTGGAAAAAAGATCGTGCGAAAAATGTATTAAAATAAATAGAGTATGATTCAAAAAATGAATAAAATTGAGCTTTATTGTCTCTTGTTGTACATGCGTGGAGCCCCTTATAAGGGAGTACGCGTCTAGTAAGCCCCTTGTTTATTTATGCGGACTCGCTTAACCGTGTCCGGTGCAGAATAACTGTTTAGGTGCTTTGATCAGCAAAGTCGGATTAGTGTGTGGCTGTCAAGGCAGTCTCACGTTCTTCCGTATTCGAGGAACACTTGAAGTTTCCCTTTAATGAGATGATGCCGCGTGGACTGGGCATTTTAAGTGTAAGAGATGCGTGTCTGCGGTATTGCATTAAAGCGGTAACCAGCGTCCCAATAGTGCTTGATAGCTACTTTTAAATTGGGCGATGTGGAAGACCAACTTTTCGCGACGGAAGTTGTCGGATGAGCCGAATACAACTTCTAGTAGTAGAGAGCCCGTACAATGGGCGTATGGGCCTGGCGTCACCCCTTTAAAGGAAGTGTTGCTATGGCGAATTTTGGCTGGGTCTATGCCCATTCTGCGGATTGTGTCCTGATATAGCAGGTTTAGATCACTGCCGCCGTCCATTAGGACATGTGTAAATCATAGTCCGTTGATTATAGGATCTAATATCAAAGCAGTCCATCCTGCGTTCCGGATACTTCCGGAGTAATCCTGATGGTCGAAGGTAATTGGTTTTGACATCCGATTAATCGGGACTCATTTGGGGTGGACCGTGCGCGCCAGATTTCGATCGGTAGCCGCTCTTTTTCCCTTTTGTCACTTGAAGTGAGTTTACTGTTTTGACCTCTTCTGGGAAATTCTTTTGTTTTCCGGCGCTTTGCTTGTGGGGTTCGTCATCGTCCTCACTTGGTGTGTCGAGGCCCTTGTGTTCGGCGTTAAGTCGGCCTTACTGTTTGAAGACCCAACAATCTCTGTGGGTATGGTTTGTAGGCTTCCCGGGGGTACTATGGATTTGGCATATCTTGTCCAAGATTTTGTTTAGGTTGGATAGCTCGTCGCTGTCGTCCTTAAGGGGCAGTTTTTTATTGTTCTGCCGAGAGCTTTTGAATCCGGCGTTGACTGCCGTGCTCTTTGGACCGTTTCCCTTGGTCCAGCGCTGGTCCTTGTTGCGTCATGGTTTCCCATTTCCGTCCCTGACCTCGGATGTACTTGGGTCCTTTGGTGCGCATCTTGCCAGCCACTATCTTCTCCGCATAAGCGGGTCATGAAACTTGTTAGTGCGGCCATTGTTCTAGGCTTTTCTTGGCGAGGTGTCTGGCGAGCCATTCGTCTCGAGCGTTGTGTTTGAAGCTGCTAAGGCTTGGCGTCCGACGATCGACTATTTGGTTCTTTTGGTGAGGAACCTTTCTAGAATTTGGGCTGACTCTCCGGGCTGTTGAGTTATGTGACTTAAATAAATGCGCATCCGGAGGGCGGACATAAGTCCCCAAATTTGCCCAAAACGCATCCTCGAGCTCTTCCCAACTTCCAATGGTATTTTCGGGAGGCTTTTGAGCCAATGCCGGGCTGGCCCTTTGAGCTTGAGGGTAAGTATTTTATGGCGTGGAGGTCATCTCCTCTAGCCATGTGTATGTCTGAGATGTAATCCTCAATCCAGACTCGAGTGCATTGTACGTCGTATGCCTCTATGTTTACTGGCTTGAATCCCGCTGGAAATTCATGATCCAGTACCTCATCGGTGAAACATAGGGGGTGTGCGGCGCCCTTGTACTTGGGTGTGCCGTTGTGTTCGAATACTCGACGTGTTGCATTGCTTTCTAGAGCTTGCTTTCTTGGCCCATAGATAGACCTGACTGGGCCATCCTTTTGGTGCGTATCCTTATGCAGATCGCGTGCCGGCTTGTGTGCGGTGCCGCTTGCCGCTCTATGTTTGCCATGTGGTCGTCTATCCGACCGGGCGGCCTCTTTGTTCTTTGATTGTGGGGGCTCTACAGCCTCCTCGTCAAATTCGGGCAGTAGTTTGCGCTTCGGGTAGCTCTTTGTTTGGCGACTATCACCGTATTTGTCTGCAGTGTTGAGTACTTTGCTCCATCTCATTCTGAGTGCGTCTTCCACTGTTTTGAGCTTCCGCTTTTGCTACTTCAGACTACGTGCAGTGGTGATGAGCCTTTTGTGGAGGTTCTTCTGCTCCAACGATGTGTCCGGCGTGAGATCGTCCGGACTGTTGTCTTCGTCGGGGACGGATTGTTTATCCAAGTCATCCTGTTCGAATGGTTGCTCGAGGGCATGTTCATCGTCCACCGGTTCTCCCTGCTCTATGGCTGGGTCTGTATGGGTGCTATCTTTGTCGAGGCGGGACTTTGAGCGGCGCTTACGTCGCCGTTTTGACTGTTTATCGAGGGAATTATTCTTTGCAGCATCCCGTTGTTCCTCGTTATCGCTTCCTTTAGGTGTATCCACCATATATACATTGTGATTTGAGGTGGCCTTACAGTGCCCTGTAGGCGCTGGTTCTTGGTCGTCTCCGGCATCGTCGTCCATACCGTCGATGTCTTCGGAGTCAAAGTCGAGCATGTCGGTTAAATCATCGACAGTGGCTACAAAGTGGGTGGTGGGTGGGCTTTGAATTTCTTCGTCGTGTGCACCCCAACCGCCCTGACCATAATCCGGTCAGGGCTCTCCTGATAAAGAGAGACACTTTAGCGAATTCATGATGTCGCCAAAGGGCAAGTGCTGAAAGATGTCCGCAGCGGTGAACTCCATGATCGGCTTCCAATCGGATTCGATTAGGCGGCGCGAAGGTTTAGAGTCGGAGAGAGTCGGCACCTTAGAGTCACGAGCTTCACAAAGGACAGGGTTGGTATTCGGCTCTATCGCCGTGAGTAGCAGCCCCGGCGGTGTCCGACCACCCGTCCTCGATCGGCATAATCGGCTTCGAGCTAAAGTGCAGAAGCGGACACTTGTGCGGCCTCGAAGTCTTGTCCGGGCGAGCTAGTCATACCCATCGAGACAGTGCGACGCGCTTGGCTGTGGCTCGAATCCGTCGAAGATCATGTCTCCGCGGATGTCAGCCGTGTAGTTCAAACTCTCGAATCTGACCTGATGGCCAGGGGCGTAGCTTTCGATCTGCTCCAGATGGCCAAGTGAATTGGCCCGCAGTGCAAAGCCGCCGAATACGAAGATCTGTCCGGGGAGAAAAGTCTCACCCTGGACCACGTCGTTGTTGATGATCGAAGGAGCCATCAGGCCTAAAGGTGACGACACAGAGGAACTCTCAATGAAAGCACAAATGTCGGTGTCAAAACCAGTGGATCTCGGGTAGGGGGTCCCGAACTGTGCGTCTAGGCAGATGGTAACAGGAGACAAGGGACACGATGTTTTTACCCAGGTTCGGGCCCTCTCGGTGGAAATAAAACCCTACTCCTGCTTGATTAATATTGATGATATGGGCAGTACAAGAGTAGATCTACCACGAGATCAGAGAGGTTAAACCCTAAAATCTAGCCTATGGTATGATTGTTGTTCGTCCTACGGACTAAAACCCTCCGGTTTATATAGACACCGGAGAGGGCTAGGGTTACACAGAGTCGGTTACAATGGTAGGAGATCTACATATCCATATTGCCAAGCTTGCCTTCCATGCCAAGGAAAGTCCCATCCGGACACGGGACGGAGTCTTCAATCTTGTATCTTCATAGTCTAAGAGTCCGGCCAAAGTTGATAGTTCGGCTATCCGGACACCCCCTAGTCCAGGACTCCCTCACTAGGGTTTAAGCTTCTGTCACTCTAGCAACCCATCATCTACTTATTACTTCCCAATGCCTTCCTCTAGGCCCAAATAATGGTGAACTGTTATGTAGTCGACGTTCACATAACACCACTAGAGGAGATACAACATACATCTCATCAAAATATCGAACGAATACCAAATTTCACATGACTACTAATAGCAAGACTTCACTCATGTCCTCTGGAACAAACGTAACTACACACAAAGCATTTAAGGTTTATAATCAGAGGAGTATTAATATGCATTAAGGATCTGAACATATGATCTTCCACCAAATAAACCAACTAGCATCAACTACAAGGAGTAATCAACACTACTAGCAACCAACAGGTACCAATCTGAGGTTTTGGTACAAAGATTGGATACAAGAGATGAACTAGGGTTTGAGAAGAGATGGTGCTGGTGAAGATGTTGATGGAGATTGACCCCCTCCCAATGAGAAGATCATTGGTGATGACGATGGTGATGATTTCCCCCTCCCGGAGGGAAGTTTCCTCGGCTGAACAGCTCCGCCAAAGCCCTAGATTGGTTCCGCCTTGTGGCGGCGGAGTTTCGTCCCGTAAGCTTGCTTATAATTTTTTTCGAGGGTAAAATACTTCATATAGCAGAAGATGGGCACCGGAGGGCTGCTAGGTGGCCCACGAGGCGGGGGGAGGGGGGGGGGGCGCCCAGGGGGTAGGGCGTGCCCCCCACCCTCGTGGGTGGTGTGTGGCCCCCCTCAGGTATTTCTTCCGCTGAATATTTTTTATTAATTTCCAAAATGACTTTCGTGGAGTTTCAGGACTTTTGGAGCTGTGCAGAATAGGTCTCAATATTTGCTCCTTTTCCATTGATATCAAATGACGGCATTCTCCCTCTTCATGTAAACCTTGTAAAATAAGAGAGAATAGCCATAAGTATTGTGACATAACATGAAATAACAGCCCATAATGCAATAAATATTGATATAAAAGCATGATGCAAAATGGACGTATCAGAAAGCAACTTGGGAAAGGCTAGAAATCAAGGTTCAAAAGGTTGGAGTGAATATCGTGATCTCAACACATGAGTATGTGTCTCTCTCTCAAAAAATGGATGGTGGAAGTGTAGGCATGTTCTGATGGCACTCTCACAATTGGACAAGGGGGTGGAGGGGTTGATACGTCTCCAACATATCTATAATTTTTTATTGTTCCATGCTGTTATATGATCATTCTTGGGTGTTTTATATTCATTTTATAGCAACTTTATATCATTTTTTGGGACTAATCTATTGACATAGTGCCCAATGCCCAGTGCAAGTTGCTGTTTTTTGCTTGTTTTTTACTTCATAGAATATCAGTACCAAACTAAGTCCAAATGCCATGAAACTTCTTAGAGATTTTTCTACCTAGAAGACAAGTTGGCAGCCAAGGAAGTTGATACGTCTCCAACGTATCTACTTTTGCAAACACTTTTGCCCTTGTTTTGGACTCTAATTTGCATGATTTGAATGGAACTAACCCATACTGACGTTGTTTTCAGCAGAATTGCCATGGTGTTATTTTTGTGCAGAAATAGAAGTTCTCGGAATGCCTGAAACTTCACGGAGTCACGTTTTGGAATTAATAAAAAATACTGGTGAAAGAATCAACAGAAGGGGGGCCACACACTAGCCACGAGGGTGGGCCCCCCCCCTAGGCGCACCCCTGCCTCTTGGGCCCCCTGGAGATCCACCAACCTCAAGTCCAACTCTATATATTCACGTTTGGGGAGAAAAAAAATCAGAGAGAAGGATTCATCATGTTTTACAATACGGAGCCGCCGCCAAGCCCTGTTCTTCCTTGGGAGGGCTGATCTGGAGTCCGTTCGGGGCTCCGGAGAGGGGAATCCGTTGCCATCGTCATCAACCATCCTCCGTCACCAATTTCATGATGCTCACCGCCGTGCATGAGTAATCCCATCGTAGGCTTGCTGGGCGGTGATGGGTTGGATGAGATTTACCATGTAATTGAGTTAGTTTTGTTAGGGTTTGATCCCTAGTATCCGTTATATTCTAAGATTGATGTTGCTATGACTTTGCCATGCTTAATGCTTGTCACTAGGGCCCGAGTGCCATGATTTCAGATCTAAACCTATTATGTTTTCATGAATATATGAGTATTCTTGATTCTATCTTGCAAGTTATAGTCTCCTACCATGTGTTATGATCCGGCAACCCCGAAGTTACAATAGTCGGGACGCTTCCCGGTGATGACCATAGCTTGAGGAGTTCATGTATTCACTAAGTGCTAATGCTTTGGTACGGTAGTCTATTAAAAGGAGGCCTTAATATCCCTTAGTTTCCATTAGGACCCCGCTGCCACGGAAGGCACTACAAAAAAAATACACATCCGTGACATTTTGGGCCGAACGAAATTTTTTCTCTCATACTTATGACACTTCTATGACAATAATTGTGACAAAACCTGGTATCATCATAGATGTGGTGGGCTCCTACTTCTATGACAAAAAATCATGACAAAAAATGGGCTTTTCATCCCGGGTGGGCCGGAGACACAGCTGCATGACATTCTTTGGGCCGTCCATGACGGAAAAAACCATGGTAGAAGCGAGGGCGAGGAAAATTTCGGGGAGTTCCCGGTTACAGCGGGTGGTCGGGGGCCAAGAAATGCGCGTTTCTCTCGTACCGTACGCGCGTGGGTGCGAGGTGTTGGGCTCTAACTGAACCCGAGCGATTGCACTGTAGGCTACGCGTTGCTGAACCGAGCAATCGAGCGATTCCTTCGCTACTGCTGCTAACTGAAGCCGATTGATGCTGCCTCTGGATGACCAGTGAGTGTTGCTAGGGGGTTTGGATGAACAGTGAGCATTGCTGGGGGTTTGGATGAGCAGTTCCCGGTGGGGGCGGATGAACAGGACCCCGTGGTTGCCTCTGGATGAACAGGACCCCGATCGATCGAGCCGGTTGGGGCTGGATGAACAGGTCCCCGTGGAGGGCTGGATGAACAGGATGACCCCATGGAGGGCTGGTTGAGCAGTAGATGGTGGAGGGTGGATGAGCGATGCTTTGTGGAGGGTGGTTGAGCAGGGGCCCGTGGAGAGGCTGGTTGAGCGATGGTGGTGGAGTAAGCGTGGTGGAGGCTGGGTGAATAGGGCCCGTGGATGAGCAGGTCATAGGTGGAGGCTGGAGGAGGTCGACGGTGGATGAACAGTAGCCCGTGGAGGCTGGAGGACGTCGACGGTGGAGATGAACAATATCCCGTGGAGTCCCGTTCTGCGGCACGCCACACCCCTTCCGATGAACAGGACCCCCGTTTTGACCATAGCGCTCCAACACAAGTTTGTTTCCTCCGTTTTGCGGTACGCCACACCCCTTCCGATCAACAGGACCCCGTTTCGATCGTAGGAGGTCCAACACAAGTCTGTTTCCTCCGTTTTGTGGTACGCCAGACCCCTCCCGATGAACATGATCCTATTTCAAACGTGGTCAATCGAACAGTAGGCCGTTTCCTCTGTTCTGCGGTACGCCATGCCTCATTTCCATCGGCTGTTCCGTCCAAGTCGGTTGGCTCCCACGCGTTCCGTTGCCTCCCCATGAACACGATGACAATGCAGTTTCTCCATTCCGACCCAGCCATGTACACGAGCCCTGGCTGTACGTATGCGCGAGTAGGCATTCGAGACCCCGCCCGTATGTACACGTGGCGTGTTACTTTCTTGCACCTGGCGAGAATGCGTGCGTGTACATTCTACGTGCGCGCCTCTACTACGACACGTGCGCGCCTCTACATCGACCAGTATGTACGTACATGTTCGCGGCCAGAATGACAATGCTACGTACGCTTCGACCAGGTGGGTCCTGACTGTCACACACTTCCTTGCGTGCGAAGATGTAGCTGGTGGGTCCCAGCAGTCAGGGGGCGAATCATTTCTTTGGCCCATAATATGGACACACTTCCTTGCATGCGAAGATGTAGCTGGTAGGTCCCAACGGTCAGGGGGGAAACGTTTTTTTGCGAAATATGGTGGCCCGTCTGGTGGGTCCCTGCTGTCAGGTGGAGGAATCATTATTTTCCGCGTAATAAGGAGGCACTTCCTTGCTGCGGCCGTGGACCCAGCTGTCAGCCTCTCCATGTACAGTACTCTTCCGATGGAAGTCGGTCATTGACCACATTGACCACGCCGCGCCGAGAGCACCAAGGTGGTGGACGACGGCGAGGCCTAGGAAGGGGACGACACAGAGCCAGGGAAAACGCGGCAGTGGATGCCCATGCGGAGAGGAGTACGAGGGTTCACTGGTTTGACTACGATATGAGGCTTCCGATGACTCTCATTTGTTGACCATGTTGACCACACCGTGCCGAGCACACCAAGGCTGGTGTACGACGGAGAGGCCCGAGACTGGAACGACCCAGAGATGGGGAGGACGCGGCAGTGGAATCACAGATGGAGAGGAGTGGGAAATTTGACTGGTTTGGGTGCGCGGCAACACTGCCACCCACGGGAAACAGGATCAAGAACAGAGGTTGAAGAAGGAGCACGAGTGTTGGATTAACATCCAACGGTCCAGCTGCTAGAATCATTTGTTGATTAAGTTGACAAAGCCCTACGTACACGTCTGCTTAGTAGGCCCACAAGTCAGCCACCAAATCTGCCGGGTCCCAGCTGTCATCGGGAGGAATAGTTCTTTTCGCATAACAAGGAGGCACTTCCTTCCATGTGAAGATACAACCGGTGGGTCCCAGCTGTCAGGGGAAGGAAACAACTTAATATGGAGGAACTTTCCTTGCGTGCGACCAAGAACCTCGTGGGTCCCAGCCGTTAGGCTCTCACGTACAGTCCTCTTCCAATGACTCGTTTGTTGACCACGCCGAAAGCGCAGAAGAGGTGGGCGATGCGAGCCTGGCTGAACGACCGGAGATGGGAAGGCGGCAAAGGAAGTTGTAAGCGGAGAGGAGGGAAACTTGACTGGTTCATGTCGGGGTGGACCTACACTCGTGAGAGAAATAACAGGAGGTGCAGAGTGGAGGATGGCTCAACCATCGGCGGGGTAGCGTTTAGCTCTGGCGCCTAAAACTCTTGCCGGGCGCCAAGGCTGGGCAGTGGTCGGTAGCGCAGGAGGAAGAAGATGAGAGATTGAAGAAGAATGCCGGCCGTTGGATGTAAATCCAACGCCTTGCTTAGGCTTCGACCTTCTAGCCCACATGTCAGCCAATCCATTTGTTTTTTAGTCCATTTGGTGGGCTGGGTGAAACTATGATGTAGCATCTATGCAACCCGTTTATATATATGGTAGAATTTAAAGCCCATTTGCATTTTTCTCGAAATCTGCGACTTGCCGGGCTGGGTGAAAATATCATGTTGGGCTGGACGGAGAAATGTTATAAAAACAGAAACACATGATTGCACGTCTATTACTGCATTGGTCAATAAAATCTTTGCAAGCTTATGTACGCAATCACTAGGAGTTAACTTGCCAAGTTATATATAAACAATTATTTATTATTATTTTGTAAGAACTTTCAATTTACGAAATAAAATATTATTTTAATTTGATGAGTTAATTGGACGTGGGGTATTATTATTTTTTAGGCTAGACATGGGATAGTTGAGTTGGTTCTAGGGAAAAGTATTGAGAGAAAACTCAGTTTACATCGAAAAAGAAAGAGAAAGAAAATTCAGATATAGGATTAATGAAAACAAAAAATAAAGGAAGTGGGAAGGTCTATAAAATGGTTGGACGAACAACAGGTTTAACGGAACCTTATGTTGTTTCTACTATATATATATACTATTATTGAAGGGAAAACATAGGTTCAGTTTTGCATTCTTATAGAAAAAAAGAACTGAGTTGTGCGTCGTCTTGAAAAAAAACATAACTTGGACTGCTAATGTTATAGACAAGGTAGGTTGGGAGGCCCAGAGGCCGCTTGAGCCAAAAAACGTTGAAACATGTCGTGGGCTGCCCATGTTAAACAACAAAACCTAGGCCATGGACCTGGTGGGCCCGGGACTGTCAGCCTCTCGACGAACAGTTGTCTCCCGATTCCTCTTGTTTTGCTGACCATGTTGGGAACGACAGACGACGGCTCCACGGCGAGAGCACCAAGGTGGAGGACGACGTCGAGACCGTGGACTAAACGAACCGGAGCGAGGGAAGACGCATGCCGAGGGGAGTACTAGGGTTGACTTGTTCGGATGTAGGGTGGCCGGTGGAGCTCCTTGGTATCGTTGTTGTCGGTGTCAAAACCGGCGGATCTCGGGTAGGGGGTCCCGAACTGTGCGTCTAGGCGGATGGTAATAGGAGACGAGGGACACAATGTTTTTACCCAGGTTCGGGCCCTCTCGATGGAGGTAAAACCCTACGTCCTGCTTGATTAATATTGATGATATGGGTAGTACAAGAGTGGATCTACCACGAGATCAAGGAGGCTAAACCCTAGAAGCTAGCCTATGGTATGATTGTTGTAATGTATGTTGTCCTACGGACTAAAGCCCTCCGGTTTATATAGACACTGGAGGAGGCTAGGTGTCGGGGCGTCTCTCTGTGGCCACGAGCACCTATGGGGCAGGGGGCCCCTTCTAGTCCGGCAAGGGAGGCGGAGGGCGTCTTGTGAGCAGATCGAGGTCGGGCGCGGGGAGACGGGCGATTTTACAAGCCGGAGATCTCCTGGAGATAAAACTCCTCTGCTGCTTTATGTTTGTATTTGATCTTGCTCGGAGTGCGGCGTATGGTGGTGTTGCGTGTGTCGAATGGACCTAACCCCTCTATGCGCATGGGCCTCCTTTTATAGTCGATGGGGGTGCCAGCAGTGGCAGCGTAAGAAGAGGGGTAGAAAGGTAAAAGCAGGTTGGTACAATAGTGACCAGCAGTGTCCCCTACCTAACTCGGGACGGCGGGGGACAAGGGCATTTAATGCCCGTCTGAGTCGCCCTTGAACAAAGCAAGGAAGCGATCGTTAGGTGTGCCACGGTTGCCACGATGGCCTCATTGTCAACTCCGCCCGCCACCTCGCGCCGCTGTGCAGCGTCTGCGCCCGTGCCCTGGGGCGGCCACTGGGTGACACGTCGCTGGATGTGCTGGAGTTTGGGTTTAGGGTGGCAGCCTTGCGCGGCAAGTGCCTTACCCGCGACCCTTTCTTGTTGTGCCGTCAAGCTTGCGGTCGCCGGTCTTGCCGGGCGCGTGGGCGCCCGCGGCAAGTCTTCTGAAACGCCTTGGTTGGTCTTCCGGCAAGCTCCTCTTGCCGGTGCCTTTATCCTCCCGGCAAGCTTCTCTTGCGGGATCTGTCTCTTCTCGGTTGATACTTTGTTCTTGAATGGCGGTAATAGGAAATAGCGGAGGGCCTTGGCGGGCCTTGGCGGGGAGCCCGCAAGCCTTGCCGCTGGGTGCTTCTGTTGCCCGTGCACAAGTTCGGGGTCTAAGGTACCCCCTACTTTAGTACACCGAGCAGAGCCCGAACTGGGCCATACACTGCCGAGAGTTGTTGGGCCAGGCCCAAAAGCGGTGCAGACACGGCACGCGCCTGGAGTCCACACAAAATCGGACTCTGTGTCCACCGCGTTTTCCCGCAACGGCACGCGTCGACTGCGGTGTCGTGGGAGGCGTGGGCGGTGTGTGCGATTTGCAGGGCGTCCACCCCCCGTGACCACGGGGCAGGGCGAGGTCACTTCGTCTGTCGCCTCGGCTTCGCCTCGCCGCCACGCGGCTCCCATGCGCGTGGGGTCTTGGGCGGCGAAGGTGGGAAACCGAGCCGTCACGGGCGGAGATGGTGTGTCGGCCCCGTTCCTCTGCCCTCCCCGTGCTCCGATTGGCTGAGCCAGGCGGCAGAGCCCCACCTCGCTCCTTAAAAAGGCGGAAGGAGTGCAAAAATCCCGACTTCCCCTCTTCCTCTTTCCTCAACTGCCACCTTTCCTTCCATCTGCCATGGAGGAGGAACCTGGTCCTTCTTTGGTGCGGCGAGGGTCGCCACCAGGCAGCGCCTCTCCTATCCCGCGCTGTGGTGGCGGAGCCGCCTGAGGGAAGAGGGAGGCGAGCCGTGGGCGAGGTCGAGGAAGTGGTCGGAGCCTTCGGGAAGAGGCGGCGGGCGATGCGCCACCCGCCTCCGCGGGCAGCTCCTCTCCTCGAGGTGGTCCACACCGGGGATGATCCTTGGGAGTTCTTCGTCAAGCTGCGCCGGGCACCTCGTCGCCGCCTCTGACTTCCGGCCCCGTTTGCGAGCACGATGGAACCGGACCCGCCCGAGATGTTGGAGTTGCGCATGAGGGGCTGCGGGATCAGCGACACTCGAGTTAGTGTCGTGTCCCCAGCCCCCGGCGTGATGTACTTCGATCGAGGTGGAAGGCGTTCGCAAGATCCACGCTTGACGGCGGGTTTACCCTCCATTTTAAGTTAATGGAGGCGACCTTCTCGCCGTCAAGGTCTTGAGGATTCGGCACCCGGCGAGATGCTGCGTGGACAGCTCCTCCGATGGCGAACTCCCCTCGATTGAGAGTGACGAGGAGGAGGCGATGGCGACGATGGGCGGGTGAGTCGACTAGGCGTCGGACGTCGCCTCATGCCACCGGCGACCCCATCATCCGGGTCGCCGGCCTTCAACTCCCCGGGCCGTCTCCTTGGCGGTGGCGTGAGGAGGCTGCGGAAGAGGAAGAGGGTGGCGGCAAGGCCGTCAAGTCGAATCTGAGGGCGTGGTGCCCTCAGCAGCGTGGCGATCGTGCCGCCGCCTTCTTGAGCTCGCTTCGGCGCCTCCGTCTCCGCCAAGCCCTGGCCGGCCAGGGTGTTCTCTTGGTGTCTTCGGCACCCGTAGCTCACCTAGGCGCCCTTTGCCCTTCCCGGCAAACTTCTCTTGCCAGGCCTCCTTGACCTACCTCTGAAGAGAAAGCAGGGAGAGGATTACGGGCATATTATCTCTTTTAATTTGTAAGCCTTGGGCCTAAGCTGCATTTAAAACTTGTAATCCTCTCTTTCATGTTTTTCATCCTCTATGGACTTATCTTGAATTGGGATGTTTTTAATGAAAAGAGGGAATGCTTGCGGGTTATATCCTTTACTTGATTACATGCCTTGTATGTTTCCACCCTCGCTTTGAGGAACTTGCCGGTGCAAGCACACTTGTTGAGTCTTGGAACGTCGCAGCCTTCTTGGGCGGTCTTTATTCGCAAGAAACCTTGTCGGGCGATTCCAGCGCACTTGTATTGTTGAGCGGACTCGAAAACAAATCAAGGGCACAACTTGGCAGCGATTCGCTCCTCCAGCGCAGGTTTTTCCATACAAGGCACACTCGTAAAAGGACGCGGCCTCGCATTCCCCAGTCCATAAGAGGATGCATGATGAGGGATGAAAAACTTATCTGATATCACAGCCCCCGGCGACTCTGGCTCGCCGGGGATGAATCTTGGTATTTGCAGCCCCCGGCAACTCTGGCTTCACCGAGACCAGTGCCGTCGCCTTTCTTTGCCCTTTGTCCTTTGGCGTCGCGGTCCCGGGATCCTGGCTTGCATGAAGAATTTCGGTACTTTCGCGGCCCCAAAGAACTCGGTTCGCGGGGCCCAGTGCCAACCGCCCGCCGGTTCTTTCCTTGCTGCTGTTATTTCAGTCATGAAAACAACTTAGACAGCGCCGCAGCAAGTTACTTTTTGCGATGTAACTTCATGCTAGGCAATGCAATGCTATGTTTCGACCTTTGTATGTTTATGCTCTACGCTTTTAGGGGACTTGCCGGTGCATATACGCTTGCTGAGTGCGGAACATCAGCAGCCCGCTGGCGGTGTTGTATCCGGCAAGAAACCTTGTCGGGCTAGTTGCAGCGCGCTTTCATTGTTGAGCAGACTCGAAAACAAATCAAGGGCGCAACTTAGCCACAAGTCGGCTCCTCCGCTGTACAAGTTTCTCATACAAAGGGCGTCCACGGCAAGGCTTGCTATGTTACATCCTCTACCCCATTACACCCCTTGTATGTTTTTTACCCTCGCTTTTAGGAAACTTGCGGCGCTAACACACTTCTTGAGTCACGGAACATCGAGCCTTCTTTGGCGGTGTTAGATCCGGCAAGAAACCTTGTCGGGCCAGTTGCAGCACACTTTCATTGTTGAGCGGACTCAAAACAAAGCAAGGGCGCAACTTAACCACGAGTCGGTTCCTCCGCGCACGGGTTTTCCATACAAGGCACGAACGTTCAAGGAATGTATCATAAAAATTTAGAACTAAAAGTGCTCTGTACTCAAGCTTGGGCAACTTAGCTTTTCCGTCTTCCGTGCTTCGGCAGGGCCGCACTCCTCCCTGGATTCCCTCCCTTGTACATCTTCACCCTTACGCTTTTAGGGGACCCGCCGGTGCAAACACACTTGCTGAGTCACGGAACATCAGCAACCATTGGCGGTGTTGCCTTGGCGAGAAAGCTCGTCGGGCTAGTTGCAGCGCGTTTTCATCGTTGAGCGGACTCGAAACAGATAAAGGGCGCAACTTAGCCACGACTCGTCCCCTTTGCACACAGGTTTTCCATACAAGGTATGGGCTTTCAAGGAATACGACTCAAAAGTTTGAAACTGACCGTTCTCTTTGCCCTGCTGGCCGGTAGAGCTCGATGGCGCGTCCTCGACGGCAACGCAGCACTCCGGAGAGGTGCGCTTGCCGGAGTAGGCACCAGAGCTGTTCTTGCCGGGCTTGGTCTTTGGTAGATCTGCTTTTGCCTTCTTGCACTTGCCGGTGGAGCTCGATGGTGCGTCCTCGATGGCAGCGCAGCACTCCGGAGAGGTGCGCTTGCCGGAGTGGGCATCAGAGCTACATTTGTCGGACTTGGCTTTCTTCTTCGCCCGGGGAGCTTCAGCGGCAAGTGGCTTATGTTCTGCAGCTGCTCTGCTTCCTCAGAGATCTTGTCGGTGCAGATAAGTGCATCCTTCTTGTCACCTTGGACAGAAATGACACTTATTGGACCAGGCATCTTGAGCACATTGTATGCGTAGTGAGAGGCTGCCATGAACTTGGCGAGCGCTGGACGGCCGAGTATCCCATTGTAGGGCAAGGGGATATCAGCAACGTCGAACGTGACCCTCTCTGTCCTGAAGTTCAGCTCGCTACCAAACGTCACTGGCAGCGTGATCTTCCCCTTCGGCTTGCTCCTTCCCGGGTTTATCCCTTGAAAGGTACCAGTTTCTTCGAGCTCGCTATCGGGGATCTAGAGTTTCTTGAGCACTGCTGAAGAGATCAGATTCAGGCCGGCCCCGCCGTCAACCAGCATCTTCGTGACCTTGAGGTTGCGGATTGTTGGTGAGACCAACATTGGCAAGCACCCGACCGCAGTGATGCGATCAGGGTGGTCCTCAACATCGAAGATGATGGGCGTCTTCGGACCACTTCAGAGGCTCTTGCGACTCGGACGGATGGCTCCGCTGCGTTCACTTCTCACACCCACTGCTTGAGTTGGCGGTGCGAGGTGTGCAGAGAGGCACCGCCGTCGATGCACAACACCTCCGTTGCCTTCTGAAACTCTTGGTCATCAGCCTCATCTTCCTCCATCTCATCATCCTCATCCTCATCTTCGTCCTTGTCGCGGCCGCGGGGAGGCCTGTCTCCTTGCCGTGGCTTGGCCTTGCCGCGGTGCCCTCCTCGGGTGGGAAGCTTCTTGCCGGATCCTCCGCCACCTCCCTTGGCTCTCTCCTTGTCGCGGCGCTCGTACTCAGCTTTCTGTAGCTCCGCCATCTGCTCCACTTTCTTGTAGGTTTGGAGGTCATGGCCCTTGGTGCGGTGAATCTTGCAATATCGCTTGCCGGAGCCATCCTGCTTGTCGGCGGCTACCACAGCCTCGCCGGAGTCATCAGCTTTGGCCTTGTCGGAGCCGCCTCCGTTGCCGGAATGCTCGACAGCTAGCACATCCTTAGCCTTTCTCTACCTGTTGTTCCGCCGTCGGGTCTTCCTTGCCGGGGCGGCATCCTCACCGCCGATCATACGCTCCTGCAATCTCCGGGATTTTCCTCCCCTCCTCAGCCCGTGCACACTTGTCGGCCAGAGCATAGAGCTCGCTGACATCTCTGATCTTGCACATCGCCATCTCCTCCCTCATCCTGCGGTTACACACGTTCTGATGGAACACGCTGATAACTGCAGCAGGGTGGACGTCTGGGATGTTGCGCTACACCTGGCTGAATCTCTGTATGTACTTGCGCAGGGGCTCTCCCTCCTTCTGTACGAGCAGATGCAGATCGCTCTCCTGGCCATGGGGTTTGTGGCCGCCTGTGAAGGCGCCGACAAACTGATGACACAGGTCATCCCATGAAGAGATGGAGCCGTCTGGCAAGTGGATGAGCCAAGATCTGACGTTGGGCTTGAGCACCAGCGGGAAGTAGTTGGCGAGGATCTTCTCGTCGCGCCCTCCGGCAGCCTGTACCGCAATGGTGTAGATGCCGAGGAACTCCAACGGGCGTATCCTGCCATCGTACTTCTCGCACGCGTCGGCAAGTTCTTGGTTTTGGGCCCTTTGGACTTGTCGCAGCTCACGGGTGAACGCAGGGCAACCCGCGCGTCTGACAAGTCGCTGGTTCCTGTGCGTGCACATCGACAGTGGGCCCAGCGCGCTGGTCAGATTGACGTCGTGCTTCTCTCCGGCGCTCGATGCGAGTGCGAGCGTCTTCATGCCGTCGTTCTTGGAGAACGTGGCGTTGATCGCGGCGGGTTCGCTGGTCCGACGCAGCGGTCGATTCGGCGTCGAGGTTGGTCCGCGAGCCGCGATCTTAACCGCCGGGCTGGGAGTGCCGGAGGTGGCACCCCAGCGGTCTTGGCGTCGGCTTGCGCCTAAGCGCCTTGCCGGGAACTTCATGCACTTTCGGTTGCGGGGCTTATCGCCGTTGGTGAAACCGATGAGGCTGTAAATGGTCATCCTCGATCGTCAATCTTGTGTGGCGCCGAGGGTAGTCCAAGCTTAGCTGGCTCGGGCCAGCGCTTCCTCTGCTGTCTTGGGTGGCGGGGGCGACGAGCGGCGCGAGAAGCGGGATGTGCTCGGACTCCCAACTGGATTGGGGGGTGCAACACCCCGTCCGGGCGACCGTACCTGTAGGATCGTTGAAGGTGAGAGTGTCTAGAGGGGGGGTGATTAGACTACTCAACAAGATAAAAATTATGCCTTTTAATTAGGACAAGTTTTTAGCAAGTTCACAATGGAGATCAAGTCAAGCATCATGCATACAAGTCAAGTAGCATACTACACATGCAATTCTAGAGTATGTGCAGCGGAAAGTAAATTGCACAAGTAGTAAAGAGAAGTGGAGAAGATCAAACGCAGTTTGGAGACACGGAGATTTTTCTCGTGGTTCCGATAGGTGGTGCTATCGTCAATCCACGTTGATGGAGACTTCAACCCACAGAGGGTATGCGGCCGAGAGTCCACGGAGGCTCCACCCACGAAGGGTCCACGAAGAAGCAACCTTGTCTATGCCATCATGGCATCGCCCACGGAGGACTAGCCTTACTCGGGTAGATCTTCACCAGTAGGCGATCTCCTTGCCCTTACAAACTTCTTGGTTCAACTCCACATCTCGTGGAGGCTCCCAAGCGACACCTAACCAATCTAGGAGGCACCACCCTCCAAAAGGTAATAGATGGTGTTGGTGATGATGAACTCCTTGCTCTTGTGCTTCAAATGATAATCTCCCCAACACTCAACTCTCCTCCTTGATATGGCTGTGGTGGAAGAAAGGATTGAGTGGAAAGCAACTTGGGAAGGCTAGAAATCAAGTTTCATATGGTGGGAGTGGAGCAACTTGATCTCAACACAAGGGTAGGTAGTTTTCTTCTCGAAATGTAAGGTAGGAGTGGTAGTTCTTCCGATGGCTCTCTCCACGAATGAAGAGGTGGAGGGGGTATTTATAGCCTCCACAAAAATCGAACCGTATACACATTTGACCAATCTCGGTCGGACCGAAGTTGACAACTCGGTGAGACCAAAAGTTCAAATCTTGTGAACGTTGGGATTTTCGGTGGGACCGAAAATACAATCTCGGTGAGTCCGATTCTTCCAAATACTAGGGTTTGCCAATCTCGGTCGGACCGACTTTATCATCTCGGTGACACCCGATATGATGACGATTCTGAAGCTTGGCAACACTAGTTTCGTGAACTGGTTTGGAATCGGAAAATCCGAAATTACTAGGGTTTGGCTGAATGGGTGAGGTGGTTCATCTCGGTGTGACTGAGTTTATGGAATCGGTGGGACCGAGATTACTTATGAGTATATGTTGGAATGAAAGATTGCGATAGTTTGGGAGATAGATCACTAAGCACTTTGAGCAACCGGATCATTATCATAACCTCATCCCTTTAATAGTATTGGCTTTCTGTAGACTCAATGTGATCTTGGATCACTAAACCAAAAATGGAGTCTTGAGCTTTTGCCAATGCTTTCCTTAGCATCCTAGGGGTCCACCTCTTCAGTCCTTTTGCCATGCCAAAGTGATTGACTTTCCTGAAACATGCTTGATAAAAGCATTAGTCCAACCACAAAGTATGTTGTCATTAATTACCAAAACCACCCAGGGAGCAAATGTGCTTTCAGTACCTCACTCGCGCCAGCATGCTGGCGTGCATGCTGACCTCGAACGTCCCACGACCCACCAGCTTGGCCTTGCTCCAATGCGAGCACGGTGCTAGGAGCACCGGGGCGTTGTCGACCTTGCACCTCCTGGGAAGGGTGTGGTGTCTGCACGGTCGCCGACGCTTGCGGGGCCTTGTTTTTGGACCTGGTGACGACGTGAGTCCCACCGTCGGCGCCCGCTCCTCCGCCAGCGTCCACTCCACCGCCCGTTTGCTCTGGCGGTGGTGGTAGAATCGATGTAGACGGAGCGGCCACCTCTTCTTCGGTGGCATGTCGATGAAGACGTTGATGTAGCGCGCGCGGAGACCAGATGAGATGCTCACGACCTCGACGCACCCCTACCTGGCGCGCCAAAGATGTCGGGGCGTCTCTCTGTGGCCACGAGCACCTATAGGGCAGGGGGCCCCTTCTAGTCCGGCAAGGGAGCGGAGGACATGCGCAGAGCAGATCGAGGTCGGGCGCCTGGAGGCGAGGCGATTTTACCCAGCCGGAGCTCTCTGAGAGATAAAACTCCTCTTGCTGCTTTATGTTTGTATTTGATCTTGCTCGAGAGTGCGGCGTATGGTGGTGTTGCGTGTGTCGAATGGACGGACCCCCACGTCGCATGGGCCTCCCTTTATAGTCTGAAGGGGCGCCAGCTGGCAGCGTAAGAAGAGGGAGAAAGGTAAAACGCAGGTTGGTACAACAAAGGATGACCAACGAGTGTCCCTACCTAACTCTGACGGCAGGGGACAAGGGAATTTAATGCCCGTCTGGTCGCCCCAACAGTGTAAGGAATCGACCGTTAGGTGTGCCACCGGTTGCCACGATGGCCTCCTTGTCAGCTCCGCCCGCCACCTCGCTCCGCATGGCTGTGCAGCGTCTCGCCACGTGTCCCTGGGACGGCCCTGGGGTGACACGTCGCTGGATGTCTTGGAGTTTGGGTGTGGGTGCAGCCTTGCCTGCTGCAAGTGCCTTGCCATGCCCTTTTGTTGTGCCGGCAAGCTTGCGGTCGCGGGTCTTGCGGGGCCGCGAGCGCCTCGGCAAGTCTTCTGGAAACGCCTTGGTTGGTCTTCCCGGCAAGCTCCTCTTGCCGGTGCCTTTGTCCTCCCCGGCAAGCTTCTCTTGCCGGGATCTGTGTCTTCTCAGTTGATACTTTGTTCTTGAATGGCAGAGGGCCTTGGCGGGCCTTGGCGGGCGCCCGGCAAGCCTTGCCGCGGGGGTGCTCCGACTGCCCGTGCACAAGTTCGGGGTACTAAGGTACCCCCTACTTTAGTACACCGGCACTAGGGTTACACAGAGTCGGTTACAATGGTAGGAGATCTACATATCCGTATCGCCAAGCTTGCCTTCCACGCCAAGGAAAGTACCATCCGGACACGAGCCGAGTCTTCAATCTTCTATCTTCGTAGTCTTGGAGTCCGCGGATAATGATAGTCGGCTTGTCCGGACACCCCTAGTCGAGACTCCTCGGTAGTTCTGAACCAGTCTTCAATGATGATAAGTCCGGCATGCATAATGTTCGGCATTGCAAGGCGGGTTCCTCCTTGAATAATCCAGAGAAGATAATGAACACGGGATAGTGTCCGCTGCCAAAAATAATTTCCACATTCCACCGTAGAGAATAAAATATACACTAGCTCAATCTGCTGACGTATTATGCGGCGTGACATCACACCGTAACCAAGCCTTTGTTTGAATCTATACCACCTCAGCACGTTTAGCGAAGCGGTTTCCTTGGCACGTCTTGTCGAAGCAGAGATCATGTTCCCCTTATTCCGGGATCCTCATCAATACGGACGTGGGTAACCCAACCGCGCCATTGATGGTGGCGCTTAGGGAGATAGCGAGTTTTACCGGGCGGTGGGGGACGCATAGTTTTCGTCCGCCTATATATAAGGGATAAGGATTCACCTTCTCACCTACGCCTTCTTCCTCCTTTGCTTATCCATCTCCGCGCACTCAAGCTCCAACGCCCAAGCTTGCGCATCTCGCCTCGACCTTCTCCGAATATGTCCGGAGCGGGAGATAAATGGTTAGCCTCCACCGCCAAGGAGGAGGACATCACCAAGTTGCGTGACGCCGGATACCTTCCCAGCAATATTGCGCATCGGCTGCCCGATGAGGGGCAGCTCATCCCTACCCCTGAGCCTCATGAGAGGGTCGTCTTCCTTCCCCACTTCCTCCGCGGACTGGGCTTTCCGCTCCATCCATTTGTCCGGGGGCTCATGTTTTACTACGGCCTGGATTTCCACGATCTGGCGCCGAACTTCATCCTCAACATCTCGGCGTTTATCGTCGTGTGTGAAACCTTCCTCTGCATCCGCCCCGCCCGGCTGTGGCTCAAGACCTTCAACGTCAAGCGAAGGTTGTGAAGGGCACGCATAGCGGAATCTTGAGGCGCCATGTTGGGCAAATTGCCCAACGTCCCTTGGCTAGAAGGGACCTTCGGACTCCGTCAAGGGGTGGCAATCGGGTGGTTCTACATCACCGAGCAGCGCAAGCCCACATGGTGGCGGCCCCGAGTTTAGATCAGGAATCCCCGCAGCTCACCTCCTGGAAAGAGAAGGGCTTGCGGTGGGGCAATCCGATGGAGGTGGCGGGACTCGAGCCTGCATCAAGAAGATGGTGAGCAATAGGCTCGCGGCTCGTCGGCGTGGTCCAAGTCATGCTCCTCGGCGGATTCTCCCATGCCAAGAACGGGCATTCAATTTGTGGGAGTTCAATCCGGAACAGCACCAGCGCTAAGCGGGCTCTTCGATACAACATCTGAATGGCGCCTGGAGGGTGCTGTTCAAGGGCCAAGCCCCGCATCCATGACGGAAGATCGGGATTCAGCTCGCGATGTCCAGCCGGCGAGGTAAGTGATCAACCCGTTCACGGGACACTTGTGATAATTAGATTGACTCTAGTGAGGTTTCATTCTGCCTCTTCCTTTGAAAGGAATGGATGGAAAGGCCAAGCTGCTCATCAGCCCGGCTCCCATGCGAGAAGACCTAGTGAGCGCCCACTTATCAGGGCTCTGGTTCGGCACCACACGTGGTGCGGAGAAGAAGGCCAAGAAGGGTGTACGGGGACTCGAAGAGTTCCAGAATCAAGCGTCGGCGGCGGCGAGGACTCTTCCTCAAGGCGAGGAGGAGGTATTCTCTCCGAGGAGGGGAGAAGAGGAAGGCTTCCCCAATCGGGAGGCGAAGGGTCAGAGGGGAGAACTATCCCCGGACAGTTCGCCAGACACCAACGTTGGCGAGGATGAGGTAACCTCAAGGGCGAGCGTCCGAACAAGATCGTAAGTATCCGGATCCTTGGTGTGTAATTTCTTTTATGTCACGTGGCGTCCTTCTAATGCCGCTGCTGTCTCGTAGTCCGGCGGTGGCGATCTTCCCGACTCAATGAGCGGGTCGTTGGCCTCGTCGGATGTAAATTCCATCCCGACGCCTCTACCCCACGCCACGACGAGGACACCGAGTGGGATCCTGAGAGGGACCCATCAGAGAGAGGCTCCGGAGGCGCCGTCGAGCAGCCTCCGGACTTTGTGCCGGACTCTACGCCGGAACCCGCAGTGGTTCCAGAGTCCGTCGCAAGCAGCCCCTTCAAAGAAGGGCAGGACTGTGGCGCGGTGGCCTCCATCCAACGGGCGGCCGGATAACCTGTTGGAGGCGCTTAAAGGCGCTTCCATCGAGGAGAACACCGCACTATCATGAGTCGCGGTGATTGAGAAGGTCCAGCTCGCTAAGAGCGGGCTGACCCAGCTTCGCAGCAGCCTTCTAATGTGCTTTGAGGTAAGAAGTTAAAATTATGTAATGTAATACCGCATAGACAAGTAGCCTGATGCTTAGTCCGGTGTTCGGAAAGAAAAGCGGACCGAGGATCTAACAAGATATCTTGCGAGGTTGCTAAAAAATATGTCAATATGGGTTTGCGAGCTGCGTTGCTGGCTCTCTGCCGCTTTGTGGTCGTCGATGTCTTGAAGAAGGACCTCGAGCGGTCCGAGCAAGAGCTCGTCCATGCAAAGAAGCAGCTCAAGGAAAAAGAAGGTGAGTAACACCTCTTTGAATAAGTACCTTCTGAGAAAAGGATTTGGTTGCAAATAAAATTAACAAGGATAATATGTGTATTGCAGGGGCCACTAACGAGGTGGCAGCCACGAAGGATGCCGTGTCCGTGGCGAGCATAATCACGCCCGCAGGCAGGTGAGCGAGAAAAGCAAGAGCCGCGGGTGGCGGAGAGTTGGCAAAGCTCCGAGGCTCTCATGGAAAAGCATAAGAGTTTGGGCGTGACTCCAAGACTTCGAGTCCGAGCTTGCCTCGGCTCTCGAAAGTGTAAATCTGCCAAAGCCGAGGCCCGTAAGGCCCTTCAGGAGGTTGAGGACATAAAGAAGATAGCAGCCAGGTAAGGCATTTTTCATGCGCAGCAGGCATGTTAATGAACTACGACACTTACCCGATTCGGAGCTCTCGAGGCGTTTGCGGATCTGCCGCATGATGCATCGATGCCGCCGCATTCTATCGTGGCGAGGAGGGCGCTCGGCGGAGAAGGTCTTCGGTCTCGATATCGAGGCCGGCCATCCGTGCCCCCAGCGACCAGTGAGGCGGCTGGTGAACTCCTAAGGTAGCCGAGGAGGCCATGAAGGGTCTCATAGTCGGTATGCTGGAGCCGGAGCCATACAGGAGCTACTTTGGCCTCGTCTGGCGGTTGGTGGATGCACACCCGGTGCTGGATGTAGTCAAGTGCTCCCTTTGTGCTCAGGCGCTTCGTCGGGCCCTTGCCGCATAAAGGTGCAATGGGGCAAACTGGATGCGGAGCTTCTCACGGACCCACCGCTTGGCAGGGCAAGGAGCATCGCCGATGGGCGGTATTATAAAGTTGTCACGAAGGGAGCCTGCGATATTGCGGATGAGTGCTCCCGAAATGTAATCTTTGATGAACTCATTGTGTATTTATCACTCTTGTTGAAAACCGTTTATATCGCCATGAGCAACGCTTGTTTAATTTAAACTATTACCTTACATGCGGCCCTTTGTGAAATCTGAGAGATGGCAAGTCGTTGGCTTCAGCCCCCAAGCCACAAGTCTTTGGGGTGTTGGGATAAACTTGAGCACTCTTGTTCCCATTTTTGGGTCCATCTAGGGGCGCTCAACATTGACGAACAAGGCAACCGGACTTATAATGCTTGAACACTCTCACTTAGCCATAGAATTCTATAATTTTAAATTTTGGCGAAGCCCGGTATTCGGAAGGGCCGAATCAGGGCGCTATCCATGCCTTCATTGGATATTATCCGAACCTTCTCCAAGCGCGCGTGAGTCTTCAGGACCCGAAAGAACCTCTCGAGCAGCCGATCAGTCTCTCACCTTATCATGCCGTCAGTTTTAGCTTTCTCCATGAGGCGCTAACCCGGCTCAGGCATGCATCGCGATGGTTCTCCATGTCTACCTTAGCCGACGTGAGCGGGCGTAAGGCACCAAAAGCGTGGGAGCCGGGCAAACCAACTATTGACCCAAGACATGATTGGAGCTGATTCATATAATGCTATAAGTTAGGGGTGCGCACTTGTGAAAGTGTTAGGACTTTATCACACCATAATTTGGGGAAATGAAGCCTGGCGTGTTCGGCCGTATCAAAATATCACTGAGTGCGAGGATGTCATATAATGAACATATATATAAAAGATAAGCATATATCGCAATAAAAAGGTGCTACATTATTTATGAAAGAATGCGCTAGTAGAGCGGACTGATACAAATAGTCACGGTAAGCAAGGATTTGGACTCAATAAACATGTCCCCCTCCGGGATGGGCTGCAGACTTGGTGTATATAATCGAATTTAATGCTGCGTAATTGAGACCACACTGAATGTTCGTCATGACCTTCTTTAGTCACGGCTCATTGCATCATGAGTTCGGCAAGTTCGCCGGACCGAGGCTTGTGTAATGAGTCTGTGTACATAAAAGAAGAATAAAATTAAAAAAGGAAGGGGGAGCACACTTGTGAGCCTGGCGTGGTCGAATCCCGCACTCTGGGTCCATTGTGATCGTGCCCCTTTCCTGCGCCCATGGTATCTCCAAAGCGTAATGATGTCAGCGGTGTTATTCTTCTTGATCATCTTGGCGGCGGAGTTGGGGCCGCATTACTCGGCGATGCTTTCTGATCGCGCCCAGTGGTCTTAGTTGGCATTGCTCACGGTAGCTGCTTTGTCCGGTCCTTTTAACTGCGGACTTGAGAATTGCCTTAGAAGGCTGTCTGTACTTACGCGCGAGAGCCTGTATGTTCCTCCGTTCGGAAGGTATTACTCAGTATTCCCATTGACCGTAATGACTCCACGAGGGCCCGACATCTTGAGCTTTAGGTATGCATAATCGGCACCGCGTTGAATTTTGCCAAGCGGTTCGTCCGGAGCAGCGTGATAGCCACGCTGCAACGGGACTATGTCGAAGATTAACTCTTCGCTCGGAAATTATCCGGGGATCCGAAGACCACTTCGGTGTGGCCCGAGCTGTATAGCAGTTAGCCTCCACTCTGGGATGACACCTTTAAAGGTTGTCTTTGTAGGTTTAATCCTTGATGGGTCTATGCCCATTTTGCGCCTTTGTATCTCCGATAAAGCGGAGTTCGAGGTGCTACCGCCGTCCATCGGACTCGTGAGTGAAATCCATCGGCGATTGGGTCTAAAACCAATGCGGCGAATCCGCCATGGCGTATGCTGGTCGGATGGTCTCTTCGATCGAAAGTGATGGGACAAGAGGACCATGGATTGAACTTTGGGGCGTAGCTCCATCGCATAGTACGCGTCCTTAGTCGCATTTCCTCTCCCTCTTGGGTATGTGGGTTT